>OZ007590.1:425266269-428257083 GCA_963931845.1 Maratus michaelseni
TTAGTTCTGTAGATATAGTTATCGTGTTAATAATGAAAAAAAGTAGCATAGTAGCACCACCTGTTGGGCTATCTACACCAAAATGTAAGCAGCATCTATTTATGTTAAGTTCTAACAGAATCTGAAGTTTCATGATATTCCGTGCATTAGTTCTTGAGATATAGCTATCGTAAAAATAATGAAAAAAGTAGTATAGCAGCGCCATCTGTTGGGATAGCTACACCAAAATGTAATCAGCCTCTTGTTATGTCAAGGCCTAACTGAATCTGAAGTTTGATGAAAATAAGTGCATTATTTCTTGAGATAGAGCTATTGCGGAAATCGCAAAAAATACAGCATGGCAGCGCCACCTGTTGGGCGATTTTCACTCAAAACTAATAAGCACCCATTTATATCAGGGACTAACGAAATATAAAGTTTTATTCAATTTCATGTATTAGTTCTTGAGAGAGAGCGCCCACAAAATTTTTGTCACATACCAACAGACAGACATTTTCTAAAAACAGTCCAATGGTGTTCAGGACCTTCTAAAACGTATCAATCCGTCGAAAACCGGGAGTAAAAAATTTTCATGAATGCAATACTTTCTTCTTGTAAAGATAGAAGAAAGTAAAAAGAAAGAAACGCAACGTGTTTCGAAAAAATTAAACTTATTTTTCACTTCGTCTTCCTTGAAATAATAATAATAATAATAACAACAATAAAATATTTAATAATCTTAGCCTTATTTCAACGCGTAGAATCTGCTAATAATTTTTTTTCTTTTCTGTTGTAATTTATAGATTTTTCTCTCTTTCTATATTTTTTTGTGCAAGTTTTGAATGAATTTCCTCAATCTTGTTTTGGAGGTTTGCCATTTCATTCTAAAATGTTATTCCAATGTAAGGAAACCTGCGATTTTTTATGGATTTTGTTTTGAACGCCGACCATTAAAAAAATCATAGCTTAGCTTAAAAAATTATGGCTTTATAAGTTTCTTTCCTCAATTTTTATTGCATTTTCCTGCATTTTTCTCCTGGTTCACTGCACTTTTACCCGTCATCTAAGACAACGTTCGGTTTTCTATACAGAATTTTACTGGAATGTAGGGTTTTCTTTCGTTAACTATTCAACATCTGAAGTTATTTTCTCCATACTAAAATGTAGAAATTTGTTACTTTTATGGATGCTTCAGGGCGTGTTCGAGATTGTAGTTAGTTTTTTTGTTATTATTTTATAAGGTAGCTTGGAGTAATCTTTATAATATAAAAATATTTTACTTTTACTTTTATGTTGCAATAAATGGAAGTTTACTCTCTTTTTAGATTTTAGTGCTGTGCAAAGTTGAGAAGTAGGCAATTTCGGATCTCATGAGTTTTAAAAAACTTAGAGTTGAGTTACATTTTTAATTTTATATATATTTTTTACCTTTATTATTATTAATTTAAAATGTAGAAATCTTAAAGCTATGAAGACAGTAGTAAATCTAAGAATTTTAGATTCTATAAGTAAGAAGTTAAAATATATTTTAAAAATAATTAAAAATGGTAGGTTGGTGCTTGACATCAGACAGTAGGTTTCGATGAGAGCGATTCCCAACCTGTGGTACGCGTACCCCTGGGGGTACGTGGTGATCCAGTGGGGGGTACGTGAAAATAACACTGATAGTGGCGGAAAACGCAAAAAAATAAGTTAAAATGAAAGCAGACAAGCAAATCTGCAAACTTTTGACTTACAACGAGAGACTTTTGTAAAAGTAAAATAGGCTATTCACATAAAATGAGGAAAATGCCAAACCCCAGTAACCAAACCCCAGTTGATTATTCTTTGCCATTATTATATCCGCCAACTCGTAATAATATCTTACATGTAACTACACCCTCCCCTTTTCCTTTTAATATTCTTTTCGTTCTAGTAATTTTAGAAATATGTAGATAAAACATGAATTGTATCTAGATTTCATTCAACCATTTGAAAGCAGGATTATTTGAGTTTTTAACAGGGCAGCATTAGTATAAACTCATAAACGTATATCAACGGGAGTAGCTTCCTTCATTCTTTGTGAGTGCTTAATTTGAAATATTTAACTAATATTCATTGTTTTGGAACTTTATTTTGATACCATATTGTGGTTCAAATAGATAAGCGATTGAAAACTGGAATTCTAAAGAGAACTGCATCTATCATTGGATCACTGCTAACTAGCATAAGAATAGTATTACTAACGAACGAAAACAAAAATATTTGAGATCGGTTTATGTGAGGAGAGGTACGCATAAATGAAAAATCTAATCAAGGGGTACGTAAGAGAAAAAAGGTTGGGAACCGCTGTGTTAGAGTATTTTTATTTATATTCAAATATGGAAGATCAAGATAATTAGGGATATGACAACATTATCAACATTAGAATATAGCATAAACATTGTGGTTATCGCAACACTTCATAACACAAAAAGTGAGCTATCATAAGAGACAAATAAAATAAGTTGAAACTGGTGTGAAACGATAATAACTAAAGTATCTTCTTAAAACACCATCAAAATTTTAAAATGCGCTAGGCCTTTCATAGTAGAAGCACGTCTTTTTGCGCCTGACGAAGAAAGACTCAGATCTTTCGAAAGGCCTAGCGCATTTTAAAATTTTGATGGTGTTTTAAGAAGATACTTTAGTTACTATCATAAGAGACATTTTTTAATTCACATGAACAAGAACAAATTTTGACAGGGGTGCGGTCTAAGGACTATTGAGTAAAAAGCATTGTTTGATTCACAAAGGAAAATTTTGGGGAAGGCATAAGAACTAAACAGAACTAAAAACATTGTTTTCTTCATGGAGTAGACTTTTGAGTGTGGAAGACGTAGGAAAAACAGTAAAGGGCATTGTTTGATTCACAAGGGAAAATTTTTGTCAGGGGGATTTGTAAGGAATCATTAAATAAAAGGCATTGTTTAATTCAGGTGGGAAGTAATTTTGCAGGGGGATGTTTACATAAACGCCCTTGTTTATGTAAACTTAAAAAATTGAAATTATGTGACGTTTAGATTTTAATTAAAAAAAAAATTACAATCATAACAAAATTTATTGGTCAGATGTTGCCACCATTAAAATGACGTCAGCATTACTCACGGACATGTTTTTGCTTTAGATATTTCAGAAATCTGATTAGATTCAGACGAAGACTGAATGGTTTGAATGAATGAAGTGGAGGAATGTCAACGGAAAAATTGGATTAACATTTGCACTGTTGTCGCTGGAGAAAGTATGTTAAATGAGAAGTCAAACGGGACAAAGGAGGTGAGTTCGTACTATTATAACTAGTTTTATAAATATTGAGATATTGGTGCAATAATTTTGTACTCTGATGCAAAAATGCATGAATGCAAAATTTATTTTATGTACAGATTTTCATATTATAGATATTCATTTTATGAAATTAAGTTTCGATACACTTTTACAAACAATTTACATTAAAATTTTACTATGCGCCAATATCCAATACAAGACAAAGCAAAAAAAAAAAAAAAAATCATTGTTATTATTTCAGGGAAAAAATGAATTATATCGTCTGTTATTATGATATGATTAATTTCTGTAATAAAACAAGTACATTTTAAGTTGGATTTTGTTGATATTTACTAAAAATTCCAGTGGGAAACTTAAGCCTAGATTTGAAAATTTCAGGACTTGAAATCCATATTTAGACTCTTTTTCCATTTAATATCTATTTCTCCGGAAACACCTATTCAAAAAACTGTCGGTAGATTATAGGACTGCTATCATGAAACAATTTTAGTACACAAATTCGGTTTTTAAATTCAGTCATATGGTTCAGTCAAAATGACTCCATCTTAAATAGGACGTCATCACCATGGCAACCTAGAATCATCACCTGTCATGGGGTATCATTGAATGAATGACGTAGGATAGGATTTAATAGAATGAAGAAAACTTTTATGAATATCTTTTTAAGTTTGGATTCGATTTTATTAAAATTCTGTAACGATAATAATTTTAAACCAAATTTTAAATAAAATAAATTTTAAACGATTTAAAATTTAACGATTATAATTTTTTTTGGTTGAATAGTTTTTGCGCTGTTATATGCGGACATACCGATAGACCAGACTATAGGTGCTACGTATTTATATAATTACGAATGCACCTAACAAGCAAAAATACAATGCTTATTTGCGAATCGATAAAAAAAAATCAACACGTCTGTGAGTAAAATATTTATTTAATCAATTCGAATAAATAAAGAATAACGTGATACGAATTCTGTGACAGTAAACAACACTGGATGGATCATGATAAATGAACAGTATCCAAGAATAAAAGAAATTATAATTACTTACAGCTTGCTCATTGTGTTTGCCTTTTTTTTTTTTCTTAAGATATAAACATGTGATTCTGAAAGTTTCAATTATAAACAGTCAAGTTTATGAAACAGAGATACAGCACCGGTTTTATTTAACAATATCGAATTCGTAGTTTTTTTTTTCGTGGCAACATATGTTAGTAACAATAATTTCACACATATTATAGGAATGACAGACGATTAAGAATGTAAACAAATGCATTAACATTTTAGCTATAACTAGAAAAAAAAAAAGGATTTACAAATAATATTTAATTCCTTTCATGTGCTTCATTTGTTATTATTAACACTATTATTATTATTTTAGTTTGCCCTTTTTTCATTAAGGAAGAAAGCAATTATTTGAAACGATGATAACGAATTTGTAGTTTTAATTTTTTTGTTCTTGTGGTAACATGTTAGTGACGATAAATTCACAAGTAATACAGTGGTGGCAGATGACTAAGCATGTAACAAATGTTTTCCCATTTGTTTTATCATATCATTGTATCTTCGTTCATTCTTTTCATATAATGGCCTGCATTGTAAATTTCGCAAATTCATCTTTTATTGTACTTTTCGGCTTTTGTTGTCAGAAGCAATTGCTATTAATTTGAAATAGACGCCCCACCCGCCCCACCTTCCCGCAAATATACATATCATATATTGGTGAATTGTTTTTGTTCATTTTTATTTTTTTCTCTAATTTTGTTGAGTTTTATTTTCTTGTTTACCTTAAATATATTTCAAACCTCCCGTTTTAAAAAAAAATGTTATAAGGAGCTTAATATTGTCAATTTTAGGCCTTATGCCGACAATATTTGACAGAAATAACACATCTTTAATATGAATTGTGCTTATGAAGTTCCGCTGATGAATCCATTACACATTCATAGTTTTGTTTTTTAAATTTATGTATGTTTGCCCTCCTGTGTTTAATATTTTTATCATTAGTTTTCGTACATGTGATTTCATTTTGATTGTTTATATATATATATATATATATATATATATATATATATATATATATATATATATATATATATATATATATATATATAAATATATATATATATATATATATATATATAATCATTGTTGCCGTCGATTTTTCTATCGTAAAATTTGCCACTGAAATGCTTATGAGGGATATTTATCTTCCACATCCTCATTTTTCATTCAATAAAAAAATCTGAAAAACAAATCAATACCGGTATAATTCTACAGCAAAATTTAAAATAAAAATAATTTCTAAAATTTTATATAAAGAATATATTTTTTTTCCAGTTGTTTGTTGAATTAAAATAAGTTACAATGAATGCGTTCGAGTGACTATCTAACAAGCTAAAATTTTTAGTTTAGTTTTAACTTCTAATTTAAAGATTTATCTAGCACATTATTAATTTATATAATTTTCCTTCTGATTTAAAAAAAAAATAATTTCAGAGTTGAGGCTCTAACTTATTTCCCATTATCACTAAAAATTGTAACTTTTCTAAATATTTTCACATCACAACTTTATACAGGTAGTTCCTTTTTATCGTTTACTAGTAGCTAATTCTTAAGCAATTAGTTTTAGAAGTATTATTGTAATTGCAGATAAATGTTTTAAATATTGTTCTTCATCAAATTAATACAGTTACTTCTTTAAAAAATACTATATTTAAATTTTTGTAAGGTTTCTGGGTTTTATACGTAATATTTCGAAAAGCATTCTCAATTCTCTAACAAATAAAGCAGCAAAAATGGCCATTCTTATTTTGTGAGCATTATTACAATTCGAGATAATGCGGCACTCGCTCTATCGGTGATATTTGGAACGAAAAGAAGTGAGCATAGTAAAAAGAGTAGAAAGACTTAGAATTTTTTAAACATCCAGTTCGTTTTATGACATCCCTTTGAACACTTATATCATCAAATTATTAAAAAGTAGTCTGATATGCCTATGCCAAATCTTTCTTCTATCTCATACATGTTAATACTTCAAAAAGCGTAATTATTTTAATTATGCATTTTATAACCCAAAAATACAGCATAGCAGCGCCACCTGTTATAGGATTCATACGAAAACCTTATGTCAAGATCTAACAGAATATGAAGTTTGGTGCTGCAATTCCGTTCATTAATTTTTGAGATAGGACTATCGGTAAAATTGTGTATATAATGAAAAATTCAACATAGCAGCGCCACCTGTTTGGCTATTTACACCAAAACATAACCAGCAATAACTTATGTCAAGGTCTAACTGAATCGGAACTTTGATGAAATTCTGTCCATTAATCTTTGAGATATAACTATACCTAAAATTGTGTATTTAATGAAAAATTCCACATAGTGGCGCCACGCGTTGGGCTATTTACACCAAAATCGAATCAGCAACAACTTATGTTAACGGCTAACTGAATCTGAAGTTTGATGAAATTCTGTCCATGCATTGAAAAATGTAGCATAGCAGCACCACCTATCGAGTGATTTACACCACAAACTAATCAGCACCAATTTATATCAAGGTCTAACTGAATCAAAAGTTTTATGAAAATGCGTGCATTAGTTCTTGAGATAGAGCTTTTGCGGATATTGTGAAAAATGCAGCATAGCAGCGCCACCTATCGGATGATTTACACCAAAAACTCATCACAACCAATTTATATCAATGTCTAACTGAATCAAAAGTTTTATGAAAATCCGTGCATTAGTTCTAGAAATATAGCGCCCACAAAATTCTTGTCACGTATAGACAAACAGACAGACGGACAGACTCACATACAGACATTTTCTAAAGACAGTCCAATCGTGTTCAGGACCTTCTAAAATGTATAAATCCGTCGAAAGCTGGAAGTGGACATTTTTCATGAATCCAATACTTTCTTCTTGTAAAGATAGAATAAAGTAAAAAATGATTATTTCTTTTTATGATGTTTTATATGATTATACAATCAATGCTTGTAACTTTGATAAATATGCTTTTCTTTTTTGATTATTTACTAATTCCCATTAAGAAATAGGTCACTAACAGCCGCAATATATCTTTAAAAACTTTAAGGAAACATATTACGAAAGGAATTACTGCATTATTAGTTAAAGGTGAATAGTTAAAATCGGTTGCAACTCATTTAAATTTTAACCATAATTGTGACTAAATTCAAAGTGCATTTGTTTGTTAGTTATATTTGAGAATAATTATTCCTCTTTTTGTAAATTGAATCGGATTTTAATTATGTACTTATTTTGCGTCGTGAATAAAATAACTAAAGAAAAGAAATTTTGTTTTATTACTTCACGGTAATCGACGGTAAATCGATTTGTTGCCAGTTCTGTAATTTTCAATTCGTTTTAAACGAATCTGAAATGTTTAATAAAAATAATAAGAATAAAATGACTAAAGAAAATAAATTTTGTTTTATTACTTCTTTTCTATACTAGATGGCGACACTAAAATGATTTGTCGTCGGTAATTGTCAATTCCTTATAAATGAAGCTGCAAATTTTAATAATAATAATAATAATAATAAAACAATGTGAAGGAGATACTTGATTAGAGAATCTCGATAATCTTAAAAGAAAAGAAAAAGAGAGAAAGTTATTCTCTTTTAAAGTTACAACTTTGTTTTTAGACATCTAGAATATACGTTCACCGACATTTCGGTCGGAATGGCGGCGGTAGAAAGCATTGATCACCTAATAATAATAAAAAATAATCATGGAAAATATCTTCCTATAGCATTTCTCAACTTTTAAAAGTTATTTCAATATTATGAAAAATTACGGAACCGATCATTGGATGGTTTTATGTAAAAAAAGTTTCAAATGCCCAAGGACTGTCAGGAAAAAATGTGCCAGAATTTTTGTGTCAAACACTTTTCAACACTGTTCAATTCGGTTTGTCTGTCTGTCCGTGTTCTAACTCTCATACATGGACTCGGAGTACCATGGAATTTTTCTATGTTATTGAAATTTACTGTAGAATATTCTGTAGAGTTGTAAATGTAGAGTATGTAACTGTAGAGTATTGAAAATGAAGTACGTAGTATTTATAGTTTATAGAGTTTTTATAAAGTGATCAAGTTATGTTTTCTGCAGAGTGAAGATAAATGTATTTTTTAAGATAGAATTAAAGGTTTTTTTTAGAAAAGGAAAATAGTATTTTTTTTTACAGTAAAGGAAATAAAAACAGATAGTTGTGAATAAAAAACAGAGTTAAAAAAAAGATACGTGAGTTGTTCTCTCTTCTTTATGTGATAATGTCTGATGGTGAATTGGTATATTTAAAAATAAGTATAATTGATCAAACAATTTAGTTTGTTTATTATTTACCTAATCATAATGAAGATGTTTTATCGAAATTTAAAAAAAGAATAACTTTGATTTGCATGAAATAGGGAGTGCTGGATGTGGACTGTCAATTGGTCAGTGACAAAGTATGTACTGTCAGCTACGTTTCAAGTTAAAGAGTGCCTAACTCAGCGTTGTTTGGACGTGAAGGGTGGCCATTTCCATCACTTCTCCGTGATTTCATACCATTTCACAGAAAACAAAGTAATGTGTTGAAAATATTTTTTGCATTCTTGTTACAGTTATGAAAAAAAGCCGACTTCGACTTGGAGTGAGATTTAAATTTTCGACTAAATGCGACCCTGATTTACAACAATTATTTGAATTAATTCTACGTGAGAAGTGAAGGGTTAAGAAACACCCTGTGTATCATTGTTGCAAAACGTAAGTACTCAAAGTAACTTTGAAACTTACTTAAGAGGAAAAAGAACTAACAAAGCGCTGCATAACTCACGCCATGCTGAAAATGACTTCAAAATAGAAAAGTAGTGTATCTTCAAAAATTCATGACGAATGGTAATTTATTTTATTTTATATTCCGACGATTATATACCGCTAAAGCCTTCCAAGGAACAAGGAATGCAAATGACTTACATTCCAGTCGTGTTTACATTCGTATTTTAATGTAAGCCTGGTCGTAATTTTAAGTAATTAGTAACACTTCTAATTATTTAAAAGTATTTTAAGCGAATTGGTGGAATACTTTCAATCTTCATTTTACACGCGCCGCGCCATTTTACCTTTTAATTTAATGACCGTTTTCGCAAATGAAATAGAAATTTCTGCCGCGAATCATTTATCAGACATCAGAGACAGTTCCGCACTTCATGAAGTATTCTGACTGAACTAAAGTGGGTGACAAATCATCTTTTGATCTTCTATTTGACTTTCGAGTTGAAGAATTAAGAAGCGATCGATTTGAGTGACTCTTCGCTAATTAGGGAACTCTGGCGACGAGAGTAGAAAATTGCGACAATTATCTTTGAATGGAAAATAAAAGTTTTAAAAGAATATATGCATTAAGAAGCAGACGATATGACAATGAGAGAGTTAAAAAAAAAAATGACCTCTTTCTAGAAAGCCGAATGTTTTTTTAAATTACAATGATCTAATTCTAATATTACACAAATGTTTCAAAAGTTTTGTACTTTTAAAGACGTTTAAAAAAAATCATATTTTTGCTAATCTTTCAACAATTAATTTGAGTGACTCTTTGCTAATTAGGGAACTCTAGCGACGAGAGTAGAAAATTGCGACAATTATCTTTGAATGAAAAATAAAAGTTTTAAAAGAATATATGCATTAAGAAGCGGACGATATGACAGTAAGAGGGTTTTTTTTTTTTTTTAAATGACCCCATTCTAGAAAGCCGAGTGTTTCTAAATTACAGTGATCTAATATTACACAAATGTTTCAAAAATCATGTACTTTTAAAGAAGTTTAAAATAAAAATACATCATATTTTTAATAATCTTTCAACAATTTTGGGAGGCGATTAGAATATTGCGAGAATGAATTTAAATATGGAATAAAAGTTTTAAAAGAAGATAGATATTTGGAAGCTAACGCTATGGTAATGAAAGAGAAATAGTCTGCGTTCTAGAAAATTTAAAGAATTTAAAAAAAAATTACAATAATTGGTATTAACGAAATGTAATTAAAAAAATATATATATAAATTAATTAACCGACATCACAAAAAAGGAGGAGGTTCCCAATTTAGCGTGTATTAGGTAGATTTCGTAAGAAATACTACCTATTACATTCTCACCTAAGTTGGAAATTAAAAAAATTTTTGCAGATCTACGCCGATCATGACTCCCAGAACCCAAAACCACCCCCAGTTCAAAACTTTATCTATCTATCTATCTATCTATCTATCTATGTCACTTTTTTATGAACATGATAACTGGAAAAATTCTGCATAAATATCTTCCAGACTGATACATAAAATCAAGGGGCATAAAATCTCGGTCAAGTTCGTTAATGGGCAAAATCGAACCAAGGGGGGGGATGGGGGGGGGGGCTTTTCGTGAAAACAGAAAAACCCCCATAATTTCTTAATTATGATACGTATCGAATCCGTTTAAAGTTATTATTACTTCTAGGAAAAGGGCCGAAAATTTATGTATGACAGATTTTTGATATCATTAAAAATGGCCCCAAGGGGGGGGGGGGAAGGGGGTTTTAGAAGAAAAAAAAATCATAGCTTCGTCAATTCATAAGATATCAAATCCGCGTAAATTTATTATTAATCCTCTTAATATTATCTAAAACTTTTATATTGACAAGTTTTTTATAGGACCAACCGTTATAACAAAAAAAAAAAAAAAAAAAAAAAAAATTAAAAAAAAAATTAAAAAAAAAATCTCTGCCGGCTCCACCTGCAAACAAGTTATTTTTCGAAGTAGGCGGTTCCAACTCACGCATCTTTTCGAAACTGATACATAAAATCGAGGAGCATAAAATCTCGGTCAAGTTCGTTAATGGGCAAAATCGAACCAAGGGGTGGGGGGCTCTTTGTGAAAACAGAAAAAAACCCATAATTTCTTAATTATGATACTTATCGAATCCGTTTGAAGTTATTATTACTTCTAGGAGAAGGGCCGAAAATTTATGTATGACAGATTTTTGATATAATTAAAAATTGCCTTAAAGGGGGGGGGGGGTAGGGGGGTTTTAGAAGAAAAAAATTCATAACTTCGTAAATTCCCAAGATTTCAAATCCGCTTTCCCGACAAACAGGCGTCCCATGGTCTGCGTCTTCGAAATCTACCTGTGCCTGTAGGCCGAGCCGTCAGGGATTTTTATTTATTTATGTATATTCACCGACTACTCCGAAACTACGCGATCGATTCATGTGATTTTTTTATTAATTGAAAGAGTATACTATCGAATGGATCCCATTTAAATTTCATCAAAATTGATTCGGTACTTTTTTAGAAATTCAACAAAAACCAAACAAAAAATAAACACCTTTAAAATATTTAATTTTCAACGATTTTCATGAAGTGATGTAGCGCTATCTGTTTGGTAAGTTTGTAGTCGCTACCCGGCGATCGTATGTGTACGGTTTTGTTACTGGTATGATTGTTGTCTGAACAGTTTTACAAAAATAATTTTATAGATCACAACAATTTGTGTTTGAAAAATTTAATTAAAGAAAAAAAATATATATATAGTACTAGGGGCTCTGCACCCTGCTCGCTACGCTCACCAACCCCCGTTCTGATTGCACAGCTTCTTAAAACCTGGTAATGTATCCTGTTTTAAAAAGATGATGATGATGATATCACGAACGGCGACTATCTTCTGTAATCAGGTTATGAGGCTTTTTCATTTAATTCATCTTTTTAATTTTTAATATTCATGTGTAAATACAATTTTTATGACGTAATTTTCTTTATTTCCTGCTTTCAACACGTGATCATTTAATTATTATTTTAAACTTTCATTATTGTTTTTAATAGTCTCGTGCAAATACATTTTTTATTTGAGATAAAACTTAATCCTTTGCGCTTATTTAGAAATTGGCAACAATATAAAGAAATGACTTTTTCAATAAAAGATTTTTTACTCGATTTTTAAGGATTTTTTTAGTTTTTATTGTCCGACCGTGATAATTTTTTGAATTTCTGAAAGCTTTTTATATTTCGCGTCTGGTGGTATGATTTTCGAATCCGTAGGATGGCTAGAAAAAAAAGTAATAGCTTCTCAAAAAAGTCCCTAGTAAAAAAGCGATGAGAATAACCGGGAATATATATCTACGCAGAATTTGATTGGTCCATTTCTAAATCGTTTTTGGCTCAGTTCCAGATTACTTTTTTTTTATATAGAAGGATTTACTGCATGTTTTTAAACTTCTTGTGACGAGATTACTATTGCGACAATCAATTTGAAATGTAAAAAGTAAAGATTTTAAAAGAAAAGATACATTTTAATAATGTCTTAGTAATGCTTAATTTTAGTAATGCTTAATGCAGACGATATGACAATAGGAAAGTTTAAACATGTTGGAAAATGTACGTCAAACGTCACAAATGAGGTGCGTTCGTACTTTTATTATTTCAGTGAAATGAATTATATCGTCTGTTATGATATGATTCATTTCCGTAATAAATAAGTGCATTTTAACTTGGCAACATTTCATCTTTTGTTGACATTGACTGAAAATTCCAATGGGAAATCCTAGCTTTGAAAATTTCAGAACTTGAAATGCATTATTTAGACTCTTTTTCCATTCAATATCTATTTCTTCGGAAACATCTGTCGAAAAAACGGTCGGTAGATCACAGGATTGCTATAATGAAACAATTTTAGTATACAAATTCGGTTTTTAAATTCAGGAATACGGAAATAATAGGACTCCATCTTAAATAAGACGCTATCACTGTGATAAGAATCATTACCTATTAGAATCATTACCTATTAGAATCATTACCTATAGAATCATTACCTATTGTGGGATATCATTGAATTAATGACGTATGAAAGGATTTAATAGAATGAAGAAAACTTTTATGCATAGTATCTTTTTAAGTTTTGATTCGATTTTCATAAAATTTGAAATGAATCGACAAAATTCTGCAGCAATTATATATTAAATTTCAAACCATTCTGTTCCAATAAGTCCGTAAAAAACGTGTTTTGACTGTAAAAAACTAAATCAATATTCCAAAATTATATTATTATGACGCAAATTTACAGGAATTTGTCGATTAGTTTTAAAATGTAGCATTTTTTAAAAGTATACGGTTTTATTAATTATACCTTAAATTTACATTTTTTCAGGGGCCGTGGAGAAGTTGGATCAAACGATGATATTTTACCTTGTTTTGAATTTTAACTACTTCGATTTAAAGTGCATTTTTATAACTGATTAAAAGAAGTTACTATTCGCTAAGTTTTAATTCACACCAGTACACTAATGCCTTAAGTAATTTCTCCAACCTCATTTCAATATTCCTGATTTTAAAAATTAGTATTTTACCACTGGCGACAACGAAAACAGAACAAAGTTTTCAAACCTGACTTAACCCCTTAAATACATTTGACGACTCATGTACTTACTTTGCCCAAATGTAAGATGAGGTATTTCTGTCGTCATTCCAAACACTAGAACCTGCAGATTACATGCACTGGGCGCCATTAGCGAACGCGATAATCCATTAGCGTATATGCAATATCCACTTATGTTTTGGCAGGGAGACGATGGATATAATTTTGAAATCATGAAGTTGATCCAAGAACAGGGGCACCTTCATCTTAAAAAAATTCTGCTATGAAATTTTATTCTTATAGATGGATGATACGAAAAGACGATTTCAACATTATTGCACGTTGTCGCCGGCTTTACCTTCAATTTTTTGTAGACATGTACACCAAAATAGAAAGTGAACGACTATTGTTTGTCCAACGCAACCCTAAGAAGCTCCGTGCAGATAAGAACACCCATCTCCGAGATGCTATGAACAACGATGCTAATTCGACAGAAGTAGGCCAATTGGTTATCTCGCTCAACTTTTACTGGAAGTCCACATCACATGCACAAATACACCCAGGATGCTATGATATATGTGAGGAATTACGGGACCTCTTCATAACTCTTAGTTGCTATCCAAGTTGGCCAGAAATTCAATCAGAATTGATGGAAGTTCAGAAACAATTTGGTCGGCATGGGTGTTTCTCTAGAAGCTCATACAATTCATGAAATCGATTACAAAGTTTCACAATTTTGATCAAGTTCGATGTATACTATTGAGAGGCAAAAGAGAGGTTTGCCTCATGTTTTGGTGTGGCTCATAAACAAAATTATGTCAAGTGACGTTGATAAGATTATATCAGCTGTAATTACAGATCCGCAAAAAGATCCCATCCTCTTTGATGTCATTGTCAGAAATATGATTCACGGTCCATGCGGAATTATCAATCCTGATTCTCCATGCAAGAAAGAATGCAAGAGTACCCAAGGAATCTCATTAAGGAAACTCAGACTGGAATGGATGGTTATTCCCTATACAGAAGGAGAAGTCCTAAAGCCGGTGGAAGAGTTACGAAGATAAAGGCAACAGTTGGAAATTCGTACAGAGAGTTTGGAACTGCCAACATATGGGTTGTCCCTTACTGTATTCTTTAGTGTCAAAGTTATTTCAAGCGCATATTAATGTTGAATACTGCAGCTCAGTCAAGTCCATCAAATACATCTGCAAATATATAAATAAGGGTAGCGATCATGTAGGTTATCTTTTCAGTAAAGCGGATCTGTTATCAACGAGATTGAAAAATACCAAATAGGCAAGTACATTGGCAGCAATGGAGTGATTTGGAGAATTTTTGTTTCCCCCCCCCCCCTTGTTCTTCAATTCAGTGTGCATCTGGAAAACGTATTTATTTCACTGAAGAAAATGTACAACAGAGAATTTTACATCCACCGTAAACAACGTCGACTGCTTTCTTTGAACTGTGTCAAAATGATGACTTTGCACAGACCCTGCTGTACTGCGAGCTACCAAAATATTACACATGGAAGGATTCTAGAAAACGTTTTATGCGCAGAACACAGGGAACCATCCTGGTATTAGAGCAACAGAGGCTCTTGATCGTGTTTACACTGTACATCCAACAAATTTTGAATGTTTCTTTCTTCGAATTTTGCTTCACACCGTTACAGGTCCTACATCCTTCGAAGACAAAATTTAAATGTTTCTTTCTTCGAATTTTGCTTCACACCGTTACAGGTCCTACTTTCTTCGAAGACAAATTTTAAAAGTTTCTACCTTCGAATTTTGCTTCACACCGTTACAGGTCCTACTACCTTCGAAGACCTTAGGACTGTTGATGGTGAAGTTTGTCGCACATTTCGTGAGGTCTGCCTCAGGAGAGAATTGTTGAAGGATGATGCACATTGGTATGCAACTATTTTGGAAGCTGCTGCGACTAAATCGTCAAAAAAGCTGAGGAATTTATTTGCAATCATCGTTAATTGTGGAGTTGCAGTATGGAATACACACAAAGAGAGTCTTTCTGAAGACATACGTCTGCAAGCTCAGATGATGATTTTTGCTGCAAATGTTGAATTTAACGCTGCTATATTCAATTAATCTCTTAACCTGATTGAAGACAAGGTTTTAGAAACAACGACAAAACAAACCCAGGACGTAGGCTTTCTTACTTCCGACAGAAATTCTAATACAATCACTACAGAGATGATTAGAGAAACATCATACAAAATTGAAAAATTGAAAAGATACATATCACAGAATCAACCACTTTTGACTGATGACAAAGAGCTGTTTATACTACCATCTTGGAAGAACTACCAAAAAAGGGAGAAGATTTATTTTCAGGATGCATCGAGAGGAACGCGTAACACATTTCTCATCAAGTTGTTACTTGCTAAAATTTGAGAACACTCCAAGATAGCTATTGTTGTGACCTCTTCTGGAATTGCTGCAAGTTTTCTCCCTCGTAGAAGAACTGCTCATTCTGCTTTCAAATTCCGCGTAATCTGGCCCGAATTCAAACTCCCGTCTGCAATATAACTAAAGGAACAGAAAAAGCTCATGTTCTACAGGCATATCAGATCATTGTATGGAATGAATGCACTACGTCATACAAGAATGCTTTGCAGGTATTCAAACAGACACTTCAATTTTTAAGAGGCAATGATTTACTAATGAGTGGAGTCACTGTTGTATTGTATGGAGATTTCCGACAAACATAGCCGGTCATTCCAAAAGAAACGATGGCGGATGAAATTAACGCATGCCTTAAATCGTCACATCTTTGGCGGCATGTTCGCACTTTGCGACTAACTACAAATATGAGAGTGCATCTACTTGGAAACATAATGGAGGGTCAATTTGCCGACAATTTGTTAAATACTGGGAATAGATTAATACCACTTCATTCAGTAACTAGTCTGTTCAAAATCAGCGAAGCATTTTGTAACACAGTTATGTTTTTTGAAGAACTGAAGGCGGAAATATTTCCAAATATTCGACAACATTTTACAGACCATAAGTGGCTTTGCGAATGTGCGATTCTTACACCAAAAAATGATAGTGAAAGAAACATTAACTTTAAGATTCAATAAGAGTTACCTGGAGAAGCTGTATTGTACAAATTAATAGACACCGTTGTTGACGAAAATGAGGCTGTGCACCACACTACTGAATTTCTGAAGCCTTTGGACCTTCCCGAAATGCCACCGCACAACTTGATACTAAAGACTGAATCAACCATTGAACCATCTCAGAAATTTAAATCCTCCAAGACTTTGCAACGGTATAAAATTAGTAGTTGAAATAATCGAGCCTCATGCCATTGAAGCAACTATTTTGACAGGCTATGTCCAATGTGAGGATGTTTTCATTCCGTGCATATCTCTCATTCTATCTGATATTCTATTTCAGTTCAAGCGTCTACAATTTCCAGTTCGTTCCTTTAGCTTTTGCCATGTTATCGATAAGGCACAGGGTCAATCTTTACATGCAGTTGGAGTCAACTTGGAATCACCTTGCTTTTCTTTGCTTTTAAATTGCTTTTAAAATTTGCTTTTAAATTTTCCCCTTGCTTTTTAATTTCACCTTGCTTATGGACAGTTTTACGTTGCGTGCTCAAGTGTTGGCTTTTCTAGAAATTTGTATTATATTTGCCCCGAATCAAGAAACAAGAAATACGTTTTTTGAAGCTGCTTTTTTCACATCATGTACAGTTAAAAGACAGTATGGCATTTTTTTAAAGCTATTTTTGCTCCAATGATGCATAGAATGCTCATTGGAGCATTTGCTCCAAGGAGCTGATGCTTGGATTGAGCTGGTGATTGGATGAGCTGATGATTGGAGCTGATGCTCAGTCATAGTTGAATTCTGATGAGTCTATTATATAATAAATTTATACATTTTTATAATGAGTTATAATTTTATTCACGTGTATAACATTTCTACTGCTTTTTTTTATTGTTTGTTTTGTATTGTATGTTTAATTTTGAGATTGATTTTTCTAAACAAACATTCTTAAAATCCTGGACAATGCCGGGTACTTTAACTACTATTATATAAAATCCTATTGAAACGATTTTATGAAACAACTGATTAAACGAATAAAACGACTGATTCAATGAATATATGTTAAATGAGGGGTTTGTAGAACGCTGACGGAAATGTAATTTTAGTATGTTGTTGCAGTCACCTACAGCATATTTTTTGTTGAAGAGGGAGTAGCACTTATAGTTATTTAACAGGGCCGCATAAAAAAAATACGAATATATCTTAAATGCGAGGTTTGAAGACGCATTCATAGTTATTGTACAGGACCGGACAAAATAATTCGATTACACTACCAACTATGAGCGGTATTTACTGAAAATGCATTTTAGTGGTCATTACGCTATTTAAACCCTACGAAATTTGTATGTGTCACTAAGGCTTACTGTGAAATTTTCTTCATTGAAAATATGGGATGTAACATTTATAGTTATTTCACAGGGCAACACAAAAGAATATAATGCATTACACTTTATTGCCAATTAGTGTTAGAATAGCTATTTTCTATGATGTTTATTTAGCTTATGATGCTTCATGTATCTTTATGTGTATGTCTTCAACTAACTTTTCGAACGCATTTTAAGCTCACTTACCATGAACTGATTTCGTACAAATATTCAGAAAAAGCTTCCGCCATTTTCATGTATGTGTATCTATAAAAATATCGAACACATAATTGATAAAAATAGCGAATTTTAGGTTGTATTTTTACGCCAGTAGCGCCTTTGGTGGGAGACTGCATAATATTTTAAAATGGATTTTTTGTATGTTCTCTCCTATAGCAACCATACTTCAACTTAAAATTAGATAGGGAAATTTAAACTTAACTTTCTTTTACACCACTCAAAGGCCGGAAATAGAGTAACTAAATTTAAATAAAATTGATTGATTTTCTTTATGTTTTACTGCATGAAGACAATTACGGTGATTACTTTGAATTTAAACTCTTTTTAAAATACAAACAACATTTTAAATTATGAATTTGGAAATGAATAGAAAATAGCTATTCATTACTGATACTGAACTACCAACTAAGTTGTTGCATAAAACACACAAATGCAAGGTGTATACCATTAGTCTGTCTGTCCATCCATAAACAATTTAAACATGCTCTTAATCCAAGAAATTGTATAATTGGTTATTACGGTGAATTAAAATGTGTTTCTACCAATGGGTGAATTAGGAGCAAATTTGCAGCGTGCAAGTCTCAGGGGCTTGGCGCACGAAGTGGAAAGAAGGCAGAACCCCCCCTAGTAAATATATAAATAAAATAATTTATATACACATCTATATTTTTTTCATTTATGGAAAAATGTATTTTAAAATGCAATTTATTAGGAAACTGTAGCTGGATTTATTGTTTTTCATGATATGTTAAGTGATTTTCAAGCATGATCTTTTAAAAAGCTACCTTAACAATGAATCTATATTTTTCAAAATTCTTGTGAAAAGAGTAGAATGTTATGACAATGAATTTTAAATGAGAAATAAAAATTTTAAAAAGAAGGATATATTAGAAAGACATTTTGAATAACAAAATTGAAAATTCGAAAAATTGAAGCAATTTTATCATTTGTGACCTTTGTTTCTTACTTTAGAATTATACTAAAAAACTTGTACGTGAAGTTTTTCCGTATTCTTTAGATGTTTTTTGAAAACTATAAAAATACAGATACATTCGGAAAAAGAAGAAAATAATAAAAAAAATCTCCAGGTTTGGATATAGGCAGTATATTGATTCATATGCTAGTGCTGAAATATGCTTTTTAATTTCAATCAACATTTAGCCATTGTTTAAATGTGATATATTAATACCTAGAATATGGAATAATTAAAAAGGCGTAAAAATATTTTGACATATACTCGGTAGATATTAATCGTAATGTAATTTTAGTATGTTGCTACAGTAAATTACAGAATGTTTTTTCTTGAAGAATTTACATATTTAAGCATTTATAGCATTTATAGTTATTGTAGTTGTATTGTATAGTTGTTGTAGTTCTGCATTGTTTATCACATTATTTAAGCATTTATAGTTATTGTACAGGGAAAAAATAATTCGATTACCGTATTCATTAGATTTTTTTTTGTAAAAGATAAAAAATATAGATACATTCGGAAAAAGAAGAAAAGAGACTTTTAAGGTTTTTAATAACAACACTAAAGCCTTTTACTTTATTTTTCTAACTTAATTTAAACGATGACAGCTACTGAAATTATTATAGCAGAAGAGAGTGTGTGTAAAGTTTTGAAGTAAGTTTCATTATTTCTGTTTTAAATATCACCTACAGATGGAGCTGTACAGTATCGTACTGTAATGAAGCTTAAAATAACCTTCCAATTTAAAAACGCAAATAGTTTATTTTTGTTGTTTCAACGGCCCAATTGTGTATGAAGGATAAAATATGAGCGAACTTGGATCCATTTTTATACCTTAGTTTGAGACAGCACATCGGCGATTTTTGGAACTATAAAAGGAAGTACGGTAAAGATTTTTTTCTGCTTCAACGTGCTAATCTCCTGCAATAAGAAAGACTCCAATAATTGTCACCGCTAATTTGTTACTGAATTTTTAAAACGTCCAGTATCCATTTTCGGTCACTCTTGAATATGTAAAAGAAAATGATTATTGGAAATGTTCGATACTGTAGCGGTTTTGTGAAATCCATTTTTTCTTTGTTTAAAAAATTGTAATTAACAAAGACATCTAACGAGTAACTAGTTCTATTTATTTTATGAAATACCACGTAATTTAAGTGTTACATCTTCTCATAAAACCACGACAATTCACCATTTTCATCATCTTCTGAATCACATTCATCTTCATCGTCTGAATAGTTCTCATCTTCATCTTCTGAATCATTTTCATCTTCATCTTCTAAATCCTTTTCATCTACATCTTTTAATTCCTTTTCATCTTCATCTTTTAAATCCTTTTCATCTTCATTTGCGTCTTCAAGTTTATTATGACCCTTAACTGCACCTTCATCTTCATCTCCTACATCAAGTTGGATTTCTGTCGTGGAAGAAATATCCGGAACTTGTACAGCCTGGGTACGACCTTGTGCAACCGGGGCAAGAACCTCTTGGACTTCTGTTGTGGAAGAAATCTCGGGAGCTTGTACAGCCGGGGCAGGATCTTGTTGGATTGGTATGTAGAGAATCGGCCATTGTGGTATGTCAATAGACCAGACGCGGCTGAAGACTGAAAAAAAGACACATTTTTCTATTAATTATTATTGAAAAAATAAAGAATTAATTACAATGATACCTCGGTTAACGAATGCTTCGGCTAAGGAAGACTCTTTTTCTTTTATTCAGTTAACGATGGCAGCTGACGTCACTGTGGCATGAATCGAGGCTAACGAAAAAGACAGGCTACCGCGGTGCATTCCACTTATCTTTTTTTACAGACCGCAAGAGTGAAGTGATGCTCTTTTCGTACACGTCCTGCATTGGTGCATTCGAGCATCACGTGACTCCGGCGGTCTGTAAAAAAAGATACGCGTAAAGTACCGCGGTAGCCTTTCTTTTTCGTTAGCCTCGGCCATGAATTAGGGAAAGCGAGAAATGCTTGTCCGCCTTTATGACTTCTACGTACACAAGGGTTCAAACGATCTGATTGGTGTACGATGCTTATGGTCTGTTATACTATGGTCTATGTCGCCATGATGATTCCTGCCATTATCGTTAAAGCAAAAATGTAGTTGGTGGATTGGTATTTGTTTGTAAACTTGCTTTTCCTTTATAGATTCTGCTAACAAATGTTTTATTGGATGCGCGTGCTAACATAGCGCACAGCGTTGGATTTTTATTGAATGAGAAGTCAAGTTTCGGTAAACGAATAAGATCCCGGAACGAATTATCTTCGTTAGCTGCATAGTTATCCCATGATAATCATATTATTAAAGAGAATTTACGGAAATGAATTCGGTTTATTGTTTTTGGATTGCGTTGTATTTGATGAGGCGATATTTGATTATTATTGAAAAAATAATGAAGACAATAACCATATAGTTGAGGATTGTGAATTGGGATTATTGGTTATTCTTTCTTTAGTAGTGACAAAAATTATCTATAAACCGAATGTGGATAGTTTTTCTTTATTCATTTTACTTGGAATTACTCTGGTTATTTTTTGAAAATATAAGGAACTAATTAGAGTGTTAAAAAATATAATCGTAAAATATAGAATAATTTACAAAAATGAAATCGGTATATTAATAATTTTCTTGTTCTGGTAAAATATAGCTTGGGTTGTTTTGCATTGGATAGATTTGAACAAATATTTGATATTTGAATATTATGGAAAAATAATTAACCAATTATAGCTATCAGATAATAATAGTAAAAATAAGGATAATTTACGAAAATGAAATTGGTTTAATGAGGAAGTTTTTTTTATTGGTGTTTATTGGTTACATTATCTATAAGCTGAATATTGATAATTTTTCTTTACTGGTTTTAAATGGATTATTATTGTAAAAACATGGAACTAATTACAGTTATTACATATTAACCGTATAATAAAAGATAATTTACGAAAATGAATTCGGTTTATTAATAATTTTTCCTGTACTGGTGAAATAAATTTGGATTGTATTGGGTTTTATGGGGTTATGACAAATCTACGTATGGGGTATCTGACGCAAGGATATCGAGGTGGTGGTGTCAGGGTTTTACAAATTCGATAAAATCTTGTATCCAGCAAAAATTACCAGTCGCCAGTGAAAAATATTTAACCCTAATAATAATAATTATTATTATATTTTAATTCTGAACAGAAATGTCTGATTTTAAACTTACAAAAAAACTTTTAGCATTGCATCCAATTTTAGATGCCACAAAGGCCGGATTGACACTATTTTTTACTTTTCGTATTGAAACCGCCACTGTCACGGCAAATGCTAATCACGTGAGATGCTGGTTGGCTGGAGCGGAAAAGAATGGCGTTTCTTGTGTATGACATGGAAAAAGTCACTTAAATTTGGTTCTTCCATTGTCTGTATGAGAGAAGAAAAAGATCTGCTTGCCACGCAAGATTAAGGGTGGTGGAGAGAGAAAAATGCATTTGTTCTCATTTATTAAGTAAATTTTTGTACAAAAGACAAAACAAAATCCACCAGATTAATTGACTTGGTCGTCAGATAAAAAATTTGGGTCGCCAGTGGCGACCTGGTGACCGTAACTGTCAAGCCCTGGTGGTAGTGGTGGGAGAATGACTTGAGATTAAGTTCTGAGAATTCAAGAAGAAAAGAATAAATGAAAAATGTATTTTCCACCTCCATTTTTGCTGCATTCTACAGTTAATGTCTAACAAAGTTAACTGTTTTTCCGCAGATACCTGTAAATATGGACTTAGAATTATCCAAATGTAGACTTAAAAAATTCCCATTAAATATCAATGTTTTAATGCTGGGATTTCACAAATATTATATTTTTAGGACACAAGATTCACAAAGTTATTTTCCCTTAAGGCTGTTTGTCAGCGAGACCTCAAATTTCCATCGCCCATGTTAAACCGTTAAACCTACGGGCGTGTGATTCATTTGTATATTTCAAATATCTCCCCAGGAAATTATTTTTTTTAACTTCTTTTTTTCTGTGTAACTGTTATTGAAGGATGTCTCCTTTTCTTTTAGTTGTCAAAATATTTCTAAAACATATACTTAAATATATTTCAAGTTTTAAAATCTTAGTGAGCTTCGCTAAGACTTTAACACATAAAATTATAAATGAAGATAATTTATAGTTTTAATTAAAATAAAAATATAATTAAATAATTTTTTAGAAATACTTTGACAGCTTTAAATGCCATTTTTTAACATTTGCTAACATAGGCGTACAGTTTTGAAAATTATTGGTGGGGCTCAACTCTTTTTTACACAAATATGCGCATGTGAGTGTAAAAAAGATCGATTACCCATTTAATGTTGCTTGTTTAACTCCCTTTTAAAGAAATTAAACAGAAACGTATACTGATAACTAATCACAAGTTTAATAAAACATAAGACACTATAAAAATTCCAATGTATAGACCGTTTATAAAATGATACTCGCTGATATTCGCGAATCGTTTATAATAAAATCACATCAAAAATTGACTTTGAATAACGTCTTTTTTTTTTTTCGGAATATGGATTTTTTTTCCTATTTCATTTTTTATGTAAAATGCTCAAACGTTAAGCGAATTTTATTCTAATTAAAAAAAATAGAACATAAAGTGAAAAAATTTTCCTAATGTCGTTTATCCCTATAATAATAATAATAAAGGAAAATTTCAGAAATTCCAAAGGGTCCATTTTAGAAATTATTGGCAGGGCGTGAGTCCCACGAGCCCATACAATTCTACGCCTATATTTCCAATATAGTTGAAAAGTGTTTATAAATTCGATTTGTCTGTCTGTCTTCCGTGTCCGTGTAAATATACTCAGGTTGTAATGCAATTGATATATGTAACGGAAGTTTACTATGGTTTGTTCGGTATTGAAAATGAAGTGTGTAGCATTTTTGCTTGTCCCTTTTCAACTCTTCGATTCATTTTAGAGAGGTTGTTTAATTAAAGAGGTTGTTTTGCTGTAAAAAAGACAAATATTTCTTAATCTACGAAAATAGAGTTACCCACGATTCTGAAATTTATTTTCGATATTTTATACACAGAAACAGGATAAATTAAAAATTAATACTATTTTGTTGCTCTTGCATGTATAAATTCAATTATTCCAAAATGTTTAGCTGAGATTTTATAGGATCCTGGAAACCAAAAAACTGATTAATACACTCTAAAAATTAATCGGATACGTTTCCGAAAATCGTTGGCTGAAAAAGAAACTTGGTTTTTATCTGGAGGCACGGCAGTGCCACCGCCAAGTCGAGAGAGGACAGCCGTAAGCATACTTTTCTGGAAGCAACTCAGGGCACTTTTGACCCCCCCCCCCCCATATCTCCGCGCTGGAGTATCCCAAAAATTTTAAACTTCATTTTTCTAGAGTATTTGGCACACAGGACCAAAATTTAAAATTACAACTTTCTGTCTTTTCTAGTTCAGACGATATATGAACTCAAACATTCGATTTTTTGTCACTCACTCACTCACTCGTTCACGGGTCATCAAAAAGATTAGGTAGATCCCGTAGCCCTAGAAACTTGACATTTGGAAAAAAGGTAGTGTTTAGGATACAAAGAGAGGAAAAATTATAAAATCCGGAAAATTCGAAAAAAAAAAAACATTCGAAAATTCAACAAATCCCATCAAAATTGAAAATTGAAAATAATACTATCTTGTAGTCTTAGAAACTTAAGATTCGGTGTGAAGGTAGTGTTTAGTATCCAGAAACAGAAAACATCAAAAACACCAAAAAAATCGAAAGCAAAATTAAAAAAATCGAAAAAAATCGAAAATTTTCAAATAATTCGATTTTGTTGTGCTAGAAACTTGAAATTCGGAATAAAGGTAGTATTTAGGATGCAAAATAAGGAAAAATTAAAAATTCTGGAAAAATCGAAATTTTTTTTTCAAAAATTCGTAAAATTCGAAAAAAATTGAAAAAATTAAAATAATTTGATTTTTTTAGCCTTAGAAACTTAAAATTCGCAGTAAAGATACTGTTTAGGATTCAAAATAAGTTAAAATAAAAAACGCAATAAAATTCTAAAATAAAATCAAAAATAAAAAAAATCAAAAAAATCGAAAATTAAGGAAAATTTGAAAATAATTCGATTTCATAACGCTAGAAACTGGAAATTTGGAATAAAGGTAATATTTAAGATACTAAATAAGGAAAAATTAAAAAATACGGATAATTCAAAAAATACCCATAAATTAGTGCAGACGATATATGAACTCAAAGTTTCGATTTTTTGTCACTAACACACTCACTCACTCTCGCGTCATCAAAAAGATTCTGTAGATCCCGCAGCCACAGAAACTTAAAATTTGGAATAAAGCTAGTGTTTCGGATACAAAGAAAGAAAAAATTATAAAATCCGGAAAAAAAAAAAAAAAAAATCGAATATTCATAAAAATCGAACAAAATTGAAAATTGAAAATAACACGATCTTGTAGTCTTAAAAACTTGGTGTGAAGGTAGTGTTTAGAATTCAGAAAAAGAAAACATCAAAAACATACAAAAAAAATTGAAAATAAAATCGAAAAATCGAAAAATTTCAAATAATCCACTTTTGTTGCGCTAGAAACTTGGAATTCGGAATAAAGATAGTATTTAGGATGCAAAATTAGGAAAAATTAAAAAATCCAGAAAATTCGAAAAATTCGAAAAAAAATGAAAAAAATTAAAATAATTTGATCTTTTGGCCTTAGAAACTTAAAATTCGCGGTAAAGATAGTGTTTAGGATTCAGAATAAGTTAAAATAAAAACGCAATAAAATTCGAAAATAAAATAAAAAAAATCGAAAGAAATCGAAAAATAAGGAAATTTTGAAAATAATTCGATTTTATAGCGCTAGAAACTTGAAATTTGGAATAAAGGTAATATTTAAGATACTAAATAAGGAAACATTAAAAAATATGGATAACTAAAAAAAAAAATCGAAAAATTAAAAAAAAAAAAATAGAAAGAAAGACAGAAAAAGAGAGAAATTGAAAATAATATGATCTCGTAGTCTTAGAAACTGAAAATTTGGTGTAAAGGTAGTGTTTAGGATTCAGAAAAAGAAAGAAAAACACAACAAAAATTGAAAATCAAATAAAAAAATCGAATAAAAAACGAAAATTTGAAAATAATTCGATTTTGAAAAGCTAGAAACTTAAAATTTGGAATAAAGGTAGTATTTAGGATACAAAAAAAGAAATAAATAAAAAATCTGTAAAATTCGAAAAAAAAAATTCGAAAATTCGAAAAATTGAAAAAAATTCGATTTTGTAGTTTTAGAATTTAAAATTCGGCGTAAACTTATTGTTTAGGATACAGAAAAAGGGAAAATTAAAACACAATAAATTCGAAAATAGAGTAAAAAACTCGAAAAAGATCGGAAATTTCAAAATAATTCGATTTTGTAGCGCTAGAAACTTGAAATTTGTAATAAAGGATACAAAATAAGAAAAAATTAAAAAATCATCCAGAAAATTATAAAAAAAATTCGAAAAAATCAAAAATTGAAAATAATTTTATCTTGTAGTCTTAGAAACTTAAAACTTGGTGTAAAGGTAGTATTTACTATTCAATAAAAGGAACAATTAAAATATTCGTTAAATTCGAAAATAAAATCGAAAAATCGAAAAATCGAAATATCTTTAAGAAATCGAAAATTCGAAAACAATTTGATTTTGTACTGCTAGAAACATTAGTTTTAAGATAATTGTCCTATTAGCTAGTACAACGCCCCTAATTGTTTTATGTTATTTCCCCCGGATTATGGTTTCCTTTTCTTTCGTTTACGAATTTCGTTATAGAAAAGTTCCGCTATAGACTGGCTACGATATAGGCGATTTCTTTATAGACAGGTTTGTTTTCTTTCACAGGTTGTACTCTATTTACTTCACATATGAAATATGGATTGTTAAATGATGTTAGCCCCACAAAAATTTTCACAGCTCCCCCTACCCTCCCGACATTACTGGCTTGTTATGGCTTGATAGTCCTTTCTAAATAAAATCATGGTGACTCTAAGATTCACTTGATTTATCTCTAAATTGAACTGAAATGATCCTAAGAAGATGGATCAAAGAATTACTATATTGGCATGACAATCAGGTAACTTAGAATTAAAATCGAAAAATCAATAAATTTATAACAAGGCGAAAGTTTGAAAATAATTCGATTTTGTAGTCCTAGGAGCTTGACATTTAGTGGAAAGGCAGGGTTTAGTACACAAAGTAAGGAAAAATTAAAAAATCCGTAAATAATAAAAAAAAGACTAAAAAAAACGAAAAAAAAAACATCGAAAAAAGGAATATAGTTTGATTTATTGGAAATTTCCGGAAATTTTAATTTTAGCTTTCTTTTTATACTAAAAAGTTCTTTTATGTTAAATATCAAGTATGTAGGACTGCGAGTAATATCTCAGATGGATAGCACCTATCCTGGAAGCAATTGAGAGTACTTTTGACACTCCCCCTCCCATAACTTAGTGTTTGCCTAGGAACCTGAAATCTCTTTTTATCTACAGTACTTTGCAAACGAAACTAAAGCTTCAAATTTTTGATACCTGTAAATAATAGGGACAGAGTGTGGGCTTAGCGAAAATCAGTGGATGATCTCCAAAAAGAACCCAAAATCAAGAAAAGAAGGATTACTTACAAAAAGAAGTGAAATCTCGTCAAAAAGTCACCTGTAAAAAATGCAGCCAAGTCTCGTAACTCATTTACCGTAAAAAGTACTGAGATCGTATAAAGCCAAGTTTAACTATCTTATTAACTCTGAAATTTTCATTCACAAATCACTCCTAGTCTCTATATCTTTAGTTAATTATTATTTTGTGACTTGGCAATTACGCAGAACAGGGAAGTTATTACACCTTACTATGTTATGGGATGGATGGGATAATTTAATTAAGGCAAATTATATACGCACAGGGAAGTTATTACACTTTAATATGTTACAGTATTATTTGATTAAGACTAACTATATACATCACATTCTCGTGCTACGTAATTGCCAAGTCACAAAATAATAATTAACTAAAGATGTAGAGACTAGGAGTGATTTGTGAATGAAAATTTCAGAGTTAATAAGATAATTAAACTTGGCTATATACGATCTCAGTACTTTTTACGGTAAATGAGTTACGAGGCTTGGCTGCATTTTTTACAGGTGACTTTTTGATGAGATAATTTTTTCTTTAAATCTAATGAATATATTTGGTTTCTGAGGTTTCTGAAGATAAAGAAAGCTTTTTAGAATCTCGGGTAACTCGGAAGTCTTTTGTTCATGGTTATATATTTTTGTTGATTAAGAGGCATTTGACTTTATATTAATTTTAAATAAAAATAATATAACTGTAAAAGACACGTCCTATTATTGGGATGCCAGACCCGAAAGGGTTAAATGATATACAGGGTGATTATAATTAAAGTCGAAATTTCAAAAGGCTGTAAAAAAAGAACCACTGATCAGAATGACCTGATATTTCATCTGGTATACGTGAAGCAATAGGAATTTGTTTTGCGAAAGAAAAAAAGTTCAAAAGTGGACCGATAGATGGCGTTGTACTCGTCATAAGATGCTCATTGAAAGACGTGATATGCTAGTTGAACAAAGAGTGCCACAACAGCATGCCACGTCTTTTAGAGATCCTAAATTAGAGAGAGATTGGACATTGACGAAATGTCCGCCTTGTAAGTTCCAAAGCAGGTGGAACGCAGTAGAACGCAATGTATTTTCATCACAGTCTAACACTTTGTATTGTATTAAAATCATGAAACATTCGTTTTATATGCCTTCAGAGAGACATGAAGATAAATTCCGTTCTACTGCGTTCCATTTGCTTTGGAACTTACATGGCGGATATTTCGGCAATGTCCAATCTCTCTTTAATTTAGGATCTTTTAAAAGCGCCATCTATCGGTCCACTTTTAAAAAATTTTTTCTTTTGAAAAACAAATTCCCATTGCTTCACGTCAGGTCATTCTGACCAGTGATTCTTTTTTTTTTCTTACAGCCATTTGAAAGTGTAACTTTAAATATAATCAGTCTGTATTGTTATTTTCAGATATCGATCTGGATAATAATACAGCCATTCGGAAAATTGGGAAGTTTACTGTACACTGTAAAAAAATGACCAATGTTTCTTATTTTATGAAAATATGCTATAACCACGAAAGAAATTATAATATAATCTTCTGAGTTAGCCGAAATTCCAGCCGAAATTCCGTGTTCCATTGTCTTTTGAATCCCCAGATACCAATACATTTCCAAAATTTAAAGAATTATTTATAAAAACAAAGTATTTTTCGCCGCCCGTATTTTTCAAAAACGTGTCCGAAGGGTTTTTATAGTGTATTAATGAGTGTGCTCAGCCTGGAATACCTGTTTTCCGGATGTCATCCATTCTCAAGTAAACGTTTTCAGCCGCATAAGTTAATTTATATATGAAAGAGTAAATAAATAATCTTAATTTTAATGTTATTGTTAACGCTGTTAATTTGGTCTGTTTGTCTGTTAAACATATTTTTTGAGCATGAAAATGTTTACTTGATAATTGATAGCATTCGAAAAACAGGTATTCCAGGCTGAGGACACTACTTAATACACTATAAAAACCCTTCGGAAAATTTTCTGAAAAATACGGGTAGCTAAAAATAATTCTTTAAATTTTGGAAATGTATTGATTTCTGGGGATTAAAAAGAGAATGGAACACGCTATTCGGAATTTCGGATAGCTCAGAAGATTATATTATATTTTCGTTCGTGGTTACAGTATATTTTCATAAAATAAGAAACATTGGTCATTTTTTACAAGAATTTCAAAAGTACTTACTTGAATTTCCAGTGGAAACGGTCGCGTTTGCGAATGCCGCGATTGCCGAAAGAATGTTGTTGACCAATGGAGTAAACGGGTAATCACCGGAAACCACCAGACTGACGAATGCTGCTATTGCCGAAGAAATGCTGCTGAAAAAGGGCCTGTTCTGGTAATCAACCATTTTTATATATCGACTGTTCTTTTTTCCCTAAAAATTATGATTAGAATGTATTTTAAAGCTGGTGCAGATTTTTACGTCTATTCCTATTGCTGGAGAAACCACTGTTATTTGACTCTTACTGTAAAAATAAATCAACAAGTGGAATTAATTCTGCATTGTTGTGTTGTTGTCAGTGCTTTATGTATTGACAGGTTATTATGTAACTCGGCAACAATGATCGAATTCCATTATTGAATTTTTTTTAAATATCTGACAATAATAATAATAATAATAATAAAAATCACGGGTTTTTAGATAATTTAAACACATTCATTGTAATGTTATAGCTGTATCTTTTGTTTTATACATTTTTTTTTATTGTTGAAGCGAAATTTAGAAAGCATTACACTGTTAAAATAAATTCATTCATTGTTGCGTCAACGCCTTTCCTTTGGTTTAATCTTTGGTTTCCATTGTTGAATTGAATCGATTGTTGATTAATTTAACACTAGAACGCCTGATGGAGTCTTTTCGACTCCAAATGCCACTAAAACACCCATATATCGCATACATTTTGATTTGATTTTTTTTTTCTCCCGTGACTTTTATTATTTTCATAATCTATATTTATTACGAAAGTTATAAATGATTTTTACATTTTGTACATTGATAGTGAGACAATACCCCTAGAACGCCCAACGGAATCCAATCGACTCCGAAACAAGACTAGTCGTTGGGGGCCATCGTAATACTTGCCCATCATGTATATGCATACTATAAAATGTGAAAGTAAAACATGTGTACAACTATTTATAAAATGCATTGCAATTCGAATAAAATCGTGGCTGGATGACGTCCTAAACTTTAAAGGCTCAATTACTGAATGGCGTAACAGAAACATCCTTATAACTCTAAAAATGATAATCCTATTCACTAAGAGTTTACTGTGTCGGATCAAGCGTCTCTTTTCCAATTCAAATATTTTGAATTGAAATTTGAATGAAATACAGGGTCATGAAAAATCGAAGCGTGGGGAAAATGTGATTATAAATATTTCAGTAACTCATTATTCGATCGACTTCATTATTTGTGCTAAATTTATGTTTTTTTTATTTTCACTCCTTAAAATAATCAATTATATACTTTTTATCAGAACGAATATTTCGCGACTCCGATAAAAATAGTTCCGGGTAATCGAGGTTATTGAAATTCAATAAGCTTCTTCCCATTATTACATACCAAGTACATATCAAATATTTCAAGTCTCTATCTCAATTTGTTCGAGATATAGAGCATTTACAGACACACATAGACGGACGACAATTTTTCTTTTCTAAATATGTTTTTCGGAATCTACAGTGTCTGAAACGCGTAAATCCGTCCAAAAAAAAAGGTTAAACACCAGAGGAAGTAACTGGTCTATTACGAGAACTTTTAGAAAATGAATCTGAAGACGGCGAGTTATCTGAAAATGAAGAAGAAATTGAAGAAATTAATACAGATGCATCGTACTCCGATAAAAATGAAGAATATTACAGCTGATAAATATGGCATTCATTTTGCTCCAGTAGAAAATGTGTGTCAACAAGAAAAGTTCTGGGAGATATCCGAAAATAAATGTCATGTATCTGTCCACTGGCCCAACTATGTATGCCAAGAAATTTATGAAATCTGAAAGTGTTTTAAGTGCATGGCTATTATTTGTAGATAACAAAATTTTGTAGCAGGTAAACAATGCACCACTAAATTTTTGCCTATTACTTTGATGTGTATAAATTCTATTATATATATATATATATATATATATATATATATAACCATAAATGAAAACATTATACCATAACACCAACTTAAACTATGAAATAATGATTAAGTATGTAATAATTAGTTGACAATGAAAATATTCCCCAACACACTGAATATGGATACCAAAAACTTATTTAAAAGATGAAGAAGTTAAATTAAAAATTGAATAAATGAAATTGAATGAATGAAATGAAATTTGTGGAATTTAGGTAGAATTTTCAAGTCCCAAATGCCTAAATACCACAAATAAAATGAGTGGTTTCATCATCCTATTAGTCATAACATTGCTAAAGAATATGATATATATATATATATAATTATAATATCTTTGAATTTCAAAAAACATATCAAGTTCTTATAACATTCTACTTAAATCTTATATATATATATATATATATTAGGAAATGTTGTGATCTGAACCAGTATTGTAAAAACTAACTGTGTATTAATTTTTAATCTCTAATCAATGTAATATTCAACATCTGTATTCTGAAATAGGAATTTTCCCTCGTGTAGAAAAGTTCCTATGCATAACGGCTGGATCTGCACGAGAGGGTGATTTCATTTCATTTGTTTGCTTAGACATCATCTTTCACCTTATTAAACGGTAAAGTTTTCAAAAAATATTTTAGAAATGTTGGAAAGTGTTATATAATCTAAGGTTGACGCTTGATTTTTCGTTCTTGTGTTTTTCTTCTTCCATGGTGATCTTTTTCTTCGAGAAAATGAAGTGGTAGTCTTCATTTTCACTCGAAAAGTGACTTATTTGAAGTATAATTCATTATTTAATCTTTCTTTCCTGGTATATTTTTTAGGATCACTGACAATCACTCATTGTAATGGTTTCCATCATTTTTGCAGCTTTTCTTTTTCTTCTTCTTATTTGATTCGCAGATTTATGGCCGAATAGCATTTAGAGGTGAGTTATTATTTCGGGTGATGAAAGTTAAGTTTATATCGGAGAAAATAAATGAGAAAATTATTGGTACTCTATGAATTAAGTAAGCAATGAATTAGTCTTAGTAATAAATTTTTGTTTTAAAATAAACAAATAAACTTTCTATTGATGAATATCCTAATTTTCTAAAGGATTAAAAATATGAAATTAATATATTCATACATCTATTTTAAAAATAGATAAAATAATTTAAAAATAAATTTATTGGTATACAATAATTTGAAATAGAGTGTCTTATAATTTTTTTTAAAAAACAAGTCATATAGTCTATTGATTTCTAACATTTTGTATAAGGCATCTCTTAATTTAAATAGCTTCGCTTAAGGGTCCTGTCCTTTCACGCGAAAACACCCGCTCGCTAATGTTAATCCTATGGAACAGTTATTTTACAATATCTCCTGTGCATATTTTTAAACGATTTTGTTTTGCATTGGATAGCTGAGATCGATCTCTGCAGCACCTCTTTTTTACTTTTTCGATTTTGTTTGCAGGTTTTTTTTTTATTAGGCTATTTTTAGTTTCGAAACCGGTTTCAAAAGTGAAAATAGCCTAATAATAATAATAAAAAAAACCTGCAAACAAAAATTGGGAAATTAGAAAACGGCGGTTGTAGAGATTGATCTCGGATATCCAATGAAAAAAATCGTTTAAAAATATTAAAATGCGAACGAGATATTGCAAAATAACTGTCCCATAGGATTGACATTAGAGAGCGGGTCTTTTCGCTTGAGAGGACAAGACCTTTAAGGTTCCTGCTTTAGAGTAGCTTTAACTTAGAACTTAAAGCTGTTATCACACGGAATACCATACGATATGAAGTATATGCTATTGCCTCTCGATTTCTTGGAACTACACTTTCACGCTGCAACTAGGGTTACTTTCCCTACTGAAAGTTATCTGCTAATGTAAGGAGAGGGCGTAACATTTGGCGGGTAATTGCAGCAGGTGTTTCAATATTTAGTGTAGAGATCGATTGATAAACAGGAAGCATTATCGCGTACTAACATTTTATACATTGCAGTTTCTTTTTGTGTCTGTTCTATATATATATTATAGTGATCATTTTACTTCAAGTTCCAAGATTATAAAACCAATACTCTCGCTAATATAACATAAAAATTCTAAATTATAGAGTCCATATCTTCAGTTTACGTTTTTCATTACTTGTAAATATTAAGAATTCTCAACTATTAGTATTAAGTGATTTAGAAAAAAAAATAGAATATTAAAACTAGTTTTTTGTCACATGTATTGGAACCGCACTTTATCGCTAACCCGAAATCTGTAACGCAAAGAAAGATTTTAAATTAAGTTTTAGTTCTTTTGCTAAAATCACTATTATGACATTTTTAGTTAATATATTTTCCATATTTTAAATGTAATTCATGTTACATAATGAATGTAATGTAAAATTGAAATACGTAATAGAATTTAGATATAGTTCCCAATCTTTTGCAGTGTTTTCTTCCCTGGTTTTAATGATTTTAATCATTTTTCGAAAGTTTAAATGAGTTTTTCATATTTTTCGTTTCAAAAACACAATCCTTATTTTTATACATATTGTGTACAGTTCTGGAAGGGGGGGGGGGTTATATCCTCTACTAACTTTGCCGCAAATCACTGTATAAAAATGTCACAAGTAACAATAGATTAGTAATAACATCTAATAATAATGCTGTACATAAATTTTGCTGGGGGGAAGGAGGAAATTACGTATAGCAGTTGTAACATATTCTAAAACTTTTAGTACTAAACCCTAATTTCGACATCATATTTTTCGGTAAATTTTACCTTCGTGTATCAAATTGAAAGTCACTCGTTAAAGTAATTTAGAAATTACGCAGATTTTATGTTTACACCTCCTAATGTTAAATAAATGTTCGATCGTCGCAAAACAGATTACAAGACAAGTGTTTTTTTAAGCATAACTTAAAAACTATTTTGCGGAATGAGCTTTAATTTTGAGTTCGCATATTTGAAAATTCCAGAAATCTATTTCTGCTAGGAAAGTTTTACGTTACAATTCATTTTGGTTTTCGAATATATATATATATATATATATATATATATATATATATTTTGAAGGGAAGCAAAATATTTTAACTGTAGGGGGGGGGGGTATATACGTTATTTATTATTAATAAGTAAGAAAAGGGCACAATTTGCTTAACAAATTGAAAAACATATAAAGTTTTAAAATTTATACACTGCTAGGATGGGGTAGACAAAATTTTAGGGTGGTTGAAATTCAATAATTAAAAAGGAAAAATAGACTGAAAAGGACATTCTCACCCACATATATTAAATGCAATAATCCTAACATGAAGTGAAAAATTACCCAGAGCCAGGAATCGAACCTGGGTCCACAGCGTTCCGGGTTATCGCTCTAACCACTCAACCACTCCGGCTGATTCTGGAACGCAATTTCTCACTAATAAAAAGTCGCCAACCATCTAACAGACAGCCGTTGATGAACGGACAACTGTGAATATATTTTTACTATTCCACCGATTTACGAATAAATATGTATGTCTGTATAATAATTGTATATCTTTAAAAAAAGATTATCAAATTGTTTTAAAAGAAAATTATTAGAAGGTAAAATATAATTAACTATATATAGCTGCTAGATTAAATTTCCATTTATTAAATTTTATTTTTCTAAAAGTATAAGAACATTTTCTGTCCCCCCCCCCCCCTCCAATACAAAATTTACATTCTGAACGCTGCATGCTTTTGCAATAAAATACCTTGATGCGTGTTTGCTTGCATTTTTTTCTTTGGCGACATAATTTGGCAACAAGTACGAAATAACGCCAAATATACTGCAGAAAATAGTTAAACTAGTACAGTTTGAGAAGTTAATAAGTGACTACGACAGTACAATTATAACATATAGCAAATAATATAAGGAATTGAAATAAAATAATCGCAATAAATGACTTTAAATTAATAAATAAAGTTCTTATCGGGAGTGTTTAATAACGAACTCCGAAGAGACAATCGACGCATATGTAATTCTTTAATTTCAAAATAACTGCACATTTTTAAAGTTCTTTTCGTGTATAATTGGTGCCTGTGTTACTAAAGATATTGCTTTTTCCTTAATTCTTCTGTATTTTTGGTTTCAATATTTGCGACCACGCTAAACAAACATGTTGACTCACTGACGGTAGCCATCTTGAAATTTTTAGAGAGCTCTGATTGGTGGATTTCGAGCTGACATCTATCGTAGAGGATAGGAACTACTGTCAGTTAGATCTTGAAGAAATTACGAGAGGCAATCTATCAAACGGGACGATTTCGAGCTTTTTCTCTTGAAAAACGTGTTTCGGATGAAATATCTGATATTGACTATGATATGAGAGTACGTGTGATAGCACCATAAGGGTATCTTAACCCTGAAGAGCCTATGCTAGTCACGCGAAGAAACTCGAACGCTAATGGTAAACCTATGGGAAGGTTCTTTACAGATTTCTCGCTCGCATTTTAATATTTTTTAATGAATTTTTTGTATAGGATAGCAGAGGTTGATCTCTAACATTGTTAGCATTTACTTTTTCGATTTTAATTCCAGTTTTTTTTATATAAGGGTACTTTCACTTTCAGAACCGGTTCCAAAACTAAAAATGTCCGCTTATAAAAAAACTGCAACAGAATTTGCAAAAGTAAAAACTAACAACGTTAGAGTTAGACCTCAGATATCCTACGCAAAAATAAAATAAAAAAAATAAAATAAAATGCGAGCGAGAAATTTGAAAATAACCTTCCTATAGACTTAACATTAGCTTGCGCGTTTCTTTGCATAACTAGTGTAGGCTCTTAAGGGTAGCTTTAAATACAATGACTACGACTTGAAGATCGAAATCACGTCTATACATAAAGGAAGGGAAAATTTCAGTATTAGGTTAATTCATACTACAGCGATAATGTAATCAGAGTTAGTTACATTTTATGCACAGATCGCTAATTTCGAATCCATATATAAACAAAGCATAAGGGTTTCTATATTTCTTCTTTAACGAAACACGAACAAGGAAGCACATGCCTTAAGCATATGCTCAGAAAAATTTGAAAAAATTACAGAATATTCTTGTCATGAGGTATATATGTTTATAAAAAAACTTCTGCGGAACATTGATATAGAGTTCATAAAAAAATAATGAAAATTTCATTTTTTGGCCGTTTTATCATCGGTTGGCGACAAAATGAAATTTCAAAATAGACGCTTTTATGATACTCTTTAAGGAAAAGCTTTTTATACTCTTCATATTGAATCAATACGATTTTATAACTAGAGTTTTGTCATATTTAGTATGCAATTTTTGTGCAGCTGATATTTTATATCTATTTCAACATTTCACTGATTATAATCATTATTTTGAACTGTTAGAGTAGAATAAGTTTAAAATTAAAAATATATTTATCTAAATACAGTAAAACCTCTCAATAGCGGACACCCCAGCACGACGGAATTTGCCTGTTATTCAGAAGAGTCTGTTTTCTCCGAATAGCAGACAGATGCTGCGGTGTACACTACTGAGAGATTTTATTGTATTTAGATAAATATATTTTGTGTTTTGTAAATTTTTCCTACTCTAAAAGGTCAAAATATTGATTGTACAATGTCGGAAGCGCTTTACGAAAATAGCATACCAAATTTTGGGGCCCCTGAAATCGAGGGAGGGGGGTCATGAACAAGTTTGCCCATGCTTTAATCTGGTTCTGTTCTGCTTCTGTAACAAACCCCAGCCCTGCTTCATGGTCAAATTTATTCACATTTATTCAGGATTCAATGTGGTCAAACATGGCTGTATTTAATGCTTAAAAAAAGTGTGGTCAGAAATGGCTGTCAATTGCTCGCAAATCAGACCACAAAAATGGCCGCGATTCAGACGTTTCAAGCGTCTGAAATTCAGACACTATTAAGTGTCTTAAATTTTAAGACACTTTAAAGTGTCTCTTTTTTTAACCATCCGTTTCAGACACTTAAGTGTTTGAATTTCAGACATTTCAGTTTACAGTGAAGAAAGAAATAATATTAACTGATTAAGATTTTGGTTAATTACTTTCTCTTATAGGCATTTTAAAACTATCATATCTTTATAAGGCATGCAATGAAAGCAAACACAATAGTGATAAGCTTGGAATAAAATATTTTAGTTTATTTCTGTCAGTAATCTAATTTAATTCATTATGTAACTCTAATTGAATTTTTCCTTAAGAGTTCAATTACTGTTACAAACTATGAATTAAATAAATATTGCCAATAAAGTGTTTTATTCCAATCTTTACCACGCTTGTGTCTATTTTCATTGCATGCTCTAAAATATATGATTCTTTTAAAATGCCCATAAAAGAAAAAAAAAAATTCGCTCCATAAAAAGTGAACATTCACTCCTATGAAAGAGTGGCTATTCACTCCTGTAAGGAGTGAGAAATCCACCCATCTCGCTCAATAAACTCATCCATCCCCCTCCCTCCTTCTTCAGATGTGGTTTCGCCTTCTGATATTTAACCAGCGTACATTCCGGATGTTACAGAATTTTTTCTCATTTTCGCCTTTTGATGATGGCCAGGTTATGATCGAAAGCGCTCGGGACTCTGATGCAAGTTTTAACATCTATAGAAGGGTTTTAATGGTTTAAAACCTTTTATTTCATTTCACACCTATTTTAGTAATAAATAAATTGTGATTCATTTTAAATTTCATGTTTTTAATTGGTATACTAAGGTGAATTTATGTTCCAATATTAGAAAAGTTTTTCTTTATATTTAACGTATAATACAGTTTAGAGCAAAATCTAAATTCTATCGTTTAAGTTTAAATTCCGTAAGTACTGCGCATTTAAACGCCCATTTAACAAGCAATTTCCAAATGCATTAAAATCGCTTACATTTGGGGAAGAAAAAGTGTTGCTCGCCAAATTGCGTCAGTTTGAGTCAAATACTCGAAAATATTTTAGTTTTTTACAGATTTTCTACTGGAATTCCGCAGATAAATCTGACCGCTCTCTTATACGAATATGAGTACTTTCATTACAATTTTTATCAAAATATTTTGAGTATGCGATTTAAGGAGACATTCTTTGTTAGTAAAACATTTTTGATTCAAAATAAACGTTCAAATTACAAAATAAATATAGTAAATTAACTATTTTAAAAGTATACCGATGCAGATCTTTAAAAACTAGATATATATGCTTTTGATAACAGTTATATTGAATAAAAGACATTTTAAATTCTTTAAAAACATATTTCATATCCTATTGATACGAAATATTCAGAGTAAATGAAGCCTTAATTTAAACATATTTATTTTATGACGCTTAATTAGTTTTAAATAGAATCACCTCAAGTTCATGTCCTTTGCCATAGGAAATGGATATTTCCGTTTGCGCTTAATTTATTTTGAGAGATTATTGTAACAGAATATCAAGACATTTTGTTTAAAGACGATAATTCCGAATCCAAATATTAATAAGACATAAAAAAAAGTCAATTTCAATCAGAGAATGTTTCATTTAACTGTATACGGTGGAATGGGTATAACCGTAAAGTGCTCTTTAAATTCAATCATAAACGATTTAAGTTACTTCAGATCTAAGATTAGTTCAATGGTGTTTATGAATTTAAGTAATATTTTAATTCCTTGCGTGTTTTCATTGAATATAATTCGTGCGAACAAGTTTTGTTGGTTTTCAAAATATTTTCATGCTAGAAATGTTTTAAGAAAGAGATTTATGAAGAACATAAAATGACCAGTTATTAAGAATACGTTATTATGCAGAAACTCAGCTATTGAACCAGAATTTCGAGACAGATGCTGTAACAATTCTCTGATGACAAATGAGCTTGATTACCATTCTTGATTATCTTGATTTTATCATTGATAATTGGAACTTTTTCTCTTAATTTTTTTAAGAAATCAAAGCATAAATTGGAATACATTGGGTAAAATATTTCTACTTCTCGCACAAAAAACAAAAAAAATAAAATACTCAGTAACAAGTTTCTCATTTAAAACAAATACAATCATATGTTTTTTCCAATAGAATGCAAAACATAAAATGAAGATATTTTATATTTCATAAATATTATTCTGTAACGATTTATTTTTATAAATATAGATAATAAAATGATAGCTATTTTTGTACACTATTTTTTATAGTTTTTCCCAAAGCAGACTTAAAGAGGAGTACTCAATGAGAAATATACATAAATATTGGAAAAAAAAAATAAAACACTCAGTACAACTTTTCATCTAAAAGCAACTGCAGCTACTCAATATCTTTAATTCAATAGAAGTAAAAATGTAAAAATTAATATATTCATTTACCTATTTTACAAGTAAGTGACTGAAGATTTTTCAAAACAAATTGATGTACTATTATGTACAATTAACGTAATGAATGAAAAAAGAAAAAGTCTCTTAAATTCTCTCGAAAGATCCTGCTTTTGAAACAATTTAAAAGACTTTTTCTAACATAATTTACTAATATTTAACATTTTGAATAAACCATCTCTCAATTTAAATAGCTTCGCTTAATCAGCTTTAAAAATGATTAGTACGGCTTGATTATCGATTTGACGTCTGGTCCTATAAGAAGTGAAAGGGTTAATTTATTCCAGACAGCCAAATGTGAAGAAAGTTAGTAAATTTTACTGACAGACCGCTGATTCCGAATCGAGACATTGATATGAGATCAAAGAGAAAGTCAGCTTCAATTGCAATGTGTTTCATTTAGCAGCGTCAGGTGGAATGCGTGCTATCCACATATACATAAGCATAAGACATAAAGGGTTCCTTTATCAACAGGGGGTCGGATTCTTCTTTTCTATTTTAAATGAAACACACGGTGAATGTTTTGATTCAAAATAAATGTACAATTGATCGACATTCCGATATTCTAAAGAGTTCAAATTTGTATGCTGAATATAATCATTTAACAATTTTAAAAGTATGCCAAAGCCGATCTTTAAAAACTAGCTATATATGCTTCTGATAATAGTTATATTGAATAAATGATACTTTAAATTCTTTGAAAATATGTTTCACATCCTATTGATACGAAATATTCAGAGTAAATGAAGTCTTAATGTAAATATATTTATTTTATGATGCTTAATTAATTTTTAATAGAATCACCACAACTTCATGTCCTTTCCCATAGGAAGTGGATATTTCCTTTTGCGCTTAATTTATTTTCGAGAGATTATTTTAACGAAAGATCAAGAAAATTTGTTTACAGACCGTTCATTCCGAATACAAACATTAATAAGACATCAAATAGATAGTCAATTTCAATCAGAGAATGTTTCATTTAAATATATACGGTGGAATGCGTATAACCGTAAGGTGCTCTTTTAATTCAATCATAAATGATCTAAGGTACTTCAAATCTAAGATTATTTCAATGGTGTATATGAATTTAAATAATATTTTAATTCCTTGTGTGTTTTTATTGAATATAGTTCGTGCGAACAAGTTTTGTTGGTTTTCAAAATATTTTCATGCTAGAAATATTTTAAGAAGAAAATTTATTTATGAAGAACATATAATTTCGCTCAGTTATGAAAAGTAGGTTATTTTGCAAAAACTCAGCAATTTAGACCTAAATTACGCTGCATATGCTGTAACAATTCTCTGATGACAAATAAGCTTGATCATAAAGTATTGTATTTTATTATTCATAACTGGAACTTTTTCTCTTATTTTTTTTAACAAATCAAAGTATAAACTGAAATGCATTGGGTAAAATAATTCTACTTCTCGCACAAAAAAACAAAACATAAATCAAAATAGTCAGTAACAAGTTTCTCATTTAAAACAAATACAATCATTGTCTATTCCAGGAGAATGCAATACATAAAATGAAGATATTTATTTTATATTTCATAAATATTTTCCTGTTTCGATTTATTGTTAATAAATATAGATAATAAAATGATAGCTATTTTTTTACAATATTTTTTTATAGTTTTTCTCAAATCAGACTTAAAGAAGCACACTCAATGAGAAATATACATAAATATTGAAAAAAATAAAACTCTCAGTACAAGTTTTTTTATTTCAAAGTAACTTCAGCTACTCAATATTCTTAATTCAATAGAAGTAAAAATGTAAAATTAAGATATTCATTTACCTATTTTACAAGTTTGTGATTGAAGATCTTTAAAACAAATTTTATGTAGTATTGAAATACTATTGAGAATTTACGTACTACTCATAATGATTATTTGGAAGAAAAAAAAAGTCTCAAATTCCTTCAAACGATTCTTCTTTTCAAAGAATTGAAAATACTTTTTATTATGTACTCTATTGATACTCAATCTTAATATATTGGATTAATTAACGTTAAAAATAATGACTATTGCTTGATTATCGATTTCTCGTCTCGTCCTATATGAAGTGAAAGGTTCAGTTTGTGGTTAATTTATTCCAGACAGCCAAATATAAGCAAAGTTAATAAATTTTATTCACAGACCGATATTTACGGATCGAGACATGGATATGAGATTAAACAGAAAGTCACTTTCAATTATAATGTGTGTAGGGGGGGAATGCGTACTAACGTAAGCGGTGCTTCTTTAATTTGGTCGTAAGCGAGTTAAGTTGCTTCAAATCTAAGGAATGTTTATTCGATAGCACGTGTTTGATAACCATTAATTCTGTCTATGTCTTCATCGAAGTAGACAAGTTTAGGAGGCTTTCAAAATAATTTCATGCTTAAATATTTTTGAACAGAAATTTGTGGAAAACCTAAAATGCTACTGAGTTGTTAGACATGTATTATAAAATAGTTTATGTTTATGAAAATATTCAGACATTAAAACACAATTTGGCAAAAACATTGTCAAAAAACAAATAAATACATAAATAAAGGTCGGAGAAAAAAAAAAAACTTTGATATTTTCATTTTGAATAGATGAAACCGCAAGTCTCAGTCCTCATTCCTTTCCGTTTAAATATTCTCAAGCGGTATAAAGATTATGGCTGGATTATTTATGAATATATACGACAAATATTGATATTTTTTAAATATCACAATAACGATATCTAAACTCTGACTCTGACGATATATCCAAACAACAATAATACTGTTTTACGCTCACTGCGATTTCGAGTCTCGAAAAACTGCATCGAATATTCCGTACTAATATCTGCTCCAATCCCTTCTTTCGCCCGTTCCATGTATTTGTTCACTGGCCTGCTTCATCCAAAATAGAAAATTTATCACCGCTAATAATATATTTCGTTAAAATCTGCAAGTAATGAATATCCCAATATATCCCAATACATTCACATGCTACGTTTATTCCTATCCCTGCAAACCGAAAATTCCTTTGTTTGTTAGAGATAAATACTGAATAATACTTATCGCCCGTTGCTTCTTCGCTTCGCTTCTGTTGTACATTCTGTCTATACATAATGCGATAGATCAAGATATTGATATATCATGTCCAATAAGATGAGCCTGAATATATGTTGCTTATTGCCGATAGTATTGATATTGCTTGCTAGAGCATAGTTTCTCCGAATCAATTTATATTTGCGCTTAAAATAAGTGACCGGAATATGTTAGATACGGTAATTTTTCGTTTCCCCGGTAATAAAAAATATACTTTAAATACATTGAAATTTTTTATGATGAATTTCAATGGATTATAGAAATTAATTTACGAAATTTATTATGAAATTTAATACGAAATGAAATTTTTGTACGGCGAAATATCTATCAGTTATTTAGCGAACAAGATGTTTTTTCTCCAATCTGGGATACATTAAAAATAAGAATATAATAAAAATTACAGAAAAACAACTCTAAATACAAACAATAAATAAATATGTAAATAAAGTAATTTCAAATAATGAGAAACCGGGCATTAAAACACGAAGACCTAATAACGACTAAATAGACAAGTGTTCCCAGCAAGAAGATTAATTCCTTTGGTGGGTTAGTATCTTGATTTTAGTATCAATGGGAAAAATCTATGACTTCATGCGATGCTTTGCTATACACTGCCACCGAGATTCGCAAATTGTTGTGCAGAACAAATTTTGCACATAAGAAGGAAGTTACGGCCACGTGAATTGCGGAATAGCAACCCCTCCCCTCCCTCCTGAAATAGCGGTAAAAGTAGCGTCAGTTCTCGCTTCAAACTACTTATGTTTTGTATTGCGCTATGCTGCACTACATTTTTCAAACTATCACGCACTACACTAGACTACAAACTACAGTAAAAAGTAGCGACTATACTGTAGTTTCGCTACTTCCAATCACTGAATACGATATAAGGACCCCCTTTCTCAGCGGTGGTAATGTTATTTTTTTTTTGTCTTTAATAAAACACTGATTAGCAAATTTTTGATTCAGAATTAACGTTTATTGGATCAATTTTCTAATATTCTAAAGAATTCAAATCATATAATGAAGATATTCATTAAACTATTTTACAAGTATGCCAATGCAAAGCTTTAAAAACCAGCCCTATATGCTTCACATAATAGTTATATTGTATAAAAGATATTTTAAATTCTTTGAAAGCATGTTTCATATATCCTATTTATACTGAATATTCACAGTAAATGAAGCTTTAATTTAAATATATTTATTTTATGACGCTTAATTAGTTTTAAATAGGATCATGTACTCCCATAGGAAGTGGAAATTTTGAGCTTGCGGTTCATTTATTTTCGAGAGATTATTATAACGAAAGATCAAGAAATTTTGTTTACAGACCGTTAATTCCGAATCCTAACATTATTAAGACATCAAACAAGATAGTCAATTTTGAATTAGAGAGTGTTTATTTAACTTTATAATGTAGTACATGTATAACCCCTTTTAATTCAATCATAAATGATCTAATTTACTTCACATCTAAGATCAGTTCAATGGTGTATATGAATTTAAACAATCTTTTAATTCCTTGTGTGTTTTCATTGAATACAGTCCCGTGCGAACAAGTTTTGTTGGATTTCAAAATATTTTCAGATATTCTAAAGAGTTCAAATTATATAATGAATATCGACATTTAACTATTTTAAAAGTATGCCAATGCAGATGTTTAAACATTAGTTCTATACGCTTTTGATAATAGTTATATATTGAATAAATGATACTTTAAATTCTTTGAAAATATGTTTCACATCCTATTGATACGGAATATTCAGAGTAAATGAAGCCTTAATTTAAAGATATTTATATTATGACGTTATTATTAGTTTTAAATAAGATCACGACAATTTCATGTCTTTTCCCATAGGAAGTGGTTACTTCAGCTTGCGGTTAATTTATTTTCGAGAGATTATTGTAACGAAAGATCAAGAAATTTTGCTTACGAACCGTTAACTCCAAATACAAACATTAATAAGACATCAAAGAGATAGTCAGTTTCAATTAGAGAGTGTTTCATTTAACTGTATACGGTGGAATACGTATAAATGTAAGGTGCTCTTTTAATTCAATCATAAATTATCTAAGTTGCTTCAAATCCAAGATTTGTTTAATGGTGCATATGAATTTAAATAATCTTTTAATTCCTTGTATGTTTTCATTGAATACAGTCCGTGCGAACAAGTTTTGTTGGATTTCAGAATATTTTCATGCTGGAAATATTTTAAGAAAGGGATTTATTTATGAAGAATATAAATGCCATGCAGTTATTAAAAGTATGTCATTTTGCAAACACTCAGCGATTGAACCAGAATAACGTTGCAGATACTGTAAAAATTCTCTGATGATAAATGAGCTTGATTGTAAGGTATTGTATTTTATCCTGCATAACTGAAACTTTTTTATATATTTTTTCCGCCAAATCAAAGAATAAAGTGAAACGTACTCTAAAATATTTCTACCTCCGGTGCAAAACACAAAATATAAAATAAAATACTCAGTATCCAGTTTCTGATTTCAAAAATAATAATAATAATTTTTTTTTCAGTAGAATACAAAACATAAAATGAAGATGTTTATTTTATATTTAATAAATATTCTGTTTGGATTTATTTTTTTATAAATATAGATAATAAAACAATATCTTTTTTTTTACAGTATTTTTTAGAATTTTACCCAAATTAGGCTTAAAAAGAATCACTTAATATATATACATAAAAAATAAAAAAAAAAACTCTCAGTACAAGTTTTTCATTTAAAAACAACTGCAGCTACTCAATATTCTGAAATCAACAGAATTAAAAATGTAAAATTTAGATATTCATTTACCTATTTTACAAGTATGTGACTGAAGATCTTTAAAAACAAATTTACATACTGTTAAAGTTTTATTGAAATTATTATTGTAATTGCTATTGGAATTTTACATACTATTGATAGTGAATATTAAAATTTTTTTAAACTTCTGTTGAAAAATCCTTTTGAAACAATTTAAAAGACCTTTTATTATATACTCTACTGACATTGGACATTTTGAATAAACCATCTCTCAATTTAATTAGCTTCGTTTAATTAGTGTTAAAAATTATTAGTACGGCTTGATTATCGATTTCACGTCTCTTGCTATAAGAAATGTAAATTTCAATTTGTGGTTAATTTATTCCAGACAGACAAATGTAATCAAAGTTAATACATTTTACTCACAGACTGATAATTCCGGATCTAGACATTGATATGAGATCAAAGAGAAAGTCAGTTTCAATTGCAGTGTGTTTCATTCAGTAGTGTAGGGTGGAATTCATATTAACTTAAGCTGCTCCTTTAATTTGATCGTAAGCGAGTTAAGTCGCTTCCAATCTAAGGAAAGTTTATTTGATAAATTGTATTAATTTAAATAATTAATTAATTCTGTTTATGTTTACATTCTATTTATGGAATGAAATTATGGTACGAATATCCTTCAGGTGGAAAAGTTTTGCAGGGTTTCAAAAGAATTTCAAGCTTGAAATTTTCTTGAACAGAAATTTGTGAAAACCTAAAATGCGCTACGTTATTAAAAAACTATTATAAAATAGTTTATGCAAATATTCAGGAATTGAAACACAACTATTCTTGTCAAAACATTGTAAAAAAATCAAGGCAGTTATAAAAAAAATACTTTGATATTTTCATGTTGAGTATATGAAACCGCAAATCTAATTTTTCATTTCTTTCCGTTTAATTATTCTCAAACGGTATAAAGAAAAATATGCTTATTTACAGGTTATTATAAATTTTTATTTCCAGGCAATAAAGTTCATTTTTGTCTTTCCTTTCATTTGATACAAAAATATTATTTAACGCTTTCAAACGGTAGATTCGTAAAATTTGTATTTGTTTAAAATACTTTTTGGCCTATCATGGTTCGTTGCCCCTCCGATCATATCAACGATTATACAATCGACACGATAACTTGTCAGACGATAATAATAAATATACCGATATCTTCAGCGCATCACTTGAGCTGTGTAATCGGTCAAGTTTCGAGGTTTTGAATGATAAGAAGCGGTTATAGATGGCTTTAAATGATTAATCAGTTTTATTTTTAGCAAAAAGATAAAATAATATTTACTATTGACTGTTGAAAGAAAATTTTATCTCATTTGAAGCATAGTAGTTTTGTGAAGGCTTGAAGTTTACGATAATAATATGGTTTTTGTTTCGATTGTGACGTAGGATTTGAAGTTTAATGGACTATGAGTCGTTAAGCAATATTTTAAACTTTTATGCCTCGTTGGTGCCATTTTAATGTAATTATGCATTACATTAATAATGTATTATGTATTTTCCGGACCAGGAAATAGATCGTCAAAAATGGCTGACAATTTTCAATCTTTTTTATCTATGCCTATCATGTTCAAAGGAGTAGTTTCACATTATTAAACACATAACAGTGTTAAAAATGATGAATAATATAAAATTAAATTAAATTAAAATAAATAAACATAAAAAACTGTAAACTATAGATTATAATTTAAAAAATGTCACTTTCGTGTTATAGCGGCCCCCACAAATACGCTTATGCCCAAGTGGCTTTTGCGTCCAGATCCATCTGCTACACTTCGCAGAGACTTCTGAATTGAGCTGAAACTTTTGTACATCCCGGATTTTCGACACCAGTGCGTTGTGGCCGGCCGCGACCTACGTTATACACGGCCGGTGCATGATGTTTAAAACGTCACATGGAGTGGATCATTTCTACACGGCGATTGGTGCAACACGGTTTGCGCGCCACTTAGCACCAATAGCCATGTAAAAATTATACACTCTATGTGACGTTTTAAACGTCATGCACCGGCCGTGTATAATGTAGGTCGCGGGCCGGCTCCATCTGCTACATTTCGCAGTAATTCCTGAATTGAACTGATGTTTCTGTTTATCCCCGCTTTTCGGTACCCTGAATGGAACTGAGGCTTTTTACTTTCTTTTTAGAACTGAAGTGAACTGGTAAATTTTATAGTGTTTTTACTTGTTATGTCGAATTTGAACGCAGTTGCATTTCCGGTGTTTTTAAGATTAACCAAGAAGTTTTAGATTTTGAAGTGTTGAATTGTTACAATAATTTCATTTGCCATATCATGTAAAGTGAATGTATATAAAACTTAAAACGATTAACTGTTCTTTTATTTAGTTATGAGTAAATGAAGGTAGCTAGAATTTAACTGGGGTCAACCAAATCTTCGGCAGCACGAATACTAAAGCAAGCTAGATAGACCTGATAGAAAGGGTAAGTTGAAAAAGTTGAAATACAAGGTACAGTCAAAAAGTACACGGAATTTCATTGTAACGCTTTAGTACCACAATATAATTAATTTATTTGTTTACACACAAAGTCCTCTCCTCGACCAAAGAAATCACGTTACGTCAAATCCAAAACAAAAGTGCTGCTCATTATGTTTTTCGACAACGAAGGTGTGGTGCACCCTGAATTTGTATCAGCTTGACAAACTATGAGCGGCCCTTTGTACGTAGAAATTTTGAAAAGACTGAGGGAGGCAATATGAAGAAAACGTCCCGCCAAATGGCAAGGAGGATGGTTACGGCATCACGACAATGCTCCCTCCCACACATCAATTGTTGTGGAGACATGACTCGCGAAAAGAACATTTCACTGCAACCCTACACACTGGATTTAGAACCATCTGATTTTTGGCTCTTCCCAGGAAGATCAAAATGAGCCCCAAAAGTAACCGTTTTGACACCCTAGAAGGCATTAAAACCGACGTGACGGTTGACCTTGGAACGATACAAAAACAGGACTTTCATCGTTGTTTCCAGCATCGGCAGGAGCGGTGGAGCATGTGTGTGCGTTTTGACCGAACCTACTTTGAAGGCGATTAAGTAAATGTGTACCCATATTGTGGTAATAAAGAGTTGTAACGAAATTCCGGGAACCTTTTGACTGTACCTCGTATACTTTAAATTTGAATTGTAGAAATCCTGTTTTTCGACATTTAATGGCACTCGATCATGAACGCCGAATTTGATTTGATCTTATTTGAATGAAGAATTAAGTGGACAAATAAAACTTAATGCTATTGAAGAGTTATTGATGATTTCGTTTTAATATTGTTTGGTTATGTATTTTGAGAACAGGTTTGTTTTTGAATTTTAATATTTTTAAAAATAATTATATTTTAAATTACTGATTGAATATGTCTGATATAGAAAAGTTGAGGAAGAAAAGTACCGTTTTAAGAACGGCGACTACCAAATTAATTAATACTTGTGAGCAGTACCTTGTACAGACAGAACAAGAAGTTTCTGTTCTTACGGAATATATTGATCAGTTTAATGCGATTTGTTGGAATTTTCCGGAATTTTTAATTTTGTCTCTGTTTGTATCCTAAACAGTACTTTTATGCCAAATATAAAGTATCTAGGGCGGCGAGTAATACCACAGACTCCTCCCCACCCCATAACTTTGTGCTTGCTTAGGAACCTCAAACTTCTTTTTATCTCCAGTACTTTGCAAACGGAACTAAAGTGGATGATGAAAACACATCAGTGGATGATGTAAAAGAGAGCCCAAATTCAAGAAAAGAAGGATTACAAAAAGAAGTGAAATACCATCAAAAACGTCACATGTAAAAAATGCAGTCAAGTTTCGTGACTCTTTTACCGTAAAAAGTTCTGAAATCGTGTAAAGTCAAGTTTAGCTATCTTATTAACTCTGAAATTTTCATTCACAAATCACTCTTAGTCTCTACATGTTTAGTTAATTATTATTTTGTGACTTATTATTTTGTGCAATTACGCAGCACAGGGAAGTTATTACACCTTGCTATGTTATGGTATAGGATGAGATAATTTGATTAAGGCTAATTATATATGTCACATTCCCGTGCTGAAAGATTAGATTAATAAATCGCAAAATATTTTCTGTAACGTGTGCAATCATATAGGAGTTGAAAAAACGATGGATTTAATTATTTTTAATCGCCAAAATATGCCAAAGGGCTGCCATAAACTGCAACAATAAAACATTTTAACGGCTAAAAAATAGAAAATTCAGTATAAATAGAAAATTAAGAATGTGATATTTAAAAAAATACGCTTTTATCAACTAATATTTTAATATTAATTAATGGTACAGATATCACAGACGCATGAAGGTATCTTTTTGACACCAAAACGGCGATTTTATACATGGGCAACCCGGTGATTTTCACGAGATTTTGCTTCGTCTGGAAACACAGCAGAGCAGATTGCGTGTATATGATCCGTCCGGCATTGCCCAGTCCCATAAAAAATAGTGGGAAACGCGAGAACACTTTAAATATCACTGAACGAATACACGCTGTATAATAAATGTGATCAAAATCAAAACGCACAGAACGAAATACAAATTTCACCCTACTTTATTCATAAAATTCCAATATGAGACCCGACAGATTCCACTGTTTACTAAACAGGTGACAAGACAAGACAATTTAAAAGGCACAAATAGATGTTAAAAGATGTTTAAAATGTTTAAAAACTGTCCTAGTACTTTCGGCCGGCTACCGTCGCCATCGTCAGGGAACGAACTTACTGACTACCTTCTTACGCATCTGAACTCCAGAAAACTCAAAACGAAGCTGGAGTTCAGATGTGTAAGACGGCAGTCAGTAAGGATTTTTGCTCCCTGATTGATGGCGTCGGTAGCTACCGACCATCGGCCAGCTGGCCGAAAGTACTAGGAGAGTTTTTAAATGTTTTAAACATCTTTTAACATCTCTTTGTGTCTTTTAAATTGTCTTGTCACCTGTTAAGTAACACTGGGATCTATTGAGTCTCATATTGAAATTTTATGAATAAAGGCGATATTTAATAAAAAGTTGTTGCCCCACCTCAACCCCTTCCCTTCACCGCAAATAAAAAAAATCTGTTAAATAAAATTTTTCTTCAATAATTACGTCCATTGTCAAATAGATATTTATTTATTTTTTCCATAAAAAATCAGGATTTACGTTTGTACACCTTGCTATGTTATGGGATGGTATGGTATTATTTAAATAAGACTAAATATATACAGATGTCACAATCTCGTACTGCGTAATTGCCAAGTCACAAAATAATCATTAACTAAATGTAAATACTTAGATGTAGACACCAGGAAGGATATGTGAATGAAAATTTCAGAGTTAATAAGATAGCTAAACTTTGCTTTACACGATTTCAGAACTTTTTACCCGCAAAAGGGTCAGGAGACATAGCTGCGTTTTTTACATGTGACGTTTTTGATGGGATTATATTTTCAATTAAAAACGATTTTTATCTATGTTTTGTACATTGTTCAGTATATCGCGGATATCTTTAACCTGGTTAGTCAGGATTGTATTGCTTGGTTAATATGAAAATGGGAGCGGACCCAAGCTGTTAAAGAATTCCGTTATATTATGGTATAAGGGAAAATATCATTTGCGACGTTTTTTTAATGATGTTACATTATTTAAAACATAATGAAATTGATGTGAATTGCTAAAGTGCACTAACATATGCTTTCTGTAGAATATTGAGTGACATGTATTATTCATTTAGTAGGCCGCACAAAAGAATTCGGTTACATAATGGCCTACAGAGAAAAACTGTTTGCAGCGTATTTTAATTGTTGCACTATTTCAAATATAATGAAAGTGATAAATATTTCTGAAGATTACTACAAGATACATGCTGTAGAATGTGATGTGAATAGCTACACAAAAAAATTCGTAACCATTACTGAGTAGGAGCATACAGTGTCTCACATAAGTGATGGGACACTTGTGCTTTACAAAAGGAAACTAATCAAATAAATTAAAAAAACATGTACACATTTTTTTTGTGGGTGTGTTTCATACTTAAATTTAGTAAAGATTATTACATAACATACATTTTGTCAAAATATTAAAATATTAATTTAATAAAAATACAAATGTTTAGAACGGAGCAAAAAATAGCTCACATAAGTGATGGGACACCATTATATATGCAACAAAAATCGTCTGAAATAAGCAATAAAAATATTTTTTGGGGTTTTATTTTTACTTAAAAGCAATTGGCAATAATTTATAAAATCGTCTGCAGTATTTCTCTCCAGTTTGTTTTGGAATTTTTGTGTTTTTTAGCTCTGTGTAGTCATGAATGCTAAACGAAAAGAAACTTCGCCTGAAATTCGAAAATTAGTTATTAATTTGCATATTGAACGTGGAAAATCTATTAGAAAAACTGCTGAAACAGTTAACTTGAGTCGTTCAACAGTTTTCAATATCATTAAACGATATAAAAAGAATCATATGATTCAGGATAAAAGAAGACCTGGCTGACCATCAAAGCTATCCAATGGAATAAAGCGAATTATCGTTCGAAATATTAAAAAAAATCCAAGAATTAGTGCTTCAAAAGTTGCTGCTGATTTACAAGCATTATATGGAATAATTGTTAATCCTGAAACTATTAGAAGGGTAATTCGATCTGCTGGATATCACGGTAGAGTAGCCAGGAAAAAATTCTTCGTAAGTGAAAAGAATAGAAAACTCAGACTAGCTTTCGCAAAATCCAACATAAATAAGAATTCTGATTACTGGAATAAAGTTATATTTGCTGATGAGAGTAAATTTAATATATTTGGTTCTGACGGTAGAATCTTGGTGTGGAGAAAACCCAGGGAAGAGCTTCGCAAACAGAACTTGGTACCAACAGTAAAACATGGTGGAGGAGGAGTTATGGTATGGGGGTGTATGTCGTCCGCTGGAGTTGGTAATCTTGTTTTTATTGACAGTATAATGGATCAGTACAAGTATATTGATATTTTAAAGCAAAATTTGAAATCTTCAGCACGAAAATTGAACCTTCATAACGATTTTAAATTCTACCAGGACAATGACCCCAAGCACACTGCTCTGAACGTGGATAAAACCTGGCTGCTATATAACTGTCCTGAAATAATAAAAACACCACCACAATCTCCAGACTTAAATCCCATAGAGAATATTTGGCAAGAATTGGAATCAAGAATTCGCAAACACACCATTTCTTCAAAACAACAACTAAAATCGGTGCTTCAAGAAGAATGGGGTAAAATCACTCCAGAAATCACAAAAAAAATAGTCGAATCCATCCCAAAAAGATTAAATCATGTTTTAAAAGTAAAAGGAAATCCAACAAAATATTAAAACCTTTTAAAAAGTAAAATTTTTGGATAAATATTTGATGGAAAAGTAAGTGTCCCATCACTTATGTGAGCCATTTTTTGCTCCGTTCTGAACAATTGTATTTTTACTAAATTAATATTTTAATATTTTGACAAAATGTATGTTATGTAATAATTGTTACTAACTTTAAATATGAAACACACCCAAAAAATTTTTGCACATGTTTGTTTATTTATTTTATTGCAGTTTCTTTTTATAAAGCACAAGTGTCCCATCACTTTTGTGAGACACTGTAGATTGCTTAAAGGTGGCTTTTTATTGAGCTATGCAGTTTTAAGCAGAACAATATTTGGCATATTAAAAGAGGTTTGCAGGATATATAAATAAAATTATATACATTGCTACGCAAAGAACTGGATACATAGTTGCCTATGCATTGTGATTTCTGGAAGTGTGATTTCAGTAATTTTAAACATGGTTTTGCCTGAATTAATTTTATCTTAATTTGTGGATGTATAAAAATCTCTAGGTGATGTACATGGCTGTATAAAAGAATCCAATCATGTCTCCGTCTATTGATAGAAATTGTTGAAGATGAATTTTCAACTGTATTATGCGTTTTCTTACTAAACTAAATTTTAGCATACTCTGTAGAAATATATACAAATTTATAGACCCTATACAGGCTGCACAAAATAATTCGAGTACCTTTCTGGCTATGGACGGTAAATGCTGAAATTTGGTGTTCAAATGTGGTATGTATATTCTAAGTTGAAATTCAAAAATTCAATCAAAGTCCATATGAGTGATGAAAGCGTAAAATTTCGATCAAATTTCAAATCCATCACAACAGTTAAGGCGTTAACAGGGTATATTTTCAAAAACTTTGAGGAAAATAAACAAATGCAATTTTAAGCAATTATAAGGATATGATAACTTTAAGACGAGGCTAACGAAAACGACAGGCTACCGCGGTGCATTCCACTTGTCTTTTTTCACAGACCGCTAGAGTGACGTGATGCTCTTTTCGTACAACTGCATTGGTGCATTTGAGCCTCACGTAACTCCGGCGGTCTGTAAAAAAAGATACGCGTAAAGCACCGCGGTAGCCTTTCTTTTTCGTTAGCCTCGCTTTAAGAATAATGAGATAAATAGGCATAAGTTTCAATCACAGGTATTATCATACAATCAGAAATATATACGATTTGTCTCTCGGTTCCATCAAATGGTTTATCCGTGCTACAAGCATGGTTATTTTGAAGATCGAATGGAACGGGTTAAGTTGCGCAAGTACATTTGGCGAGTAATCGTTTCTTAACGCTTTCTTCACGCTATTGTTGTGTAAAATCGAAGAACTGGGGTCAACTATTTCTAGAGCACTGTGGTGGGTAGAATTCGAGACGATTTAGACTGTCTGGAGGTACAAATAACGAGAAGGATACCATCACACCGTTTTCGACTTTTTTACTCTCAAAAAGCTGTTTAGGAGGAAATATGTGATATTTTATGTAAGAAGATATTGCGTGTGACTACATCATAACACTTCATAAATAAAGCAATTTACTTAAATTATGGTACACTGTGCTGCAGATGAACATTTACATATCAAACTTGAAATATCGTGTAAAAATATATAAATAAAGAACTAAATCCTTAGATTATGAGATACAGACTAAAACCGCAAAGCATCTTAAATATAAAATTAACGCAACTTCAAGCTACCGATCCTGAAAGAAAAAATAGATAATTTTTTATTAAACGGTGGCAATAACATGCGCCAGTACACTTTAGGGCCAAGTTTGCCCTAAAATATCAGTTTATTTGGAACAGTCTAAATTCACAACTGATAGTAAAAATTCGCTGATGTATAAGTACAGCGCCTAGAATACATAGTGTGGAAAACGGCTACAAAATAGTGCTAAAAAATTGAATCCGATAAATGTAGAACGATGCTGAAAAGATAACGGCTCGGTTGTAGCGACAACTTCTAGCAGTGGCGTAGACAGGGTGGAGGTGCAAATGGTTTTGATACCGCTAATTTTATTAAAATATTTTTGCTTTTTCTAATCGGAGAATTTTCTGCGATATTGAAGGCAAAGAAAACTTTATAATATTACTGGTTCCCAGAGCATTTTGACTCCCCCACCCCTCTCTGGCTACGCCACTGTCTGCTAGCTCTTTTCAACGCAAACATTGTATAAGACTAGAACTGAGAAAACGTTTCAGCTGGTGGTAAATATTTTAAATAATTAAATTATACCCTGTTTCCTTTGACTTGGATAATGATTTTCATAAGCTTTGAAAAAATGAAAGATATTGATCATGGCCAAAAAACGTGATACGCATGTTTTTGTGCTTGGTTGCAGTACTCGATACAAGACAGCAAACCAGAAACTATCCCTATTTAGCATACCAAAGGATGAATCTCTGCTAGAAGAGTGGAAAAGATTAATTCCCTGATATGATAAAAATCTAACTTCAAAATCAGTTACATCTGAAATATATACTTCAAGAAGATTTTATTAACAGAAATTATGTTCATGTTGTCAATAGTGAAACGGATACTTTTGCTAGAGGTGAATCTATTTTTAAAGCAGATGACGCTGCGATAGCCTTATTATTGTACCGCATCGTTGCACGTTTATCGGCTACAATGTTTTAGCACTTTTTAAAGCATTACCACTTTGGCTTTTTTTTAAATCCCGAAATTTCGCATTCATACCAGAAATTCTTTATAATGTTCTTTTCGTTACTTAATGACAGATATTTCGTGACTTCTTAAAGCAAAAATTCTTGTTTCAGAATTTCCGGTTTGAATTAGAAAATTTTTAATTACAAAACGGTAAAACCGTTTTCCACACTATGTATTCTAGGTGCTGTAGTATAGGGTAATACAAAAGTTAGAGAAGAGATATCAATTCAATAATTGGAAATGTATAGACAGAAGCACGACGCGGTTTTTGCAGAAAGACTTGCGATTTTTTTTCCTAAAACATTTTATCACCAGAAAAATTACATTTGTCACCAATGATGGAATTTCTGCAATGGCGCAGCGCATTCTGCAAAAGAACTACGATTACAAATGTTGACATGAGTGAGAATAAGATTAGCTCTCAGACGTGGTAGGATATTATGCAGAGTACCGCAAAAAATTTCAAAGTGACATTCTTGTCACTGTATGGCTTAAATAGTCACAGCTTTGGGACCACTACAATGAGCATTGTCGTTGGCAAATGCAGCTATGCTGATAAAAATATTTTTGGCTCTTCAAAGAAGTCCTGTGTCTTTTCTATGTATTTATGTAAATACTGCATTGCGCGACGGCCTATACGTTTTGAATAATTCAATTATTACTTCTTCTGTGACCACCCTGTACATCCTTGCAAAGTTGGGTTACGAAGGAGTTGCTTCTGATGCGAAAGCAGGTCTGATGAAATTTTTGGGTCGAACTTTAATTTCGGTCCATTCCAGCGATTCATAGTGTCCTCTCCATGCATGCGAGTTGACGCCATTGGCATGGCTCTCGTGCTTCCCTTTCAGATACAGGCCATTCAAATTGGCCCTGTGGCACTTATTATACCACCATGCACCTGCGAAATTTACAGCACAGTTCTCTCCGTAATTGTCGTTGTCTTGATCTTTTGTCGTAAATCTTAGGTTGTTGTGTTCAACTGTCATGGAATCGCCTAAAAAGAGAAATAATTTCCTATGTATAATTTATATAAACTATTGTGTGTTTAATATGTAATTTAAATATACATATACTATATACTATCTGGTATACATCAACTAGATATACCAGATATATAGTTGAAAATAAGATTTTTATTTTACACAGAATTAATTTATTTCGTAGGTAGACGGGACAAACTTTATTGGATGGTAGAAAGCAGTTTTGTGTCAGAAACCATTAATGGCCGTGATACAGTTATTCAAAACAAATCGCAGGGTGTTTTATTTTATTTCGAAACTGGATTTTTGTTCTTAACTTTGACATTGCTCAAGATATTTTAATGAAATCTTTATCTGATCATTTTCTTTTTGTGTAAAATACGATGACATCATAGAAAGTACTGGAAGTGAATAGTCATTCAGTTATGATTTTTCAAGTAAGCATTTTCAACTGCGTAACATAAATTATTCATGCAAGAGTAACATAATATTGTTCACTTTGTAGTGGATTGGCGTTTTGACTGAAATCGTATTATGAAAATAACATCAGTGTGCGTGCAGCGACATCTATAGACTATTTTACTTTAACTTTCGACGAATACATGTGTCCTTCGGGATTTGTGTGTTTTCTGCGTTTCGGAGCAGTTTTATGGAAAATTTGGCTTTTTCGGTCAGTTAGCAATGTATTTAAGCAACTGAAAGTGTGTGTGTCGTTGGATTTGGTCGCATCTCACCCCGAGGGAAGTTAAGATTGCTTTTATTAACAGAAGGAAGCTGCGTTCCGGTTTTGAAGTTTGCAGTAATTATGCACTAATACCAAATCTCGATTTGGTAAGATTACTTAGTTTGTTGAATTCAATAAAGGTTGTTTTGGCGGCTATGGGCTGCTTTAATTGAGATATTTCGCCATCGTGTTGCAACGCTGTGGAGCCTGCGAATTACAGCAGAGTTAGTTCTGGAATTGTAGAGTTAAGATTGAAAGGATTACAGTGCTCATCTGTGCGTAAGTTAGTTTCATTGACTCGTCTAATTCAAGTGTTTTCTATTATAGTGTAGTAACGTATATTGTTCGAGTGGGATTATTTAGATAACAGTTACAGGTCACAGTTAAAATTCCAGTGAGTGAGACTCACCCATCGTCCTACCCTTAAGATTTTAAACAAAAACGAAAAATCATGCGTCAAGCATAGATTATGTAACACTTTCCAACGCTTCCAAAATAATTTTATAAATCATACCGTTTAATAAGCTAAAAGATAACATCTAAGTAAACAATTTGGAAAACGCATAACATATTTAAAAACATAATTTCAGGAATTTCCAACATATACAATATTCGGAAAAATATCCGAATGCTTTTATTCAGCCCTGTATAGGATCTATAGATTTGTATATGTACTACATAGGATGCTAAATTTTAGTTCAGTTAGGAAACGCGTAGCAGAGTTTAAAATTCTCCTTCTGGAGTTTGTCACTAAACGGAAATGTGTTCGCGAAATTTTGTGCTTCCCTGTATAGGATCTACAGAATTTATACATACCACGTAATAGACAAAAAGCGAGTTAAAATTAAAATCGCGTTCAGTAACTTAAAACGCATTTCCAGGAATTATTGTTAACAGACAATAGAGAATTCTTTTGTGTGTCCCTGTAAATGAACGATGACTGCTATACACACACTATTCTGTAGTAAGCTTCTTGTAATGCACCTTAGTGATATATATTAATTTCAATGCGTTTAAAATAGTGAAACATTATTTAAATAAACCGCAGACAATTTTTCTCCATAGACTCAACGTAACGGAAATCTTTTGACTGTCCCTGTAAAGTAACTATAAGTGCTATGCACACCCTATTCCATATTAAGCTTCTTCTAATGCACCTTAGTGATATATATATATAAATTTCAATGCGTTTAAAATAGTGAAACATTATTTAAATAAACCGCAAATGATTTTTCCCCATAGACCGCAATGTAACGGAATTCTTTTGAGTGTCCCTGTAAGAAAACTATTAGTGCTAAACACTTCCGTTGAAATAGGGAACATGCTATAGATAACGACAATAACATATAAAAATTTCAGAGCAATCCGAGCATATTTACGGGAGTTAGAGCACGGACAGACGGCCATACGGCAGACAGCAAAACAAACCGAAGTCATTTTCAACTAGTAAAGTGTTAATAAAAGTTGATTTTAAACTTACTTTTTAACACTTTCCAACCTAGTTGTGACTGGATGAATTATGCCCTCCAGATTCGACCGAGATGGCTCAGTTGGTAGAGCGTGGCGGCTTCAGAGATCCCGGACATTTTTCGTCCAGTTGGAAAATTACAAGTCGTATGATTTATTTACCAACTAGCTGTTACCCGTGACTTTTCGTTCACGTATCATTAAAAGAAGAATAAATGCATTAATTAAGCAAATTATTTCATTCCCGATAATTAGAAACGTAAATAATTAACTAACTCTTGATCACATTCCACAGAAGACAATACAGTATTTCTATATTATAGAGGCCTTGACATGTAACTAAGTTTTAAAAAAGTGAAATTTTGTGACAAATAATCACGAAAATGAAACTGCAACCAATGAAAAAAGGCGGGCCAAGAAAAATCGCGGAAATCGGAGAATTGTGTAAAAACATATGTCAAGTTTACCTGGTAAACCATTTTACTTTTAGCGCCTTTGTGATACGTTTTAATAGCCATCCTTCAAAGATAATGGAAATAGTATATTCTTTTTGATTAAATTCAATTCTTGTGAATAGGGAACAATAATTGTAGACCTGAATGCAAGGAGCTTAAGTTTACCTCCTTGATTTAATTTATAACTGAATTTTTTTTTTTTATTTCGAAATGAAAATATGTTGACAGACAATTTTTGTTCTCCAGAATAAATTGATTCATGAAGTTTGAATATGTAAAAATACGTTTTTTTTTTCTAAAAATTTTACTGTGATCAAGATTTTTCTTTTCTTTCACTATCTATTCAAATTGAAAATAAATTCTTTTTTTTTTTCAGTTTTAATGAGAAAAATACATTAATCCGTTTTATTTCTTCTTTTTTATCCACCAAAATGGAATAATTTAGTTGCCATTTTTAGAGAAACTTCGTTAAAATTTACAAAAAAAAATAAAAATATTAATAATAATAATAATAATAATAATAATATCTCGGAATTTAAACCATTTTTTTAAATTCTGAGAGTTTATGACATCCTCGGATGAATGATAACCGGTGTTAAGTAAATCGCGTTGCGTTCGACAATCTGAAAAGAGTAGTTGCGAAATACAAACAGGCGGTCAGATTTTAATATAATAGATTCGTATTTATTTTTATTTTCCTAATAACCATTGTGTGGTTTTTGGCAAAAAACTCTCATCTGTATGTAACTGATATTCATCCTTAATAATCTGTATAGATAAAAAAACATTTCAATTTTTCGTTTTAAATATGTCGTGAAACTAATCTACTTTCTATAACTTATCCTTGTGCTCCTTGTATTATTAATTTACAGAATTAATTCCCGCGCCTTGTAAAACACATTTGAAAATTCCCGTTTTATTTCAAATATGACGTGACATTTTCCTCAGAGAAATCTCTTTTTAATGCCATAATTCTTGTTAATTTTCTTTTTCTGGCAATCAGGACGTAAATTTTAGCTAAAAACTCACATTTGTATGTAACTGGTACTCAAGCTAATTATTAATCAGTATCGATAAAAAATATTTCAGTTTTTCATCTTAAGTACACTGTTAAAAATTTGCAGCAAACTGTCCAGTCATTTGACCGTTTTTATAGAAAACAGTAACATAACCGTCATTTAATTTTACTGCGACCATATTGTTGCCTATATTATGGTCAGAATACAGTTAAATTGTGGTTAGGTAATAGTGTTTTACAAAAACGGTCAAATGACTGGACAGTTTGCTGCAAATTTTTAACAGTGTATTACGTCCATTATCTATCTACTTTCATTATACATTGATATTCATGATCCTTGTATTATTAAAATTATTTGAAAATACATGTTTTATTTATGACGTCATATTTTTCCAAGCCGAGGAGGATCTTTTTCATAGTTCTATGGTCCAAGCGAAATCTATTTTTAAGAATATAATTATTGTTCATTTTTCCTTCTAATTATAACGCAGTTTTTTGACAGAAAAAGATATTTTTAATGTAACCGCGATATTCATACTTCATGTATAATAACAAATACTCCATATTTTTGTTTCAAACATCACGGTAATTCATCTTCTTTTGCATTTTCATTTTTCACGTGAAAATCGTTCAATTGAAAATTAATTGTTGAGGAAAAATTATTTTTCCGTGTTTTTATTTATTGGCAACGATCAAAGCCCTAGCAACGATAAAGTAAAATGGTTAAATTTTATGGGAAAATGTCCATTTATTCTCTATGAAAATAACGAAATTTTGAATTATTAAGAAAAATATTTGAACAAAAACCGGCCTATGTTCATATGAGGGTTATAATCAACGTATATGCAAAGATACAGGATCATTAAATGCTCCATTTTGACGCTGGCTTCAGCCTAACATTTGCACACAATCAGATTTATAATATTACTAACTGTTACCCGTGACTTCGTTCACGTAACATTAAAAAAAGAATAAATGCATTAACTTAGTAAAACATTTCACTTGATAATTAACAACATATATAATTAACCAAAGCTTTATCACATTTTATAGGAGACCATACGGTATTTCTTTGCTATAGGGGCCTTGACATAACCCAGTCTTAAAAAAGTGAAATTTCATGCCAAGTAATATATACAATCGCGAAAATGAAACTGCAACTAATGAAAAAAGGAGGACCAAGTAAAATCGTGAAAATTGAGGAATTCCTCTTCGTAAAACGAAAAACAACACTGGCAGAATTCTTCTATACAACAGTGCATTTTAGGTGGTATTTGGTGTACAATTTGTATATGTGTGCATTGCTAAATGGGCATATGTTATATATTTCTTACTACATTATCTTGTTTATATATATATTAAATTAAGTGCTTCACGCTAAGTGGTGTAAATAGTGAACAAACTGCTTGTGTATTTTATAAATTGATAGATATTTCACAAAGATATAACAATCAGATGCGATTCTAAAATGTAAATAAAGGTTACTAGAAAGTACTTTAAATTCTGCCGAATAAATGTACTTTCTTGTTATTTTATTTTGCCATTTCTATTTATTCTATTTTCCATTCATTCCATTTATGGATATTGATTTCATTTACATATTCGTGTCAAAGAATATTCTTTAAAGTTATTATCAGGATTAGGATAGGATACGATTAGGGTTAGGATTAGGAATAAAAATTGAACGACAATGGCATGACCGATTCAGGTTTAAAGTATGAACCAGGAAGTCTATTTACATCATGAAGCAATAAGAAAATTAGGAAATTATTGGCTAATATTTTTTAATATGTTTTACAGTCATAGTTGGCATCAAAGGTGAGCGGGGAAATGATCATCTAAAATACCATTAAGTGTTTACCACGCAAAAAACAAATCTGGATACAACAATGTATTTAATTTTGCGCCAAATTTCACTTGATTAAAAAAAAAAATCAAATTGACTATGGACCTAATTACAGACCCCTAACCTTCCTATTCTCAGAAATGTTCTACCTATATGTAAAAAAAATTCTACTGTTATAGAACGCGCTTTCACGTTTATAATGTTATGAATTGGCACGATCGGCTTGTTCAAGTTTACACAATTCGGCTGGAAGAAAAGATTCATTACTTTTTTATTTCTTCTTTGCTTTTGCATTACGCGAATTTGTTGGTAAAATCGATTTTCTTTTCGATACATTATTATCAGGATTAGGATAGGATACGATTAGGGTTAGGATTAGGAATAAAAATTGAACGACAATGGCATGACCGATTCAGGTTTAAAGTATGAACCAGGAAGTCTATTTACATCATGAAGCAATAAGAAAATTAGAAAATTATTGGCTAATATTTTTTAATATGTTTTACAGTCATAGTTTTTTAAGTTTAAAAAATATTGTAATTTTATTTAAACATTGCTTTAAAATCTATGCAATTTTTCTTATCCTGCAAGACTTTGCAAAAATCTATTATGAAACAACTTTAAAAAAAGCTATATTTAAAAAAGACAACAAAGATTTTCCTATTTTAAAACTAAAAGAAATGTAAAATTAAATTTTGGTTCGAAACGACGATTTACAAATGTGTTTTCGATTGTGGGAAAATGATAGAGGAAAAATGCTGTTACTTCGACACAATCATATTAAATCTTTAGCTTTTATGAGAAAAGCAACTTTCTTTTAAAAAATATAGTTATTTTTATTAAGATTTTCTGATTTTCGATACGGATAATTTTGCGATGCATATCATTGACATTTGCCATTCAATATTTTTTTTACGTTTTAAAATTTAAATTAAAAATATGGTATCTTTATGTTAGCCGTGTGCAGACGATAAATCGGCAACCTATCCCATCATTCGTATTGAATTCATTAAAAATATAAATATTTCACTCATTTCATTTAAAACACAGAACTTTAATTTACAACACATACATTTAAAATACATATATTGCGTACATTTAAAATAATTCCTTTCATGTGAAAAAGAAAAAGAAAAAAAAAAAGAGAAATTAATCACAAATAATTTGATAACCCAAGATCATTTTATTTCAACATCAAAACAAATCTGTTTTATTTTTCTATATATGACATCATATTCGCTTGCTTTCCATACTTACTCGTATTTATGCACTTTGTATTATTATCAAATATATGAAAACGCACGTTTTATTTCTAATATGACATCATTTCATATTCTGTTTAATTCCTAAATAATTCATTTCCTTTTCATTTTTCACGTGGAAAATTTTCACTTGAAAATAAATTGTTAATTAAAAATTATTACTCAGGGGTTTTATTTTATATTGGCAACGATAAAGTATTAGCAACGGTAAAATAAATTTAACCATTTAAAAAAAAGCTGCAAAACCGGGCTCTTTGGGCCAAACCAACCAAACCAACCAACCATTGTAAAATATACGAAAAAATGTCCATTTATTCTGTATGAAAATAATGAAAATTTTAATTTTAAAGAAAAATATTGAAATAAAATAAACGAAAACCAGCCTATATTCATTTGAGGGTTGTAATAAACTTATATGCAAAGATACAGGATAATTAAATGCTTCATTTTGACGCTGGCTTCAGCCTAACATTTGCACACAATCAGATTTATAATATTATTAGGATTAGGATTTGAAATAATTGTGTTAAAATTAATCTGTGTAGTTGAAAAGTGTTTGACTTCGGTTTGTCTGACCGTCTGCCGTCTGTCCGTGATCTAACTCGCGTAATAGAACTCGGATCAAGCTGCAATTTTTGTATGTTATTATCGTTTACTATAGCATGTTCCCTATTTCAACTGAAGTGTGTAGCACTTATAGTTTTTTTACAGGGACAGTCAAAAGTATTCGATACATGACAGTCAATGGGTAATAATCGTTTCAAGTGCATTTTGATGATGCTACGTCATTTAAAACATCATGAAATTGATATATAATTATGAAGAGCATTAAAACATGCTTTTTGTAGAATATGGGGTGCAAAGCATTAATTATTCATTTACAGGGTCAAACAAATGAATTCTGTTACACATTGTTCTATGGGGGAAAATCGTTTGCAGTGTAGTTTAGTGATATTTCACTATTTCAAACATAATAAAAATTATATGCATTACTGAGGTTCACTATAAATTGCTCTCTTGAAAGTGCAGTGTGCATTGCGTTTATTTACACAGACACACAAACGATATCGGTTACAGTACGTGTGCGATATTTAGAGTCTATGTGTGATAAGTGCATTTTCAACTTTGGTTTCCGTTTTTAGTTTAACTAAATTTTTTCATGGTACGTGTGTGTTTATAAACTCGGTTGTTTATATACAGGGCTACACAAGGGAATTTGTAAGTATTACAGACTATGGGAGTGAAGTGCTTAAGGGTAGTTTTTAATTGTGTTACGCATTTTCTTGCTGAACAATAATATATTTAGTATACTAATAAAAGTTTGTGGAACATAGATAAATTCATATATTGGGCTACGCAAAGAAAAAGATACATTGTAGTTTATGGTTGGTAATTGCCGCGAGTAAGTTTTAAGTTGCCTTTTAGCTTAATATGTGGTGTGTACAAAAGTCTTCAGATAATATATAGGGCTGTACAAAGGATTTCGAGTACATTTCCATCAATCGGAGAAAATTGCTAAATGTGAATATTCCAACCGAACTAAGTTTTATCATGCTATATATCCACAACTATTGATCACAGGGCTGGATAAAATAATTCGAGTACTTTTTTGACACTGGAAGGTAATTTTGAAAACTGTATTTTAAAATGTGATATATGTTTTCTAAATAACTTGCCAAGCAGGGCTTGCACAGGCTAAAGCCATATGGTAGGCCTCCTTGCTTGGTTGAATCTGAAAATCTGTTTGCTTACACATCTTCTTTAACCTTATTTAACGGTGAAGTTTCGTTGGAAAGGTTCAATAATCTATGCTTGACGCATGATTTTTCGTTCTTGTTGACCTTGTTACTGACCTAGCTAGGGGTCACCATGAGCCGGCACGCCACAACTTTATGCTGGTAATTCAACATTACGTCTGTTAAACATGATCGTTGAACATGAAAATATTTTCTTGAAAATTGATAGTATCTAAAAAAACCGATATTTTGTGTTGATACCTGACTGCGAAAACTGATTAATACACTGTAAAAACTCCTCGGAAACAATTACGAGCAGTAAAAGAAGCATATTGTTTCATAAGTGCTTCTTTAAAAATCGGAAATCGATTTGTTTCTGAGTTTTTTAAAGATAAAGGAACCCTTTTTGAATCGCGAGTAACTTGAAAGAGTTAGATTAAGAAACTCTTTTCTTACAGTGTGATGCATACGAAAACAGATGGCACAGATTTGTATATTTTTAGAAGCTTTCTATATTAAAATAGTCATTCGTTTAGCATAATTTAAAAAATGATTTTTAAATATGAAATTCTTGTTCATTTTTTGAATGAAAACTTTTTTTGTGCAGAAAAGTTATACATTTTATTGCAGGACATGCACTATGCATATAGGAAAGGCTTATTTCATTTCAGTTATAATTTAAATAGCTTTTAAATTATAACAGATGATTTTTAATTTGAAAGTCTACCATCCCCTCAATTTACGAGTAAATGTTTCGCATTTGTTCCCAAAACAGTTAACCGTTTTAATTCATTGAATTTTAATTCATTATAATCACATTTAAATTTCAAACATTTATAATCATCATATTGCCAAATGAATGAAGGATACTGAGTGTTCTTATGCATTCAACTCCCTCCTGCAAAACAAACAAACAAAAAAAACATAGTCAATAAAAGTCAGTTTGTGCTTCTGCTAATTTTTGACGAACACAGGCTTTTGAAGCGTTACCACAAAAATCTACAAATTTTTCACTGGGTAAAATATGCATTTGATGTAATATAAAATGATAAAATTAAACTAATTTCACAAATATTTCGATTTAAAATCGTGTAGAGAGGGAAATACATATTTTTTGCAACAATACCTGCATTTCCACTGTAAATAGAAATGTGGAGCTTGTACTTGTTGCTCTCGTCATCGATCCAAAACTTGTCGTAGAGGGCGAATGTTGTGTTTTGCCCGACATCCATTAAGTCAAATCTCGCTGAATAAAGTTTTTGATTTGTCAAGGCAAACATATTGTCGTTACCTAAAAGGAAGAAATTCAGCCATTAAAATTACTTTTGGCGCACGGTGGGACGAAATCTCAAAGAAGTTACTTAAAAATCCGGAACTTTTGAATGGAGGAGCCAAATTTGGACCACAAATACATCTAACCAAACACTTGAATGGCTTTGTTTATTAGCTTGTTCGGACCTCATTAAAGGGTCCAAAATTTAAAACCAAAGCAGTCAAGAAATCCAAAAGAAAAAAAAATTAAAGGTATAAAAAGTCGTCTGGGGTATCAGAATCTATGTATTTTGGGACGCTGAATCAAATGAGACCAATCCCAGGTCCGTATAAAGTAAAATAGGGTTGTCGTCATTCTCATGGTTGTCTATATTGGTGTGTAATTGTCACATTCGTGGACTAAAGCACATGTAGGCACCACTGGTAACGAGCAAGCAGATCTTCTCGCAAAAATGAAATTACAGAAGACTATTATGATGACATCTCTGTTTTACCATTTCCAGAATCCATTCTAAAGAGTTATTTTAAAAACAAAATCATCACAGATTGGCAAAATGATTGGACCAACTCAACGAAAGGAAGAGAACCATATAAAATTCTTAATAAGGTAGATGTTAAATTTTTATGTGTTCAGAAATCAGCAGCATATTATCTTAGCGGTCATGGAAGTTTCCCAAGCTTTTTATATAAAATTGGTAAAAGAACCACGGATAGATGTCCTTGTGACAAAAACACTGGAACTCCTATACACTACATCTTCGGTAACTGCCCTCTTATGGAATACCATTTTAACTTCAATAAAAATAAAACATTAAAGAGAAACCTACAACGTGTGCTATTAGACGCTTCCAATTACGAAAAGTTAGATAAAAACTATAATGTCCTAAATAAAAATTTCTCACACATCAAAGAATTATTATAACCTATATAAAATTCTAGATCTATAGATTTTAAAAACTATGTTTTAAAAGACTTAATAGACTAGTGCATAATACAATTGAAAATTTTCAGTACACTATTATTATTGTAAATATCTGTAAATATTTATCTTTAATATTATGTAATCTTATCAGTATATTCATATAGAACTTATATACACGTAATAACTTTGGGCTCACCCAGCAATAAGCAATATTGGGTAGCTCGTGTGATTTTTTTTTTAAAAACTTGCTGGGAACTCCGAGTCCTTGGACACTGGGGTTCCTGGTAGATATAGGTTTTCCTCTCGTAGACCATAGTTCCTATGCCGAGAGGCTGGCTGTCCACGAGTGGGAGATTTCTGTTTCTGTCACATTCGAGAGATATGATTGTCGTTGGTTGGTAAAGATGATGGAGGGGAGGGGAGGATGGTTTCGTTCGTAACATCATCAACTTTTTTAACAAGTTTTGTACCGGTTTCTTTCGAATGTAATAGAGAGAAACGTTTTCATCAAAGAAGTAAGGAGATTCACCCAAAAATAGTATTTTTGATTAATTGATGTTCCAGACAGTTGAAAAGGTACTTCTGAAATCATTTCGACCTCTAGCCTTTATTTCCGAGAGTCTCCGCACCTGTTTGTTGTACAGGCTCGTTTTTCAGACCCTTGGGAAATATATTATACACTGCTCAAAACAATTAGGGGAGCAAGTAAAAGAAATGAAGAGACCCGTGCGAAACAGCCATGCATGGGCATAAAATGCAGAGTACAAGTGTATAAATGCTCAATAAAGAAAAAAAAAAGGTAGCTTTAATTCTTTGAAACGGTGGAAATAACATGGAAAGATGGTTTAAGGCAACAATTTGGTTAAATATAAATTGCAAAAAAGTATTGTTTCGAAATGATGCAAGATCTTTAATTTGGTGTGTGGTTCCCTCAAACAGCTAAGAAGCTGCACACCTGTTTTCCATGGATGCGAAGAGGTTATCGATAAGACTTTGGGAAATACTGTTCCACGCTTCAAGAATTGCAATCGCCAAGTCTCAGACAGTAAAAGAAGTCCTTGGTCTCGCTGCAATGCGTCGTCCGAGTGTGTCCCAAACATGATCGATCGGATTCAGGTCAGGCGAGCATGCTAGCCATTCCATATGCTGTATTGTTTCAGCTTCAAGCATGTTCTTCACCAGACGAGCTGTATACAATCTGGCATTACCATGCATAAAAACAATGGAATCACCATGGCTGCAGTATAAATTACGACGACATGAGTCTCAGTATCTCGTCTGCATAGTTTTGAGCAGTCAAAATGCCATTCCTAATGATACGCAGGTCCGTACGTCCAGCTAGGCTGATTCCAACCCACATCGTCTGTAATGTGACCTTTCACGAACGAATGTTGGGTTATTTCAAGTGCCCCTTCCCCTTCACATCAAAACACGTTGGTGTCAGACTCGTCTGTAAACAGCACTTGACTCCAATCACGTTGCATCCAATCTCGATGTTCAGCAGCTTACCTTCTTCGGGCCGCACGGTAGCTTGGGGTCAACGGAATATAGACCATTCACTGACCTACGTGCATAGAGACGACACAAGTCGACGTCTAACCTATCCTGTTTCTTGGAATCGATTCCTCAGCTTTGCAATGATATTTCTTGCGACTCCAACAGCATCCGTTACTAACAGCTACATAGCATCCAACTACACTTCGTTGTGTTTTTTCTCGGTAATACGCCAAGCCATGGATTCCGCTAAATCACATTGTTGGGACATTTTCAAGTCACGTTTTCTCAAAACAAAAGCTCAGCTATTGAATTTCTTAACTAAGACGTTTTTGCGAAATCCCGATTTCTGTATTTATCTCCTTTTTCTGGTTTTCGACGTCATGAACTTTGATTTGCTTATGAAGTTTTATTTTTCTGCTTTCTGCTACTCTTTAAATTATTGATGTTTTAATTTAAGTTAGTTATCGGTGTCAGTATTTACTGAATTTCGTTAAAACCATGTGCTCCCCTAATTGTTTTGAGCAGTGTATAAATTTCAAAGAGACACATAGTCGCAACATCTGGACAGGGATTTGAAATCCTGATACTGATAAAATCTATGATTTTTTGGCACTTAATAGTCGATTTTGGTTCTAAAATTTGAAAAAAAAGAGTTTATCGTTCTTCTAATACCGTTATTGGATAACAAAAAAAATATTAACTCACCGTAAATAACATCTATACGAAATAACTGACATCCCCCCCCTTCATCTTTAACAATCAACGACAGCCTAAGCTCACGAACATTTAGTCATACGGAACTGGGATTGGTATCTTTCGATTCAGTGTACAAAATTACATAGATTCTGATACCCCAGACGGCTTTTTTCACACTTATCGATTTTTTTTGGACAATGACAATTTTGGACCTCTTAATGAGGTCTGATCAAGCTGATATATAAAAAAAAACATTCAACTGCTTGGTTAGATGTACTTATGGTCCAAACTTATAGTTTCCGGTTCCCTCAATCAAATGTTATTGATTTTGAAGCTCTTTTTGCGATTTCGCCCCACTGTTTGTCGTTTAGTAAAATAAGATGATTTTCCACTTTCGGCATTTTTCTCTTTTGCTCTATTCATCAGTTTTTTAACCAGGTGATTCATAAGTCAAGAAAAATTTGAAAAACCAATAAGGTGAAGCAAATCTACCGTGCAGTTCAGCTGATGATCATTGCTGAGAGCAGTTTCATTAAAAATCGGTCACTGGTCAAAGCGCCATCTACACCACTGTACACGACTCTGCTGCGATTTTACATGTGATTTACTCACTTGCTCCTTCACCTTAATTCATAAAATAAGATCTATAGAAAAATGCCGTTTGTACAAAAAAAAAAAAAAAAAAAAAAAAAAAAAATAGAAATGAAGCCGGATTTTAAATGATGATATAAAAAATTATGCCTTTTCTCTATCGATAGATAGTTTTTGATTAGATATCCATGGAAAGCTCTGGTTGAAAAAACTTCCAAATGATCCAAGAAAAAATTGAAAAGTCAATCAATTGAAAACTGATGAATATAGAAAGATTTTGCATAGAAAGGATGAAATAGTTCATATTTTTATTAATAGACAGCGTTTTCGAGTTACAGGTCCAATAATTTAAAAAGATCAAATATTCTTTGAAAAACCAATTAGGTGAAACAAAGCTACCATGTGTGGAGCAGTTTCATTAAAAATCTTTCACTGGTCAGAGCACCATCTACACTATAGTACACGACTCCGCTGCGATTTTACATGTGATTTACTCACTTGCTCCAAACTTCCTTCTCCAACTTCGTTCTAGAGACAGACATACGTGTCTGGTCTGTGTTTTTATACATCGATCGCCAACCGGTGGTCCGTGGACCACCAATGGCCCGTGAGAAAGTTTCGTTTGCCCGCGAAATAAATCTGGACATAATTTGCATATTTTGTTTTCTTAATATTAAAAGAAAAATAGTATTCTACAAAATACTTACATTTATAAAATTTTACATGTTTAGTTTTGATAATTAAAAGTTTAACAGGAGTTGATAACTATGCTAATAGATGTTATTTTTTATGTTTTTCCAAAAAAGTTATTGCTCAATTTTGGGCTCTCGATAAAAATTAAACGCCATTGCTGAGTAAATAAAAGTTGGAAACTTGAATTTCGTTTTCAATTGGTGCAAAAATATACTCTGATTGTGTCACATCAATTAAAATTCAGTACCCGTCTCAGCTTGAAATGAAAAAGGCGTGTCCGTCATGAATTAACATAACTGTAGCCCAGAATTCACGAGCTTATCTAAAACAAGCCGAAACACAATAAAAATATGGGATGCTTAAATAAGATTGAATTATTTTGTTAGAATTAAACAATCTTTTAAAGTTGTTATGTATTGTGTGAAAAACATTTACGATTTACTTATTGTAACTAAGTAAGGATTTGTAATTTTGTTATATTAAATAAGTACATTTCCTAAGAATGAAATGGAAGCTCTATGACCGTTATTGTACAAATAGATTTGTCATTATAAAATCACAGTAGTGGTCTGCTAGATTTAAAATTACGGATTTAGTGGTCCGTGGGGCATGAAAAGATGGCTACAGCAGCTACAGATGCAACAATATTGTGCATTGTTGAGTTCGCGGAACGACTGCTACGTACTTCATTCGAAGGATTTGTACTTCTGAGTCATTTATAAACAGAAAATGCGAAATCTTCCGAGGGATGGGTATTTTTATGCTGCGCTGAGGTTTCCGGGCACCCCTGAATTCATTATTGCTTTTTCTACTTCGCCACAAAATAGACATTTTCGTCCCCCCCCCCTTCTTATACCGAAAATGTCCTTATGAAAACTTGGACATGTGAGATTCCATTTCTAGATGATAAATAGAATAAGAAAGTTTCTTATTTTACAATGAAATGCTAGTATACATTTAATGCTATAGTGATTTTGCAGAAGTGTGATTATACGTTTATTTATTTATTTATTTATTTGCAATGTAATGCTCCTATATGTCGATATGTTGGTCATGGTTGTATACATGTAGTTTGATTAAAAGTTTTGAAACTTTAAATCAAATCATGAATACAACTTCAATATTTTCTATTAATAGACAACGGTTTTTATATTTTATGTAAATCTAATATTGACACGCAAACAGCAAACGACAACAAACAAAATAACAAACGAGAAAAAGAAGGATAGCTTCACACTGAAATCTTCAGGCATAAAGTATTTCCAATTGGTAGTTATAAAATTGTGGCGAGCGACTGCTTTTTAACTTTAAATTCCCCTTATATACTCTGGCTTAAAAGCATCCCTTCTTTATAAGTTATCCTACATATATTTGACTGGAAAGACTGATACGCCCTCTGTTAATCTAGACTGTAAACTACAATGCCAATAAATTCGACAAAAGCATACGCTTTTCTTCCGTCTAGTCTTTGAAAACGGGCTTCAATTTCCTGACTTTTCAATCGCTCAGTAGTATATTTGTTGGAATAAAAGTAGACATTAGAATTAAATATGTTGGTCTAATACTGGCTTTGAAGAGCAACAAAAACCACTGTTGCGCTATTTATTTACTTATAATTTTATTGGAAAAGCTACCGAAGTAATACCATATTAAATCCAAAAGTATGCGCTGCATTTCACATTCATGACTTTGTGTGCAACTGCGTTATTTAAAGTGACATATTAACATGTCATAAAAAAAGGTTGTTGTGGCACACAACATACCAGTTTTGATAGACTAGTTATTCCCTAGTGAGTAAACTACACTAGTTATTTCCTTTTCTGCCTTATATCTGAGTAAATGCAATGAAACATGACCTAATTCATTTTATAAAGTTATTTATAAAACATTTGCCAAACGAAATCTGGTAAATAATAACAAAAGTGAATAAATTATTAATTTTAATTCATGAAATATGTACCACACGTGAAAAAATATGTCTTCAAAATTATCTTGGAAATATCTATTTCACAAACTGTTAGATATAAAATTCAAAATTTGACTAAGACAATAATAAAGTCAGATTTTTATATTTGGTCACAGCCAGGGTTTTGCAAATTTGGTGAAATAGGGTAGCCAGCAAAATAGTCTAGTCGACAGTAAATGATATTTACTCACCCCCCGTCAGCCGTCATTGATTTTCAAAAAGCACAAAAGTTTTTTGAAAATTATCAACATTATATACCTCTTATGCACGTTTTCCGTGCATGGGATGGAAAGCGCCTTTTAAACTTGGTTCTTCCATTAAACATAAAAGATAAAAGAATCTACTATGCTTGCCGCGCATTAGTAGAGGTGATGGAGAGAAAAATTTTCGTTTGTGCTCATTTCTTTGTCTAAATTTTTTACAAAAAATACACAATAGTTATTCTCAAACAAACAATAACAATAAAAAAACCCAAATTAAATAATTTGGTCGCCCCCTCCCCAAAAAAAAAGCTTGGTCGCCACTCGTGACCTGGCGACCGCATATGTCACAACAATAATAAAAAAATGCGAAATTTCATAATTTGAATAATTTCCGCTAATATGTTTACTGTATCTGTTTTATTTTTATAAATTTTTTTATGAATAAAATCAAATCAATGATACTCGAAAACAAAACTTGAATAAAATTATCTTACCTAGCCAAAAATCTTTTTCTACATCACCGAATCCTTCCTTATAACTTTCCCAGTTCTGGAAAAAGTAGTCTTTGGATGAACCGAAGTCCCCTCTTCTCTGAATCACCTTGTAAAATAAGAAATGAATAGTCACAAAAGCAAATAATTTTTATTAATGCATACATGACGGGAAGTAAGTGACGAATGAAATCTGCATATAATGTGCGAGAAAAAAATCTCTAATTAGATACAGTATAGGATATTTATTGTGCAGGTATGTATTTTGTGCATCTGCCCACATTCTAAAATTAACTTTGTTTGTTTGTTGAAAACATATACATCAGACTTGTGTGCTTGATATAAATGAATGGTGCAGATACCAAAGTCACATTATCCACATTTTTTAATGTATTGAGTTATTCATATCACCGTGTTCGTCTTTTTAAGGCGAATCGCACTGTAATAGTGATTTGGACCCTAAAAACATATTAAAGTTGAAAAAAAAAATGCTGAAAATCTCGTTTTGACTTACATTATTCAACAACTGTTTTGCTGTTAAACTCACACTCTCCAATTCAACCCATTAGGGAAGTAAAAAAGTAAGAAGTAGAGTAAAATGTTCCACTAGTTTAATAACAGTGAAGAAGTTGAGCCATGTCTAATAGTAAAATTTTTGCACAAATTATTTTTAATAAATGTTTTTAATTTTTGTTGTCTATTACCCTCCAAAATAACATAATAAAAACTAATTTTCAGATTTTATTATTATTATTATTATTATTATTTTTTTTTGGGGGGGGGCGGGTTCTTATTGTTATAAATTAATAACTATTTTGGTTTATAACTAACATTATCCATAAAAGTTTGCTGCAAAACTCATATATTCCATATTTAAATTTAAATTCTAGTTTTAGCACAATTATTATAAATTTAGGACTATGTGCAACTAGTTGTTATGGCAACAAATATAGCACACAAAAAAATTGTACCAATATATCATGTTTATTAATAATAATCAGTTTTTTGTATTTTTCTAAAAACTAGGTTAAGTGGAGAGGGGGAATTTTTCATCTACACCCTTGAAATATCCGCTTATAAATCTTTGTCAAGATGAGGACTAGATAGACACAAGGAAAATAAACACTGAAGGATTACAGACTGGAACTCCACAAAGAGTGTGCAACGGAATAGACAGGAGTGGAACCATAATTCATTTCACTGAAATAATAACGGTGATTTTTTGACATTGTAAAACTAGTCATAGCATGAAACGAACGCACCTCATTTGTCACTTGTTAGTTTTGGTAGGCGTTTTTAAGTTTAACTAATTTTTTGCTTACTACCAGGGCTTAAAAAATTTGATACAATCTGCTAGCCACCAAAAAATTCTAGTTGCCATTAAAATGTATTTATTCCCCCCCCCCCTTCCCCCGTCATTGATTTACAAAAAACAAAATATTTTTTTATGAATTAATTGAGTAAAAATAATAACAAGTATAGTTTAAAATTACTAGTTACACACTTTAGAATAGCACTTAATTTCGAAAGAAAATAACTAAGTTTTCTAATGAAACTTATCATATTTTTGATAAGAAAAAAGAAAGAAAGAAAGAAAAAGGAAAGAAAAAGGAATACTGTAAAGAATGAATTAACCAACCTGTTCAGAAAATGATACCGAAGCAAAAAATTCTAGTCGCCAGTAAAAAATATTCCCTTTCCCATCCCCTGTTTCAAAAAACAAAAAGTTTTTTGTTTTTTTATAAAATAATTTAGAAAAAATAACAACAAGTATAGTTTAGAATTATTAGATATAGTTAAGAATAGTTACATAATTAAAAAAGATAATATCTAAGTTGTCTGATGAAACTTATCAAAGTTATACATCTCTGAAAAAGGCATTGATAAAATAGTGAAGAAGGAAAACAATTTTTTGTCTATTTTCCTATTAAAGTTAGTCAAGTTATTCTGGTTTTATTATTTTAAAATTTGCAGTGAATGAACTTGTCATTAGCAAATTAGAAATAAAAGTTAAAAATATCTTTTGTTTGAAAATAGTTTCTAAGTTTATTTCTTAATACTGGGGGGAAAGAAAAATTGCGGTTTGTGTTTATTTTTAGGTCAATTTTTGTAGAAAAAAATAAAAATAAAAGAAAGAAAGAAAGGCAAAATATGAAAAAAAAGCGCCGCCAGATTAAATAATTGTCGCCAGTGGTGACCTGGCAACCGCAAGTCCTGCATACTACTATGTGTGTATAAATTCTATACATCATATAGAGATGTACACAAAATAATTCGTAAGCATTACTGTGCATGAGCGTATTTTTCTTAATGATGTTTTGCAATTGAGTTATCATTTTCCAGTTGAACTACATTTAATATATACTAAAACATGTTTGTAGAATGGAAATAAATTGATATACAGGAATACATAAAGGAGTGGATACATTACTGTATGTGAATGGTATTTTCTAAAATTACACTTACGCAGTTATGCATTTTTTCCTTGAATTAATTTTTTAATTAATAAAAAGCCTGTATAAAAACATTTAAATAATATACAGGTATAACGAGAAATGGTGATTGTGATGAATATATAAGGAAAGTTAATAAAAGGGAGAATCGCCAGCGATCAGCACCGGAGGGATTCCGAATACCTAAAATAATTTAGACTAAAATATATTCAAGACTCTCCCCAAATCCTATTATAGGCATGATCGAAAATGGCAGTACAAGACGAAGCCATCAAATAATTAAAAGTTAAGTTCTAAGTGGAAATAATGATATAATTATTAGCAAAGTTAAATAAGGATTTTAGTAAATTGAATCAAAGCTTATTTGAACCATTAATGTAATATATATATATTTCTCTGGAACTAAAGTGCATAATAACTTGTCCTGGTTAAAAAAGTATATATAAATAAAAAGAGAAACTCACCAATTAGAAGAAACACAGATTTTATTATAATCATATCAATGCACCGATCAAATTATAAATAACTGGAGAACTATGACAATTATCACCATCATTTACTAAGTTATATTTCTATTTTCAATTTAATAATATGTATCAAATTTTTATTATATTAATGTATGAGAAATTTTCAGTTCACTTTAAATTTTTAGTTCAATTTCAGTATAATTGATATTATGATCTATAGGAACATTATTATAGTTTTTAATGCGATCATTTTCGCTGAAGTTCAGTTCTGATGAAGTTAATATAGTCTAAGTTGTTTACTTAGATATCTTCTTTCGCCTTTTTAAAAACTGTGAAATTTCGTTAGAGTATTAAAAAGATGTTGGAAAAATGACTATAAATTATATACAGGGATGCTCAAAACTATTCGAGTATCTTTTCAGGCTATGTACAGTAATTGCCGAAACCTGATTTTCAAATGTATTTTGCATTTTCTATGTTGTTTACTTAGATAGCTTCTTTCGCCTTTTTAAACAGTGAAATTTCGTTAGAGTATTAAAAAGATGTTGGAAAAAAGACTATAAATTATATACAGGGATGCTCAAAACTATTCGAGTATCTTTCAGGCTATGTACAGTAATTGCCGAAACCTGATTTTCAAATGTATTTTGCATTTTCTAAGTTCTGTACTTAGATATCTTCTTTCGCCTTTTTAAACGGTGAAATTTCGTTAGAGTATTAAAAAGATGTTGGAAAAAAGACTATAAGTTATATACAGGGATGCTCAAAACTATTCGAGTATCTTTCAGGCTATGCACAGTAATTGCCGAAACCTGGTTTTCAAATTTATGTTGCGTTTTCTAAGTTCTTTACTTACAAATCTTCTTTCGCCTTTTTAAACGGTGAAATTTCGTTAGAGTATTAAAAAAATGTTGTAAAGTGCTTCATAATCTATGTTAAACGCATGATTTTTCTTTCTTGTTTTAATTGATATGAGACATCTTTTCTTTCAAAACTTTTCGAGTAATTTAAATCGATAAAATGTTTTTAATTCTATATAAAGGTGTCTTTAAAATAGTGTCATTTATTAAATTTAGAGTTGAACGGAATTTTGGCATCGATTACTTGAAGATAATTAAGAACACAATGAAACTCCCAGGCGACTTTTCGTTTTCACACACACAAAAAACGGTTAAAGGGACTTGACAGTAGTTTTAAGTAACAATCATCTGTGAGTCACAGAGATTTGTAACATCTGTTATTCACTTGGTGATTTGCCACGGTGCAACGGCTATGGTGATTTCACGGTGGAGTCTTCAAATGACGGTCATACAAGGGTCATCTTGTGACTTCAGTTTAATATCACCTGGTGACACGTCAGAAAGCAGGAGTCACGGCGAAGATAAAGTGAAGTCACCAAATTATGGCCACTTAAGGTTAATGAAAAAGCGAATAAAATGTGTCCATTTTGGTTCACCATGATGGCTGTGACACTTGTGACCATTTGTGCCTTCACAATAACTTCAGAGTGACAGGTTTTAGGGTAGTACCTATTTGCTACACCTGTCGTTTAAATATACCATTTCCTTTTGACCATTCATACTTAACCATTTGTGTACGAGATTTAGCTCTGTCCTGTAATTTCTGTAATTTTTGGACACCAACTTATATGTATATCTAATTTCAATTTTAATATCCAACAGGGTTGCTGTGTTTTTCTATTCATTGATCACTGTAACTCTGTGACAAATTAAACGAAATTCAATATACTTTGTAATTATTGTTGCGTAACTGCGTTATTTTAATTAAATTAATATATCAGTATGATATAGGAGGAAGTTATTGGACGGCCACATCATGTTAATTTACTGTTATTCCAGTAAACAGTTTGTTGAATTTGAGTTACAATTTTTTTTAGAATATACAGGTTCAGAATCTCCTTTCAACTGGAGTTGCTAGAATGCCATTCATACGCGTGTGTACAAAAGTATTCCATCCATACTGAAAACCAACCTTAAAAGCATGTAAGGCTATTATTGTCGTCAGTAAAACGGTTTTAAATGAAATTAATGTAGATATAAGTTGTAAAAACTCACTGTCCATCCCCCTCCGTCTGTGTCCATATCGCAGTACACGTTGAGAGGTCTGCCTTCTGTCAGTCTGTTCATCGGCCATATCTCGTAGATACCACTTTTGTTGTATCCCATCTGAAGTGTATCGGCACAGTCGACTGGTTGAGCGCCACCGAATGTGGTTTTTGAAAGCATACGTACTTTTGGACCTAAGAAATATGTTTAAAACACAAGAGTCAAAACTAATTATATCTAATTTGAAATTTTTTTTCAGTTTACCAGTAGAGCAAAACCAATCCAAGTAAAAAAAAAATATAAATAAATAAAAACACAATTTGAGGCTATTCTCATGCAACGATTTTTTTTTAATCAATTCACCTTAATTTGATGTTAATTTTATGTTCAATATAAAGTGAAAATATGTCTTTTCAATGACAGATTTTAGTTTAGCGCCAGAGTGCGGTAAACTCTGGTTAAACTTCCGCAATAAGGTCAATAGCCAAATAGAGTATTTGAGCAAAATAGGTCATAGGTTTTTTTTAAAACTTTTACCGGTATTCACATCCATTTTTTCAATTATTGGCAACGACAATTAAAAATCCATGATATTAAGTACTATATCAGTTGCAATGCATGTGTATAACCGAACCGAACATTTGTCTGTTCGTCGAACCTGTCAAAACTCCAGAAACCCTTTTTGGTGATTATAGAAAATTCCGTAGTGAAAAAACTAGAAATTAAGCAAATAAATAATGCAAATCTATTAAATACAAATATATTTCTTAAATTCATCAGAAATTACTTAAATTAAAAGGTACGCTTTTCACAAAAAATCAATTTTATATCCTTGAAAGGGAGCAAAAATTTTTACCTGTCAAATGAGCAATATTATATTTTGTGTTTGTTGCGCAAAGTTCTCCTACAGTACGTCGGAATGTGCCGCAAAGTAGTAGTAGAGTATAAGATTACTGTTCTGGAAATATTTGTATTACATTGGAAGTATGCAAATAAAAAATCTGAAAAAAGAAGTTACATGTTCATTTATGCGCAATGTCGACCATGAAAGATGATATTGAGCATCTTATTTTTAAAACTTTTCTCTTAGGATGAAATAAAGCCACTGCTGCGATTGAAGCATTTCGCTTACTGATACGCCGCATATTTTATACAGGGTGTCCCGAAAAGTTTGGAAACGGTCGAATAACATTAGAAATATACATCGGATTGAAAAACGGAAAAATACGTGTTTAATATTTTAGAAAAATGGCAACTTTGATTTCTAAAATATTGAACACGTATTTTTCCGTTTTTCAATCCGATGTATATTTCTGATGTTATTCGATCGTTTCCAGACTTTTCAATGGAAACGATTCTCACTGCATTTTATTGGATTACAGCGCCATCTACGATTTTCCGAAGAAAATGTTAAATACGAAAGTTACGTATTTTTCAACGTATAGAATCCGAATCTGCAATAGAAAATGGAGGTTATCATTTAAGATTTCAAAGTTGCCCCCCTTCGCCCAGGGTACGGAGTTGCAGGTGGGCAACTTTGATATCCCTCAATAGATTTTTCCAAAATATTGAACATGTATTGTTCCGTTTTTCAATCCGATGTATATTTCTCGAGTTATTCGACCGCTTCCAGACTTTTCGGACACCTTGTATACGAAATTTTAATAAATCAGTCGATCTAAGCGTGGCTTTTGCGCTGAAATCTTTGTCTTTTTCAGTAATTTTTATTTAACACTGCAATTTTTATACAAACAGCGTGTTTTAACAAAATGTGAATGCACTCTGCGTCAAAAGCCGATTCAAAAACATTTTGTTTCCCCATTCATCGTTGTACGTTTTGTATATGTATAGAGAAAGGGATTTTGATGTCAGAAATAATTTATATGGTGTTGCGCACATAGTTTAACGTGTCTGTTTTACGAATATTATGTCATACTCAGAGGGTACATTTGCTCGAAAGTTTGACCCGGCTTGAATTTAACACAATAACTCAAACTTGGTGTTGCAAGAACCGTTTTCCCCGAAAATGTCATGTTATATTAAAAATACATGTCTTTCACTCATGTAATTTAAAATACATGCCTTTCACTAATTACATTTAAAATACTAAAAAGGGAAAAGAAAATAAGAAGAAATAATTCCACAAATCAAAACCTTTTATTTAAACATCAAAGAATTGTTTCTAATTGACATACGCAAAATAAAAAAAAGCTGCTATTTGTGAGATTTACGCCAAATCTCTAATACTAAGTTATTGCGGGGTTTTTTTTTCTTTCAAACATAAAAAATTCCAGTTTTTTCAATTTTTATTAAATGGAAATGTGTTTTATTGTATTGAATATTAGTGCGTTGAACTTTTGAAATCCGATTATTTACGAAAATATCCGCCGGTGAAAATTTACGTTACGGTGGAAATTACGTTAACGTCACCGTAAACAGAAAAACAAAAACAATTTTATTAAAATTTAGTAAAAATGAAAAGGAAAAATTACAAATGTGTATGAAGGTTTGAATATAAATCATGAGAATATTTTTTGTTATATACCACTGTCTTTTTGTCAAGTGTGTTAAGAAGAAATAGAATATACTTCATATACTATTTAGTTACACTGGTGGGAATAATTAAAGGAGCATGTATAAAAATTCATGTAGCGTGAAGGATTTTGCATCTGAAAACATGGAACTAGTAAAAGATTTTTTTTGTCATGTGAGATACACTTAAAAAAAAAGACTGTTGTGTTTTAATCTACAAAAATATAACATAATCACATACGAAAATATACAATAACCTCTTCCAAGTGACCCACTATATAGAAAAGCGTTTCTTATCTTTAGAAAACCCGTGTAAATCAATGCATTTTCGATATTTAAAGAAACCTTTATAAGATCAAAGTTTCTTTTGCTATCATCGATTTTCGGAAACGTTTACGAGTAGTTTTTACAACCCATTAATTAGTTTTCTCAAATCGGAATATCCATACTATAAATTCTCATTTAAACGTTTTCAGTTGTGTGTAACTGAATTTATACATGCAAAGGTAGCAAAGTAATTTTAACTTCAATGTTATTGCTGTTAATGTTTGTCTGCCATATTTGTCTTTAAAATACGTTTGTTGAACATAAAAATATTTACTTGAGAATAGATAGCATCCATAAACCATATATTCCAGGCTGAGAAAACAGAATAATACACTATAATAAAAAGTGCCCAGTTTAACTGATGGCATTGAGCTCACAGGCTATTCACGCTAATTGTACAGATTATACTCTTATTTTGGTTTATGAAAAACCCATTTATCTCAATTAGGGGGAGGATTAGCCCCGTTCCCACTTTATAGTTAACCAATGAACCCCTAAAACTAATCAGGGAAGCGCCTTATCACAATGAACCCATGTACAAAATTTGAAACAAATCGGTTAATTCTGCATGAAAAACACATTTATCTAAATTAAAGGGGGATTAGCCCCCCGTTCCCTCCTTTATACTTAACCAATGAACCCCCCAAAACTAATCAGAGAAGTGCCTTATCAGAAGTGCCTATATACAAAATTTGTAGCAAATTTTATATTTCTATCAAGGGTTATCGCGTTACGTAAATACGTATGTACAAAATTTGCATATTTCTGTGTAGAGAAGGTTAATACCATTGGACTACGTAAAAACGTTAATCTTGACGTACCAACCTTCATTCGATTAATAGAATTTATAGAATTCACATTAAGTACATTTTTTTCTTAATTTCTCCAAGTGTATTTTAAATGTCCTTAGAGTAAATTGCCAGTTACTTATTTTCTTCTTTTCGGAATTTTTTTTTTCTTTTCTAATTTTAGATAAATTCCAATATTTAAAAGTATTTAATTATGATGTACGTTTATAAATATGAAAAGTATTAAAATAATTTTCTTAAGCAATGGAAAGTGTTTAGCTTACATGTTGGGATGTTGTGTTTCGCTCTCACGATCATGTCTATGGCCAAGTCCAAGTAGGAGTCGCACATCTCTTTCTTCCCGCAAGTCGATGTCGCACTGCAATGAACGCTGTAACATGCAGGCAATAGCATCAACAGAACAGAAAATTTGAACCTGAAACAAGAAATATAATTATAAAAAATAAATAAATGTTATGATTTTAGTATATTATTTAATGCTATAGCAGACATGGCCATGAATCGACCGGCATCAGCAACTGAAAACGCAGTTCCAGCAATTATTGTTAACAGACAGTACCAAATTTTTTTTTGTGTTCCCCTGGAAATGAACGATGAATGCTATCCACATAATATTGTACAGTTAGCCTCTTGTAATTCACCTTAGAGATACATATCAATTTCAATATTAAAACAGTTCTTCTCCAAAGGAGACCGTAATGTAATGGAATTCTTTTGAGAGTAAGCCTCTTGTAGTGCATTTCATTGATATATATCAAATTCAATATGTTTTAAATTAAAGAAAACCGCAAATGATTTTTTCCCCATGTAAGGGAATTCTTTTGCGTGTCCCTGTAAATGAAGTATAAACTCTACATACTTCATTTTCAATACCGAACATGCCATAGTATACTTCAATAACATATATCAATTTTAAGACAATACGAGTCTATTTACGTGAGTTAGAGCACGGACAAATAGACAGACAGAGAAACCGACGGCATAAATACTTTTCAACTTTGTTGGAAAGTGTTAAAAAATAAATCACGTAACTTTCTTCAACTGTTTAAAAAAAAAAAAAACTATTTCATTTATTTATTTATTTTTTAAATCAATTCCAGAATGTTTCTGTGATACAGGGATGGCTGTATGTCTAAGGCGCAAAATAGAAGTCCTCATCAAATTCGTCGTTTTCGTCAAAAAATAGACATTTAAAAAAAATCCCCGAAAAGTTAAAAAATCGCTGTTCGAATTCCGAATATACTTCATTGAATCGAGGAGAAAATTGACGAAAAGATTTATAACTAAACCATTTTCTTGAAAAAGTGACTCAACATCGCTGGCGAAATTAGAAATCCGGAAAATACACAATATTTTCCGTTCAGTATAAAATAACAAAAATTCTAATAAAGAAAAAAAAACGTAAATCTAAACATCAGGTACACTCGGACTACCTTCATCTAACCAGAACCAAAGTTGTAGACCTTTATGTGAATACATTTCCCTAGCCATCGACAGCGCACACACATAGACGCACAAACATATTTTTTTTAACACTTTCCAACCTAGTTGAAAAGTGTTTATGACTTTGGTTTGTCTGCCGTATGGCCGTCTGGCCGTCTGCCGTCTGTCCGTGCTCTAACTCCCGTAAATAGGCTCGGATTGCCCTGCAATTTTTATATGTCATTGTAGTTATCTATAGCATGCTCCCTTATAGTTTTCTTACAGGGACACTCAAAAGAATTCCGTTACATGACGGTCTATGGGGAAAAATCATTTGCGGTTTATTTTAATAATGTTACACAATTTCAAACACATTGTAATTGATATATATCACTAAGGTGCATTACAAGAAGCTTAATTTAGAATAGGGTGTGCATAGCACATATAGTTACTTTACAGGGACAGTCAAAAGAATTCCGTTACATGACGGTCTATGGGGAAAAATCATTTGTGGTTTATTTTAATAATGTTACACAATTTCAAACACATTGTAATTGATATATATCACTAAGGTGCATTACAAGAAGCTTAATTTAGAATAGGGTGTGCATAGCACTTATAGTTACTTTACAGGGATAGTCAAAAGAATTCCGTTACATGACGGTCTATGGGGAAAAATCATTTGCGGTTTATTTTAATAATGTTACACAATTTCAAACACATTGTAATTGATATATATCACTAAGGTGCTTTACAAGAAGCTTAATTTAGATTATGGTGTGCATAACACTTATAGTTACTTTACAGGGACAGTCAAAAGAATTCCGTTACATTACGTCTATGGAGAAAAAATAATTTGCGGTTTAATTAAATGATGTTTCATTATTTTAAACGCATTGAAATTTATATGTATCACTAAGGTGCATTACAAGAGGCTTACTACAGAATATTGTGTGTATAGCAGTCATCGTTCATTGACAGGGACACACAAAAGGATTATCTACTGTCTGTTAACAATAATTCCTGGAAGTGCGCTTTAAGTTGCTGAACGCGATTTTAAATTTAACTAACTTTTTGTCTATTACTTGGTGTGTATAAATTCTGTAGATCCTATACAGGGAAGCACAAAAGTTCGCGAACGCATTTCCGTTTATTGACAGAAACTCCAGAAGGAGAATTTTAAACTGTGCTTCGCGTTTCATAACTAAACTAAAATTTTGCATCCAATGTGGTATATACAGAAATCTATAGATCCCATACAAGACTGAATAAAAGTATTTGGATATTTTTCCGAATAGTTTATATGTTGGAAATGCCTGAAATGACGTTTTTAAATATGTTATGCGTTTTTCAAATTGTTTACTTCGATGTTATCTTTCAGCTAATTAAACGGTCATGATTTGTAAAATTATTTCGGAAGCGTTGGAAAGTGTTACATAATTTATGCTTGACGCATGATTTTTCGTTCTTGTTTATTATTAATATACTAGCAGCCCAGCCCAGACCGAGTGTGCCGAAAAAAATTCACCGCAGGGCTCTGGCCCACTCTAAACTGTAAAAGAAAAAAAAAAAAATCCTGAGGTTATTAAAATTGTTTTAGTATATTTGTATTCCACAGATTTTTTTTAGTAACCGGTATTAAAAACCGGAATCGTTGCTAGCTGTTTTCTAGTAATTCGTTCAAATTTTCTTGTAACTGAGTAAGAATACAAAAAAATGTCTAGTAATTGCAAAGATCAATGAGAAAAACAAAAATTTTTTTAGTAGATCGATCCTTCTTTTTAACACTTTCCAACCTAGTTGAAAAGTGTTTATGACTTCGGTTTGTCTGGCCATCTGCCGTCTGGCCGTGTGTCCGTGCTCTAACTCCCGTAAATATGCTCGGATCGCTCTGCAATTTTTATATGTTATAGTCATTATCTATAGCATGTTCCCTATTTCAACGGAAGTGTGTAGCACTTATAGTTTTTTTACAGGGACACTCAAAAGAATTCCGTTACATTGCGGTCTATGGGGAAAAATCATTTGCGGTTTATTTAAATAATGTTTCACTATTTTAAACGCATTGAAATTTATATATATCACTAAGGTGCATTAGAAGAAGCTTAATATGGAATAGGGTGTGCCTAGTACTTATAGTTACTTTACAGGGACAGTCAAAAGAATTCCGTTACATTACGTCTATGGAGAAAAATCGTCTGCGGTTTATTTAAATAATGTTTCACTATTTCAAACGCATTGCAATTTATATAGATCACTAAGGTGCGTTACAAGAGGCTTACTACAGAATAGTGTGTGTATAGCAGTCATCTTTCATTTACAGGGACACACAAAAGAATTCTCTACTGTTTGTTAACAATAATTCCTGGAAGTGCGTTTTAAGTTACTGAACGCGATTTTAAATTTAACTCACTTTTTGTCTATTACGTGGTGTGTATAAATTCTGTAGATGCTATACAGGGAAGCACAAAAGTTCGTGAACAAATTTCCGTATTATTTAACTCCAGACGGAGAATTTTAAACTGTGCTACGCGTTTCCTAACTGAACTAAAATTTAGCATCCTATGTAGTATATATACAAATCTATAGATCCTATACAGGGCTGAATAAAAGTATTCGGATTACTTAGATGCTATCTTTTAGCTTATTAAACGGTATGATTTGTAAAATTATTTTGGAAGCGTTGGAAAGTGTTGCATAATCTATGCTTGACGCATGATTTTTCGTTCTTGTTTAATAGTGTAATGAGAAAAAAATTCACCGCAGGGCTCTGGCCCTGCGGTGAATTGAGAAAAAAATCGGCTCTAATGAGAAAAAAAATTGCTCAAGATTGTACTGAAAGATTCTTAAAATAAACATCTCAAAAAAAAAAAAAATCTAGGCTGAAAATTTCGATTGTGTCTCATAAATTATCAAGCCAATAAGCGCAAAAATAAATGATCTCGTTAAAAAGCCCAATGGATAAAAACGTGGAATCAAATCTTTTCGAAAATAAAAACCGAGCTGATCTGAAAACAGCCCTCCGGAATAAATCCGTATGATGCAACGAATGTAAAAATGAAACGATTTTCGAAAACAACTATTTTACCTTTCTTTTCAACCGGAGAGCTAGTCGTTGTCATAGCAACAGGCTTTGGCAATAAAGAGGTTAATATAGCAACATATATATATATATTGCTTGCACATACGAAGTTTATTAACTAAGGATTCCAGCTATAATTAAGACTATAAATGTTAATTTCATCTTTCATATACATAAAGAATACATTGTTTCTGTATTTCAGTAATAATAGACTGGTGCAAAATTATTTCATTGTTTTAAATCTATTCTAGCCAGCATGTCTTTTTTTTCTGTCCTTTTTGCCTGTCAGAAGTGTTCTGTCCATGTTGAGGGCGGACAATAGATGAATATTGCCATGAACTTGTGTCCCATGTCCCAGATATATGAAAAACCGGGTCAAGATCGTTTGGAAGATCAGGCAAAAAACGAAATTAAACAAATTAAAAAACCATTTCATGGTGGAGCAGCTGCATATCGTACATTAAAACAACGAAGCGGGATATAATTGAAAAGGTTAAATAATTAAACAAGAAAAAAAATTATGCATCAAGTATAGATTAAGAAACACCTTTCAACACTTCCATAATACTTTAACAAAACTTCGCTGTTTTAATAAGGTAAATAAAAAATCTAAGAACACGTTTTAGAAAACACGTAACACAACCTTAGTTAATTAAACCAGATTTCAGCAATTGTGACCAACAGCTGGAAAGGTACTCCAATTCTTTTTTGTAACCCTGTATTTGATCAATAAATATGTATATATTCTACATAATAGTATTTTGAAATTTAGTTTTATAATTGAACGCATAATAGGGGAAAAATTCAATTTCTACCAATAGATTGAAACATTCTTGAATTATTTTGTACAGCCCTGTATATTGCATACAGATATTTATACAAGCCACATATTAAGCTAAAATTTATTTCAGGCTAAAACACGCTTAAAACTGGTGAAATCGTGTTTCCAAAAATTATTACCCATAAGCAACCATTTATAAAGTTCTTAGCGTGGTCCCGTATGTGATTTTATTAATATTCTACAAACATCTCTTAGTATACTAAAACTTTCAGCTTGAAAATGAATAACTAAATTAAAAACTACCTTTTAAACAATTCCTCTCATACTCCATAATGTTTAAGAATTTTTTTTTATCTAGCCCTGTATATGATCTATAGCATGTATGCACACCAGGTTGTGTTCAAAAAGTTAGTTTAACTTAAAAACGCATAGCATAACTGAAAACGCGCTTCCGGTAATTATTGCAAACAGACAGTGTTTCCGATGCATATTATACATGAAATCTTCTGTATGTCCCTGTAAATGAACGGTAAATGCTATACACATCATTTTCTACAGCAAGTGTTTTGCAGCAAACCTCAGCAATGTATAAAGATTTCATTATATTTGAAATAGTGTTACATAACACTTTGCAAACTGTTTTTCCCCGTAGACCATTATGTAACGGAATACTTTTGCGTGACCCTGTAAATGAATAATAAATACTTTACACCCCACATTCTGCAGAATGCATGATTCATTGCGCTTCTTAAAATATATATATATACATATATGTTATATAAAAATTTATTTCCTTCGTATCCTTCCATTTTATTCGCATTAATATTTTAAAATTAATCTAACTTCTGTCATAGTCAGTATTTCCTTAATTCTTAATAATATCTATTTCTATTTAAAGTCCTTTTAAAAGTAAAGATCCGTATATTAATAATTATTTTATTCCAAATCTTAATCTAAAATTTTAAGTTCATTCGTCGCTTGTATCAGCTCCCCAATCTATAAAATTCTGAGACGCGTTCTCATTTCGAATGTTTTTTAAAAGCCATTTTCTTATTATTATTATTATTATTATTGCTCTGATTTTTTCGCGCGCTTGGGATTTTAACTTCAAAATTTATCTGCGACCAGATTCGGAATTCTTTACTGTCTTAGCTTCTCCTTAGTGCCTCATTCGCTGGGCTGGAGCTAGCTTATCACTCATTGGTTGGGGCGCTCGTGACGTAATTCTGTGTATGTTTCCGCAGAGAGAACAAAACCAGCTCGCAGCCGTCGGAGAGAGAGATTTTTGACGTTTTCGGAAGCTAAACAAATATGTGTCTGGTATTTTTATGTCTGTAGAATATTCAAATGGCCCAGTAACATCTTAATTCAATGAAGTGAAGCAACGTTAGCCCGATGGCTATAAGTTTTAGACCTTTGGGAACTGTTTCTGTGTTGTTCGTCTTCTAATAAAATTATTTGTCTGGAGATTGGCTGGATTTATTGGAAAACTTTGGTGGACTCATTTCCATTGCCTTCTACTTCGCCATACTCGCTAATATCGACTGCAACTTGCTATATCGTTGAAGGACTGCCATCTTTTCATCGAATAATATTCATCGTAGTATCTCAACCTCGTCAAAATGCTACATATATATCAATTTCATTATGTTTGCAATGGTGTAACATCATTAAAATGCACTTGAAACGATTTTTCACCATTGACCGTAATGTAACGGAATACTTTTGACTGTCCCTGTAGAAGAACTATAAATGCTACATACTTCATTTTCAGTAGCGATCGTGCTATAGTAAACATCAATATCATACAAAAATTTCAGGGCAATCCGAGTATATTTACAAGAGTTAGAGCATGGACAGACAGACAGATACACAAACCAATGTCATAAACATTTTTCAACTATGTTGGAAATTGTTAAAAATATTATAACCTACATGTCTTTGCACGAGTACAATGCTTTGCATTTCTCTTCGAAGCGTGGGAGTACGTTATGATTTCCTCCGTAAAATTAAGGGATTTAGACTTATTCTAATTTTTCACATGCATAGAAAGTTACTTAACCCAGCGTCCCAAAATTGGGACTTGTGTGATTTTTCGAATGTAAGTTGATATTGTTTTAAATAAATTCCTTTTTTGATTTTGTCTAAATATTTTACATAATTTACAAAAAAATATTCAGATTAGTATAACGTTATAATTATTGTATTATAGCAGTTATAATTTAACAAATACTAAGAGGGCAAAAAAATTCAGACACAAATGCGAGTTAAAAATTGTATTTATAATAAAGTCTATTTTTAGTGTGTTTGTATGTCTGTGTATGTGGAAATGGTAGTTATGATGTAGACTGGTTGGATTTGTGTTCGTAAAACGTAACTAAATATAAAATTCTAAACGGTTCGATATTTTCATGCAGTTGATTCTGCAGGATGGTAATTAAACACCACCTTCAACATTCGTCACTGTATGCAGGTGAGGTAGAGAATTGATAAAATTAAGAAAACAGATAACAACAAAAGTTAACGTGTACTTCGTAGATTCAAATACAATAACATATTGACAGAATTCATGTATCTAAACAATGATAAAGGACACAATTAAACATTATACAAGTATTAAAGAAATGATTTTCAACTTACATTTTAATAATGGATGTTTTTCTCCAAATAATTATCTTGAATGTGCAAACGAAATGAACTCTGATATATGAGAATTACACGGCTTCGGAAATCTGCTTGTAGAAGATAAGTTTGAATAAGAGCAGCTACTATTATAATGTTGCATTGACTAAGTATTTATAGAGCTAGATTTGAGTGCGTAACGAGCCATCAATATCCGTCACTCGCAATTAATATAACGCAATTAATAGAAACAAAGGGAGTCTTTATTTTAAAGTGAAACTTTTCTTTATGCCAATGACGAGAGTCTCAGGCAAAAGGTCATCCCACTAACTGTCTTTCGTTACAATTTCAGATCTAATAAAAAACCACCTTCCGCTTTCTCTTTTGGAAATTTCATCCGTGATTCATCTTTGATCTTGTTTAAATATTTAGTTTCAATCTGTAAATTTTTAGTAGGTAGTTATATTTATTATAAGATCAAAATATATAGAAGAATCTGTATAAAAAAAGTCTTATAGAAATTTTTCATTTCTATCAGAAACATAATTAAGAAATTTTATTTAAAATACTAAAACAAAATTCGGAAATCTACTGTTTAATAGGAAAGATACACAGCCTAACTTTGATTTTCTTATCAATCAATGTATAATGTAACATGATATCTTTCGAGATTTTATTACTAGACCGGGAGGCGGCAGCACAGACAATCACCTCACCGAGTTCACGGCTGAAAATCCAGAATGAGTTAAAATTCGATTCGCATATTAAAACGCAATCGGTCTGCCAAGTCATATCTTGGTGGAAAACACCTTAAAACTCGATTTTAACGGTTGACTCGTAGGTTTACCATTGTGTTTTCCTGCGCCCAAAGGTATGAAAACATGGAGGACTGGGAGCAGGAACACACAATGGTAAACCTACGAGCCAACCGCTAAAATCTCGTTTTCAGGTGTTTTCCACCAAGATATGACTTGGCAGACCGATTGCGTTTTAATATGCGAATCAAGTTTTAACTAATTCTGGAATTTCAGCCGTGAACGGTGATTGCCTGTGCTGCCGCCTCCCGGTCAATACACTAAATATAACAACAATCAATTACTTGAAAGTTAACAAATGTAAATATTTTAATTGGAGCCAGAAATTTGTTCATAAAAAATAATATATAAATGACACAGAAATAAGTTAAACAAAAGAGTTAGAATTTTTTAATAAAAATTCAGGTGTGAAATATTTTTATAAAACTTGAGTAAAATTTCCGGTATGTTTAGTGCTAAATACCATTTAGTTTTTTACGTTTTGGAGACAACAAAAGTTTAAATACCAAAATATGCTAACGGGTGTTTTACTTTTTCGTCCCTTTTTATTCCCAAAACACGAATGGAATAAAATCTTCTCAAAAAGAGAAAACACACTTTCCTCTTCTCTTTTCCAAGTAACTATTTTTAATTTTGATTTTCTATCTCGTAAAATAATTCCAATTCTCTTTCTAAAAAACAAATTGAAAATGTCAAATAATGACACAAGAGCAATTTACGAAAGTCTCAATAAATTCTTGAATGCTTATCTTATTTTAAAGTTATTTTTAAATTAATCATTTCTAGCTTGGAATTCAATAGGAAAAATAATTCATTGCTCCATTTCGAAGGCAAAATAACGTTTTGATTCTAATTACATTATCTGCTATAAAGCTATTCCATTCTTATTGAACTTAATAATAACTTAATAATTGCGACAGCGCAGGATTCTAATAATTTATCTCGAGGGATAATTAAAATTTTGTCACATTAAATGATCTTCTGTTCTAAAAATTTTAATTTGGTTTAGGATTGCAAAGATCATTTAGTTAATAAACTGTATTTAGGTTCCATTGTTTTGCTATTTTATCAATTGAGACTTTATTTGAAGGGCTAATTAGCTGTTTTGTCAGACGTTGCAGTAAGTTATAAGAACATGATATTTCACATTCTGTTTATATGTTAGGGGAAAAGGTTTAGCTTCTATGCTAAAATGTACGGCAGTAAAAATAAATAAATGAATAACACAAGTTTAATTTCCGTTTTTGAGCAACATCTTTAAGATATTAAAATATATTATAGTTGAGTATTCACTTAAGTTAATGCAAATTTCTCTGTTTCTGTTTATTCTTATGTGTGTATTATTTAAACATACATTTTTTGTTGGAAAATAAGGAGCACAACATTTATAAAGCTTGCAATTAAATACTTTTTGCACTGTTAAATGGTTGATTTCTCTTGAAGATATTTCAGTCCGATGTGCCTTTCGATGTTCATAATTCTTTTCTTGCTCGAAAAGGCTAGATTTGGTGGTGTCCAGTATCAATTATGTTAGATTACTAGCCGGTCTTCACCCGTCTAGCCGATCGCTTCTGAGTGGGGCCCAAATACATTCTGCAGCGTACTGTCTTGACTTCCCTTGGGCCCCAGACATTGTTATATATATATATATATATATATATATATATATATATATATATATATAAGCACGGAAATAAATATTTTGTGACATTAATAATTTTTTTCCCATAATCCCTCTGACAAAATACTACTGGCCCTGTGCGTATTTATCTAAGATGAGCGGAGAGCTTTCAGATGAAATAAATGAAAATGGGATTGCCTAAGATAAATGGCAATCATTGTAGATGTGTACTGTCTCGCCCATAAATTATTAATGAGGTGATCAAAACGGGGCCCTGTGTATTTCTCAGCCATACATCGTTAATGCAGCGATCACTATAATGTGGTTCAGTTATTTTGCGTGCATAAATCATTAAAAAGAAATAATTTTAACAGAACCCATTCAGTTGCACGCTTGTTCTTGAATACACGTTAATCACCATAAGACATCCTTGTGCATACCCTAGCCTATAAATATGGGAATCAGTATTTAAATCGAAATTCTTTACTTTCAAAAAATGTATTTTGAAAAAAGGGGGAAGTGTAATATTTTGTTTAAAATTTTAAATCCGATCGCTAAAAGACGAAAATCGAAAAAAAAAATTAAAAATGGGAAATTAAAAAAACATATTCATTGGAAAAAACGTCACACAAAATATATAATAAAAAATCAGCAATAGTTCTCTTTTCCGTCTAATCTTCCGCAATCGGGTTCACAGCCGATGTTGTCCACAAACTCGCTATTTCAAAAATTTCTGAAATATATGATTAGCTACTTTTTTTTGTAAATTTGTAAAGCGGAGTTTCACATTCTTGCTTAAAACTGCTGCTGAGATATGGCACAATTACCTAAAACTTTCGACACACAGTGTGACCCCCCTCCCCCTTGTTGGATTATCATCTAAAATTACTTAAAGACATATTTAACTATTTTTTAGTACATTTGTTACCCTAAATTTCACGCTCCTACCTATTACTGAGATATGTCAAAATGACATAAAAAATTCGATCCCCATCTAACCCCCTTTAGTGACTGAATTTCTAAAATCGCGGAAATACATGTTTAACTATTTTTCAGTAGATTTGTTATCCTGAATCTGTGATTTCAAGCTCCTAACTAAAAATGCTGCTGAGATATGGCGAACATTCGAAATGACCTAAAATTTTCGACCCCCATTTAGCCCCCTTAATGGGTGAATTTTCAAAATCGCTGAAATATGTGTTTAATTATTTTTATATCCTGAAATATCCTATATCCTGAATTTCACGCTCTTATCCAAAACTACTGATGAGATATTGTGAAAAGATGAAATAATTGAAAATTATCGACCATCCATTTAACCCACTTAGTAGTGGAATTTCTAAAATCATACATGTTTAATATATACATGTTTAATAATACATGTTTAACTATTCTTTATTAGTTTTGTTATCCCGAAATTCACGCTCCTACCTAAGACAAACAGTTGATTATGAGAAAATCAAATTACTCTTTTATAAGTATAGATATTGATATTACATATCTTTTACACATTAAAAAAAAAAGATAGACTTGTATAAGCTCTTTTTGGAAAAAACATTAATGCTAAAATATAAACTGTACCATGTCGAGGAAGTTTAGTGACAAGCAGCAATCATATTTTCCGCTTTGAATGGTTTAAAGCAGTGCAAGTTTTTAAAGTAATGTAAATAAATATTATTTAAACTGGAGGAAAACTTTCTCAAGTTTGATTTCCCGGAAAGTCTTCTTTTTTTCCACTTCACTTGCCTTTTACACTCTGAGATGAAATGGCACCACAAATAAATTATTCGTGCGTAGAATATGCCCAACTGCTTCTTTTAAGTTTACTTCAATGATTTCTTTTTTCAAAAATGCAACATTTCTTCCAAACTTAAATAACACGCCCACAGCCATCAAATAGGGAAAATACATAATATTTTGAGATCACCTTGACAGTTTTCGCTAATGTTCCTGCTCCATGTATTATTAAAAAAAGTCTTTAAAATGCGCATTTTTTAAAAAAATGACGCCCTTTCCAGGCAGCAAAAGCATTGTTTACCTAATAGTTTATACAAACCACGGGAATTTATTTTTCGAGTTGCTAACAAAGCGTAAAACCAACAGAGTGACAAAATGTCCAGACCGGGAATAGAACCCGAATCTTTGGAACAACGCTCCAATGTTCTACCATTGAGCTACGAGAACTGTATCTAGTCTGGCATCACTCACTCATATATGTCGGAAAGGCTGCAACTGTAGCACAAGATTGAAAAGTCTCCAAAGTTTTGTGCTGCAGTTGCAGCCTTTCCAACATATATGAGTGAGAGATGCACCATTGGTACAGCCCTCGTAGCTCAATGGTAGAGCTTTGGAGCGTTATTCCAAGGATCCGGGTTCAATTCCCGGTCTGGACATTTTGTCACTCTGTCGGTTTCACGCTTTGTTAGCAATTGGAAAAATAAATTCACGAGTTTAATATTCAATAATGGCCGTAATTTCACTGCTGAAAATTAATTGAACAATTAATTAAATTATAATAGTTTATATCTTGTGCATTTTTTCATTTTTTACATGTGTTTCAACTGAAAATTAATGTATCGTTGAAAAGCTATTAGTAGTAGAAAAAGTAGAGTTCTCGTACTAATATGTCGAAGTATGTATGAATGAGAATGTCTAAATATCACTTCTCTCCTGCGCTTTCCGCTTTCGACAAGAGTGTAAATAATTATTATATTGAAACAGAGGTTACACAAATCTGGGATTACTGACATGTTAGTGAAAAAATACAACAAAACATGGGCTAGATGAATTAGTTTATGCTATATTATAATTATAATAGCATCTTCTTTTAAAATAAAATGCTTACACATTGATAATAAGAAAGTTTTAGTACTAAATAAACAATGTATTTCAAAGAAATTTCATTTTGGGCCAATAAAAAAATGAGTGATGAATTTGTAATTTTATTTTTGCTTAGTAAATAAAGTCTTAAACATTACTTAATGTATTTTTTAATGAACAAATAAGATATACCAAAAGTGGTAGCAGTAACACTGAGTAAATATGCTGAATACTTTACAAGGGAAAAATTCTTCATTTTCAGCACTGCATGTAAATTTAAAATGAATTTTGTATACAGGTGCGTAAATAAACTAGTCGTTTGGGGCCATCGTAATACTTACTCATGCCTGTGTAAACTATTTATAAAATGCATTGCAATTCGAATAAAATCGTGGCTTCATGACATCATAAACTTTAAATGCTCTATTATTGAATTGCGTAAAAGAAACATCCTTATCCTATCCTAATCCTAATAATATTATAAATCTGATTGTGTGCAAATGTTAGGCTGAAGCCAGCGTCAAAATGGAGCATTTAATGATCCTGTATATTTGCATATACGTTGATTATAACCCTCAAATGAACATAGGCTGAGTTTTGTTCATTTTATTCAAATATTTTTCTTAATAATTCAAAATTTCGATATTTTCATAGAGAATAAATGGACATTTTTCCATAAAATTTAACCATTTTACTTTATCGTTGCCAGGGCTTTGATCGTTGCCAATAAATAAAAACACGGACAAATAATTTTATCTCAACAATTAATTTTCAATTGAACGATTTTCACGTGAAAAATTAAAATGAAAAAGAATTCAAAAGAAGATGAATTTTCGTGATATTTGAAACAAAAATATGGAGTATTTGTTATACATGAAGTATGAATATCGGTTACATTAAAAAGATCTTTTTCTGTCAAAAAACTGCGTTATAATTAGAAGGAAAAATGAACAATAATTATATTCTTAAAAATAGATTTTGCTTAGACCATGGAACTATGAAAAGGATCCTCCTCGGCTTGGACAAATATGACGTCATAAAGAAATCATGTATTTTCAAATAGTCGTAATAATACAAGGAGCATGAATATCAATGTATAATGAAAGTAGATAGATAATGGACGTAATATTTAAGATGAAAAACTGAAATATTTTTTATCGATACAGATTAATAATTAGCTTGAGTACCAGCTACATACAAATGTGAGTTTTCCGCTAAAATTTACGTCCTGATTGCCAGAAAAAGAAAATTAACAAGAATTATGGCATTAAAAAGAGATTTCTCTGAGGAAAATGTAACGTCATATTTGAAATAAAACGGGAATTTTCAAATGTGTTTTACAAAGAGCGGGAATTAATTCCGTACATTAATAATACTTGAATCAGTAAGTATAGAAAGTAGATTAGTTTCACGACATATTTAAAACGAAATATTGAAATGTTTTTTATCTTTACCGATAATTAAGCATGAATATCAGTCACATACAGATGAGAGTTTTTTGCCAAAAACCACACAATGAGTATTAGGAAAAGAAAAATAAATACGAATCTATTATATTAAAATCTGACAGCCTGTTTGTATTTCGCAACTACTCTTTTCAGATTGTCGAACGCAACGCGATTTACTTAACACCGGTTATCATTCACCCGAGGATGTCATAAACTCTCAGAATTTAAAAAAAGGATTTAAATTCCGAGATATTATTATTATTATTATTATTATTATTATTATTATTATTTTGTAAATTTTAACGAAGTTTCTCTAAAAATGGCAACTAAATTATTCCATTTTTGTGGATAAAAAAGAAGAAATAAAACGGATTAATATATTTTTTCTCATTAAAACTGAAAAAAAAGAACTTATTTTCAATTTGAATAGATGGTGAAAGGAAAAAAAATCTTGATTACAGTAAAATTTTTGGAAAATAAAAATGTATTTTCACATATTCAAATTTCATGAATCAATTTATTCTGGAGAACAAAAATCGTCTGTCAACATATTTTCATTTAGAAATACACATTTTATTTCAGTTATAGTTTAAATCAAGGAGGCAAATTTAAGCTCCTTGCATTTAGGTCTACAATAATTGCTCCCTATTCACAAGAATTGAATTTAATGATAAATAATATACTATTTCTATTATCTTTGAAGGATTGTTATTAAAACGTTTCACAAAGGCGTTAAAAGTAAAATGGTTTACCAGGTAAACTTGACATATGTTTTTATATAATTCGCCGATTTAAACGATTTTATTTGGCCCGCAATTTTTCATTGGTTGCAGTTTCCTTTTTGTGATAATTTGTCACAAAATTTCACTTTTTTAAAACATAGTTATGTCAAGGCCACTATAACATAGAAATTACTGCATTGTCTCCTATGGAATGTGATAAAGAGTTAGTTAATTATTTACGCTTCTAATTATCGGGAATGAAATATTTTGCTTAATTAATGCATTTATTCTTCTTTTAATGATACGTGAACGAAGTCACGGGTAACAGCTAGTAATATTATAAATCTGATTGTGTGCAAATGTTAGGCTGAAGCCAGCGTCAAAATGAAGCATTTAATTATCCTGTATCTTTGCATATAAGTTGATTATAACCCTCAAATGAACATAGAATGGTTTTGGTTTATCTTATTTCAATATTTTTCTTAATAATTCAAAATTTCATTATTTTCATAGAGAATAAATGGACATTTTTTCGTATATTTTAAAATGGTTGGTTGGTTTGGCCCAAAGGGTTTTGCAGCTTTTTTTAAAATGGTTAAATTTATTTTACCGTTGCTAATACTTTATCGTTGCCAATATAAAATAAAAACCCTGAGTAATCATTTTTAATCAACAATTTATTTTCAAGTGAAAAATTTCCACGTGAAAAATGAAAAGGAAATGAATTATTTAAGAATTAAACAGAATATGAAATGATGTCATATTAAAAACAAAACGTGCGTTTTCAAATATTTGATAATAATACAAAGTGCATAAATACGAGTAAGTATGGAAAGCAAGCGAATATGATGTCATATATAGAAAAATAAAACAGATTTGTTTTGATGTTGAAATAAAATGATCTTGGGTTATCAAATTATTTGTGATTAATTTCTCTTTTTTTTATTTTTCTTTTTGACATGAAAGGAATTATTTTAAATGTACGTAATATATGTATTTTAAATGCATGTGTTGTAAATTAAAGTTCTGTGTTTTAAATGAAATGAGTGAAAGATTTATATTTTTAATGAATTCAATACGAATGATGGGATAGGTTGGCGATTTATTGTCTACACATGGCTAACATAAAGATACCATATTTTTAATTTAAATTTTAAAAAGTAAAATAAAATAAAATAAATAAATAAATAAAAAATATTGCATGGCAAATGTCTATGATATGCATCGCAAAATTATCCGTATCAAAAATCCGAAAATCTTAATAAAAATAACTATAATTTTTAAAAGAAAGTTGCTTTACTCATAAAAGCTAAAGATTTAATATGATTGTGTCGAAGTAACAGCATTTTTCCTCTATCATTTTCCCACAATCGAAACACAATCGAAATTTGTAAATCGTCGTTTCGAACCGGAATTTAATTTTACATTTCTTTTAGTTTTAAAATAGGAAAAACTTTGTTGTCGTTTTTAAATATAGCTTTTTTTAAAGTTGTTTCATAATAGATTTTTGTAAAGTCTTGTAGTATAAGAAAAATTGCATAGATTTTAAAGCAATGTTTAAGTAAAATTACAATATTTTATAAACTTAAAAAACAACAATGTTATCGAAAAGAAAATCGATTTTACCAACAAATTCGCATAATGCAAAAGCAAAGAAGAAATCAAAAAGTAATGAATCTTTTCTTCCAGCCGAATTGTGTAAACTTGAACAAGCCGATCGTGCCAATTCATAACATTATAAACGTGAAAGTGCGTTCTATATAGTAGAATATTTTTTACATATAGGTAGAAAATTTCCGAGAATAGGAAGGTTAGGGGTCTAAAATTAAGTCCATAGTCAATTTGCTTTTTTTATTTTTTTTTTATCAAGTGAAATTTGGCGCAAAATTAAATACATTGTTGTAACCAGATGATTTGTTTTTTGCGTGGTAAACACTTAATGGTATTTTAAATGATCATTTCCCCGCTTACCTTTGATGCCAACTATGACTGTAACGCATGTTAAAAACTATTAGCCGATAATTTTCTAATTTTCTTATTGCTTCATGATGGTTCATACTTTAAACCTGAATCGGTCATGCCATTGTCGTTCAATTTTTATTCCTAATCCTAACCCTAATCGTATCATCTCCTAATCCTGATAATAACGTTAAAGAATATTCTTTGACACGAATATGTAAATTAAATCAATATCCATAAATGGAATGAAAGGAAAATAGAATAAATTGAAATGGCAAAATAAAATAACAAGAAAGTACATTTATTCAACACCTAACCCTAGAGAAAGCGTAAAAATTTCAAGCGCATGAAATAAATTAAAATTATCCTATATATACTAACAAAAATATGTAAATTTAGATTATCAGATTTGTGTCGTCGGTATTTATTTGCTAATAGTGTTCTTGACGCGATAGAGAAAATATCGAGGTTAAATTGGGCAGAATTTAAAGTACTTTCTAGCAACCTTTATTTACATTTTAGAATCACATCAGATTGTTATATCTTTGTGAAATATCTATCAATGTATAAAATCCAGAAGCAGTTTGTTCACTATTTACACCACTTAGCGTGAAACACTTAATTTAATATATACATAAACAAGATAATGTAAGTAAGAAATATATAACATATGTCTATGCAAATATACAATATAATAATGTCCATTTAGCAATGCACACATATACAAATTGTACACTAAATACCACCTAAAATGCACTGTTGTATAGAAGAATTCTGCCAGTGTTGTTTTTCGTTTTACGAAAAGGAATTCCTCGATTTTCACGATTTTACTGGGTCCTCCTTTTTTTATTAGTTGCAGTTTCATTTTAGCGATTGTATATATTATTTGGCATGAAATTTCACTTTTTTAAGACTGGGTTATGTCAAGGACCCTATAGCAAAGAAATACCGTATGGTCTCCTATAAAATGTGATAAAGATTTGGTTAATTATATATGTTGTTAATTATCAAGTGAAATGTTTTGCTAAATTAATGCATTTATTCTTTTTTAACGTTACGTGAACGAAGTCACGGGTAACAGCTTGTAACTCCAAAAATGATAATCCTATTAACTAACAGTTTACTGCGTCGAATGAAGCGTCTCATTTCCAATTAAAATATATCTTAGAATTGAAATTTCAATGAAATACAGGGTCATGAAAAACCGAAGAGTGTGGGAAATAGCACTATTCTGAAAAGCGTTCTTTATCTTCAGAAACCCCAGAAACTAATATATTTTCGAGATTTAAAGAAGTATTTATGAAAATAAAGTCTTCTCGCAGCGACTGATTTTCAGATACATTTCCGAGTACTTTTTTAGTGTATTAATCATTTTTCTGTATCAAGTTTTTAACAATGCTATCCATTCTAGATTAAACATTTTCAGCTGCGTAATTGAATTTATACATGCAAGAGTTACGAAATAATATTCATTTTAATGGTAATTTTATTGCTGTTATTTTTTGATGTTGTGTTTAACCCTTTATATCCTGAATTAATTTTCCAGCTACTTTTTAATTGTAGTTTTGCATCATTGGACAAGTTTTGGTGCAGAATAAACATAGGAAAGAGGAAATTATTTTTATAGTGTTTTAGTGGTTAATTATGCAACTGTAACCACCATAAATATTTTACCCTATGATATAAAATAAAATAGTAAATTTCAAATAGTAAACTTCAAATAAAATATAGGAAATGTTCACCTGTAGAGCATAGAAAATCGTAGTACTAAATAACCGGTAATAAACCACTAAAATTACTCAAATGAAGAACAACATGCATGTCAATTCTATTGCAAAATGGATTTCGAATGTAGCGTGGCAAATGTAAAATCCCTACAATGCAAAGAAAAAAGAAAGAGAATATGTGCTTGAATTTGCCATCTCCTGCCTGCTGTCAGAAATACACTCTTTGTGTCATTGTGAATACCGTTAGGAAAAACTGTCCTATTACGAATATATACGTGTTTTATTAAAGTGGTACTTATAAGTACCGTCAGGATAAAAAGGGTTAAAACATGATTGTTGAACATGAAAATTTGACGAAAAACTAAAAAACGAAAAACGAAAAACTTATATTCCGGTTTGACTGATAAAAGCTGTAAAAACTGCTAGGCAACTTTTCCGGAAATCAGTGACAATAATAGAAACATTTTTGTATAAACGTTTCTTTAAATTTCGAAAGTCTATTTGTTTCTGATTTTTCAAAAAATAAAGAATACTTTTCGGAATGGTGGATAACTCAAAGAGGTTATTTTATTGTTTCGTTCGTGGTTACATTTCTTTTTTTTTACAGTGTAATGTATAAAGTTATAAATGCAAATTAATTTCAGTTCTTTAAATACAGTAAAACTGAATAATAACGCTCACCGCTTAAAACGCTTTCCCGCTTTTTACGCTCATTTGTCCCGATCACTTGAATCATACCCATAAGAACAATGTAAAAATGTATCGCTTTTAACGCTCCCGCTTTTAATGCTTTCCCGCTTTTAATGCGCTTTTTATTAGTCCTTTGAACCAAGAAATCCCGGATATTACGCTTTGGTATTTTGGTTTACATCCGGAGATCTCATTTTGTCCCCCGTACAAAGAGAGAGAGGAAACGTGGAATTGGCAACCAGCCAACGCCCAAAAACTATGTACAAAAAAAAAAAAAAAAAAAATCAGCCGGCGCTGCGGTCTTTTCTTATTGATCTCCTTTGAAGCAGGGATCAAAGAACAAAATAATTTATGCCGTCCATCTCAACAGCAACTCTCTGTCTCTTACTTCACACAAGCTGTTTTCACTTTATTCATTTAGACATAAGTAAGTAGTGTCGCTGCCGACTCCAAATTGGGTGCAACATGGAAGCTAAGAGTGTGAAAAGAAAGACGCTGACACTTTCGAAAAAATAGAAATTCTAAAGAAATATGATAAAAAATTACCTATTCTGAGCCAGAGGGATTTTGCGTTATGTATGAATATCGTACCATCGTCTCTTCGGACTCTTCTTCAAAACAGAAAAGATATTGAAAAAAATTCTGCGATTAGTGGCTCAAAGAAAAAGAGTGAAAACAGGAAAATATGAAGATTCAGAAAAAGTTATGTACGAGTGGTTTCTTGAGTCAAAACACTATAACATACCTATCAGCGGATCCATAGTTAAAGAAAAAGCTGCAGAAGTATCCCAAAAGCTAACAATTGAAGATTTTACTCCGTCTAATGGGTGGTTAGACCGATTTCGAACCCGCCACGGCATTGTGTACAAGAAGATTTGCGAGAATCCGCTGCCGTGAACCTAGAAGATGCAGATTTTTGGAAAACAAACAGTCTTCCAATGCTTATCAAAAACTATGCCAGTTGTGATGTTTATAAGGCCGACGAATTTGGCTTATGTTTTAAAGCGATGCCTGATAAATCCTTAACGTTAAAAGATGAGCAGTGCCATGGAGGGAAGTTCAGTAAAGAACGTGTGACTGTGTTCATTCAGCTTGTTCCAACGCCGATGGAAGCGACAAACGCAAGCCTCTGGTGATTGGAATTTCGACCAAACCTCGCTGTTTCAAGAACATCAAACGATTGCCCTGTGACTATGTACATCAATGTAAGGCTTGGATTACGGGTCCCCAGTTCATTAAATATATTTCCGATTTTGATGTCGAGATGGGGAAGCAAAATAGGCATGCCATACTATTCGTAGACAATTGCGCAGCGCATCCCCAAGAAATTTCTAACGTCTGTCTGGAATTTTTACCTGCCAACACCACAAGCGTACTTCAATCGATGGATCAAGGGATCAAGGGATCATAAGGGTTTTAAAACATTATTGCAAACGTTTAGTGAACGATTTCTACATGAAATGGAAATTAAAAGTAGTCGATCTTCTGTTTCTCTTCTCGACGCCATAAACTACCTTAGCGCTGCTTGGGATGCAATCGAGCCTAAAATAATTCAAAACTGCTTTAAAAAGGCAGGCTTCATAACGGACGCCGACAGTGATATGGATGCGGCTGAAGAAGGGGTTGGATCCTATAGACGACGAGGACAGGCAAGCTGTTTGCGAGCATCTTGCAGAAAACGCAGACAGCTTTCAGAACTATCTTAACATTGATAAAGACGTTATCACAAGCAACGTTAGGAGCATTGACGACATCATAGGGGACACTATACAGGATGCCGCAGAAGAGGACCCTGATGAGGTTGCTGACGGCGATGTTCAAGAGCGCATCCCAACAATAGCTGAAGTAATGGAAGCTTTTAGCACTATCCGCCTATACACCGCTTCAGTAGATACCGTCGCTTCACATGAAGACATATTAAGACACATAAACAAAGCAGAAAACGCTCTTTTATGTGGTCGTTCGTCCACCCGTCAGACAAAACTCGAAGAGTTTTTCTCTAAAACAGAATAAACAGTAAGTGAAAGTTTCTAGTCCTCATAGTGGTACTCAAGAATACAAATGTTGCATTTAAAAAAGAAAATTATTATTAGATTCTTTTATAATTTTATTTTATGTTTAATATAAGGATAAAGGTTCCTATTAGAAATGTTAAATATATTTTGTACCTTTTGCTTTAATGCTAACAATTATTTTATTTATTCTGATTTCAAATAATAATACACTCTGTAAACACTTTACGTATTTATGTAAATTTGTCATATTTTAAATGAAGGAAACGTTTTTGTACCTATGCTTTGGAATTTCTATTTTAAATAATACACAAAAATGATTCTCTGCATTATTTAAAGCAGATAATCTAATATTTTCAATTTTAAAATGCTGAAAATCTTCTCTCGCATTTAACGCTTTCCCGATTTTACCGCTCTTCTAGCACGGCCCCCCGGAAGAGCATTATATCCGGATTTTACTGTATTTACCATTTTTGGCGCTGTATCTTTCTGGCAAGGAATGAAATAAACTATTCATTCGTTGAATTTTTTACAAAGGTGGCTGGTGGCACCTATGGCCGGTGGCAACCGTGAATTTTAACATTTATTCTACTATAAAATATTTTAAATGTGAATAAATTTTGTTGCCCGTTGTTAAATACAATTTTTAAAATTTTTTATTTTAACTAATATGCTAAAAAGCAGAGCTTGAATTAAATTTTTCCTAGGAGGAGAGTTAACTGCTTGCGAGGGAGAAAAAAATATGTTTAAACCTCATTATTATTTTACGTACTATTTAAAGAACTACATTATTACACACATGACAAAATACCACTGAAAAAATTTAATTCATCAATTCAGAATAATTATACAAAATGTTTATTTTTATTAAAAATGGGAAGAAAGTCAACCTTTAAATATTAGGGGTCTGTCCAGATTTTTCTCACAGGTTCTCACAATATTACGATATGCATCCATGAGTCGAAAAAAACTTGTGAGTTTCCCCAATCAGTCAAGAGAAAAAAAATCTCGAAATTCGTTGATCGGTAGCGGGGAAAAAATGTATTTATCTTGCTGATCTTTATCTTAATTTATTTATCTAGATATTTACTTATCTGTCGGTGTGTGTGTGTGTACATACAAGAAACAAGGTGTGTGTGTGTGTGTGTGGGGGGGGGGGGTGATATTAATATTCGTTGACTGGTCACAGGAAAAATAAGTGAAATTTTACAGTTGGATGCATGGAAAAATCACAAATTTTGCCGATCAGTCCCAAGAAGAAACCTGGAAATTCATCAATTAATTACGCAAAAATATTGCAACATTTGTCAGTAGAACGTGGGCAATACCCCTCCCCCCCACACACAAAAAAAAAACTATCGATAGGTCGTGTGAAAATATCGGGAAATTCGTCAGTCAGTCCCAGGAAAAGATCTTCAATATCGTAAATGGACGAAAGATTACGCGTTTAAGAAACTGTATATAATGTTTATCTTTTTCATGGTGTTTCATATTATCTTCTGGAATTTTTCTCTCGCTTGAGTGTCGTTTCGAAAAAGAAAAAAATAGCCGGAAAATGACGAAATTTCAAAATTTTGGCTGCAAATCCCATCGTCTCATGCTGAAAAGTATTTTAGCTGTTACTTTAGAGTAAAAGAGGGGGTTACTTACTGTTACGTACTCTCAGAAAACTTAGATCTAAAATTACAATTTGATTGTTATGTAATTATACCTGCCAAATTTCAACTAAACTTCTGTACAATGAAAATTAATTTGATCAGGTTAAAGGCGTCTGTAACCAGAAAATATATCTGAAAAAATAATATATATTTAGTTTCATGTTCTTACATGGAACCTATTTGATTGCATTTCCTTAAAAAAATTCTGGTTTGAAACATGTTTAACCTCAGTTAAATTAACCTACATTGTACGGAAGTTTAGTACGATGTTGGTAGGTACTCCTGCAAATGTTTGTATAAAAATTAAAATGTTTAAACATTTATATATAATTTTTTTTCCACTTACCTTTTACATTTCATGGTACTTCTTTGTTATAGCATCAGCCACTACAATCACGACCATGCCAAGGTTGAAGTTAATTTTGGCAAAGTCGTAGCCAAGCTCGTGAAGCACAGACATCTTAATAGATATATAAATATAACATTTTATTTTAATAAGAACATATTAAAATATTTCGCCCTTTCTTATACCGATTCCTCACAAGAACAACGTTTTATAAGCCATATTTCTGAACTTGATTACAATAATTCATCAATATTTGGAAAGTTATTAAAAAAAGAACGATACACCAAAAATATAACAAAACAACTTATTTAAATAAGTCTCTTAGGTGGCGTGAAAATAAGGTTGAATTTGTAGCTTGTCGTTTGACAACGACTGTAGTTTCTAGACGATTCTGAGTTGATCAATTTACGGTCACATGATCCAATCAGCAAATCAAAATTCAGAGCAGGATCTCTGTTTAAACACAGCATGATCTTTCGGCAATGCATGTCATTCGTAACGGGCAAAATTGGAAAATTTCATCAGTGGCCAGTAGTAGCAGTTTTATATGTGGCAACTTTCTTTAAACAAGTGACCACCCTTTTTATTTAAAAGTTCTAAACAGTAAACTTTTGTTAAAATTTCAATTAGTATTAATCTAAAATTAAACAGCCAGATTAAGTATGTTAATATAAACATACGAGGTATATCCATAAAGTAAGTTCCGTTTCTATTTCTATCCGCAGCAGCGCTGCGATCGCAGTTCCGAGCATGCGCGGCAGTTACTCTGACTGAAGGAGAAGAAATGTACGCCATTAAGGGAACGCACCAGACGACGACCATAGGTGCTTCGTAATTATATAATTACGAACGCACCTATAAACATTTAGTCCAATTTAGAATACCCAGTATATATGTACAGGGTGATTTTTTTTAAAGTTGTGAAAGTAAAACACTATAACAAAAGAACCACTAATCCAAATGACCTGAAATTTCACCAGTATGCTCCCAAAGCAATGGGGAATTTTTAGATATGGTTAAAAAACTTAAAATCGCACCGACAGTTGGAGCTGTAAGGTAGCAGAAACAAAGTATATCGTCTGTGGGAGGAAAACAATGGACGGTACTTTGAGAAACCATCTTTCGTAGACGTCATTGGACCTTTTCTTAAATTCTTAAGCGTCCTAAATCTCTTAAGAGCAGTTGCTGCGCTGTCATTATTCTGATAATACAGTTTCGCTAACAACGCACGGTCCGTCAATGGCGCAGTCATTGCGAGGATTTCCGTAGAATAATGAACACGAGTTGTGCGTACTTCACGTTCTTTAGCCAATATGCGTGTGCCGGGCGCAAGTTCGTCTCCCGACTTTACTGCATGTACAGCGCCCTCTGTCGGTACGATTTTTAGGTTTTTTTAACCACGCCTAAAAAATTCCCATTGCTATGGGAGCATACTGGTGAAATTTTAGGTCATTTGGATCAGTGGTTTTGTTGTTATAGAGTTTTACTTTCACAACTTCAAAAAAAAAAAATCACCCTGTATGTTCTCCGTTAAATTGACTGTTTTTGCGTCTGATAGAAATTGGGAACTAAACATTTTCAAAACAAAACTATTATTATATTTACATAAAAGTAGCTACACTCTATTGAATATATGCATGAAATGCAACTGCAGTTAACTTCATTCAAATGCTTTCAAAATTTTATTTTTCTTCTGCAAAAGAAGAAGAAGCAAAAAATATCTATTAAATTTATAGAAATGTCAAGAAAGCCAAACTTTGGAATACTAAAAAAAGGTTTATTCGATATAGTTCAGATATAAATTCTTTTTTTTCTCTGATATTCCGGATGCATGAACAATGAAGTTTCAATCTTATTAAGGATGCAATTGGAAAAGGACATTATTCGTATGTATATTTTATCGAAATTTTTAACTTTCAATATTATTATTATTTATTAAATGGAAAAGAATATTATTCGCATGTATATTTTACAAAATTCTTTTGTAACAAAGAATTTCGAGTTTCGCTACCTATAATTCACAAGACCTAGGACAATATATATATTTTTTTAATTTCGTAACTTTTAGAGACAAATAGTTTTTGATATGATACAGATTAATAGTTGAAAAAAAAATTCAAATTGAAACTTTATCTCTAAAACTAACGGTTTAAAAATTGGTTATTCGCGACAATAAGGGAGGACACTCTCAATAAATTTTTATTTAAAATGGCAGTTTTTGCTTCAAACTAATCTACGTAGAACGATATGGTATATACAAAAATCTTCCCTGATAAATTGTCAGTCGAACAGTGCAAGTTCCATCAAAATCTATTCTGCAGAACTCGAGTCATAAGCAGTCGGAACGAAATTTCATTCGTTTGTTTTATATATAGTAGATGATGTTACAAGTGTACAACTAGGAATTAATGCGTTACTGGAACAGCCCTATAGGGTTAGGTAGTTGTCCGTTATAGGGGCTTCAGTAAGATAGGAAAAATGGCCTTTGGGAAAAAAAAAATTTAAACCGTATTTTCTGGCATCCTATTTAATGTGTCGTACACACAAGCAATTTTTTTCACTATTTATAAAATGTTTTTAATATAAAGTAGCTATTTATCTGTTGTTATAAACAGCCAGAAAAAAAAAATCTAATACCTGAGATCACGAGCCATATTTATATATGCATACATAAACAAGCTCATCGTTTTTGTTTTCAAATTTGCTTATATCATTTAGTTAAAAATATCCATCTATTTAAAGCTAACCTGGTATTTCGTTTTCCAGGCAAATATGAGTTTTATACGCGTGCGCGAGCATTCCGCCAATCAGCTAGAGGCTTTTACTCTCTACAGACAGATTTGTTTCAGCCAATGAGGTGAGGGTATTTCCTGTCTCTAGAGATCTTTAGTCGGGAGTCGGCGTAAGCATTAAGCAACATGTTTCAAAGTTTGGATTACTATAAATATTAGGTATTTTTTCATTTTATCTTTATTTATTTTGTTATATTGAGCTCATGAACATAGAAACACATATATATTTCTGTGTTCATGATTGAATTCTTTGGATATGTCGTATGTATATTTTGCTACTTTAAATTTCTTAAACCAAAAAGTAATGGTCGAGTTTTTATTAGGATTTATAAAGCTGAAATTTACCTTTTTGAATATAATACTACAGATGTTTTAATAGTTGCATTCGGCTGTAAAAATTGATTAAAAATTTGACCAGCAGTTGCATGAAAAAAAAAAAGTTTCACTAACATGGACAAATCCAGAAACTTGCTGAGTCGGCAGTTGTGTTTATATGTAAAAAAGTAACAAAATTCATAGTTTAATCACAATAAAACATCGTGAAATTTATTTATTGGTTGCGGGAAAAAGATCACAAAATTCTACTAACAACAGAAGCTTCTAAACAGCTTTACCACCTGTGCATTTTGATGATTTTGTTATGATAGTGTGTATGGATGTGTTTTGCATGGAATTTTTTGGTTTGTTGACAATTTTTTTAAAGGTTTTGGAACTTTAGTATGACAATTTATTGGTATTATGTCGGGTAATAGAAAAGCGTTCTAAAGATTGAAAGACGATCAAATCTTAACAAAACTTTCAATGATTCAAATGGATTTAGATAGATAATTTTAGTATATGTGTATATATATGCAGTAGACTCCTTAAAATCCACTCATGTAAACAATGAAACTTACAATTAAGATGTAAGTGTAAAATTTCAGTTTTTAAAATGTTTTATATCATTTAGTACACATTTTAATATGTAAATGGACAGATGGTACAGCATCTAATGTATATGAATGCATATTTTGAACTGGTTTGTTTAGAGGCTCCTGTTGTTAGAATTTTGTTACATTTTCTTGAATGATTGTTGAATTTCACAATAATTTCCCGCAACCAATCACCAATAAAACATCATGAAATTTATTGATTGGTTGCGGGGGAAAAGATGACAAAATTCAACAATCATTTCGAAAAATGTAACAAATTTCAACTAATAAAATACACCAGAATGTATATAAAGCATGCTTTACAATTATATTATGTGCACTAAATAATTTTGCTAACAATATACGAAGAATCAAAACATATCTAAAGAACTCAATCATGAACACAGAAATAGATATCTGTTTTACCTTCAATGATTCAATAAAATAAAATAAAGATAAAATGAAAAACTACCTAATAATATAATAATCTAAACTTAAAAACTCCATCAAACGCGATAAATTGTACACAATTGTCATTATACAAGGTGACAGTCAATGCGAATTCATTTATATACACTACACACTTTTCCTTTTCCATCCATTGATACGATAACCATTTTGTCAGGATAAAATTAGCACTTGCCTATCAGCGAGCAATACTGAAAATTGGCGATAACTTTATTGCCACCTAAAGGTGAAAATAAGCACTCACTCGGCGATTAAAAATATGGAAAAAACTGGCCAAATACAGGATTTTCTGATTTTCTTTTTTCCTTTTGTGTTTTTTCTGCATCTGTTTGACAAAATTCAGGATTTTTCCTCACCCGATCGATGAAATTAATGATTTTTCTGCATCTGAGGGACAAAATTTACGATTTTTATGCACTCGATTAAAGAAATTCGTGATTTTTATGTGCCCACTTGACTAATTCGTGATTTCACTCACCCACTTGATGAATTTGTGATTTTTACGTGCCCGTCCTACAAAATTCATGATTTTTATGCACCCGATTTAAGAATTTCATGATTTTTACATGCCTGATAAATGAAACTCATGATTTTTACACACTCGATTGACTATTTTTTTTTCTGCACTTGACCGACGAAATTAAGTATTTTTATGCACCCGATTGCCAAATTCATGATTTTTATGTGCTGATAGAGGAAATTAATAATTTTTACGTGCCCGATCAACTAATTTCTTGCTTTTTATGGGCCCGTTTGAAGAATTTTGTGAATTTTAGGTGACCGATAAATGAAACTCATGATTTTTACACGCCCGATTGATGAAAAAAAAAAAAAATTCTGCACCCGTTAGACAAAATTCATCATATTTATGTGCCGATGGATGAAATTAATGATTTTTTCAGCAATCCTATGACGTAATTTGTGTTTTTTCAGCAATCATTTGACGAAATTCGCGTTTTTTCTGCTATCTTTTGACGAAATTTGTGTTTTTCTGTGGTCCTTTGATGAAATTTGCTTTTTTCGTGATCCTTTGACGATCTTCGCACTTTCCCTGCTGCCTATTGACGAGATTCATGTTTTTTCAGCAATCCTTTGACAAAATTTGTGTTTTTTCAGCGATCCTTTGAAGAAATTCGTGTTTTTTCAGCGATCCTTTGAAGAAATTCGCATTTTTCTCATGATGGTTTATGAAATTCGCGTTTCCCAGTGATTCTTTTATAAAATACATTTTATTCTGCAATTTTTAGCCGAAATTTGGTAAAAGATTATGAAATTAAGTATTTTTATGCACCCGATAGACAAAATTCATGATTTTTATGTGCCGATAGAGGAAATTAATGATTTGTACGTGCCTGATCAACTGATTTCTTGATTCTTATGTGCCCGTATGAAGAATTTTGTGTATTTTAGGTGACCGATAAATGAAACTCATGATTTTTACACGTCCGATTGATGGAAAAAAAAATTTCTCTACCCGACCGACGAAATTAAGGATTTTTATGCCCCCCGATAGACGAAATTCATGATATTTATGTGCCGATGGATGAAATTAATGATTTTTTCAGCGATCCTATGACGTAATTTGTGTTTTTTCAGCAATCATTTGACGAAATTCATGTTTTAACTGCAATCCCTTGACGAAATACACGTTTTTTCTGCTATCCTTTGATGAAATTTGCGTTTTTCTGTGATCCTTTGACGATATTCGCACTTTCTCTGCTTCCTTTTGAGGAGATTCATGTTTTTTCAGCAATCCTTTGACGAAATTGGCGTTTTTTCAGCGATCCTTTGAAGAAATTCGCATTTTTCTCATGATCGATTATGAAATTCACGTTTCCCAGCGATTCTTTTATAAAATACATTTTATTCTGCAATTTTTAGACAAAATTTAGTAAAAAAGCGTGATTTTTTGTTGAAATTTCCTTTTTTGATAATGTATGATATAATGATTATGAACCATGATTTTTCTGTTATTGGGCGAGATTCATGTTTTTTCAGAAATTCTCTGACGAAATTCATGTTTTTTCAGCGATCCTTTGAAAAATTTCGCATTTTTCTCGCGATCCTTAACGAAATTCGCATTTTCCAGCGATTCTTTGATAAAATACATTTTATTCTGCAATTTTTAGACGAAATTTAATAAAAAAGCGTGATTTTTTGGTGAAATTTCCTTTTTTGCGATTCTTTGAACAAATTTACTTATCTTTCGTGATCCTTTTGCATAATTCACGTTTTTTCTGTGGTCTTTTAACGAAAGTCATGTTTTCCCATGATCCTTTGATGAATTTAGTGTTTTTTCCTCAATCATTTGACGAAATCTGTGATTTTTTTCACCCGCGAAGATTGGTTAGATGTTTTTAGTCTGCAGGTGCCCTAAAAATTCTGTGACGTCCGTTGCTGCATCGCATCAATCATTTGACGAAATTCATGTTTTAACTGCAATCCTTTGACGAAATACACGTTTTTTCCGCTATCCTTTGATGAAATTTGCGTTTTTCTGTGATCCTTTGATGATATTCGCACTTTCTCTGCTTCCTTTTGAGGAGATTCATGTTTTTTCAGCAATCCTTTGACGAAATTGGCGTTTTTTCAGCGATCCTTTGAAGAAATTCGCATTTTTCTCATGATCGATTATGAAATTCACGTTTCCCAGCGATTCTTTTATAAAATACATTTTATTCTGCAATTTTTAGACAAAATTTAGTAAAAAAGCGTGATTTTTTGTTGAAATTTCCTTTTTTGATAATGTATGATATAATGATTATGAACCATGATTTTTCTGTTATTGGGCGAGATTCATGTTTTTTCAGAAATTCTCTGACGAAATTCATGTTTTTTCAGCGATCCTTTGAAAAATTTCGCATTTTTCTCGCGATCCTTAACGAAATTCGCATTTTCCAGCGATTCTTTGATAAAATACATTTTATTGTGCAATTTTTAGACGAAATTTAGTAAAAAAGCGTGATTTTTTGGTGAAATTTCCTTTTTTGCGATTCTTTGAACAAATTTACTTATCTTTCGCGATCCTTTTGCATAATTCACGTTTTTTCTGTGATCTTTTAACGAAAGTCATGTTTTCCCATGATCTTTTGATGAATTTAGTGTTTTTTCCTCAATCATTTGACGAAATCTGTGATTTTTTCACCCGCGAAGATTGGTTAGATGTTTTTAGTCTGCAGGTGCCCTAAAAATTCTGTGACGTCCGTTGCTGCATCGCACACATGGGGCATCGAACGAAGGGAATTCATCCTAAAGAATAATTGTTTCATTCCTGACATTTCTGGAAAGAAACAGCGTTCAACTCATTGGCTGAATTGTAAAGGGGCAAATGTGTCAAACATTAGCGGGAAGAAAGTGCGCAATTTGTTCGTTCATGGAAAAAATCGTGAAATTCGTTAATCGATAGTCGATAAATTGCTAAATTTGTCAATCGATAGCGGAAAAATTGCAAAATTCATTAATCGACAGTGGAACACTCGCAAAATTCATCAACTGGTTTCGGGGGGAAAAGTTTTCGAATATCGTCGAATGGCTTCGAGAAAAAAAATCACAATCCGTCAATTTCGGGGAAAAAATCGTGAAATTCGCCAAATGGTTTCGAAATTTGTCGAGCGACAGCAGAGAATAAAAATCTTTTTCCATTCAATCATCGTAATTGGTGAGTGTGACTATTATGTTTGACCAGTGGTGGCAATAAAGTCCATTGCCAAATTTTCAGTATTACTCGCTGTTTGGCAAAAGCTAATTTTGTCCTATACTTCAAAACTCTTTTGATCATCACATCAGTGTGCAGACCATTTGATGAATTTCGTGATTTTTCCGTTATCGATTGTTGAATTTTATAATTTATCAACTATTGATTAGCGAATTTCATGATTTTTTCCATGAACATTTGACGAATTGTGCAAAAATATTAAGAATATCGTTAAATTGTCTTAGGTAAAAAAAAAATTAATATTGTCAAATGCCTTCAAGAAAAAAGTTGCAAGTTGAAACGCCTGTGACCTCTTTTTCATGTCATGCATCTCTGGGGTCCATCCCCCTACTCCCCCCCCCAAGTGGGACACTTTTCTAAATTTTGCACACACCCCTCATGTGATATATCGCTGGAAAAGTCTTTGACCACTTATTCATGTTATGTATCTCCGGGGTCCATCCCGCCACTACCCCCCCCCCCTAAATTTTGTTGACACCCCTCATGTCATATATTGTTGGAAAGGTCTGTGACTGCTTAATCATATTATGCATCTCTGATGTCCATCTCCCCACTTTGCCCCCCCCTCCCCCCAAAGGGGTCCTTTTTAAATTTTGTACACAACCCTCATGTTATATATCATTGGAAAGGTCTGTGACCACTTAATCATATTATGCATCTCCGATGTCCATCTCCCCACTTTGCCCCCCCCAAGGGATACTTTCTAAATTTTGTTGACACCCCTCATCTCATATATTGTTGGAAAGATCCCTGACTGTTTAATCATATTATGCATCTCCGATGTCCATCTCCCCACTTTGCCCCCCTCCCCCCCCTCCCCCCTTACTTTCTAAATTTTGCACACAACCCTCATGTTATATATCATTGGAAAGGTCTGTGACCACTTAATCATATTATGCATCTCCGATGTCCATCTCCCCACTTTGCCTCCCCCGCCCCCCCCAAGGGATACTTTCTAAATTTTGTTGACACCCCTCATGTCATATATTGTTGGAAAGGTCCGTGACTGCTTAATCATATTATGCATCTCCGGTGTCCATCTCCCCACTTTGCCCCCCCCCCCCCCAAGGGGTACTTTCTAAATTTTGCACACACCCTTCATGTGATATATTGATGGAAAGGTCTGTGGCCGCTTAATCATATTATGCTCCCTACTATAAAATTTGTCAAGTTAAAGCAACTATAAATTTTATTTTTATAGTAGTATCAAGTTGTTTGCCGTCAAATTTTGACGGGTTCCATCTAGTAATTTTTTTAAGTCTGAATTGCGCCAAGTTTTTTTAAAAAGCGGAAAGGTATTTATAACAGGGAAGACTGGTGAAGTTAAAAAAAAATATTTAAGACCTCTCAGCATATGATTAATTTTTCACTGAAGGCATAATTTAACACATCATGTCATATTTAATTTTATTTCAGATTCCCTATCACACACAAATACATAAAACTTTTACCACTGATAGGGTGGTAAAAGTTTGTTTCTGTAGCCTGTTCTATGTAGCAAAATTATTTCTATATTCTACAACTGATATTTTACTTCTTTTTAAATGTTTAATTTTGATATAACATTTAAAATCGTTTTTTGATTGTCGTTAATCGTTTGAACAGCGCGCAAGATTGTAGCAAAATTATTGATTTTAGAGTCCCAAAAGATATTGAAAATGATGTAAAACAAATGTACCTTGAACGTATACTTCTTTTTAACCATTAACCATTTTTAACCAGATAAAAATTTACTTAAAAGTTTTTTTTAATTTAAGTTATAAAATTTTGAAAAAATTCCTATTTTAATTGATAAAATGCTAATTTGAAATAACCAATGCAGCTATAATACTAAATTTGAAGTATAAGTTATTACTTGCATCAAAATTAATGCATCTGCCACATTTTATGTAAATTGCATTATCAGTTATTAAGAAATGTTGCGCGCAAGGCATGCAAGTCAAAAAACATTTTTAAATTTTTAATCAAAATTAAACATTTAAAAAAGAGGTAAAATATCAGTTGTAGAATATTGAAATAATTATGCTACATTAAACAGATATGAAGCTTTCAGTGCACTGTTAAAAATAAATCCGTCAATTCACGGTAAAACTACTGGCAACAAAGTTGCCGGACTTTTTCCGTTGCGTTAGTACATTTTCCGTTATCTATATCTATACTATTATATAAAGAGGAAACAGTGACTGACTGACTGACTGACTGAGTGACTCATCAACGCCCAGCCGAAACTACTAAAGTCAGGGTCACGCAATTTGGACTGTAGATTGCTGTTATGGTCTAGGCAAGCAATAAGAAGGGATTTTTGAAAATTCCCCCCCTCGAAGGGGGTTAAAGGGGGGTTCGAATGTTTTAGATCATTTTGCCATATCTCAGCAGCAGTTATAGGTAGGAGCTTGAAATTCCAGAAAACAAATCTACTAAAAAAATGATTAAACACATATTTCAGCGATTTTAGAAATTCCCCCCAGAAGGGGGTTAAATGGGGGTGGTCGAATGTTTTAGGTCATTTCGCCATATCTCAGCAGCAGTTATAGGTAGGAGCTTGAAATTCCAGAAAACAAATCTACTAAAAAAATGATTAAACACCTATTTCAGAGATTTTAGAAATTTCCTCCCAAAAGGGGTTAAAAGGGGGGGTCGAATGTTTTAGATCATTTCGCCATATCTCAGCAGCAGTTTTATGTAGGAGCACGAAATTAAGGAAAACAAATCTACTAAAAAATTGGTTAAACACGTATTTCAGCGAATTTAGAAATTTCCTCCCAAAGGGGGTTAAAAAGGGGGGGGGGTCGAATGTTTTAGATCATTTCGCCATATCTCTGCAGCAGTTTTAGATAGGAGCGCGAAAATCAGGAAAACAAATCTACTAAAAAATGAATAAAACACATATTTCAGCAATTTTGGAAGTTCCCCCCAGAAGGTGGTTAAATGGGGGGGGGGGGTCGAATTTTTTAGGTCATTTCGCCATATCTCAGCTTTTATGTAGGAGGGCGAAATTAATTTAAAAAAATCTACTAAAAAATTGGTTAAACACCTATTTCGACGATTTTGGAAACTCCCCCCAGAAGGTGGCTAAAGGGGTATTCAAAAGTTTCGGGTCATTTCGCCATATCTCAGCAGCGGATTTATGGAGGAGCGTGAAATTCAGGAAAACACATCTACTAAAAAAGGGATAAACACGCATTTCAGAGATTTTAGAAATTTCCTCCCAAAAGGGGTTAAAAGGGGGGGTCGAATGTTTTAGATCATTTCGCCATATCTCAGCAGCAGTTTTATGTAGGAGCACGAAATTAAGGAAAACAAATCTACTAAAAAATTGGTTAAACACGTATTTCAGCGAATTTAGAAATTTCCTCCCAAAGGGGGTTAAAAAAGGGGGGGGGGTCGAATGTTTTAGATCATTTCGCCATATCTCTGCAGCAGTTTTAGATAGGAGCGCGAAAATCAGGAAAACAAATCTACTAAAAAATGAATAAAACACATATTTCAGCAATTTTGGAAGTTCCCCCCAGAAGGTGGTTAAATGGGGGGGGGGGTCGAATTTTTTAGGTCATTTCGCCATATCTCAGCTTTTATGTAGGAGGGCGAAATTAATTTAAAAAAATCTACTAAAAAATTGGTTAAACACCTATTTCGACGATTTTGGAAACTCCCCCCAGAAGGTGGCTAAAGGGGTATTCAAAAGTTTCGGGTCATTTCGCCATATCTCAGCAGCGGATTTATGGAGGAGCGTGAAATTCAGGAAAACACATCTACTAAAAAAGGGATAAACACGCATTTCAGAGATTTTAGAAATTTCCTCCCAAAAGGGGTTAAAAGGGGGGGTCGAATGTTTTAGATCATTTCGCCATATCTCAGCAGCAGTTTTATGTAGGAGCACGAAATTAAGGAAAACAAATCTACTAAAAAATTGGTTAAACACGTATTTCAGCGAATTTAGAAATTTCCTCCCAAAGGGGGTTAAAAAGGGGGGGGGTCGAATGTTTTAGATCATTTCGCCATATCTCTGCAGCAGTTTTAGATAGGAGCGCGAAAATCAGGAAAACAAATCTACTAAAAAATGAATAAAACACATATTTCAGCAATTTTGGAAGTTCCCCCCAGAAGGTGGTTAAATGGGGGGGGGGGGTCGAATTTTTTAGGTCATTTCGCCATATCTCAGCTTTTATGTAGGAGGGCGAAATTAATTTAAAAAAATCTACTAAAAAATTGGTTAAACACCTATTTCGACGATTTTGGAAACTCCCCCCAGAAGGTGGCTAAAGGGGTATTCAAAAGTTTCGGGTCATTTCGCCATATCTCAGCAGCGGATTTATGGAGGAGCGTGAAATTCAGGAAAACACATCTACTAAAAAAGGGATAAACACGCATTTCAGTGATTTTAGAAATTCCCCCCCCCCCGAAGTGTTTTAAAGGGGGTGGTTTTGAAAATTTTAGGACATTTCGCCATATCTCAGCAGCTGTTTTATCTAGGTGCACGAAATTCAGGAAAACAAATCTACTAAACAAATGATTAAACACGTATATCAGTGAATTTAGAAATCCCCACAACCCCTCGAAGGTGGTTAAAGGGGGATTCGAAATTTTTAGGTCATTTCGCCATATCTCAGCAACAGTTTTAGGTTGGAGCGCGAAATTCAGGAAAACGAATGTAATAAAAAAATTACATTGTCTACCCGTGCAAAGCCGGGACGGGCCGCTAGTGAAAGATAAAGGAAGGGTAAATTTTTTTATTTTATTTTTATTTTTATTTATTTATTTTTATTTATTTTTATTTTTATTTATTTTTATTTATTTTTATTTTTATTTATTTTATTTTTTTATTTGTAAATAAACTCGGTTTTAAAAAAAATGTCATCTCTATCTGTGCTGCCATCTATTGATTATTACGGGAGTACTTAATATTTGATATAATGGGAGAACATTTTCTGCCAGTCCTGAGGATTGAACTGGGGTCGTTAGCGGCTTGAGCCGAGTGCTCTACCGTAAGGCCAGCGGGCCTTTGCTAGAGTACGAGTAGGAAACGATTATACGGGATGTCTTCAAATTGCAGCTTTGGACTTAAACAATTTGTGGTTTAGAAAACTGGTAATTTTGAAGTTAATTGCGGGGATATTTCGTAATGAGATGATGGTTGAAAACTATAGTATTAATAGAGGATAAAAACGAATTATATATATTCTTAATTTGATTGTTATATGTAAAATATAAATATTATATTTTGAATTAAATTCGATAATTTTTTTTTTTTTTTTTTTTTTTTGCTTTTTAGCGAAAATCGATTCTTAATCAACTATTATGTATTTTTTAAATGTGTTCGTTTAGAATATATTTTCAGTGTGCGTGTTTTTTATAACTTTAAAAAATAAATTGCGAATATTTTTAAAGGAATGAGTTTAATTCGAAAGCATTATTTTGTTTGTTGCTTTTTTAAATAGAATCGATTTTTTTTTCACTTAATTTAGCTATTTTATATATATATATTAATCTGTTTGTTTAGAATATATTTTAAGTGCGAATACTTTTTTATAACTATAAAAAATGAATTGCAAATAATATTAAAAGAATGGAAAGAATTAATTTTTGCTTTTTTAAATTCGAAAGCACTATTTTCTTGTTCTTGTTTTAAATAAACTTGAAATTTTTATTTATGGAATTTTTAGTTTTTCTGTGCAGCAACATGTCAGTTTTTGAAACATTGAAAATAAACATGCAGCAGATAACGGGATATCTCCGTTGGCTGCTTTCTTATATGAGGAAATTTTCTGCTTTTAACTGAAAATGTCCTTTTATCATTAAAAGGGACTTTTCTGTGAAATTCAGGAAAAAAATACCCGTGAATTTCAGATTATTTTAACAGTATACTGTAAAAAAAAAAGAAAAAATCCGTCAATTTGCGGAAAAAGAACTGGCAGCAGAGTTGCCTTAATGTTTCCTTTTTTTGAGGAATGTTCCGTCTTTGTAGTCCATAAATGGAGCGATACAGACGCGAAGGAGTTTAAGCGCATGTGTGCGATCAAAAATACAGCAATCCCATTGGATGATGGATTTTTACATTAATAATTCCGTATTTGAAACTCTGTAATCTTAAAAGTCTAAAAAGTGTACATTTAGGGATACAGTTTATGCACTTTTTGTGCACAATTCAGTTTGCAGCTTTTATGCATAAGTAGAGGTGCCAAATACGCTCGGATTTTGTGCACTTTTTTTGCAAACTTTTTCTAGCTGGGTAGCAACAGATATACGGGAGAGATTCCATTTTTCTAACAAAACGGAAACTTTCTGATCATAATTCACGGAAGACAACCTGTCAATAAACGAAATTTTTTAACAGTGTGGTAAACGAAACATGTATTTCTATGTCATAGGGAATCAGAAATCAAAGTAAATCTGCCATGATCTAAATTGCACCTTCAATGAAAAAGTAAGACCCCTTAAAACAGTATTAAGTATTTTATGTAGAGTTATACGCCATTAAGTATATAACACACTGTGTAAGTTGTATACGTGGTCTACATCGGCATGGAATCAGATAATAGGATTAGCCTCATTTGAGTACTCAGTAAAACTCTTTCGGAATTTTCTGGCAATGAATTCGTTACCATTATGCAATTGCTTGCAAATGCATAGCAATGATTGCAATTTGACCACAATGCAAATGCAATATAAATGCCGTTATATAAATGAATTTCGTATGTTTTTCGATAAATAACTTATCCCGATAATTTTGGCGACATATTTTTCGATATTCTGAAATGTCTCCAAGCATGGCGAGAATTTGTCACTAGCAGGTATGATCACATAGTTCTAAGCGTATGAGAGTTGGAACAATGGTTTCAACAAACACACGTTAGAAATGAAACTTCTAAAAGTCAGCCTATATTATAAAGCACAAACCTGTGCGTTGCGCAATGATATGTGGGCAACAATGAGGTTAAAATATATGAGAATTGCATCAATGGGATTAAAATGCCGGAAAATTACAACAATGGCAATATTTCAGTTAAAATGAAACAATCGCAGTGTTACTGCTGTCGGGGAAATGTAAGTTTTAAGCGGATGAATAACAACTTCTAATAACAATCACGTTTAGTTTAACAATTGGACAAACATCGGAAAGCTCTTTCTAACAATGGATTTCACTCGCAAGCGTCAGTAGTAAAATTGAATGCATTGTTGTTTTCTATAATACTGTAAAATGACAGTCGATTTTTATACAACAATATGCCAACAATCGAACAAGTTATTTCTAACAATGAATTTTCTTCGCGCTTCAGTAGTAAATACCTCAGACGAGTAGCAGATTGAGGGATAATACATTCTACTTTAGGAAACGAATTTTAGGACCAGGAAACATTTTTTTAAAAATCTCCATTACCTCGCACCGTTCCCGATGAATATGTGTCTGCAAATTTTGAAGGGTTTAGGCCGTCTTTGTAAATGTGCATCATGAGCTTGAATTTAATTCCCTTGGCTGAGTGGACTATTGACTGATTTCCATTTTGCTTCTCCCATTAAATGAAGGATGTTGCTGTGTATTGGAGTGAGTAAGTCCTATCGATTTTGTTTTATATTGTATCATGTTTCAAGTTTCAAAGTGTGCATTAAAGTGTTACACAAACTGATTTATATGATTAGGTAGTTGTTTGTTATGGGACTTTAGCAAGATAGAGAAAATGGTCTTTGCAAAAAAAAAAAAAAAAAAGAATTTTTTACACGTTCCTATTGGCAACTTATTCACTCTTTCATACACACACGCCATTATTTCCCTATCTACGCGACTTTTTTAATATAAAGAAGCGATTTATCTCTTATTATGTACAGTCCGCAGAAATTTATCTAATCGTGATATAAGAAGCAATTTTGTTGAATACGTACATAAACAAACATAATAGTTCACCTATTTTGTATTCATAGCTCCATATGTCATTTGGTAAAATATCTAAATTTCTGAAGTAGGAATTGCGCCAAAAAAAAAAAAAAAAAAAAAAAAAAAAAAAAAAACACCAATACTCATTTTAACATACAAGTATCTATGTTTATATTTAAAAAAAGGAAAAGTACAATTGTTTATAATTTTGCCCATCTTTTTGTAGTTTAATATATACACATACACTACCACTCATTAATTTCAATAAACTCCTTGTTTTTTTTTTCAATTTTCTATGAAATACACAAAGTAATAAACTCTCGCAGGAATACAATATTTTATTGAAGCAGAAAAAAAAAATATTTTATTACATAATTTAGCATGCACAAGAGAACTTTGTCTTAAATCATCTCTTCATCAAAGTAACCACCTTTAGAAGCAATCACCGCCGCATCCTATTTTTTAGTTTGTCCAAAATTTCGGATCCAACGTTATTCCAATTGCATTGAATCACCTCTCACAGATTGTTTCGGCTGGTAATATTTATATCTGTGATGCACCTGTCCAAATGGTACCAAAGTAGTTCAATAGGGTTGCAATCTAGACTCTGGGGCGGCCAAACCATATTTTAGAGCACTTGATGACGTTGTTTGGATTGAACTTACTTTCTACACAGAGTGAAACCCCCCAGTTACTGACATTTCAACAAAAATCTAACTCAAATAACATCATCATGGTAATCGAATATAGATGCCATAGGGGAAAATTCTCCTAATCTATTTATATCTCCCTGAACATCATTTACAACATAATCATTTTGTTGTAAAATTGTGCAAAGTAATGCCATCTAGTGGTAAAATATACACTTATTTTTATTTTGTAGTCAATTTATTCTCAACTAGATCTGCAACCATCTTATTTCTAAACTTAAGGAAGTGTTTTTCTAATTTATTTGTAATGCAACCATCCTAAACTTGTTTTCATAAAATTATACTTGTAGCAATTAGTTTAAAGATGCATATAATATATTAAGGCCATGATTTAAGGTTTATACTTATTTAATTTAGCTTAATGGGGGGGGGGCAGTTATTGTTTCCTAGAATTTCATTTCACTAGTCTCTGACAGAGGTGTTAGTGATTGGTTATATTAAAGAAAGTTGAAATCTATTATTTGAACTGCTTAAGAATGCATAATAATAAATTAAATTTATCTTGTATTAAAAATTAAGTTGTTTTACCGGTGTCTGACATCAGATGTCAGTGACTGGCTCATAAATGTCAGTTATTGGATATCTGCATTACTAATAATGGAGTACTAAATATTACAGCTATATACTCTTACTATGTACTGTGCATTACTAATAATGAAGTACAGCTTACCAAATTGCATTTTTTATAACAAATATTTTAAGAGCGAGATTCTGAGAGATGGAGCCATCTGTGATTCACACCGTCACCAATCTGGCCCAAAAAATTATCACTTGTTACTACTGTTATTAGATGATAAAATCTAAAATTTTTTGTTTCTAGGTTCCATAGTTTTCATTTTATCGCTTGTCAAAGGTCACCTTCAAAAATATAAAAAATGCTGTTTTTGTAATACATGGGAAACGTTTTTACCCATATTAGGCAGCGCAATGAACTTGCCTCTGATGTTTTTTCTATTATGAAATTAATAAACATGGATGGTTATAAAACATGCAAAAAGTTAATGGCAAGTTGTTTGCGCAAGGTCATTCAAGGTCACGTAAAGTCACATTTTTGGTGTTTTTTGCCATTTTCAAGCCAGAATTACTCTTAGCGCATTTCATTTGCCACCACAAATGAGGTATCATTGGATAGAGTTACATCAGTACTATTTAAAAAAATGTAAAACATTGAGGCAAGTTGAATGCGTTGCCAGATTTTTTATATTAAAACCTCAAAATTTAAAAAAATGGCATATATTTAAACTCTTGTATCTCGTTGCGCGGACAACATATGCAGACAACACTATAATTATTTTAAAGCTCTATTATTATACATAACATAAAAATAAACTTTAGCGAGGCAAAATGCCTAGAAAAAAATAAATGATTTTTTTCCTCCAATGAAAAATACCATTTTGGATAATGTGGATTCTCACTGGAAACAGTATTTGAAATATGCTTTTGCATCTGGATTCTGGAAACAACATTCTAACATAGCCCTAGTGCTTTACCTTTCCCTGTTAATATATTTAACACTTTTTTATTATATATATTTTTTTTTTTGTGTGTGTGTGTGTGTGTAAGGTTAGATAAGCATTAAAAAAATGTAATTTTCAGATTTTTTTTTGTTTTTGGTATATTTTCTCAATGATCAGATAAATTACTTTTTAAAATATTGTTACAGCTGGTAAATAATATTATATATATAAGACACTAATATTAACAAATTATTATTATACTTAACAAGAAATTAAATGTCACTGAAGGAAATTTATCAGAAAATTAAAAAAAGAATTAACATGTATATTAAAGTATAAAATATCGCTACTTGAAATTAGTACATTTCCATATTTCGTTTTTATTTTTTTATTATGCATATTTACAGCCACTTCTTGTCTGACTCTTGTATGTCTCTTAGACAAGGAATTCTAAATGGGTCTGCACCAGATAATGTTATCGGACCAAAGAAGATGGTGCTTCAATGCACTATATCCACATCATCACGCAGTGGCCATTTGAATTCTTCAGCACCTCTCTGATGGATAAATTTCATTTTAAAAATTTCATCACCTCAATTCTAAAAGTTTGTCGATGTAAAAATGTTTATCATACAACACAGCACAAAAAAAAATGGGGGCGAAGTTCATTTTCGCAGTCTTGGTCGAAATCTCTTTTTGTATATTTTCTCTTTCAATTTTCAGATAATTCTTTTCTATTTCTGCAAGCTATAAGTTGTTTCTCTGTTAAACTATCTGTTTCTGGCAATTTCACACTTATTTTTGTCCGGTAGTTGTTCATGTCATTATCCAAGTCAGATCAGTAAAAATACCAATATTATTAGATTTTGAATGAGCACCACAGTTTAATAGTTCTCCATAGAAAAAGCAGTCTTCATAAAGAAGTTTTCATCCATATTTATTTTTAAAAAAATTCTCAACAGATGTAGTTTGAAAATAACTGAATAAATTTGCCTCTTACTAACATGTGAGAAAATAAGCTCCAATCTGTTTTATAAAGGTGCTGTCAGATAGAAACATTATACCCTATTCAGATCGAATATTTAGGATATCTCAGAACGCAAGAACTCACTGAGAGAATTCTACAAACTTCCTCAGTGAGTTTGAACTTTCTATGGTTAGATACAACCACTATCACTCACTCTGATCGGCTCTGGAGGCTTGCTTTAACCAATTGGCTGTTGAGGCTGGATTTAACTTATTCACATGCGCACACTTTACATTTGTTCAGCCCTCAAACACATGGACGTTCAATGAGTTTTATTATTTAGATGAGTTTTGCGGTGCAAACAGCTTTTATAATTCTGGGATGTACCACCTCTAAAATGACAGTCTAAGATATCCTTAATATCCAATCTGAACGAGGTATATTAAGTTAGACTTGCTAGATGCAAAGAATTAATTTATCTGATCATTGCAAAATATACCAAAGAAACACATTGTGATATTCTGAATTCCATTGTTATCTTTGGAGGCAATAGATAATCTCTTAACAGAAAAGGGGTCCTTTTGTCCAGGGATTAGACAGCATTGGTGTGTAATCTTATTAATAAGTTATACTTATTTCATCGTGAAAGTAATTTCCTACAAGTGAAATAGGGATTGCTATGGCTAGTGGCAAAAATTGGAGTTTTCCGAACATTACAAAAGCTAATTAACAGAATTCATGATGTCAGAAAGAACCAATCAAGATCGAGAAAAGTCTTGAAGCGGTGTGGATATGAGAAAGAAACTGTCTTATTTGAACTCTGAGTAAGATCTGTGTAATATGAACATGAAGAGTATTTTGAACGCATAAGATAACTCGTGTTATTTTTGTTATATATTGATTGAAATTTAATATTGTTCTAATAAAGAGCTTTCAGTTACAAAAGATGTTTGATCTTATAATTATTATATATATATATATATATAAATAAATGAACATTTTCAGAACTGTGGCCACGTCATTACAACATATTCTGTGAAAATTATTTTTTATGATCATCTGGTCTTACATTTTTTTTAAAATTTAAAATATAATAAAAAAGTGTTAAATGTATTAACAGGAAAAGGTAAAGCATTTATTCTAGTTTAGAATGTTGTTTCCAAACGCAAAAACTTATTTCAAATGCTGTTTCCAATGAAAATCCATATTATCCGGAGTGGTATATTTCATTGGAGAAAAAAAAAATCATTTATTTTTTTCTAGGCATTTTGCCTCACTAAAGTTTATTTTTATGTTAAGTATAATAATAGAGCTTTAAAATAATTATAGTGTTGTCTGCATATGTTGTTCGCGCAACGAGATACAATAGTTTAAATATATGCCATTTTTTAAATTTTGAGGTTTTAATATAAAAAATCTGGCAACCCATTCAACTTGCCTCAATGTTTTACATTTTTTTAAATAGTACTGATGTAACTCTATCCAATGATACCTCATTTGTGGTGGCAAATGAAATGCGCTAAGAGTAATTCTGGCTTAAAAATGGCAAAAAACACCAAAAATGTGACTTTACGTGACCTTGAATGACCTTGCGCAAACAACTTGCCATTAACTTTTTGCATGTTTTATAACCATCCATGTTTATTAATTTCATAATAGAAAAAACATCAGAGGCAAGTTCATTGCGCTGCCTAATATGGGTAAAAACGTTTCCCATGTATTACAAAAACAGCGTTTTTTATATTTTTGAAGGTGACCTTTGACAAGCGATAAAATGAAAACTATGGAACCTAGAAACAAAAAATTTTAGATTTTATCATCTTATAAGAGTAGTAAGAACTGATAATTTTTTGGGCTAAATTGGTGATGGTGTGAATCACCCCCTAATACAAAGTGGCTCAATCTCTCAGAATCTTGCTCTTAATGTATTTTCTTTTTATAACAACGAATAAAGTTTTTTTTAAAGCATTTTAATCTTTTAAAATAAAGTGTCGATCACTGGTTTACTTTGTGTCAGTTATGGGTGTTCCAAAATAGGGATGGTGTCAGTTACTGGAGTTTTTGACCACACTTATGAATGAAATTAATTTTTAATAATAAATTGTATCATATTTTGAAATTTTTTCCAAAAATACTTTGTTAATATACTTCTACTATCATTTCAAAAATAAAGGTAAGTATGAAATAGATTTAATTGTTTGTAATAGTGATTTGAACAAGAAAGAACCCTTAAAGTGACAGTTACTGGGGTTTTTCGCCCTATTTAAAGTATGTTTCGAGTCGTTGACCTGTTGTATCCCGCCAGAGGGAATAGAATGACGCACAAGGATGTTGTGGTATCGTTTGGAGTCCATGATCCCATGTATTTTTACTAAATCACCAACTACACCACCACCAAAACTTCTCCAAACCATGATAAAACCATCTCAATGCTTGATAGTAGGTTTGATTCAAGCGGTTAATATGCGCTGACTCTCAGCACGACGAACAAACGGATGTCTCTTAGACCAAATACTTCCAATTTCGATTCATCAGTATGAACACCTTTTTCCACTGATCACTGGTCCAATACTTTGGTTCTCTAGCCCAGTTAAGCCATTTGCTTTTATTAATTTGCCGTAGAAGTGGTTTTCTTGCTGTCACACAGCCCTTTAAAGCCAGCGGCTTCGAGGGGACGTTTGGTTGTAGATATTGATACGCTAGTTTCACTTGTTTCCATCTCTTCGACACGGATTTTGACCTTATTTCTTTTGGATATCACTCTAATAAACTTATCTTTCTGTTTTGAAGTTTTCCGAGACTGCCCAGGACGTTTATGGTCAAAAACACTCTTGGTATCAGCCTCTTAAGAGTATACTGTAGTACTCCCCTAACGGAAACTTTCCGCAAACGAGCGATATCCCACAAGCTTGTCTTCCCACCTGCTTGTCTTACAAGTAAAGGTACTATATAGTATGTGGCGGCGAATTTCGATTTTTGTAGCTCATTCGATTTGTCTCATCGAGCTTAGTAATTTTATACCTCGCATATCGGCTATTGAGTTTTTATAATGACAGGTGGCCGGGTCAAAGTTCGAAATTTCGTTCATTGAAAAACAGATGCCTTCAAACAAATAAGTACTAATTGTTTATACAGTGCCATACATTGCCAATAACTACTATAAGGTTATATTATTGCTGTTTTTATAAGAATTCGTAACTGCAGATAAAATATTCGTATGCTACTTAACAGGCAAGTTTTCGCAAGTCCTCATCTAGTTTAGTTCATCCTCTCCATACTTTTTCCCGAATTACGATCTATATTTTTGTTTTACTCACTTCTTCGGAATGAACAATGTGTCAAAAATGGACTATCATCAATGCCTGTCAGTGTAAGAACCATAAATACTGGTTTTCATTGAACAAAATGTTGAACTTTGACCCGGCTGCCTGTCATTATTAAAACTCAATAGCTGGTAGCAAATTACTTAGCTCTATGAGACGAATGAGCTATAAAAATCGAAATTCGTCGCCACAGACTATAGTACCTTTACTTGTTAGAGCAACAATTGTTTTTCAATTGACAACACTTTTCGAGGAGCCATACGGAAACAAAAATTATACTCTTGTTCGAAATAATGACATATTCTATTATTCAGTTTTGCTTTATTATTCGATTTGGCTTTAAAACAAAGCATGCGCACATTCACTTAATTTCATGACGAACGTCTCTCATGTGTATTTTGCATAATATAATACAGTGATCAAATACAGTACTCTTTCCTCTAAAATTTTCGTTTTCGGGCAACGTGCCAAAAATATATTTATACCGTTTTATAGGGTCAATGTTTGATAGAGAAATGAATGGAAACAGCTTTACAAACAACAGCTACCTGACTATTACATCGAAGTACCGTATTTTGTATGCTTTTGATAGAAAAAAAAAAAACGAAAGTGGGTACGTCTCCATTATCCCGTCGACCACTTTTCATAACAAAAACTATCGCCAAATAAACAAATGGAAAAATGTTGCCATTAGAATAGGAAAAAAAATGTATATATATAAATAAAAAATGAATACAAGAAATTCGGAAAAGCTCCACTCACCAAAGTGTCAACTATCAGTAAGTTAAAAAAAAAGCAATACATTAATGAAAACAGAAAAAAACCTTGGATATTTATTTATTTACATTATATTTTTCTTAATTATGCTTCTCGGCTAATGAATAAATGTTTGTGATGTCAGTTGAAACTGATTTATTGCATCGCAACATTTTTTCAATGCTTTTTCTCTTTAAGGTCGCAATTGTTATTTTAATTAACGAAATAACTCATAAATCAGTAAAACATAATGAAAAATACAAGTAAATGTCGAATTAAAAACCACTTGATGACATAACAAACAGGTAAAATGTTTCTGACGTCAAGTGAATGGGACTGCATTTTTGGCTTTAAATCCTATAGTTTGGCGATAGTTTTTTGTTATAAAAAGTGGTCGACGAAATAATGGAGAAGTACTCGAAGGTGTACTGAAATTAATGAGCGGTAGTGTATATATATTTATAAACACTATTAAACAAAATATGATATTTAAATTAATATTAACAATGTATCAAAAATGTAAAAAAATAAACTTTAGAAAATAAAATTGGAGCATAATAAATTTCGAAACAAAATTTTAATGCTTTTTGGGAAAAAATAACTCGAACGTTTTGTGCTAAGTTACTTATTAGTTATAAAAGTCTTAGAATAGTCTTAAAATCGCGCAAAACACAAGATAAATTCGCCTAATCTTAATTTGGGCTAGAACTTTACTTCTAATTATAACTGATTCAAACTAAAGCATTTTTGGAATCCTAAATGTTTGAAATTTAATTTAAAATAATAAAAAAAATAATAGCAGTATGTTAACCCATTGTTTTTGTTTTCAAATCTGCTTATATCATTTGGTAAAAAATCTCCATTTCTTAAGTCTGAATTGCTTTAAGCTTTTTTAAAAAAGCGGCAAGGTCTTTATAACAGGGAAGACTGGTTAAGTTAAAAAAATATATTAAAACAATATTGAGTATTTTATGTAGGATTTTACGCCATTAAGCATAAAATACTGTATAAGGTCTCACTATACGTGGTCTACATCGACATGGAATCAGATAATAGGATTAGATCATTTGAGTACTCAGTAAAACTCTTTCGATGAAGTCTCAAAAGACTGGACATAAATGCGAGGTAAACTTATGTAGTTTTGAAGCAATGCATTTTCTGGCAATGAATTCGTTACCATTATGCAATTGGTTGCAAACGCATAGCAATGATTGCATTTTTATCACAATGCAATATTAAATGCCGTTATATATACAAGATCCATTTTCATAAATCTTCTATTATGTCGATATTTTTAACACCAAATTTGTCGATATTTTGCCAAGTATCGTCAAGCTTGGCATGAAGCTCGTCTCTAGCAGATATGATTATATAGTTTTAAGCGTACGAGAATTGCAACAATGGCGATATTTCAATTAAAATTAAACAATCGCAATGTTTGTTTGGTGGAAGAAAATACAAGTTTTGGGCCTACGAATAACATTTCTAATAACAATTGCGTTTAGTTCAACAATTGGACAAATAGTTTAAAGTTCTTTTTAACAATGAATTTTACTCGCAAGTGCATGCTAGATGTGCAGGTTAATTTCAAAAGAATGCATTTTTGTTTTCTACAGCACTGTAAAGTAACAGTCGCATTTAATTCAACAATAGCACAACAATCGTACAAGTTTTTTCTAACAATGAAATTCTTTCGCGCGTCAGTAGTAAAAATTACATTGAAGGAAATTAATTTATTTTAGTGAACAAATTTTATGACCGGGAAGTCTTCTTTTATTCTACACCGTTCTCTATGAACCAGTTTTATGCAAAACTTAAATAGTATCTTTGCACATCTTGAGTTTTGAGGATATTTGGGGGCCTTTTTGAAACTGCGCATCCTGCTGTTGAATTTAACTCTGGAGCTGACTTGAAAATTCAATTTTTGGATTCGCCTGTTAGATGAAGAATGTTGCTAGGTACTGGGGTAAGTCCTATATACTTTGTTTTATATTGTGTCATGTTTCAGACTATGAATTAAAGTGTTACACAATACGTCATATATGATCAGGTACTTGTACATTTTTAAAAAAATCCAGTCACCTTCGTTTACTAGATGGCAAACTGCAGCTATTGTTACAAACACCTGCCACTTGTTTTCTGTAGTAAACGAAATATTTAAAGGTCAGTTTTTATTTAAGTAAATTCTTATTATTTTAAAATTGCTAAGCTTTTGTAAAATATTTTCATTATTGTTTGAAAAAGTTTAAGTTGAAAAATGTAATTTTAGTCTAAAATTTAACGTTTAACACACAATATCTAACTGTAGCACAATGAATTGTGCTACAGTTCGGTATTGTGTGTTAAACGTTAGATTTAAGTGTATATTTATCCACACAAGATTTTCTTCATAAATGTGATTTTAGATTTAAGAACCCTTTTTGGAATATTTAAAAAAAAACCGCATAAAATATGGGAAAGTTTATTTTTTTATAATTTTGACAACCTTTGGTAGTTTAATATAAACATATATCTATCAACAAACTCTATCAAACAAAATATGATATTTCAATTAACTATTGACAACGTATCAAAACTTTCAAAAATTAACTTTAGAAAATAAAATAGAGGCATTATAAATTTCTCAACAAATATGTAATATTTTAATGGTTTATGGTAAAAAATAACTTAAGAATTAAACTTCTTGTGCTAAGTTAATTATCAGTTGGAATTGTCTTAAAATATTATAACTGCGCAAAACACAAACAGAAAAAGTTTTCGCCGAATCTTTTCCAGTAAAATAATTTCACAAATTTATTTCTACTCATATTAAAACAAATTAAAATTACAAAAAGTAAAAAAAAAAAAAAAAAAAAAAAAAAAAAAAAAAAAATCGTAAATGGAAAAAAGATTCTCAATAAATAAATAAATAGCGAAACACACACACCAAGAAGTTATCATTCTATCGATACGCGTATGTATGAGCGAAAAATACTGTTTTTCATTCAAACTTTTAAAACGCTCACGAAAACGCACCCGTGCTTCACAGCAGTTTCAATATAAAAGCGAACACCAGCTTCAAATTTCCTTTCCGGATCCAACTGTGAACTCGCGAGCTAAAACTTACTCCAATTCTAACATAAAATGCGAACATGAATCATTATGCCGACAACTATTTTCTTGTTTGATGATTTAATACGCTTTTCATTGATGTATCCACTAGATTTCCCATAAAACTAGTCGTTGAAGGCCACCGTAATATTTACCGTAATACTGGATATGCATAATATAAAATATGAAAATAAAACATGCATAAGCTACTTATAAAATGCATTGCAATTCGGATAAAATCGTAGCTTGATGACGTCCTAAACTGTAAAAGCTATATTACTGAAATGCGTAAAGGCTCATAACTCTAAAATTGATAATCCTATTAACTAACACTTTACTGCGTTGGATGAAGCGTCCCATTTCCGATTAAAATATATCTTTGAATTGGAATGCAATACAGGGTCATGAAAAATCGAAGAGTGTGGAAAATAGGATTACCAATATCTTGGCAACTCATGATCCGATCGACTTCATTCTTGATGCAAAATTTATGTTTTCTTATTGTCTTTTATTTTCATTCCTTAAAATAAACAATTTCGAAAATTTTTATTTACCTTTTATCAGAATAACTAGTTCGAGAGTCCGAAAAAAATAGTTCCGGATCATCGAGGTGACTGAAATTCAATAAGCTTCTTCCCATTATGACATACTAAGTACGTACCAAATTTCAAGTCCCTATCTCTATTGGTTCGGGAGAGCGTTTACAGACACACAGACAGACGGACGACAATTTTTTTTTCTAAAAATATGTTTTACGGAATCTCCAGTGTCTAAAACGTGTAAATCCGTCAAAATTTTTTTTTTTTCGATTTTCAAAACGATTACAAGATTTACCCTATACTACGAGGTGACTGAAATTCAATAAGCTTCTTCCCATTATGACATACTAAGTACATACCAAATTTCAAGTCCCTGTCTCTATTGGTTCGGGATGATGGATTAAGTAATACATTTCTTCCATACTTTCATAAATGGTTTGCCAAAAAGAAATTCCAAAGCACATTATTTGTATTTGAAATTAAACGAGTCTGGTTGTTCGAAAAATAGCCCAATGATTTCAGGAATCTGTTATAATTAGGTACTTGTCGCTGAAGATAATACTGTTCTAATTTGGTTCCTTGAAACCCTTAGAACGTTTTCTCAGCGCGATGAATATAGGAGATAGGCAAGGATAATTCTACTTTCTTCTCGATGGCGGGTTTTAGAAATATTATTGTAAAAATATCTTTTAATATGATATTTATTGCTATAAAAGGACTGGTGATATGATAATATCATCTGAAAAGCAAAGGCAAAAATGCCTGCGACGAATTTCGGAAAAAGACATTTGAAAATTTTAGACCATTTAAGTGATGACTTTGAAAAATATCAGAATTTGCTATTTCAGAATATGCTATTTAAAAGTCCTTTGAAATTTGCTGCAATGTTTAAAAATCAACACTCGGAGATGCATTCAGCCTTACATATTGAAATATATAATTATTTACTTCATTATATGCTAAAATTAATGACTTAAAGAAAGCTGATTTTAGTATTGATAATTCACATAAGTAAAGTGCTATAAGTGCTAGTTATTTTAGTATAAGTGCTAGTTATTCTGACATTATCGCAATAATAGCAATTGTAGAGTTTATTTTCTGTTTTTTTCGTTTACATTCCTAGAGACCGTTTCAACTTTGAAGTAAATGAAGACTTTCCATGAGATCGTCTGAAAGTCAAGAAAGAGTAAGTGGGCATACATCCGAGTAAAAAAGAATTTTTACAAAAACTCAGATGGAATTCCAAATATAAATTTACCAAAACTACGATTGAAAAATGTTGTTTATAAAGATTGAAAACTCTTTAATATTTAAGTAAGACTGCACTTTTAATTGTTCTTAAAATCGTCACTTTTTTACCAAAAGGTTTTTTCTATTCTTACTAAAAAAATTAAATTATATATCTACGTATATATGTGCGGATGTTGGTGTGTCTACGTTGGGGGATTGGGGGGTGGCGAACGAGCGTATTAACAAATACATTGCGTCAAATGACGATATGAAAATCCTGGATAATGTGAGATTACCCATTGTCGTATATCACTCTACGCTATGGATAAATTCTATCATTTAACCTTTCGGGTGCAAATAAGAATAAAAGAATTTGTGGAAAATTTGTGTGTTTTAGAAAAATGATTTTGTATGTACTAGAGTATATCCATATATGTAAGCGATAGAACATGGTCATTGCAAACACGCGATTTAAATATAATAAATGTTGTATTGTTCCATTGTCGATAACAGTGGTTATTGCTAGAATGGGCAATATGTATATAAAACAAATGTTAAATAACAACTACATAGAACGCCTCACTATACAGGTATACAGTTTTATATAAAAAATACCTTTCTAATGCTCACAAAGAGATATATTCATTACTTATAAGTTATATTCATTTATTTTGAGTTTATCTAATTGTGATCACTGAATACTTCTACAGACATTCGACAGAAGAAGAAATTTCATATTTATGCGGAGATGCATTTATTTCTGGAGAAAAATAAACGCCTCTCCCTTGAAATAAAGAAGGTCCATAATTGAATACTTCTACAGACATTCGACAGAAGAAGAAATATAATATTTATGCGGACATACATTTATTTCTGGGGAAAAGTAAATGCGTCTTCGTTCAAATAAAGACGATTCATCTCTAAACAATTCTACAGGGATTCGACAGAAGAAGAAATTTAATATTTATGCGGAGATGCTTTTTTTACTGAGGAAGATGTCTCTCCGTTGAAACAAAGTAGATCCATCATTAGATACCTCTTCAGACATTCGACAGAAAAAGAAACATAATATTTATGCGGAGATGTATTTATATCTGGGGAAAAGAAATGCGTCTTCGTACAAACAAAGACGATTCATCTCTAAATAATTCTAAAGGCATTCGACAGAAGAAGAAAATAAATATTTATGCGGAGATGCATTTATTTCTGGGGAAAAGTAAATGCGTCTTCGTTCAAAAAAAGACGATGCATCTCTAGATAATTCTGAAGGCATTCGACGAAAGAAGAAATTTAATATTTATGCGGAGATGCATTTATTTCTGGGGAAAAACAAATGCCTCTCCCTTGAAATAAAGAAGGTCCATAATTGAATACTTCTACAGACATTCGACAGAAGAAGAAATATAATATTTATGCGGAGATGCATTTATTTCTGGAGAAAAGTAAATAACTCTCCATTGAAAAAAAGAAGGTCCATCATTGAATACCTCTACAGAAATTCCACAGAAGAAGAAATTTATTATTTATGCGGAGATGTATTTATTTCTGGAGAAAAGTAAATGCCTCTCCCTTGAAATAAAGAAGGTCCATCATTGAATACTTCTAAAGACATTCGACAGAAGAAGAAATATAATATTTATGCGGAGATACATTTATTTCTGGAGAAAAGTAAATGCCTCTCCGTTGAAATAAAGAAGGTCCATCATTAAATACCTCTACAGAAATTCGACAGCAGGAGAACATCAGTTTTATGCGGAGATGCATTTATTTCTGGAGAAATATTAATGCAACTCCGTTGAAATAAAGAAGGTCCATCATTAAATACTTCTACAGACATTCGACAGAAGAAAAAACATAATATTTATGCGGAGATGCATTTATTTCTGGGGAAAATTAAATGCCTCTTCGTTCAAATAAAGACGATTCATCATTTAATACCTTAACAGACATTCGATAGATGAATAAATACAATATTTATGCGGACATGCATTTGTTTCTGGGGGAAAGAAAATGCTTCTTCGTTCAAATAAAGTCGATTCATTTTTAAATAATTCTACAGGGATTCGACAGAAGAAGAAATTTAATTTTTATGCGGAGATGCATTTATTTCTGAGGAAAAGAAAATGCCTCTCCGTTGAAATAAAGAAGGTCATTCATTAAATACCTCTTCAGACATTTGACAGCAGAAGAAACATAATATTTATATATTTATACGGAGATGAATATATTTCTGGGGAAAAGTAAATGCGTCTTCGTTCAAATAAAGACGATTCATCTCTAAATAATTCTACAGACATTCGACGTAATAGGAAAATAATATTTCTGCAGAGATGCATTTATTTCTGGGGAAAAGTAAATGCCTGTCCGTTGAAACAAAGAAGATCCATCATTAGATACGTTTTCAGACATTCGACAGAAAAAGGAACATAATATTTATGCGGAGAGGCATTTATTTCTGGGGAAAAGTAAATGCCTCTCCGTTGAAACAAAGAATATCCATCATTAGATACCTTTTCAGACATTCGACAGAAGAAGAAACATTATATTTATGCGGAGATGCATTTATTTCTGGGGAAAAGTAAAAGCGTCTTTGTTCAAATAAAGAAGATGCATCTCTCGATAATTCTGATGGCATTCCACAGAAGAATAAATTTAATATTTAGGCGAGGATGCATTTATTTCTGGGGAAAAGTAAATTCCTCGCCGTTGAAACAAAGAAGATCCATCATTAGATACCTCTTCAGAAATTCGACAGAAGAAGAAACATAATAATTATGAGGAGATGCATTTATTTCTGGAGAAAAGTAAATGCCTCTCCGTTGAAATAAAGACGATTCATCTCAAAATATTTTTACATACATTCGGCAGGACAAATAACAAAATATTTAAGCGGAGATGCATTTATTTCTGGGGAAAAGTAAATGCGTCTTCGTTCAAATAAGGAAGATGCATCTCTCGATAATTCTGAAGGCATTCGACAGAAGAATAAATTTAATATTTATGCGGAGTTGCATTTATTTCTGGAGAAAAGTAAATGCCTCTCCGTTGAAATAAAGAAGGTCCATCATTGAATAACTCTACAGAAATTCGGCAGAAGAAGAAAATTAATATTTATGCGGAGAAGTATTTATATCTGGGGAAAAGTAAATGCGTCTTCGTACAAACAAAGACGATTCATCTCTAAATAATTCTAAAGGCATTCGACAGAAGAAAAAAATAAATATTTATGCGGAGATGAATTTATTTCTGGAGGAAAGTAAATGCCTCTCCCTTGAAATAAAGGAGGTCCATCATGAATACTTCTACAGACATTCGACGGAAGAAGAAATATAATATTTATGCGGTGATGCATTTATTTCTGGAGGAAAGAAAATGCGTCTTCGTTCAAATAAAGACGATTCATCTCTAAATAATTCTACAGGGATTCGACAGAAGATGAAACATAATATTTATGCGGAGATGCATTTATTTCTGGGGAAAAGTGAATGCCTCTCCGTTCAAACAAAGAAGATCCATCATTAGATACCTTTTCAGATATTCGACAGAAGAAGAAACATAATATTTATGCGGAGATGCATTTATTTCTGGGGAAAAGTAAATGCCTCTCCGTTGAAATAAAGACGATTCATCATTTAATACCTTAACAGACATTCGACAGAAGAAGAAACATAATATTTATTGCAGAGGTGCATTTATTTCTGGGGAAAAGTGAATGCTTCTTCGTTCATATAAAGGCGATTCATGTCTAAATAATTCAAAAGGCTTTCGACAGATGATTAAATTTAATATTTATGCAGAGATGCATTTATTTCAGGAGAAAAGTAAATGCCTCTCCGTTGAAAAAAAAATGTCCATCATTGAATACCTCTGCAGAATTCGACTGAAGAAGAAATTTAATATGTATGCAGAGATGAATTTATTTCTGGAGAAAAGTAAATGCCTCTCCCTTGAAATAAAGAAGGTCCATCATTGAATACTTCTACAGACATTCCACAGAACAAGAAATATAATATTTATGCGGAGATGCATTTATTTCTGGAGAAAAGTAAATGCCTCTCCATTGAGATAAAGAAGGTCCGTCATTAAATACCTCTACAGAAATTCAACAGCAGGAGAACATTATATTTATGCGAAGATGCATTTATTTCTGGAGAAAAGTAATTGCCTCTTCGTTCAAATAAAGACGATTCATATCTAAATAATTCTAAAGGCATTCGACAGATGACTAAAATTAATATTTATGCAGAGATGCATTTACTTCTGGAAAAAAGCAAATGCCTCTCTGTTGAAATCAAGTAGGTCAATTATTAAATACCTCTACAGAAATTTGACAGAAGAAGAAATTTAATATTTATACGGAGATGCATTTAATTTTGGAGAAAAGTAAATGCCTCTCCCTTGAAATAAAGAATATCCACCATTAAATACCTCTACAGAAATTCGACAGAAGAAGAAACATAATAATCACGAGGAGCTGCACTTATTTCTGGAGAAAAATAAATCCCTTTTCGTTGAAATAAAGACGATTCATCTCTAAATAATTCTAAAGGCATTCGAAACGGGAAGAAATATAATATTTATGTGGACATGCATTTATTTCTGGAGGAAAGAAAATGATTCTTCGTTCAAATAAAGTCGATTCATCCTTAAATAATTCTACAGGGGTTCGACAGAAGAAGAAATTTAATTTTTATGTGGAGATGCATTTATTTCTGGGGAAAAGTAAATGCCTCTCCGTTGAAATAAAGAAGGTCATTCATTAAATACCTTTTCAGACATTCGACAGAAGAAGAAAAATAATATTTATGCGGAGATGCATTTATTTCTGGAGAAAAGTAAATGCCTCTCCGTTCAAACAAAGAAGATCCATCATTAGATACCTTTTCAGACATTCGACAGAAGAAGAAAATTAATATTTATGCAGAGATGAATTTATTTCTGGAGAAAAGTAAATGCCTCTCACTTGAAATAAAGGAGGTCCATCATTGAATACTTCTACAGACATTCGACGGAAGAAGAAATATAATATTTATGCGGCGATGCATTTATTTCTGGAGGAAAGAAAATGCGTCTTCGTTCAAATAAAGACGTTTCATCTCTAAATAATTCTACAGGGATTCGACAGAAGATGAAACATAATATTTATGCGGAGATGCATTTATTTCTGGGGAAAAGTAAATGCCTCTCCGTTCAAACAAAGAAGATCCATCATTAGATACCTTTTCAGACATTCGACAGAAGAAGAAAATTAATATTTATGCAGAGATGAATTTATTTCTGGAGAAAAGTAAATGCCTCTCACTTGAAATAAAGGAGGTCCATCATTGAATACTTCTACAGACATTCGACGGAAGAAGAAATATAATATTTATGCGGCGATGCATTTATTTCTGGAGGAAAGAAAATGCGTCTTCGTTCAAATAAAGACGATTCATCTCTAAATAATTCTACAGGGATTCGGCAGAAGATGAAACACAATATTTATGCGGAGATGCATTTATTTCTGGGGAAAATTAAATGCCTCTCCGTTCAAACAAAGAAGATCCATCATTAGATACCTTTTCAGACATTCGACAGAAGAAGAAACATAATATTTATGCAGAGATGCATTTATTTCTGGAAAAAAGCAAATGCCTCTCTGTTGAAATCAAGAAGGTCAATTATTAAATAATTCTACAGACATTCAACCGAAGAAGAAATATAATATTTATTGCGGAGGTGCATTTAATTCTGTGGAAAAATGAATGCTTCTTCGTTCATATAAAGACGATTCATATCTAAATAATTTTAAAGGCTTTCGACAGATGATTAAATTTAATATTTATGCAGAGGTGCATTTATTTCTGGAGAAAAGTAAATGCCTCTCCGTTGAAATAAAGAGGTTCCATCATTGAATACCTCAACAGAAATTTGACAGAAGAAGAAATTTAATATTTATGCGGAGATGCATTTAATTTTGGAGAAAAGTAAATGTCTCTCCCTTGAAATAAAGAATATCCACCATTAAATATCTCTACAGAAATTCGACAGAAGAAGAAACATAATAATCACGAGGAGCTGCACTTATTTCTGGAGAAAAGTAAATGCCTCTCCATTGAAATAACGACGATTCATCTCAAAATATTTTTACAGACAAATAACAGGGACAAATAACAAAATATTTAAGCGGAGATGCATTTATTTCTGGGGAAAAGTAAATCCCTTTTCGTTGAAATAAAGACGATTCATCTCTAAATGATTCTAAAGGCTTTCGAAACGGGAAGAAATATAATATTTATGTGGACATGCATTTATTTCTGGAGGAAAGAAAATGATTCTTCGTTCAAATAAAGTCGATTCATCCTTAAATAATTCTACAGGGGTTCGACAGAAGAAGAAATTTAATTTTTATGTGGAGATGCATTTATTTCTCGGGAAAAGTAAATGCCTCTCCCTTGAAATAAAGGAGGTCCATCATTGAATACTTCTACAGACATTCGACGGAAGAAGAAATATAATATTTATGCGGTGATGCATTTATTTCTGGAGGAAAGAAAATGCGTCTTCGTTCAAATAAAGACGATTCATCTCTAAATAATTCTACAGGGATTCGACAGAAGATGAAACATAATATTTATGCGGAGATGCATTTATTTCTGGGGAAAAGTGAATGCCTCTCCGTTCAAACAAAGAAGATCCATCATTAGATACCTTTTCAGATATTCGACAGAAGAAGAAACATAATATTTATGCGGAGATGCATTTATTTCTGGGGAAAAGTAAATGCCTCTCCGTTGAAATAAAGACGATTCATCATTTAATACCTTAACAGACATTCGACAGAAGAAGAAACATAATATTTATTGCAGAGGTGCATTTATTTCTGGGGAAAAGTGAATGCTTCTTCGTTCATATAAAGGCGATTCATGTCTAAATAATTTAAAAGGCTTTCGACAGATGATTAAATTTAATATTTATGCAGAGATGCATTTATTTCAGGAGAAAAGTAAATGCCTCTCCGTTGAAAAAAAAAATGTCCATCATTGAATACCTCTGCAGAATTCGACTGAAGAAGAAATTTAATATGTATGCAGAGATGAATTTATTTCTGGAGAAAAGTAAATGCCTCTCCCTTGAAATAAAGAAGGTCCATCATTGAATACTTCTACAGACATTCCACAGAAGAAGAAATATAATATTTATGCGGAGATGCATTTATTTCTGGAGAAAAGTAAAAGCCTCTCCATTGAGATAAAGAAGGTCCGTCATTAAATACCTCTACCGAAATTCAACAGCAGGAGAACATTATATTTATGCGAAGATGCATTTATTTCTGGAGAAAAGTAATTGCCTCTTCGTTCAAATAAAGACGATTCATATCTAAATAATTCTAAAGGCATTCGACAGATGACTAAAATTAATATTTATGCAGAGATGCATTTACTTCTGGAAAAAAGCAAATGCCTCTCTGTTGAAATCAAGTAGGTCAATTATTAAATACCTCTACAGAAATTTGACAGAAGAAGAAATTTAATATTTATACGGAGATGCATTTAATTTTGGAGAAAAGTAAATGCCTCTCCCTTGAAATAAAGAATATCCACCATTAAATACCTCTACAGAAATTCGACAGAAGAAGAAACATAATAATCACGAGGAGCTGCACTTATTTCTGGAGAAAAATAAATCCCTTTTCGTTGAAATAAAGACGATTCATCTCTAAATAATTCTAAAGGCATTCGAAACGGGAAGAAATATAATATTTATGTGGACATGCATTTATTTCTGGAGGAAAGAAAATGATTCTTCGTTCAAATAAAGTCGATTCATCCTTAAATAATTCTACAGGGGTTCGACAGAAGAAGAAATTTAATTTTTATGTGGAGATGCATTTATTTCTGGGGAAAAGTAAATGCCTCTCCGTTGAAATAAAGAAGGTCATTCATTAAATACCTTTTCAGACATTCGACAGAAGAAGAAAAATAATATTTATGCGGAGATGCATTTATTTCTGGAGAAAAGTAAATGCCTCTCCGTTCAAACAAAGAAGATCCATCATTAGATACCTTTTCAGACATTCGACAGAAGAAGAAAATTTATATTTATGCAGAGATGAATTTATTTCTGGAGAAAAGTAAATGCCTCTCACTTGAAATAAAGGAGGTCCATCATTGAATACTTCTACAGACATTCGACGGAAGAAGAAATATAATATTTATGCGGCGATGCATTTATTTCTGGAGGAAAGAAAATGCGTCTTCGTTCAAATAAAGACGATTCATCTCTAAATAATTCTACAGGGATTCGACAGAAGATGAAACACAATATTTATGCGGAGATGCATTTATTTCTGGGGAAAATTAAATGCCTCTCCGTTCAAACAAAGAAGATCCATCATTAGATACCTTTTCAGACATTCGACAGAAGAAGAAACATAATATTTATGCAGAGATGCATTTATTTCTGGAAAAAAGCAAATGCCTCTCTGTTGAAATCAAGAAGGTCAATTATTAAATAATTCTACAGACATTCAACCGAAGAAGAAATATAATATTTATTGCGGAGGTGCATTTAATTCTGTGGAAAAGTGAATGCTTCTTCGTTCATATAAAGACGATTCATATCTAAATAATTTTAAAGGCTTTCGACAGATGATTAAATTTAATATTTATGCAGAGATGCATTTATTTCTGGAGAAAAGTAAATGCCTCTCCGTTGAAATAAAGAAGTTCCATCATTGAATACCTCTACAGAAATTTGACAAAGAAGAAATTTAATATTTATGCGGAGATGCATTTAATTTTGGAGAAAAGTAAATGCCTCTCCCTTGAAATAAAGAATATCCACCATTAAATACCTCTACAGAAATTCGACAGAAGAAGTAACATAATAATCACGAGGAGCTGCACTTATTTCTGGAGAAAAGTAAATGCCTCTCCATTGAAATAACGACGATTCATCTCAGAATAATTTTACTGACAAATAACAGGGACAAATAACAAAATATTTAAGCGGAGACGCATTTATTTCTGGAGAAAAGTAAATCCCTTTTCGTTGAAATAAAGACGATTCATCTCTAAATAATTCTAAAGGCATTCGAAACGGGAAGAAATATAATATTTATGTGGACATGCATTTATTTCTGGAGGAAAGAAAATGATTCTTCATTCAAATAAACTCGATTCATCCTTAAATAATTCTACAGGGGATCGACAGAAGAAGAAATTTAATTTTTATGTGGAGATGCATTTATTTCTGGGGAAAAGTAAATGCCTCTCCGTTGAAATAAAGAAGGTCATTCATTAAATACCTTTTCAGACATTCGACAGAAGAAGAAAAATAATATTTATGCGGAGATGCATTTATTTCTGGGAAAAAGTAAATGCGTCTTCGTTCAAATAAAGACGATTCCTCTCTAAATAATTCTACAGGGATTCGACAGAAGATGAAACATAATATTTATGCGGAGATGCATTTATTTCTGGGGAAAAGTAAATGCCTCTCCGTTTAAACAAAGAAGATCCATCATTAGATACCTTTTCAGACATTCGACAGAAGAAGAAACATAATATTTATGCGGAGATGCATTTATTTCTGGAGAAAAATAAATGCCTCTCCGTTGAAATAAAGAAGGTCCATCATTGAATAGCTCTACAGAAATTCGGCAGAAGAAGAAAATTAATATTTATGCGAAGATGCATTTATTTCTGGAGAAAAGTAATTGCCTCTTCGTTCAAATAAAGACGATTCATATCTAAATAATTCTAAAGGCATTCGACAGATGACTAAAATTAATATTTATGCAGAGATGCATTTATTTCTGGAAAAAAGCAAATGCCTCTCTGTTGAAATCAAGTAGGTCAATTATTAAATACTTCTACAGACATTCAACCGAAGAAGAAATATAATATTTATTGCGGAGGTGCATTTAATTCTGTGGAAAAATGAATGCTTCTTCGTTCATATAAAGACGATTCATATCTAAATAATTTTAAAGGCTTTCGACAGATGATTAAATTTAATATTTATGCAGAGGTGCATTTATTTCTGGAGAAAAGTAAATGCCTCTCCGTTGAAATAAAGAGGTTCCATCATTGAATACCTCAACAGAAATTTGACAGAAGAAGAAATTTAATATTTATGCGGAGATGCATTTAATTTTGGAGAAAAGTAAATGTCTCTCCCTTGAAATAAAGAATATCCACCATTAAATATCTCTACAGAAATTCGACAGAAGAAGAAACATAATAATCACGAGGAGCTGCACTTATTTCTGGAGAAAAGTAAATGCCTCTCCATTGAAATAACGACGATTCATCTCAAAATATTTTTACAGACAAATAACAGGGACAAATAACAAAATATTTAAGCGGAGATGCATTTATTTCTGGGGAAAAGTAAATGCGTCTTCGTTCAAATAAGGAAGATGCATCTCTCGATAATTCTGAAGGCATTCGACAGAAGAATAAATTTAATATTTATGCGGAGTTGCATTTATTTCTGGAGAAAAGTAAATGCCTCTCCGTTGAAATAAAGAAGGTCCATCATTGAATAACTCTACAGAAATTCGGCAGAAGAAGAAAATTAATATTTATGCGGAGAAGTATTTATATCTGGGGAAAAGTAAATGCGTCTTCGTACAAACAAAGACGATTCATCTCTAAATAATTCTAAAGGCATTCGACAGAAGAAAAAAATAAATATTTATGCGGAGATGAATTTATTTCTGGAGGAAAGTAAATGCCTCTCCCTTGAAATAAAGGAGGTCCATCATGAATACTTCTACAGACATTCGACGGAAGAAGAAATATAATATTTATGCAGCGATGCATTTATTTCTGGAGGAAAGAAAATGCGGCTTCGTTCAAATAAAGACGATTCATCTCTAAATAATTCTACAGGGATTCGACAGAAGATGAAACATAATATTTATGCGGAGATGCATTCATTTCTGGGGAAAAGTAAATGCCTCTCCGTTCAAACAAAGAAGATCCATCATTAGATACCTTTTCAGATATTCGACAGAAGAAGAAACATAATATTTATGAGGAGATGCATTTATTTCTGGAGAAAAGTAAATGCCTCTCCGTTGAAATAAAGAAGGTCCATCATTGAATAGCTCTACAGAAATTCGGCAGAAGAAGAAAATTAATATTTATGCGGAGATGAATTTATTTCTGGAGAAAAGTAAATGCCTCTCCCTTGAAATAAAGGAGGTCCATCATTGAATACTTCTACAGACATTCGACGGAAGAAGAAATATAATATTTATGCGGTGATGCATTTATTTCTGGAGGAAAGAAAATGCGTCTTCGTTCAAATAAAGACGATTCATCTCTAAATAATTCTACAGGGATTCGACAGAAGATGAAACATAATATTTATGCGGAGATGCATTTATTTCTGGGGAAAAGTGAATGCCTCTCCGTTCAAACAAAGAAGATCCATCATTAGATACCTTTTCAGATATTCGACAGAAGAAGAAACATAATATTTATGCGGAGATGCATTTATTTCTGGGGAAAAGTAAATGCCTCTCCGTTGAAATAAAGACGATTCATCATTTAATACCTTAACAGACATTCGACAGAAGAAGAAACATAATATTTATTGCAGAGGTGCATTTATTTCTGGGGAAAAGTGAATGCTTCTTCGTTCATATAAAGGCGATTCATGTCTAAATAATTCAAAAGGCTTTCGACAGATGATTAAATTTAATATTTATGCAGAGATGCATTTATTTCAGGAGAAAAGTAAATGCCTCTCCGTTGAAAAAAAAATGTCCATCATTGAATACCTCTGCAGAATTCGACTGAAGAAGAAATTTAATATGTATGCAGAGATGAATTTATTTCTGGAGAAAAGTAAATGCCTCTCCCTTGAAATAAAGAAGGTCCATCATTGAATACTTCTACAGACATTCCACAGAAGAAGAAATATAATATTTATGCGGAGATGCATTTATTTCTGGAGAAAAGTAAATGCCTCTCCATTGAGATAAAGAAGGTCCGTCATTAAATACCTCTACAGAAATTCAACAGCAGGAGAACATTATATTTATGCGAAGATGCATTTATTTCTGGAGAAAAGTAATTGCCTCTTCGTTCAAATAAAGACGATTCATATCTAAATAATTCTAAAGGCATTCGACAGATGACTAAAATTAATATTTATGCAGAGATGCATTTACTTCTGGAAAAAAGCAAATGCCTCTCTGTTGAAATCAAGTAGGTCAATTATTAAATACCTCTACAGAAATTTGACAGAAGAAGAAATTTAATATTTATACCGAGATGCATTTAATTTTGGAGAAAAGTAAATGCCTCTCCCTTGAAATAAAGAATATCCACCATTAAATACCTCTACAGAAATTCGACAGAAGAAGAAACATAATAATCACGAGGAGCTGCACTTATTTCTGGAGAAAAATAAATCCCTTTTCGTTGAAATAAAGACGATTCATCTCTAAATAATTCTAAAGGCATTCGAAACGGGAAGAAATATAATATTTATGTGGACATGCATTTATTTCTGGAGGAAAGAAAATGATTCTTCGTTCAAATAAAGTCGATTCATCCTTAAATAATTCTACAGGGGTTCGACAGAAGAAGAAATTTAATTTTTATGTGGAGATGCATTTATTTCTGGGGAAAAGTAAATGCCTCTCCGTTGAAATAAAGAAGGTCATTCATTAAATACCTTTTCAGACATTCGACAGAAGAAGAAAAATAATATTTATGCGGAGATGCATTTATTTCTGGAGAAAAGTAAATGCCTCTCCGTTCAAACAAAGAAGATCCATCATTAGATACCTTTTCAGACATTCGACAGAAGAAGAAAATTAATATTTATGCAGAGATGAATTTATTTCTGGAGAAAAGTAAATGCCTCTCACTTGAAATAAAGGAGGTCCATCATTGAATACTTCTACAGACATTCGACGGAAGAAGAAATATAATATTTATGCGGCGATGCATTTATTTCTGGAGGAAAGAAAATGCGTCTTCGTTCAAATAAAGACGTTTCATCTCTAAATAATTCTACAGGGATTCGACAGAAGATGAAACATAATATTTATGCGGAGATGCATTTATTTCTGGGGAAAAGTAAATGCCTCTCCGTTCAAACAAAGAAGATCCATCATTAGATACCTTTTCAGACATTCGACAGAAGAAGAAAATTAATATTTATGCAGAGATGAATTTATTTCTGGAGAAAAGTAAATGCCTCTCACTTGAAATAAAGGAGGTCCATCATTGAATACTTCTACAGACATTCGACGGAAGAAGAAATATAATATTTATGCGGCGATGCATTTATTTCTGGAGGAAAGAAAATGCGTCTTCGTTCAAATAAAGACGATTCATCTCTAAATAATTCTACAGGGATTCGGCAGAAGATGAAACACAATATTTATGCGGAGATGCATTTATTTCTGGGGAAAATTAAATGCCTCTCCGTTCAAACAAAGAAGATCCATCATTAGATACCTTTTCAGACATTCGACAGAAGAAGAAACATAATATTTATGCAGAGATGCATTTATTTCTGGAAAAAAGCAAATGCCTCTCTGTTGAAATCAAGAAGGTCAATTATTAAATAATTCTACAGACATTCAACCGAAGAAGAAATATAATATTTATTGCGGAGGTGCATTTAATTCTGTGGAAAAATGAATGCTTCTTCGTTCATATAAAGACGATTCATATCTAAATAATTTTAAAGGCTTTCGACAGATGATTAAATTTAATATTTATGCAGAGGTGCATTTATTTCTGGAGAAAAGTAAATGCCTCTCCGTTGAAATAAAGAGGTTCCATCATTGAATACCTCAACAGAAATTTGACAGAAGAAGAAATTTAATATTTATGCGGAGATGCATTTAATTTTGGAGAAAAGTAAATGTCTCTCCCTTGAAATAAAGAATATCCACCATTAAATATCTCTACAGAAATTCGACAGAAGAAGAAACATAATAATCACGAGGAGCTGCACTTATTTCTGGAGAAAAGTAAATGCCTCTCCATTGAAATAACGACGATTCATCTCAAAATATTTTTACAGACAAATAACAGGGACAAATAACAAAATATTTAAGCGGAGATGCATTTATTTCTGGGGAAAAGTAAATCCCTTTTCGTTGAAATAAAGACGATTCATCTCTAAATGATTCTAAAGGCTTTCGAAACGGGAAGAAATATAATATTTATGTGGACATGCATTTATTTCTGGAGGAAAGAAAATGATTCTTCGTTCAAATAAAGTCGATTCATCCTTAAATAATTCTACAGGGGTTCGACAGAAGAAGAAATTTAATTTTTATGTGGAGATGCATTTATTTCTCGGGAAAAGTAAATGCCTCTCCGTTGAAATAAAGAAGGTCATTCATTAAATACCTTTTCAGACATTCGACAGAAGAAGAAAAATAATATTTATGCGGAGATGCATTTATTTCTGGGAAAAAGTAAATGCGTCTTCGTTCAAATAAAGACGATTCGTCTCTAAATAATTCTACAGGGATTCGACAGAAGATGAAACATAATATTTATGCGGAGATGCAATTATTTCTGGGGAAAAGTAAATGCCCCTCCGTTCAAACAATGAATATCCATCATTAGATACCTTTTCAGACATTCGACAGAAGAAGAAACATAATATTTATGCGGAGATGCATTTATTTCTGGAGAAAAGTAAATGCCTCTCCGTTGAAATAAAGAAGGTCCATCATTGAATAGCTCTACAGAAATTCGGCAGAAGAAGAAAATTAATATTTATGCGGAGATGAATTTATTTCTGGAGAAAAATAAATGCCTCTCACTTGAAATAAAGGAGGTCCATCATTGAATACTTCTACAGACATTCGACGGAAGAAGAAATATAATATTTATGCGGCGATGCATTTATTTTTGGGGGAAAGAAAATGCGTCTTCGTTCAAATAAAGACGATTCATCTCTAAATAATTCTACAGGGATTCGACAGAAGATGAAACATAATATTTGTGCGGAGATGCATTTATTTCTAGGGAAAAGTAAATGCCTCTCCGTTCAAACAAAGAAGATCCATCATTAGATACCTTTTCAGACATTCGACAGAAGAAGAAACATAATATTTATGCGGAGATGCATTTATTTCTGGGGAAAAGTAAATGCCTCTCCGTTGAAATAAAGAAGGTCATTCATTAAATACCTTTCCAGACATTCGACAGAAGAAGAAACATAATATTTATGCGGAGAGGCATTTATTTCTGGAGAAAAGTAAATGCCTCTCCGTTGAAACAAAGAAGATCCATCATTAGATACCTTTGCAGACATTCGACAGAAGAAGAAACATAATATTTATGCGGAGATGCATTTATTTCTGGGGAAAAGTAAAAGCGTCTTTGTTCAAATAAAGAAGATGCATCTCTCGATAATTCTGATGGCATTCGACAGAAGAAGAAACATAATATTTATGCGGAGAGGCATTTATTTCTGGAGAAAAGTAAATGCCTCTCCGTTGAAATAAAGAAGGTCATTCATTAAATACCTTTTCAGACATTCGACAGAAGAAGAAAAATAATATGTATGCGGAGATGCATTTATTTCTGGGGAAAAGTAAATGCGTCTTCGTTCAAATAAAGACGATTCCTCTCTAAATAATTCTACAGGGATTCGACAGAAGATGAAACGTAATATTTATGCGGAGATTCATTTATTTCTGGGAAAAAGTAAATACCTCTCCGTTGAAACAAAGAAGATCCATCTCTTAGATACATTTTCAGACATTCGACAGAAGGAGAAACATAATATTTATGCGGAGAGGCATTTATTTCTGGGGAAAAGTAAATGCCTCTCCGTTGACACAAGGAAGATCCATCATTATATACCTTTTCAGACATTCGACAGAAGATGAAACATAATATTTATGCGGAGATGCATTTATTTCTGGGGAAAAGTAAAAGCGTCTTTGTTCAAATAAACAAGATGCATCTCTCGATAATTCTGATGGCATTCGACAGAAGAATAAATTTAATATTTAGGCGAGGATGCATTTATTTCTGTGGAAAAGTAAATTCCTCGCCGTTGAAACAAAGAAGATCCATCATTAGATACCTTTTCATACATTCGACAGAAGAAGAAACATAATATTTATGCGGAGATGCATTTATTTCTGGGGAAAAGTAAAAGCGTCTTTGTTCAAATAAAGAAGATGCATCTCTCGATAATTCTGATGGCATTCGACAGAAGAATAAATTTAATATTTAGGCGAGGATGCATTTATTTCTGTGGAAAAGTAAATTCCTCGCCGTTGAAACAAAGAAGATCCATCATTAGATACCTTTCCAGACATTCGACAGAAGAAGAAACATAATATTTATGCGGAGAGGCATTTATTTCTGGAGAAAAGTAAATGCCTCTCCCTTGAAACAAAGAAGATCCATCATTAGATACCTTTCCAGACATTCGACAGAAGAAGAAACATAATATTTATGCGGAGAGGCATTTATTTCTGGAGAAAAGTAAATGCCTCTCCCTTGAAACAAAGAAGATCCATCATTAGATACCTTTTCAGACATTCGACAGAAGAAGAAACATAATATTTATGCGGAGATGCATTTATTTCTGGGGAAAAGTAAATGCATTTTCGTTCAAACAAAGACGATTCATCTCTAAATAATTCTAAAGGCATTCGACAGAAGAAGAAATTTAATATTTATGCGGAGATGCATTTATTTCTGGGGAAAAGTAAATGTCTCTCCGTTGAAACAAAGTAGATCCATCATTAGATACCTCTTCAGAAATTCGACAGAAAAAGAAACATAATATTTATGCGGAGATGTATTTATATCTGGGGAAAAGAAATGCGTCTTCGTACAAACAAAGACGATTCATCTCTAAATAATTCTAAAGGCATTCGACAGAAGAAGAAAATAAATATTTATGCGGAGATGCATTTATTTCTGGGGAAAAGTAAATGCGTCTTCGTTCAAAAAAAGACGATGCATCTCTAGATAATTCTGAAGGCATTCGACGGAAGAAGAAATTTAATATTTATGCGGAGATGCATTTATTTCTGGGGAAAAACAAATGCCTCTCCCTTGAAATAAAGAAGGTCCATAATTGAATACTTCTACAGACATTCGACAGAAGAAGAAATATAATATTTATGCGGAGATGCATTTATTTCTGGAGAAAAGTAAATAACTCTCCATTGAAAAAAAGAAGGTCCATCATTGAATACCTCTACAGAAATTCCACAGAAGAAGAAATTTATTATTTATGCGGAGATGTATTTATTTCTGGAGAAAAGTAAATGCCTCTCCCTTGAAATAAAGAAGGTCCATCATTGAATACTTCTAAAGACATTCGACAGAAGAAGAAATATAATATTTATGCGGAGATACATTTATTTCTGGAGAAAAGTAAATGCCTCTCCGTTGAAATAAAGAAGGTCCATCATTAAATACCTCTACAGAAATTCGACAGCAGGAGAACATCAGTTTTATGCGGAGATGCATTTATTTCTGGAGAAATATTAATGCAACTCCGTTGAAATAAAGAAGGTCCATCATTAAATACTTCTACAGACATTCGACAGAAGAAAAAACATAATATTTATGCGGAGATGCATTTATTTCTGGGGAAAATTAAATGCCTCTTCGTTCAAATAAAGACGATTCATCATTTAATACCTTAACAGACATTCGATAGATGAATAAATACAATATATATGCGGACATGCATTTGTTTCTGGGGGAAAGAAAATGCTTCTTCGTTCAAATAAAGTCGATTCATTTTTAAATAATTCTACAGGGATTCGACAGAAGAAGAAATTTAATTTTTATGCGGAGATGCATTTATTTCTGAGGAAAAGAAAATGCCTCTCCGTTGAAATAAAGAAGGTCATTCATTAAATACCTCTTCAGACATTTGACAGCAGAAGAAACATAATATTTATATATTTATACGGAGATGAATATATTTCTGGGGAAAAGTAAATGCGTCTTCGTTCAAATAAAGACGATTCATCTCTAAATAATTCTACAGACATTCGACGTAATAGGAAAATAATATTTCTGCAGAGATGCATTTATTTCTGGGGAAAAGTAAATGCCTGTCCGTTGAAACAAAGAAGATCCATCATTAGATACGTTTTCAGACATTCGACAGAAGAAGGAACATAATATTTATGCGGAGAGGCATTTATTTCTGGGGAAAAGTAAATGCCTCTCCGTTGAAACAAAGAATATCCATCATTAGATACCTTTTCAGACATTCGACAGAAGAAGAAACATTATATTTATGCGGAGATGCATTTATTTCTGGGGAAAAGTAAAAGCGTCTTTGTTCAAATAAAGAAGATGCATCTCTCGATAATTCTGATGGCATTCCACAGAAGAATAAATTTAATATTTAGGCGAGGATGCATTTATTTCTGGGGAAAAGTAAATTCCTCGCCGTTGAAACAAAGAAGATCCATCATTAGATACCTCTTCAGAAATTCGACAGAAGAAGAAACATAATAATTATGAGGAGATGCATTTATTTCTGGAGAAAAGTAAATGCCTCTCCGTTGAAATAAAGACGATTCATCTCAAAATATTTTTACATACATTCGGCAGGACAAATAACAAAATATTTAAGCGGAGATGCATTTATTTCTGGGGAAAAGTAAATGCGTCTTCGTTCAAATAAGGAAGATGCATCTCTCGATAATTCTGAAGGCATTCGACAGAAGAATAAATTTAATATTTATGCGGAGTTGCATTTATTTCTGGAGAAAAGTAAATGCCTCTCCGTTGAAATAAAGAAGGTCCATCATTGAATAACTCTACAGAAATTCGGCAGAAGAAGAAAATTAATATTTATGCGGAGAAGTATTTATATCTGGGGAAAAGTAAATGCGTCTTCGTACAAACAAAGACGATTCATCTCTAAATAATTCTAAAGGCATTCGACAGAAGAAAAAAATAAATATTTATGCGGAGATGAATTTATTTCTGGAGGAAAGTAAATGCCTCTCCCTTGAAATAAAGGAGGTCCATCATGAATACTTCTACAGACATTCGACGGAAGAAGAAATATAATATTTATGCAGCGATGCATTTATTTCTGGAGGAAAGAAAATGCGGCTTCGTTCAAATAAAGACGATTCATCTCTAAATAATTCTACAGGGATTCGACAGAAGATGAAACATAATATTTATGCGGAGATGCATTCATTTCTGGGGAAAAGTAAATGCCTCTCCGTTCAAACAAAGAAGATCCATCATTAGATACCTTTTCAGATATTCGACAGAAGAAGAAACATAATATTTATGAGGAGATGCATTTATTTCTGGAGAAAAGTAAATGCCTCTCCGTTGAAATAAAGAAGGTCCATCATTGAATAGCTCTACAGAAATTCGGCAGAAGAAGAAAATTAATATTTATGCGGAGATGAATTTATTTCTGGAGAAAAGTAAATGCCTCTCCCTTGAAATAAAGGAGGTCCATCATTGAATACTTCTACAGACATTCGACGGAAGAAGAAATATAATATTTATGCGGTGATGCATTTATTTCTGGAGGAAAGAAAATGCGTCTTCGTTCAAATAAAGACGATTCATCTCTAAATAATTCTACAGGGATTCGACAGAAGATGAAACATAATATTTATGCGGAGATGCATTTATTTCTGGGGAAAAGTGAATGCCTCTCCGTTCAAACAAAGAAGATCCATCATTAGATACCTTTTCAGATATTCGACAGAAGAAGAAACATAATATTTATGCGGAGATGCATTTATTTCTGGGGAAAAGTAAATGCCTCTCCGTTGAAATAAAGACGATTCATCATTTAATACCTTAACAGACATTCGACAGAAGAAGAAACATAATATTTATTGCAGAGGTGCATTTATTTCTGGGGAAAAGTGAATGCTTCTTCGTTCATATAAAGGCGATTCATGTCTAAATAATTTAAAAGGCTTTCGACAGATGATTAAATTTAATATTTATGCAGAGATGCATTTATTTCAGGAGAAAAGTAAATGCCTCTCCGTTGAAAAAAAAAATGTCCATCATTGAATACCTCTGCAGAATTCGACTGAAGAAGAAATTTAATATGTATGCAGAGATGAATTTATTTCTGGAGAAAAGTAAATGCCTCTCCCTTGAAATAAAGAAGGTCCATCATTGAATACTTCTACAGACATTCCACAGAAGAAGAAATATAATATTTATGCGGAGATGCATTTATTTCTGGAGAAAAGTAAATGCCTCTCCATTGAGATAAAGAAGGTCCGTCATTAAATACCTCTACAGAAATTCAACAGCAGGAGAACATTATATTTATGCGAAGATGCATTTATTTCTGGAGAAAAGTAATTGCCTCTTCGTTCAAATAAAGACGATTCATATCTAAATAATTCTAAAGGCATTCGACAGATGACTAAAATTAATATTTATGCAGAGATGCATTTACTTCTGGAAAAAAGCAAATGCCTCTCTGTTGAAATCAAGTAGGTCAATTATTAAATACCTCTACAGAAATTTGACAGAAGAAGAAATTTAATATTTATACGGAGATGCATTTAATTTTGGAGAAAAGTAAATGCCTCTCCCTTGAAATAAAGAATATCCACCATTAAATACCTCTACAGAAATTCGACAGAAGAAGAAACATAATAATCACGAGGAGCTGCACTTATTTCTGGAGAAAAATAAATCCCTTTTCGTTGAAATAAAGACGATTCATCTCTAAATAATTCTAAAGGCATTCGAAACGGGAAGAAATATAATATTTATGTGGACATGCATTTATTTCTGGAGGAAAGAAAATGATTCTTCGTTCAAATAAAGTCGATTCATCCTTAAATAATTCTACAGGGGTTCGACAGAAGAAGAAATTTAATTTTTATGTGGAGATGCATTTATTTCTGGGGAAAAGTAAATGCCTCTCCGTTGAAATAAAGAAGGTCATTCATTAAATACCTTTTCAGACATTCGACAGAAGAAGAAAAATAATATTTATGCGGAGATGCATTTATTTCTGGAGAAAAGTAAATGCCTCTCCGTTCAAACAAAGAAGATCCATCATTAGATACCTTTTCAGACATTCGACAGAAGAAGAAAATTAATATTTATGCAGAGATGAATTTATTTCTGGAGAAAAGTAAATGCCTCTCACTTGAAATAAAGGAGGTCCATCATTGAATACTTCTACAGACATTCGACGGAAGAAGAAATATAATATTTATGCGGCGATGCATTTATTTCTGGAGGAAAGAAAATGCGTCTTCGTTCAAATAAAGACGATTCATCTCTAAATAATTCTACAGGGATTCGACAGAAGATGAAACACAATATTTATGCGGAGATGCATTTATTTCTGGGGAAAATTAAATGCCTCTCCGTTCAAACAAAGAAGATCCATCATTAGATACCTTTTCAGACATTCGACAGAAGAAGAAACATAATATTTATGCAGAGATGCATTTATTTCTGGAAAAAAGCAAATGCCTCTCTGTTGAAATCAAGAAGGTCAATTATTAAATAATTCTACAGACATTCAACCGAAGAAGAAATATAATATTTATTGCGGAGGTGCATTTAATTCTGTGGAAAAGTGAATGCTTCTTCGTTCATATAAAGACGATTCATATCTAAATAATTTTAAAGGCTTTCGACAGATGATTAAATTTAATATTTATGCAGAGATGCATTTATTTCTGGAGAAAAGTAAATGCCTCTCCGTTGAAATAAAGAAGTTCCATCATTGAATACCTCTACAGAAATTTGACAAAGAAGAAATTTAATATTTATGCGGAGATGCATTTAATTTTGGAGAAAAGTAAATGCCTCTCCCTTGAAATAAAGAATATCCACCATTAAATACCTCTACAGAAATTCGACAGAAGAAGTAACATAATAATCACGAGGAGCTGCACTTATTTCTGGAGAAAAGTAAATGCCTCTCCATTGAAATAACGACGATTCATCTCAGAATAATTTTACTGACAAATAACAGGGACAAATAACAAAATATTTAAGCGGAGATGCATTTATTTCTGGAGAAAAGTAAATCCCTTTTCGTTGAAATAAAGACGATTCATCTCTAAATAATTCTAAAGGCATTCGAAACGGGAAGAAATATAATATTTATGTGGACATGCATTTATTTCTGGAGGAAAGAAAATGATTCTTCATTCAAATAAACTCGATTCATCCTTAAATAATTCTACAGGGGATCGACAGAAGAAGAAATTTAATTTTTATGTGGAGATGCATTTATTTCTGGGGAAAAGTAAATGCCTCTCCGTTGAAATAAAGAAGGTCATTCATTAAATACCTTTTCAGACATTCGACAGAAGAAGAAAAATAATATTTATGCGGAGATGCATTTATTTCTGGGAAAAAGTAAATGCGTCTTCGTTCAAATAAAGACGATTCCTCTCTAAATAATTCTACAGGGATTCGACAGAAGATGAAACATAATATTTATGCGGAGATGCATTTATTTCTGGGGAAAAGTAAATGCCTCTCCGTTTAAACAAAGAAGATCCATCATTAGATACCTTTTCAGACATTCGACAGAAGAAGAAACATAATATTTATGCGGAGATGCATTTATTTCTGGAGAAAAATAAATGCCTCTCCGTTGAAATAAAGAAGGTCCATCATTGAATAGCTCTACAGAAATTCGGCAGAAGAAGAAAATTAATATTTATGCGAAGATGCATTTATTTCTGGAGAAAAGTAATTGCCTCTTCGTTCAAATAAAGACGATTCATATCTAAATAATTCTAAAGGCATTCGACAGATGACTAAAATTAATATTTATGCAGAGATGCATTTATTTCTGGAAAAAAGCAAATGCCTCTCTGTTGAAATCAAGAAGGTCAATTATTAAATAATTCTACAGACATTCAACCGAAGAAGAAATATAATATTTATTGCGGAGGTGCATTTAATTCTGTGGAAAAATGAATGCTTCTTCGTTCATATAAAGACGATTCATATCTAAATAATTTTAAAGGCTTTCGACAGATGATTAAATTTAATATTTATGCAGAGGTGCATTTATTTCTGGAGAAAAGTAAATGCCTCTCCGTTGAAATAAAGAGGTTCCATCATTGAATACCTCAACAGAAATTTGACAGAAGAAGAAATTTAATATTTATGCGGAGATGCATTTAATTTTGGAGAAAAGTAAATGTCTCTCCCTTGAAATAAAGAATATCCACCATTAAATATCTCTACAGAAATTCGACAGAAGAAGAAACATAATAATCACGAGGAGCTGCACTTATTTCTGGAGAAAAGTAAATGCCTCTTCATTGAAATAACGACGATTCATCTCAAAATATTTTTACAGACAAATAACAGGGACAAATAACAAAATATTTAAGCGGAGATGCATTTATTTCTGGGGAAAAGTAAATCCCTTTTCGTTGAAATAAAGACGATTCATCTCTAAATGATTCTAAAGGCTTTCGAAACGGGAAGAAATATAATATTTATGTGGACATGCATTTATTTCTGGAGGAAAGAAAATGATTCTTCGTTCAAATAAAGTCGATTCATCCTTAAATAATTCTACAGGGGTTCGACAGAAGAAGAAATTTAATTTTTATGTGGAGATGCATTTATTTCTCGGGAAAAGTAAATGCCTCTCCGTTGAAATAAAGAAGGTCATTCATTAAATACCTTTTCAGACATTCGACAGAAGAAGAAAAATAATATTTATGCGGAGATGCATTTATTTCTGGGAAAAAGTAAATGCGTCTTCGTTCAAATAAAGACGATTCGTCTCTAAATAATTCTACAGGGATTCGACAGAAGATGAAACATAATATTTATGCGGAGATGCAATTATTTCTGGGGAAAAGTAAATGCCCCTCCGTTCAAACAATGAATATCCATCATTAGATACCTTTTCAGACATTCGACAGAAGAAGAAACATAATATTTATGCGGAGATGCATTTATTTCTGGAGAAAAGTAAATGCCTCTCCGTTGAAATAAAGAAGGTCCATCATTGAATAGCTCTACAGAAATTCGGCAGAAGAAGAAAATTAATATTTATGCGGAGATGAATTTATTTCTGGAGAAAAATAAATGCCTCTCACTTGAAATAAAGGAGGTCCATCATTGAATACTTCTACAGACATTCGACGGAAGAAGAAATATAATATTTATGCGGCGATGCATTTATTTCTGGGGGAAAGAAAATGCGTCTTCGTTCAAATAAAGACGATTCATCTCTAAATAATTCTACAGGGATTCGACAGAAGATGAAACATAATATTTGTGCGGAGATGCATTTATTTCTAGGGAAAAGTAAATGCCTCTCCGTTCAAACAAAGAAGATCCATCATTAGATACCTTTTCAGACATTCGACAGAAGAAGAAACATAATATTTATGCGGAGATGCATTTATTTCTGGGGAAAAGTAAATGCCTCTCCGTTGAAATAAAGAAGGTCATTCATTAAATACCTTTCCAGACATTCGACAGAAGAAGAAACATAATATTTATGCGGAGAGGCATTTATTTCTGGAGAAAAGTAAATGCCTCTCCGTTGAAACAAAGAAGATCCATCATTAGATACCTTTGCAGACATTCGACAGAAGAAGAAACATAATATTTATGCGGAGATGCATTTATTTCTGGGGAAAAGTAAAAGCGTCTTTGTTCAAATAAAGAAGATGCATCTCTCGATAATTCTGATGGCATTCGACAGAAGAAGAAACATAATATTTATGCGGAGAGGCATTTATTTCTGGAGAAAAGTAAATGCCTCTCCGTTGAAATAAAGAAGGTCATTCATTAAATACCTTTTCAGACATTCGACAGAAGAAGAAAAATAATATGTATGCGGAGATGCATTTATTTCTGGGGAAAAGTAAATGCGTCTTCGTTCAAATAAAGACGATTCCTCTCTAAATAATTCTACAGGGATTCGACAGAAGATGAAACGTAATATTTATGCGGAGATTCATTTATTTCTGGGAAAAAGTAAATACCTCTCCGTTGAAACAAAGAAGATCCATCTCTTAGATACATTTTCAGACATTCGACAGAAGGAGAAACATAATATTTATGCGGAGAGGCATTTATTTCTGGGGAAAAGTAAATGCCTCTCCGTTGACACAAGGAAGATCCATCATTATATACCTTTTCAGACATTCGACAGAAGATGAAACATAATATTTATGCGGAGATGCATTTATTTCTGGGGAAAAGTAAAAGCGTCTTTGTTCAAATAAAGAAGATGCATCTCTCGATAATTCTGATGGCATTCGACAGAAGAATAAATTTAATATTTAGGCGAGGATGCATTTATTTCTGTGGAAAAGTAAATTCCTCGCCGTTGAAACAAAGAAGATCCATCATTAGATACCTTTTCATACATTCGACAGAAGAAGAAACATAATATTTATGCGGAGATGCATTTATTTCTGGGGAAAAGTAAAAGCGTCTTTGTTCAAATAAAGAAGATGCATCTCTCGATAATTCTGATGGCATTCGACAGAAGAATAAATTTAATATTTAGGCGAGGATGCATTTATTTCTGTGGAAAAGTAAATTCCTCGCCGTTGAAACAAAGAAGATCCATCATTAGATACCTTTCCAGACATTCGACAGAAGAAGAAACATAATATTTATGCGGAGAGGCATTTATTTCTGGAGAAAAGTAAATGCCTCTCCCTTGAAACAAAGAAGATCCATCATTAGATACCTTTTCAGACATTCGACAGAAGAAGAAACATAATATTTATGCGGAGATGCATTTATTTCTGGGGAAAAGTAAATGCATTTTCGTTCAAACAAAGACGATTCATCTCTAAATAATTCTAAAGGCATTCGACAGAAGAAGAAATTTAATATTTATGCGGAGATGCATTTATTTCTGGGGAAAAGTAAATGCCTCTCCGTTGAAACAAAGAAGATACATCATTAGATACCTCTTCAGACATTCGACAGAAGAAGAAACATAATATTTATTGCAGAGGTGCATTTATTTCTGGGGAAAAGTGAATGCTTCTTCGTTCATATAAAGGCGATTCATGTTTAAATAATTCTAAATGTTTTCGACAGATGATTAAATTTAATATTTATGCAGAGATGCATTTATTTCAGGAGAAAAGTAAATGCCTCTCCCTTGAAATAAAGAAAGTCCATCATTGAATACTTCTACAGACATTCGACAGAAGAAGAAATATAATATTTAAGCGGAAATGCATTTATTTCTGGAGAAAAGTAAATGCCTCTCCGTTGAAAAAAAAATGTTCATCATTGAATACTGCTACAGACATTCGACGGAAGAAGAAATATAATATTTATGCGGCGATGCATTTATTTCTGGAGGAAAGAAAATGCGTCTTCGTCCAAACGAAGACGATTCATCTCTAAATAATTCTGATGGCATTCGACAGAAGAATAAATTTAATATTTAGGCGAGGATGCATTTATTTCTGGGGAAAAGTAAATTCCTCGCCGTTGAAACAAAGAAGATCCATCATTAGATACCTTTTCAGACATTCGACAGAAGAAGAAACATAATATTTATGCGGAGATGCATTTATTTCTGGGGAAAAGTAAAAGCGTCTTTGTTCAAATAAAGAAGATGCATCTCTCGATAATTCTGATGGCACTCGACAGAAGAATAAATTTAATATTTAGGCGAGGATGCATTTATTTCTGGGGAAAATTAAATTCCTCGCCGTTGAAACAAAGAAGATCCATCATTAGATACCTCTTCAGAAATTCGACAGAAGAAGAAACATAATAATTATGAGGAGATGCATTTATTTCTGGAGAAAAGTAAAAGCCTCTCCGTTGAAATAAAGACGATTCATCTCAAAATATTTTTACATACATTCGGCAGGACAAATAACAATATATTTAAGCGGAGATGCATTTATTTCTGGGGAAAAGTAAATGCGTCTTCGTTAAAATAAGGAAGATGCATCTCTCGATAATTCTGAAGGCATTCGACAGAAGAATAAATTTAATATTTATGCGGAGATGCATTCATTTCTGGAGAAAAGTAAATGCCTCTCCGTTGAAATAAAGAAGGTCCATCATTGAGTAGCTCTACAGAAATTCGGCAGAAGAAGAAAATTATTATTTATGCGGAGATGCATTTATTTCTGGGGAAAAGTAAATGCCTCTCCGTTCAAACAAAGAAGATCCATCATTAGATACCTTTTAAGACATTCGACAGAAGAAGAAACATAATATTTATGCGGAGATGCATTTAATTCTAGGGAAAAGTAAATGCCTCTCCGTTGAAATAAAGAAGGTCATTCATTAAATACCTTTTCAGACATTCGACAGAAGAAGAAAAATAATATGTATGCGGAGATGCATTTATTTCTGGGGAAAAGTAAATGCGTCTTCGTTCAAATAAAGACGATTCATCTCTAAATAATTCTACAGGGATTCGACAGAAGATGAAACATAATATTTATGCGGAGATGCATTTATTTCTGGGGAAAAGTAAATGCGTCTTCTTTCAAATAAAGACGATTCCTCTCTAAATAATTCTACAGGGATTCGACAGAAGATGAAACGTAATATTTATGCGGAGATTCATTTATTTCTGGGAAAAAGTAAATACCTCTCCGTTGAAATAAAGAAGATCCATCATTAGATACCTTTTCAGACATTCGACAGAAGAAGAAACATAATATTTATGCGGAGAGGCATTTATTTCTTGGGAAAAGTAAATGCCTCTCCGTTGAAACAAAGAAGATCCATCATTATATACCTTTTCAGACATTCGACAGAAGAAGAAACATAATATTTATGCGGAGATGCATTTATTTCTAGGGAAAAGTAAATGCCTCTCCGTTGAAATAAAGAAGGTCATTCATTAAATACCTTTTCAGACATTCGACAGAAGAAGAAAAATAATATGTATGCGGAGATGCATTTATTTCTGGGGAAAAGTAAATGCGTCTTCGTTCAAATAAAGACGATTCATCTCTAAATAATTCTACAGGGATTCGACAGAAGATGAAACATAATATTTATGCGGAGATGCATTTATTTCTGGGGAAAAGTAAATGCGTCTTCGTTCAAATAAAGACGATTCCTCTCTAAATAATTCTACAGGGATTCGACAGAAGATGAAACGTAATATTTATGCGGAGATTCATTTATTTCTGTGAAAAAGTAAATACCTCTCCGTTGAAATAAAGAAGGTCATTCATTAAATACCTTTTCAGACATTCGACAGAAGAAGAAAAATAATATGTATGCGGAGATGCATTTATTTCTGGGGGAAAGAAAATGCTTCTTCGTTCAAATAATGTCGATTCATCTTAAATAATTCTACAGAAATTCTGCAGAAGAAGAAACATAATATTTATGCAGAGATGCATTTATTTCTAGGGAAAAGTAAATGCCTCTCCGTTGAAATAAAGAAGGTCATTTATTAAATACCTTTTCAGACATTCGACAGAAGAAGAAAAATAATATGTATGCGGAGATGCATTTATTTCTGGGGAAAAGTAAATGCGTCTTCGTTCAAATAAAGACGATTCATCTCTAAATAATTCTACAGGGATTCGACAGAAGATGAAACATAATATTTATGCGGAGTCGCATTTATTTCTGGGGAAAAGTAAATGCCTCTCCGTTCAAACAAAGAAGATCCATCATTAGATACCTTTTAAAGATATTCGACAGAAGAAGAAACATAATATTTATGCGGAGATGCATTTATTTCTAGGGAAAAGTAAATGCCTCTCCGTTGAAATAAAGAAGGTCATTCATTAAATACCTTTTCAGACATTCGACAGAAGAAGAAAATTAATATTTATGCAGAGATGCATTTATTTCTGGAAAAAAGCAAATGCCTCTCTGTTGAAATTAGTAGGTCAATTATTAAATACTTCTACAGACATTCAACCGAAGAAGAAATATAATATTTATTGCGGCGGTGCATTTAATTCTGTGGAAAAGTGAATGCTTCTTCGTTCATATAAAGACGATTCATGTTTAAATAATTCTAAAGGTTTTCGACAGATGATTAAATTTAATATTTATGCAGAGATGCATTTATTTCAGGAGAAAAGTAAATGCCTCTCCCTTGAAATAAAGAGGTTCCATCATTGAATACCTCTACAGAAATTTGACAGAAGAAGAAATTTAATATTTATGCGGAGATGCATTTAATTTTGGAGAAAAGTAAATGTCTCTCCCTTGAAATAAAGAATATCCACCATTAAATATCTCTACAGAAATTCGACAGAAGAAGAAACATAATAATCAGGAGGAGCTGCACTTATTTCTGGAGAAAAGTAAATGCCTCTCCATTGAAATAACGGCGATTCATCTCAAAATATTTTTACAGACAAATAACAGGGACAAATAACAAAATATTTAAGCGGAGATGCATTTATTTCTGGGGAAAAATAAATCCCTTTTCGTTGAAATAAAGACGATTCATCTCTAAATGATTCTAAAGGCTTTCGAAACGGGAAGAAATATAATATTTATGTGGACATGCATTTATTTCTGGAGGAAAGAAAATGATTCTTCGTTCAAATAAAGTCGATTCATCCTTAAATAATTCTACAGGGGTTCGACAGAAGAAGAAATTTAATTTTTATGTGGAGATGCATTTATTTCTCGGGAAAAGTAATTGCCTCTCCGTTGAAATAAAGAAGGTCATTCATTAAATACCTTTTCAGACATTCGACAGAAGAAGAAAAATAATATTTATGTGGAGATGCATTTATTTCTGGGAAAAAGTAAATGCGTCTTCGTTCAAATAAAGACGATTCCTCTCTAAATAATTCTACAGGGATTCGACAGAAGATGAAACATAATATTTATGCGGAGATGCAATTATTTCTGGGGAAAAGTAAATGCCTCTCCGTTCAAACAATGAAGATCCATCATTAGATACCTTTTCAGACATTCGACAGAAGAAGAAACATAATATTTATGCGGAGATGCATTTATTTCTGGAGAAAAGTAAATGCCTCTCCGTTGAAATAAAGAAGGTCCATCATTGAATAGCTCTACAGAAATTCGGCAGAAGAAGAAAATTAATATTTATGCAGACATGAATTTATTTCTGGAGAAAAGTAAATGCCTCTCACTTGAAATAAATGAGGTCCATCATTGAATACTTCTACAGACATTCGACGGAAGAAGAAATATAATATTTATGCGGCGATGCATTTATTTCTGGAGGAAAGAAAATGCGTCTTCGTTCAAATAAAGACGATTCATCTCTAAATAATTCTACAGGGATTCGACAGAAGATGAAACACAATATTTATGCGGAGATGCATTTATTTCTGGGGAAAATTAAATGCCTCTCCGTTCAAACAAAGAAGATCCATCATTAGATACCTTTTCAGACATTCGACAGAAGAAGAAACATAATATTTATGCAGAGATGCATTTATATCTGGAAAAAAGCAAATGCCTCTCTGTTGAAATCAAGAAGGTCAATTATTAAATAATTCTACAGACATTCAACCGAAGAAGAAATATAATATTTATTGCGGAGGTGCATTTAATTCTGTGGAAAAGTGAATGCTTCTTCGTTCATATAAAGACGTTTCATATCTAAATAATTTTAAAGGCTTTCGACAGATGATTAAATTTAATATTTATGCAGAGATGCATTTATTTCTGGAGAAAAGTAAATGCCTCTCCGTTGAAATAAAGAAGTTCCATCATTGAATACCTCTACAGAAATTTGACAGAAGAAGAAATTTAATATTTATGCGGAGATGCATTTAATTTTGGAGAAAAGTAAATGCCTCTCCCTTGAAATAAAGAATATCCACCATTAAATACCTCTACAGAAATTCGACAGAAGAAGTAACATAATAATCACAAGGAGCTGCACTTATTTCTGGAGAAAAGTAAATGCCTCTCCATTGAAATAACGACGATTCATCTCAAAATAATTTTACTGACAAATAACAGGGACAAATAACAAAATATTTAAGCGGAGATGCATTTATTTCTGGGGAAAAGTAAATCCCTTTTCGTTGAAATAAAGACGATTCATCTCTAAATAATTCTAAAGGCATTCGAAACGGGAACAAATATAATATTTATGTGGACATGCATTTATTTCTGGAGGAAAGAAAATGATTCTTCATTCAAATAAAGTCGATTCATCCTTAAATAATTCTACAGGGGATCGACAGAAGAAGAAATTTAATTTTTATGTGGAGATGCATTTATTTCTGGGGAAAAGTAAATGCCTCTCCGTTGAAATAAAGAAGGTCATTCATTAAATACCTTTTCAGACATTCGACAGAAGAAGAAAAATAATATTTATGCGGAGATGCATTTATTTCTGGGAAAAAGTAAATGCGTCTTCGTTCAAATAAAGACGATTCCTCTCTAAATATTTCTACAGGGATTCGACAGAAGATGAAACATAATATTTATGCGGAGATGCATTTATTTCTGGGGAAAAGTAAATGCCTCTCCGTTCAAACAAAGAAGATCCATCATTAGATACCTTTTCAGACATTCGACAGAAGAAGAAACATAATATTTATGCGGAGATGCATTTATTTCAGGAGAAAAATAAATGCCTCTCCGTTAAAATAAAGAAGGTCCATCATTGAATAGCTCTACAGAAATTCGGCAGAAGAAGAAAATTAATATTTATGCGAAGATGCATTTATTTCTGGAGAAAAGTAATTGCCTCTTCGTTCAAATAAAGACGATTCATATCTAAATAATTCTAAAGGCATTCGACAGATGACTAAAATTAATATTTATGCAGAGATGCATTTATTTCTGGAAAAAAGCAAATGCCTCTCTGTTGAAATCAAGTAGGTCAATTATTAAATACTTCTACAGACATTCAACCGAAGAAGAAATATAATATTTATTGTGGAGGTGCATTTAATTCTGTGGAAAAGTGAATGCTTCTTCGTTCATATAAAGACGATTCATATCTAAATAATTTTAAAGGCTTTCGACAGATGATTAAATTTAATATTTATGCAGAGGTGCATTTATTTCTGGAGAAAAGTAAATGCCTCTCCGTTGAAATAAAGAGGTTCCATCATTGAATACCTCTACAGAAATTTGGCAGAAGAAGAAATTTAATATTTATGCGGAGATGCATTTAATTTTGGAGAAAAGTAAATGTCTCTCCCTTGAAATAAAGAATATCCACCATTAAATATCTCTACAGAAATTCGACAGAAGAAGAAACATAATAATCACGAGGAGCTGCACTTATTTCTGGAGAAAAGTAAATGCCTCTCCATTGAAATAACGACGATTCATCTCAAAATATTTTTACAGACAAATAACAGGGACAAATAACAAAATATTTAAGCGGAGATGCATTTATTGCTGGGGAAAAGGAAATCACTTTTCGTTGAAATAAAGACGATTCATCTCTAAATGATTCTAAAGGCTTTCGAAACGGGAAGAAATATAATATTTATGTGGACATGCATTTATTTCTGGAGGAAAGAAAATGATTCTTCGTTCAAATAAAGTCGATTCATCCTTAAATAATTCTACAGGGGTTCGACAGAAGAAGAAATTTAATTTTTATGTGGAGATGCATTTATTTCTCGGGAAAAGTAAATGCCTCTCCGTTGAAATAAAGAAGGTCATTCATTAAATACCTTTTCAGACATTCGACAGAAGAAGAAAAATAATATTTATGCGGAGATGCATTTATTTCTGGGAAAAAGTAAATGCGTCTTCGTTCAAATAAAGACGATTCCTCTCTAAATAATTCTACAGGGATTCGACAGAAGATGAAACATAATATTTATGCGGAGAAGCAATTATTTCTGGGGAAAAGTAAATTCCTCTCCGTTCAAACAATGAAGATCCATCATTAGATACCTTTTCAGACATTCGACAGAAGAAGAAACATAATATTTATGCGGAGATGCATTTATTTCTGGAGAAAAGTAAATTCCTCTCCGTTGAAATAAAGAAGGTCCATCATTGAATAGCTCTACAGAAATTCGGCAGAAGAAGAAAATTAATATTTATGCGGAGATGAATTTATTTCTGGAGAAAAATAAATGCCTCTCACTTGAAATAAAGGAGGTCCATCATTGAATACTTCTACAGACATTCGACGGAAGAAGAAATATAATATGTATGCGGCGATGCATTTATTTCTGGGGGAAAGAAAATGCGTCTTCGTTCAAATAAAGACGATTCATCTCTAAATAATTCTACAGGGATTCGACAGAAGATGAAACATAATATTTGTGCGGAGATGCATTTATTTCTAGGGAAAAGTAAATGCCTCTCCGTTCAAACAAAGAAGATCCATCATTAGATACCTTTTCAGACATTCGACAGAAGAAGAAACATAATATTTATGCGGAGATGCATTTATTTCTGGGGAAAAGTAAATGCCTCTCCGTTGAAATAAAGAAGGTCATTCATTGAATAGCTCTACAGAAATTCGGCAGAAGAAGAAAATTAATATTTATGCGAAGATGCATTTTATTCTGGGGAAAAGTAAATGCGTCTTCGTTAAAATAAAGACGATTCCTCTCTAAAAAATTCTACAGGGATTCGACAGAAGATGAAACATAATATTTATGCGGAGAGGCATTTATTTCTGGGGAAAATTAAATACCTCTCCGTTGAAACAAAGAAGATCCATCATTAGATACCTTTCCAGACATTCGACAGAAGAAGAAACATAATATTTATGCGGAGAGGCATTTATTTCTGGAGAAAAGTAAATGCCTCTCCGTTGAAACAAAGAAGATCCATCATTAGATACCTTTGCAGACATTCGACAGAAGAAGAAACATAATATTTATGCGGAGATGCATTTATTTCTGGGGAAAAGTAAAAGCGTCTTTGTTCAAATAAAGAAGATGCATCTCTCGATAATTCTGATGGCATTCGACAGAAGAAGAAACATAATATTTATGCGGAGAGGCATTTATTTCTGGAGAAAAGTAAATGCTTCTCCGTTGAAATATAGAAGGTCATTCATTAAATACCTTTTCAGACATTCGACAGAAAAAATAATATGTATGCGGAGATGCATTTAATTCTGGGGAAAAGTAAATGCGTCTTCATTAAAATAAAGACGATTCATCTCTAAATAATTCTACAGGGATTCGACAGAAGAAGAAATTTAATTTTTATGTGGAGATGCATTTATTTCTGGGGAAAAGTAAATGCCTCTCCGTTGAAATAAAGAAGGTCATTCATTAAATACCTTTTCAGACATTCGACAGAAGAAGAAAAATAATATTTATGCGGAGATGCATTTATTTCTGGAGAAAAGTAAATGCCTCTCCGTTCAAACAAAGAAGATCCATCATTAGATACCTTTTCAGACATTCGACAGAAGAAGAAAATTAATATTTATGCAGAGATGAATTTATTTCTGGAGAAAAGTAAATGCCTCTCACTTGAAATAAAGGAGGTCCATCATTGAATACTTCTACAGACATTCGACGGAAGAAGAAATATAATATTTATGCGGCGATGCATTTATTTCTGGAGGAAAGAAAATGCGTCTTCGTTCAAATAAAGACGATTCATCTCTAAATAATTCTACAGGGATTCGACAGAAGATGAAACGTAATATTTATGCGGAGATTCATTTATTTCTGAGAAAAAGTAAATACCTCTCCGTTGAAACAAAGAAGATCCATCATTAGATACCTTTTCAGACATTCGACAGAAGGAGAAACATAATATTTATGCGGAGAGGCATTTATTTCTGGGGAAAAGTAAATGCCTCTCCGTTGAAACAAGGAAGATCCATCATTATATACCTTTTCAGACATTCGACAGAAGAAGAAACATAATATTTATGCGGAGATGCATTTATTTCTGGGGAAAAGTAAATGCCTCTCCGTTGAAATAAAGACGATTCATCATTTAATACCTTAACAGACATTCGACAGAAGAAGAAACATAATATTTATTGCAGAGGTGCATTTATTTCTGGGGAAAAGTGAATGCTTCTTCGTTCATATAAAGGCGATTCATGTCTAAATAATTCAAAAGGCTTTCGACAGATGATTAAATGTAATATTTATGCAGAGTTGCATTTATTTCAGGAGAAAAGTAAATGCCTCTCCGTTGAAAAAAAAATGTCCATCATTGAATACCTCTGCAGAATTCGACTGAAGAAGAAATTTAATATGTATGCAGAGATGAATTTATTTCTGGAGAAAAGTAAATGCCTCTCCCTTGAAATAAAGAAGGTCCATCATTGAATACTTCTACAGACATTCCACAGAAGAAGAAATATAATATTTATGCGGAGACGCATTTATTTCTGGAGAAAAGTAAATGCCTCTCCATTGAGATAAAGAAGGTCCGTCATTAAATACCTCTACAGAAATTCAACAGCAGGAGAACAATATATTTATGCGAAGATGCATTTATTTCTGGAGAAAAGTAATTGCCTCTTCGTTCAAATAAAGACGATTCATATCTAAATAATTCTAAAGGCATTCGACAGATGAATAAAATTAATATTTATGCAGAGATGAATTTACTTCTGGAAAAAAGCAAATGCCTCTCTGTTGAAATCAAGTAGGTCAATTATTAAATACCTCTACAGAAATTTGACAGAAGAAGAAATTTAATATTTATACGGAGATGCATTTAATTTTGGAGAAAAGTAAATGCCTCTCCCTTGAAATAAAGAATATCCACCATTAAATACCTCTACAGAAATTCGACAGAAGAAGAAACATAATAATCACGAGGAGCTGCACTTATTTCAGGAGAAAAATAAATCCCTTTTCGTTGAAATAAAGACGATTCATCTCTAAATAATTCTAAAGGCATTCGAAACGGGAAGAAATATAATATTTATGTGGACATGCATTTATTTCTGGAGGAAAGAAAATGATTCTTCGTTCAAATAAAGTCGATTCATCCTTAAATAATTCTACACGGGTTCGACAGAAGAAGAAATTTAATTTTTATGTGGAGATGCATTTATTTCTGGGGAAAAGTAAATGCCTCTCCGTTGAAATAAAGAAGGTCATTCATTAAATACCTTTTCAGACATTCGACAGAAGAAGAAAAATAATATTTATGCGGAGATGCATTTATTTCTGGAGAAAAGTAAATGCCTCTCCGTTCAAACAAAGAAGATCCATCATTAGATACCTTTTCAGACATTCGACAGAAGAAGAAAATTAATATTTATGCAGAGATGATTTTTTTTCTGGAGAAAAGTAAATGCCTCTCACTTTAAATAAAGGAGGTCCATCATTGAATACTTCTACAGACATTCGACGGAAGAAGAAATATAATATTTATGCGGCGATGCATTTATTTCTGGAGGAAAGAAAATGCGTCTTCGTTCAAATAAAGACGATTCATCTCTAAATAATTCTACAGGGATTCGACAGAAGATGAAACATAATATATATGCGGAGATGCATTTATTTCTGGGGAAAAGAAAATGCCTCTCCGTTCAAACAAAGAAGATCCATCATTAGATACCTTTTCAGACATTCGACAGAAGAAGAAAATTAATATTTATGCAGAGATGAATTTATTTCTGGAGAAAAGTAAATGCCTCTCACTTGAAATAAAGGAGGTCCATCATTGAATACTTCTACAGACATTCGACGGAAGAAGAAATATAATATTTATTGCGGAGGAGCATTTAATTCTGTGGAAAAGTGAATGCTTCTTCGTTCATATAAAGACGATTCATATCTAAATAATTTTAAAGGCTTTCGACAGATGATTAAATTTAATATTTATGCAGAGATGCATTTATTTCTGGAGAAAAGTAAATGCCTCTCCGTTGAAATAAAGAAGTTCCATCATTGAATACCTCTACAGAAATTTGACAGAAGAAGAAATTTAATATTTATGCGGAGATGCATTTAATTTTGGAGAAAAGTAAATGCTTCTCCCTTGAAATAAAGAATATCTACCATTAAATACCTCTACAGAAATTCGACAGAAGAAGTAACATAATAATCACGAGGAGCTGCACTTATTTCTGGAGAAAAGTAAATGCCTCTCCATTGAAATAACGACGATTCATCTCAAAATAATTTTACTGACAAATAACAGGGACAAATAACAAAATATTTAAGCGGAGATGCATTTATTTCTGGGGAAAAGTAAATCCCTTTTCGTTGAAATAAAGACGATTCATCTCTAAATAATTCTAAAGGCATTCGAAACGGGAAGAAATATAATATTTATGTGGACATGCATTTATTTCTGGAGGAAAGAAAATGATTCTTCATTCAAATAAAGTCGATTCATCCTTAAATAATTCTACAGGGGATCGACAGAAGAAGAAATTTAATTTTTATGTGGAGATGCATTTATTTCTGGGGAAAAGTAAATGCCTCTCCGTTGAAATAAAGAGGGTCATTCATTAAATACCTATTCAGACATTCGACAGAAGAAGAAAAATAATATTTATGCGGAGATGCATTTATTTCTGGGAAAAAGTAAATGCGTCTTCGTTCAAATAAAGACGATTCCTCTCTAAATAATTCTACAGGGATTCGACAGAAGATGAAACATAATATTTATGCGGAGATGCATTTATTTCTGGGGAAAAGTAAATGCCTCTCCGTTCAAACAAAGAAGATCCATCATTAGATACCTATTCAGACATTCGACAGAAGAAGAAACATAATATTTATGCGGAGATGCATTTATTTCTGGAGAAAAATAAATGCCTCTCCGTTGAAATAAAGAAGGTCCATCATTGAATAGCTCTACAGAAATTCGGCAGAAGAAGAAAATTAATATTTATGCGAAGATGCATTTATTTCTGGAGAAAAGTAATTGCCTCTTCGTTCAAATAAAGACGATTCATATCTAAATAATTCTAAAGGCATTCGACAGATGACTAAAATTAATATTTATGCAGAGATGCATTTATTTCTGGAAAAAAGCAAATGCCTCTCTGTTGAAATCAAGTAGGTCAATTATTAAATACTTCTACAGACATTCAACCGAAGAAGAAATATAATATTTATTGCGGAGGTGCATTTAATTCTGTGGAAAAGTGAATGCTTCTTCGTTCATATAAAGACGATTCATATCTAAATAATTTTAAAGGCTTTCGACACATGATTAAATTTAATATTTATGCAGAGGTGCATTTATTTCTGGAGAAAAGTAAATGCCTCTCCGTTGAAATAAAGAGGTTCCCTCATTGAATACCTCTACAGAAATTTGACAGAAGAAGAAATTTAATATTTATGCGGAGATGCATTTAATTTTGGAGAAAAGTAAATGTCTCTCCCTTGAAATAAAGAATATCCACCATTAAATATCTCTACAGAAATTCCACAGAAGAAGAAACATAATAATAACGAGGAGCTGCACTTATTTCTGGAGAAAAGTAAATGCCTCTCCATTGAAATAACGACGATTCATCTCAAAATATTTTTACAGACAAATAACAGGGACAAATAACAAAATATTTAAGCGGAGATGCATTTATTTCTGGGGAAAAGTAAATCCCTTTTCGTTGAAATAAAGACGATTCATCTCTAAATGATTCTAAAGGCTTTCGAAACGGGAAGAAATATAATATTTATGTTGACATGCATTTATTTCTGGAGGAAAGAAAATGATTCTTCGTTCAAATAAAGTCGATTCATCCTTAAATAATTCTACAGGGGTTCGACAGAAGAAGAAATTTAATTTTTATGTGGAGATGCATTTATTTCTCGGGAAAAGTAAATGCCTCTCCGTTGAAATAAAGAAGGTCATTCATTAAATACCTTTTCAGACATTCGACAGAAGAAGAAAAATAATATGTATGCGGAGATGCATTTATTTCTGGGGAAAAGTAAATGCGTCTTCGTTCAAATAAAGACGATTCATCTCTAAATAATTCTACAGGGATTCGACAGAAGATGAAACATAATATTTATGCGGAGATGCATTTATTTCTGGGGAAATGTATATGCGTCTTCGTTCAAATAAAGACGATTCCTCTCTAAATAATTCTACAGGGATTCGACAGAAGATGAAACGTAATATTTATGCGGAGATTCATTTATTTCTGGGAAAAAGTAAATACCTCTCCGTTGAAACAAAGAAGATCCATCATTAGATACCTTTTCAGACATTCGACAGAAGGAGAAACATAATATTTATGCGGAGAGGCATTTATTTCTGGGGAAAAGTAAATGCCTCTCCGTTGAAACAAGGAAGATCCATCATTATATACCTTTTCAGACATTCGACAGAAGAAGAAACATAATATTTATGCGGAGATGCATTTATTTCTGGAGAAAAGTAAATGCCTCTCCGTTGAAATAAAGAAGGTCCATCATTGAATAGCTCTACAGAAATACGGCAGAAGAAGAAAATTAATATTTATGCAGAGATGAATTTATTTCTGGAAAAAAGTAAATGCCTCTCACTTGAAATAAAGGAGGTCCATCATTGAATACTTCTACAGACATTCGACGGAAGAAGAAATATAATATTTATGCGGCGATGCATTTATTTCTGGAGGAAAGAAAATGCGTCTTCGTTCAAATAAAGACGATTCATCTCTAAATAATTCTACAGGGATTCGACAGAAGATGAAACACAATATTTATGCGGAGATGCATTTATTTCTGGAAAAAAGCAAATGCCTCTCTGTTGAAATCAAGAAGGTCAATTATTAAATAATTCTACAGACATTCAACCGAAGAAGAAATATAATATTTATTGCGGAGGTGCATTTAATTCTGTGGAAAAGTGAATGCTTCTTCGTTAATATAAAGGCGATTCATATCTAAATAATTTTAAAGGCTTTCGACAGATGATTAAATTTAATATTTATGCAGAGATGCATTTATTTCTGGAGAAAAGTAAATTCCTCTCCGTTGAAATAAAGAAGTTCCATCATTGAATACCTCTACAGAAATTTGACAGAAGAAGAAATTTAATATTTATGCGGAGATGCATTTAATTTTGGAGAAAAGTAAATGCCTCTCCCTTGAAATAAAGAATATCCACCATTAAATACCTCTACAGAAATTCGACAGAAGAAGTAACATAATAATCACGAGGAGCTGCACTTATTTCTGGAGAAAAGTAAATGCCTCTCCATTGAAATAACGACGATTCATCTCAAAATAATTTTACTGACAAATAACAGGGACAAATAACAAAATATTTAAGCGGAGATGCATTTATTTCTGGGGAAAAGTAAATCCCTTTTCGTTGAAATAAAGACGATTCATCTCTAAATAATTCTAAAGGCATTCGAAACGGGAAGAAATATAATATTTATGTGGACATGCATTTATTTCTGGAGGAAAGAAAATGATTCTTCATTCAAATAAAGTCGATTCATCCTTAAATAATTCTACAGGGGATCGACAGAAGAAGAAATTTAATTTTTATGTGGAGATGCATTTATTTCTGAGGAAAAGTAAATGCCTCTCCGTTCAAACAAAGAAGATCCATCATTAGATACCTTTTCAGACATTCGACGGAAGAAGAAACATAATATTTATGCGGAGATGCATTTATTTCTGGAGAAAAATAAATGCCTCTCCGTTGAAATAAAGAATGTCCATCATTGAATAGCTCTACAGAAATTCGGCAGAAGAAGAAAATTAATATTTATGCGAAGATGCATTTATTTCTGGAGAAAAGTAATTGCCTCTTCGTTCAAATAAAGGCGATTCATATCTAAATAATTCTAAAGGCATTCGACAGATGACTAAAATTAATATTTATGCAGAGATGCATTTATTTCTGGAAAAAAGCAAATGCCTCTCTGTTGAAATCAAGTAGGTCAATTATTAAATACTTCTACAGACATTCAACCGAAGAAGAAATATAATATTTATTGCGGAGGTGCATTTAATTCTGTGGAAAAGTGAATGCTTCTTCGTTCATATAAAGACGATTCATATCTAAATAATTTTAAAGGCTTTCGACAGATGATTAAATTTAATATTTATGCAGAGGTGCATTTATTTCTGGAGAAAAGTAAATGCCTCTCCGTTGAAATAAAGAGGTTCCATCATTGAATACCTCTACAGAAATTTGACAGAAGAAGAAATTTAATATTTATGCGGAGATGCATTTAATTTTGGAGAAAAGTAAATGTCTCTCCCTTGAAATAAAGAATATCCACCATTAAATATCTCTACAGAAATTCGACAGAAGAAGAAACATAATAATCACGAGGAGCTGCACTTATTTCTGGAGAAAAGTAAATGCCTCTCCATTGAAATAACGACGATTCATCTCAAAATATTTTTACAGACAAATAACAGGGACAAATAACAAAATATTTAAGCGGAGATGCATTTATTTCTGGGGAAAAGTAAATCCCTTTTCGTTGAAATAAAGACGATTCATCTCTAAATAATTCTAAAGGCATTCGAAACGGGAAGAAATATAATATTTATGTGGACATGCATTTATTTCTGGAGGAAAGAAAATGATTCTTCATTCAAATAAAGTCGATTCATCCTTAAATAATTCTACAGGGGATCGACAGAAGAAGAAATTTAATTTTTATGTGGAGATGCATTTATTTCTGGGGAAAAGTAAATGCCTCTCCGTTGAAATAAAGAAGGTCATTCATTAAATACCTTTTCAGACATTCGACAGAAGAAGAAAAATAATATTTATGCGGAGATGCATTTATTTCTGGGAAAAAGTAAATGCGTCTTCGTTCAAATAAAGACGATTCCTCTCTAAATAATTCTACAGGGATTCGACTGAAGATGAAACATAATATTTATGCGGAGATGCATTTATTTCTGGGGAAAAGTAAATGCCTCTCCGTTCAAACAAAGAAGATCCATCATTAGATACCTTTTCAAACATTCGACAGAAGAAGAAACATAATATTTATGCGGAGATGCATTTATTTGTGGAGAAAAGTAAATGCCTCTCCGTTGAAATAAAGAAGGTCCATCATTGAATAGCTCTACAGAAATTCGGCAGAAGAAGAAAATTAATATTTATGCGGAGATGAATTTATTTCTGGAGAAAAATAAATGCCTCTCACTTGAAATAAAGGAGGTCCATCATTGAATACTTCTACAGACATTCGACGGAAGAAGAAATATAATATTTATGCGGCGATGCATTTATTTCTGGGGGAAAGAAAATGCGTCTTCGTTCAAATAAAGACGATTCATCTCTAAATAATTCTACAGGGATTCGACAGAAGATGAAACATAATATTTGTGCGGAGATGCATTTATTTCTAGGGAAAAGTAAATGCCTCTCCGTTCAAACAAAGAAGATCCATCATTAGATACCTTTTCAGACATTCGACAGAAGAAGAAACATAATATTTATGCGGAGATGCATTTATTTCTGGGGAAAAGTAAATGCCTCTCCGTTGAAATAAAGAAGGTTATTCATTAAATACATTTTCAGACATTCGACAGAAGAAGAAAAATAATATGTATGCGGAGATGCATTTATTTCTGGGGAAAAGTAAATGCGTCTTCGTTCAAATAAAGACGATTCCTCTCTAAATAATTCTACAGGGATTCGACAGAAGATGAAACATAATATTTATGCGGAGAGGCATTTATTTCTGGGGAAAAGTAAATACCTCTCCGTTGAAACAAAGAAGATCCATCATTAGATACCTTTCCAGACATTCGACAGAAGAAGAAACATAATATTTATGCGGAGAGGCATTTATTTCTGGAGAAAAGTAAATGCCTCTCCGTTGAAACAAAGAAGATCCATCATTAGATACCTTTGCAGACATTCGACAGAAGAAGAAACATAATATTTATGCGGAGATGCATTTATTTCTGGGGAAAAGTAAAAGCGTCTTTGTTCAAATAAAGAAGATGCATCTCTCGATAATTCTGATGGCATTCGACAGAAGAAGAAACATAATATTTATGCGGAGAGGCATTTATTTCTGGAGAAAAGTAAATGCCTGTCCGTAGAAATAAAGAAGGTCATTCATTAAATACCTTTTCAGACATTCGACAGAAGAAGAAAAATAATATGTATGCGGAGATGCATTTATTTCTGGGGAAAAGTAAATGCGTCTTCGTTCAAATAAAGACGATTCATCTCTAAATAATTCTACAGGGATTCGACAGAAGATGAAACATAATATTTATGCGGAGATGCATTTATTTCTGGGGAAATGTATATGCGTCTTCGTTCAAATAAAGACGATTCCTCTCTAAATAATTCTACAGGGATTCGACAGAAGATGAAACGTAATATTTATGCGGAGATTCATTTATTTCTGGGAAAAAGTAAATACCTCTCCGTTGAAACAAAGAAGATCCATCATTAGATACCTTTTCAGACATTCGACAGAAGGAGAAACATAATATTTATGCGGAGAGGCATTTATTTCTGGGGAAAAGTAAATGCCTCTCCGTTGAAACAAGGAAGATCCATCATTATATACCTTTTCAGACATTCGACAGAAGAAGAAACATAATATTTATGCGGAGATGCATTTATTTCTGGAGAAAAGTAAATGCCTCTCCGTTGAAATAAAGAAGGTCCATCATTGAATAGCTCTACAGAAATTCGGCAGAAGAAGAAAATTAATATTTATGAAGAGATGAATTTATTTCTGGAGAAAAGTAAATGCCTCTCACTTGAAATAAAGGAGGTCCATCATTGAATACTTCTACAGACATTCGACGGAAGAAGAAATATAATATTTATGCGGCGATGCATTTATTTCTGGAGGAAAGAAAATGCGTCTTCGTTCAAATAAAGACGATTCATCTCTAAATAATTCTACAGGGATTCGACAGAAGATAAAACACAATATTTATGCGGAGATGCATTTATTTCCGGGGAAAATTAAATGCCTCTCCGTTCAAACAAAGAAGATCCATCATTAGATACCTTTTCAGACATTCGACAGAAGAAGAAACATAATATTTATTCAGAGATGCATTTATTTCTGGAAAAAAGCAAATGCCTCTCTGTTGAAATCAAGAATGTCAATTATTAAATAATTCTACAGACATTCAACCGAAGAAGAAATATAATATTTATTGCGGAGGTGCATTTAATTCTGTGGAAAAGTGAATGCTTCTTCGTTCATATAAAGACGATTCATATCTAAATAATTTTAAAGGCTTTCGACAGATGATTAAATTTAATATTTATGCAGAGATGCATTTATTTCTGGAGAAAAGTAAATTCCTCTCCGTTGAAATAAAGAAGTTCCATCATTGAATACCTCTACAGAAATTTGACAGAAGAAGAAATTTAATATTTATGCGGAGATGCATTTAATTTTGGAGAAAAGTAAATGCCTCTCCCTTGAAATAAAGAATATCCACCATTAAATACCTCTACAGAAATTCGACAGAAGAAGTAACATAATAATCACGAGGAGCTGCACTTATTTCTGGAGAAAAGTAAATGCCTCTCCATTGAAATAACGACGATTCATCTCAAAATAATTTTACTGACAAATAACAGGGACAAATAACAAGATATTTAAGCGGAGATGCATTTATTTCTGGGGAAAAGTAAATCCCTTTTCGTTGAAATAAAGACGATTCATCTCTAAATAATTCTAAAGGCATTCGAAACGGGAAGAAATATAATATTTATGTGGACATGCATTTATTTCTGGAGGAAAGAAAATGATTCTTCATTCAAATAAAGTCGATTCATCCTTAAATAATTCTACAGGGGATCGACAGAAGAAGAAATTTAATTTTTATGTGGAGATGCATTTATTTCTGGGGAAAAGTAAATGCCTCTCCGTTGAAATAAAGAAGGTCATTCATTAAATACCTTTTCAGACATTCGACAGAAGAAGAAAAATAATATTTATGCGGAGATGCATTTATTTCTGGGAAAAAGTAAATGCGTCTTCGTTCAAATAAAGACGATTCCTCTCTAAATAATTCTACAGGGATTCGACAGAAGATGAAACATAATATTTATGCGGAGATGCATTTATTTCTGAGGAAAAGTAAATGCCTCTCCGTTCAAACAAAGAAGATCCATCATTAGATACCTTTTCAGACATTCGACGGAAGAAGAAACATAATATTTATGCGGAGATGCATTTATTTCTGGAGAAAAATAAATGCCTCTCCGTTGAAATAAAGAAGGTCCATCATTGAATAGCTCTACAGAAATTCGGCAGAAGAAGAAAATTAATATTTATGCGAAGATGCATTTATTTCTGGAGAAAAGTAATTGCCTCTTCGTTCAAATAAAGACGATTCATATCTAAATAATTCTAAAGGCATTCGACAGATGACTAAAATTAATATTTATGCAGAGATGCATTTATTTCTGGAAAAAAGCAAATGCCTCTCTCTGTTGAAATCAAGTAGGTCAATTATTAAATACTTCTACAGACATTCAACCGAAGAAGAAATATAATATTTATTGCGGAGGTGCATTTAATTCTGTGGAAAAGTGAATGCTTCTTCGTTCATATAAAGACGATTCATATCTAAATAATTTTAAAGGCTTTCGACAGATGATTAAATTTAATATTTATGCAGAGGTGCATTTATTTCTGGAGAAAAGTAAATGCCTCTCCGTTGAAATAAAGAGGTTCCATCATTGAATACCTCTTCAGAAATTTGACAGAAGAAGAAATTTAATATTTATGCGGAGATGCATTTAATTTTGGAGAAAAGTAAATGTCTCTCCCTTGAAATAAAGAATATCCACCATTAAATATCTCTACAGAAATTCGACAGAAGAAGAAACATAATAATCACGAGGAGCTGCACTTATTTCTGGAGAAAAGTAAATGCCTCTCCATTGAAATAACGACGATTCATCTCAAAATATTTTTACAGACAAATAACAGGGACAAATAACAAAATATTTAAGCGGAGATGCATTTATTTCTGGGGAAAAGTAAATCCCTTTTCGTTGAAATAAAGACGATTCATCTCTAAATAATTCTAAAGGCATTCGAAACGGGAAGAAATATAATATTTATGTGGACATGCATTTATTTCTGGAGGAAAGAAAATGATTCTTCATTCAAATAAAGTCGATTCATCCTTAAATAATTCTACAGGGGATCGACAGAAGAAGAAATTTAATTTTTATGTGGAGATGCATTTATTTCTGGGGAAAAGTAAATGCCTCTCCGTTGAAATAAAGAAGGTCATTCATTAAATACCTTTTCAGACATTCGACAGAAGAAGAAAAATAATATTTATGCGGAGATGCATTTATTTCTGGGGAAAAGTAAAAGCGTCTTTGTTCAATTAAAGAAGATGCATCTCTCGATAATTCTGATGGCATTCGACAGAAGAAGAAACATAATATTTATGCGGAGAGGCATTTATTTCTGGAGAAAAGTAAATGCCTCTCCGTTGAAATAAAGAAGGTCATTCATTAAATACCTTTTCAGACATTCGACAGAAGAAGAAAAATAATATGTATGCGGAGATGCATTTATTTCTGGGGAAAAGTAAATGCGTCTTCTTTCAAATAAAGACGATTCATCTCTAAATAATTCTACAGGGATTCGACAGAAGATGAAACATAATATTTATGCGGAGATGCATTTATTTCTGGGGAAATGTAAATGCGTCTTCGTTCAAATAAAGACGATTCCTCTCTAAATAATTCTACAGGGATTCGACAGAAGATGAAACGTAATATTTATGCGGAGATTCATTTATTTCTGGGAAAAAGTAAATACCTCTCCGTTGAAACAAAGAAGATCCAACATTAGATACCTTTTCAGACATTCGACAGAAGGAGAAACATAATATTTATGTGGAGAGGCATTTATTTCTGGGGAAAAGTAAATGCCTCTCCGTTGAAACAAGGAAGATCCATCATTATATACCTTTTCAGACATTCGACAGAAGAAGAAACATAATATTTATGCGGAGATGCATTTATTTCTGGAGAAAAGTAAATGCCTCTCCGTTGAAATAAAGAAGGTCCATCATTGAATAGCTCTACAGAAATTCGGCAGAAGAAGAAAATTAATATTTATGCAGAGATGAATTTATTTCTGGAGAAAAGTAAATGCCTCTCACTTGAAATAAAGGAGGTCCATCATTGAATACTTCTACAGACATTCGACGGAAGAAGAAATATAATATTTATGCGGCGATGCATTTATTTCTGGAGGAAAGAAAATGCGTCTTCGTTCAAATAAAGACGATTCATCTCTAAATAATTCTACAGGGATTCGACAGAAGATGAAACACAATATTTATGCGGAGATGCATTTATTTCTGGGGAAAATTAAATGCCTCTCCGTTCAAACAAAGAAGATCCATCATTAGATACCTTTTCAGACATTCGACAGAAGAAGAAACATAATATATATGCAGAGATGCATTTATTTCTGGAAAAAAGCAAATGCCTCTCTGTTGAAATCAAGAAGGTCAATTATTAAATAATTCTACAGACATTCAACCGAAGAAGAAATATAATATTTATTGCGGAGGTGCATTTAATTCTGTGGAAAAGTGAATGCTTCTTCGTTCATATAAAGGCGATTCATATCTAAATAATTTTAAAGGCTTTCGACAGATGATTAAATTTAATATTTATGCAGAGATGCATTTATTTCTGGAGAAAAGTAAATTCCTCTCCGTTGAAATAAAGAAGTTCCATCATTGAATACCTCTACAGAAATTTGACAGAAGAAGAAATTTAATATTTATGCGGAGATGCATTTAATTTTGGAGAAAAGTAAATGCCTCTCCCTTGAAATAAAGAATATCCACCATTAAATACCTCTACAGAAATTCGACAGAAGAAGTAACATAATAATCACGAGGAGCTGCACTTATTTCTGGAGAAAAGTAAATGCCTCTCCATTGAAATAACGACGATTCATCTCAAAATAATTTTACTGACAAATAACAGGGACAAATAACAAAATATTTAAGCGGAGATGCATTTATTTCTGGGGAAAAGTAAATCCCTTTTCGTTGAAATAAAGACGATTCATCGCTAAATAATTCTAAAGGCATTCGAAACGGGAAGAAATATAATATTTATGTGGACATGCATTTATTTCTGGAGGAAAGAAAATGCCTCTCCGTTGAAATAAAGAAGGTCATTCATTAAATACCTTTTCAGACATTCGACAGAAGAAGAAAAATAATATTTATGCGGAGATGCATTTATTTCTGGGAAAAAGTAAATGCGTCTTCGTTCAAATAAAGACGATTCCTCTCTAAATAATTCTACAGGGATTCGACAGAAGATGAAACATAATATTTATGCGGAGATGCATTTATTTCTGGGGAAAAGTAAATGCCTCTCCGTTCAAACAAAGAAGATCCATCATTAGATACCTTTTCAGACATTCGACAGAAGAAGAAACATAATATTTATGCGGAGAGGCATTTATTTCTGGAGAAAAATAAATGCCTCTCCGTTGAAATAAAGAAGGTCCATCATTGAATAGCTCTACAGAAATTCGGCAGAAGAAGAAAATTAATATTTATGCGAAGATGCATTTATTTCTGGAGAAAAGTAATTGCCTCTTCGTTCAAATAAAGACGATTCATATCTAAATCATTCTAAAGGCATTCGACAGATGACTAAAATTAATATTTATGCAGAGATGCATTTATTTCTGGAAAAAAGCAAATGCCTCTCTGTTGAAATCAAGTAGGTCAATTATTAAATACTTCTACAGACATTCAACCGAAGAAGAAATATAATATTTATTGCGGAGGTGCATTTAATTCTGTGGAAAAGTGAATGCTTCTTCGTTCATATAAAGACGATTCATATCTAAATAATTTTAAAGGCTTTCGACAGATGATTAAATTTAATATTTATGCAGAGGTGCATTTATTTCTGGAGAAAAGTAAATGCCTCTCCGTTGAAATAAAGAGGTTCCATCATTGAATACCTCTACAGAAATTTGACAGAAGAAGAAATTTAATATTTATGCGGAGATGCATTTAATTTTGGAGAAAAGTAAATGTCTCTCCCTTGAAATAAAGAATATCCACCATTAAATATCTCTACAGAAATTCGACAGAAGAAGAAACATAATAATCACGAGGAGCTGCACTTATTTCTGGAGAAAAGTAAATGCCTCTCCATTGAAATAACGACGATTCATCTCAAAATATTTTTACAGACAAATAACAGGGACAAATAACAAAATATTTAAGCGGAGATGCATTTATTTCTGGGGAAAAGTAAATCCCTTTTCGTTGAAATAAAGACGATTCATCTCTAAATGATTCTAAAGGCTTTCGAAACGGGAAGAAATATAATATTTATGTGGACATGCATTTATTTCTGGAGGAAAGAAAATGATTCTTCGTTCAAATAAAGTCGATTCATCCTTAAATAATTCTACAGGGGTTCGACAGAAGAAGAAATTTAATTTTTATGTGGAGATGCATTTATTTCTCGGGAAAAGTAAATGCCTCTCCGTTGAAATAAAGAAGGTCATTCATTAAATACCTTTTCAGAGATTCGACAGACGAAGAAAAATAATATTTATGCGGAGATGCATTTATTTCTGGGAAAAAGTAAATGCGTCTTCGTTCAAATAAAGACGATTCCTCTCTAAATAATTCTACAGGGATTCGACAGAAGATGAAACATAATAATTGTGCGGAGATGCATTTATTTCTAGGGAAAAGTAAATGCCTCTCCGTTCAAACAAAGAAGATCCATCATTAGATACCTTTTCAGACATTCGACAGAAGAAGAAACATAATATTTATGCGGAGATGCATTTATTTCTGGAGAAAAGTAAATGCCTCTCCGTTGAAATAAAGAAGGTCCATCATTGAATAGCTCTACAGAAATTCGGCAGAAGAAGAAAATTATTATTTATGCGGAGATGAATTTATTTCTGGAGAAAAATAAATGCCTCTCACTTGAAATAAATGAGGTCCATCATTGAATACTTCTACAGACATTCGACGGAAGAAGAAATATAATATTTATGCGGCGATGCATTTATTTCTGGGGGAAAGAAAATGCGTCTTCGTTCAAATAAAGACGATTCATCTCTAAATAATTCTACAGGGATTCGACAGAAGATGAAACATAATAATTGTGCGGAGATGCATTTATTTCTAGGGAAAAGTAAATGCCTCTCCGTTCAAACAAAGAAGATCCATCATTAGATACCTTTTCAGACATTCGACAGAAGAAGAAACATAATATTTATGCGGAGATGCATTTATTTCTGGAGAAAAGTAAATGCCTCTCCGTTGAAATAAAGAAGGTCCATCATTGAATAGCTCTACAGAAATTCGGCAGAAGAAGAAAATTAATATTTATGCAGAGATGAATTTATTTCTGGAGAAAAGTAAATGCCTCTCACTTGAAATAAAGGAGGTCCATCATTAGATACCTTTGCAGACATTCGACGGAAGAAGAAACATAATATTTATGCGGAGATGCATTTATTTCTGGGGAAAAGTAAAAGCGTCTTTGTTCCAATAAAGAAGATGCATCTCTCGATAATTCTGATGGCATTCGACAGAAGAAGAAACATAATATTTATGCGGAGAGGCATTTATTTCTGGAGAAAAGTAAATGCCTCTCCGTTGAAATAAAGAAGGTCATTCATTAAATACCTTTTCAGACATTCGACAGAAGAAGAAAAATAATATGTATGCGGAGATGCATTTATTTCTGGGGAAAAGTAAATGCGTCTTCGTTCAAATAAAGACGATTCATCTCTAAATAATTCTACAGGATTCGACAGAAGATGAAACATAATATTTATGCGGAGATGCATTTATTTCTGGGGAAAAGTAAATGCGTCTTCGTTCAAATAAAGACGATTCCTCTCTAAATAATTCTACAGGGATTCGACAGAAGATGAAACGTAATATTTATGCGGAGATTCATTTATTTCTGGGAAAAAGTAAATACCTCTCCGTTGAAACAAAGAAGATCCATCATTAGATACCTTTTCAGACATTCGACAGAAGGAGAAACATAATATTTATGCGGAGAGGCATTTATTTCTGGGGAAAAGTAAATGCCTCTCCGTTGAAACAAGGAAGATCCATCATTATATACCTTTTCAGACATTCGACAGAAGAAGAAACATAATATTTATGCGGAGATGCATTTATTTCTGGAGAAAAGTAAATGCCTCTCCGTTGAAATAAAGAAGGTCCATCATTGAATAGCTCTACAGAAATTCGGCAGAAGAAGAAAATTAATATTTATGCAGAGATGAATTTATTTCTGGAGAAAAGTAAATGCCTCTCACTTGAAATAAAGGAGGTCCATCATTGAATACTTCTACAGACATTCGACGGAAGAAGAAATATAATATTTATGCGGCGATGCATTTATTTCTGGAGGAAAGAAAATGCGTCTTCGTTCAAATAAAGACGATTCATCTCTAAATAATTCTACAGGGATTCGACAGAAGATGAAACAAAATATTTATGCGGAGATGCATTTATTTCTGGGGAAAACCGTTCTCCGTTCAAACAAAGAAGATCCATCATTAGATACCTTTTCAGACATTCGACAGAAGAAGAAACATAATATTTATGAAGAGATGCATTTATTTCTGGAAAAAAGCAAATGCCTCTCTGTTGAAATCAAGAAGGTCAATTATTAAATAATTCTACAGACATTCAACCGAAGAAGAAATATAATATTTATTGCGGAGGTGCATTTAATTCTGTGGAAAAGTGAATGCTTCTTCGTTCATATAAAGACGATTCATATCTAAATAATTTTAAAGGCTTTCGACAGATGATTAAATTTAATATTTATGCAGAGATGCATTTATTTCTGGAGAAAAGTAAATTCCTCTCCGTTGAAATAAAGAAGTTCCATCATTGAATACCTCTACAGAAATTTGACAGAAGAAGAAATTTAATATTTATGCGGAGATGCATTTAATTTTGGAGAAAAGTAAATGCCTCTCCCTTGAAATAAAGAATATCCACCATTAAATACCTCTACAGAAATTCGACAGAAGAAGTAACATAATAATCACGAGGAGCTGCACTTATTTCTGGAGAAAAGTAAATGCCTCTCCATTGAAATAACGACGATTCATCTCAAAATAATTTTACTGACAAATAACAGGGACAAATAACAAGATATTTAAGCGGAGATGCATTTATTTCAGGGGAAAAGTAAATCCCTTTTCGTTGAAATAAAGACGATTCATCTCTAAATGATTCTAAAGGCTTTCGAAACGGGAAGAAATATAATATTTATGTGGACATGCATTTATTTCCGGAGGAAAGAAAATGATTCTTCGGTCAAATAAAGTCGATTCATCCTTAAATAATTCTACAGGGGTTCGACAGAAGAAGAAATTTAATTTTTGTGTGGAGATGCATTTATTTCTCGGGAAAAGTAAATGCCTCTCCGTTGAAATAAAGAAGGTCATTCATTAAATACCTTTTCAGACATTCGACAGAAGAAGAAAAATAATATTTATGCGGAGATGCATTTATTTCTGGGAAAAAGTAAATGCGTCTTCGTTCAAATAAAGACGATTCCTCTCTAAATAATTCTACAGGGATTCGACAGAAGATGAAACATAATATTTATGCGGAGATGCAATTATTTCTGGGGAAAAGTAAATGCCTCTCCGTTCAAACAATGAAAATCCATCATTAAATACCTTTTAAGACATTCGACAGAAGAAGAAACATAATATTTATGCGGAGATGCATTTATTTCTGGAGAAAAGTAAATGCCTCTCCGTTGAAATAAAGAAGGTCCATCATTGAATAGCTCTACAGAAATTCGGCAGAAGAAGAAAATTAATATTTATGCAGAGATGAATTTATTTCTGGAGAAAAGTAAATTCCTCTTCGTTCAAATAAAGCCGATTCAACTCGAAATATTTCTACAGACATTCGACGTAATAGGAAAATAATATTTCTGCGGAGATGAATTTATTTCTGGGGAAAAGTAAATGCGTCTACGTTCAAATAAAGACGATTCATATCTAAATAATTCTACAGGGATTCGACAGAAGATGAAACATAATATTTATGCGAGATGCATTTATTTCTGGGGAAAAGGAAATGTCTCTCCGTTGAAACAAAGAAGATCCATCATTAGATACCTCTTCAGACATTCGACAGAAGTAGAAACATAATATTTATGCGGAAATGCATTTATTTTTGGGGAAAAGTAAATGCCTCTCCCTTGAAATAAAGAAGTTCCATCATTGAATACTTCTACAGAAGTTCGACAGAAGAAGAAATATAATATTTATGCGGAGGTGCGTTTATTTCTGGGGAAAATAAATGCGTCTTCGTTCAAATAAAGACGATTCATCTCTAAATAATTCTACAGGATTCGACAGAAGATGAAACATAATATTTATGCGGAGATGCATTTATTTCTGGGGAAAAGTAAATGCGTCTTCGTTCAAATAAAGACGATTCCTCTCTAAATAATTCTACAGGGATTCGACAGAAGATGAAACGTAATATTTATGCGGAGATTCATTTATTTCTGGGAAAAAGTAAATACCTCTCCGTTGAAACAAAGAAGATCCATCATTAGATACCTTTTCAGACATTCGACAGAAGGAGAAACATAATATTTATGCGGAGAGGCATTTATTTCTGGGGAAAAGTAAATGCCTCTCCGTTGAAACAAGGAAGATCCATCATTATATACCTTTTCAGACATTCGACAGAAGAAGAAACATAATATTTATGCGGAGATGCATTTATTTCTGGAGAAAAGTAAATGCCTCTCCGTTGAAATAAAGAAGGTCCATCATTGAATAGCTCTACAGAAATTCGGCAGAAGAAGAAAATTAATATTTATGCAGAGATGAATTTATTTCTGGAGAAAAGTAAATGCCTCTCACTTGAAATAAAGGAGGTCCATCATTGAATACTTCTACAGACATTCGACGGAAGAAGAAATATAATATTTATGCGGCGTTGCATTTATTTCTGGAGGAAAGAAAATGCGTCTTCGTTCAAATAAAGACGATTCATCTCTAAATAATTCTACAGGGATTCGACAGAAGAAGAAACACAATATTTATGCGGAGATGCATTTATTTCTGGGGAAAATTAAATGCCTTTCCGTTCAAACAAAGAAGATCCATCATTAGATACCTTTTCAGACATTCGACAGAAGAAGAAACATAATATTTATGCAGAGATGCATTTATTTCTGGAAAAAAGCAAATGCCTCTGTTGAAATCAAGCAGGTCAATTATTAAATAATTCTACAGACATTCAACCGAAGAAGAAATATAATATTTATTGCGGAGGTGCATTTAATTCTGTGGAAAAGTGAATGCTTCTTCGTTCATATAAAGACGATTCATATCTAAATAATTTTAAAGGCTTTCGACAGATGATTAAATTTAATATTTATGCAGAGATGCATTTATTTCTGGAGAAAAGTAAATTCCTCTCCGTTGAAATAAAGAAGTTCCATCATTGAATACCTCTACAGAAATTTGACAGAAGAAGAAATTTAATATTTATGCGGAGATGCATTTAATTTTGGAGAAAAGTAAATGCCTCTCCCTTGAAATAAAGAATATCCACCATTAAATACCTCTACAGAAATTCGACAGAAGAAGTAACATAATAATCACGAGGAGCTGCACTTATTTCTGGAGAAAAGTAAATGCCTCTCCATTGAAATAACGACGATTCATCTCAAAATAATTTTACTGACAAATATCAGGGACAAATAACAAGATATTTAAGCGGAGATGCATTTATTTCTGGGGAAAAGTAAATCCCTTTTCGTTGAAATAAAGACGATTCATCTCTAAATGATTCTAAAGGCTTTCGAAACGGGAAGAAATATAATATTTATGTGGACATGCATTTATTTCTGGAGGAAAGAAAATGATTCTTCGTTCAAATAAAGTCGATTCATCCTTAAATAATTCTACAGGGGTTCGACAGAAGAAGAAATTTAATTTTTATGTGGAGATGCATTTATTTCTCGGGAAAAGTAAATGCCTCTCCGTTGAAATAAAGAAGGTCATTCATTAAATACCTTTTCAGACATTCGACAGAAGAAGAAAAATAATATTTATGCGGAGATGCATTTATTTCTGGGAAAAAGTAAATGCGTCTTCGTTCAAATAAAGACGATTCCTCTCTAAATAATTCTACAGGGATTCGACAGAAGATGAAACATAATATTTATGCGGAGATGCAATTATTTCTGGGGAAAAGTAAATGCCTCTCCGTTCAAACAATGAAGATCCATCATTAAATACCTTTTAAGACATTCGACAGAAGAAGAAACATAATATTTATGCGGAGATGCATTTATTTCTGGAGAAAAGTAAATGCCTCTCCGTTGAAATAAAGAAGGTCCATCATTGAATAGCTCTACAGAAATTCGGCAGAAGAAGAAAATTAATATTTATGCAGAGATGAATTTATTTCTGGAGAAAAGTAAATGCCTCTCACTTGAAATAAAGGAGGTCCATCATTGAATACTTCTACAGACATTCGACGGAAGAAGAAATATAATATTTATGCGGCGATGCATTTATTTCTGGAGGAAAGAAAATGCGTCTTCGTTCAAATAAAGACGATTCATCTCTAAATAATTCTACAGGGATTCGACAGAAGATGAAACAAAATATTTATGCGGAGATGCATTTATTTCTGGGGAAAATTAAATGCCTCTCCGTTCAAACAAAGAAGATCCATCATTAGATACCTTTTCAGACATTCGACAGAAGAAGAAACATAATATTTATGAAGAGATGCATTTATTTCTGGAAAAAAGCAAATGCCTCTCTGTTGAAATCAAGAAGGTCAATTATTAAATAATTCTACAGACATTCAACCGAAGAAGAAATATAATATTTATTGCGGAGGTGCATTTAATTCTGTGGAAAAGTGAATGCTTCTTCGTTCATATAAAGACGATTCATATCTAAATAATTTTAAAGGCTTTCGACAGATGATTAAATTTAATATTTATGCAGAGATGCATTTATTTCTGGAGAAAAGTAAATTCCTCTCCGTTGAAATAAAGAAGTTCCATCATTGAATACCTCTACAGAAATTTGACAGAAGAAGAAATTTAATATTTATGCGGAGATGCATTTAATTTTGGAGAAAAGTAAATGCCTCTCCCTTGAAATAAAGAATATCCACCATTAAATACCTCTACAGAAATTCGACAGAAGAAGTAACATAATAATCACGAGGAGCTGCACTTATTTCTGGAGAAAAGTAAATGCCTCTCCATTGAAATAACGACGATTCATCTCAAAATAATTTTACTGACAAATAACAGGGACAAATAACAAGATATTTAAGCGGAGATGCATTTATTTCAGGGGAAAAGTAAATCCCTTTTCGTTGAAATAAAGACGATTCATCTCTAAATGATTCTAAAGGCTTTCGAAACGGGAAGAAATATAATATTTATGTGGACATGCATTTATTTCCGGAGGAAAGAAAATGATTCTTCGGTCAAATAAAGTCGATTCATCCTTAAATAATTCTACAGGGGTTCGACAGAAGAAGAAATTTAATTTTTGTGTGGAGATGCATTTATTTCTCGGGAAAAGTAAATGCCTCTCCGTTGAAATAAAGAAGGTCATTCATTAAATACCTTTTCAGACATTCGACAGAAGAAGAAAAATAATATTTATGCGGAGATGCATTTATTTCTGGGAAAAAGTAAATGCGTCTTCGTTCAAATAAAGACGATTCCTCTCTAAATAATTCTACAGGGATTCGACAGAAGATGAAACATAATATTTATGCGGAGATGCAATTATTTCTGGGGAAAAGTAAATGCCTCTCCGTTCAAACAATGAAAATCCATCATTAAATACCTTTTAAGACATTCGACAGAAGAAGAAACATAATATTTATGCGGAGATGCATTTATTTCTGGAGAAAAGTAAATGCCTCTCCGTTGAAATAAAGAAGGTCCATCATTGAATAGCTCTACAGAAATTCGGCAGAAGAAGAAAATTAATATTTATGCAGAGATGAATTTATTTCTGGAGAAAAGTAAATTCCTCTTCGTTCAAATAAAGCCGATTCAACTCGAAATATTTCTACAGACATTCGACGTAATAGGAAAATAATATTTCTGCGGAGATGAATTTATTTCTGGGGAAAAGTAAATGCGTCTACGTTCAAATAAAGACGATTCATATCTAAATAATTCTACAGGGATTCGACAGAAGATGAAACATAATATTTATGCGAGATGCATTTATTTCTGGGGAAAAGGAAATGTCTCTCCGTTGAAACAAAGAAGATCCATCATTAGATACCTCTTCAGACATTCGACAGAAGTAGAAACATAATATTTATGCGGAAATGCATTTATTTTTGGGGAAAAGTAAATGCCTCTCCCTTGAAATAAAGAAGTTCCATCATTGAATACTTCTACAGAAGTTCGACAGAAGAAGAAATATAATATTTATGCGGAGGTGCGTTTATTTCTGGGGAAAATAAATGCGTCTTCGTTCAAATAAAGACGATTCATCTCTAAATAATTCTACAGGATTCGACAGAAGATGAAACATAATATTTATGCGGAGATGCATTTATTTCTGGGGAAAAGTAAATGCGTCTTCGTTCAAATAAAGACGATTCCTCTCTAAATAATTCTACAGGGATTCGACAGAAGATGAAACGTAATATTTATGCGGAGATTCATTTATTTCTGGGAAAAAGTAAATACCTCTCCGTTGAAACAAAGAAGATCCATCATTAGATACCTTTTCAGACATTCGACAGAAGGAGAAACATAATATTTATGCGGAGAGGCATTTATTTCTGGGGAAAAGTAAATGCCTCTCCGTTGAAACAAGGAAGATCCATCATTATATACCTTTTCAGACATTCGACAGAAGAAGAAACATAATATTTATGCGGAGATGCATTTATTTCTGGAGAAAAGTAAATGCCTCTCCGTTGAAATAAAGAAGGTCCATCATTGAATAGCTCTACAGAAATTCGGCAGAAGAAGAAAATTAATATTTATGCAGAGATGAATTTATTTCTGGAGAAAAGTAAATGCCTCTCACTTGAAATAAAGGAGGTCCATCATTGAATACTTCTACAGACATTCGACGGAAGAAGAAATATAATATTTATGCGGCGTTGCATTTATTTCTGGAGGAAAGAAAATGCGTCTTCGTTCAAATAAAGACGATTCATCTCTAAATAATTCTACAGGGATTCGACAGAAGAAGAAACACAATATTTATGCGGAGATGCATTTATTTCTGGGGAAAATTAAATGCCTTTCCGTTCAAACAAAGAAGATCCATCATTAGATACCTTTTCAGACATTCGACAGAAGAAGAAACATAATATTTATGCAGAGATGCATTTATTTCTGGAAAAAAGCAAATGCCTCTGTTGAAATCAAGCAGGTCAATTATTAAATAATTCTACAGACATTCAACCGAAGAAGAAATATAATATTTATTGCGGAGGTGCATTTAATTCTGTGGAAAAGTGAATGCTTCTTCGTTCATATAAAGACGATTCATATCTAAATAATTTTAAAGGCTTTCGACAGATGATTAAATTTAATATTTATGCAGAGATGCATTTATTTCTGGAGAAAAGTAAATTCCTCTCCGTTGAAATAAAGAAGTTCCATCATTGAATACCTCTACAGAAATTTGACAGAAGAAGAAATTTAATATTTATGCGGAGATGCATTTAATTTTGGAGAAAAGTAAATGCCTCTCCCTTGAAATAAAGAATATCCACCATTAAATACCTCTACAGAAATTCGACAGAAGAAGTAACATAATAATCACGAGGAGCTGCACTTATTTCTGGAGAAAAGTAAATGCCTCTCCATTGAAATAACGACGATTCATCTCAAAATAATTTTACTGACAAATATCAGGGACAAATAACAAGATATTTAAGCGGAGATGCATTTATTTCTGGGGAAAAGTAAATCCCTTTTCGTTGAAATAAAGACGATTCATCTCTAAATGATTCTAAAGGCTTTCGAAACGGGAAGAAATATAATATTTATGTGGACATGCATTTATTTCTGGAGGAAAGAAAATGATTCTTCGTTCAAATAAAGTCGATTCATCCTTAAATAATTCTACAGGGGTTCGACAGAAGAAGAAATTTAATTTTTATGTGGAGATGCATTTATTTCTCGGGAAAAGTAAATGCCTCTCCGTTGAAATAAAGAAGGTCATTCATTAAATACCTTTTCAGACATTCGACAGAAGAAGAAAAATAATATTTATGCGGAGATGCATTTATTTCTGGGAAAAAGTAAATGCGTCTTCGTTCAAATAAAGACGATTCCTCTCTAAATAATTCTACAGGGATTCGACAGAAGATGAAACATAATATTTATGCGGAGATGCAATTATTTCTGGGGAAAAGTAAATGCCTCTCCGTTCAAACAATGAAGATCCATCATTAAATACCTTTTAAGACATTCGACAGAAGAAGAAACATAATATTTATGCGGAGATGCATTTATTTCTGGAGAAAAGTAAATGCCTCTCCGTTGAAATAAAGAAGGTCCATCATTGAATAGCTCTACAGAAATTCGGCAGAAGAAGAAAATTAATATTTATGCAGAGATGAATTTATTTCTGGAGAAAAGTAAATGCCTCTCACTTGAAATAAAGGAGGTCCATCATTGAATACTTCTACAGACATTCGACGGAAGAAGAAATATAATATTTATGCGGCGATGCATTTATTTCTGGAGGAAAGAAAATGCGTCTTCGTTCAAATAAAGACGATTCATCTCTAAATAATTCTACAGGGATTCGACAGAAGATGAAACAAAATATTTATGCGGAGATGCATTTATTTCTGGGGAAAATTAAATGCCTCTCCGTTCAAACAAAGAAGATCCATCATTAGATACCTTTTCAGACATTCGACAGAAGAAGAAACATAATATTTATGAAGAGATGCATTTATTTCTGGAAAAAAGCAAATGCCTCTCTGTTGAAATCAAGAAGGTCAATTATTAAATAATTCTACAGACATTCAACCGAAGAAGAAATATAATATTTATTGCGGAGGTGCATTTAATTCTGTGGAAAAGTGAATGCTTCTTCGTTCATATAAAGACGATTCATATCTAAATAATTTTAAAGGCTTTCGACAGATGATTAAATTTAATATTTATGCAGAGATGCATTTATTTCTGGAGAAAAGTAAATTCCTCTCCGTTGAAATAAAGAAGTTCCATCATTGAATACCTCTACAGAAATTTGACAGAAGAAGAAATTTAATATTTATGCGGAGATGCATTTAATTTTGGAGAAAAGTAAATGCCTCTCCCTTGAAATAAAGAATATCCACCATTAAATACCTCTACAGAAATTCGACAGAAGAAGTAACATAATAATCACGAGGAGCTGCACTTATTTCTGGAGAAAAGTAAATGCCTCTCCATTGAAATAACGACGATTCATCTCAAAATAATTTTACTGACAAATAACAGGGACAAATAACAAGATATTTAAGCGGAGATGCATTTATTTCAGGGGAAAAGTAAATCCCTTTTCGTTGAAATAAAGACGATTCATCTCTAAATGATTCTAAAGGCTTTCGAAACGGGAAGAAATATAATATTTATGTGGACATGCATTTATTTCCGGAGGAAAGAAAATGATTCTTCGGTCAAATAAAGTCGATTCATCCTTAAATAATTCTACAGGGGTTCGACAGAAGAAGAAATTTAATTTTTGTGTGGAGATGCATTTATTTCTCGGGAAAAGTAAATGCCTCTCCGTTGAAATAAAGAAGGTCATTCATTAAATACCTTTTCAGACATTCGACAGAAGAAGAAAAATAATATTTATGCGGAGATGCATTTATTTCTGGGAAAAAGTAAATGCGTCTTCGTTCAAATAAAGACGATTCCTCTCTAAATAATTCTACAGGGATTCGACAGAAGATGAAACATAATATTTATGCGGAGATGCAATTATTTCTGGGGAAAAGTAAATGCCTCTCCGTTCAAACAATGAAAATCCATCATTAAATACCTTTTAAGACATTCGACAGAAGAAGAAACATAATATTTATGCGGAGATGCATTTATTTCTGGAGAAAAGTAAATGCCTCTCCGTTGAAATAAAGAAGGTCCATCATTGAATAGCTCTACAGAAATTCGGCAGAAGAAGAAAATTAATATTTATGCAGAGATGAATTTATTTCTGGAGAAAAGTAAATTCCTCTTCGTTCAAATAAAGCCGATTCAACTCGAAATATTTCTACAGACATTCGACGTAATAGGAAAATAATATTTCTGCGGAGATGAATTTATTTCTGGGGAAAAGTAAATGCGTCTACGTTCAAATAAAGACGATTCATATCTAAATAATTCTACAGGGATTCGACAGAAGATGAAACATAATATTTATGCGAGATGCATTTATTTCTGGGGAAAAGGAAATGTCTCTCCGTTGAAACAAAGAAGATCCATCATTAGATACCTCTTCAGACATTCGACAGAAGTAGAAACATAATATTTATGCGGAAATGCATTTATTTTTGGGGAAAAGTAAATGCCTCTCCCTTGAAATAAAGAAGTTCCATCATTGAATACTTCTACAGAAGTTCGACAGAAGAAGAAATATAATATTTATGCGGAGGTGCGTTTATTTCTGGGGAAAATAAATGCGTCTTCGTTCAAAGAAAGACAATTCAACTCTAAATAATTCTAAAGGCATTCGACAGAAGAAGAAATTTAATATGTATGCGGAGATGAATTTATTTCTGAGGAAAAGTAAAGGGTTCTTCGTTCAAATAAAGACGATTCATCTCTAAATAATTCTACAGACATTCGACTTAATAGGAAAATAACATTTCTGCGGAGATGCATTTATTTCTGGGTAAAATTAAATGTCTCTCCGTTGAAACAAAGAAGATCCATCATTAGATACCTCATCAGACATTCGACAGAAGAAGAAACATAATATTTATGCGGAGATTTATTCATTTCTGCGGAAAAGTAAATGCCTCTCCGTTGAAACATAGAAGATCCATCATTAGATACTTCTTCAGACATTCGACAGAGGAAGAAACATAATATTTATGCGGAGATGCATTTATTTTTGGGGAAAAGCGTCTTCGTTCAAATAAATAAAATGCATCTCTCGGCAATTCTGAAGGCATTCGACAGAAGAAGAAATTTAATATTTATGCGGAGATGCATTTATTTCTGGGGAAAAGTAAATGCCTCTTCGTTCAAATAAAGACACTTCATCTCTAAATAATTCTACAGACATTCGACGTAATAGGAAAATAATATTTCTGCGGAGATAAATTTATTTCTGGGGAAAAGTAAATGCCTCTCCATTGAAACAAAGAAGATCCATCATTAGATACCTCTTCAGACGTTCGACAGAAGAAGAAACATAATATTTATGCGGAGATGCATTTATTTCTGGGGAAAAATAAATGCGTTTTCCCCAGTTCATCAAATAATGTTCGTCAAAAATTGCGTTTTCCCCAGTTCGTTCAAATAAAGAAGATGCATCTCTCGATTATTCTGAAGGCATTCGACAGAAGAAGAATCATAATATTTATATATTTATACGGAGATGCATTTATTTCTTGGGAAAACTAAATGCGTCTTCGTTCAAATAAAGACGATTCATCTCTAAATAATTCTACAGGAATTCGACAGAAGATGTAACATAATATTTATGCGAAATGCATTTATTTCTGGGGAAAAGTAAATGCCTCTCCGTTGAAATAAAGACGAATCATCTCTAAATAATTCTACAGACATTCGACGTAATATGAAAATAATATTTCTGCGGAGATGCATTTATTTCTGGGGAAAAGTAAATGCGTCTTCGTTCAAATAAAGACGATTCATCTCTAAATAATTCTACAGGGATTCGACAGAAGATGAAACATAATATTTATGCGAGATGCATTTATTTCTGGGGAAAATCAAATGTATCTCCGTTGAAACAAAAAAGATCCATCAGTAGATACCTCTTCAGACATTCGACAGAAGAAGAAACATCATATTTATGCGGAGATTCATTTATTTCTGGGGAAAAGTAAATGCGTCTTCATTCAAATAATAAAGATGCATCTCTCGAAAATTCTGAAGGCATTCGACAGAAGAAGAAATATAATATTTATGCGGAGATGCATTTATTTATGTGGAAAAGTAAATGCCTCTTTATTCAAATAAAGACGATTCATCTCTAAATAATTCTAAAGGCATTCGACAGATGATTCAATTTAATATTTATGCAGAGATGCATTTATTTCTGGAGAAAAGTAAATGCCTCTCCGTTGAAATAAAGAAGATCCATCATTGAATACTTCTACAGACATTCGACAGAAGAAGAAATTTAATATTTATGCGCAGATGCATTTATTTCTGGAGAAAAGTAAATGCCTCTCCCTTGAAATAAAGAAGGTCCATCATTGAATACTTCTACAGACATTCGACAGACGAGGAAATATAATGTTTATGAGGAGGTGCATTTATTTCTGGAGAAAACTAAATGCCTCTGCCTTGAAATAAAGACGATTCATCTCAAAATATTTATACAGACATTCGACAGGACAAAAAACAAAATATTTAAACGGACATGCATTTATTTCTTGGGAAAATTAAATGCGTCTTCGTTCAAACAAATACGATTCATCTCTAAATAATTCTAAAGACATTCGACGTAATAGGAAAATAATATTTCTGCGGATATGCATTTATTTCTGGGGAAAAGTAAATGCCTCTCCGTTGAAACAAAGAAGATCCATCATTAGATACCTCTTCAGACATTCGACAGAAGAAGAAACATAATATTTATGCGGAGATGCATTTATTTCTGGAGAAAAGTAAATGCGTCTTCGTGCAAACAAAGACGATTCATCTCTAAATAATTATAAGGGCATTCGACAGAAGAAGAAATTTAATATTTATGCGGAGATGCATTTATCTCTGGGGAAAAGTAAATGCGTCTTCGTTCAAACAAAGACAATTCATCTCTAGATAATTCTAAAGGCATTCGACAGAAGAAGAAATTAATATTTATGCGGAGATGCATTTATTTCTATGGAAAAGTAAATGCGTCTTCGTTCAAACAAAGACGATTCATCTCTAAATAATTCTACATACATTCGACGTAATAGGTAAATAATATTTCTGCGGAGATGCATTTATTTCTGGGGAAAAGTAAATGCCTCTCCGTTGATACAAAGAAGATCCATCATTAGATACCTCTTCAGACATTCGACAGAAGAAGAAACATAATATTTATGAGGAGATGCATTTATTTCTGGAGAAAAGTAAATGCCTCTCCGTTGAATAAAAAAGGTCCATCATTGAATACCTCTACAGAATTCATGCATTTATTTCTGCATATGCATTATTTCTGGAAAAAAGTAAATGCCTCTCTGTTGAAATCGAGAAGGTCAATTATTAAATACTTCTACAGACATTCAACAAACGAAGAAATATATTATTTATTGCGGAGGTGCATTTATTTTTTGGGGAAAAAATGCTTCTTCGTTCATATAAAGGCGATTCATGTCTAAATAATTCTAAAGGCTTTCGACAGATGATTAAATTAAATATTTATGCAGAGATGCATTTATTTCTGGAGAAAAGTAAATGCCTCTCCCTTGAAATAAAGAAGGTCCATCATTGAATACTTCTACAGACATTCGACAGAAGAAGAAATATAATATTTATGCGGAGATGCATTTATTTCTGGAGAAAAGTAAATGCCTCTCCGTTGAAAAAAAAGGTCCATCATTGAATACCTCTACAGAATTCGACAGAAGAAGAAATTTCATATTTATGCAGAGCTGCATTTATTTCTACAGAAAAGTAAATGCCTCTCCCTTGAAATAAAGAAGGTCCATCATTGAATAACTCTACAGACATTCCACACAAGAAGAAATATAATATTTATGCGGAGATACATTTATTTCTGGAGAAAAGTAAATGCCTCTCCGTTGAAATAAAGAAGGTCCGTCATTAAATACCTCTACAGAAATTCAACAGCTGGAGAACATTATATATATGCGAAGATGCATTTATTTCTGGAGAAAAGTAAATGCCTCTCCGTTGAAATAAAGAATATCCACCATTAAATACCTCTACAGAAATTCGACAGACGAAGAAACATAATATTTATGAGGAGATGCATTTATTTCTGGGGAAAAGGAAATGCCTCTTCGTTCAAATAAAGACGATTCATATCTAAATAATTTTATAGGCATTCGACAGATGATTAAATTTAATATTTATGCAGAGATGCATTTATTTCTGGAAAAAAGTAAATGCCTTTCCGTTGAAATAAAGAAGGTCCGTCATTAAATACCTCTACAGAAATTACAGCAGGAGAACATCATATTTATGCGAAGATGCATTTATTTCTGGAGAAAAGTAAATGCCTCTCCGTTGAAATCAAGAAGGTCAATTATTAAATACTTTTACAGACATTCAACAAAAGAAAAAATATAATATTTATTGCGGGGTTGCATGTATTTCTGGGGAAAAATGAATGCCTCTTCGTTCATATAAAGACGATTCATGTCTAAAAAATTCTAAAGGCTTTCGAAAGAAGATTAAATTTAATATTTATGCAGAGATGCATTTATTTCTGGAGAAAAGTAAATGCCTCTACGTTGAAATAAAGAAGGTCCATCATTGAATACCTCTACAGAAATTTGACAGAAGAAGAAATTTAATATTTATGCGGAGATTAATTTATTTCTGGAGAAAAGTAAATGCCTCTCCTATGAGATAAAGAAGGTCCATCATTAAATACCTCTACAGAAATTTGACAGCAGGAGAATATTATATTTATGCGGAGTTGCATTTATTTATGGAGAAAAGTAAATACCTCTCCGTTGAAATAAAGAATATCCACCATTAAATACCTCTACAGAAATTCGACAGATGAAGAAACATAATAATTATGAGAAATAAATTTGTTTCTGGAGAAAAGTAAATGCCCCTCCGTTGAAATAAAGACGATTCATCTCAAAATATTTCTACAGACAATCGACAGGACAAATAACAAAATATTTAAGCGGAGATGCATTTATTTCTGGGGAAAAGTAAATGCCTCTTCGTTCAAATAAAGACGATTCATCATTAAATACCTCTACACACATTCGACAGAAGAATAAATATAATATTTATGCGGATATGCATTTATTTCTGGAGGAAAGTAAATGCCTCTCCCTTGAAATAAAGAATATCTATCATTGAATACTTCTACAGACATTCGACAGAAGAAGAAACATAATATTTATGAGGAGATGCATTTATTTCTGGAGAAAAATTAATGCATCTCCGTTGAAATAAAGAAGGTCCATCATTAAATACTTCTACAGACATTCGACAGAAGAAAAAACATAATATTTAAGCGGAGATGCATTTATTTCTGGGGAAAAGTAAATGCCTCTTCGTTCAAGTAAAGACGATTCATCATTTAATACTTCTACAGACATTCAACAGAAGAATAAATATAATATTTATGCGGTCATGCATTTATTTCTGGGGGAAAGAAAATGCTTCTTCGTTCAAATAATGTCGATTCATCTTAAATAATTCTACAGGAATTCGACAGAAGAAGAAATTTAATTTTTATGCGGAGATGCATTTATTTCAGGGGAAAAGAAAATGCCTCTCCGTTGAAATAAAGAAGGTCATTCATTAAATACCTCTTCAGACATTTGACAGAAGAAGAAATATAATATTTATGCGGAGATGCATTTATTTCTGGGAAAAAGTAAATGCGTCTTCGTTCAAATAAAGACGATTCCTCTCTAAATAATTCTACAGGGATTCGACAGAAGATGAAACATAATATTTATGCGGAGATGCATTTTTTTCTGAGGAAAAGTAAATGCCTCTCCGTTCAAACAAAGAAGATCCATCATTAGATACCTTTTCAGACATTCGACGGAAGAAGAAACATAATATTTATGCGGAGATGCATTTATTTCTGGAGAAAAATAAATGCCTCTCCGTTGAAATAAAGAAGGTCCATCATTGAATAGCTCTACAGAAATTCGGCAGAAGAAGAAAATTAATATTTATGCGAAGATGCATTTATTTCTGGAGAAAAGTAATTGCCTCTTCGTTCAAATAAAGACGATTCATATCTAAATAATTCTAAAGGCATTCGACAGATGACTAAAATTAATATTTATGCAGAGATGCATTTATTTCTGGAAAAAAGCAAATGCCTCTCTGTTGAAATCAAGTAGGTCAATTATTAAATACTTCTACAGACATTCAACCGAAGAAGAAATATAATATTTATTGCGGAGGTGCATTTAATTCTGTGGAAAAGTGAATGCTTCTTCGTTCATATAAAGACGATTCATATCTAAATAATTTTAAAGGCTTTCGACAGATGATTAAATTTAATATTTATGCAGAGGTGCATTTATTTCTGGAGAAAAGTAAATGCCTCTCCGTTGAAATAAAGAGGTTCCATCATTGAATACCTCTACAGAAATTTGACAGAAGAAGAAATTTATTATTTATGCGGAGATGCATTTAATTTTGGAGAAAAGTAAATGTCTCTCCCTTGAAATAAAGAATATCCACCATTAAATATCTCTACAGAAATTCGACAGAAGAAGAAACATAATAATCACGAGGAGCTGCACTTATTTCTGGAGAAAAGTAAATGCCTCTCCATTGAAATAACGACGATTCATCTCAAAATATTTTTACAGACAAATAACAGGGACAAATAACAAAATATTTAAGCGGAGATGCATTTATTTCAGGGGAAAAGTAAATCCCTTTTCGTTGAAATAAAGACGATTCATCTCTAAATGATTCTAAAGGCTTTCGAAACGGGAAGAAATATAATATTTATGTGGACATGCATTTATTTCCGGACGAAAGAAAATGATTCTTCGGTGAAATAAAGTCGATTCATCCTTAAATAATTCTACAGGGGTTCGACAGAAGAAGAAATTTAATTTTTGTGTGGAGATGCATTTATTTCTGGGGAAAAGTAAATGCCTCTCCGTTCAAACAATGAAAATCCATCATTAAATACCTTTTAAGACATTCGACAGAAGAAGAAACATAATATTTATGCGGAGATGCATTTATTTCTGGAGAAAAGTAAATGCCTCTCCGTTGAAATAAAGAAGGTCCATCATTGCATAGCTCTACAGAAATTCGGCAGAAGAAGAAAATTAATATTTATGCAGAGATGAATTTATTTCTGGAGAAAAGTAAATTCCTCTTCGTTCAAATAAAGCCGATTCAACTCGAAATATTTCTACAGACATTCGACGTAATAGGAAAATAATATTTCTGCGGAGATGAATTTATTTCTGGGGAAAAGTAAATGCGTCTACGTTCAAATAAAGACGATTCATATCTAAATAATTCTACAGGGATTCGACAGAAGATGAAACATAATATTTATGCGAGATGCATTTATTTCTGGGGAAAAGGAAATGTCTCTCCGTTGAAACAAAGAAGATCCATCATTAGATACCTCTTCAGACATTCGACAGAAGTAGAAACATAATATTTATGCGGAAATGCATTTATTTTTGGGGAAAAGTAAATGCCTCTCCCTTGAAATAAAGAAGTTCCATCATTGAATACTTCTACAGAAGTTCGACAGAAGAAGAAATATAATATTTATGCGGAGGTGCGTTTATTTCTGGGGAAAATAAATGCGTCTTCGTTCAAAGAAAGACAATTCAACTCTAAATAATTCTAAAGGCATTCGACAGAAGAAGAAATTTAATATGTATGCGGAGATGAATTTATTTCTGAGGAAAAGTAAAGGGTTCTTCGTTCAAATAAAGACGATTCATCTCTAAATAATTCTACAGACATTCGACGTAATAGGAAAATAACATTTCTGCGGAGATGCATTTATTTCTGGGTAAAATTAAATGTCTCTCCGTTGAAACAAAGAAGATCCATCATTAGATACCTCATCAGACATTCGACAGAAGAAGAAACATAATATTTATGCGGAGATTTATTCATTTCTGCGGAAAAGTAAATGCCTCTCCGTTGAAACATAGAAGATCCATCATTAGATACTTCTTCAGACATTCGACAGAGGAAGAAACATAATATTTCTGCGGAGATGCATTTATTTTTGGGGAAAAGTAAATGCGTCTTCGTTCAAATAAAGAAAATGCATCTCTCGGCAATTCTGAAGGCATTCGACAGAAGAAGAAATTTAATATTTATGCGGAGATGCATTTATTTCTGGGGAAAAGTAAATGCCTCTTCGTTCAAATAAAGACACTTCATCTCTAAATAATTCTACAGACATTCGACGTAATAGGAAAATAATATTTCTGCGGAGATAAATTTATTTCTGGGGAAAAGTAAATGCCTCTCCATTGAAACAAAGAAGATCCATCATTAGATACCTCTTCAGACGTTCGACAGAAGAAGAAACATAATATTTATGCGGAGATGCATTTATTTCTGGGGAAGAGTAAATGCGTTTTCCCCAGTTCATCAAATAATGTTCGTCAAAAATTGCGTTTTCCCCAGTTCGTTCAAATAAAGAAGATGCATCTCTCGATTATTCTGAAGGCATTCGACAGAAGAAGAATCATAATATTTATATATTTATACGGAGATGCATTTATTTCTTGGGAAAACTAAATGCGTCTTCGTTCAAATAAAGACGATTCATCTCTAAATAATTCTACAGGAATTCGACAGAAGATGTAACATAATATTTATGCGAAATGCATTTATTTCTGGGGAAAAGTAAATGCCTCTCCGTTGAAATAAAGACGAATCATCTCTAAATAATTCTACAGACATTCGACGTAATATGAAAATAATATTTCTGCGGAGATGCATTTATTTCTGGGGAAAAGTAAATGCGTCTTCGTTCAAATAAAGACGATTCATCTCTAAATAATTCTACAGGGATTCGACAGAAGATGAAACATAATATTTATGCGAGATGCATTTATTTCTGGGGAAAATCAAATGTATCTCCGTTGAAACAAAAAAGATCCATCAGTAGATACCTCTTCAGACATTCGACAGAAGAAGAAACATCATATTTATGCGGAGATTCATTTATTTCTGGGGAAAAGTAAATGCGTCTTCATTCAAATAATAAAGATGCATCTCTCGAAAATTCTGAAGGCATTCGACAGAAGAAGAAATATAATATTTATGCGGAGATGCATTTATTTATGTGGAAAAGTAAATGCCTCTTTATTCAAATAAAGACGATTCATCTCTAAATAATTCTAAAGGCATTCGACAGATGATTCAATTTAATATTTATGCAGAGATGCATTTATTTCTGGAGAAAAGTAAATGCCTCTCCGTTGAAATAAAGAAGATCCATCATTGAATACTTCTACAGACATTCGACAGAAGAAGAAATTTAATATTTATGCGCAGATGCATTTATTTCTGGAGAAAAGTAAATGCCTCTCCCTTGAAATAAAGAAGGTCCATCATTGAATACTTCTACAGACATTCGACAGACGAGGAAATATAATGTTTATGAGGAGGTGCATTTATTTCTGGAGAAAACTAAATGCCTCTGCCTTGAAATAAAGACGATTCATCTCAAAATATTTATACAGACATTCGACAGGACAAAAAACAAAATATTTAAACGGAGATGCATTTATTTCTGGGGAAAAGTAAATGCCTCTTCTTTCAAATAAATACGATTCATCATTAAATACCTCAACAGACATTCGACAGAAGAATAAATATAATATTTATACGGACATGCATTTATTTCTTGGGAAAATTAAATGCGTCTTCGTTAAAACAAATACGATTCATCTCTAAATAATTCTACAGACATTCGACGTAATAGGAAAATAATATTTCTGCGGATATGCATTTATTTCTGGGGAAAAGTAAATGCCTCTCCGTTGAAACAAAGAAAATCCATCATTAGATACCTCTTCAGACATTCGACAGAAGAAGAAACATAATATTTATGCGGAGATGCATTTATTTCTGGAGAAAAGTAAATGCGTCTTCGTGCAAACAAAGACGATTCATCTCTAAATAATTATAAGGGCATTCGACAGAAGAAGAAATTTAATATTTATGCGGAGATGCATTTATCTCTGGGGAAAAGTAAATGCGTCTTCGTTCAAACAAAGACAATTCATCTCTAGATAATTCTAAAGGCATTCGACAGAAGAAGAAATTAATATTTATGCGGAGATGCATTTATTTCTATGGAAAAGTAAATGCGTCTTCGTTCAAACAAAGACGATTCATCTCCAAATAATTCTACATACATTCGACGTAATAGGTAAATAATATTTCTGCGGAGATGCATTTATTTCTGGGGAAAAGTAAATGCCTCTCCGTTGATACAAAGAAGATCCATCATTAGATACCTCTTCAGACATTCGACAGAAGAAGAAACATAATATTTATGAGGAGATGCATTTATTTCTGGAGAAAAGTAAATGCCTCTCCGTTGAATAAAAAAGGTCCATCATTGAATACCTCTACAGAATTCATGCATTTATTTCTGCATATGCATTATTTCTGGAAAAAAGTAAATGCCTCTCTGTTGAAATCGAGAAGGTCAATTATTAAATACTTCTACAGACATTCAACAAACGAAGAAATATATTATTTATTGCGGAGGTGCATTTATTTTTTGGGGAAAAATGCTTCTTCGTTCATATAAAGGCGATTCATGTCTAAATAATTCTAAAGGCTTTCGACAGATGATTAAATTAAATATTTATGCAGAGATGCATTTATTTCTGGAGAAAAGTAAATGCCTCTCCCTTGAAATAAAGAAGGTCCATCATTGAATACTTCTACAGACATTCGACAGAAGAAGAAATATAATATTTATGCGGAGATGCATTTATTTCTGGAGAAAAGTAAATGCCTCTCCGTTGAAAAAAAAGGTCCATCATTGAATACCTCTACAGAATTCGACAGAAGAAGAAATTTCATATTTATGCAGAGCTGCATTTATTTCTACAGAAAAGTAAATGCCTCTCCCTTGAAATAAAGAAGGTCCATCATTGAATAACTCTACAGACATTCCACACAAGAAGAAATATAATATTTATGCGGAGATACATTTATTTCTGGAGAAAAGTAAATGCCTCTCCGTTGAAATAAAGAAGGTCCGTCATTAAATACCTCTACAGAAATTCAACAGCTGGAGAACATTATATTTATGCGAAGATGCATTTATTTCTGGAGAAAAGTAAATGCCTCTCCGTTGAAATAAAGAATATCCACCATTAAATACCTCTACAGAAATTCGACAGACGAAGAAACATAATAATTATGAGGAGATGCATTTATTTCTGGGGAAAAGGAAATGCCTCTTCGTTCAAATAAAGACGATTCATATCTAAATAATTTTATAGGCATTCGACAGATGATTAAATTTAATATTTATGCAGAGATGCATTTATTTCTGGAAAAAAGTAAATGCCTTTCCGTTGAAATAAAGAAGGTCCGTCATTAAATACCTCTACAGAAATTCAACAGCAGGAGAACATCATATTTATGCGAAGATGCATTTATTTCTGGAGAAAAGTAAATGCCTCTCCGTTGAAATCAAGAAGGTCAATTATTAAATACTTTTACAGACATTCAACAAAAGAAAAAATATAATATTTATTGCGGGGTTGCATGTATTTCTGGGGAAAAATGAATGCCTCTTCGTTCATATAAAGACGATTCATGTCTAAAAAATTCTAAAGGCTTTCGAAAGAAGATTAAATTTAATATTTATGCAGAGATGCATTTATTTCTGGAGAAAAGTAAATGCCTCTACGTTGAAATAAAGAAGGTCCATCATTGAATACCTCTACAGAAATTTGACAGAAGAAGAAATTTAATATTTATGCGGAGATTAATTTATTTCTGGAGAAAAGTAAATGCCTCTCCTATGAGATAAAGAAGGTCCATCATTAAATACCTCTACAGAAATTTGACAGCAGGAGAATATTATATTTATGCGGAGTTGCATTTATTTATGGAGAAAAGTAAATGCCTCTCCGTTGAAATAAAGAATATCCACCATTAAATACCTCTACAGAAATTCGACAGATGAAGAAACATAATAATTATGAGAAATAAATTTGTTTCTGGAGAAAAGTATATGCCCCTCCGTTGAAATAAAGACGATTCATCTCAAAATATTTCTACAGACAATCGACAGGACAAATAACAAAATATTTAAGCGGAGATGCATTTATTTCTGGGGAAAAGTAAATGCCTCTTCGTTCAAATAAAGACGATTCATCATTAAATACCTCTACACACATTCGACAGAAGAATAAATATAATATTTATGCGGACATGCATTTATTTCTGGAGGAAAGTAAATGCCTCTCCCTTGAAATAAAGAATATCTATCATTGAATACTTCTACAGACATTCGACAGAAGAAGAAACATAATATTTATGAGGAGATGCATTTATTTCTGGAGAAAAATTAATGCATCTCCGTTGAAATAAAGAAGGTCCATCATTAAATACTTCTACAGACATTCGACAGAAGAAAAAACATAATATTTAAGCGGAGATGCATTTATTTCTGGGGAAAAGTAAATGCCTCTTCGTTCAAGTAAAGACGATTCATCATTTAATACTTCTACAGACATTCAACAGAAGAATAAATATAATATTTATGCGGACATGCATTTATTTCTGGGGGAAAGAAAATGCTTCTTCGTTCAAATAATGTCGATTCATCTTAAATAATTCTACAGGAATTCGACAGAAGAAGAAATTTAATTTTTATGCGGAGATGCATTTATTTCAGGGGAAAAGAAAATGCCTCTCCGTTGAAATAAAGAAGGTCATTCATTAAATACCTCTTCAGACATTTGACAGAAGAAGAAATATAATATTTATGCGGAGATGCATTTATTTCTAGGAAAAAGTAAATGCGTCTTCGTTCAAATAAAGACGATTCCTCTCTAAATAATTCTACAGGGATTCGACAGAAGATGAAACATAATATTTATGCGGAGATGCATTTATTTCTGAGGAAAAGTAAATGCCTCTCCGTTCAAACAAAGAAGATCCATCATTAGATACCTTTTCAGACATTCGACGGAAGAAGAAACATAATTTTTATGCGGAGATGCATTTATTTCAGGGGAAAAGAAAATGCCTCTCCGTTGAAATAAAGAAGGTCCATCATTGAATAGCTCTACAGAAATTCGGCAGAAGAAGAAAATTAATATTTATGCGAAGATGCATTTATTTCTGGAGAAAAGTAATTGCCTCTTCGTTCAAATAAAGACGATTCATATCTAAATAATTCTAAAAGCATTCGACAGATGACTAAAATTAATATTTATGCAGAGATGCATTTATTTCTGGAAAAAAGCAAATGCCTCTCTGTTGAAATCAAGTAGGTCAATTATTAAATACTTCTACAGACATTCAACCGAAGAAGAAATATAATATTTATTGCGGAGGTGCATTTAATTCTGTGGAAAAGTGAATGCTTCTTCGTTCATATAAAGACGATTCATATCTAAATAATTTTAAAGGCTTTCGACAGATGATTAAATTTAATATTTATGCAGAGGTGCATTTATTTCTGGAGAAAAGTAAATGCCTCTCCGTTGAAATAAAGAGGTTCCATCATTGAATACCTCTACAGAAATTTGACAGAAGAAGAAATTTAATATTTATGCGGAGATGCATTTAATTTTGGAGAAAAGTAAATGTCTCTCCCTTGAAATAAAGAATATCCACCATTAAATATTTCTACAGAAATTCGACAGAAGAAGAAACATAATAATCACGAGGAGCTGCACTTATTTCTGGAGAAAAGTAAATGCCTCTCCATTGAAATAACGACGATTCATCTCAAAATATTTTTACAGACAAATAACAGGGACAAATAACAAAATATTTAAGCGGAGATGCATTTATTTCTGGGGAAAAGTAAATCCCTTTTCGTTGAAATAAAGACGATTCATCTCTAAATAATTCTAAAGGCATTCGAAACGGGAAGAAATATAATATTTATGTGGACATGCATTTATTTCTGGAGGAAAGAAAATGATTCTTCATTCAAATAAAGTCGATTCATCCTTAAATAATTCTACAGGGGATCGACAGAAGAAGAAATTTAATTTTTATGTGGAGATGCATTTATTTCTGGGGAAAAGTAAATGCCTCTCCGTTGAAATAAAGAAGGTCATTCATTAAATACCTTTTCAGACATTCGACAGAAGAAGAAAAATAATATTTATGCGGAGATGCATTTATTTCTGGGAAAAAGTAAATGCGTCTTCGTTCAAATAAAGACGATTCCTCTCTAAATAATTCTACAGGGATTCGACAGAAGATGAAACATAATATTTATGCGGAGATGCATTTATTTCTGGGGAAAAGTAAATGCCTCTCCGTTCAAACAAAGAAGATCCATCATTAGATACCTTTTCAGACATTCGACAGAAGAAGAAACATAATATTTATGCGGAGATGCATTTATTTCTGGAGAAAAATAAATGCCTCTCCGTTGAAATAAAGAAGGTCCATCATTGAATAACTCTACAGAAATTCGGCAGAAGAAGAAAATTAATATTTATGCGAAGATGCATTTATTTCTGGAGAAAAGTAATTGCCTCTTCGTTCAAATAAAGACGATTCATATCTAAATAATTCTAAAGGCATTCGTCAGATGACTAAAATTAATATTTATGCAGAGATGCATTTATTTCTGGAAAAAAGCAAATGCCTCTCTGTTGAAATCAAGTAGGTCAATTATTAAATACTTCTACAGACATTCAACCGAAGAAGAAATATAATATTTATTGCGGAGGTGCATTTAATTCTGTGGAAAAGTGAATGCTTCTTCGTTCATATAAAGACGATTCATATCTAAATAATTTTAAAGGCTTTCGACAGATGATTAAATTTAATATTTATGCAGAGGTGCATTTATTTCTGGAGAAAAGTAAATGCCTCTCCGTTGAAATAAAGAGGTTCCATCATTGAATACCTCTACAGAAATTTGACAGAAGAAGAAATTTAATATTTATGCGGAGATGCATTTAATTTTGGAGAAAAGTAAATGTCTCTCCCTTGAAATAAAGAATATCCACCATTAAATATCTCTACAGAAATTCGACAGAAGAAGAAACATAATAATCACGAGGAGCTGCACTTATTTCTGGAGAAAAGTAAATGCCTCTCCATTGAAATAACGACGATTCATCTCAAAATATTTTTACAGACAAATAACAGGGACAAATAACAAAATATTTAAGCGGAGATGCATTTATTTCTGGGGAAAAGTAAATCCCTTTTCGTTGAAATAAAGACGATTCATCTCTAAATAATTCTAAAGGCATTCGAAACGGGAAGAAATATAATATTTAGGTGGACATGCATTTATTTCTGGAGGAAAGAAAATGATTCTTCATTCAAATAAAGTCGATTCATCCTTAAATAATTCTACAGGGGATCGACAGAAGAAGAAATTTAATTTTTATGTGGAGATGCATTTATTTCTGGGGAAAAGTAAATGCCTCTCCGTTGAAATAAAGAAGGTCATTCATTAAATACCTTTTCAGACATTCGACAGAAGAAGAAAAATAATATTTATGCGGAGATGCATTTATTTCTGGGGAAAAGTAAAAGCGTCTTTGTTCAAATAAAGAAGATGCATCTCTCGATAATTCTGATGGCATTCGACAGAAGAAGAAACATAATATTTATGCGGAGAGGCATTTATTTCTGGAGAAAAGTAAATGCCTCTCCGTTGAAATAAAGAAGGTCATTCATTAAATACCTTTTCAGACATTCGACAGAAGAAGAAAAATAATATGTATGCGGAGATGCATTTATTTCTGGGGAAAAGTAAATGCGTCTTCGTTCAAATAAAGACGATTCATCTCTAAATAATTCTACAGGGATTCGACAGAAGATGAAACATAATATTTATGCGGAGATGCATTTATTTCTGGGGAAATGTAAATGCGTCTTCGTTCAAATAAAGACGATTCCTCTCTAAATAATTCTACAGGGATTCGACAGAAGATGAAACGTAATATTTATGCGGAGATTCATTTATTTCTGGGAAAAAGTAAATACCTCTCCGTTGAAACAAAGAAGATCCAACATTAGATACCTTTTCAGACATTCGACAGAAGGAGAAACATAATATTTATGTGGAGAGGCATTTATTTCTGGGGAAAAGTAAATGCCTCTCCGTTGAAACAAGGAAGATCCATCATTATATACCTTTTCAGACATTCGACAGAAGAAGAAACATAATATTTATGCCGAGATGCATTTATTTCTGGAGAAAAGTAAATGCCTCTCCGTTGAAATAAAGAAGGTCCATCATTGAATAGCTCTACAGAAATTCGGCAGAAGCAGAAAATTAATATTTATGCAGAGATGAATTTATTTCTGGAGAAAAGTAAATGCCTCTCACTTGAAATAAAGGAGGTCCATCATTGAATACTTCTACAGACATTCGACGGAAGAAGAAATATAATATTTATGCGGCGATGCATTTATTTCTGGAGGAAAGAAAATGCGTCTTCGTTCAAATAAAGACGATTCATCTCTAAATAATTCTACAGGGATTCGACAGAAGATGAAACACAATATTTATGCGGAGATGCATTTATTTCTGGGGAAAATTAAATGCCTCTCCGTTGAAATCAAGAAGGTCAATTATTAAATAATTCTACAGACATTCAACCGAAGAAGAAATATAATATTTATTGCGGAGGTGCATTTAATTCTGTGGAAAAGTGAATGCTTCTTCGTTCATATAAAGGCGATTCATATCTAAATAATTTTAAAGGCTTTCGACAGATGATTAAATTTAATATTTATGCAGAGATGCATTTATTTCTGGAGAAAAGTAAATTCCTCTCCGTTGAAATAAAGAAGTTCCATCATTGAATACCTCTACAGAAATTCGACAGAAGAAGTAACATAATAATCACGAGGAGCTGCACTTATTTCTGGAGAAAAGTAAATGCCTCTCCATTGAAATAACGACGATTCATCTCAAAATAATTTTACTGACAAATAACAGGGACAAATAACAAAATATTTAAGCGGAGATGCATTTATTTCTGGGGAAAAGTAAATCCCTTTTCGTTGAAATAAAGACGATTCATCTCTAAATAATTCTAAAGGCATTCGAAACGGGAAGAAATATAATATTTATGTGGACATGCATTTATTTCTGGAGGAAAGAAAATGATTCTTCATTCAAATAAAGTCGATTCATCCTTAAATAATTCTACAGGGGATCGACAGAAGAAGAAACATAATATTTATGCAGAGATGCATTTATTTCTGGAAAAAAGCAAATGCCTCTCTGTTGAAATCAAGAAGGTCAATTATTAAATAATTCTACAGACATTCAACCGAAGAAGAAATATAATATTTATTGCGGAGGTGCATTTAATTCTGTGGAAAAGTGAATGCTTCTTCGTTCATATAAAGGCGATTCATATCTAAATAATTTTAAAGGCTTTCGACAGATGATTAAATTTAATATTTATGCAGAGATGCATTTATTTCTGGAGAAAAGTAAATTCCTCTCCGTTGAAATAAAGAAGTTCCATCATTGAATACCTCTACAGAAATTCGACAGAAGAAGTAACATAATAATCACGAGGAGCTGCACTTATTTCTGGAGAAAAGTAAATGCCTCTCCATTGAAATAACGACGATTCATCTCAAAATAATTTTACTGACAAATAACAGGGACAAATAACAAAATATTTAAGCGGAGATGCATTTATTTCTGGGGAAAAGTAAATCCCTTTTCGTTGAAATAAAGACGATTCATCTCTAAATAATTCTAAAGGCATTCGAAACGGGAAGAAATATAATATTTATGTGGACATGCATTTATTTCTGGAGGAAAGAAAATGATTCTTCATTCAAATAAAGTCGATTCATCCTTAAATAATTCTACAGGGGATCGACAGAAGAAGAAATTTAATTTTTATGTGGAGATGCATTTATTTCTGGGGAAAAGTAAATGCCTCTCCGTTGAAATAAAGAAGGTCATTCATTAAATACCTTTTCAGACATTCGACAGAAGAAGAAAAATAATATTTATGCGGAGATGCATTTATTTCTGGGAAAAAGTAAATGCGTCTTCGTTCAAATAAAGACGATTCCTCTCTAAATAATTCTACAGGGATTCGACAGAAGATGAAACATAATATTTATGCGGAGATGCATTTATTTCTGAGGAAAAGTAAATGCCTCTCCGTTCAAACAAAGAAGATCCATCATTAGATACCTTTTCAGACATTCGACGGAAGAAGAAACATAATATTTATGCGGAGATGCATTTATTTCTGGAGAAAAATAAATGCCTCTCCGTTGAAATAAAGAAGGTCCATCATTGAATAGCTCTACAGAAATTCGGCAGAAGAAGAAAATTAATATTTATGCGAAGATGCATTTATTTCTGGAGAAAAGTAATTGCCTCTTCGTTCAAATAAAGACGATTCATATCTAAATAATTCTAAAGGCATTCGACAGATGACTAAAATTAATATTTATGCAGAGATGCATTTATTTCTGGAAAAAAGCAAATGCCTCTCTGTTGAAATCAAGTAGGTCAATTATTAAATACTTCTACAGACATTCAACCGAAGAAGAAATATAATATTTATTGCGGAGGTGCATTTAATTCTGTGGAAAAGTGAATGCTTCTTCGTTCATATAAAGACGATTCATATCTAAATAATTTTAAAGGCTTTCGACAGATGATTAAATTTAATATTTATGCAGAGGTGCATTTATTTCTGGAGAAAAGTAAATGCCTCTCCGTTGAAATAAAGAGGTTCCATCATTGAATACCTCTACAGAAATTTGACAGAAGAAGAAATTTAATATTTATGCGGAGATGCATTTAATTTTGGAGAAAAGTAAATGTCTCTCCCTTGAAATAAAGAATATCCACCATTAAATATCTCTACAGGAATTCGACAGAAGAAGAAACATAATAATCACGAGGAGCTGCACTTATTTCTGGAGAAAAGTAAATGCCTCTCCATTGAAATAACGACGATTCATCTCAAAATATTTTTACAGACAAATAACAGGGACAAATAACAAAATATTTAAGCGGAGATGCATTTATTTCTGGGGAAAAGTAAATCCCTTTTCGTTGAAATAAAGACGATTCATCTCTAAATAATTCTAAAGGCATTCGAAACGGGAAGAAATATAATATTTATGTGGACATGCATTTATTTCTGGAGGAAAGAAAAATGATTCTTCATTCAAATAAAGTCGATTCATCCTTAAATAATTCTACAGGGGATCGACAGAAGAAGAAATTTAATTTTTATGTGGAGATGCATTTATTTCTGGGGAAAAGTAAATGCCTCTCCGTTGAAATAAAGAAGGTCATTCATTAAATACCTTTTCAGACATTCGACAGAAGAAGAAAAATAATATTTATGCGGAGATGCATTTATTTCTGGGAAAAAGTAAATGCGTCTTCGTTCAAATAAAGACGATTCCTCTCTAAATAATTCTACAGGGATTCGACAGAAGATGAAACATAATATTTATGCGGAGATGCATTTATTTCTGGGGAAAATAAAATGCCTCTCCGTTCAAACAAAGAAGATCCATCATTAGATACCTTTTCAGACATTCGACAGAAGAAGAAACATAATATTTATGCGGAGATGCATTTATTTCTGGAGAAAAATAAATGCCTCTCCGTTGAAATAAAGAAGGTCCATCATTGAATAGCTCTACAGAAATTCGGCAGAAGAAGAAAATTAATATTTATGCGAAGATGCATTTATTTCTGGAGAAAAGTAATTGCCTCTTCGTTCAAATAAAGACGATTCATATCTAAATAATTCTAAAGGCATTCGTCAGATGACTAAAATTAATATTTATGCAGAGATGCATTTATTTCTGGAAAAAAGCAAATGCCTCTCTCTGTTGAAATCAAGTAGGTCAATTATTAAATACTTCTACAGACATTCAACCGAAGAAGAAATATAATATTTATTGCGGAGGTGCATTTAATTCTGTGGAAAAGTGAATGCTTCTTCGTTCATATAAAGACGATTCATATCTAAATAATTTTAAAGGCTTTCGACAGATGATTAAATTTAATATTTATGCAGAGGTGCATTTATTTCTGGAGAAAAGTAAATGCCTCTCCGTTGAAATAAAGAGGTTCCATCATTGAATACCTCTACAGAAATTTGACAGAAGAAGAAATTTAATATTTATGCGGAGATGCATTTAATTTTGGAGAAAAGTAAATGTCTCTCCCTTGAAATAAAGAATATCCACCATTAAATATCTCTACAGAAATTCGACAGAAGAAGAAACATAATAATCACGAGGAGCTGCACTTATTTCTGGAGAAAAGTAAATGCCTCTCCATTGAAATAACGACGATTCATCTCAAAATATTTTTACAGACAAATAACAGGGACAAATAACAAAATATTTAAGCGGAGATGCATTTATTTCTGGGGAAAAGTAAATCCCTTTTCGTTGAAATAAAGACGATTCATCTCTAAATAATTCTAAAGGCATTCGAAACGGGAAGAAATATAATATTTATGTGGACATGCATTTATTTCTGGAGGAAAGAAAATGATTCTTCATTCAAATAAAGTCGATTCATCCTTAAATAATTCTACAGGGGATCGACAGAAGAAGAAATTTAATTTTTATGTGGAGATGCATTTATTTCTGGGGAAAAGTAAATGCCTCTCCGTTGAAATAAAGAAGGTCATTCATTAAATACCTTTTCAGACATTCGACAGAAGAAGAAAAATAATATTTATGCGGAGATGCATTTATTTCTGGGGAAAAGTAAAAGCGTCTTTGTTCAAATAAAGAAGATGCATCTCTCGATAATTCTGATGGCATTCGACAGAAGAAGAAACATAATATTTATGCGGAGAGGCATTTATTTCTGGAGAAAAGTAAATGCCTCTCCGTTGAAATAAAGAAGGTCATTCATTAAATACCTTTTCAGACATTCGACAGAAGAAGAAAAATAATATGTATGCGGAGATGCATTTATTTCTGGGGAAAAGTAAATGCGTCTTCGTTCAAATAAAGACGATTCATCTCTAAATAATTCTACAGGGATTCGACAGAAGATGAAACATAATATTTATGCGGAGATGCATTTATTTCTGGGGAAATGTAAATGCGTCTTCGTTCAAATAAAGACGATTCCTCTCTAAATAATTCTACAGGGATTCGACAGAAGATGAAACGTAATATTTATGCGGAGATTCATTTATTTCTGGGAAAAAGTAAATACCTCTCCGTTGAAACAAAGAAGATCCAACATTAGATACCTTTTCAGACATTCGACAGAAGGAGAAACATAATATTTATGTGGAGAGGCATTTATTTCTGGGGAAAAGTAAATGCCTCTCCGTTGAAACAAGGAAGATCCATCATTATATACCTTTTCAGACATTCGACAGAAGAAGAAACATAATATTTATGCGGAGATGCATTTATTTCTGGAGAAAAGTAAATGCCTCTCCGTTGAAATAAAGAAGGTCCATCATTGAATAGCTCTACAGAAATTCGGCAGAAGAAGAAAATTAATATTTATGCAGAGATGAATTTATATCTGGAGAAAAGTAAATGCCTCTCACTTGAAATAAAGGAGGTCCATCATTGAATACTTCTACAGACATTCGACGGAAGAAGAAATATAATATTTATGCGGCGATGCATTTATTTCTGGAGGAAAGAAAATGCGTCTTCGTTCAAATAAAGACGATTCATCTCTAAATAATTCTACAGGGATTCGACAGAAGATGAAACACAATATTTATGCGGAGATGCATTTATTTCTGGGGAAAATTAAATGCCTCTCCGTTCAAACAAAGAAGATCCATCATTAGATACCTTTTCAGACATTCGACAGAAGAAGAAACATAATATTTATGCAGAGATGCATTTATTTCTGGAAAAAAGCAAATGCCTCTCTGTTGAAATCAAGAAGGTCAATTATTAAATAATTCTACAGACATTCAACCGAAGAAGAAATATAATATTTATTGCGGAGGTGCATTTAATTCTGTGGAAAAGTGAATGCTTCTTCGTTCATATAAAGGCGATTCATATCTAAATAATTTTAAAGGCTTTCGACAGATGATTAAATTTAATATTTATGCAGAGATGCATTTATTTCTGGAGAAAAGTAAATTCCTCTCCGTTGAAATAAAGAAGTTCCATCATTGAATACCTCTACAGAAATTTGACAGAAGAAGAAATTTAATATTTATGCAGAGATGCATTTAATTTTGGAGAAAAGTAAATGCCTCTCCCTTGAAATAAAGAATATCCACCATTAAATACCTCTACAGAAATTCGACAGAAGAAGTAACATAATAATCACGAGGAGCTGCACTTATTTCTGGAGAAAAGTAAATGCCTCTCCATTGAAATAACGACGATTCATCTCAAAATAATTTTACTGACAAATAACAGGGACAAATAACAAAATATTTAAGCGGAGATGCATTTATTTCTGGGGAAAAGTAAATCCCTTTTCGTTGAAATAAAGACGATTCATCTCTAAATAATTCTAAAGGCATTCGAAACGGGAAGAAATATAATATTTATGTGGACATGCATTTATTTCTGGAGGAAAGAAAATGATTCTTCATTCAAATACAGTCGATTCATCCTTAAATAATTCTACAGGGGATCGACAGAAGAAGAAATTTAATTTTTATGTGGAGATGCATTTATTTTTGGGGAAAAGTAAATGCCTCTCCGTTGAAATAAAGAAGGTCATTCATTAAATACCTTTTCAGACATTCGACAGAAGAAGAAAAATAATATTTATGCGGAGATGCATTTATTTCTGGGAAAAAGTAAATGCGTCTTCGTTCAAATAAAGACGATTCCTCTCTAAATAATTCTACAGGGATTCGACAGAAGATGAAACATAATATTTATGCGGAGATGCATTTATTTCTGGGGAAAATAAAATGCCTCTCCGTTCAAACAAAGAAGATCCATCATTAGATACCTTTTCAGACATTCGACAGAAGAAGAAACATAATATTTATGCGGAGATGCATTTATTTCTGGAGAAAAATAAATGCCTCTCCGTTGAAATAAAGAAGGTCCATCATTGAATAGCTCTACAGAAATTCGGCAGAAGAAGAAAATTAATATTTATGCGAAGATGCATTTATTTCTGGAGAAAAGTAATTGCCTCTTCGTTCAAATAAAGACGATTCATATCTAAATAATTCTAAAGGCATTCGTCAGATGACTAAAATTAATATTTATGCAGAGATGCATTTATTTCTGGAAAAAAGCAAATGCCTCTCTCTGTTGAAATCAAGTAGGTCAATTATTAAATACTTCTACAGACATTCAACCGAAGAAGAAATATAATATTTATTGCGGAGGTGCATTTAATTCTGTGGAAAAGTGAATGCTTCTTCGTTCATATAAAGACGATTCATATCTAAATAATTTTAAAGGCTTTCGACAGATGATTAAATTTAATATGTATGCAGAGGTGCATTTATTTCTGGAGAAAAGTAAATGCCTCTCCGTTGAAATAAAGAGGTTCCATCATTGAATACCTCTACAGAAATTTGACAGAAGAAGAAATTTAATATTTATGCGGAGATGCATTTAATTTTGGAGAAAAGTAAATGTCTCTCCCTTGAAATAAAGAATATCCACCATTAAATATCTCTACAGAAATTCGACAGAAGAAGAAACATAATAATCACGAGGAGCTGCACTTATTTCTGGAGAAAAGTAAATGCCTCTCCATTGAAATAACGACGATTCATCTCAAAATATTTTTACAGACAAATAACAGGGACAAATAACAAAATATTTAAGCGGAGATGCATTTATTTCTGGGGAAAAGTAAATCCCTTTTCGTTGAAATAAAGACGATTCATCTCTAAATAATTCTAAAGGCATTCGAAACGGGAAGAAATATAATATTTATGTGGACATGCATTTATTTCTGGAGGAAAGAAAATGATTCTTCATTCAAATAAAGTCGATTCATCCTTAAATAATTCTACAGGGGATCGACAGAAGAAGAAATTTAATTTTTATGTGGAGATGCATTTATTTCTGGGGAAAAGTAAATGCCTCTCCGTTGAAATAAAGAAGGTCATTCATTAAATACCTTTTCAGACATTCGACAGAAGAAGAAAAATAATATTTATGCGGAGATGCATTTATTTCTGGGGAAAAGTAAAAGCGTCTTTGTTCAAATAAAGAAGATGCATCTCTCGATAATTCTGATGGCATTCGACAGAAGAAGAAACATAATATTTATGCGGAGAGGCATTTATTTCTGGAGAAAAGTAAATGCCTCTCCGTTGAAATAAAGAAGGTCATTCATTAAATACCTTTTCAGACATTCGACAGAAGAAGAAAAATAATATGTATGCGGAGATGCATTTATTTCTGGGGAAAAGTAAATGCGTCTTCGTTCAAATAAAGACGATTCATCTCTAAATAATTCTACAGGGATTCGACAGAAGATGAAACATAATATTTATGCGGAGATGCATTTATTTCTGGGGAAATGTAAATGCGTCTTCGTTCAAATAAAGACGATTCCTCTCTAAATAATTCTACAGGGATTCGACAGAAGATGAAACGTAATATTTATGCGGAGATTCATTTATTTCTGGGAAAAAGTAAATACCTCTCCGTTGAAACAAAGAAGATCCAACATTAGATACCTTTTCAGACATTCGACAGAAGGAGAAACATAATATTTATGTGGAGAGGCATTTATTTCTGGGGAAAAGTAAATGCCTCTCCGTTGAAACAAGGAAGATCCATCATTATATACCTTTTCAGACATTCGACAGAAGAAGAAACATAATATTTATGCGGAGATGCATTTATTTCTGGAGAAAAGTAAATGCCTCTCCGTTGAAATAAAGAAGGTCCATCATTGAATAGCTCTACAGAAATTCGGCAGAAGAAGAAAATTAATATTTATGCAGAGATGAATTTATTTCTGGAGAAAAGTAAATGCCTCTCACTTGAAATAAAGGAGGTCCATCATTGAATACTTCTACAGACATTCGACGGAAGAAGAAATATAATATTTATGCGGCGATGCATTTATTTCTGGAGGAAAGAAAATGCGTCTTCGTTCAAATAAAGACGATTCATCTCTAAATAATTCTACAGGGATTCGACAGAAGATGAAACACAATATTTATGCGGAGATGCATTTATTTCTGGGGAAAATTAAATGCCTCTCCGTTCAAACAAAGAAGATCCATCATTAGATACCTTTTCAGACATTCGACAGAAGAAGAAACATAATATTTATGCAGAGATGCATTTATTTCTGGAAAAAAGCAAATGCCTCTCTGTTGAAATCAAGAAGGTCAATTATTAAATAATTCTACAGACATTCAACCGAAGAAGAAATATAATATTTATTGCGGAGGTGCATTTAATTCTGTGGAAAAGTGAATGCTTCTTCGTTCATATAAAGGCGATTCATATCTAAATAATTTTAAAGGCTTTCGACAGATGATTAAATTTAATATTTATGCAGAGATGCATTTATTTCTGGAGAAAAGTAAATTCCTCTCCGTTGAAATAAAGAAGTTCCATCATTGAATACCTCTACAGAAATTTGACAGAAGAAGAAATTTAATATTTATGCGGAGATGCATTTAATTTTGGAGAAAAGTAAATGCCTCTCCCTTGAAATAAAGAATATCCACCATTAAATACCTCTACAGAAATTCGACAGAAGAAGTAACATAATAATCACGAGGAGCTGCACTTATTTCTGGAGAAAAGTAAATGCCTCTCCATTGAAATAACGACGATTCATCTCAAAATAATTTTACTGACAAATAACAGGGACAAATAACAAAATATTTAAGCGGAGATGCATTTATTTCTGGGGAAAAGTAAATCCCTTTTCGTTGAAATAAAGACGATTCATCTCTAAATAATTCTAAAGGCATTCGAAACGGGAAGAAATATAATATTTATGTGGACATGCATTTATTTCTGGAGGAAAGAAAATGATTCTTCATTCAAATAAAGTCGATTCATCCTTAAATAATTCTACAGGGGATCGACAGAAGAAGAAATTTAATTTTTATGTGGAGATGCATTTATTTCTGGGGAAAAGTAAATGCCTCTCCGTTGAAATAAAGAAGGTCATTCATTAAATACCTTTTCAGACATTCGACAGAAGAAGAAAAATAATATTTATGCGGAGATGCATTTATTTCTGGGAAAAAGTAAATGCGTCTTCGTTCAAATAAAGACGATTCCTCTCTAAATAATTCTACAGGGATTCGACAGAAGATGAAACATAATATTTATGCGGAGATGCATTTATTTCTGGGGAAAATAAAATGCCTCTCCGTTCAAACAAAGAAGATCCATCATTAGATACCTTTTCAGACATTCGACAGAAGAAGAAACATAATATTTATGCGGAGATGCATTTATTTCTGGAGAAAAATAAATGCCTCTCCGTTGAAATAAAGAAGGTCCATCATTGAATAGCTCTACAGAAATTCGGCAGAAGAAGAAAATTAATATTTATGCGAAGATGCATTTATTTCTGGAGAAAAGTAATTGCCTCTTCGTTCAAATAAAGACGATTCATATCTAAATAATTCTAAAGGCATTCGTCAGATGACTAAAATTAATATTTATGCAGAGATGCATTTATTTCTGGAAAAAAGCAAATGCCTCTCTCTGTTGAAATCAAGTAGGTCAATTATTAAATACTTCTACAGACATTCAACCGAAGAAGAAATATAATATTTATTGCGGAGGTGCATTTAATTCTGTGGAAAAGTGAATGCTTCTTCGTTCATATAAAGACGATTCATATCTAAATAATTTTAAAGGCTTTCGACAGATGATTAAATTTAATATTTATGCAGAGGTGCATTTATTTCTGGAGAAAAGTAAATGCCTCTCCGTTGAAATAAAGAGGTTCCATCATTGAATACCTCTACAGAAATTTGACAGAAGAAGAAATTTAATATTTATGCGGAGATGCATTTAATTTTGGAGAAAAGTAAATGTCTCTCCCTTGAAATAAAGAATATCCACCATTAAATATCTCTACAGAAATTCGACAGAAGAAGAAACATAATAATCACGAGGAGCTGCACTTATTTCTGGAGAAAAGTAAATGCCTCTCCATTGAAATAACGACGATTCATCTCAAAATATTTTTACAGACAAATAACAGGGACAAATAACAAAATATTTAAGCGGAGATGCATTTATTTCTGGGGAAAAGTAAATCCCTTTTCGTTGAAATAAAGACGATTCATCTCTAAATAATTCTAAAGGCATTCGAAACGGGAAGAAATATAATATTTATGTGGACATGCATTTATTTCTGGAGGAAAGAAAATGATTCTTCATTCAAATAAAGTCGATTCATCCTTAAATAATTCTACAGGGGATCGACAGAAGAAGAAATTTAATTTTTATGTGGAGATGCATTTATTTCTGGGGAAAAGTAAATGCCTCTCCGTTGAAATAAAGAAGGTCATTCATTAAATACCTTTTCAGACATTCGACAGAAGAAGAAAAATAATATTTATGCAGAGATGCATTTATTTCTGGGGAAAAGTAAAAGCGTCTTTGTTCAAATAAAGAAGATGCATCTCTCGATAATTCTGATGGCATTCGACAGAAGAAGAAACATAATATTTATGCGGAGAGGCATTTATTTCTGGAGAAAAGTAAATGCCTCTCCGTTGAAATAAAGAAGGTCATTCATTAAATACCTTTTCAGACATTCGACAGAAGAAGAAAAATAATATGTATGCGGAGATGCATTTATTTCTGGGGAAAAGTAAATGCGTCTTCGTTCAAATAAAGACGATTCATCTCTAAATAATTCTACAGGGATTCGACAGAAGATGAAACATAATATTTATGTGGAGAGGCATTTATTTCTGGGGAAAAGTAAATGCCTCTCCGTTGAAACAAGGAAGATCCATCATTATATACCTTTTCAGACATTCGACAGAAGAAGAAACATAATATTTATGCCGAGATGCATTTATTTCTGGAGAAAAGTAAATGCCTCTCCGTTGAAATAAAGAAGGTCCATCATTGAATAGCTCTACAGAAATTCGGCAGAAGAAGAAAATTAATATTTATGCAGAGATGAATTTATTTCTGGAGAAAAGTAAATGCCTCTCACTTGAAATTAAGGAGGTCCATCATTGAATACTTCTACAGACATTCGACGGAAGAAGAAATATAATATTTATGCGGCGATGCATTTATTTCTGGAGGAAAGAAAATGCGTCTTCGTTCAAATAAAGACGATTCATCTCTAAATAATTCTACAGGGATTCGACAGAAGATGAAACACAATATTTATGCGGAGATGCATTTATTTCTGGGGAAAATTAAATGCCTCTCCGTTCAAACAAAGAAGATCCATCATTAGATACCTTTTCAGACATTCGACAGAAGAAGAAACATAATATTTATGCAGAGATGCATTTATTTCTGGAAAAAAGCAAATGCCTCTCTGTTGAAATCAAGAAGGTCAATTATTAAATAATTCTACAGACATTCAACCGAAGAAGAAATATAATATTTATTGCGGAGGTGCATTTAATTCTGTGGAAAAGTGAATGCTTCTTCGTTCATATAAAGACGATTCATATCTAAATAATTCTAAAGGCATTCGACAGATGACTAAAATTAATATTTATGCAGAGATGCATTTATTTCTGGAAAAAAGCAAATGCCTCTCTGTTGAAATCAAGTAGGTCAATTATTAAATACTTCTACAGACATTCAACCGAAGAAGAAATATAATATTTATTGCGGAGGTGCATTTAATTCTGTGGAAAAGTGAATGCTTCTTCGTTCATATAAAGACGATTCATATCTAAATAATTTTAAAGGCTTTCGACAGATGATTAAATTTAATATTTATGCAGAGGTGCATTTATTTCTGGAGAAAAGTAAATGCCTCTCCGTTGAAATAAAGAGGTTCCATCATTGAATACCTCTACAGAAATTTGACAGAAGAAGAAATTTAATATTTATGCGGAGATGCATTTAATTTTGGAGAAAAGTAAATGTCTCTCCCTTGAAATAAAGAATATCCACCATTAAATATCTCTACAGAAATTCGACAGAAGAAGAAACATAATAATCACGAGGAGCTGCACTTATTTCTGGAGAAAAGTAAATGCCTCTCCATTGAAATAACGACGATTCATCTCAAAATATTTTTACAGACAAATAACAGGGACAAATAACAAAATATTTAAGCGGAGATGCATTTATTTCTGGGGAAAAGTAAATCCCTTTTCGTTGAAATAAAGACGATTCATCTCTAAATAATTCTAAAGGCATTCGAAACGGGAAGAAATATAATATTTATGTGGACATGCATTTATTTCTGGAGGAAAGAAAATGATTCTTCATTCAAATAAAGTCGATTCATCCTTAAATAATTCTACAGGGGATCGACAGAAGAAGAAATTTAATTTTTATGTGGAGATGCATTTATTTCTGGGGAAAAGTAAATGCCTCTCCGTTGAAATAAAGAAGGTCATTCATTAAATACCTTTTCAGACATTCCACAGAAGAAGAAAAATAATATTTATGCGGAGATGCATTTATTTCTGGGAAAAAGTAAATGCGTCTTCGTTCAAATAAAGACGATTCCTCTCTAAATAATTCTACAGGGATTCGACAGAAGATGAAACATAATATTTATGCGGAGATGCATTTATTTCTGGGGAAAATAAAATGCCTCTCCGTTCAAACAAAGAAGATCCATCATTAGATACCTTTTCAGACATTCGACAGAAGAAGAAACATAATATTTATGCGGAGATGCATTTATTTCTGGAGAAAAATAAATGCCTCTCCGTTGAAATAAAGAAGGTCCATCATTGAATAGCTCTACAGAAATTCGGCAGAAGAAGAAAATTAATATTTATGCGAAGATGCATTTATTTCTGGAGAAAAGTAATTGCCTCTTCGTTCAAATAAAGACGATTCATATCTAAATAATTCTAAAGGCATTCGTCAGATGACTAAAATTAATATTTATGCAGAGATGCATTTATTTCTGGAAAAAAGCAAATGCCTCTCTCTGTTGAAATCAAGTAGGTCAATTATTAAATACTTCTACAGACATTCAACCGAAGAAGAAATATAATATTTATTGCGGAGGTGCATTTAATTCTGTGGAAAAGTGAATGCTTCTTCGTTCATATAAAGACGATTCATATCTAAATAATTTTAAAGGCTTTCGACAGATGATTAAATTTAATATTTATGCAGAGGTGCATTTATTTCTGGAGAAAAGTAAATGCCTCTCCGTTGAAATAAAGAGGTTCCATCATTGAATACCTCTACAGAAATTTGACAGAAGAAGAAATTTAATATTTATGCGGAGATGCATTTAATTTTGGAGAAAAGTAAATGTCTCTCCCTTGAAATAAAGAATATCCACCATTAAATATCTCTACAGAAATTCGACAGAAGAAGAAACATAATAATCACGAGGAGCTGCACTTATTTCTGGAGAAAAGTAAATGCCTCTCCATTGAAATAACGACGATTCATCTCAAAATATTTTTACAGACAAATAACAGGGACAAATAACAAAATATTTAAGCGGAGATGCATTTATTTCTGGGGAAAAGTAAATCCCTTTTCGTTGAAATAAAGACGATTCATCTCTAAATAATTCTAAAGGCATTCGAAACGGGAAGAAATATAATATTTATGTGGACATGCATTTATTTCTGGAGGAAAGAAAATGATTCTTCATTCAAATAAAGTCGATTCATCCTTAAATAATTCTACAGGGGATCGACAGAAGAAGAAATTTAATTTTTATGTGGAGATGCATTTATTTCTGGGGAAAAGTAAATGCCTCTCCGTTGAAATAAAGAAGGTCATTCATTAAATACCTTTTCAGACATTCGACAGAAGAAGAAAAATAATATTTATGCGGAGATGCATTTATTTCTGGGGAAAAGTAAAAGCGTCTTTGTTCAAATAAAGAAGATGCATCTCTCGATAATTCTGATGGCATTCGACAGAAGAAGAAACATAATATTTATGCGGAGAGGCATTTATTTCTGGAGAAAAGTAAATGCCTCTCCGTTGAAATAAAGAAGGTCATTCATTAAATACCTTTTCAGACATTCGACAGAAGAAGAAAAATAATATGTATGCGGAGATGCATTTATTTCTGGGGAAAAGTAAATGCGTCTTCGTTCAAATAAAGACGATTCATCTCTAAATAATTCTACAGGGATTCGACAGAAGATGAAACATAATATTTATGCGGAGATGCATTTATTTCTGGGGAAATGTAAATGCGTCTTCGTTCAAATAAAGACGATTCCTCTCTAAATAATTCTACAGGGATTCGACAGAAGATGAAACGTAATATTTATGCGGAGATTCATTTATTTCTGGGAAAAAGTAAATACCTCTCCGTTGAAACAAAGAAGATCCAACATTAGATACCTTTTCAGACATTCGACAGAAGGAGAAACATAATATTTATGTGGAGAGGCATTTATTTCTGGGGAAAAGTAAATGCCTCTCCGTTGAAACAAGGAAGATCCATCATTATATACCTTTTCAGACATTCGACAGAAGAAGAAACATAATATTTATGCGGAGATGCATTTATTTCTGGAGAAAAGTAAATGCCTCTCCGTTGAAATAAAGAAGGTCCATCATTGAATAGCTCTACAGAAATTCGGCAGAAGAAGAAAATTAATATTTATGCAGAGATGAATTTATTTCTGGAGAAAAGTAAATGCCTCTCACTTGAAATAAAGGAGGTCCATCATTGAATACTTCTACAGACATTCGACGGAAGAAGAAATATAATATTTATGCGGCGATGCATTTATTTCTGGAGGAAAGAAAATGCGTCTTCGTTCAAATAAAGACGATTCATCTCTAAATAATTCTACAGGGATTCGACAGAAGATGAAACACAATATTTATGCGGAGATGCATTTATTTCTGGGGAAAATTAAATGCCTCTCCGTTCAAACAAAGAAGATCCATCATTAGATACCTTTTCAGACATTCGACAGAAGAAGAAACATAATATTTATGCAGAGATGCATTTATTTCTGGAAAAAAGCAAATGCCTCTCTGTTGAAATCAAGAAGGTCAATTATTAAATAATTCTACAGACATTCAACCGAAGAAGAAATATAATATTTATTGCGGAGGTGCATTTAATTCTGTGGAAAAGTGAATGCTTCTTCGTTCATATAAAGGCGATTCATATCTAAATAATTTTAAAGGCTTTCGACAGATGATTAAATTTAATATTTATGCAGAGATGCATTTATTTCTGGAGAAAAGTAAATTCCTCTCCGTTGAAATAAAGAAGTTCCATCATTGAATACCTCTACAGAAATTTGACAGAAGAAGAAATTTAATATTTATGCGGAGATGCATTTAATTTTGGAGAAAAGTAAATGCCTCTCCCTTGAAATAAAGAATATCCACCATTAAATACCTCTACAGAAATTCGACAGAAGAAGTAACATAATAATCACGAGGAGCTGCACTTATTTCTGGAGAAAAGTAAATGCCTCTCCATTGAAATAACGACGATTCATCTCAAAATAATTTTACTGACAAATAACAGGGACAAATAACAAAATATTTAAGCGGAGATGCATTTATTTCTGGGGAAAAGTAAATCCCTTTTCGTTGAAATAAAGACGATTCATCTCTAAATAATTCTAAAGGCATTCGAAACGGGAAGAAATATAATATTTATGTGGACATGCATTTATTTCTGGAGGAAAGAAAATGATTCTTCATTCAAATAAAGTCGATTCATCCTTAAATAATTCTACAGGGGATCGACAGAAGAAGAAATTTAATTTTTATGTGGAGATGCATTTATTTCTGGGGAAAAGTAAATGCCTCTCCGTTGAAATAAAGAAGGTCATTCATTAAATACCTTTTCAGACATTCGACAGAAGAAGAAAAATAATATTTATGCGGAGATGCATTTATTTCTGGGAAAAAGTAAATGCGTCTTCGTTCAAATAAAGACGATTCCTCTCTAAATAATTCTACAGGGATTCGACAGAAGATGAAACATAATATTTATGCGGAGATGCATTTATTTCTGGGGAAAATAAAATGCCTCTCCGTTCAAACAAAGAAGATCCATCATTAGATACCTTTTCAGACATTCGACAGAAGAAGAAACATAATATTTATGCGGAGATGCATTTATTTCTGGAGAAAAATAAATGCCTCTCCGTTGAAATAAAGAAGGTCGATCATTGAATAGCTCTACAGAAATTCGGCAGAAGAAGAAAATTAATATTTATGCGAAGATGCATTTATTTCTGGAGAAAAGTAATTGCCTCTTCGTTCAAATAAAGACGATTCATATCTAAATAATTCTAAAGGCATTCGTCAGATGACTAAAATTAATATTTATGCAGAGATGCATTTATTTCTGGAAAAAAGCAAATGCCTCTCTCTGTTGAAATCAAGTAGGTCAATTATTAAATACTTCTACAGACATTCAACCGAAGAAGAAATATAATATTTATTGCGGAGGTGCATTTAATTCTGTGGAAAAGTGAATGCTTCTTCGTTCATATAAAGACGATTCATATCTAAATAATTTTAAAGGCTTTCGACAGATGATTAAATTTAATATTTATGCAGAGGTGCATTTATTTCTGGAGAAAAGTAAATGCCTCTCCGTTTAAATAAAGAAGGTCCATCATTGAATACCTCTACAGAAATTCGACAGAAGAAGAAATTTAATATTTATGCGCAGATGCCTTTATTTCTGGAGAAAAGTAAATGCCTCTCCCTTGAAATAAAGAAGGTCCATCATTGAATACTTCTACAGACATTCGTCAGAAGAAGAAATATAATGTTTATGAAGAGATGCATTTATTTCTGGAGAAAAGTAAATGCCTCTGCCTTGAAATAAAGACGATTCATCTCAAAATATTTCTACAGACATTCGACATTACAAAAAACAAAATATTTAAACGGAGATGCATTTATTTCTGGGGAAAAGTAAATGCGACTTCCTCAAACAAAGACGATTCTTCTCTAAATAATTCTAAAGGACGTCAGAAGAAACAATTTAATATTTATGCGGAGATGCCTTTATTTCAGGTTAAAAGTAAATGCTTCTTCGTTCAAATAAATACGATGAATCTCTAGATAATTCTGAAGGCATTCGACAGAAGAAGAAATTTAATATTTATGCAGAGATGCATTTATTTCTGGGGAAAAGTAAATGCGACTTCCTCAAACAAAGACGATTCTTCTCTAAATAATTCTAAAAGAGTTCTTCAGAAGAAAAAATTTAATATTTATGCGGAGATGCATTTATTTCAGGTTAAAAGTAAATGCTTCTTCGTTCAAATAAATACGATGCATCTCTAAATAATTCTACAGGGATTCGACAGAACATGAAACATAATATTTATTTGAGATGCATTTATTTCTGGGGAAAAGTAAATGTCTCTCCGTTGAAACAAAGAAGATCCATCATTAGATACCTCTTCAGACATTTGACAGAAGAAGAAACATAATATTTATATATTTATACGGAGATGCATTTATTTCTTGGGAAAACAAAATGCGTCTTCGTTCAAATAAAGGCGGTTCATCTCTGAATAATTCTATAGGAATTCGACAGAAGATGAAACATAATATTTATGCGAGATGCATTTATTTCAGGTTAAAAGTATATGATTCTTCGTTCAAATAAATACGATGAATCTCTAGATAATTCTGAAGGCATTCGACAGAAGAAGAAATTTAATATTTATGCAGAGATGCATTTATTTCTGGGGAAAATTAAATGCGACTTCCTCAAACAAAGACGATTCTTCTCTAAATAATTCTAAAGGAGTTCTTCAGAAGAAAAAATTTAATATTTATGCGGAGATGCATTTATTTCAGGTTAAAAGTAAATGCTTCTTCGTTCAAATAAATACGATGCATCTCTAAATAATTCTACAGGGATTCGACAGAACATGAAACATAATATTTATTTGAGATGCATTTATTTCTGGGGAAAAGTAAATGTCTCTCCGTTGAAACAAAGAAGATCCATCATTAGATACCTCTTCAGACATTCGACAGAAGACGAAAGATAATATTTTTGCGGAGATGCATTTATGTCTGGAGAAAAGAAGATGCCTCTCCGTTGAAATAATTACGAATCATCTCTAAATAATTCTACAGTAAATCGACAGAAGGTGAAATTTAATATTTATGCGGAGATGCATTTATTTCTGAGGAAAAGTAAATGTCTCTTCGTTCAAATAAAGCCGATTCATCTCTAAATAATTCTACAGGGATTCGACAGAACATGAAACATAATATTTATTTGAGATGCATTTATTTCTGGGGAAAAGTAAATGCGTCTACGTTCAAGTAAAGACGATTCATCTCTAAATATTTCTAAAGGCATTCGACAGATGATTAAATTTAATATTTATGCAGAAATGCATTTATTTCTGGAGAAAAGTAAATGCCTCTCCGTTTAAATAAAGAAGGTCCATCATTGAATACCTCTACAGAAATTCGACAGAAGAAGAAATTTAATATTTATGCGGAGATGAATTTATTTCTGGAGAAAAGTAAATGCCTCTCCGTTGAAATAAAGAAGGTCCATCATTGAATACCTCTACAGAAATTCGACAGAAGAAGAAATTTAATATTTATGCGGAGATGAATTTATTTCTGGAGAAAAGTAAATGCCTCTCCTTTTAAATAAAGAAGGTCCATCATTGAATACCTCTACAGAAATTCGACAGAAGAAGAAATTTAATATTTATGCGGAGATGAATTTATTTCTGGAGAAAAGTAAATGCCTCTCCGTTTAAATAAAGAAGGTCCATCATTGAATACCTCTACAGAAATTCGACAGAAGAAGAAATTTAATATTTATGCGGAGATGAATTTATTTCTGGAGAAAAGTAAATGCCTCTCCGTTTAAATAAAGAAGGTCCATCATTGAATACCTCTACAGAAATTCGACAGAAGAAGAAATTTAATATTTATGCGGAGATGAATTTATTTCTGTAGAAAAGTAAATGCCTCTCCGTTTAAATAAAGAAGGTCCATCATTGAATACCTCTACAGAAATTCGACAGAAGAAGAAATTTAATAATTATGCGCAGATGCCTTTATTTCTGGAGAAAAGTAAATGCCTCTCCCTTGAAATAAAGAAGGTCCATCATTGAATACTTCTACAGACATTCGTCAGAAGAAGAAATATAATGTTTATGAAGAGATGCATTTATTTCTGGAGAAAAGTAAATGCCTCTGCCTTGAAATAAAGACGATTCATCTCAAAATATTTCTACAGACATTCGACATTACAAAAAACAAAATATTTAAACGGAGATGCATTTATTTCTGGGGAAAAGTAAATGCGACTTCCTCAAACAAAGACGATTCTTCTCTAAATAATTCTAAAGGTCGTCAGAAGAAACAATTTAATATTTATGCGGAGATGCCTTTATTTCAGGTTAAAAGTAAATGCTTCTTCGTTCAAATAAATACGATGAATCTCTAGAAAATTCTGAAGGCATTCGACAGAACATTAAACATAATATTTATTTGAGATGCATTTATTTCTGGGGAAAAGTAAATGTGTCTCCGTTAAAATAAAGAAGGTCATTCATTAAATACCTCTTCAGACATTTGACAGAAGAAGAAACATAATATTTATATATTTATACGGAGATGCATTTATTTCTTGGGAAAACAAAATGCGTCTTCGTTCAAATAAAGGCGGTTCATCTCTGAATAATTCTATAGGAATTCGACAGAAGATGAAACATAATATTTATGCGAGATGCATTTATTTCAGGTTAAAAGTATATGATTCTTCGTTCAAATAAATACGATGAATCTCTAGATAATTCTGAAGGCATTCGACAGAAGAAGAAATTTAATATTTATGCAGAGATGCATTTATTACTGGGGAAAAGTAAATGCGACTTCCTCAAACAAAGACGATTCTTCTCTAAATAATTCTAAAGGAGTTCTTCAGAAGAAAAAATTTAATATTTATGCGGAGATGCATTTATTTCAGGTTAAAAGTAAATGCTTCTTCGTTCAAATAAATACGATGCATCTCTAAATAATTCTACAGGGATTCGACAGAACATGAAACATAATATTTATTTGAGATGCATTTATTTCTGGGGAAAAGTAAATGTCTCTCCGTTGAAACAAAGAAGATCCATCATTAGATACCTCTTCAGACATTCGACAGAAGACGAAAGATAATATTTTTGCGGAGATGCATTTATGTCTGGAGAAAAGAAGATGCCTCTCCGTTGAAATAATTACGAATCATCTCTAAATAATTCTACAGTAAATCGACAGAAGGAGAAATTTAATATTTATGCGGAGATGCATTTATTTCTGAGGAAAAGTAAATGTCTCTTCGTTCAAATAAAGCCGATTCATCTCTAAATAATTCTACAGGGATTCGACAGAACATGAAACATAATATTTATTTGAGATGTATTTATTTCTGGGGAAAAGTAAATGCGTCTACGTTCAAGTAAAGACGATTCATCTCTAAATAATTCTAAAGGCATTCGACAGATGAATAACTTTAATATTTATGCAGAGATGCATTTATTTCTGGGGAAAATTAAATGCCTTTTCGTTGAAATAAAGACGATTCATCTCTAAATAATTCTAAAGGCATTCGAAACGAGAAGAAATTTAATATTTATGCGGAGATGCATTTATTTTTGGGGAAAAGTAAATGCGTCTTCGTTCAAATAGACGATTCATCAATAAATAATTCTAAATGCATTCGACAGATAAAGAAACATAATATTTATGCGGAGATGCATTTATTTCTGAGGAAATGTAAATGCGTCTTCGTTCAAATAAAGATGATGCATCTCTAGATAATTCTGAAGGCATTCGACATAAGAAGAAATTTAATATTTATGTGGAGGTGCATTTATTTCTGGGGAAAAGTAAATGCGTCTTCGTTCAAAGAATGACGATTCAACTCTAAATAATTCTAAAGGCTTTCGACAGATGAATAAATTTAATATTTATGCAGACATGCATTTATTTCTGGGGAAAATTAAATGCCTTTTCGTTGAAATAAAGACTATTCATCTCTAAATAATTCTAAAGGCATTCGTAATGAGAAGAAATTTAATATTTATGCGGAGATGCATTTATTTTTGGGGAAAAGTAAATGCGTCTTCGTTCAAATAGACGATTCATCAATAAATAATTCTAAAGGCATTCGACAGATAAAGAAATATAATATTTATGCGGAGATGCATTTATTTCTGGGGAAAAGTAAATGCCTCTCCGTTGAAACAAAGAAGCTGTATCATTAGATACCTTTTCAGACATTCTACAGAAGAAGAAATATAATATTTATGCGGAGATGCATTTATTTCTAGGGAATAGTAAATGCGTCTTCGTTCAAATAAAGAAGATGCATCTCTCGATAATTCTGAAGGCATTCGACAGAAGAATAAATTTAATATTTTGGCGGGGATGCATTTATTTCTGGGGAAAGGTAAATGCCTCTTCGTTGAAATAAAAACGTTTAATCTCTAAATAATTCTACAGATATTCGACGGAATAGGAAAATATTAGTTATGGGAACATGAATTTATTTCTGGGGAAAAGTAAATGCCTCTCCATTGAAACAAAGAAAATCCATCATTAAATACCTCTACAGAAATTCGTCAGCAGGAGAACATAATATTTATGCGTAGATACAGTTATTTCTGGTGAAAAGTAAATGCCTCTCCGTTGAAATAAAGACGATTCATTTCTAAATAATTCTACAGACATTCGTCGTAATAGGAAAATAATATTTCTGCGGAGATGCATTTATTTCTGGGGAAAAGTAAATGCCTGTCCGTTGAAACAAAGAAGATCCATCATTAGATACCTCTTTAGACATTCGACCGAAGAAGAAACACAATATTTATGCAGAGATGCATTTATTTCTGGGGAAAAGTAAATGCGACTTCCTCAAACAAAGACGATTCTTCTCTAAATAATTCTAAAGGACGTCAGAAGAAACAATTTAATATTTATGCGGAGATGCCTTTATTTCAGGTTAAAAGTAAATGCTTCTTCGTTCAAATAAATACGATGAATCTCTAGATAATTCTGAAGGCATTCGACAGAAGAAGAAATTTAATATTTATGCAGAGATGCATTTATTTCTGGGGAAAAGTAAATGCGACTTCCTCAAACAAAGACGATTCTTCTCTAAATAATTCTAAAAGAGTTCTTCAGAAGAAAAAATTTAATATTTATGCGGAGATGCATTTATTTCAGGTTAAAAGTAAATGCTTCTTCGTTCAAATAAATACAATGCATCTCTAAATAATTCTACAGGGATTCGACAGAACATTAAACATAATATTTATTTGAGATGCATTTATTTCTGGGGAAAAGTAAATGTCTCTCCGTTAAAATAAAGAAGGTCATTCATTAAATACCTCTTCAGACATTTGACAGAAGAAGAAACATAATATTTATATATTTATACGGAGATGCATTTATTTCTTGGGAAAACAAAATGCGTCTTCGTTCAAATAAAGGCGGTTCATCTCTGAATAATTCTATAGGAATTCGACAGAAGATGAAACATAATATTTATGCGAGATGCATTTATTTCAGGTTAAAAGTATATGATTCTTTGTTCAAATAAATACGATGAATCTCTAGATAATTCTGAAGGCATTCGACAGAAGAAGAAATTTAATATTTATGCAGAGATGCATTTATTTCTGGGGAAAAGTAAATGCGACTTCCTCAAACAAAGACGATTCTTCTCTAAATAATTCTAAAGGAGTTCTTCAGAAGAAAAAATTTAATATTTATGCGGAGATGCATTTATTTCAGGTTAAAAGTAAATGCTTCTTCGTTCAAATAAATACGATGCATCTCTAAATAATTCTACAGGGATTCGACAGAACATGAAACATAATATTTATTTGAGATGCATTTATTTCTGGGGAAAAGTAAATGTCTCTCCGTTGAAACAAAGAAGATCCATCATTAGATACCTCTTCAGACATTCGACAGAAGACGAAAGATAATATTTTTGCGGAGATGCATTTATGTCTGGAGAAAAGAAGATGCCTCTCCGTTGAAATAATTACGAATCATCTCTAAATAATTCTACAGTAAATCGACAGAAGGAGAAATTTAATATTTATGCGGAGATGCATTTATTTCTGAGGAAAAGTAAATGTCTCTTCGTTCAAATAAAGCCGATTCATCTCTAAATAATTCTACAGGGATTCGACAGAACATGAAACATAATATTTATTTGAGATGCATTTATTTCTGGGGAAAAGTAAATGCGTCTACGTTCAAGTAAAGACGATTCATCTCTAAATATTTCTAAAGGCATTCGACAGATGATTAAATTTAATATTTATGCAGAAATGCATTTATTTCTGGAGAAAAGTAAATGCCTCTCCGTTTAAATAAAGAAGGTCCATCATTGAATACCTCTACAGAAATTCGACAGAAGAAGAAATTTAATATTTATGCGGAGATGAATTTATTTCTGGAGAAAAGTAAATGCCTCTCCGTTGAAATAAAGAAGGTCCATCATTGAATACCTCTACAGAAATTCGACAGAAGAAGAAATTTAATATTTATGCGGAGATGAATTTATTTCTGGAGAAAAGTAAATGCCTCTCCGTTTAAATAAAGAAGGTCCATCATTGAATACCTCTACAGAAATTCGACAGAAGAAGAAATTTAATATTTATGCGGAGATGAATTTATTTCTGGAGAAAAGTAAATGCCTCTCCGTTTAAATAAAGAAGGTCCATCATTGAATACCTCTACAGAAATTCGACAGAAGAAGAAATTTAATATTTATGCGGAGATGAATTTATTTTTGGAGAAAAGTAAATGCCTCTCCGTTGAAATAAAGAAGGTCCATCATTGAATACCTCTACAGAAATTCGACAGAAGAAGAAATTTAATATTTATGCGGAGATGAATTTATTTCTGGAGAAAAGTAAATGCCTCTCCGTTTAAATAAAGAAGGTCCATCATTGAATACCTCTACAGAAATTCGACAGAAGAAGAAATTTAATATTTATGCGCAGATGCCTTTATTTCTGGAGAAAAGTAAATGCCTCTCCCTTGAAATAAAGAAGGTCCATCATTGAATACTTCTACAGACATTCGTCAGAAGAAGAAATATAATGTTTATGAAGAGATGCATTTATTTCTGGAGAAAAGTAAATGCCTCTGCCTTGAAATAAAGACGATTCATCTCAAAATATTTCTACAGACATTCGACATTACAAAAAACAAAATATTTAAACGGAGATGCATTTATTTCTGGGGAAAAGTAAATGCCTCTTCGTTCAGATAAAGACGATTCATCATTAAATACCTCAACAGACATTCGACAGAAGAATAAATATAATATTTATGCGGACATGTATTTATTTCTGGGGGAAAGAAAATGCTTCTTCGTTCAAATAAAGTCGATTCATCTTTAAATAATTTTACAGGGATTCGACAGAAGAAGAAATTTAATTTTCATGTGGAGATGCATTTATTTCTGGGGAAAAGTAAATGCCTCTCCGTTGAAATAAAGAAGGTCATTCATTAAATACCTCTTTAGAGATTTGACAGAAGAAGAAACATAATATTTATATATTTATACGGAGATGCATTTATTTCTTGGGAAAACTAAATGCGTCTTCGTTCAAATAAAGACGATTCATCTCTAAATAATTCTATAGGAATTCGACAGAAGATGAAACATAATACACTGCTCAAAACAATTAAAGGATATTTGAAGTTTTATAAAAAATAAAGATATAAACGAATTTTTTTTTGCCGAAAATAGAAGAAGAGAATCACAAATGCAAATTTTTCTGGTTTTCAAGCTGTGGAGTATGCAAATTTTGAGTTCGACGTCAAAAACTTCGCTTCAGCGGCAGCGAATGAAATTTGACTTTCAACTGGATAAAAGAGAATGAAGACAAGGATGATCGGCATTCAGTGATTGCTTTGTTTCGATGAGTACGATGTCTCAGCGAAGTCATTTGACAGATTCAGAAGCTTGGAGAATTGTTGATAGGTTAGAAGGGGGCCAAACTCAAGCCGAAGTAGCGCAAGCCATTGGAGTGTCACAAATTGTCATTTCCAGGATCTGGAACCGTTTTTTGGAGAGTGGATGTGCAGGCCGAAGACCAGGGCAAGGTCGTAGACGGGCAACAACGCCCAATGAAGATCGGTATTTAGCGTTAACAGCTCGGAGACACCGAAACATGAACGCTACTCTTCTCCAACAACACCTTCGCTCGGCTACAGGCACCACAATTTCAACTCAGACTGTCCGAAACCGGCTCCATGCTGTAGGTCTGTATGCTCACCGACCGATGGTATGTGTTAGATTAACATCAAGGCATCGTCGCGACCGCAGGGAGTCTGCAACCGAGCATGTCAACTGGAGGAGAAATGAATGGAGCAATATTCTGTTTTCTGACGAGTCCCGTTTTTCTGTGCATCCGGATAATAGGCGTATTTTCATCTGGAGGGACCGTGGCAGTAGGAATAATCCTGCGTTCGTGCACGAAAGTGTCAGATTTGGCGGTGGAGGAGTGTTGGTGTATGGTGGCATCTCCATTGACGGGCGCACTGACCTCTACATCATTCGAGATGGAGCTCTGACTGGTCGCCGATATAGGGATGAGATCCTCAGACCTATTGTAGTCCCTTACGCTGCAGCAATAGGAGATAACTTCATTTTAATGGACGATAACTGCAGGCCACATCGTGCAAACCTGGTGGAGGATTTCCTTTTCGAGGAAGGAATCGTTCGAATGGAATGGCCAGCGTGTTCTCCAGACATGAATCCAATCGAGCACGTTTGGGACGCTCTAGGAAGACGAGTTTCTGGCCGCTAACAACCCCCACAAACTCTCCAAGAACTGGAAAGAGCTCTTCTGGAAGAGTGGGGCAGAATACCCCAACTCGTCATTAATAGCCTCATTGAGTCCATGCCTCAAAGGTGTTCAACGTTGCTGGCCGCCCGTGGAAACCATACCCCCTACTGAAAATGATTTTCTTTGAAGAAAACACCTTTTCTTATTCTTTTTTTCTCATATGCACAAATTGTTTGCACACAAATGCGCTATAAATTGCATTTTTTTCTGCCAAACATGTGTAATTTATTCTCATATAACCTACTATGTCTGTCGACCATGTATCAATCAGCTAAAAAGTTTCCCAGATACAAAATCCACCTAAAACTGCAATATCCTTTAATTGTTTTGAGCAGTGTATTTATGCGAGATGCATTTATTTCTGGGGAAAAGTAAATGTCTCTCCGTTGAAACAAAGAAGATCCATCATTAGATATCTCTTCAGACATTCGACAGAAGAAGAAACATAATATTTATGCGGAGATGCATTTATTTCTGGGGAAAAGTAAATGCCTCTCCGTTGAAACAAAGAAGATTCATCATTAGATACCTCTTCAGACATTCGACAGAAGACGAAAGATAATATTTATGCGGAGATGCATTTATGTCTGGAGAAAAGTAAATGCCTCTCCGTTGAAATAAAGACGAATCAACTCTAAATAATTCTACAGTAAATCGACAGAAGAAGAAATTTAATATTTATGCGGAGATGCATTTATTTCTGAGGAAAAGTAAATGCCTCTTCGTTCAAATAAAGCCGATTCATCTCTAAATAATTCTACAGACATTCGACGTAATAGGAAAATAATATTTCTGCGGAGATGCATTTATTTCTGGGGAAAAGTAAATGCGTCTTCGTTCAAATAAAGACGATTCATCTCTAAATAATTCTACAGGGATTCGACAGAAGATGAAACATAATATTTATGCGAGATGCATTTATTTCTGGGGAAATGTAAATGTCTCTCCGTTGAAACAAAGGAGATCCATCATTAGATACCTCTTCAGACATTCGACAGAAGAACAAACATAATATTTATGCGGAGATGCATTTATTTCTGGGGAAAAGTAAGTGCGTTTTCCCCAGTTCATCAAATAAAGTTCGTCAAAAAATGCGTTTTCCCCAGTTCGTTCAAATAAAGAAGATGCATCTCTCGATTATTCTGAAGGCATTCGACAGAAGATTAAATTTAATATTTAGGCGGGATGAATTTATTTCTGGGGAAAAGTAAATGCCTCTTCGTTGAAATAAAGATGATTCATCTCTAAATAATTCTAAAGGCATTCGACAGATGAATAAATTTAATATTTAATCATCGATAATTTTATTGTCGTTAGGCTCGATCCTTACTGCAGATTGGGTCGTGTTGCCCCACCCAATGCAGGAGCAAGGGTCCTGAGATCAAGAGTTTTGCAGATTTTTGAAATGTATGGATCTTAGATCATAGTCTGAAGAGGAAGGCAGAAAATTATTGAGGAAACATTTTACTGACAGAAAATCATTAATGAAAATTTTCTTATACCTATGGATCATAACATTTGCAAATTTCGTAACTTCTTGATGGTGTTCGTGTGCTGCGATTGAATTTCACGACTTTTTTTCGTGATTGTTGACGGAATAGATTTTTTCTACCATTTGTCTAAATTCGCGACATTTTTTTTCAACTGATCGACGAAATTCGCTATTTGTTTTCGCCATCTTTTGACGAAATTCGCGAATCTTTTCTACGATCGTTTGTTGAAATTCGGGAGTGTTTTTCCGCAACCGACTGACAAAAATTGCTATTTTATTTGCGCAATCTTTGACGAAATTCCGATCGTTGACGCATTTTTTTTCACCATTTGTCGAAATTCACGACATTTTTTTTGGCAACTGGTCAACGAAATTCGCTATTTGTTTTCGCAATCTTTTGACACAATTCGCGATTCTTTTTTACGATCGTTTGTTGAAATTCGAAAGTCATTTTTCGCAATCGACTGACAAAAGTAGATATTTTTTTGCGCGATCTTTGACGAAATTCCCCTTTTCTGCGTGATTGTTTGACTAAATTCGTGATTTTTTTTTTTTTGCTCAATCTTTTGACAAATTTCGCGATATTTTTCTGCAATAGTTATACTAAATTTTCGATTTTTTTCCGCGACCGATTGACGAAAATCTCTATTTATTTCAGTGATCTTTGGCGAAATTCGCATCATTTTTCCACGGTCGTTTGAAAAAATTAACGATTTTTTCCGTGACCAATTTTGCCAAATTAACTATTTTTTCCAATTCCAATTCGTAAAATTCGCGATGTTTACCGCGATCGGTTGACGAATTGCTAAAATTAAAAATGTATTCGTTGAAGAATCACATGTTTGTGAAAAAAGTTAAGATAAGAAGGCGAAATCTCACACTGCAATTTTTATTGTGGGGGCCTATTTCTATTTTGTGCACGATTTGGGCAATCTTGCACGACATTTTAATCTCTGTCTCTAAAAAGAACTTTGTTTCCCCCTCCCCCACCCCTTCTCCACAAGAAACTCTTGAAATGGCGTCCCTGTAGTAAAACCTGCAAAGGACTGTAAAAAAGCTCCATTTTAGACAGGTCTCCATCTTAGCAAGTATGGCGTTTTTTTCGTCGAAACTTTTTTTTGCCCATTTGAGAAATAATTTATGTTATAGACAGGTTTCGCTTAGACACGTTTCACTGTAATACACCTATGCTCTTCAGAAGTGCTTTATATAAAGGAGGTTTTAACAGTCTTAAAGAATACCTGAAAAAAAACGGTACACGTCTATAACAGAAAACTTTCATAATATTTTAAAATTCTACTTGCTAAGACGAAAACCTATCTAAAACGGAATTTTTTTAGACGTTACTTGAGATTCCATATTAGAAGTATTGCTGTCTCTGTATATATGATTCAGTAAACGTTTCTCGTTCAGAGAGGTTGCGGGGGCGGGGAGGGGGGGGGAGGGTGCAGCCCTCCGACCTCCACCCTTGGCTTTGCCACTACCTTAAAAAAACTTTGCTCCTCCCAAGAAAGTTCTGAAATGGCGCCCCTGAGGGGGAGGGAGGGGGTTAACGGCTTTCTCTGAGATTGTAATTATATCGGTCCCGGGCAAAGCCGGGCGGGTTAGCTAGTATATATATAAAGCTCTCATAAAACTATCGTAGTTTTATATACGTATTAATATATGAATTATAACGTAAAACATGCAAAAACTACGATGGTGTTATAAGTGCTTATTTTGATATCGAAATTAACCTATAATTTATATATAATTATTTAACTTATTAATTAAACTGTTAATTTAATATTATCATATATTAAAAAAATCAGATTGAAATATATGAAAATGTGTTCAAGAATCCTGTAAATAATATTTCAACAAAAGTAAATCAGAGAGACCGTCAATATTACCCTCTAAATTATATTGAAACAATCAGAACATATTAGAAAGAAGGGAAAACTGTTTTACACTATTGGAGGGAGAGGGGGAGCAAAAATCAATGATTATCTACCTGCATCTTTTGGTATTGTTGTACCAGCAACTATATAAGATGCTGAAATCTTATTACAACACTTGTTGCTAAGGTTGAACGATAAACTGGTGAAATATTGAACCATAAAATAGGGTGAATTAATTTAATATCATATATTTTTAAAAAAATCAGATTGAAAAATATGAAATTTTTTTCAATAATCCTCAGCATTTCAGCAATTTACGGTTAAACATTTCACCAATTTGTGGTTCAACATTTCAACAATTCATAGTTCAATATTTAACCAATTTCCGTCTAATGGTTTCAGCAGGTACTGCAACACCAAAAGTTGGTTCAACTTAGCTCTAAATTTGTAACAGTGTACGATGGCTCAACAATGTATTCCCACAAAGGTCCAACAGTCCTTTACTACAAAGCCCCAACGACAGTAATACAGCAATTATCCCACACGTTTGGATGCTACCGTTCAAGCAGAAAATAGTACAGGTCAAATTTCTCTTTTTGAAGGGGACATAATCTAAAAATGTTGGGATAGAACTAAATCCCTGGGATTTTTTTTTTCTTAATTAAAAAGAAAACTTAGATAATTTCATCGGACCAGGCGAGGATTTCGCACTGCAGTCTAATAATGTTTAGCAATATCTAATATTTTTTAGATGCAGGTTTTACCTGCAATAGAAAAATAAAGGACCAGAAAAATAAAGGATAAAAAAATACCTGTAAACAACATTAGTTAAGCCCGAATATCATCTCATCGATTCCATCGAAGTTACACTGTAAGATAGCAAAGGGCACACGCCAGCGAAAAAAAAAAATACATAACAATCGTATTTTAACTCCATAAGAGTGTGGTGTTATCCGCTTCGGGAAAAACACGAAACAAAGAAAAATAAATAATATACATAAAATATGATTTAGTTTAATATAACAAAGCATAATTTTTAGGCTGCGCGTGAAATACCACCGCTTCAATTTATCCATGGTGTCCTTTTCTTCTAAACATTTGAATTTTGCTTTTTAACCATAAATATAATAAAAAAACGTGCATACTTTATCTTTTTTTTCACTATTTCTATTTTAATAATCATTTTTGAGCATCCTATAACGCGGTATTTTATTTTCGTGGCAACATTGATTTGAGGAAAACCTTTCATTTCATTTATGAAAACAATGCCGATTTCATTTTTAATGAACGGCATTTTTTTTAAAATTAAAAAACATGTTTTAACGAAATAGGAGTGTACTATGTCAGATGCCGCTTTAAAATCCTTTCGAATGATGCCTCAGTCGTTGTTGTAAGTTTCGTGAATTCATAGAAAACGGGATGTTGGCAAGAGAAATAATATATATGATAATAAGTGAGATTATGTATATATAAAATATATATATATATATTTTAGAGTATATACAAAAGGTCATACATTATTAGATATATTAGTTCACTAGACACAATTTCAAACGCATGGAAATAATTGCCAATTTTTTCCGTTTAATTCAGCAAAGTTCAGAGGACTGTTCAGTGACATTTCAAACATTTCACGTTATGACACACGCAAAAGACACGGATGTCCTGAAGATTTTCCTCTTTTAACACGACAACATCCGAATTTTTAGAAATAAGTTGGATAAAAATCCAACAAAGTATAATCCGTTAACACCTTCCCGACGAGTTTCAGTTACACACCTTACATTTTTTTGTCACAACTTTTCCTCAAAAGAAATTTTTGGGTTATTCAATGGGAACTTGGAATTTGGAACGAATTCATTAGTTAGTCTCTGGAGTGAAAATTTAAGAATTAATAAGAGAGATAAACTTGCCTCTACACGATTTCAGAATTATTTACGGTAAAAGACTCACGAGACTTAGCTACATACATTGCGAGGAATGTGATGTTTTTGGCGGGGTATATATATACGCAAAGTATATATTCATTTAGAAAAAATTTAGAAGGAAAATATGTACATTGCGAGGCTTTTAATATGTGATGTTTTTCATGGAATATATATTTACACGAAATATAGTTTCATTTAGAAAAAACAGAATAATGCAAAAATAGATGAATTATTACGTGCCAAAAAATCTAATGCTCAAAATTACGTCATATTTAAAAAGAACTTTTTAAAACGTCATATTTAAAACAATTTTCTTATAACGTCTGAGTGAAAACTTTTCTTCTACGTGTTATAATAGTCCGGAATGTGGCGATATTTTTTATGTAATAATTTTATTCAAGCTTGTTTTCATATGTGTAATTAATTGATCTTACTTAATCAATTACGAAAACAGCAGACAGCTATCGTGACAGCGGTAGATTATATAAGTGGAGACCAAAAAATTTCCCATTTAAATGTAAATGAATGACAACTTCAGTACGGAAGATTGCGCCTGTTCGTGGTAAAATAGTTTAATGTTCGTAAAAGGGTAATATTTTAAAACAGAGCAAATTAACGTGTTTTTAGAAACTGTGGGGTATGGGCAGGGGTTAGCGAATGTAGTTTGTAGGGGGCAGAGACCCCTAGTGCTTTTAAAGTTATTGAGCAGATGAGGCAGATCATTACGTCTTGTCACCTAACATCGTGTGGATTAAGCTTAGCATGCAAAACATTTGCATTTCATCTTGAAATGGACGCTAGAAGCCCATAATAAGTGTCCAAAGATACATTGCATCAAATATCATCAAATATTCGAGCTTAGGTCACTTAATTTAAATACTTTAACCCAGTGGTTCCCAAACTTTTCGGCTCGCGGAGCCCTTTTTAGGAAGAATTTCTAAGGCGGAGCCCCTTAACCCCACGGTACTCTATGGTTTTCAAATTAATGCTTTTTATGCTAATGGAGCAGAAAAAGATCTCCTGCTGGATAAGAGTCCGAACCAGTAGTTTCCAACATGATGCCAAGGTTCTCAGTTTGGCCCTTTTCTTTATACAGAAATTCTGAATTCCTACTAGAAATTTTGAAAATCAAATTTCCTATTATTTAACCCCTTAACAGTTTTATTTAATATTACTATTATTGGACTCAATAAATAAAAAATAAGGAATATAAACCACATTTTTTGTATTAAAAAATCTTGTATAATCGAAATACGTCCGCACAAATTATAGTTAAAAATTTGTGGTTTCGAAGAAAACAAACTCTTCTTGTTCGAGCAGAACTGTTAACACGTTGACGGACACTTGCGTCTATAGCCGTCAAAGCGAAGTTCACTATGTGGCATGACGGCAATAGCCGTCTGAAAGGAAACAGTCGTTTTTAGACACTACGGCTATAGCAGCACAAATGTGCATTTACCGGCGTACAAGTAGAAGCCCAGTGTCATGTTTTGGAAACAATTTTTTAGGTTGAAGTTCGTTTTCCACCTGTTATACGAGTTGCAGCTTCAGTATGCACGTGCAGGGTGGCTAGTGGTCAGGAATAAATACAGTAAAAAAAATGATAATTACCAGTATATTCTTATAGAAAAGTTCAAATTGATTATTTGATCAAATAATCAACATAAATTTTTCTATAAGAATATACTGGTGTTTATTCTGTTTATCACTTTTTTACGGTATTTTTCCCTGACCACTAGCCACCCTGACGTGGTTGTGAAGGAAGTAGTGCAACCTACTTAAAGGTGCTGAATTAATCAAAATTAAGTTTATTTAAGCAGAAAGAGTAAAACTATACTTCTAATATTCTAAAAATTACAAAAACATTTAGTTTCAATTTTCGAACTTCCCTTGTTCCTACTGTCCGTCAATGTGTTAAGAGGTTAATGACATCCATTTTTAAAATAAAAAATATTCTTTCTGGATTCGCAGTAGGAACTCGGAATTAAAGATCAAAATGGTAACCCTGTGTAGGTCATGCATTGCAATGGGGCTTACGTGAAACTATTATTCTTTATTGCGCGCATACAGAAAAAAATTAAGTTGTACAGTTTTCGTTTACAAAAAGAGACTTCTGTATAATCCCAACATGTTACTCGAGAAAAGAAAGAAAATGCGTAAGCCCAGTCGCCCATGAGTAATTATATAACACGTCTTAACTAATTCCGCCCACCCGTAATAAAATGATGCAATTTACGGATTCTTTTTTCGTACTTCTTTACGTTTCTAGTACTTCTAAACATGCAATTAAAACCTCTCTCTTCTGAGCTTCTTCTTTTGAACTATTTTTTAAAAATACATTTAGAAGAAGATCATCGTTTTAGTGTTTTAGAGGCTGGGGCAAAATCTATAACCTGTATTGTTAGGTGCAGCATCGTTCGCTATTTTTGGATGTTTTATTTGAATTATTTAGCTATTAATTATAGTTTTGAAAGAAACTTTCTTTCACCATTATTTTTGCCTCAAAATAGATATACGGTTAAAAACTTTACATGTTAAAAGAACTGCAACTAGTAGAAAAACTTTATTAACAAAGCGTGGTATATCGATAGGGTTAAATTTATATCAGGGCGGATACTCATTGACCAAAAGTCTAAGCAAGGGGTGGAGCTGAGTAAAAGTTTAGATCAGCTATACTCAATCTGCAGCCCTCGGGCCGCATGTGGCCCGGAGACCTTTTATGTGCTGCCCGAGATACATAATCAATAACCTTTATTTATTACATTAATTGAGATGTGTATAAAAGTTTTTAAGACATTTACTGTTATTTTATATATTTGCATGGGAAGACAAAAACTGTCCTGTTATTTAAAATTTATAATTTAAAATTATCTTAAATACCGTTTTCTTAGTCAAAAGTTCTTTTTACATGTAGTTCTATTTGTGTATACATTTCTTAATCCTCAACACTAAAGCAATATTATTCCAAATTTATTACATTTGCACTATACATTTCTACACTTTAAAAAAATTGTATTGAGAAAACGATTAATTTATTAAAGCAAATCAGCTTTTTTTTTTCTTTAGAACTTGGAAATGCTACATCGTTATATTATTACGCTTAACTAATAATACTTATTAGGGTTGAACATTTACCGTGGAAAACATTAGCAGCAAAATGTTTTATACCACTATTTGTACATAATTTGCAATCGAAATCTATCACAAAGTTTATGGTTTGGAAATAGTGGTGTTTAAAGTTTTGGTAATATTTCTTTTTCGACAAAAGTTCAATCCTACTGATTATATTAACTTTATTATATAGGTTTGTTATGTACTACTTTTTTTTTACTATTTTAATAACCTCTATTATACATTATAATATAATTGTGTTGCGGCCCGCCGAACGTTCCAAACATATGTTTGCGGCCCGCGAGAAAAACAGGTTGAGTATGGCTGGTTTAGATTGTTAATGTGATGACAAATGTAAAGAACCAATATATATATTTAAATTGTTACAACCTTATCTATGACAGGACAATGTGGCATCATAACATAAGAATCTTCTTAGCCAATGCCAAGACCAATTAAAACAGAATTTTAAAGAGGGGTTGATAAGTGATACAAAATGTAAAAAAAAAAGAGTTTTCAGCAACATACATTGCTTTAAAAATTAAGTACAATTATGTAAAATCACCAAGAACAACAAGTTAAAATAAAAACACAAAATATTACAGTAATAAAAATGTTGGAGTAAATTATAAGTTACAAGAGTAATTTGACTACAAATTTTAACTATAAAATAAAATTTACAAACCAAGCAATTATAAAAAGGAAAATAAATATTTATTTCGTAAATGCATATGCATAGCTGCGAACTTTTACGCCTTTTTCCTACCACTAAAATTTTATAGAAAATTTAAGCTTATTAAATCGCCGAAATCATGTGATTCAATCAGCCAAAAAATTCTATTAATTTTTAGTGGTAGCAAAAAAGCGTAAAAGTTAGCAGCTATGCATATGTTCCATTTTCACGAACAGGTTGTCAAAATTAATTACAAATTTTGAAAAACTGAATAGGTTAAAAAAAAAAATTGAAGCAGTTTTGAATTTTAAACTGAAATAGAATATGAAATTTGAGATTAACCCTTTCCAGCACAGACAAATTCTGTTCGTAAAATGCGAAATTACTGACTGACACCGGAATTTACAAACGACTTTTTTAGAAAATCAGAAATCCTCCTTTTAAGCTTTCATTATAGAAGAGAAATTTTATTAATATATTCTTGGTGCCGAATGCAAGTTTGGAATTAAAATTAGGTGTTCCCGGAGTGGGACCACTGTGCCGGAAAGGGTTAAACCACTTAAATGAAAATATTAACGAAAAGCGAAACACAATTATAAGTCTATCACTGAAACAATAAAAGCTTAACTAACACATTTCTCGGTGAATATAGCAAGTAATAGACTATAAAATATCTCATTTTAAAGATCGTAAAGAGTGAAGCGAAAGAAAATAAACAATGTGAGACACACTTACATCATTAGGAAGTTAGACCCTGGTTACTAAGCAAAAAATAACAACATATGAAGTATAAACATATGAATAGGCGGAGCTCCAAAGAATAAAACTGTTCTCTCTTTCGTTCGGCAAGCAGAGATAGCAGCACTGGCGCGCCTTTGTTCTTTCGATTCACGTTGTGCAATCAATTCAGAATACTATTTCTTATAGCTTTTTTTTAATTGAATTTTTAAAACACGTTAAATGCAGAAACAAAAAAATAAAGTAGCTCAAACCAAAAATATTATATAGAAAATATATACATGTATAATGCAAATTTTTATGTCATTTAAGAAATTATATTACAGTATTTTCAACCCAGTGATAGATGTATTAATTTGAAACACACACAAAAATTCCTACATACTTTCGAAAAAATTTCCTTTGCAACGTGCTAATTTCTTTCATGTTTTGTTTATTTTTCTGGAACGCCGCGGAGCCCCTGAAAAGTATAGGCGGAGCCCCAAGGGCTCCGCGGAGCACACTTTGGGAACCTCTGCTTTAACCCTTAATTGCATAGTGATGTAAATTTCCATCACTGTTTATTTAACTTTTAATAAATAAATCAACTTCTTCGCCACCACTATATTTATATAGAAATATTAATACAGTAAATTTCCGGTGAACTATGTTGCTGAACAAAGTTAAAAATCTATCTTAAAATTTCTGGTGTCTAATATTTAATATATGTATAAAAAAAACACAATTGTAAAAGAAAAACTCATGCAAAGAAGGGTTAATACATTATTATAGTTTAGTAGTTTTCACTTCATCAGCTTCAGAAATACTCATTCTTAGCAGAAACTAACTTTAATCGAAAATAGTAAAATCGGAAGTCTTCCTTATTAGACGAAGAATGATTTGAGAAAATAAAAACCTTATATGCAAAGTATCTACCATATGCCTGCCAACTTGTAATACGAATTTACATTTCAGAGCTTGTCACATACACAGACTTGTCATAATGTTATATCTAATCAATGCATTGAACGCATTATTTTAACATATTGGAGTGACTTTCATCATATATATTTGTCTGAGTGCAACGAAGACTCATACACACCGCAGTATTACTTTGCCCCATATATAGCTACGATGGATATTAAAACCTTTCGTCAAGCATAACTCAAAAAATATTTAACGGATTTCGTTCAAATTTTTACAGCAGGTACCTATAAAGGTGACAACGACGTCTATTTATTACCAAGAATAAGTGTCAAACCGTTTGGAAGTTATATTAAAAAAATAGATAAAAAAGCACAATTAAAGTACATACGTCACTAAATTTTGTGCGTACGTCATTTTCACCGGCGGGAGATTTTCGTAGACAATCGGAATTGAAAAGTTCATGGAATACATGAAGCAAAAAAATATGCAAGCACTAATATTCAGCACAATAAAATATATTTCAATTTAATAAAAATGGAAAGTTAATCTGGAATTTTTTCTGTTTGAAAAGTATTAGAGATTAGTAAGACTAGTATTAGTATTAGAGATTTGGCGTAAATCACACCATTAGCAGCTTTTTTATTTCGCGTGTGCATGTTAGGAACAATTCTTAGATGTTTAAGTAAGAGGTTTCGATTTGTGGCATTATTTCTTATTTTCTTTTCCTTTTTAGTATTTTAAATGGAATTAGTGAAAGGCGTGTATTTTAAATTAAATGAGTGAAAGACGTGTATTTTTAATGTATGTATTTCAAATGAAATCAGTGAAAGATTTATATTTAAATGAAATGAATGCAATATGAAGATGTTATGAGAAAAATATTTGGCGATTTATCAACTGCGCCAAGTTAACATAAAAGTACCAATACATATGTGGGTACTTCTCTATTATCCCGACGACCACTTTTCATAACAAAAAACTATCGCCAAATAAACGGGAGAACGTTGTCATTGAAATATCAAAATACATAAATAAATAAAATATAAGAATTTAAGGACACAATTGTTATTTTAATGAATGAAATAACTAATAAATCAGTAAAACATAATGAAAAATACACGCAAATGTCGCGTTAAAAACCACTTGATGACGTAACAAACACGTATAATGCTTCTGATATCAAGTAAATGGGACTGCATTTTTGGCGTTTAATCTAACAGTTTGGCGATAGTTTTTTGTTATGAAAAGTGGTCGACGGGATAATAGAGCAGTACCTCTATGTGAAATGAAACAAGGCACAGATGTCATATACGCACCACGTTGGCGCGATTTTTCCCTCCACCAGCTTGGGGAAAACTTTGTTTTTGAATATTAGTTACAAATAGTGTGACAAATAGTACACGTGATTTTTTATTTCAATATAAAAATAAAATAACGTAATAAATGAAATAGCTTCTATTATTTTAAACAAGGAAATAAAAATAAATCTATATAATAAAACCGTATGTCATGTGACTGTCCTCAACAGTTCCGGGATGCCGCTTCACTTTTTCATATGCCAGGCAGCCATTTTTATCAAAATTATTTTTTCTAATAAAACTGCATAAAAGTTACATTTTTAGAAAGATCGTTCAAAATAAATTAATATTTGAGAGATGACTTACGTTCAATTATGTATACATTCTGCAATAACTTCAGTTTCAATTAGGTTCGCTGTTCAAATTCTCTATCCATGAAAGTAAACAACAACAACAAAAAAAGGTTGTGAACGTTTAAAATATTAAACCATGAATTTTTGGACCGCTGCCTTGGTGTAAAAAAAAATAATCAGCACCAGTGAGACAGTCAAACCATACAACTCAACTTCCTTCGGATCTTTTCTTGATGTAAGTTGAACTCCGTGGTTGAACTCATGTAATAATATTTAATGGATCAAATTTCGAAACAAATTGTCAGCTTTTATTTTTCGTGTGTATTAATTAGAAACGATATTTTAATTTTGAAATCAAATGTTTTGATTTATGATAATATTTCTTATTTATCTATTTTCTATTTTAAAGAAAAATGTGAACGTCATGTATTTTAAATTGGAACAGCTGTCACGGACGCACCAGGGTTGGCGGAATTTTTGTTTTGCGCCATTTTGGCGAGAAAATCCCATTTTCAGGTACCTATTAGAGATTACTAAAACAGCATATACTTTTATTTTATTATGAAATAGTTTATTTTATATTAAAAACACACACACAATGATTAATTTATTATAAAGTGGGTTAAGCGGTTTTTGCCAAGAAAGATGAAATACATAACAACAAAAAATATGCGAAATGCTACCACGATCGCAAAAGTTCTTGATTTGTCTATTAGATTTTTCCGGTTTGGCGAAGGATTAAGGAAAAAAAATAAATTATGAATAAAAATAATTTGTTACAATGCTTAACATACATTTAAGGGCGACCAAACTGGTCGCCAGTGGCGGCTAGTAAATAATAGTTTGATATAAATAAAGGCGCGGATGTCATATACGCACCACATTGGCGCGATTGCAACAAAATGGCAATTTTATGCCTCACATGGTAACCCGATTATTTTGTTTCAATTGTTGTTTATTAACTTTTATTTTTTATTTTAATTCTATAAATTGTTTTTATTATACATATCAATATTTATTTATATCAAACTATCATTTATTTATTTTTATTTCCCATTTTTGAATAATAGGAGCTATTTCATTTATTACGTTATTTTATTTTTATATTGAAATAAAAAAATACATGCTATTATTGTACTGTTTGTCGATCACAAGAATAGCTCTCGCCAAGAAGTCTGTGCCTGTCTGTTGCCGTGGAAACAAGACTCACTCAATTTTCGACAGGGGAAGCCAGAAGATAGGCATTCACATTGGCTTACTGAGCGCCTTGAGGGCTTGTTGGCGATGTTTTTATTATTATTACCTTTTTTTGGAATTACTTGAATCGATTCATTGGGTGAAAGAAAACTGTTTCATACATTAATTATACGAGAATATTTAAATTTAACAAATGAAAATAAAATATGAATCGATATGAATTAATCAGGAAATTTATTACAGTAAAAATGAAATGAAATTAACTTAAATTTAAATTAACTTAAATAATTGTTTCAAAATTAATATTTTCATAGCCAATAATTATAAATGACTTTAAATTATTAATACAATAACTTAACTTCAGTGATTATTATAAATTGCAGCTTGTATTTTCAAACAAATTGGAAGGGCGGATAAAATTTTATCATTAAAAATATTTAAAAAATTATAATACCTTCGAAACTTTTAGAATTTTATTCAAGTGTTTGAAAGTGGTTTAAATCACTCTCAGAAATCTCGGTTTCTTCTATATCAGAATCTCCGGTATTAATGTTAAATGACAGTTCGTCCAATAAATCCTTTAATAGTCCATCTTTTTCCCAGTAATTATTTTCAACGTTTTCCACATGTTTTCAATGCGCTGCCCATTCTGCCGAAGTAACCTCTGTTTGAAGTAGAGATTTTAGATTATCCAAACTTGAATCACCAGTAACATTTCGTTCTTTTACATTTCTTTTCACAGAAGACCACACAAATTATATTCCGTTTAGATCGCAATGATAACTTCATCTCCGTCTTTCTCTATTAAATTATCAATTTTATAGACGATTTTCTTTGGACGATTACTCTCTATGAGAGAGAAGTTCAATTTTTGCATTTGTTCGCAGTATATTTCGTTGTTTTTCAGCCAGTCTATAATACCTTTTTTTGTAGAATACTTTGTAAGAGTGCGGTTTTCAGCAGTCGTATGATATGGAGCATTATTCATACATACGGCACTGTTCGGTTGCAAATTTGGAAGAAGTTTTTCCCACACCCATTTTTTGAAGTTTCAGTAGTTCATTTGCACGTGATACAAATTTAGATGAAGCTTCACTAAAACAAAATTCCTCAACATTATATACGATTTTACGTGCTTCCGATTTCAAGACTTCACCTTTCCTAAACTGAAAGGGCATCTTTCCAATTTAACAAATTAGCAAAATTAATCATACAAATGGGAACAAATAATTTTAAAAGCAAAAGCAAAATTAAATCAAAAATAAGATAACGCGTGCAACAGCTGTATATCCGAGAAGAAGAATGACGTGAGGTAACCTTTTATTCCGCCAATTCCTGACACGCGTAACCCCCATTCGAAATAGACAGGTCTTGTTACTATAGCGACCGCCACTAACCAGACATCTTGGCGAGAGCTATTCTTGTGGTCGACAGACAGTATGGTATTTGTAACTAATATTCAAAAACAAAGTTTTCGCCAAATTGGCGGGGGGAAAATCGCGCCAATCTGGTGCGTATATGACATCTGTGCCTAAATTAATATTGATATACACTAGCCGCCACTGGCGACCAGTTTGGTCGCCCTTAAATGTATGTTAAACATTGTAACAAATTATTTTTATTCATAATTTATTTTTTTCCTTAATCCCTCGCATAACTGGAAAAATCTAATAGATAAATCAAGAACTTTTGCGATCGCGGTAGCATTTCGCATATTTTTTGTTGTTATGTATTTCATCTTTCTTGACAAAATCCGCTTAACCCACTTAAGAATTTATGCTTCATGTCCGTTTGCTTATCACTTGCAATATGTTCGCTAATGCGGAGATTCTTAAACATATTTGGCGCAAAACAAAAATCGCGCCAGCCCCGGTGCGTCCGTGACAGCTGTTTCAATTTAAAATACATGACGTTCACATTTTTCATTTAAAATAGAAAATAGAAAAATAATAATTATCATAAATCAAAACATTTGATTTCAAATTAAAGTATCGTTTCTAATTTGCACGCGCAAAAAATAAAAGCTGACAATTATTTTCGAAATTTGATCCATTAAATATTATTACATGAGTTCAACTTACGTCAAAAAAGATCCGGAAGTTGAGTTGTATGGAACAGAATTAAGGTAAACTTTGACTGTCTCACTGGTGCGGATTATTTTTTTTACGCCAGGCAGCGATCCAAAAATTCATGGTTTAATATTTTAAACATTCACAACGAATGAATCTTTTTTCTTTGTTTACTTTCATATATAGAGAATTTTAACTGCGAACCTAATTTGAACTGAAGTTATTGCAGAATGTATACATAATTGAACGTAAGTCATCTCTCAAATATTAATTTATTTTGAACGATCTTTCTAAAAATGTAATTTTTATGCAGTTTTATTTGCAAAAATAATTTTGAATAAAAATGGCCGCATGGCATATGAAAAAGTGAAACGGACATCCCGGAACTGTTGATGACAGTCACATGACTTACGGTTTTATTATATAGATATAAAAATAATCTATAGAATTAAAATAAAAAATAAAAGTAAACAAACACAACAAACAGTTTCCGCCAAAGGGGCGGGGGGAAAATCACGCCAACGTGGTGAGTATATGGCATCTGTGCCGGGATTTTTACCCTTTTATCTGTGCTTTCGGAAATATAAAAAAATTAAAAAATTCTTATATCAGGTGTATAATGTTTTGCATTTTTATACGGACCACTTCTCCATTTTAAGATTTTAAATGCTATTTATATCAGATATTTCTTTCTTGAGATTCCCACAAGTTTTATCCGGTAATTTTTTTAGTTCGCTTATTAATTGTTTACAATTTGCCCCCCTGGCAATAACAATTATTTATCACAAAAAATGGGTACTTCTCTATTATCCCGTCGACCACTTTTCATAACAAAAAACTATCGCCAAACTGTAACGCTAAATAAACGGGAGAACGTTGCCATTGAAATATCAAAATAAATAAAATATAAGAATTTAAGGACACAATTGTTACTTTAATGAATGAAATAACTAATAAATCAGTAAAACATAATGAAAAATACACGCAAATGTCGAATTAAAAACCACTTGATGGCATAACAAATACGTATAATGCTTCTGGCATCAAGTAAATGGGACTGTATTTTTGGCGTTTAATCTTAGTTTGGCGATAGTTTTTTGTTATGAAAAGTGGTCGACGGGATAATACAGAAGTACCCATAAATGGCTTAGTTTTATTAATTTTGTTTGTTAAGTATTTTCATTTCTTATTAAAATATCGAAAATGGCAATAAAATTTTATTTCAGCACAGTACTTAATTTTTTAAAATGGCTCAAAAACATGGTTTAATAAACGTATATTTGTAAATATTTTAAAAAACATGTTTTTCCGCTCTCTAGAAAAATTTGTAAGATTCTACAACTGCCTTTTGCACCAACCAGTACATGATACGGAACTTTTCCCTATTCAGATACACAGAAGAGGTTGGTCACAAACAAGAGTAATGCTAGCAACAATATTGTTTTAACTCTATAAGAGTTAGAAACAATAATGATATTAAATTCCCCGATTAGCTTAGGGCCCGATTACGGAACTTTCTCCTAGAAAAAAAAAACTATAGAAGTCTTTTACATTTGTTTCGAATGAAGCTCGATCAACAAAGTATTAATTGATAATACAAACAACACTAATATTAACATGGGGGCAAAAGTTTGAATTTAAGTGTATATATTTGGAACCCTCCCCCCCCCCAACCACCCACCAAAAAAAGAAAAAGAAAGTTACAGAAATGAATTTAAAATGGCGTGAAGCCACCCTTTCTGACATAAGAAATTGGCTGCGAACCCGATTACGAAACTTTCACTTAACTTAATAACATGTATCTAATAGCCCTGAGGACAATTCCCCTTCTCAGTTATACGGACCTTGGGGCTTTTTTAAAAAGCTTGACGCAATTCGGGTTGAAGAAGTTGAGATTTACTGTCAAATGACATAAACTACTATGAAAATAAAACTGGTGAATTATTATGCTGGTTTATGTATGTATTTAAAAAAATTGCATCTGATTACACTCTTTAGATAAATTACTCCTGTTAGCATTTAATAACAGATAAACGGCTTCCGTTTACTAAATTGTTTAAATATTGGGAAGAGTTGGCGAGAGATAGATAGACGTGTAAACAAACGGGTAGAGAGACGGATAGCGACAGAGATAAGCTAACGGGTAGCGAAACGAATAGACAGACGGGTAGCGAGGTAGGTGCAAAAAAGGGTTGACAGAGGGGTAGTGAGATGGGTAGGGAGACGGGTAGCGTGGTGGATAGAGAGACGAGTACAGAGACGACTTGACAGACGGGTAGAGAGAGGGGTATATAGACAAACAGACGTGTTGATAGACGAGTAGTGTAACGGGAAGCGAGACAGGTAGAGACACGATTAAAGAGTCGGGTAGAAAGACAGACGGATACTGAGACGGGTATACAGAAGAGTAGAGAGACAGTAGACAGATGAGTTCGGAGAGAGACACAGCTAAGACATACGAGTAGTTAGACTGGTAGACACGTTTGTAGCAAAGCATGTTATCAATGTGATTTGAAGTATACGAGTTTCTATAAATAGTTATACAAATAAACAAGGGATTTTTTTTTTAATTCAAATATTAAATATTTGATTTAATATTTCAATATTTAATATTTTATTTTTTAATATTTTATTTAGATATTTCTCACAAAGAAAATGTTGCAAAAATTAAATTAAATTTGCGTTAAACTACGCTTGCTAAAATACGCTATTGGCTGCAAATCTGATTATGTGACTTTAAAAATATCGTTTTAAAAGATCCGGCGGTTTTTTTTTTGTTTTGAGCAATTCCCGCTTAAGAAAATGAGATTATTTGCCAAATGTTATAAAAAAATGCATATGAAAACATAACAGTATATGAATTTATATATGATATTTTGTAATTATATCATTTAATTTGCTATTTTTCATATGTTGTATCTTTATCTATCTCTTGTCTATCATATGCTGTATATTCACTTAGATTCTTGTTGATATCTTCTTTATATCGTAATTGTTAACTTTATGTTCTCAGCAATATCACTCAGACTAATCCCTTTGAGGGAAGTCCTAGTATCCTATATATCTTCGTATTATTTCTGTTGTCATCATCTCTTTTCTAAGCAAATACAAAACGCAGAATGATAAATGAGATACCATATGAAAGACGGCTTCTGACATAGTACACTCACATTTCGTTAAAACATGTTTTTTGTTAGAAACCTTCGGTAGCATAATAAATTTTCTATCTTTATAAATTGTTATATCAGTCTTTATATTTTAATTTACATTTTCATCTTTTGATAATGGTAAAAAAGGTTAGTTCGGACGTCTTCACTGTGCGGTTACATTTTAGATACTGAGAAAGTTTGTTATTGAGTTCATGCGCGCGGTATCAGATTGAAGGTTGAAGAAGAAGTCTGGAGTATTTCTTAGTTGTTGGTTTCGACATAAGGTCCATCAGGTTCTATTCAGTTTGTTTCCAGCTGCGGTCATCACTTGAGGTACTAGAGTTTAATTGGGGTCTGGTTTTTAACATGTTCTAAGTGTTCTTTCCATCGTTCACAACACGTGGAGATTATTAATGGCATAAAAAGGTTTCTCCGTCATTTTTCGATTCAAAATTTCAGTTAATTAAAAATAAATTGTTTTACTAAATGAAATGAAATATTTTTCTCAAACAATCGTTGACACAAAAATAAACTACTGTATTATATCGTGCTCAACAATCATTATAACAAATAAATAGTACAAAAAAGACTCTACACGGGCTATTTTATATTTATGACTAAAAAGCAAAATTGAAATTCTAATGTTTAGAAGACATTATCAATCGATCGAAGCAATGGTATTTGACGTGCAACCTAAAATGTTTGATTTATTATATTAAATTAAATTGTATTTTATATGTATTCAATTTATTTTTCTTTGTCCCGTGTTTCTTCCGAAGCGACTGACGTCATCCTCTAATACAGTTAATATGATTGTCAATTAAAGTTAAGCATTTATATTAAATTAAACATTTTGTGTTTTATAATAAATTAATCATCGTGTGTGTTTTATAATAAAATAATTCGTGTGTGTTTATAATAAAAGTTGTATATGTTTTATAATAAAATTGTGTGTTTTTATAGTACAATAAACTGTTTTATAATAAAATAAAACTCACATGCTGTCTACGCAATCTAGGCCTAACAGGTACCCGAAAACGGGATTTTCTCGCTGAAATGGCGCGAAACAAAAATCGCGCCAACCCCGGCGCGTCTGCGACATCTGTTCTCAGATTTCTAGTATACATTTACCATGAAGATTATTGTTTAGAAATGTAGGAAAAATAATAAAATAATAGTTTTATTTGGTTGGCTCCACATGTGTGCCACTTATGGTAGACAACGGCTAAGGTTTGTCCAGTCTTTTTTTTAAAATCACTCTTATCAGCTAATTACATAAATCTCGATAAATGGTAGACCAAGCAGTTTTGCAGGCGACCTATTTTATCATTCCGCTTAAAAACTAACCTTTTCAAACTTTAGAAAACCCCACACGCAGCTGAAAAATGCATCTCCAAAAATACCGAGGACTTTCTGGAAAACTTAATAAACAAATACTTCAGACAAGGTCAGAAGTTAAGCATGGATAAAATTTTCAAAAGTGAAACTGATCATGGATTTTATTTTAGATATGGAATTTTAATCGATGAGTGTCAGTGTTTATGGATTTTATTTTAGATATGGCATTTTAATCAATGAGTGTCAGTGTTTATGGCCTTCTTATCTCGTTATTTCGAAAAAAACAACAACTTTAGAATGGGGCCTTTGCTTGTTTATACCACTTCCACTATCATAATGATAGATAAATATCGTCGGATAACACTAATATATTTCTATAAATACAGGCTAATATAATATACGGTTACTTTTGCGATAAAGAATTTTTTTAAATCATGTTCCTGATAAACAGTTTAATTTTCTAGGAAGACATTTTTTTTTTAGTCTACATAGTGAATGTTTTGGTCTTTTAATCATATAGATAAATTGAAAATAAACACTTAAGAACGGTCAAATATGAAGTGCGGATAACATTTCCAAAAGCGAAAATGAAACATACTTTTTTAACGAAAGATGGCCAGTGACATTGACCTTTTCACGTCTTCATTGGCTCTTTTTTACTTTAGAATAAGGCCTTTCTTTGTTTCTACTAATTTCGCTATCAGTGCGTCATATATAGATTACTCGATACGCACTCAAATCGAGTTCTATAAATATGGAGTGAGTTGCTCTTGCAAACTTATCCCGATCACACACAGTTCGGAAGCTGTAGAATTCTTAAATATCAACGCTGATTTTGCTTGGAAATCTACATCCCTTTTGAATATGTAAGTAGAAAATTATTTCTTTATTATTTACAAAATGTTTATTGTATAATTTAACGTTTCAAACATACATGAAATTAGTAAATATGTTTGATTGTATTGGATTTTACGAAGCATAATTTATTGTCCTATTTATAATCCCGTTAATTAATTTTACTAATCTGGTACCCGTATTCTTTTACATTCGCGAATTTTAGGGGTAGCGCGACACTGCAATGACCCTCAAAGAGAATCAACAAAATGTCCTTCGCGGAAGATTTTGGATTTTATACTAATTTATGATTTAGGAGTACAACCGTAACTTCATAATCTCCACCTCCCGCTTTGTGAAAAATAATGAGTATTAAAAAATGAAATTTTACATAACTTTTTGTGGGTGTCGTTTAAAACAAGTGCAGACCTATAAAATATATTAAGAAAATTTTAATGTACGTACTCTTATGTTTTGGAGATAAATAGAAAAAGTTTAAATGCAAGTTAATAATTTGTTTTAATGTTTTAATGTTTTTTGTTACAATTTGCTTTGTTGTCTCACAGTATGTAGGATATAAAATGCTCCCCCTTACATATATATTGTATCTACATATATTATATACCTATATGTATAATTGCAAAATAGATAAATAAATGGAAAAAAAGAACACTTCTTACTAAATGCAAATTATCGTATAAAAATGTGACTGGTGAAAATGGAATAAAAGGTACGTGTACTAATTAATGTTATAATTCGCGTGGGGAGTCGACTACATATAGAATTGTTACCAAACTCGAACATTTTCAATACTAACACTTGATGAACATCACCCACGAATGGCAACAGCCACACGCCTCTGCGGTTATATACCTTCAGAATGAGACAGTCCATCGAACATTAGGGAAACAATTGAAATATCCTTCACGTCTATTGGTGTTTATTTCCAAATACCCGCTGCTGACGTGACACGGGTAAAGTCCTTTTAGACTTAAAATGTGGCTTTTTTTGTACATTTAAGCTTAGGATATCCACGGAAAGTCATTCGACCAATTAGTTTAGGAATTACGGTTTTGGAACTCCTAACGTTAAATTTATCGTTAAATTAATCGTTGTAAAACAGATTGCAATGCGGCTACTCAAACACTAGTTGGCAGAATGGGCGGTCATTTTTTCCCCCTAGATTTGAAGCTTCTAGAAATTGATTTCTGTTGCAAAATTCATAGGGTACAATTCGTATTTTTTTAGAAAAATAATTTTGAATTTATATATATTTTTAAAATAATTACGATCTCGCTTAAAATTATACAAATATTAACCAGAAAAATCATATGTAAAAAATGTAACTATAAATAATAAACAGAACCTATCATTATTTAAAAATAATTTTCATGTAAATTTTCTGGTAGTTTCTTACGGTTTTCTTATATGTGATTGAATGATAACGGGATATATGGTACGGTCCTTTTGGGTTTACACCAAAGGTTTCCCACCTTTTTTTGTCACGATCCCCCGAAGCATCTGTACAATTTCAATCCCCCCCCCCGCAACTCTTTACATAACTGTCAACTTGCATGGTTTTTTCTTACCTCTAAAATTTAATAGCGAATTATGGCTTATTAAATCGCCGAAATTTAAGGATTAAATACGAAAAATATCTATATTAAATTTGTTGTAACAAAAACACCAAACAAGTTGACTGCTATGTATTGAGTTAGGGAGGGGGGGGGGGGGGTTCTATATCATATACAATGTGCGTATACTTCTCAAAATTTTAAAGTAATCTTGGACCCCTATTTCCGATTAGAAAATTCTTATAATTCCTATTTAATATTTCAATCACGCAATTTGAAATCACCCCGTTTAATAAATCAATTTGTAAGTACTATACTTAGTATACTTATTTACTTATACTTATTTAGTATACTTACTTAGTATACTTATCTTAATTGTTAAAAGGCGCAAAATAAAAACTTTATAAACGGTAAAATAAGTTTTATTAGGTTGTTGACATGTTTCAGCTTCTATCTAAGCCATTATCAAAACAAATAAGAATAATCTGCAGTTTTACGGTCTATGAAGTTATTATTTGCAACGCGTCATTTAATTTTTCACACACTCTTTCAAATTACACACGTTATTATTTTATTTTTACTTGGATGTTTATTTCCATATTTGTAACCATGGAGTCTCTCGAGCCACAAATTTGGTAAGTTATTAAATGATGCTGCATCGTTACATGTTGTATTTTTATGTTTTACAATTTCTATGGTTTCTCTTACAATGGATGGATAGTATAGATTGGAGGTAAAAATTGTCTTACTTTCATTGAAATTTATTTGGATGGTTTCTTCTTAATATAATCATATCAAGAAATGCATATTGTATTTTTAAATGTTACAATCTCTATGGTTTCTCTTACAATGGTTGGCTAAGTATAGATTTAAGGTAAAAATTGTCTTACTTTGATTGAAATTTATTTGGATGGTTTCTTTTTGATATAATCATATCAAGAGTTACATATTGTACTTTTACGTGTTACAATCTCTATGGTTTCTCTTACAATGGATGAATAGTATAGATCGGAGTAAAAATTATCTTACTTTGATTGAAATTTATTTCGATGATTGTTCTTGATATAATCTTGCCAGTGTTGTAGTTTTTCTATTATACTTTATGTCAGATATAAACTCCTTTTTTTTCTATAACTTAGTTTGTAATATTTTTCCTGGGACAAATATGTTTTAACGTAATTTAGTTGCCATCATTACAAAAATAATAACATTAATAATTACAAACAATTAATATCTCAGAAACTAATTCAAATTTTTGAATTCTGAGACCTTATATGATATCCTCGGATCCCTGCGGATAACAGGGTGTTAATTATATCACTCTGTGTTCCATATTCTAGGATTAGTAGTTGCTAAATACGGGCAGATTTTAATATAACAGGATCACCAGACTAATAACTAGACGATTAAAAAAATATATTGTTGCAGTTTTTGCATATATTAAAAAAAAACGTAACCGCCGCCACTGTCAATGATCTTTTTGTACCTTGATGTCCCCTGGATTAATATTCAGAAATTTTCATATAAAATAGTTTTAAAATCATATAAAATATTTTCATAATAATTTTCATATAAAAATATGAAAATTGGTAGTGTTATAGAGAAATGTTCGATATACACGCTGAAGCAGACAGTTTTTAAATCGGAGAATCATTTTAAGAGATATTTAATATTAAATTCGGTCAAAATAGTTTTCATAAAAAAGTTTTATAGGAACAAAAACTATGCATATTAATTAAAAAAATATTTTGAAAAGACATACTTGCGGTGTGCAGAGTGAAATTTTTTTTTTTATTTGACTAATTTTTTGAAGTTTTTTTTTTCAATTCTTTATTCAAAATTTCATCATTTTAACTCAGATTTATTTCATATTTAGAAAAAGTCCATTAATTAAATTGTTGCCAATTTGTAAAATAGCGCACATGATAATATTCCCTTTTAATTAAAGAAAATTAAATCTAAAAGTTAAAAAAAAAAAGAAATAAATGATCACTATAAAAGCAGTAAATTGGGGAAATTACGTCATAAAAATGTAAAATAAAATTTGTGTCAATGACACTCAAAAAAAAAACAAGAAAAAGAAAACTTGAAAATAATAATTAAATTATTATGCGTTCAAAGCATTAAATGGGGAAACTCCAGCCATATTTAAACTGCTCAAATAACAATATTTCCAAACAGTTTCAATTTAAAAATATGTTAATGTACACGAGGGATTCATTTATTTCGAAAAATCTTTGTGTACGGTTTTGTTAAACTGAATCGTTTTAAAAATATTAAAATAAGAAAATAGATATTTAGAGAAAATTTTGAAATTAATGATCTTGTGATAGATAAGTTTTAATTTAGACTCATTAATTTAGTTTAATTTATAAAATTATAAACTAAAGAAAACTATTATAAAACTTTATAAAATTATAAGCTTCATTTTTATAAAATTAATAACAAGAATTATTAAATATATTTTTATAAATTTAAAGAAAACATTATAAACTTTGTAAAATTACAATTTATAAAATAATATAAGCCATTCAGTTTAGTTTAATATCAATTTACATAAGGATAATTTATAGATTTATTTTATGAAATTTTAAATAACTTAATATTGCCTCACGTTACAAAAGTTAAAATCTAATTTTAAAAAGTCAGGGAAAATAATCATAACTAGTCGATCCCGCGCAGAGCATCTGCGCTCTAGTGTCTATTCTTTTAAATATAAGAATATTAGAATACGAATTTCAGCATTATATGTATAAATACTACGCATAAAAACTTCTTCACTTAGTACTTTGAAATTAAAAAATATATACACATCATAAGATACGGACGCCATTTAGAAATATGAAAACAGAGGTACTTTTTCAGCATCATGCATATAAAAACCTTTGTATCCACACAATAGTTCCTGGATACTCTTTAAAATTAAAAAAGTGTATACATATTACATTGAAATTATCTACACCATTCACAATTATCAAAATATTTTTATCTTTTTTTTTTCAGCATCGAAAACTTCTTTATGCACACAATTGTAAATTTCAAAGCTCACATATACTACAGTAACTGAATCAAAAGATCTAACTCTTGAAAGACCAACATACAACTGACCATTAGCTAAAAACTGGATTTGACAAATCTAAGCAATTTCTTTCAAAAGTTTGACCCTGGGATTTATTTATAATAATTGAAAAAGCTAAATCGGATACTAAATTGTATACGCTTAAATGTAAGAGGAAAATTATTCTCTGATGGAATAAGTGGTATTCGAGGGGTAAGAAAAGTTTCATTAATATTGAAATCAATTTATTTTGCTTCAATATCATTATTGTGTAAGTTTCTAACTATAAGTCTTGCACAGACCTTTAGAAGGTACTAAATTTCTTGATAACATTATGACGGGCCCTGGCCTTCATTTCAGTTTATGAGGTGGTATTCCAATTGGTGTTAAACTGTTTAAAAATTCTCCAGTATATGCAAGTTGATCTTGTGGATCATAATTTATGATCATGTCCATAAACCCTTTCCGTTCCTAGCATACATTGTAAAACACGATTTTTAATTTCAAGTGATAAATTGTTTGTCGCTGTTAGTATGGCTCTTCCTTTAAGCTTTCGAGGTGTCACTGTCCTAAAACCGATGTCACTGAAAAGTTGATGCACTGAATCATGTATATCTGGATAGCAAACTGGGGGCAACTTAATAGTTTCCCCACCCTCTTTGACATTCGCCAAACTGTAACAGCCACCTTGCCAAACTCTAACAGCCTCTCTCTGTTTTAAGGGTACGTATATTTTCTGTAAGTTTCAAAATTTAAAATTTAGAACAAAGTCTACGCATCTTTATGCAACGCTAAACTGTTAGCGATCTTGAATCTCTAAAACTGAGAGATAGGACATGACGGAAATCTCCCCGTACGATGGCGTAATGTATATATAGATTTTGAAGCACTATAAACAAAAAAAAAAGAGCACATTTTTAAAAATATTTTAAAAAATATTAATATAATAAATATAATAAATTTTTAAGGATTTCATTAAAAAATATAAATAACACTATTATTTGCGCAAAATACTACCGTCGAGACACGGTAACGGTTAGAATGACCTCTAGGCTCGGCCCGAATATAATGACGGAAAGAAGACCCGCTTGTCGGGCAGGGCCACGTCTGGGTCTATGAAGAACTCTAGTATATACAAAAATATTAATTCGCATTTCTAACAAAGCTATTTCTGTACGCAAACCTCGAAAAAGTCATTAAGGAAAATTGCTCTGTTTTGAAAGAAATACCGAAAACATTTTGCATTTTTACAGATTTGTATTCTCTAAATGTCAATTGCGGAAATTGTAAATTTTTCAGAAAAAGGAAACTATTCCGGAAAATTTCATGCATTTTTACGGATATTTCTTTACAGTGTACCTTCTTCTGCATTTATCTGGTTTATTACCGACGTGATTTCGGTATTTTTAATGTTTACCGATGTTGGACCACGTTCGACATTCGTATAGTTAACTGTCAGTATGCTTTCGGTGCAGCAGTTTTGCCGATGTTGCCGACAACGTACCAACTTAAAGCGCCAACTATCGCCAAGGGGATCCCAAAAGAAGTGGTACAGGAATCGGCAAGTGATATGATGCCGTTACCACCTGAAACGGCCAGCGTCGATTGCTTTCCAGTAGCTCTGTGTTTGTAGGGTAAGTAATGTTTCATTGATGCGGGAGATGATTGGATTAATGCAATATTGAATTTTTGGTTGGACAGATAACAAAGATTTTAGTTAACGAATGACCTTCTGGAATTAATTATTTTCGTTAGCTGAGGTATCACTGTATTATATCATTTTTGATATTATAACAAATGAATAAATACATTTACTTTAATTTCATTGTATAAAATATAATTCATACAATTTATGTGCAAAATAAATCTTGTACACGCGTTTTATCTTGTAGAGTTTAAGGTAAAGTCCTAAAAAAATGTTTAACCCATCTTAGGGTTTTTTTTTTTTTTTTTGCATTTTTATACAGATGTCTACAAAACTTCAGATCATTAAAATTTTTCTTCGTAGTTTGGTGTTAAAATACTTGTTATATCTTTTCATTTAAGATATTTATGAAAAAAATAATTCTGTTTAAAAATATTTTTGTCTACACACAATTAAGTGGTTAACAGGACTTTTGAAACACATGATGTAACAAATTTTGTTTTCTCAGGTTCAAATATTTTGTCTTCTTGATGCTACTGTCCGCCATTGCAATGTGCCATCCCCCAGTTGCAGGCAGAAGGAGATCTACAATTCAAACTTGGATTTAGCCATAGATCTGATTGTAAGAGCGTCCCTAAAGCTGAGCTAAACACTTTTCCATTATGTCAAAAACTATATACATTATATACTTCTTTTTAATTGCTAAAAGATGTAATATAAGAATATTATAATCAGTAAAGTAGGTTTTATTAGACTGTTGGCATATGTTTTAGCTCAATCTGAGCCATTATCAAAACAAACAAAATTATCCTTTAAATGCACGGTCTATGAAGTTATTTGAAGCACAATCATTGAATTTTTTTTAATTACGCACGTTATTTTACACGTTATTTATATTTCAAGTTTTTGTTTATGATGCTTTGGAGCTGAGATGAAGATTTTATAACAAAATAAAACTAAATATATATTTTAGATAGATAACTTGACAAGTGAAGAACAAAGAAAACAATATTTAACCCATTCGCTGCCAACCACGAGTAAACTCGTGGTTTTTCAATCTAAGATTACGAATTCGTACGGGAAATTTCGACCCCCGCTTAATTAGTTAAATGGGTTTTTCATGCACAATTATCCGATTTTCTTCAAATTTTGTATATAGGTTCATTGTGATAAGGCGCTTTCCTGATTAGTTTTGGTGGTTCATTGGTTAACTATAAGGGGATAACGGGGAATGATCCCCTTAATACATTATCGATTTCTTTATTTTTCGAGGGGCTTATTTCAAATTCTTTGAAATAAGAGTATAATATACAATTAGTGTGAATAGCCTGTGAGCTCAATGCCCTCAGTTTAACTGGGCAGTTTTCTTTTAATTATTTTATGTGATCACGGAATGTCTGTAATTAAATAAAGTAAATATTGCTATTAGTATTTTCTGATATGAAATCGAACTTTCTAAATAAAATACAATTCCGGTGATTTTAACCCGGCAGTGAACGTGTTAAGAAGAATAGACGGAGGGAATACATTTCAAGTATATTAATTTATTCTGAGGAGGCATTTGCAAAACACGTATGCATTCCAAGCCCATAAGGAATAACAGGAAAGAGGGGAGTTTTCTCTCTGACTGATGGTATATATTTTTTTAAGGCTGTAGTTTCTGTTATAGGAACTAAAACGGGGAAAATTGTTTAATGTAAGAGCAGCTGGGCATATTTGTAAAAGTACTTCATATTTAAACGGTTTCAAAATGTCAGAACTCAATAAACAATGCACTTTTCTTTTATATATATTTAAACTTTCGTGAATTTTGTTCAAACTTATGTAAATTTCAATCCGTTTTGACTACATGTTTTATGCGAATATTTTGTTTACATTTGAAAGTGTACATTTTTGAAATGTTGGAATAATGTATGAAATACAAGATTGGCGTTATTTGTTGTTGGCGTGTCAGAGAAAGTGCCAAGGCACTTCTCTGAAAGAAGGGGTGCCAGAGCCTCAAGAGAGGTTGGACTTCTAGAGCTTGTCTCCAAATTTTAAACCAATTCCAGATGAGAGACCTGCACCTAAATTGGCACCCCCAGAGCTTATACTAAACGTGGACATTGGAGCCACGAACAGATTTTACGTGCACCAGCTGCCCTTAACGTACACGGTCTCATAGCAGCGGCAGTCGAGAGAGGATGTCACCCTCCCAAGCATTGACCTAGGTCGATGCTGCTTTGCTTTCGGTGATCTTACGAGAACCGAGCTTAACCACCCGCGCCACTGCGGGACATTGGCGTTATTTATTTTCTTCAAATACGAAGGTGTCTGTGATGTCATACGTGTAAGTAGAACACATAATTTCCGCAGCAGACAAGAGAAATTATATGCGCGAGATTAATATAAAGTGAATATACGAGGAACAATCCATTAAAAATCAATATTTACTTTATAAAATTTTTGAAATGAGTTGGAAAATTGGCGATGCCATATTAATTTTCTTCAAAAGTTTCCCATATACGTTGAAACGAGCTTGAATTTTTTAGTTATTGTAGATAAGTAGGCAATAAAAGTTACAAAAGTGTTCAAATTAAGATATAAAATAAGATTAACTTAACGAAATAGTCCTCCCATTGTATTTCAAAAATCTAAAATTTTGAAATTGCTACACGGCTACCACCCAATATATATTTGACCACTTGAAAAAAATTTCATTTCGTTATAACGAGATAATTACTATAAAGTGAATACTTGTATCTTTATAATTAATTATTTGAATAATGAAATAGAAAAAAAACAAGCTTCTATCACTTTTTCGTATCCTTTACAATGCCGAAAATTCGGAACAATCACAAGTCGACGATGGCATCTTTTGGGTAAAAAATATGTTAACAATTCTGACCAAATTGCATCCAAAATCCATCTAAATAAAAAATTACACAGGCAAAAATCAGAAGAACAGTCAAATGTAGCTTTAAATTCTAGAAACATTTTTAAGGAAATATCAATTCAGTAATCATTTTAAAAATGTTTTCTTTCATCTGTAAATACTTCTGTAATTATTTTGGACTTCTTTGCCACTAACAGCATTTCAATCAACGATTATTTTCTATTTAAAATCAACTGTAAAAAAACAGTTGATTTTAAATAGAAAATAATCGTTGATTGAAATACTGTTAGTGGCAAAGAAGTCCAAAATAATTACAGAAGTATTTACAGATCATCGATCATCGATTATCATCGTCATTGTTCCCTCCCCCTTTTTTTTTTCAATATGTCACAAATGTACAATTAAAATTTTATACGAGGGAAAGTCATTAAGTAAGTCACAAAAGATAATTAAATAATAATTACAATAAAATTCACTTCAAAACTATTTTTATTTCTCAACAGTTGAATCTTTTCATCATCTGTGAGCACCATTTTGCTTCCAAGATGGTTTTTTAGTGGACTCAACAGATGAAAATCGCTTGGGACTAAGTCGAAGCTGTATGGTGGATGTTGGAGAAGTTGCTAATCAAACTTTTGAATTGTTCAACTTGAAGTCCTAATGCGGCTGAGACAGCAACCCAAAGAATGTTGTTATGCAACTGGTGTTGGGGCACTGATAAAATGGTGATATAAGTGCATAAATATGAGTGGATAATAGGTTGAGAAATAAAAATAGTTTTGAAGTGTAAGTTATTATTTAATGACTCTTCCTCGTAGATGGGACCCCGTCTTCATTCACCGCGGTCAGTTTTAAACTAAGCATAACTCCTTTATTTCTTAAGCTACAGATTTTTGCAGTTTGTTGCAATGATTTTGTTGCAGTCAAAGAAAATTTTCCTCATTGATCAATTTTCTCTAAACGTGTTGTTTAAAATTAAAAACATTTTCCCTTTATGAGAATAAATGAAAGGAATATTTCATTAACATAATATTATTTCCTATCCCCAGGATAGGAATCTTAATTTGAACACTTTCAAAATTTTTATTGTCTTGTTATCTGGAACTGATAAAAAAAGAAAAAAAAGAAAAAAGAAAACTTTTTGGCGACAACCTGTAGAGGCTCTTTATTTCAAAAGGATTTGTTGAAATTCACGCGAATCATTTCTCCGGCACTAATAACTTCAACTGTCACCGTTTACTTGTAAATGAATTTTAAAATATCGGCTCATTTTAAGATATCCTGCATTTCAAATTTGTCAGAAGTCAATGTAACACAGGACATTTATAGGTTGAAAATTAGTTTGGTGTCAATACAGCGGAATCTATTTATTTTGCCAATAAATAAATAAATAAATAACGCATATTTTTTCTGTTTGTTACTATTTTATGAATTAAAGAAAATTTACATTTGAATTTGTATCTTACAATATTTATTTACTGGATATGTTTTATCAGGGATATAGTGGAGGGTATACAGTGGGTATGCATACCTTCTGAATTTTGTTTTAGAAAACTCCGTAAGCGTTCTATTTTTCAAGTAAAACTATAGCCTATTCTATATAGCAGTCATGTGACTAGAAAAGGCTCTTAAGAGCCTACCGGACGAGTTTTTCCTTTTTCGAGTTTGGTTGCAGTTTTTTTTAATAAGGCTATTTTCTCTTTCGGAACCACTTCCGAAAGTGAAATTAACTTTATAAAAAAAAATCTGAATCGAAAAAATACAAACGTACAACGTAATACATCGACTTTAATTAACCTATGTAAATAAATAAATAAATAAATAAATATTAAAACGCAAGCGAGAAATTTAAAACGATCCCTCCCGTACAATTAACATTAGCTTGCGAGCTTCTTTTTCTTTGTGTGACTAATATAGGCTTTTAACGTTGAGCCTACGTAAGAGATGTTTTGGCTGAGACGTTTTTGTTGTCCGTGCTAACAGTTTTTCGTTTTTCCATTGCAACAAGTTTTCGTTGTCCAAGTTCATATTTGCGGTCCTTTTATATGTTAAAATTTCGAAGTTGGAAGGAAACAACTGTTGAAATAATGAAAAATTGTCATTAAACTATCTAATGAAGGCAAATATTTTTTTCAGACGGTAGAAACAATTGGCTTAGTTGAGAACTACATTAAAAAATCATTCAAAGATTGAGATAGGTTATAAAATAAATTATGATTAGGTCGAAAAGAGTTTCTATTTAAAAAAAAAAATGTCTCGAAAATGTCACTGGAAAATGTTGTTAGATGAAGAAGGTGAAAAAGGGAGGTAAAGGAGATTGGAGGGAATTCCTCAATCCCCAATCAAATAAACAGAGAAGAAAGGGATATCTGAAATGATAACTGATGATGCTCCGGCTGGGGCGTAACCGTTTTTGTAATGGTGACATTTTTTTAGAAACCTTTTAACAAAATTTTTAATGATGATGGATTTTTTTATGTAAAGAATAAAGAAAATTTAATATTTTTGTCTCGCAAACAAAATTTAGCAGAAGATTAAAAAAAAAACCCACGCACAATTCATATTGTGAAACATGCAAGGTGTTCAGTAATGGATTGTGGATGTATAGCTGCACCAGGAATTGGATAGCTGTTATTTATTGATGGAATAGAGGATAAGATGACCATATCTTAATATACTGAGAAACACTTTCCGAATAATGCGCTAAATAGGGAACGGCATCAATATTTACATTTCAGCAGATTAATTATCCCAAATATACAGAATTTATTGTAAAAGTATGGGTACTGTATTATCATCCAAATAAGCTGACAGTACTCCAACGATCCATTGACCTTGATGATACTGATAATTTAGGGAATTATCTTGAAAATTCCCTAATTCAATTATCTTGACAAAGTTGTTCAGGAACATTCAATCACAAATATAGAACCTATGAAACTTATATTGAAAGAAGAACGAGAAAACAATTGTTACTAAAATAACAAAAAATATTTGAGTATTCGATGTCTCTTGACAACGGAAGATTTTATTTTCAGCAGATTAGGAAATAGAGGAGGAGGGGATACATATGTATAATATGCATATATATGTAGCATATATATATATATATATAATATATATATAATACATACATATATATATATTATATACATATATATAACATATATAATATATAAATATCTATAACCCAAGAAGGAGGATGTGTTACCAAATATTAATTCATAATTTTAGGCCGTTAAATTCGTATCCGCTTTTTCTTGTAAATTATGGAACATGGAAAGTTTAAGTTAGAAAGGTTATTGAACAAAATATTTATAGATTATTAGTCATTCACAAATATTTTTAGGAAACAATTAGGGTGACTAATTAAGTTACTAGAAAAAATAATTTTATTTTTGTTTAGCGTGTGGGGATCTCGTAATATCGAAATCAAAAATATCTTTGTTTTAATTTTAGGTATTATATTTTCAGAGATATCGTCGAAAATGCACCGCAAAAATATGTCTCCTCTATTTCCTAATCCACTGAAAGAAAAATATGAAAAAAAATAGGGATGGTAGGAGTTTATTTAAACCTTGCATGAAAACTAAAGCAATTATAGTAGGTCAGAAAAGTTTTGAAAATATCGCATATTTCCGTTACGCACAAACTTTACTTTACGGACGCTTCGCGGGGGAGTTGAGGGGCGATCGTGGTTCCTTTTCGACGCAGAATACTCCAAGGATTGTTGATAATGATTTTCGTGCATTATGTTGCATTTCATTTTTGTTCAATTCCAAGATTTTTTCAAAAAGCTATACAAGCCAACCTTGTGTAAATTCGTGTGCTTTGTTTAATTTCTTTCTATCCTGATTAAAATCTCAATGGTCGCTGTGTGAAAAATATTATGTCACACATCATACGTTTACCATCGCTGCTCTATAGCACTACCTGTCTGTGTTTTTACAACTACAACACTGTGTTTTATATCTTTTCATTTTTTAGTTCCTGCAGATTGGTTCCCGAAAGACCGTGCCGATGTGCCGATGTATTTGAGATGGGTGGCAAGAAAAGCGGCACATATGAAATATGGCCCATGAGCAGAGTGACGGACGGCAAAAAATCGCTCAGCGTCTACTGCGACATGGACACAAATGGAGGAGGGTGGACAGTACGTAGTGTCTTTGACAGAATCTTTCCTAAGGAAATTTGCAAATAAGGCTCATTTTTAAACTCCTAATAGTATAAGGTCAAAAACTCTTTTCCATTTTTAGGGTTTCGTTCATTTCACGAAATCCAACTGTCCCGCTTCTCTGTCTGTCCGTCACAGAGCCGGTTGTCAGAAACTATATAACATACAGACAGGAAATTTTGTGGACTTACAGCTGAATACCTACTATGAAGTTCAAAATCATAAAATTTTGAAAAAATCGTATTATTTTAATAAAGAGTGATAAAAAACCGAAAATCTAACAGCGTTTTTCCATTAAATTTAAACATTTTTCGTTATAGTAGTTGCCAGCCTTTAAAAATCCACAATAAAATTCTTTCTACAATAATTAATTTTCTATAGAAAGATTTCCACATGAAAAATGAAAATGAAATAAAAATGTTCAGCCATTGGAAAAAAGATTAATAGGACATTATATTGGAAATAAAACGGAAAGTTTTAAACATTTTTCAATAATATAAGGAGTAATGAGTATGTGTAAGTACAGAAAGCAGGTTAATAGGATATCATTAGAGAATTAAACAAGAACGAAAAATCATGCGTCAAGCATAGATTATGTAACACTTTTCAACGCTTCCAAAATAATTTTACAAATCATACCGTTTAATAAGCTAAAAGATAACATCTAAGTAATCCGAATACTTTTATTCAGCCCTGTATAGGATCTATAGACTTGTATATATACTACATAGGATGCAAAATTTTAGTTCAGTTAGGAAACGCGTAGCACAGTTTAAAATTCTCCGTCTGGAGTTAAATAATACGGAAATGTGTTCATGAACTTTTGTGCTTCCCTGTATAGGATCTACAGAATTTATACACACCACGTAATAGACAAAAAGCGAGTTAAAATTAAAATTGCGATCAGTAACTTAAAACGCACTTCCAGGAATTATTGTTAACATACAGTAGAGAATTCTTTTGTGTGTCCCTGTAAATGAACGATGACTGCTATACACACAATATTCTGTAGTAAGCCTCTTGTAATGCACCTTAGTGATATATATAAATTTCAATGCGTTTAAAATTGGGAAACATTATTTAAATAAACCGCAGACGATTTTCTCCATAGACGTAATGTAACGGAATTATTTTGACTGTCCCTGTAAAGTAACTATAAGTGCTATGCACACCCTATTCCATATTAAGCTTCTTCTAATGCACCTTAGTGATATATATAAATTTCAATGCGTTTAAAATAGTGAAACATTATTAAAATAAACCGCAAATGATTTTTCCCCATAGACCGCAATGTAACGGAATTCTTTTGAGTGTCCCTGTAAAAAAAACTATAAGTGCTACACACTTCCGTTGAAATAGGGAACATGCTATAGATAACGACTATAACATATAAAAATTGCAGAGCAATCCGAGCATATTTACTGGAGTTAGAGCACAGACAGACGGCCAGACGGCCAGACGACAGACGGCCAGACAAACCGAAGTCATAAACACTTTTCAACTAGGTTGGAAAGTGTTAAAAAGAAAATTAATTTGACGTCCTATTGGAAGTTTAACGGACTTTTTCAAATGTTTGAGGGTAATACAAAGAGGGTATCAATATGAGTACTAGAGAAAGCAAGTAGATAGGACGTCAGCAAGTTATTATAACGTCATATGCGTTTGAGGAACGTATTGAATCATGATAAACTCCGATTAAGGAAACATTGGCCTATTTTAACATTTTGAAGGTCTCTATACAACATGTTTAATTTAATTTTTTCTTCTTTAATATCGCATTTAGTCCACATGACAGATGTTATTATGACAGAGTATAATAGCGGGCTTTGCCCGCTATTGTACCGGTTCAGATTTTCGAAAAAACGAGAAAAATAGACCGCTACTTTATAGACATTTTTACTTTATAAAAAACATGACTTTTTTTATGCTAAATGAAATTTATTTGGATTTATTAAAGAAAGGATAAAGTGTTTTGAAAGGAATATTAAACGAAACCCTTTGTACGATCTTCGATCACACTTACCCACTTGTTTTTATACAGTTTTAATGTAATTTAGGATTTTTATTGAGTGTCTTTCAGATTGCTTTTTTGAAAGATTGTTTAAATGTGCTGTACAAGATTAGAAACAGGAAATTTTAAAGTATATAAACCATAATAATGTCCATTAAAATATGTTTCTTATAATGCCTCAATTTTAAATCTAACAATTATTTGCATCTGTGCGCATTTATCTTGTTTTCCTAGGTGATTCAGAGAAGGGGGTATTTTCAGCGACCTGAGGACTATTTTTACCAGGATTGGAAAAGTTACAAAGAAGGATTTGGTGACATAGAGAAAGATTTTTGGCTCGGTAAAATCGTACCTATTTTATTCAAGTTCTTTTTTTAAAATATATAATCCTACTTTATCAAAATAATTATAAAATTAAGAGAGCTAGTTGATATAATCAAGTTGATATCATTGCTAAACTTATGCCAATGTTTAGCAATGATATCAACTGCAAAATTTTATATTTTTGTCTGGTTAACATTTTAATCTTCTATTGTGAATTCTAAAGTAATTAAATTACAGTTGATATGGGTCATAATTTGCAATGGAATGTTTTTAAAATTACTTGCTGACATATGTCACTTTCATCCATAATCCTCTAAAAAAATTTGAAGATAGAAACAAATAAGAACTTCCATCTAGTTTACGGGTTCTTTAGTACATGAAAAGTTATCATTTGCTTAGCAAACGAATACATGAAAATAAATCATGCAAATTATTACAATTTGAATGCGCTGGCAGCAAACACCTTTTAAATATCAATAATTAAAAAACTTAACTTTTTAAAATGAGATTTAAAAAATGTATGAGAGCGATGAAAGGATGTATGCATACAGAGGAAAAGATATACTAAACAAAGACTGGAAATAGAAAAGAGAAAAATCATTCGCGAGTTTAATAGAATTTATAAAACTAATTTCTCGTCTTTAAGTAACGACAAATTATTTGTTTTCACAATTCAAAAACCTTATCAGAATATTTATGTTGTGTGTATTAAGTTTATTGTTATTTAATAGATCTTAAGATTAAAAAAAAAAACATAATCTATAAATTGGTACATAATTAATTTAAATAGAAAGAAACAAACTGATAGATAGTAAAAATATATGTAAAAATATGTTTTTAGATAATTTAATGTATAATGACTCAATTATTAGAACTACTTTTTCTTGTATCCAATAGCAATAAATGACAAATATGTTGGGCAAATTATAGGCGATTTTACTAAGATATGAAAAAAACATTCAGGAGTCAGAAAGCCAAAATAACTCATATAGAAGCTTTATAAACAACACAGATATATTTAATAGTGATTTTTTCTTTTCTAGGTAACGACAATATCTTTGCTTTGACAAACCAGAAACTGTATTCAGTGAGATTTGAGTTGAAACAAGACAAAAGCCACACCCTGTACGACAAATTTTGGATCGAGGACGAGGATCACAAATATACTCTTCATATTTTGGAGATGCAGGTACCGTAGACAGCCCTATTTATTTTCTTTTCGCTATTTTTAATTCATGCACTGTTAAACATTTCTCTAAAAACACAGAAAAAATACCGAGACTCTCTGTAAATTTACACTTGTTCTCCGTTAAATGCATTTGATCGAGTTTCTCGGTCATCATTTTGCAGACATTTCCCTTTTCGTATATTAGATCCCCTGTAGGGATTTCCGTGTCTTTATTTAAATACATTTTTATATTCGTTAAACCTGTAATTCAAAATACACACTTTTAAAATTCTTTTACAATTTTATTAAAAATATTAAAGAAAAAAATTTGGTTTAAAAAATTTTTAATTAAAAATTAGAAAATTTTAGAAAGGTGAAAGTCATCTCTGCAGAGTTAGCAGGGATTTTTGCCGACTATCTCTTTGATCAGAAGATAGATAGAGAATGTGGTTATTTAAAGAATAAATTTTTATTTCAATCTGGATTTACAATTTAGGTAAGATAATTTTCAAATATTATTTTAGTCTATTTTATAATTTGTGTTAATATTTATAAAAAATTATAATATATTATTATTAGGAATCGTAGAATTTTAATGATATATGCGTTATAAAAAATATATCAACCTTCTAAATACATAAATATTACGAAAAAAAAAATTAATGAAGTTTAATTTTCTAAATTAAATATATAAAAATATTAAAAGGCAATTTCTTTAGATAACTTATATGTTTTAAATTTATTTTATTTACTACTAAAAAAATTCCTTTACAAAAAATATTCGCGCATTTTTAGAAAATAAAATATATATATAATATGTATATTGTGTTAAAACTTCGAAAACTTCTTGAAAACTTCTCGAAAACTTATTAAATTTGCTGAAAAAAAAATCTGAATTCTTTATTTAAAAAAAAAAAAAAAAAAAAAAAAAAAAAAAAAAAAAAATTCTCACAAAATTATTTCTTACACGTTATAAGTTAAAAAAAAAATGTTTCACACTTTTGCAATGCATGTTATTCTAGGATTTGAAAGGAATTCTAAATGATATATTACACGAGTTGAAAAAACAAACAAACAATGATAATATTTCAAAATACAATTTTTACAAAGCGTGGTTCGCTAAAGTATTTTCATATGATATGAAAAGAAAACATACCTTAAGTTAAACGTATATTAATCCGAAAGATGGCAGCATCGAATATTAGTTAAATTTATTTAAAGACTATAAAAATAAAAGCTCTTTTTAAGTTCCTATACTTATTAGTAATCATCACATTAAACAAAATCTTTGAAAAGCGATGGTAAACATTGAAAGTACAGTAATTTTTTTCCGACTAAATCATAAATGACATACTTGGCATAAAATAGCAACTGCCCAAATGGTATAGTCGTGGTTATAATCGTTGTCCTCCACCTAGACGACGCGGGTTCGAATCAGGGCTGTGGTCGAAGCGATTCTTGTAAAGTCCCGCGTTACAGTGATAATAATTCATTCGAGTAATTCTAACAGAATCCATATCTGGCAATCGGCGTTTTCTGTCGACTTTTTTTTTTATAAATAATAATAAAGATTTTTTTAACAGAAAAAATTACAGTAGACTCTGTAAATTTACCGATTAATTTCTCTGTTATTTAACAGAATCTCTGTTTTCTAATCTCTGTAATTTTACATAAGACTTAAGATAACAGATTAACAGTATATTCTCCGTAATTTCACAGAAATTTTTTTAACAGTGTGTTCTTATGAAATTTGAATATGCTTATGAAATTGAATCTTACGTTTAATAGTTTAATAGTAATAATAAAATAAAAATCGTATTTTAAACGGTTTCTGTTATACGTAATCTCTTTTAAGTACATATTAAACATACTGGTATTTTTATGCGTGATTTACTGTACATTATACACGTTTTCAGACATTGCAGTGTGGATTAAAAAATATTTTTACAAGTAAAAATATTTTCTTCAATACCACTATCTTTCCATAGAAGCATTTATTAATTTTATTATCCAAAAATATTTTTTTAAGTAGTTTATTTTATTTATTATGAATGCAATTCTTTTAGTGTGACTTACATTACCGGAAAGGGATTAATTTTTTGGATACTTTTTTAAACTCAAATTTCTTCCGATTGTAATGCTAATAATAAAAATATACTTGGTAGTAATAATTCTAAAGTGTTATAAATTAAAGAAAATAAAATGGAAAATACTCCATGAGTTATTAATTTTGTTAAATAAAATGTATTTTATGTGACTTACTTTACAACTCAAATGTGAGTTGCACTACACATTTTTCTTTAACTTACTAACTTTATTATAAAATCAAATTTTCTTCTTAATCTTACCGAAATGTAACAATTTTAAGAGATTCAGTTCTTTTGACAATAATTTAAAACAATGTTATATATTTATTTATATTTTGAAAAATGTATTTTGAAGAATACGGTTCTCCCTCAAAAAGTCACAGTGTTGTCATAAAAAGATCCATTTTCAACTAAATAAACACAAAGTTCGCCAAAAAGATAGATATTTTTTATTTGCAGTTCTTTTTCTCTAGCTTAACTTAAGCTTTGACGATTTATTCAAGTCTAGCAATGAAGTCTATGAACGAGTTATTTTATTTACAGTTGCTGTATGTATTGTACTTGTTGTATGATAAAAAAAACTTAGATATTTATCCGAATAACGAATTGTGAGGTTTTTTTCGAATTCTACTGAAACAAAATAAGTTACATTAAAAAAATATATATATGGTACTTAAGTATTATCCTGGCCAGGAGATAGATCGACAAAATCTGATGCCAAGTACCAATCTTGTTTATCGTTGCCAATCATGTTCAAAACAGTAATTTAATATTATTGAATACATAACATTGTTAAAAATGGTAAATAATATAAAATAAATAAATAAATTGTGTGGCGCACAGTGGGAGATTTCAACTGTGCATGCATGAGAAAAATCTATTTTTTTTTTAAAAGGGGTCATAGGTACAGGTAAGGGTTTTTTTAGATATTGCATTGATGAGTAAATTATAAATATTTTATTTGGCAAATTTAATAAGATAGATATAAGAAAGATAATATGAGCAGTAAGAAACAACGTTTTTATACACATTTCAGCAAAATTACATAAAAAGTTAACGATCAATGTGAAGTTGAAAAAAAAACGAAAATACACGAAATTGTACCGAATGTATAATCGCTTCGCGAACATGAAAATCAAAATAAAACATCACTAGATGCAGCAACCTCGTCCTTTGGAATCCCAAAAAATAGACGACATTCGTTAATACGGCGATCACTGTATCAAATGTATGATTGCTTCGCGAACATAAAAATAAAAAAAATCACTGGATGCAGCAATCTTGATGTATTAAAATTTCTAAAAATACACGAAATTTGTTAAAGTTGCAGTCATTGTATTGCATGTAGGATCGCTTCGCGAAACACAATTAGGTGCAGTAGCCTCGTTGTATTGGTATTCTATAAAATACACGAAATCCGTTAATGCGGCGATCACTGTACCACATGTATGATCTCTTCGTGAACATGAAAATTAAAAAAAAAAAGTCACTGGATGCAGCAACCTTGATGTATTTGAATCACAAAGAATACACTAAATTTGTTAATGCCTCAATCACTGTACCGCATGTATGATAGCTTCGTAAACATGAAGAAAAAAAACATTGGATGCAGCGAACTCGTTGTATTGGAAACTAAAAAAATACACGAACTTCGTTAATTCCGAGATCACCGAGGAATAGTTTGAGTGTAATTCCGAGATCTGAAGAAACATGAGCCATGGATCTGAGTCTTCATCAGGTAAACAATAATTAGAAAGCATTCAAAATTCGAAGTTAAATGAGCAGAAACCCGTGCCGAGATCAGGAGAAAGGCTGGACATTAATTCTCCTCTCCCAATCGCCTCTTTTCCTCTGTATTCACCTTCTTTACTGGAACTTCTAAATGGACTAATCCGCTCCATTATGCGTCAGCAAAAGAGCCGCTAATTACAGTTATAATGTAGAAAGAAAAGAATAATAAAGGGTTGCTATAATTAGTAATATTAGCTCCATGCATGGCGCAGTTGGCTCAAACCTGGCCCGGATAATACCTAAGTACCGAAAATCATGTTTAAAATCATTTTTTTAAATTATGCGTGACTTATTCTACATTACACCCGTTTCCAGACATTGCAAGTGGAAGAGCTTACCATAAATACTTTTAAATGTAATATTTCTTTATACCAATATCTTTCTAGACAAATACATTATTTGTAGCATGTGTAAAAAAATAGTCTTAAGTAGTTTATTTTAGTTTTTAAGATTTTGAGAACAAATGTGACTCACACTAACAGAATGGAGTGATTTATTATTTTTTTTTTTTTGGTAAATTTTTAAACTCAAATTTCTTCTGATTTCCTGCGAACGAAAAATAAATTACTTTGATCATCACTTCCAATCAAATTTTGCACTTTTGCAACACGATATCTCCTAGAATATTTTTCGCATTGACACCCAAATTTGACTGAAACCGATAGTGCAAAGATCTCGCAGGAGAATGAAAATCAAGGACATTCGTCAATCCCAACACCCCAAAAATCCCATAGAAATTCATACTGTATTGCATTATTTTCTATCCAGTATAACCTTTTATGCACATAACTATTTTTATTGCTCACGTTCATGTTATGTCGATACAACGTTACATTTCATGAGAACGTGACTTCATTTAGTAAAATTTTCTACTTTTCGGACATATATAGTGTAAGTTGCAATCATGATATTAAAAAATGCTTATGAATTTTTGATATGTCTTTACATTTCGACGTAACCTGTATCTGTTTTTGCTATTTTTTAAGTAATTTTTGTGTGTACATGTAGTCATAAGTGTATACTGGAATTCTCTCATGCTTCCATCCCCAACAGCTCATTTTGATACTTTTACAATACTGAGGTTTTGACATAAAGGCTTCTGATTAAATATAATACATTATATTTCCAAAGGTGATTGGTCACTTGCGATTTTAGACGTTTTGTTAACTATCTAGAAAAATACATGAGGAATTAACCTGAAACTGCAGGTGTGTAAACAGTATAGTATTATACTGTATTATATTATAACTATACAATTATTATAGTATAGGTTATATATTTCCGCCAAGATTTTTTCTCGAAACCCCATAGGGGACTGTCAACAAATTGAAAAAGAACGAATATCTTTTGGATAACACTGTAAAAACTAATGTAGCAAAGGCGTTCAAACTCGAGATTATTAATAAGTGGCTTATTGTAATATACTATGTTCATTTGTATGAGGATAGCATGTATACTCGTAGAGAAATTAAGGTTTTTATAAAAACAGTCCCAAATTTTGCCTAGTTTTTTGCTTATAATTTGCAGAGTTCTTAACATAAAAAAAGTTATTTTCAGAAAATATGACAAATAACATTGTACATATAACTCTGCAATCAGAATTAAAAAATAATAAAAATTAGATGAAAAAGGAGCAGGTTTACTAAAAAATGTTTCACTGCGCATGCGCGAATGCAATCAAAATATAATATGCAAAATGTATTAGCTAAATATATAGAGCAACTTTTGTGATATTCTCAAAATCATAGCTTGAAAATTCTGAAAATTATTGTCGATAGAATAAGCTCGAAATCCGTTGTTCCCAAAAGGAATAAAAAATATGAGGGGTTGTATCCAAATATAGTAGTACGTGAAATATTGTGTACGCTATCTTGGCACTAATCAACAGATATTTGATACAACCCCTCATCTTTTTGCTTCTTTTTGGGAACAACGGATTTCGAGCTTATTCTATCGACAATAATATTCAGAATTTTCAAGCTATGATTTTGAGAATATCACAAAAGTTGCTCTATATACTTAAATAATACATTATGCATGTTATATTTTGATTGCATTCGCGCATGCGCAGTGAAACATTTTTTATTAAACCTGCTCATTTTTTATCCCCTTTTTTATTATTTTTTTAATTCTGATTGCAGAGTATTATGTACAATGTTGTTTGTCATATTTTGTGAAAAGAACTTTTTTTTATATTAAGAACTCTGCAAATTATGAGAAAAAACTATGCGAAATTTGGGACTGTTTTTATAAACTCTACGAGTTTCCATGCTATCCTAATAAAAATGAACACAGTATATTACAATAAGCCACTTATTATTACTCTCGAGTTTGAACGCCTTTGCTACATTAGTTTGTACAGGGTGATCCAACAGATATTCGTTCTTTTTCAATTTGTTGACAGTCCCCTATGGGGTTTCGTGAAAAAATATTCGCGGAAATATATAACCTATACTATACTGTTTACACACCTGCAGTTTCAGGTTAATTCCTCATGTATTTTTCTAGATAGTTAACAAAACGTCTAAAATCGCAAGTGACCAATCACCTTTGGCAATATAGTGTATATGTACTGGATGAATTATGCCCTCCAGATTCGACCGGGATAGCGCAGTTGGTAGAGCATGGCAGCTTCAGCCAAGAGATCCCAGATGCGAATCTTGGCCCAGACATTTTTCATCCAGTTGGATAATTACAACTCGTATATATATATTCACAGATTTTTTTTTATAGCTACCCCCTTTTTTTAATCAGGAAAAAATTTTTTGAAGAAAACAAACAAAATTCTTTTTAATCTCGACTTTAGTCTCGGAATAGTGTATCTTGCAGACACTCTATATTTACATATTACTTACTTATTATATTCAAGAGCAAATGAACAATGGATTACTTACTAACAAGACCGGGAAAATTAATATATATATATATATACAGGAGGATTTTTTTTCATTGATCCAAATGACCTGAAATTTCACCAGTATGCTCCCAAAGCAATGGGAATTTTTAGGCGTAGTTAAAAAAGAAAAAAAAAGCTTAAAATCGCACCGACAGATGGCACTGTGGATTAACATCAACTGGTTTCTTTCCTCTTTCGGGTTTTAGGCTCAGTGAAGCAGTCTGTTCAAATTTCAAAACCATCTTCTGTAAGTCTTCTGTCGTCATTCGACCTTTTCTTAAATTCTTAAGTGTCCTAAATCTCTTAAGAGCAGTTGCTAAACTGCCATTATTCTGATAATACAGTTTTGCTAACAACACAGACATTGCGCGGATATCTATACACGAGGTGTGCGTGCCTCACGTTTTTATCGCCACTGTATGTGTGTCGTGCACAAGCTCGTCTCCCGACTTTGCTTCATATACAACGCCATATGTCGGTGGTATTTTAAGGGTTTTTTTTTTTTAACCTCATCTAAAAAATTCCCTTTGCTTTGGAAGGATAATGGTGAAATTTCAAGTCATTTGGATCAGTGGTTCTTTTGTTATAGGGTTTTACTTTCACAACTTTAAAAAAAAAAAACCCTGTATATACACTAGTGTTCAAAACTTAAGCAACAAACACAAAATGCTAATTTCTGAACACGTGAGTACTCAAAAGGAAATTCTATGAACAGCAAGTGCAGAAAATAGGTACTACCCTAACAGCTTAGGCAGTTGATGTGAAGTCTTCTTGACATCACAAATGGTTACAATTGTCACAGTCACTAGAATGAACAGAAATGTGATATCTTTCATTTGTCTCATTTTTACTCTTCTTCTTTACGTTTTTACTACTTCTTCTTAGATTACTTCATTACGTCTCATTTGGTCACTCCACTGAACAGTCACCATGACTGCTGCTTTTTCACGAGTCACCAGGTGACTTTACAATGAAATCATCTTGTGACTCTCATATGACTGTCATTTTGACACTCCATTGTAAAGTCATCATGATAGCTGTTCTGTGACCAGTTCCCAAGTGACAGAAAATGAAATCATCTGGTGACTTTTCACAAAGGAGTGCAATGATGACTTCACAATAGAGTGTCGATCACCCGAAAGTCACCATGCGACTTCATTGTGACATTATTTGGCAACTCATCGCAATGCAATGCTCACAATAACTTCAAAGTTCAGTCTTAAACTGACAGTAACTTGAGAATCACAAGGTGACTTTATTGTAATGTCACCTGGTGATCCATCACAAAGCGACAATCACAGAGACTTTTCAGTGTTAACAATCATTTGAGAGTAATAATGAGATAGTGAAATATCCCATATTTTGATTCACCGTAGCGATTGTGACACTTCTAACCATGTGTGACGTCAAGGGGACTTCACAACGACTGTCTGTGTTGTTAGGGTAGTACCTCTTTTCTACACTTGCTCTTTATAGAATTTCCTTTTGAGTGCTGACGTGTTCAGAAATTAGCATTTTGTGTTTGTTGCTTAAGTTTTGCACACCAGTGTATATATATATGAAACTTTAAGGAGATGTAAGACTTACGGAGGTGTGTATTAAAAATTATATTTTGTTATTCCAATTCACTATATGGGGGTATATTTTACCGCAGAATATTTTTCGACCTAATTTTATTATTCATTAATGGTAAGAGAAGGAGAAAAAGTTTTACGTTAAAAATTAAGTCTTTTTACCAGTTCTGCCAAAAATTAGCAAAATATCAACTGTTAGAAACATTAAAAAAAAATTTATAAAAAATTTTTGGGGTTAACAAAATGTTTTGAAAAAAGTTTTTGGACAAAAAAATTTTTAATCATTGATAGTGAAGTTTCGAAGTTTTCAACTTTTTCGATAGGGGAAATGCAAAATTTTCCTGATCATCAATTATGTTAACACGCAATTATGAATACAAGTTTTAAGAGAATGGCGATAATAATGTGTTGTTAAACATAGTGAAAATAAGAGGCTTCATTTACAACAAAATAAGAATTGCTAGTTAGTCTACAAAATGTATATTATAACTTTTTTAAATGTTTGTTCAAAAATGTTTAAGTGATCACTAACTTAATAACAATGCAGATTTAGGAATAAATATACAAGCTAATGACGTCATTTTCACCAGCATAAAATAATCAAATACAAATGATGTGAATTATCACTTTACTAAACAGAGAGTGAAAAAACTAACTATTAAAAAAAAATTATTTAAAAAACTAACCATTAGAGTGAAAAAATGTCCAGACCGGGATATTTTTTAACTCTAATGGTTGTACGCTGTTTAGTAAAGCGATAATTCACATCATTTGTATTTCATTGATTTACCGCATATTTTCAGCTCTGCTGAAAAATTAATTAGTGTATAAAATAATCACTTTGCGATTTCCATCATACCAACGATAATTTGGCTAATCTTTCGAAGTGATTTCGAGATCTTTTTTTTCTGCATGGGTAATCATCGCAATTTGTAATTATTAATTTACTTTTCTTTTCAGGTGATTCAATGGCATTGCACAATAATGAATCGTTTACGACCAAAGATCGAGATAATGACAAACACTCATCCGTGAACTGTGCTGTAACATACAAAGGTGGATGGTGGTACGACGATTGTCACCATGCCAATTTAAATGGCTTGTATTACAAGGGAAGACGTGACACCCAGGAAGGAATAATTTGGAGAGCATGGAGAGGACAAGATGAATCTCTGCAGTGGGCTGAAATCAAAATCCGTCCAAAAAATTTCAGAGTTTCTTCATCATGAGAAGTAACACTCGCTCAAATTTGAATTTAGAGGATTTGTAATATCTGTTGCTAACATGTCCAAATGACTGACTGACACCATAGTTTAAGATCGAATTGATTTGTAAATAAATAAATGCTTTTTATAAAAAGTGTAGCTATTATCAATACCTTTCCAACATTTCGATGTCAATGTGAGCAGTATTATCCAGAGTACCTTCATAAAAAAGAATATTAATAAAAATAACACAAAGATGGAAGAGACGAGTTTATATTTTAATGAAATAAAAATGTTTATTATTCCTTATATGCATATGTGTGTGTATAAATTGAAAATACATAGACGGCATTCCTGAATGACTGCATAGGATCGATCAAGGGTCGAAGCGAAAAGGAAAAGGAATACTATCAATACTATCCTAGAATACAATTTTTCGGGATAAATGTCTTTATCCTATTTAATACAAATAAATCTTGAAGGCAGTTGTTTCGAAACTGCGGTAGAAACTTTACTTTTCGCTTCGACTCTTGCTTTAACAATCCTATTACAGCTTATATTTTAACCATGTCATCCAATAATATTTAAAGAATGCAATATTTGAATGAAGAAAATAAAATGCGAACTTCACACGTTAGAGAAAGTCAAATACAGATAACCACGTACTTCAGCCATTTAATAACTGGCTTATTACGATCAATATAATGTGATATACTGTTCAAAATGACAAATGATTTTTATTATAGTAATTATCTTTATTTAGGTTTACGGAAATTCAATTCATTACTCTTCCGAGCCACCCGCGATAATGAAAAGCGTCCCTTTATCTTTAGAATCCTCTGAAACCAATACATTTAAAGGAGCTTTTCTGAAAGAAAAGTTTCTCTTGTTGTAATTTTCGAAAACGTTTCCAAGTCGTTTTTACAGTTTATTAATCAGTTTTCTCCACACAAATTATCCGTTTTTCGGATGCTTTCCATTCTCAAGTAAACATTTTCAGCTGCGTAACCGAATTTATACATACATGCAAGAGTAACAGACTAGTGTTAATGAGACGGTATTAATTATAATGTTAATGTTACTCCTGTTAGTTTATTATTATGTTCGCTGAATATGAAAATATTTACTTGAGAATGGATAACATCCAGAAAACGGATAATTTGCATTGAGACAATTGATTAATAAACAGTAAAATCTATTCCGAACAATTTCGAAAATTACAAAAAAAAAAAAAAAAATCTTTTTTTTTTTCTCTAGAAAATCTTATTTAAATCTTGCAATTCTGTCGGTTTCAGAGGCTTCTAAACATAAAGGAACGCTTTTCATTATCGCGGGTAACTCGGAGCAGGTTATATTGTATTTTTGTAAACTTTAAGAAAGATAAGAAATGGGCCAGATTAAAAGCAAAAATATATAAAGAAGCGACTTAAAATGTTTGATTTAGTAACAATTTCAAACTTCTGATTTTAACATTGTACTTTGGTTAAATATGTGTGTAAAATATGAAAAGATGGTCGCCAAGCCTTTCATTAATAATTTTTTTAATTTCAATTTTGAGAAACCCGTTTTGACGTATTTAGTACAGGATTTCTATCAATATTATACGTAGGCACTTGACTTGCATATGGTAACTTAGTTAATAAAAAAAAAATTAAAAGTTTAATGATATCATCTTGGAAATTTGATATCATACCATTTTTTAGTTAGAACTTTCACTCCTCTTTAATTAATTAATTAATTAATTTATTTTTCAAGTTTGTCTTTATTTATTTATTTATTTATTTACTAAAAAGGGAAAGTTGTTTTTAGTAGATAAAATGAAGAAGAAATTTAACAGGAAAATCAAAGTCAGTATAGTTGTGTTTTGAAATTGGATGCTCGTGCAGCGACGCCATCTTGTTTGTTTCTAAATTGCATAATTAAAAATATTACATTTTAAAAGTATTAAGATGTATGAGATATTTTGGGATTGCCACATCCCGGCTAGTTTATTGTGGATTTCTTTTACATGTCTTACCACATTTCAAAGACAGCTTTAAATCTAAGAAAGGAACTTCATAAATGTTTTTTTTATTATTATTAATATTTTAAGTTGTTATTTAAATCCTAAATCGTTATACACAATCTTTTAGATTTATTTAACGTTTACTAAATTTCTAAAATTAATAGGAATCTCTTATCCATGTCGTAAGATTGTTGAAACATTGTTAAATCTGATAACGCCGAAGCATTTTATTCATCTATTGTAGTTTCTTCTGTTCTTTATTAGTACAAATAAAAAATACCAATTATTATTTTTAGCATTTCTTTTAAATTGGTATATGAATTTTTTTTAATTACTTGTAGGCATTTTTCTGAGACATTTTTTTATAATTTAAAAATTTCAAGTTTGAATAATTAAAAAAAAATCATTTATAGGCTTTCGGTAACGGTCACTAAATTTTTTTCTATTGCAAACACATTTGCTACGTTTATCATACAAAGTAATTATTGACACCAAAAATGAAACATGATAAAACAGAATTTAAATAAAAACTTGTTTACGTTTGTTATGAAGTTTATGGATAAAACTGCTTAACTTAAAGTACATGTTTTAAAAAGTTCATGTTTAGTTATATAATATTGGATTGGATATTTCTTTAAAATATTAATAACTACTTTAATTAGTTTAGAATTCACGTTATATTCAACCTGTTTTTTAAACAATGAAGAACAGTACATATGTTCCTTTGCTATATTTATTTCGTTCTTTTTTTCTATATCTTGTTTACTTATTTTATGGAAAAATTAAATTTAAAAGAAGTAAATTTTGACAGATAACAGTCATATTAAAAGGCTTCGTAAAGTTTTTACACAATAAAATAACATAAAATAAAGAGAGAGAGAAAAAAAGAAACGAGATCAATCTTTTCGTATCCTTCCATACTCTACATTACATAGCTCCACGTGTATGACGAATGCTCCACATTTTAAAGATCACATTTAATTAAACAATGAGAAATGCCACACATAAAAAAGAAACATCTTTACATACCACCATTTAGAACCATTAAACATTGTTAAAAAAGAGGTGGGTTCATAAACATTGATTTTAGTGTTGCTAGAATGCTACTGATTCGCTTATAAAATTGATAAAAAAAATAGCAATTTCATCACAGGAAGCTCATTATAATTCTAGTTTTAGGTACAGGAGATAAAAAGAGGAATTAAAAGTAATCGGAGTTGTATATAGTATTGCACCATCATTCTAAGGAATCGAAGTTATAATTAACTAGTTTGTTATTAACAAGTCTAATTAATTAATATAATACCTAAGTAAATAAAAAAAGAGAGCGCGTTGTGTGTTTTCTTTGTTCGAAAGCCATCTGGGTAAATGTGATCGTCTAAAAATACCGGCAAAACTAATTTAAACACAAATTAGGGTAAAGAAAAATGAGCATTTGTGATCCAGACAATTTATAGCTTGGATCACAATTATCCCCAAATCTAAAGAATTAAACATTTAATAATAAGATCAAATAAAGAGAAAATGAGTAAAATGTAAAAGAATATTTATTTACATATATACAGGGTTACATAAAACAGGAATAATTAAAGTTAAAGTGAAAACATTAAATTCAAGAGATATTACCCACAATACCTAAAACCATTTCTTAGTAGCTTGGATTACTAGGTTTGCAATAAAGATTTTTGTCGGATTCCACTTCTCCGTCCACACAACTTCGAAATAAATCCGGTCTTTTGATATGCTGCCACCACCGATATGAATACGTGATATCGGACACAATACGTGATGTATATTCAAGAAAAACCTAACTCTTTCTATTACACTTAAACAAACACTTTATTAACAATATTTACACTTAAACTCGGAGGTAAAATATCCGGTTTAATATTAAATCAAAATAATTACATAAACGCTTTACGTGTACCGTTAGACTACGTACATTTATTCCACACTGAGATTTCTATTCATCTCACACCCGCTCTCAGCGCTCATTCCCCGAGCAACCTTCACACTTCGCTGCTCCGTCCGAACTCAACACTGGTCTCAGAGCTCCAACTCCGAACGACCTTACACCTTCGCTTCCTACGTTAGAACTCACTTTCTCTCTCTTGTAAACTGCAGAGCACCCTTCTTTCTACGGGGTTTCTCCTCTGTTTCCAAGGGTCCTTGACAACCCTTTCTCTCTTGACGGATCTGTCTTCCTAAACAAAAGGGTGCAATAGCTTTCCCATATATGAACGACCACATTGCAATGGAAATACTTCTTTTATTCTGTTCAACTCGCCACCCTTCGGATTAAGATTTTCTAAAGGACGCATTTAACGGTACACAATAGATACATATACCATACATACAATATGCTAATCCCTTAAGAATAGCTTTCAACTCTTGCAGCTGTGAGAGAACCTGACAATTTTATTGTTAGATTGATAAACTATTTTATTCATTATTACAAATTCTTAACTTCATGTTCATATTCAATTCTTTTTAAGATATATATTTTCTTTAAGTAGATAATAATTAATTTTCAATGAAAACTAAATAGAAATAACACAGTCGACCGCTTCCTGAATAAGATAGTCATAATTTGTTTAAAACAATGGAAATGTAGAGAGGAATATGTTACCTCTCTTTCTTGGGTTGTTGCACAATCTTTGTTCTATAATTTTGAATATATTTCACATCAATTACTAGGATTATTTCTAATTAAGAGGATGCTTCACTCACGCGAAAATGATGTTTATCCTATGGGAGAATTTTTTTAAAATATTTCTTTTTAATTTCATTATTTTTAAATGATATTTTTTGCATAGGAGAACTGAGGTGGATCTCTACAAATACCGTTTTTTACGGTTTAAATTTTGTTTGTAGATTTGTTTTTAATAAAGATACTTTCATTTTCGAAACAAGATATTTTAAAAGATTTCTACTATACGATTAACATTAGCGAGTGGGTGTTTTCGCGTGAGTGAAGTAGCCCCATCAAGCAGAGGACTACTGAGAGACAGGAAGAACATAGTCCCACTTAAATCCAAATATCATTTAAAGTATTTCCGGAGTGAAAAAATATTTTTTATGTATGAGTGATTTTATATATGAATGTGAAAATGTATTTTTTTTTTCTGAAAAAATTCATTTCAACTGTTCCGGAGAACAAGAAAACGTAACTACATAAGAGCAAGAGTATAACTGAATTGATTTGGAGCTGGAACAACACTTACCTTTTAGAGAAGAAAAAACATACAAGTAAAACATTATACAGTTCTAAAAATTACGTATGTACACATAATAATTATTTTATCAAAGAAAAATGCAAAAATTTACATGAAAAGTCAACACCCATCTTGTTAGAATACTCTCATTGGATATCAAAGCCACACCATCTGAATTTGATAGGATATTCCGTACACAGGCTTGTAGATTGCGTCAGCCACGCTTACATTATAAGGAGTCTGCTAGGGTCAAGTCCTGCGTGACCCGCATTCTTCCTCATAATACACTAGCTGTTACCCGTGACTTCGTTCACGCAGCATTAAAAGAAGAATAAATGCATTAATTAAGCAAAATATTTCATTCCCGATAATTAAAAACGTAAATAATTAACTAACTCTTAATCACATTTCATAGAAAACAATATGGTATTTCTTTGTTATAGGGACCTTGACATAACTCAGTCTTAAAAAAGGGGAAAATTTGTACCAAATAATCGCGAAAATGAAAATGCAACCAATTCAAAATGGAGGGCCAAATAAAATAGTGGAAATCGACGAATGGGGTAAAAACAAATGTCAATTTTACTTCATAAACCATTTTATTTTTAACGCTTTTGTGAAACGTTTTAACAACCGTCCTTCAAAAATAATTAATTGGAAATATTATATGCCTTTTCTTTAAATTCAATTCTGCCTCCTTGATTTAATGTTTGGCTGAAACATATCTTGTTTTCTAAAAGATAATATGTTGACAGACGATTTTTGTTCTGCAGAAAAAAATTGATTCATGAAGTTTGAATATGTGAAAATATGTTTTTATTTTTCGGATAATTTACTGAAATCAAGATTTCGTTTTCACCATCTATTCAAATTGAAAATAATTCTGTTTTCAGTTTTAATGAGAAAATGGCGTAAAAAATATATTGATCCGTTTTATTTCTCCTTTTCTATCCACAAATATGGAGTAATTTACTTGCCGTTTTTAGAGAAAGTTCGTTAAAAATTTGCAATAATAATAATAATAATAATATATCGGAATCTAATTCAATTTTTTAAATTCTGAGAGTTTGTGTGACATCCTCGGATCAATGATAACCGATGTTAAGTAAATCGCGTTGCGTCCGATAGTCTAAGAGGAGTAGTTGCGAAATACAAACAGGCGGTCAGATTTTAATATAATAGATTCGTGTTCATTTCTCTTTTCTTAAAATTATGATGTGATTTTAGCAGAAAAATCTCATCTGTATATAACTGATAATCATGCTTAATAATTAGTATAGCTGAAAAAACATTTCTATTTTTCGTTTTAAATATGGCGTGAAAGTCATCTACTTTCTATACTTACTGATCTTTGTATTATTAATGTATGGAATTGATTCACGCTTCTTTTAAAACATATTTCTAAATTCACGTTTTATTTACAATATGATGACGCCACTTTTTCCACAGAGAAATATATTTTTAATGATATAATTCTTAAATTCGTGGTTGTACGCTGTGCAGTAAAGTGCTAATTCATATCCTTTGTATTTATATAATTCTTTTTAATTTTCTTTACCTGGCAATCATGCGTAAATTTTAGCAGAAAACTCACGTCTGTATGTAACTGATATTCAAGCTCAATCAATCTCAGTATCGATAAAAAAATATTTCAGTTTTTTATCTTAAATGTTACGTCCATTATTTATCTTCTTTCATACTACTATATACTTATATTCATGCTCCCTGTATTATTAGGAATATTTGAAAATACATGGTTTTATTTATGACGTCACATTTGTCTAAGCCAAAGAGGATCCTTTTCATAGTTCCATGGTCCAAGTGAAATCTTCATTTTTCTGTCTAATTATTTCGCAGTCTTTGACAGAAAATGTCTTCTCAACGTATCTGATATTCATACTTCATGTATAACAACAAATACTCCATATTTGCTTTCAAATATCATGGCAATTCATCATCTTTTGAATTCTTTTTAATTTTCATTTTTTACGTGGAAATCGTTCAATTGAAAAATAATTGTTGAGGAAAAATTATTATTCCAGGTTTTGTATTTATTGGCAACGGTAATGCTTAGCAACGCAAAATGATTAATTAAATTTTAAAGGAAAAACATGTCCATTTATTCTCTATAAAAATAACAAAATTTTGAATTATTAAGAAAAATATTTGAATAAAATAAACAAAAACCAGCCTATGTTCATTTCCGGGTTATAATCAACCTATATGCAAAAATACAGGATAATTAAATTCTCCATTTTGACGCTGGCTTCAGCCTAACATTTGCACACAATCGGATTTGTAATATTATTAGGATTATAAATATGATGTCATGCAGCTTGTCAGAAAACCACGTTAAGTAGTGGTCCAGTTGTAAATTTTATTCTGATTTATATGGCAGACATTGTGTATGACTGTTTTTAAGGATAATTAAATGCACTTAAGGCATGTGAAAACTCTTTGTATAATTGTAGATAGTCCTTAACGAAAACAAATATATTAAATAAATACTGCTTGAAAAATTGTAATTATTAATATTGAATATATGTTGCTGACACAATTCTGAGAGAGAGAGAGAGTTCCTGGGCATCAAACACGACAATCTGAAATGTCAATTATACAATACTAGCCAATCCCACGCAAAGCATCTGCGCTCTAGCATCTACTCTTTTAAATACATGCATATTATACTACACAAATTTTTGCATTATATGTATAAATGCTATGCATAAAAACTTCTCCACTTAGGACTGGGTACTTTGAAATAAAATATATACACAGCATAAGATATGGGCACTACTTATAAATATGAAAACAAAGGCATTTTTTTTCAGCATCATGTATATAAAAACCTTTGAATGCACTCAATAGTTACAGGATGTTCTTTAAAATAAAAAAAGTATAAACATATTATACTGAAAGTATCTTACACCATTCACAATTATCAAAAGAGTTATATATTTTTTATAATCAAACTAACTTCTTTGTTTACACAGTGGAAATAAAATATACATACACAACATAAGATATGGACACCATTTAGAAATATGAAAACTCATGTATTTTTGCAGCATCATGCATACAAGAACCTTTGAATGCACACAGTAGTTACTGGATGTTCTTTAAAATTAAAAAAAGTGTATACATATTATATTGTAAGTATCTACACCACTCACAATTATCAAAATATTTTTATCTTTTTTATAATATCAGAATGAAAACTTCTTTCTATACACAATTGTAAATTTTAGAGCTCGGAGATACTACAGTAACTGAATCAAAAGATCTAACTCTTGAACGACCCACATACAACTGACCATATCTATAAACTGGTTTTGACAAATCTAAGTAATTTTTTTCAAAAGTTTGACCATGGGCTTTTTTTTTATAGTCCTTGAAAAAGCTAATCGGATAGGAAATTGCATACGCGTAAAAGGCATATTCTTGTCTGATGGAATAAGTGGTATTCGAGGGATGAGAAAAGTTTCATTAATATTGGAATGAATTTTTTTTTAGTAACATTATTTTGAAAGTTATTAACTTGTAAGATCTTTAGAAAGTGCTAAATTTCTTAGTAACATTATGACAACTCCTCGCTTTCATTTCAGTTTATTCCAGTTGCTATTAAACTGTTTAAAATTCTTCAATATTAAGGAAGTTGATCTTGTGGATCATCACTTATGGTGGTGTCGATGCTTTCATAAACCCTTCCAGTTCCTTGCATACATTGTAAAACACAATTATTAATTTTAATCGACAAATTTTTTTGTCACTGTTAGTACAGCTCGTCCTTTAAGCTTTTGAGGTGTCACTGTCTTAAAATCGATGTCACTGAAAAGTTGTTGCTCTGGATTTTTTAATATCTGGATAGCAATTTCGGGACAACTTAATGGTTTTTCCACTTTGACATTCGTCAACCTGTAACAGCCAACTTGCTATTCTCTCTCTGTTTGAAGGACACGCATATTTTCTGAAAGTTTCATAATGTAAAATTCAGTCATAATGTAAAATTCATTAATGTAGAATTTAAGTAATTTTCAGTCTCGATTTTTTAGAAATCCGTTACCACGTGACTAACAATATATACAGCAAAAATTTAAAGTAGCATTTGTAGTAATATAAATTTTTCTTTCCCTTCCCTTTTTAAAATGGTTCAGTCCATTTCAGGATATTACGTGCATATTTACATGTCAGATACTGTTCTTTTAATCATTTGTTTTGATTATATCGATTCACATTTAATTAATTTGTTTGTTGTTTATGGAATGCCGGGCTCCAATCTGATTCATTCGCGAAATATTTTTCATTCTAAATCACATTTAGTATCTTTTACCTCACTTTTAATACGATCTTTAGCATACAGAAAATAATTTGGATACATTGATAATGCCGGATTATTGTCGGAAGTTCGGTTTCAGCTGTGTTACACATTTTTTAAATTGTTTATATCGAAGTATATCTAAAATTTAGTGGATCTATTAGACCTACTGTTAATATCAATAATTTCGGATGCTGTAATTTTTTTACATATGTGTGGTGAGTTTTGAATCAATATATCAAATACGTTTCTAAATATTCGCAAATTAGTGAAAAGAAACCACTCGTTGCCATCGGCAAAAGAAAAATAATCGTGTTTTCGCCGCTACGTACCTTAGCGTTTTATATGTATAGATTGCATTTTCGGATGCAGTAATTTTTTTTGTATATATGCGTCTTCTACATATGTTTTTTAATCAGGGGCGCGTCAGTAGTGTCCTGCGACTGTGTGCAGAACTACAGTTCGTCAATAATTAATTGTTACAACTTATCAATGCCAATTTTATTTTTTAAGGACAAAGGGAATTCTGTGTACTTTTGTAGTGACTCGGAGGAACAACAACAACTTTTACAAGCAAACGTTTGTAATAGAAAACTCATACAAAGTTCTAATTTAATTTTTTTCTAAACTACTTATTGCAACACTTATTACACCTATGATCAGAGTAAAATTAAATTTATTAAATGGAATTGCAAATAAGTATTTTTTTTTAGGCAAACTATAAAACATTATTAAAATTTCAAGAAAATGTAATTCATTTTAATATGATTAAATTAAATAATGTGTTTTTTTCTAAATGTTTCCTCCTCGCCAGAAATCTTTGGCGCCTTTACCATCCCGGCGCCTGTGTGCACCGCACACTTTGCACACTGCGTCGGAGCTCCCCTGTTTGTTATTAGATCTACTGTTAAATATGTTCAGATATTTAGATTTAGATCTAGATCTGATGGAACGATTTCGAACCATCATCGTTATTTTGTTTTTAAAATATAGTTAAAAAAAATACAATCTATATATATAAAACGCTAAGGTACGTAACTAAGGCAACGAGTGGTTTGTTTTCCCTAATTTGCGAATATTAAGAAAAGCATTTGAGGTATCGATTCAAAACTCACCACACATCTGTAGCAAAATTTACAGCATCCGAAAATGCAATCTTTTTAAAAATCGGCTGGTATTTTTTTCTTATTTTTTGCAAAAAAATAGCTACTTTCAAAAAAGGGAATAGGAAAAAGTGCGAAGTCAAACCAAAAAACGCGCCATTTTGTTATTAATTAAAATATTAGCTCCATTGTATCTTATACAGTTTAAACTTATTGTTGTCCGCATCGTTATGACGTCAATGTTACTGATGCATCCTGAAATTTGTGATTTATAATATAAATTGAATAATAAAAAATAAACAATAATAAATGAATAAAATAATCTTACTGGGTGGAGGTTTCCGTCAAGACTTACCTGTCATTTTAGAGGTTCAAGATCGCTAACAGTTTCAAATTGTATAAATAAGCATAGACTTTGGTCTGAATTTTACATTACGAAACTTTCAGAAAATATGCGTGTCCTTCAAACAGAGAGAGAATTAGCCAGTTGGCTGTTACAGGTTGACGAATGTCAAAGCGGGGAAACTATTATGTTGCCCCGAATTTTCTATCCAGCTATACAAGATCCAGTGCAGCAACTTTTCAGCGACACCGATTTTAAGACAGTGACACCACAAAAGATTAAAGAATGAGCCATACTAACAGTGACAAATAATTTGTCGATTAAAATTAATAATCGTGTTTAACAATGTAGGCCAGGAACTGAAAGGGTTTATGAAAGCATCGACATCATCATAAGTGATGATCCACAAGATCAACTTCCGTAATACTGAAGAATTTATTAAGTTTATAATAACTGGAATGCCACCTCATAAACTAAAATGAAAGTCAGGAACTATCATAATGTTACTATGAAATTTAGTACTTTCTAAAGATCTGTGAAGCGGTACAAGACATATAGTTAATAACTTTCAAAATAATGTTACTAAAAAAATTCATTCCAATATTAATGAAACTTTTCTCATCCCTCGAATATCACTTATTCCATCAGACAAGAATATGCCTTTCACATTTAAGCGGATGCAATTTCCTATCCGATTAGCTTTTTCAATTTACTATGCATAGTTTTCCGTTCATATAAATATTTTATAAGATAATTATTTTGACCAAATTTAATATTAAATATCTCTTAAAATATTGCTTCGATTTAAAAACTGTCTGCTTCAGTGTGTTTATTGAACATTTCTTTATAAAGCTACTAATTTTCCTATTTTATATACGAAATAGTTTTCTTAATATTAGCTCAGAAAGACATCAAGGCACAAAAAATGCATTGACAGCGTCTGGTGAGGCGGTGGTTACTTTTTAGATGCGTTCGTAATTATATAAATACGTAGCACCTATAGTCGTCGGCCCGTTCGTCTGTCCATCCGTTCCGCATATAACAACGCAAAAACTACCCAACCGAATATATTGAAATTTAATATATATTACCGTTGCAGAATTTTGTTGCGTCATTTTAAATTTTATGAAAATAGAATCAAAACTTAAAAAGATAATAATAAAAGTTTGCTTTATTCAATTAAATCCTATCCTACGTAATCTATATAATAATAAAAATGCAAATCATGTGACTGAGGAAAACAAATACGGGCTAACCACTTCTTTTTTTCTTTTTTCATATGCCAAGCGGCATATGAAATTACTAGCTGTTACCCGTGACTTCGTTCACGCAACATTAAAAGAAGAATAAATACATTAATTAAATGCAAAATATTTCACTCCCGATAATTATAAACGTTAATAATGAACTATTTATCACATTTCATAGGAGACAATACGGTATTTTTTGTTATAGGGACCTTGACATAACTCAGTCTTAAAAAAGTGAAATTTTGTGCCAAATAATTGCGAAAATGAAATTGCAACCAATGCAAAAAGGAGGGCCAAATAAAATAGTGGAAATAGACGAATTGGGTAAAAACAAATGTCAATTTTACCTGATAAACAATTTCACTTTTAACGCCTTTGTGAAACGTTTAACAGCCATCTTTCAAAAAAACATTAATTGGAAATAGTATATGCTCTTTCTTTAAATTCAATTTTGCCTCGTTGGTTTAATATATAGCTGAAACAAATCTTGTTTTCAACATGACAGTATGTTGACAGGCAATTTTTGTTCTCCAGAATAAATTGATTCATGAAGTTTGAATATGTCAAATTTGTTTTTATTTTTCGGATAATTTTCTGAAATCAAGATTTTGTTTTCACCGTCTATTCAAAATAACAATAAATTCTGTTTTTAAGTTTGAATGAGAAAATGGTGTAAACAATATACTGATCTGTTTTATTTCTCCTTTTTTATACACAAATATGGAGTAATTTACTTTCAGTTTTTAGAAAAACTTCGTTAAAATTTAAAAAAAAATCTTGGCATCTAATTTAATTTTTTAAATTCTGAGAGTTTGTGTGACATCCTCGGATCAATGATAACCGATATTAAGTAAATCGCTTTGCGTTCGATAGTCTAGGAATAGTTTCGAAATACAAACACACGGTCAGATTTTAATATAATAGATTCGTATGATGTGATTTTTAGCAGAAAACTCTCATCTGTATATAACGGATACTCATGCTTAATAATCAGTATAGATAAAAAAAAACATTTAAATTTTTCGTTATAAATATGGCGTGAAACTCATCTACTTTCTATACATACTGATCCTTGTATTATTAATGTAAAGAGTTGATTCACACTCATTTTAAAACTTAAAGGAAAATTCCCGTTTTATTACAAATATTACAAATATGACGTTTCTTTTTCCCCAGAGAAATCCCTTTTTAATGACATAATTCTTGTTAATTTTCTTTTCCGGGAAATTAATTTCACTACTGGAATAGAGGAAATTATGTTACTTTAACGAAATAATATTAAATCTTTAGGTTTTATCAACAAAAATGGAACTGTTAACATTCGTCATTTTTTTAGGTAATCGAGTTATTTCTTTTAGTTTTAAGAATGAAAAAAACTATCTCTCGCTATCCATGACATCATTTTCGACATGGATAATTTTGCGGCGAATATTATTGACATATACTAGCCCTTTTCTATTGAAACTTTTTTTTAACTTTTTTAAAAATTAAATTAAAAAATACGACATAGTTATATTAGCCGTGCGCAGACGGTAAAACGCAAAGTATTGTTACCATACAAAAGAAAAAGAAAAGTGAAGAAAAAACCCAAGATCGTTTTATTTCACCAATCAAAGTATATCCGCTTTATTTTAGATGTACCACGTCATATTCGCCTGTTTCCTATGGTTACGCATATTGAAACCTTATATTATTATCAAGAACTAAAAAAAGTACATTTTATTTCTAATAATAATATTTAATATTCTTTTTAAATCTTTAATTTTTTTATTTCATTTTCTTTTTTCACGTGAAAATTTTTTAATTGTAACCAAATTGTTGATTAAAAATTATTATTCCGGGTTTTGAATTAATTTTGGAAACGATAAATTATTAGCAACGGTAAAATAAATTTAACCATTTTAAAATATTATACGAGAAAATGTCCATTTATTCTCTATGAAAATAACGAAATTTTGAATTATTAAGAAAAATATTTGAATAAAATAAACAAAAACCAGCCTATGTTCATATGAGGGTTATAATTTACCTATATGCAAAGATACAGGATCATTAAATGCTCCATTTTGACGCTGGCTTCAGCCTAACATTTGCACACAATGAGATTTATAATATTATTAGGATAGGATGTATTTTGTTCAAAATTATCTTTTCGAATAAAATTGCATAAATGTTACATTTCTAGAAAGATCGTTCAAAAAAATTGTTTGCTTGAGAAATGAGATACATTACAAAATGTATGGATTCTGAGATAACTTCAGTGGAAATTAGATATTCAGCTGAATATCTCAACCTATAACAGTAAAAAAACAAAAAAAGATTCATTCATCGTGAGTCATACAAATATTAAACAGTTTAGGTAATCATTCTCAAATCAAGATTTCCATTGTGAGTTTTGCAGGTTGTCTGGTGTCGAAAAAAAAATCGCATCTGTAAACGCGACATCGTAATTAGAAGAAAAAAGGCATGCGCATTTCGCTCATAACAGACGATATAACTCATTTCACTGAAATAATAACAACTAGTTGCATCCGTCGAAGTTCGACGCAACAAAATATATTAAATAAGTATGTTACAATTTAAGCTTATGAATAAAAGAATAATGTAATGAAAACAGAAAGTGACCCGGCAAATTGAAAGTATGATATTCGCACAAACATACTCAAAACTTTGCACATGAACACCACATTCCATTGAAGTGCGGAACTCAGTAAAAGTCTAGACAATTACGTCATTTAGCTTTGTGAAAATTGAAATTTTGTGTTTGAAAATGCACGTTTTAAAAATGATATCATTTTCATAAGCATACGATTTAGTTTTTAATTTCAGAGTATGTGAAATAAAAAACTTGGAAAATAAAATCAGTTTCACGAAAATATTTAGGAAAATATTACCGTAAGAGTCCTTTAACCAATTGTTTTAAAATTTTCATTAAATACTTATTATAATTAATGGAAATGATGTAATTTTCAGAAATATTTTATTTTATGCATACCAAGGAAGTAAATAAATAGCAGAAGTTCCGTCTATTTAGATGCAGGAATAAGGGTCAGTGAATATGACGTCATACTGACTCAAATCAACGCCCCCTGACTACTAGGCCTGAGTGCTAGCCAAAATGGCGGCTGTCGCAGGCGGAATTTCTTTTCAGCGTCTTCAACACCAATAATTTCTAAAAGTATTCATCGCCTTGTTTTGCTGAGACCAAATAAGTCAAAGAAAAACTTTTAGATATTATTGGTATTGAAATTCTTGAGACTATACAAACTCTGAAAAGAAAAAAAAAAGAAAAAAAAAAGCCGCCTGCGATATTTGTGCCATTTTTGTCAATCGCAGGCCTAGTATTCAGGGAACGATGTGTAAGGTTAGTAAAATACTTTATATTCATGGCGGAAAATTCATCTTTTGTTTTCCGAATGACGTCATTTTCTTCATCGGAAACATTTTGTTTTTCATATTACTTCTCATGATAGGTTATTTACTGCTATTTTATTTACATGGATTACTTCATATTATTTCTCAACAAATAATCTGTATTCTACTCTTCTGTGATTACTTCATAATTAAACGCAACCCTTTTAATATGTTTAAATTGTATGAAAAACCATTGGGATTCCTCTTTTAACCCTTTCAGGAGAAAGCAATTGTGTTCCTGTAACGTCGAATTCACACCGGTATTTACGAAAGAATTTAGTTCAAAATAAGGAAAAGCAATTTTTCAACTTTTCCCCGTCAAAGTTAAAAAAGTAAAATTTTATTAAAAGTTTCTGGTTTAAATCGGATTAAAATTAGGTGGTATATAATATATACCACCGCCCCTCAAAGGGTTAAATATGACGACAATTTTTCATCGGAAACATTTCGTTTTTCATATTATTTCTGATGATAGATTATTTATTGCTATTTTATTTACATAGACTAGCTTACCCGCCCGGCGTTGCCCGTGCCAACAACCTTAAATGTACCTGAAATCAGTGTTGAACAATTTTTTATTTTTAAACAAATGTAATGTTGGAGGCCCCACTATCTTATACAGCAAACACTGGGCGTACCATACACACTCCCATACATTACCGTAAGTTGAATGGAAAGAGCCATACTCTTCATGATCCAGCCCATAGAACCAGAGATAGAAAAGCGCCCCTGGTGGTGAAAATCGATAAGCTCTATCTATGTCGAGTCGAATGAGCCATACCCCGTCGTGATCCAGCCCATAGAACCAGATATAGGAAAGCACCCCTAATGGTGAAAATCCGAACTAAAATCAGTCAGCTCTATCGATGTCGAGTCGAATGAGGCATACCCCGTCATGATCCAGCCCATAGAACCAGAGATACAAAGTGCCCCTTGGTGCTGAAACTTGGAACTAAAATCTGTAAGCTCTATTGATGTCGAGTCGAATGAGCCAAACCGTGTCGTGATGTGACCCATAGAACCAGAGTTAGCTGCAAAATCCTTTAGTTACACCCTCCACCGCCAAGGGGCACAATATGTTCTATATGAACATAACTGAAATCATTAAGGTTATCGATGTCGAGTCAAATGAGGCATACCCCGTTGTGATCCAGCCCATAGAACCAGAGATATTAAAGCACCCCCTGTGGTGAAAATCCGAACTAAAATCGATAATCTCTATTGATGTCGAGTGGAAAGAGCCATACCCCGTCGTGATCCAGCCCATAGAAACAGATATCAAAGCGCCCCCTGGTGGTGAGAGGATGTTGATGTAGAATAAATACGATATTTAATAAAAAGTCGTTCCTCCCCCCCCCCCTTTATCTTGCCATTTTTGCTAATTATTACAAATATACAAATGTTTCTTAATTACACCTAATGTCCCGATCCGATAACAGGGTTTCCCTATCTAACTATTCTAATCCGCTTTTCCCTATCATAGTAGAAAAAGCATATTTTATCAAAGAATCGCTGGCAAACGCGAATTTCGTCAAAGGTTCGCAAGAAAAACACGAATTTCGTCAAATTATCGCTGAAAAAACACGAATTTTGTAAAAGGATCGCTAAAAAATCATGAATCTCATCAAAAGGCAGCAGAGAAAACACGAATATTGTAAAAGGATCATTATAAAAGCAAATTTCGTCAAAGGATCACGGAAAAATGCGAATTTCATCAAAGGATCGCGGGGAAAACGCAAATTTCGCCAAAGGATCAAATATTTATTTTATGTTTTAGCCATAAACCAAAAGCCTTTCTTTTAGGCATTAAAAAAAATTTGCCTGCGCTAACTACATGTATCGTTTCATATAATGTGAAAATTATTCTTTTTATTAATTTAAGTTTCCGTAAGTTAGTTTATTTACTTCCTGTTCCGTGAAGTGTAAGATGAAATAGGCCTAAACCTAGTGACAGAACTATTTTCGTGTGTCTGCAACGCACAATTGAAATAATATTTCAAAAATAGTTTGAAATATGCAATATATATCATATTAAGTTCCCATTAGTTAGTTCTGTCACTGGGGTTTAGGCCTATTTCATCTTACACTTCACTGAACAGAAAGTATATCTTCATGTATCTGCAGCGCTAATAATATTTCAAAAATGGTCTGAAATACGCAATATATATATCATATAAATCTAATATTGCTACAGTTGTAGTGCTAATTAATTATGACATCAGTATTTACGTGTTACATGGAACCCGTTGTTTATTTACTTTTTTGTAAATAACATTAAATACTCAAAATTTTCGCTTAATTGAAATAGGCCTAAACCTCTGTGACAGAACTATCTTCATGTGTCTGCAATGCTAATAACGTGTATCAATATTTATTTATATCAAACTATCATTTACTTATTTTTATTTCCTTTTTAAAAATAATAGCAGCTATTTCATTTTGTATGTTATTTTATTTTGATAAAAACATAAATCTTCCACAAAATTTTTGAGTATTTATTCATTGTCATTTACAATCTGTCTTCCTATTACTGTTTTTGACTGTATTTTTAGACAGTTTGTTTCATTTTTAGTCACCCAAGAATCAAATGATTTTCTTGAAATTTAATGTCTATAAAAGGAAAACATTCAATTATATAAACATTCATAATAATTTGAGTTCTTGGGCGATTAGGAGTCCATTGTGATTTACTTTTTACCTCATACTTACAAATTAAATAGTTTTGTTTTGATGAAAACATACATCTTACATTAAATTTTTGAGTATTTATTTATTGGCAAGGGGGAGAAAAATAGCCGGATTTTCTTCATGTTGTTTATTTACTTTTTTGTAAATTACAATAAATACTCAAAAATTTTCGCTTAATTGAAATAGGCCTAAATAAACGTTCAAAATAACGTTCATGGAAAAAAAAGATTGAAATTCGTTAATAAAGAGTCGATAAATAACAAAAATCATCAATCGATAGCGGAAAAATAAAAAAATTCATCAACTGATAACGGAAAAATCAAAATTCATCAACTGATAGTGGAACAATCACAAAATTCATCAACTGATAGCAGAAAAATCACAAAATTCATCAACTGATAGCAGAAAAATCGCAAAATTCATCAATTGATAGCAGAAAAATAACAAAAATCATCAATCGATAGTTGAAAAATTGCAAAATTCATCATTTGATAGTTGAAAAATCTCAAAATTCATCAAATGGTCTCAGGGAAAAAAATAAAGCAAATGGTTTCAAAAAAAAAAAAAAAAAATCACACTTTCTCAAATAATTTTTTTTTTTTGGGGGGGGGGAATGTGAAATTTACCAAATGGTTTTGAAATACATCAAAAGATAGCAGGGGGAAAAAATTGGCGAGTGTGACTAATAAGATTGCCAGTGGTGGCAAAACAGTCAATCGACAAATTTTCAGTATTATTCGCCGATTGGCGAGTGCTAATTTTGTCCTATATGTTAGTTTTATCAAAAAGTAAAACATTAAGTAAATATTGTTTCTATCTATGAAGTCATAAACATCACTCAAAAACGCCCCAACAAAAAAATAATGAAAACATAGAAACAGCTCAGCAAATCTGTTTCATTAAAGAATATTTTCAGTCGCCCAAGAATGGACTGCTTTTCTTGAACTTTACTTTCTAAAAAATGAAAACATTCAGCAAATAATTTCCGTTCTCAGGTGATTAAGAGTCTATTCATGTGTGATTTTTATGAAACTCATGTCACAAAATGCAAATCATAAATATTTCACGCATTTGGAATTTCCAATCTAAGTAATCAATTCTAAGTAAAGTTCAAGAAAAACATTAGATTCTTGGGCGACTAGAAAAGTTCTTAAATGAAACTTCTTAAATGGAGTTAAAAATGGTTCTTAAATGGAGTTCAATAACAAATCTTAATGAGAACATACATCTTAACAATTTATCGCATGTTATGAATTCACCATTCTCGGGAACTAAAAATGTAGTCCAAAACAATTACAGGAAAAAAATTGTAAACAATAAATAAATACTCAAAAATTTAATGTAAATTATTTGTTTCCATCAAAAATATTTAATTTGTAAGTATGGGGTAAAAAATAAATCACAATGGATTCCTAACCGCCCAAGAACTCAAATTATTTACTGAATATTTTCATACTAAAAATGTTAAAAAATGAAACAAACTAACTAAAAATACAGTCAAAAACAGTTTTTTTTAAATATTTTAAGCGTTGCACAAATTATTTACTGAATATTTTCATACTAAAAATGTTAAAAAATGAAACAAACTAACTAAAAATACAGTCAAGAATAGTTTTTTTAAATATTATAAGCGTTGCAGATACATGAAGATATACTTTCTGTTCAGTGAAGTGTAAGATGAAATAGGCCTAAACCCCAGTGACAAAACTAACTATCGGGAACTTAATATGATATATATTGCATATTTCAAACTATTTTTGAAATATTATTAGCGTTGCAGACACACGAAAATAGTTCTGTCACTGGGTTTAGGCCTATTTCATCTTACACTTCACTGAACAGAAAGTAAATAAACTATAACTTACGGAAACTTAAAATAAATATATAAAAAGGAACAGAAACTAAAGAAACTAACTTACGGGAATTTAAATTAGTAAAAAATATATTTTACAATACTAAAATGTTTAAAAATAGAAAACTATAGCTCAACAGTAAAAACTGCTTTTTGATCTTGTTAGCCAAGCTAAAAGCTCCGAGCAGTGAATGTTTGGGGCTATGGACAGACCTTTCGCCTGCTCTCATTGGCGGATAAGCTCCGAGCAGTGAATGTTTGGGGCTATGGACAGACCTTTCGCCTGCTCGCATTGGCGGATTGTAAATAGCCTCAAACCAGAATGTTATATGCACGTTTGCTGTCGCTTCGCTGGGAGAGCTTGAAATAGCCTCGAACCCAAAATTCCATATACACGTTTTAATTTAAAAAAAATCTAAATTAAAATTTAAAAATCCGGTCCCGAGGTATACTGTCCGGTGACAACATCTACACATGACAAAAATTTTAGAGTCCTAGGTGTTATAATTACGGAGAAATCCGCGGGCAGGCAGGCAGACACTTACTCTTTTATAGAGATAGAGATTACTTAATATTATTTCTCAACAAATAATCTGTATTCTGCTCTTCTGTGATTACTTCATAATTAAACGCAACCAGTTTACTATGTGTAAATTGTATGAAAAACCATTGGTATTCCTCTTTTAAATATGACGACATTTTCACTGATGGAATGCCGCTTCTGATTGGTGGAATGTGATAAGGCAAATTAATCTTATGTTGCAGAGATAAAGTCTTAACCCAACTGCAACCATTTTAAAGAAATTTCAGAAAAAACTTTTAAAATAAAAATAAAAATATAAAAATGGGAATATTATAAAAATATCTAGTGCGGGCACGTCACTGCAAATGAAGAGCTTTCATTTAAAAAAAATAATTATTAAAATTAGTTCAGTAGAAAGTTCAGGGCAGATGACTAAAAGAACAGTCATCTGTTTTAAATATATAGATGATTTTTTTACATTGTAAAACTAGTTATAGTACGAACGCACCCCACTTGTCACGTTTAACGTACAATTTCCAATTTGTTTTATTACACAAAGATTCAAAATCAGTATTAAATTATGAAATTACTATTATAAATACGGTTTTTTCATCCATATCCAAGCTCACGGAATTATTTAATATATAAAAACAAATTATAAACAAATTATATACGTTTAAAAATTTACTACATAATTAATTAATTAATGTCTTAAATTATTTTTATAACGTATTTAAATGTATTGAAAAAAGAAACGGTTTTTTTTTTCAAGATTTCCGTTTTCTGGATAAGAATACGAGATTGAAGCACGGGTATCAAACGTCAGACCCCGGATATAACTTGCAATTAACCAAGAATGCTTAGAACTACATTTGAAATTTTCAGTATTCGCTGTAGACAAGTGGTTCACAACCTTTTTTTTTTTTGTTTTTTGTCTACGTCCCATCTAAGCATTTGTAAAATCATGATTTCCCAACCTTCCTCTCTGTATAACATGTACTTTTTATTATTATTACTCAGATGGAGGAAGCCTAAAAGAGCATTAACAATGACTAGTCCTTTCACAATTTGTTAACTAAACAATCAGGTAAAATTTTGTCCCAATTATGTTTTTTAAATAACTCTATAAATGCAACATACATCTTTGCTTTATCTAGAAAAGTGTTGTTGTTCTTTGCCAACTCCTCCTAGTGTGAAACACAGGTGTTGTGGTCTTCATTTTTTATCTTCACAACAGTTCTTGGAAAGACTCTCACATTTTAGAAAATAAATGTGAAAGCATTGCTAAATTTTAGAGTTGATTTTAGTACTTTATTTAAATTAGATGGAACATTTTTGGACATTGAGATTTCTCTATGAATAGCACGATACGCAGCAAACATTTCTAGACTCTCATATTTATCAGTCCAAATAGCCATTTTTCATTTCTACCCATAATGCACTTCATTGTCAAAGATCTCGTTAACCGAGTAACCCACGATACCAAAAAGCGTCCCTTTATCTTTAGAATCATCTGAAACCAATAGAATTGCAAGATTTAAAGAAGTTTTTCGAAAACAAAAGTTACTTTTGTCTGGATTTTTGAAAACGTTTCCGATTCCTTTTTACAGTTTATTAATAAGTATTCTCAACACAAAATATCCGTTTTTCGGATACCAATTCGTAAATATTTTCCTATTCATCAAACATAGTAAGTTAACAACAGTACTATTAATGTTATAATTAATAACGTTAACATTAACATTAAAATTAACATTAGTATGTTACTCTTACTTATATATAGTCTGTTACGCAGCTGAATATGTGTACTTGAGAATTGACAATATCTGAAAAACTCATATCTTGTGCTGAGAAAACTCCTTAATAAACTGTAAAAAGGACTCGGAAACATTTTCAAAACTCACAACAAAAGTAACTTTTGTTTCCGAAAAGCGTCTTTAAATCTCGCAATTCTATTGATTTCAGAGGAATCTAAAGATAAAGAGACGCTTTTCGTAATCAAGGGTGACTCGGAAGAGATTATATTCTATTTTCGCAAATCTTAATAAAGATCATTGCTCTATTAAGAAACATTTAACTTTTTTTCCGGAAACGGTAGCACATTATATTAAATGTGATAAGCCGGTTATTAAACGTCTAAAATACGCAAATATTTGTACGGACTATATCTGACTTTTTTGTAAAGTATGAAAGAGACATAATTCGCATTTTATTTTCTCTGAATTTTCATTCCTCATTGAAATAGTTTATTTTTTTAAATATTATTTGATGATATGCTACAGGATTGTTAAAAAATAAGCTCAAACATGTTGAGATTTATTCATAAAAATTACTGGTAAGTTGTATAGGTGGAAAATCATATTGTTTTTCAAAATAATTCTGAATGTTAATACAAGGGTCGAAGCAAATTGTAACAATATTATTGTTCCTACTGAGTTTTGAAATAATTATCTTATTAAGCTAGTTAGTTTCTTTTAATTTGTGGACGGCAATAATAATGTGGCAACGGATGGATTGTTTTTCGCATTTGAAACTTTAGAAGCAATGTAACAAATATTTCCTGAGGATGACCATAGAAGGTAGTCCAAACGTCAATAATTTTAATTTTAATGTATGTATAAAATTTTTAATTTGACATTTGTATACACCATTCACTAAATTTGTGATGTTTTATATTCACGTCTTTAATGTTGTAATGTTTCATGGTGTAATCATCCAGCATTTATATTAATTATCTTGATTTTATTATTTATTTCAGATAGTGATGATAATAATCTTTTTATTTTTTTTTCTCTTCGACACTTGGTGAACACTATGTCACACATACTTTGTCTATGTATTTTCAATTTATATACATACACACACATATATATACAGATAGATATAAGAAATAATAAACAATTCTATTTCACCGAAATATGTACTAAACTACCAAGGTATGAACTCCCTTGTGTTATTTTCTGAGTATTCTTTTTTTATGAAAATTCTCTGTGTATAAACACTGCTCATATTAGCATCTAATCGTTGGTGACGTATCGATCATAGCTACAATTTATTATAAAAACATATTTTATTTCCAAATCAATTTGATCGTAAATTCTGGTGGCATTTCAACATCATTAGCACCAGATAGTAGAAATCCTTTAATTTCAAAGTTGATCGGTTGTTACCTCTCATGAGGAAGAGACTCTGAATTTTCATTTCAGTCCATTCCAGAGACTCATGAAGTCCTTTCCATGCTTTCCAACTTATTCCATCCTCGGTGTCAGATTTTCCCTTGTGATACAAACCATTTAAATTGACATCGTGACAACCGTTGTACCCTTTGTACTTTTCGGCACAGTTTCCGTATGAGTTTTTGTCATTATCTCGATCTTTGGTCGAAAACGATTGACTGTTGTGATACGTCATTGAATCACCTGAAAAGAAAGTCAATTAGCATTTACCAAACTGAAATGATTACTCAGACATAAAAAAAAAAAAAAGATATGGAAATCACTTCAGATCCGACATATCATTAGAATGATGGAAATGGTGGAAGGTTATGATATTGATATATCACGTCTTTTCAAGTAGTTCAATTCTCATAGTTCATAGTGGCAGGAAATCGAACTAACCGAGAGATTTTACTATGTGATACATAATTCAAAAATAATATCTGGGCGACATCATAAGGTGACGAACATTGACGACGACCTTTTCCGTCCTTATAGATATCCCCTGCAGTTACATCTATTGGAGGCGCCTGAAAAGTGTCCCCATGAAAAGTTCCCCCATACGTAATTTTTACGTCACAGCAGATGGGGGTAGATTTCCAGTCCTAGAGAATTTTACTTTCGTCGAAAATTGGAAAACTTCCCCCATGAAAAGTTCCCCCAAACCAAAAGGGGGAAGTTTTCCAGTGACATGGAATTTTCTTTTCACTGAGATCTTGAAAACTTCCCCCATGAAAAGTATCCCCGTACGCCATTTTGACGTCACCACAGATGGGGGCAGATTTCCAGTCCTAGAGAGTTTTACTTTCGTCGAAATTGGAAAACTTCCCCCATGAAAAGTTCCCCCAAACCAAAAGGCGGAAGTTTTCCAGTGCCAGGTAATTACTTTTTCACTGAGATCTTGAAAAGTCGAAAATTGGAAAACTTCCCCCATGAAAAGTATCCCCATACTTCATTCTGACGTCATAGCAGATGGGGGTACATATCAAGGGGGAACTTTTCCAGTGCTAGAGAATTTTCTTTTTACTGAGAGCTTGAAATCCATCCCCATGAAAAGTGTCCCCATACCTCATTTTGACGTCACAATATAGGGTCACATATCTAATGCTAGAACATTTTACTTGTGTCGAGAGCTGAATATCTGGCACTCGAAATGTGTTTCTCTTTTATATCTAGTTACTATTGTTACTGTGAATTATTATTATACGGACTTGAAGAAATGCGCAGAAGAGATTTAGTGCGTAATGTAAAAGTATCTTGCTTACTTTTCATATTCGGTTATCAAACACATACCAGGCGGTCAAAAAGGATTTAAGTATTAATGTTATATAATGTTGCTCAAAGCATAATCTGTTACAAGGCTCATGGAAACTCGTCGAAAACAAAGATTTTTGTTATATTAGCGGAAAGTGTGTGCATATGATATTTGTTGTTGAGTAGAGCATCAAATGTGAATCTTTAATGAAAAATTCCCATTAGTTATTATTATTATTATTATTATTATTATTATTATTATTAATATTGGAAAATTAGAATTTGCTCTTTTTTTTTTAAATTTTTTGTTAATATTCCCAATTAAATATCCAATATTAATAATTTGACACAGTAATCTTCACTTTAACTTTTCTATTATTATATAAAAAAAACGAAGTCATTAAATATCCATCATCAATCTATAACATTAATAACTAGAAATTAAAAATTAATTTTTTGAAGGTATTTCATGTTTTTGGCAAACATTTCCGTAATAATTTGACATCGAATTCCACTATAAAAAATATACAGATTTTTTACGCTTGGTAGAAATCACAAACAAGCGAATTTTTCAAAAATACATAGTTTTTTTAAAATCTTTTTTAAGGTAATGCAACTAGAAAGAAAAAAATAAACATTATTTAATTTCTTATTTTAGAATTTAAAATTTGATTTCTCAACGCATAATCGTAAATTAATTAAAATTAAATTACTATTTCATAAAAAGTTTTTTTTTTTTTTTTTTTTTTTTTTTTTTTTTTTTTTTTTAGAATATAAGTAACTTTTATGGATTACTATTTCATAAAAAGTTTTTTTTTTTTTTTTTTTTTTAGAATATAAGTAACCTTTATGGATAGTACCAGATTTACAGGTATATTAATCAAGAGTGAAAGAGGGTGCTTCAACTAACTCATTAACCACATGGTTTCCAAAAATAATAAACATATTAAGAACTCTTAACTTTTATGCAAATTTTGTGCCAGTGATAGTCCTTTTACAACCAAAAGGTGTTGATATTAATTACCACAAGTTTTCTTTTCTTTAGCAATTAAAAATAATTATTTTAACTTCCGTAAAGATGTGCCTGTTGTCTTTCTGTTTCAGTTTCTATATTTCTTTTTTATAGAATTTCTTCTAAACACGAGCATTTAAATAGAAACAAAGTCTAAATTAATCTACTTTAAAGCATTATATTTGCATTATTTTTTATATATTATTATTAAGAGTGAATGAAATTGGGCTTCAGTACCAAGCGTGAATACTGCCTTTAAGATTTCACACAGTTTTCATGTATCCAATTATTTATCTCATGTTTAATATTTTCTTACGTTTTTGTGCCTAGAATTTGAGAATATGTAATGTGCTAAGTAGAATAATTTAATTAAAAGTAAATTATTTCTGTGAAATACTTCATTTGGAAATAGCATATTTTGCCGTAATAATTCAGAGGAAAACAAACGTCGCGAATATAACAGTTTAGAAATTGTTACATAATGTATGCTTAGTTTTATTATTATTATTATTATTATCATTATATTATTATGCTTTCATTTTATTTTATCTATCTCGTGCTTTTAATGTGGCAAGAATTTCTCACACCATCACTGACGATTTGATTAATTGAAGAACATGTTATATGCCAACCTAAAATGGATATTTGAAGGCTGAACATCAATGAATGATACACTTCCATGAATCATTAATGATTGAATCAAAGTTTTTTTTTTTTTTTTTTTTTTTTTTGTAAAAATGTTTTAACTATTTTAAGATGTGGTGTCCAAGTAATAGCACGCACAGGTTTTAATATTCAGAGAATTTATCAAGAAAATAAGAGAAATACACTTAAGGCACTCAGTTATACTATTTAGACTTTTATTTCAAATATGTATTTCTGTAAACAGACGCTTTTACCTCAAAACATTTCTTTGCGTGAGAGTCAAAGAATGCATATGAATCTGGAAAGTTGTGATACCGATTTAAAACTTGTGCTAATAAACGGAATATTGATTTACTAACATTGCGCAAATTCCAATATACTCGTATGATTTCATTAAATATTTTAGACAAATACTTTTAATGATTAAGGGTGAAAAAACCGCAGATTTCAGATTACGCTAGATTAAGGAAAAGTGTTTATATTTAAGACCTGCAAGATATTAGATAAAAAATAAAAATCTAATAATAATTAGAAACTAAAACTCAGAAGTCGCTAAACTTTATCATATTGTGAAATTTTAAATTGAAAAACAAAATATTTTTTTAAAAGATAAAATAATTTATATTATGAAAATTCATTGATAATAATTATTGTAAATTATGGTAATTTCTATACGGCAAATAATATCGATTCAAACATACTACAAAAATACCATCGTTTAAACATTCAGTTGTAACAGAAAGTTTTTTGACATGCTTGTCAGATTCCATAATCGTTCGCAATCTGAATGTGTGAATTTCAGTAAAAATACTTGTATATAATAATAAGATTTCAATAGATAAGCTTCAACTATTCTGTATTAAGGCGGTTCTCATATCCAAACAAGCTTATTTCTGAGATATTTATGAAATTATTTTTTGTCTCAAACGCGTAAGATTAGCGGGTGCTCTAATTCAAAAACCGTGAAATCGAATAGTATTTTCCATTTTCGTAAAAAAAAAAAAAAAAAAATCAGAAAATCTTATAAACGATGGCATTTTGGACAGAATTTCTGGACGCGACAGCTCGCTAAAGGTCATTGTGAGACAACAATCACTTATAACTCAAAATACATTTGTTTAAATAAATAAATAAATAAATAAATATATATATATATATATTCGAAGATTTTTTTTTTGGTCCAGAACCGTCTTAAAAGTGGTATAAATATGTTTCACCAGACTTAATTATAAGAATCGCACACTTTATATACATACATACATACATATATATATATATATATATATATATATATATATATATATATATATATATATATATATATATATATATATATATATATATATAAGCGGTTGTCTTTTATGTACAATTGGAAGATGTTATGGATTTTACAATTAAATTAAGATATATTTGATTCTAAAGCCAGTGAAAACCTACCGTATGTGTAGTGGAAAACTTTTTTAAACGGTAAATTTCATGGTCTTGAAGAAAAGAATTTTAAAGAATAAGGTATCTGTTAAGATGAAAACCTTCTTAAAGCGATCTAATATTAATTAAATTATCTCAAATTAATTAAAATAAATTCAAGTTATTAAGGAATCCGCTTTGTGGAACAAAATGTAGATAACCTTTTCTTATGATAGATATTTTCACATTCGAAACCGGTTCCGAAATGTAAAGTATTTATTTGAAAAAAAAATAATAATAAAAAAGATGTATTTGAAATGGAAAAGAAAATAATAAAAAACGGCAAATGTGCAGATAAATTTGAAAAAGAAAAAGAAATCATTTAAATTTACTGAAATGAGAGCAGCGAATGTCGAGAAAAAGGCGGCATCGGAAAAAATGACGCTGAAAATATAAAAGTTGCACTTTTGTCGGGAAAAGTAAACACGCCTACTAATTCTGTGAAAAATTATATTAGAAGAAAGTTACTGGCACCAAAGATTGGAAATATAGTCTACTTTTAAATGGCGTACATAAAATTTCCTTAGGAGGCCATCTACAAATAAAAACAGCCCAAATTTTGATTATTTCAATGGCAACATCTAATTTCGACAAGAAATTTTAAGTCTTCTGTTCAAAAAAGGGTATTTTTCTACTAAGTAGTAAGTAAATAACTGACTTCAAACTAAGTAGTTTTTAAATTAGGTTTATAAAACGTCAAAATGCTGTTTGGGGAAGGGGGGGGGGGCATATCTGGTGCACAGAAAAACATAATTTGAAAAAAATATATGTTTTATTCATTTCATTTAGCAATAGCTGAAACACATAAAGGTGAGTGAAATGGTCATGTTGGCAAGAAAAAATAAATAGACATAGTCATTTCAACAATATAGTAACAAATTTCAATTTGAATATAGCCCCCAAAATATGCGCATTTTAAAATAACTAAGTTCTCTGAAACTAATCGTACGAATTTAATGAAAATTTGTATTTTGGCTAAAAGGGTGCAACATTCATTTATGATGTTTTAATTGTGTCTTGCTTTTGAAAGAAAAAAAAAACGAAAATTGAGTTATTTTTTATATGCAGGTTGTCCTTTAATCAAGTTTTATATGTATCATTTAAAAGTAGACTTTATTATTTCCAATAGTTTGGTACCAGGAACTTTCTTATATACGATAATTTTTTGCAGAGTTAGTAGAGAATGTTTACTTTTTTTCCCCCTACAACTATACGTCTATTACAAAGATTAATTCTGTATTAAAAAAATAACTAAGTAAAGTTATGTAAAATATCTAGTTTATTTTTGCATAAAATGTATTTCATTTTACATTTTCTCTGTTAATAGAAATAATCTCGCTAATTTTCTTTTATTTTATTTAAATAAAAAAAAATGTCATAAGTTAACGTGACAAAGTTAATGAAACATAATTTTTTCTATAAAGTCTTTGTCTTTATAGTAAATTTTACCCTTAAAATTTCTTTTTCTGATTAAAACATAATTTATTTACAGACATGTTTTTTTATATGAAAACAACATTAACGCAAAAAAACTCAGACACACGTAACTTTTGAAGCTGTAATTTTGATTTTGCATATTTTTTTTATAGACATAATTTTTATTGCATGTATTTTTATTTTTTATATATTTCTTTCTTAATATTCTGAAACAATAATATTTATCATAACCTATAAAGATTAAATGGCTTTATAAAAATTTTTATTAGTGTACGACAACAGGCTACTATAATTAGTATTACAATTTAATTTTTCAGCTAACGCTGTGGAGAATAAGTGAAAAAGGTAAATAGGAATATAAGTGGAATATAAAATAAGAAAGGAATATAAGTGTAAAAGGTAAAATATCAGAAATATTAATTTTATATTCAAATGTTAATAATTTGCAGGTAAACACGCTGTTATTGTAAAAATAAAATTCTTATATATGTATTATTTAAAAAAAAAGCTTTTATTATTTTTAATTAAAAAATGTAAGATCTTTCTTATTTCTTCCACTTTTTTCGTAATCAGTTTATTATCCTGTAAAGTTGTATGTAAATGTGTATCAAGTGGCACGTGAATCCTTTACTCATTTTTTTTTTTTTTTTTTTTAATCCTAAAACAGCTTTAGTTTAATTTCTCCCTATAACCAAAAATTGAAGTCTTGTAATATAGTGTTTTATTTTCCGGGATTCGGGCATGAGCAATACATATGATTTTTCCTGATTCTATTACTTAATCGATAACTATTATTAAAAACTCTGTGTCTTTATTAGTTAAATATATATATATATATATATAGATTAGAATAAAAGAAAAAAATAAATGGTAAGGTACTACTAATTAGCGTGGGGTGTTAAAAGTAATGCTTAAAAAATACGATATTCGCGCATTTTTTTTTTTTAAGTTATCTTTTTATTATGACAATATTGGTTTTCTAGTAGTCTAATCTCAGTCGTAGTTTTATTTTTTGATATTTAAAGAGTTGATAGAAACTATTTACTTCATAAAGATTCGCCGACTTATAAAACAGTTTTTCGTATAGGTTCTAGAGATGTTTAAATAAAACACACATCTTGAAATTTAAAGAAATTCCTAATTATTTTTATCCTAGTTGTAATATTCTGGTATTCTAAAGTTATCTGAATATTGCAAAAAAATGTCCTGAGAAATAACGCATTAATCCAGAAAAAAAAAGAAGGGGCAATTAAATAAACGGACATTTATAATTACGATTTTTGTGTTATTTTTAGTACACAAAAATAAGTAAAATATTTAATTCATTGGAAAAAAAACACCGATCATCTATTTCTTTCCATCTCTAAAATAAAATAATTTTAACATTACTTTTTATCTCTTTCAAGTATTTCAAGAAAATTAACAACATAGATCGATTGAATTATTTTACCTGAAATAATTATCCAATAAGTACACGATTTAACACTTGTTCTTAATATGAATGATAAAGAGGACCGATCGTTAGTTATAACGTGAGAATAGCTTCTATTCCAATTTCCTTTGTTTCAAAATCCATTAATTTAACGATGTTTTGATGAATTAAGATTAATTGATGTCTTGTGGATATCGGATTTTATAAAGGGGTTCTTTTCGCAGGTGCATTTTTTACGACTTCCCTTCACTAGCTATGGGAAATCTTTGGCGTTATACGTGACACCTCCAAAAGCAATTAGTCCTATCTAGTTATTAGTCAAACATGAGAGTTGAATTTGTATATTTCCGTCAGGCAAGCACTTTTGAAGAACGTACAGTTTTTAAGAGGCTACTTCCGGATTTATGACATAATCTTGCCGAACGCTCCCCACAGATCCCCTGCTGCTCTCCAGCCAACTTCTTCGAACCATTGCGGATGACAGATACGATAATGAAAGAGAAAGTTAAAAATCAACGGAAAAACGCAACGGAAGTATTTGACTGATGGTCAATGATTTTTTATTTGTGAATTCTACTATGGAAAAAAAAAATGAGGAATTTATGACGTACTTTCATATTTCAACAATTACCGTAAATATAAATAATGTAGAAAATGAAAGGCGGAAAAGTTTCCAAGTTACTAAACCCATACCTTTTCTGATATTTCGGAAAATTACAGAAAAATATTTTAATAATTTTATTAGAAAAAAGTATCTGAATAAAATTATATTAAAAAGTTAATAGCAGTAAAAATATGGTACTAAAAATATGATATCAGGCTAACAATATTTGAAATATATCAAGAAAAATGCAAGAAAATGCTTTAATGATTTTATTAGAAAAAATAGCCAGATAAATTTCCATTAAATAATTAATAACAGTAAAAATATTCTACTAAAAATATGAAATTAGCCTCGAATCATTTTAAATAAAACATTTAAAAAAAATGCAGAAAAGTACAATAATTCAATTAGTGATAACCCCATAATAGCAATGTGCAGTGCATGTTCAAGCTGTTTAGGCACAAAAAGTGGATATTTTTAGAACTTGTCGTTTTGATTTTATTTAATTTCTCACAAAGAAAGATAAGCCTTTTCAAAATTTTATTGCAATATTTTCACTTTTTTAGGCTATTAAAATAGTGGTGAATCAGAGAATATAATTTACAGGGAAAAAAATATTATAAATTATATATATATTTACTATATATATTGCTGGTTTTATATATTGGGGTATGTACTTGGCTATACATTACATGTTGTTCCTTGATCTATGGTTCATAAATTTTTAAATAACTTTTTTTCTTTTTTTCTTGGCAACATATGCTTCAAATTCCAATTCTTCTATAATATGCTGACTCAAATTATATATTAACAATATATATTAAAAAATGAAAAAACATTCTGAAACATTGGCTGTTTTCAGTCATAGTTATTGTCAATCACATGTTTTTCTTCATAAACTAAGGGATCGAATAGTTTAATTCCTCTTTTTATGAAAATAAAAACCGTACAGAATTTGCTGTCCAAGTTGGCGTTTTAAGCCGATTTCCGAGATTCTATAGCCTGGGAAAAGTTGTCTCCAGACAACAGTTAATTTTAACCCAATATGATATACAGTTATAGAAAATGTAAAATGCTATTTGATTTCAAATTACCCCAATCGTCTTGACTCAAAGCTTCATGCATTTATGCTTAAAAACAAGTTGGTGAATTAGCTTTGACTTGCAGGGTTTGGGGATAATTTTTTTTTTAAAGTTAAGTAGTGCATAAGCTTTCTAATTCTAAAAAAAAGGAGTAAGTACTCGAAAATTGGAGTTTTCTAATAGTAAATTGCACAGCGCACTCAGAAAATAACACGAAACTGTTTTGTTTTAATTATGTCTAAATAAAACTCACATAACAGAATTAAAAGTACTCACGGGCCAAAATTTTTAGCTCCGTTCCTGACCCATGCTGTTTAAATCATTAAACCTGTCCGCTCTGGCGCGCGCAAAAACCAGTAAAATAAGGCCTAGGCCAGGTAAAAATAGCGCAATGAATTCTGGCCCAGTATTTTTGGGGGAAAATGAATATATTATTAAACCGTATTATTAAACCGCCATTATGTTACAATTAAAATTATTTTAAAAAAATAGTATATATAAATTTCAAGGCATAATAATAATAATATAATAATAATAATAATAATAACTAAAGTACAGCAAAACGAGTGAAAAGGAATCTGCCTATGGCATAATCTTATTGTATACGAAGAGGCTATCTCACTACACAAAAATACCCGTACTCTAATGTTAATCCTATGGAAGAAATTTTTAAAGATAGCTCGTTTGCATTTTTATTTTTTTAAATGATTTTATTTTTATTTTATTTTATTTTATTTTATTTTATGCAATCGCTAGATGAGTTTGATCTCTACAAACGCCATTTTATATTTTTCAGTCATTATATCACAATCATTTTCAACCAACATCACAACTTTCAAAACGAAGATAATTCTAATATCATAATAATTTCGATAGGTCTTTTATAAAAATGTGTAAAATAAAGGTTTGAAAAATAATACTGACTTTTGAACTTCAGAACACAAGATTGAGTTTTGCGAAATAAAATTTAAAAGACAAATAAAATAGAAACTTTAATAAGTAAATTGATGAATATTTATTATTTTTAAAACGAAATATTTATACTGTATAATTATATGATTTGATGGAAATAGTTTTTGAAAAGTAAACTATTGCGCGAAAGTGAGTTTAACGTTTAAACTATTTTGTTTATATCCTAATAAAGTGCAACATTTAAAATTTAATCTCTTTACAGCTTTTTAAAGATAAATTTTTATATTTACTTTTGTTTCTTTCCGATTTCATGCAAATAATTTGTATATTTTAATAATTAATATATTTTAAATTTTTATCCTTAGAAAATACATTCTTTTCAAGCATTTGATTTCATCACAGGCTACATTTTGAAGATTTATTTTAAATGTGCGGTGCATTATTTACTATTTTCCATGCTCTTTTATCATGCAATATCACAAATACTGGCCATTTTCATGCTAATCAATGCAAATAATGCGTTGTTTTAAGGCTTTCTCTAAGAGATGTTTCACTAACAAAAGTTAGGAAGTATTTGCGACGTATTTAAGAAAAGTGACTGGAAATTTCTTACTGGCAAACTGCCCTGGGTGTCAAAGAAGCATAACTATAAATGTTTTTCAGTTGGCATCAGTTGTGCGCATCAATTTAAGTGTAACGCATGAATCATAGTTCGTACCGTCCTTAAAAGTCTTTAATTTTTTTACAAATAATACTTGAACATTAAAAATCCTCATTTTTATTCAGAATCTGAAAAAATTCTTAAAAATCCTTAATTTCACTCTAGTATTATTTTTCAATCAGGGATGAAACTCTTTTCCGCTTCAGTAGATTTTTGATCATAATAAATTTCATTTACACATTTTTTAGCCTCACACTCACACACACTATCCAAAGTTTAAAATCTCCAACACTGTATTGAAAATAATAATAATATATATATATATATATATATATATATATATATATATATATATATTCTGCGATTAATATAAGTAATTAATATCAAACAGAGCTGTCATATTATTGAATCTTATCTTAAACGTAAAAATCTCGCACTCCCGTGGGAAAGAATAAATAAAAATGTACTTCTTAAGATGAAAACTTGTCTAAAATGGAATTTTTTATGTCGCTGAAAACTTCGTTTTAGAATTTTTTTTTATTTTTTTTTGTATTATACAGGGTGATTCATAAAAGATGGGCAGAACTTTAAGGGGTTATAGTACACTTAAAGACAAATAATATTAAATAGGAGACTAAGGGTCCCAGACGTATTCCCAAGGAGATAGGGGGCATTAAAGTTTAGGGTCCGAAATTTCAAATGATTATAAAACATGGAAAAATTGGTCGATTCGTTTGCGGTTTTTGTAAAAAAATTTCTTTATGCCAGTATTTTCTTGAAATAAAATTTTAAAGTTCAATTTCAAAAAATGCCGATAGGGGGCGCTTTAGACTTTGGAGTAACAAACAACTATTTTTTAACGTTATTTTTTGTATTTCTTTAAATGATTTCGAAAGCTTAGACTTAAACTTAAATTTTGATCTAAAAATCTGAGTCCTAACGAGTAGTTAAGTAGCGTAAACTGAAATTTGAAATTTGAAACCCTTCTCCCCCCAGAACAAAAATCAGTTATTCCCGATCTTTGTGTCGTAGATTAGGCTCTAACTACTGCCGCGTTTTGCTAAAATTATTCTTTATGTCAGTATTTTCTTGAAAATAAATTTTAAAGAAAATTTTCAAAAAATTCCGATAGAGGGCGCTTTAGACTTTGGAGTAACGAACAACTATTTTATACCGTTATTTTTTGTGTCTCATTAAATGCTTTCTAAAGCTTAGACTTAAATTTTCAGCCCAAAATCTGAATCGTTAGACGTGGTTAAGTTTCTGGGGAGAGGGGTTTGAAATTTCTACTCCTGAGCACAGTTCAGTTTACCATGTCCACACATTGTGTGCTGTGATACGAGGTAAAAAGACACAAATTAGGATTATGTTACCAAAGCATATTTATTAACATGTAATCACAATAAATGTTCAAAATTGTGACCACCAGAGGTTATGCACGCAGAACAACGGCGACGAATGGAACGGCGAACATTCGCGAAATCATCAGGCTTTTCGAGCACTTCCCCTACAGCGGCGGAAAGTCTGGCGACCAGTTCCTCGGGGGATTCAATGGGTGTCTCATACATAAGAGCCTTCAATCGTCCCCAAAAAAAGAAATCGAGGGGTGAAAGATCTGGCGAGCGAGCAGGCCAAGCAACAGGACCACCTCGACCAATCCATCTGTTCGGAAATGTGATGTCCAGATAGTTGCGGACGTCTCGTACGTAATGGGCTGGCGCTCCATCGTGCTGGAACCACATGACCCGCCGGATGCGTGGAGGAACAACGTTTAACAGGTCTGGCAGCACATGTTGCAGAAATGTGAGGTATGTTTTACCGTTGAGGCGTTCAGGAAGAAGGTACGGTCCGATTAGGTGGTCTCCGAGGATTCCTGCCCAAACATTGATGGAAAAGCGTCTCTGATGAGCATGTGGATACGTAGCATGTGGATTGACATCCGCCCATACATGTGCATTGTGTGTGTTAAATGTACCTTCACGTGTGAAGGTACATTCATCGGTGAAAAGCACAGTTCGTCCAAAATGTGGATTTAGCGCGTTCTGCTGCAGAAACCAGCGGGCGAATTCAATACGATTTGGATAATCCCCTGGAGACAGTTTCTGGACTCGTTGCACATGAAACGGGAGCAAATGTTCATCCTTCAGTACCCTCCAAGTCGTGGACTGTGAGGTATCCACCTGGCTAGCCACTGTTCGTGTACTTGTACTTGGCTGCGCCGCTACTACATCCAGAATGGCTTCTGCAACAACTACTGATTCGTCCTTTTTTGCACGACCTGCATTCGACCGGGAAGCGAGAAATGATCCCGTCTCACACAACTGTCTGTGCAAGCGCTCGAAAGTTTTGCGGTTAGGCAACCGCCTGTTAGGAAATCGCTCTCCGTACATTCGTTGTGCCTCTGCACCATTTCCATCTGCCGCTCCGTAAATTAAATGCATCTCAGCCTTTTCCTTATTCGTGAAGGGCACCATCTTCCGATTCATTACTACAGCGACTTACACTTGACTCACCGTTCAGTGGTTTTTATGCCTGAATCATGTCGAAATTTTGCATACGTGTTCTTCTTCTTCCCCATTTGACATTTGCATACTTTCTGTTTCCTTCTTCACCCGGTGACTAGCGTCAGGAATGGAGCTTTAACGTTTGCATGAGCGACGTTTCCAACTGTGCCAGTGCCTTTATGAGTGAATTCCGACTATGCAGTCCTTGACGAAAGTTGTATTTTTGCCTCGTATCACAGCACAGAATCGTTGGGCATGGTTAAGTAGTGCAAACTGAACTATGTTCAGAAGTTGAAATTTGAACCCCCTCCCCTCGCTACTGAACCACGCTCAGCGATTCAGATTTTGAGCTGAAAATTTAAGTTTAAGTCTAAGCTTTAGAAAGCATTTAATGAGACACAAAAAATAACGGTATAAAATAGTTGTTCGTTACTCCAAAGTCTAAAGCGCCCTCTATCGGAATTTTTTGAAAATTTTCTTTAAAATTTATTTTCAAGAAAATACTGACATAAAGAATAATTTTAGCAAAACGCGGCAGTAGTTAGAGCCTAATCTACGACACAAAGATCGGGAATAACTGATTTTTGTTCTGGGGGGAGAAGGGTTTCAAATTTCAAATTTCAGTTTACGCTACTTAACTACTCGTTAGGACTCAGATTTTTAGATCAAAATTTAAGTTTAAGTCTAAGCTTTCGAAATCATTTAAAGAAATACAAAAAATAACGTTAAAAAATAGTTGTTTGTTACTCCAAAGTCTAAAGCGCCCCCTATCGGCATTTTTTGAAATTGAACTTTAAAATTTTATTTCAAGAAAATACTGGCATAAAGAAAATTTTTTGCAAAAACCGCAAACGAATCGACCAATTTTTCCATGTTTTATAATCATTTGAAATTTCGGACCCTAAACTTTAATGCCCCCTATCTCCTTGGGAATACGTCTGGGACCCTTAGTCTCCTATTTAATATTATTTGTCTTTAAGTGTACTATAACCCCTTAAAGTTCTGCCCATCTTTTATGAATCACCCTGTATAAGCATAAAGTGTGAAATAAGAATCACTAGGGACCGGAAAAAAAGTACATTTTGCAGAAATTTTTGTTTGAGCAGTTATAATTGCACGATCTTTCTTTCGTATAGGATCCATAAGGTTTTGTTACGTTTAAGACAGTATTCCGTTATAAATAGGTTTCTTTTCACAGGTTTCATCGAACAAAGTATTGTAAAACCTGTAAAAACAGAATAGCAAGGGACTGGAAAAATATTGAAAAATATTCTGTCTTAGCGGTAATATTATTGACAATAATAAAATTTTCCGTTATAAGCAGTTTTTGCTTTCAGAAATATAGCGGTATTAATTTAAATCAATTAACACTGATGAATATCATGTTACTAAATGGTATTTAACTCTTTAAGGGGCAAACAGTTGTGTTCTTGTAATGTTGAACTCTCACCGGAATTTTAGAAGAAAAAAAATAGTTCAAATGTAGGAAAATCAATTTTTCAACGTTTTCCCACCAAAATTTAAAATGTAATATTTTCATGTGCGAATCTTGATCAGCTTTTCAGCTTAGTCGTCTGATGTCCTTCTGCTAATAATGATTTTAGTGTAATATTAGTCTACACTGAAAAAGAAGATGAATGATAAAGGCACAGAAGAAATAAATCCTCAGGTAAGAATTCTAATTACTATGTTATTATTATTATTATTATTATTATTATTAAAATTTATAATGAACAATTTCCATTTTGTTTAAGCATTCTGTTTAACTATATTAGATCATTGCTTTGCAATTAGCTAATAAAAGGAATATGTTTTCTGAAATAATATTTTTTTCTATTATCGAGTGATCCGTATTCTCAAAATAACTTCTTAGGCTATTAAAACAATTCATTGATATGCATATTAATAAAATTCCACTTTTTTTCCAAATTATTAGGAAAGTTTCGAACTTTTTTTTATTATTATTAAAATGGGTAATTTAATTATATATATATATATATATATATATATATTTCAGATCTTTATTTATTTTATTTTATTTTTTCGATTAAAAAATAATAGGAAAATACAAATTATTTAAATAATGTAATTTAATTATAATAATTTGCAAATTGTTTTTTTCTCATTCGACTAAAAAAATAATAAGAGATCAAATTTTCGCAATTGTAAAGCATTAAAATTACGTTATTTTTATTTTTTTTTTTTTCCGACTACTTATTATTTTTTGATTACAAATATGATAAAAGATCTTAAAAAATCAGTGAATGTAAGCATGTCCTGACTTTATCCAAAATATTCCTTAAAATTGCTCTCCATCCATTTTTCTCCCATCTTTTTCTTATTTTTCAAAAATGCACATTTGTGAATTAGAATCCTTAATATTATTTAAAAAGGAATTCAAAAATCATCATGTTTTCTAAATTATAATAAAGCTTTCACATTTTTATGCCATGAAACTTGATATGAAAAGTTTAGTTCTAAAAGTTTAAGATATGACTGAACGATTTTTTTTTTTTTTTTTTTTTTTTTTTTTTTTTTACATCAGTTTTCAAACAAATATATGGTGTTACTGATTTTGAATTATGTTTCAAATGAAAATGTGAATTCATAAATGTAATTTTTACTTTTTGTTGTGAAAAGTTTTGTCGATGAAAATATAGTTTTGCATTTTTTTTTGTTTACTTCGAAACATCGCCCTTTTTGAATTTTTACATCGTTGCATGGAAAAAAAAAATGTATTTTCAAGTGCAGTTTGGTTGAAAACTGTATCTTAATTGAATGATTTATTGCGGTTTTTAAAGTAAATTTCAATCATGATTTTTAAAAAAATCTATCTCTATCTTGTGTCTGCTTCACTATGGAAGAATTGCCCATTTAAACTTAAAACAATATAAATAGTTCAACATTTGTCTCAGCTAATTTTCCATAACTAAATTAAAACTTCAAAAATAAATAAATAAAAGAATATAATATATTAAAAACACAAACTTAAAATCTAACTTTTTCCATTTTTACACCACCGTATTGGGAAAATTATTTATTTTCAAATATAATTTGTTTGAAATAGATCCGTTACGAAATAGTTTCTCGTAGGCAACTTTTACTTTAAAAGGGAACAAATAATTATTTATAATAGCATAATATATATATATATATATATATATAGAGAGAGAGAGAGAGGGGGGGGGAGAAAGAGAGAGAGAGGAGAGAGAGAGAGAGAGAGAGAGAGAGAGGAGAGAGAAAGAATACCTTTGTTTCAAAATTTAACTATATATATATATATAACCATTATAAAGTATTTTTATATATATATGAAATTGAAAGGTTAAAATGTTTATATTTTTCGAATAGATGCTCAAAATTTCATCAATTAATACATAGATAATTTAGAATGTATTACATATGTATTGACAAAATTTTGGACTAATCGGAGTAATTTAAAACTCCCATAGAGAAATTTTAGCATCTATAAGTTAAATTAGTGAATCCGTGTGAGGCTTTCGCAGTGTAGGCCCCACCAGTGGCTGAGAGGTTAAGCTCTCGAAGCTGGTAGACGGGAGGTGCTGGGTTCGATCCCAATCGCGCCCGTCGGCCTAATCGTTCGGAGTTTTCGTGGTTTTCTTCGAGCCGTGGATTTATCCATGCGTAAATACGGGTTAGGTTCCCTTAGAATGACCCCCACGAAGGGCACTCCCCCCGGGCCTATATCCCAAGTGCAGATAATTGGCCGTCAATAATCAACCCAACCCAACCCAACTTTCGCAGTGTAATCGTTGCAAATTTTTGCTTATACTATTATTTTTTATTATTATTAATTTTTAATTAACAGCAGTTATTAAAAAACGTCCTAGCAAAATATTATCAAGCAACGTTCTAGCAAAAATTGAGTGTACTGTGTCAAAAAAACTTTTCAAAAACACTTCTATAAAACCACATTCATCATTGGGCATTTTGTATGTGTATTAAAAAATGGAATTCGATATTAGAAATAAAATATATGTCAGTGGATATGTTCGAGAACTTCGACTTCAGTCTAACAATTTTTAGAAATATAATATTTTTACATGCAGGTTTAAACTTAAGAAAAATTAAGTTAAAAAATATATGCAAGCAACATTAGTCAATCTCATTTATTCCATTAACGTTACAATAAAAAATGATCGAAAATATGTAAAAACGTGTAACCCCTTTCCTACCCTCCCCCATCCAAAAAAAATGTCATATTTTAACTGCATAAACTTATGATGTCCTCCTTTCAGGAGAATACAGGACAAAGAGAAATAAATTAAATTCACTTAAAATACGTATTTATCTATTATAACAAGCTACATTTTTAAGCTACACGCGAAATACCGCTGCTTTGTTCGTTCGATTGTATCTATTCTTTAAAAACTTCCAAATTCGCTTTTTAATCATAAATTTAAAATAAATCCATGTGGAGACGTCATGCTCTATCTTTTTTGGGGCGATTTATTACGAAATGTGGGTGTATTATGTCAGAAGCCGGTTCAAAAACCTCTGGAATGATATCGCATTCATAGTTCTGTGTTTTGTAAATGCATAGAAAAAGGTATTGAAAACAGAAATAATTTATATGATTTTTAATTTAAGTGAAATTGCAAGCAAGTCTTTAAAGTAAAATTCAATATGTAATGTCAGATGTCGGAAAAAAAACAACAAAAAAACATACCCAATGGTATCTCATTTATCGTTGTACGCTATATGTTTCTAAAATTCAGTATGAAGTTTCCAGATGTAGATAAAAAATACTATACCTTATTCATCGTTGTACACTCCATATTAGTTGAGAAATACGGATGTAAACAAGAGAAATAATATATGATTTTTAAAGCACAAGGCTTACTGAACCAATTTTGATAATTATATATTTTTTAATAAAGCAATTTATTTGTAGATGTGCTCGCAATAGCAATTTAAAAACAAATTCCTATTATTTTTTTTTTCAAAAAAATAAAAAAATAAATTAAATAAAAAATTAAATTAAATTAAATTTCCTTACAATGGTGGCAATTGGGTTACTTCCATTCTTACTATGAAAAAGGAAATAATGGGAGCTTTACTGATGCCATTTTCGCATAATTAAAAAAAATTTAAACTCTTTTAACATGAACAGAAAATAATGCTGAGTTAAAAAACACATAAAACACATATTTTCCATCATAAAACTATTGCATTTCAATACTTTTCATGCGTTGATACTGAGTTTGAGATGCTAGTCTCAGAGAGAAGCAAAATGACGTCATAGTAAAAAGGAAATGAGTTTTTCTTTGATAAAAGTAAACATTTTATATTTTTCTACACATGTGTCTAAAAAAATAATTTCTGTATTTTTGCGGTTCTGAGATTAGAACCTCAAGTCCTAAGAGTGCGAATTTTCACATGGCAGGTTGTAGCTGGCAAACGTGTTAGTTTGGAAATGTATATTTATTGCACGTTAAAATATTTTCAAAATAATGAATATAAATGTGTAAAGTATGCATGTAAATTTTGCGAAAATGACATTGTTTAGATTTCATTGGAAAAAAGTTATGTTTGTGTTAAAGTGGCACAATTTTTGCCGATTTTTCATTCCGTAATATAAAAGAGCAAAGCCTCAGTTGATAACTTCATAATTACTAATCTTGATTGCATATTATACTGATTACTTAATGTTATACTGATTACTGAAACACCCGTTTCGTAGCATTAGTTTAAATTAAAATTTATTTTAGGAGTTAGGCCAGACAGTGTAAGATGGATTTTTTATTGTAATTATCTTTTGTAAGTTTTTCTTTTTAGTCTAACAAGTCATTTAAACATTTTCGTGGTTCATATTCGTTATTATTAATAATAATCACGGTCGCAAACGCGGAATTATGACAAAATTTCGAAGTTAAATACGCAAAAATAGGAAATTAATATATAATACTGTTCTTGTTATTTGGAGTCGTTCGCGATAGTTCTCCAGATAGCAACTTTTAAAAGAAAGCGTAGAATATCTAAATAAATAAACTAAAAGGACTTTAAAATAACATTTTAGCGCAGCACTAAATGAAGCCACGCATTTGTAATCGATAGTTTTTATTTCTAACAGTAATAGTAATAATAAAAGGATTCTCACAAAAATGAATTTTTTGTACTTTGAAAAAAAATCTACTTTTGAGGACGGACTTTTTAAGCTTAATTAATTTTAGTATATTTTATAGTTAAACGAAAGCTATAGATTATAACATACAGGGCTGCACAAAAGAATTTGTAAATATTGCCGTCTATGGACGAGAATTGCTTTAAATATGTTTCGAACTGGTATTTACTTGCCAGCTGAAATAGATTATTCTAAGGAATGTCTATAAACTATAAATGAATTCATATTTAAGCCAAAGAAATTAGACACATTGCAGTCCTATGGATGATTGTCGAAAGTGCACTTTTAGTTATATTATGGTATTATAGCTTAAATAAATTAGTTGAGACAAATAATAGCTTAGATTTGCATAATTATATTAATTCAATGTCAATAAGCAATTGAAGGATTATTCCTTTTTCCTTTTTCTAAATAAATCATGCAGAATGATTTTTTGTTGGATATTTACTATATATGTGAAATATATATTTTAAAACTTATTAAAAATTTTATACATAAGTAATACGACAATAATGATAAATTATCTTTAAAGTCAGTTTTTATTATCAGTTTCCATTATGTATGTCTATTTTGTGAAAAGCTTAAATTAGTGCTTGTTTTCAATAAACATTTCAGCAAATGTACAATTTATTATCATACCACGTGATAATATTAATAAGACACGGCATAAAATACTTTAAAAGAGCATAAATTCAAAGCACAGTCGGGCATTTTATCGATGTGCTATCTATCTGTGTGTACTGTACATATACAGGAAGTAAAGAGTAATCGACCAGAGACCAAAAATGAAGTAAAGACACAAAAGTCTATAACACAAGGCTAATGTTCGTTTATTTTATATTTGTTTGTCGTAATATTATACTACATCTAAAGAAATACACTATTTTAAATAACTGTATGAGTTGATGTTAATTTAGAATAATCAAAAACGCTTTCATATACAAAAATCCGAATAAGTAGCTGTTATAATAGGAAATCTAACTCGGACCTTTACAGAATACAAATGAAAACCATTTTGTTTTTAATTGAAAAGTCTAATAGTTTTTTACATTATATATGTTTTCTTAGATTAAACACTAACAATACCAAAAATGATATTTATATAAAAAATGCAATTGTGTTCAAATAAAGTTGTGAAATTTATCAAGAGTTATACTTTCGTATTAGCCTCGTGCCAGGAGTTAAAAGCCAAAAAAAGATTTATATTTACAGCAGCCTTTTGATTCTAATCATTTCTGTGGTATTGAGCGCAGAGTTCAATAAAGTGTCTTGAATTTGTGTTTTATTTATATTTTATTTTTATTATTTATTGATGTAATTTAAATTTCGTTATAGAATATAAGCTGAAAATAAATGTTTCGTATAATTTTAAGTGCAAATAGATTTATCTTCCGTAATCGTCTGCACGCGATAGAGATAGATTTAAATGTAATTCATGCTTGGAAATTATTTTTAAAATATAATAAATAAGTAACGTGCGATAAAGTTTACAAATGAACTGCGATACAGAATTAAAACAAATTGTATTTTACACTTAATTTTCCTTCTTATTCAAATGTATAAGAATTTGAAATGGGCGATGTTTAGAAGTTAAAAAAATTGCAGGAGAAACGAAATTTAATCCTCTGCTGTTGCCAACATAAAAATAACGCCACCGTTACAGATGGACACGTTTGTCCTTTATAATATATATATATTAATTAAACAATCATTCTGATTTGTCATATTTTGAACTCTACAATGAAAAAGGAATGATCATTTATTGGCGAAATCACATTTTGCAACGATTACTGTAAAAAATAAACTATGTAGAAAAGAAAATAGGGAAAAGTTTCCTAATCCTCATACATTTATTTGTATTTCGAAAAAATTCTCAATAATCGTTTTAGAAAGAAAGGGAAAAAAAGAGAAGAAGACGAAGAAAAAGTAAAAGGATAACAAATTTGTGTAAAATGGTTAATAACAGTAACGATATTGTACTGAAAATATGAAACTTAGTTTTGATTTGTTTGAAATCTGTCACGAAAAAGGCTGATAAAGCGCAGTAATTCAATCAGTGAACCATATTCGATGTGGGGTACCCTACCCAATCCTGCTGGTTGGTCGCGGAAAGTTGTAATTTCTAACAAGATTGATTGCTAGCTAATCTTGATGATATCGAATTTCGCACAAAGCAAGATGAGTCTCTTTAAATTTTCATTGAAATAATTTTATGGAAAATATACATTTTTTTTAGAAAATAAAATCTTATTTAAAAAATGAAAAATTATTGAAACACTGAAATCCAAATTGTCTGCTTTCCGAGTATATGGATAATGTATAATATGTGCATTCAACAGATAATGTATAATATGTGCATTCATTGATATCCATTCAACAGACAATGTATAATATGTGCATTCTTTGCGTAAGAATAGCACGTATATTCATTTTGATAATAGCATATTTGTGCTGTGATACATTAGTGACATGTTGTTAAATGATGAAAATTCTCTTTATTTTGACTGTAATTTATAAGTTTGAATGAATCGAAAAAATAAAATAATTAATTTTAAGGATTTTAGTCTTACAGTATATAATAATTTCTTGATATAAAACATGTGATAAAATAAAAATATCCCATTTAAAGCAAACATCTTATCAAAATTTGTGTGTATTTCTAAACACCAATTAAAAAATATTTGCATTATATGAAAAAATTTCATTTGCTGTTAGGAAAAAATTGCTGCATTTGTTTAAGTGATGATTTTAACATGTGAGTGATTTTAGTACATTGAGTCTAATTTAGATATAATTAGTACAAAACAGCGTCGTGACATTTTCTAAATGGACTGTGCCAGTTTATTATTAAAAAATTCTACTTTTCGTGCACTTGTTACTTTTTGCACATTCTTTTATTTAACTCAATCTGTTTTTTGTACGTAAAGATGAAATTTTGCAATAAATTTTTAACCCACTTCCTGATATAAAAAAATATTTAAAAAAACTACACAATGGCGCGTTTTTGATGACAATACAACATTTCAATATTTTAAGAGCTTAATTTTTAATAACTACATTAATTTTAAGGCATTTTTCGAGCAGCCTGCAACAAGTGATAAATCGGAAAATATTATCTGTAACTCATACAATTGTATGGTAGTTCAAAAAATGGACTTATTTCTGTGACAATAAATGTCCGCCAAAATATATCAAATGCAGCAATGAAACATTTTAAAGACTTAAATTAGAAATAAATAATGAAGATTGTAATATAAAATAATACGCTTTTATTAAGTAATAGTTAAATAAAAATTAATTTACAATTATTCGTTGAGAAATCTATTTGGGAATCCTAAGAAGACAGCTTACATAATGTTTAATTTTTTTTTTCAGGTCCCTTTCTTAAAAAATAAACGAATAAAAAATTATATATTTTTTTAATAAATCCATTTATTTAAACTTTCTAGCAAGCATTTAGAAAAAAAAAAAAAAAAAAAAAAGCATTGATTCTTTTATAATTGAGTTATTACCCATACCAAATAAATGTGTTGAAACGTGAAATTTTGGGGGAAAAAACATGTACTGCTGTAAAAAATAAAATAAATAAAAATAAAAATAAAAATAAGCGTATTTTTAAGATAACCATTGAATGTTTATTAAAAAAAAATCTTTTTTATTTTTATTTTTTTATTTTATTATTCTCTGAAATACGTTGCTTTAGAATTAGAAAATACGATAAAACTACACTACTATAAAACTTGTACTGATTTCAATAAATATTTTCCTCACTTAGCAACTTAAAACTGATGCATTCACTCAGTAGTTATGCATAAATGCATAGAATTTGCAAGTCATATCTATTAAGTTAATTTGAAACCGAATAGCATTTTGTATTTTCGACAATTATATATCATATTGTATTAAAATTACTGTCCGATTTCACAGTTTTTGAACAAGAACACCTACCGGTAGTTTAGTCTACGAATGTTAAATAATTTAGAAATCAAAAGGTAGATTGTTTTGATTGAACAACAGTCTTAATTTGTAATGAGCCTTCAGAAAAGCAATGGTCTATGCAGTGTACTTGAATGCCTTATTGGTGGTTTGAAATTCAAACTAACTACTTCCTGACACAATGGTGAATACCATTTTATTTGCAAATTCATGAAATTGCCATCGAATTCAGTTTTCCATTTTTCGATAAAAAGAAGGATTTTTCAGACTATGCTGTTGAACTTGTCGCTTTGAAATTAATTTCGGTCGCCAAACATGAAACGCTTATTATTATAACTCAAGATGAGATACATTATTAGAAAAAAGAAAATGCTATTCGATTCCAAATCCCTATGACAATTTTAAATTTACGATCGCTTAAGCAGGATTTTTTCTATTTTCTGTCTACTGATTGTTGAAAATATTTAAAAATATCTTCACCTGTAGATACTGTTTATGTATTTATAAAGGCAAAATATAAATAAAAATAAAAAACAAAGAGCATTTTCTTTTTCTGCGTACGATTTTATTCTTTAAAAAAATTTTAAATCAAGTGTATATTTTTTTGTACGCATTTCAGTTAATTATGAAAAAATAATTGTAAAATTTGCATTATTTTCTTTGCTGCATATTTTATTGCATGTAAGTGTTACCGAAAGCCAAAAAAAAAATATCTAAAATTATTTTTGCGTAATTTATTATTATTATTATTATTTATGTAATCTTAAGAGCTCTGGTACATAAAAATGAATAATAATAACGATTTGTTCCTAGTCGCTTTAAATTGAAAAAAAAAGCAAATTCCTGAAAAAAATTGCCTTTGCCTCAACAATCGCAGAGCAATTTGGTAAAAATAGTTTTTCTTAAACTATAAATAGGCTTAAAATTACACAATGTGCTAAATACTTAAAAGATGACAGAACTATTGAAAGAAAATTTTTATAATTATTTTAATTCTCAGTACTTTCAGGCATAAACATAGCCGCCGTCAGAGAATACAATAAACCAATAAAAAAAAAATTTAATTTTTTTTTATCATTTTTTAATTAATCAGCACATTCTAGAATTAATGTTCGTTTACCACAATATAACTATTTATTTGTAAGTTTGTTGTACACTAATGACATAGTATCTTTTTTAGTTTGTTCTTAAGATTTGTTTACCTTTCAATTAATATGGTTATTTTTTTTTCAAAAACACAGTTTTAAAGATAATAATAAAGAAGTTGATAGTAGATTTCAATTCTAAATTCTGATCTGCTGATTCTAGAATTATTTGTTTTTGTGTCAAATTATTGATATTGGATATTTGATTGGGAATATTAACAAAAAAAAAGAAAAAAAAAAAAAAAAAGTAAATAATTTATGTGAATTTTTCATTAAAAGATTCACATTTGATGCTCTACTCAACAACAAATATCACATGCACACACTTTCCGCTAACATAACAAAAATCTTTGTTTTCGACGAGTTTCCATGAACCTTTTAACAGATTATGCTTTGAGCAATATTATATCACATTAATACTTAAATCCTTTTTTTCCGCCTAGTATGTGTTTGATAACCGAATATGAAAAGTAAGCAAGATATTTTTACATTACGCACTAAATCTCTTCTGCGCATTTCTTCAAGTCCGTATAATAATAATTCACAGTAACAATAGTAACTAGACATAAAAGAGAAACACATTTCGAGTGCCAGATATTCAGCTCTCGAAACAAGTAAAATGTTCTAGCATTAGATATGTGACCCTATATTGTGACGTCAAAATGTGGTATGGGGACACTTTTCATGGGGATGGATTTCAAGTTCTCAGAAAAAAGAAAATTCTCTAGCACTGGAAAAGTTCCCCCATGATATGTATCCCCATCTGCTATGACATCAGAATGACGTATGGGGACACTTTTCATGGGGGAAGTTTTCAAGATCTCAGTGAAAAAGAAAATTACCTGGTACTGGAAAACTTCCCCCTTCTGGTTTGGGGGAACTTTTCAAGGGGGAACTTTTCCAATTTTCGACGAAAGTAAAACTCTCTAGGACTGGAAATCTGCCCCCATCTGTAGTGACGTCAAAATGACGTATGGGAACATCTTTTCATGGGGGAAGTTTTCAAGAACTCAGTGAAGAATAAAATTACCTGGCACTGGAAAACTTCCTCCTTCTGGTTTGGGCAACTTTTCAGGGGGAACTTTTCCAATTTTCGACGAAAGTAAAATTCTCTATAACTGGAAATCTACCCCCATCTGCTGTGACGTAACAATGACGTATGGGGGAACTTTTCATGGGGGTAGTTTTCAGCGCTCCCATCTATTGACGTATCACATGACCACCCACCTATCCTTTTAGGACTTTTGTCTACATCTGACGCAAATCCTAGAAGTGCCTCTTTTGCGTTGCAAGCAACTCTTAACCAGATATGAACAGATAGTCGATGTAGGAACAAGGACATGCGAAGAAGTGATGTTCAGTGAGTATAAATTTCTTAGTGTTTGCTTAAAAATTATTATTCTTTACTATATTATTTTTTTTAATGTAAAAATTAGAAGAAATGTATGCACTTTTTTCTTTTGGAATTATGAAAAGTCATTCATACTTAAAAACGTAATAAATACAACTGTTTAATACATGGGTGTAAAGACTAGATTTATTTTTGTGTGCGTAAATTAAAAGAATAAATTGAAAATATAGAATGTTGGATAAGAAAATAAACAATTTTAAACAATTATTTAGGATACATTTATTTTTTTTAATAAGAATTAGGCAGTAGACGAAAGTGTTGATATATCGCCGTAAGGAATAACCTTCTTGACAGAACACAGTAATACAATGCCACACTGTAAAAAAATTTCCGGAAGGTTCCGGAAAAAATGGTTGCATTAAGATGCCACGGCTTTTTGCTGTCACGTTTCACAACAAAGTAGTGAAACATTCCAATTTTCAGAAACATTCCGTAACATATACTCCAAAACCTTTCATATCAAAATACTAAAATATTTCAGCGTCACGATACGCTTTTTTCCTGAACCTTTCATATCAAAATGCTGAAACATTCCCACTTGGAATGTTTCACTACTTTGTTGTGAAACGTAACAGCCAAAAAATCCGTGGCATCTTAATGCCACCATTTTTTTCCGGAACCTTCCGAAAATTTTTTTACAGTGTGAAGATTTATTATGATTGCTGACTGTCCCTAATATTTTGTTTATTAATCGTTTCTCAGAAGTTTACAGCTGATTTCTTTTTTCGGAACCTTTCATATCAAAATACTGAAATGTTCCAGTTTCACAGAACGTCCTTTTTCGAAACTTTTTTTTTTTTTTTAATTCTAAAAATATTATTTTTTATTTATCAGGTAACAAAATCGAAGCTGTACAACAAAAATATATTAATCGAAACTCATAACTAAACATATAAAAAATACTTGCTAAAGCTGAATTCCGAGCTCGGATTTACGCGAGCAAATAAAGTGTAAAAATGTTAATTATATTTTTAAAAATGCAAACATTATTTTTATTCCTTTATTAAAATCTTAAGTTTTTAGAAAATATAAAATTTCCTTTTAATCAATTTTTTTCTGATTTAATAATTTACATCCTTGCTAGAACATTCGATAAGCAATACAAAAGATAAGTATAAAACGTGCAAAAACTTCTTTTATGTGTTAATTTTTTTCCAAATTTTACATAATAAAATGAGAGAAATAGTACATTAAAATTATTTTACATCTATCATATTTTATAAATAGGAAAGGTGGGACATTAAAAATTCTAAAATTATTTCATTTGCCCTAGCCACAAATTTATTAAACTCATTGTTTATAATTAATTAAATGAAAAAAAGACAATATATGGCTGTATCAACGGATAAGATTTTTGAAAACAATTTACATATAACATAGGCTTAATGATGTATTTAAAAGACATTTTAATTAATTTATAAATTAAAGAAAGTACCAAAACTGATTAACAAAATATATAATTTTTTTGAAAGATAACAAAAGGTGAACATGGACTTGATTTTATTACTCATTTAAAAAATACATAAATAAATAAATAAAGAAAAACGCTTGTAGCACCAACATTTTTTCTATGATTTCAAATGCATTAATCCTTTGAAGGGCACCGATATATATCAAAAGTACGATGTTTTACAACCAGTATTTTTCTATAATAATTTTTACGTGTAAAATCTCCAAAATATAAAAGCAAAAATTTCTATTCGAAAATACTTGTGGCAAATTTGTGAATTTTTAGTGTTTGCGCCATGTAAACGGCATCCATTAAAGAGTTAAACAAGAACGGAAAATCATGCATCAGGCATAGATTATGAAACACTTTCCATTACATCTAGAAAACTGTAACGAAACTACACCGTTAAATGAGGTGAAAGAAGATATTAAATAGTTTAGGAAACATCTAACACATTTAAAAATCCAGTTTTAGCATTTACCTTCCAAATATTAGTCAAAAAAGTAGTCAAATTATATAGTGCAGCCCTGTATATCACCTATAGACTTGGATATATATACTACATAGAGTGATAGAATTTAGTTCAGTTAAAAAATTCACATATAGCAATTTTCGCCAATCGATGGAAATGCACTCGAAATCTTTTGTACAGACCTGTATATTATCTAAAGATTTTTGTACGCACCCCATATTAAGCTAAAATCTAATTAAAGTAAAAAATGCATAAGGCAACTTAAAACTCACTTCCAGCAGTTACTAACCATAAACGACAACATATCTTGTTCTTTGCTTAGCCCTGTATATGAATTTATTTATATTCCACAAACTTCTATTAGTATACTAAATATAGTTGAACAGGAAAATGCGTAACACAAATAAAAATACCATTAAGCAATTTACTCTCATAGTTAGTAATACGTACGAATTCCTTTGTGTAGCCCTGTATATGATCAACAGAATATATACACACCACGTACTATGCAGACATTTAGTCAAACCTAAAAATCCAAACCAAAATTGAAAACACTTTTATCACTCATAGACTGTAATTATCGAACAAAGACTGTAACCGAATTCTTTTGTGTGTCCGTGTAAATGAACGATAAACTCAATGCACACCATGCTATTCAGTGAGCAATTTATAATGCATCTCAGTAATACATATAAATTTCATTATGTTTTAAATATTGAAACTAAATTACATTGCAAACGATTTTTTCCTGTAGAACCTTGTGTGACAGAATTATTTTGTGTGACCCTGTAAATGAATAACAAATGCTTTGTACACCCTATTTTAGAAAAAGCATGTTTTAATGCGCTACATAATTGTATATCAATTTCATCATGTTTCGAATGGCGTAACATCATCAAAATGCACTTGAAATGATTTTTTTCCATTGACCGTAATGTAACTGAATACTTTTGATTGCTCCTGTACATAAACTATAAATGCTACACACTTCATTTTCAATAGGGATCATGCTATAGTAAGTGCCAATCACATACAAAAATTTCAGGTGAATCCGAGAATATTTACGAGAGTTAGAGTACGGACAGACTGCCAGACGGCAGACAAACCGATGTCGTAAACACATTTCAACTACGTTGGAAAGTGTTAAAAGGCTAAATTTCATGAAGCAATACAAAAATTATAAACACAGTTTGTGGCATATTTAAATATGCTTTATTTTATAAATTATTAAAAATATTAATTTTTAATAGCATAACTGAATTGGATTGTACTGCAATTCTATGAAATTTTTAAAATTAAATATGATGTTTATCTTAAAAAATGTATACATGTCACAATGTTTTAAACTTATTAATGCAATTCTCGTATTAAATAGTAGGAAGCTTATTTCAAAAGAAAATTGAGAAACATTACTTATCTATACATTTTAATAAAAAGCATTTTCTCAATTGGCAGATACATTCAGTTTTTATTGCAAAGAATAATTATTTCATAATTAGGCATTATAAAAAATAATCAATATACTTTTTTTTTTTTTTTATTCGGTGTCTTATTTAAGCAATTAAATTTTAAAGTTTCGTATTACTGATAAAATGAAAATTCAAATAATGAAGCATAAAAAGTTTTAAATTAGCTACTTACTTTATCGGTTGATATCCAAACAAAGAATGGCATTTGCTCAGATTGCTTTTGTCTCTACTTACCTAGGCAGCTGTTTTTTTTTATTCTTCTTTAGTTATCAAAATGGCTAATGGAACATAAATCATGAAGCACGCATGCGTAGAATGTAGTTTACGGAAAAATATTACACGAATTATTGCCGTAATTGAAGTGGGACATAAAGAAATTTCAAATTCCGGTAAAATATGCGAAATGTTTCAGGATAATTTCCTGAAACGTTCCGAAAATTTTTTACAGTGCAGAAATGCACAAACTTAGCTTGCTAAGCCATTCAAAATATGGAAAGTCTAGAACCTGAGAATTTCATCTCAGATGCAGTCGCCATTTATGAAATACTACTTAAAATAACAACAAATTTCGATGCATTGAAGAAAAAAAGGAAAAACAAAATGTTTAGATGAATTTGGCGTATTGCAGAAAACGTGAAAAATGTGTTTAAAGAACATATTTTAAACGAAAATATTTATTAAAAATAATCTTTCGCGAATGATTTTTTAAACGTTTTCAGTTAATTAAAAAATATACCCGTTTTGAAAGTTGGAAATTAAATTAAAAATATTTTTTAACTTTTCCTGTTTTCAATTTTTTCTTAAAGAAAAAGAAAGTAAAAGAAAAAGAAAAGTAAAAAAGAAAAGCAAAAGAGAGAAAAAGAACAAATAAATGTATCCGCTGAACGTTTTGAATTATTCCGATGTATTCACGGAGTAATTTTTAACTCATAAAAACACGGAATTTTCCACAAAAAAAAAAAAAAAAAAAAAAACTGAATTAGAAATAGAAAACTGTGCATCATTTTTCTAAAAAGTAGTAAATCTTTAATTTGTTGCTCCCCGATGCTGACCTTTCTCTTGCAATGAAATCCCTGAAATCTCTTACTTAACCAAATTTCGCATAATTTTGTAAAACATCCTTTGTCTTTATTGAAAAAAGAGAAACAGTATTCGATTTATTAGTATCTGAATAAGAAAACCGGGATATTTCACGCATTTAACATTAAAAATGACATCATGAATATCTGAGAAAGATCTGCGATAAGATTTGATGAGAACCTTTACGTTACAAATTATTATGATAAATTTTCGCGACAATCTTTCGAAAATTTTCGAAAAAATTTCGATTCTATATTTAATTATGTTTCTAGCCTTGTGTTTTCTTTATTCACAAATCTGATTACTTTTAGAAGAAATTATTCTTTTAACTCACCAACTCCTAATTTAACGCAAATAGCTTTTTGAATATTCTCAGTTTTACCTATTATGTAATATTCTGTATATTTAATTTATTCATTTAGATCACGATAAAAACAAATTATTATTTTGATCCAAGTATTTTAAATACGAGTAATAGGAGTTTAATTTATTATTTCTATTCATCAAAATATGTTTTTGAATAGGAATGACTATTCGTAATTCTAAAATATGAAAATACAAATTTCTCCTAGTATCTAAATTTGTTTATACGATATTTGTCGGTTTATCATTTATTTCTTTTAAATAACGGAAGTTTACTAATTTAAAAAAAAGCTCAAAAATCACTTCTACACGTGTATTTCATTTAAAAAGGTATTCTTTTAAAGTTAATATCAAACACTAGCATTTTACATGCAAAGAAATGCGGTATTTCTTTGCAGCATCTGTTACTCATCTTAGTGACAATGTTAAATTAAAATTCTCATGAGATGTTTCATAATAGATGTTGCAAGGAATATTAAAAAATAAACGTTAAGAAATAAAAGTTAAAAAACATTTTAACTTTCATTTTCAATTTAACAAAAATAAATTCCTCAAGAGGAATTTTTTAAGTAATAAAATCAGAATTATTTGATTGACTTCGACAGGAAAATGGGCAAAACATAGTTTTCCTGACTCACTGTTTCATTGATTTCACTATATCATCAGATATAGACTATGTAGCACTCAACTATCCGGACATTTGAAGGTTTCGGCAATCAGCGGTTCCCAAACATTCCGGTTAATTCATCCTGTGATGTGGTATCACATATATTTTTCTTAAATTAATCCTTTTCTTTAATTTTCAGTTTAAACTAACTTTTAATTATTTAGTTATTTTATCCTAACTTTTATTTCAGCTCCCGCTGTAATTTTCCTCCATTAAAAGAAAATATATTTAACATATGCCCTTTATCAATAAAACTTTCTCACATAGATAGAATTCATTTAAACGATTAATCATCCTCACTAGATATCGAAAAAAAAAAGAAAAGAGATAAAGATTGACTTTGTATTCGGTCTGCATTTTATTTCTCATTCTGTCCAACGTTCGTTAGAAATGTCTGTGTCTGCTTAATTTTTGAGTTTAGCCTTTTCGGTAAATCCTAAACATTTTCAGTACATGAGAGTTGTTTTGTCTACTTCAGCTAGATTCCCAAAACTTTGCTCTCAACGTACATTTGGCATTCTCATTCTTGTTGGCTCACTTTATAGGACTGCTATTCTGGTAGCCCTGCCCTGTAATTCAAAAATTCTCCTAATTGCCTAATGCGTAACTGATAATTTTTAGCTTATATGACATCATTCATTTTCACATGCTCTTTCGCCAATTTCATGTTGCCAATATGTGCATGGCATGAAAATCGACATGTGTTGAAGGGGATATTCTCTCTCTCGCACGCTCTTCAGATAAGATGTTAATAATGTAAGCACACGTTGCTAAAACTGCTCTCGGGCAGCATCCCATACCTTTATGTACGTACTTTGTAATCGTACACTTATAATTTAAAGTTTAATAAACTAATATCGTAAAGAATCTTTTCAGAGCATTTAATTCTACAGCCTACTGCCTTTTTATTCTACTTTCAGTGAATGCATATCGGACTTGGATTATTTGTTCACGCAATGTACTTTTAAACACGTAGATTTCCTTTTACAAATCTTGGTGCCTGTACAGGGCATTCGCTGAATTTTTTAACTTCATGGGATGGTGCCTGCCTGTTAATTTTCCTGCCGGTTTTTGGAAAGACATGTTGTTTTACGGATTCAATATTTCTACACTCCTGCTGGATCCCTAGTCCTTTTACTGGACTAAGGATTTATGTTCTAATGCCAGATGATTGCTTGTCTGCCGGATGATTGTGTGTCTACCGGATCCCTAAATGTTGCATTTACTGGACTAACGATCTCTGTTCTCCCGCCAGATGATTCCTTGTCTCCCGGATGATTGCTTGTCTGCCGGATAATTTTTTTGTCTGCCGGATAATTTTTTTGTCTGCCGTATGATTGCTCGTCTGCCGGATCTCTTGTCTGTTTTCCAAATTTCATGAGTTCAAGATTTCTACACTACAGCCGATTTATACCAACTGAGGCGGTTTATTCTTTCGAAAACAAAGACAAAATAAAATCCCGATGTTTGCCTGCCTTCGCTCGCTCCCGCTGGACTCTCTCCCTTCGAGGTAGGCCTAAGAAGCTGCGATATGGACGATTTCTGACTTTGAGTTCGCCTCGCATAGCGTTAATGAGTGCTCTATGATCATCGATATTGTTTGTGTTTTTTTTTCTACTTCTGCTGACTCTTCAAATCTCGTGCTTTCTTTTAAAAAGTGAAGTATGTTTTTTTTTAACATGTGAATGAGCATGCATTCATACGACGTACTTCCAAAAAGAGTTCGATTTCTTCCCTAATAGTGTGAATAATTTTTATAAAAACTGATGGTACATCTACAATGATAAAAATACATTCGTCAGTTTTAATATTTAGTGTCGTCAAATGACGTTGGATTCCGCCTAACTTTCAACTTACAGTACATTTTCTATTCTAGTTCTGTTTATAGTGGATAAAAACAGTTTATTGAACAAAACAAAAAACATATACAAGAAATAAAGAAAAATATTTTATATTTATATTATAGAGTTTCAGCAAGTAAAGAACTACAGGGAAAAAATATATTAACACGGAGGGTTTGAAAAGTGAGCATGAGAAAATAAATATTAAATTAGGTAGTATTTTTATAATTATTAATAGCTTTTTATTTTGACTGCATATGTTTTATTCTAAATTAGTAACGTAAAATAATCTCTAAATATTTTTCTTTTTTAAATATTGTTGTTTCCTCATGCTCACATTATTTTTGTTTGAATAATAACATATTCGAAAATAGTTTTGGATTGCTTAGAAATATCTCGCAATACCTTTTTTTACCAATGCTATTTAAGAACTCAAATGAAAAGCTAACGATACTATTATGAAATAAGATTTTTTTTTTCATGTTACTAAAATACTTACTGACTGTTCACCATTTTTGATGGAATATGTTCATATATTTCCAAAAAAATCAAGATAATCTAGTGACAAAGGATTTAATTCAGAATAAGTATGGAATTAATCTCATTCTTTTGCATTGTTGTGTGTTAAAAAAATAAATAAAAAAATAAATGAAGAACACGTTATATATATATATATATATAGACTGATATGAGTACTTGTGGAAAATATAAAACCCCATAGGTATACAATATTTTATACTTTGAACCGCATCTCATATTTTTATGTTGTAATTTGAAATGCTTAATTTATAATTTAATTATCTGAGTGATATTAAAAAAATCTAGCAATACAATTTACCTTTTTACTGTAATAATTTGAAAATTTCTGAATTTTCAGGTAAGTTATGTTTTATTATTTTTATAGTTGGCGTATTACTCAGATATTGTAGTTTTCTATGTGTTTAAAAAAATAACCATGTTTTTTTTAGTTGCATAATTAAGTCTGACTAGTTAATGAATAACTTTAAGGTGGATTATCCATCCATTATCTATTCATGCATAACTAGTTCTTACAGTTCGTATACTATAGAGCGAACATGAAATATGTTGTCTTATCATTTTATTATGTTAAGAAAGAAAAAAAATGTTTACTTTAAAATAATTTAAATTTAAATGTACTGCATTCAAGATTAATTTCCACTTATGATTATTATCTTGTGACAGTTTTAAATTTTGGGTTATTGAATTAAAAAAAAAACAAGGTAAGTTTCTAGGCGCATTATAGTATTTCTTATTCATTGAGTTAAGAATATACACAAGAATGCTTGCAAAATATATTTTTTTTCAGGTTCAACAGTATTTTTCGTTAAATGCTTTAATTTTCTAAAATCTGTGTTGATTATAATGTGTTTTGAAGAGAACCCATATTTCATTAACGATATGTCAGGTTTTGCAGATATAAAAGTAAATGCATCAAGTCGTATTTTAAATTACGATTTAAAGGTTCTTAAATATTTCTACAAGTAGTAACTTTTCTATTTTTATTTTGGACTTCAATTGTTTAGTGTAAGTGTTTTAATGTGCTTATTTTTAGATTATTATCGGTAATATCTAAATGACATTTCTGATAAATGTATATTGTTTCGATATCCAAATATTATAGAGAAATTAACAACTTACATTTGAATGTGTTTCTGCTGGTTTGAAGCTGCCATAAGATACATGCAATTTTACAATATTGCACTTTTCAGATAAATTATGATTACATTTATTTTTATAGTTCGGGGATTTAGTACTCCCCCCCCCTACTCTTCTCCTATTTTAAAATGTTAAAAAAATACTACAAATATTTCAGTTCATGTTAGTCATTATATTTCTATTTTTCAAGGAACAAAAATAATAACTCTCAGTTATTATAGCTGGTTAGTCAAATCTTGTTGCATTTTCTCATATTTTCAATTTCACAGGTCATAACTTTATAACAATATGCATTTTTTTTCATGTTATTATTTTTTCTCATACCACATGCTTTAATTTTATTATACTTTTCTTTGGTTAATTATTGTCAACATGAAAACATACGCACACACATGCTCACTTATTCATTATATTGGTACATTTTCTTCTATCACATCTCTTTAGAGTGGCGTTCTTTTTCATGATCTTTAAACATAGATATATCCAGAACTATATCCTTATATATTTTTTTGAAAAATTCTACTTTTAATTTTAATTAAGTTATGGTCAGAGTGTTCTACGACTTTTCGTCGAGCCATTACTGCAGGAATGTCTTGATTAGAGTACATATTTCTTATTTGGTTTAATTTTAAAATGGCGCTGGCGTCAGACCCCTTTCAGTCGAATTTGAAATATGGTTTGTGTTACACTCTTTCTCATAACTCTTTTTTTAATATTTTAGAATGATTATAGATACCTTTTTCTTTCACAATATCATTTATTTCATATTACAGATAGTGTTCATATTGAGAAATTTATGTATTTTTCATATTTTTGCAAGAATTTTGAATTAATTATTTATTTTTTAAACTTATGTAGGTACACTTTTCCCTTTTTACTTACTTGTACATGTTTGAATGCCAACCAAATGATGATAGTAATTGTGAAACATAATATTGTCACTCATCTGAGATTTACCGTTTGACATGTCCTTTTGTCATGGAGTTTATGTTCAGTGGGGCTAAGCATTATTGCACATACCTATGATTTTTCATGGTGTCTCAAGGTATACTTCTCATGGTATACACACGCTCTTGTTCAGCTCCAGTAGTACAATTGGTTACGTCATACACTTTGTTCTACAACATAAGGTAGCTCTTTTACAATATTTGTTTATAAGTGATTTCACCTATCATATTCCTTTTTCTTAAAGCTTACTTTTGACATAATTTGCTACCTAATTAAATTTGTAGCATTTCTCGACGCGTAACAAAGTTTATATTTACTATCAAAGATTTTCTTTCGAGTTTTGCTGAATATTTCATATGATGCATTTTACACAACTTTACATGCTGTGTTTGGATTTTGCTACAAAGTTTACTCAATTATCAATGCACACAATTTTTTTTTTTGCATAATCCATCATTTCATGTTTTTCTTTTCACAATTTTCACATATCCTTGATACACGTATCTTTTCTGCAATGAACTTTTTTAAATTTTTTCCATTGTACATATATTGCTTTTTATGCTCTTTTCAACCTGATCATAATTCATATTGGGATATGTAACAAGATATTTACTTTCTAAACATTTTTAAGGTTTTTGACTTTTTTTTCTGTTATGATATTTTCACTCATTGTTCCTCTATCTCTATCTCTGATACATGTTAAAAAAAAAGTGTCAACAGTTAATTTTATATTTCATTTTCTTGAGATTTACCCTTTACCTATGATTTCTGTACAATTGCTTGGGAATTATATTCAGACGTCATTTGAATTTACAACACGAAAATTCTCAGTATGGTAGTTTCCCTTTTCTCTAAAATTTTAAATTACTATGTGGCTTTTTCATTTTTCAGTTGCTGTAAGAATTTTACTTTTGCGTTCATAACTTTTGTTCTTTCACATACATTTTTTTTTTTGTGTTGTCATGGACATTTGACAATGAAACATTAAATATTTGTACAGGTCATATTAATATTTATACATGACATACACATGTCAAATATTTGTACATGTCATACATGACTTACTGACACCTCTGAAAAACAGTTTATAATGCAAATTTCTTTAGTTTCATTAGGATGCAAATGATCTGCAGATGTACTTCGCACCACATACACTACAATACATTTTTTTTCAATCAAAGTATATTTACACACGTACTATCTGTATTGTCGCTGTACTTAATGAGCTTTCTACTTCTTTATTTCAAAATTTATCAATTTACAAAATTTGATTATCTATATGTCAAGATTCACACACTTTTTGTAACACCTGAAATTTTTTTACTCAATTCTCATCCTCCTCTAGTTTGTACAATATAATTCCACATTTGTTCTCAGTTTAAATACCAATCAATGTTTTACACTACCAATCAGGACCAGTCATTATGCCCATTTCCAATCGTCGCTACACCCTCTACCATTCATTGTTATATTTGTTCTTCTTCATTTTTATGCCTTTTAATATTGATATTTTTACCGTTCACATCACCTGCATTTAGTAATCTTATGGTATATTTGTAAGTAATAGTTACACCAAAATATTAAATGGATTCATAACATTTGTTATACATGCCATTGTTGGTAAACAACTATACTTATCTACCTGTTGCATTCTCAGTAATGCTGTTAACTCATTTGTAGGTTGATGGTGATATTTTTTTTGTTTATAAAAATATATATACAACATTTATCATTACTCTTCATTTTACATATACTTTTTGCATCTATAATTCCACTTCGACAATCACTTACATTTAATGTTAAATAGATAAACACATAATTAAAAAAAAATCATACTTTTTCATTAAATAAAACTGGTATGCTGATGCAAAATAAATGGTGCATTACTGAATCAGGCCTTAAAGGTGATTATATTATTTTTAATATTACGATTCTTAGAGATCTACTCAGATTTCTGTTCAATGCACTCATTTCATGAAACTTTCATGAGTAACGCATCAAGTATTTCATCCTGTTAATTTACACATACTTCTATCATCTATACTTAATGCACTCCATTTTATCATTTACAGTTTTTTTTTACTAATCAATGATATACACTGCTAGTTAATGTCTTAAATATTACCAGTTAATTAATATTACACAAATTACTAATCAATGATGTATTACCAGTCAATGTATTAACACAGTCATTCAATGTGGCATTCTTTCTTTTCTCATTCATACATTTTAAAATTAATTCTTGTTCTTTCACATTAGATGCATTTGATAATTTCAACGGTATTTGTAAGTTCTAGTTACACCATATACTATTAAACCTTAGGTGATATACAACTGGACTTATTTACCTTTTGCACTCGCAATAATGTTGATATTATTTATTTGCTGATTAATAGTAACATTCTATCGTAAAATTATAAGCAACATTTTTCTTTCCTTGTTTCGCACATACACTTTAACATCTATATAATTCCAGTTAGAGATACAGAAGTACAGTAATTTAATTATAAAAAAAAAACTTTTTTATTAAATTAAATTTGTTTACAGTTAAAAAATGAAAAAATGTGCTCTACTGAATCATGCCAGTATGGCAATATTATTATTTTCATAATACGATTTTATAGGAAATTTTTTCCTCTTCTTGCAGTGCACGTCGCTTTCATGAAATTATTGAAATAGAGGCATCAATTTTTCATTCTGTGGACATACACAAGATTTTTACACATTTCCTTTTCTTACATGTATAACACTACATTCCATCAGTCACATTTTTATATATCATTTAAGAATTTCTGCCACTGGTTCTACTTGTTGGTTTTTATTCTTGGCTTATTAAATGGTAAAATATTTTAGTACAAGCAATAGATAACTTTTACTGTACATGTCCTAATATAATTTCTTTTTTTTTTCGATTTATTTATTTTCTTCTATAGTGTATGTGTCACACCTCAATTACACCCCCTTGCCTTGCCCACTCAATGCTCGTAAATTTACCTTCTTTATTCATTCAATATAAGTAATTTTTAAATACATACATTATTTTCGATTTTTTTTATTCACTACACGTGTTTGTGAAAGCATATTTATTCACAGTTGTTATGTTGTTGCAAACTTTTGGTGTTTATACCAGCTGTATCTTTTGTCAAAGTTACATATCTCGGTTTGCATACATTGATTTCTCACACATCTTTCACATATTTAATGATTTTACATTTTCTACACTTTATTCTAACCACCAGTCATTTTTTTTCAATCTAAACATATTTATAGGTGATAGGGAATGTAAGCAAACGAAAAACAAAATTACGCTTTGATACACATAATCATTTGTTACATTATGGAATTGAATGGCTTATGGCAGTGTTTCAAACATTTTTCCCCTTCACATACAGAAATTCAAATATTTCTGAATCCTCATATGTAATATAACGTTGTTTTAAATTCATGTTGTGAGTGTAAAAATAAAATTAGAAACGCATAAATTTCCAAATTATACCTTTATTCATTATTTTGGGGATTAATACAGAATCCTTGGTTAATTATGCTGTATTTCTATTTACCCGTATATTATATATGTTATATATATCATATTACTCGAGTATTTTATAATGATTATAGTATTGATAAATATACCCATATTTAGCCCCATTTAATGCTTATTATAATATAAGCATATTTTTTTAATTAATGCCAGCTGGTAACTGACCTGTAAACATAGGCCTAATGTTTGTTTTATTTGTATGTGCACAATTTGATACAGGTCAATGTCTGACTAAGACACATTGAAAAAGTGATCACGAATTTTATTAAAATTGCTACAGCTGTTTCTAAATAGAAACAATGTATGATGTCACCTGTATGACAAATTTGTGGTACCAATATAATTATATCATGATATACTTTTATTTTTGGATGGATGCCTGCTAAGAGAGATCTTCAATTGCTGTTTGCTTTTGTGTCATGTTTAGTTTTATTTACATGTATCTGCTATAATTGATGTAGTCGTAAGAGCATATGAAGAATTTGTTTTTCGTCCTGAATTCAATTTTTTTCGTCGGTTTAAGGGGAGATATATGTGATGTGGTATCACATATATTTTCTTAAATTAATCCTTTTCTTTAAATTTCAGTTTAAACTAACTTTTAATTATTTAGTTATTTTATCCTAACTTTTATTTCAGCTCCCGCTGTAATTTTCCTCCATTAAAAGAAAATATATTTAACATATGCCCTTTATCAATAAAACTTTCTCTCATAGATAGAATTCATTTAAACGATTAATCACCCTCACTAGATATTCAAAAAAAAAAAGAAAAGAGATAAAGATTGACTTTGTATTCGGTCTGCATTTTATTTCTCATTCTGTCCAACGTTCGTTAGAAATGTCTGTGTCTGCTTAATTTTTGGGTTTAGCCTTTTCGGTAAATCCTAAACATTTTCAGTACATGAGAGTTGTTTTGTCTACTTCAGCTAGATTCTCAAAACTTGGCTCTCAACGTACATTTGGCATTCTCATTCTTGTTGGCTCACTTTATAGGACTACTATTCTGGTAGCCCTGCCTTGTAATTCAAAAATTCTTCTAATTGCCTAATGCGTAACTGATAAGTTTTAGCTTATATGACATCATTCATTTTCATATGCTCTTTCGCCAATTTCATGTTGCCAATATGTGCATGGCATGAAAATCGACATGTGTTGAAGGGGATATTCTCTCTCTCGCACGCTCTTCAGATAAGATGTTAATAATGTAAGCACACATTGCTAAAAATGCTCTCGGGCATCATCCCATCCCTTTATGTACATACTTTGTAATCGTACACTTATAATTTAAAGTTTAATAAACTAATATCGTAAAGAATCTTTTCACAGCATTTAATTCTACAGCCTACTGCCTTTTTATTCTACTTTCAGTGAATGCATATCGGACTTGGATTATTTGTTCACGCAATGTATTTTTAAACACGTAGATTTCCTTTACTACACATCCTTTACAGCTTTTTTTTTCTTTTTGAGAGATAAAAAATTTTATTACGTTCTAATAGTAAATTTATATATTATCTTTCGAAATTACCGGATGAACCAGAAGTTCGCTAAAACTTTAAAAATTCATAAAAAGGGAAGAAATTATGATAAAGAAATGCAGTTTGCAAGAAAGGGCGCACTAGGTAGTCGGATTTTTTTTAGCAGCAAAAATATTTTAGTTTAAAATGTCACTGGTAGAGGGCGCTGACGACCCGAAACACAATGAACAGGACAACAGTACGCTCCATCCATTTATTCTTGTAATAACAATTGTTCAACATGACCTCCAGAACATTGTACGTCACTACTAAGGCGATTCACAACGCCCATTACAGCTGAATGCGACATGTCAGAATGAATTGCAGAAATCTAACGACAGATAGAATCTTTGAGTTCGACCAATGTTGTGTCGTACAATCTTCTGTTGGTCAGGTTGAACAAGTGTAATTGCAAGAATAAATGGATGGGGTGTACTGTTGTCCTGTTCATTGTGTTTCGGGTCGTCAGCGCCCTCTACCAGTGACAGTTTTAACTAAACAAATTTTTTTTTGCTGCTAAAAAAAATCCAACTACCTTGTGAGCCTTTTCTTGTAAACCGCTCTTCTTTATCATAATTTTTTCCTTTTTTATGAATTTTTAAAGTTTTAACGAACTTTTGGTTCACCTGGTATATACTTTTCTAAATCATATAACTCGTAATTCTAAATTATGCTTGTGATTATTTTTTTTAATTAATTCCTTAAAAACTTTTGACATAGCTGCCATTTTTTACTCTTTTTTCCTATCACTAAAATTTTATAGTAAATTTAACATTATTAAATCGTCGAAATTATGCGATTCAATAGGGTAAATATTTCTATTAATTTTTAGTGGTAGCAAAAAAGAGTAAAAGTTGGCAGCTATGCTTTTGCACTTTTTGAAAATTTGTACACATACATACACACATACACACACATAATAGCTTTGAATTCAAAATACAGCAAGCAAGTTCTAGCAACAAAATCTGACCAAATTTTCAATTTAAAGATAATTTAAATATATGTGATTTCAGATCAAAGAAACCTCAACCTGCACCTCTAAAATAAATAACGAATAAATAAATGAAAAATGAAACAAATCTTCCTAGCCAATAAAAGCTAGTTTGTGCTTTTGATGATTTAGCTTCTTACAAACTTATGTATTGGATGTGCTTAAAAATAAATCCGAAAACGTTTTCGGTAGTTAAAATATGCAACTGAAGTGATACAAAATTAAAAAAATAAAATTAATTTCACAAGTATTTCAATTTAAAATCGTTAGAGAGAAATTACACGTTTTTACAACAATACCTGCATTTCCTCCATAAATTGAAATGTGTACTTGTTGCGTTCGTCATCGATCCAAAACTTGTCGTAGTGGGCGAATGTTCTGTTTTTCCCGACATCCATTAAGTCAAATCTCGCGGAATAAAGTTTTTGATTTGTCAGGGCAAATATATTGTCATTACCTGTAAAACAAGAAAAAAAAATCTTGCATCAAGCATAGATTAGGAAATACTTTCCAACATACATTTCTGCGACAAATATCTATTCCAAAATTGTGATTAATAATTATGGAGCTAAATTAAACTTAATTTAGCTCCATATTGTTGTATTTCTCTTTTATGCTTTGTGTATTCAAACTGGACTTAAAAATTAATTATTTCCATTTGGCAACACTATGTGTTTAGGGTTGTTTATAATGGAGCTAAATATCAGGAGTCATCCTCCTAATGAACCCGATTTAGGAGCTACTGATAATACTGTAGTTGAATAATTCGTTCAGTTGTTCAACAGATGTCTATGATCGTAAATACTGTGTGTGTGTTTTTGATTGATTACGAATCATTGTTGTATTTTCTAATATATTTAATTACACAGCACACGGACGTAACAAGTACAGAACATTGATAACCACATAAAAGAAAACATAGTGATATTGGGGTAATAAACCCGCTAGCAATAATCTAGTTCGATGACATTTGTGGGGGATATATCCGCTGGAAACCAAAACAGAATAATTGGGGATAAGACCGGTGAAAAACAAAACGTGCCTTTTCGGCAGCTAGAGCCAACTGCTGGGTCACATGACCGGAAAAACTGCGGAGCTCGTTTGGCATGCGCACAGGGATCCGAACAATTGTATTTTGACAATTTGTATACTTCTACACCACTATTGAGGCATTTAAAAGAAAAATTCATATCATGCCTCTGGAAGGATTGGAATACCTAATTGCAAAATGCTCATTTATACTGAGATCAAATCGAAACCTAAAGGTACAATTGTTGAAAATGTTACCGCTGTTGATGGACGCGATGTTTCAAATTTTGCATGATAGGATATAAATGTATTTCTATCTTATTTACTGCAGGTAGTTATCCATTGAAACAAATTGAACGATACGATAGAAAAACTAAAAGGACTGTATGTTCCATGTACACATCTAATATCCATTTACAATGAACATATGGGTTGTGTGGACGTCTTAGGTAGCTTACTTGGAAGGTATAATATTATTATGCGCTCAAGAAAATGGTACGTCAATTGTTACACATAACTTAGTACACATAACATTTAGAAATTCATTGTTATTGTACAAACGCGTACACAAAGATTCGGGCAATACAAATAAGCCACTGAATTTGCTTTAGTTTAGAAATGAGTTAGTTGAAACCCAAAGTTCATGGTGAAATGCAGACACTGAAGCGTGGTCGACCTTCTGGTGGAAAAGAGCCCAAACTAAAGCGTATACCTAATGCAAACTGCAGAGGAAAATCGACCGATGTCAGAACAGACAAAATCTACCATTGGCCTCAACATTTGCATTTAAAACAACTGTTGTAATTTGGAATACATTTCATTTACATCATCCAAACCCCTTTTCTGCTTAAAGTTATGCAAGATCAAAAGACAATTACACCTACGCAGTGTAGAAGTAAAATGTACTTTGATTCGCTGTAAAAGAGACAATGAAAACTGTGGCGCATGCGCGCAACATTATGTTATTTTTCATAACTTGTTCAGAACATTTTTAGTAGAACTTTAAGTTTAGTTTTAGTTTAGTTTGTGATTATGATTTTTTGAGAGCGTGTCGCTCAGTTAAAAAGCTGTAAATAATGATTTGTGTTCGTCGTGTTATTTGTTATTAAATAGAAATGTATAATAATATACTGAATTTTATTTGAGTCAAGATTATTCTCTCGTGAAAGTTTGTTTTACTGAAATATAATTAATCATGAAGATCCGGAGCACCGATGTCCCGTTGGAATTTAGAGGTAAGAAAATTTATATCTTACCAATTTTATTTAGAAATTAATTATATTAAAATTGATTATTTACATGTTGTCAACTCTCGATTGAATTAGTAATACAGGCAGTCGGAGTTGTCACATAATTGTGGCATACCTGCCGGGATCGGGTGTTCCGTAGTTAATTGGAATTAGAAATTCGAAATTTAATTAAAAGAGATTTAGAAAACTAATTAGAAAATTCAATATTAAGTATGGACAAATTAAAGAAATCAAGGAAGCCAGTGCGGTCCAACTTTACGAAGTTAATAAAAGAAATAGAAGATACTTTGCAGGCTAAATGTGATGATTTAGATAGCCTGTTATCCTTTTTAGATAAATTAGAAGCAAAACATGAAGAACTCTCATTAATCGATAAACAAATCTTAGATAATTTATCTGAAGACAAAACTTGTCTACAAGATGCCTTCGATTCTGAATATGAGCAAATAGACAAGTATAATACAAATTATTGGGACGTAAAAAATAAACTATCTAGATACATAAAAAAATTAGAAACAGAGAGCAGTCAGGATACCTCTTTGTCATTAGATAGTATGGCCACAAGAAGAAAGTTTAAATTACCAAAATTAGAACTTAAGCCCTTTAATGGTGAAATAAAAAACTGGTTATCCTTTTGGGGTCAATTTGAAAAAATCCACGAAGATTCCGAAATAGTAAACGAAGATACAGTATCTCATTCAAGCTACCCAAAAGGGATCTAGGGCTAGAGAAATCGTTGAATATTTTCCCCCTACAGCCGATAGCTATCCAGAGGCGATTCAATCATTGAAGGCACGGTTCGGTAGAACAGATATTTTAATCAAAGTATACATACGCGAAGTACTAGGATTCGTTATTAATAATTCTTTGGGACAAGGCCAGAGACTGTCCCTTGTTAAGTTGTACTATAAAATAGAAACCTACCTTCGGTCATTAAAAATGTTAGGAGTATCGAGCAAAAATTATTCTTCGATTTTATATCCATTGGTCGAATCAGCATTGCCTTCAGATATTCTTAATTTATGGGAACGACATCTTGGCACTTTATCTGTTAATAATAAAGATAAAGATCAGGAAATTAATCAATTAGATACTTTAATGAAATTTTTACAAATTGAAGTTGAAATGGAGCAAAAGGTAAAATTGGCTTAGAGTGGGTTTTCTTTCGATAAAGATGTCTCAGTAAACAGAGAACTTAGATTCGATCGTAAGGATAAAAAAATTTCCCTTCCTACGGCGGCCGAACTGTATAATGCAGATGATAAAAAATTGGAAGAACAGTGTGTCTTTTGCGAAAATAAACACCGTAGTCAAAATTGTAGAGCGATATGGAAAATGACACTCGCGAAGAGAAAAGATGCTTTATTAAAAAAGGAGCTTGCTTTCGATGCTTCAATGCCAACCACTTGGCTAAAGCTTGTAAAATTAAAATTAATTGTTCTCATTATGGGAAAAATAACCACCAGTTCATGTGCATAGAAAAGAATAAAATTAACTTAGGCGATAATTCTAAAGAGGATTCTACTCCCAATAAAGATTGTATGCTTGCGAATACAACTTCTAGAAAAAGGGTTTTGCTCCAAACATTGGTTGTACGCATATACAATGGGGGATATCGTACGAAATGTTAGAATTTTATATGACACGGGATCGCAACGGTCGTATATATCAAAATTTGCTGCTAACATGTTAGGATGTAATAGTATAAGTAAAGAAAGAATAGTGCATAGTTTATTTGGGGGTCGACAATGTGAAGAACTGCACGACAGATATTTAATTAATTTGGGAAATATGGATGATAGTTTTCGATGTAAACTTGAGGTATTAGACCAACAAAAGATTTGCTCTGTAATTTCACCTATACCGGAAGGATCCTTTATTAATGAAATAAAACGGTACGGAATTTTATTGACTGATAGAGTCACTAAAACTAATGATTTACTATACGAATTTTCTCCTGATGAAATTCATGTGTTAATTGGTGCAGATGTCGCCGGAAAATTATTTACCGGAAATTTAAAACAATTACAGGGCGGATTAGTTTGCTTGGGAACTCGTTTAGGTTGGACAATTCTCGGGAAAACTGAAGGTTATGAAAATAAAAATATGAACAATCTAGTTTTCTCGCTGCATGTCAAAGAGGCAAAAATTTCCGAGTTATGGCACCTTGACACTTTAGGAATTCGAGATCCTGGAGAGAAAAAGGGTAGAGAAGAGATAGAGTTAGCCACTAAAGAACATTTTCTTAGTAATATAAGAGTAGATGACGAGGGTAGATATGAAGTTAGTCTTCCATGGATACAGGCCACCCTAGATTACCCAGTTACGGAAATATCGCTCGACGTAGATTAAAAACATGTGTCGATTCATTAAAAAAGATAGGAAAATTAGGTGATTATGATCAAATATTTAATGAATGGTTAGACGAGAAAATAATAGAAAAAACTGATCAGAGAAAAATGTTAGGTAGTGAGCATTTCCTTCCTCATAGAGCAGTGCTTAAAGAAAACTCCACTACAAAGGTGCGGCCGGTTTTTGATGGTTCAGCTCAGGAAAAGGACTCACCATCGATAAATGATTGTATTGAAAAGGGGCCTAACCTCGTAGAACTGATTCCTTCTGTTTTAAACAGATTTAGATTGGGTAAAATAGGGGTAATTGCTGACATAAAAAAGGCTTTTTTACAGATTGGCATTACAGAAAAAGATCGATCATTCTTGAAATTTCTATGGTATGAAGAAGGGGACCCTCAAAAGTTGATAACGCTTCAACATAGAAGAGTAGTATTTGGCATTTCATGTAGCCCCTACCTTTTAGGGGACACGTTAGAATATCATTTAAAAAATTCACCTGAACAATTTAAAAACACTGCGTTAAAATTGTTAGATTCATTTTATGTAGACAACTGTGTTACGAGTGTTGATAATAAGGAATAGCTGAACAGATTTATCGAAGAGTCAAAAACTCTTCTTAACAATGCTAAATTCGAGCTTCGCGGGTGGAAGCATAGTTTTCGAGAAGTTTTTACAGGGGAAAATGTCCCTGTTTTAGGGCTAATGTGGGATTTTAGAAGGGATACACTAGCAGTTGATTTAAAAGAAATTTCAGAGGATGATCGCCTAGTAACTAAAAGAAACATTTTATCGTCTGTACACAGAATTTTTGATCCTATCGGATACACATGTCCTGTAACATTAGAACCTAAAATATTATTACAGTAGTGTTGGAAAGCTAAAGTGACATGGGACACGGAATTACCTGTTTCTATCAAGAAAAAAATTGAAAAATGGAAAAAACAATTAGGAAAATTAGGGACTATTGAAATACCTAGGTGTTTTTCTCGAGATGCAAATAAGTTGCATTCCGTGCACGTTTTTTGCGACGTTAGTAAAGTAGCGTATGCTACGTGTATATTTATGCGGACCGAAAATGAGAACGGTGGTTTCTGTCAGTTGGTTCAAGCAAGAAGCCGAGTTGCTCCTATGAAAACAATTTCCATCCCGAGGTTGGAATTATTGGCTTGTAATATTGAGGCTAGATTAGCAAATAGTGTCAAAACTGATTTGAAATTAGATAACATTGCCATTTTTTATTGGACTGATTCGGCCAATGCTCTTTACTGGATAAAAAGAAATGAAAATTGGGCACCTTTTGTTAACAACCGAGTGTCCGAAATTCGCTCATTAAGTGATCCTTCAAAATGGCACTTTATTCCTGGCCAATTGAATCCTGCAGACCTGCCTTCAAGGGGTTGTACCGCTGAGATTTTAGCTCGAGATAAATGGTGGGAAGGACCGCAGTGGTTGAGAAAACCAATGGACGAGTGGCCAAAATCAGAAATGTTTCCCGATTTCGAGACTATCGATGCAGAAAGAAGAAAAACAATTATTAGTGCCAACAATGTAGATGTTCACAGGGAACAATTTTACACTAGAATTTCTTCCTACGATAAATTAGTAAAAGTAATCGCGTGGATATACAGATTTTACAAAAATTATAAGAAAGCTAAAGAAGAGAGGGAATTTAAAATTTTAACTGTAGAAGAGCAGAATGAAGCTGAAAATGTATTATTTAAATTAGTTCAAAAATCGCTTACTGGTTCCCAAGATAAACGTCTAAAAGCATTCAGACCATGACAGATTCGGCTGGAGTTCTGCGGCTGAAATCACGCATACATTTGAGAGAGGATCTTATGAATTTCAGATTTCCTATTATCCTTCCACATGACCATCCCGTAGTCGAAAAATTAATTAGATCTAGACACTTGAAACTAGGACATGCCGGGGTACAAATTATGATGTCTAATTTAAGGGAAGATTTTTGGATCTTAAAATTCCGAAAAACTATCAGAAAAATTATTAGAACCTGTGTAAGATGTAGACGACACGATTTTAAACCAGTAGAAATTTCCACTTCTCCCTTACCTGAAGATAGAGTAAGAGAAGCTGCCAATTTCCAAATTGTTGGTCTGGATTATGCCGGTCCACTTATTCTTAAAGAAAATAGGAAAATCTGGCTAGTAATATACACTTGTGCTGTTTTTCGAGCAGTTCATTTTGAATTAGCTACCTCATTATCAACTGAAGTGTTTTTACTAACGTTGAGAAAATTCATAGCCCGTAGAGGCAGACCTTCTATTATCTATACAGATAATGGTAAAAATTTTGTAGGAGCAGAAAATTTGTTGAAAGAAATAAACTGGAATTCAGTACAAAATGATAGTATATCAAGGAAAATTATTTGGAAATTTATACCTCCTTCAGCTCCGTGGTGGGAGCGATTGATTGGCCTAACCAAGAGAATACTCAGAAAGGTTTTAGGAATAAGTTCGCTGAATTATGAAGAAATACAAACCATTATATGTGACCTAGAAAGTGTTATCAATAGTCGCCCCCTTACTTATGTGCCAGAAGATTTGAATGATCTCGTACCTCTCACTCCGTCCATGTTCTTGCAAGCAGTGAAAGGTAGTGGTACACCCGATATGATATTCTAGATGCTAAATCATTGAACAAAAGGCTTGTTTATCAACAGAAAATAAGACAAGACCTTCGTAAACGATTTAGATCAGAATATTTAGGCCAATTGCGACAACCTAGCAGATGGAAGAAAATACAGAAACCTTTAGCAATAGGTGATGTTGTGATTGTTTCCAGTGGCAATAATAAAAGAATTGATTGGCCTCTCGCCAAAGTGACTGAAATTTTTCCATCTAAGGATGGGCACATCCTCTTAGTGAAAATAAGAATGAAAACTGGGGAATATTTAAGACCTACAAGCAGGTTAATACCCTTAGAAGTATCACAAGATAACGACAGTATGAGAAACCATTTCAAGGACATTAAAAAGAAACAAGATTTTAATGAACATAAAGGTGCTAGTAATCCTCCTAGTGGTTCAATCAGTGACAGTACGTCGGACGTTTCAGTTCATCGTTCCAGATATGGGCGTGTCATAAAACCTCGAACTAATTGGAAGATTTGAGTTCCAGACTCTGAAACTCAAAGGTGGGAGGATGTTGTAAATTGGAATACATTTCATTTACATCATCCAAACCCCTTTTCTGCTTAAACTTATGCAAGATCAAAAGACAATTACACCTACGCAGTGTAGAAGTAAAATGTACTTTGATTCGCTGTAAAAGAGACTGAAAACTGTGGCGCATGCGCGCAACATTATGTTTTTTTTTCGTAACTTGTTCAGAACATTTTTATTAGAACTTTAAGTTTAGTTTTAGTTTAGTTTGTGATTATGATTTTTTGAGAGCGTGTCGCTCAGTTAAAAAGCTGTAAATAATGATTTGTGTTCGTCGTGTTATTTGTTATTAAATAGAAATGTATAATAATATACTGAATTTTATTTGAGTCAAGATTATTCTCTCGTGAAAGTTTGTTTTGCTAAAATATAATTAATCATGAAGATCCGGAGCACCGATGTCCCGTTGGAATGTAGAGGTAAGAAAATTGATATCTTACCAATTTTTTTTAGAAATCAATTATATTAAAATTGATTATTTACATGTTGTCATCTCTCGATTGAATTAGTAGTATAGGCAGTCGGAGTTGTCACAACAACGATATAAAGTGTCATCTGGTAAAGGCTTTACCAGAGTGAAATATTTCAAATGTTCGGTTCCTTAATGTTTTAACAAACAAACAAAACAACCCAACTGCTTAGCATTGTATATTGAGAAAATATATGCACAAAAGCAATAATATTATGAACCAAAATTATATAACTGACAGCTAAACTGAACCAAAAATTTCAGCTAAATTGAGTAATATTTTAACACTTCAAATAAAATTAAGCACATATTTTAGAAATATTTTGACAACTATAAAAAGAGACATCCTTTACAGGAAAAATAAGCTAAGAATATTAATTTCATGGAAATAAAATAAAATACAAAACAAAAAAAAAAACATAATCCATCACACGCTCATTCTTTTAACATGAGCGAGGAAAATTTGAGACCTTGCTGAAAAACAGCCTTATCTAATGTAAGAATTATTCAAAACTCAAAGAAAATTCTCAAAATCAATAATTTATAAACTAAGTAAGATAAAAATATGACTTTTGCTGAGAAGGGATAGAACTGAAGACGTATTTTTATGATTCCAAAAACTAGTATTAGAATAGTTCTTTCTTTACCAAAATAAAGATATGTTTTAAATATTAATTTGGAGTTTGGTGCGATATAATTAAAGTAAAAATAAAATACAACGTTAAAACACCAGTATAATTGAATTTACAGCATACCGGTTTCGGTAGCATATAGCATACCCTCCTCAGTGCTGAAGAAAATGGAAATTTGCTCATATATATAGAAATGATCGAGGATTCAAGAGACAGGTTTATTAACCAATAGGAAAACGGAGGGTTCCAGGCAAACAGCCAATAGGAAAATAGATAGGAAATGGAATAATGGAGGATTCAAGTGACAGATTTATTAGCCAATAGGAAAAACGGAGGGTTCTAGGCAACATCCAATAGGAAAATCGATAGGAAATGGAAACGCTATGGTGAGAAATAGTTTAAAAAGTTAAGAAAAATTGGTTTTAATGTAGTATTTCCAGAAGTCTGATAATGGTGGAATAGCAAATTCACAATTAACAAGATTTCCAAGATTTTTATGAATATGGAATGCTTCAAGGAAATTAAGTTCGTGTACAGAAGTAGGTTTAGATATTATTTTAACCGAACTGAAGTCGAAAACGTGATTCATCTCCCAGCAATGTTTTGCAATAGAGGATTTTTTGATTTCTTGTTTTTCAATATATTGTTTATGTTCTTTAATACGAAATTTAAGACTACGTTTGGTTTGTCCAATGTAAGAAAGACCGCACTGACAATTAATATTGTAGATACCCCATGAATTCTATAATTCAATAGGATCTTTGAGTTTGGAAAGGGTGAGTTTGTTGGTAGGGGAAAAGATTATTTTGAAGTCAAATTGTCTAAGAATTTTAGCAATGGAAAAGCTTGATTTAGGAAAGAAGGGTAACACAATATTGATATTTGAACGAGTAGAAGACTGAGATGAGTTTGAGGAACGAGGATTCTGCGAGGATTATTTCAAAGTAATTTCTATAGACAATCTGAAGGTTTAGCTATGGGCTCGCCCCTGTCTCCCATCCTCGCAGACATATACATGCATTATTTTGAATGCTCCCTTTTCAATAAATTTTCTTTCCCCTTCTGGATTCGTTATGTTGATGACACATTCACTTTACTTGACACTTCTCGTTACACTATTGATGATATTCTTGGCATCATGAATTCTATTGATATTAATATTCAATTTACTTATGAAACCGAAAATAATGGCTCGCTCCCATTCCTGGACACCCTTGTCATTCGCACTGCTACCGGTTTCTCTACATCTGTCTATCGTAAAAAGTTCGCTGTTTCACTACCACCCCATGCTCGTTCTTGTCATCCTCCAAGCCAAAAATTAGTCGCATTTTATACATTTATAAATCGTGCCCTTCATGTTTGCTCGGATTCCCGGTCATTTAATAGTGAAATTCAATATATTAAAGCAATTGCAGTTGGTAGAGGTTACAACCCTTTTATGGTTGATACTGCGCTTTTTAAACTGCAGAATCCTCGTTCCTCAAACTCATCTCAGTCTTCTACTCGTTCAAATATCAATATTGTGTTACCCTTCTTTCCTAAATCAAGCTTTTCCATTGCTAAAATTCTTAGACAATTTGACTTCAAAATAATCTTTTCCCCTACCAACAAACTCACCCTTTCCAAAATAAAAGATCCTATTGAATTATCGAATTCATGGGGTATCTACAATATTAATTGTCAGTGCGGTCTTTCTTACATTGGACAAACCAAACGTAGTCTTAAATTTCGTATTAAAGAACATAAACAATATATTGAAAAACAAGAAATCAAAAAATCCTCTATTGCAAAACATTGCTGGGAGATGAATCACGTTTTCGACTTCAGTTCGGTTAAAATAATATTTAAACCTACTTCTGTACACGAACGTAATTTCCTTGAAGCATTCCATATTCATAAAAATCTTGGAAATCTTGTTAATTGTGAATCTGCTATTCCACCATTATCAGACTGCTGGAAATACTACATTAAAACCAATTTTTCTTAACTTTTTAAACTATTTCTCACCATAGCGTTACCATTTCCTATCGATTTTCCTATTGGATGTTGCCTAGAACCCTCCGTTTTTCCTATTGGTTAATAAACCTGTCTCTTGAATCCTCGATCATTTCTATATATATGAGCAAATTTCCATTTTCTTCAGCACTGAGGAGGGTATGCTATATGCTACCGAAACCGGTATGCTGTAGATTCAATTATACTGGTGTTTTAACGTTGTATTTTATTTTAAAGATATATTTTAAGTTCTGTACAGGTGTAAAAGGAATATAAAAAAGAACAGCTCTAATCAATAACACACAGGTGATCCAAACAAAATCGAAAAAAAATTTAAAGTCTATAATTTATTAATAAATAATTAATTAGTCATTAACAAACTAATGAGGATAAAAAATTGACATTTGTAGAGAAAATATTTGAATAAAAGCCGCATTTTTGGATCCAGATATAGCAAATTAACAGTAGAATAGCTCTTTTTTTTCATAGCAAAGTCTTTTTTCCAAACAATCCTAAAGAAAGACGAAATTTCCACATTCGTATCGTTTCTTAATACGATTCTGTGCCTGTGTCATTTTTGTAATAGTTTTTACGAATGAAACAAAATCAGTAACAATAGAATAAGAAAAGTTTCTTACCCAGCCAGAAATCTTTTCCAACATCTCCAAATCCATCTTTATAACTTTCCCAATTCTGAAAGAAGTAGTCTTTTGATGAACCGAAATCGCCCCTTCTCTGTATAACCTTGTAAAATAAAAAGTAATAGTCTAAATGCAATGAATTTTTATGGATACATACATGGAGAGGGCTAAAATCCGAACAAAATTTACATATGTAAAAAGAGAAAAGCTGTAATTAGTTGCAAATAAATTCTTAATACATTAATACAGTTGTTCCTAAATTTTATTGTTACGGGCCCCCATCTTATGGCGTTAAGTTTATGGTGACCTACCTTCTACATAGGTATGCATAGAGATTCTTTAGAATAAATATCCTTACCTGACCAGGAAATAAGGCAAACAATAGTGTAAGTTTGTGATCGAAGATCGCACAAAAGGTTTTGTGTAATATTCCTTTCAAAACACTTTATATTCTTTCTTTAATAAATTAAAAAAAATTCATTTTCCAAACAAAACAAATCATATTTTTTATAAAGTAAAAAATTACCCGTCTATTTTTTTGTTTTTCGAATATATGAACTGGCCCGATAGCGGGCGAAGTCCGCTATTATACTCTGTCATAATAATATCCGTCATGTAGACTAAATGCGATATTAAAAAGAGTAGTTTTACCCCTTCTCCCTTCTTTATTAACAATCCATACTGGCATTATTAATTAAATCATTGTCTATTAGCGTTTTATGTCTTTTTTCTACTGGGGGGATGGGGAGTTCTGCCCCCTACGAGCTACGTTCGCCAACCCCCGTTCTGACACCGCAAACTTTAAAAACACGCTAATTTGATTTGAAGTTTTTGCTAATTTGAGGTCTAAAATGATTACGGAAGATTGAATTACCAACTATATTGCAGTTATATAGTTGAGTTGTTAGTTAGAGTTGTTGAGTTATATAGTTGAAGCACATCGGTAACATCAGTTGAAGCCCATCTGAAATTCATCGGTACAATCGACAGATTAAACAAATTTTAAAAGTTTTTTTTTTTACACCAGTGTTATGATGTAATCATATAGGATATGTGAAAATCGGCGATATATTCATGCGAATATTCTTTACTGAATTAACAGTTACTCTTTCATTTCAACCGCATTTCCTCTTCATTGAATTTTAATGTTAAAATTATCGCTAACGTTCAGGGTTAATTTTATCTCGGCAGGTGTATTCTCACACATTTCATAAACTATTGCTCCCATGTCCTATAATGTTCGCATAATCACATGCTCCCTTTCATATCTGTAAGTAATTTTATGGTCTCTGCCAGGGTTATTATAAAATATTTAAGTGGCAAAACCCTCTCTGCACCAACCTGTTTGAATCAAAACATTAACTTACATTTAACCGTTATTCTCATTGACACATTTTTGGCGTGTTCCTGTCTCACCTTGGCTCCCATTGTAAGTGTTGGTTTAAAATTCATGTAATATTTTGTCTTGGTGCTGAAAGGATATTATTTTAAAGGGGACCACCCCATCTTCACCTTCATTTTAACAGCTGACTAATAATAAAATGTTTTCTATCTATATACAAGTTTTGTCTTACATGGATAATATTAGTTAGTTTCCCGTGTGATAGATTCCTGGGTTTATCGCGTCTTTTATTCGTAAGTTATTCAGAATTTATTTTAATCTACCCACTGTACAAATATTGTTAGCCATTACTCGATCATGCTAAAACCTCAACTCAACACTATCATAAGTGTGATATGGTGACGTAATTTCAGATTTTAAGTTCCAACACATGTTTCTGTTTTCGTGTTTTATTTTATCACTATCACTGTAACTTAATTTCAAAATCATTGTTAAGTTAAAATAAATCCATATTACGTATTTGTTAGTGTGTAACTGCGTCATTTAAATTAGAATGGCATCGTAAAAAGATAGCACAAAATTTTAGTTATTTTGTTACAATTGCAGGATATTTTACAGATTCAGAATCCACTTTAAGTTCGATTTCGTGGAATCTCTATGGTCCTCGGATGCATAAAACAACTGTTTACAAATTAGAAATAAACAGAAACAGGTGCCAGGCTAATATGAAGATTTTATTGTTCAGTATGAAGATTTTATATGTAAGACTAAAGTTCAGAGAAGTCAAAGAAACTTACCGTCCAACCTCCACCATCTGTGTCCATATCGCAGTATACGTTGAGATGTCTGCCTTCTGTCAATCTGTTCATCGGCCATATCTCATAAACGCCACTTTTGTTGGAGCCCATCTCAAGTATATCAGCACAGTCCACAGGCTGAACGCCATCGAATGTCATTTTCGAATGCATGCGAATTTTTGGGCCTTAAAATGGAAAAACAATCGACAATACAGAAAAAACAATTCTGTAAATAAAGAATGCAAAATTGGAATACAAATGTATTTTTTTAACCTTATCAAAACTTTGACTAATAAAACAGTTACGCGTTTCCCCGAAATAATGTTTTACCCCTATAAAAAAATCACATAACATATTACTGTCAATAGAACAATTTTTGCCCAATAAGTGTTTATATTATATTTCGCACATCGAAATAGGAAAAATTTGCAGTGTGATATTATTGCCGTAGAAATATTGATATTACTCTATCTGCTAACATTCTGAGTTTTCGTTTAAATCAAATAAACAAATTTTGATTTACTTGAACAAAACCAGGAAGATTTAAATGTATATATTATATTGCAATTATGCAATTTACGATTCATCGGCACTGCACAAGCAGAAATTACGAATTCACTGAAGCATAATGTCGATCTTGAAAGACGGCATTTGAGATGCTTATATGAATGAAGCTGTTTTGCCAGAATGACAAGTGTGGTGCGATTAGAGCATTCCGCCCGATGAGGTACTTACACCTAACTTTATACATAAAATTTTTTAATAAATGTTGCCAGCATGATTTAACCTTTAACTGGCAGTTTTAACGCCTTTTTTGCTACTTCTATTTTTTTAAAAGAAAAATATGCATTATTTAATCGAAGATTTACTTACGATTAAATACGACAAATTTTGCTTTTGAAAAATGCTGGCAGAAAAAAAAGCGTAAAAGTTTGCAGCTATGGTTCTAATCTTTATCCTCCGACAGTACTTTAAAATACCATTAAAAAAAACTTGCTACAAAAATCATTATCATTTTGATTGTCACTAAAACAATTTTGGTCGAGTTATACATAGTCTACTTCACCATGTTCCGAAAGTATTGTTACAAAGTTAAAAATGTTTTAAAGAATAATTTCTTTTCCAATTGTTGAGTTTCCTTTATGTTGATGCACACGGAGTGGGAAGTTTCCATTCTGAATAATTTCCGTATTTACTACATTTAAGCCCGATACATTTGTACATTTTCTAATTCTAAAAGGTACTAAAAATACTATTTGCATGAAAGGATTTGGATACTTCTTGTGAATCCCCAAAATCCCTGGATGAACATGTATATTATTATTATATATTTATTTGTGTATGGTTATTTATTGGTATATTAGAAATATAAAAATAAGTAACGTTTTACGTATTGAGTTTATCTATTTCAATAGATTAAATTCTCCTCAAATTTATCGAATGATTCCTCCAAGAGATTTTCGAAATATCAGAAAAAAAGCTTACGGGCGTAAAGGACACAAAGTATTAACGTGTCTGTTGTACAAATGTTATTATACAATAAGTTATTAAAATTATTTTTTAAATAATGAAAAGTGTTCAGCTTACATGTTGGGATGTTGTGTTTCGCTCTCACAATCATGTCTATGGCCAAATCCAAGTAGGAGTCGCACATCTCTTTCTGCACGCAAGTTGACGTCACATTGCAATAGATACTGGAAGCGGCCAATAGCATGAGAAGTACTGAAGAAACAAACCTAAATAGACAAAATTTGTTTAATCAAAATTTGTTTAATTGCATTTTTATGGTGGGAGAACTACATTGGAATACATACAGTATCCATGTAGGTATAATAGTTACAGTGCGTATCAAGGAAAGAAAGATCTTTATTTTCAGGTCGTTTTCAATAAAATATCAACAAACAGGGTTCACCAGTATTTTCTTTATAGAAAAAGAAATCTAGGTTAAATACACGAAACTTCGCCTTCTTTTAAGGAGAGATTTTTTGTAAGAAAATACAGGTACCGAAGAATTTCCTGATCGCAAAATTCTAGGTGCCGTACGAACCCTGAACAAAGGTGCCATTACATTCGGAATAATTTTTTCTTTCATGAATATGGACACAATGTTTAAAGTAGGATTCTTATACATATTAAAATATGTACAAACATTGATTTGTCTACCCTCATTTGACACCCTATTTGAGTTCTTTGGAACAAAGCAACCTGTAAAAATGCATGATTTATATGTGTTTTTGTTATATCTTTATATAATTACTACACCAAAGTTTGAGGATGCTGATCTATACTAATATTATAAAGAAGTAACGTTTGTTTGTTTGTTTGCTTGTAGGGATAATTTCTAGAACTACCGAACCGATTTCAAAAGTACTGGTGGCAAATTGAAGATGTTAGGCCCTGCTCCAACAAACGCTATATTTTATGCCGAAGTCACTACTCCCAACGGTGTGCAGGAGAGAAAAACGTTCTAAAATTGCAATTTTTGTGGTAATGAGGAATCTAGGTACTTGAAATTTGGCATAGTAGTTACTTATATGATGTAAATACTCTCTAAGACGGTTTTAACGGTTTCTAAAAATTTCGAAATTTAAAAGGGTGAAATGCGCGAAAAGCGTTCTGAAAAGTTCTAAATTACGATTTCTATGGACTTGTTAATGATAGAATTTTGAAATTTGATAGGGGTGCTAGCTACAAGACGGAAATACACACTCATAACAGTTTAAGAAAAAATCGAAATTTAAAAGGCTGCAGGAGCGAAAAACGCTCTAATGTTGTAACTTTTGTGGTATTGAAGGATCTAGAAACTTGAAGTTTGGCATGGGGGTTATTTATTGTTTTTTTAAATATTCGAAATTTAAAAGAGTGAAATGAGCGAAAGGCGTTCTCAAAACGTAATATGATAACTGTTTCTAAATTATGATTTCTGCGGGATTGTTAAGGCTATTAACTTGAAATTGGACATGGCTGCTACTTTTAAGACACACATAGAAGTGTTTTTTTAAATCAAAATTTAAAGAGGGGAAAGTTTCGGAAGTCGTTCTAGAAACATTCTAAATTATGATTTGTATGGAGTTGTTAGGGGTAGAAACTCGAATTTTGACATATCTGTTACCTTTAATCCATATCGTACCAAGCATTGAAAAAAATTATATATTTTTTTTATACAATCTTAAATATGTATTTCTCTAAGCCTATGTATACACATAAAATCAAAAAACTTACAAAACTTTTATTAGTTTGATCGGTACAGACTGTCCTAAAAATAATACAATGGTTGCTATCCGTTGCTATTCGTTGTTACTTAGGTGGAATAGGTGAAAACATCTTAGGCATTGTCCAACGTTACATTTTTTACAAATAGTTGTCGGTTTTGCTGTACAGGTTTTTAGCTGGCATCGTCTTTGTCAAATTTCTGGGGTTTTTTAAAATAAAATGTTCATTCATTTTTAACATTTAAAAAATATTCATTAACCTGTTGAACACCTAGTTTTCTGCCAGACGGTTTCCTTGGAATAGAAAATCCCAAATACGCAACTGTTATATGTCTTCAAAAATCAAGAAAGCTGACACTATCATCACTAAATAGGTGATTGAGCTTCCATGGAGCAACTGATACTGTTTCATGTACATTAACAAATAATATTAAAACTAAACCACATGAAAGAAAAAGAAATTTCCATCAATAAATGAAAATGTACTCGAGATATTTTGTGCTGCCCGGTATATCATCTGTGCAAATTACACATACCAAGCAATAGACAAAAAGTTACTTTAATTAGAAAACGTACCGCAACTTAAAACGCACTTACAGCAATTATTGTTCTTGGACAGTACTTACTCTAAACGAATTCTTTTGTGTGTCCCTGTAAATGAACGTTGAATGCTATGCACACCATATTCTATGGTAATACTCTTTTAGCATAGCTGAGTGATATATATCTATTTAAGCTTGTTTAAAATAGTGTAACATCATTTATATTCATCGGAAATGAGACCGTAATGTAACTGCATTCTTTTGAGTTGAATTCTTTTTAAGTGAACTATGAAAGCTACATATATTTCAATTTCAATACTGAACATCTCCTAGTAAACCTGATTAACATATATCGATTTCATGGCATTCCGAGTATATTCACGTGAGTTAGAGCACGGACAGACGCAGACATACGGCAGATAGACAAACTGAAATCATAAGCACATTTTAACTATGTCGGAAGGTGTTAAAAAAAGGGGGGGAAATGTTAATGAAGTTGATATGCCTCTGTCACACAGGCTGTTAGGTGCTTGCATTAGTTGTAGAGTAGCAATGTTTGAAATGTAACAGAGAAAGAAAGGACTATCTCCATTAATAACTGATGGGGATTAGATAGTAGTGGATTGTATCATCGTCCTATTTTCAGGACAGTCGAAACTGACAAAGAAAATGTATCTCCTAGATTAGTTTTCTGACAATTTCTTTTTGCTGGTATAAAGGTATGAAATAATACTTCAATAAATTTATATGTGTGAATTTCTTGGAGCTCAATACTTTAAAAACATTGTTAGTTGAAAAAATAATAAAACAATATGAAAAAAATCGCCATTTAAAAAATTTAATAAAAAAATCCAACATTAATTTAAACTTGCGATAAAGACAAATACATCTTTAAATGACCCTTGAATAATAAATCGTCTTTAATTTGAATTAAATAATTCAAGAGAATTTATATACACTCTGCTTATGCGTGCTGTCCTATTTTTAGGACGATGAGGAGATATGGGTTAAGCCGTAAATGCTCAAACAAAACACTTTTAAACAAAATTCGAAATTCAAAATGGTGAAGTGAGCGAAAAGCGTTCTAAAAACGTTCTAAATACCACTTGGCATTTTTCAATAATTACGCGTGCAAAGCCACAGGTTTTGCTAGTGTTAAATAAACTTGACAAACTCTTACTTATATCTTCCAAGAAATCATCCGATTGAAATGTTTCTTTTAAAAAAAGATATATATTGAATGGACACAAACATAGTCCGAGTATATTTTAATTTAAAAAAATATTTTTTGATATGAAAAATCTTTAATAAATTCGTATTGGAAAAACTATGAAATGTGACTTTACATAAAAAGAATGAGCCTTGTCAAAAGCATGAGTTTGCAAGATTTCCGTTCATTTCCATTACTGTTTGTCGAGATACACTTTTTTACGGTCTAAAGCAGATATTCTCAACGTGGAGCGTACGCCTCACAAAGGGGCAATTTCATTTTTTGGGGGGCAATTCCAAATTTGTTTCTAACCCTTTCCGTATCAGTTTTTTTTCTTATTATGGAAAAGTAATATTGCAAATAAAAATAACAACAGTAAATAAACAAAATTTAAATAGAAATAGAGAGTCAAATAGATATATATGATTTTAATTAAAATACACTATAATATTTCGGGTTAACATCGTAATTTACAATTTTTCACACGACTTATTTTCGACTATTTTTTGAATGAGAATTATGTTTTCATTCGTTCTGATATGTTACAAGAAGAAACTTTTACACTTGAGAAACTAGTTGAAGGCATATCTAAAACTGTCTTGAACACATTTAATCTAAAAAATATTTGAAATAGCTGAACGAGGAACTGAAAATCGTATAAAATGTATAAATGCCAAATGTGCGAGAAAAAGCCAAATGTGCCAAATGTGAAAAAGAAATGGATAAATGATACATTTCTTAATGCAGGCTTCAGAAAAATAATTGCAGACCAAATGCAGTAGATAATTACATATCACGACAGCATTAAGTTTTAAAATAAGGCTATACAAGTGCGTTATGATGAGAAAGAAATATACCTACTTAAAATTGACAAATATCATGTTTCTTGATCTTGTGTATTGTGTTACTCATAATGAAATCAGTATGTTCAAAAATATTCTACTAGTTCTTAATGAGTTATTAAAATCTATTATAAAATGTATAAATGCCATTAAATTTAATACCAAATGTGAAGAAATTCTGTGAAGGAAGAAATGCAAACCATATAATACTAATTAAGACATTTATTTCACACATTTACGTTAGAACATTTGTTTCACACTGGGGTAAGTTGCCAAGGATCCACAAACCTCTTTATGGCATAAAAGCGTAGAGGTATGGTCTCAATGCATTTACAGAATTATTATGTTAACACTCAACGGACGGGTCACGTGAATTTACATGATATTTGTATATTGTAATTCCGCCCACGCGCGGTACTTTTGCATTTCGTGTGTTATATTATTTCACAAAAAACATACTCAAAATTCCTATTTTTATACTTAGAGTACACTCTTAATTCAAAAGAAAGAATTATTAATTCAATAAAAAAACGTAATGTGTAGAGTGGACATTCAGTAGTCCTGAGTACTGGATTTCTTAAAGTGGAACACTTTGCGAAAAAAACTGGTTTGAAAAATTATCTGTATTGGAGCTATATGCAAAACCACAGAGTAAAGAGAGAGAGGCAATGAACCGTAAAATCGGCTTGCAATATGAAGCCGGTTACCGTTCAAATCATTAAACCCAAGGGCTGATTTCATTGGACGGAGAGAGGCTGCACGTGGGACAAGGACTGGATTCATTGGACGGGGAGAGGTTTTCAAAGCAAGTCGCCAGTTGTTTGGGCCCTAAAGGGTTGCATTTTCAGCGTCACGCCAAACGTAAACATTTCATCTCTATTTATTCTCTGAACTCTGTGATGCAAAACACTCCGATTTTGAATCAAACTAGAAAAATACCTTTAAAATGGGGGATTTGAGAACTTTTCCATTGATTGTAATTCTGTCACGTGATATTTGGTTTAGTGGCTGTTAAAGTTGTTACTTTTAAACCGGCAATATTAATTTCTTCAATTATCTTTTTTTTTTAAATAATATAAATGAAATACACTCAAAAATGTTTTCTGGGTGTCATATTATAATCTCGTACAATAATTTTTGGAAAAAATGAACTGAAGTGATTTATTATAATTAATAAAATACTCTTGAAAATATAGTTTTCTTATCCAAACTGTATAATTATTTTAATTCAGATTTACTTTATGTAAACAAATATCATTTGTTGTTTGTATTATTATTTACTAGCAAAACCCGCGGCTTTGCTCGCGTAATTCTTGAAAAATGCCAAGTGCTATTCGTTGGCCTATTTTCATTAGCGGAAATTTTACTGCCACAGATAATTCAGAAATTATTAATTAAGCCAGAATAATGTCGAAAAAAAGAGAAATTTTAGAACGTTTTTCGCTCTTTCACCCCCCCCCCCCTTTGTGGTAATGTCACCGATATAAAATATAGCTGTTACAGCAGAGACTGATACCATCAATTTGCCGCCATCACTTTGAAAATGGTTCTGTAGCAGAGATTCCATATAGCCTATGTTGGAACAAAGAGTGTCACCATCAATTTGCCACCATCACTTTTGAAAATGGTTCTGTAGTTCCAGAGATTCCATAGAAATTGTAATTTAGAATGTTTTTAGAACGCTTTTCGCTCATCTCACCCTTTTAAATTTCGAATGTTTTTAGAATTTTTTCTTAGAGAGCATTTACGTCTTATAAGTAACTACCATGCTAAATTTCCTGTTTCTAACACCTTCAGTATAAAATAAATCGAAATTTTAGAAATTTTTCGCTGATGCACTCCCCTGGGGGTAGTGGCACCGACATAAAGTTTAGCCTATGTTGGAGCAGGGACTGTCACCATCAATTTGCCACCATCACTTTTGAAAACGGTTCTGTAGTTCCAGAGATTCCATGGAAATTGTAATTTAGAATGTTTTTAGAACGCTTTTCACTCATTTCACCATTTTAAATTTCGAATGTTTTTATAATTTGTTCTTAGAGAGTATTTACACCTTATAAGTAACTATCATGCCAAATTTGATGTTTCTAACACCTTCAGTATAAAAAAATCGAAATTTTAGAACGTTTTCGCTGCTGCACCCTCCTGGTGGTAGTGGCACCGACATAAAATATAGCCTATGTTGGAGCAGAAGTTGTCACCATCAATTTGCCATCATCACTTTTGAAATCGCTTCAGTAGTTCCAGAGATTACCCCCTACAAACAAACAAACAAAAAAACAATCATTACTCCTTTATAATATTAGTATAGATAGATTAATACATAATGTTCATGACACGGAGAAATATTAGTGAAACACAAAATCCATAATAATATAAACATTATTATTTTCTAACTAGGATATATGTTCTATATTTCTTAAAATATTTCAGTACGTACAGGTATTTATTAATATCTGTTCATTTATCATGTATACGTTAAAAGTTGACTTCTATGCCTAACCATCTATAAATATACGTTTATATGAGCACTAGAAAATAATCGCATTCTTCTGATAATCGTAAACGTTATATAGTGAATTGTGCACATCTATATTTTATTTATTTATTTTCAAATGTACATAATATTATGTAACTAGTACTAACTGTGAAAGGTAATTAAAAAAATTTACAATGGAACAACTAACTTTAACTTAAAAAAATATATATGATTTTGTGAATTGTTATTTTTTTGTGTTATAAGTTGTCTGATTGCTATTTCTAATCTCTACAGTATTACAACTCAATTTCTGTGTCATAAGCAAAATATATTAATGTATAATAATATAATAAATAATTAAAGAAATTCATATTTCAATGATTAAAAGTAATCACTTTAATTAACGCAAAAATTATATATACAATGTAAAAGTACAAGAAAGAATTTTAGTATAAGAAAGATAAAATAAAAACGACGAATCATATATGTTATGAAAAAAATCTTGTCAATATTATATGTATCATCAGATTTTTTTTTATAATTACTATTCCTAATGTTAAAAAGTAATTAAATCTCATCTAAAATTTATCTTTAATTGTCATTTATGCGTATTAAAATGCAAAGTAAAATAAAATCTATATCTGGAGGCACGGCAGTGCGTCCGCCAAGTCGAGAAAGCACGCCCGTAAGCATACTTTTCTGGAAGCAACTCAGGGCACTTTTGACCCCCCCATATCTCCGCGCTGGAGTATCCCAAAAATTTGAAACTTCGTTTTTCTAGAGTATTTGGCACACAGGACCAAAATTTAAAATTACAACTCTCTGTCTTTTCTAGTTCAGACGATATATGAACTCAAACATTCGATTTTTTGTCACTCACTCACTCACTCGTTCACGCGTCATCAAAAAGATTAGGTAGATCCCGTAGCCCATGACATGTCCCGTAACTTGACATTTGGAAAAAAGGTAATGTTTAGGATACAAAGAAAGGAAAAATTATAAAATTCGGAAAATTCGAAAGAAAAACATTCGAAAATTCAACAAATACCATCAAAATTGAAAATTGAAAATAATACGATCTTGTAGTCTTAGAAACTCCAGATTTGGTGTGAAGGTAGTGTTTAGCATCCAGAAAAAAAAAACATCAAAAACACCGAAAAAATCGAAAAAAAATCGAAACATTTCAAATAATCCGATTTTGTTGCGCTAGAAACTTGGAATTCCGAATAAAGGTAGTATTTAGGATGCAAAATAAGGAAAAATTAAAAAATCCGGAAAATTCGAGAAATTTTTTTTCAAAAATTCGAAAAATTCGAAAATAATTGAAAAAATTAAAATAATTTGATCTTTTAGCCTTAGAAATTTAAATTCGCGGTAAAGATAGTGTTTAGGATTCAGAATAAGTTAAAATAAAAAACGCAATAAAATTCGAAAATAAAATAAAAAAAAAATCGAAAAAAATCGAAAAAATCGAAAAATAAGGAACATTTGAAAATAATTCGATTTCATAGCGCTAGAAACTTGAAATTTGGAATAAAGGTAATATTTAAGATACTAAATAAGGAAAAATATAAAAATATGGATAGTTCGAAAAATAGCCATAAATTAGTGCAGACGATATATGAACTCAAAGTTTCGATTTTTTGTCACTCACACACTCACTCACTTTCCCGTCATCAAAAAGATTACGTAGATTCCGCAGCCATAGAAATTTAAAATTTGGAATAAAGCTAGTGTTTCGGATACGAAGAAAGAAAATATTACAAAATCCGGAAAATTCCAAAAAAAAAAAAAAATACATTCAAAAATTCAACAAATTCGAACAAAATTGAAAATTGAAAATAACACGATCTTGTAGTGTTAAAAACTAAAAATTTGGTGTGAAGGTAGTGTTTAGAATTCAGAAAAAAAAAAAAAAAAAAAAAAAAAAAAACACACACACACAAAAAAAAATCGAAAATAAAATCGAAAAATCGAAAAAAAATCGAAACATTTCAAATAATCCGATTTTGTTGCGCTAGAAACTTGGAATTCGGAATAAAGGTAGTATTTAGGATCCAAAATAAGGAAAAATTAAAAGATCCGGAAAAATCGAGAAAAAAAATTCAAATATGCAAAAAAATGGAAAAAAATTAAATTTGATCTTTTAGCCTTAGAAACTTAAAATTCGCGGTAAAGATAGTGTTTAGGATTCAGAATAAGTTAAAAAACGCAATAAAATTTGAAAATAAAATAAAAAAATCGAAATAAATCGAAAAATAAGGTAAATTTGAAAATAATTCGATTTTATAGCACTAGAAACTTGAAATTTGGAATAAAGGTAATATTTAAGATACTAAATAAGGAAACATTAAAAGATATGGATAATTCGAAAAAAAAATCGAACATTTCAAAAATTAAAAAAAAAAAGAAAAAAAAGAAAGAAAGATAGAAAGAAAAAGAAAAAGAAAAAGTGAGAAATTGAAAATAATATGATCTCGTAGTCTTAAAAATTGAAAATTTGATGTAAAGGTAGTGTTTAGGATTCAGAAAAAGAAACATTAAAAACACAACAAAAATCGAAAATAAAATCAAAAAATCGAAAAAAAAACGAAAATTTGAAAATAATTTGAGTTTGTAGAGCTAGAAACAAAATTTGGAATAAAAGTAGTATTTAGGATACAAAAAAAAAAAAAAAAAAAAAAGAAAAGAAAAAATCTGTAAAATAAGAAAAAAGAATTCGAAAAATTGAAAAAATTCGATTTTGTAGCTTTAGAACTTAAAATTCGGCGTAAACTTATTGTTTAGGATACAGAAAAAGGAAAAATTAAAGCACAATAAATTCGAAAATAGAATAAAAAACTCGAAAATGATCGGAAATGTCAAAATAATTCGATTTTGTCGCGCTAGAAACTTGAAATTTGTAATAAAGGATACAAAATAAGAAAAAATTAAAAAATCCAGAAAATTATAAAAAAAAATTCGAAAAAAAACAAAAATTGAAAATAATTTTATCTTGTAGTCTTAGAAACTTAAAACTTAGTGTAAAGTTAGTATTTACTATTCAATAAAAGGAACAATTAAAATATTCGTTAAATTCGAAAAATCGAAATATCTTTAAGAAATCGAAAATGCGAAAACAATTTGATTTTGTACTGCTACAAACATTAGTTTTAAGATAATTGTCCTATTAGCTAGTATAACGCCCCTAATTGTTTTATGTTATTTCCCCCGGATTATGGTTTTCTTTTCTTTCGTTTACGAATTTCGTTATAGAAAAGTCCCGCTATAGACTGGCTACGATATAGGCGATTTCTTTATAGACAGGTTTGTTTTCTTTCACAGGTTGTACTCTATTTACTTCACATATGAAATATGGATTGTTAAATGATGTTAGCCCCACAAACATTTTCACAGCTCCCGCTACCCTCCAGACATATGGCTTGATAGTCCTTTCTAAATAAAATCATGGTGACTCTAAGATTATCTTGATTTATCTTTCAATTGAACCTAAATGATCCTAAGATGACGGATCAAATAATTACTATATTGGCATGACAATCAGGAAACTTAGAATTAAAATCGAAAAATCAATAAATTTATAAAAAGTCGAAAGTTTGAAAATAATTCGATTTTGTAGTCCTAGAAGCTTGACATTTGGCAGAAAGGCAGGGTTTAGTACACAAAGTAAGGAAAAATTAAAAAAATCCGTAAATGAAAAAAAAAAAGTCTAATAAAACGAAAAAAAAAAAACATCGAAAAAATGAATATAGTTGATTTATTGGAAATTTCCTTGGCTTTCTTTTTATACTAAAAAGTACTTTTATGCTAAATATTAAGTATCTATGGCTGCGAGTAATATCTCAGATGGATAGCACCTATCCTGGAAGCAATTGAGAGCACTTTTGACACTTCCCCTCAACTTAGTGCTTGCCTAGGAACCTGAAATCTCTTTTTATCTACAGTACTTTGCAAACGAAACTAAAGCTTCAATTTTTTTATACCTGTAAATAATAGGGACAGAATGTGGGCTTAGCAAAAATCAGTGGATGATCTCCAAAAAGAACCCCAAATCAAGAAAAGGAGGATTACTTACAAAAAGAAGTGAAATCGCATCAAAAACGTCACCTGTAAAAAATGCAGCCAAGTCTCGTGACTCTTTTTCCGTAAAAAGTTCTGAGATCGTGTAAAGCCAAGTTTAGCTATCTTATTAACTCTGAGATTTTCATTCACAAATCACTCCTAGTCTCTACATCTTTAGTTAAATATTATTTTGTGACTTGGCAATTACGTAGCACGAGAATGTGATGTATATAATTAGTCTTAATCAGATAATACCATGCCATCCCATAACATATTAAGGTGTAATAACTTCTCTGTGCAATCCCATTATCTCATCCCATTCCATAACATAGTAAGGTGTAATAACTTCCCCGTGCTGCGTAATTGCCAAGTCACAAAATAATATTTAACTAAAGATGTAGAGACTAGGAGTGATTTGTGAATGAAAATTTCGGAGTTAATAAGATAGCTAAACTTGGCTTTACACGATCTCAAAATTTTTTACGGAAAAAGAGTTACGAGACTTGGCTGCATTTTTTACAGGTGACGTTTTTGATGAGATAAATATTACGCTATCGTACGTGGCACAGAAACGCGATTATTTTTTTTTTTGCCGGTGGCAACAAGTGTTTTGTTTTCACTAATTTGCAAATATTAAGAAAAGTATTTGAGGTATTGATTTAAAACTCATCACACATTATGTAGAAAAAATTTCTGTATCGAAAATGTGATTTTTGTAAAAATAGGGCTGTATTTTTTCTTATTTTTTGCAAAAAACTAGCTACTTTCTAAAAAGGAAAGAAAATAAAGTGCGAAGTCAAACCAAAAAACGTGCCATTTTGTTACTAATTTAAACATTAGCTCCATTGTTTACCTTATGCAATTTAACCTCATTGTTGTCCGCATCTTTATGACGTCAATGTTACTGATGCACATATTTGGGATTTATAATATAAAATCGATAATAATAAATGAATAAAATAATCTTATAGAGTGGAAATTTCCGTCATGTCCTACCTCTCAGTTTTAGAGATTCAAGATCGCTAACAGTTTAGCGTTGCATAAAGATGCATAGACTTTGTTCTAAATTTTAAATTTTGAAACTTACAGAAAATATACGTACCCTTAAAACACAGAGAGAGTTAGAAAGGTGGCTGTTACAGTTTGGCGAATGTCAAAGAGGGTGGGGAAACTATTAAGTTGTCCCCAATTTCCTATCCAGATATACATGATTCAGTGCATCAACTTTTCAGTGTCATCGGTTTTAGGACAGTGACACCTCAAAAGCTTAAAGGAAGAGCCATACAGCGACAAACAATTTGCCACTTGAAATTAAAAATCGTGTTTTACAATGTATGCTAGGATTGGAAAGGGTTTATGAAAGCATTGACATGATCATAAATTATGATCCACAAGACCAACTTGCATATACTGGAGAATTTTTAAACAGTTTAACACCAATTGGAATGCCACCTCATAAACTGAAATGAAGGCCAGGGGTCATCATAATGTTATCAAGAAATTTAGTACCTTCTAAAGGTCTGTGCAAGACTTATAGTTAATAACTTACAGAATAATGATATTGAAGCAAAATAAATTGATTTCAATATTAATGAAACTTTTCTTACCCCACGAATACCACTTATTCCATCAGAGAATAATATGCCTTTTACATTTAAGCGTATACAATTTAGTATCCGATTAGCTTTTTCAATTATCTATACTAATAAAAGAAAGTTTCGCTCTGTGTGTGTGTTTGTTGGCGATGGCTAGGAAAATCTAGCCCACCGAGAAGGCTGGAAATTTAGGTGTGGATAGTCCAAGGTCTGGCCATGTGCACATGAGCCTCAGAATTTTAATATTTTGATAATTAGCCAAGATATTAATTAGATTCTCATTAACCATCGCTTCTAAAATATCGGCTTTTAAATCAAAATGGCGAAAGAAACGGACAGGCGCATTGGATTTGAAACCGGAAATGAACGAATTCGAAATTATTTTACTAATTAGCGATTTTAGGAAAACTAATTGAGATATCCAATTAAAAATTTCTGAGCATATGTAAAAAAATATTCTGTATCTGACTATGTGATTTTTGAAAAATTCGGTTGGTAATTTTTTTTTAATTTACGCAAAAAACTGCCAAAAATCTTCCGGCGCCAATGAAAACGATCCGAGAAATTTTCAGACAGGGATCGGCTTTCATTAAAAACTGAACTACAAAGAGATCTGTTTCTCTGGCCGATCCCTCTCATTTAGTTTGCGAAAATGAAAGGAAATAATTGCCAAATTTTACTAATGAACAAATATTTAGGTAACTAATTAAGATATAGATTTGAAATTGAGCTCGGGAAGGGGTGTCATCTGCCGGCTATTTTAGCGTAGCGTCTTCGTTATGGTCTAATTATCAGAAAAATGTAATTATTTTTTAATGATCGCGTTAATGTACGTGACGGTGGTTCTCTTGAACAAATTATTCATTATATTTGCGGGTATGGGGAGGGAGGGGGTTAACGCCTTTCTCTGAGATTGTAATTATCTTGGGCCCGGGCAACGCCGGGCGGGTTAGCTAGTTATAAATAAATCACAGAGTCAAACTTTTGAAAGAAATTGCTTAGGTTTGTCAAATCCAGTTTTTAGCTAATGGTCAGTTGTATGTTGGTCTTTCAAGAGTTGGATCTTTTGATTCAGTTACTGTAGTATATGTGAGCTTCGAAATTTACAATTGTGTGCATAAAGAAGTTTTCGATGCTGACAAAAAAAAGATAAAAATATTTTGATAATTGTGAATGGTGTAGATACTTTCAATATAATATGTATACACTTTTTTAATTTTAAAGAGTATCCAGTAACTATTGTATGCATACAAATGTTTTTATATGCATGATGCTGAAAAAGTACCTATGTTTTCATATTTCTAAATGGCGTCCGTATCTTATGTTGTGTATATATTTTTTAATTTCAAAGTACCCAGTCCTAAGTGAAGAAGTTTTTATGGGTAGTATTTATACATATAATGCTGAAATTCGTATTCTAATATGCTTATATTTAAAAGAGTAGACACTAGAGCGCAGATGCTCTGCGCGGGATCGACTAGTTAAATTGAAAAATCATAACAAAAAGAGCAATGAAGTAACTAAAATTCATCCAAACATACATAAAAAGTATTTAAAAAATGATAAAAAAAGGTACGTATAACAAAACTACTTTTTGAAAAATCATTCTATTTGTATTAAATACGATATAAAACAAAATAAAGAGTAATTTCTCGAAATAAGAGTGAAATTGCTCATTTTGTCTATTAATTTAGCAAAGAAAAAAAAAATGAATATGGTTTATCAAAAATGAATGAAAATAACTACTCCGTAAGAGAACTGGAATGCACTCCTATAGGATAAGAGCATTTTCAATACTGGAAAGGAGTAAAAAATTACTCAATCTAAGTTAAAATCACTGGATTTTTTAAGGAGAGTTCTATGCATATAAATACTTCGATTAGAAACAATACCATTATTACATACATTCATTTATACAGTGGTTCCCAACCTTTTTCCTCTCACGTACCCCTATCTTTGACTTTTCATTTATGCGTACCCCTTCTCACATAAACGCATTCCCAATTTTTTTGCTTTCGTTCATTAGTAATGTTCTTACGATAGTTATCTATGCTAGATGCAGTTCTCTTCAGAATTCCAATTAACAACCATTTATCGATTTTGAACCACAACATAACATCAGCAGGAAGTCACTCAAAACACTAAATATTACCTAAAGATTTCAAATTAAGTACTCACAAAGAAGGGATGATTCTACACCCGTTAATACAAGTTAATGAATTTTGCTTGAAAAGATTTAATGAATTTTGCTAATGCTGACCAGTCGCACACTAAAATGATGACCTGCTTTCAAATGGGTTTTATGTCAAATCGTAGAAACCAGTAGGCTCGATACGATTCATGTTTTTTTCTGAGTATTTCTAAAATTACCAGAAAAAACAACAACAAAATAACACATGCGAAATCGTAAGATATTATTAGAAGCAGGCGGAGATAATGGCGACATAGGATCAACCAATTACTAAGTTTAGGCATTTTAATTTATTTTATGCGAATAGCCTATTTTAATTTTACACAAGACTCGCTTTGTAAACGAAAAGTTTTTCTATTTTCATTATAAGTTTTATTTTTTGCATTATCTGCCATTACCAATATAATTTTCTCGTACCCCCAACTGTTTCACCACGTACCCCAGGTTGGGAACCGCTGATTTATAATATAAACACGATCAGAGTAAAGCTGTTTGTTCAATAATGGAACTTACAAGTACAAAGCCCATAGGCGGGGCTTCCTGTTTAAAAGAGGAAAACTACCCGTCCACAATGTGTTAAAAACATATTTGTCGCAGAAAAAAAGTTACTAAACTTTTGATTAAACGAGGTAATTGGAAAGTGTGTGATTGAAATATTATACAGAAATTTTCTAATCAGAAATAGTGGTGCTACACTATTTGAAAATTCTACTAAGTGTACGCACCTTGTGTATGATATAGACGTAGCTGTCAACGTGTACGGTGTTTTTGTTGCGACAAAATTTAATACAAAAATTTTCTTTATTTATTCGTTAGATTTCGGCGATTTAATAACACATAATTTACTATTTAATTTTAGAGGTGAGAAAAACCCGTACAAGTTGACAACTATGTATAGTAGAGTTAAGTGTGGGATGGGAATGAAATCGTACTGTTGCTTCGGTGGGGCGTGACATTAAAAGGTTGAAAAAAGGTACCTTATTCCGGTATTAATCAATCACATAAAAGAAAATCCTATGCAACTACCAGAAAATTTATATGAAACTTACTAATAATACCAGCTGGGAAGACCAAGCCTAGCTCGGCCGAAAATAGCCAAAAAAAAAATAAAAAATAGCCAAACTTTAATCTTTTCATAGACTTCTAAGTCTTTTGCAGATCGCAAGATAGCCAAATATCGTCAAATTTAGCGACATTCTTTAATTTGGCGCCAAGCATGCGATTTGGCATTAGTAAAATTAAAAGTAGATTTTCCCGCCAAATCTCGCCAAAGTCGCCAACGTTTCGCCAAATTTGGAAAAATGTTGCCAACATTACGACTGCCAACTGTTCAACAACTTAATAACTGTTTCCACCTTCATACTCATTGAAATACATTGACCCGTAATGGCCCCAAAATGCCCCACTAATCGAAATTTCTCGAACATGTGACCTAGCCCAATGGTTTTCTGGTGACCGAAAACGGTAAGATACAAAATTTCGTCAAAATCCTTAGAGCCGTTTTAAAAATAAAATTTGCATAACCACACACAAGATTTTCTCGTATTATAATATAAGATAATAAAATTACTTGCTAACGTTAAAATAAAGATGTAATTAATGATTAAAGAGATTAAAACATTGCACAAAAAGGCTTAAAATATATTTAATATATAGCTTACATGTTTCGTACACTCAAACGACAACTTCTTCAAGATGGAAAATGATAAACTATTTTTGCAGGGTTTTTCAAAATGATAGACATCAAACACGAGACCACATGTATAATGAAAGCACGTTTTACAGTTTAACCATTTTAAGCACCTCCTTTCATTATACATGTGGTCTCGTGTTTGGTGTCTGTCATTGTCAAAGATTTTGTAAAAATAGAAGGTTACCCGCAGAGGCGTGGCTGTTGTCATTCGTGGGTAATGTACATTAGGTGTTGAAAATTTCGCCAGAGTATTGAAAATTTTCGAGTTTGGTAACATTTATATGTGTAGAGGTAGACGAACCCTTTGCAAATATTAAGCATAACATCAATTAGCAGACGTACCTTTAAATCGATTGGTACCAGTCACATTTTTATACGATAATTTGCGGCACATTTAGTTTATTTCTTTTACCGATTAATACATGGGTATATGAGATATTTGGGTACAGCATGTATGTCAAGGGGAAACATGTTATATCTTACATACTGGGAGACAACTAAGAAAGATATAATCAAAAACATTAAAAAAAAATTAATCTGCATTTAACCTTTTTCTAATTATCTCCAAAGAGTACGTATATTACAATTTCCTTAATACATTTTAGAGGTTAGCACTTGTTTTAATAGACACCTATAAAGAGTTATTTAAAAATTGCATTTATAAAACTAACTGGTTATTTTTAAGGAAGCGAATGTCGGGATTATAAGGACGGTTGTACTCCTAAATCATAAATTAGTGTAAAATCCAAAATCTTCCGAGAAGGGCATTTTTCTGCTCTTTGAGGGTCATTGCAGTCTCGCGCTACCCCAAAAATTCGTCAATGCAAGAGAACGCGGGCATAAGATTAGAAGATTAGTAAAATTAATACACGGTATAATAAACAGGATAATAAATTATACTTCGTAAAATCCAATACAATTAAACATATTTACTCATATCATGTATGTTTAGAATGATAAATAATACAATGAAACATTAAAAAAATGATTTTCTACTTACATATTCAAAAGTGATGTAATTTTCCATTCAAAATCAGAGTTGATATTTCACAATTCTATCGCTTCGGAACTGTGTGCGATCGAGATAAGTTTGCAAGAGCAACTTATTTCATATTTATAGAGCTAGATTTGATTGCGTAGCGAGCAATCTATATCTTCGTGCGCTGACAGTTAAATTAGTAGAAACAAAAAGAGGCCTTATTCTAAAGTAAAAATAGGCGAATGGCGAAAGGAAAAGGTCAATGTCACTGGCCATCTTTCGTTAAAAAAGTATGTTTCATTTTCTCTTTTGGAAATGTTATCCGTACTTCATCTTTGACCTTGCTTAAGCGTTTATTTTCAATTTAACCGGATGATTAAAAGGTCAAAACATACACAATGTAGACTAAATAAAAGTATTCATAGAAAATTAAATTTGTATCAGGAACATGATTTAAAAAAAAAATCTTTATCGCAAAAGTAACTGTAACATATTCTATAAGTCTGTATTTATAGAATTAGATTAGAGTGTTACATCGGACGATATTTATCAAGCATTCTGATAATGGAAGTGCTATAAACAAGCGGAGGCCCAATTCTAAAGTTTTTGTTGTTCCGAAATAAAGATATAAGAAGGATTAGAGTAATTGAAGTCTAGAAGCGCACCTCCCCCTTTCGAAACTTTAGCCCCTCCCGGGAGAAAAATCTTTGAAACATCGGATACAAGTTTTGCAATTTGGACATCGCAAGTTTTGCAATTCGGAATGTAAATTTCACATTTAACTACTCCCGCCCCAACCCCGTTTTTTTTTTTTTTTTTTACATAATTTATCTAATTAATTCTTACATGTTTCTAAAAGTTTTATTTTATTTGTCCATAGAAAAATTATTATTATTATTTTCAGAATTCAGCAGCAATTTCTTACCTTAGTGTAACAATTAAAATTTATTCTTCAAGTGTACTTTTTTCCAAAAAATAATATTTATTTATTTATTTATTTATTTATTTATTTATTTGAGTGTATGTGGCATTTTTGAGTGTTCTTCACTTAACAGTGTAATGAAAAAGTATTATAACTAATTTCTGATGTAAAAGTATAATTGAAGAAAAATAATATTAAAAATATAATTTCATCTTTTACTTTGTGATAAATATTTAAAAAGTTTTCATGTGTAGCCAGTTTTCATTACTTTAATAATATGAAAACTGTTCTTTCCAAGAGGAAAATGTCATGATCCTTCACAGTATCCAGATATCCTTCGTTATCTTAAACAAATTTATATCTTAATGTTACAATAAAAATATACTCCATTTCTTAATAACATTTAATTATGAAAATTGTTTAAAATATTTATTTATATATTTTCTTAAATATAACTGTATTTTGATGAAATATTAATATTAAAATTATCTTTAAGCAATTTTAGGGATTTTTTTTTCGAAATTCAAAATAGAACAAAATAGAAGAATAATTTGGTGAAAATGAATATGTAAGAAAAGAAAAAGAAAATAAATATGTACTTTTTAAAAGTAAATTTCCTTTAAAATATTCTATTTTATATTATAGTTCTTTCGAAAACTCTCATAAATTTTAATTATATATTAATATTCTTAAGTTTTCCATAAAATTTCAGTTTAATTTTGTGCTTTTGGAAAAAAAAAAAAAAAAAAAAAAAGAAGTTGGAAATAAACATTGTTTTCCCGAAAATGCACTAGATGGCGCTACGCCCTTGAAATCGCCGTTACCGCCAATCTGGCGAACAGAAAATTTCGGGAAGAATAAAATTAATTAATAAGTAATATTTAATTAATAGTTAAATTTGGCAATCTTTCATGCTTACGAGGAAATTGAAGCATGCAGGGATCCTTTATTGAATGATTCGTAAAATTAATAGCAGAACAACTACCCATAATTAAACCTTTAAAGTTAAAAAATAGACAAATCAATTCAACGCCATTGAAACACATTACGTGAAACAGTCCAGCGGGAATAGAAATGCCTGACGAGTCAGCCTATATATTTAGTAGCTCTAATCTATCGGTAAGCAATCGACCGATTGCCGTTACCGACGGTATCGGCACGATACCAGCTGCCGTACCGGTTCCGTAACTTTTTCGACACGCCCCACGACTGACGCCCAACAGATAGGTGCATAGTCGGTCCGGTATCGGCAACGCCGGTAGAATCGACGGCACTCTGCCGTGCCGATTGTATACCAACAGTTATGCGCACACATACCGAATCTGGTCCGGTACCGGCAACGCTAACAACGGCGAGATGCTGTGCCGACCGTATACTGATATACACTCCACTTAATGGTACTTATTATTATTTTTTTAAACTTTGATTATTTTTGTAAAAATGGTGAAATTTATTTTTCAGATGTAAACAACCCCCCCCCCCCCCTCACGAATACTGTTTTACCATTAATAGCACCTGCCTTTAAAAAAAATACATTTTCCATATATTTTTCTTTTTAAGTGTCGCTGTAAAACTTGATTTAAAAAAAAAAAAATATTTTCTAGGAAAGTATGAAACAATACATCTAATTTTTATTATTATTATTATTTTTAAAGTCAAATATACTAAATTTTGTTCCGGTAATTTACTATTTATTAATAAATTTTAAAAATTGAACTTTAATTTTGCACAGAAAATAAAAAATCAGTTTAAATAACTTTACCGTTTATTATTATTTTATTATTTATTATTAATACCGTTTATTATTATTTTATTTTATGAACGCTTTAAATGAATGTTTGTGATTTTCTAATTAATGTTGTAATTTTCTATTTTTATGTCTCCTAAAATGATAAGTCTGCTATAAATTATGCTAAATTGTTTTAGCCTTATTAAATCCACCAACATCTCAACTAAGTTAAATATTTTTTGCATAATTTAATTTAGTAAACATTATTCTCTCTTTAAAAAATATAAAAAACAAAATTTAGAGTTTATGTAATTTCTGGGCAAGATTAGAAAAATACATTTTTGTAACTTTATTTTTAAAAAAATTATAAGATAGACATGTTTCATATTTACTTATTTTTAGTTTTTACTAAATTCTTTATATATTTTTTTCATTTATGCAGAAGGACAATTCTTTTTCAAAATCATTTATATCTTGTATTACGTCTAATTTGATGCTCCATAATTATTTTTTTTAAAAATAAAGTAACATTATTTACAATATTGTTTTTCCTTTTTCTCTTAATTTGTTTCTAAATCTTTCCTTTTCAAATATAAATATACACTTTCAAAATCGCTCAGTCATATTATGTACATTGGAAATGTCAAATGTTTATATACATTGATTTAATTAAAATTCATTTATTTCAAATTTGATAGAAATGAAATGTTTTAAACAAATTTAATAGTAATGATTTAAACTTCAACCATCTTGCATGACTAAAATTTAATAAATTTGAATAGTATTAAGGAATTTTTATCCTGCTGCGTAAAAGTTTCAGGATACATGAAAAAGAAATCGCTTTAAGTAATTTAAAAAATGAATGCAACTTTGAATAAATTAAAGTTCAAATACAAATTATCATTACTAAGCAATCAAAAATTTTGACTATTTTTTAAAAAAATACATGAACTATACGAGTATTATAAAATTTTGGAACATCAAATGGATAAAAATGTAAACAAATAATCAAATGTCATTCTGCATTTATTATAATAAAGAAACGTTCAAAGAATTTGTTAATTATTAATAATTAAAAATATGCTACATGTCATAAAAACTTAAATAATAAAAATATGAAAACTGTATAAGCATATTTTTCTAATTTCACCCTATTATCATTTTCTACAACAAAAATTCCTACGCAAAGTTAATCGTTAAAAGAGAATAAATCTTTAAAAAATTAAATGTATGCAAAAATAATGAACTTAATTCAGATTAATTCGGATTTAATAAAAGAAAATTTAGCAGACTTACCAATATTATACTTTCTTCAGCCCGTGTGTGTAATGCTTCACGCATCTCACATCAGGCAACTACATGAAAACGCGAGCATCTATATGGTTGCAATTTGCCCTTCAAAATCCAGTTTGGCAAGCATGCGCGCGCAGTTTTGCTAGATGATCGCTTTGATTTCCCTCTACTACGCTCCCAAGGTAGACAATAGAGTAGCCGATAACATTCCAGATTTGAGGTGTTTGCTTCGTATTTTTTGCACTTGGCGCTTTGTCATAATCAATTTTTGGATGTGAAAGCGTCTCATATGATTGACCATCATCAAATTATCCTAAAGTCTTTTCTATCAACTTTCTTGATAAATGCTTACAAGAAATGCATTATTATTTCCTGTTTAATAAAATTATTATATGGATACTTACATAATTTTATTCTTTTAAAATGACCAATAAAACAGGTTTAATGATACAATAATTAAATTTTTTAAATTATTTTAGTGTTTATTATTTTTGTCTATTATACAGTAAAGCCTGTAAAAAAGAAATCGCTGAAAAATAAAAATTCCTTTTTAGACAGTTTACCGTCTTAACAGGTATAATTGTATGGTAAAACTTCCATCATTGGGGGCCATGCATTTTTTCGTTTAAGACAGGTTTTTATTGAAACAGATTACGTTTTCACAGCTTTTACAATACATTATATTTTTTAAATTGATCCAAAACTGGTTGATCTGTGAAAAACAGGAGGTTTGAGAAATAATTTATTTCTAGAGGAAGAATCTACTGTGTTTTGGCAGATTTTCCCCTGTTAAATATATTAATTGAAGCGCCGTTATTTCCATCCCCCCCACACCACCACACACACACATACACACTTCACACTGAAAATTTATAAAAACTCTAGAATTTATTTTTTTTAGATTGCTGTAATAATTAATATGTGATCAATCATCTATATATCGCCCCCATCCCGTTCGCGTTCGTCGGGGGTTCGGGGGGGTGGGGTAACAAAGCAAACAATATTCTTCCATATATGTGTTTGTTACCACGTCTAATATGTTATTTAAAATTTGTGTAAAATATCTATATATATATTTGTCTTACGTGGCGCGAAAATCGGGGTGAATTTGTAACTTATGGTTTGGCAACAACCGTAGTTTCCAGAGCTCAGACCAATGAAAGACTAGATTGTGTTAGATCAGCTCCACCTCCAATATAGCGGTAAGTGTGAGAGTAGTGAAACCATAGAATGAAACTCAAACTAGCAATTATTAAAAATAAAATAAGCGTCTGAGATGATTCCTCATTTTAATTATGAGCAATATCGTTAATTTCAAATGAATTCTCAACTCTTATTTAGAATTCATTTACGAATTTCACTCGCTCAAAAGAAAAAAAAATCAACTGTTTAGATTGCACCTGGCGCCATCTGTTGATGTATTGATGAAGTAAAAAATAATTTCTAAGTAGTTTTTTTTTCTAATGAATTTAAGTCGTGCAGTACAAAAGTTCCTTTTTTCATAGTATTTAAAAGATTTATATACTCATTGGTAGCGCCAACTAAATACATTTTCAGCTGTGTTTTCATCGGGGAATTACTTTTTTACATTAAAAAAATGTCAATTTCATATGTTCAAATGTTTTATGGTAGAACTCATTCCGACAAGAATTGCGGAAAAAAAGGGGCGAGCGAGCGAAGTGAGCTGTGACCGTGTAGCGTTCTCAATGTGAATTGCTTCGCAATTCACGGGGGTTGGCGAGCGTTAGCGAGTAGGGGGCTGAGCCCCCTAGTTGAATACATTTTACATTTCATTTTCAAAAATATATCCACAATTTAAAAAAAAAAAATTAAAGAAAAAAAGAGAAATATAATAATAGTTTTTTTTTTCGATATTGTTACACTAATTCTTCAAAAGAAGGCTAAAAATATATAATATACATTATTTTTAAAAACATGCATTTAGTGACAAAACTCAGACTTAATCACAATCGAAAAAAAAAATCCCTGACGGCTCGGCCTACAGGCACAGGTAGATTTCGAAGACGCAGACCGTGGGGCGCCTATTTGTTGGGAATTGCGGAAGAAATTACCTTTTTGCCATGATGCGGCAGTTGGAAACACCCACTTCGAAACCTAATTTGTTTGCAAGCGAAGCGAATTTTTTTTTTTTTTTTTTTTTTTTTTTTTTTTTTTTTTTTTGCTATAAGGGTTGGTCCTATAAAAAACTTGTCAGTATAAAAGTTTTAGATAATATTAAGAGGATTTATAATAAATTTAAGCGGATTTGATATCTTATGAATGACGAAGTTATGAATTTTTTTCTTCTAAAAACCCCTCCCCCCCCGGCGATTTTTAATGATATAAAAAATCTGTCATCCATAAATTTTTGGCCCTTTACCTAGAAGTAATAATAACTTTAAACGGATTTGATACGTATCATAATTAAGAAATTATGGGTTTTTTTCTGTTTTCACAAGCAGCCCCTCATCACCCCCCCCCCCCCTTGGTTCGATTTTGCCCATTAACGAACTTGACCGAGATTTTATGCCCCTTGACTTTATGTATCAGTTTGGAAGATATTTGTGCAGAATTATTGCAGTTATCATGTCCAGAAAAAAGTGATATAGATAGATAGATAGATTAATAAACTTTTGAATTGGGGGTGGTTTTGGGTTCTGGGAGTCATAATCGGCATAGTTCTGCAAAAATGTTTAAAAAATTCCAACTAAGAGGAGAATGTAACAGGTAGTATTTCTTACGAAATCTAACTAAAAAATGCCGGATAATCACAATTAAAAAAAAAATGACGGCTAAGACATTCCAAATTCGGACCGATGCTGGCAAATGTAATTGGACCATTAACGGATACCAGATATCGGTCCAGTGTCACTTGCCGATTTAAGTCGCTTGCCGATATCTAACCATAAGGGGACCGATAGCAGTAACTGGCATTTGAAAAAGCACTGTTCTTTAGCATCAGTTGCCGACATACAACCGGCACTTGACCGATACCACTGTCCAGATGCCGACGCCTAACCAACACTGCCGGCTGCGGTCCGATCGTGTGCCGAAAGGTATGTGTTTGCTGGGTAGCTTCCGGAACGAAAATTGTTTGTTCCACTGTGCACTACCACCTCTTATAGTTTGTCCAGTGTTTTTTGAATCACCCTTTTCCTACAGAATGAAAATATTCAAAATGAAATCATCATGGATTTTCTGCATCCATGTGAATTAAAAAAATCTGCATTTTTGATACTTGCAATTTTTTTCAGCAAAAAGGTAAATAATTTTGCTATAAATTTTAGGTCTAAAAAGATAGTATTATAGGTAAGCAATAGTTTGGATTAGTTTCCAAATAATAAAATCTGAAAACTCAGTTTACAACAAAGAATCGAAAATTTCCTTAAAATGTAGGGATTTTATTGTAATTTTATTAAACTTATGTATTTAATAAAATAATATTAATGAAATACTTACTTCAATATGTTAAATTATGCGTTCAACGCATTCCAAGTCGCATTTATTAGATGATAAGTTATGATAAATTTCTGCGTGTGACTAGCTCTGAAATATAAATTCGCATGCCAAGTTGGCAGGCTTATGGTAGATACTTTGCATATAAGGTTTTCTTTTTCTCAAATCATTTTTCGTCTAATGAAGAACACTTCAGATTTTACTATTTTCCAATATTAAGTTAGTTTGCTGCTAAGAAGGAGTATTTTTTAAGCTGCTGAAGCAAAAATTACCAAACTATAATGTATTAAAGTATTTAAATTGAGTGACCTAAGCTCGAATATTTGATGCAATGCACCTTTGGTCACTTATTATATACTTCTAGTTTCCATTCCAATATGAAATATAAAGGTTTTCCATACTTTAGTTGTATCCACACAATGTTAGGTGACAAGACGTAATTATTTGGCTCATCTGCTCAATAACTTTAACACCTGCTCCATAATTTTAAGCCAATTTTAACAATTTCCATAATGTGAATATTTTTAATATTCGTTATAGTGATTGCGGTATTAACGAATTTCCTATTTCTAGAAATTCCAATACAAAGATTTAGCCGAAACCGGTGATTTTTTTTTTTCAAAAGCGCGCAAAGCACTCATACATGTGCTACAGCGATAGCTGCTATAAATAATTTCATATTTTAAGATACTCGTATTTTAATATTGAAGGGGAGAAAAATGTTAAAATATTAAGAAAAGTTGCCGAATTAACCGATATTGAAAAATGAAGCTATTTATGTTAAAATTAACTTAGTTTTTCTACCTTAACGGTACTTGAATGAAATTACATCACATTAGCGTTTGAAAACGATTAAATATATCATCGCCAAATTGTCAAGCAAGCAATTATGTGCCAAATATTTAAGAACATCAGCTTTCTATGACAGGCATTCAGAAATCTGTGGCAGTTATTGTATTCCCCTTTGGACAGTTTTGTAACCTTCCAATCATGTGATTGTCGTTTCTTGTGGGAAACTTTTGATTGTTGTGAATGAAATTGAATTTTCTGTTGTCAAATCTAGGGTGCTTTTATAAGAGAGTGGTGACATGCGGGAAATAAAATTTGATTGGTTGAAATTATTTTGAACAAAAATGAATCGCCAATCATCTTGGCAAGCTTGCCATTATCGTCAGTGTAATGTTTGTTAACTTGTCTCATTCGGCTCATAGACTTCGTCTAGACGAATATTAACAAACTCTGGATTGTGGTTTGTCATATTTTGAGCAAAAATGTTAATGTGAGAGTGCGCTCTGTGCGCCAATCCTAGGCTCCCTGGTCGAATGAAAATTATTTTAAAATCTAGATATTTACGTCAAAATCTAGTTTGGAAAATATATCGAAGTTGTGCGATGTATTAGTGTCTTATTCTATAGAAAATAATATTCTATTATACAATACATGATATTTTATAACATAGAAAGGATATTTAAGGCGCATTTGCTGCATTATTTGTCAAATTTTACGTACAAAGGAAACAGTAGTTCATTTTAGTTCAAAGTAAACGATTAATAGCGCATGTACTAGCAACATATTCTTTCACAAATTAGCTGAAAGAAATTATGTTGTATGGTGTTACTTCTGATACAGAAGAAAGCCTTAAACATTTTTTCGGTCCTTTTTTAATTTCTGTCCTTTCTGGAGATTCTTTGAATATATCTGTTACATTTGTCCAATAACTCCAGTTTCACTCCGTAGGCATATACTCCGTGCATCTTTTATGATAAAAACTATTTAAATTATATAATACCATCAACTATGTAATGTGTATATTAGCACCCTACTTTAGATTTGTGACAATTGCTCAAATTTTACGAAAGTTTAAGCCTATTGAGTAGGGAAAGTATATACAAAAAAATTGACATAAAACCAAAAATATAATCTTTAACTTCCATTAAAATGAACCGGAACCAACAGCCAAACGAGATTTTTCAAAACAAGTTGTAAAAATCGGAACATCCGTTCAAAAGTTATTCGTGGACATACATTGAAAAAGAGAATATACATACGAATTGTATAATCGACTATATGAATATATTTGTACTTTTTCGCTAAGCACTTGTGTTAATATCTTCCATACAATTTAAATTTCTTCAATTTAAATTAATTACAATTTTAAAAAAATAACGATTTGTCAACAAAAATATCGATTTACATTACGTTACATGCTTTTCATGGATACAAAAGAAATAGATGACAGGACTGTAGTTTAGCCAATAGCAGAGCTCTATTTCTCTCTATATATGAATTCGTGTGTGGTTTGCTAATATACAGCCTGGTATCTAGTGATGCCCTGGTGCAAAGTCCTTCAAGTCTCCTGTGAATTATGCCTCTGGAGATAGGTGCCTAGTCAGGTGAAAATCTGGCTACCTGATCAAGGTTCTAAATTACGAGGCCAACTGACTATTGATTGTACAGAATTGTAAATCTATTAAAACAGCAAAGAATTTTCAAGACACATGTATGTGTAGAATGCATTTATTTTACAATAACGTATATATTTTTTTTATATAAATAAGTAACATATTATGGTAGAGTAACATAGTGCGGAGACAACATATTAATGAAAATTAATTTTTTATGCCCTGTTTGTTAAATCAAAGAGGTGTTACTTCTGATGCTGTTACTTCCGATGCGGAAGAAAGTTTGAAATGTCTCGGTCGAATTTTAATTTCAGTCCATTCCAGCGATTCTCTTAGTGCGTCTTTCACACCTTTCCAGTGACGCCAGTTCACTCCGTCGGCAAAGCTCTCCTGCTTCCCTTTATGATACAAGCCATTCAGGTTAGCACTGTGGCAAGTGTTATACCACCAACCACCTTTGTATGTATTTGCACAGCTTGCATTCACGCGGTTGTCGTTGTCTTGATCTTTTGTGGAAAACTTTTGTTTGTTGTGCGGATAGGTCATCGAATCATCTAGAAAACAAGAAATATAACGTAAACAAGAACGGAAAATTATGTACAATATATAGATTATTTGACAGTTTTCAAATATTGTTAAAAATTTCATTTTCTCATATAATGAAATGATACAGATATGCATGGAAAGTATTCAGTGCAAGTGAAACTAAAATTTCTCAGCTATAAAACGCATTTCTGGGAATTATCATCCATAAATTAGAATGTAGCGGTTTCTTTTGGTATAGAATATGAGTTTATTGATACTGAAACATATAATATACTAGGGGGCTCAGCCCTCTACTCGCTAACGCTCGCCAACCCCCGTGAATTGCAAAGAAATTCACATTGAGACCGCTACGCGGTCCCAGTTTGCTTCACTCGCTCGCCCCTTTCTATTTTGCAGCATTTCTAACCAGAATAAATACTACCATAAATCATTTTAACGTATGAAATTGACAATTTTTTTATGTAAAAAAATAATTGAAAACTTCGTTGAAAACACAATTAAAAATGCATTTAGTTGGTGCTACCAATCGGCATAAATTATTTAAATACTATGAAAAAAGGATCTTGGAAACACAATTAGTTTAAAATTCATTGCACCTAAAATATTGTACAGTACGACTTAAATTTATTAAAAAAAAACACTACGTGATAGGAAGATAGTTTATATATATCATCAAACATTGTTTAAATTTCGTTCGACATTTTACTAATCTAATTGATTATAGATTTTTGGAAAATAAATTATTTTTCACTTCATCAAGACAGCAACAGATGGCAGCAGGTGCAATCTAGACAGTTGATATTTTTAATCTCTCCGATTTTCGTGTGAGTGAAATTAGTAAATAAATTCTAAATAAGAGTTGAGATTTCATTTGAAATTAACGATATTACTCATAAATTAAAATGAGGAATCAACTCAAACGCTTTGGATTACGCACATGTTATTTTATTTTTAATACTAGTTTGAGTTTCACTGCTCTCACACTGGCCGCCATATTGGATATTCTGGAAACTACGGTTGTTGCCAAACGATAAGCCTAGAAATTCAGCCTTATTTCCGCGCCACGTAAGAGATATATATACATAAATAGTTAAATAAATGCAAATGAGCTCAGAAGCGTGTAAAACAGCTGAAAATGTAATTAAAAAAATCTCGCCCTTAAATATTAATCCGAATTCTTGCGCGTTAAACTGTATAAATTATACCCACCACACAATATGCTAAAATTTAATTCATCTAAAAAAACCGCGTAACAAGACTAAAAATGAACTCCCTTCAATTACTACACATAGACGGCCCATTTTCATCCATTTTCAATTATGCAGAACTGTATATGCGTTTTTAACATTCTACAAATATCCGTTATAATAATAAAATATAGTTATGCTGGAAATTACATAACTCAGTTATAAAATCATACTAAGTAATTTAGCCCATAGGTCCATAGACGAAACTGCTTACGAACTGTTTTGTGCAGCCCTTTATACCCCTTTTTATAGAATTTATACACACAACATAATTCAGACATCTGAAAATGCTCTTCCAGCAATTTGTAGCTCTGAATCCTTTTATGTATCTCTGTGTATGATCAATGAATGCTATAGACATGCTATGGAGAAAACTTTTGCTGTGTACTTCAGTGGTGTAAGGTAAAGCCAGGAGAGATGGCGCGGTCGGAGAGATTGCGCACATACAAGTTTGGGGGGAAGGAGTAGAGTGAGAGCTCAGCGACTCCAGGTAGTTGTAAAACAACAGTAGTGGAGTGTCTACTTGAAAGTGCACGTTGATTGCTTTGACGTCTAAGATAAAGTATTGCTATTTTGTTTTTTTTACTCAAAGTAAGTCCTTGAATTTTCATAGCTATTCGTCAGAATTTCTATACAATGTCAATAGTACAAAATATTTTTAACTTAAACGATTTCTCATAAACTACTAATCTAGACTAACAATGTGAACATCAATAGTTCGTTTTAGTAGCGGCCATGTTTAAATAAAAGGCCGCGCAATCGCTCCTACCGAAATTGGAGCGTTTGCGCATCTGCTACTTAGGAGAGATGACGCATTGTTCCCATTAGTTTAAATGCTAGGAGAGATTACGCAGCTTATTGGTAAATTTGCATAAAAAATGAAAAAATGAAAATGGACTAATTTTAAGTTAAATGTGTTATTAAGTTACATAATTTTATTTTGTAATCTTATCTGGACTTGCTTTTTCTGATTCTTTATTTTTTTTTCTTTAATTAAAATTTCTTAATCGTTTTTAAAATTATTTCCTTTTTCTGATTCTTTAAGCATTAGGTTGAAATATTCACTCCTAATACAATAAAATTTGTTCACAAAAACCTTACAGCAATGTCATTTAAGTGTAATTATTATTGCTAATAATTTAATTGTAGTTTTTATTAGTAACAATCTCTCCTACCCATGTACGCAATCACACCAACCCTGTAAGGACATATTGCGCAAAATAACTTTCTTGGTTTTATTACAACTGTTCTATTAAATTGCAACATAACAACAAAATAGCATTGGAAATGCATAAAAAACAAATGAAGTAAAAATTATTCATGGATAGTTTAGCAAAAAATTAATATTTAGATTTTTTATTGCTATTCTTTTGAATTGTCCGCAGACTATCCTAGCTTTACCTTATATCAATTTCATCCTGTTTTAACCCTTAATTGCATAGTAATGTAAATTTCCATCACTTTTTATTTAACTTTTAATAAATAAATCAACTTCTTCGCCACCACTATATTTATATAGAAATATTAATCGAGTAAATTTCCCGTGAACAAAGTTAAAAATCTATCTTAAAATTTCTGTTGTCTAATATTTAATATATGTATAAAAAAACACAATTGAAAAAGAAAAAACCATGCAAAGAAGGATTAAATTCTGTAACATCATTTATATTCATGGCGAATAATTTTTTCCTGTAAAAAAAAAAGGAATAAAATCTTTTTTCTTCCTGTAAGCGAACTGTAAAGGCTAACGATCACTCCAAATTCTATAGAAAGCCTGCTCTAGTTCACCTAAGTGATACATACATACATACCTATATACAGTATGCCCACTGAAGTCCCTTGCCACCCTCTTAACTTCGGAACGGCTGCTGTTATATTCATAAAACAACTGTCTAGGTATAGTAAAGTAGCCATGCGCTACTGAATGAAACCTACGGCGCCATCTGGTGGACAACTGCGGTGTTAGCATTCCTATCTCGAAAACGGAAAGCGATAGGGAAAACAAGTGATTTACAAAGTTGTAGAGCATCATCGATTTAATACAAAAAACACCTTGTGGACATTAACGTGAAGAATAGAACGGGTAAAATGCACATTTGTTTTCTCGTGATTTCCTAGACTGTGATGTGACAAAATGATCTTAGAAAGAAAGAAACAACCAGTTATGAAACAGAAGGTGTATCTGTCCCTCCACAAACATTGCAGGACCTTAAACGACCCATTACGGACGCTTGTGCCAACGTGTCACCTTCTATGCTCCAACGTGTGCAACGTGAAATTCAAACAAGGATCAAAATATGCATTGTAGCTGATGGTGAGAACTTTAAACATCTAAAATAAAGATATATTATTTATAATTGGTTGTTTTTTACTTTCTAAGATCGTTTTGTGACGTCACAGTGTAGGAAATCAGGAAGAAACAAATACGCGTTTTAACCGTTCTATTCTTCGCATTAATGTCCTCTAGGTGTATTTTCGTACTAAATCGATGATTCTCTACAACTTTGTATATCACTTTTCTTCTCTATCTCTTTCTGTTTTTGAGATAGGAATGCTAACTCCGCAGCACTCCACCAGGTGGCGCCGTAGGTGGTTTCATTGAGTAGCGCATGGCTACTTTACTATACCTATATACTACTTTTATGAATATAGCAGTAGCCGTTCCGAAGTTAAGAAGGTGGCAAGGGACTTTATAATACTAAATATATATATACGTTTGAAAGATGACTGTTGAATTATAATTCACCGCAAACGATTTTTCCTGTACCATAGTGTTACTGAATTATTTTGTGTGTCCCTGTAAAAAAATAGTAATAACTACATATTCCATTTATTAAAAAAAACATGCGATAACGTACCCTAATAATGTGTATCAATGACGTGAAAATCCTAATATATTTAAGAGAGTTAGAGTACGAGCAGAAAGTCAAACCGAAATCAATCCTACACACTTTTTAACTATGTTGGTTAAAAAAGTAACATGATTTTAATCAAATATTTAATACGTTGTCATCCACAAAGAACTGTTGCGCAAAATTTTATCAAAATTGGCTTGTTAGATATATGTGGATAGAATAATAAAAACCGTGAAAGAAAAATGTGTCTCTGGACTGACCTACACCTGATAAGGTGCAGACTTAAAAATACTTAAAAACGTTGTCGCCGACAGTGAACTTGTATGAAAAATTTGAACTAAATCTATAGTATTTTTTACTATGTTGGTTACGATTGATAATAAAGCTTTAATTACCACATTTGAGGGGTTACCTAAAAACTGATTTTTATAATCATTTTCGTAATAAATACTGAAAGACGGAAAATAAAATGCCACATAATTCAGCCGTACCTGCATCTCCACTGTAATCCGAAATATGGAGAGTGTATTTATTGTCTTCGTCGTCGATCCAAAATTTGTCGTAGAGGGCGTGTCTTTGGTTCTGTTCGACATCTTTCAAATCAAATCTCGCCGAATAACGTTTTTGATTCGTCAAAGCAAAGATATTATCGTTACCTAGAAAAAGAAAATTCAGCTTTTAAACAGGCCTGCATGGATTATAGGATTTCTTTTGCCTTTCTGACTATTTTATGTTTTTTTTCGTTAATTTGGTCACCTACTATTTACGCAATATATGAGTTGATTGTTATTATTTATTTAAAAAAAAAACAGTTCTTATAATTGCTATATTATATATTAAACCGATGTCTGTAATGTACAAATCTCTTTTACAATAAACGTATATCAATTTGTTTATCTTTCTATAGCTATATTTATGTAGTACTAATTTAAAGATTATCTATTTTTTTTATCTTGAGAGATTTTTAAAAATAGTATACCATACATACAATAGAATAAATGAGAATTCAGATAAAATTTTCGAAGTTGAAACAAAAATTTTGTTGCTACCTATGCAGGAAAAAAAATGTGGCATGTAAATTACCTTCTCAATTGTTTTAAACTAGCGAATGGTTTTTTTTTTTTTTTTTTTTCTGCAACCAGTGTTTGTCTTGATTAATGTCTTCTATCTATTCAGCTATTCTGCATCAACTTATCGCTTTGCCAGTTCGTGTGGTTATTTATTTATTTAATATCTATGTTAAAAGTAAAAATTAGTCATTTAATTATCCCTAATATATTATAAAACATGTTTAATACAGTCACCTTTCAATTACATGACTTTTAACACATCGTTGACCGGCAAATTAACATGAAATCATGATTTTAAATTAAATAGAACCCCCGCCTTTTTGTGAAAAAGTTTGGTAGTTGTATTTTCAAAATTATGCATCATTAATAATCTTAAACAATATTAATTCAATGTAAAATTTATTAGACTGTAAAATAATGTGTTCAAATAGTATTTCACATAAATTCTTTATTCTGTCGATAAAAACATTCCATGCAATAAAAATGACATTGAAGGGACTAAGAATTCAAAACACACCCAACATTGCCAATTTAGAAGATCTCGTTATTAAGATAACTACCAGAATTTCTCAATAGTAATATTAATCTGTATTAATATGTATTAAACAAGACGACTATTGTTAGTCACAGATTCTGAGAGATGTTTGTATTAAAAAATCGGCTAAATTGGCGGCACTAAACACGTTCTTAGGGACGTTTGTTTATATAAACACTGGTAGTGCTCATATAATTTGTTTAAATAAACACTGGTAGTGCTCACGTAATTTGTTTATATAAACACTGGTAGTGCTAACGTAATTTGTTTATATAAACACTGGTAGTGCTAACGTAACTCCATTAATGTATTATTATATATTGTATATTTGAAAAGCAACATTTTTCCACAAAGTACATTTAATGTTTGATAATAATATTATATAAAAATATGGTTATTAAACAACAACAACAAAAAGAAAAAAAAAAGGCTAAGAAATAGTTATTTTCAAAATTTTCATTCAACACTGAATCACTAATCTTGTAATTTACTAAATACCTATACGTATCCTTTCCGTGCCAGTGAAGTTGTCATTGGCACGCTTATTAAAATTAATTTTTTTTAACTTTCTAAAATACCGACCTATCGCAGTCCAGCAATAATGCGGAATGTGTAATTTACAAAAAAAGCACATTAAAAAAATAATATACATTACTCATGTTTACAGTAAAGCAATTATTCGAGTGAAACTACTATTTACTTGCAACAGCTAAATTAAACAAGTTGTAAAGAGAAAGCTGGAAAAGTTTAGTTACTCGGCGTATAAATTAAATTACATTGAAGGATTTCATTAAAAACATGGTATGGTGTCATATTTACGAGTGGTTATCGATAACGTCTTTCATAAAAAAAATTAAGGATTTAGTGTTAATTCAATTTAAAAACATTTCATAAATGCAGTACTAATCAGTTTACATTTAATTTGGGGAGGAATGTGCTAAATGTTTAGAAAGCGCGTGATGTTGTGTATTTTCAATGACAATACAATAATTTCATATTTTCGGAACTTAAGTATGAATTAATAGATTAATGTTATATAAATTCTGATGTATTAATTAATTTGTTTAGAAATTAATTTAGAAATCTTGAATTGATAATTTAATTATGCTTTTGTTTCTTTCCCTCTTTTGTTCTTTGAATCACCTAGAAAAGCAAGATATACACATAAAAGTAACGATAGTTTCTGTTATGAAACACACTTCTATAAGCAATCAGTGGTTTTATATAAAAACACGCCTAATTTAATGAGTGAAATTCAAGTTTCTCTAAAGCATATATAATTCTAATTATTTTGAAAACCTCCTATTGAAGATTTTCAGTTTTTTGAAGATTGTCTTGCACAATAGGGCGATATAATTTTTTTAAAGATGAAAATTCTAAATTTTAAGTTGAATATTATTTTTATATGAATTCTCTAATGATTTTTACATTTCTCTAATGATTTTTACATGAAAATTATTTCATGGTTCTTTTAATGTGAAATTATTTGTAAAAGAAACTTTAAAATCGGGTATATTCTATTACCAAGCCAAAAGTCTTTGTCTAGGTCACCAAATCCTTCTTTATAGCTCGTCCAATCCTGGTAAAAAAAGTCTTTCGATCTCTGAAAATCGCCTCTTCTTTGAATCACCTAGAAAAGCAAGATATACACATAAAAGTAACGATAGTTTCTGTTATGAAACACACTTCTATAAGCAATCAGTGGTTTTATATAAAAACACGCCTAATTTAATGAGTGAAATTCAAGTTTCTCTAAAGCATTCCGTTATGAAACGGGAATTTGGCGTAGGACTGTGGAAAATTCACTGCATTTATTTATCCTTAGTGGAATGAGCGGAATAGTGAATTTATTTGAAAAAAAAAAAACAATTCTGGTTTGTTTCTTTTTAAGCTATGGTAGAGGGAAAGAAACAAAAGCATAATTTAAATCATCAATTCAAGATTTCTAAATTAATTTCTAAACAAATTAATTAATACATCAGAATTTATATAACATTAATCTATTAATTTATACTTAAGTTCCGAAAATATGAAATTATTGTATTGTCATTGAAAATACACAACATCACGCGCTTTCTAAACATTTAGCACATGAGAGGATGGGGGGTAAGGGAAAAATCAATTGTACAAAGTTCCATTTTAAGTAAAAACGCATAAAAAGTCGTACATGCGGGAAGTTAGAAGTACTCGTAACTAATATGGCGGACACGAGAATGCTACATAGCGTCATGTTAGGCTTGATATTCCAGTTTTATTTATACTAAATAATGCCGTTGACGGCGAATAAATAATTATTACATTTTGTGAATTACTCATAGAGTTAGAATTAACACAAATAGCAAGGGGGATATTCTTTAAAATACAGGTATGTGAAATGTTTTTTAAGTGTTATGATGTTGTATTATGATGAATGACTGCTTAACGTTATTTCTAGAACTCTTATAAAACCTTTATAGGAGTCATTATTAAGATAAGACTTGTTATTAGAATCTTGGTACTGACAGTTTAGACGAAAATGAATTGTTTTTGCTTGAGTTTTTCGTGTGAATTGCTGTCACATCCATTGAAAAATAAGTGTTTACCTTTATAAAATTACTACAGTTTCTAATAATTTAATAATCGGATTTTTATCGATTTTCGTTACTAATCACCAAGAATTAGATTTGATGATGCATAAGAATAAAAGATTGGCACATGAATTGTTGAATTTAAATTTATTATTTTTCTGCAGTAAACAACTAGATAATTTACAAGTTCTATCGATAGTTGATTTTTATTAGCCTGTAACGAATTAATTTGTTCAGTATTTGATGTTAATTTAGAAGAAATTTTTAAATTCAGACATAAGAAATAATATAAATTTGTAGGGATACTTTTATTAATTAAATATTGTTTATTTTCGATATTTTCTTTTTTAGAGCTTGTCTCTAACCATAAAAGAAGAACTAAAAATATCCCTCATTACATAGTATGAATTATTAACAAAATGAATAAATCATAATTCTTGAAACTATAATTTTGACATTTATAAACAAGTCTTATCTTAAAAAATGTTTTGTGAGTCCCCACTATAATACAACATGTTAATAATAATAATAACACATTAAAAACATTTTACATTGTGGCTGATTGAGAGTATGTAAGAATGTATGATTGAGTGTTGAATTATGTGAAAGTATTTAATTCACATTTAATTCTGAAAGATTATTTCATCAGCTTTTAAAAAAATAGTAAATGAATCTCTCTGCAATGCATCTAACTCAAATTAATAATAATAGTAAAGATGAAAATAAATACTAACCAGTTTGCAAATAATAAAAATGTATTATTTTCAAGCTGAAAAAAAATATAATATTTATGTCTGGAAGTTATTTTTTAACAATGTTTATTTTTTACTAAGAAATTTATTTTTAAGTAAAATAACTTTTAAATTTTGGATAAATATCGATATTTAATTTGGTATTGATTTCCTTGGTGCTTATCGGCATTTTTTTTTTTAAATTCCTGGTGTATAATAAATTTCTCAAATATATTAATTTTTTACAAACAAGATTATCAACTTTTAACTTTGTATAAATTTCAACAGTGCAAATGAAGTATTGCATTGATGCTTACATATTAGTTATATGTAAACATAAAAACAGAAAAGTTTGAAAAATATTTTCCTACTTTTTCAATAGCATATACTGTTTGTTTGAATTCTGAAATTTTCAACCCAACTAAATAACGGGTGATTCATAATGAATGGGACAAAAAGAAAACATGATTGTGAACGTTGTAATTAATATATTTAGAAAATTCAAATTTACCTCAAAACTACATTTATTCAAGTTTCTACAGGTGTTCAATATGTGCCCCTCCGGTGACACGACAAATGTCTACACTGTAATCAAGCTCCTGCCACACTCGTGATAGCATATCCCCTGTGATGGAGCTCAACACTGCAATTATCCGCCGCTTCAGTTCCTCTAAGTCCTGAGGAAGTGGAGGCACAAACACCTTGTCTTTAACGAAACCCCAGAGAAAAAAATCACAGGGCGTTAGATCTGATGATCTCGGCGGCCAATGAAGACATGTCAAATCCTGTAGCCCAGCACGGCCAATCCAGCGATGGGGTAGACGTTCGTTCAGGAACTCACGTAAATGTCTTTGCACAACAGTTACCGAGGAGGTTTTGGCATATTCGAAAACGTAGTACGCTTTCTCCTGCATGGACGACATTTTGTTTAACAGCGCCTCTAGCGGCGAGTTCGTCATTCGATGATTTTTCCTTGTTGCCAAATAAAACTTGTATAATTGTAGTTGCAGAATAAATTTGTTTCGGCTGAATAAATCCATTGCGGCAGTCACACTGCGCTATTCTTTTTGGCCCATTCATTATGAATCACCCAGTATATTGAAAAAGATACTAATTAAAAGACATTGATAAATATATTATCATAAAATTTAATGTTTAACAATTCTTCACATTCTGCCAAAATAGCACAAAAGTACAATATTTTTTTCAAAATGTTCCCTTTCATTTGAATAAAATCATTATACAAGGTATGAAATAAAATTGTTTAACATAAATAAAAATTATATTATATTATATTAACTATTATATTATAAAAAATTTCCCTCCCTACACAAATATCTAAACATAAGTATGTAAAAGTTAACAACTGAGAAAACAGGGTAACAATAACACATTCTGCTGCTATAATTCCTCATTTCTCTATCATTCGTTTGGCACCGAAAAAGAAGCTCCTATTATGAAGCCTTGAAACAAATGTAAGATAAAATTTCTCTGGATATTTGTGCTTTTTTTTGCATTGTTTTTTTTTCAAATCCTGTATTTATCTTTGGATAAAGTTTTTTTCATATGTATCTCAATTTGTAAGTACTTTGGATATAGAAGTTTTAAACCCTTAGCCCCCCCCCCCCCCCCCAAATAGCACGGCAGAAATATAAAATACCTCTTTGAATCAAAAATTAACTTTCAAGTTCGTGCAAAAAAAATAACCGAATTATATAGTTAAAATGAAATTACATGCATAAAAATCAAAGGAAAAAGTAATAAAAAAATTAATCGCAGGGATTGAAAATGCAAATATATATAATATTGTTTTTCACTCATGTGCTTTCATTTTAAATATATATATGGCTATACTACATATATACCCGCATATACTCTAAAACTGCAGCTATTATGGCCCTTACATTAATTATCTATGTACTACCTCTTTTTTTTAATTAGCATAATATTTTTTGATTTATAAAAGCAAAGTTTACATGCTTATTTAGTGGTGATATTTATGTATCCTGCATAAAAATAGTTTTAGAATGGTTCTCAAATGACCTGCTCCACAATGCGAAATTTACTGACTCATTTTGAAACATAAAGGTATAATATTAGCAGGCCTGACTATTGAAGTGATTTGGAATCGAAATGAGTTTTCCATTTTTTGATAAATAAATTATCTATCAAGTTATAAGCGATAGTTGTCACAGTCGGTTTTTCCTGTTTTCTCGCGCTGCCGTTCTGGAATTTCGATTCAAAACGCCAAATTTTATAGTATTTTCTGAAACATCTATTGCCTTTATCAAAAAATGGAAAACGCTATTCGATTTCATAGTCTCTGAATAAGAACATCTTCCAATTTCATGCTTTTCTGAACAAAAATGAATTAAAAATATGGCAGAAAGTGGCTCCTTTGGATTTGAGAACAGCTTTAAGGCATTTTAGGGCCCTGTGCCCGATTACTTTTTTGGGAGTTCCAATGCATTAATCTATTCTTACTTTTTTTTTTTAAATGTATATAATTGTGTGAAAATATACCATAATGGAAAAGCAAACGCTTTAAAACTAAAGTATTGTTGACTTATACGCAAAGGGTTATCATTTGATACACAACTTTTAATTAATAAATTTTTAGTTGACAGGAAAAAAATAATTAAAAAAAAAAGAACGAAATTATATAGTCGGCTAATTCATAGCTACTGATTGAGTGCGGGCCCTGGGCAGGGGCCCGTTCACCCACAGGATAGAACTGAATATAGGAAAAATATATATACATATGACAAAAAATGTTCAAAACATTAATTTCTGTCCCTTTAATGTTGTAGATGCATTCTCATTGGTTAAAACAGACTGATCTTCGATTAAAAATCGATTCTCTCATCCGCAAATCTTAAGTGACGTCAGCACTTGCGGTAAACTAAAAATGTTTGCTTGGAATCGCGTCCACCTGTGCTGTTCCCTCTTCTCTCGTAAACCCCCCCTTTTGCGGATCGGTTTCCGCAACTTTGCGGATGTTTGGTTAGAATACGCGCGTTAATCTGCATTATTACAGCATAATAATCATAAAGTAAAAATACTATATTAACTTTGTTATTGTTATAAATAATATTAAAGCTGAAGTTGGAGATTAAGAACAGTAATTACTGCCCCTTTTACTGTACATTGTGAATATGTATTCTGACATATGTTATGTCTATCACTGTAAACCTAATATACGGGAAATTTTAAATAAAAATATATTGAATAACGTACAGTGCAGTTATAATAAATGTTTTATGTTGAACCTCTATAAAATGAGAACTACTGGATCAAAATTTATGAAACATGGAAATATTATAAAAGAAGTCGTGAGATTTTATATCCTGCAAAATAATAATAACAATAATAATAATAACAATAATAATAATAATTAGTTATAAAAGTCACCATCAGATGGAAAATCAAGTTTTATGCTTTGTGTTGACATCGTAATAGATTTTACAAATAACAGCCTGTAATAATATAATAATATAATATTATAGTAATATATAGTACAAGTTCAATATCGGCTCATCATTTAGAATCAAATAGAATAAAACAAAAAAGTTTTGAATGAATAAAATATTTTTTAGATCTTTTTTAATTTGATTTCTTATCAACTAGGTGAGATGTATACATAAATGGAATATAAGCAAACTAAATTATATATTTTTTGCCCTTCAGATATCATCACACTGGAATTTATGTGCTGTTTTACGAACGTGTTCCGAACCCTATTTTTTACTTTTTCAACTTCCTCGCTAGTAGTTCGTTATAACTATAGCTATACCATTTCGCTTTCTTCTCAATATTTAGACTCTATCCTCAATCTCTTTCGCTTTTCTTTATTATTCCAAATTTTTTATCATCTCATTTCTTAATTTTACATCTATCCTTTTTATTGTAATTGTCCCTTTACCGTGTAGTTAATACTACATCTTAACTTTTCCCAACGGTTTTAACCCTTCTTTGCATGACTTTTTCTTTTACAATTGTGTTTTTTTTTATACATATATTAAATATTAGACAACAGAAATTTTAAGATAGATTCTTAACTTTGTTCAGCAACAAAGTTCACGGGAAATTTAGTGGATTAATATTTCTGTATAAATATAGTGGTGGCGAAGAAGTTGATTTATTTATTAAAAGTTAAATAAAAAGTGATGGAAATTTACATCACTATGCAATTAAGGGTTAATACAAGACATTCTACTCACAATAGACTGGGGGGTTAAGTTGTTTGCAACTCGGAAGCCCCTTAACCGACATCAACTTTTCGGCAACTGTTTGTTCTGCCATTAAAGAAGGAAAAGATTTCTTGTAAAAAATAATGGTATAAAAATAATATGTGTTTCAGGCATGCATTGAGCGCCCCCCAAAAAGACAGTCACGATCCGCTACTGAATGAAAGTGTACTTTTTGTTCTCTCCAAATGGTGTAAAAAAATCAATTTAATAAATTTTCCGATAGTTAAAATCCAGTTTACAGCATGACGAACACGCTTTTTGTTTTATAATATAGATTCTCTCAAATCGTTGAAAGTTTCGAATAATTTCAGAGATACTCACAGTCCATCCTCCTCCGCTTGTGACCATATCGCAATAGACGTTGAGAGATTTCCCTTCAGTCACTCTGTTCACGGGCCATATCTCAAAAATGCCGCTTCTTTTGTTTCCTGTCTGAAATACATCGGCGCAGTCTAACGCTTTCTGTATATTATTTTCAGGAACTAAGAAATGAAAAAATGTCAAACATTATGAGGACGGATAAAAAAATCCTTGACATAATTCAAAATTCAGTAAAAAAATCAGATAATTTGTGTACGGTTTGGATGTGTAAATGCTTCTGTTAATCGAAAGATTTTTAAAAAAATCTAAAACAATAGTTGCAAAAATATCATATAGATGGCGATATGAATTCGAAGCTGCAAAAACTATAAAAAATTCACGATCAGTTGATACAGTAGATTTCACTTGCACAATCTACTAACATATTTCGATCATTCTGAATGAAATTGAGTAATGCTGTAGTTCGAGCTACAAAGGGCTCTTATTTAAGATTGTACTTGTAAATTGTAGAAAAAAATGGCCTTTAACTTTATTATTTTGAGTTTTTATGCTTTTTGTAGCTCTCAAGGTATACCGACATCAAAGGGCAAATTTTACAACAAATTTATTAGACTGCTTGAAAAAAACTATATCATGAGAAGCATTTTCGTCTAAACTGTAATCTTAGAAGCTCAGTTATTTGATTTTTTATTGAATTTTAAATTTTGGAAGGGTTTTTGACTCACTTTGTTCTGTAAATAAATAATGCAAAATGAAGATTAAAATGTAAATTATATTTTAAACACTAAAAAATGTCCGTTTAAATATAATTTTCGCGTTTCTTGACAATATAAACAGATCTGACTTTAATGACAACAAGCCAATTTTGGCCCAATAAATGTAGTGTTATATTTATCTATACTAATATTATAAAGTAGTAAAGATTGTTTTTTTGTTTGTTTGTTTGTAGGGGGTAATCTCTGGAACTACTGAAGCGATTTCAAAAGTGATGGGGGCAAATTGATTGTGACAATCCCTGCTCCAACATAGGCTATATTTTATGTCGGTGCCACTACCCCCAGGGGGGTGCAAAAGCGGTAAACGTTCTAAAATTTCGATTTTTTTTACACTGAAGGAGCTAGAAACATGAAATTTGGCATGGCAGTTACTTATAAGATGTAAATGCTCTCTAAGAACAAATTCTAAAAAAGGCGAAATTTAAAAGGGTGAGATGAGCGAAAAGTGTTCTAAAAACATTCTAAATTACAATTGCAATGGAATCTCTGGAACTACAGAACCATTTTCAAAAGTAATGGTGAAAATCGATGATAACAGTCTCTGCTCTAACATAGGCTATATTTTATGTCGGTATCACTACCACAGGGGGGTGCAAGATCAAAAAACGTTCTAAAATTTCGCTTTTGTTTATACTGAAGGAGCTAGAAACTTGAAATTTGTCATGGTGGTTATTTATAAGATGTAAATACTCTCTAAGAACAAATTAAAAAAAAATTCGAAATTTAAAAGGGTGAGATGAGCGAAAAGCGTTCTAAAATCATTCTAAATTACAATTTCTATGGAATATCTGGAACTACAGAACCGTTTTAAAAAGTGATGGTGGCAAATTGATGATGACAATCCCTGCTCCAACATAGGCTATATTTTACGTCGGTGCCACTATTCCCAGGGTGGTGCAGAAGCGAAAAACGTTCTAAAATTGCAATTTTTTTTATACTGAAGGAGCTAGAAATTTGAAATTTGGCATTGTAGTTACTTATAAGATGTAAATACTCTCTAAGAACAAAATAAAAAAAAATCGAAATTTAAAAGGGTGAAATGTGAGAAAAGCGTTCTAAAAACATTCTAAATTAGAATTTCTGTGGAATCTCTGGAGCCACAGAACCAATTTCAAAAGTAATGGTGGCCAATTGATGGTGATAATCGCTACTCCAACATAGGCTATATTTTATGTTGGTGCCACTAACCCCAATGCGGTGCAGAAGTGAAACATGTTCGAAATTTGCGACTATTTTTATACTGAAGGAGCTAGAAATTTGAAATATGGCATTGTAGTTACTTATAAGATGTAAATGCTCTCTAAGAATAAATTTAAAAAAATTCGAAATTTAAAAGGGTGAAATGAGCGAAAAGCGTTCGAAAATCATTCTAAATTACAATTTCTATGGAATCTCTGGAACTACCGAACCGATTTCAAAAGTGATGGTGACAATTCCTGCTCCAACATCATCTTTAATATAAAGCTATGTGTTGATGACGACTGGGTTTTTCACTAATCTTTGCCACAGATTAATCTCGGAGAATTTAAACATTTGAAGTTAGTGAAAAAAATAATAGCTCGAAAAGTATTTGTCAGAAAATTGTAAGACAAACTGCGTTTGAAAGATAAAAAATTGTATATTTCTTGATGTACATTTCAAATCTAATGATTACGCCATATTTCAACTATTGAATTTCAAAAATTACCAAATTTCACAATGGAGTACCATAGCAAAACCTTCACGCGTAAAAAGGTAATGATAAGGGCGACGTGTCCTGACGTGTATATTGGCTAAAGCACGAGTCACAAATTAATAGTAGCCTTATTATTCTGTTAAAATGTAAAAGTGAATTATGAAATGTCAATATTTTGTTTGATAAAAGGTTCGTTAAGAGAAATTGACCATCGTAGCGGGCGTAGCTTGCTAGTTACAAATAAGTTGCTAAAATCTAAAACAGAATAACATGTTTGTGAAAATATTGGTATGATATCAGAACTGTTTATGATATTAAACTAATATCATAAACAAAAAGGTATTATATGTCAAAGGTATTATTGACATTGTATTAAAAACGTCTCTAAAATATAAGTTTTTAACTATTGAGTTTTTAATTCATATTCAATATACTAAATTAATATATATAGCTCAACAATTAAAGGAGCGAATATGACAGTCGCACATTTACAAACATGCCCACACCAAACATGCACATTTTACAAGATAAACAAGTCCAAAAAGTTTCGTTACATCTTTACAATTTCAAGCTTTTATTACAAGCACAAATAAACAGATACATGTAAAGTAGTACAATTTTACTATTTTATTGGAGTTAATAAACTTCTATATGTGCAACATTGGTTACACGAAGGACGCCAAGGCTGATAATCGTAGACGTTTTCCTCTGACACTCTTTTCCGTATACTCCTTGCTTTACCCAGTACTAAGATAGTCTCCACGAATTGCTTGTGCCCACGCTCCATGCTCGTATTAAGTATTGCGCGGCAGCGCAATACTTATTTATTTCCAGTGTGACATCCTAATGTTAATTTAACACAGCAAATCCCATTGAACGAGTTAATTTACTAGAGTTTTTCCCACTTTTTGTACGCGTTGCCACAAAATTTTAACTGTGTGCTAATTCTAATAAAATTTGAAATTTGAAATAGTGAAATTGTTTGGCTGACGTCAGGATCAAAACGGATGATGAAATGTCATTGAATATAGGTGGATTATAATCCAGGAATTAACATAGGCTATGTTTTATTTACGTTATTCAAATATTTTTCTTAATAATTCAAAATTTCATAATTTTCATTGGGAATCAATGGACGTTTTTCCTATAAAATTTAACTATGTTTCTTTATTATTGCCAACAATTCGAAAACCGTAATAATAATTTGACCACAGCAATAAATTTTCAATTGAAAGAATTCCACGTTCAAAATGAAATTGAATTAGATTTTTTAAGTTTAAAAAAATGGAACAACACGACGTCATACTCTAAATAAACAGACATTTTCAAATATTTGAAACACCTGCTCAACAAAAAAACAGGTGAGTATGTCGCCACATTTGTAACAAAAAAAAGCATTTTCTTAGACATTTGTTCATAATACAAAGAGCATCAATATGAATAAGTACAGGAAGCAATTGTATATATGACGTTATATTTATAACAAACAATTGAAATAATTTTCACCGATAGTGATTAATAAGTATGAATATTAGTTACATACAAGAGAAAATTTCTGTCAAATAGTTTATAGGGGATTTCGCTAGGGAGAAAGTTGACGTTTTATTATATATTAATGGCGTAGATGGTTATTATGAAATAGATTGTACTGGTTCAATACAATTTACTTTTTCGTTTATAGCGCCCCCTGGGAGGAAATAAGGTAACCAAATTTAAATAAAATTGATTGTTTTAATGTTTCATTGTATAATAGCTATATTGAAATTAAAAGTAGTTGGCACAGATTCAACACAATTTTCTTTTGTGTTTATACAGTCTCCTGACGAGAAATAGGATAACTAATTTTTTTTTTAACTTTATTTTTTACGGGTTTGTATAAATTATTTGAATAATGTCATGATCAAATTTATGTTTAATAAACATTTTCGCACTAGCCGCCACTCGCGACCAGTTTGGTCTCCCTTAAATGTATGTTAAAAGCACTATAACACGTTACTTTTATTCATAATTTATTTTTTTCCGTAATCCTTCGCCAAACCGGAATATTCTAATAGACAAATCAAAAACTTTTGCGATCATGGTAGCATTTCGCATATTTTTTGTTGTTGTGTATTTCATCTTTCTTGACAAAAACCGCTTAACCAACTTAAGCGTTTATGCTTCATATCCGTTTGCTTATCAGTTGCAATACGTTTGCTAATGAGGAGATTCTTAAACATATTAAGTAGTTTTCCGTAATTGGATCCATTGCCAAATGGCGTATTTTAGTTAATACGATTTGGTGCATTGAAGTCTATTTTGTGAAAGTCTTTAATGATATCCACATTTACACTGAACCATATTGTTGCCAATATTTTTTTGTTTGTTTGTTTGTTTCTCGCTACCTTTGGCTGTAGACTTGATTACGGGAGATCAGAAAATCTATCATTATTCTCATTTAAATCGTCTTGAATAATGTGACATAATCGGAGTGCATATTATAACACGTAATTTTCGAGTATGGTTTGGTGAAACATTGAACTTTTGGAAGCCAGTTTTGATAATCACATTTCTTTTAAACCATATTTGCTGTCAGCACTTTTGACCCGAGGCTAACGAAAAAGACAGGCTACCGCGGTGCATTCCACTTATATTTTTTTACAGACCGCTAGAGTGACGTGATGCTCGTTTCCTACACCTCTATTGGTGCATTCGAGCATCACGTGACTCCCGCGGTCTGTAAAAATAGATATGCGTAAAGCACCGCGGTAGCCTTTCTTTTTCGTTAGCCTCGTTTTGACCCGTGGCGTAGAATCTCATTAAAATTCACGAACTTCCTTCTAGATGCCAATCTCTGTTCGACTCTGTTTTTCTCTGCTCTCCTATTTTGATATAGTTCAGGAGTTTTCATAACTGCATAATTCCCTTACTTTGGCATTTCTGCTTAATGTCTACTGACTATTAAGATCCGTAACTTGTAAATACGCCACGCCAACATTACCGCCTATAATTCTAATTACAGCAATCCGTTTTTTCTCTCTATATTGAAACTCTATAGTTAATATAGTGCCCCGGTGCGTCTACGACAGCTGTTCCATCAGAACATTTGATTTCAAAATCAAAGTATCGTTTCTAATTTGCGCACGCAAAAAATAAAAGCTGGTATTGGCGATTTTAAATATGCTATTGGCGAGATTTGCGCCCAAATAACACAAAAGTACTTAATGATGTTATGTATTTTGTAAATGTATATTAAATTACTGTTTTGAAAGCGATTGGTCATTAATAATGGTAAATATGATTGATGATTAACAATCATTTTCAGTGGTCTCTCTTCCTTGCACGTATAATACATAAATACCAAATTAACTGACAATTTGTTTCGAAATTTGATTCATTAAATATCATTACAGGAGTTGTATTTGTTTACATTCAGCTAAGAAAAGATAAAGAATGAAGGTGAGTTGTATAGCACATAATTATGGTAAACTTTGATTGTGTCACTGGTACGAATTATGTTTTTGACACCAGGCAGCACTCCAAAAAATCTTTCACGGAAAACTTACTTTACGAACGATTATCTCCGTGGTTTAATGGTTTAATATTTTAAACCTTCACGACGAATGAATCTTTTTTTTTTGTTTACTTTCATGGATAGAGAATTTGAATTGCGAGGCTAATTTCAACTGAAGTTATTGAAGAATATATACATAATTAAACGTAAGTCATCTCTCAAATATTAATTTATTTTGAACGATCTTTCTAAAAATGTAACATTTATTAAGTTTTATTCGAAAATATAATTTTGAATAAAAATGGCCGCCTGACATATGAAAACGTGAAGCGGGCATTCCGGAATTGTTGATGACAGTCACATGACTTACGGTTTTATTATAGAGATGATTTTTTACACTGGTAGCGCCTATGGTAGAACATTGCCTAACTAAAACTTTAAAATCCATTTTTCTTATGTTTTTTCATATGCCTACCATGCTTCAAGTTAGAATTAGGTAATACTGATACAATAAAATTTATTCTTGCATGTATAGCGTCACTGGTGGAAATATCGTAACCAAATCAAATACGAGCAAATCTTGTGTGTGTATTAGAGATCTCTTTTCGGAGCCCGGGCCTACCCGAGCCCGAAACATTTTGCATCTTTAGAGCACGAGCCCGGCCGATCCCGATACCGAAAAAAATTGCATTATATTTAAAAATTGTTTTAAAAGTAATATCTCATTTTTAAAAATCTTCGTACAAGAAAATAACTGTTAATCCCGTGCACATAATTAATTTTATGGAAATTTACATTCAATTTTATCAAAAGAGAAGTTTGGTATGAAATAAAAATATACTTCTTTAAAAGAATCGATGTTCCTATTTTTCTCTACCAACAAGAAAATCTGATGGTCATATTAACGAAGTACATTTTATGAATAAATGCATGAAATTCGCAAAAATTACTTTTCTATGCCGAAGAATCGAACAGCGTTTTCTATTTCCTATAAAAGGTGTATATTGTAAATTAAGCCTTGCGCTGCCGCGCAAGGCTTATTTATTTCCAGCGCGACTTTCCCATGCTATTCTAACACAGCAAATCCCGTTGAACGAGTTATTTTACTAGAGTTTTTCCCACTTTTTGTACGCGCTTCCACTAATTTTCTTCAAAACACCTAATTCTGTAAAAAAATAAATTCTCCAATCAAAAAACTCTAAATTCTGGTGTTGTTACTTTCTTTAGAGACCTGTCAGGTTTCGCCTAGCGCTTCGACCAGGAAGATAGATTATTTTCGACTATTCATCCAATCTGTTTAAATTACATTATGAGTAAATTAAAGCTTTCTATTACAGTGCGGGCGAGATATTATGATTTTAAGAATTAGGCCGTGTAAAAAATTATGTGGAGGAGGGGGAGGGGGGTGCGTTTTGCCCTTTCGGAAGGGGAGGGGAAGGGCGCGAACACAATTTGGAAATACAATAAAGCGATCTGTTTTAAACTTTACGATATTTTATAACACATAACATAATTTTTTTAAATGAAGCCGCGTCAAAAATTATGGGGAGGGGTGGGGGGAGCGCATTCTGCCGACACGGGGTGGGAGGATTTTCTAAATTTTGCCGACACCACTCATGTGATATATCGTTCGAAAGGCTTGTGACCGCTTATTCATATTATGCACCTCCGGTGTCCATCCGTCCACTTTGTCGCCCCAAGGAGGGGCACTTTTCTAAGCTTTGCACACACCCCTCATGTGATATATCTTAGACAGGTCTGAGACCGCTTAATCATATTATGCATCGCCGATGTCCATCCCCCCACTTTGCCTCTCTCCAAGGGGGGTACTTTTCTAAATTTTGCACACATTCCTCATGTGATATATCGTTGGAAAGGTCTGTGACCGCTTAATCATATTATGCATCTCCGGTGTCCATCACCCCACTTTGCCCCTCTCCAAGGGGGGTACTTTTCTAAATTTTGCACACATTCCTCATGTGATATATCGTTGGAAAGGTCTGTGACCGCTTAATCATATGCATATCCAGTGTCCATCCCCCCACTTTGCCTCCCCTAGGGGGGTACTTTTCTAAATTTTGCACACATCCCTCATGTGATATATTTGGAATATTACCAATACTGATTTTGATCTGTGCAGTCTTTTACATACTTGCCTCGTGTGAATCTTATCTCCTTCATATTAATTTGTTATTAAAAAACTTTAGATATTAAAAAAAAAGGAACTTGCAAAGCAAATTAAAAAAATAAATTTATTTCTATATTGTTAAGCCCGAGAAGGGACAGATATTAAAATTATTTTATTTAGTCAATGCTACAATAATGTTGCATTTTTATATTAAATCTTGCTCAGTCTATTTAATCTTAAAAAAGTAAATTTAAATTTGAAACATGATATTGAAGCAACTTTAAAACATTTCATTTAGTTGAAATGAAATCTAAATAAATCTTCAACTTTTTTTTTTCAGTTTTACATGCATTATGCAAAATTTGTATTGCAGCAAATTCTAACAGACAAACATGAGAAGTTCATGAGAGAAACATGAGAAGTTCAAATAATTTAAAAAGTTGAAGATTTATTTAGATTTCATTTCAACTAAATGAATTGTTTTAAAGTTGCTTCAATACCATGTTTCAAATTTAAATTTACTTTTTTAAGATTAAATAGACTGAGCAAGATTTAATATAAAAATGCAACATTATTGTAGCATTGACTAAATAAAATAATTTTAATATCTGTCCCTTCTCGGGCTTAACAATATAGAAATAAATTTATTTTTTTAATTTGCTTTGCAAGTTCCTTTTTTTTTAATAATTACTTTATTAATAGTGCTTTCTTTACATCCGTTGTCTCTTGCTATTTCATGTATTTTCATCATGTATTCATCAAACCATTTTATCTTTATTTTAATTTATATTTAAAAAAAAATATTTTTTTCTTCCGGTATTCCCTGCTTTCACCTTACACCAATTCCAGTGCTCAGGAAGTTTCTCGTCAAATGAAACCAACCTGCTGAATTCATGTATTATGAAAAATCGACACCAACAACTTCCAACGTGACGTTAACGTAAGCATTATGACTTACTTAGGAAATCCAAACAATATGTTCTAATCCACTTAAGTGGTATATATCAGTACTTCAATTTTCGTAGCATGTAAAATGCACCGCAAACGATTTTTTCCACTAGACCATAATGTAACGTAATTTCAAGACGTAATTGCGTAATTGCGAACTTAAGTGAGCATTCTAGTGTTAACCTAAAAAAAAAAAAAAAAGAAAAAAAAATTAGATGACAATTCAAGCATATATAAGTTAAGAGTTAACGTTAATATAAGTTAGAAGAGTTACAGTACAGTACGCCCAGATAGACGATCAGACAAACCGAATTCATAAACACTTTTCAACTATGTTTGGAAAGTGTTAACAAATTGAAAATTCAACGTCAAGCGTGACAAATGAGGTGCGTTTTTACTGTTATTATTTCACTGAAATAGATCATATCGTCTATCATTATGATAGGATTCATTTCTGTAATAAAATAAGTTCATTTTAAGTTGGCAACATTTTACCTTTTGTTGACATGAACTGAAAATTCCAATAGGAAACTTCTTAAGCCCAGCTTTGATAATTCCAGAAGATGAAAACCCCATTGAGGCTCTTTTTCTATTTAATATATATTTTTCAAGAAAAATCTATCTAAAAAAATGTCGGTAGATAATACGATTGTTATAATTAAACAATTTTACTATACAAATTCGGTTTTCAAATTCAGTAATATGGAAATAACAGGATATCCCCTTAAATAGGGCGTCATCACCATGGCAACCTAGAATCATTGCCTCTCATGGGATATCATTGAATTAATTATAGGTAGGATAGTATTGAATAGAATGAAGAAAAGTTTCATTAATATCTTTTTAAGTTTTGATTCAATATTCATAAAATTTGAAATGACTCGACAAAAATCAGCAACGATTTTATATATTAAATTTCAAACCATTCAGTTGGGTAGTTTTTGCGCTGTTATATGCGAACGCACAGATGACCTGACCAGACGACAACTAACGGTGCTACGTATTTATATAATTACGAACGAATCTAAAAATTGCGACTGGCAACCAAAAAAAAAATTGAATGTAGTTAAAATAAACGTTCTAGTTTTCACGAAAAATATTTTTGTTGAACCAAGCGTTTATTTTCATTAAAGAAAAAAAAACATAATTTACAAAATGTTGCATTTTTGCATTTTCATCGGTAAATGGTTAGAAAAATGACGAACTGGAGTGAAGCGACTTACATGAAGCGATGTTGTGTTTCGCTCTAACAATCATGTCTATAGCTATATCCAAGTGTGAATTGAACATCTGTTTTTGTCCACAAGTCGACGTTATATTGCAGTGAACAGTGCAAGTAGCCAATAGCATCAGGAAGACAGAATATTTTAACCTAAAAAGACATCATTTGTTTGATGTATTTAACTTTTTCTACATCTGGAAATTATAAAATATAGGAAATTAAAATTATGAATATATATAATAGCATTACTGTCTATATATTTAAAGCTAAAAGGGCATTTTATCAAATTCCAATTCCACATGAAATTGACCTAAATGCGCATGCTCCAACTTTTTTTTTCAAAGCAGGAATAGAATACCAGGGGGATTCCCCCCTTCCATAGTTTGAGAAACCCAAATTCATCTCATTGCCAAATATTGTCATGTATATGTTTGTATTGGTCTCCAAAACGTATGTTTATACTCATATTACGATTTTCTTAATAAAAAACGGCCATGCGCTTTTATAATTCATTCCGTTCATTAGTTTTTGTGATATAGAGACATTTACTTTTCAACGGTCTAAGAAAGCCGTCTCTTGTTATTCTTTGTAGCTACTGAAAAATAAAATCTTATATCATTACTGAAAAACAATTATAGAAAATATTTGTAGAAAAACTTTTTAATTCCGAATTTTCATAAAAAATTACTGCCGACTAATTAAATGGTACTTTTTCCCGCTACATCTTCATTTTATTTTCCTACATTTATGGTCAAACTCCTAGCACATTTTTCCTCTCTATTCTATGAAAATGCAAGGGAAAATTTATAAATTAATCACATTTTCGGTCTAATTTGATTCGGAGAACTCAAGCAAGGTATCAAAAACGATATGTACCATTTGAAAAAAATTAGGCAGACTTTTTAATATGCAGAAACGGTCCCGCATTAAATTTGCATTCATGTTGTGTTTACTGGCGTAATTTAAATTAAAGCCTCTGCATATTTTTAACATTCGCTGTTTTTCAAAGAATCTTTTTGGCAAAAAATACAGATTTGCGTAATTTTCGGTTGTAGAATATGAGATAACATAAACTAATGAAATGACTGCATTCCACAGCATATGTTCCAAAAATTTCCACAAGAATTGTCCCTTAAAATTTTACACTATTTCAGTTAGGAAACAAACCCTTCAATTTTTCCCGCGATGTTTCGTATCAGCTGCATTGTATGCAGATGGTATTGTGAGTGACTATACTGCAAATACATTTTTATACATTTTTCAGAACACTTTTTAGAACACTTATTTTGTCACCTTTTTTAGAACACTTTGAAGCGTACTTTTTGGAACAGTATTTAGAATACTTCTGAGAACACTTCTTTTGTTCAGCACACTTTCTAGCGCGCTTTTTGAAAGCGATGATTTCACATGTGTGCCGAAATGTGTTCCCAATCCGTTCTCAAATGTGTTCCGAAATTTAGATTTAACAGATATCCTGAGCAGAACACATTAAGGTAACACATTCAGTACACATTAAGTTAACTGGAACACTTTTTTTGAATCAAAGTGTTCCAAATGTGTTCCCAATGTATGCTAGGAATTTGCAGTGAAATAGTGCGGTTTAATCAGCCAAATGATTCCTTAATGCTGTTTTGTTTACATTCGCAAAACCAATTTCAATGACGATTTTATATTCATAGTATACTGCTCTGTTGAAAAAATAATATATATATACATATAAACAGTAACAGGGCAGCTGGAAGAGACAAGAACTTATTCGATATGTCAGCTAAACAAGAAATATGCTGTAAAGGGGTCCGGGGGGGGGTCAAAATTCTAAAGAAAAACTGATTTTTTTATTATTTGACTAATAACATAGTACAAAGTTAAATAAATTAAATAAAGCAAACCGCATACTTCGGTGCTTTTATGTTAGCTAGGCGCCAATGTCTTGTTTCAATTGGCATCATTTGAATTGCAACCTTTTCAATATGAATTATTTTAATTCAATGATTTCAGTTTTGATATCAATTCAATTCTTGAGATTTTGTTCTTTGTATTGATGTGTTTGTGTTTGCGTATTTTATCATGATTATATTTTAGCAATTTTTAAGTGCGTTTTTTAATATAGTATATTGCAATGTTAAAACATTGGTTATTAGTTATTAGCTAGCGTTAAAAGATGGTCGTGAAAAAAAAAAGTTTGGCAAGATTTAAAAAAAAAAAAAAAAAAAAAGAAAAAGAAAAAGAAATGGCGATCACTGGTGCTTGGTTAACATAACAGTACCCATATTTCTATGATGAATACATCAAATGATATAACAATTCATGTGTTGTACTATTAGTCCTGTCCCGCAACTAACTAAAACTTTAAGTATATTTACTTTAGAATGGATTGCTTTTTAATTTCTCATGTCTATTCTTTCTCTCAAGATATGTGAATTAAATTTTACACAGAGTTTTGATGTTATGTTTTTAGTAAATTGTCTTCTTTTAATATATTCACTGTCATAAAATAACTTCTCTTCAAAATTTCATGTGAAAATTTTGTAAATATATTCCTCAAAGTAAAATTCACTATAAAAAAACCTCTTTTTTTACTTTTACATTTATTGCGAATTTTCTAATTAATATATATTTTTAAATGATGAAGAAAAATTAACAAGAAACCTTATCTGCACACAGTAGAGGAAAAAAAGTAATGAAATCGGGCAAGTGGTTCAAACATATGTTTGCAGGTTTTATGGTAGGTTTTAAATTAGATGGGCTGCAACACAGGGTGTCCCAACACAGGGTGTCCCTTATACAGGGTGTCCCAAGAACATTCACCCCAGCTTTTATTTCTTAAATACTGATTGAATTACAAAGTTACATAAAAAACAATAGGTACAAAATTTTATGAAATCGATTAAAATGTTCAGATTATTAAATATGAAGAAATAATTTATATTTTTATACGGTCCCCATACAAACATTTCCCAATGAGTAAAATGTGCCCCATACACTATACCATTTAAAAATAAAGACAATAAAATTTTGTCCCAGAATCTAAAAGAGAGATACTCAATCTTTTTTCCCAAAACCTGCAAATATATGTTTGCAGGTTTCAGGGTAGGTTTTAAATTAGGTGGCCAATGTGAACAGTAAGATCATGGACAAAATTTCAGAAGTTTATCACAAAAAATCGCAGAAATATATTCAAAGAAAGTTGGCGAGGGTTAATTCATATCTACATCATCACAATTATTATTTATTTATGCAATCATTGTTTTCTTTCGTAATTTGTGCACGAACACTGAAACGCGATCATCCAATATGATTTTACTCCTTTGCGAACTCATATCCAGGCATCGAAAAGTGGTTTAAATCAGCATTTATGTATTTACATATCTCTGCGACTTTTTATGATAAAATGCTGAAATTTTGTACACGACCTTATTAGTGTAGGGGGCACATTTTACTCATTGGGAGGAAAAAATTTTTGTATGGAGGGCAGTTTAAAAATTGAAATTTCTTCAAATTGGATCCCCTTAAAATTTTTCTCGATTTCATAAAATTCTGTATCTTTTTTTTTTTTACGTTACTTTGTAATTTATAATATATGTATAAGATTAATTATTGTTTAAAAAATAAAAAGCGAGGTCAATGTTTTTGGGACTCCCTGTATAATGTAATTTAGCAATAATGAGGGTTCGTAATAATGAGGGTGATTAATGTTCCACTTGTTTTTTCCCTTTTGAGTAACAATATTTCTATACAGAAAATCTTGGTACATATAATTGCAGATTAGATTTAGCAACATTTTCTTTATACACAGAAATTGATTTTATAAAAATACTGGTATTAAAAAAAAAGTAAGTAAAAAAGTAGGCACCCGTACGAACCGTGATAAAGTAATGCAAGCAGAAAGGTAATTAAACAGTAAAATAACAAAAGTAAAATAGCAAAGCAATAAAACAAAGTTTATATAATCAGTATTGCTTATTCAATAAGTATAATGTATGCAGAATTACCAAAATCTAAAGATAAAAAAAACGCAAAATCTTATACAGATATCAAAACTTTTATGAACGCAATTTTTTTTCATCTTTTAAATGCAAAAGTATACAGTTCACATTTAATCAACTTTAAATAATGTTTGACTGATGTTGAAGATTTAAAAATATACATACCACTGTATATGCTAAACGACTACATGCAAAATACTTTTCGGCTAAATAAATGACATTTTGGATGTTTCAACTTAACGCTTTATTGTACTTCCACTTAACAATAAATAGCAGAGAATATTTTGTCTTGCCATTATAATAAATAAAACCTTGGTAAATGCCTTGAATAATTTTTATGCACATTTCCAATATTTTATAAATATCAGATGGTCTGTTTCAACTTTGTATGAAAAACAAATCAATTAAACGTATATGAGCATTTTGTGGTCTCGAAAATACAGGATATTCATCTCAGTAAGAAGCGCTATGGCGTGTTTATGTTTAATAGAACAAAATATTTATTTATAACTAAATGATTCTGGCAAACAAATTACAATTTTGAGTGTATTCGTTTGCTAACTTAGCCGGGCCTTTTCTAGATTCTAGAATGCTCCTGCCTGTTCAAATATTATTTCCGAACTGTAGGAAATCTTATGCATTTTCGTGAATCCTAATTATTCTTTGCTTAAAATGTTATAGTGTTGTATTCATGCACTAGATAGGCATTTATTATTATTATTATTATTATTATTTTACTCCAAGTTTTCCTTAGAGAAAATAAAAGATCTATTAAGAAAAAAAAAAGTAACTCGCGTATTTTTTCGCATTTGTTATTACCGGAAAAAAAAAAAAAAAAAAAAAAAAAAAAAAGAACAGCCAAAAAAAAAGTCCGCAACAAACGCGAGTAAATGTGATATTCTGAAAAATCACATTTCCACGTAAACGATCTGCAAATAAAAACGAGTGTGTTATTTTTATATATAATTCTACAGACCATACAGCGTTATTTAACTGCAAAGATTTGGTTAATTAGGTTGTACAAATGAAATAAAAATAAAGGTATTTATTGATATGATATAACTTCAAAATGGATTAAAAAATCTAATTACGTTATTTAAATTAAAAGAAACAAATTTCAACTTACATTTTTAAAACTGGACATAGATTTACAAATAATTTTCTGCAATGCGCGTCGGAAATCACCCTGAAAAGTTCTGATTTCTACAGCTCCGAAAGTCTGTCAGAACAGGATACGTTCACAAGAGTTATCCACTATACTATATGCTTTTGCATTTACTAACTATTTATAGATACGAGTGCATATCGAGCGATATATATCTGGCACACTTGTAACTGAAGTGGTTATACACGAAAACAGGCTATATTAAAAATGTTTTTTATTCCGACGATGAATGGAAAAGGTCATGGGCAAATAGACTGACCGCATATCACTAAAGATTCAAGTCTAAAAAAATATTTCCTGTGCTTTATTTTTGGCCTTGTTTCAGTATTTATTTTCCATCTATAAATATTTGATAGATGAGAGAAGAAAACACATATAGTTTAGCCTGAAATATTCTTACATAAAATTAATTTTTTTATCAGGAGCACTCAAAACAAATTAACAAAATTCAGAAATTGAGTGTTTATAGAAAAGACGCATATCATACCGCTAATTTTAGTTTCAATTTTCAGCGCCAATGACGCAGCATTATTGCTTAAGCGTTATTCTGACAAGGAGAGAGCCAAGCTGGATAATCAGATATTGTGATTATTTTTATATATATTGTAGGGTAGAAGACCCTTAGTCTCAGGTTCAACGGAATTTATACAACGCCTCTTAGTTCTCGAGAAATACGGGGTCTAATATTATAACACATCTTAAATAATTACTTTGTAATGAAATTATTTCGTTGGTCGTAGCTTCGTTGTTAGGGCGTTTGCTCGTTGATCCGTCGGCCCGGGCTCGAGACTGGGACACGCTGCGTTTATAAATATAGTTGCAATTATAAATTAAAAATCTCACAATTAAAATTTTTAATAACGTACATTAATTATAATGTTAACATATTTAAATTTTAATTTAGCATTTTTGATTTTTAAACCATTATTAAACATTTTCATCATTTAAAGAGATTTAAAAAAAATCAGATCTAATATTAACTAGTAAAAATTCCAAAATCGTTACCAAAATCATACCTTATTTTATAAATAACATCATATAAATTACAATCTTTAATATGCAAAACAAAATTTTGTAATTTATGCTAATTTTGATAATTGAAATACATTTTTATAAAAAAAAAAAATGAGAAAAACAAACGTAGCGCGTTCCGGTCTCTAACCCGGGCACGCGGATTAACGAGCAGACGCCGTAACAACTGAGCTACTACCAATACAGTAATTTCATTACGAAGTAACTATTTAAGTTGTGTTATAATATTAGACCCCCTATTTCTCGAGAATTAAGGGGCGTTGTATCAAATCCGTTGAACCTGAGACTAAGGGACTTCTACCCAATAACATATATAAAAATATTCAAAATCAGTGATTACCAAGCTTGGCCCTCTTTTTGTGAAACAAAATTTTTATTTATGTCATCTGTTATCGTTTCTGATGATATAAAGCATTATCAACTTGACAGCTGTTCACAGTTACTAAAATGATATCGTTAGATTGATCTTTAAAATGTAGACGAAATCCTTCCACCGTCTGATTACATCATTGGAATTATTATATCACATTATATCATCGGTTCTCTTAATCTGATGAAATGAGCTTAAACGATAGTGAAAGGTTTTAAGTGTTTATTTTTAATAGGTCGCTGAAAAGTACGACTTCCTAATCCAGTGTGCTCGAAAATGAAATGCCTTGCTTACCATCTGTTTTACCAACACGACGAATAAGAATAAATTCGTCTTGTCATAAAAGGTTTAATGGTGCGGATAAAAAAGATGTAATAACAATTTTCAACTGGTCACACGAGCGTATTCGTGTTTTGAAAATCAAACGCTAGAGGTGTGAATTTGTGTGGTGTGAGAGGTGTCCTTTGCTTTGCCTATGAAATTTTATTTCGTTTTAGGTATTGCTAAGCTTTTATCAGACAGAATATGTATTATGTTGATACACCAATAAAAGTTCTGATAAAATTAATTACAGCAACCCTTATCAGCAACTACTGCTTAGTTACTATTTATGTATGCGTTGTATGTGATGTAATACGTATTGTCCTTTTTACGTAGATTTCGTAAGAAATACTACCTATTACATTCACCCCTAAGTTGGAATTTTTGAAAAATTTTGCAGATCTACGCCAATCATGACTCCCAGAACCCAAAAACACCACCCTCAATTCAAAACTTTATCTATCTATCGATCCATCTATGTCACTTTTTTATAGACACGATAACGCCAATAATTCTGCACAAATCTCTTTCACACCGATACATAAAATCAAGGGGCATAAAATATCGATCGAGTTCGTTAATTGGCAAAATCGAACCAAGGGGGGAGAGGAATGGGGGGGGGGGGGGGGTTTATGAAAACAGAAAAAAAACCTATAACTTCTTAATTATGATGCGTATCGAATCCGTTTAAAGTTATTATGACTTCTAGGAAAAGGGCCAAAAATTTATGGATGACAGATTTTTTATATCATTAAAAATCCCCGGGGGAGGGAGGGGTTTTTAGAAGAAAACAATTCATAACTTCGTCATTCATAAGATATCAAATCCGTTTAAATTTATTATAAATCATCTTAACATTATCTGAACCTTTTATATTGACAAGTTTTTTATATACCCAACCCTTATAGCAAAAAAAAAAAAAAAAAAAAAAAAAAAAAAAACCCTTCCGGCTCTGCCTGCAAACTAGTTAGATTTCGAAGTGGGCGGTCCCAACTGCTGCATCATGGCCCAAAATCATCCCTTCCGCAATTCCCAACAAACAGGCGCCACGGTCTGCGTCTTCGAAATCTACTGTAGGCCGAGCCGTCAGGGATTTTTTTATTTTTGTCGAATAATCAGTTGCTAAACCGTTACTTTTAGAGGTAAAGTTTCAATTAGAATTCTTTTTTCAAATATTGATCTCTTTCATAAAAAATCCATCTAGGTCTAAATAGTTATTTTTTCAAAAGTGGGGAAATAAAAAGAATTTTATTGTGTCAGTTCCCAGAGTCTTGAGGGTTATAGGTAGAGAAACTTTAAATTCTTTGTTACAGAGCATATTTCTAAATATACATCTCAATAATGTAGCCTTCTTTTACGGTTATTAAATAATATTTAAAGTTAATAATTTCGATCAAATATCCTAATAAACAACGAAGCATCCTTAATAAGATTGAAACTTTATGTTATGTTCATGTATCCGAAATATAAAAGAAAATAAGCATTTGTTATCTGAAATATATCGAATAAACCTTCTTTTAGTATTCCGAAAGTTTGGCTTTCTTGACATTTCTATAAATTGAATAGATATTCAGTTGCTTCTACTTCTGAAGAAAAATAAAATTTCGAAAGCATTTGAATGAAGTTAAGCTGCTGAAGTTTTAGTTCATGCATATATGCAATAGAGAGTAGCTACTTTTACGCAAATATAATAATGTATTTTTTTTAAGTTTTCTTTTGAAAATTGTTTAGTTCACAATTTATATCAGATCCAAAAACAGTCAGTTAAGTAGAAAGTATATACAGTGTGTGTCTTAAATTGTATTGGACCTTCTTAAAATGCAATAACAATTAAATGGTGACAGCTATTGATGTAATTTTTTAAGGATAGAGAATAGTTATGCATACCTGCCGACATCGCACTAAACTTCCGTACAATGTAGGTTCATTTAACCGAGGTTAAACACGTTTCACACCAGAATATTTTTCAAGAAATGCAATAAAATTGGTTCCACATAAGAACATGAAACTAAATACATATTATTTTATCAGATGCATTTTCTGGTTAGAAAAGTATTTAACCTGGACCAAATTAACTCACATTGTACAGAAGATTAGTTGAAAATTGGCAGGTATGGTTAAAAGGTAATTTGGCACACATTTTATTTTCCACAACAGTTAGGTCAACGTAATTTTTCTATCAACCCACAACTATATGTTCATAATCTACTGTAGTTTTGTATGGTGGAATATCCCAGAGAAGAAGAATGACTAATTTTGTGTGGGGGGGGGGTTTCTAAAAAACTATTTTTTTTGTGTTCCCTCAAAGTTTTTGCTGTTTTGTGTAGCCTTAAATAAATTATAATAAAACGTTTTCAAAGATTGTGAAATATACGAGGGACAAAAACGATTGTATTCATGTATCGAATTATTTGTAAAACCAAGAAGAATTTGACAGCCATATCTTGTCTCAACAGGTGGGATAAGGTGGCACTGGATTTTTTGGGGCATGTTGGCATAAATGACATGACTTTTGGGAGTTACAATTCATTCTTTCTGTAAAAGGACCCCCAAATTTAAAAATCTTACATTTTCCCTTAAAATGTGTACGAATCGTAGCTCCAAGAATGTGATAGTAGACGCCATTTGAATTGTTGTCGCTGTACCCCATGCAGGATTAGGTGGGCCCTGGACATCTGAAGATACCATGTCAGGTGTAATTAGTTATGCAGACAGCGAGTGTCAATAGGCTTCCCTAAATAAACTAAAGATGAATGTGAGCCCAGACCTTCAGGATCTTCAGAGCATCCAAATCGTCCACAGATGAAAATAACATGAAAGTGGATCAGGGGATTTATTCAATCAATATGAGGTGGATGACTTTGTGATGGTAATTTAGTGTGTCCAGCAATATACAGGAAAGATAATTTTCTCCGACGAGAAGTATATCCATGATGGTAAAACGACGCAAATTTTGCGGATCGCCAGACATCGAAGACACAATCTGATATAAACGTGACAAAACTTTACATAAATTATCTATTTTTTTGTGTACATGTTTTATTTTTCTGCTCTTCTTAAAATATGAGAAATTCCTCCCTATTATAATGTTCGTTTACTACGTAAAAATATTAAGGAATATCTCCTTGCACTTGATTTTTTTTTGTAAAATAAATGCATGTTTTGAAGTGACTAACTTATTTTATTTCATAGGTACACACTGTTATAGAATGCTAACTTACCTCTGATAACGGCATAGTTCAAACATATTTTTAACAGGTTTTACTAATATACTATGCAATTTTAAGTGAGGTACTCTTCACTATTTAGTAGGCAAAGAGTTGTATTATCAGCTACGCTGGTTTGTTTTAAAAAGTATTAAAAATAAAATAAAAATAAATAAAAAATAAAAATCTATGCCAACTATACCCAGTCTTCCCTGCAGCAAATTGAGTTTTGTTGATAAAGAAATGTTTTGAGTTAAGTTTAAAAAAATAAATATAAAACATTAGCAAAACAAAAGCTAATTTCACGGAAAATTACAAATAAACCAATCTGGTAATACCAAATTATTTCTGTAATTGTTATTCTTTTTGAAACACTTGAAATGAAATGGAATCATTCGCAGAATAAAAAGAATAATGCAATTTTCTCTTCTATTTCTGTTTTATTTCGTTCTATTGCGTCCAAAAATTGTTTTTGTTTAATCGGTTTATAAAAGTAAAAAGAAATTCTTCCTCTTCATACTTTATTGGGAAAGTTTTCCTATTTATATTTTTAAATGAATATATGAAACAAATTATTCAGTTGTTATTCTGACACTTTATAAAATTTAAAATATGAAAATATTGCAAGTCTGTAAAATGCAATTAAAGATAATTTTTTTTTCAAAACCAGACTTTTTTATACAGTTAATAAAATAAAATGGCATAAAACACATTGCAGGCGGGGACTGCGATCAAAGTCCTCAATAGAACAAACATTAAAAGCGAGAGACTGTAATCTCAATTGCATGATTATTATTTTGAACAGATTTTTTGGTAATTCTCTATTATCCCGTCGACCACTTTTCATAACAAAAAACTATCGTCAAACTGTTAGATTAAACGCCAAAAATGCAGTCCTATTGACTGGATGTCAGAAGCATTCTACGTGTTTGTTATGTCATCCAGTGGTTTTTAATTCGACATTTGCCTGTATGTTTCATTATGTTTTACTGATTTATTAGTTATCATATATTCTAATACGAGCAAATCTTGTGGGTGGTTATATATATATGTGCAAAAATTATCTTAAAAACGGCTCTAACGATTTTGACGAAATTTCGAATCCTACCGCTTTGGGGCACCAGAAAACCATTGGGCTAGGTCACATGCTCGAGAAAATTCGATTAGTGGGTCCTTTTGGGTCATGGTCTAGCTAATTGTATCTAAAAAACGGTTCAAACGATTTTGACGAAATTTTGTATCCGACCATTTTCGGGCATGATAAGTCAATTGGGCTGGGTCACATGTTCGAGAACTTTCGATTAGTGGGTCATTTTTGGGTCAAGGCGGGTCAAATTAATTTTATCTAAAAAACGGCTCTAACGATTTTGATTAAATTTTGTGTCCTACGAGTTTCGAGCACGATAAAAGCATTGGGCTAGGTCGCATGTTCGAGAAAATTCGATTAGTGGGTCATTTCTGGGTCATTGTGGGTCAAGATCTAAAAAGCGGCTCAATTTACACTAAATTTTGCATCCAATGGTTTTCGGGCACGAGAAGACTGTTGGGCTAGGTCACATGTTCGAGAAAATTCAATTAGTGGGTCATTTTGGGTCATGGTCAAGCTAATTGTATCTAAAAAACGGTTCAAACGATTTTGACGAAATTTTGTATCCGACCATTTTCGGGCATGAGAAGTCAATTGGGCTGGGTCACATGTTCGAGAACTTTCGATTAGTGGGTCATTTTTGGGTCAAGGCGGGTCAAATTAATTTTATCTAAAAAACGGCTCTAACGATTTTGATTAAATTTTGTGTCCTACGAGTTTCGAGCACGATAAAAGCATTGGGCTAGGTCGCATGTTCGAGAAAATTCGATTAGTGGGTCATTTCTGGGTCATTGTGGGTCAAGATCTAAAAAGCGGCTCAATTTACACTAAATTTTGCATCCAATGGTTTTCGGGCACGAGAAAACTGTTGGGCTAGGTCACATGTTCGAGAAAATTCAATTAGTGGGTCATTTTGGGTCATGGTCAAGCTAATTGTATCTAAAAAACGGTCCAAACGATTTTGACGAAATTTTGTATCCGACTTTTTTCGGGCACGAGAAGACTATTGGGCTGGGTCACATGTTCGAGAACTTTCGATTAGGGGGTCATTTTTGGGTCAAAGCGGGTCAAATTAATTTTATCTAAAAAACGACTTTAACGATTTTGATTAAATTTTGTATTTTACGAGTTTCGGGCACGCGAAAATCATTAGACTAGGTCACATGTTCGAGAAATTCGATTAGTGGGTCATTTCTGGGTCATTGTGGGTCAATATCTAAAAAGCGGCTCAATTTACACTAAATTTTGCATCCTATGGTTTTCCGGCACGAGAAGACTGTTGGGCTAAGTCACATGTTCGAGAAAATTCAATTAGTGGGTCATTTTGGTCATGGGTCATGATATTTGAACTCAAATTTAATTTTGACCGAGCATAGCTCGGTCTTCCCTGCTCGTTTCATTCATTAAAATAACAATTGTATCCTTAAATTCTTATATATTTATTTTGATATTCCAATGGCAACGTTCTCCCGTTTATTTGGCGATAGTTTTTGGTATGAAAAGTCGTCCACGGGATAATAGAGAAGAACCGATTTTTTTTTTTTATTATTCACGAAATCGCGAAATTTTATTCCATAATTTTTTTTAAGATAAGAAATAATCGTACAAACTTTTTGGTGCGAATTTGGAATTTCTCAATAAAATACCTGCCAGATTTGGCAACATTGCCGATAAGTTTTCACATTATTCTTGTAGTGATTGTGTATTTTCAGATGTTGCAGTAATTACTCAGAGGATAGTAACAATCCCCCCCCCCAAAAAAAAAAAAAACGCCCTCGTACTGGTCATTTGCCTAGCAGTGATTCAGAAGCAAATTATTAAGTTGATTAACATGCGCAGTAACTGGACTTCCCCGCAACACGTTCAAAAACACTAAAAATGCAGCCCACCTACAAAGTGTTAAAAATAGTAATCCTAATGACGAAACAGAAGGAGAAAACCACCGCCCCCTGAATTCTAAGCCTACACGCTGATACTAAAATGGCGGCTGTGGTAGGCGGACTTTTTTCAGCGTTTGTATGGTACCTTGAGTTTGAATACCAGTAATTTCTAAAAGTTTTCTCCGACTGATTTTTCTGAGATTAAAAACGTCAAAGAAGAGTTTTGAAAAATACTGGTGTCTAAATTCAGGGTACCGTACAAGTGCTTAAAAAGTCTGCCATTTTTATGTCAACGCAGGCCTAGTATTCAGAAGGCGGTGAAGAAATGTACTGCACTATTCCCTTTGTCTATCGAGCATCTAAAAAAATTTTCATTAATTTGTATATATAATTTCAAGCCTATTGTGTCACCTGACTACAAATCTCTACCTCTTCATCGCATGCTTTATTTTTTTCCAACTTACAATATTTTCGAATTTACAGAATTTACGGTGGGTTTTTCGATACCTCATGTCATCATAAGTAGATGATGCGTTATGTATTTTTTTGCTGTACCAATGCTTCTAGATTTTCTTTATTATGATTTAACTCTCAATCTTTATGGAGAACACCATATACATATAGGCTGACTCATAAAGGACTTTAAAATTCAATAGTTCGTTAATTATCGTAGTTATAAATACAAAGCATGTGACATAACTCTCATAAATTTGCTATACGGTAATTTAAAAAAAATAGATTAAAATTTCGGCTCAAACAAATTGCAAGAATGCGCAAATTAATTTCAAAATTTTAGAATACAAAAATTATTCGTCTTTTAATAGCAAAATATAATTTTTTAAGCATAAACTGAGAGACTTTTGATGCTGATTTACACACTAGTTTGAGAATTTTTGACGAAAATGTTATAACTAGCATTATTTAGCGATTCTGGTCATTTTTAGTTCATACGTATCACCTTGCTTAACTAACAAAAAAATGCATCCACATTTGTGTTAATCATCGAACAACTTATCATGGACAGATAATACAGATGTAACAAAAAATTCCAAGGGTCGGAGCACAGATTCAAAAAATGTAATAATACGTTTCTGATGTATAATATATGTGTATATCTATCTCTATTCTATAGGGGAAAATATCTGAAATTTAATACTGCTATGAAACAAGTAATGTTTAATTCATTTGTGCATTTAAAAAAAATTAAATATACTAAAGGAGAGATATAAAAATGGATCCTATACGATTAAAAATTATAGTATTATAGAAATTGACACTGACACACATAAATCAGTTGACGAAAACAGCTTTAAAAATTTAAAAATATATTGAAGATTAATTACAATTTATAGAACTGCTATTTACAAGAATTGAAGATTGTCGTCGTTTTAAATAATAAACATAAAATTGGATTGATACATCCGATTCTTCATAGAATGATTATACGTTCGAACAGCACCATCACCCGTCATGTCTTACTCCGTCGGTCGGCTGGCTTCAATTCACTCCTGCTAAACTGCTGTGCAATATCACGGAGGAAGATAGATGGAGGGGAAAGTAACGTTGAAATTTTACAATACAGTTTTTCTCCTTATAGATGGCGCCACGGTAAACTGAAGGCTATCCTAACCTGCTTCTGCAATGCTTTTCAATGCGAAAAGCATTCATTTTTTAAATGTTTTTGATTGAAAATTTGAACTTTAAAAAAGTCAAACTAGTAGAAATTTCATTAAATAAAGTTTTCTTCACACCATGCATATATTTTAATAGATATTTGGCGTTTGGATTGCTTTTTATAACTCTTTAAATAAGAGTTCATCCTGACAGAAGCATCTGAATAGTAGTCATTTAAAAATAAATATCACGGATATTGTACTGCGAAGAAATACGAAATGGACGTATAATTTTTAGAGATTAAAAGTATTATTCAAATAAAAACAGCTTCAGATTACAGCCAAACAAATAGCACTCTATAAGACAATTTAAATGGCCATGTCAATTAGCCACAGACATTAGCATTCATTAAGTATAACATTTTAAAAACATATACACTAAGATCGATATACTAGAATAAAAATTTCTTAGTTTCAAAATGATTACATGCATATAACTTTAAATTAAAGTATAATAAAAAGCACTCATCTTTGGAGCTCTTAACATACTTAAAAAAAAAAAAAATCTTCGATTTTTCCTTTGTTTATCTCATTATCATAGCACGATCTACATCCCGGAATAAAACATTTATATCCCATCTTCTATTTATGACATATAATTGCTATAATTAAAAATAATCGAGTAAAATACTTTCGGAATTTAACATGTAATCTAATGACATTCTGTTTAAAGGCAGCCGCCAAATTTTACAGCGCCCTCTTTCGTTAAAAAAATATGACTTGCATTTTCGATATCCTCGCCTATTCTAGTTTCCCCTCCAGGTTCTTTCTCCGTGTGCAATATAATCACCGCGAAAAAGCAGTTGTAATGCCTTGGCGCTTGCAAAGTCATTTGTAGCATGCATGTCTCACACTTGACAGTTTTGTGACGTAAATCAGGATGCTCCGTTCGATCCCATCTGATTGGTTGAAGTTTCCCGCTTGTTTACAGTCAGGGAAAACGCATTCCCACAGTTTAATGAAAATTAAAAATATTTCGATCCTTATTTAAACTTCAAGCCGAGTTGTCAATATTTTGTCTAGGGTCCAATATCGGGGATTACGGGTTAATACACAATCATTCGACAGTTTATAATTTAAAAAAAAAAAACGTTTAATTTAAGGCACAGCATTTGATTATATTGCTTAACTTTCACTACCAGCTGCTACCGCGCGATGTGATTTTTGAATGAAAATTTGACAGCTGCCAAAATCAGGAATCAGGCTTTAAATACTATTTTTTTACCAAACAGGACATTGAAATTGTATTTTATAAAGAAACAATATTTTCAAATTTTAATAATCAGAAGCGAAATGAAAAAACATGTTTACAAGAGACTGCATGTGTTTAGATTAACCATATTTCTGAGTAATGAATGTTTTTTTTTCTAAAAATGCTGTTCAATTTATTATAGCATGAAAAAAAGAACACTGAGAAATTCTATAAATTTTCCATAAACAATAATAAAATAAACCGAATAAATTAAACAGAAATCTAAATAAATCAAACCTGTAATATTAACGGATGCAGTATTACGAATGAGAAAACGACTTTGGTCCTTGAATTATACACAATCATTCATAAGTTCATAAGGAATGCAGCTGGTTATTTTAATTAACTTTCAACACCAGCTGCTTCCACGAGTTGTGATCGCTCAAAGAAAGTTTGACAGGAACCAAATACTAGAACCTTTTAAGTCAAGTTTTGTACCTAACAGGACAAGATTATTTATTATATTTTAAGAAAAAAAATATTTTCAAATCTTAATATTGCAGGAGAAATGAAAAGAATCGTTTATAACATACTACATGGGTTTAGATTAACCGTATTTCTAACTCAATAACATGCGTTTTTTGGTATGCATGCTGTTCAATTTTAATAGCATAAAATAAATAACATTGATAAATATCTCAAGTTTTCAAAGAACAATTCTAAAATAGAACAAATAAATCAAACATGTAATATTAAAGGGTGTAGTAGTAAGAAAATGAAAATGACTTCGGTAATGTACAATCATTCAACGGTTTAGCATAAAAAATGCTTAATTTTAAGCAAAGCTTAATTTCAAGCAAATCAGCGAACTTTCAGAACCAGCTGCTTCAGATGGTTTTGATCGCTCAAAGAAAGTCTGACAGCTGTCAAATACTGAAATCTTTGGAAGTCAAATTTTGCACCTCACACATTATTCATTGTCATAACAGACGCAGTTCAGAGCATTATTTTTTCAGGAAATATTAAATATCCTCTTGTAGGATTTGAAGCTCTAGAAAAATTTATTTATATATATTTTTTTGTTTTCAAATCAGTCACAAATTTTACATGTAGCTTTATTTTTCTCGTCCCACATTGGACGTTTCTTGAAAATATTCGAGATTTGTTACAAATATACTAGCGCCATTTTTAGATCTTTTTTTTTTTTTTTTTTTTTTTTTTGTAATTAAAGTATGTTTTACCATACTGCAAAATATACATTTTATACTTTATAATTCAGATGTATTCTATGAAGCAAACTTTTTTCGGAATTATAATATTTTAAAACAAGTTATACTGAGTTCCTTCATGAATTTTTTTAAAAACATTAAACTATAAACAAAATTAACTAACTAAACATAGATACAAATAAAACAAATGAATTACTTAAAAAAAAATAAACATGACTTATAAATTTAATTTATGCATAACCATATTATAACCATTATACATAACCATTGCATATTAAAAACGTTTTATTGCATGATTTTTTTAAAATACAAGCAACATTTTTAACATTATTTTTGTAATTAAAATATGTTTAACGAGATAATCAAGTCTCGGATAAAATAATATGTGTTTAAATTATAATTAACACATTCACGACCGCATGTTATTTGCTTTTTGTAACAGTTAAAACTTCCTATGAACTTAACTCTTGTATACAGGGTTGCCACAGGTGATTATATTTTATTAATTTGTCCACCACTGTTAACAAACAAGAATCGCTTTGGTATATTTCAACTAATCTTCGAGGAATATTATTTCTGTTTGGAAAGATTGGTAAGGAAGAGTAATAAAGCCAGTGGTAACTTTGCATGTTGCATTATTTAATAACTAAAAATTCTGTATTCATATTTATATTACACACACACATATATATATATAATACTGATACTGTTTCTAATAGATTTATGTTACAGTGATTGTATAAATGCAAATACTGTATATACTTTTTAGAAACATCTAATATATAAAGTATAAAAGTAACGCCAGGAAGGTGGAGTTACTGATATGCAAATAATGTAAATTCACGTCGGCATTTGTGAATGGATACATCGGGACATGAATCAACAATATTTGGACGTGGTTACATATAATTGTCCACGTCATGTGACTACAGTGTAGACTATAAACATTGCATTTACTATCACACGGTGCTTTCACATTTTGTCCACAATCGAGCTACCGTGGTATGGGTGTTACAATGGGTGATTATATTATTAGAGGTACTTCGAATAATTGACGGTTTGTTATCTTATTAAGTTATATATAATTGGAAATTTACATATTTTATTTAAATTTTTAAATGAAAAAATAAGGAATTTATAAACATATAGTAATAAACTGTTTATAAATTATAATATTAGTATGACTATAAACATACTAATATCACATAATTATAAACAGTGTACTATTTGTAAACATATTGTGAGACATATTGTTGATGTTATAATGAATCCTGTATAAGCCCTAAGAAACTATTTTGTGTTAATTAGTATTGTATCTCAAACGCAGCTTAATAGGCAAATTCTTTATTTACGATTGTTTTTAGTTTTTAAAGATTCCTTAAACATATTATAAGTGTTGGTAAATACTAATTTGTTTATACCCTTTCCGTATGTTGGGGGACTTTCTCTCCTCTTAATTTTAATCCCCAAACGTCAAAATAGCAACGAGATTTTGAAAAAAGTATTTGTTTTACTATGCACCCGAACAAATGTATTTACTTATTTTCCAATAAATTTGATCTAAAAATCTGGTGCCATTGTTACATTTGGAGATTATCACTAGAACGTCTGTTGGTACTATTTCGACACCAAACCGAATTTAGCTTTATCTCTCTATCGCATTTTTATCACCTGTATATTCATCAAATTTTATGACTTTTAATCATTTTACGTAATAAACACAGTGTCGATTTTTTTTTTTTTTTTTTTTTTTTTTTGTTATGTGATTTGATTTTCGAAAAAAAAAAAATCCAAATTAACCTAGAACGTCCGTTGGTGTTATTTCGACTCCAAGCAGAATTTACAATAAATCATCGGTTTTTTTTTCTAAAAAGTAACAATATAAGCTTAATTAAAGTACAATGATACTTAGTTGAACTTATAGTGTTAAATTATAATTTATAACGTCCATTTTGCACAGTTAAATTAGTGATATCAAAATGACACTGACGGCTGTTTTAGAATGTAGAAATTGTTGGCCGTTTCGATTTAATGTATATTTCTGTAAAACAAATCTCTAGTTCTTTTGTGAAAAGGTAACAATATAAGCTTAATTAAAGTACAATGATGCAATATAGTGTTAGAATTTATAACGTCCATTTTGCATAGTTAAATTAGTGGTGTCAAAATGACACCAACGGTGGTTTTAGGATTGCCGGCCGTTTTGATTTAATGTATTTTTCTATAAAATAAATCATAGTTTTTTTGTGAAAAGGTAACAATATAGGCTTAATTAAAGTACAATGACGCAATACAGTGTTAAATTAGAATTTATAACGCCCATTTTGCATAATTTAAATGAGTGATGTCGAAATGACACCGACGGCTGCTTTGGGATGTCGAAATTGTCGGTCGTTCTAGTGTTAAAATGAAGTGGGAAGAAATTCACCCACGAGAGTGAAAAGGGTTATATTCAAATATTTTAATGTGACATAGATTGAGATTTTTTTAAAATCAACAAAAGTCGTGGAAATAAGGTACAAGTTGTCTCCCACAGAAAATTGTAGCAAATGAAAACGCATTTAACAAATACTGAAAGTTTCAGGGAAGTTGTTATATATACACTAAGACATTTATCTAAATAAAACCAAATTGAAGAATTCTTTTTAAAAATATGCTTTTATTTCTATCTAAGTCAAAATACTTTTTTCACAATGTAGCTTCAATAACTTGTAGCTTGTAGTATAATGTTGTTCCAAACCTTTTTTTCACGCAGACGACACAGCTCTGAATAAGGCGAAATATGAAGCGGGGTCAACCATAGTCCCTATCAATTTATTTGCTGTATAAGGTCTATAAATGAACTTCTTGTACTTTTTAGCATAGAAGCTAAATCATTTTTCACAGCACGAAAAAGTAAAAATAGAAAAATTTTATTCCGATTCACTGCAGCGTCTGTTTGAATAGCTAATGAGCTTTTCACATAATAGCTAAATATTAAACTGCGCAAAACAATCGAACTTAAACACAAGTTATTAACTAAATAATTCTTCCAATAGAAAACAATTTGTACAATTTTAAATCAGGGCATCGTTTAATACGATAAAATATGTCAAAATTTAAATTATCTTTCCTAATGAATTCAAAGAATCCTTGAATAAAAAAAATATTATCATAATTATTAAGTAATTATGAATAACTGAAGTTACATTTGTAATAACGTCTTTCTAAATTCAGCGAGATAATAGAATTATTTTATATCAGATAATGAAATTGGAATTCAAATATTCTTTTGTCTCCGAAACGAAGAAATAAATTATTTTTCTAGCGCGTTCCAAGCTAGAATTGATTAATTAGAAAATCAGTTTAAAACAAGATAAACAGTTAAGAAATTATTCAATCTTCTTTTGTAAATTTACCGTATGGCATTATTTGACCCTTTTCAGAGATCAATAATTTCTACAGCTGGAAAATTAAAATTAAAAACTTCTATTTGGAAAGAAGAAAGAAATGAATTTCCTGTAATTGGTATTTTTTATTTCATTCACATTTCATGAAAATAAAGAAAAAATCAAGTGAAACAGAGCTTAAAACATTCGTAAAAAACAATATAATAAATTAAGAAATTACTGTAGTTTTACTTTTATCAATTGCACAATCAAATGCACTCATCACACAATTAAATGTAAATATTACTTATAATTTAAATAATTAATTTTCAATAAATGTTTCTTTTCTGATATAGTTACTGACATTTAAAACACCATTTCTCTATATCTATATGAATCAGCTTTAATTATATTTAATAATCATGGTTATATTTTAAATTAAAAGTCAGTATCATTCCTATATGCCGTACATAAAATAAATAACATTTTATTAAAATTTAATAGCATGTTTCAATAGCATTTTATTAAGTTCATTGAACTAATAAGATTAAAATAAAAATATGACAATCTTTTTCAAACAAAAACTATGAACTATATGTTTCTGCTTTTCAAGATGTAATTGTTCATTTTAAAAACAAATTAAGACAAATTATGTGTTAAACAATTTATAAAGAACTAGATGGAACCCGTCAAAATTTGACGGCAAAAAACTTGATAGTACCATAAAAATAAAATTCATAGCTGCTTTAAAATGTTTGAAACTTTTGCAGAATAATTCAAATAAATAAAAAACCCACTTTGAATTAAAGCTAGGTTGAAGAACAGCAATTGGCTAAGTTTCACTGGCACATGTACTCGCGGAATTTCTTTCATCTGACACATTTAGTGCTGTTGTGCAAGTAAATGGTAAGTGCCCCCTTGGGGAGGGGGAAATGGCGGGATGGACCAAGGAGATGCATAACATGAATAAGCAGTCAAAGACCTTTCAAACAATATGTAACATGAGGGGTGCGTGCAAAATTTTAAAAAGTACCCCCTTGGGGGGGGGGGGGGGTAAAGTAGGGGATGGACACGGAACATGCATAATATGATTAAGTGGTCACAGACCTTTCCAACGATATATAACATGAGGGTTGTGTGCAAAATTTAGAAAAGTACCTCTTTGGGGGGGGGGGGGGCAAAGCGGGGAGATGGACATCAGAGATATGCATATGATTAAGCAGTCACAGACCTTTCCAACGATATATGACATGAGGGTTGTCTGCAAAATATTTAGAAAAGTACCCCCTTGGGGGAGGGGGGGGGCAAAGTGGGGAAATGGACATTGGAGATATGCATATGATTAAGCAGTCACAGACCTTTCCAACGATATATGACATGAGGGTTGTCTGCAAAATTTAGAAAAGTACCTCTTTGGGGGGGGGGGGGGCAAAGCGGGGAGATGGACATCAGAGATATGCATATGATTAAGCAGTCACAGACCTTTCCAACGATATATGACATGAGGGTTGTCTGCAAAATTTAGAAAAGTACCCCCTTGGGGGAGGGGGGGGCAAAGTGGGGAGATGGACATTGGAGAGGCATAATATCATTAAGCGGTCACAGACCTTTCCAACAATATATGACATGAGGGGTGTCAACAAAATTTAGAAAATTGCCCCCCTTAAGGAAGGGGGAAAGTGGCGGGATGGACCCCGGAGATGCATAACATGAATAAGCAGTCAAAGACCTTTCCAACAATACGTAACATGAAGGGATTGTGCAAAATTTACAAAAGTACCTCCTTGGGGGGGGGGCAAAGTGGGGGGATGGACACCGGAGATGCATAATATGATTAAGCGGTCACAAACCTTTTTAACGATATATAACATGAGTGGTATGTGCAAAATTTAGAAAAGTGCCCCAATTGGCAGGGGGGGGGGGATGGACCACACAGATGCATAACATGAAAAGGCAGTCACAGGCCTTTCGAACGATATATCATATGAGTGGTGTCAACAAAGAAAAGTCTCCGCCCCGTGTAGGCAAAACATACTCCCTCCCCCGCCGCCATAATTATTGATGCGGACTCATTTTTTAAATTCGTTCACACCCCGCTTCTCCCGCAAAATGTTGTGAATTTTAAAAACTCCCCTTCCGAATTTTTTTATACCAAAAGCACTTATGTCCGTCGTCTGCATGCAGAGTTTTATGCTTACAGACGCCAGACACAACAACACACACACAGACAGACGTTTACCGACATTAATAGTATAGATGATACTCAGTGCCTACACATTTCACCCTTTATAATTCAGCCAATGAGTTGACGGTTGTTCATTTCCAGAAACGAAACAATAATTCTTTAGGATGAATTTTGTTTGTTTGATACACCGTGGCAGAATGCGTGCAATGAAGCGACAGGCGTCACAAACTTTTTAGGGCACCTGCAGACTAAAAACATATAATCAATCTTCGCAGGAAAAAAATCCTAGATTTCGTCAAATGATCACGGGAAAAACACTAATTTCATCAAAGGATCATGTAAAACTTGAATTTTGTTAAAAGGCCACAGAAAAACGCGATTTACACAAAAGATGAGCAAATTTTGTCAAAGAATCGCAAAACAGGAAATTTCACCCAAAGATAGCGCTTTCTTGCCAAACTTCGTCTAAAAATTGCGGAATAAAATGTATTTTATCAAAAAATCGCTGGAAAACGCACATTTCGTTAAAGTATCGCGAGAAAAATGCGAATTTCTTCAAAGATTGCTGAAAAAACGCAAATTTCATCGAAGGATTGCTGAAAATTCATGAATCTTATCAAAAGGCAGCAGAGAAAATGTGATTATTATCAAAGCATTGCGAAAAAAGAAAATTTCGTCTAAGGATCACAGAAAAACGCAAATTTCATAAAAGAATCGTGGAAAAAAACGCAAATTTCGTGAAAAAAAAAAATCGCAGAAAAAACACAAATTTCGTCAAATTATCGCTGAAAAAAAAACACGAATTACGTCATAGGATAGCTGAAAAAATTATGAATCTCGACAAAAAAAGATACAGAAAAAAATGCGAATTTCATTAAAGAATCGCGAAAAAAAATGCGAATTTTGTTAAAGCATTGCGCAAAGAATGTGAATTTTTTGAAAGGTTCGTGTGAAAAATGAAACTGTCTGTATTAAAAACAGCACACACACAAACATCTATACAAACCTCAATACACACAAACATATTATAGGCAGGGCTTGAAATTCAATTTTTCCAAAGACGGGAGTCTCCCTACCAACATTTTTAAATGGAGGGGAGTTGTAATGTTTGGGAGGGAGAAAAAAAATCTTTAAACCCCACTATTCTTTTACGTGCTATTTAAAGAATTACATTAATGCAGACATGACAAAATACCATTGAAAAAATTAAGTCAACTGAGAATGATTATGTAAAATGTTTATTTTTATTATAAAAAAGGCAAGAAAGTTAAGTTTTATATATGCAGTGTATTTTTCAAGTTCCATTAAATGTGTTAGGGACCCTTAACAATTAGGTTGTTAAATAAATTTCTGACTTTAGATTTTACTTGATTGAGATTCACCGATCGATCGTAGAAAAGACGCAAAGTTCATCAATCTGTCGTGGAAAAAACGCTAAGTTCGTCGATCTGTCACCAAAAAACGCAAAGTTCGTTAATCAGTCGTGGGAAAAAAGCAAATTTCGTCGATCGATTGCAGAATAAACACAAAGTTCGTCGATCTGTCCCCAAAAAACGCAAGGTTCGTCGATCAGTCACTTAAAAAACGCAATGTTCGTCTATCTGTCGCAGAAAAAACGCAAAGTTCGTTGATCAGTCGCAGAAAAAAATGCAACGTTCGTTGATCTGTCACGGAAAAAACGCAAATTTCGTCGATCGATTGCGGAATAAATGCAAAGTTCGTCGATCAGTCAGGGAAGAAAGAAAAATTTCGTCGATCGATTGCGGAATAAACGCAAAGTTCGTCGATATGTCCCCAAAAAACGCAAGGTTCGTCGATCAATCGCTTAAAAAACGCAATGTTCGTCGATCTGTCGCAGAAAAAACTCAAAGTTCGTTGATCTGTCACGGAAAAAACCACAAAGTTCGTTGATCAGTCGCGGAAAAAACACACAGTCCGTCAATCAGTTGCGGGGAAAAAAAATCACGAAATTTATCGTTCGGTTGCAGGTAAATTAAATAATGCAAATTTCTCCAAAAATGCTGAAATTTTTTGGGCGGGAGGCTCCCGCTCATGATCTTTTTTGGGCGGGATTTCAAAATTTTCTGTGCGAATCCCGCCCTGAAATTCAAGCCCTGATAGGTATAGTTTTAATCTGAAATAATATACTGAACTTGAACTAACTTTTGAAAAATCGGGTTAACCCAAATCCAACTTGCTGAAATCTACACTCAGTCTGAAATCGACTCGAACCATAAAGACAGTTAACCCAACTTGCAACAAAAATAATTATTTTCTGTGAATTTTCTGATTTTTTCTTTTCTCAGAAATGCTGTAGTCATTTTGTCCCCCAATTTTGCCCTTTACAATTCAGCCAATGAGTGGAGGGGGCCAAAGGAGCGTTCCTTATCACAAACGAAAGATGAGATACGTTCGTTTGATGTCGTTGTTGAAAATTTATGGATTTCTATTATTAAAGTAATTTTTTCATTTTACCGTATTTATTTTCTTTTTGTGTTGTATGTATTTTGCTACTTTGAATTTTTTTAAACTAACCCTTTTTTTTTTTTTTTTTTTTGCAGAGTGAGAGAGAGAGATTTAGTAATTTGGTGACACGAAGTTCAGCAAATTCTTAAAATCCACAAATCGTTTCCAATGTAAACAATGGAATTTACAATTAAGTTGCAAGTGCAAAATTTCAGTTTTTTAAAGTTTTCATGTCATTCTGTACACATTTTAATATGTCATTCTGATCATTATACATATTTAGTTATGCATTATTAATTATTTACTTGACCTTTACTTTTAATATTTTAAATATTTCAAACTTACAGCTGAATGTAATTATTAAAACATTTGAAATACTGCATTCGAAAAATGAAATTTCAGCTTAGAAACTCGACAATTAAAAAATTTAAAGTAGAAAGTACTTATGATATAAAAAGAAGAAAAAAAAATACACCAGAATTTATCTGTATTACGAAAGCGGGAAAAATGATTTTCTGTGCTATACGAAAAGATATCCAAATAACTCAATCATGAACATAGAAATAGGTATCGGTTTTTATGTTCAGGTGCATTCAATCCAAACTTGAAACTTTTAAAACGGTCATTGAATGAATGAAATTAATCTCCGCCTTTCACATCCAGAAAACTTGCTGTGTCGCCAATTATGTTTATATTTTATATATATATAAAAAAATAATAATTCAGGCACTTTTCCGTTATACGGACACCATTGTCGCCAAACATACATACATTTTGGCATAGTATCCGTATAACAGAAAAGTACTAAAGTTCATGGTTTAAAATCACAATAAAATATCATGAAATTTATTGATTAGTTGTGGGAAAATATCAGGGAAATAATGTGTTTTTCATGAATTTTTTGTTTTGTTAACAATGTGGTTAGAGAGACAGGGAGAAATCCAGAAAACTTGCTGTGTCGCCAATTATGTTTATATTTTATATATATATAAATAATAATTCAGGCACTTTTCCGTTATACGTACACTATTGTCGCCAAACATACATACATACATTTTGGCATAGTGTCCGTATAACAGAAAAGTACTAAAGTTCATGGTTTAAAATCGCAATAAAATATCATGAAATTTATTGATTAGTTGTGGGAAAATATCGGGGGAAATAATGTGTTTCTGTGAAATTTTTTGTTTTGTGTTGTTGTGTTTAATTGTAAGCATTCATTATAATTTTCAGTGCATTATTAAATTGAAATTTTTGTTTAAAATATGTAAACAAAACAGTGACCAGAAACCTGCACAATTTCTAATATAGATAGATAGATGCATGCATGTAGTACTTTTAATTATTTGGTAAAAATACTGTGATCGTCACTGAGAAAACCTGAATTTAACCTAAAAGTAATTGTCGAGTGTTTAAGCTGAAATTTCATTTTACGAATACAGTATTTCAAATGTTTTAATAATTACATTTAGCTGTAAGTTTGAAATATTAAAAGTAAAGGCCAAGTAAATAATTAATAATGCATAACTAAAAGTAATTGTCGAGTGTTTAAACTAATTTCATTTTACGAATACAGTATTTCAAATGTTTTAATAATTACATTCAGCTGTAAGTTTGAAATATTAAAAGTAAAGGCCAAGTAAATAATTAATAATGCATAACTAAAAGTAATTGTCGAGTGTTTAAACTAATTTCATTTTACAAATACAGTATTTCAAATGTTTTAATAGTTACATTCAGCTGTAAGTTTGAAATATTAAAAGTAAAGGCCAAGTAAATAATTAATAATGCATAAGTAAAAGTAATTGTCGAGTGTTTAAGCTGAAATTTCATTTTACGAATACAGTATTTCAAATGTTTTAATAGTTACATTCAACTGTAAGTTTGAAATATTAAAAGTAAAGGCCAAGTAAATAATTAATAATGCATAAGTAAAAGTAATTGTCGAGTGTTTAAGCTGAAATTTCATTTTACGAATACAGTATTTCAAATGTTTTAATAGTTACATTCAACTGTAAGTTTGAAATATTAAAAGTAAAGGCCAAGTAAATAATTAATAATGCATAACTAAAAGTAATTGTCCAGTGTTTAAGCTGAAATTTCATTTTACGAATACAGTATTTCAAATGTTTTAATAGTTACATTCAGCTGTAAGTTTGAAATATTAAAAGTAAAGGCCAAGTAAATAATTAATAATGCAAAACTAAATATGTATAATGATGAGATTTTTTTTTTCTTGAATTATTCAGTGAAACTCGTCTTATAAATGTACGCAAATAATTCACATCAAAATCTTAAAATAACAAAGTTTTCTTTCGTGTTTAGCTATGCTTAATAACCAAAAAAGCTTGATTAATACAAAAATTATTTGGTAAAAATACTGTGATCGTCGCTGAGAAAACCTGAATTTAATCATATCACACAGAATTACATATTAAAAGTTTAAAATTAGTTTGTTTACATCGGAAACGATTCGCGGAATTTCGTGCCACGAAATCTCTCTCTCTCTCAAAAAAAGGGTTAGTTATAAAAAATTCAAAGTACTAAAATACATACGACTTAAAAAGAAAATAAATACGGTAAAATGAAAAAATACCTTAATAAAAGAAATCTATAAAGTTTCAACAACCGAACAACCAAATGGAACACATACGCTTCTAGAGAGAGGAAAAAGCCTTCACCTCATTGGCTGGAACATCGCGTCTGAAGATAGTAAAAGCCTCTAGCTGATTAGCTGAATGCTCGCGCATGCGTATAAATAGCATTTTTGCACGAAAAACTAAAAAGCAGGTTAGCTTTAAGTATATGGATTCCTTCTATTGTAAGTTTTCTATGCGTTATTCTCCGGTATTGTGCACTTGCCTTTTGTTATTAGGAGAGATATCTATTTAATACAAATATGTAAATTTTTAATTTTCAAAAAATTAGACATTCTCTCATTGGAAATATATTACTACTTATGTCGAAACTTTGATATTTAGTGTACATATTTAATTTTCTAGCCTTTTTTTTTTTTTGGTAAAAATTTACTGATATACGTCTACATTTCGATAGATAGTTCTAATGTAGAAATATTATCGCTGAGAGAGATAAGGCAGATTTCCGAATTCTGCCCAAGATTTCGCCGAAAATCACATTCAAATGAACAGATGTTTTGCCCGTATTAGCCGCGATCTTGTTTCTGTAGCTCGGGAAAAGCGTTAAAATCTTACTAGAGTTTAAAGGATTAACCCTTCTCAACATGGAACTTGGCTCATTTGAACCATGCTCTCGTTTTAGCCGTGCTCGTATTAGCCGAGATCCCCTGTATTTTCACTAAATTCAAAATACACTGACTTGTTTTCGTATGAAATGTAAGTTGAAATGATAGAAGTGGCTACCATCCTCATCCAAACAGCGCTCAGTTAGATATTCTCCCGATCCGAATGAAATTGACTGCTCAGTCGGTTTCACTTAATTGAAATTCTGTGCACTTTTACACCATATCCTTTCATTTCACACTAACCAAGGGTCTGGTAAAAATTTCTTTCAAATGTTGTCTGATATAAATTTTCACATTCACTCTGATATTTCTTTTCACATTTAAAACAAGATTTCTCGATATAATCAGCTTTAATTATGTTTAATAATCAAGAATATTTTGTCGAACGTTAGTATTATTAATGCGTCGTACACCACATAAATTAAAAATGCCCTTTTCAATAGCATTTTTTTAAAAATTAATTTAAGTAACAAGATTATTATTTCGAGCGTTAATAAGATTAATATGCAAATATTCTTTTCTTTTTTAAACAAAACTAATGAACAAATTTTTTATGCTTTTCAACTTCAAATGGATCATTTTGAAAACAAATTAAACAAATTATACGTTAATTTATTAGGATTTCTTTTTTTGTGTGTGTCATAAGTTTCATCTGCGCCATTCTTTGTTATTCTTCACTCCCTCCTGTATTATTGCTTTGAGAGAGAAATTGAAAACGCATTGAAACTAATTGTTTAAAGAAAATACATAAAGAAAATGTTTATTTATCGAATTGTAATTTGTGTACGGCGTTATTCCATCAACGCTAATATAAACAGGTGGTAAATATATATGCAAAGTAAATATATATACCTCATCCGAATTGGGATCAAAGTAAAATAGTTTTGGACGATATTCTGACAAGTATAACAAGTTGCTTATTAATATTTTAAAAATGCTTTTCTCATTTTAATATTGAAATAAGAGATGTCTGTTTATTTAAAGTATAAAAAATAATTTAAAAAAAAATCAGTTACACAATGCAACTTTAGAGAGAATTCTATTATTGTTTTATATTTTAAATTACAATTCTTCTTTATTCATTAAATATTTATTTATTTATTATTCCTTTAAAATTATACAGTACAATATTGGTGTTAGTAAAATACAATGTTGGTGTTATTAAAATACAATATTGGTGTTAATATTGAAAAACATCATTGATAAATACAATAATCAAGTTTAAACAAATTTTGGAACAATTTTTTTTTTCTTTAAAAAAAATCATTATACTTGAAATTATCTCTCTCTTTTTTTTCTTACTAGTTTAATGTATTATAATAGCAGGAATCGGTCGATGTTAAATGATAGTGATATCATATGTAGTCAAAGTCACGACGTCACCAAAATGTGACTTATCTAATTAAATCAAACTGACCATTACTTTCTGACATTAATGTGCCACTGCTATGGCTAATTTTTAAGTACATTATAAGAGTCACCAGTGGTGTAGTCTTAAAAACACCAGGCTATACGCTAAAGGCAACCGTCAAAGTATTTTCGGCACGGCGTTGATTAGCGTTCTAATTCAAGGTACAATGAGATTGCAGAAAATACAAGAATTTAAATGAACTCAGTTTGTTTAAATGCACCTGATTTGAAATAGAAGAATTTAAATGGCATCTTGTTGAATTCCATCCTAGTTCAATATGGGCTCTATCAAATTATGGTAATTATTTAAATTAGCCGTTATAGGTAAAATTCTGATTATAAAATTTCTTTCCCTGGGCTAAGCTGACATTTGGTATTTTAATAGTTTTTCCGTCTAATTATGTCTCGAGTCATTATTTTCGCAAATAAATAACATACAAAACTCAAATAGAAACCAACTGTCAGATAACTTCTAACTATCTTGCATTTTCTTTTAAAAGTAACTTAAGTATAAACCGAGATTTTTTTTTTCAAGATGCAAAACAGACTTCTTAAACTATGGTTATTACTTTAACTGTTGCAGTGTAATACATACATCTATGTTATCATTCTTTTTAAATCCCAATTAAAAATAAATACAAATAATTTTGGTTCATTATTTTTAATCCAATAAATTTGTTTTTTAGTTGGCACGCCATATTCATGTAAAGTATTTTCTGAAAAAAATTGGCTCGTGAGTTTGAAAAGATTTGCCATCCTTGCACTAGATTGTATACGCTATAGCTAAACACGGGTATACGATGATTGTTACAAAATCCAGAAGGCATACAGTGTATAACATCCTGCAAGTCATAATATAGAATATATCGATGTCACAGTGAAGCAGATACGACTCATCTGTAGAAATGAAAAATATATCTTTCATCCATTTAAAAACAATTCATGTATAGAAGAATTAATAAGATTCCTAAATGGTTCGTTTTTTGAATATCAGGATTTTCTAAGAACATTTTTCGTGTTAAGCTTCTAGAACATTTGCAATAAAAATAATTTTTTTTTCAAAATTTGCAAGAAAAGTCAAAAAAGAAAATTTTTGTATGAATAAAAGTGGTTATTCAAAATACGGACCATTTGGAAGCCTGATATGGAAATTTATAATATTATTCTTTTGCATTCATTATTTATTTTACTTTTACTTATTATTAGTTAGTAATTATCGGCAATTAATTGCTATACCTTTATTGATTTTTCTACAAAAAATATACATAATGATTTATTTTAACAGACTTTGTTGGTTATTAATGATTAGCAATTAATTGGATTTATATGCAAAATATATTTTTAATGATTTCAATGTTTGTTTAAATAAATCGAGAATTAAGACAATGGCATTACTGATGAAACATTATGCCATTTATATAAACTTCCTTTGATATTTATTAAAATACTCCTGTTCAAAATAACCTTCTTTTGCATATAAATTACGCGCTACCATTTAAAAAAGAATTCCTTATCCCAATCAAATTTAATGAGTTTTAATGATATTTAGGATTTCTTAAACAATCAAATTCCAATAACTCTGATATGTGAAAAATATAATTAGTTAAAATAATCTCTTTTATTATCGTACTAGCAAGCTACGCCCGCTACGCTGGTCAATTTCTCTTAACGAACCTTTAATCAAACAAAATATTGACATTTCTTTATTCACTTTTATATTTTAACAGAATAATAAGGATACTATAATTTGTGACTCGTGCTATAGCCAATATACACGTCAGGACACGTCGCCCTTATCATTATCTTTTTACGCGTGAAGGTTTCGCTATGGTACTCTATTGTGAAATTTGGTAATTTTAGAAATTCAATAGTTGAAAAATCGCAGAATCATTAGATCATTTTTCTTTAGAAATTGTTCTTAAAGAGCATTTAGATCTTATAAATAACAATCATGCCGAACTTGAAGTTTCTAGCTCCTTCAGCATCGAAAAAATCGCAATTTTAGAACGTTTTTCGCTTCTGCACCCCCTCGGGGTAGTGGCACCGACGTAAAATATAGCCTATGTTGGAGCAGAGATTGTCACCATCCATTTGCCACCATCACTTTTGAAATCGCTTTAGTAGTTCCAGAGATTCCATACAAATTGTAATTTAAAATGTTTTTAGAAAATTTTTTGCTTATTTCAGCCTTTTAAATTTCGAATTTTTTTAGACTTTGTTCTTATAGAGCATTTAAATCTTGTAAGTAACGACCATACAAAATGTCAAGTTCCTAACTCCTTCAGTATTGAAAATATCATAATTTTGGAACGTTTTTCGCTCCTGCACCCTCTGCGGGCAGTGGCACCGACAAAAAATTTAGCATATGTTGGAGCAGGGACTGTCACCATCCATTTGCCACCATCACTTTTGAAATCGGTTATGTAGTTTCAGAGATTCCATAGAAATTGTAATTTAGAATGTTTTTAGAACGCTTCTTCCTCATCTCACCCTTTTAAATTGCGAATGTTTTTATAATTTGTTCTTAGAGAGCATTTACATCTTATAAGTAACTACCATAAAAAATTTGATGCTTCTATCTCCTTCAGTACACAAAAAATCGAAATTTTAGAACGTTTTTCGCTCCTGCACCCCCCTGGGGGTGGTGGCACCGACATAAAATATAGCCTATGTTGGAGCAGGGATTGTCACCATTAATTTGCCACCATCACTTTTAAAATCGCTTCAGTGGTTCCAGAGATTACCCCCTACAAACAAACAAACAAACAATCTTTACTACTTTATATATTAGTATAGATAAGGGGGAATTAGCCCCTTGTTCCCCCCCTTTATACTTAACCAATCAATCCCGAAAACTAATCAGAGATGCGCCTTAACACAGTGAACCTATAAATAAAATTTGAAGGAAATGGGATAATTCTGCATGAAAAACCCATTTATATAAATTAAGGGGGGATTAGCCCCCCGATCCCCCCCCTTTATACTTAACTAATCAAACCCGTAAAAAAATCAGGGAAGCGCCTTAACTCATTGAACCTATAAACAAAATTTGAAGGGAAACGGAATAATTCTGCATGAAAAACCCATTTATATAAATTAAGGGGGGGAATTAGCCCCCGATCCCCCCCCCTTTATATTAACTAATCAATCCCGAAAACTAATCACGGAAGCGCCTTAACACAGTAAACCTATAAACAAAATTTGAAGGAAAACGGAATAATTCTGCATGAAAAACCCATTTATATAAATTAAGGGGGGGATTAGCCCCCCGTTCCCCCCTTTATACTTAACCAATCAATCCCGAAAAGTAATCAGGGAAGCGTCTTAACCCAATGAACCTATAAACAAAATTTGAAGGAAAACGGAATAATTCTGCATGAAAAACCCATTTATATAAATTAAGGGGGGGATTAGCCCCCCGATCCCCCCCCTTTATACTTAACTAATCAAACCCGTAAACTAATCAGGGAAGCGCCTTAACTCAGTGAACCTATAAACAAAATTTGAAGGGAAACGGAATAATTCTGCATGAAAAACCCATTTATATAAATTAAGGGGGGGGGAATTAGACCCTTGTTCCCCCCCTTTATACTTGACCAATCAATCCCGAAAACTAATCAGGGAAGCGCCTTAACTCAGTGAACCTATAAACAAAATTTGAAGGAAAACGGAATAATTCTGCATGAAAAACCCATTTATATAAATTAAGGGGGGGGGATTAGCCCCTTGTTCCCCCCCTTTTATACTTAACCAATCAATCCTGAAAACTAATCAGGGAAGCGCCTTAACACAGTGAACCTATAAACAAAATTTGAAGGAAAACGGATATTTTTATGAAGAGTTATCGCATTACGTACGTACATACATACATACAGAACCGGCTGCCAAGCTCTCAGGGCTTGACAGCCAGTGTGATAACTGAAAAATCGCAATTATAGAACGTTTTTTGCTCCTGCACCCCCTGGGGTTAGTGCCACCGACATAAAATATAGCCTATGTTGGAGCAGGGGTTGTCACCATCAATTTGCCACCATCACTTTTGAAATCGGTTCGGTAGTTCCAGAGATTACCCCCTACAAACAAACAAACAAGATTTACTCCTTTATAATATTAGTATAGATATATAAATTGATAGAAATAAGAAGATTCAATTAATATAAGTTAATAAGATTAGATTTCAAATATTTATTTTTAATTTTTGAAACAAAACAGTGAATCAATTCTCCGATGCCATTCCAAGTTAGTGATTCGTTCATTTTGAAAGCAAATTATAAAGAACACGTATTGCAGATTTATTGTGAATTGTTTCTTTTTTAAATTGCGTCTGCTGTGTTCTTTGAGAAATCGCTCAATTCTTCTCTAAAATTATCTCATAAGAAAAAAATAAAAAGAAAAGTGCCCAGTTGAACTGATGGCATAGGCTATTCACACTAATTGTATATTATACAAAAATAGGGTTGAGTAAATTATGCGAATAGATAGAATGTATTAATAATATCAAAATTTGTATTTGTACTATTTCACTGTTTTAAGAATGGAAAAGTATGAAGCAGGTTACTTTACTGGACCACCGACCGTAACCGATTCATTTTATGAAATAAAATGATTTTTATGAAATACCATGAATCCTATTTAAGTATCGGGTGAAAACATTTCTATGATTTATATTCGAAACGTCTTTCTGAAAGGAAATAAATAATAGAGGATAAACCGTGAATAAAGTTTCTTTCAGATTAAAGAAACTATATTTTCCTTCTGTCTAAATGTACGTGTTTCTATTGGGTCAGATTGATTGTACCTTTTTTTTTTTTTTTTTTGTTTTCGGATTGATTAAGTGAAAATTTGGGTTGCGGATTAACTATATCTCTCTCTATGTGCGCGCACACACACACACACACACACACACACATATATATATATATATATATATATATAGGGTGCCCGAAAAGTCTGGAAGCGATCGAGTAACTCGGGAAATATACATCGGATTGAAAAACGGAACAATGCACCTTCATATTTTTGAAAAATCTATTTAGGAATATCAAAGTTGCCCCACCCCCAAGTTTGACTCCTATGGTCAAAGGGGGGCAACTTTGAAATCTTAAATGATAACCCCCCGCCCCCTTTTTCTTGTTGCAGATTCGGATTCTACGAGAAAAAATACGTAACTTTTGTATTTTACATGTTCTTCGAAAAACCGTAGATGGCTCTGTAATACAGTGAGAATCGTTTCCATTGAAAACTCTGGAAACGGTCGAATAACTCGAGAAATATCATCAGATTGAAAAACGAAACAAAAAGTATTCAATATTTAAAAAAAATCTCTTTAGGGATATAAAAGTTACTATTCTTCTAACATACTGAACACGTATTTTTCCGTTTTACAATTCTATGTATATTTCTCGAGTTATTCGACCGTTTCCAGACTTTTCAATGGAAACGATTCTCACTGTATTTTCTCGATTACAGCGTCATCTACGATTTTTCGAAGAAGATGTTCAATACAAAAGTTACGTATTTTTTACCGTAGAATCCGAATCTATAGTAAAAATGGGGGGGGGGGGTTAGGGCCAACTTTGATATCCTTAAATTGATTTTTCAAAAATATTGAACATGCATTTTTCCTTTTTTTCAATCCGATGTATATTTCTCGAGTTATTTAACCGTTTTCAGATTTTTCGAACACTCTCTCTCTCTCTATATATATATATATATATGTACGATAGTTGATTTTGTGTTAATTATGAAAATATACTAGTAATAATAATTGTATAGATGATTAACTATTTCCTAATTTTTCTTTTCGTTTTACCAATTTTAAATTTCTCATTATTTTAGTATTAAATTTAGTTCAAGCCAGCAAATTTGTTTTATTTTACATAAAGATTATAGATTTGAATATTTATCTTTTCTGTTAACAGATAGCAGCACTAATTTTATATGTATCAGTTTAAAAAATTATCCATAGCGTATATTTTTTCGCGATATATATTTTTCTTTCTTCCATTCCTCCTTTTTTGTATGTTATTGTGTTGTTAAAATAGACAATTTTTCAAATAGTTTTCCAATATACTAAGTATTTATATTTATTAATATTTGGTCTTAGTTTAATAATTATTTTTATTTCGTTTTTTCATAATTTTGTTGAAATAACTGCAACCTATTAACTGTTAACCTATAATTATTCCATGCGTCCAAAAATATTTGGTTCAGTTCACATGGTTACAGTTTTCGTTTTATTTCTTAAATTAGATTTTGTAATGTCAGTTTTATCTCTTCGGTTCAGTATGACATATAATATTTATTTTGCTTTTCTACTGGTTTGTTTTTACTTCTTTTATTTCAATTTTATGGCAATTTATATTTTGTTACTTAACATCTTCTGCCACTAAGCAGTTCAATGACATTCACCGAGTTTCTTACAGCAAATTAAGTTTTCTAATGCAAAAATATTTTTGAGTTAACTCTGAAATTTTTTTTTAAAAAAGCCAACAGTAGCAAAAGTAGAAGCAAGTGTCACGAAAATTATCACGGGATCGCCAAATAATTTAAGTAAATGTTATTTCTTTTCTAAAACACTTGAAATGAAATCAGTTGTGAAAAAAAGAAAATGTAAATTTCGAAATTTTTTCAAGCATTTTCTTCTGTATTTCTTTTTAATTCCTTCTGAGAATTGTTTTTAATCCGTTCATAAAAGAAAAAAAAAATTATTATTACATTTTCGAGAAATTTTTACTATTATTTTTTTTAATTCCTAGTACTGTTTACTTTGATTACTTCTATTTACTACAAGGAGTTAACTCTTGTAGTTTTATTTAATTTAAAAATATATGCATTTGTAATTATTATTTAACCATATCCCTTGTGCATGGATTGCGACGAAATTCCGAAAGAATATATTATATTTACTTTATGCAATTACAAAATATCTGTCATTAAATGTAACATAAAATTTTATTGGAAATTTCTGGTACAGATTTATTAATTTTTAAAAAAAATCCAAAGTGGTAACCCTGAACACAAGTCACATTTGTGATTCATACACAAAAAGTTAATTGACTTTCAACGAAAAAGATTATCTATTTCGTTAGTATGTTTTTTTTTTGGGTTTTTTTTAATGCATGGATAGCTGAAACTTCTACTCTTTCTTCCTACCACTATTTTTGAACAGGCAACTTTTCCTTATTTAATCCTAAATTTTCGCCGATTAAATAGGTCAAAAGTTTCTGTTAAAAAATAATGGTACGAGAAAAGCGTAAAAGTTGGCAACTACGTGTATGTTCACGCATAACCTTTGAACGCATGCTTCGATTTTCCTTTTTTAAAACATTCCAACATAGTTAAAAAATATATATTAAATCGGTTTGTCTGCCTGCCGTATGTCTGCCGTCTGACCGTGCTCTTACTCGCGTAAATATACTCGCATATTGCCATGCAATTGATATATGTTATTGAGTTTTACTATGGCATGTTTGGTATTGAAAATGAAGTGTGTAGTATGTATAGTTAGTTTACAGGGACACTGAAAAGAACTCCGTTACAATACAGTCTATGGGGAAAAATCGTTTGCAGTGTACTTTAATAGTGCTACACTGTTTCAAACGTATCGAAATTGATATACCTCACTGAGGTGCACTACATGAGGCTTACAATAGAATAAGGTGTGCATAACAATTATCGTTCATTTACAGGGACACATAAAATAATAAAATAATTCGGTTACAGTACCGTCTATTGATAATAATTGAATAATACGTATTTGCTGGAAGTGCGGTTTCGGATGTGATACGCGTTTTTATATTTAACTATTTTTTGCAATATTACTTGATATATGGATCTATGGATCCTATACGGGTTCTATAGCTCCTATACAGGTTCTTTAGCTCCTATACAAGTTCTACAGCTCCTATACAGGTTCTATAGCTTCTATACAGGTTCTACAGCTCCTATACAGGCTGCACGAAAGATCTCGAGTGCTTTTACGTTTATTGGCGAAATTTGTCGTAGGGGAATTTTCAACAGTGATATGCATTTTTTAAAAATATTTTTTTAATTGCTAAAAGGCGTAAAATAAAAACATTATAAACAGTAAAATAACTTTTATTAGATTATTGGCATGTTTCGGCTCCATCCGATCCATTATCAAAACAAATTCTATATGCAGGGTGTCCATAATTAAACGTCCCTGTTTTAAAGTTGTATACAGACGAAACAATTGTTCAGAAAGTAGTGAAATTTTGTGGAGAACATCATGAAGGGATGAGAATTTGTTTGAGCGAGAAAAAAAATAGTTCAAAATTTCGCCACCAGAGAACGTTTTTTAACGAGTTGCACAGTTAGCATACATTTACGATACTTTAAAAATTTTATTACAACATATGTTCCACATAACAGCCAACATTTTCAGCTACCATCTGGAATCGTAAGATAGCATATTTCATAGTTGATCGCAGTGTGTTCTGGGAAATGCTAAAAACATGTCGAGAGAAAAAATTTGTTGAACATCTTTTGTTGTAATAAAATTTGTAAAATAACGCAAATGTATGCTAATTGTGTAATTCATTAAAAAAAACGCACTATGGCGGCAAAATTTTGAACTATTTTTGAACTCGAACAACAATTTTGGTAAGTTAAAAGAAGTGTGATACATCGTTACATATTGTATTTTTACGTGTTACAATCAATATGGTTTCTCTTATTATGGATAGATAGTATAGACTGGAGGAAAAATTATTTTACTTTCATTGAAATTTATTTCGATGGTTTCTTCTTGATACAATCTTGCCAGGGCTGTAGTTTTCCTATTAGACTTAATATCAGTTATAGTCTCCTTTTTTCTGTAACTCAATTTCCTGCTTGTCATGCCAATATAGTAATTCTTTGATCCCCTATATTGGCTTACTATACTGGCATGACAAGAAAATTGAAAGTTAAATGTTCATAATGTTATCAGCATTATTGTTATTTTAAACAGATTCTTTAATTTGCACTCCATTACGAAATATTTTTGCATAATTTCTATTGTGTAGTTTGTTGTACTGAATATTACATTCAACCATTTCTAATCTTAAAAATAATTTTTTATTACAAAATTTTTTGAGTGAAGTCTAAAATTAAATAACACAGTAGCAATAATAAAAGCTAGTTTCACGGAAATTACAAGTTAAAACAATCGCGAGAATACCAAATTATTTCTGTAAATGTTATTCTTTTTTTTTCTTGAAACACTTGAAATGAAATCATTCGGGACAAACGGAAATGCAATTTTCTGAATAATTTTCTTTTGCATTCCGTACGAGAATTGTATTTTAACCAGTTCATAAAAGAAAGAAGAAATTCTTCTTCATAAATTTTGTGATGTTTTTTTTTTACACTATTTTTTTTTAAAAATAAATATACAAAAAAATACAATATTAGAATAAAATTCTTCAGATGTTATACTAATAATGTGCTAGGGGGAAAAAGAGTTTGTCGATTTTAATGTGTGTATAATAAGAAGACTATAGAAATGTAATTTAATATGATAATAATCTACAGCAAAAAAATTAAATGTTGGCACGCTTGTATGTGTGCACGGACGTTATGCTAGTCAAGGGAATGTATCACACTTAAAGGTCTGGGAAACCGTTTTCAAATAGACGAGGTCATATCCAAATGCATGTATGTGTCCCTTTTTCTAATTTTTGATTATATATTTAACAATGTTTTAGTTTTACGTATATTGTGTGTTTTCTTTCTTATGTTATTCTTTCCACTTTCGTAAGAGCAGTCAGATTTCAGTCTTTATACGCCCAATACAGTTTATTTATTCTCTGTTCAATAGATTTTATTCTGAAGTCCCATCGGGACTTTTCCATTCTGTACGATGTTTTAAAAATTAATTTTTTAAACGACTTCAATCATACAGACTTAAAATGTATGTATTTATGATTTTTTTAATCAAATGTTTTTTTGTTTTTTTTTCTTTTACTGTATACATTTTTTTCACACTTAATTTCTTTAAGAAACTTTAATTTTCATTGAAATGAAAAAAGGGAAGCGGGGAGAAAGAAATAATAGCAGCAATGGGTGATAAATTGTCATTACTGCATTTTTTTCTTCTTGTTATTGTTAAAAACTATAGCAAGAAATTAACATCAGCAATTAAAAATTGCTGATGTTAATTTTCATCAGGGGTGAGGATCCCTGGATGGCAAAATAAAAGTAACTACTGGTAATAGTATCAATTTAGTATGTCGCTACGTCTGTTGAAATGTCTCACAAAAACTTATCACTTGATCAAAAAGTTAACGAATATCCTAAGAGCAGACACAGCCGATTACCAAAATTACAGGAGTTTCAGAATTCACCATTACTTAAAATCTTAATAGAATTAACTTCATGAAAAATAGGCTTGCAATGGAAAACTAGGATTATTTTAAAAACAATTAAACCGTCAATGAAAGTATTCAGATGTCGAAGAAGCTTTAAATTAATTCTTCGCAGTAATAACTAGTCGAGAAGTCAGTTGGCCAATCATGAAAAAAGAGGATATATCTAAAAAGTGAGGTCATGATTATTTCAAAGTAACAGATGGCTGGTTATCCCACTGGAAAATTCGAAACAATTTTAAATATAAGCAGGGGTCGTAGCGTCCTATATATTTTTTAATAATCCCCACCACTATTTTCCAAATATAATATTCACAATATCCTTCTATTGCAAATTTTAAAGAAATGTACCATGATATTTATTGTTTTAAAATAGTGGTATCAAATATATAAAAAAAATAGGACGCTACGACCCCTGTATAAGAAAGAACACAGAAAAGGGAATAGTGCAAACACTAAAAATGCACTGGGATGGAAATTGCAAAAATTGCCTAAATTACTTGAAATATTCGAAGCTGATAACATATAAAATTCTGAAGAAACATGACTCTTTTACCATGCTATTTCAAATTATTTCTCTTTTATAATAATGTATCAATTTCTGCCTCCAGAAAAGCAATGAACCGCATGACCTTTGTTGCACCAACATATCTGGAACAGATTTTAACAAAAACTTTCGGTTATTGTTTAAAGTTTAAAACCTCATTGCATTAGCTGTTTAAAACTTCATAGTTGATCCTCATGCATCGAAGATTACAGAAACTTTTATTAAGTGGTTAACAAAATGAAAGAATTTCGAACAACAACAATCCAGACATATGCTTCTTATTCTAGATAAAATGCTTCAAAATATACAATTTAAATTCATTTTACTGCAGCCATTGGATAAGGTTATCAGAAAAAAACCATAAACATTTTGTAAAGTGCAAAATTAGTTAACCATGTTGTTCATGAAATTGAAGACCATTTCATTTCTCAGACATACACTGCCACCCAAATTTAGCTCGAAAATGAATTTTCATCAGTTTGCATCTGATAGTTGAAGATAAGTATGTTGCAATTAATAAGTATGTTAAAATTTCAAAATCAATTAAGAATATTTTTCATACTGTGGTTTTAAGCTTTTGAATCAGGAAATGACAGAAAGTGAAGAAAATAGGCTTGCAATTTTACCTGAATTATAAAACGTTACCGCGAAAAATTTGTAATGACAAGACTGGATGATGCGAAATAAATGAAATCTGAGATGATGCTATTGTAGAAAGAATACATAACAAAAATGAAGAAATAGATTATGAAGTAATAGATTATGAAGAAATAGATTATGAAGAAATAGATTATGAAGAAATAGATTATGAAGAAGATGAGACATCTGAATTTGAGAAAATGACGACGCCAGAGGCTAAAAAGTTTATAGTTGGGCTGCGTTGTTTTTTCATGCTGGAAGGAAATGAAGAATGTCCGATGCAGGTCCGATGTCAGTTTGGTCTGTTTTCTTAATTCGAATAGTAATTTTTGGTTTATTTAATGACAAACTTTCGTGATTACAGAAAGTAAAATTTCTTCTTTCGGAATTTCCGGTATCAGGTTGGAATTTCTCAATAAAAAAGGAGGCCAAATTAGCAACCCTGGTACGGAAACGTCATTAGATGTTTGCGCTGATTTTGTTTATGTAAAATCCATGAAGAAACTGCGCCAAATGACACTGGAAAAAGTGTCGTTCTTAATAGTCAATTTAAACTATATTTCAAGATGCAAAAAATGTCAGGTAAAAAAATTATTAATTGTGAAGTTTTAGAGCATTGGAAAGTTGATGATGCATGTGAAATATATTTTCTCGGGAATTTCGCACAGAATAAATTGAAAACAGACTTAAATAATATGATGATATGAATAGGTGAGTATTTTTCTATTTATTTTATTTGAAATGCATACTTTTGACTATGACTTCGGATACTTGGGGCAGCCACTTTATTGGGACATATCGTATTACAACCGGTGTGTTCAAATTAACCTGAAGCAGCTGTATATCAATTATATTAATTCGATTTTTTTCTACGATTTGAAAAGATGTTAGTACCATCGTATTTTTTTTACGTGTCAACATGTGAAAAATAAATTGAAAAAAACTACAATGGTGTAATATTAAAATTTACTAAATAGATATGGATTTCCGATTTGTGTAATACAGTCAATCAATTTTCAAAGAAAATTCAATCAGAAAGGCAACAATTATACATACTAAATTATATTAACAGCAACCAAACATTTTAGAAAAACTACTTTTTTTTACCCTATTGGGAGAGGAAGGGGGGGGGGGATAAATTAATTCTTAACAAGCTCATTTTATATTATTGAAGTGATAGGGTTTTAATTAATTAACTTTTCTCGCACAATTTTCTCAATTTCATATGTGAATTATTCTACCTATTTGAAATATGTTTTGTTCATAGATTAATTTGGAAATTAATCTATAATGAAATTTCATTAAAATATCAAAAGTCAGAATCACAAATGTATCGCAATTATAACAAATTGAAGGGTTTTTTCTAATATAATACTATAAAATTCCACGTGATGCAAAGATTACTATCAAAATGCGTTTTTATTTTCAAAACGATACATGGAAAATAATAAAGTAGTTTAATTCAAGTTTTATTCCTACCAATTTCATAACATACAAATAATAAAATTAATTGAAACAGATTTCAAAATGGATTCAGATTTCTTTTTAAAAAATTTAACTGGATTCATTCTTCAAGACTATTAACTTCCTTTCTGAGATTGTTTTACGTGAAAAAGAATATTTGAAAATAAGCAGAAAGGACAAGAGGGAAATTTAATTCATGCAATTGTAATTTACGTATGGTTCTACTTGAAAAAAAAGATAATACGTTAAAATAATCTAAACGCAAAATAAATCAGATGTATTACGAAATAGATTGTAAAATGAGATAGGAATGAAACTTTTAATTTTCAAAGCAAATGCATCGAATTGTTTCTCCCAATAGGGTAATTTTGTTTTCTTTTTCTAAGATTTTTTTTTTATTCTTTGAATATAATTTACGATATATATTTACTATATATAGTATATTATTATACTATTTATATATGTTACGGTAAATGTAATAAACCAATGATTTTGTTTATTTTTTATATATGATTTACGATACATCGTATATTTTTATAGTACTTATGTATACTATTACTATATATGTTAAGAACGAAGAGTATAGCAGACTCTCGTTCTCTGGGTGTTTGTAGGTGGAAAGAAGCACAATTCTTTTAACATTTTATACTTTAATTACTAATCTACAGACAATTTACAGTATTTACATGGGGAATTATAATAATAGGGTAACTCGGGAGTTTTCATCTAAGTCCCGTGCTACAATTCTGCAACACATTCTGTGCGATTCTGCTCTCAACAACCCGACACAATACGGTCGTACTCCTACTTATAGATTTAATAACAGCTGACTCTGCTGTTTTGGACAAAGAGAAGTTAGTTCAATCTTAACTGAGTTAAGGAAAACAGATGACTCTGCTCCATTTTTCTGCTGTGCAAGGATAATTCTTAAAGAAAAGGTTTTACGTCACAACAGAATCGCTGAGTATGTCTGTTGCTACGGGCTTAGTTTTTACACGTGTATTACTGTTGCTATGGACTCCGAAACCCTTCTGCGATACTCACACTCGGGCATCTGACTTTAGACTGACCCCCCAGTCTGCATAGCAACAATGAGTATAATACACAAATATATATGAAATACAGATAAACACAATTCAATTACACTTCAAACCAATAAAAAACAGAAGAAAAAAAATTTCCATTTTGCAGAACTGACAATACATCACTACTCCTTTTAATCATCGTCCTCTATAACCATCTTCCGGGAATCATCGTGCATCTTTATTCATCGTATCATCGCCCATCGTTATGCAGCATCTCATCTGCTGTTTCCATCAATTATTCATCGTCCATCAAAAATACCATTAAAAAAATTACGAATGTTCATCGTCCTTTCTTCAACAACAACAAGGAAAAATTTACTTCTTGAGCATCTTCACACACAACACCAAAGTAGGAAAAAAAAAACTTTGTAACACTACATATACCGACCAGAAATTAAAAAAAATCACTATTTCTGTCAGTTGTACTTCTAGTAGGGAGAAAAAAAAACATATACTGACCAGAAATTAAAAAAAAATCACTATTTCTCTCAGTTGTACTTTACTGTAGAAATTCAAAATAAAAAAAATCACTTTAATTTCCTAAAATTGTTTTAAAAAAAAATAATAAATGTATGAGCCCACAAAAAAAAAATCACTGGGCATCATTGTTAAGAAGAAAAACCACAATAAATATTTGGGAAAAAATAATATATCAGCTTGAAAACAAAACAAAAAAAAAATCACTCAAGCGATACTGAAAATTTCTTTGCACTTAATACTGTTCCTTCCACTTAATACACTCCAATACAAACAGATTTCTCTACGTAGATCACAGAAAAAGAAAAAGGGGAAAAAAACGGTGACTCTCTTATCAGCTGTTTAATATTTCGTCCAAGGCTTCATAAGATCAGCTGCCGTGGTTGTCAATCTCGCGCCGCCGTGTTGAACCACTTTCTCGACCTGATAACGATCATTCGGCATGGCTTGGGTTACTTTATAGGGGCCAAAAAACCTAGGGCGTAATTTCAAGCCGGTGCCGAATCGTGTCCTTTGAATTGCAACTAAATCACCTGATTTATAGATCGTGGGAGGTTTCCGCTTTCTGTTATATTGGGATCGGCTAACCTCTTGTTGTTTTAAGATATTAGTTTTTGCGACGTCTCGTAATTGTTGTTTTTGATCCATCATTAACTCAATGTGCTCGTCATCTAACAGTTTTTTAATGACCATATCCTCTTTATTTTTCATTTTAACTCCAGTGAGTAATTCAAATGGAGAGAACTTCGTTGTAGCAGAAGTAGTGCTATTAATTACTCTCTGCACCGATGGGACGTGTTTATACCACTTTGTTGGGTCATCTAATGATAATTTAGTCAGGATAGGAATAAGCGTAGCGTGTTGTCTTTCTATCTGACCATTCTCGCGGGCTACACCCGTCGTAACTGGGTGATGTTCGATATTTTCTTGCTCACAATAATTCTTAAAGTCAGTCGACGTAAACGCGGGGCCCTTGTCTGAAATTACCCTTCTGGGATTTCCGAATGTAGTTTGCTGAAGTCTAAGCTTATCAAGGGCATCTTTCGCTGTCGTAGACTTGACTGGATATAACCAAAAAAATTTTGTGAACGCATCTACCACTGTAAACAGATGGTTATAATTTTATATTAGTTGATGCTAGTGGACCTAAGAATTAGCAGTGATAGGTATCGAATGGTGCATCTCCTTTAGAGATCGGATGTAAAAAACTTTCTTGTTTTCCCGACTTTCGTGAAGCTAAAATGCACGGTACACAATTAGTTATGATCGTACGCGACAACTCAGATAGTTTAGGAATGAAAAAGATCTGAGACGCAATTTCTTCCGTTTTTTTTGGCAGAAAAATGTCTTTTAGTATGTATATCTTGGACTATATTAAATTGCATCGCATCAGGGATTACTAACAAATCTCGGCCGTTTTTTACTTTATATAGAATGTTATTGCGCACCATGAAGTCGTCTACTGGATTTTCTGAAGCTGCTGTTTTAATGCTAGATACGAACGGATCATTTTCCTGCGCCTGCATGATTTTTAGTGTTAGATCATCGTGCGTAATGTGCATAACTGGATATCTACTTAGTGAGTCTACATGCTGCATTTTTTTAGCTGGTCTGTGTAGAATTTCAAAATCAAAATCCTGCAGGAATAAGGCCCAACGTGCGATTTTTGGTGTCAGGTCTTTCTTATCCATCGTTTTTTGAAACGCTTCACAATCAGTAATGATACGGAATCGAGTACCATGTAGATAGACACGGAATTTTTTGAGCGCCTCTATAACTGCTAATACTTCTAACTCGTAACTACTGAACTTTTTTTCTTGCGGTGATGTTTTTTTACTCATGTATTGAACCGGATGGAAGTGACTGTCAGTAGACTTTTGCATAAGTACTGCGCCAAAACCATATTTGCTGGCGTCGGTATGTACTTCGAGGTTCGAACCTGGTACAAAAATTTGCAAAACTGGGTTGCTAGTGAGAAGGTTACGCAATGTGTTTAGTGCTTGCCTCTGGTCTGGGCCGAATTTGAAAGGTACTGACTTTCTTAAGAGATCACTTAAAGGGCGTGCGATAGAGACATATCGCGGAATGAATTTTCGGAAATATCCCGTTAATCCGAGTAGTGATTGTAACTGTTTAATGTTTTTTGGCTCCGGAAAATGTTGGACTGCTTTAATCTTTGCAGGGGAGGGTGCGATGGTATTGTTTTCAATTATATGCCCCAAAAATTCAATTTTTCGTTGTAGGAACTGACACTTTTTAAAGTTAATGTCTAATCCATAGTCCGAAGCAGTTTCTAATACTCGTTTCAGTTTTAAGAGGCCTTCTGCCTCTGTTTTAGCAGGGATAATGAGATCATCCATGTACAAAATTAATACGCCTTCTACCAGTAATTCACGGAAAACACAGGTTAAGTATCGTGAAAAAGCGGCGGGACTGCAGCAAAGCCCGAAATGGACCTTAAGGAATTCGAATTGTCCGTCATATGTAATAAAAGCTGTGTATTTAATGCTTTGCGGGTCCACATCGACATGGAAGAATCCATTTTTGAGATCAAGAGTCGTAAATCACTGAAATGCGTGTTTATCCATTTTTTAGTAGATGTGTTTTCCTGAATTTCACGCTCCTACCTAAATCCGCTGCTGAGATATGGCGAAATGACCCGAAACTTTAGAATGCCCCTTTAGCCACCTTCTGGGGGGAGTTTCCAAAATCACCGAAATACGTGTTTAACCAGTTTTTTAGTAGATTTGTTTTAATTAATTTCGCCCTCCTACATAAAAGCTGAGATATGGCGAAATGACCTAAAAAATTCGACCCCCCCCCATTTAACCACCTTCTGGGGGAATTTCCAAAATTGCTGAAATATGTGTTTTATTCGTTTTTTAGTAGATTTGTTTTCCTGATTTTCGTGCTCCTATCTAAAACTGCTGCAGAGATATGACGAAATGATCTAAAACATTCGAACGCCCTTTTAACCCCCTTCGGGAGGAAATTTGTAAATTCGCTGAAATACGTGTTTAACCAATTTTTTAGTAGATTTGTTTTCCTTAATATCGTGCTCCTACATTAAACTGCTGCTGAGAAATGGCGAAATGACCTAAAACATTTGACCACCCCTTTAACCACCTTCAGGGGGGAATTTCTAAAATCGTTGAAATACGTGTTTAATCATTTTTTTAGTAGATTTAATTTCCTGATTTTCGCGCTCCTACCTATATCTGCTGCCGAGATATGGCGAAATGACGTAAAACATTCGACCACCACCCTTTTACCCCCTCCGGGAGGGGAAATTCTAAAATCCCCGAAATACATGTTTAATCATGTTTTTAGTAGATTTGTTTTCCTGATTTTTGTGCTCTTAATTAAAATTGCTGCTGAGATACGGCAAAATGACCTAAAACATTCGACCACCCCCCTTTAACTCCTTCGGGGGGGATTTCTAAAAACGCTGAAATACATGCTTAATCATTTTTTAGTAGATATGTTTTCCTGATTTTCGCGCTTCTACCTATAACAGCTGCTGAGGTATGGCGAAATAACTTAAAACATTCGACCACCCCCCTCTTTAACCCCTCGGGTGGCGAATTTCTAAAATTGTTGAAATAAATGTTTAATCATTTTTTTAGTAGATTTATTTTCCTGATTTTCGCACTCCTACCTATAACTGCAGCTGAGATATGGCGAAATGACCTAAAACAATCGACCACCCCCCTTTAACCCCCTTCTGGGGTGTTTAATCATTTTTTTAGTAGATTTGCTTTCCTGATTTTCGCGTTCCTACCTATAACTGCTGCTGAGATATGGCGAAATGACCTAAAACATTCGACCACCCCCCTTTAACCCTTTTCTGGGGGAATTTCTAAAATCGCTGAAATAGGTGTTTAATCATTTTTTTAGTAGATTTGTTTTCTGGAATTCCAAGCTCCTACCTATAACTGCTGCTGAGATATGGCAAAATGACCTAAAACATTCGAACCCCCCTTTAACCCCCTTTGGGGGGGGGGGATTTTCAAAAATCCCTTCTTATTGCTTGCCTAGGCCATAACAGCAATCTACAGTCCAAATTGCGTGACCCTGACTTCAGTAGTTTCGGCTGGGCGTTGATGAGTCCCCCAGTCACCCAGTCAGTCAGTCACCGTTTCCTCTTTATATAATAGTATAGATAAACTGGTGCAATAATTTTATTTTATCTGCCTTGGCCAATTGCAGAACAGCTTTCATTTGGGGGATATCTATTAATTTCATTTTTACGGAAGAGATAAAATCGAGAAATAATAATAATAAAAAAAAATATCAGTACTCACTCACTACGAGATGAATCTTTTAGCGCGTAAATGAAGCGGCTCTTTTTTTTTCGTAACTTCTCTAATCGCCTAGCACCAATATCGGTCAGCTCTGCTTCTTTTGCCGTCAATCTGGGTCAACTTTCTCCTCTTTCTTCTTCTTTTCTTCTATCAACGAAAAAAGGGTCTCGCTTTTGAAACTGGCTTGCTGAGTCGTTCGTAGGACGAAAATTTAAACTTCAGGCGGCATCAGGCTTCGAGGCTTTCTCGCTGGGGCTTCCTTGATGCTGCGTTTCTTGGGTCCGAACACATCAGGCTGGCGGGGCGGTAGAATTCTCCAAAAAGTAGCTGTTGTGTAGAGGCCGGCTCGGGTGAGGTCGTGCCGAAAAGTAGCGACTAGGGAGAAGTAGCATCTCTCTTCGAAAAATAGCTGGGTTTTTGTCTAGGGACCGGCCGAAGCGCCCATGTTAAGAACGAAGAGTATAGCAGACTCTCGTTCTCTGGGTGTTTGTAGGTGAAAAGAAGCACAATTCTTTTAACATTTTATACTTTAATTACTAATCTATAGACTATTTACAGCATTTACATGGGGAATTCTAATAATAGGGGAACTCGGGAGTTTTCATCTAAGTCCCATGCTTTATAATAAATCATTTCAGTCCTGAAATAAATGCGAATATCTGAAATATCTTAGGTAAACTATTTATTTAACACATTTTAGTTTTCAAGCTAAAAATGCATTGCGTATATATATATATATATATATATATATATATACGCAATTTATAATTTATTTATTATACTATTAATATATAATATTTATTTGTATATTTAAGATGTAAAATAAAACGTGGTTTTAAACCTAGAAATGCTTTGCTTTTGATAGGTGTTTTGAACGATTCAGATATAAATTAATGAATGCATGAATAAATTATTATTTCTCTTTCTCTATTTCTTCTCTATCTTTTCTTATTTTTCTTTTTCTTGTTTTTTCTTTTTCCTCCTCTTCTTCTTCTTCCTCTTTTTCTTCTTCTTCTTCCTCTTTTTTCTTTATTTGACCAGGACGGTACATTTACATCTAGATGAATAAATAATATATGCATTTTTAGCTTGAAAACTAAAATGTGTTAAATAAATAGTTTACCTAAGATATTTCAGATATTCGCATTTATTTCAGGACTGAAATGATTTACAGTACAATATACACCGGTACTGAAATAAAATGCATAAATTTTATATTACTGAGCGCAACTTTTATTAATTAAAACTTCGTTTAAATAACCTTACCAATTTCCTACCGAAATCACTCTATCTATTTCAAATATCTTTTATTCGTTAGATCAATTTACGCAATTATCCTTAATGGTATGTTTTTAAGTAACAAAACTCAAAATCACAAATATCTCTTAATCATAACGAATTAGAAGGTTTCCTTTTAAATATAATACAATAAAACTCCATGAGTTAATATACGATTATAATCAAACTGCCTTTTTATTTTCAGAACATGAAAAATAAAAAGACAGTTTAATTGAAATCATTCAAATCTTATTCCTAACAAATTCCTGATGTATAATAAAAAGAATTAAAACACATTTCAAAATGGATTGATATTTCTTTTTTAAAACTTAAACTGCTTTTATTCTTCAACATTATTAAATTCCTTCATGAGATTGTTTTATGTAAAGAAATAGATAATTGAAAACAATCAGAAAAGATAGAGGAAAAATTTAATTCACCCAATTATATATTCCGTATGTCTCTACTTGATAAAAGGTAATACGTTATCATAATCTAAAGACAAAATTAATCATAAAAATAACGAAGTATGTTTAACAATAAGATAAGAAATAACTTTTAATTTTGAAATTTTATTTCAAGATGCAACATTAAGCACACAAGATAGTTGAACATCTGATACTTTTATCACAGAATTATTTTATTTTTCGTTTTTATGTTCTTATATATATATATACAGGGTGTTTCAGTTAAACGTTTCAGAACTTCTAAGAGGGGTAGGGTACATCCTGACAACTCGAAATCATATAGCAATGTGGGGTCGGAAATGCTTTCTTTAACCCTTTGCGGCGCAGAGAAGTTCCATTGCTTAACTATTGAAATTAATGAATGACACCAGAATTCGAAAACGAACTTTCTTGTAAATATGAAAAAGCTATATTTCACGTAACTAATAAACCGTAATTTTTTTAACAAAAATTCTGGTATCAGTGAGGGTTTTGGGAATTAAAATTAAGTATGTTTATGAAACCACTTAATTTTAATTCCCAAAACCCTCACTGATACCAGAATTTTTGTTAAAAATAATACGGTTTATTAGTTGCGTGAAATATAGCTTTTTCTTATTTACAAGAAAGTTCGTTTTCAAATTCTGGTGTCATTAATTAATTTCATTAATTTCATTAATTTCATTAATTTCATCAATTAATTAATGGAAATTCTCTGCGCCGCAAAGGGTTAAGGAAAGCATTTCCGACTCCACATTGCTATATGATTTCGAGTTGTCAGGATGTACCCTACCCCTCTTAGAAGTTCTGAAACGTTTAACTGAAACACCCTGTATATATATTGTTTTTTATTTTTTATTTCTTATTTCTTATTTTTATTATTCATTTATTGTTTTTTTTATTCATTATTTATTTAAATTATTTTTTTTTCTTATTCTTCTATTTTGAAATGGGCGGTCCCAACTGCCGCATCATGGGGGAAAAGGTCATTTCTTCAGCAATTCCCAATAAACAGGCGCCCCACGGTCTGCGTGTTCGAAATTTACCTGTGCCTGTAGGTCGAGCCGTCAGAGTTTTTTTTTTTTTTTTTTTTTTTTTTTTGACGTAAGAGCAGACAATGTACAAATTGTTTCTAATCCACTTATCCCAATCAGAGTTGCTAGTTCGGCCTCCTTTTATATTAAAAAAATCCAAATTTTTAACGCTTAGTCCGAAAGGAGAATTTTTACTTTATGTAATTATGCAGTCTGACATTAAATAAATAAAAAATTACTATTAAGAATTTCTGGTATGAATTCGAGATTTCTGATTAAAACAGAATGCCAAATTGGTAACTCCTTTCGAACTCTGTTTTTAGGTCATATTGTTTTTAAAAGTAAAGTAAAAACATCTCGGAAGATAGTTGATAGCGTAAATAGTTGAACTATAGACAAAATCCATCTGCCTTCTTTATAATGACCGATGCGGTCGCACTTTAAAGCCTTTACTTGCACTGGGCATTGCACAAAAACGCTATAATTCTAATCATTTGCATATCTGCTTAACATACACTTTTTCGGCCCATTTTGCAGAATCAACCAAAATCAACCAAATAGTACTTTTAAAAAAATCAACGTAATAAAATATATAAAAGCATTTACAAGATACTAGAATTGTAATAAGAAGGGAAATAGGTTCGTTTTTCCATCCGGATCTGTCAATATCACCGAAACATGTTTTTTTTTTCATTGCCACAAGAATAGAAAAACTTGAATGCTTTTTATGTTATACATTGATTTCCAAATTCAATTTCGATCTCTTGTTAAAGAACGCAACAAAAGTAATTTAACTTTGATATTGCTAATCTGTAGTAGGAAACTCTATTCGAAGTCGTAGTTGACACGTAGAAAATGGAATTAGGAAGCGTCAAGTGTTTTGATTTTTTAATACAGTGCGGTATTATACGTATGACTGTTAAAAAACTTAATTAATATTATTTATAAAATAAATTGTGAACATTTTCGTTTTGAATAAATTGTGAATAGTTTTATAATAGAAAAAATAAATTGTATTTTTTTTAACATTAACAGGGTTAACATTTAATTATATAATGTAAAATATTACAATTTTTTTGCAATACAGTACATATAGAAATACAGGTTATAACATTGAAATACTTTCGGCTTAATTATTAATAAATTTTAAATAAGTGACTAAAGTACCAATACTTTAATCGAATTAATTATAAATTACATATTATTATACTGTTATGTTTAATTAAGTAATTTTAATTATGTTTTAAAACTACATTGCACTAATTGGGTGATATGTTTATTTGAATAACTTTAATATGTGTAGTTGCAAAATAAAAAGTATTTAAAAACAATTTTCTTTAATAGCGCAATAGTTTTTAAGAGAAACCTAAAAATGCTTTAATTAATCACATTAACACTTTTCCCCTTAATAACATTTTACCTTTATTGCTCTTAAAAAAAAAAAAAAAAAAATCAACATTTTTTTGGAAAATCATTTTGGAAAAATCATTTATAAAGTGCTCGTTTAAGCTTAAGTTTAGATAATGATATTGTTTACGCTTCAGCTAAATTTTAACACATTTTATGACTTCAGACCTGTCAAAATCTTTTATATATTTATTTTTAGTTATAGAATGTCTTGCGTACAAGATTCATAGAAACTTTATATTTCAGATTTTCTTCCTTTATAACTAATAGACAGATTATCTGGTTTTCATTATTAAAACAGGTGTTTTCTTTTACACATCTAAAACTGAACTATAACTAACTGAAAATAGTCATTTCATAATTTTATTTCTTTTATTTCCTATAATTTGATTATTTCGACAATGACATTTTGTGGAACACTGAATTTTTTATCATCAGAGTGAAAATTAAGATTATGCATTCAAATTTAACGTGTTATTTTGATGTTCTTGAAATATTCAACCAATATGTCGTAAAATATTGCTATTGGATGCGAATTATGAAAAATCCTGTATGCTAATGAAAACTCTAGTAAAATTTTCTAACTTAAAAAAAATTACATTATATTTCCTATTGCTTTCATATTAATACTTATATATTTACATATCACTGAATACTCCTATTTTAATAATGCTTATTAGAATAAAATAAGATTTAAAAAAGCACGAAAACTTATTTAAATATCAGGACGGTAATATTTTCGACGATAAATTTTGACAGTAAATTGAAAAATTTAAATTTATTTTAATTGATTTTTTCTTTCTAATATATTTATGACTATTTTAATAAAGACATAATATTTTTTTACATCTCTCCCCGAAGAATTAAAGAATAAGTCTTTTCTAACACAAAAAGACGTTTTAAAGAAAAACAGAAAACGAAAAAGTCTTTCTTTCGATTTTACTTTGAGTTTAAAATAAAAAGAAAAGTTTATGGAAATAATTCAAAGTATTTTTCGTAATTGCATTATTTTATTTGAAATTCCGCCGAGAATTTCTAGCAATTGTTATTTTATACCTCACTAATTTAAAAAATCTGAGATAAAGAAATTATTTTTAAAAGAATTATGGCATTTTTTATTGAAACTTCTTTCTAGTAATTGAGTCTTTAGAAGTAGAAATATTTCACAATTTCAGAGTACATAAAAAAAAAAATGTGCTATAGGCAAAAATACACAGCACAATCTGATCTCTCTAAACTGTAATTAAAACCCATCTAAAACGTCACCTGTAAAAACTGCAGCCAAGTCTGGTGACTCTTTCAATTTTACGCACCTGTAAAGAAACTGCAATGAATGCGAATAATCGGGAAAATTTAAGCATTTAAAGTAAATGACGAAAACATAGTCGTCTTCGCTGAAGTAGTCGAAAAACTTACTCGAAACTAACATTACAATGAAAAGTACAAGTATCAATTTTATTTTTTACCTAAATGTTACTGATATCTTTCTCAATATCACTGCGGGATTGAAAATGAATAATAATTGTAAAAAGTAGTTTTTAACGATTGAACATGAGTATGGCATTAATACCAGAATATACCATCATTCCATTAGGCTAAAAATTCGAGCGCAAATTTCCTGAAAAGCCCATGGTGTATTTTGGGTACATTATATGATAAAGAACATCCTTTAATACTAATAAAACTAATAATATTTTTAAAAAAAATCATCAATGTCCAGCTTTGAACGGTGTTCGTACTACTGCGCGGCGTTGCACGGAATACAATTTTAACATGTAAAGAAAAAAAATCCGTAAGTACTGCAGTTGAAATACAATATGAATTAAAATTTATTTAACCACAATACGAATTAAAATTTATTTAACCACAATACGAAATAACATTCACTACATATATTTTCCATCATTTAAACAGTATAAATATATATTTACTTACTAATCTACAAAAAATAAATCTTAATATCTCAAAATATTGTCATCTAGCCGAAGAGTTATGAAGAGTTATTATCTTTTCAAAATGTCTTATTGAGTTAAATTGAAGATCGAAACATGGGCGCAATACATCCCCTTAGTTTTAATCACAGATAGTAACAATTCTTCATTTAAAGAAAACTTCAACAGCAAATTCTAAGGACTTCAAAACACGAAATGTTTGATCGTTTTTATGCAATTTACTTTTTTTCCAAACATATCCTCATACTTGACAGGTTTATGGCTTCTTTCCCTAAATAAAAACTGTTCAGATAAACCACCCAATATTATGCAATATATCTTTTTTTTTCGTTTCGAACGTGTCATTCAAGTTTGAAAGAAGTGCGACTTTTCTTGAGAGTATTTTATTTTATTTATTTACTTATTTTTTTTTTACAAAATGGAATATTTGGGAGCTTTGAGAAAAAGAGTTCGAAATAATGCAACAAATGAATAACTGATTTGTAATGTTGGTACATATCCGTGCCAGAAATGTAGAGCGCCACAACTGGTAAATAATTAAAAAGCTAAGATTAATTTGCATTAATAACTTTATACATTACTTTCAAAGTCTTTATTTACATCTATCCATCTTATGTGCTTACGTGAATCTTGCTACGTTATCTTACAATGTAAACTTAAGTCAAATTGAATTAATAACAATACTTTATTTTCATACTTATATACATCTTTTTGTATTTAGATGATTTTTATCTATTTTAAGTTATTTGATTTCTTGTAGATTATATACATCATACTTACATATTTTTACTTTTACACGTATATTTCATATCCTGAAAATTAAAATTTTTTCCCTTGGAAAGGATTCAGCATTTCTACTTTACGTTACTAGGTACCGCTTTTGGTATCTTATTTTCTCATAAAAAATTAAATTATATGTTTAAATATGTTCATTAAATATATTAAACATGTACTAAGTAAAAAATATTTTAAAAATTCATCACTCATTTTTTTATTACTGTCCTAAGATGAAGTTTGTTTCTTTAGTAACATAACGATAACATTCGCATTCTCATGTGCAAGAATTTTGTTATCATAGAAAATACTAGTATAATTAAAATATTACACAAAATATTTTTTATGTCCATGTTTTGTTATATTTTTTTACTAAAATGCAGGTGTTTCTCGTTTGTGTAACCTCCGTTACTACATTTTAAAATTTGATTTTACATTACTGTCAAAAGCTATAAGTCAAAGGTTATAAGTTTTGAATTACATATTTATTAGCAGTTTTGGTTGTTTCAGCACGTAGGCAAACCAGGCCGACAGATTCATTTGTGATGGCTTTCTAATGTGATGGTGGGCAGTCAGGGTATAATTTGGAAAACTTATAACTTTTGACTTCTGTAACATATTTGAAAACCCAGATTCAGTAATTATCATTAATAATCGGAAAAATATCCGTATTTTTTGGTGCAATCCTGTATCAAAGGATTTCTATTTATACTGCACAGTAGGATAAAATTTCGTTCAGTTAAGAAACGTACGGCACAGTTTAAAATTTCCACTTGGCAATTTTGGTCAATGAACGACAACGTCAATTATTAGATATTACATATCGGAATTAATGTAATAATTAAATGATAGAATTTTTAGAAAGATCGTTCAAAAAAAGGGTTTGCTTGAGCGATGAGTTACATTAAAAAAATGTATAGATTCTGAGATAACTCCAGTGAAAGTTAGGTTAATAACCGAACATCTCAATCCATTAAAGTAAATAAACAAGAGATTCATTCATCGTCAGTCATAGAAATATTAACCATGGAGGTCATCCTTCACAAAGCAAGATCTCCATGGTGAATTTTACAACACACTGTAAAAAATTTCCAACCCTTTTCCGTTTCGTAAAAGATAAATTTCCTTTACGATACGGAAAACAACCGATAAAATATTTTTTCCGAATCACAACAGAAAGTTTTCCTACAGTCATAAAAATAATCTTTTTATATCGTATTAGTTTCCGAAATTAGGAAAATAGCATTGACCGGACTTACTGCGCAGTCTCGCTCTCTGCTGACGTATGAAAGGCGTGGCGTCACGTGATTGATAACAGAACAGAATCGAGATTTTCGATGAAGAAGACCTACGCCATGTTGTTAAATATCGGACAATTGTTCTACGTAGTTCTAACTTCGCAATGGTAAGTACTAAAATTTATGTGATTTTTAATATTTGGAATTTGATATGTCCATGTATTTACAGTGCATGATTATCAAACCGAATAACATGTTTAAGGAGCTGCGTAGCCTGAAATAAAATGCATATTATCTTATTTCTGGCTCAGTTTATTTTTTATGAGAAAAATATCCCCAATCAAAAAAATATTTTGATGTGCCAGAAATTTCTAACTTAGATATTATCTTAATAAAAACTCAATTTTTGTAGACTGCTTTTTAAATAGTTTTTAACTTATTCTAAATTCAGGTACTTGTTTATTTGTTTAATTCTGTAAGGCATCCAGTGTTGAATTCAGGAGATAGCCGGGGGAGGGGGGGGAGACATTCCTCTCTCCCGGAGCATTGAAATGGCCACCCCTTCTGAAGATTTCGGATTTTATGATTTAATGGTCAAAAAGTGCAATTCCCCCCCCCCTCCCTCGGAACTCTATAATATGCCCCCAGGAGCCACAGAAATCCCTCTCGGAGAAAAATGCCTGAATTCAACACTGAAGATATCAATAAATACCTATGATCTTAAAATAAATTCATGAGATTTTTCTGTGTTCGATGCCATATCCGAATCATATATTGTCTTTTTTTTCAGGTACTACATTATTATAGAATCAATTTAACATTTTATTATTTGTAGTGTATTAAAATTCAATTAAAAAGGAATGTCCATTAAATTCTATAATGTTGATTAAAAAATTGAGAAATGTATGTCAGGGTGCTATAACGAAAATTAATGGTATATGGTAAAATAAATTTCAGTAGTCTTTTAATATCAGACAATATTTTAGTTGTGAAAAACGTAAAGTAGAATATGCTTAATACCTTGAGGTTGATTTTACCTATATTCATGCTGTAAAAGCTTACATACAGAAGCTTTCAACTGCCCCACCCTGTATATTCAAATTTTATTTATTAAATTTTATTTTTCTCACATTATTTTGAAAATAAAAAATGACTTTTAATCTTTTCTAATAATTTAAAATAAATAGAATAAAAAAAGCAAACAGGGAATTTTTGTCAGTAGAGGTGGGGGGGGGGGGAGGATTTATTTTAAAAATATAAAGCTTCAATTCTTCATTTAAAAATTAAAAAAAAAGAAAACCTGTAATAGCTTTTGTTACATTTCTGTATTGTTTTTCATCCTAATTTATATAAAAATTATCTTGTATGTGGGTTTCTAACAAAAAAAAATATCTAATTTTATTTTATTTCATATTTGTGCTTTCCTTTAACTAAATCTTGTCATGTATTTAAATGCACGTGTTAATACTGTGCAAATTTCAAGAAATAAAAAATGTTCAAATGAGTCATAATGTCAACATATAAATCATAAATGTTCTGAAAATTCTGCTATTTTTGGAGTTCACAGAACCCAAAATATCATTGTAATAGAATTTTTTTTTAGCTCACAGGTTATCAAAGCCGGACCCCCCCCCCTCCCCCCGCTTAATTTACATAAATAGGTTTTTCATGCAGAATTATCCGATTTTAAATTTTCAAATTTTATGTATATGTTCATTCCGATAATCCGATTCCTTGATTAGTTTTGGGGGTTAAATTGCTAAGTATAAAAGGGAGAGGGGGAACGGGGGCTGATCCCCAGTTAATTTATATAAATGGGTTTTTCATGCAGAATTATCAGTTTTGTTTCAAATTTTATACATAGGTTCATTCTGATAAGGCGCTTCCCTAATCAGTTTTGGGGGTTCATTTGTTAAGTTTACATGAGGGAACTGGGGGCTAATCCCCCCCCCTTAATTTTTAGATAATGTGTTTTTCATGCAGAAATATCCGATTTGTTTCAAATTTTGTATATAGGTTCATTCCAATAAGGCGCTTCTCTGATCAGCTTTGGGGGTTCAATGGTTAAATATAAAGGGGGAATAGGGGCGAATCCCCTCCCTAAATTAAATAAATAGGGTTTTCATGCAGAATTACACAATTTGCTTCAAATTTTGTATATAGCTTCATTGTGATAAGGCGTTTCCTTCATTAGTTTTGGGGGTTCATTGGTTAAGTATAAAGAGGGCAACGGTCATTAATCCCCCCACCCCCTTAATTTAGGTAAATGGGTTTTTCATGCAGAATTATCCGATTTGTTTCAAATATTGTATATAGGTTCATTCTGATAAGGCGCTTCTCTGATTATCTTTGGGGGTTCATTGGTTAAGTATACAGGGCGGAACTGGGGGGCTAATCCCCCCTTAATTTAGATAATGGGTTTTTCATGCAGAATTATCCGATTTGTTTCAAATATTCTATATAGGTTCATTCTGATAAGGCGCTTCGCTAATCAGTTTTGGGTGTTCATTTATTCAGTTTACAGGAGGGAACTGGGCGCTAAATCCCCCCCCCCCTTAATTTAGATAATGTGTTTTTCATGCAGAAATATCCGATTTGTTTCAAATTCTGTATATAGGTTCATTCCGATAAGGCGCTTCCCTGATCAGTTTTGGAGGTTCAATGGTTAAATATAAAAGAGGAACAGGGGCTAATCTCCCCCTAAACTAAATAAATGGGTTTTTCATGCAAAATTTCCCAATTTTCTTCATATTTTTTATAGAGCTACATTATGATAAAGCGCTTCCTTTATTATTTTTGGGGGTTCATTGGTTAAGTATAAAGAGGGGAACGGTGATTATTCCTCCCCCTTAATTTAGATAAATAAGTTTTTTATGCAGAATTATCCGATTTGCTTAATTTTGTATATAGGTTCATTGTGATAAGGCGCTTCCCCGGATCAGTTTTGGGGGTTCAATGGTTAAATATAAAGGGGAACAGGGGCGAATCCCCCCCCCCCCTCTCTAAAATAAAGAAATGGTTTTTTCATGCAAAATTACCCAATTTGCTTCGTATTTTGTACATAAGTTCATTGTGATAAGTCGCTTCCCTGATTAGTTTTGGGAGTTCAATGGTAAAGTATAAACGAGGGGAACGGGGGCCAATCCTACCCTTAATTTAGATAAATGGGTTTTTCATGCAGCATTATCTAACTTGCTTCAAATTTTGTATGTAGGTACATTGGTGAAGTATAAAGGGGAGAACAGGGACTAATTCCCCCCCCACCTCTCTCAATTGAGAAAAATGATTTTTTAAAGCAGAATTATCCAATTGTTTCAATTTTTTTTTATAAAAGGTTCATTCTGATAAGGTGCTTCCTTGATTAGTTTTGGGGGTTCAATGGTAAAGTATAAAGGGAGCGAAATGGGACTAATCCCCCCTTAATTTATGTAATGGGTTTTTCATGCAGAATTATCCGATTTGCTTAAAATTTTGTATTAGGTTGTTTCTGATAAGGCGCTTCCCTGATCAGTTTTGGGGGTTCAATGGTTAAATATAAAGGGGGAACAGGGGCTAGTCCCCCTAAATTAAATAAGTGGGTTTTACATGCAAAATTACCCAATTTGCTTCATATTTTGTACATAAGTTCATTGTGATAAGTCGTTTCCCCGATTAGTTTTGGGAGTTCAATGGTAAAGTATAAAGAGAGGAACGGGGATTAATCCCCCCCCCCTTAATTTACATAAATGGGTTTTTCATGCAGAATTATCAGATTTGCTTAAAATTTTGTATATAGATTGTTTCTGATAAGACGCTTCCCTGATCAGTTTTGGGGGTTCAATGGTTAAATATATAGGCGGGACAAGGGCTAATCCTCTTAAATTAAATAAATGGGTTTTTCATGCAAAATTACCCAATTTCCTTTAAATTTTGTATATAACACATGGGCTGATAAGTTCCCGGTCTGGCACACAGATGGCGTTGCAATTGCCGAACCGATGCTTTTTTTTAGTAAATACTAACCTTTAAAAGGTAGCAGAAAAGATGTCATGATGATTCGCCGTGTGGATAAAACGTTAGAGTGGTTTTATTTGAACAACTTTGTTGATAAACAAAAAAAAATGCATAAACAAGAATTTCAAGAATTGTATTTTGATGGGAAAAAACACTGTTCAAACAAAAGCTTGGCTTGATAAGCATTATCCGGACGCTGCACTAGGTAAATCAAACATTATTGACTGGTTTGCTGAATTTAAACGTAGTCGTACGGACACCAGTGATGCACCACGCAAAAGAGGTGGTTACTCCGGAAAACATAAAAATAGTCCAAAAAATCGTTTTGGGGAATCATAAAGTGAAGTTGCAGGCGATAGCTCAGACTCTGAAGATATGCAAGAAACGTGTAGGTTTTATTTTGAATGAGCATTTGTCTATGAAAAAGCTGTTGTCAAAGTGGCTGCCGCGCGTGTTGACTTTTGACCAAAAACAACAATGAGTCAATGATTTAGAACACTGTTTGGAGCTTTTTCGTTATAAAATTGTTATTTATTATTAAACTATTATATTATTTATTTATTAAATTATTATTATTATTTATTTATTTATTAAATTATTATTATTATTTATTTATTTATTAAATTATTATTATTATTATTTATTTATTAAATTATTATTATTATTTATTTATTTATTAAATTATTATTATTTATTATTAAAGTTATGTTATTTATTAAAGTTATAAAGTCATAAAGTTTTGTTAAAAAGTTGTGTTTTCTTTATTAGACCAGGAACTTATCAGCCCATGTGTTAGCTTCATTGTGATAAGGCGCTTCCTTCATTAGTTTTGGTTGTTCATTGGTTAAGTATAAAGAAGGGGACGGTGATTAATCCCCCCCCCTTGCTTTAGATAAATGACTTTTTTATTCAGAATTATCAGATTTGTTTCAATTTTTATATATAGGTTCATTGTGATAACGCGCTTTCCCGGATCAGTTTTGGGGGTTCATTGGTTAAATATAAAGGGGGGAACGTGGTCCAATCCCCCGTAATTTGGATAAATTGATTTTTCATGCTGAATTATACAATTTGCTTCAAATTTTGCATATAGGTTCATTGTGATAAGGCGCTTCCCTGATTAGTTTTGGGGGTCCAATTGCTAAGTATAAAAGGGGTGGAACGGGGGCTGATCACCCCTTTAATTTAGATAAATGTGTTTTTCATGCAGAATTATCCAATTTGCTTCAAATTTTGAATATGGGTTCATTCTGATAAGGCGCTTCCCTGATTAGTTTTGGGGGTTCATTGGTTAAGTATGAAGGGGGAATGGGGCTAATCCCCCTAACTTAGATAAATGGTTTTTTCATGCAGAATTATTGGAATTTTCTTCAGATATTGTATGAGGTTCATTGTGATAAGGCTCTTTCCTGATTAGTTTTGAGGGTTCAACGGTTAAGTATAAAGGGGGGGAACTGGAGGCTAATCCCCCCCCCTCCTTAATTTAGATAAATGGGTTTTTCATGCAGAATTATCCGATTTGCTTCAAATTTGGTATATAAGTTCATTCTGATTAGGCGCTTCCCTGATTAGCTTTGGGGGTTCTTTGGTTAAGTATAAAAGAGGTTAATGCTCCCCCTAATTTAGATAAATGGGTTTTTCGTGCCGAATTATCCGATTTTCTTCAAATTTGGTATATATTTTCATTGTGATAAGGCACTTCCCTGATTAATTTTGGGGGTTTATTGGTTAAGAATAAAGGGTGGAACGAGGGGCTAATCCACCTTAAGTTAGATAAATGGGTTTTTTATGCAAAATTATCTAGTTTGCTTCAAATTTTGTATATTGATTCATTGTGATAAGACGTTTCCCGCATTAGTTTTGGGGGTTCATTTGTTAAGTATAAAGGAGGGAATGGGGACGAATTCCCTCCCCTTAATTTACATAAATGTGTTTTTCATGCAGAATTAACCGATTTGCTTCAAATTTTTTATATAGGTTTATTCTGATAAGATGCTTCCCTGATTCTTTTTTTTTTTTTTTTTTTTTTTTTTGGGGGGGGGGGGGGGCTGTTGGTTAAGTATAAATGGGGAACGGGGACTAATTGTCCATTTTAATTTAGATAAATAGTTTTTTCATGCCGAATTATCCAGTTTGCTTCAAATGTTGTATACCGGTTTATTTTGATAAGGCTCTTCCCTGATTAGATTTGGACGTTTATTGGTTAAGTATAAAGGACGTAAATAGGGGAGCTAATGACCCCCCCTCCCCTTTTTCTTTGAAATAAGAGTATAATATGCAAATAGTGTGAATAGCCTGTGAGCTCAATGCCATCAGTTTGACTGAGCACTTTTCTTTTTATTATTTTATTTCCAATTTAATGTATATAAATTTTTTTAATTAATATACTTTTTAAAAAGTTAGTATCCAGCCGAATATTTGATAATCTGCTAAATCACTATTTGTTACATATCGTAAAATTATTGTTATGTTTTTCTACTATATTCCTGTGGCACCATTTTTTTTTCTTTTAATGCTGATTGTGAAATCCCATAGTAACCTATGTAAATTTTAAAGAAATGATAAATTCCGTTATACAATTATCAAAATATAGCTTTCACCAGCAGGAAACAGATGTCCAATGCTGGTAGAGTACATTTTTAAAAATTTCCTTAAATTTTAAATTTTTTAAAAATTTTATGAATTTTGAATTCTTTATTCAAAGGAAAATTTTCAAATATTTTGTTCTTAAAAATACTTATCGCTGAAGACGAAGTGTCCCCTTAATCATTCTTTGCTCTTGTGCTGTTTTTTATCTTTTTAAATATACATGGTCACTAGCAATTAGTACAATAAAAAAAATTAATATTATTACTGTTATTATTACAGGATAATACTGCAGTGATCAATGTCGCCTTACAGCTAGAACAGATCATCCTTGCCTAATAGAGAATGAGGATGATAGAAAGGACGTCAAGGTGTTTTCGTATGTTGATGGTGTGACACTTTTTTCGGAGAAATGTTCAACTGAGTCAATTTCGTTGCTGTAGCATCCTACTGGGTGTTTAATTAAGACTGTTATCAGGCTGGAATCTAGGCAGGCTTTTTTACTAACTGCATCAATTCTAAAGGAATAAAAGCCAATAGCAATCATAGCATAAATACAGTGCTGTAATTTGTTTTATTAAAACATTTTGATTTATAGTTTTGTTGAAAATAAATTTTATTTTTCAGTATAAATGTTTGTTTTATTTTTTCTGTCTTTTGTTGTTAGCCAGAAAAAATCAAGTAATTTATATATTTTTTAAAAAATTGTATTTTGTCAATACGTGCAATTTAATGTTTGTGTAAATTAAATGCGCTTGATTTATTTTAATAAGTTTAAGTAAAAAAAAAATAGCACATACATATTTGCTAAGACCGATTTTTTATTGAATGCACTCTTATTTTATAGATATTTTTTCTGAATTATTTGCAATTTTTAATATTCTGCTATTAAGTGATCTGCCATTGAGGAATAAAAGACTCACAAACATTTATTTCTTTGTTATTAATCATGATAAAAAAATTTATAATCAATATACTTTTTAAAAAGTTAGTACTCAGCCGAATATTTGATAGTCTGCTAAATCTCTATTTGTTACATTTTGTAAAATTATCACGTTTTTCTACTATATTTCTGTGTCATCATTTTTTTCCCTTTAATGCTAATTGTGAAATCCCATGGTAACCTATGGAAATTTTAAAGAGGTGATAAATTCCTTTATACAATTATCAAAATATAGCTTTCACCAGCAGGAAACAGATGTCCAATACTGGTATTGTACATTTTTTTAAAATTTCTTTAATTTTTAAGAATTTTTTTTTAAAAAGTATTTTTATTTTAATTTATATTTAAAAAAATATATATATATTAACTGACAACTGGACTCCCACTGTAAGTAAGTGCTTATATATTCCATATTTTTGCTTTTTTAATTTCTAAAGAGTTTATAAGTATTATTCACAAGTCCTTATTTTATTTCTTCAAAATATAATGCAGGTTTTAAGTTATCAAATTGGCTTTTGATAAGTTTATTTAGCTGATTCGCCAGATTGTTGTTATAACTTTTACTTCAATATAATCTTTTGTTAAAATATTGTATGCAAGTACATGATTTTGGAAAGAATTTTTTTTAATTACTTTTTTTACAGCAATTGGTAAATTTTGGTATCTTTTGAAATCTAAGCATAGTTTCATTGCCAATTTCTTCAACGTTATCTAATCAGTTATAATACAGAAAGTTCAGAAATCTTAAAATATTTAGATCAATATAATTGAAATTATATTTCAGCACTATAATCTCAATTTAAATTAAATAATTGCTAAATAACACTTGTATAGTCTAACAATTTTTAATCAGAGTTCATTGATTTAAATCAACTTGATTTCAATCCTGATTTAAATCAACTGATTTATTTAAATACACTTTTTTTTTTCAAATTTAGGTTAAGATATTTCATTATCAATATTATTTTTGACAACAATACATTGTAAATTTAAGGACTGGGAGAGACAGAACTCAAAATCCTTGCTTTTTGAATTTTATTTAAATCAAATATCACACTTAAAAATAAAAATTCTATTTTAAAAATAGAGAATCTCAGCTGAGAAATGTTAAAAGATTAAAGCATAAATTTATTTGTTAAAAAAATATGTACAAATCTTATGTGAATTTTTTAATACAAAAACATGGAGAGTTTCTGTGAGGATTTGTAAAACGTTAGAATAAATAAATATAGGTCAATCAAAAGTATATTTATTGTTATTTATGTTGATATCTCATGACTTCATTGTGCACATGTAAATAACAAATGGTTTGATATTCCAATGTACTTTATTTATGGAAAGATTCGGAAAATAAAGATTACATGGTTAGTAATACTCTGAAATGTTTTTATATATTTTTTAATATAATTTTAATTTTAATTACTTATAAATGTAAACTAATAAACAACTAAAGTTTTAAAATCTTAAAAAAAAATCAAACACCTGATATAAAAGTTTCTTTTATTTAAAAAAAAAAAAAAAATCAAACTTTAATTCATTGCAAACTCTGTAATCGCTTATAAAGTACTCATAAAGCTGGAAAATTGGTATTTCTTTTCAAACATTTTAATAACAAAGAATAATTTTTTCAGATCCATTGAAATTTATACCTAGATAATCATAAGTATTTTTAATATATGCTCCAACTTCATTAAATGAATAGTGTATGTATTCTGTATTCCAGAGTAGTGTATATAATCTGGAATAGGTATGTTTAAAGGAATACTGTATATAATCCAGATCTAGAGTAGGATGTTTAAAATTACATTTTTTTTTTCTGAATAAAATTCTTACATTATCTTTTATATTTTAAGATTTTTAATCGAGAAATTTGGTCAAAACAAAAAGATTTAGCTTTTAGTAATGAAGAGTTTATATGATTTTTATTTTATCAAAGGGGTAATTTAAGGTGGTATATATTTTATACAGAATAGGTCAATAAAAAGTATATTGTTAAATTGCAGTTAGTGTAAATAAGTGATATATAACACAAGACAATTTGTTTAATTTATTTCATGTTTTCAAAAGTAAAAGAGAATTCACATTTTCAAATTATATCATTTCTGTTGCTCCATTTTTTAACTATATTTTTAACTGTTTATATGATTAAAATATTTCAAATTAAACAAGTGAATGAGTTTCTCTATATATTTTTAAATTCAAATAAATTTAAATGAGCTTTTCTAATTATTAATTTTAATGATTTAGTAAAGGTTATTTTACTTTAAAACGCGTAATTTTAAAATTGTATTTTGAATTTAAAAAAAATAGCTGATTTAAATTTTAACAAAAAATGATTTTCATTTACTGAGCCTTTTTGTTATGTAATTTTCAGTTGAGCTTCAAGTTCAAAGTCTTGTACATTTTCAAATTGTATGGCTTCTGAAAATTGTTTATCATCAACGTATTTATTAGGGTTAGCTGAATTCTGTATATTCTTATAATTTACATGACTTCAAAAGTTTTTAGATTTACTTTATTATTATTATTATTTTATGGCGTTTTAGACAGGAGAAAAAAATTACCTTCCACATAAAAGATAAAAAAATTAAAGTTTCAATGCTGCTCTATATAAATTTTCAAAATTTATAAAATAGTTTCTGGATTTTTTTTTTTTTTTGTGTGTGTGTGTGTGTGTAATAGCAGAAAAGCACCCAAATTGGGTTATAATAGTTAGGTGCAGCAATGTTCCTAATTGGAAAGTGTCTCTGTGACACAAATTGGGTATAAAAAGTGACAAATTTGAAATATCATATGTATTTGGGGACAAAAAACATTTAATCTCCAAACTGTCACAGTAAAAAACAAAGTTATTCTTCTGGAAACTGTCTTTTTAAATTTAATTAAAGAAAAAATAAGCTTAGAGAGTCATATTCATGCCGAAATTGTAGCAAATTCAATAGATACATCTAATTGGGGCATCATGTTTGTTTTTTTCAGTAAATGTTGCCCTGTGATAACAAACTGGAATTCACTCAGTCAAGTAGTTTTGAAATTATGAAAATTTAAAGTTTGTAACTCCTAAACTGTAATCGTTGCAAATCAGACTGTAATGTGGGTAGTGTTTTAAGCATAACTTAAAAACTACTTAGCGGAATCAGCTGTGATTTTTGATTTGCATATTTGAAGTTTTTAGAAATCTATTTCTATTAAAATTAATTTTTTTAATTAATTTAAAAATACATTTTTTTTTATAAATTAAACCATAAAATAAACCATAATCTATAATTTTTTAATCGAAGTAGATTTCGAAAAGCTTCAAATAAAATATATGAATATAAAATTATTACGTCAAGTATTGAATTGTATAAAAAAAACTCCACAAGCTGTTTAACATTAGGAGTTCCAAACTTTAAACTTCATAATTCTTAAACATTTTGACCAAGTGACTTCCCTTTTGGTATCCTTGAGAAATAGTTACCGAAAGAGGCAAATATAATGTCAAAGTTAGATGTACATATTGAAAAGTTCGGAGTTTTGTGCAACTTAAGAACGAAGACGACCCCATAAGATTGTTTTTTTTAAGGCGTAAATTAAAAGAAGTTCTCGTTTTTTAAGGATGGGCGGTCACTATTGTGATTAAAAAATGTTTTGTATGTTCTTTGTTTTGGATATACAGCAATAGAAAGTCTTTCCAGCATCAATAAAACTTCAATGTTAGTTGCATACACTTCATACGCATGCAACATGTCATATACTTGTGCTACACCCAATGACATAAGTGTGGGTTTTAAATATCCAGTCCAAATTGAAAATATTTTGTTCCGTTTTTAATATCTTATTTAACATTTTTTTGGCATCCCCTAAATATTTAGTGCCTGGGGAAATCATCTCCCACACACACTTCACCACTGGCTACACCTATGTATATTCTGGCACTAATAAGCTGGCATCTCTGTACAGTCCACTTTGCTATACAGACAACAGATGAAAAGGTTTGTTTTGGGCACTATTTGGATTTTCTTTTATATCGCTTAAAATATATTAATTTTTTTTTCCCTAGGAAACATATACACATATTCTAAAGAAAATAAAAGTATATTATGTATTTTATGAACATAAAATCCATTTCATTGTGTACTTTTTATTTATTTATACACTTTTCTTTTACGAGAATTACTTCTTGTTTATAAAGATACTTCCCTAGCATTCCTTGTATAAAATACTTATTTAAAAAAAAATGTAAATACCCATGAGCTAAACGTATCAGTATACTTGTAACAAATAAATAAAATTTCAAGCTGATTCTGTATTGTAAAGAAACTTTTGTTATAAAGAGTAGGACCAATAAGAGATGAAAATATTGCTTTTGGACACTGTTTTGATTTCCTTTTATCTCAATTAATTATTATTAAGAACTTTTTTGAATACATACATACATTTTAAGTATTTTGTTATCATAAAATGCATTACATGTAATGCATTTTATGATAACAAATACTTAAAATGTGTGTATGTATTCAAAAAAGTTCTTAATAATATTTAATTGAGATAAAAGGATATCAAAACAGTGTCCAAAAGCAATATTTTCATCTGTTAATGTTCCTACTCTTTAAAACAAAAGTTTCTTTACAATGCAGAAAATTTTCCGATCATAATGAAAAAAAAATTCCGTAAAGCAAAGAAAAAGTTTCTATTCTACACAGGAATTTAATTTTTTCATGATTAGTTTACTGACTGATTCGGAAAAGTTTCCTTTTTAAAACGGAATACTTTCTGTCTATTCTACCGTTCTACCAAGACATTTCTTAGTGTGAATGGAAAGTTTTCCTTTTTAAAACGGAATACTTTCTGTCTATTCTACCGTTCTACCAAGACATTTCTTAGTGTGAATGGAAAGTTTTCCTTTTTAAAACGGAATACTTTCTGTCTATTCTACCGTTCTACCAAAACGTTTCTTTATGTGAATGGAAAGATTTCCGTAAGACCCAGGAATTTATTCTGTGTCTAAAGATTAGTTTCTGAATCAAACAGGAAAAGTTTCCTGACGGAAAGAAAAAACTTTCGTTTTTTTTCGTTTTTTTTTCCGTGTTGGTTCGGAAAAGTTTCCTGTACTATACGGGCAACTGGAAATCCTATTCCTACCGGAAACTTTTCCGAATTTTTTTTTACAGTGCACTGTCTGATGTCGAAAAAAAAAATTTGCATGAGTAAACATGGCATACGTAATAAGAAAAAAAAAGGCTTCCTCATTTCGTTCATAGCAGACGATATAATTTATTTCACTGAAATAATAACGATGATGTTTTTTTACATTGTAAAATCATAGCACATATAGCACGAAACGAACGCACCTCATTTGTCAATGTTTAACGTACAATTTCCAACTTGTTGCACCTATTGTCGAGCCTTTAAAATGTTTTTAATCCCTTTTTGTGTTATATTCCGTTGAAAATATTTTAAACCTGTCTACTTATATATAAAAAAAGAAAACTAGCAAAAAAACAAATATAATCTGGAAGATATATATTGCTTCTGTAAAGATTTTTCATCTTTGAAAGAACGGATTTTCATTTTATAAAGCTGCTCCTCCTATACGTTCGAAGATTCGTGTTTCCTTCCACTTCGCTATTTTTTTTTTTATCTCCGATATTATTTCCGAATATAAGTGCATTTCAACAAAATGCTTTTTTAATAGAATCTTATATTATCCTTATATTATATCTTACGCAATAAAATAAAGAAAAAAAATAAAGAAATGTATTAACGTTACTAAGAACAAGAACGATAAAACACGCGTTTAAGCATTCATGTTTAAGCTTTCCATATTTTAGACGCTGAAATATACATTTTTTTTTAAATTTACGAATTAATTATTAACGCATCATAACTGAAACACGGAAAACTTCTATAATTAAATTAATTTAGCATTTTAATTAGAGAGCAAAATAAAATTGTATAGATAATGAATCAATTCACCATTCTTTAATAATTTAACGTTAAAAAAAAGTTAAATTTCAGAGAAAGAATTTTGGTTGAGCTATTTAACTTTCAACACCAGCTGCTTCTTTAAGATCATGTCATTGGAGGAAAGTTTGGCAGTTGCTGTACTTTAAGACGTTCTAAGTCAAATTTCACCCCTAACAACACGTCATTCATGACCATAACGCTCGCAATAGGGAAGATTGAAATTAATTTTTATCTTTTAAATAATAAAAAATTCTTCCAAATATTTGGCATCACGGTTTAAAACTAGTCGTTGGGGGACACCGTAATACTTACCGATCATGGATATGCATAATATAAAATATGAAAACTCAATTTGTTTATTAGATAGAGTGTTTAAAATCGTGGCTTGATGATGTCATAAACTTTAAATGCTATATTACTGAATAGTGTAAAAGAAGCATCCTTATAACTTCAAAAATGATAATCATATTCACTAACAGTTTAATATGTCAGATTAAGCATCTCATTTCCAATTAAAATATATCTTTGAATTGAAATTGAAATGAAATACAGGGCAATGAAAAATCGAAGAGTGTGGAAATTAGATTATAAATATTTCGGCAACTCACGATTCGATCGACTTCATCCTATGTTTTTTTTATTGTCTTTTATAGTCACTCCTTAAAATTAACAATTTCGATAATTTTTATATATCTTTTATCAGAACCACTATTTCGAGAGTCCAAAAAAATAGTTCCGTATAATCGAGGTGACTGAAATATAATAAGCTTCTTCTCATCATTACATACTAAGTAGATAGTATCAAATTTCAAGTCTGTATCTCAATTTGTTCGGGAGATACAGCGTTTACAGACACACGCACCCACACACACACACACACAGATGGACGGCAAATTTTGTTTTTCTAAAAACATGTTTTTCGGATCTCCAGCGTCGGAAACGTGTAGATCCGTCAAAAAACTGATTTCTAAAACGAACACAAGATTTACCCTATACTACGTATGATGGGTAAGTAATACACACTTATCTGCTTCAAGTTACCCACAATTCTTAAAAGCGGTCATTAACTTGAAACCTGAGGAAATAATTTATTTTAGAGATATAAATAAGCATATACAAAAAAATGCATATACAAAAAATCCGTCAAAAACATTTTTTCACTTTTCAAAACGATTACAAGACTTACCCTATACTACGTATGATGGGTAAGTAAAATATACAGGGTACGTCAAAAAATGTATACATGCACTGTTTAATGGGTCATAACGTTATAATTTTTCTTTCTTTCAAACGTGTCATTAATTGGAAAAAATGAGTGGACCCAGATTAACTTTTGAAAAAAGAAAATTTATTTTAAAATACTATTGGTAAGTATGAAGAAGTACAAAAACAATATCGCAGGGAGCGTTTCAGTCAGATCCACCTATACGCGACTTACGGATAAAAGATAAGTCTGAAAGGAATGGATGTTCATAGACAACGTTCCAAAACCGCAATGGAGCAAGAATGCACCAAAACACCAGATGGAATGTTTATTAAAGTTTTTGAATTAATAGCCCACCGTCATAAGCACTGTGATTGACCAGAACGATAATAATTTTGAACATACATTTTATGTAGGTTCTATTGCTCTTTATATATTAATTATATGTGAATAAAACTGGAGTTATAATCAGTCAAAGTGTGTTTTACATTTATCTGACGCACTCCTGTATAGATACAAAGGAGTCGGGGAGATAAATACTCATTATAGGTTCCTTGACAAAGTCAAATTCTTCGTTTCTTTTTAGGTGCGTTCGTAATGATATAAATACGAAGCATCTATTTCGTCGTCTGGTCCGTCCGTCTGTCTGTCTGTCCGCATATAACAACGCAAAAATTGCCCAAACGAATGGTTTGAAATTTAAGATATATTATCTTTGTAGAATTTTGTCCAGGCATTTCAGATTTTATGAAAATCGAATCAAAACTTTAGAAGATATTAAGAAAAATATTTGTTAAGAAATTTGATTTTTTTTTTTAAATCGGTGCTGTCTTATTATAGAAGCTTCCGAGGTTGAATCGTCAAGCGATCGAGATACTTATTATATTACAGAAATGAATCTGCATACGATAGAATTCATTTAACAGGATTAAAAATCATCAAGATCTGAAAGTTTATATAGCTAGCTATAGTACGAACGCACCTCATTTGTCATGTTTGACGTACAATTTCCAACTTGTTAACAATTCCCAACATAGTTGAAAAGTGTTTATGAATTCGGTTTGTGTGTGTATCAGTCTGTCTGTCGTCTGTTTGCCTGTGCTCCAACTGCAGTAAATATACTCGGATTGCCGTATAATTAATATCTGTTAATGTGATTCACTACAAAATGTTCACTATTAAAAAGAAATTATATAGAATTTAATATTTCGTTGACAGGACACACAAAAGAATTCTTTTATATAAAGGTAAAAATCGTCGTTTTATATAAATTGTCTACTTAGTTATCTCATTTCATTGTATAATAAAATAATATTTCTTAATAACATACGGTTAGGGCTGGAATGTGTTTCAAAATCTATGCCCGCTTCATTAATTTTCGTTCTTATTTCTGAGATGTTTAAATATTTTTAATATAATTTTGGATGCACCTAGATTACTATTTGTATACGTTCTCCTTTATTATTCACATATTAATGATAGGGAAAAACAAGTTAGAAATTGTACGTTAAACGTGACATAGTAGGTGCGTTCGTTTTATAACTAGTTTCACGATGTAGAAAAAAATCATCCTCATTATTTCAGTGAAATGAATTATTTCGTCTGCTAAGAGCAAAATGAGCATGCCTATTTTTTTTAATTTATTTTTTTTATTACGTATGCCACGTTTACAAATGCGATTTTTTTTCACCCTGCATATCTTGCTTTGCGAATGATTACCTCCATGGTTTCATATTTTTATGGCTCATTATGAACGAATCTCCTGTGTATATTGACTCTAATGGATTGAGATATTCGGTTGTTAACGTATTTTCCCCTGACGTTATCTCAGTCATTCTTGAATCTAACTCATCTCTCAAGTAAACCATTTTTTTTGAACGATCTTTCTAAAACTTTTATCAATTTTATTCGAAAAATAATTTTGAATAAAAAATGGCCGCTTGGCCTATTAAAAAAGTGGCTTGCCCTTATTTGTTTTTCTCAGTCCCATGACTTGCGCTTTTATTATGTAGATTACGTAGGATAGGATTTAACAGAATAAAGAAAACTTTCATTAACATCTTTTTAAGTTTGGATTAGATTTTCATGAAATTTGAAATGACTTGACCCAATTCTGCAACGATTCTAAATATTAAATTTCAAAACATTCGGTTGGGTCGTTTTTGCGCAGTTATATGCGGACAAACGGACCAGACGACGACTCTAGGTGCTACGTATTTATATAGTTACGAACTCAACTAAAAACAATGATGGTGTGATCAGTGGTTCATACATAAAAAAAACCTACATAAACTCGATTACAGGTCAATAATTGCTGCAAATGTGGTTTCTGCTGCGGTGTATATTTTCTTAACTTATCTAATTTTGATTGTATGAGGTGATGTGTATAAATTCTATACATCGCATGCGGCGCTACACGAAAGAGTTTGCACACATTACGGGTTATTGTCAGCAATTGCTAGAAATGTGGTTTTTTACTTTGTTATGTTTTTAAGTTGCTTATTTCGCTACCTCATTTTATTCTAGGAAAAAGAGAAATTTCGCAGTATTATTCTGTTAATGTTGGAAAGTGTTTCCTAATTTATGCCTGATTTTGCTTTCTTGTTTTATTCTTAGGTTAGTTTTTTATTTCCTCTTGTATTACATTTTGCAGATTTTGTAAATGCCTCTGTTTCTCTACGGAATAATCCATAGTTACCCATGATTCCGAAGACCTTTCTCTTATCTCCAGAAACCATTTTGAAAAAAAAAAAGGCACTAAATAACCCCATAAAACATAATGTTTTTCTAGGTTTAAGGAACTTCTGTCTCAACAAAGTAACGGTGATGTGTCCAACAATTTATTTCGTGCTATTTCCTTGCCCTTGTCGCATTTGTTTGAATTAAATATTTTCAAAATTTTATATGAATCACTTCAATATTTGAAAATATATCCCTTTTACCAACAGAATAAATATATTTCTTTTTCAAATAAATCACCCTGTTTGAGTTTTTCATTCAAGCAGATAGACAAATATTCCCAAATTTTCACAAAATATATGAAGCAAAATATTTGTTTTATTATACTGTCAATTAAAAAAAAAACTTCTAAAAAAATCGAAATACAAACGAAAATAGTTTAGGAAATTGCATTTCTTTTGTCTCGAATGATTTTATTTGAGGTGCTATAAAAAGAACAACATTTACAGAAATAATTTGGGTTTCCATGATTATTTTACTTGCAATTTGAAAGAGACTGTGTTTTGTTTAGGCTCTTGTTTTATCTAATTTTGAAATTAATTCGAAACTTTCTAGAATCAAATTTAATTTTCTCTCATGATTTTCCCATTAGATGATTTTATTGCTTTTATATGTTAATATGGAATAGTAGTAGATTTTTTTAATAGTAAGAGAATTGCTATCCTTTCTAGCAAACCAATGATGTGCCAATATTGTCAAATATTTAGCCATCCGAACCAATATTGGCTGTACAAATATTTACTTTACTTTGGAAGCATTTCCAATCAAATTCTAATATTACGCCTGTGTTGGGAAGAAATATTTAGTCAATGTAAATCCATCAAAACCAATATTACCTTATAAATATTGACTTTACTTTGAAAACATTTAAAATCAGACTCCAATGTCTTGCAGATATTGGTAAGAAATATTTATCAAATGTAAAGTCATCAAAATCAATATTGACTGTACAATTATAGACTTGAATTTGGAAACATTTTGAATCAAACTCCAATACTGCGGCAATATTCGATTTATTGGATTTGTATTGGTTTAAAATTATTGGTGTTAGAAAAACAAAATGTCAACACTATTATTGGGGCAATACTTCTTGGTACGAAATGCAATATGTGTACAATACTGGACCAAGGTATAGCCAATATTGGCTTGCTTCTACACTGTTAAAAATTTGCAGCAAACTGTCCAGTCATTTGACCGTTTTTCTAGAAAACGGTTACATAACCGTAATTTAACTATATTCTGACCCTAAAATGAGCAATAATATGGTCAGAATATAGTTAAATTACGGTTATATAACCGTATTCTACAAAAACGGTCAAATGACTGGACAGTTTGCTGCAAATTTTTAACCGTGTAGGAATTTCACTATTTACATTTAAAAAATCATTGTTTGGCATAAATGAACTAGTCTAAAGCTAATAAAATTAATACTGGTAATATACTTTGTGAATAATTAAAATTGTGTTTGAAAATAATATAATATGATAGCATCAACCACTACTTTGATATAAGTAAAGGGGAAAAACATGCATTAGACGTATTTTATTCCCGCTCAAGAGTTGTTAAGACTAATAACTATTTTATTTATTAAATACCTTCATCTTAAAAACTCCATGTTTAATTCATTATACCCATACTTACAAAAATATGCTTACATAAATACATCTTAGAACAAACTCACATCCGTCTTATATAGTTTTTACATACTATAATATACATGCATATTTATGTACAGCAACTTTTAATGCACACAAAAGATCATATTAACTGTTTAACTCATAAAAAAAAAAGTAATAGTGACTAATAAAGGTTGTTCCGTAGTCATGACTAAACTAAAATGTAATAAATAAGGTTGATGCGACAATTTGTATAGTTTAAGTTATATATAAGGAAACTCACAGAAGTGAATCAATAATAGATACAATACAGCTACGGTACACTCGGTGAAGAAAAAAAATATAGGAACCTATCTATCTATTTAATCGCCAAATAGACGCATAAATAAACGAAAATAACCATTAGATTGGGAATTATGTCTTTCTTAAATATACATTAAAAGAATAAACTCGTCACCTTCATAGAGAAATTGTACCAAACTTTGAAAATTTCAATACTAACTTCTAATTTGTATATCCCACTGATAAAACTGACACTTTCAAATCTGAGTAAATTGATGTTTTCATTTTGTTCTTTTTTTTCAAATTGGACTTTCAATTCTGAAATACCACAAATATTCAGAATATTGAAACATGGACATTCTCAAAACTGAGCACATACAGGTCAGTTGGTGCGCATTTTCGAAATATGAACATACTCAAAAATGATTAGAATCAGTTCAAACTCATTTTTGAAACATGGAAATACTCAAAAATGAGCACATGATGTTTTATTCTTGAATGTGTGCATGTTTTCAGAAATGAGTGTATATATATATATATATGTTTCAAATTTGAGTCATTTTGATTCGGAGCCATTTTGAGTATGCGACATACTCAGATTTGAGTATTTTTTGCTCAGTTTTGGAAATGTCATTTTTAGAATGCAGATTTCGATTTTTTTGAGAAATTTTACCACAAGATACCAAGCCAAATCATTCGCTGAAGAAATTTATAAATCATGCTGATTTAAAATTGTCACCGTCATATGTCAAATTCTTTTTTAAAAGATGCAAAACAAACTGTTTCGCGAGTAATTTTTCATGCATAACTCAATAACTACTTAACGGATTGAGATGTAATTTTGAAACCGAATATTTAAAGCTTCTGGATATCGAGTTCTATTAATTTTTATAGGATAAATAATTTAAAAATTATTATTAGAAAACATATGTATAGTAACAACTTGTAGAAATCCATTTCTAGAAGTTTTAAATATGCAAATCCATAATGACCGCTCATTTCGCCAAATAATTTTCGAGTTATACTTAAAAAATTACCCGCATTGCAACAATTATTAAAATAGAATTTAACACTAGGAGTAACAAATTTTAAGCCTGCATATTTCCTAAACTTCTTCACTGGTCGACTTACCGTTTGATATCCTATGGTACAACTTCCCGAAGAATCCATATCTACAGTCAAAATTAGGTGTTCCTATCGAAAATTTCAAAGTTAGGGGATCGTTTTGACAGTGGAATTTACCAATGATTATTATTTTAAGTTACATTTAAAGAAGAAATAAATCCCAATCAGTTTCAACATAAATAGCACCATTCCTAATCGCAATCAAACATTGGACCAATGTTATCTTCATTGGTATAAAATATTAACTTAGTATTGGGATATAAATGTTTTGGAAGTATTGAGCCAATATTACGCAAAATATTTAGCCAATATTCGCCCTAAATTGAAATATTTTGATTATAACACCAACATTAGTTGCATTGGTTTTACATTACTTAAATATTTCATACTAATAATGTGGGAAGAACGTCTTAATTACTGAATTAAAACATCATAGTTGTAGACAGGCACTTTTATTAACAGTAGACATGGACAGAACAAAGATGAAAACACATAACATGAATTGAACTCGTTGACAGCCGATAGTCGTCGAAGTAACATAACTAAGCATCTTGCTTTACATCTTTAAAAACACAAACTCATCATCACTTTCGATTTTAAGATCGTCAAAAACTTAGTCCAGCCAATGGTACCTTTTTTCTTCTCACTCACTTACCGTTTCTCATCTCGTAGCAGGTACTCGTCGTTAGTGAGTGCGCTCGCTGCGCCGTCTTGTGACAGCAGATCCAACCCCACAATACTAGTGCAATATTGGAAAATTTTTAACACTTCCAATATTGGATCAATAAAAATGCAATATTGGCCGGATATTGAGACAGTATAGAGCCAATAAAGGCTTGATCCTAGGAACGTTTTCTCGGCGTTTGAAATTAATAAAAATATCTATCACCTAATAATTAATTTTAGCAGCATTCTCATTAATTTATCGAAGTCATTATCCACAAGAATTACCTTTAAATCTATAGACACTGCACTAAAAAGAAGTTATTGTTTGAGCAATCATTTCCCACTAATTTTCCAATTTATCCTTCTTCCGGGTTTTTACCGCAATTCGCGATCCTTAAAAGCTTTTTAAAAGTCCATTCTTTTTAATGATCCGTGCATTAAACGGCTGGTATAGAGAAAAAAATAATAATTTTCATGACGAAAAGTTTCAGGGAAAAAAAGGTGAAGCTAAAGATGTTGACAGTTCTGAAAGCAGCAAAATGTGTCAAAATGTATCTGAAGCGTAAATGATATCATTACCTAAATTTAATGCATAAAAGAGCACTTTGTAAATTGTTTTTCTGAAGTGATTTTCGAAAAGTTATTGAATTTTTTTTTTTGAGGCGCTTATTTAAAAAGGACAATAAAAGTAAAATGCTATTGAATGAGAAATTATTACTGCCATTAAATGGAATTTAAGTTTTTCATTATAATTTTTTAAGGAAAATTAAGGTGTTAAATACAGTTTAACTTATATAGTTATGTAACATACGCAAAACTTATTCAAAATCATATATCAATTATAAATTCATGTAATAATACAACGTATTAAGGCATGTTTAGAATCACTTCTATAACAATAGTATGAAATATAGTAATAATATGTAATTGAATAATGAAATAATATGAAATTTAATAGTTTAGCATGAAATTTAATAACTTAATAATTTAATACGATATTTAATAATGAAATACCAAATTTAATAATGAAATTTAATAATGAAATATAGAATAATGAACTATGAAATTTTATAATGAAATATGGAATTAAATAATAAACAATTAAATTTTATAATGAAATATGGAATTTTATAATGAAATATGAAAATTTATATTGCAATATGAAATTTAATTTAATAATATGAAATTTATAATTTTTTCGATAAGCTTATTGATAACAAACTCATTTAGAAGTCATGTATCGGCGACAAAAGCGAAAGTCGTTGCCACAACATTTATACAATATAATTTATACAATGAAGTAAAAATAGCAACTGGTTTTTGACAGTCGTCCAAAAGTGGGCAACACATTTCTGAGGACTACGGAGAAATCTGTAGTTAAAGAAGTACACTGTAAAAAAATGAGAAACGTTTCTTAACCCCATGCCAATTTTGGAAAGACCGACCTGAGTTCGGGTAAGAGAAAAATCGGTGAAGCCCGATTCGTCCACTGCATAATATGTAATTTACCATTTTCCGAATAGATGGCGATACTTTCCCGCGAACAGTTCGGCAGTTCCGCGCCATTTGTCGGATTTTTGTAATTTTGTAGTTCTTTGCAAATTTCATTCAAACCACATTATGTTTGACAGGCAGGTATATACATTATTCGCAAGTTAACCCTTTAGCGGGCGGTGGTCACAAAAAAGGACACCTAATTTTAATTCCAAAACTGACAGTTGGCACCAAGAATATTTAATTAAAATTTTCCTTTTATAAAGTACGAGTAAATCAGCAAGTTTTTCTTTTCTATGAAAATCGTTTGTAAAATCTGGTGTCATTCCATTATTTCATTATTTTACAAACAGATTTATTCCGCGCCGGAAAGGGTTAAAAGTTTCTTTGCATTGATTTTAAAGAGAAAAAAAAATACATTTTTGGCACTTTTTTCTCAAATATATTCCACAGGCAAGGAATTAATCAACGATACTATAATATAACCACGAACGAATATATACGATAACCTCTTCCACGTTACCCACAATTCTGGAAAGCGTATCTTTATCTTTAGATATTTAAAAAAAAAAAAAAAAAACAATATATTTTTGAAATTTAAAAAAGAATTTTTAAAAATAGTTTTTTTTGCAGCCACTGATCTTTGGAAAAAGTTTGAGTAGTTTTTACAGTGTATTAATCAAAATTTAACAGATTGAAATAATACACCTTGTAATAATACACTTGTTTTAATTGTTAAAAGGTGTATAATAAAAACATAAATAGTAACATAACTTTTATTAGTCTGTTGACATTTTAAATGACAGCGTTTCATATAATAACTTCAAAGACCGTACAATCATAGAATATTCTTATTTGTTTTGATAATGCCTCGGATAGAGCTGAAACACATGTCAATAGAGTTATTTTACTATTTATAAAGTTTTTATTTTACATCTTTTAGTAATTAAAACAAGTGTTGTTAGTCTCCGTAATAAATATTATATTATTTCTTCTTTTACAACAAAATTACAGTAACGAATTGATGGAAGGAGAGTCCAGCTGATTCATTTTAAAGTTTAATTCGGACACAGTTAACAATTAACATTTTACAACACACGACACACTAACATATACATATAGAGTTTCACTTGGCATTTATGACGGATCAATTTACCCTACTTTTGTTCAAAACACAGTCAAACTAGTCGTTGGGGGCCACCTTAATACTTACCCATCATGAATATGCATAATATAAAATATGAAAATAAAAAATGTGTAAACTACTTATAAAATGCATTGCAATTCCAATAAAATTGTGGCTTGATGACGTCAAAAATTTTAAAGGCTCGATTATTGAATTGCTTAAAATAAACATCCTTATAACTCCAAAAACAATCATCCTATTAACTAGCGGTTTATTGCATTATATTAAGTGTCTCATTTACAATTAAAATATATCTTTAAATTGAAATTTGGTTGAAATACAGGGTCATGAAAAATCGAAGCGTGTGGGAAATAGGATTACAAATATCTCGGCAACTCATGATCCGATCGACTTCATGCTTCATGCAAAATTAATGTTTTTTTATTGTCTTTTATAGTCACTCCTTAAAATAAACAATTTCGAAAAATTTTAGATACCTTTTATCAGAATGACTATTTCGAGAGTCCGAAAAAAATAGTTCCGGATCATCGAGATTACTTAAATTCAATAAGCTTCTTCCCATTAATACATGCTAAGTACATACCCAATTTCAAGTCTCTATCTCAATTTTTTCGGGAGATAGAGCGTTTACAGACACACAGACACACAGACGGACGGCAATTTTTTTTTTCTAAAAATATGTTTTTTGGAATCTCCAGTGTCTGAAACGTGTAAATCCGTCCAATTTTTTTTTTTCGATTTTCAAAACGATTACAAGATTTGCCCTATACTACGTATGATGGGTAAGTAATATTATTCTGAAGTTTTTCTCGGGACGGGACGATGACAGCTCCCAAATTTCCCAATAGGGAATAGTTTTTCCCTGGCTCGTTTGAGTCGCAACAAGTGTATTATTAATCAGTTTCTCAAACCGGAAGGGAATATCGATTTTTGAGATGCTAATTCTCAATTAAACATTTTCAGCTGTGTAACGGAATTTATACATGCAAGAGTAAAATAAATAACGTTAATGCTGTTACTTTATCATTTTTGTCTGTAAAACATGAAAATAATGAACATGAAATTGAACACATCTGTTGAACATGAAAATGTTTACTTGAGAATGGATATCATTCTGAAAACCGATATTCCGGTTTGAGCAAACTGATTAATACACAATAAAAACTACTCAGAATCGTTTCCGAAAATCAGTGGCAGCAAAATAATTCTTGTTTTTTTTATAAATGCTTCTTGAAATCTCGAAAATAGATTCGCTTCTGAGATTTCTAAAGATAAAGGGCGCTTTTTGGAATCGCGGGTAACTCGGAAGAAATTATTGTCTGTTCTTCGGTCGTGTTTATATTATATTATCATAGAATAAGAAACATTTAAAAAAATAAATGTTGGACTTTGTCGCTAATTTACAAAGAAATTATATATCAGATGTTAGAGATTAGATCAATAGATTTTTATCACCGTTTACTAGCACACCCCTATTTTATCACTTTTTTTATCACCTGTCACAAAGAAAACAGAAAAAAATTCTCTGTGAATGACAAAGTGTAGGATTTTTTTGTAATTTAAAAAGAAATTATACATCACTTGTTAGGGATTAGATCAACAGATTTTATCATCTATTATTATCACACCCCTATTTTATCACCTGTCACAAAGAAAACAGAAAAAATTCTCTGTGTATGGCAAAGTGTAGGACTTTGTTGTAATTTAAAAATAAAGATTTAAAGTTAGAGATTAGATCAATGGATTCTATCATCTGCTATTATCACACTCCTATTTTATCACTTGTTTATCACCTGTCACAAAGAAAACAGAAAAGAAATTCTCTGTGTACGACAAAGTGTAGGACTTTGTTGTAATTTAAAAAGAAATTATACATCATTTGTTAGATATTAGATTAATAGATTTTATCACCTGTTATTATCACACCCCTATTTTATCACTGTTTTATCACATGTTACAAAGAAAACAGAAAAAAAAATACTCTGAATAGAAAGTGGTTGTTCAATTTTCATGAGGACTTCATTTTTTGTCTTCAAAATTAAAAGATTCCTCTTACCACATTGTAAAAAATATTTCGTTATTATTCTGATTTATTTTGAGTTAAGATTATCTTAATGAATTATCTTTTATCAATAGAACCTTACGGAAATTACCATTAGATGAATTAGAATTTCCTCTTCTTCTCTCAGATTCTTTTCAATTATTTTTTTTTCCTCCATCAAGTAAAACAATCTCAAAAAGGAAGATAGTATTGTTAAAGAATGAAAACAGCTTAAATTTTTTTAAAAAGAAATCGCAATCCATTCTGAAATGCGTTTCAATTGTTTTTATTCTTTGTACATTAGGAAATTGATAGAGATAAATTTTGAATCAAACTTTCTAATTTTCACAAATTGCTTTAAAACGAAATACTCCTCCCTATTTGTTATAATTATTTGTTATAATTTGCGATTTTAACTTTTGGGGGATTTGAGAAAATGCTATTAAGGATAATTGTTTAAACTGATTTAACGAATAAAATATATTTGAATAGATAAATTAATTTAGATTAAAAAAATAGGAAGGGAAGATTATTTAGAAGAAATTAAATAATTAATAAATTATTGTCCCCTAAAATATCAACTATGAGCAACGGATCTGTCAGAATTAAAGACAGTATAGCATTTAAATTGATATTCATTTACCTTAGAGATATAAAGGTGGTCATAAAATATTTCCCTGATTACAACAAATTATTACGAAATAACCATTGAATGTAATACCGTAAAATTTTTATTATGGAAAAGTCATGTTCTTAGTCTCTTTAGTCTATCAGATGGCGCCACTTATGCAGAAATTTCATTCCATTGTTATTTAAACACCACCATGGCCTCCTCGTTCACCGGATATGACTCCTCTAGATTTTTGCTTTTGGGGGGTACATAAAGGACAAAGTGTTTGCAACAGCAGTACAAGATATTGAAACACTCAAGGTCAGGATCACAGATGCTGTGTCTAGTGTGACAGCTCAAATATTGGGCAATACGTGGCGAGAAATGGAACACCGCCTTTACATTATTCGAACTACCCAGGGTACTCACGTCGAAATTTACTGACATAAGTACTTGTATTAAAAACTTTATAAATGTATTTACAGTATATTGAAACAAGCATAAGCCTAATTATATTAGTTTTTCTGCAATAAATTATTGTAATCAGGGAGAGACTTTATGACCACATAATAAATACAATAAACTGAAAATCCCCTCTGATATAATAAAACAAAATAAAATCCCTTCTGGAATAAATATGTTTATTCACGTTTAGGTTAGCGGGTTTCATGCTGTAACAACCATTTTTTCCAATCACTTACTTTCGCAGTTCCAGTTAGAGTATTAATCTTTAGAGAGCTGGAAAATGATTACAAGAATTGTTCAAAAACAGCATTTGTTCAGGAATGATTAGAATCATGACAATTTTGTTTTGTGTAAAAGTATGTCATCAAACTCAAGATTTTACATTGTTTAGTTTTGCAACAGATTTGTTGATAAGTTCGTTTGCTACAGTGGAATTATCTTTCATAAAAAGTTGCCATGTCACTATGCGCGTGATGCCAAGCATTATTGTTCGTGAAATATTCGGTAGCATTTTCTAAAAAAATTGAATCGCTGCGATTCAATGCCAGATGAATAACGTCACAGATATTAATTTTAAGCTAACGAATAAGACAGGCTTCCGGACTAAGTTTCGCGTTCGTCTCTCTTCGCAGCTCACGCTAGAGCGTGGTGTTCTTTTCGTGCACTTTCTCGTGCTTTTCCTGCATCTGCATCAAAAATAGAGTATCACGTGACTCAAGCAGTGTACAAAACAGACGAACATGCATTGCAGCGCGGCAGCCTGTCTTTTTTTATAGCCTTCGTACTCGTTTGAGACAGCGATTATTTTACGAAGTCACCGAACTTTTTCTTTAAGCCTTTCACATCGCATTTATCAGCAATATACGCAAGTCAAGCATGTTACTCTGGTCTAGCGTTTCAACTTTTCCAGATTGGATGTAGGAAAGGAGCTGTTCCATGGCTTTTGGATCACAGTCAGGTATGTTAATGACGCAACGGTATCTTTCCTCCATATCGTGACTCAGCATGGACTTGTAAAACTTGTGATCGATCCCACAAGGATATCTTTATGAGCTCGAAGTTCTTTTTCTCCGACCTTCAGAATATATCGTGGTTGAGCCCCTCCGGCAATACTTTCTTAATATCTTGGCAGAATTTCCCATCAACTAAAAGAAAGAAAAAGCTCTTAATCTCTCAGAAACAGATATAGTTGATACTGTTTATTGATGAGTATAGACAGAAAAAATACAAAGAAGTTTGGATGTCAAAATTTTGCACAAATAATGAATAATTAATAGAGCTATGAATAATGAGGAGGGGACATATAGTGTAGTGTCTTTCGAGTGAATTAACTGAGGATATAGTCACAAGATGGCGGATCAACAGCACCTAATTACCACCAGGGCAAACTTAAAACAGGAAATTTTAGCAGGAAGTTTTATTCATGCAAAAATTCTGGCAATAAGGCATAAATTTCTATTCGTTTATACTGGTGGAAGTTTTCCCTGGCGGTATTATAATCCCTTACGCGAACATTGGCAGAGGGATTGTTTATGTTGTCACAATATGGCGCGGGACCGCAGGACCTGAATACCACCGGGGAGAACTTCCACCGGTGAATTGAATAGATATTTTGCCTTAATTATGTCAGAAATTCTGCATGAATAAGTCATGTAAATAAGGAGAAAATTACTATTCATGTTTACTGGTTGAAACTTGCACCGGAGGTAATCAGACCCTGCGGAATCCGTTACAGTTGGATCTTCACGATTTTGAGGATATATATGAAGAACTGTCTTTAGATCTCAAATTTTATAATTTTATTTTACTTATTATACAGAAAATAGAGATACATATAAAATTACAGACACCACATATAAAATTGGAATTTACAAGTATTATTATAATTATTTCCCATTCGAAGAAAATCAAACAAATCATTGTTTTTGAAAGTGAGACAAGTCAATGGGTGCATATAAAAACTATGAATTATTTTCAGCTATCAGGAATAACCACTATTGCATATCAAATTTACATGGAATCAGACCACGAAACATATAAAATAAGTCTATTACGGCTTACGAATATTTTAAAACTTTTCTAAAGAAGAATGAAATATTGAAATAAGAAAAGAAAATAAAGAAAATAAATATTGTCTTTTTTTGTTATTATAATTATTTTCCTTTCGAAAAAAATTAAACAACTCATTGCTTTTGAAAGCGAGACAAGTCTATGGACGCAACCATGATTTTTTTCCGCTAACACAAATAACCAATATCAAATTTACATTAAATAAGACGACGAAATATATAAAATCAGTCTATTTAGGCTTACCAATATTTTTTAACTTGTTCAAATACAAACCGTCAAATTCCTAGCAATAACATGTACAACCATAAAAATCAACGGTTCAATTATATTCATCCTATCAGTGGTTATAATACCAACAGGAAAAACGCTGAGGTTAGTGTCAACAACACCTCTGAGTTTTATCATTCTTATTACAATTATAAAGTGGAAGAACAAATGAAAAAAAAAATAGAAGAGAAAAATAGACGCCTTTCGGAAAAAAAATTCAAAAATTTAAAATAATTAAAGTAATCAGGTGACATATAAATTTATTGCAGCTCACTGCAATAATATAAAAAAATAATAATGTTTCTAAATATAGGAAAATATAATATAACCACAAAGAACCTATACAATAACGTTTCCCGAGTTACTCGAAAAACGTTCTTCCTATTTAGAAACCTCAGACAGCAATATATTTTCAAGATTTAATTTTTTTTTATAAGAACAAAGCTTGTTTTACTGCCACGAATTTTTGGTAACGTTTCCGAATAGTTTTTGTAGAGTACTGATTACTTTTCTCAACATGGATTATAAATTTTTCGGTTGCCATCAATTCGCAAGTAAATATTTTCATGTTCAACAAACAAATTTTGAAATAGAGAGGATAAATTAACATTAAAATTAATATTATTTTGTTATTCTTGCATGCATAAATATTCCGGTGTCAATAAAACTGATTAATAGATTATAAAGAAAACTACGCGGAAACTTTTCCGAAAATCAGTGGCAGCAAAAGAAACCTTGTGTTTATAAATGATTCTTTCAAATTCAAAAATATATTGGTTTCTGAGGTTTCTAAAAATAAAGAAGACTTTTCAGAATCGTGGTCAACTCGGAAAAAGTTATTGTATATTTTCGATATTTTTCTTTTTATTAGATTAAGAAACATATGTCTTTTTTTTTTTTCAATTTGACTCACCTTATTCCCTGGTTTCAGTAGCACCAGCCTGATTAGAACCGGATTTATCAGATCCAGCAACATCAGACTGATCAGACTTGTTTAACTCAGCAGTTGACACTATAGATCAAGAAAAAAAAATAACTTAAAAATTTTCAATTAAAAACACACATTAATGAATTCCACACTTTCCAAACGTCTTCAAAAAATTTTCCTTAACCTGTTGTCATAACTATAGTACGTAAAATATTCGTTAATAATAACGTTAACTATAGTACGCGTAATATATTCGTTAGATTTCTATTAATAATATATTTGTTAAATTTCATTAAACCTTAACTTTTGGATTAGCTACTTTTAATATTACTACCGTAAAAGCATATCCCCCCCCCCCACCAAAGTTAAAAAAATAATCAGACCCGAAAGGGATATGGTACTTTTTAATAGTTCAAATATGAAATCCATGCATGTTTTGGATAGAACTGTGTTCGAATCATGTTAGTTGGTTTGATTTGATTTGCTGGTTGATAATTTATTTTAAATTATTAAAATTCATAAACAAAATAATAACAGTCTTGGTGTCCATTGTGATCATATTTGAAAATCACCAAAAATATTTCATTTCAATTTGGAATTTTGGGTTTCATATTATGAACAAACATGTAAAAATCTATAACGTCCGTTTTTTAGATTAAAATGAAAAATCCATTTTTTTGCTATTTCTGGAAGTCTAAATATTTGAAGGTAAAGTCTTATCAGGTCTTTATCTATAATATTTTTTGTCAAATAAATTGTTAATTTAGAATAAAAAATAGTACGTCTATACTAAAACAATGTTTTTTAAATGTAAAATTGACATAATAAACTTTTCGTATAAAAGAATTGAAATTTGATGCCTAAGGTTAACTTAAATAATGTATGACAAATAAAAATCGAATGTTGGCAGTAGAAATATTAAAAGGATTTCGCCAGTTCAATATAGAGTCGATCTCCCCCAAGTTTCATTTGTGTATACTCTTTAACAATTAGAAATTTTTTTTTTCCGATTTTATAACAAAACTAGAAGAAAGGACTTACCTTTTTTATCCCTAAGATAAGAAACCTTACTTTGTTTATATCTAAGACAAGAAACCTTACCTTTTTATTCCTGAAATGAGAAAAATAACGTAAGATTTTCTCTGTAAACAACATAGAATTGTTATTTTGTGACATTTATTGTGATATATTAGATAAAATTAATTATGAAATAAATTGTAATATAATAATTTTAAAAATATAATAAATAAAGATCTGTTACTATGGCTTCAGTTTTTTTCTTTCAGCTACTGAAAAGTTAAAATTAAATATAAGATCAGGAATATTTGTAAATTAGAGCTTGTTTTTGTGTAACAGGTGTCAGTAAATTGAGAGCGAGAATTTCACAATAAAAAAATAGTATCGATTTTGAAATGATTAATTTAAAATCGTATGTTGTCCAAAACTAAAATGTATACTAAAATATAACGCAGACTTAAAAGGAAGTCCTACATCAATAAGTGCAATAATCATTTCTCCAGACAACTGGTATTCATTTTGAGTGATGTTTGTATATTCTTATAAACTGTGGTATGTAGAGGATTTTTACTTTCGTAAGCACTTAACTACCAGTATTTTCGAATAATAGCCATCGCCTTTAAGCATAGAAAATTCTACGATAAAATAAGTTCGAGTTTGATATTCAGAAATAGTGGTGGTAATGTTCTTACAAAAGTACAGACCATGAAAATCCTCTACTTAGAATTTCCGCTCATTAAGCGTACAAGACTTACTTGAAATACAGCAGATGTTCTTTTCATTGCGTACAGCACCGTCAGACACCGGATTGCACCAGTTACGACAACAGTCCTGCACCAGTCGGATTAACCCAACCCGACCACGAAATTTTTTCTTAAAGTCAACCGTGACCCAGCAAAAATTTCGTCAACCCCAAACCCAACCCGAACCCGATACACTTTAACCTGAACCCGAAATGAAAGAAAATTAAACCATATTTTAATACAAATTATAGAAAAAAAGTTTACAATTGTGTCTCTAATATCACTTTTATATTTTATCCATAAAAATAAACACATATACACTTAATAATACAGAAATATACAGTTTTTAATTTCAAAATTAGGCCTTGGTTTTGAAAAATCGAACCCGACCTGATCCAAAACAGTCAAAATCTAACCCGAAACCAGAATATTGCGAAGTCAACCAGACCCATAACGAAAAAAATTAGCAACAACCCAGTCCTACTTGACCTAAACCGTAGGTCGTGTCCATGGCCTGATTACCAACGGGGCAAACTTCCACCAGTATAGAAAATTTTACTTTATTCATGACATTTAAATCAGGTAAAAAAATCTGTTGAAATTTACTGGTGAAAGTTTGCTCCGTTGGTAATCAGGCCCTGGTCGTGTCGGGTTCGGATAAAATCGGGTTACCCAACTCGATGCAGGACTTGAGTTTTGACCGTCTCTTGGAAAATTCGGATGTCGATAGGAACAAATGAAAATCGTCATACCTGTACCTATCCTTAAAGGCTTTTGTATAATGTTATTCGTGATCTTTTTCTCCTTTCAGTTTTAAGCGAAATAGAGAATTCTTGTCTGATGGAAGAACCGGAAGAATCTCTCCAGAGACGCAGATTAATGTGTCCGAATGCGTCATGACCACTCCAACCATTCGGAGAAATCAGTAAGCGCCAGGTTTGACCGCCGAAGGAGAAATCGGGATTCCTGTACCATCCTCCTTTGAAAGCGAACAGAAATCCCGCATTCTCCATTCGATGTCCACATCCTCATCATTTGGAGATGTAGAAATTTCACCAACTGGATTCTGGGGATTGAGGAATATATACAGAGGTTGCTCAAAAGTTCGTTATTTGGGTAGATTTGCAAGCGCCAGGTTTGATCGAAGAAGGAGAAATCAGGACTCCTGTACAATCCTCCTTCGAAAAAGAGAAAAAAATTCTGTATTCTCCACTCGACGTCCACATCCACATCATTTGAAGATGTAGAATATTCTCCAACGGGATTCTGGAAATTGAGGAATATATGGAGAGGTTGTTTAACAGTTGGCCATTCGTGGAGATCCGTAAGCGCTATATTTCACCGCCGAAGGAGAAATCGGGACTCCTGTACAATCCTCCTTTGGAAACGAACAGAAATCCCGTATTTTCCATTCGACGTCCACATCCAGATCATAAGGAGATGTAGAAATTTCTCAAATCGGCATGCTGGGGACAGAGGAATAGATGCAGAATTCTTTCAAGCGTTCATGTTGCAAAAAATCACCTGCAAAAAGAAAACAGTGTCAACAGAATGACTACATTGCATACATTATTTTTAACATGGCATTTATGTGTTTAAAATTTTCATGAAATTCAATCATGAATATAGTGTTTTGAGAATACGAATTGGTTTTTACATTGCTGTTCGCAAAGCCCCCTTTTATCCTACACTGTTAAAAAAAGACAGATGTTCATTAATATGGATAAATATAATATAACCACGAACGAAAATATGCAATAACCTCTTCCAAGTTGGCTCACTATTAACACGTTGAGTGCCATGTGTATCACCGGTGGACAAACTTTATTTTTATGAGGTGAGACTAAACCTTTTATTAACTTTTATCATTTAAGAAAGTACAAATCTGTTTTAACTTTCACCAGTCTTTTTACTTTTTCCATAAAAAAATAGATACATTTTTATTGCTAATTCTTTTTATTACTAAAATAAAAACAATATTGGTACCATTATAAATTGAATTTAAAAAAATCCTAACAAAACAAACAAACAAAATACTTGCGTGACAGCCGGCGATGCACTAAACACATTTTTTAAAATTTAAATTCTACTTACACTTGTAATAAATAACACTAAAGTTATTAGTTTACCGCTAAATGTAATATAATGCAGTGATGGAACAGTGGCGTAACAGAGAATCAATTGACACCGTTAAATTTAAATTGTAAACTTTGTCTCATTTAAGAACAGAGTTTCAGAGATTTTTTTAAGACGAAGAAATACTATTAAAATTTAGCGGTGAGAATCGCCCAACTGTTACATCTCTGAATAATGGCATCGTACGAAAGCTTAATTCATATACAGTGTGTTTCAAAAATGACCTGTATATTTGAAAAATCAATTAAAACTAAACGGGCAGCGATAGAAATACACCGATTGTTGCAATATGCTTGGGACAACAGTAAATTTTCAGGCAGACAAACTTTCGAAATTAGTTACAATTTTCAACAACAGATGGCGCTGCAGTCTGGAAAAATCTAAACCACGATATTTTCCACATATCCACCATGCGCAGCAATAATATGGCGTAGTCTCTGAAGTCGTAGAACTGCAGTTGTAAAAAAATCAGCGTTATTTAATAGATTTGAATAATACAAGAAATCTTCATCTATTTTCAAAATCCTTTTGTGCTAATTATCGAATTTATTATAAATTTAACGTTAAAATAAATTAGACAACAGTTGATGTCCCATACATGGGTAAAGTTTGAAATATTTAAATGTATTACTTAAATTATAGTGATAAATTATTTAAATTACATTAATTTCGCTTAAATATGTTTTAACTTCATGATTTAAACATGAATTTTTTGTCATTAGAAAGTTTTTCATTTAAATTTTGCAAATTAGATTATAATAATAATTATTATTATTATTTATAAAATTAAAGTACTAAACGACTATATTCCAAAACGTTCACACCTCAATTGCTAATTTATATAATTTTGGAAAAAGAATTGAAAAATTAACAAATTGTTTTCAAAATTCAAAGTTTTGTTGGCATTTTGATTATTTCACATGATAATAAAATTAAAACCCTGTAGACAAATTTGAATAAGCTTTTAAATGAATTTTAATAATCCGTTATTAATGTTTTAAATGTTCGTAATGTATTATTAAGTCCACGATAGAGGTTTGCACGGGCCAAACCTTCCAGCCCCGGGACCGGCCAGACTCGCACAAAATTTTATTGGCCCGGCCCGGTTAAGTGTTAAAATTTCGGACCGAGCCCGGCACCGACCGTAAAATTTTTCTATTGTCTTGACCCAAGCCCGGCCAGCAACGACACGATATAAAAGCGAAAATCTCTCTCCCCAACCCGGCCCTGTATAAAAGCTATATATATGAAACCGTTTTTTTTTATTATTATTGAAAACTCCAATAATTTTTTACATTAAATATTTTTTCTCAGATTGTCCGCTAACAACATCAAAGAGCATTTTTACATGAAATATGTCAATTATATATTCAAATAAAATTGATATTTAGAAAAAGCGGTCATTTTGTATTGGCATCGTGCCAGAAGTTAATAGCCAATCAAATCGCTAAAACTTTTGTTATCTACAGCAGTTTTTTAAATTCTGATCATTTCAGCGGTTTTAAGCGCCTATTTCAATTACGCGTCTGTTAAATGAGTGTTTTATTTATACTACGAGGTATATCCACAAAGTAAGTTCCGTTTGGTTATATAAAAAAAACGTGTACAGATACAAAAAAAAAAATTATTGTACAAAAATCTACAACTGTGAAACTACTTTTATACATAGCTTCCGAAATTTTGTAGGCGCTTGTTGTAGCGTGCCACAAGGTTTTGTATGCCTTCTTCATAGAAGGTTGCCGCCTGTGTTTTCAACCATGTGGTTACATGTTCTTTCAGCTCGTCATCATCGGTGAAGTGTTGACCACCAAGGAAAGAACGAACCAGTTCATCAGTAACCAAAGACGGGCGTCCTCTTCGTTCTTCATCGTGCACTTGATCACGTCCTTCATTAGACTGTCTGACCCATCTTCTAACCATTGAATCACTCATAGCATTTTGTCCGTAAACATCGCAGATTTGCCGATAAATTTCACTTGGTTTAACTTTCTTTGCATTGAGAAAACGAATCACAGATCTGATTTCACAAGCGGCGACATTTTCAATTAAGGCTGACATTCTAAAGAAGCACTACAAATAACACGTGGGCAGCAGCGATCTGAAAATGGTGTACATTTCTTCTCCTTCAGTCAGAGTAACTGCCGCGCATGCTCGGAAGTGCGATCGCAGCGCTGCTGTGGATAGAAATAGAAACGGAACTTACTTTGTGGATATACCTCGTATTTTATTTACTGGTCAATGAAGTTTTAATTTCCTTATGGAATATTAGCTGGAAACTAATTACTACACTTTGGAAATATTTTAATAGACATTTAATATTTAATAATATAATGTTTTTTATTTTTTTAAAAGAACTAAGGTTTTTTTGTGCGGAATAATTTAAGAGATATGATATTTTAGCATTTAAATAAAGAATTTTATAACAATTTGATTACACGTGAATAATAATAATGAATTTTAATAATGGATTAAAAAATAAAGATGTTCTATTTAAAGAATAAACTTAAGTAGCTATTGCCATTTTTAGATCTAAATACTACAATAAGTATTATTAAGTGGATTAGGATAAAATGGCTTTACATATGGATATTAAGAACTATTGTAAGAAAAAGAATTATTTTAATAAGCCGGGGTCATATACGGAACATTACTAAATGGAAAAAAAATTCTAGTATAATTCAGCAGATTGCAGAAAAATATTAAATTTTGTAATATATATGTTATATAAAAATTTATTTCCTTCGTATCCTTCCATTTTATTTGCATTAATATTTTAAAATTAATCTAACTTCTGTCATAGTCAGTATTTCCTTAATTCTTAATAATATCTATTCCTATTTAAAGTCCTTTTAAAAGTAAATATCCGTATATTAATAATTATTTTATTGCAAATCTTAATCTAAAATTTAAGATCATTCGTAGCTTTTATCAGCTCCCCAATCTATAAAATTCTGAGACTCGTTCTCATTTCGAATGTTTTTTAAAAGCCATTTTCTTCTTCTTATTATTATTATTATTGCTCTGATTCTTTCGCGCGCTGAAGAAGTTTCACTCCAAAATTAATCCGCGACAGGTTCGGAATTCTTTATCGTCTTAGCTCCTCCTTCGCACCTCATTTGCTGGGCTGGAGCTAACCTCTCACTCATTGGTTTGTACTCTCGTGACGTAAATTCTGTGTATGTTTCCGCGGAGAGAACAAAACTCGCCCGCACCGGTCGGAGCACGAGATTTTTGACGTTTTCGGAAGCTAAACAAATATGTGTCTGGTATTTTTATGTCCGTAGAATATTCATCTGGCCCAGTAACATCTTAATTCAATGAAGTGAAGCAACGTTAGCCCGAGGGCTATAAGTTTTAGACCTTTGGGAATCGTTTCTGTGTTGTTCGTCTTCTAATAAAATTATCTGTCTGGAGATTGGCTGGATTTATTGGAAAACTTTGGTGGACTAATTTCATTGCCTTCTACTTCGCCATATTCGCTAATATCGACTGCAACTTTCTATATCGTTGAAGGACTGCCATCTTTTCATCGAATATTATTCATCGTAATATATCAACCTCGTCAAAATGCTACATATATATATACAGTGGTGGCCCAAAAGTGTGGACATTTTTTGAAAGTTTCATGTTTTTCAACTTTGTGTGCTTGTAAAATATATTAATTTTCACTTAAATACAAACGTTTATATATCAAATTGAAGGTAATTTAATGTAAAATTTAATAATAAAAACAGTATCACAATATCTGTATTACAAACGAAAGTTATGCTCATTTTAGTAGAACAAACAAACACAAATCGTTTTGAATAAGGACGTGTTTTGTAATAAAAGGGTACTAGCCAATCACAAACACTGTTCTGAGGACCAATCAAATGTCTTTAACTATAGTTTAAGTTATTTGGATGGTAAAAGAGTTATTGTTGTGGAAATATTTTGCGAAATGATGCATACTAGTACAATTAAATAGAGTATTGCTGTTTTTGAATATTTAAAGTCCTTTTTTTTTTAATTTTTTAATTTTAAACAATGTCATCAACAAGAAGAACTAATTGGACATCTACAAAAAGAAGCCGAGATGTCATATTGAGAGAAAATGGCCTCTCTTATGCTGAAATTGCAAGACAAGTTGGTGGTTCAGTGACTTGTTCTGGTGTACGAAAGTTCTGTTTACGTTATGAAAAAACGAAATCAGTGGAAAATAAGGCCAAATCAGGCCGAATGCACAAGTGCTACTGCCGATAGAAAAATTAAACGGCTATGACTTCAAGATAGAAAAATTTCATCAGATGCCATTAGATGTGAAATGAATGCAGCGGGTATTGCAATAAATTCAAGAACAATAAAAAGAAGGTTATCAGGATTTGGACTACAGCTAGAATTCCAAGGAAAAAAACATATTTAAATTAAAAGAAACGCGAAAAACGAGTTAAGTGGGCAAAATAACACATTAAATGGTCAGAAAATCAATGGAAGCAAGTAATCTGGAGCGATGAGAGTAAAATATCGCTCTTTGGTAGTGATGATAGAAAATACGTGAGACGTAGAGTAGGAGAAGCACTTCATCCTGATTGCATTGAAGCAACTACAAAAAACCCAACAAATGTCATGATTTGGGCATGTATGTCTGCAGATGGTGTGGGCCGAATTCAAGTGATTGATGGCATCCTGAATGCCAAAAAATACATCGAAACTGTCCTGGACCCAAAATTGATACCTTCCATCAGGGATCTCTTCCCCAACAACGAGATTCAACAGGATTCAGCTCCATGCCACACAGCAAAAGTATACAAAGCATGGTTTCAAAATAATGGAATAGATATATTACCATGGCCAGGAAACAGTCCTGATCTCAATCCAATTGAAAATTTGTGGCGACGTTTGAAAATTCTTGTACGAAAAAAACGTCCATCCAATAAAAGACAAGTTATTGAAGCTATAATTTATTCTTGGCACCATGTGATTACGAAAGATGAACTCCAAACACTCGTTCACGCGATGAAAAGACGCTGTGAAGCTGTCTTAAAAAATAAGGGTTATCCTACTAAGTATTGATTGTGTAAGTATCACTTTAAAAAAATGCAAATCTAAGATAGATCTTACTATTAGTTGCATAACTTTTTTTGTAATACAGATATTGTAATACTGTTTTCATTATTAAATTCTACATTAAATTACCTTCAATTTGACATATAAACGTTTGTATTTAAGTGAAAATTAATATATTCTACAAGCACACAAAGTTGAAAAACATGAAACTTTCAAAAAATGTCCACACTTTTGGCCACCACTGTATATAAATATATAGCTATTTGTTTAGAATATATTTTAGGTACGAATATTTTTTTATAACTTAAAAAATAAATTGCAAATTATTTTAAAAGAATGGGAAAAATAATTATTGCTTTTTTTAATTCGTAAGCACTATTTTGTTGTTGTTTTAAACAAACTCGAAATTTTAATTTATTGAATTTTTAGTTTTTCTGTGCTGCAACATGTCACTTTTTTAAACATTGAAAATAAATATGCAGCAGATAACGGAATATCTCCGTTGGCCACTTTCTTCTCCGTCTGCTCCGTTTTTTTGGGGAAATATGAGGAAAGTTTCTGTTATTAACAGAAAATGCCCTTTTGTCGAGAAAAGGGACATTTTCTGTGAAATTCAGGAAAAATATACCCGTGAATTTCAGATTATTTTAAACAGTGTACGTTGGCAAAACTGCAACTCCGCAGCACAAGATTCACTCAAGTTGGTTGTATGCTGTTAAGCAAAGTGAAATGAAAATTTACATCCATTGTAGTGCTATTTAAACATTTCAGGTGAAGTTTCACTCCTACTGAAAATTTAACTGAAAATTTAAATATATATTATCCGATGCTCCGATGCTCATGTACGCCACGGATAGTGTGCTCATGTTGGCATTCCATCTTGCGCTGCGCAGTTGCAGCGTTGCCGACGTATATTAGTGAAAGAAGTGCCCAACTGGATATCGTCCGGATGGCTTAATTGGTAAAGCACTGAGTGTGCTATACCCAGGTACCTGTGTTCGATCCCCGGTCTGGACACATTTTTCACTCAAGTTAGTTGTACGCTGTTAAGCAAAGTGAAATAAAAATTCACATCCTTTGTAGTGTTATTTAAAGATTTAAGGCATAGTGTCAATAAAACTGAAAGTTTAATTGGAAATTTAAATAATGTAGAGATGAGTTAAAGAAACTTACTGTCCATCCTCCTCCGTTGGTCTCCATGTCGCAGTACACGCTGAGGGGTTGTTTGCCTTCTGTCAATCTGTTCACGGGCCAGATTTAATAAACGCCGCTTTTGTTGTAGCCCATCTGAAGTACATCGGCACAGTCGACGGAATGAGTACCATTCAATGTGCCTCTTCAAAGGATATGTATTTTTGGCCCTAAGAAAGAACAAGAACGATAACTCAAGCGTTAAGATAGATTATGAAGCACTTTCCAACACGTTCAGAATACTGTAACAAAACTTTATAGATTTAATAAGGAGTAAGGTGATATCTAAGTAAACAAAATCAATGCCAAATCGAGCTGGGAGGACTACCTTTCGGCTTAAGCTCAACTGGCCCCTCCCAGCAGGTTTGTTTACTATACCCAGGGAGCGGTGCCCGGAAGGAACACCAATATACTTGCATGTATATAATTACTATATTATATATTATGTATATTATATATATATATATATATATATATATATATATATATATATATTATGTATTAATACATACGTTATATTATACATAATAATATAATATATATCCTACTAAGTATTGATTGTGTAAGTATCACTTTAAAAAAATGCAAGTCTAAGATAGATCTTACTATTAGTTGCATAACTTTTTTTGTAATACAGATATTGTAATACTGTTTTCATTATTAAATTCTACATTAAATTACCTTCAATTTGACTTGATAATTTGACTTTTTCAATTTGATTATTATATGTATAGATGTATATGCTATACACATATATATAATACACGCATACACATATAAATTACATACTTACTATAAGATATACTTATTTATATAAATATAATATTTTAAAGTAAAAACAAAAAAGCTGTATTTAAAATAATAATTATAATAATTAAAGATTTATATGGGTAATATATTTACATATTTTTTTCAACTGGGCGAAAAAGTGTCCAGACCAGGATTCGAACGAATGCTCTGCCATCTGAGCAGTCCTGGACGAATCTGGAGGACCTAATTCCCCCAGCTAACCTTATTGATCATAGCATCTGGTCTGACATCAGCTCAACAGCGGGTAACAGATCGCGGGTAATAGAACTCCAGTAAACGTTGGATACGAAATAACACTAGATTAATTTTAACAAAATTTTTCTAATTGGTAAATAAATTATAGGATTTATTTACCAATTAGAAAAATTGTTTTAAAATTAATGTAGAATGTATTTATAGGAAACACATTTACAGTAAGTAAAATTGAATGTTATAATAATCCTTTTAACGCGCGGAAATTTAAAAACAAATACACAAACCTTTTGCAAATTTCAAGCCATTTTTTCCCGTAACAAAATATTCAACCCTAACCGCCATGAAATAGAATTCAAATTCACTGATTTTCCCTCAACAACTTGTATTACCAAATTCAATTCTATTTCTCGTTAAGATATTGGATGGACGAAAATTAACTGACTTCCACCGATAATAATAAATTGCAGAAGAAAATTATTCCATTATTGATCGCAAAAGAAATCCAGGAAATTCATCAGTTTTTTTTTTTTATTACTTCGCAATAAATGTAATTAAAACGTAGTTATTTCCTGGTATATACTAAGCAGAGTAAACATAGTTTTTACGTTGATAGTTTTTAGCTTGTTAAGATAATACCAAGGTAAAACTGCGTTGGCGGAAAAATTCTATGAAAAGGGTGTAATCAATATTGATTACTTCTTTTTCAGTTTTTCCGTTTATATATTTTACATTGCTAAGTAATTACATTTTTTCTTTTGGCAGTTTATGGAGAATTGTATTTTTTTATAATTGTTAAAATAACAAGAAGGAAAGATTAAATTCATGGGAAATTTCTGAGAAAATAAATTATTAATAATCTGCATTTGTAATCTAACTAAATGGTAATTTTTTCGTGATGCATAGTGAGGATAGTTTTTATAAATGTTAAAAACGTAAGAATAAATTAATAGGATGGGTAAATTCTGAAAAACAGATAATTAATAATGATAACATATTTGTTTTATAGTGATTTTTTTCTGTACATTTGAACAGAACACAATATTTTACTGGAAAATAAGTTTTAAAAATCTTTCTTAAGTATTTAAATCATAGCTGCAAACATTACAGTTATCTCCGAGTCAAATAAACGTAGTTTAACCAGAAATTCTATGTAATAAAGAAGGAATGAAACATTTTTTTTTTTAAATGATCTAGTTCAAAGTATGCATATCTGTTAAAAAAAATATGTTCGGCAGCTGTGGAGTTAAACAAAAATTTCTAATAAAATGGAAGGTGTCTCTTTTACGTACTTAAAAAAATTAAGCGTTCTATTTAAGTATGAATGACAAATTTCAATTAATTCACCAGAAATTTAAATTTTTCTTAATACAATTTAATTAAAATATTTTCCACACTGAGGAAAATGACACTTGCATAAAAAATGAGCAGATATACAACATCATGCAACGTTTCGCCAAATTTATTACTGAAACATTTACTTACTGAATGCTAACAACATATGTCGAAAATGCATTGCTAAATAGTAAAATAAAAGATTATTTTAATTTTTTTGTGTCCAACAATTAAAAAAAAAATCGTAATTTACATAATCGATAAAAATGCTATTCTTGTCTCATCATTATGATTGTTTTTAAGAGAAAAAAAATTAAATTCGAAAAAAAGAAAATAGTAATACCGAGCCAGAAATCTTCTTCAATTTTCCCAAATCCTTCTTTGTAACTTTTCCAATCCTGGTAGAAGTAGTCTCTCAATCTGTGAAAATCACCTCTTCTTTGAATGACCTTGTAAAAAGAATTAAATGTAAATATATATAGTTATTGTTATAATAAGTGGACACACACATCACAAATATATTTATCAATACCACATGTCAAAAATTAATTTAGTATGCTTTGGTCATCACAAAACTTTTTTTTATATTCTAATATACACACACTGAGAAAAATAACACTTTCAAATCTGAGTCAATCGATGTTTTCATTTTGTTATGAAACTTTTTGATTCAAATAAGACAACATTTTCAATTCTGAAATACTCAGAAAATTGAAACATGGACATACTCAAAACTGAGCACACAAAGGTCATTTCATACTGATTTTTGAAACATGGCCATACTAAAAAATTATTAGAATCCGTCCATACTCAATTTTGAAACATGGAAATACTCAAAAATGAGCTCACAGAAGTCCGTTCATACTCATTTTTGAAAACTCAAAATTGATTAGAATCAGTTCAAACTCATTTTTGAAACATGGACAGACTCAAAAATGAGCACATAGAAGTTAGTTCATACTCATTTTGGAAAAATGGACCTTCTCAAATAGGAGCACATGATGTTTTAGAAATGAGTCTATACATGTTTCAAACTGGAGTCATTTTGACTGTGCGACATACTCAGATGTGAGTATTTTTTGCTCAGTTTTGAAAATGGCGTTTTTAGAGTGCATGCAAATTAAATAATAAGTTGAATATAATTTCCCTTTTGAGACTATATTGCCAAATAAGTTCGCAAAAAAATCAAATGGAATATCATTAATGTTTCACGCTTTTTAATAAGATTAATTGTTTAATAAAGTTCCAATGACAAAATTAATGACATGACTGGGTACATTTTCAATGGAAAACATTAATCGAATTAAACTAAAATTATTTAAAATATATTAGAATACCAAAAGTTAGACGATATCGCACTATAGTTTGTTTTAAACCTTCATTTTCTTTCAATTATTTACATCTTATGAAAGAGTCTAAAGTTTTTGAAAGGAATCTACTAGTACTAAAAAATATTTTTATTCAAAAAATCAATTTATCTATAAGACACTGGATGAAGCTCGCTTTCTAATTATAATTTTCGTAATTTTCGGTGTATGATTCTCGGATAAAACAAGCATGTTTAGATACAGAAATTTTATTTAATAATGTGTAGCTTACTATCTCACTGCCAAGTTCCTCGCTAGGGGAGGGGTGTCCCCTCCCCAAAAGTTGATGAATTCAGGGTTGCCATAGGACAGGGAATTTTTCAATGTAAATACCAGTATTTTCTTACAGAAAAACTAGCCTTATGTAAACGCGCGGTTACGAAAGGAAAGTTTTTCTGTAAGAAAATACTGGTATTTAAACTGAGAAATTTTCTGTCCCGCAGCAACCCTGGAATTTCTTTAGACATGGCAAAAACACAATGCTCAGTTGGCAAATTTGATATCTATTGTTAGAACACTTCGTGATTATAGTCTGCAAAATATTAATCGCGTGATTTTTTTTCAGAAGTTAAGCTTTATAGTGATTAAAAATAACTGTAATACAGGCTTTTAAAGCCTCTCTAATTTCCTGAAAACTTATTATATTCTAACATAAATGTCACAATTGGCCTATTTCGTCCTTATAACAATATGCTTCAAATTTCAATTTAATCGGACATTAGAAGCACAGTTAATATTATTATTTTCTTTTATTATCAAATAAACGAGATGTATTAATTGCGCTGCTGTATTTTCTATTTTCAAAAGACTTTCGTTTAAAAATATAACAGCTGAAGAATGAAAATTGAAAATTTTTAATTACTGTTTCAAAAAAAACTATTTAAATACCGTATTAACTATTTATGGGCGCTAAGAACACAGGACCCGCTTTTAGTGATTCGAGATGTAATCAATATTTATATTGTTTTTTTTTTTTTATGTACAGAGATGTTTTTCATAGATGTTAATATTTATGTTATTATTTATGTTATCATATATGTTAATATTATTAATAAAGTAATAATTTTTGATGCAGCTTATGCGAGTTTTAAAAAATGTCATTTAAATGTGGAGGGCTTGAAAACTATGACATCCCCCCCCCCTTTATAACGCCCTTGGCCGCCATTTTTTATGCTTTCAGTTTTGTAGTATTATGGAACGTTTTTAAGGTCCATTATCGATTGATTGTGTATAAAAGGTAGATTCGTTAGTAGCAGTGATACATACAATCAAACTTATCTATAGTAGAAGATTTATAAAAATCCTTTAATGCTTTTTTGTTTCTTACGTTAAATCTAATGCATCTTTAAGAAAATGCTATCAAAATCAATGTTTTAAAGTTATTATTGCTGCATAAAAATTATGAAAAGACAATTGCCAGGTAGAAATAGATTTCAATCTAAAATACATTTCATTTATCAGAAAGAAAGAAAATGCTATTCGATTGCCTTGAATCTGAATGAGAATACCTGAAAATTTCTTGTATGAAAGAATAAAAATTGTTTTTCAACTATGTCAGTTTTGCGTTTCGAGAGAGAAAACAAATTTTAGAGTAATCTTATGTAAAACTGTAGCTTTAAATACTCCTATTTTATTGTTTAAATTTAATTAATTATCTATATATTTAAAATACAAACCGGTATATTTCAGTATTTCAGTATTAGTAGAAAGTCTTTCAATGTTTATATTAACTGTTTGATTTTTTAAAACTGTATCTACCGTACAATATCTAGTATATAAGACGTATTGTTTTAAAGAATATTAATAAAAATATTTTTTTAAGAAAGAGAAAAAAATTTCATTAAAATATCTAAGTACAATTGATAATAATTTTATTGTATATTTTTCATTTCGATCATTTGATCGATTAGGCTTGACGATATATTTATTGTTTAAATTTAATTTATTATCTATATATTTAAGATACAAACCGGTATATTTCAGTATGTTATTAACTAGTAGAAAGTTTTTCGATGTTTACAATAACAGTTTGATTTTTTTTTAAACTGTATCTACCGTACAATATATAGTATATTAAAATATCTAAATACAATTGATAATAATTTTATTGAATTTTTTTCATTAATCAGTTGATCTATTACGCTTGACAATATATATTCAACATAAAATGGAGTGTTTGACATTTTAAGTTAAGATATATGAAAGCTGTTTAAATTAGCACTCATAAAATAGAATAATTCACATTAAAATAATTAACACACTGGTGTAATACAATAAAGAAAAACCTCTTAATCTCAAGAAAATTATGAGATTACATATCTGCCTTTCGAAAGAACATTGTATTTCTTTATCAGTCGCAAAAAGGACGTGCGACCACTAGAAAGGCAGGAGCAAATCATGCATCTAACATTTAATTATTATTTAACTACATTCGTTTTAAGTTACTTGATATAAAAAAGTCACGAAAAAAGGCATTAATATTGTAAATGTTTTTACCTTGATGTAGGAAGAAATCTCCTCAGAAGTGGTTGCAGTATAATTCCTGCTGATAATTAAATTCAGTTGATCAAGCGCTAAAAATGGCTTGTCAAAATGTTAGATGCTTCTATTCTTGTCTTGTGGACAGGGGGTAGATATGAAGCAGCAAACCTAACAGACAAATAAATCCCAAAATGTGAATACATTCCTTAATAATTTATCAGGACAAAATAAACACACGTCATTATTACAGTATTCACATATTGGAAAGATTGAAAACTGCCGAAAGCTTTTTGGTGTGTTGGTGTTGTTTATTACGGTCGATTACCTACGCGAGGATATAGGCCGAGAAGAGATTGGGGTACCTCCATGAAGGTCTTTCAAAGGTAATTCGATCCGAATTTACGCGAAATGACTCGAGGTTTGAAGAAAACCACTAAAAATTCCCAATGATTAGGCCGACGGGCACGTTGGGTTCAGACCCAGCACCTCCCGTCTACCAGCTTTGAGAGAAAGATATTACAGATTATATAAATATTATATATAAATATGTTATGTTATATTACATAAATATTATATATAAATATGTTATATTATATTACATAAATATTATATATATATTAAAGATATTATATTTCATAATATATTATATATATATATATTATGAAACAAAATATAGAAATTTCGGGAAAAAAAACTTATTGAAATGCAAATTTGTGTATTTATCGGTAAAAATATTTTTCTTTTAAATCTCTATTTATACCAAAGTTAAAATTTTATTTTTAATTGGAATTTTCGAAGTGTATACTTTGATCATTCTATGTCGGTAATTGCGTTTTAAGATCTAAAAAATTAATATTTTTGCAAATGTTTGAAAAGTATACATCAAACATATATACGCTTTTTTCTTTTAATTGTTTGTAGTAGAAATAACGTGTGTCATATGCAAGTTGAATACATTAGGCCAACTTTTTACTTTTTAAAGTGATTTTAGAGGTTTTTTTTTATATATCTTAGCATAACAGTTTTTTTTATTATTATTGCTTCAGTTATCCGGATTAGTTCCAGAACACATTAGCCCTGATAATTTGAGTTTCCACAGTACAGTACTTCTAATCTAATTATGCAACTAACATTTAACAATTCTGAAACCACGTTCGTTTTAACTTTTACTTAGTACAAATAACCGCCACAAAAAAAAGAATTAATATTGTAACTGTTTTTTACCTTGATGTAGCGAGAAATCTCCTCAGATGTGGTTGCAGTATAACTTCTGCTGATAATTAATTTCAGTTGATCAAGCAATAAAAAAGGCTTGTTAAAATGTTAGATGCATCTACCAATTCTTGTCATGTGAATAGTGAGTAGATATGAAGCAGAAAACCTAAAAGACGAATAAATCCCAAAATGTGACTACATTCCTTAATAATTATCTGAGGACAAAATAAACACACGTAATCATTACAGCATTCACTCATTGGAAAGATTGAACACTGTTTAAACTGCCGAAAAGTTTTCGGTGTGTTGGTGTCGTTTATCTACGCGAGATATAGGCCGAGAGAAGATGGGGGTACCTACTTGAAGGCCTTTCTAAAGGAACCTGATCCGTATTTACGCAAAATGACCCATGGTTCGAAGAAAACCACGGAAAACTTCCAATGATTAGGCCAACAGACGCGTTGTTTCAAACCCAATGCCTCCTGTCTATCAGTTTTGAGAGATAGATATAATAGATTTTATAAATATTATATATAAATATATTATATTCTATAAATACATTATATTACATAAATATTATAAGACGGGTGCTGAATTTACCTTGATGAACTATGGCCATGTTAAAGTAAAAAAAATTTATAGGCCATCATCTTGAAAAAATCAAACCGTTTTTTTTAACGTTTTTAGGTTAATGGACTTTCATATAAATATATTGCATTAAACATGAAATTAGTTTTACTAATTCAAAAAAAAAAACGGAATTCCAAAAGACTACCAAGTGGCCATATCGGGAACATGTGCATCTGATATGGCCACCACTGTCATGTTTCACAAGTCATGGTTTTCTTCCATTTAAAATGTTGTTCTTCTAAATTAAATAATTTTTGTGCAAAAAAAAAAAATAAATAAATAAATAAACATGACACTCAGTAATTCTTTTTGTTATTCAAAGCAGGATTTGAAATAAATTTTTTCATCAAAACTGAAGTTGTTAACAAAATGGATATAATACTGTAAGTTTTTATTTACAAAAAATGTAAAATTCTTTTAGAGTTTAAAAAATTTGTTAAAATAAATTACTTATCGCAATTGGAACAAATAAAAATGTCTTTATCCTAGGTTTGCATGGTACACTTCATAAGGCCATATCAGGAACCAGTCAGCTTTCAGTAACATCGTTTGATTTTGAACTACTCGTAAAATATATACCATCAACGACAGAACCAATTGATAGAGCATTAAAAACTGAACAGAGAATTTTAGTATTGATAAACCTTTTTTTTTAAAAAAAAAAACCTGTATAAGAAATAAACTAGATAAAAACAAGAAGAGATCACACCAAAAACATAAAATAGGAAATTGTCGTCAAATTCCACAACTTAGCTGAATAATTAGTGATCACATGATACACTAGAAGGTTTCTTCACGATATGCCGATGCCATCTACCGATTGTTTTGGCTAACTAAAGTATAATAGGGGGATGACCATATCAGAAACATGGCCATAACAGAAGCACCTACCTTATCTATATATTTAAAACGAAAAGCGCAGTCTGTCAAATCCACATGAAAATAGTCTCTTTGCGCATGCGTCAACGTTTTATTGACGGCTTCTACCCTCAGAAACAGGAAACCTGACTGATTAACCCAAGCATCATCTGTTTAGCCTAGGGGTATTGAAAAGGGTTGATTGAAAACGGATGGAGGTGTACCATTGCATTGAAAGAATAAATCTTATAATTTATTTTTGCTCTGAGGTTGAAAGTTAAAGCCTTTTTTTTTTTTTTTTTTTTTTTTTTAAAGAACGCATGTTTTTACTACTAAATATGCCTATTTTTTCGCAAAAATTTAAAGAGTTTGGATGCAGTTTTATTTATAACGGATTGAAATGTCAGAGAGTTAGGAAGATGAGAACTATTTTTTATTGCTATGTTAAAGGAGCCCACGCGAAAAAAAAAAAAGAAAAAGGGAGAAGAAAACATTTCTTTTACAACTACATAACTCTACTTTTTCACGAAATTCTTACACGGGCTGTAGAACCGTTTTATTTATCACCCATAAAGATTTCAAAGAGTTCGAACAAAAATTACTTTTTATTTTAAAACTAGGAAACGACCCTTAGGTAAAAAAAACAAGAAAATGAGCATTTTTATCACTCAATATCAATATTTTTTTCGCGAATTTTTCATTTTAAAATATAATTTCATACAAAATCGGGCTAAAAATGTAAAATAATAAAAATTTGTTTTTTTTTTATTTATTTATTATCACGGGTCCGGGCAACGCCGTGCGGGGATTAGCTAGTATATTATATATTATATTAAAGATATAACATTTCATAATATATTATATAAATATATTATGAAATAAAATATAGAACTTTCGAAAAAAATAATTACTGAAATGCAAATGTACATATTTATGGGTAAAAATATGTTTTCTTTGAAATTATACCACAGTTAAAATTTATTTTAATTGGAATTTTTGACGTCTGTATTTCGATAATTCTAAATCAGTAAATGCTATTTAAGATAGAAAAAATTATTATTAGATTATTTGGACGTATTCGAACAGTACTTATAAATGTATGTAAATACCGCTTTTTTTAGTTGATTGTTGTAAAAGTAACGTGTGTCATGTAAGTTGAATACATTAGGCCTACTTTTTACTTTTAAAAGTAATTTTAAAGATTTTTTTTATAACCTAGCATAACACTTTTTTGATTATTGCCTGAATTATCTGGATTAGTCCCGGAACATATTAGTCCTGATAATTTTTTTATTTCCCCAGTACAATACTTCTAATTTAATTATGCATCTAATATTAATCGATTTTTAAACTACGTTCGTTTTAAGTTACTTGGTACAAATAACGTCACGAAAAAAATGCAATAATATTGTAATTGTTTTTATCTTGATGTAGCAAGAAATTTCCTCAGATGTGGTTGCAGTACGTCTGCTGACAATTCATTTTAGTTGATCAAACAGTAAAAAAGGCTTGTTAAAATGGATTAGTTCCGGAACATATTAGTCCTGATAATTTTTTATTTCCACTTTACAATACTTCTAATTATGCATCTAACATTTGATTATTATTAAACCACATTCGTTTTAATTTACTTTGTACAAATAACATAACGTAAAAATGCAGTAATATTGTAATTTTTTTTTTTTTTTACCTTTGTGAAACAAGAAATCTCCCTAGAAGTGGTTGCAGTATAACTTCTGCTGATAATTAATTTCAGTTGATCAAGCACAGAAAAAGGCTTGTTAAAATGTTAGCTGCATCTTACTATTCTTGTCTTTTGAACAGGGAGCAGGTATAAGACAGAAAACCTAAAAGACGAGTAAATCCCAAAATGTGACTTCATAATTATCCAGACAAAATGAACACACGTCATTATTACACATTGGAAAGATTGGACACTGTTTAAACGGCCGAAAACTTTTTGGTGTGTTGGTGTTGTTTATCACGGCCGATTATCTAGAATACAGACCAAGGGGAGATGGGGGTCCCACCATGAAGGTCTTCCTAAGAGGACCTGATCAGTACCCAGCGTCTACCAGCTTTGAGAAAAAGATATTATATAAATATTATATATAAATATATTATATTATATATATATTATATGTTATATTAAATATATTATATTTCATAATATTATATATATATATATTATGAAATAAAAATACATAATTTTCGGAGAGGAATCTTATTAAAATGCAAATTTGTGTATTTATAGGTAAAAATATTTTTTCTTTGAAATCTCTATTTATACCAAAGTTAAAATTTATTATTATTTGGAATTTTTCCTAAGTCTATATTTCGATAATTCTAAATCGGTAATTGCGGTTTAAGATAGATAAAACCATAGCTGCCAACTTTTCCGCTTTTTCCCTACCACTAAAATTTTATAGTAAATTTAACCTTATTAAATTGCCGAAATCATGTGGTTCAATAAGGCAAAAATTTCTAGTACTTTTCAGTGGTAACAAAAGTTGGCAACTACGGATAAAACTATTTTTTTGCAAATGTTCGAACTGTACATCCAAATGTATGTAAATACCGCTTTTTCTTTTAATTGTTTGTAGTAAAAGTAACGTGTGTCGTATGTAAGTTGAATACATTAGGCATACTTTTTACTTTTTAAAGTGATTTTTTAGGATTTTTTTGTATACTACCATAACACTTTTTTGATTAATTGCTTCAATTATCCAGATTAGTTCCATAACACATTAGCCCTGATAATTTGAGTTTCCACAGTACAATACTTATCTAAGAAATCTCCTCAGATGTGGTTGCAATACAACTTCTGCTGATGATAAATTTCAGTTGATCAAGCAGTAAAAAAGGCTTGTAAAAATTTTAGATGAATCTTTCTGTTCTTGCCTTGTGACCAGGGATTAGATATGAAGACAGCAAACCTAAAAGACGAATAAATTCCAAAATGTGACTACATACCTTCTAATTATCGGGACAAAATAAACACGTCATGAACAAACGTCATAATGCATCATATCGGCATTCACACATTGGAAAAATTGGACACTGTTTAAATTAACGAAAAAAAATTTTTGATTGGGAGGCGTGATTTCTTATCATTTATGGTAAATAATATGAAATTCATTCTACTTTAATATCATTATTATTATTTATTGTATTTGTGCATGTTTTAATATATAAACATTAATAATATTTAATTCCTGCGGTATTTTAAGATACTTTTATAAATTATGAGTAACTTTAGACACTTTAATAATTTACGAGTAACTTTAGATAATTGTAATAGCTTAAAAGTAAATAAATCCTTAATTAGATTTTATAATTCGTCATTTTTTTAAATTTTCAAATCACTAATGCACCTGACATACAAAATGAATTGAATGTAAAAAAATAGATTATCTTAAAAAAATATTATTAATCACTAAGAGTTTTGGAATTATTTGCATAGTTGAAAAAAATATATATAAATGTTTGCTGAACAACTAGCAGATACTATTAACAAATGGAATTAGTATATAACTGTCTATAAAGACAATTGCAATAACAGCGATTTGTCACCATGAATACATTAGGTAAGCTGTTTTTTTTTTCTTTTTATAAACTAGCATATGCCCCTGTCAAAAATAACGAGAATGTTATTTTAAGTTTAGAACGTTAAGTCAGATTATTAACATATTATTTACTTTAAATAGATGATATAAAATGTAATATTTTGAGATTCGTATGGAGATTTCTGTAATGTTATTTTACTGTCACCTTGTGTCTCACGATCATTCCAATAGTAGCAAGTCATCAAAATCACCCCCAAAACTGTGTTTAAAAAAATCAATCTCCAAAGGAACAAAGTATGGTACTTCATGCGCTTTTAACTGTAATTTGAACATGAATTTTTGTTTAAAGTGTAGACTGCGTAAAATTTTTAGGAATAAAAAAATCCATATTTTTTTTTTCTATTGACGTCTTTTCTATATTAACTAATTATTCTCTATTTTTCATTTAAACTAAAATGTGAAAAAGTGTTACTTTGAATCAAGGCATTTTTTGAAAGCAGCTTAATCATTTTTTTTAGAAATCTACTTAATTTACTTTTGCGAAATTGGTAGCTATATATTGGTAAAGTAGCCCTAAACATATGCATAATAGGTTAAATAGAAAGTTAAAGATAAAAATAAAATAAAAAGATGTTGCATTTCTTCCACAGCACAAAACAATTCACAGATATATATGGAATTGCGCTTAAAATATACATAGGTTAAAAAAGAAAGTTAAAAATGAAACAAAAAAGCTGTTGCATTTCTTAAATAACACAAAATAATTCACAGAAATATATTCAATTCAACTTAAAATATGCATAGATTAAATAAGAAAGTTAAAAATTAAACAAAACACCAACACCTGTTGCAAATCTCATTATGACTGTTTTATTAATAATTAGAACTATTACCATTAAAAGCAGGAAGATACAATTTAATTAGCTATGCATTTAACCATTTTAAATACCAATTTAATGATTAACATAGCTCATACCTAAAGTCGATCTTGGCGAAAATTAGGAGCTCTTCGCGAAATTTTATTTAATAAAAAGGGCCTTTTCACAAAATTTAATTTAATAAAAAGAGACCATTCTCAAATTCTATTTCACAAAAAGGAGCCTTTACACAAAATTCAATTCCATAACAATTACCTCATCATAAACTTATCTTGTTAAAATTTCACAGGCATACTTTATAAACAATAATTTGCTCAACGAAAGAAAAATGTTAGGAACAGGCTTTCAAAAAAGCTAATAATAATAAATTCATAATTTGAATTCGATCTTTCACCGTAAAATTTTATTTGTCACAAATAAAAAAGAAAAAAAAAACTAAGTCTTACATATAAAGTATAATTCTTTCTTTTCTTTGTTTCTTTCAAGGTAGTTCAAAAATGCAAATTGTGGGAAAATATCATCTTAAATTTATTTTATTTTACGCTTGCTAGAAAACAATTAACTAATTTTTTTTAATCCAAAACATGAGTCTGCATGAATCCGTTATGAAAAAGTGAAAATCGCATTTCAAAATATTTAAAGGCTTTAATATGCTTTTACAAATATTTTAAGAGCAAAATCGAATGTTAACAGGTATTTTTTTAATGAAACGATCTAAGAGTCGTTCATTTGTTTCTAGATTTGGAACTTGTGGTTCTGAATGACAACAGTGATATTTTGTTTATATCTGGTAATCCGGTGTTTATAATTGGCGGATACCCGTTATTTTTAATTTAGAATTTAAAACATTATAATTGGATAGTTTTTGAAGGTTATGGGGAAAATGAAGAATAGAAGTGTTCAAAGCAAATCATGTATGTATTTCCATAAGTTGAACAATCGGAATACTTACGTCCAACATGGCCGCGATTAGTTTGATTTTCTCGAGGATGAGTGAGAACCGGTATCGTCACCTCACTTACGTATTATATAAATAGATGATTTCACATTATATAAAATCACATGATTTGATATTAAAAGTTAAATATTATTATTTTTAAATTTTATTAAGGTCTTTGTTTAATATGTTTAATTTTATGACTCCCATTTTTTTTTCTAACTTACGAATTACGAAAAGTTGCTAAATTCAAGAACATACTATTTAAATTGGTAATTTTTTATTCATTTAATCAAAAGAACAAGAAGAGTGAAGCTTTGTTCAAGAAACCTGAATTGTGTGTGAAGCTTTGTTAAAAACAAAAAATGAACTCTGCTAGAAGCTTTCTCCAAGAAAAATGAATTTTGAGTGAAGCTTTGTCCAAGAAAATTTTAATTTTGTTTAAAGCTTTCTCCAAAAAAAATGAACTTTGTGTGAAGCTTTCTCCAAGAAAAATGAATTTTGTGTGAAGCTTTGTCCAAAAAAAGTTAACTTTGTTTAAAGCTTTCTCCAAGAAAAATTAACTTTGTGTGAAGCTTGAAAATTCTTGTTTATGCATAAACAAATGAGATATCAATATTTTACTTAAAAGTTTCTAACTTTAAGGTAATGAATTATGTACTTAATATATTACTGGTAGAAATTGTAATCACGCGAGGTATATCAGATAGCCTATATTGTGGTATATTTTAGTCATGACTCTAGAAAGTTGAGTAAGTTATTTGTATAATAGGTAGTCATTTCTAATACATTATTATCTCTCACGAGTAATGTATATTTTATATGTATTAAAGTCAAATATGAAATTAATATAGAAACAGTACACATAATCCTCTCCCAACTTTCTTTATAGATTCGCTCCTCACTTCTGTGAAGTTTTTTATTTTGTGAAAACAAATTATTACTGTTTTTAAGTTTAAAATTTTTAAAATAGTATTTTATTTATTTCAAATGATAACATTAAATTCAAAGAACTATAGGAGGATCGGAAAAACCTTTCAATAGACTTTAATTACTCATTAATAAATTTTAATATAACATCTTATCATTCTCATTGATTGAAAGAGAGATTAAAAGTAATTTCTGTCTTTCTGATTTAAAAATGTCAACATAAAAAAGGACAAGTTCTGATATATTTAATTAATTAAGCTTTCATCAATCTATACTAATATTATAAAGGAGTAAAGATTGCTTTTTTGTAGGGAGTAATCTCTGGAACTACCGAACCGATTTCGAAAGTGACGGTGGCAAATTGATGGTGACAACCTCTGCTCCAACATAGGCCATATTTTATGTCGGTGCCACTAACCCCAGGGGGGTGCAGGAGCGAAAAACGTTCTAAAATTGCGATCTTTTGTATACGGAAGGAGCTAGAAATTTGAAATTTGGCATTGTAGCTACTTATAAGATGTAAATGCTCTCTAGGAACAAATTTAAAAAAAACATCGAAATTTAAAAGGGTGAAATAAGCGAAAAGCGTTCTAAAAACATTCTAAATTACAATTTCTATGGAATCTCTGGAACTACAGAACCGATTTCAAAAGTGATGGAGGCAAATTGATGGTGACAACCCCTGTCCAACATAAGCTATATTTTATGTCGGTGCCACTAACCCCAGGGGGGGGGGGGGTGCAGGAGCGAAAAACGTTCTAAAATTGCGATTTTTTGTATACGGAAGGAGCAAGAAATTTGAAATTTGGCATTGTAGCTACTTATAAGATGTAAATGCTCTCTAAGCACAAATTAAAAAAAAAATGAAATTTAAAAGGGTGAAATGAGCAAAAAGCGTTCTAAAAACATTCTAAAATACAATTTCTGTGGAATTTCTGGAACTGTAGAACCGATTTCAAAAGTGATGGTGGCAAATTGATGGTGACAACCCCTGCTCCAACACAGGCTATATTTTATGTCGGTGCTACTAACCCCAGGGGGTACAGGAGTGAAAAACGTTCTAAAATTGCAATTTTTTTATTCTGAAGGAACTAGAAATTTGAAATTTTGCATTGTAGTTACTTATAAGATGTAAATGCTCTCTTGGAACAAATTAAAAAAAAATCGAAATTTAAAAGGGTGAAATAAGAGAAAAGCGTTCTAAAAACATTCTAAATTACAATTTCTATGGAATGTCTGGAACTACAGAACCGATTTCAAAGTGATGGATGCAAATTGATGGTGACAACCCCTTCTCCAACATGGGCTATGTTTTATGTCGGTGCTACTAACCCCAGGAAGGTGCAGGAGCGAAAAACGTTCAATATTGCGATTTTTTTTAATACGGAAGGAGCTAGAAATTTGAAATTTGGCATTGTAGCTACTTATAAGATGTAAATGCTCTCTAAGCACAAATTAAAAAAAATGAAATTTAAAAGGGTGAAATGAGCAAAAAGCGTTCTAAAAAAGTTCTAAATTACAATTTCTGTGGAATCTCTGGAACTATAGGACCGATTTCAAAAGTGATGGAGGCAAATTGATAGTGACAACCTCTGTCCAACATAGGCTATATTTTATGTCGGTGCCACTAACCCCAGGGGGGGGGGGGGGTTGCAGGAGCGAAAAACGTTCTAAAATTGCGATTTTTTGTATACAGAAGGAGCTAGAAATTTGAAATTTGGCATTGTAGATACTTATAAGATGTAAATGATCTCTAGGAACAAATTTTTTTAAAAAAAATCGAAATTTATAAGGGTGAAATAAGCGAAAAGCGTTCTAAAAACAGTCTAAAATACAATTTCTATGGAATCTCTGGAACTACAGAACTGATTTCAAAAGTAATGGTGGCAAATTGATGGTGACAATCCCTACTCCAACATAGGCTATATTTTATGTCGGTGCCACGAACCCCAATGGGGTGCAGGAGCGAAAAATTTGCGAAAATTGCGTCTTTTAGGTAGATTTCGTAAGAAATACTACCTATTACATTCTCACCTAAGTTGGAAATTTTGAAAAATTTTTGCAGATCTACGCCGATCATGACTCCCAGAACCCAAAACCACACCCAGTTCAAAAGTTTATATATCTATCTATCTATCTATCTATCTATCTATGTCACTTTTTTCTGACCACGATAACTGGAAAAATTCTGCATAAATCTTTTCCAAACTGATACATAAAATCAAGGGTCATAAAATCTCGGTCAAGTTCGTTAATGGGCAAAATCGAACCAAGGGGGAGGGGGGGGAAATGGGGGGCTTTTTGTGAAAACAGAAAAATCCACCTAATTTCTTTATTATTATACGTATCGAATCCGTTTAAAGTTATTATTACTTCTAGGAAAAGGGCCGAAAATGTATGTATGACAGATTTTTGATATAATTAAAAATGGCCCCAAGGGGGGGGGGAAAAGGGGGGTTTTAGAAGAAAAAAAATCATAGCTTCGTCAATTCACAAGATATCAAATCCGCGTAAATTTATTATTAATCCTCTTAGTATTATCTAAAACTTTTATATTGACATGTTTTTTATAGGACCAACCGTTATAGCAAAAAAAAATTAAAAACAAAACAAATCCCTGCCGGCTCCGCCTGCAAACAAGTTATTTTTCGATGTAGGCGGTTCGAACTCCCGCATCTTTTCGAAACTGATACATAAAATCAAGGATCATAAAATCTCGGTCAAGTTCGTTAATGGGCAAAATCGAACCAAGGGGGGGGGGGGAAATGGGGGGGCTTTTTGTGAAAACAGAAAAATCCTCATAATTTCTTTATTATTATACGTATCGAATCCGTTTAAAGTTATTATTACTTCTAGGAAAAGGGCCGAAAATGTATGTATGACAGATTTTTGATATAATTAAAAATGACCCCAAAGGGGGGGGGAGGAAAGGGGGGTTTTAGGAGAAAAAAAATCATAGCTTCGTCAATTCACAAGATATCAAATCCGCGTAAATTTATTATTAATCCTCTTAGTATTATCTAAAACTTTTATATTGACAAGTTTTTTATAGGACCAACAGTTATAGCAAAAAAAAATTAAAAACAAAACAAATCCCTGCCGGCTCCGCCTGCAAACAAGTTATTTTTCGAAGTAGGCGGTTCCAACTCCCGCATCTTTTCGAAACTGATACATAAAATCAAGGGTTATAAAATCTCGGTCAAGTTCGTTAATGGGCAAAATCGAACCAAGGGGGGGAAATGGGGGGGCTTTTTGTGAAAACAGAAAAATCCTTCTAATTTCTTTATTATTATACGTATCGAATCCGTTTAAAGTTATTATTACTTCTAGGAAAAGGGCCGAAAATGTATGTATGACAGATTTTTGATATAATTAAAAATTGCCTTAAGGGGGGGAAGGGAGGTTTTAGAAGAAAAAAATTCATAACTTCGTCAATTCACAAGATATCAAATCCGCGTAAATTTATTATTAATCCTCTTAGTATTATCTAAAACTTTTATATTGACAAGTTTTTTATAGGACCAACCGTTATAGCAAAAAAAAATTAAAAACAAAAAAAATCCCTGCCGGCTCCGCCTGCAAACAAGTTATTTTTCGAAGTAGGCGGTTCCAACTCCCGCATCTTTTCGAAACTGATACATAAAATCAAGGGACATAAAATCTCGGTTAAGTTCGTTAATGGGCAAAATAAAACCAAGGGGGGGGGGGCTTTTTGTGAAAACAGAAAAAAAAACCCATAAGTTCTTAATTATGATACGTATCGAATCCGTTTGAAGTTATTATTACTTCTAGGAACAGTGCCAAAAACTTATGTATGACAGATTTTGATATAATTAAAAATTGCCTTAAGGGGGGGAGGGAAGGGGGGTTTTAGAAGAAAAAAATTCATAACTTCGTCAATTCCCAATATTTCAAATCCGCTTAAATATATTATAAATCCTCTTAATATTATCTAAAACTTTTATATTGACATGTTTTTTATAGGACCAACTCTATAGCAAAAAAAAAAAAAAAAAAAAAAAAAAATCCTTGCTGGCTCCGCCTGCAAACAAGTTTCGTTTCGAAGTAGGCGGTTCCAACTGCAGCATCATCGCAAAAAGGTCATTTCTTCCGCAATTCCCGACAAACAGGCACCGCACGTTCTGCGTCTTCGAAATCTACCTGTGCCTGTAGGCCGAGCCGTCAGGGATTTTTTTTTTATATTGAAGGAACCAGAAATTTGAAATTTGGCATTGAAGTTACTTATAAGATGTAAATGCTCTCTAAGAATAATAATAAAAAAAATCGAAATTTAAAAGGGTGAAATGAGCGAAAAGCGTTCTAAAATCATTCTAAATTACAATTTCTATGTAATCTCTGGAACTACAGAACCGATTTCAAAAGTGATAGTGGCAAATTGATGGTGACAATCCCTGCTCCAACAGCCTCTGTAATAAAAAGCTATGCAATGCTGACGACTGGGTTTTTCGCTAATTGTTGCTACAGATTAATCTCGGAAAATTAAACCTTTGAAGTTACTGAAAAAAATAGCTCGAAAGTATTTGTCAGAAAATTGTTAGACAAACTGCGTTTGAAAGGTAAAAAATTGTATTTTTCTTGATATAAATTTCAAATCTAATGATTATGCCATTTTTCAAATATTGAATTTCAAATATTACCAAATTTCACAATGGAGTACCATAGCGAAACCTTCATGCGTAAAAAGATAATGATAAGGGCGACGTGTCCTGACGTGTATATTGGTACGAGTCACAAATTATAGTAGTCTTATTATTCTGTTAAAATATAAGAGTAAATTATGAAATGTCAATATTTTGTTACATTAAAAGTTCGTTAAGAGAAATCGACCAGCGTAGCCGACGTAGCTTGCTAGTACATTATATAAATGGTATAACATTATAGTTGAAATATTAATGTCAAAATAAACATTTTATTAATCGATATTAAAATTTGTAATCTTAGGATTTATGATTCTGATCCTAAAACACTTAAATGAGTAAATTACAGTGCTAACAAAAGTCCGTATAAACATTAAAAAAGTTATTAAATAAACCTGTATACCAAATTTTAAGCAAATCGGATAATTCTGCATTTAATACCCATTTAGCTAAATTAAGGGGGGATTAGCCCCCGTTTCCCCCTTTATGCTTAACCAATGAATTCCAAATCTAATCAGGGAAGCACCTTATCAGAATAAACCTGTATACCAAATCTGCAGCAAATATCAGATAATTCTGCATGAAAAACCCATTATCTATATTAGGGGGGATTAGCCCCCGTTCTCGCCTTTTATACTTAACCAATGAACGCCCAAAACTAATCAGGGAAGCGCCTTATCAGAATGAACCTACATACTAAATTTGAAGCAAATCGGATAATTTTATGAAGAGTTATCGCGTTACGTACATACAGAACCTGTGGGCACATTAGCTCTGAAGCTTTGATTACCTGTGAGCTAAAAATTACTCGGAAATGTTTCCGAAAATAAGTGGAAGGGAAAGAAACTGATTTTATAAATGCATTATTAAATTACGAAAATATATTGATTTCTGATATTTCTAAAGATAAAGAACGGTTCTCGAAATGGTGGATAACTCAGAAGAGATTATTGTATATTTTACCGTTGCACTTTTCTACAGCGTTGAATAATTGCTTCTAAAGATCGGTAGAGATACATGAAATGATTTTTCTTAAAAGGGTAAAAGATATAATAAATTTTAATAAGAATTGCCCTTGCAAGAAATGTTTCCGTTAAAATTTCATATTTTCGATTTTAAGAAATCATAAATCAATCATAAACACCATACATAAAAATTTCGGTGCTTCTTCATTATCCCGTCGACCATTTTCCATAAAAAAATATCGCCAAACTATAGGATTTAACGCCAAAAATGAACGTGGCATAACATTCACTTGGCTTTAAATGCGTTACACTAATGCATAATTTCCAGGTATCGCGTATAAGTGAAAGGTCACTGTATATTTTTGAGTTCGGTAATACGAGATCTTTCATACGATACGCCACGCGACATGCAAAAAGAAAACTTTTTTTTTTTTACAAGTAACTTAATTAGCCCCCTATGTTTTTCCTAAACATATTTGTGAATAGCTAGTAATCTGAAAATATATGGGTAAAAAAGCTTTATAATTTTCCCAAGTTTGAATTATCCACGCCCCATAGTTTACGAGAAAAAGAGCTCTGACAGACGGACGGACACAGGGGTGATCTTATAATGATTCCGTTTTTACTTTTTCAGTACGAAACCCTAATACGTACAGAACTTGAAAAACATATAACACATCTGAAACCCCAATTTCAGCAATTACTATCTATGGCAGTAGAAATATTCAAATTCTTTTGTGAAACCCTGTATATGATCTATAGTTTGTAGATATACTACGGAGTATGCTAAAATTTAGTTGAATTAGGAAATGCAGAACACAGTTCAAAACGCCCCTTTAGCAATTTCCGTCCATTCACAGAAATAAATTATTTTGCGTAACCCTGTATATGCCCTGACGAATTTATACACAGCAAGCAATATGCAAATAACTAGATAAATTTAAAAACGCGTGCTACAATTGAAAACGCACTTCCACCTGCAATCGGTCATACACAATACTGTAACCCAATTCTTTTGCATGTCCCTGTAAATGAACGATAAATACTATGAATACTATATTCTATAGTAAGCATCTTCTGGTGAACTTCAGTGATGTATATCCATTTCATCATATTTGAAATAGTGTAAAATCGTTAAAATACATTGAAAACGAATTTCCTCCATAGAATTCTCTTGAGTTGTCCTGTAAACGAAATATAAATGCTACGCACTTCATTTTCAATACCGAATATTTCATAATAATTCTCAATAACATATATTAATTACATGGCAATCAATGTCTATTTACGTGACTTAGAGAATGGACAGACAGACAAAACGAATTTAATGTTATGTTGGAAATAGTGTTAACAAGTTGGAAATTGTACATTAAACGTAACCAATGAGGTGCGTTCGTACTATAACTAGTTTTATAAATATTCAGACCTTAGTGCAAAAGCTGTTGCACTCTTATTCAAAAATACACGAATACAAAATTTATTTTCTGTGCAGATTTTCATATTACAGATATTCATTTTATTTTATCAAATTAAGTTTCAATACGCTTTTACAAACAATTCATTACAATTATAGTATGCGGGTGCGCCAATATCCAATACAAGACAATGTAAAAATCATCGTTATTATTTCAGCGAAAAAATGAATTCTATCGTCTGTTATTACGATAGCTTTCATTTCCGAAATAAAAGAAGTACGGAAACAGGTACATTTTAAATTGGCAACATTTTATCTTTTGTTGGCAATGGCTGAAAATTCCAATGGGAAACTGAAGCCTAGCTTTGAAAAATTGATAATTTAAAATCCATAATTAGACTGTTTTTCCATTTAATATCTCTTTATCCGGTAACATCTATCCAAAAAACTGTTGGTAGATTATAGAATTGCTTTAATGAAACCATTTTAGTATACAAATTCAGTTTTTCAATTCAGTCATACGAAAATAGGACTCCTTCTTAAATAGGACGTCATCACCATATGACAACCTAGAATAATTACATATCATGGAATATCATTGAATGAATGACGTATGATAAGATTTAATAGAATGAAAAAAACTTTTATGAATATCTTTGTTAAGTTTTGATTCGATGTTCATAAAATTTGAAATTCGACAAAATTCTGTAACAATTATATATATTACATTTCACACCATTTTGTTGGGTGGCTTTTGCGTAGTTATATTCTGACAGACGGACAGACCAGACGACGAGTCTAGGTGATACCTATTAATATAATTTCGAACGCACCTGAAGGGAAACAAAATTTTACGAACCACTTACAGATCAGGAAATTGAAACAGGTTGTGAAAACTCTGAAACGTATAAAAAGCACTTACCTGTTACGAAAAACACTTATAAGTAACTGATAGTGAAAGAATGATTTTCAAGTGTCATGTACTGGAAATGAAGATAATGATTTATCTTATCACGAATTCGGCTCGAAAAATTGTCTTTCTGCACAGCAAGTTTAGATATAGCTGCACACGAAAAATGAGAAAGATAAAACGCTACGGCCAAAGGGCGTTTTTATGAAGTGAGGAATGGTTAAATGATAATAACTACGCTGTGGAAAAAGTAGAATGTATCTTAATATTGTCCCGGTTTCCTTATCTCATAACTGTTGATTTAAGACTAGGACAAAAAATGTTATTACATATTCGTAAATTACAACTCAAACAGTTTTTTGAATAACACAAACAAAGATACATATGGGTAATGGTGCAACTCAAAACGTTGTTAAGCAAATAACGGTTAGAATCAAATAATAATTCATATTAAAATTCTATCAACTTTATCCAAAAGCTGTTAATGAATTATGCGTACAACGTTAGATAGATAGATAGTTAGGTATTACATAATTCCTTAATAATTTAGAATAGAATGGGCCAGCATGTCGAGCCGGGTCATGCCTGGATCCTTGAAGAACTCTAGTAAATACAACGATCTTAATTCCCATTTCAAACAAGGCGATTTCTGTACGCAAACCTATAAAAGTTATTTACGGAAATTGCACTGTTTTGGAAGAAATACGGAAAAAATCCATTAAATTTACGGAAACCTTTCTGCATATTTACGGATTTGAAATCTCCTTTACGGAACTAATGCCATTTAAGGAAATTGTTCTGTTGTTTTGGAAAAATGAAACTTCTCCGTGAAATTTTACGGAAAATCTCTTGTATTTTCACGGATTTTTTTAGAGTGTAGTGTATTCATTATTTTAATTGAAAAAGGCGTAACAAAGTGAAAAACGCATTTTCAGCAATTCTTACTAATCGACTGTAATTAATTCGAGGTCTTCTGAACATCAATATATACGATCTGTACAATTTACTCACACCATACGATATATTAAAAATTAGTTAAACTTTAAAATGCATAACATAACTAAAAACGCATTTCTCATAGACCAGTAATGTATCTGAATTCTTTTCTGTGACCCTGTAATATCCCTTAAGTGTACCCCTTAAGTACCCCCAATTTAATTGTTATTAAGTGTACACCCACTATTTTCCATAGGGTAGATGTTATCTTCAGATTAATCAAGTATTTATTCAAGAAAATATTTTAAAATCTAAATAAAGTTCTTTAAATTCAGTTCGTTCTCGGGGAAAAAAGAAACCCTGTTCCTTATTAAATACAAATTTATATCTATTTCGTTTTATCTGAAACTTCAAACCTTTATCTGAACCCTGTAAAAAACCTTAAATGTACCCCTTAACCCATAAGCGCCATTGCTCCCATTTTGGGAACATTGCTTTATGATTTTTTTCTAAAGTGAGTATTTTATATATTGTTAAAAGGTTCCTGTTATTTGAATTTTGAATATAATAGACGACTTCTGAAATTTTTTAAAAAGTTTCATTAGAATTAACTATTTTTTAAATGTGTTAAAAAAGGCGAAAAATAGCTTTTTGGCCGTACTCGAAAGAAATATTAAAAAAAAAAAACCTGTATAATAAAAATTATATTTTTAGTTAAAATATGTTTATAACAGTGTATAATATTAAACAACATCAATCCGGAATTAATATGTATAATAGATCAATCCCAATTACCGACAGCATAAGTTGTTCCCAAAAATGGGAGCAATGGCTCCTAATGGGGGTAATGTTTTTGAAAACGTGTACATATGACTCCGTGCATTTATGGTATTTATTTTTAGTTTATTAGCTATAAAAGGGATAATATCATTCTGAAACTAATATTTAAAGAAGATTTCATATAAATTAGTCCAACTTTTATATTTATAATAAAAAAACAAAATGAAATTACCAGTTCCATAAGCATTTTCATTATCCATCTCTCTATTTTTCATCATTACATTATTTTTTTACATGGAAAATGATTGAACAATTTTTTAGATTTAGATGATTTTTCGGCTGTTCCAGAAATCGTTTTTTTTGCCACCTGATTGCAGTATTGTAACATACGACGAAGATATCTTCCTCATATGTATGTCGCATAAATTATTTTCTATTACATATGTAATAGAAAATAATTTATGCGACGATTTATCCCATGTTATATTTAGTGGAGTAGAATTTTCCGTAAATTCTAAATCAACAGATAATCAATAAATATCTGATTTAGAGTTTTAAAAAGACAAAGTATTAAAAGCAGACTTGATATTTCAGATGAAAGTTCAGACGAATCTTCAAATCGGAATATGGAAAAACTAAGCAAAATGCAAAAAAGTTAAAAAATCAATTTCAGAAAAAGCAAAAAAAAATAATATAATGCTGCATAAAAAATGTTCCATAATCTTCATGTAAAATAGTAGGACAAAAATTATGTAAATCGGAAAAATAAAGAGATGGATAATGAAAATGCTTATGGAATCTGTAATTTTATGTTTTATTTTTATTATAAATGTAGATGTTGGACTAATTTATATGAATTATTCGTAAAATATCAGTTTCAAAATGATATTACCCCTTTTATAGCTAAAGAACAGTGAAATAACAACCATAAATGCACGGAGGCATACGTAAAATTTTTGAAAACATTTACCCCCATTGTTCCCATTTTGGAAACATGCTATTTTTCCGATATATTCGATTTTTTTAATTTTTTCTTCAGAAATACTTTAAAGAATTCCTATTCATAAAGAAAAAACAACTGTTCCATAAAAAAAATAGTTTAATATATATAGCGGCGCTTAATGGGTTAAGTACCCTCTATTTAAGTGTTATTAAGTGTTCAATACAGATGTTATCCTCAGGATTTTAGCTATTTCAAGAACATCATTTATCTGGATTAATAAGTATTTATTTGAGAAAATATATCTAAATCTAAATAAAGTCCTTTCAAATGCATTTCGTTCTCGAAAAAAACTAGTCATTGGGGGCCACCGTAATACTTACCCATCATGGATATGCATAATATGAAATATGAAAATAAAACATGTGTAAACTACTTATAAAATGCATAGCTCGAATAAAATCGTGGCTTGATGACGTCCTAAACTTTAAAGGTTCTATTACTGAATTGCCTAAAAGAAACATCCTTATAATTCCAAAAATTATAATCCTATTAACTAACAGTTGACTGCGTCGGATGAAGCGTCTCATTTCCAATTAAAATATATCTTTGAATTGACATTTTGATGAAACAGCGTCACGAAAAATTGAAGAGTGGAAAATAGGATTCCAAATATCTCGGCCACTCATTATCCGATCGACTTCATTCTTTATGCAAAATTTATGTTTTTTTTTAATTGTCTTTTATATTCCCTCCTTAAAATAAACAATTTCGAAAATTTTTATACACATTTTATCAGAACGAATATTTCGAGAGTCCGAAAAAAATAGTTCCGGATCATCGAGGTGACTGAAATTCAATAAGCTTCTTCCCATTATTACATACTAAGTACACACCAAATATCGAGTCTATCTCAATTTGTTCGGGAGACAGAGCGTTTATAGACACACACACAGACGGACGGCAACATTTTAGGTAGATTTCGTAAGAAATACTACCTATTACATTCTCACCTAAGTTGGAATTTTTGAAAAATTTTTGCAGATCTACGCCGATCATGACTCCCAGAACCCAAACACCACCCCCAGTTCAAAACTTTATACATCTATCTATCTATCTATCTATGTCACCTTTTTCTGACCACGATAACTGGAAAAATTCTGCATAAATCTCTTCCAAACTGATACATAAAATCAAGGGTCATAAAATCCCGGTCAAGTTCGTTAATGGGCAAAATCGAACCAAGGGGGGGGGGGAATGGAGGGGCTTTTTGTGAAAACAGAAAAACCCTCATTATTTCTTTATTATTATACGTATCGAATCCGTTTAAAGTTATTATGACTTCTAGGAAAAGGGCCGAAAATTTATGTATGACAGATTTTTGATATAATTAAAAATGGCCCCAAGGGGGGAAAAAGGGGGGGGGTTAGAAGAAAAAAATCATAGCTTCGTCAATTCACAAGATATCAAATCCGCGTGAATTTATTATTAATCCTCTTAGTATTATCTAAAACTTTTATATTGACATGTTTTTTATAGGACCAACCGTTATAGCAAAAAAAATTAAAAACAAAAAAAAATCCCTGCCGGCTCCGCCTGCAAACAAGTTATTTTTCGAAGTAGTCTGTTCCAACTCCCGCATTTTTTCGAAACTGATACATAAAATCAAGGGGCATAAAATCTCGGTCAAGTTCGTTAATGGGCAAAATCGAACCAAGGGGAGGGGAATGGGGGGGGGGACTTTTTGTGAAAACAGAAAAAAACCCATAATTTCTTAATTATGATGCGTATCGAATCCGTTTGAAGTTATTATTACTTCTAGGAGAAGGGCCGAAAATTTATGTATGACAGATTTTTGATATAATTAAAAATTGTCTTAAGGGAGGGGGAGGGGGGTTTTAGAAGAAAAAAATTGATAACTTCGTCAATTCCCAAGATTTCAAATCCGCTTAAATTTATTATAAATCCTCTTAATATTATCTAAAACTTTTATATTGACATGTTTTTTATAGGACCAACTCTTATAGCAAAAAAAAAAAAAAAAAAAAAAAAATCCTTCCTGGCTCCGCCTGCAAACAAGTTTGGTTTCGAAGTAGGCGGTTCCAACTGCAGCATCATCGCAAAAAGGTCATTTCTTCCGCAATTCCCGTCAAATAGGTGCCCCACGGTCTGCGTCTTCGAAATCTACCTGTGCCTGTAGGCCGAGCTGTCAGGGATTTTTTTTTTCTAAAAATATGTTTTTCGGATTCTCCAGTGTCTGAAACGTGTAAATTCGTCAAAAATATTTCCGATTTTCAAAACGATTGCAAGACTTACCCTATACTTTTGTATGATGGGTGTATGATTTTGTATGATGCACTTCCTACAAGTTTTCCTCATGGACCAGTAATGTATCTGAATTCTTTTCAGTAGCCCTGTAAAAAACATTAAATGTTACATGTACCTTTTTCCATAGGGTAGATTTTATCATTGGAATTTTAGCTATTTGAAGTACATCTTATTTGGTTTAACGAAGTATTTATTCGAAAAAGTACATTGAAAAATAAATGCATTTGGTTCTCGAAAAATAAACCTATTCCTTATTAAATATGAATTTCTGTCTATTCCGTTTTATCTGAAACTTTAGAAATACAAATGCGTAACAAATATCAGAGAAATTTAAAAATTACTTACTTGCTATGAAGTTGTCGATGAACGCGACAAACAACACAGTGTAGAAAAAAAACTTCGCTTCAGCTCTGACACGTATGTATAAGATAACGATATGCGCTATCGTGAACCCAGCTTGGGAAATGCGTACTTGGATTACGAAATTAGATAAGGTCGCAGACACAAATATAATAACGATAAGCTGTAATATTAATAAATGTTATTTTTTGAAGAATGAAAGTTCAAGATAATAATAACTATTGTTGTTTTAGAGTGCTGATTTTATAAGCGTGAACTCGAATCCATAGTACAAAATTTAAGAGTTGGTACATGACACCATGACAATTATTTATTGTTTTGGTAACTAATGTCTGAAAATCATTTATTGATTGAAAATTACAGAAGTCGCGTTTTCGCTCATAATTTTAACAGCAGTGAAGATATTTTAATAAAATTCGCGACAGACTCATCTTTGTATAAATTGTAAGGATATTGAAAGAGATTTCATTAAAGTATCCACTATGTATGATACGCCTGATATATTTCATTTAGGCATAAGTCTAGGTAGTTCAGGTCAAAGCATGAATACTTATTTGAATACTTATTTAAATACTTCGAAAATATGTCAATCCTTACAATTGCATATTTAACCGCTGTAATAGTGAAATTTTACAATATTAAAACAGTAACAGTACTAAAACTTGGAATTTTATCAACTTCGGAGGAAATCATGGGGAGAAAATTTCATGGACTTCAGAGAAACATGAAATTTCACAGTCTTTATTAAAATATAGATTTTAATAAAGATATTTTATTTATTTTACTGCAAAGAGATGACAGAATAAATTTTACAAGTTAATTATAATTGCCGAAACGTCAGTGAAGGCTTACTGTTGAGACCCGAAAAGTTTTTGGTTTCCGTTTGTCTGTTTGTCTGTCTGTCTGTTTCGCAATAAATGCCGCAAAAATGATCCGATTAGGTTGATTTTTGGTAGGTATGTTGGTGAGGTACAAGGAATCAGCTGTATAGTTTTTAGTTACATTTGGTTCATTCGTTCGGAAAATATAGAACATTTCTTTTTAGGTGATAATGCTTTCCTATGGGAATTCAGACGATTTTGGAATATTCATTCGTTGAAAATAAAATGGCGCATTCGATTAATGTATTTAAACGGTACGTTATGAAGGCTAAAATTTATCAAGTAAGATCTTAAATTATTCAAATTAATTTGAAATTTTGTTAATACATTTGTCAGATTTTTTAAATTAGGTGTATAATTTTTGGTGCAATTTTATACATCTGTTCTAATAATATAATAAATTTTATTTTATCATTATTTGCAAATTTTAAAATGCATTTATTTTTAATTTTATTCTTTAATTTAACCGTACACTAGCAACTCTATTTCAAAGAATATCAAAATAATGAAATTCAAATAACTCAGACTATTTTGCTGCAATATTTTATTCGAAAAAAAAAAATCGGCTGATTTTGGTATTTTATTAAAATACATGAGAATTTATTTTGATACAAGTTATCTTTTAAATGAATGATTACCGAAACATTTTTACATGATATATTATTCATTTTCGGGAAGAAATGTGGATTTTCCGTGGTTGAAAGTTAGTATTCTTTTAAAAATAGGATAAAATCTCTCGTACAACGAGACTGTTAATTTAAAGAAATTAGCGTAGTAAAACACATCCATACATCCTGAAAAAGCACAATTACTGGAAACTGAGATCATAAAAAGCTATCACAAAAAATACTTTATAACGCCAAATCACGTTTGCTATTTAGTGAATTGGCAGTGGACACGATTATGAATGATTACCCAATAGGTTTAACAGTTTCCAAATATGACTAATATTGTTTTCGGGGGGGGGGGGGGGGGATCCTGTGGATTTTAGTATTTTACTGCCATCGAGTAGATCAGGATGTACTTAGATAAGATCTTACATCTAAATATTATAGAATGACTATCAAAACTGTTTTCCCGAAACAAAAATTGCATTCACACTAGATTTCTGCAATAGATATAAGTGAAATATAGAAGATTCAGTTTACATTACCACAAGTTGCTTTTGTTCAAGCGATATTATTGAACTTATCCATCAGATGCAGGTGTATTGTGGTTGGAAGGTAAGTAAATATTGCTATTTGGGTATTAGGATAACATGAAATTGTTTTCCAAATTGTTGCTTATAATAATAAAACCACAGTATGAAACGAAATTCAATATATACTACAATCATTCACACAATCAATAGGGAATCAAGAATAAAAATTTAACAATATTACGGAGGGTTGAGGGGGGCTCTGCCTCCCTGAAGAAATTGACTTTTTATCCAAAAAATTCCAAGAATAAGAAGTTGATAAGAATTTCAGAATAGGCTTCTCTTTTCTGAAACCTCCGAAGTATTTTATTTATGCCTATAAATATAAAAAATAAATAAATTACGGATTGTAAGATGAATATGAAAAAACAATTGACGTTGAGGCTCCTGATCTGTAGATTTACTAGTTTAGATTTTCTGGATGCATTTCAATTTTCCCATAAAATGTCAGATTGGAAGGCATTTATAAAATTACTTTTGTAAATTTTATTATTTCATGCTTCAGTTACTTCATTATATTACAGCATAAACTCATTCTTATATTAATCGCATCCAATTAATCATAATTTAAAGTATGCCCACTTAACTGCAGAACGGCTGCTGCTATATTCATAAAAATGGTGTCTAGGTATAGTAAAGTAGCCATGCGCTACTGAATGAAACCGCCTACGGCGCCACCTGGTGAAAAACTTCGGAGTTAGCATTCCTATCTCGAAAACGGAAAGAGCTAGGGAAAACAAGTGATTTACAAAGTTGTAGAGCATCATCGTATAATACAAAAACACATTAATGCGAAGAATAGAACGGTTAAAACACGCATTTGTTTTTTCGTGATTTCGTACACTGTGACGTGACAAAACGATATTAGAAAGAAAGTAACAACCAGTTATGAAACAGCAGGTGTATGCGACCCCTCCACAAACATTGCAGGACATAAAACGACGCATTACAGACGCTTGTGCCAACGTGTCACCCTCTTTGCTCCAACGTGTGCAATGTGAAATTCAAACAAGGAACCAAATATGCATTGCAGCTGACGGTGAGAAGTTTGAACATCTAAAATAAAGGTATATTATTATAATTAGTTGTGTTTTTTCCTTTCTAAGATCATTTTGTCACGTCACAGTGTAGGAAATCACGAAAAAAACAAATGCGCGTTTTAACCGTTCTATTCTTCGCATTGATGTCCACAATGTGTCGTTTCATATTAAATCGATGATGCTCTATACAACTTTGTAAATAACTTTGTTTCTCTATCTCTTCCCGTTTTGGAGATAGGAATGCTAATTCTGCAGTTTTCCACCAGGTGGCGCCGTAGGCGTTCTCATTGAATAGCGCATGGCTATTTTACTATACCTAAGACACTAATTTTATGAATATAGCAGCAGCCGTTCCGAAGTTAAGAGTATGGCAAGGGACTTTAGTGGGCATACTGTATATACATATATAAGCATATATATAATAGCGAAAAAGTACAAAAAATTCAAATAAAATAAATCAATTTTTAACATTATGATTTATAAGCTGTATGGTAAAGATACCATATATATCTTTTTCAAAAATTAAGCAATCTATGTTTTAAGTATTTTTATTAAATAGATTTTCCCTTTCGGCACTATCGTAATTTATATACACTCCCGGCTGTTAAAACGCGCATCCATTTTGGTCCTTTTCTTTCAACGACAACTTTTAGTCAAAATCATACATATTGTTTGTAAATTATCATTAACGTACTTTATTCGGTCTCCCACATATCAAAGTAAATGAAATTATACAAGGCATAAAATGTTTCCTTTCTCATGGTCAGTTTTGACTTCATACGGAATCCAGATGTTAATCCCGTCGTACTGGCGCCTTGTAACATATTTCTAAAATATCTTTCCTGCTTTTTTATCAAAACAACTAACCGTCTAAATTCTATTTCACTCTCTTATTAGCCAAAGTGCACTCTTCGCCAATAAAGATTTCCCTACCACTGACGTCAATTATGAAGTTGATATGATGTATATGTAACGGTTACAATTCCCACGCAAAAATACAATACTCTTGGCTCTAAAATTGTAAATGGTTTGGCGTATTTTCAATGCACGCTGTCATTATCAAAAAGACACTTTCCTCTCTGATCTCAGCGATGTAACATCTCTAAAATATTCCGGCCCCTTGGCCACCCTTATGGTACTCTCACAAAACACTTTCCCTCTTTTTGAAATGTGGATATGCAGTCTAAGTTCTCGATATTCTTACTTCGCTCCTCTGTCAAAAATTTGGATTGTCACCCCATGATACAAGATGTGATTCCTTACACCCGTGAATTATTAACTGTGGAATAACTACATGGATATGTCTTCTTTTTATGCGTTTTAAAATACAGAAAAGATGTTTGTCAAATTCTTCTTGATTCTTCCTCGTCGAAACAAAACTTTTTCCAGTTCTCAGCAGGATGTCGTCAACTTGAGTTATTAAGGGAACAACATGTAAATGCCACTATACGTCACTTGGGACCTATGTGCTTATGTCCTATTGAAAACAATTTTCCTATATTTCAGATGCTACTACAATTCTTCGTCTATTCCCATACTCCGAACTATTTTCTCATTTTCTTTTCGATAAGCTGTAAAATTCAAGCGTTTTAAAATGCCGATGATATTTATACCAAATAACAAAATTAATTAGAATTCGATGGTAATAAGATTATCAATATTATGTGATATATATATTACATCTGTGAATTTTATTATTTCATGCTTCAGTTACTTCATTATATTACAGCATAAATTCATTATTATATTAATCGCACCTTATTAATCAAAATTTAAAGTATATATAAATATATAAACATATATGTAATAGCGAAAAAGTACAAAAAATCCAAATAAAATAAATCAATTTTTAACATTATGGTTTATAAGCTGTAAAATTAAAGCGTTTTAAAATGCCGATGATATTTATACCGAATGATAAAATTAATTGTGATTCGATGATAGTAGGATTATCAACATCGTATGATATGTATTACATCTGAACATATCTGTCAGAGAGATGTATGGTTCGAAAAGCTTTTCATCATGCAGCTTTTTAAAAACCTTCATATTAATTTATCATTAGATTCATACTAATTTATATTAGTTTACCTTTTTATACACCGTCATTCCAATGAAAAAATTGTGTTTGGGTAATCTCTTTCCACTAACTTTCTCATTTATCCTTCTTCCGGTTTTCATCGCGATTCGCGACCCTTAAAAGCTTTTTTTTAAAGTCCATTCTTTTTAATGGCCCTGTACATTAAGCATCTAATATACAGGGCGGAAAATATTAAATTTCATGACGAAAACTTTCAGAATAAAAAATATGACGCTAAAGATGTTGACAGTTTTGAAGGCAGAAAATTGTGCTAAAAGCGATCTGAAGCGTAAACGATATCATTATCCAAACTTAATGCTTCATAAAAATATTTTCCTGAAGTGATTTTCCCAAAAGTTTATTGAAATATTTTCTTTTCAGGTTCTTATTTAAACAGGGCAATAAAAGTAAAATGCTATTAAGTGAGAAACTATTGGTACGATTAATTACACGAAATTTTAGTTTTTCATTATAATCTTTTAAGGAAAATTAATTTTTCAAATACATTTTAACTTACCGCTATTTAATACATACAAAAGTTATTCAAAATTATATATAAATTATTAATACAGTGTATTAAGGGATAGTTAGAGTTTTTTTATTATAACAATATTGTGTAATGCCATAGAAGTAATAATTTTGTTCGATAAACTTATTGATAATCATTGCTCAATTGCTCATTCATTTAAAATGTATTAATAATATTTATAATGTTATATACAGTATAAATTCAACGAAAAATTTAAATCATGTTATATTTTGAAATAATGCAGGAAGGATAAAAGCGAAAACGATATAGCAGGTCATTGCCACTACATACTAGTAAATCTACAGCTCAGAGGACTCAGCGCCAGCTCTACAAATGATGTTCATTAATCTCACTAATTTTTAGCATAATATTTGATATCTTAAAATTAAATTTTTTAAAGTTATTTATACATTTATTAGAATATAAAATTTATCGAAAGTTCCGTAAATTTTAGAAGTATCGCATTAAACACAATGATAAGATAAACTACTTATTACTCTATTTTTTCAGAATAACATTAAATTACTTCAGGTGGGCTCATGTCTGAATGCATTTACTATTTTAATTTCATTAGAATAACCATCTCTTTGTGCACGAGTTTTTATTCTATCTTTAAAAAATACTTATACTTCAACCACTAAATATCATATGTTGCTGAAAATGAATAAAATTTCGTGTATAAAATATACTTATAGAAATGTAAATTCCTCGTATGCGACCTATATTCAATTTACACATTCAACGTTTTTATTATTTTCATCTGGAAAACCAATTTGGTCATCTTTCTTTAGTAGTTAAAATAAATTCTCATATATTTCATTAAAAAAATCATATTAAAAACTTAAATCACCCTGTGACATTTTCCCAATATCTCAGCGTAGGTAACTTGTGACCGATCGACCCCCGGAGTTGTCGGGTCAGATCAAAAGGAACGATCAATCTCCTATGCTGAATGGTGTGGACATTTTATGAACAATACTCGAGACGGCATGGCGACTATCCGACGTTAACTAATTATTTATCCTACTTGTGAGGTCGCAGATGGAGAGGTTTTCCCAGAGACTATCGGACGCCAAGGGAAGTCCTTTGAAATATGCGAATGAGAACCAGATATCCACAACGATAGGCTGCCGTAAGTTTAAGAGGCCGGGATGAACCTTCCCCCGCCCCCCTTTTTTCGGAGGCGAGAGGAAGAAGAGAAGACGAGGGAGAGATGGTTTTTCGGGGGCAAAAGGGGAGAACGTGACCCTGAAAGCGGAGTCTTGCAGTGAAGCGAGAGCGAAGTGAAACGGAGGGAGACAGACGGCCAGGTCTGTGAGAGGAAAACTCGGAGGAGCTATCCGTCTCAATCACCCAAGGACACCCTGTCCTGTTTAAATAGCATCACCGAATACAGAGAACGGAAATTAAGTTTAGAACGAGACTGTCTGGTGTAGAGACCTAAGGAGAAATTAGAGGACTTTATGGAACTTGTTTATAATCACCTGCACCTACGCATTTCATCTTATTTTATTTTGTTCTATTTTATTTAAATAATGAAACCTGTAGAAGGAATGCTCTGTACTTCGAGCTTCGAATAAAGAAACTTTTCTTTCTACAAATCAACTTGAGTAATTACTCCGGTTAGCCACAGCTACCAGTTCGAATTTTATAAAACCCGCCGGAGTTTTTACAACCCGAAAATTAGCTATTTTGTTAATAAAATTTCGTGTCAAAATAATGCGATTTACTTGAATTTTCTTTTGTTGATATTCTTTGAAATAGAGTTACTTAGCAACCATTTAATGAATAAGAAAAAAAAATGCATTGGAAATTTATTTAAAAAATTAGAAATTAAAATGTTTCAAATTAATGCATAAAATTTCCCAATAATTTATACAATTAATTTTGAAATTCTAATAAATAATTGCCAAATTTTTAAAGCGACTGGATTAAATTAAGATCTCCATTTCGTAAGTTTAGCATTTACAACTATCCCAATGCGATATTTTCTTTTCGGTGAATGTTAAATTAAAAAATATCGTCGGACTTCCCATTGAAAAGCATTATGACCTAAAAAGAAATGTTCTATATTCTATCGAACGAATGAGCCAAATGTAACTCAAAACTATACAGCTCATTCCGGGTACCTCACCAACATACCCATCAAAAATCAACCTAATTTTACGGCAGTTATCGCGGAACAGACAGACAAACAGACAGAAACCAAAAACTGTTTGGGTCTCCACAGTGAACCTCGGCATATATAAATTTCAAACATGAATTAAAAATTGCAACTGATTTCTGGCAGGTGTCTAAAAGTGGACAATACATTTCGGATGACGACGAAAAAGTCCATAGTAACAGAAATAGGACTTTGTCGATAATCCCTTTAAAAAGATATACTACAATATTTTTGTATCTTTCTTATTTTCATCGGTTTTCCACAAAGAAGAGATAAAAAAAAATACTGTTAGTAAAAAGTGTTTGCTCAATTTTCAAGTTGGTTTAATTTTTTTGTCTTCAAAATAAAAAATTTCCTCTTATGGAATCGTTAAACATATTTCGTTATTATTCCGATTTATTCTGCATTTAGATTATCTTAATGAATTATCGTTTATCAAAAGAACGTTACGGAAATTACAATTAGATGAATTAAAATTTCCCTCTTGTTATTTCTGATTATTTTCAATTACTCTTATTTCCCTTCAGGTAAAACAATCTCAAAAAGGAAGTTAATATTGTTAAAGAATGAAACCAGTTTAAATTTCTAAAAAGAAACCACAATCCATTTTAAAATGTGTTTTAATTCTTTTTATTCCTCGTGCATCAGGAAATTGATAAGAATAAAATTTGAATCAAACTTTTTAATTTCCATAAATGGTTTTGAAAATAAAAAGATAGTTAGTTGCTAATATTATTCTCCTGAAATTGTATTGTGTATATTTTTGAAAAATCCTCCAATCTTTTGTAATTACGAAATATTTGTAATTTTGGCTTGGGACGATTTGAGGTAATACCAGTAAGTATAATTGTTTAAACTGATGAAAGACGTAACGAATGAAAGGTAAATGAATAAAGTAATTCAGATAGAAAGTAGAAAAGATCATTTGGAAGAAGTTAATTAATAAATTAATTTTGACTTGGATAATATAAGAATTTAAGTTTTTTATATCAGATCAATTGAACAGTTTATTTGAGTCAAAATGAACCATCCCGGTCAAAAGAATATAAAAGAGAGAAAGAAGGAGAGAGACAGTGAAGCCTTTCTACCTTTCTTCATTTATTTAATTTCCGAATATTTAAAAATTTATCAAAAGGTGTTCCTAGAATTAAAATTACCTCTTATTTTAATACGTTATTGACATATTTATTTTGATATCAACTTTAATTTTTCCAAAAGCAAATAATTCAATTATTTTTTCCCTTTCCGTAGACATACAGCGTAAGGGAAGTTTTGTAAACATGGTAATAACCCGATTATGGATATTTTTGAAGTCTCCTGAATCCGGTTTTGCTATTTTTATGTATGTGTCTACGTATGCGTGTATATTAGAATTTCTCCACGTTTTACTGTCCCCCAGCTCGTGTTTGGTGTTTTTTCGACAATGTCCCTATATTTTTAAGTGTATAAGTAAACACCATAGCAACAAAATTAGCCTTTTGATTGACCTTCCTTTTGATAACTATGCTACGGACCACTGTCAGGTGAACACCATAGCGACAAAATTAGACTTTTGATTGACCTTCTTTTTGATAAATATATTACAAGCCACTGTCGCAAAAACTATTCTATAGTGTCAGAAAAAAAAAATCCTAGTCACGCCTGATTTTTTTACATTGTTATATAAGTATAGTATGTTGCGGCCTGCCTAACAATGTAGCAATCACATGTTTTGTGGCCGACGAAAAGAAATTTTGAGTAAAGCTGACAGTTAACAGCACCTGTGGCAAAACGATTTCAGTTTTCTAACGAAATTGTTCTTTGCTTACAATGTTATGAAAAACAAATGTTTTTTTTTTTTTTTTTTTTTTTATCTACGAAAATAATAATACAACCACGAACGAAATTGTACAACAACCTCTTCCGATTCTGAAAAGTTTTCTTTATTTTTAGAAACCTCTGTAACGAATATATTTTAGATATTTAAAGAAGCATTTATAAAAATAAAATTTCGTTTGCTGTCGCTGAATTTAGGAAACGTTTTCGAGCAGTTTTTATTGTGTGTTTATAAATTTTCGCAAATCGGAATATTTTTTTTTCGGATGCAACCTACCCTCAATTAAACATTTTCAGCTGCGCAACTAAGTTTATACATGCAAGAGTTTAAAAATAATGTTAATGTTAATGCTGTCAATTTATCATGTTTGTCTGTAAAACATGTTTTTAGGTGCGTTCGTAATTATATAAATACGTAGCACCTATAGTCGTCGTCTGTCCGCCTATAACAGTGCAAGAACTACACAACCGAATGATTTGAAATTTAATATATTAAATCGTTGTGGAATTTTGTCGAGTCATTTGAAATTTTATGGAAAATCGAATCAAAACTTAAAAATATACTAATAAAAGTATTTTTTATTCTATTAAATCCTATCATACTTAATCTATATAGAAAGGCGCAAGTCACGTGACTGAGGCAAAGAAATACGGGTTAACCGCTTCTTTTTCTCTATGCCAAGCGGCCATTTTTATTCAAAATTATTTTTTCCGATAAAATTGCCTAAAAGTTACATTTTTAGAAAGATCGCTCAAAAAAAATTCAAAAATATATAGATTTTGTGATAACTTCGGTGAAAATTAGATTGACAGCCGAATATCTCAATCCATTAAAGTAAATAAACAAAAGATTCATTCATCGTGAGTCATAAAAATATTAAATTATGGAGGTAATCCAGATCTCCATGGTGAATTTAACAGCGCTATCTGGTGTAGAAAACAAAATTCGCATCTGTAAACATGGCATACGTAATAAGAAAAAGCATTCTCATTTCGCTCATAGCAGAAGATATAATTTATTTCATTGAAATAATAACGACGATTTTTTTACATTGTAAAACAAGTTATAGCACGAAACAAACGCACCTCATTTGTCACATTTAACGTACAATTTCCAACTTGTTTAAACATGAAAATGTTTACTTGAGAACGGAAAACATCCTAAACACCGACATTCCTGGTTGAGAAAATTGATTAACACACAATAACAAACTACTCAGAAATGTTTCCGAAACTCAGCGGAAACAAAATAAACTTAATTTTTATAAACGCATTTTTAAATCTCGAATATATATTTGTTTCTAAGGTTTTAAAATATAAAGTACGCTTTCGGAATCGTGGAATACGCGGAGAGGTTATTATATATTTTTATTCGTGGTTATATAATATTTTTCAATATTTTCCTACATTTGTATTTCTTTCTTTAACAGTGATATGTTGAGAGAAAGTACGTATGCTAATCTATGAAATAAATCTATTTTACAGTACATATCAGAAATAATATTTTATTTTATTATCAAATAATTTACTTTTATAATATTCTTATTGTATATTCTAATTATATATATACTTTTTTAAGTTTTCATCGGTTAAAATCGGCAAAGTAATTTTTACTGAAATAACATTCGAAGAATTTTATTGAAGTCAAATAAGTAATTTGGTTTATTCATTTAAAAACAGTACAAGTTTCACAAAAAAAGCATAAAATGAATTTCTTCTTTTCTTTTACGAACTGCTTAAAAAATACTTCTTGATGAAAAAGCACAAAAGAAAATGGTCGAGAAAATTGCATTATCTTTTTAAGCGAATGATTTCGTTTCAAGTGTTTTAAAAAAATAATAACATTTACAGAAATAATTTGGTATTTCCACGGATTGTTTTAATTTGCAATTTCCGTGAAATAAGTTTCTATTTTTATTACTTTGTTTAATTTGAGAGCTCACTCAAAAGATTTTTGTATTAAAAAAATTTAATTTGCTGTGAGGAATTTGGTGAATGTTATTTATTTATTTATTTATTGGTGCGGCTATAAAATAGAAATTATGTAAAAATATATCATTATAATGTGCAAATTAAACAATCTGTTCATAATAACAATAACGTTAATAACAAACTTTTCTACATAGTAAAAAGCGATATGGAAGACTGAAATGTTTAGTTTACATACGATACTATAATACAATCTATTTACATTATAAAAATAAAATTATATTATATAAGATAAACGTTTCCGTCATTAACATTGAGCCAAAAAACAAGCCTAGATCTCGTGACATGCTCTATCGCTATCGCTTTGACGGATTGTATCTTTGCTTCTAAATATCATAAAAATCGAATTTTTACTTCAAGGCAGTGTTGCCAGTAGGCTACTTTTTTATAATTCAGATTGCTTGATTGGCACCATTTTTTTGAAATAGCATAATTGGTCTTCTCTTTGCCGTATCCAATCTGTCATTAAATAAGGAGAATTTTACTTTCTATAAAAACTGGTGTCAATCAAGAAAAGTGAATTTAAAAAAGTAGCCCACTGGAAACACTGCTTCAAGGAGGAATGAGTTTTGTCATATTTTCGAAGACACTCATTCTTTTTATGTAAAAATTAATATAGGTCATCTTTCACATTTCTTTGCTATGAATCTCTTAATAATTTTCACAAATAAAAATATGTTTTTAAAATTAAAATAATTGCCTAGATTATGTTTGTTTTTATTCAATGTATCTGATTATAAAAGAAACATTTTAATCGCATGTTGTTTTGGGGAAGATATAAGTTAAAATTTGTCAAATGAATTTAACATGTGTATCCTCAAACTTCTAACTGTGTAAAGATTTAAGAAAAGATGCATAAACGTATAGTATATGTATCCAGACTACCTCGATTCAAGGACCTCAAATAACGTGTCAAAATTGTGTGTTACGATTTGGAAAATGAAAGTTAGTACATTTTGTAATATATAAACTTCTTATTACGAAATAAACCCAGTGCAAGTATATATATAGTACATATTTTTTTTCGTTATTTTATTTTCCATCAGAGAAATAAATAACCAAAAATATAATCTGACATCTGCATGAAAGATCATATTTTAATACATTTATAACAATATCGTATAAATATTTATATATAAATAGGTTCTTTTGTATGTTGTTTAATACAAAATTTGAAATTGCTTGTGTGAATGAAAATGCCTGTTGCTTCCAAACATTTCTAAATGAATCATGGAGTAAATGAGTCAGTTCGATGTTTTCGATATCGAAAGAGATATATAATGTGTTTTTCTTTATTTTAAATCAAATTTTGTTTAAGGCTATTGTCAAATACGAATTTACTACCTTCTGACACAGTAATTCATTTTTATTTGTAAACGCATGAATTTTCAGGAACTCTGATTAATTTAGTACAAAATCAAATAACGTTTCGAATTTTCTTTTTTTTTCACTCTTTCCTTAAGGGAAAAAAAAAAAGACCTTTTCAGAAAATGGTTTTAACATTAATATTTTGAGACGATTTTTTCTAACCATCAGGCCGGAAAAAGCACCTCATTAGGGCGCAATCATTTATAACTCAATCTTTATCGAAGATGATTATCGACAAATGAAAACTGTAATTCGATTTTAAATTACTTCAATATTTATGCATTGATAACATCACGCTTTTATATATAGATAATAAGTTCATGAGTGTGCCAGAAATTTTCGCGTTGTTGAGCGGGGAGAATCATTTTTCTTTTCTTTTACAACAGATTTAACCCTTTCAGGGGGAAGTGATTGCGTTTCTGTGATGTTGAATTAACAACAGATTTTTTTTAATTATTTGAAAATAAATAAATTGTATTTATGCAATTTTTTTTAACCAAAACTATAACTCTAAAATTTTCTTAAAATTTCTGGTCCTATTATTCATTAAAGTTAAGTTATTTAAAAAACATCACTCTGCAAGGAGTTTAAATTAATTCCCTCTTTCACATCCATAATAAATTATAATGTTTGACATTAATTTAATATAATACAAAGCCATCCATCCTAAATTTCTCATTAACGTATTCACCATTTCTATCATTCAAATCTCATAACTCTCTTCCCTTTATCCCCTTTCAAAGGCGAAGGAGTAAATCGTAAATCTTAATACTTCCCTTCCATCTCAATGGAAATTTTTTTAAATGCATGTAGGGTAGACGTCTAACAAGACATGAATGAAAAGAAAAAAAAAAGATCTAAAATATAGGCTGCACACTCAGAATTTTACGAAACTATTCTTAAAAAGTGAATTTTATTATTATACTACACGTTTTATATTTTACCGTTAAAAATGTATGATTTAATAATAAAATATTACATGGTGTTTTCTTCTAAACAAATTACAGTTACAATTGGAATCTATCTAAAGTTTTAATGTTTTCTGATAATGTTGGTAGAAATATTTAAAAAAAAAAAAAAGAGTAAACTCCTATAACACATTTTCATAATTACATTTTCATAATTACATTTTCAAATATATATATATATATACCGGGTGTGTCATAAATTCGTGCAAACTTTAAAAATTTCTAATAAAAAAAGTAATGCTCGGAAAAAATTTCGGTTTACGCGAGTATGATCAGAAGGATTTTGGATTTTTTTTCCACGTATAATAAAAATGATTCCAAAAGTACCCTATAGAGGGCGCTCACGCGTCATACTGAGGCGTTTTATGCAAATCAGTCTCGCAATAAAACACCTGGCTCGAAATCGTTTCGTCATTGGATCTCGGCAGTATGCTATCGTTATCAGATCGAGCGCTGGTGGTTAAACTTTTCTACAAGAATGGTGAATCCACAACTATTGCATTGCGAAAGTGTCGTACGGAAAAATAACTTAAGGCGCAAAAAAGCCATATTTCATTGAATGGGATACTCAATTTAGTACGGCTGTTTGTGTTTGCCTGATTTGCATAAAACGCCTCAGTGTGACGTGTGAGTGCCCTCTATCGGTTACTTTTGGAATCATTTTTTATTATACATGAAAAAAATCCAAAATCCTTCTGATCACACTCCCGCAAACCGAAAAATTTTCCGAGCATTACTTCTTTTACAATGAATTTTTAAAGTTTGCACGAATTTATGACGCACCCGGTATATATATATATGTGTGTGTAAACTTTTTACGAAGATGATGATTTAACATTCCACGAGAAAATGGCAGTTTGTTCAAGATGGTGAATGATTGCAGTCGATATCAAGAATCATGGGGAGGAGGTTAGGCAATGATGAAACACCACAAGAGTTTCTTTAATAAGGAGCAGCCAATTTCCAGATAAATTGTTTATTAATGAACAGGAGCGATGCCAGTAACAGTTCCCACAGTATCAGGTATAAACTTGTAGCCCTCAGGTTTGACGATAACTCACTACATCATTTCATCATTTAATAGATCTTAAAAGACTGTTGTGAAATTATAAGTCGCAGAACACCAGATAACGATTTGGTCAGCACTTCCAAACACGACAAAAATCTGCTCTCCAAAAGCTTGCAAGACAGTTTTGTTAACCGCGCGTAGAGTTATTGAAACGACGTAACGTATGCAGGAACCAATGAGTGACATACTAAATTAAGCTAAGCGAATGAGGTGCGATGGAGAAGATTTAACAAGAAAGAATCCCCAACACAACGGCGCAATGATTTTGACGTGAAAAATACCCAGCGAGCAAAGCAAAGCATGGAATAAAAAAATTAAAAAAATGGCTTTTAAAAACATTCGAAATGACAACAAGCGTCTCTCAGAATTTTATAGCTTGGGGGGTTGATAAAAGTTACGAATGAACTTAAAGTTTTAGATTAAGATTTGGAATAAGAGAATTATTAATATACGTGTTATTACTTTTAAAAGGACATTAAATAGGAATAAATATTATTAAAAATTACGGAAATAATGACTATGTCAGAAGTTAGATTAATTTAAAGGAATAATGCGAAATAAAATTTTTATATAACATATATATATGTACCAGGTGTCCCAAAAATGATTGATAGATTTTAAAATTCAATAACTTGCAAACGGTGACAGATATTTAAAAAAATTCTTGCAGGAGGGTAATGTATCATGTCAGGAGTTTTTGTACTGAGATTCTTGATTTTAGTTCGAATTTTATACAATAGATGGCGCTTACAGTGATTTCTAAAAGTTTCTTCGTCTAGTTTTTCTGAGATCAAATAAGTCAAAGAAAACTTTTAGATATTATTGGTGTTGAAGTTCGACGAACCATTCAAACGCTGAAAAAAAAAATCCGCCTGCGACAGCCGCCATCTAGTAGTCAGGGAGTGGTTCATCAATCCTGAGTGGCGTCAGTTTCGGCCTCGACTGAACGCCAATTGCTGTCAGTGCCATCTATTGTTTGTAATTTGAACTAAAATCAAGAATCACAATAATAAAACTCCTGACATCATACATAACCCTCCTGCAAAATGTTTTTAAATATCCGTCACCGTTTGCAAGTTATTGAATTTTAAAATTCATCAGTCATTTTTCGGACACCCGGTATACATATATGAATGTATGTATGCATGTATATGTATATATACACATACGTAGTTGCCAACCTTCCGATTTTTTGAATACCAGTAAAATCTTACAAAAAAATTAGCTTTATTGAATTGAAGAAATTGTACGATTACATAAAACAAATGATTTTACATAAAAATACTGGTATGAAAAAAATCGGGAGGTTGGCAACTATGCGACATATATGTATGAAATATTAGGATTATTGGTGCATCTATAGAATATGGGATTAACTGTTCTGCAGTTAGATAATATAACAATAACTTTACTCGGGACCTCGCTGGTTGACGAAGATTATTTTATTAATAGTTCTGGGCCGTACGTAGACGTTTCTGTTCGTAGGAGGCTCACGGAGAAGTAAATGTATTTTAGAGATTTATATGATCATAAGGTGAGATCGTAATCTATCTATAAAAGAAGTGTATCAATTTGGAAGGTTAAATTGCAAATTTCATTAAAAATGTACTTCGGAATATACAATCCTGGATTTTTTTTACCATGCAAAATAAACGGCCAATGAGGTCATTATACATTATTCAGAAAATGAAAGATTTACCATAAATCATATTTATTATGTTCCATTATTAGGTATGACAGCAAAATAGCGATACATCGAAAATATCGATAAAAAATACCGATTTTAACATCGATGTTACATTTTTTATGTGTATCGATATATCAGTTTCTTTTCATCCTTACGAAAATAATAGTTTGCATGTTAAAATCAATTTTAAACATTTTCACCATAAATTAACAATAACTGTTTACTCCCTTTTCAGAAAAATTATTCATAATATATAATTTTTATACATACTAGATGGAACCCGTCAAAACTTGACGCAAAAAACTATAACAGTATCAGTAAAATAAGCTTCTTTATTATTTATGAAGGGTTGCGTATAAAACAGTCTTTCAAATATATTTTTTCCCCCAGTCAAATACAGTACTATTTCCGATGCAAACTCCAAACAAAAAATCCGTAAATAACTCTGTAATGCAAATCAGTTTGACATTACCACCATATTCCCCACGGCAAGAAAAAAATTTCATGGACCTATGAAGTATATACAAATAGTTCATTCCTACATTCATATCATATTCAGTAAATAACAGAACATAGTAAATAAAGCACACATCTCCCCCCCCCCCCCCCCTGTGATAATGCAACCGAATGAGCTCCTATGCGCATGTGCATTGCACCTGCCCAAAAGCACGGTAAAATTCGACGTTAAAAAAGTTTTAAAATGATTAAGTTAAAAGTTTTAAAATGTCCTCTTTAATCATTGTTCGTTTCAAATCCATATCTTCTAAAACGCATCCATTGTTTTAAGCTAATCAATTTTTATACAAAGATTAAGAAGTTTTTTACAGTAATAAATCTATCTGCAGATGGAGATTTTTAATGTTTTCAAGTGTAATTTATTTGTATAGTTTCTTCGGTTCCTTGACATAATCAGGATAATTATCCCTTTTCCATCACAGTCGGGGATATTTTTCCTCTTATACAGTTGGCAAATGTAAAAAAATTAAAAAATACAATTCCTAGCATAGCCTGATATCTGATGGAACATATTCATCAACGAATTCAACATATCAATTTTATGTTCAACATAAACTAAAAATAGTCTTTTTTTCTTCTTTTTTTCCTGACAGATTTTTGTTTAGCGCCAAAATGTTCTATCTTATGGATAATCTGATCTTATGATTTATCACTTTAAAAATATATATAATTCACTTTTTATGATGGTTAGGGAAATCTATTTTCAATTGTGGCAACTTTCCCAGGGGTTATTTTACATTATTGAAGTTAACTGGTGGTCATTGATAAGATAGAATTGAAAAAATTTTCATGCTTGAAAAATATATAAAAAGTCGCTAAATTAAGCGGCAGTTTTCAAATAAATTTCAATCGAAAGCTAATTTTTTTTTCTAATTGATGATGTAACAATTAAAATTGTAAAATGTAGTACAAAATAGAAATTTGTAGTATTTTGAATTGATGTAAGCGCGATGAAAACTAAAGCGATAGCGCCTTTGTTGTCACAACTGTTGTACATTTCTAAAAATTGCCACTGTATTTTGGCTGGCGTCCAAAAGTAGAAAAACATTTTTTGACATCGAAAGAGAAATTCACAGTGAAAGAAATAGGACTTTGCGCTAATAAGGAACTGTTAAATGAACTTATAACAAACCTACCAAAGTAATCATATATATATATTATTTCTCCTGTCAACATCCCTTTTTCGCAGAAAATACGAAACGCAGAACGACGAATGAGATAGCATATGAAAGGATTTTGAACAGGCTTCTGACATAGCACACTTAACATTTCGTTAAAACATGTTTTTGATTAAAATTTGCTGAAAATTAAAAATTAAATCGGCATTGTTTTCTTAAAAGAAATGAAAGGTTTTCCTCAAATTATTGTTGCCAAAAAAATAAAATACCACATTATATGATGCTCAGCAATTATTAAAAAAAAAAAACACCGCACGGGTTTATTTTATATTTATGATTAAAAAGCGACATTGAAATTGATGTTTAGATTTATATTTCTATGTCCCATGTTTTTCCCGAAGCGGATGACGTCATCCTCTAACGCAGTCAAAATATTATTGTTAATTATTTTTTTTCTCTAGCGTGCCTTTTGCAATCTTGGATCAGTTTTTACTCTAACTTTGATGGAATAAATTAGATAATATTTTGGATTGACTAAAAACTAAATGTTGTTTGCAGATATTTTTATCCTTACTTTTTCTTTAGAAGTTTAAACCTTTTTCTTAAAAGAAATGAAAGGTTTTCCTCAAATTATTGGTACTGTTTACTCCCTTTTCAGAAAAATTATTCATAATATATAATTTTTATACATACTAGATGGAACCCGTCAAAACTTGACGCAAAAAACTATAACAGTATCAGTAAAATAAGCTTCTTTATTATTTATGAAGGGTTGCGTATAAAACAGTCTTTCAAATTTATTTTTTCCCCCAGTCAAATACAGTACTATTTCCGATGCAAACTCCAAACAAAAAATCCGTAAATAACTCTGTAATGCAAATCAGTTTGACATTACCACCATATTCCCCACGGCAAGAAAAAAAATTCATGGACCTATGAAGTATATACAAATAGTACATTCCTACATTCATATCATATTCAGTAAATAACAGAACATAGTAAATAAAGCACACATCTCCCCCCCCCCCCTGTGATAATGCAACCGAATGAGCTCCTATGCCCAAATAATAAATATTACATATTGATAAAAAAATGGTACTTCTCTATTATCCCGTCGACCACTTTTCATAACAAAAAACTATCGCCAAATAAACGGGAGAACGTTGCCATTGGAATATCAAAATAAATAAACTAGAATCCGTCAGGCCGAAATGTCGGAGCATTGAGTGGGATAAACATAAAATATAACATTAACAATATATAATATATATTTTTTATTTTTAAATTTACTGTTTAATAGTATAAAAGAAAATTTACAATAACAGCTGTTGAATCTTCAAGTGTTTATTCGGTCAACAGTTGCCTCAGATACTGCTCAAATGCTAATCTATCAGCAAGTGCCCCCATTCTTCTAATTTGGTCTAGCCTATCCTTTGCGAAAGGCACTTCAATCAGAACATCCTCTAAACGTCGAACCCTGCTAAACGCGACATAAGTTGCTCCAAGTGACAACTCCTTTTCACCAATGTCCACAGCTATTTTTGACAAAGTTAAACCTTGGGATTTGTGTATGGTGACAGCGTATGAAACTGTTAAAGGTAACTGAGTACGGGAGCATGAGACATTGTTTTCTTTCCACGACTTTGTAATAGGTGTGACAGGAAAAAGTCTTTCAGTGAAAAATGGTCCCCGATAATCATCAAAATGAACCATTACTGCCTGTGGCAAGCCTGGAGGCCGTAATCCTGGTCCGTAGACAATATCTTTTACCGTACCAAGTGCACCGTTGACCAATCCTCCCTCTGTCCACAGATTGGTACGCAACATAATTCTGCATCCAATTGCTAAAAAAAGTTCAGCCTGAAGTCCAGACGCGTGCTCATCTTCACTCCATCTTGCTATTTGATTATTGTGGTCTGCTAATATTCTTGCCACTGGCCATTTTGATTTACGAAGTACTTCTTGATTATGTTCTTCAGCTTGCTTGTTTGTGGGAAAAAGGCGTATGGCATCTTGAAATCTTTCAAGTTCAGCCGGAGGCAGTATAGCTTTACGTCGTTGCATAAGGGATGCGTATTGGTCGCCTGTAACTTCGCCTACGGAAAGCGAATCAAGAGTCTCTCTAAACTGTATTTGCCGATCGTCGCTTTGTCTCATTGACTTTGTTAAGGTGAAACATTTTTCAAACATCTTAAGAACTTTTTGTCCACGTAAAGCCAAAATGTCTTTTATAGAATGTCTCCTATATAGAGGTGTGTCTTTTACAGGCTGTAGCTGCCTAATATCTCCAATCAGGTAAACAAATAAGCCTCCAAAAGGTTCAATGCTGTCTGGTTTACCTTCGCGACATCTTTGCTCAAGTGCAGCCATCAGACGGCATCCGATCATTGAAAATTCGTCAATAATGAGAAATGAAACTGGATTCATGCTGAGCTGTAGATTTCTTGCTGCTTCACTTCCTAAATCAGCAAACGATTTAAAACATGTTGGTACTTTTAGTGCAGAGTGAATTGTTTTGCCCTCGACATTAATTGCAGCAGCACCTGTTGGAGCCAAAATCATAATAGCTTCCGGTCCTAACTGCTCGGTAACTCTTTTACGAATTTCTTTTATTACCGTACTTTTTCCAGCTCCGGCTTTCCCAATAATAAAAGTACGTTTAGGGCAATTTATAAATCTTGATTGCAAAGACGAAAACTGTTGCGTGCATAAGTGAAGTATTTTTTGCTGCTCATCTGTAAATCTGATCTCAGGCGTATCGTAATTTTGATGCACTGTAAGTTGTTGTTCTTTACAGTAATTTAAAAATGAAGTAAAATTGCGATCAGGGTACTTGTAACTCTCTCTTTTCCACTCACATGCATGATCAATCACGCGTTGCCCCAAAGTATCCTCGTTTGTCTGCACAGGAACTATGGCAGCTGCTGCCATATATGGATCAATCTCGCGGTATTCTTCTTGTAGGATTTCTGTCTCATGTGTACTGCTAACAGCAGGAAAATTTATTTCTTCGTGTGCATCAATATTTAGATCATTGAATGCTTCCTCCCATGAGTGATACGCAGACGGCAGGCCTTCTTGCAATAAAGAGTCAGAATTACCTCTCCAAGGATAATTGAGGAATACTTGTTGCCTATAGTATTCTTCGGCTAGAGTTGGGTCGTGGTTGAGTGATGTAAGAGGAAAAACTCTGACAACTGCATCTTTTCTTCTTTGGTGATAATCGACTCCTCTTACTGAGAAAGATTTTGCAAACTTAAGAAGCGTGCAGGAAATAAGTTTCTCCGGCCGCGCGCAATATTTCTGAAGCATGCTTTTTGATGGTCTTTCGTCGCTTGAAAAGTTGATTTCTTCCCAGTTCTTATCATGAAGCCGTATTGTAACTACTTCCCGACTACTGTGATACATTGGTCATCCCATTAATATGTGTACTACCTCTTGGGCTGAGTAATCCCTTTTAGAAACAGAAGACAAAATAAGTTTTTGGACTGCTTGAACCGCTGAATTTGTTTCGTTCATCTTATTTAAAATTTCAGATAACAATTCCTTGTAAGGAACAGAAGCTGTTTCTGATTTTGAGGCATATTTGGCAATGTAATGCAAAACCGCATCCTTTGATGTAATAGGACTGAAATCCGTGTTAGCTCTCCAAACTTGTGACACGAAGCAATTGTAGGTATTCATTTCAGAATCGTTTCTTTTTGGCAAAAAGCTAATTATGCCATTTTCTACTTGAAGCTTTTGAGAGTCGTACTCTGCTTTTGGAAAACCAAATCTGCAGCTATAACTATTTGTACCTCTTTTTTTCCTTAGGCAATAATCTCCATGTCTTGTGTGACGTTGGACTTGATTTAAGAGCTGAGCGAGATCCTTTTCACGATCTTTACTGGAAATGTCTGAAAAGCGAACTCGACAGCGGTGTATATCATTTACGAGGATGTCCTTGTCAGGATTAACAGCACTGCATAGTTTTTCAAAATATGCTGTTACGGCTGCTACATTTTCAGCGTTAGTCATGTCTAGTGTATCCATGTTTGGCGCCCCTCTTAACCACAACAATCCATGCATGTGAGGACTTCCACGCCACTGTCATTCGAAACGAACCCAGTAGTCGTCTATTAAAAACAACGGCGTCAAGATTTTTCTCAAAAATATATCACAACGCTTTTGAAAGAGCCAACCAGTCAACAGAGGGTTGTCGTGCATTAATTGTCTGCGTTCTGTATCAGTCAGCTCAATTGGATCTCTGTTAGGCTCTAAAAGTGTGAAAAGATCAGGCCAGTGATAATCAGCTGCAGACAGTGTAAAAAAAATTGTTGGTGCTCCAATTTGTCCTACCATGGAAAGGAGTTCCCCACAACGTGCACGCCAGTATCCTTTTGTGGATCTTAATTTGCTAGCATAAATCATAATGTGTTTTGCCATTTCTGGTTGCCTATTCAGAATATCACGCATCTGCTCTACCGTCTTATTGCTGAACCTATTTCGCTGAACGAAAAAACGCCCTTTAGCCAAAGACTGCCACCGAAGAATTTAATTCATGGCAAAGTAGCGAAATCGGGGGTCTTTAGCAAATCGCCCATCTTCATACTTCATTAGGAACTTAAAATACCCATCAGGAGAGACAGCTTTTTGACGAGGTTGTCGTAAGTCAGCTGTACCATGTGGAAAAAGATGAGGAAAAGCACGTGCTATGAATGGCTATGCCGTGCTATGACCCTCTTCTTGAAATTCGTTGATAGGCTGTGAATTTAATGAAGGGTGAGGCACACGAATTGCGTGATTTATTAAGTTGTTTTGATCTACCGGTTCAAGTAGTGGTCTAAATGACTCGCGCCTTATTTCCTCGTTCAAAGTATCAATATCCTCAGTAATATCGGTTGCTGTTGGTAACGTTTGAGGGTACTTTTCGGTTAACCGGGCGCCAGTGATTTATGTACATATAAATATATATGTATATACGTATATATATGTATATTCATACATATATATATATATATATATATATATATATATATATATATATATATATATATATGTATGTATGTATGTATGTATATGTACATGTGTAGATATATGTGTGTGTGTATAAATACATGTATATATATCACTGGCGCCCGGCTAACCGAAAAGTACCAATTTGAGATACGTCACCATTCTCAGGTAATGTAGCGATCAAATCTTCATCAATTGTGATATTTGAATAATAAGGATTGTGAGCTTTAAGCCATCTGAGTGCTTCTAGAAGGCGTTGTGAGCGAACAGAAAACTCTGCACATCCTGATAAAGTATCTTTTGTCACTAATACAATTGAAGTCATATCTGAAGGATTGACAGGCAGGCGCGAAATAAAACTCTCAATATTTTGTTTAAAGCTGATTATATTTCCGCTGTATCCATACTGTGAGCCTCGTATACGGTAAAGAGAAACCACTGGATGTATTTGAGCGATCATCATTTGTTCAATGTAGCTCAGATCTTTGAGACAAATAGGAACTGGACCTGGGTCCATCGAATTAGTGGCAGACAACTTGAAAGCACCGTCTCTACACTTGCATGTCTGGCAGAGCCCAGCAGTATTTAATATGATATCAGGGAAAGCTCTGTGACACGTATTACAGGACACATGGGTGATTTGCGATACCTCTCTATCAAACCTGATTGCTTCATTCATTTGAGTTGTCAGTATACCGGTACTCGGCAAAAAATCTGAAGGTAACTGACTTGTGCGACTTCTCCGCATTGAATTACGATTCGCAATTCTTCTCATTTCAGCTGATTGCTTTCTCTTAACTGGCATCCTTGCAAATTCTATATAATAAAAACATATAATCCGTCCATATATAAAATGTTTCTTAATATATATATTTTTTTTATCCTGGATTGGCTGGACTATATCAAAATAAACAGATTTACTCTCATACTTCTTTTATACAATAAGCTTGAATGAAAAGAAAAAAAAATATTTTGAAATGGAAACAAAAAGTTTAATTACACCAATTGCTGAGTTCGATTTAAAAAAAACTGAATTCCTGTACTTAATACGATTTAAACTTCATTTTAAGATAAAAATGTATGGGGTCCTTATTTCAGAAAAGTAAAATATATGTAAAATATATAAAAGTAAAATATATGGGACCGAGATTAAGAGCTTTTACTAAAAGGTTGTTTCCGAGTATATTGTTATTTAAATAAGTTTCTCATGATAAAAAATGGCAACAATATAAATTATTTCAATTTTCTTTTTATTTAATTCAAAAGTTTTTCATGATAAAAAATGGCAACAATATAAATTATTTCAATTTTCTTTTTATTTAATTCAAAAGTTTTTCATGATAAAAAATGGCAACAATATAAATTATTTCAATTTTCTTTTTATTTAATTCAAACAATCGCAATGTTATCTCTATGGGGAAATGGAAAATTCTAGAGCAGACGATTCCGGGCGTTAGAGTTGACGAATATTTCTGTTTTTCAATCCCCGGCGAGATTTTGCCACTACCGACTTCCAGTCCAATTTTGGTATCAATGCGGCAAATATTTTCGCCGCTATCGTGTACACAAAAGTGTAATTTTTCATGGGAAGCCGGAGCTTTGCTCCGACAATAAATTAAATATAAGACTTTAAGGACACAATTCTTATTTTAATTAATAAAGTAACTAATAAATCAGTAAAACATAATGAAAAATACACGCAAATGTCGAATTAAAAACCACTTTACGTAACAAACACGTATAATGCTTCTGACATCAAGTAAATGGGACTGCATTTTTGGCGTTTAATCTTACAGTTTGGCGATAGTTTTTTGCTATGAAAAGTGGTCGACGGGATAATAGAGAAGTACCTAAAAAATATTAGATTTCAGTGCGAAATCCTCGCACGGGCCCTCTGGTTCCTGTGAAATATTAGTCTTACATTGTTTATTCTAGCTAAAAATACAATCATTATTTCAAGATTTTTTTCTACCATAACACTATTTTTAATAACTTTAAATTTCTTGAAATCCTTTACTTTTGTGATTTTTTTATTAAAAAAGGAAATCTTCTATCCTATAATTAAAAAAAAAGCAATTGGTAACATGTAATGAAGGTATACAATCAAGATGAAGAAATCAATGACGGCTCCAATTCTAATCTTTATAATTATGAATGCAAAAATCAGTAAAATTATGTCATGTTAACACAATCATATACATTTTTCTCTTTAGTTTTATCAATGTTAAAATGCACTTCAAGCTAAGCATAACGTCATTTTCACCGGCGCAAACTTTTCACACGTACTTCATATACCTTACATTAATGCTTAAACACCATGCACACAAATAAATATATTTTGTATTTAATTTTAATAAAAAAATGGCATCAACAAAGTTATAATGCATAATGATAAAATAAACCCAATGGACAATATTCCCGTGACGTCACAATAAATATGAATTTTTATTCGCTTATAAAACACGCGGATAAGTATTTTTACCGAAATTTAACTTGCAAATTAACAAATTCGGCTTTAAAACCGCGTGCTTTTAATATTTATTATTTCTCTTTTATTCAACCACAGAGTTTAGAGAATAAACTCTGTGCTTCGCAACAGTAGGCGTTATCCGATTATGACGTCATTAGCAGAAGTAAAAGTTTAATTGAAAATTACGGTTAATTAATTAAATTTTCGAACAAACGAATGCATGATAACAAATCTGTGTCCAAATATCTTTCATTTAAAAAAAGAATGATGTAATTTTATGCAGTAGTTTGTTCTCACGGATTGTCGAAAGAAATAGCTTAGCGTTTTAAATGTATAGATAACTGACGATAACGTTTTACGACTATCTTCCTTGTTCGTTTACAATTAAAATTTTTTATATTAAAATAAACATAATTGTTTTAAATATTCAATTGATTTTGCAACAATAGTTATCCTCTGAATGAAATTTCCACGGTTTTCGAAGATTTCTGCAACATAACATTCCAAACGAATTCATTTAGTACACACATTTAACCTTTACTCTGGTTTAATATTCTTCTGTCTACATTCTGGAAATTTTCAGAAACTAAAATAAACGAATTCCGATGAGAAGAAAGAATTTAGTGCATATTTAAAACAGATTAACATTCCTTTAATATCCAATGGAATGTTAATTGTGAACAAACGAAGAAAATAAATTGTTGAACGTGTTATTACGGTTATATTTATAAACTTTAAATATTATGAACAAATTTTAACAAATAGAAATAACCATTTTCTATGGTGACCTGGACTTATTAGCTAAACGTACATTAGCATACACATTTTTGATACAAGTTAGACATTTTCCCTAAATAGAAAATATCACAGAATTAAAAAAAAAATAATTCATTGAATTAGAATTTGTTTGTTTCTAATATTTAAAGGTTTCCCCCATTCAGTCCTTTAATGTATACAATGTACATATCTAATTGTTACACGACGAGCCAAATCCCCTTAACACTTTTTAAATCCAATATACAGAATTTCTGCAACATTTATTCCAAATGAATTCATTTAACACACACATACATTTAGCATTTACTTCAGTTGGCATAAATATTTATCCAAAACTAATGGTGGCAGTGTTACCACAATTGACATTGAATTATTCAATGGAAGCCAAATTAATTTGGACTCGTCTTTAACAGTCCTTACATAATAAAAAAAAGTATATTCTTCGTAAAAGGGAAAAATGACTCCTTTGAAACTTTGTTTATAGCGATATTATAAACGGGAATTGGCTTGAAGCTTCTGATTACAACTAACCATGTCAAAACGTTTTTATTACAATACATAATTGATATTCAGTACTTTTCGGTTAGCCGGGCGCCAGTGATATATGTACATATATAAATACATGCGTATATATATATCACTGGAGCCCGGCTAACCGAAAAGTACCTGATATTCTTCATATATAAAAATACATTTTTGTTGTAGACGGTGAGCAATTGAAGAAATATATTAAACATGAAAAATGTATTAGATTTTACAATTAAAAACAATTTTCACATGCTCTGTACACTTCGTTTATATGTTCTGTAGCCAGGGTAGGATATCATAGTATTGTGAATAAGACTTGATATATACATACATTTATTTATTAGAACTGTAAGAATAATATGATTACATATGATAATATGATATATGATAATATGAAATATGATAATTTGGATATGATATGAATGAATATGATAATATAATACGATAATTAATATGATAATATGATGATGGATATTGTAATATGATAATATGTTAATATTATATGAATATGATATTATGAATAATATGATATTATATTTTGAAATATAACAAGTTTTATTGAGAAATTCCAAAAATGTCTCCACCATATGCATTCCGAAGAATTAATTTAGTAGATATGCATATTTAACCTTTACTCTAGTTTCGTATTCTTCTACGCACATTCCAGAATTTTACACAGCAACGAAACTAAAACAAATGAATTCCGAAGAAGTTAAAGAATTTAGTGCATATTTAAAACAGATTATGTTTCCTTTAATGTCCAAAGGAATGTTAATTGTAAACAAACTCAGAAGATAATAATAGAACGTGTTATTGCAGTTATATTCTTAAATATTAAAAAGCTTTCGAAACAGGAATAACCCTGTTCTAAGTTTAATTAAAAAATGTTAGCTGTTCCTTTCTTAATTTTTACAATGCAGAAATGTTATCTTTAACCACATACAATCAACATTGCTGATCTTGAAGTATGGTAGTATATTGTACCAGTGATTGTAGAGAAATTTAAAACATAAGAAGTCATATCTTGACAATTTCTTCTTCATTTTCATAACATTCACAATATAAATCTTGACAATTACGAAACATAAACTTGACAGTAAAAAGCTGACCAAAGTTCTGCACTGTAAAAAAAAACGGGGGAAAATACTGCTGATTTTGCAGTGAATAGCTTCACTCACATTAAAAAACAGCATTTTTGTAATTTCAATACCGATTTACAGGAATCGTCGTATTTTTAAGATCGGCGAAAGCACCCGGACCGCATTCCAAATGAGATTACCCACAGGTGCGTGTGAAGTGACCAGAGAGCAGGGTATTATTAGCGTTAGTGTCGTTCGATGGTAGCGTCGTTCTTCATATGTGCTTATTATTGCAATTCATAATGTCGTTTTTGGATACACAAACTAGAACATAGAGACTGGATAAATATTTGAAAAATTAAGGGTAAGTTTTATTTTTGTTTATTTTTGTCATTGATTTAATAACCATAAAATAGTCAGTTCTCTTATATAATGTAAGATACAAATTTCGCTTATGACCACGTGTATATAAACGTTCACGTCAATAACGTGTATAAAGATTAAATATTTTGGCTTCAATTATAACAAAACATTATTTTAGCAGTTTATCTAATTTTTAAGTAATTTATTTAGCGTTTTCTCATAAAACTTTATTATTATTTACTTAGTATCACATTAAAAGAAAAAGGAAACGAAGTTCCTTATTCTTTAGATATGCTTTATTTCGCTTTTATGTATTTTTCAAAACTTCATTTTATCCGTTTGTATTTTAATATAATTACTAATCTAAATCATATAATTATTATTTTATTCTCCAAAAGTTTAGGTTCACTTTGTGTGCTTATTTAAATAGTGTTATTTAGTTAATGAATTTTATTGTACTTCACTAAATTTTTAATAACAGTCTTACTACAACTAAAGATGATTTTGTGCCAGTGATATTCAAATTTTATCGATTATTTTTTACGTGCATTTATTTTAAAATTTTTAAATGCGATTTTCAATTTATTTATTGAGTAATCTGGATACGCTATTTTACTAATTCATAAAATATTTCAAAAGTTTGTTTACTATTATTGCAGCATTAAATATCAGCAGATCGCTTTTTTTTTTTTTTTTTTTTTTTTTGTTCATTATCTAACAATAAAAAATAATTTGTATCCAGAGATATTTTGAGTGTTTTCGATGCATATTGTATAGTATTCTACTTGAAATTGGCATATGAAACACTCTTTGCAATGAGTTATAATACTTTGAAATTTTCTATTTATTATTTTTTTGGTGTATTTTATAATTTAGTTTTATGGTGCTAAATTTGTATCTTACATATGTATAATAGAATTGATTATATAAAATGTTATTACAACAATGATATAAGTAAGCATAAAGATAACACTTAGTGCTCTTAGTCTGTTAAATATGTCTCAGTATCATAAGAAAAATTCAAAATAAATATAAATAATACACAGGGAGGGGGGGGATACAAATATATATAAATATATATCTACAAAAAATATATATAAAAATTTTACAGTTATGCTATTAAGAGTGCAGTAAAATTAACAGCAAAAAATGCTGTAAAAATTTACAAATTTACTGTAAAATAAAAAAAACTGAACTGCTGTAAAATTAACTGCAAAAAATGCTGTGAATTTACAAAAGTGCTGTTTATCCATGAAAAACAAAATAGCTGTAAATTTACAGCAAAATATGCTGGCACCCATATTGCCAGCATTTTTTGCTGTAAAACTACAGCGGTTTTTTTTTACAGTGTGTTTTAGAATTAGTCATTTATAATGCCAATGCATTTAAATATAGCCATCTTCTGGTAAAATAACTTCATATTAATTGTATTAAATAACAAAATAATATCCACAGCCAATGATTGGGCGAAGATAAAGCAAAACAATATACGAAACAGGACCACCTTCTGTGCTTTAGAAATTCTCAAACTACATACATTTTTAAACAGAAATAAGACAATACATTTAATCCTCGAAACATCTTCGGTTTTTCAAGAATTTTGCATAAGGCATTCCAAACGAATTCATTTAGTACACGCTCACATTTAAATTTTTCTCTACGTTTCTATTCTTCAACATGCATTATGAAAATTCCCACTGCAACGAAACTAAAACAATCCGAAGAGTTGAAAGAATTTAGTGCCTTTGTAAAACGTAAAATCGACTTAAAATGTAAACATTTTAAGTCGACTGTTATTTATATCCTTTTATTCCATTATTTGCAGCAGAATTAGTAGGGTGTGATCAATTTTATTTTGAGGACAGCGCATAAACATACATAAATAAGTAATTTTACTGAATCTAAATATACATATTTATGTCTTTAAGTGAATTAAAGTACTTTACTGGAATAAAAATTAATGGTAAGTATATAAAAGATGTATCTTTAATATTAATGTTTTAAAGCTCGACGCTTCAGTTGGCATAAGTTAATACCAAAAAAAAAATTTGGTATTAACTAAGGATAAAACTAAGAGAAAACGTAAAGAAAAAAGTTGAATAAAACATATTATATTAACTTTTGGTAAAATTAAATAAATTTACTATAACTTTACTTTATACTATATTTTTACTATACTTTACTATATTTTTTTTACTATACTTTAACGAAAATTTTATTTCTTATTTTTTATTAATTGAAAACTGAATAAATTTATTTCTAAAATTTGCATTTTTATGTAATTAGATTTCATTTTAAAGTTAAAACGTTTAAAAAGTCAGTTTTAGAAGTATTTCCCCTCTTATTTTATGGCATCGTCACACAACAGAAAAGTACAGAAACGTGTGAATAAAAAGTTTTTTTTTTCTCTTGTTTAATTTTATTGCATTTTTATCATTTTTTAAAAGACAAAGGATAATATTGTTAATTACAATAAATATCTCAAATTAAAGAAATTCAAATGGATAAATTTACTATCTATAATTTGTTCAAGAATTTGGAATTTAAATTTAGAATGCATGAGTAATTCGATGCATTGTTTTGGTTCGATAATAAATGAGATATTCGAATTCTCTAATCTGATTATTTATTTAAAATTCCATCGCATTATCCTTTTAATTTTGCTAGATATATTTGTAAAAACAGTTCACCAGATATTTAATTGCGGCATATCGTTGATGTTTTAACATTTGATAATTTAAAACAAAGCGGAAACTTTATTGAGAAAGATAATTAAAATTGATTATATTAAGCTAAATTTATTTATAGTAGCATGTAGCGTACTTTGATTGCAGAACGAAAGTCTTTTTAGCAACAATAATGCCTTTATTAAATAATAATTGTATAAAGATTTGTATAATTTTCTGAAAAATTAATGACGTTATAAAAATGATAAAGTAGACAACGAAACTTAATTATAAAATTATTTCATTAGGAATGAAAATTAGAAAAATAAAGTCTTCATTATAAGGATTTATTTGAAAAACATTTTAATATTTTAGTAAATAGAAGTTGATTGTACATTTTCTTTTAAAAGCTGTCTTACATTTATAATTCGTACTAGTATTTATTTTTAGTGTCTATATGATTTATATTAGTATTTTAATCATTTTCCTGTCGTACTATTTCACCAATTATCTGTTCAAATATGCAGTGTTGGCTCGTAAAAATACAGCTTAACTCACTTACTTAGGCATTTATGCTTCGTGCCCAGCCCGTTTCGTTATCAGTTGCACTACGCTCGCTAATGCGGAGATTTTTAAACATATTAAGTAATCTTGGGTAATTACGTCCTCTGCCAATTGGCGTATTTTAACTAATAAGATTTGTGACAATGAAATGTTTGTTGTGAAGACTCTTTAATGTTATCCACATTCGCATTAAACATATGGTTACTATTTTTTTTGTTACACCCTAAACTAGGCAGTAGACTCGATTACAGAAAATTGAAAAATCTATCATTATTCTAATATTTTTGGAAAATGTGCCATAAATAGGTTACACACTAATTGACGTATTTTAGTGAGTATGGTTTGGTGAAACATAGAACTTTTGGAAGACATTTAATGGTAATCACATTCTCTTAAAACTATATTTGCTGTCTTATCGTCCAAGTTTGATCACTTTTCTCCCTTCGTGCAATCTGATTAAAATTCACCGACTTTCTTTTAGATGCCAATCTCTGTCCTATTTTGTTTTCTCTTGGTTCTCCTTTCTTGATACACAGTTCAGGAGTTTCATAACTGCATAACTCACAATCACTTCGCCTTTTATGTTTAATGTCTAATGGCTTTTAACTTGGAATATGTTCACTTATGCAGAAATTATAAGCCTATTGTAATCTTATGTAATTATTGTGCACTGTTAATTTAGCGTATTTTATCAAACATGATTTCGTGAATAGACTGTTTTTTTTTTTTAAATATATAAAGCATTAATGGTATCCACATTCACATTAAACCATATTGTTGCTAGTGTCTTTAATGTTTGAAGCGTATTTTGCCTGTGGACTCGATTATTGAATATTAGACAAACTGGTTTTGTCCCCACTTAAGCTTTCTGGTTAATCTTTAATAATCGGTGATTTAATGGTAATCACATTTCCTTTAAACCATATTTGCTGTCAGTATCGTCCAAGTTCGATCACTTTTTTCCCTTGGTGTGCAATCTCAGTTAAACTAATGATAAAACTAAGAGAAAACGTAAAGGAAAAAGTTGAGTAAAACTTATTATATTAACTTTTGGTAAAATAAAATAAAAAAATTACTATTTATTAAATTAAGTTATTAAATAAATTTATTAACTTAATACGAAAATTTTATTTCTTCTTATTATTTTTTTTTTATTAATTGAAAACAGAATTAAATTTTTATTTCTAAAATTTTCATTTTTATGTAATTTTAATTTTATCTAATTAGATTTAATTTTAGAGTTAAAACGTTCAAAAATTAATTTTTAGAAGTATTTCCCCTCTTATTTTATGATATCGTTACACAACAGAATAGTACAGAAACTTGAAATATGTGAATAAAACGTCTTTTTTTTTAATTTTATTGCATTTTTAAGGATAATATTGCTAATTATAATAAATATCTCAAATTAAAGAAATCCAAATAGATAAATTTACTATCTATAATTGGTTCAAGGAATTTGGTATTTAAATTTAGAATTTATTGTTTTGCTTCCATATTCGTATTATAGTCAGTCGCCCAGTTAAGCCTTTTAATGATAACCTCACTCATTTTAAGCCACATTTTCTCTCAGTATCTCTCACTTTTGACCATTTTCCTTCCTTGGTGTGGAATCCACAAACTTTTTCTTAGACACGCATCTCTATTCCATTATTTTCTCTTTACTCTTCTTTCTGGATACTGTTTAGGAGTTTTCACAACTCCTGAATTATTTTCCGGTACGAGAAAGCGCTGTAAAATTCGTCACTGGAAAACTTGCTTTCCGAATGATTAAGTCCAGGTTTAAAATTTTTGCCGTTCACTGAAGAACGAATATTCTGTATACTTCGATGGGATAAACTATTGGGGGCCAGCCTAATTTTATCTGAAGTTATCTCAGAATATATACATAGTTGAATGTAAATCTCAAAAATTATTATTCCTTTAACGATCTTTCACAAAATGCAACTATTATGAAATTTTATTATGAAAAAATAATTTTGAGTAAAAATGGTTGCCTGGCATATGAAACACGAAGCTGTCAGCCCATATCTGTTTAGAACAGTCACATGATTTGCGCTATTATAATATAGATTTCCTGTAACATATTACTGCACTGGAGAAATTTTAATTATCTTACAATGACACAAAAAAAAAAAATTACGCACATCTTGGAGGCTATGCCTGTATATGGTATTTGTCAATATTTGAAGCTATAAATTACATTTAAATCCTTTAAAAGCAATCGTGAAACAGCTTCTATCTTGAATCCCGCAAATACTGGATGTAATTTATTAAACCAAAAAAGAAACGATACTTATTAAACAATATTATATTTAATTTTTCTTTTAAAAGTTTAATTTCCGATGAACTTCTTGCGGTATGAAGCTTTCAAAATTTAGTAAGTATGGAGTAATAAATATTATTCAAAGGCAAGCAATATATATGACCATGTATTTATTTACATTCATAGTTAATATTGTCTTGTACTTTTTTTATATATTAACCAGCTCACTCGCTGAGCGCTGATCGGATATTTGTTCAAGGATTGCAATTTTAAGATGTAAACGAATTAATTTCTATCGTGTGAAAACAAGAACATGTAAAACAAAAAAGAAAATAAAGAACTTTGCAATCTCTCTCGCGGTCATAAATCGTTAATACGATTATCACTATAACATATGCCCTCTCTAAACCGGGGGACATGTGTATTTTGCGCTTGTAAATCGTTAATACGGCGATCACTATAACGGGGACGCGTGCGCTTCGCGCCCCATAAATCCTTAAAACGTTCGTTAAATGATTAACGATTTATCGCGACCCATAATTCGTTAAAACAACAATTTCTTTAATTGCAGCCCTTCGTTAAAATGCGAAATTGTAAAAAATCACTTCATAAAAATAAACGATTTCCCTCTATCTTTAGTAAAAATTGGACAGTCGTCATGAAATCCTAATATGATGTTAAGATACACAGTAGTATGTTTTAAAATAGTCACCCTATATATATATATATATATATACTGGGTGAACCAAGAGTTCGTTAAAACTTTAAAAATTCATAGAAAAGGAAGAAATTATAAAGAAGTGCGATTTGCAAGAAAGGGCTCACAGGGTAGTCGAATTTTTTTTTTTTTGCAGCAAAAAAAAAAAAAAAAAATTATTAAAAAAAGTCACTTGTAGATGGCGCTAACATGCGAGAAATTCAGCAGAATTATGCAACTTAATCCTGCAATAAAAGACCGGGATACACGAGGATTTCTCATTCGCTTTCAGAATGTTATTACCCGATCGAGCGTTGTTGATGAAGTTGTTCTATTTAAACGGAGAGTCAACAACTGTTGCGTTGTGAAAATTTCGCACGTTGAAAGGACTGAAGACGAAGAATGTGGTCTGAAGATCATGTTAAACAATTGTTATTGCAAGAGTAAATGGATGGAGCGTACTGTTGCCCTGTTCATTGTGTTTGGTGTCATCAGCGCCCTCTACCAGTGACATTTTTAAGTAAAAATTTTGTTGCTGCTAAAACATCCGACTACCTTGTGAGCCCTTTCTTGCGAACAACACTTCTTTATCATAATGTCTTCCTTTTTTATGCATTTTTAAAGTTTTAACGAACTTTTGGTTCACCCGGTATATATATATATATATTTACAGCAAATGTTAAAAATAGGAACGTCAACTGTGCGTCAAAATGAGTGTTTTTGATAAAAGTAGGATAGTACTCCATCCAGGGGCAAAATGGAACTCAAAATGGGCGCCGAACATAAAAAATCGGGGAAATACTCTAATCGTTCCGTTTAATTTAAAATAACAAAAAATCTAATCAATAAAACCAATATCTAAGCCTCAGATACATTCGGAACTGTTGTCGTCTATTAGGAGTCAAATATACAGATCTCTACTTGAGATAGATCTCTCTAGAGCTCATATAAGACGGGCTGAATCATCCCGGCCATTTAATAACCCGTGACCAAAAACCAGGCTAAAACCGGTTAGAGTTACCGCAGTGGTGGAACGGTGATTGACAGCGACAGGCCTTTTAAATACTGCCAAAATACCCCAACCGAAAAATACCCCAGATCTGTGGGTACACTAATGCTGAGCTGGATTACAACATGTCCACACACACAGACAGACAAAAATTTTCTTTTATTACTGTAGATATATCGCTTAACATTTATACTGGAAACATTTTATAATTAATTTTATGAAATAAAAAAATAGAAACAGTTGATTGTTTCGAGGGGATTCCCAGTTGTTAACAACTCCACTCCCTGTATATGAGTATTTGTGTATCACATCTTAAAAGAACCATGAAAAAAAAAATATTATAAAAGTAGCAAAAATGCGCTGTAAAAAGGAAGAAAAGCAGAAGATTTCATCAACAACTTCAACAGCCAATCTGAAATAAGTAAGATAGCCAATCAAAATTAACCTACGTAAAACACCCAATCACATTTAACTTGCAATTTTATCAGATATTCAACATTTCTGTATAACATTTATGGTAACTAATGTGTGTTAATCGTAGAATAATCGTTAGTTAATCATTAGTTAATCATGTGTTAATCGTTGAATGTAATTAATGTCTGGTAATCAATGTTTTGTACTTTGTAAGATCCTCTTTAATAAAACTCACGGATAAACACATAACACATTTTCTCCTATAATTATATGAATAAGAAGCGCAAAAACGGGAAAAGTGCATAAACTACATACTTTTACGGACTGTTAAGGAGTTTAGAATATCAAGAATGTTGGTATAATTTTAAAAATGAAATTTGGAAAACATCTGTAAAATTAAGCATAATTTACGAATGGAATTTAATATTAGACATTATTTTAAGTCAATTATTATCTATATTATTTTTTGTTATCATTATTTGCAGCAGAATTAGTAGGTTCTGATCAATTGAGGCATTGACATGGAAAAGGTAGTAAGTCAAGAAAATCGATTTTGAGATTTTTAATAGAAGAAGTAGTAAAACGTTGTGCCAATGGCATGGAAATAGCGGTAAGTCAGTGTTGAAAGTAGTTTATGGATACATGGATTTCATATGCTTATTTTTTGTGAATAAAACTTTGTAATTTAGCAGTGTAGAACCGTTTTTTGCTTCCACTGTAAAATTAGGTTTACATGACTTACTACCTTTTCCATGTTTCCCATTTTAATTTTATTTATTTATTTATTTATTTATTTATTTTGAGATAGGATGAATCTAAGGAAAAAGTTGAATGAAACTTATTATACTTACTTTTAGTAAAAGTACTTTAATTAAATAAATTTTAATGTTCATTATATTAGAAATTGAAATATGTGAATAAAACTTTTCCCACTTATTTAATTTTATTGCATTTTTATAAATTTTCAAAAATCAAGTTAACCCTTCTTTGCATGAGTTTTTCTTTTACAATTGTGTTTTTTCATACATATATTAAATATTAGACACCAGAAATTTTAAGATAGATTTTTAACTTTGTTCAGCAACATAGTTCACGGGAAATTTACTGGATTAATATTTCTATATAAATATAGTGGTGGCGAAGAAGTTGATTTATTTATTAAAAGTTAATTAAACATTGATGGAAATTTACATCACTATGCAATTAAGGGTTAAAGAATAATATCATTAATTACAATAAATATCTGAAATCCAAATGGATAAATTTATTTATAATTGGCTTATGAATTTGGAATTTAAATTTAGAATATACGAGTAAATCTATGCATTGTTTTGTTTCGGTAATAAAGGAGATATTCAAATTCTAATCTTATTATCTTTTTAAAATGCAATCTCATTATGTATTACATTTTGATGAATATATTTGTAAAAATAGTTTACGGAAGACATTTATTTGCAGCATATCTTTGATATTTTAACATTTGATAATTTAAATCAAAGCGGAAACATTATTGAGAGATAATTAAAAGTGATTAGATCAATCAAATTTTATTTGTAAAATATAGTGTATTTTAATTTCAGAATGAAAATTCTTTGTAGAAGCAATAATGTATTAATTGAATGCTGATTGTATAATGCTGAAAATAATTGCAGAAAAATAAATGCAGTTATAAAAATTATAAAATAGTAAACGAAACTTAATTAGAAAATCAGAAAAAATGTCTCCCAGGTCAAAATATATTTGCAAAATATTTAGTTTTAATGTTTTGATAAATCGAAGTTGATTGCATTTTTCTATTTAAACTTTGTTTTATGTTTATAATTTCTACTATTATTTTTAATATCTACATTTTTCATTTTAGTATTATAATAATTTCTCCACCGTAATATTTTCCAATAGTTGAAATATGTATATTCTAATACATATAGATAAACTGGTGAAAGACAAGTATTTTAAATTGTTAACATCTTAAACATATACTCAGTACATTTTCATACAATTTGGTTAAAATATTTAAAAACTTTGAGTCATTCCGCACTACTAAAATTGTAATTTGATACGTAAATAATCTGTATCTGTAAAGAATTGAGCCTCTATGTCCAGGTGCACTATGTGTCATTCTAGCATTTCCTGTGAGTACACTTAACTGCACACCTTCCCACGCTAGTTTTGCCTTGAAGACAAGCCAACTCTGAATTCTATTGCACTGCGAGCGGAAAGTTCGGACAGTGATGTAGTGGTAAGGTGTTACCCAAAGAGGGGTCTTATGCTTTGATCCTTGCCGAGGTCGTGGGAAAGAGATCATCTGCGAGAGAAGCGATCTCTGCACACTATTTTTAGGTTTGCGCCCGAAACTTTGCCCTTTGTCTTGGAACGTCCAATGACGGACTTAGTGAAAACGAAACAGAGGGATCTCAAGGCTGCTAAGAGGCTGGAGAGTTTCGAGGGGCCCGCCACGACAAAACCCCGCCCCCAGAAGAAGTTCCCCTGCGAGGATGAAAAAGTTAGAGAGAGGAGTTTTTCGGATAGATCTGAACGAGAGTGGTGACTCTCTGGAAAGAGTGAGGTCTGACCTCTATAGATACAGCAGGTATCAGGTGAAAATCCCAGCGAAGTGAAAAAGCACGACAAGTGCGATAGTGAGAGTTCTTTAACTCTGAAGCATCGTGATTTAGTATATTTTTCCGAAGAGAAGGAACGGACGAGCCCTGTTCCGAATGAACTTTCTTTAGAAGTTACGACTGACAGTAATTTCCTGAGACTTTTGATTGATCGAGTTGCACTCAGAGTCAAGAGAACATTAATTTATTAGCGATTGACTCACGGAAAATAATTAAATGCTGTATTAACGTCTTGTATATATTTTTCATTAGAATTAACATCGTTATACAATAAAATTCTATTTTCTAATTTATGCGAGAAATTCTCTTTGCCAATGATCTGACCTCGCTACCACTCAACATCTTAATCAGGTCGGTATAGAGGAGTTATTACATGTTTATAATTTCTACTATTATTTTTAATATCTACATTTTTCATTTTAGTATTATAATAATTTCTCCACCGTAATATTTTCCAATAGTTGAAATATGTATATTCTAATACATATAGATAAACTGGTGAAAGACAAGTATTTTAAATTGTTAACATCTTAAACAAATACTCAGTACATTTTCATACAATTTGGTTAAAATATTTAAAAACTTTGAGTCATTCCGCACTACTAAAATTGTAATTTGATACGTAAATTATCTGTATCTGAGTACTCTATACACGTCCGTATAAAAACATACGTACGCGTGGTTCACATATAGAACACATTGTATGTGTACGCAAATAGGAAACAAACAAATGTACCATCGGAAAACCTTGTACAATAATTCAAACTCTAAATAATAATACATATAATCAAATAATACAATACTATAATCAAATAGTTAATATTAAAACTTCAAATTTAAGCATCAAATTTTTCAAAAAGCTATTAATGAATTATGTCATATCTATCTACCTAACTTTCTGCTCGTAATTCATTAATAAATGTTTGATAAATTTGATGAAAATTTAGTTATTTGATTAATAACATTTTGAATTGAAAAAAACTTTTGAGTTGTACAGTATGAATATGTAATAACTTTTTTCATTGTGTTCTTAAATCAAAAGTTACGAGGTATGGAAACCACGACAATAATTTATGGGCACCCTATATACACAAGATGTGTCTATTAAATTCCAGGACTGGGGCTAATACAACGAAATGAATAATAAAAAAACTAACATACGTTTAATAGTCCTCAAAATAATCACCTCCGACTTTGTGCACGGCAGTACAAATTCTGGAAACACGCTTAGTAGTCCTCTCTATGTCCTCTACGCCCTGAAATCGATGCTCTTTCAGAGCAGTATTAAGTTTTGGGAACATGTAAAAGTCAGGAGAACAAATCAGGAGAATACGGAGGATGTTTAACCTCTACGATGTCATGTTTTGTCAAAAAGCGCTTTACATTGAGAGCACAGTCGGGCCTCGCGTTCTCGTGCAGTGCGAGCTAGCTGCCTTTATCCATATTCGGTCGCACACGGTGAACTCGTTTAACTAACCGATGCAAAACAGCTTCGTTGTACTCTTTGTTGACAGTTTCATTAGGTGGCACAAACTCATGATGGATCAGTCCATGTGCATCAAAGAAAGCGATCAACAGACATTTCATTTTCGACTGCTGGAAACTGATTTTTTCTGTCTTGGAGAAGATGGGGACCTCCATTCTTTACTGGATCGTACTGGTAACACCAGGAATCGTCGCCTGTCACGATCGATTGCAGAAACGACGGATCTCGGTCAGCTGCGTCGATTAAGTCCCCACAAGCTTCCATTCCTCATTGCTTCTGATCGTCTGTCAAAAAATGTGACAAACCGCGAACAAATCTTTCTCTTTACCAAATTCTCCCTCAAAATCTGGTGCACCGAGCCATGGCTTCCTGTGATCTATATAGGGCTGTCCAAACGGCGATGAAAACGCGAATAGGAAGAACTTAAGTTTTCTCCCGCTGCGACAATTTGGCGCTGACGAAGGGAACGAAGTTAAAGGGCTAGTTCATTAGATAAACATTATAACGTGAGGTTGCATTTAGCTCTTAAAAATTATTTTGTACTTACAAAAAATGAAAAACAACCGCAGAATTGTTTATATTACATGTTTTTGTAACAAAAATTCCTTGCAATATTTTCTTAACGTGAAAAAAAAAAATTGAACATAGATATTTTTACATGCACTTGAAAAAAACTAATAATGCTTCTATAATATACAAATATGCGTTTTGATAGTTTTCTAAATGCGTTTAAAAAATAAATGTTTTGAATTTATACTTAATTTGATTTGTTTGTGATTCGACAAAGAATTTATATACAAGTATCATTTAACAAGTTGGAAATTACACGTCAAACGTGAAAAAAGAGGTGCTATAGCTAGTTCTATAAATATTCAGATCTTGAGGATTTTCAATTCTGTAAAATGAATTATATCGTCTGCAGATTATTTTCTGAAATAAAATAAGTATCTCAGTCGCTTGACGTTTAAACCTCGGAAGCTCCTCTAACAAGAAAGCACCGATTTCTTTTTAAAGAATTCAAATTTCTTAATAAATATTTTTATTAATATCTGCTAAAGTTTTGATTCGATTTTCATAAAATTTGAAATGTCTCGACAAAATTCTGCAAAGAAAATATATCTTAAATTTCGAACCATTCGATTGGGTAGTTTTTGCGTTGTTATATGCGGACGGACGGACAGACAGACAGACGGACGGACGGACGGACAGACGGACGGATCAGACGACAATAGGTGCTACGTATTTATATAATTACGAACGCACCTAAAGAGCGGCAAATAGAAATGCTGAAACAGAAGATTTTTAGTTAAAAATGACAGATAAAAGGTTATCAATCGCATTGCATTTTAGAATGCATCATCTTAAACAATAAAATAAGTGTTTTATTCTATAAGAATCCTTTTAATAATTAACTATTTAGCAAGTGTTTAATTACAGATTTTGTAATATATCAATTTTAGTATGAAACTACTTCAGCACTCCACTACTTAAGGGTCATTTTTTTCAGCTCAGATTTTCACCAAAATATTTTGGAAGCTCAACTAGATTTATTTTTTACTTTTTTAAAATAAATGTATGGGTTACAATTGATAGCAGTGTAAGCAAGCTGTTACACATAAGTTAATTTATACTTATCCTTTTAGTTAACACCTATACAGTTTTAAACTGAAAATTCATCCACAAAATAAAAAATATTTCAAAACTCTCATTTTCTTTCTGTTGCAATTGTGGGTTTTTAGTAATGATAAATAAATTAAGCTTTCATCCAAATTCTTCCTCTCCCCCCACCCCCCAAGCCAAAAACCCCTATTTTTTCTTTTTTTGCATCATTTCTCAAAGACATCGGTTTATTACTCGCTATATTACAAACTACTGTAAAAAGTAGCGACTACTGTAGTTTCGCTACTTGTAGTGTACTATTTCCGACCCCTGATTCTTAAATATATCAGAAAAACTTCCCTTTCCAATTCGATATTACAGTTACATTTCATTAAGCAATATGATAAAGAGGTTATCTGATGTAAGTAATCAGAAAATGCAAATATCCTTTGAAAATATCCTTTGAAAAGTCTTTTGAAAATATCTTATAGTAATGAAAATGTATAGAAATGTAATCATATTTTCTATAAAACTCTGTAATTAAAACACACATTTCATTTGACAATATTACAATTTATTCACAAAATAATTACAAACAAAAATAATAAAAATGAATTATGTTTTCCCTATATGCTTGATACTATAAATTAAATATATATTTACATTACGCCAAAAATAGAGTATATTAGAATAATGGCATTTCTAGAATATTTTATTTTATTTATTTTATTAATTAATTAATTAATTATTTTTTTGGGGGGGGGATACAGAAAATAAAAACACAGAGTCATAAAGACACTTATTTAAATATATAATTTGTTTTATTAACACAAGAAAACACAACTTCTCGGATTAAAAATAGTAAAAAATTATATATCTCATTATTTTTAATTCAATTATTTCACACACCCTCAAGTAACATATCTAATCAAAATATTTTTAAAGCATATATATTATGCAAAAGCAGTTCAAAATATGTGGAATCCATCACTTTTTATTATCCCTCAAAACAATGTGTTTTTTTTCTTGATAAACAGGCATGACAATTATAAAAAAACATTATGCAAAAAAAGTATTTATATTATTCTTTTTTTTTTAATATTAATTCTTCTTACCAATCAACTTCAGCGATCTGAATCGTATTAAGATGCCTTTTATTTACATTCTACAGAAATAAAATAAATACATATATAATTTTCTATTTTATTTATTTATTTTTTGAAACAGGGAATTTTAATCTCACGAATGTTACACTGGAAAGGTACTAAATTAAAAGATTAAATTAAATTTATGTTACTTACAAGAAATTTAATATTCTACAGAAAACTCAGTATTCTGGAAATGTATATAGCGAAAAATAAATTAGTGTATAGTTATATATTTTTGGACAGTTTAAAAATTAAAGGGCTTTAGCATATGTTTACAATGGAAATATACTGGGAACGAGTGCATGAGGGCAGCGCTCGTAGTGGAGGAAAGATTAACTACTGCTTTTCGCGTTTTTCGGCGTTTCGTTTGGACAGCCGTATAGAGATCGCAGGAAGCCATGACCGAGCCCTTGTCCATATTTAACTCGTCCGCAAGCATCCTAAGGGTCTTTCTGCGATCCACAGTCACTTGAAAAACTTAAACTGAGAATTGTACGCAAAATAAGATTTTAAAAAAAGGAAAATAAAAGACTTGGCTTAAAAAGCTGATGGTGAAGCCTCTGATCTGCAGATTTACTAGTCATAAATTTCCTTTATCATATAACTGCACTGTTAAATTCAAACCCGGAGAAATGTTAGTTACCTTATAATGACACATAAAAGAAATTCTGCCCTTTTCTTTGGGGGGTGAGAGAGGGGATTAGTCTGTGGTTACGAATTATTTTTAAGTATTTAAAGCTATCATAAAACAGCTTATTTCTTGAATTCAAAGTTCAACTCGAAGAAATTAACATAGCAATGCAGTGAAAAATATTAAATAATATTACTTTTAAAATTTTCTGGTAGCACTGAGATTTTTTAAGAATTTCCCCAATATAAATTAGAAAATAAATTATCAATCATTATTAAAAGTCAACCAATAAATTTGGCACTGTATTTACTTCCATTTGTATTTAATTTCTTCATTTATATATTGACCAGATGACCCGGGAATAACTTAAATGTTTAAAATTTTAAACATGTAAAAAATGTTATCTGTATCTTGAAAAAATAAAGATAAATGAAACAGACAAAGAAAAAAAAAAGAATTTTGCAATATTTTCGGGGTTATAAATCGTTAATACAGGATTCATTATAATAGAGGCCCTCTCTATAACGGGACACTATGTACTTTGCCCCTATGAATCATTAATATGGCGATCACTAAAACGGAATCCTTTGCGCCGCATAAATCCTTAAAACGAAATTCACTGTAACGGACGCCCTTCGTATGTGATTAATATTATAACGTGCGTACAAACCGTTATAACAACAATCTTTTTAACTGGATCCCTTCGTTAATACAGGAAATCGTAAAAATAACTTTATAAAAATAAATGATTTTGCTGTAACTTTCGTAAAAATGGGACAATCGCCATGAAATTTAAATATGATTTTACCAGAATTTCAGATTTAAAAAATAAGTTTTCTTTACGTATTTTATAAGAGAATTGTTTTTCCCAAATTCTGGCAGTTAGGGATTCAAATTAAGAGTAATTCCATATAAGAATCACACAGAATCAGTGGGTCTGTGATTAAATGGTAAACAGATTCTTGTGATTTTTTTTCTCAGTGAGATGACCATTAGAAAGAAAGAAATCCAGAATATTAATGCTGTGGGACCATTGGTTTTGATTTGGTGGGGGTCAAAAGTCAGTGCCCCGCCTGAAAAGTTCAAATTTTATGTTTTGCATAGTATTTCTCAGAGTATGCATTAAAGTTATTCCACAAAACAAATTACATGGGTGTATTATATAAGGTTGGCCATTTGCTATTCAAGAATAAAAATTATGGGATATCATATGTGTAATGCAGTGAGGATGGCCGCAAAAATTGAATTTTTTTCGAAATTTCACTATAGTTTTGACACATGTAGCGCTTTGCATTGAAATCATCCCATCATTTTTAACTGCTGTATGCTTCCCTATGGTGAAATGAAACACATAAAAGTAGGCCTCATCACGGGTAAACTTTAATGCATTCCAAAATTTTATGTCAAATTTCCAAAAAAACGTATTTTTGCCTATTTTAAGTGAGGTATACCAGACATGCATTAAAGTCAGAAGCCTGTAAAATACTAATAGAAATGTAGAATAACTATTCACCATTCAAAATCACCAAACAGAATCATGGGCACTAAAGCAGTTTATGTAATGAAAATCGCATTGTAATATAATTAGGAACTACGCTTCCCACGACCATAGCCTTCAATCATTGCCAAGAATAAAAACACTTCACAATTATTTCTGAAATGCATATATTTTTTATTTTAACATGAATTTCCACATGTATAACAATAAATATTTTTAATATGTTTTTGTTACAGGCAGTGAAGATGTTTTAACCCTTTAACGGATAAAGGACCCTCTAACGGATGAAATAAGTGATTGACACCGGAAATTATGAACAAATTTATTTGTATATAAATATACAAAAAAATTTGTCAGTAATTTCCGTATCAATAATTTATTTCAACATCTTGGCAATTGAGGCAAAAATGTTTTTTTTGGAAATTTGGCATAAAGTTTTGGAATGCATTAAAGTTTGCCCGCGGTGGGGCCTACTTTTCTGTGTTTCATTTCCCCATAGGAAAGCATACAGCAGTTAAAAATGATGGGGTGATTTCAATGCAAAGAGCTACATGTGTCAAAACTATAGTGAAATTTCGAAAAAAATTCAATTTTTGTGGCCATCTAGCTCATTGCATTACACGTATCCCATATTTTTTATTCTTGAATAGCAATGGGTCAACCTTACATAATACAGCCATGTAATTTGTTTTGTGGGATAACTTCAATGCATACTGTGAGAAATACTATGCAAAACATAAAATTTGAACTTTTCAGGCGGGCACTGACTTTTGACCCCCCACCAAATCAAAATCAATGGTCCCACAGCATTAATATTCTGGATTTCTTTCTTTCTAATGGTCATCTCACTGAGTAAAAAAAAAAATCACATGAATCTGTTTACCATTTAATCACAGCCTGAGTGACTCTTAAATGGAATGACTCTTAAGTGGTAAAAATAGTACCATCACCCTTCAAAGGATTAAAGTGAATGCGATTAACAATAAAAGGTTGCCACGAGGTTACCTTTTTAGTTCATCATGAATATCAATTTCTTGAATAAGGATAAGAAAATTCTCTTACCTTTTCTAAAGGTGCTTTCACCTGGTAATTTATCCAGTGTACGTTGTAAGCCATAGATCTATTTATATTATTGCTTGTATTGATATATATCCTTAAAGTATTGGTATCCAAGGTTTACCACTGCACAAACATCTATAGCTGAAAACTAAATAATTAGATTAGTATTTTTAAAACAAATAATTTTAATCTTGGACGTATATATTTTTGATTATAAAAATACTTGTATATAACAATGATTACATTTAACAATTAAATTTAGGTTTAAAGTATAAAGCATTATATAGTATAATAACATATTATATCTAAGCTCAGAGGCTCACGTAAGTTCTCGGTTACATTTTTATTAGGACAAGTATAAAAGTCATAAGTTCAGAAATTGAGAGTTTTTTACTTTCGTCATTCTTACGTCAGTGGAATTACACATTGCAAGGTTTCCCCGTAAAAATGTAATCAGTCAATTAAGTTCTTTATTTCTTGTTATAATCATTGTTCCTGTATCTTCAGCATATTTCACAAATAACAGTTTATCAATGTAGAGTGGTTTTCTTAATCATTTGTCTGACGTTGAGTGCTATTAATCTTTTATAATTTGTTTTCGCTATGCGACGAAGAATGAGTTTTTTCTTCTTTTGATTATCAAGTTCTTTTATATTCTTTATTTCAGTAGGAAATGAAAAAATATTTTTTTAACGTTAATTTCGCGGATGAGGTTAATATTACTAAAAAAACTACCATGCGATAAGTAACAAGAACGAAAAATCATGCGTCAAGCATAGAATATGTACCACTTTCCACCACTACATAAATAATTTTACAAATATTTACCGTTTAATAAGGTGAAAGATAAGTAAGCAAACAATTTGGAAAACGCACAATATATTTAGAATCCAATTTTAGGAATTACCAACACTATTTGGAAGAAACTTTTGTGCAGCCCTGTATAGGATCTGTAGATTTGTATATATACTACATAGAATGCTAAATTTTAGTTCCGTTAGAAAACGCATAGCACAGTTTAAAATTCCCCTTCTGGAATTTGCGTCCATAAACGGAAATGTATTAGAGAACTTTTGTGCTGGTCCTGTATATAATCTATACACTCTAAAATTGGAAGGAGTGAGAAGTTGACTCTTTGGAAGAGTGAGAGGCATTTTCACTCTTTTAGGAGTGAATTTTATAAATATGCACTCTTTAAAGAGTGGAACTTTCCACTCTCTAGAAAAGAGTGAAATATCTCACTCCGTTGTCGAGAGTGACTGTTCACTCCGTTGACAAGAGTGAGATATTTCACTCCGTTGAAGAGTGAGGAAAAACAGTTTTTTCCAATAAAATCACAAGATGGCGCCAGCTGACGGATGAGAATCCGAGTAATCTCCGTTATCGAAACGAAACACCTAAAATGAAATCCTTTATATATAGTAGCACGATTTAAAAAAAAACTGAAAAAGGCATTGAAATAATAAATGAATCGATAGAATTATGGACAGGAAATATATTTTATGCTTTACAAATTGCAGGATTTGCCAATGCTAAGAAAAGTGCAGGGAAAATAAATAGTTGAAGTAAATTTATGCTTAGCTGCAACACCATTTTGCTTCTATTTTATAAACAGAAATTTAATATCTCTGAATGCTAATTGTTTTCCTCTTTATTTAAATAACCTATTCTACATATTTTATATCATTTCTAACCTCTTTATGAATATAAACAAAATATAACTATACAGATTAAATTTTCTGTTATTTTTAGCACGTTTGAAATTAACATAAGAGAAATGAAAAACGTTGCATTTAATCACTGATTTTATAACATTTATTATAGAAAAAAAAAAGAGTATAAATGTGTCGGAAATAATCTTAAGAAAAATTTAACAGCTATAATTTAAGAAAAAAAAAACGTTTTTTACCCTGACTAAAATTTCCCCCCTAAAAATTAGTTTTGAAAAGTAAATTTGGGGGCCCCTTTGTATTTCAGTGAGTAAACTTCGGCTTCACGGGGGCCTATTTGGTAAACAGGCTCTGGGCCTCGGACAATCTTAATCGGGCTCTAATTTGGAAACATTATTAGCAAGAAAAAAATGAATGAATAAATAAATAACTGCTTTGTTGTAACGGAATTTTTGTCATAGCGGAAATGTACAGACGGGTGTTCGCACATTTTTTAGACGATTTCGGCGTTGTTGTTTTTAACGTTTAAAATATGAATATTGCTTTCTGAAATAATCTGTATGATAATCTTGTTTCTTGATTCTAATTCTGCATAATGCTTTCGATGGATATCGATGGATGTTTTCGATGCAAGATAAATTTGCGATAGTCATAAATCCTTACTTGAAACTTCGTTTTCCGCCTTGAAATGGGCTCTTTTTTTCCCTGTTTTTTTTTTTTTTTTCATCTGATATCTTTTTACTATGTATATGTACTGATGTTTGGAATAGCACTTTCCAATCAATTGTTATGTTTATTTCGCACTAAAAAGTTTTTATATTATGCGCTTTGCAATCATTTTAGACTGTGGAATTAGCATACTTCTGTTCGGAAGAAGAAAAAAAAAAAAACGCAACGCATCACAGCTTTTTTAGCATGCGCAATCTTGAAATAAGAATAAATTTGAAAGTATCAGACGATAATATAAATTACACATAATAAGTTGTTGTCAGAATTTTTTCCTCTAAAAGAATTCCATCTTTTTAAATAATTTATCAAATTTGTCTAAAAAATGTGCGAACAGTCTCTGTATTATACGATACAAAAAAAAGGTTTCAGTTTCTTATTTACACAATTGAGAAACACCGTAGATATTTATGATTTCTACACAAATTTAATAAGTGTGTTCGAATATCACAAAAGAAACAAAGCTAAAATAATGTAATAAGAGCTTTTTAAATTGTAAGCGGCTGTAGCAAGCTGTAGGTACCAGTTCTCGTCCGAGCGCAGAAGTCAAGCAGCAGCGAGCTCGGTTACTAGTTGGGAGGGTGACCGCCTACGAACAAGCGTGTGTAAAAAATGAGTTTCTCTTTTATTCAAGAATTTTAGTCACTCCTGAAAGAGTGACTATTTACTCCTTTCAGGGGTGAAAAAACTCACTCCTGAAAGAGTGAGTATTCACTCTTTCAGGGAGTCAAGAATTTCACTTTTTCCTAGAGTGAATAGTCACTCTAAAGAGGTTGGGCAAATTTTGACTCTGCGATAGAGTGAATATCCACTCCTCCGGAGTGAATACTCACCCTTTCTTATTTAGAGTGTAGTATTTATACACACCAAGTAACAGACAAATAATGCGTTAAATTTAAAAACGCGTTTAGCAACTGAAAAAGACCTTCCAGCAATTATTTATAGACAGTACCTAATTCCTTTGTGTGTCCCCGTAAATGAGCGATCAATCCTTTACACACAATATTCTATAGTTACCCGATTGTAAAGCACCTGAGTGATTGCATAAAAACATATGTAAATTTCTATATGTTTGAAAAAATTAAACATTATCAAAATAACCGCAAACGATTTTTCTCCATAGAATGGAATTTAAATAGGAATTCTTTTGAGTGTCCCTGTAAAGGAATTATAAGTGCTATGCACATCCTATTCTATGGTAAGCCTCTTGTAGTACATCTCAGTGATATATATCAATTTCAATATGTGCTAAATTGCGTAACATCATTAAAATAAGTCGCAAGTGATTTTTCCCCATAGACCGTCATGTAAGGGAATTAGCTTGAGTGTCCCTGTAAAAAACTATAAGTGCTACACACTTCATTTTCAATACCGAGGATGACATAGTAAGCCTCAATAACATATATCCATTACATGACAATCAGAATATATTTACGTGAGTTACAGCACGAATAGGTAGATGGCATATAGACAAACAGACAAACCAAATTCATAAACACAACTATTTTGGAAAGTGTTAAAAATTAGTGCGATAAGGTAAGATATAAACGCTTAAAGTCGGTTTTACTTTTATCTTAAAATTTACTTGTTCCAACTATTTTTTCTCATTTTATTTCATGTATCCATGTGAGTCTTGATTTCTTGACAAAATATCCTGCGTAGTGTATGTCTCTATTCAAATTATTAACATTACATTTTTCGTATACAACGGGTTTTTCGTGAAATGTTTGCCAACATTTATTATTTTTGTCTATAACTACTGTCTTTTTCTGTCTAATTTAAAGCAACGAGCACGACTTTCCGCAATGGGCCACATAAAAATTACACTCCATCACAATTTTTTTTTTTAATTCGAAAAGACTTATACTATACGCACAAAAGCGAAGAATATTCTATATAATGGTTATTAGGAATAAAAATTTTAGGTTTAATCACGTTTTGTCAATCAAAAGTAAGGAATTTTGATATTTCATTGAATATTATTAATAATAAGGATTCTTTTATAAAATATATATTTTTTTAATTTTAAAACCTATATTACACAAAATTTACAACTACCATGACAAATTAGGAAGTAATGCTAATAGGGAATAAAAGAAAATAATTATAGAAGTAGGAAAATGAAAAATTGCTTTTAGTATTTACTATCAGTAACTAAACTTTACTACTATTGTTTTTAGGTATATTTATTACTATTATTTAATATTAGTGTTAGAATTACTACTACGTATTATGGATATTATTTAGGTATTCTTATCGGTATTCTTTAGGTATTCTATATTTGTTATTATGCATCAGCATTAGAAATTACTTGTATTAAATATTAGTATATACAGGGTGTCCGAAAAGTTTGGAAACGGCCGAATAACTCGATAAATATACATCGGATTGAAAAACGGAAAATATGTGTTCAATATTTTTAAAAATCTATTTAAGAATATCAAACTTGCACCACCAACTATGCCCCCTGGTGGGGGGGGGAGAAGGGGACAATTTTGAAATCTTAAATCATAACTACTCTTTTTTTTAATACAGATTCGGATTCTTCGTGAAAAAATGTGTAACTTTTGTGTTGAGAATTTTCTTCGGAAAATCGTAGATGGCGCTGTAATCGAGTAAAATGCAGTGAGAATCGTTTCCATTGAAAAGTCTGGAAACGATTGAATAACTCGAAAAATATACATCGGATTCAAAAACGGAAAAATACATGTTCAATATTTTACAAAAATGGAATATAAACACAAACAGACAAAACATTTTTCTGAAATAATGTAATAAGCAAATTATACGCCCATAGCCGGGATTCATGTTTAAAAGAAAACCACCCGTCTTGAATGTGTTAAAATAACTCTAAAATATTTACGCTAGCAAGCCTCGGAGCGGTCTCTTAAAAAAGGGACCTAAGCAAAATTTAAACCACCACTATTTTTATACGAAAATTTTCCTTTTAGATTCATCTTGCAAATTTTTTTTTCGTGATAAGGTTTTTCTTGTAATTGTTGTAGTAATCTACCGCGAAATTAATTTAAAAAAATTAGTGGTGTCAAAAGAAAAGAGAGTTCGGGCCGAGACCTGCTTACCAGGAAACCACGCCGTTAGTGTAATAATGAAAAAAAATCTAATCTAAATAAGCAGCAATCGAAAGAACATCGAGATATAAAGTCTTAAAATTTGCTAATTTAATGATTTAATAAGATTGAGGGAGGAGTCATTACGTTTTCATCAAACTCCAGTCACTTGCCCATGTCACTTGTCTAGTTTAGTGCGCCGCAATACTCCGACATGATTCGGTATGCTTGGTACAAGTCTGGATTAGTGCAAACTGGGCCACTTTCATTTGAAATGCCCTCGAAATTTTGTTTTTCGCAGGATATGGACCATTGTAATCATTACGTTAGAATTAAGTTCATGAAATGTTCTTGGTCCCACTATTTTCTATGCTTCAATCACTTTTTGGTTCAGTAACATATTTGTTATAGTATTTTTTTTTCAGGGATTCTTTCATTTTTATATTACTATATCTAAATATGATTTGTATATATTAACCACGCCTTTTCTCCCTAAATTAAACAAATAAATTAGCAAACTTTAAGACTTTATATCGAGGAGACGAGGGCAAATGATTATGTGTTAAAAGACACATTTCACTATGCTCTTTCGATTGCTGCTTACTTAGATTTTCTTTATTATTACACTATGGCGTGGTTTCCTGGAAAGATGAACAAGATACGTGTGTACTTACATGTGTAACTTTCTTTTGTTTCTTATCTTGTATTTCTTTCTTTCTTTTTTTAAAAAAATAATTTCGAAATCTTTCCAAAATCTTTCAAATAATATTGGTTGGTAATTCGATTTATGAGCGTGTAATGCTAAAGAAAACTCTAGCAAAGTATTCCAACATAAAATTCTACATTATCCTTAGATTACAATTACATTAAATTTTATCAATATATTTTCATATTTCTGACATTTTATATTTTAATCATCTGTTTTATAAAATCATCCTTATTCCAATATTCCGAATCTACTTCACGAATTTAAAAAAATTTAAATTTATTTAAAAATTTTATTCAAATATGAAAATTAAATTTCGAAGTCATACAACGACAAAGAAAGATAAAAAGTTTTCCAGTTTTTTCTCGAAGGAATAGGAAGAAATTTTCCTAGAGAAAATGGAAAGTTATTTTAAAGAATTGCTAAAGAAGAACAATTCTTGTTTTTGTTTAATTTCATTCCCTAGTTAATTTTTTTTGACGTAAAATTGAATAGCTATGAAAAATTAATTATATTTAAAAGTTTTTGATATTTCCACTTATTTTTATTATTAGCAATTCTATTGCGGAATACTGCTTGATAAGTTGTTTTCGTAATGCATTACGAAAACAACTTATTTAAAAAGTCTTAAAAATTTGCATTATCGTCACCGACATATTTCTAAAAAACGGAAAAGCTTTTAATATTGAAATAAAAGTCACTTTTAATCAACAGACTTGCTTATTACTTTCAACTGCCCGAAAAAGGTGATTTACGATAACAAATATCTTCGTTGTAAAAGCGTTGCTGTAATGTTGTACATTAGAAATATAGAAAGTCCTCTTTGCTTTACTTTAGCTGAAATTATTAATATTTGGACTCATTTATTTTGTTTACATCTCTAAAATATTTTCTACTAGCTTAGCCGTGATAATAATCTTGCATATACCTAAAATCAGGGTTCAATGATATTATCTTTTTATATGAAAATCTTTTTTAAACGAACCTAACGTTGAGGTCTCCCCTACCTTCGGCAGCATGCAAATAGTAATTAACAAATTCGTTTGAAGGATAATTTACGGAAAAAAAATGCCTCAAAAAATTTTTTTTGTTAAATATTTCGCATTTTACTGTATAAAAGTTGTTTAGAAATGACTTTCTTGAGATCATCGAAACATTGATTGAACCAACCAGATTGCATTAAAAATATGAAGTTCATTCGAACGTTTAAATAGAATTATTAATGTTATTTAAGAAATTCTTGGATTTAAAATAATTTTACAAATAAAAAACAAACAAACATGTACCATATTTTCGCGCGTATGCGCCTTAGTTAAGTCTTTTTCAAACCGCAAATTTTATTGAAAATAAGAAGCCAAATAAGTGCTAAGCAGAAGTAAGTCACATTTTATTTAAAATAAATTCTGGTAGGAAATCGAATTGTCAGAAGTGAGGCGTATATGCGCGAAATTACGGTATTTTATAACATTATTATTGCCTAATTCCGAGTTATTCACGATTTCGAAAAGCGTTTTTTAACTTTACAAATATGAAAAAACAATGCATTCTTGAGACTTAAAGAAGCATTTATACAAACAAAGTTTATTTTGCTGCACTGATTTTTGAAAATGTTTCTGAGTAGTTTTCATAGTGGATCAATACGTTTTCTCAGTCGGAATAACGGTTTTTAGGATGTTATTAATTGTAAATCAATATTTTCAGAGGAGTAACTGAATTTGAATTTATACATGTCAGAGGAATAATAATTTTAATGTCGATGCAGTTAATTTATCGTTTTTGTTTGTAAAACATGTTTGTTGAATATGAAAATGTTTACTTGAGAATGCAGAGCATTCTGAACAACCATATTACAGTTTGATAAAACTTATTAATAAACTATAAAATGCAGATTGTTCACAAATGATTATCCCGGTTTCCTTACCTTATAACTTTTGATTCAAGACTAGGGCGAAAAATATTATTTCACTAGCTGTTACCCGTGACTTCGTTCACGCAACATTAAGAGCCTACACTAGTCACGCGAAAAAACGCTCACGCTAATGTTAAGTCTATGGGAAGGTTATCGCGCGATTTCTCGCTCACATTTTAATATTTTTAAATGATTTTTTTTTGCATAGCATAGCTGGGGGCGATCTCTAACGTTGTTAGTTTTTACTTTTTTGGTTTTGGTTACAGTTGGTTAATTATTTGCAAAGTATTGAAATAATTTAAAAGTATTTGACTCATTTATTAGTACTCTCAACGTATCTCAAAACAGGCTTCGTAAAATTCATTATAGGTTTTTAAATAAATTTTCGTCTGGAATGTTGAAAATAGAACCACATACACCATTATAATGAAATATGGGAGGGCGCTGGTTAACCAAAACTATAGCATATTCAAGCGTTGGATGCCTCTACTGTCCCCTTGTATAAAAGTGCTCTTGTGGCCACCAGGAGAGCGGGGACATCTACATTTAGTAGAAGCAGCAATCTGCATTGCTGAGAAAATCACAGGGTTTCATTTTCTGGACTTTAAAAGAGGCTATAAGCTACAAAATGGATAGAAAGATAAGGATATGTTTATTGCTTGTCACTCACGGTTTAATTTACGCCGGAGCCCAGATCCGGTACTTCTCTGTTTTTAGTAACTATTTAAATATTGGCCAGAATTCACCGTAGCTCATAAACACTGCGCTCCGGAGCCCAGAGCAATAACGCTTCCGAAAAACAAATCCTAAATGGTCCTTTCCTCTTCCTCCCATCTCCAATCTTTTACCTTCTTTTGTATCAAAACACTCATATGTGACGTAATATGTCGCAGACGTAAGAGATGGAGATGAAACAGGCTCAATTTTTATATTAGTCTTCGGGTTTGGGCAGGCTCGAGCTCAATCTTTCTTAAATTCAAAATTTTATTTAATTCCATTTCAAATCATTTTAATGCTATTTTTATCTGAATAAAGAGTGATCAGAAATAGTCTTTTTCTATTCTGCATAGCTGCGAACTATTCATTTTGTATTAATACTATTTCCGAATAATAATCCTGAGCTATTGAATCGCAGAATTATGTGATTCATTAACATTAAGATTAGGAAAAGGTTTCTATTTGGAAGTAGTCATAACTAAAAAGTGGAATCGTTGATAGCTAAGTATACACAGATATATTTAAAATTTTTATCTTGCTAAATTAAAAAAAACAATGCTTTGAAAATAATGTATGAAATATAAATATGCAGATTGGGGATGGAGCGGGGGGTACGCTACGGGTGTTAGTACTGCAGAATATAAGGGCTCCGGTACTTTTTCCCTTAGAAATTAAGCCCTGTTGTCACTACTGTACCCTACTTAAATTATCCTTATTTTTATTCATTTATGATGTTGTCCTGATGTAAATTACTTTTGCTTAGTTCAAAATGTCATATTACAGTCTCACTGAGATTAACGTACTGTGTGCACAGAAACAAATTTATTACTTTTATCACTACTGTCCCTTTTCAATGAAATTATGTACATTAACTTGGGATAAATTAGAACTGCTAAATTTCAACTGCATTAAATAAGCTATTTCACATGTTACAATGCGAAATAGCTTTAATGTTTTCTTTAAAAACATGATATTTCTTATGGAAAAATTTGTGTTGTTTATTTGAGCAAATTTGACTGAATTTTACTTATAAGAAAACACTGGTGTACCCCCCTTTTTTCGACTGTGTTTTTTCCTCATCTGTAGCCACCCTGTATAAAATAATGTTTTTAAAGTTTATGCCGAAATATTGTGTATTACTCACCCAGCCTTATATTTTAAACGATTTTTCATTATAAATACATAACTTTTATTTTTCACTAAGTTATACAGTGAAATTACCCACTTATTGGAGAATCGCCCATATATAAATACACATTTCAATAACAAAAATTATAAATTTAATTATATTAAAATAAATTTTCTATCTCGTACCACCTTAATCATAAAAGTAATAAATATAAAACTTTAACAGTCAGAACAAAAGTTTTAATTAAATTAATTTATGAAAAGGTAGCTCTTTCCTTAATTTCCACAAGCCAGTGTTTCTAAAAATACTTGAATTAAGTTTAAATAATGTTTCTCTAGAATGCTTATTATCATACCTCCGAAAAATAGTATAGATACATTTTACTTATGTTTCTGGTATTTTCATGCCATTGTTGAAATATTTTAAAACCATTTTAATTATTTGTACTCTAATGATTGTAATTAATCTTAAAGTAACATTCAAGAGTTTGATTTTAATTAAAAGACAGGTTTATTAAGCATATTTTGTAAAGAATTATTGCATAAGCAAGTGCGATTGCTGTTGAAATAGGATCTTTCGTTATTTGTAGTTTCTGTATACAATAGTTTGAAACATTGTATCATATTTGAAGTGTGTCTTGCATTTAGCAAATGTTATACTTTATAATTATGATTTTTCTTTTAATTTATTATGGTGTTACTCTTTTTGTATGACTTTTGATATTAGACTTTATAATTATTATTAGTTAGACTTGATTTAAACAAGCACGACATTACAATGAATTCTACGAAGTGTTATAAAATAGAAACAAAATACAGAAAAGAAAGTGTCCAAACACACTGATTTTTAGCACTTTCCAACCTAGTTGAAAAGTGCTTATGACTTCGGTTTGTCTGGCCGTCTGCCGTCTGTCCGTGCTCTAACTCCCGTAAATAGGCTCGGATTGCTCTGTAATTTTTATATGTTATTGTCGTTATCTATAGCATGTTCCCTATTTCAACGGAAGTGTGTAGCACTTATAGTTTTTTTACAGGGACACTCAAAAGAATTCCGTTACATTGCGGTCTATGGGGAAAATCATTTGCGGTTTATTTAAATAATGTTTCACTATTTTAAACGAATTGTAATTTATATATATTACTAAGGTGCATTAGAAGAAGCTTAATATGGAACAGGGTGTGCATAGCACTTATAGTTACTTTACAGGGACAGTAAAAATAATTCCATTACATTACGTCTATGGAGAAAAATCGTCTGCGGTTTATTTAAATAATGTTTCACTATTTTAAACGCATTGAAATTTATATAGATCACTAAGGTGCATTACAAGAGACTTACTACGAAATATTGTGTGTATAGCAGTCATCGTTCATTTACAGGGACACGCAAAAGAATTATCTACTGTCTGTTAACAATAATTCCTGGAAGTGCGTTTTAAGTTATTGAACGCGATTTTAATTTTAACTTGCTTTTTGTCTATTACGTGGTGTGTATAAATTCTGTAGATCCTATACAGGGCAGCACAAAAGTCGCGAACACATTTCTGTTTATTGACAAACTCCAGACGGAGAATTTTAAACTGTGCTACGCGTTTCCTAACTGAACTAAAATTATCATCCTATGTAGTATATATACAAATCTATAGATCCTATACAGGGCTGAATAAAAGTATTCGGATATTTTTCCGAATATTGTATATGTTGGAAATTCCTGAAATTATGTTTTTAAATATGTTATGCGTTTTCTAAATTGTTTACTTAGATGTTAGCTTTTAGCTTATTAAACGGTATGATTTGTAAAATTATTTTGGAAGCGTTGGGAAGTGCTATATAATCTATGCTTGACGCATGATTTTTCGTTCTTGTTTTTTCATTCTGCGATTGGAAAATTCATTTTTTTATTTCGTTTTCATATGTACGCTAATTTGAAGAAAAAAAATTGGATATTATATTATACAGGGTTCTTTTGCCTTATGTAGTCAAAAACAAATTTCATGTTCAAATGAAGTCAATTCATGTCTGAAATGAAGAAAAAAACAATTGCCAATTGCTATGTTTATGCTTTAAATGTTAGAGGTATGTAACTTTCCCGTAATCAAATTGAGTTACAGTAAGTTACACTGCGTTCACGTTTTCTGTAATTAAAGTATAGTAATAAAACTAACACAATAAAACTAAAAAGTATAGTAGTAAATAATTAAAATAAATTACTTTATTTTGTTGTTTGTCCCTTAGTAGATTAGCTCAAAACTTTATGTTAGAGAAATTCATATAAATTAAATGAAGACGAGGTGAGGTAGAACCTATTGAAATTCGATGGAATAAAAACGTGTAAATATGTTCTCTTCAATCATCGTTTCAAAGTCATATCTTCTGGGGTGGGGGGGGGGAACTAAATATTTTTATGTAAAAATGGAGAAATTATTTACAGTACAATTATTATAAAATCTACAGATGTGGCAGAATTTTAATGTTTTCAATTGATAATTTCTTTGTACGGTTTCTTCGAACCTTTTCGATAATCACTGTCCCCTTTTCCACAATCGGAGTCCTTTCTCTCTTCTAAAGTGATATGATATATACAATGGATCTTTTAAAATAAATAAAATACAATTCCGAGCATAATACTCTCATGCAACACGAATTCAACCAATTCAACTTAACTTGATATTTAATTTATGTTCATCATAAAATGAAAATGTTTTTTCGTTAGCAGATTTCAGCTTAGTGTCAAAGTGCTATATCTTAATGGTAATCCTATCTTGTATGATTCATCTTTTTTTTTTCTATTTAATTTATTCTGGACAATAAATTACCAACTGAGTAACTTTGCCAGTAGTTACTTTTCATTATTGAAACAAACAGGTTTCATTGTCGGGATAGGTTTAAAATATAATTTATGCTTGAAAAATATTTTTTTTAAATCATAAAAAGGGAATAAATTGAACTACAATTTTCAAATAAATCTCATGTGAAGATGCATTTATTTCCTATTCTATGATCTAAAAATTGAAATTGTGCGATATTTCGAAGTTATGATGTTAGAGGGATAAAAGCGAAAGTGATAGCGCGAGTCGTTGACGCCATAGTTATACATTTATAAAAATGGCAAATTTATTTTAATAGTAGAATAGTAGACTACAATTGTTTGACGACGACAGAAAAAAATAGGACTCAGTCGCTGATAAGGAATGTTAAATGAACTTCAATAATATCAATCTTACATTTATTAACATTATCATCTCCAAAAACAATTATTATTTTAAACTTTTTTTTTTTTAACTGTAACATTATATCCATTAATCTTAATTTTTCTGAAATCCTTCACATTTCTGAATTTATTAAAAATTAAATTTCATTCATCTAATCTACAGCTTATTTCAAAAGAAAGTGATCAATTTCAGGTAATCAAGATAAATAATCAAGTTGAAGTAATCAATAAACGATCTAATTCTAACCTTTATAATTAAGAAATGGAAAATCTTCAAAAACAAAGTGATTTTGATACAATCATATCCAGTTTCGTTTTAGTTCTTTTCAATGTAAAAATACATTTCAAAATAAATATAACGTCTTTTTCACCGACGTAAAGCTTTCGCATGCATAATTTTGATTTATGTATGTTTTAATGGGCAATAAATTATTAATAAATATCAAAATGCAATAATCTGTGTTGTTTCCTTTTTCTTTGATACAACGGAGGGTAACTCAAATTCCTCATTTTGAAAAAATACATTAAAAACTTTTTCAGTAAAAAGTAAAATATAAAAGGGGAAATAGCTTATAAAATACCTAGTGGTGGTTTATATATAATGGAAGAACGATCAGTCATATAGTCAGTCAATAGTTATTAAAACTGGTTCAGTTGAAAGCCCAGGGCGGATGCGGAAAGAAACTGCCTATTTTAAATGCATATATAAAAGCTTTAATTCTAGCCTTTTTAGTTGCGAAATAAAAAGTCAACAAAATTACGTCATTATAACAAATTGAATTATTTTTTATTAAATATTTTGAGTTTCAATGAAAATATGCATTTCAAGCTTAATATAACTTCATTTTTATCTTCGTAAACTTTTCAAACGTACTTTTGCATATTTTTGATACGTGTGATAGTTTAACATGTGATTAAATTCATTTGTACAGTTAAGAAATGCAGAGCTGAAGATCGGATTTTATTTATTTTTAAACACATGATTTTGAATAAACATTAAGTAATATGATCAAAGAGTATAATTGATATCGTTCTAGGTACATATTTTTTAGATGTTTGTAAGTAACGTACCTAATGAAATCGTTATTAAAATAAAAAAATTAAATATATTTTCTTGTTTTTAGTTATATTCTGAAGAACTTTCTTTCACCCGATACATATTTTAAAACTTTAATTCCGCTGTGCAAATGCATCCATACACAGCAATATGGTGCTTAAACAGATAAAATATTACAGAAGTACAATTGTGAGAAGGAAATATGGAACTATTTCCTTCATAGATGGTTTATAATTAGTTGCAATCATAACATAACGATATTTTCCTAAAACAGTTCTTTTTAACATTCTACTGTATTCCTCTTAAATCTCTGAAATGCACTTGTAGGAATTCCTTTCTATTGTATTCGGAAATGTAGGTACATGTTTAGACTTTTTTTCTTTTACAACGTGACGGTATTTTGCTTTGAAATTGATCTTGAAAGATTTGTAAAGTCCGAAAAAATAGCCGTGTCTTCTGGAATTCCGCTGCAAGGTATTTTTTCTTGACATTCACGATCTTTTGTTTGTTCCAATAAATAATATATGTAATATTTTTCAAATAAAAGAATTTTGCAACTGAAAAAAAAAATGTTCTTTTGTTTCCGGTCATAAATTCAACTTACAATACTTTCAATTCAGTAAAAACAAACAAACAAACAAAAAAGTACGCTTAACTACATTTTTGTAACATGTATAATAAGATGTATTACAAGAGATTTAATGAGTGATTGTATGAAAAATTATGTATTACAGGGGATTTTTGAGCATACAGCAATGTGAAGATGTATCACCAATTTTAGCATCACCAATTAGTCGCTTGGCTTACGTTTAAATTACAGATTGTATTATGTGGGGCATTATGTTGTACATATTTGTATTATGCGATATCTAGGGAAATTACAAATAGCATTTTAGATGCAGTAAAAAAAGCAAGGTCATGCTACATCTTCAGAAACTTCGTTTAAATTAAAATAAATATGAAATTAAATCTCTTAATACCGTATTTTACGGCGTATAGTTCGCAAACAAAGATGTTTATACCCAGGAATTGTATTTAGAAATTAAAATAAAACATGTACGCAGAATCATCGCTCTGATTAATTATGGGAGTGGGTGAGAAAGACATTAAAGTTACCGAGTCAATTATTAGCGTTTGCCAAATGTGTCTATTTCACTATTAAGTATTACTAAGTGTTTAACTATTAAGTATTAGAATAAAACTTATTAAATCGGAAAATACCTATAAGGGATACCTGTTTTAAACGTAAACATATTATAGCCCGATGTGTGGAAGGGATACCATACAATTCTAAATTCTAAAATGAAGCCAAAAAACTGAATTTTATTTCCCTAGCGATTCCATTTTCAAAAGGTTTTACTGCATATACTTTTAAAAAAAAGGGAAAACTTTTCCAAAATTTCTCAACTGAGACTTGTGTTTTTGCCAATTAGGAAGAAATTCATCAACTTTTCGGTGAGAGGCCCTCCTTCTCTTAGCGTTGAGTCTGCATTCGATTTAGTAAACCACACTTTCTTAAATAAAATTTCTGTATCTAAACATGTTTGTCTGATCCGAGGATTTTACACCGGAAATTACGGTATTTCTAATTAAAAAGTAAGCTTCATCCGAAGTTTAAAAAAGAAATGGATTTATCTGAAAAAAATTTTTTTAGCCCTAGATTCCTTTCAAAACCAATAAAAATTAATAATTTAAAGAAAATGAAGGTTTAAAATAAACTGTAGTGTGAAGCGGCATATCTTCTAATGTTCTGTATTCTAATATCTTTTAATTAATTCTTTTAATAAACGTTTAATTCGAATAAAGTTTCTATTCAAAATTCACCCGGTGAAGTCATTAATTTTTCTTTTTGGAACTTCATTAAATAATTAATTTTATTAAAAAGCGTAAAATATTAATGAAAGTCCAATGCGAATTTATTTGGCAAAGGCATCTCAAAAGGGAAATTATATTCAAAATACTATTATTTAATTATTTAATTTTCATGCAAAAAATTTCATTAAAGTATGTTAAGAAAATTTAGATTTCCGGTAAATTAATTGAAACAAATCATTAATTATTATCTAAATTAAATGATTAAAATTTTTTAAGTATGCAAAAGAGACACCCTGAGTTTTATTTGAAATATTTGTTAAACTCATAACTTCAAAATTTCTGGCAATTTAAAAAATATATATATACACATACTTCGAACTAGATAATTTAATAAATAAAATGTTACATTCCTTCTATATAGTAGCTGTGTCTTTTCATTCATAGCATGAAATTTCTGGTTGAATTATGTTTATTTGACTCTAAAATAACTGGAACGTTTGCAGACGTGATTTAAATACTTCTTATCAGAGTTAAACCTTATTTGCCTGTAAGACATTGTGTTCTCTTTAACTTATGCAACAAATATTTCACTATTTTTATAGTGTTATCATATATGTTATCAACATTTCTCTTAATAAATTGATTTTAATAGTAAAAAGCAATCATATAATTGTGAAATAGGAAAAAAAACTGTCACATTCTTCCAAAACTTGCGTGATGAATTATAGTTGGATGTGCCAATCTCAAAACTTTTTTCTATATCTTACATGTTAAAATTTTAAAAAGCGTACTTAAAAAAAAATTATACATTTAAAAATCCGAAAATGCAGCATATCAGCGCCACCTGTTACATAATTTACACAAAAACCTAACCAGCACCAACTTATGTCAACGTCTAACTGTTGCGGAAATAGTGAAAAATGCAGCATAACAGTGCCACCTGTTAAGCGATTTACATCAAAAACGATTTCGATTAATCAAAAACGAAAATTACTATTTAATTAAAATAAAAAGTATAAAAACATTACAATTTAATTAGATTGGAAAAGTACAATTACTTATTCTCTTTTCTCAGTATTTCCCCTATCAATGTTACCTTACATTTCCATTATCTTAAGTTTTATAAATAAAAAATTTACTTTTCTTCATAAATAACAGAGAAAATTTGCATCCTATTAGATTAGTAATGTAGAATATTACTTATTTTTTCAAAATTATAGTAGCAACGTAATTTCATCTGTTTATCATTTTAACATTTACAACACCATTCTAACATTATCATGTAGAAATTAGAACAAATTACCATTTAAGAAGACTGGAAAGGTAAACTATTACATACTCTGTTTTCTCACAACTCTACCGTCAATTTAATATTTGCTTTTCATAATCCTAACATTTAAAAAATACATCTCTAGTAACTACAAGTGAAAATTATCATTTAATTAGATTACAAATACAGACTATTAAATTCATCTTACCAGATTTTTCCCCACCAACTTAACTTTATCGTGTTGAAATTTTGACATTTATAAAAACTAACTTTACTCCAATATAGGAAAGAAAGACGAAACATTTAATTGCAGACACATTCAATGCACAATATTGATTACTCGCAGCATTTTCCAATCAACTCTGTTTTACTTTTGTATTATCTTAACAAGCTAAAGACTATCAACGCAAAAACTATCTTTATTCTGCTTTATACATACCAGAAAATAATTACGATTTAATTACATTTATTGCATAGTAATGAAACATTTGAGGTATTTCCCCATTTCAATTACGATCAATGATGGATTAATTTTCTTTTGCAATTTAATGTCAGCGGTAGAAGTCAATTAGTTTTCGTCTTCCCCATATCTTAACAAGAAATGGAATTGAATTTGGTAATGCAAGTTGTTGGAAAAAAGGTGTTTTCTCATTTCTATTTCATGGTAGTTAGGGTAGAATATTTTGTTTGGTAAAAAATGGCTTAAAGTTCACAGGGGGTTGGCGTATTTGTTCAATTTCACTCGATAAAAGGATGCTGATAACATTGAATTTTACTTTCTATAAATTTGTACATTGCAAAAATATTACTCCTACAAATATTTAATTATTTCTAATAATTATATTTTTATCACTATTTTAAGATATCATTAGGTTTAAATAAGTGAGTAGAATTATATATATATATATATATATATTATACATGGTTAAGTTCTTAAATAAGCTTCTCCTCCTTTCATACCGTAACAAGAGCTTCCATCTCTGCTTATTTTTGAATACCACTATTTTCGAATACTAATCTTTCTTTTACTTAATCGCAGAATTAATTATGTTGAATAAAGCTAAATTTTCAATTTGAAAATAGTACTACTAAAAATTCCGTCAGGCCTGCCAAGTCTCCGGCTTTTTGGATACCAGTATTTTAGTACAGAAAATGTTGTTTTACTTAATTATAGCAGTCTGTGATTTGAAAGAACATTTTTCTCTAAAAAATTACTGGTGTGCAAAAAGCCGGAGACTTGGCAACTCCGAAATCCGGAAAGTTGGCAACTTTACATTTATGCAGTTTTAAAATAATCCTCTAGAACTTCACACTACAGCTCGGAATTCATTGATAAGCATTGGATTAACATTTGACAGTTTGGAAGTTGCATAGCACTTCTGATTTTTCTCTAATTTACTCTTTCCAATATTACGTACGTTAACTGTTACTTTACACATTACAAAAAAAAAAATATTTTTTTTTTTTTTTTTTTTTTTTTTTTTTTTTTTGCATTCACGAAATTCGTCCTGTTGTCGATTTCTGTACTTTAAAAAAGTTGATGAAGCATATGGGCACTTTTACGATTTTGGTGGCGTCAAATATACACAACGAGACAACATTCGACACCGACGACTATTTGATCGGAAATTTTGTCCCTTAAAGAGAGGTGTCTATTATTGGGAGGTACAGTTGAAAATATACATATTATCGTACTACATCCGTAAATACATAATGTAATTTAAAAGCCATCAAGAGATCCAAGAAAATAGAAGATTAAAATAAGAAAATAATAATTTAAAAGTTTGTATATGAATAAATTTGAAAATGCGTATTTATTTAAAATTGTTAATTATTATTAATTTACTACAGCAGGTCATTTACCATTAAAATTTTAAATAAATTTTAAGGAGTATATAAAACGCGTAAGTATTTACTTCCGTTTATTTAAAGTATTCAGTTAAAATACTTTTTATTGGAAATTTCGTTTGACGAAAATTATTTCCTACGTGCATATTAAGTTTACGAACTAAATTCAAACCTTTACTATCACCTATACTTAGAAAGCATGTATAAATGAAACAGGGATTTTGTGTCTCTGCAAATGTGATTCTGTAGTCTTCACAACGGCTAATTAAAACTATGCTACAGAAGTTTAAAAATAATAATAATAAAAAGAAAATTTTTAACAAGCTGTCATTCAATAGACTGTTTTATGAAAAATAAAATGAAATAGCTTTTTATTTGATTTATTAATTTTGAACAAGAGTCTTCGAGATAACTATTTCTGTAGCATAAATAGGGAGTCCCTTATTTAGAAGTAAATAAGGAGTGCATATTTAGAGGTTACACGACCTTTTATTTAAAAGCAGAGATGACAGACATATCTAACTATTTGAAAACAGTAAGAACGGAGGAAAATGTTCGTAAATTATTTTAGGTGTTACTGTATATACACAAATGAGTTGTAAATATCTTGTATTAAAAAGCAGAGATAAGATCTCGACAATACGATGGGCAGTTTCGCTTCCAAGAAATCTATATGCTTTGCACGTGCCTGAAAAGGTTCTATGACAGGCGAGTTTTTTTTTTTTTAAAGTTTAATTATAGCACAGTATCAGGCCATTTTATAAAAGCTTGTCACACGAACAAAACAAAATATGCATTGAAAAATAGTGGCGAAAAAAGTTCTGTTTAATTCAAATAAATAGTACACTTTAATTTTTCTGGTGTCAATGTAACAAAATAAAGTTGTTTTAGAAATATGTTTACCGACTAATGATAACTTTGCAATCAATGTTCTTTATTTTGGTAATAACCATCAGTGTTGAATTTAGCAGATTGTCCTGGAGAATCCAAATGTCCCTCCGGAAGATTTGTAATTTTTTTACACTTATGTAGTCTAGAAATGCTATTTCCTCCCGGAACCCAGTGTCCCCTACATACACACGGAGCTGCAGAAATCCCTCCCGGTCTGAATTCAACACTGGTTATAACGCTTTAAGCTTTATCTAGAAAAAAAAAATTGCAACTGCTCTGTTGCTAATGGTAATTTATTTAATTATGGATAAAAATATGGGAATTAGTTTGCGATATTTTGAAGATCTATTTTCACATGTTACGTTTTATTAATCGTGTAGAACAGAAACTTTAACCCCTTGCCTGTGACGCCCGAACTCGGTTCAGGCAGCGCAAATGCGCTAATTTTGAAATGCCCGACCTGAGTTCGGGCAAGAGAAAAATAAGTGTTTCAATTCCGTGAAGCCCGAACTCAATTCGTCCAATGCATACTATGTAATTTACCATTTTCCCAATAGATTGCAATACTTTCCCCGCGAAAAGTTTGTCAATTTTGCGCCATTTGTCGGATTTTTGTAATTTTGCAGTTCTTCCCACATTTCATTCAAACCACATTATGTTTGACAGGCAGGTATATACAATTTGTCGCAAGTTAAAAGTTTCTTTGCATTGTTTTTAAAGAGAAAAAAAATCCTTTTTGGCACATTTTTTTCAAATATTTTCCACATGCAAGGGGGTTAAAAGTATTCTGTTTATAAACAACTGAAATTGGCGCGTTGCCTGATTTTTTCTTACGAAAAAATGTACATTGTTTGGATCAAAAATAGACTTTCTTAAAAATTAGAATGTTTGTTTTAACCAATTACATTTTTTTTCGTTGCCTGTCAGAAATTTTTATTTATAAAAAAATTGTAAAATTACAGAATTATAGTATTACCAAGAATTAAAGGTGGCTGTCTGCCCATGATACGTACTATGATATATTTCCCCTATACCTTTTGGTTAATCATGTATCTTGAATCTTCTAAATCTGAAAGGATTCCAATTTAAAAATTACTTGAAATCCGAAAGACAAAAAAATAAATAGAAAATTATTAACCTTTAAAACATTTAAGGGGTCAGGTAACCTTAAAGTGTCAAAAATTCGATTTTTTTAAAAATTATTATTAGCTTATAACTAAATATGATTCTTTAGGAACATGCTAAAAGAGACCCCATGCAAAAATTAACTTTAGACGAGGAGTTATATCTAAAACAATCTGAGCCTTTTTTTTATATGATCAAGGGGTAGTTTGATCTTTGAAGTCAATTTTCTCAAAACGGCGATTTTGGGCATTGCGCGCACGATTTCTGAAAAAAGGATTGGTTAGAATTTCATGAAATTTTGATTGAGTGTCTTAACCATACAGATGCACAAAATTACCTTTTATTATGTTTCTCAAGAAACAAGTTTAGAATTCATGACTACTTTTGCATTAAGAAAAACTTGATATATCGAATTTCTTTAAATTTTGTTTTTCTCAGGATCTACACATTTTATTTTTTTCATCGTAGGTCATATTGAGAACACATTATATATGTACTCATTAAAAAAATGTTGGCTGGTTTTAGCAATTCAAATGTGAAAACTCATGCGTCAATCAATACATGCAAGAATAATTCTTTCGTAAAAAAAATTGTTATATTTTTAAATAAATTTAAAAGCTTTATATGGGTGTATAAATTTTTGGAGAATTTTAATTTATAAAATAAATCTTTATAATATGTATTTTAAATTTTATAATTCAAAGTTAATTAGTTACGAAGTTTCTGCAATTCTTATAGGGGTCCCCTTTTCATGTATTTTGTGAGTTCAAAGGTTACCTGCCCCCTTAAACACGTTAACCACCCTGTAATGTTTTTGTATTGTATAACGGAGAATTTTTATGTAAACATTGTTCTGGAAAAGACTTAAAATATTATATATTTTGGAAACTAATCTATTGATGTAAGCAGAGGTTGTACTTTTTTGGCCTAACATTCACGTGATTTTTACGAGTTTTTTCTTTTTCGGTTACAAAGAAATAAGATATATTTAAATATTTATATATATATTATATATATTTATAGATATATTTAAATTTTCGTGTGTAATAATAATAATAATATGCCATTTGTGACGGAGGGTACCTGCAGTTTACGCGCCGTGAACTTCGGGCGACCGTTTTCTCCGGTCAACATCTGCAACAAATATTGCTTTTCCAAATTATGAAAGGGAATTGAAATCTCTGGAGCTTAATCCAACATTTTGTTTAAAAAGTTGATTTCTTATAAAATGGCGGTCATTTTAATCCCCTCCCCTTTCTTTACCTTTTGTAAGCTCGAGACAATAATCAATGAAAATTATACATTCCGGTAATATAAGCTCAAGCAAAAACTGTTACTTTTCTTTTTAAAAATGAAGGAAATTTATCGAATAGTTCTCAAGAAAAATTGCCCGGCCTCTTTGAAAAATATGATTTCGAGACGGGGCTTTGAGATGGTTTTATTTCGAAATAGCTTCGAGACGCAATAAACTTCGAGAGTAGAAAAGCAGTTTTCTGGCTGCAGTGGTGTTACGTTCAAGGAGCAAAAAAAAATTGTGAGGAACTGGAATTAACACTAGAACGAGCATGAGCGGTCATTTTGACTTCTACCAAATGAATATATTCAGATTCAAACCAGAAATTTCTTTTTTAAATAAATTAAATGTAAATCTCTCAGAAATATGTTAAATGAATACGTTAAATAGTTTAAAATAAAAATTCTGGTGTGAATTAGTTTTTATAAAACTTGACTATATTTTCCGGTCGTTCTAGTGTTAACCGAAAAAGCTTTAGAGCAACAATCAAGGATAATTGCCCTTATTGACAATTGATTTTGTTTCATAAAAAAAAAATTAATTTTTGGCCCAAGTGGTAGAACTTGCATTTAATGTCATGAAAAATGACCTTATGAAACATATCATAAAAGATATTGATTTCTTTAAAAATAAAAACCAAAACCCCCGATACTAAATCCTATAAAATCAGCACACCTTCATTTTATTACTTTTATAGTTTAAATTTTGAAAACTTTAATGAAGTGTATTCAATCATGGATTATTGCTTACCTCAACACAGAGTTAAAAATTTCGCTGACGCTAAAATATGAATATCATTTTCGTTTTGAAAAAACTCGTAAAATTTCAATACAAATATAGAACAATAGAAGTAGTAAAGATTAACTTGTACACCGTTGATTAATACAGAATAAAAAAATTTAACAGTACATAATTGTACTTTTATTTTGCTAAAACAGTCTAAAATGGAAACGTTAAAACTTAGTTAATAGTTAAATTATTCGAACAGTTTAGGCTAAACTTTTATAGGGACATCAAAAGGACTAAACTGGTGAGCGTATAGATTTAGAGAGAAATGAGAAATGTAATTAAATATTATGTATTTTTACCCTATTTTCATTCTTGGTTTTCCCTTCAGTTTCCCTACCAATTTACCTATTCTCCAGTATTTTTAGTTTACATTTATTCTTAATCAGATATTTAGAAAAAAAAAAACATACAAGTGAATCTACCCAAGCACATTTCATTATGATTCATTTTTTTCTTGAGTCACAGTTACGGTAAATGTCGATCTACATGCGTATTTTTTTTACTATGGGTTCAGTGGTAAAATGATGGAAAAGTTAATATGGTAATGATGAATTTATACACATTTAAATTCATGTCGATGAATGTAATGTTTTTTATATGTGAGACGAATTCGCTAAATGAAGAAAGATACATTATTTAAGAAATTGTTTCGACACACGTAATCATTTATAAAATGGCTTCTTGGCGGAATTTTTTATGCTTCGGATTTGAATGCAGCATAGGTTTTTTTATTAACTATGTTTCAGTTACTTTAATGATAGGTTACATTTAAGGTTACAGTATCTCGTTATGAAAGATTATTTTAGCAATTCATTATTAATACGATACTCATAACAACCATTCTTCAATTGATTTTAAGCAAAAGAGCTGATACATGTATATGCTGTGTATCGTTTTACACTTGTACATGTACATTTATATTTTAATGTGTGTACATTTATATTTTTAATGTATGTACATTTATATATTTTTATTTATGTCCATCCATAACTTTTAACACTTGAAGTACCGGAAATTTTACTCAAGTTTTTAAAACTATTTCACACCAAAAATTTTATTAGAAACTACTTACCTTATTCATTTAACGTATTTCTGTGAACTTTATATTTAATTTATTTTAAAAAGAAATTTCTGGTTCGATTCGGAATATATGTTCGATTGGAAACCGTCAAAATGACGGCTCATGGTAGTTCTATTGTTAAATAGTTGATTCTAATTTTGGTTTTTAGCCACACACAGGGTGGCTTATTCTTTCAATCTCTATCATTTTTCATGTTTATGAAAAGTCACAGCAATCCATCGTTGCCACAGATTAATCTCGGAAAATGAAACATTTGAAGTTACTTAAAAAATTAATAACTCGAAAAGTATTTGTCACAAAATTGTTTTACAAACTGCGTTAGAATGGTAAAAAATTGTATTTTTCTTGATATAAATTTCAAATCTAATGATTATGTCGTTTTTCAAATATTAGATTTCAAAAATTACAAAACTTCACAATGGAGTACCGTAGCGAAACTTTTACGCGTAAAAAGATAATGATAAAGGCATTGTGGCTCGACGTGTATCGTGTATACTGGCCATAGCATGAGTAACGAATTATAGTAAACTTATTATTCTGTTAAAATATAAAAGTGAATTATGTATATACATTTTTAAAAAATAAAGAAAAACATTTTATCACAAACATCAACAAAATTTTTTCTTCTATTTATTCCCTTATTCCAAAGATATCGTTTTATCGTCTGCTGCCATAGCAACATGAATTACATTTCATTAGAAAAAAATTGCTTAGTGGTAGAAAAATATTTTTCTAAATCGAATGGTTATTGAACAACTCTTCACTTTAACAGGGAAATTTTTATTTGTTACTTAGATATTTTAAAATTGTTTGTTGTCATTGCGTTTTTATTCTGAGTTACAGCTAGTTTATTTATTTTTTTAAATAAAAGCCGTGTGTGGCAATCTATATTCGGCCTTATAACAGAATTTTCTCCTCTTGTTTTTTCTTTTGTCTGTAAATTTCTTTTTGATGGTGGTTGTATTTGAATATAATAAAAATTTCTCCTTAGCTTATTTCAGTTCCCTTTAAGACAAATTATACTTATGACTACATTTTTCAGTAATGCATTAACTATTACACTTTTCTTAGAAAGCATTTTTTCGATTTTGAATGCTACATTTCAAATTTTATACAAACTTAGCAACATGTTTTAAATATAAAAACATTGTACGTCTAAATTCCTAAATTTCACTATAAAAATAAATAATAAGACTTAAATTAAAAACATAAAAACAACTTAAAATTAAAAACAAATTAGACGTTCCGTGGTACAAACCAAGCACCTTATCAATAAAAGCATCAATATCAACAACAGCAAAATAACAAGTCATTCAGAGTCAAAGTTGAAGTTACATATCGATAAAAACTGTGTATTCTTCTGGAGGAGCGCAAGTCTTCTAAAAATATTCGGCTAGCAAAATAAATGCTAGCAGAATATTTTTAGAAGGCTGATATTGATGTTTTTACTGATGAGGTGCTAGGTTTATAGCACGAAACGTCTAATTTGTTTTTATGTTTGTAATTTAAATATTTATTTTTATAGTGAAATTTAGCAACATGTGTTCATCAGGCTTTTTACTACGTAACCATTACTATACATGATAATTCTACAAAACAATCCCAAGTTATTTTCTTATTTTCCTCAAGCAAAGTCTTAAATATAAGAACTTTTTTAGTTATTATTTCTAACTTCTATGTAGATATTAAAATAAGTAAATTAAATATATTACAAAGTGCTGTTATACTTTACAATACATTCACAAGAAAAAAAAATGTAACTGACTTTTTATATATAACAATAATGTATATGATCTAAATCTTTCAAATAGCTGTACAGACATAAACAAAACTAACAGCAACAGGTGTTCATCAAGTGATCTTTTTACTATGTAACCATTCCTATACATAATAATCCTACAAAATAATCAGAAATTATTTTCTTATTTTACAGCCAATGTGTTAAAGTTTATCCCATATACGTCTGATTAGTGTTTGTAAAGTTTTAGTTAGGGATAAATTTAACCAAAAATGTACTCATAACTTATATGTGTATATCGAAATAAATAATTGAAATATATTTCAACGTGCTATAAGCTTTGAATACATTCACCCGAAGAAAATTCAAGTGTGACTTTTTGTATTATAACAATAATGTACATCATCTAAATCTTTAACCTCCTGAGACTCCGTGTCCTTTCTATTGGACATTTTTAGTTTTCGTATAAAATATTTAATTTCAGTTGGAACTTGTAAAAACTTACTGTCCATTATAATGGATAGCCTAGTGCTGCTATCTGTATACAGAAAGAGTTAAAAATCGCAGCAAAATGCGTATTTTAATCATTTGAAAATGGTGGCTAACAGATGAAAGATTCTTGAAGCTAAGGTACACAGTTTTAACTGAAATTTCATATATACATTTAAGTATTTTAATATTAATGCAGCATATATCTAAATTTGAATGTCGTATTAATGGAATTAAACTGTATTTTAGGTAATTGAATGTATATGTTGGAGAATAAACATATGTTTCTATCGATGTCCATTGTATTGGACATTATGTCTTCATCAGTTGTTTACATTCATATTAGGATGTTTTTAATACTGAAGGAAAAGATTGATTTTTACTCAAAATTCCATACTGTATTGAAAGAAAAATAAATACAGAAGTAGATAACATACATTTCTATTGGCAATTAAATAATAAATTAAATATTGTCCAAGAAATGTATAATTCTACTGACAAAATGCTTATTCCAAATTAGTACATTGTTTAATTTTTTATATGTTATTCATTGTGATATTTTTGTATTACTTTTTCTGTTAGTGTATTTTTTTTCTAATTAAATTAATTTATTTAATCAAATTAAAATAACCAAATTTAAATAAAAATATATTTAAAGATAACATTATAAGCTTATAAATAAACTCATTTTTATTTCTTTTAAATTTTCACTTGGCCATTCAATTGCCAATTGTGGTAATTGTGCCACTAATTATTATCATTATGCTAGGAAACAAAGGGTTATTGTTGAGACAGATTTACAACATAATTCTAATTGAAAATCATTTAAAAGTTGACTACAGTGATCTATAATTTTTCTATTTGATTATGTAAAAATTGAAATTGTGCTATGCTTAGAATTGATGGATAAGTAATAAAAACATACTTCTGACGACAGAAAAGTTAGCAGTGAAAGAAATAGGACTTTGTCGCTAGAAATCTGATTTTTGAGGCCTATCTGTTTTTAGAGATATTTGGAAACTGGTGTTATTTAGATCTAGAGAAAGTTGTTGAGACAATTTTGGAAGCAATAAAATAAATTGTGACGTGTCAGAGCTTGGCATTAGTGATGAAGGTAATAAGGAGGAAAAGAACAAAGAAAGTGGATTCATGCAAATTTATCCAATTATTGTACTTCAAGGTGCTTAGTGCAAATCAGGTTTTCAGGGGAATCGAAGTTGAGTTATTCGAGTCATAACGAAATCTCAATCCCCAACACTTCTCCACCAAGATTGAACATAAGTACCGAGTCTACCCAGTTCTAAAAGAGTATCGAACAGTTATCTAAAATGATGGACAAATAGAAGGCATTGTGAGGCAAAATCAAATTTTATTAGAAAAACCACGTTTGTGTACATGAAATGCAACTTGTATATATGTTTAACTACAAAAAAATATTTTTTTGCCGAATCACATTCATAAAGTACTGAATTTTAAGTTCGTCTATTTATTTTTTGCGTGTAAATAATTTTTTAATAATAATAATTATTATTATTGTTATTTAGTGTCTAATTAAAATTTTTATTATTAATTTGTGTCTAATTAAAATTTTTATTATTAATTTGTGTCTAATAAAATTTTGTGTCTTTATTTTTGCGTTTAATTCAATTTTGAGTCATTAATTTTTGTCCCATATTAAGAATTTTCCATTCAGATTCATGTAATGAAATAGTATGTTTTTCACAAGACGAAGACCAAATGTCCATTTTATTGGACAAGTTAAAAAACTATAAATACATATATATTTTAAATAAATGAACATATTTATTGATTTCTAGTCTCAAAAGTAGCAATAGTCTGAATTATGGTAAAATTTGCCCGAAAAATACGAGCTTGGGCCTCAAGAGGTTAAAATAGTCGTACAAACAAAAATAAAACTAACAAACTAATTAATCGAATAAAATAATTAATAAAAAGAAAACAACCATTACGTTCGAGTATCTGATTTTCTGTATTTGGTTTATATTTCAAAATAAAATTCATATTAATGTCGTTACTGATTAAATCTAATACCAAAATAACCTGCGTATAATATTATTACTAAGCCTAATTGCAAAAGTAACGTATAAATGCAAAAATTTATACCATAATAAACTAAAAGGAAAAATATAACTCAATTTTCAAATGCACTGCAGTAATAAGATAAGACAGACTCGAAATACGATACAATGTCACAAGTATCCTCAGACTATTGTGTGCAAAATTAGAAATGAACAATGATCCTATTTCAACAGCATCCGCATTCGTTAATACACAATAAACATTCTTTACCAAATATGCATAACAAATCTCTGTTTTAATTAAAAGCAAACTCTTGAAAGTTATCTTAAGATTAATTACAATCATTAGAGTACAGACAATTAAAATTGTTCTAGAATATCTCAACGAAAGGTAACAAAATTTCAGAAACGTACATATAATTAAAATTCATTTCTATAATTTTTCAGAGGATGATAATTAGTATATTGAAGATGCATTGTTCAAACAATTCAAGTATTTTTAGAATCATTGGTTTGTAAAATTCAGCAATAAGCAGTCTATACAAAAATTAATCATTTAATTAAATCTTTTGTTCTGACAAATAAGGTTTTATATTTATATTTTTCACTTCAAATATTAAGGTAGTACAAGAAAAAAGGGTTTTTTTATGCATAAATAAATTGATTAGTTTTTAGGTGCGTTCGTAATTATATAAATACGTAGCACCTATTGTCGTCGTCTGGCCCGTCCGTCTGTCTGTCCGTCCGTCCGCATATAACAACGCAAAAACTACCCAACCGAATGGTTTTAAATTTAAGATATATTATCTTTGCAGAATTTTGTCGAGACATTTCAATTTTTTTAAAAATCGAATCGAAACTTTAGAAAATATTAATAAAAACATTTATTAAGAAATTTGATTTTTTTTTTAAATTGGTGCTTATTTTTATAGGAGCTTTCGAAGTTTAATCGTCAAGCGACCGAGATACTTATTTTATGACAGAAATTAATCCGCAGACGATATAATTCATTTCACAGAATTAAAAATCATCAAGATCTGAATATTTATATAACTAGCTATAGTACGAACGCACCTCATTTGTCACGTTTGAGGTACAATTCCCAACTTGTTTTCTTTGAATTATATATTATTGCACGCAACATCTTCTTTCCAAAGAAATAATCTTCAGATGTGTTAGCATGAAAATACAATAAAAATTACTGATTACTACAAAATAATAATATTGATCATAAATAATCAAAAATAGATTTTCGTTATTTGAACAAAGAAATAATGTACAAAGCGAGAACATACATTACTTACCACTGTAAGTAATGTAGATAATACAATAATGTATTATCTATAATAATACATTATTGTATATATTAAATTATTATAAATTATATCTTAATTTTTAATCTTTCAATTTTATACTCGGCGTATAACAAATGTAAATTTTTATACATTTTCTTGCATCATAAGTGTGTTTTCTTGCATCATATACTGTTTGTATTCCTTTTCCAATGTAAACTTTAAAAATAAAAAATGTCAAAATTAATTAACATTTTCTAAATAGCCCCTGGTTCAGATTTGTATAACATATTTAAACATTCTTCAGAATTGAATCAATCGTAGAACCAAGAAATTTAGATCATGAAAACAATCTAAACTTTTAAAGAAATTTGTACGAGTCAGAAGCGAATTTTATCGCTTTTATGTTAAAAATATTTAATAGTTTAAAATATAACAATAAAACACATACTGCTGTTATTTTCTATATTTGTTTATAATTAGCACTCTTTAAGAAAGTAAAGTAAAAATTTAATCTGTTAAATATAATCTACTAAATACACCGAGTAACCCAAAAATTAGAGACACCTCTTATTTGAAAGTAAACCAGTCGCACAGTGACGTAGAATGACTTAACAACGCAGAGTTACTTATATCAGGAACTCTCAAGCTTCGTATGACGTAGTTAGCAGGGCAGTTACTGTAAAAATGGGTAAAACGAAAGATTTAAGTGACAAGAAGAGCTGGTGCCAGCATCTTTGAATCGACGACTGATTTAGAATTTTCTCGCACAATAATATAAAAAAAAACTTCAAATGATAAGGACCATTCTGGTGAACGAAAGAGGTGAAAGGTGAGTAACAGTAGGGCAACAACACTACAAATTACAGCTGAAATCAATACAGGTGGACGGACTTTGCAAAGGATGGGCTTTAGCTACAGGACACCATCAAGAATGCCTTTGGTATCACAGAAAAATCGGAAAAAATCCTTGTACGGTGAATCTCGTTTCCTGAGCGATCCTGCAGATGGCAGGATCAGAATATGGCGCAAACAACACGAATTCATGGACCCCTCCTGCCAAATGACAACTCTTCAAGCTGGTGGCGGTGGAATTATGGTTTTGGCAATGTGTTCCTGAACTACACTGGGTCCCTTGATATTTATGGACACAACTTTGAATAGTGCAGCTAACCTCAACATCGTTACCAATCACGTGCACTCGTTTATGGCTATAATGTTCCCTTATGGTGATGGTCATTTTCAGCAGGACAATGCACCTTGGCACCGTGCTCGATCTGTCTTAAATTGGTTTGAGGAACATCAATCAGAGATTAACCTGCTTCCATGGCCAGCTCAGTCCCTTTACCTCAATCTTACTGAGCATTTATGGGACGAAGTCGAAAGAGCACTTCAAAGCTTGGAAACTCCACCACCTAATCTGACCCAACTTAAAGCTGCTATTATGTCAGCATGGGCCAACATTCCTCTGCAACGGTATCCTCAACTTGTTGAGTCTATGCCAAGAAGAATATCAGCTGTAATTAGAGCTAATGGTTGACCAACTCGTTATTAGAGGGTGTCTCTAATTTTTTAGCCACTCAGTATATAATCTAGTAAAATATAATCTGTCTAAAATATATGAAAATACATCAAAATTTGCCCAATAGCCCAAGTTCTATATCCCGTATTACATATTTAAACATTCCAGTGAATTTAGGGGCTAAATTTAAACAAAATGATTAAATAAAATTTCAGCTAAAGAGAACCTAAAATTAGTTTTGTCGCCAGACGAAAATAAGCCTTATCAAATCTCTTTTTTTTTATCCCAAATATTTAATGGTTGAAAATATAAAAACAATAATACTCACTGCTGTTATCTTCTGCATTTTTTAATAATTAACATTCTTTAAGAAATTAAGGGAAAGATAATCTGTCCCCCCAAGCAGGCAATGAATTATTTCGTCACTTCAGAATTCATTTGTTTTTGTTTCTTTTGAAATGGCGATCTTGGGGAATTTTTTTTAATTTTCTTTGTATTGCCTGTTCTATTGTCTTAGTCTTATTTAATCGCAGAATTTTTCCGATTCAATAAAGCTAATATTTCTATCCGGAAAATACAGGTATTTAAAAAGCTAGTTATGGTATTGTTGTTTAAGGATTGTTTATAATTTAATAAATGTTAATATTGTTACAACTGTAAAATTTTATTATCAATATAAATTTGTGAATCTTTTAGAATCATAGGGAATTAAGTCCATAAAACAATATTCAGATATATTTGGAGGCAAAGTTAATAATAATTTCATTCCAAAATCATTTGTCAATATCAGTGCCATTTGCTGCTCACATTTTCAACTTAAGGCTTGGTTTGTTACATCACCGAACGAAACCATTGCCTATAGAATTGCTTAGAGAAACAAGAATTTTTCTCAAAATTGGTTGAACGGAAAAACGTACTTGATACACTTTAGTCCTGAAAGCTCTATATATAATATATTGCTATAGAACAAATGATAATATTTTAATAGTATATATTTCTTTAATTGCTATAAGGCGTAAAATAAAATTTTTATAAACAGTAAAATAAGTTTTATTGTACTGTTGATATGTTTGGACTACATCGGAGTCATTATCAAAGCAAATATGGATATTCTACAATTGCACGGTCTATGAAGTTATTATTTGAAACACCATCATTTCATTTTTTATGTACTCTTTCAAATTACGCACGTTATTTCTTATTTTTTCTTGGATGTTTATTTCCATCTTCGTATCCATGGAGCCACAATTTTGGTAAGTTAAATCATGCTGCATATTGAATATATTGAATTTTTATGCGTTACAGTCTATATATATATATATATATGGATTAATCTATATATATATATATAGAGAGAGAGAGATTCTATATATAATCTATAGATCAATCTATATATCTATATCTATCTATATCTATATATATATACCGGGTGTCCCACAAATGACTGATGGATTTTAAAATTCAATAACTAGCAAACGGTGACAGATATTAAAAAAATTCTTGCAGGAGGGTTATGTATGATGTCGGGAGTTTTTTTACTGTGATTCTTGATTTTAGTTCGAATTTCAAACAATAGATGGCGCTGGCAGCGGTTGGCGCTCATTAGAGGCCGAAACTGACGTCACTCAGCATTGATGCGAAGAAAGGAGATTAAGGCTATGGAGTGGATCTCATTCGCCAGTACAATCTTGCTCTAAGGCCCCGATTCTGAACTCATTTAATATGATTTCAATGGAATGAAATGTTGCCATGGAAACAACAAATTCTTTGATAGTGGAATACAGCGTTCAGATCAGGGCATGAATTTAACAAGCAGTATTCGAGTTGCAGGCGATTGTACATTTATGAAGTTTTATTTTCCCGGATTAAATTACTTTTTATGGCCTGATTTAAAGAATATTTTATGCATCATATTTTAAAACTAGGTGAACAGATCTTGCTACAATATCTGCTAGTGAGTACTTTTAAAAGCGTGTACACTATTTATTGAAAATGGTTTATTTCACCTAGTAGTTTTAAAATACGATGAACAAAATATTCTTTAAATCAGGCCGTAAAAAGTAATTTAATCCGGGAAAATAAAACTTCATAAATGTAAAATCGCCTGCAACTCGAATACTGCTTGTTAAATTCATGCCCTGATCTGAACGCTGTATTCCACTATCAAAGAATTTGTTGTTTCCATGGCAACATTTCATTCCATTGAAATCATATTAAATGAGTTCAGAATCGGCGCCTAAGAGCAAGATTGTACTGGCGAATGAGATCCACTCCATAGCCTTATCTCCTTTCTTCGCATCAATGCTGAGTGACGTCAGTTTCGGCCTCTAATGAGCGCCAACCGCTGTCAGCGCCATCTATTGTTTGAAATTCGAACTAAAATCAAGAATCACAGTAAAAAAACTCCCGACATCATACATAACCCTCCTGCAAGAATTTTTTAAATATCTGTCACCGTTTGCTAGTTATTGAATTTTAAAATCCATCAGTCATTTGTGGGACACCCGGTATATATATTACACTATCGTACGTGGCACAGAAATTGCGATTATTTGTTAATTGTTTAATGGCAACGCACGAATGAAACGCATCTCATTGATTATTGTGCAAAAGTCCTTTAACAGGATTTAGGGCAGAACTTTTTACATTTAACTGTTTGGTTCTGCCATCTACAGGAATAAAAGCGAAACAATCCATTTGAAATATCTATTTTTGTAAGCATTTAATATTTATAATTTTAAAAATACGATTAGCAATATAAAATTTTAAATGTAAACAAAGCAATGATTTTTAAAAAGGGATTTTTAGTAAAAGGAAATGGTAAGTGTAATAATTTTCCCTGACCCTTTCATTTTTCAAACGTAACCGTTATATTTTTGAAAATTTATCTCTTATTTAATTTTTTCGTAAGTTTTTCGCATAAATAAATATTATTCAGTCTTTTTTTTTTTATGAAGTCCACTCCACTGTTCTGCCCGGGCAACGTCGGACGGGTAGCTAGTCTCTGTGGTTTCTCTTACCTCTTCGCTACTGAAAGAAAAATAATTTTTGAAAAAATGTTGGAATAGGTTTTTTTACCTATTTTGGCTTCTAATATGGTAATAATAAAATAATTTTAAAAATTGATGTACCAGGGTACCAGTAAATGGAGGTCCACATATGTGGACCTTGGAACTCAACTGCAAAAAAAGTTCAAAATTTCGGAAATCCATTTTAAACATTTGTTTCTTTTTAAAATTTCCAAAATAAATGTTTTTTTTAATGTAACATAATTAATTATTATTTGTTATTGCTTTATTATGTTATTGCTGTATTAAATTAATTAAATTGTAATTCTCAATATTTTAAAATAATTTTTATCGAGAAATATATTTAAGAAATGGCTAGGAAACTCAAATTTTATTACTTTATTTTTTACTAAGTGTGAAATTTTTCAAAACAATTATTTTTCAAAATACATAAATAAACATTACACTTTATACACATAACTCTTGTTTTGGATTTACATCCTTACAAACGACACCTAGACACATTTTTCTGTCTAAAAATCTTGGCAAATGTCCTACATTGTCAAGACGGATTTCCTTATAAGGCATGTTAACAACTTTTCTTAAACAACAAATTTCTGACACATTTCTGAATTCATTTTAGTTCGAAATCGCATGAAATTGACATGTGTTTTTATTCTGAAACTATGTAATTTAAATGAGTCTTCCAATTTTTGGCAAAGATGATCCTTCCGAAAATGCTCTTAAAATCGATATTTTGAACAGAATTCCCTACGCGTCAGTCCGAAAAATAAAAAATAAACTTGTCGTTACTTGTCAAGAATCGCTCATAACTCTATAAGTAATTTATTTATCAAAAATGGAAAACGTGCTTCAGTTTCAAATCGCTGCAATAATCAGGCCTGCAAATTTTATGCATTTACGTTTAAAAATGTCCCAGAAAATGTGTCAGTCATTTCATCGTGTTGACAAGGGGATTTGAAAACATCTTAATTTAGTTATTTATGTATGATATAAACATTTTTTACTAGAATAAATAATTGTATCTATTTAATTATGTCTACATATTAGATCCACATATCTGAATTGAAACATGCATTATTCAACTGGTTAAAATCATAAGTGGTGATTAAATTTTAGTTTGAAGAAAATACTTAATTTTAACAGTATTAAACTATGTTTTGTGCATTTAAAAGTAAACAGCTATTAAATTCCCATTATGTAGTTTAAAAAGAATATATAAGAAAAGCGCATATGCATTATTAATTGCAAGTTAAATTTAAAAAAAATCAAAAGTTGGCCTAAGTAACAAGGAAATCTTTTAATATTTTATTATTATTATTATTAGGTATTATTTACAAGAAAGATTATTTTACAAATATAACTACGTAAAAATAATTATCTTTATCTATTTTCATTAAAAAATGCATTATATATCTAGAAATAGTCTCCAATATGTCCATATATTTTCAATAAAATTGCATAATTTAATCTGCATTAATTAATAATTAACCTAATAAATATACAAAATCCACTTAATCTAGCTTAAATTGCATATTCCGTTAAAAAAAACACGTATTTTGTGTTAATTAAATATAGGGAGACTTTATTATTATTTCTAAGTATGATAAAAGTAACCCCTGAGTTTCAGCCTATTTATACTCGTTGAGTACTGAGGTCCACATATGTGACCTCAAAATGATACTTTTAAAATCAAAAACGTCACCAAATAAACAAAAAAAAGTTATCTAATGAATATTTATAATGTTTTTAACATTATACAAAAATTAAGACATTTTAATTAAAATTTTAATATAGATAATTATTACTTACTTTTACGCAATCGGTGAGTTGACGGTATTTTCGAAAATCTCACTTTCAAGCGACTGTTCAGCGATTAAACATGTGTTGGATTTTTTTTTTTTTTTTAAGCTTAGACTATCACAAATGTGAATTGAAAATCAAAATTTAGACACTATGTGTGGTTTTATTACAATGAGCTAAGATCCAAGGTCCACATATGTGGACCTCAGTAGCGAAGAGGTAATGGATGGATTGTATAGATTGGAGGGGAAAAAATATTTTACTTTCAAATAAATTTATTTGGTTGGTTTTATCTTGATATAGTCTTGCCAGGGCTGTGGTTTCATATTATATTTTATATCAGTTATATGCTTCTTTTTTCTATAACTAAATTTCACGCTTGTAATGCCAATATAGTAATTCTTTGATCCGTCTTCTTTAATGAATGGTATTTCATATACTCCTGAATAATTCTCAAAATTAATTTTGTCAATTTTAGTTCAAATAAGTGTCTTTAATTTTTAAAGGGGTTTTTAATATTTAATAACAAAACATGCTGCAACTATCCTCTACATTTGTTTACAATTAACATTCTTTAAGAAACTACAGGAAATATAATATGTTCCAAATAAGAATGAATTCTTTCAGCACTTCGGCATTCATTTGTTTTAGTTCTTTTGGAATGTGCATTTTGAAGAATATAAAGTTAACGCAAAGGTTAAATGCACGCATGTACTAAATGAATCCGTCTGAAGTGTTTGTTGCAGAAATCTTGGAAAAATATTTGAATTTTGTTTGGAATGCATGTCCTATTATTCCTTAAATATTTCTTTGTATTTTACTGAATGCTAATATTTTTACAGTTGTAAAATTGTGTTAACAATTGTGTACAGGATGTCCAAAAATGGACTGAACGATTTTAAAATCCAGTAACAGGTAAATGTTGGCAACCATTAAATTTATTCATCCATAATTTCTTTAATATCTTTTCTTGCTTTATATTACCTTATAAAATAACTTAAATCGCCATATTACAATATAATAATATATATTACCGATAGAGAGTAGAGCGCTGTGTCAAACTGTTAGAACCCTCAAAGTAACTTTTCACTTTTATAAAAAGGTATCAAAGTTCACTCGGCTTTTATTCTTCATTCTGTTTAGCTGTTGAAACGACAAAAATGGTTTGCGTTTTGAAATTGCAAGATTATTTTAAACACCATTACAATTTGAATCAGTTCAGCGCCCCTTATCGGTGATATTTAGAATTACAACAAGGAACGTTAATGAAGAAGAAATTTTTGACTTCACTCATTCCTCTTTTGCAAGGGTAACGTCGATGGTAACCATTTAACTTCACTGAATCTTAAAAATTATCAGTAATTTATTATTTTAGTCCCTATATTTATACTTTTGACTATGGATCGGTTCATCCCCAGTGGTCTATTCTTTTTATACTATTCGAACCACTTTTTGAAAAGTATTCTCTGCCATAAACTTAGGATATTTTCAAGAGATATCTACTATTACAGAAGAAAACTTTTTGTAAATTATCGTACGATTGAATTTAAAAATAATCGCCATTCCTGATCAGTAATCAAACACTTAAATAGTCTTACAAAAATAATCAAAAGTTGAATAAGTAAATTTATTTTTTAAATTTCATGTAAATATTCAAATCATGTTAAATATTTTTCGACTCTGTAACGAGTCAAAAATTGACTTTATCTAATCTCTTATTTTTGCAAAATATTTAATAGTTGTAAATACATCGTATTTTTTTATGTATAATAAATCGATACTATATTTCTTACACTGAAATAGCATATTTTAGGGATATTCTATGTATAAGTCTAGTTTATAATTTTAGTACCTATATTTAAACATGAATTAATTAACTCACGAAGGAAAAACAAATTTTTTCAAAAAATAAAAGTGTCACGTGTAACAAATCATCAAAATAAAGCAAATACTGCTTTAATATTACCAAAATAAAAAATTAATGTTTTTATAACAATATGGTGCAAAACATTTTGGGAATGATAAATTTTGTTGGTCATAACCCAAATGAATAAATTGCAATTGCATTTGCAATGTCATAATATAACTTATAATAACATAACTTGTAATAACATAACTTGTAATAACATAACTTGTAATAACATAACTTGTAATAACATAACTTGTAATAACATAACTTGTAATAACATAACTTGTAATAACATAACTTGTAATAACATAACTTGTAATAACATAACTTGTAATAACATAACTTGTAATAACATAACTTGTAATAATATAACTCATACATGGACATTCTGTGAAATGTGTACCTTTTCCCCCCTTCACAAGTATGATTAAAGTTATTCAGCATCCTAAAATTTGTTAAACAACAATATTAATTCTGTTTAAACGATCGAATAAACTGCATAATATTTCTACTGCAATAAAATTTTATTGCATTGTCAGTTGAACCAATTTTTCAATGTGTTAAAAAGATTCATAATTATACAGCCTTTATACAAAAAAGCCGAAATCTCTTGCAAAAATAAATGTGGTAAAAATTTTAAAAACCATCCTTGAAACTAACTTATTAATTACTTTTAAGCGCTTGATTAAAAAATTCTCTTGTACTTCATTTTTAACTCATTATTAAAATTAAAACGTTCTCCTCTTACCATTTTCTGTACAATACATATACAAGAATTTCAGTAATGCATGATTATTAAAAAATATTCAACGATATATAAATGCAATGGTAGCGTACTAAAAAGAATGACTTGAACAGAAATATTAAACTTTTTTGTAAAAAAATTAATTTTTATATGACTTAGCTATTAAAATTTACGCCAAAACAAGACAGAAATAAAAATATCTACCTGGTAAATTTCATATAAAGTAATAAAATTACAAAAAGTTATCCTAAATTATTTTCAAGAACATTATTGCTAAAAAGATTGACAATAAAGTGGAACAAAAACAAGAATTGTCATCTTTTTTAGCCATTTTTAAAAATCTACTAAGCATTTCCTCCAGGAAAAATTCTTCCTAATCCTTCGAGTATAAACAAGAAAAATATTTGTCTTTCTTCGCCATTGTATGACTTCGAAATGTACTTGTATTTGAATAAGATATTTAAATAAATTAATTTAAAATTTTGAAATTCTTCATAATAAAAAAAGAACGTTTTCAAAGTATTGTAATAAGGATGATTTAAATAAATTTGCTAGCTTATTTAAATCGTATATTATTTTAATAACATAGGATTAAAATTTGAAATGCTTGATATGTGTAAATAGATTGCTAATATAAAAGAAATTTGATTTTTATGCTGGAATATTTTATTTGAGTTTTCATTAGCATAAAGGATTATCATAAATCCAACTTATGTCCTTAGTTTGCGAACATTTCGAAATTATTAAAAAGCATAATGACATTTGCATACATAAGCGTATTTTATTAGTAAATATTTTAGAGATTTTTTAAATTGAACTATAATCATTATATATAAGCAGGCTAAAACGGGAATAAAATATGCTAAATTCTTGAATTATTAAATTACTATTGATATATTTTTGTTTAAGTTTTTTTATAACAGCTTTTTTAAAATGCTTTGAGCAAAGACAGAAGCAAGAATTAGTAAAAAACACTTTCTTTGGTGAGAATAAGTTTAATTTTGATAGATCAGATAGTTACCGTTATTAATGGCTAATATTGCCAAATCTGATGAATTGTTTTATTCAGAAATTCAAAATTCAACCAAAATTTTTTGGATCGTAATTTTTTTTTTATTTTATTACTTGGAACTTGTTCCAAGTTCATTAATCAGAGTTCCTGAAGCTATGGTCTCCGTACCTCTAGTAAGAGCAATGTGGATCTTAGATTTATGACCGTAGCGGAAGTCCAGAAAAACAATTACACTGTACAAAATTAAATGGATCCAAGAAGAGAAAAAAATGAAAAACAAACAACAAAAAGTCCGCTTTCGGCCAGAAATAAAGTATAAACTATATTAAGTTAATGATACATAAATAAAAATTGTAAAAGAAACCTATAAAATTTACAGTTAAAAATAAATAAGAAAGAAAAATTCTATATACAATATATAAAGACCCACGAAGGTATACCCAGCCCTAGCAATAGCTTGCTGAAGAAACAAGAGAATGAATTTAGGGCTTAATAACTTCCAGAATGTGGAGGACAGCACGAGGCCACCTATAACTTGCCCGTTCATAATAATCAGAGAGCTTGAACATGATTTTGCCCTTACAAATGAATTTTGTCGGGCGTAATCATGCCAATTTTGTAAATTTAATATATTATCCCGTGATTACAATGATGCATTTGAAATAAAAGGCTAATTTTGTCCCGAAGTAGAAAACCGATTTGGTTTATTGTACGCTTATTCCAAAGCTGGTAGAATGGACAAGTGTTTGGTAAACTTGACCGATTGTAACTTGAAGGGTGTTTGCGATATTTCCTGTTAAAGATTTTGACGAAAACTTGAATATGCCCTTCGCCAGCACTTGAAACTCACCGTAAAATCCAGATATTCAGATGACAATGATGTCATCTTATACGAATTTGTCTGATCTTTCCAAATATATGCTTATTGTATGTGTAGGTTTTACAAAATCATCACAAATTCGGGGTTTTTCAGACTTGACGCATTTTTGGCACATTTTCTTCTGTTCGTCATAATTCGGAAACGATTAGAGATAGAACATGCTTTCTATGGTGTTTTATTATCCACGTGTGATAATAAAACCACCATGGGATATATCACCCCCTTTCGCTTGGCAGGTTCAAATAAATTTTGAAATCAGACTGATTTACAGGTAGATTTACAATGGATGTCCAGGATAAGATTCATCTCTCAAGTCTGAGCAGATGAATGAAAGAAATTTCGCAAATTGACTGATGGTTTTATGCAATGGAAAATTAAAGTTAAACCGAAACAACCACAAAGAGAAATTACGAAATATTAATCCAGATAAGAATAGATAATTAAATCAAGTGTGGACCCTGGATTGGAAACCCGCGCCGCTATAAAGTCAGTGACATGGATAATGTAACTTATGAATTACTAGTACCTATATTTTTTTACCTCACGAATTTTTGATTTGGCAACTCGCTGCAGGAGAAGAAAATAGCGCTGATGTACGAGGATAAAATTTGCTAATAGTGCGCCTTCAGGACACCTTTGTTTTCACTATTGGCCACAGAAGAGGAATATGGCGCTAGAATGCGCTAAAAAATTTAACACGTACTGATGACACTTTAAGTATAATCGCTCTGGTTGTCGCATATGTTTGACTCCGCCCTTTCTGAAACATTTTGTTGGTAATAGAAATACAGGAAGTAATATTTCTTTGAATTTAGTTTCGCTCGCAGAAAAAATTAATTGAAATATTTAGAAATTCCATAATACATCACTAGTGTGTGAATAAATTTGACCACTCTCTTTATAAAAATTCATTTTTAACCTCACACAAATTTAAAATAGCAGTTAAATATATATTTTATTTTTCTGTTTTGTATGTCTAGTATTTTTCCATATTTAATAAATGTATTTCATTTATAAATGTTTACTTATGTAAAAATTTCTTTGAAATTTTATTTTATTCAGTTTTTTTAAGAAAAAAAATAAAATTTTATGAAACAAAATTTTCTCTCTTTGAACTTCAATACGAATAAAAAAAAAATAAAAAAATAAAATAAATAAATAAAACAGCGTCCAAATGTAATTTTATTTGAGTAGAACTGTCTGCTTTAAAAAATCGTGTTTCATTCCTACTAATATAAAAGTAATAAATGTTGAGGAGAGGTTTCAGATAAATCTATTTCAGTGATAAATTTTAATCAATTACTTCAATTGAATCCGGAAAATTCTGGGATTTTTTTTTTTTCATCAGGAATTGCAAGACTACAAAATTAGTAAAACGTGATGTAATAGAACAAGTAGAAGAAATAATAATAAGTTTTAAGAAAAAAATAATAATAAAACCGAACAAGGGATTGTTTCTTATCTTATTTCAGTGAATCACGTTTGTGTATTTTAATGAGATTGGAAATAAATCTTTTATTGTCATTTTTAATTTCCATTTTTTCCAATATAGCTTATTTTGTGCTATATAGACGTTCCTATATTGAAACTTGTGACGTCTGTCATTTCAAAGTAAAAACAAAACTATACACGATACGACAAATATTTTCAAAATTTAAAAAATAGTATTGTGTACCTTTACAACGTTTTCCAAATTCACGATGTCTGGCCAATTTCTACAAAAGTTAAAGCCTGTAAATGACTAAAACACTAAAACAACCCCCCCCCCCCCAAAAAAAAAAAAAAAATAATAATAATAAATAAATAAATTTGGAGCATCTATTCAAAAATTATGCGTGGGTATACATTAGAAGAATAATAAACATTCTATAACCTTCTCTGCTTAGTCGGTTAATAAACAAGAGACATTAAGCTTTTCTTATAGTATCCTTCTAGTGTTCTGATAATTTTAGTCACAGACTCTATATTGAAACCTATATATATTTCCTATATTGAAACTTGTGACGTCTGTCATTTCAAAGTAAAAACAAAACTATACACGATACGACAAATATTTTCAAAATTTAAAAAATAGTATTGTGTACCTTTACAACGTTTTCCAAATTATATAAAAAACCCTTTTCTAAACGTAAAGAAATTGAAAACTTGCATTTCAAAAATTTACATTTGAAGACTTACTTAATTATATTTAATGAATAATTCTTAGAAATGTTTACGTACTTAGAAATTTCTTTTTAATTTAAATTCATTCAGTTTATTTTAAAATGTGAATTGTTTATTTTTATAAAACTAAATTTTATCTCTATAAGCACACAAATAAACCGCAAAAAGCATCCAAATATAATTTCATTTCAGTATAATTGCCTATTTTGAAAATTCGAGTTTCGTTCTAACTAATAATTAAAAAAATGTCCTTCCTGCCTGTACCGGTAGGAAAAGGGTAAGCTTTCATAGTCCCTGTTTTTAAACATTCAACTCATTTTACTCAAATCCCCGAAGCTAAAATGCTTGGAACCTGATTATAGAAGATTCAATCCCGGTTAGTACTAAATTTGAATGCGAATTTCAGCATGGGAGTTAAAGCGTAACAAAAATCAGATTGTTTCAAAATGTCAGCCACCCCAGAATTTTAAACTACCATATCTCAGCCATTTTTTAAGATAAAGCCAAAATAAAAAAATGTTCCGGAATCCTTATATCACGATCTAATACTTAAGGGAAACAACTTTTTCAATTTATAATTTTTTATATATCTTTTTGAACTTAAAAAAAAAAAATAATAGCTGGCCTCCATATTGACACAAAATGGCTCATGAAGCTGGGCAATGAACTCGGTCGAGACATTGGTATGTTCTGTACACATGATCAATCACATTCATATCGGTTCATAAGTACGAGAGTTACAGCATAACAAATATCAGATTGTTTCAAAATCTCAGCCACCCTGGAAGGGGACAGAACTTCCATTCGAAAAATCTTTAGTTCCTTTTTCTGTTTTAATTATTATTTTAAAAGTTTAATTATTTTGAATTCCTGGAGTACAATAAATATTATTTCATATTCATGAGAGATAAGAAATTTTAGTTAATGACAGATTAAATAGTGCGAGAATAAGACCAATGACACTATTTCATACAAGAGGTGGGAATCAAACAATCTGATTTTTTAAGTTACTGTCAACAACACTGGATCAACATGGGTTTCTTATTTTTAAACTCCACTGTCTCATATTTCATTACTTATATTGAATGTCAATAATAAATGACGATGAAAACTTTTAGAGAAGTCACCAGGATAAAACAACCATTCATTTGAAATGAAGAGGCAATTTCTCTTTAAAACTTTTTATCATAAATCATAGCTTCGACCGATAAAAATTTATAAAAGTACTATGTGATACTTTATTTTTAAAAGGAAGTTACTTAATTTCTTGGAAGGCACAGTAGAAAAATAATATTTAATTCTAGAGAAATCGATATAAAATTTTTAAAATAGATTAAATGTCTTTATAAATAAATTTCTTAAGAAATGTTTTTGACATGTTTTAATATTTCGTTAAAAAATTCTTAATAAAGGAGTTTACTTAACTTCTTTCGAATGCACTGTAGAGGAAAAAGATTTAATCCAACAAAAATCGATACACAAATTTTAAAGCAGAGTAAATGTTTTCATATAGAAATTTCTTAGAATATACATGATAAGTTTTAATATTTCGGAAAAGATTTCTTAATAGTATTAGTAAAAAAAAAAAATCATTTTTAAAATTAAAAAGCCATACTAATGAGTAGATACTAAGGCTGTACATGCATAATTAAAATTATCCATGTATTTGAAAATCATATTTTTAATTCACGCTTAAATTTTATTGGACGTCATTAAACATTTTTTTTTCTACTTTAAATTTTTATCATAAAATAATTTAGATATTTTTTCCATTGAATATTTAAAACGCAATTTAAATATTTATTAGATTTTTTTTTCCATTGAATATTTAAAACGCAATTTAAATATTTATTAGATATTTTTGTTTTAAATATCATAAATATTTAAAACAATTAAAAATTAATGTAGCAATATTTTATATTAATAATAATATTAATAATTTATTTAAATAATTAATATATAACAAAATCGTCATTGTTAAATAATAATATTATTAGATATAAAGGAAACGGAAATTTATCGTGATATGAAATGATATATCTAAAAAAATAAGTCACAAAATAAGCAGTTTGGATTTGAGTACACCCTTATCCGGATATTTTAGAGCTAAATCGTCCTTCGAGAAAACCACCCTTCTTGATTTTTTTCAAAGGGTTAACAACGATATATTTTCAAATTGATTGCGCCTTTTCTGACGTAACAGTACGATATTTCTGAATATGTCTTTCAATTTTGAAAGACATATCTAGAAGAAAGACACCCTTTCTAAAAATCACAATAATAAAACTAATAATAATGAAAAAAAAAAACTTCAGAAGAACTAAATACTTCATAATATTAATAAAAACTGAAAATTTCACTGATCACAAGGGGTAATAATGGAACTTTTCCATAGAAAATATAATTATAGTTTTATATACTTAAATACATATAATTTTTAAAAGAATTTACTAAAAATTAATTTTTGCTACATTTTGATTTCTAGTTTGTTTGGATAACAATTAAAATGTTGTTTGTTTGGTTATATTGAATTAAAATTTTCAATAAATTGATAAAGAAGAAATAAGTTGTTTCCTATAATTAACCGAGATATTAATTAAAAACTCATCTCTTCCTTTGAGAGCCGGCACAGTCACTCGCGCATGCCCATCGCAGATTTACACATCGGCAGAAAATGAGGAACCGAACGCCCCCTTTTTTGTGTTATTTCGTAGTTTTAAATTCTCTTAAATCAAGCAAAGCATTCAGAACAGTTAAAATTGAAAGACATATTCAGAAATATCGTACTGTTACGTCAGAAAAGGCGCAATCAATTTGAAAATATATCGTTGTTAACCCTTTGAAAAAAATCAAGAAGGGTGGTTTTCTCGAAGGACGATTTAGCTCTAAAATATCCGGATAAGGGTGTACTCAAATCCAAACTGCTTATTTTGTGACTTATTTTTTTAATTCATTTTTGCTCTAAAATGCGTCCAATTGGCAGGTTCTCTTATTCAGAAACTTTATAATGTCCATATTGGCCGTATTTGATATATTTGGCAGAATATATTTCAAAAAATGCTGTCAAAGTGGATATCTTGAACCGAATTTCCCGAAGCGATAGCGCTGCAAACAAAAGAAAATTATCGTACTGTGAAAATAATTGTTTGTAAGTCAGTTTCTAATTAAATGAACCCAAGTCACTTATAAATCTCTTCATAAATCACGCCACCAAATTTCATGTTTTTACTTTTAAAAATGAGTCTGAAAATATGTCAGAAAATTTTGAGTTGTTGAGCGTGTAATTTGTTTTTTAAATACCGCCTTAAAGCTGAAATTTTCTTCAAATTGACGGCGCAATAGGTTTTAAAATATATGAATTTTAAGACTTTCAGAATTTTTCTACGCTAAAAGTAATGAAATATTCGTATTTCGATACAACATTTTAGAGCTTCTCGATAGACCAGGTTTACATCACCAAAAAATTTTCAAAATATTCGAACGTGTAGAAATATCTAAAAAAATAATATAAATAAGTTTATACGTCTCAACTTGGCGTCGCTCTGCTTTGACTCATGTTTTCACGACTAAATATGCATATTTTTTCACGATATTTTAAAGAACACTTGGATACAGATATACAGGGTGATCTTTTTTAAAGTGACAATGTTTGGAGCGCCCTGTAGCGCGATCTAATAACCGAAATGGCACCAAACTTGGTATTAAGACTAATCAAGACATTGGAAAAAGGATTCCGTGAAAATAAAATTAGTTTCAAAAATCGCCGCTAGGGCATTTTGTGGCGCTTAGCAATGTATAAAATGTGAGAAAAGAAAAATACTAACACATACAATCGTACAGTTAAATTATTAATGTTTATTTACTACATTAACTTCCCCGGTGAGGAATTAGACCACCTTCAATGTAAGCACCGTTCTCTGAAATAACACCGTGCATTCTGCTCACAACGTTCTCCACAGCCGTACGTAACGTATCACGAGGAATATTCCGCACTGTCTTTGTTATGTTGTCCTTTAGAATAGACAAATTTGATACTCCACCAACATAAACTTGAGATTTCAAATAACCCCAGAGCCAAAAATCGCATCGCGTGAGGTCAGGGGAACGAGGCGGCCATGCAACTGGAAAACTCCGACTTATGACTATCATCAGTGAAGGTTTGGCGCAACAGCTGCTTTACTTTATTACCAATGTGTGGCGGAGCAACATCCTGCATAAAGATTGTCTGTTGGAGACGGTTTCTTTGTTTGAGTTTGTTGGTTTCTCGGTTTGTTTCTTCGTTCTTTGCTTGTTCAAATAACACCACGTTTGCAGCATTTCGTGGTACCTTTATGCATTTATGGTGCACGTTTCGGGTCCTGTCGGAGTGATGGTCTCAAAAAAGAATGGCCCAATTACAAATTCGGCTGTGAAACCACACCAAACAGTGACTTTTGGGTAATTTAATGGGATTTCATGCACGGTGTGGGGATGCTCAGAAGCCCAAATTCGGCAATTTTGTGTGTTTACGGACCCATTGAGATAAAAATGGCACTCATCTCCCCACAGAATGTGCCATGGGAAAGCATCATCAATTTCTACCCTGGCAAGAAACGATAGAGCGAATGTAACTCGCTTATCATAATCACTTTGTTTCAGTTCGTGCAAGAGGCTGATTTTGTAGGGGTAAAATCCAATAACGCGCCGCAAAACTCTCCATACTGTGGAATAATTCATGTCCAATTGTCGAGCTACACCCCGGGCGCTGCTAGTACCAGCAATGGTTCCCTGCGATCTTTCGACAATTGCAGTTGCCACATCTTCTGATACTTGTTTACGTCCTCTCCCAGCGCGAATGGTCAGTGACCCCGTTTCCTCGAACTTCTTAATCATTTTCTTAAGACCATTCAGCGATAAAGGTCCCTTTCGTAATTTTTTTACTGGTTCGAAATTGCCGAAGAGCTGCGGATGCATTACATTGATTCATAAAATACAGCTTCACCAGTAACGCACGTTCCGGTAACGCGAGAGGCATGTTCACTGGAGCTCGTTTACTTCAGCTGAGATTATTTGTCGGGGCTGTCTACTACTTGCTTTTATAGCCCCTATTACTGGCGCTGTCATCGCACAACATTTGCCTTTTTCTTTGATACCCGTGTTTTATGCTAATTCTCGTTATTGTAAGCTACAGCAGCGCCACAAAATGCCCTAGAGGCGATTTTTTAAACTAAATTTTTTCACGGTATCCTTTTTCCCATGCTTTGATTAGTCTAAATACCAAGTTTGGTGCCATTTCGGCTATTAGATCGCGCTACAGGGCGCTCCAAACACTGTCACTTTAAAAAAGATCACCCTGTATTTATAACGGATTAAAATTTCCGAGAGTTCTGAAGACGAGAACTATTTTTTCATTTTTATGTTAATGGAGCCTGTAATATCATGACAGCCGAATGACGCACTGATTCTTCTTTTTAAATTTTAAATACAGAGTTTATTAAAACTGAGAGCTGGTATTTACAATAATATACACTATATACATTTTCACTAATATTCATAAAAATTCCACCTAAACCACATTACTTCTTAAAAACCAAAATATACTCGGATGCCTTCCCACATCCTACTTACTCCGAACGAACCACCATTCCTTCTCCTCTTCTCTTCACTTCCGTTTGCTTTTTTAAACAAAAAAAGGGTTGGAAGGATATTGGTTGCATGACACCCCCCCCGATAAGATTGTGCTACGCAAAGCGAAGCAAAATCTGACAAATAGCAACCATACAACTATACAGCATAAAATATATATAAAAACACAATTCAAAACAGATGTATAGAAGCCTTGTTATAATAGTTATAATGAATATATAATAAACATATAAAAAACACTAACAATTCAAAACAGATGTATAGAAGCCTTGTTATAATAATTATAATGAATATATAATAAATATATATAAAAAAAAACACTAACAATTCAAAACAGATGGAAAGACGACTTGATATAATACTGCATACCAAAATTAAACACAAAATAAAGTATCACTTAAATAATCCTTATACAGTAACCAGTCGTGACAGACTATCTGCATTTTTTAATTTTGCACCTGGGCAATGAGAAATATTTATATTATATCTTTGTAGAGATAAGGCCCATCTTTGTAATTTTGCAGACTGAGGTGCAGATTTCTGAAGATATATTAAAGGATTGTGATCAGTTATTAGTTCAATTTCCGCACCAAACACATAAACTTCAAATTTCTTTAATGCCCACACTACCGCATAAGCTTCACGCTCGATAGTCGACCAGTTTTGTTGCACCTTAGTGAGCTTTTGGCTAGCAAAACTAATAGGACACAACTTTTCTTTCTCATCTTTTTGCGATAGACAAGCACCAACTCCATAAGAACTGGCATCACACTGAATAGTGTAAGGCTTTTTAGGATCTGGTGTATACAGCTTAGGAGCTTCACACAATGAACGTTTTAAAGTTTGGAAAGCCTCTTCTTCAACCTCAGACCACGGAATGATTTCTGGGATTTTCTTTTTTGTCAAGTCGGTTAAAGGCTTGGCGATTTCAGCATAATTTCTTATGTAGTCACGATAATAATTAAATAAACCCAATGCACTTCTGAGGGCTGTTTTGATTTTAGGCGATTCTATTGTCTCAATGGCACGTAACTTCTCCGGATCGGGCTCATGTCTGCCTCCTCCTATGACATGACCTAGATACTTAATCTGTGCCTTTGCAAAAACACATTTTTTAACATTAACTGTGAATTTCAGATCAGTTAATTTAGATAAAACAGCGTCAAGATGTTTCAGATGATTTTCCCAGTCATTTGAAAAAATAGCAATATCATCCAGATATGCTCGACTGTACTCACGATGTTCATCCAGAGCATTGTTGATCGATTTCTGGAATGTGGCAGCCGCGTTGCGCAACCCAAAAGGCATGACTTTCCATCGGTAGTGAGCACGATGGGTTTTAAAAGAAGTAAGATCTCGACTCTGTTCTTCTAGAGGAATTTCCCAATACCCTTTTAATACATCTAAACATGTAATTATGTTAGCACTTCCTATTTGATTAATTAATTCAGTTGCATTTTCCATAGGGTAATCAAAAGGTTTTGTCACTGTGTTCAATTGACGAAAATCTATACATAAGCGCATGCTACCGTCCTTCTTTGCGACACATACGACCGGATAAGCTATTTCAGCTTCACTTTTTTCTATAAGTCCTAGATGCTCTAACTCTTCTATTTGTTTGTCCACTTCATTTTTTAGCGATTCCGGAATTTTATAAATATATGGTTTCTTTCTTTCCGCACCTGGTAATAAACGAATTTTGTGTGCGCCAACGTTGGCAACTTGAATTTTGCCTGAAAATAATGGTGAATGTTTTTGTAGAAGTTTACTTAACTCTAATTGTTTATCAACCTCCAGATGACTAAGGTCTACTTCTATATTATTTTCATTCGAAGTATTAGCTTTAATTGGTGTTGGGTGAATTTCACCAAATTCTACATCGTCTTCAAAAATGACCCCAACAGTCTGTACTCTTACGTTAAATTTCCTTATTTTATTCGCATGAACATGTCTGACACCCCCATCGGGTAATTTCACTTTATACGAATGTGGTTTTATTCTTTCAATTATTTCTCCGGGTCCTGTCCATCTAGCATATAATTTATTGGTAGAATCAGGGATAAGTAAATATACTAAATCACCTTTTTCAAATTCTTTCATTCTACTTCGACGATTGAAATAGCGAGTGTAATTTTCTTGTTTTTCTGCAGCAGTTAAAGAAGCAATGTCAGCGGCTCTTTCCAAATTTATTTTTAATTCTTGTAAATAGTCTACTGCTGAATTACTAAGATTCAATGGTAAGGGAATTTCACCTGACCATGATGACTTTAGTACTGCCAAGGGACCTCTAGCTTCCCGACCATACATGAGCTTAAACGGTGATACTCCAGTTGTGCAATTTGGCACTTCACGGTAGGCAAAAAGTAGAAAAGGAATATGTTTATCCCAATTAACAGGATCCGTACGAATTACATGATGTAGCATTTGTTTAAACACACGATTAAATTTTTCAATTAATCCATTTGAAGCGGGGTATGATGGAGTTGAAAAGCGAGGACATGCCCCTAACCGGTTCTCAAATTCTTTAGTCAATTCAGATTTAAAATTAGTGGCCTGGTCTGAACAGATAACTTCAGGAATTCCGGTGCGCATAAAAATATCTAATAAAGCATCACACGCCGTTTTCGCAGAGAGACTCCGTAATGGTACTACTTCTGGCCATTTAGAATTTTGATCAATTAAGGTAAGACAATATTTATGCTTCCTTCCTGACGGCGGAATAATTTCACCTATACAATCAATATTTACAGTATGAAATGGATATGGTGCGCGGACAACAGGTGTAATCGGAATTTTATCTGTTTGTTTCTCAGGGCTTTTTAACTGACAGTTCTTACATGTTCTACAATAATTTTCTACATCTCTTGAAATATTCGGCCAATAAAAAGATAATTTAATTCTTTCTTTAGTTTTTCGCATCCCTAAGTGGTTTCCAAAAATTGAATCATGAGCTAAATCTAATACTTTACTTCTGTAACTTTCCGGTAACACGAGCTGATATATTTTATCACCGCAAATAGTTTCTTTATGATACAATAAATTATCCCGTATCAAAAAAATTATTTTTTCCTAATTTAGCGTCCTTAAATGCATTCTTTAAAGTTGCGCAATCTTTTTGTTCTTTACAAAACTTATTAAACTCTGAAAATTCATCATTTCGATCATTTTGTTTATTCTCTGAAGAAATAAAACAAACATTTAATTCCTCTTTCGCGAGCGGGGGTTCTGAGCTATTTTTAGCTTCGTGACCTTCGAACTCCTGCAGTTGACTATTATTACACAACTCTTCATTTTGAAGTTCAATCAAAGCATTATACACGTCTGGAGTTAATAAACAAGGCACATTTAAGTTTTCAGTGAAAGCAAAAAGCGTATTTAAGGTAACATAAATTCCGCTGTTAGGTAATTTATAATGGATGGGTATAGTAGCCAAATTTGCTTGTACTTTTTCTTTGAAAGCGGATTGTAACAAAATACTACCTTTAGCTTCGATTTTCAGATCGGGAATTAATGACGTATTTAAAATACTAATTTGGGTACCGGAATCATTAATAGCTTCTATTTCTTTACCTTCTACATAAATAGTGATTTTTTTTAAAGGAAAAAGAGTAACTTCGTTTAATTGATCATTCATGTGTAAATGCCTGGAACTAACATTAGTGACTACTGCATTACTATTTTTATTTGGATTCAATTTATTTGTATCTTGTTGCATTTTAGGTTTTCTCTGACCCTGATCATCATTTTGAGTATAAGATTTATCATACTTATTTCTTCTGTTTGGGCACAATTTTGCTAGGTGTAATGGGGAATTACAAATATAACAATCACGTGATTTTGAGAAGTGTCTGTTCTCATACGTAGCTTGATTTTTCCTTAGTTGTGGGGGAACATATTTAGTATTATTATCATTATTCACTTCACGATAAATAGGCCGTTTCTCAAATTTTGTTTCCTCGAAAGACCTGCCTTTTGCAGTAAAATAAGTGTCACAGTCTTTCGATAACTGATCGGGCAAAAGCCAACTTTCTCCTTGCTTGACTGCAATGTGAGTAGCTAGCTCATTATCCAAAGTTTCAAAAATTTTATCTGATATTATTAAATTAATAAGTGAATCGAAATCTTTAACGTTTCGAATTCTACAATAATTTAACCAACAGGATCTTAATCGCGAACCGAACTGTTGATGGGTTTCACCAGGTAATCTTTTAGCGTTTCTAAAATTTTGTAAACAAGTAAAGGGGGACGGTTCATATTCTTTCAAAATTAAAGATTTAATTTTATCATAATCAGCTAATTCTTCATCATCAATATAAACAAGAACATTTCCTGCTTTTTCACCTACTAATTTTAGCAAAATTTCCGATTTATATTCCTTAGGAACATTTTTGTGCTTAAACGCTCTTTCTAAAGAATCAAAAAAAAGATTCCATGTTTCATTTTTCTTGGGCACTGGGATTACCAAAACTTGAACTGCTTTAATTAATTTATCTAATGATAATGACGTACTATTTTCCCCTTCGTTATGGGTTAAATTCTCGCTTCTCATTTGTTGTTGTAAACGCAATCTATTTACTTCCTCGCCATTTTTTCTTTCTGACACTGTAGTCGATAAAAATTCAGTTACGAAATCTTTATCTTTTAAGTATTCTTTAGATTTCAATAACAAATCTTTTAATTCGGGTACTCTCTTACTAGCATCAGCTTCTTCGCCTATTTCTTCCAGAACAATAAGTAAATCTGCCTTAGTTACGTTTTTAAACATTTTCGAATAAAGTTAACAGTATCTTACTACACAATCAAATGATAAAAAAAGAATAGCTCACCTCTATTTTGTAATCCAAACACTGCGATTCAAATCACATACTTTATTATTTTAAATCGTAGAAATAACTCTTGTTCTCGTTATGAGAGCGGGCTGTAATATCATGACAGCCGAATGACGCACTGATTCTTCTTTTTAAATTTTAAATACAGAGTTTATTAAAACTGAGAGCTGGTATTTACAATAATATACACTATATACATTTTCACTAATATTCATAAAAATTCCACCTAAACCACATTACTTCTTAAAAACCAAAATATACTCGGATGCCTTCCCACATCCTACTTACTCCGAACGAACCACCATTCCTTCTCCTCTTCTCTTCACTTCCGTTTGCTTTTTTAAACAAAAAAAGGGTTGGAAGGATATTGGTTGCATGACAGAGCCTACGCGGAAACAAACAAACGATAAGAAAACAAATTTATTTTATAACTTAGATAATATTTTTTCAAGAAATGTTTACACGGACTGTAAAACCGTTATATTTCAAAACAGATAAATTTTTCAAAGATTTCGGGCAACAAGAACTTTTTTTTTAACTATGAGACTATCTTATTACGAGCACTTTTAACACTAAATATCAATGTTTTTTTTGCGAATTTTTCTCTAACAAAAAATAATTTCATACAAAATCGAATTAACGATGTAAAATCATACAAATTTGAGGTTTGATTAAATTTATTATCATGGGCCCGGGCAATGCCGGGCGGGTCAGCTAGTATTAGATATAGATTAGTATTAGATACAGAATACTTTTGATTTAATGCCCAAGGGAAGCCACTCGTCTTGGCGAAGCCATGACGTCGAGCGTTGGATGCATCCCTGATGTTCTTTTGATTGTATATATTTAATGAATTGTCAACCTATTGATCAGATTGCTTTTGTGTAAAAAATAGTGCCAAATTTTTCCCTTTTATGGCAACGTCTTTCTTTATCTCGCCAAAGCCCCTATAAAAGGAAATTACCAAAAACAAAAAATATGGAAATATAAATATAAGTGAACAAAACTAAATTAAAAAATGTCAACATAAAAACATTTCAGAAAGAAATAATAAAAAAGGAAGAAATTGTCACAATTCAAATTAATGTTTAAAGTCAACTTTCTCACGTTCTAGTTTCTTGCATTCCAGTGAGTTTCAGAGAAAAGAAAAAATAAAATTTAAAATTATCACGTCGATTCGACGAAAATGTCTGTGAAATATTGAAACAGAGGTATGGAAAGTACTATCCCACCTGGTGGATATTTTATTTTCTGAATTCCGAATCCTTACTAGAAATTTTGAGTATTACTTGCTTTAAGTAAATTATAGAAACAGAAATAATTGATTGTTTCATTGGGATTCCCAGTTGTAAAACAACTCTACTCCTTCTCTATGGGTACGGTGGAACCCCGCTAACTGGGATCTCGGGATAATCCGGACTAAGTTTCGAATTTTCAAAACAGCATTTACTCGCTCATTCACGTTCTCTTTTGAAAAAATATTTTTAAAGATTTTGTAGGCGTGTTTCAAAAAATTAATGGCGGCACCGACGTTGATGTCAATGACGTTAGCAATTGGTTGGAAGTTGACAGTGACGGAGATTACGATTATCTCTTCATCAGTCAGTGCAGCAACTCCTGCTCATCTAAAGAAACTGAAACTGATTGTACAGATAAAATCGGGACTGACGATGGAAATTGTACTACTATGAGTCATGTTGAGATAGCAACACAACTAGTTCAATTGATGGTCTATTTGAGCGATAAACCGATACAATACCAAATTATCTTCTTGTACTCAAATGGCTGCAGGATCGGGTCGTCACAAGAGAGATATTCAATCAAAACTACAAGAGCCGAAAATCGCGACCTTTTTAAATTCAGACTAGATGTTTTCAAGTTCTGTAAAACAATGTTTGGATTTGCCAATATCCAATGATTTATGAATAAAAAGTTGATTTTCTGTAAGTGATGGCGAGATATACCACCATCTATATTTAAAATAGCACACACTACAAAAAAAGAATTTGTTTTTTTTTCTGCATATAAGCAGAGTATTCAGAGGGGAAAATGATTCCATTCCTTTTTTCTCCATGAAAAAGAAGAACGTAATTTTTTTGTGAGTTCAGATTTTAAAAGATGTGAAAAGTAGAAGGTTGACTGCTCTCTAACTAAACAGATTGTGATTGTGTGTGTGCCAATAGAAGGAAATGTGTGCGCTAAAAAAAAGCGAAAACGCGTCAGCCAGAACCTCATGCTGCCAACGTTATCTAGTAATATAAGGTAACAATCAAACTTTCTTCACCATTGTTCCATTTTATTTAGCTATGCTATATTCTTTTGATAATATGAACTTACGTGTATATGAAGAACATTTCCCCATCTAAACATAAAAAGGTTAATTAAATATGTACTTCTATGATGTGGAATTCTGCCTTTCAAAATTGAATTTGTTGATACAGAAATCTAAACTGAAATGTTCAGAAAATGAATGCTGAGAATGCAGTTTTCAACTATGATTGAATTTTTTTTAACAAACATTTACGTTTATTTCTAATTAATTGCTTATAATTTTCTTGTAAATAAACTTAATATTATATTCAATTAATTTTGGTTAGTTTTTCTTTGTGTTTACTTAATTTACTACATTAATGTTAATTCTTTTATTTTAGGAAATTTTTTCTTTATATTACAATCTAGGTTTTAAAATAAGCCATTATTTATTTAATTTTATACAACTATCTACAGGTAACCTTTGATGATTGTAATTGGCTCAAAGAGGATCCGAACTTCAAAAATAATTCACAACGCAACTTATTCTTTTCTTTACTTAATTGATAATCAGTCTAATAAATAAATTTTATAAGTATAAATTATTATATCTGATCCTTAGAGTCATAGGTGCAAAATAAATACTATACGTCTCGGATAATTTAAAATAATATTATAGCAATATACTGCTAAACCCTATGCTGTCAGACTTAGATTTAAATAATTTAATTGATCATTCTGTAGCATTCTATCAGTAAGTATGTTTTATTTTAATTTATTTTTTACACGATCTTCAGTTAACCCGGATTTTCGATAATCCGGACTGGCTCCGGTCCTAATTAGTACGAGTTAACGAGGTTTCACTGTAGTTGTATATCACATCCTACAACAGCCATGAGAAAAAAATATAAATGTAGCATATTAGCAGTAGAGAATGAAAGAAAAGTAAAAGATTCGACCGACAACTTCATCAGCCAATCAAATTTAACTTGCAGTATAAGAGTTTCAGGGAAATAAAAAGGAGAAAAATGAGTAGAAAAGTATTAAAATATAATAACTACGTAGAAAAATAAGTAAAGAGATTGATGAGAAAGATGTTTCACTGTTTCTAAAGGAGGATCGTTAGCAAAAAAGGGCAAGTAATAAGCAGAAAAAAACGTAAATCTACTCCAACAAATAAAAAAGGCATTTTAGATTGCCATACATAAAAATATAATTTAAATTACAGTTAGTATAAGAATAAGTATAGGAAATACATAGATTATTATTTTTTAAGGCAAAATTAAAATGTCATCAATAAAATCAGAAAGAAATTACTTCTGAAGCATTTCTGGTATGAATTTGGAATTTCTGAATAATAAATTTTTCAGATTTAGTATTACTTGGTATGGAATGGAAATATTGCATCCAAATTCAGTAGTCTATCAAATGAATTATATGACATTTTTTAAATGAAGTTAAACACATAAACTTTTATCTATAATTTGATTTGTTATTGTTTAGATAAAAAATATTTGATTGTTTGTTTGGTTATATTAAATAAAAAAAATCGACAAATTTCAGAACAAAAAATAAACAGATAATATGAAGACACAAATTATGTATATTATTTTCTGATCTCAGCATCTCCCTTGCTATGAACATACAAAACGCACAACGGTGAATGAGATATCAAATAAAAAGTTTTCGAAAGTTTTTGAGAAAAAAGACGAAAAAGACGATGTTTCTTAATGTACGATAATTTAATATAGCTATGAACGAAAATGTACAATAAAATCTTCCGAAATGTACTCATCTTCAGAAACCAATATATTTTCAGGATTTAAAGAATCATTTTCAACAAGAACGAAAAACCATGTGTCAAGCATAGATTATGTAACACTTTCTAACACTTCCGAAAATAATTGTAAAAATCTTTACCGTTTAATAAGCTGAAAAATAACATCTAAGTAAACAATTTGGAAAAGGCATAACATAATGGTTATTTCTGTAATAATGGTTATTTCTGTAATAATGGTTATTTCTGTAATAATGGTTATTTCTGTAATAATGGTTATTTCTGTAACTGGGCTTTTAAATAAAAGCCCAGTTACAGAAATAACCAAATCAATTGGAAAAATATCCGAATTACTTTGTGCAGACTATGTGTATATATACTACATAGAATTGTAAATTGTAGTTCAGTTTGGAAACGCATTAACATTCCCCTTCTGGAATATCCGTTAATAAACAGAAATGTACTCTAAAACTTTTGTGCTGTCCTGCATGTGTCACAAACAGTTAAATGTGGGGGTGGACAGATTGAAATGGCATAATCACTGGGAACAGACCGGAGTTGGTGAGATTTTTGTTTTTCGCCAGAAAACATCGTTTAGGAAACAATTTATTTTATTATAAAACACACATAATTTTTATTATAAAAAAAAACACACAAATTATTTTATTATAAAACACACACAATTATTAAATTATTATAAAACGCACAATATTTAATATAAAACCCACGGAATTCACTCTATCGGGTTGCCATAAAAAGCAAAATTTCGCCAAAATCGCCAGGCTGCCCAGACATAAAATCGCTATTTTGGCTCCAAAAAGATACCCCAGTGCGTCTGCGACAGCTGTTCCATTCATTGTTTGTGACACACTGTATTTAACCATTTGTGATCCATGATGTCAAGTGTAAGTTGAATTTAAACGCGAATTCACGAGAGATGACAAATTCCACCTATAACTGATAGCATGTGTCACAACAGTTAAATATAGTGTGTCACAAACAGTGAATATGCCATTTCAATGTGATTCAAACATCCACCCCCACTGTTAACTGTTTGTGACGCGTACCCTCAACTGTAAGTGGAATTTATGTCATCTCTCATGAATTAGCGTTTATTTGCATTACTGTTGAGGGACTTTAAACGCAAATTTACAAGAGATGACAAAGTCTCTCAACAGTAATGTAAATAAACGCTAATTCACGAGAGATGACATAAATTCCATTTACAGTTGAGGGTATGTATCACAAACAATTAAAAGTGGAGGTGGATGTTTGAATCAGATTGAAATGGCATATTCACTGTTTGTGACACACTGTATTTAACTGTTTGTGACACATGCTATCAACTGCAAGTAGAATTTATGTCATCTCTCATGAATTCGCGTTAATTTATATTACTGATGTCGGACTTTAAACAGGTCCGAGACGTTTAATGTTAATTTAAATATATATATGTAGGATTTCAGTTTTAACACTTCATTTGCTTTATGACGTAAATGATCATCCGATTAACTGACACTCTAGTGTACTATTATTATCCATGATTTAAAAGCACGAGTTATTTATTTTGGATCGCGATTTCAAGATTTGAAGATTTCTAATTAATTGCTTATAATTTTCTTGTAAATAAACTTAATATTATATTCAATTAATTTTGGTCAGTTTTTCTTTGTGTTTACTTAATTTACTACATTAATGTTAATTCTATTATTTTAGGAAATTTCTTTATATTACAATCTAGGTTTTAAAATAAGCCATTATTTATTTAATTTTATACAACTATCTACAGGTAACCTTTGATGATTGTAATTGGCTCAAAGAGGATCCGAACTTCAAAAATAATTCACAACACAACTTATTCTTTTCTTTACTTAATTGATAATCAGTCTAATAAATAAATTTTATAAGTATAAATTATTATATCTGATCCTTAGAGTCATAGGTGCAAAATAAATACTATACGTCTCGGATAATTTAAATTAATGATAATAATAATATTATAGCAATATACTGCTAAACCCTCTGCTGTATGTATGTAATCCTATGCTATGTAAGCCAGTCTTCTAATTTTTATTGTGAAGTAAGCTTGGAAATTAAAAAGGCGTCGTTAGGCCTGGTTATTGTCTTTGGTAAATAAAAATATTGTAGATGTTTGGCGAGAAGTGGATTAGCTGAAAAGAAATTGCTAATCAAGTATTGTAGAATTATATTCCTATGACTGTATTAAAGTTCATAATTCGTTATTCATCGTCTTTTTGTGCATATAATTACAGTAAATCTACTATTTACATATCATCTTCTTACATATATATGTTCTTTTAACATGTTTAAATTCTTGTTGTTTGTATTGATGTATTTGTTTTTAATGAATTATCAACAGACGTAATATAATTTCTTCATTTTAAATAAATAAAAACTGTTTAAAAATAGGGATGTAAATACATATTATTTTAATATACCATAAGAGAAAATAACGCTTGCATCTCAAAACTCAAAATACTGTTTGAAATAGACGTTCTCACGTCCGCGAAAAAGTGAATTTCTTACATTCCAGTGACTTCTAGAAAAGAAGAATGAAAAATGAAAATTCTCATCTCGCTTTACAAAATATGTTACTCAAAATTTGAAATAGAATGGAATGCAAATGTTTCGGGCACATTCAAATGTCTTTCAAAAGATCTGTTCGACATTTTTTCACTTAAAAGTCTAATAAATATTATTTTTTTATACGCTTCTATTTATTGTTTGTATTGATATAAATTTATGATAATGTTTGTTTACATTAAATTAACAATTTAAAAGAACTGACGAACAGAAAATAAAAATATAAAACATTAAAATTAATATAAACTAATAAAATTCACTTCAAAAAAAGACAAATGTTTCTAAATCTAGAAAAATGTAATATAGCCTCAAGGGAAAATATACAATAACCTAGTGAGAGTTACCCACGACTCCCAAAAGGGTTCTTTATCTTTAGAAAGTTCAGAAATCAATATATTTTCGTAATTTAAAGAAGCATTTCTAAAAAGAAAATTTTTGTTTTTGCCACTGATTTTTGGAAACGTTCCCGAAAAGTTATTATACCTTTTGAAGGGCAGTGGAATATTATATATCTCCCTTAATTTTAATTTCCAAATGCCACAAACAGAACCAGAATTTTGGAGTAAAATTTTGCTTTTATAATGTAGCTGAAGAAAAGCCTTTAAAAAAAAAAATTATTAACAGTTTATTTAAAAATAAATTGGTTTGTAAATCCTAGTGTGGTGCAATCATTTCAAAAAATTAGCAACAGAAGTACTTTGAGTTTGAAAGGATTAAGCAGTTCTCTCAAGATGCAATATAGGGCTTTTTTCGTATTCCAACCCATTCTAAAACAAGTTGGAAACTGTACGTTAAACGTGACAAATGAGATGCGTTTGTTTCATAAATATTTAGATTTTGGTGCAATACATACTCTTATGAGAAAATGCGTGAATACAAAATTTATTTTATGTGGAGATTTTAATATTCTAGATATTCATTTTATTTCATGAAATTAAGTTTCAATACACTTTTACAAACATTTCAATAGCATCCTGATACATTAAAATTATACTACGCGCAGACTACATATATCCACTACAAGACAATGTAAAAAAAAATCACTATTATTATTTCACTGAAAAAATGGATTATATCGTCCGTTATTATGATAGCGATTAACGCATTTATAGCATTTACGCAATAAAATAAGTACATTTTAAGTTGGCAACATTTTATCTTTTGCCGACATGGACTGAAAATTCCAATGGGAAACTTAAGCGTTGTTTTGAAAATTTCACGACTCGAAATCCCTATTGAGACTCTTTTTCCATTGAATATCTATTTCTATGGAAACATCTATCCAAAAAACTGTCGGTAGATTATAGGATGACTATAATGAAACAGTTTTAGTACACAAATTCGGTTTTCAATTTCAGTAATACGGAAATAATAGGATTCCATCTTTAATAGGATGTCATCGCTATGACAACATAGAATCACCACCTATCCTGCGATATCATTCAATTCATTACGTAGAATAGGATTTAATAGAATGAAGAAAACTTTTAGAATATCTTTTTAAGTTTGGATTCGAGTTTCATAAAATTTGAAAGGACTCGACAAAATTCTGCAACGTTAAATGTCAAACCATTCGGTTGGGTAGTGTTTGCGCTGTTATAGGCGGACAGACGGAAGGACCAGATGGCGACTGTAGGTGCTACGTATTTATATAATTACCAACACACCTAAAATGAACTTAAGAAGCATTCTAAGTTTAATGCCACGATTATCAGGATAGAAACAGAACAATATTGGATTTGTTGTAAATACAGGAGCACCACTTATGTTTCATGGAACGTTTCGTCTTATTCAATCGTAGAAAAATATTACTCATTATTCGATTACAGTCTGCAATTTAAATATTAAACCGAAATTTTCTAATCAGAAATAGTGGTGTCCGGCGTAAATAGGCTTACCAGATGCATACCTTGGAATTTTCCAAGGAGTGTATTCATCTGGTAAGCATGTTTAGATTAATTCTTAAGTTATTCACCATAAATAGTGGTTGTTTAAGGAGAAGTTTGCAACTTGAAAATGTTTGATAATATTTTATGAAGGGTTTTTATTTTATTATTTTTTTTATTGTCTGGGAACGAGGTGTAAATTTATAGGTTTTGCACTAAAAAACCTTATATATATGTATGAACTAAGTTATTACTTTTAAAGCATTAAAATTTTTGCCGTATTTGTTTGCACGATGAATCATTTCTGTGTTAAGTAGAAATATAACTGATTTTTAAATGACTGAAATAATTACGTCTTTTAAAAATGTATTTATTCGATATTTTTTAAATGAACATGGATATTAAATCGTGAAAAGAACAAATAGTTAAAAACCGATTGATTTCTTTAAAAATAAAATCCCAATCTTCTGATACCAAATCTGATAAAATCAGCATCTCATATTATTTCTATACACTTTAAATTTTGACAGCTTTAACGAAGTATATTTAATCGTACATTATTGCTTACCTCAAATTTGCGTTAAAAATTTTGCTGAGGATAAAATATGAATATCGATGCTTAATGTTGAAGAAATTCATGCAATGAAATTTTAAATTTTGACAACTTTAATGAAGTATATTGAATCGTACATTATTGCTTACCTCAACTTCATTTTGATGATGATAAAATATGAATATCTATGCTTAATGGTGAAGAAATTCATGCGTTGAAACTTTATTTGAGATAAAGATCAATAACCTTTTCATCAGTTCAATAAAGAAATTTAATATATGTACTAAAATAAGACTCTCTAATTTCTAATATGGAATAATTAATATTTTAATGTTTACTAGATCAAATAATCTGGAAATGATATCATTGCCGGCTAATAATCAGTGTTAATGATTATTAGCCGATAAATATTAAATTGATTTTTTTCTGATTTTTTTGTAAGGTCAGCAATAACTATGTTGTTAAAAACGGGTAAAATAATCATATCGACACCTAAAGAGCAAAAATGTTCCAAGTCCAGTTTTACTATTTTGTGGGAGAAAAAACAGAAGATTTGCCTCTGGTGTAACTCGAAAATTAAAAGCGATATATTCCTTTTTAGAGCTCATTATATACATTACAACATTTGAGAAGTTTTGAAACCAAAACCAGATGCTTGGAGTCATACTTGCAAAATCACTGTAATTTCCAGTCTGCATTTCTGGGATAAAAAAAAATATGTTTTGAACCAGAAATTTACTTCAGATATGAAGTCAAATATGTAACAAGTGAGGAACCGAATGCATGATTTAAATATTCGCATGAATCTTTCAGGTATGCGCAAAAATATAGCTACAAATCTTTGTATATTTTTAATCAACTATCACCAGAAATTTTGTAAAAAAAAAAGTTCTTATTTCAATCAAGATTAAAGTAAGAGATACCTAAAATGAAAACACTTTTTTTTACAAAATTTCTAGGGGTAATTCATTAAAAAAATACGAAGGTTGGCAACTATACCTTTAAGCATGCCCATTTTGAAGACAAAGTCATTATGCGCATAACTATACCGAAGATTACCTTAGTAAAACATTGGGCTCATGTGCCTTAGAAAACATTTGAATATGTCTGTTTATATGATTTGAAGATTATAGAACAGAAATTGTAATAATAAAAAAATAGGTTAAATGCATTTGTAGATTAATTGTAGATTAATCGCAATTAAAATAATGTAAATTTATCATAATTGCTATACAGATGCCGTATACTCAAAAATGGAAATCAAAATTTCTCAAAATCGGAGCGTGATATAAAATGTTTAACAACATTTTATTTCTTAGCGTCCTAAATATGTATAGAAAACAAGCGCCGTAATATTTAAAAGCAGAAACCTCTTTAAAATTTGAACAGCTTCATACTTGTTCAGATTCGACTGTATACAACAAGATGCATACCTTGGAATTTTCCAAGGAGTGTATTCATCTGGTAAGCATGTTTAGATTAATATTCGTAATATTCGTCGACTAATATTCGTAATCTATGAGAAAGTTAGATTGATAATAAATACTTAAACAAGGTCAAAGATACAGCATAGATGACATTTTCAGAAGATAATATTATTTTAGATTTTTTTTCAAGAGGATTCATTCAAGAGAGTCATTGTCTTTGGTCATGACTTTTCGATCGGCGTTGACTTAAAAAGAAATATCTTACTTTAAATAACGCCCCCTTTTGTTTCTACAACTATTATTATAAGTGTTCCTGATAACAATTTCTCGATATACAATGGATATTAACTCATAAATGTCACAATGTGCAGTTATTGTTTCAAACTATTATTGCTCCGCCAAACATTGGAAGCTTCAGAATTCTAAAATATCAACATCATCACATTCCGGATAATTATTTGTAAAACTGCATCCATTTTTAAAATGTAAGTTGAAATTCATTTCTTTAATATTTAAATAGAAATATTTAATTGCATTTTCTATCATTTTTGAAGATATATATGAAATTAGTAAATGTGATTTATTAATTTTATGAAATATATTTAATAGACTCGATCCTGTAACTGCAGACTTAATGTATTCCGAAAAACACATATGCGATCGAAATATTTGCATTTTAGTGAGATTCATCATATTCGAGATTCCCTTTGTTGCTGTGACAATGTTGCTTTCCCCTGTAACGTCTTCCTTTTATTTTTCTAAAGGATCAGGGTCCATAAGCCGTGTTTTTGCTCCATGAAATAAGACCAAAATTCGATTTTGTTAGACTGACTTAATTGTTTCACTTTTTAATATTAGAACGTTTATCCTGTACGATTTCAACACTATTTTTTGCATTTTGTACGGATTTATATAACTTACACAAGCTCAAAGTTCGTATTATTCGTAGTTTTTGATGAAAAATACGCAATTTCTCCTAATGTTACCTCAAATTTTAATATATTTAATATTTTACTATGAACGCAGCTTTGCAACACTTTTATTTTTATACATATTGTACATTTTGATGTATTTTATAATATATGCAAAAAAGAAAGTTACACGATTGCGCTCATATAAATAATCGAGGTAAAATGAGGAGAAATTGCATATTTTTTATCCAAAACTACAAATAATACGAACTTTGAGCTTGTGTAAGTCCTATAAATCCGAACAAAATGCAAAAAATAGTGTTGAAATCGTACAGGATAAACCTTCTAAAATTAAAAAGTGAAATAATTAAGTCACTATAACAAAATCGAGTTTTAGTTTTATTACATTGGCCAAAAATACGGCTTATGGACCATGATCCTTTATACATAAACACCTAACAGGCTTTTTTTTTATAACTCTAAGAATATATATGATTAATAGATTACCTGAGCTGGAACTGAAATCAAGTGTTCCAGGCATTGACAAATGCGGTCACCTGGTCGCCACTGACAACCAAGTTCTTCGATCTGTCGACCAAGTTATTTAATCTGGTGTTTATTTTTCTTTCCCGTTTTGTCCAAGAAATGAGTACAGATAGCATATAGAATAGTTATAAGAGAATTCTTATCGTTTCAGAAATAAATTGTCCAAACATCGCCGCAAAACGCGAAATAACGCTAAATATCCCATAAAAAAATTCTGGAAAATTTTAGAAATTGCAGAGAACAAAATTTACTTTATTAGACTAAACGATAGAATTCTGATTGCTTTTACGAATATGCAAAAATTGCCGCAAAAAGCGAAAAAACGCACAAATCGTTTAAAAATTCAAAAAAAAAAAAAAATCACAGGACAAAATATACTATATACTGGGTTAAAAAAATTTAAACTGGATTCCTTTTACGAATGTAAAAAGACTGCCCCTGAACGCGAAAGCCTGAATCACTAAAACTTCAAAAATCGCGCAGGACAAAATTTCATAAAGTTTAATTAAATTTATTAAATATTGGGCTAAAAGACTGAAATAGACCTCTGGTCGCGGTGCTTTGGCTTTCGAGCCACCCCCCCCCCCCTCCACAGTAATACAATACAGTAAAAGACTGAAACCGAATTCCTTTTACTAATGCTGAAAAATCGCAGCGAAATGTGAAGAAACAAAACAAACAACAACAAAACACTAAAAATCACTAAAAAGTGCAAAATTATATTGGGCTTAAATACAGAAACAGGATTCCTTTAAAGAATGTCAAAAAATCGCCGCGAAACACGAAAAAATGCCATATATATCATGAAAATTTAAATTAAAAAACTCTTCTTTAAAAATTCGGTAGTATTCTAAATTATGTAATTAATAATTCTAAACTATGCTTGTTATTTTTCTCAATAAATTCTTAAAAAACATTCGCGTTTTTTGAAAACCAATGATGGGGGGAAAGGAGGGGATATAATTTTTTTTTTTTTTTTTGGGGGGGGGGGGCGACTAGAATATTTTGCTGCCTACCAGATTTTATCAAATTTGTAAAGCCCTGGGGGTTACCATTAGCAAAATGAAACTTGGCACAGCTTGTAATATTTAGATGAGCTCCGAAGCATAATTTATGTATATAGCATTTAATAGTAGATATTGTTCCCATTTTTTGTATAAGAATATTTGTTCCAAAATTTCAGTGGGTGATGTTCCCTTTTCTTTTCTCAGCACTGAACATAGAATAAGTCAAAGGAAAATTTTTATTAAATGTCCAGAGCTGCCAAGTCTCCGGCTTTTTTTATACCAGTATTTTAGTACAGAAAATTTTGTTTTATTTGATCGGAGCATTCTGCGATTTAAAAGAACAACATTTTCTCTAAAATATACTGGTGTACAAAAAGCCGGAGACTTGGCAACTCTGAATGTCAATCTCCAAAGCAAAACTTTTCCATCGTTTCACAGTTCGACCCGATGCCGAAAAAATATTTTAACCCGATGCCCAACGAAATACATACCTTTTTAGTTACTCTATAGTCAAATTATTTTCTTTAAAAGATTTTCTATCGTGTTTTGCATTATTTACTTAAATATCTTCTTTCGCTTTTCCAAAAGGTGAAGTTCGTTATAGTATACTGGAACTGGTGGAAAGTGTTTCATAATCTATGGTAGATGCAAAAATTTTCTTTCTTGTTTAATTTCTTTTATACAGAAAATAGGTTTTAAAATTTGAATGTCCTCCCAAAATATTATTTCCAATAAAAATGGGATAAAACTTAAAAGCGGAATTCCTTCCCCTTCATGTGCTAACGCCCCACGACTCCGCTGCACTGTTTATAATACTGAAATTTTAAAGAAAAATGCTTTTGAAGAAGAATAAATGGATAATCTTTTCTAACATTCCAAGTAAAAAATATATTTTTTAAAAAATCTCATATATCATAAATGAATAATCATGGTGATTATTTTATTTATTTTCGAATTGTTAAAATTGCAAAGTATATTTAAATTTAATTTTTATTTTCTGTTTAAAATCTTGAATTTCCATTTATTTTTACTTATATTATAATTATCATAAATAGCAAGGTTAATAAATTACTATGAAATAATTTTTAAACTAATTGTTAAATTGTTCTAAAAATCCAGTTTTTATAAATAACTTCATATTTCCAGAGAAAAAAAAAAAGCAAAAAACAGGATGACTTATGAGGAATTAAAATATCTATATATTTAAAGCGAAAAGCGCATTCTGTCAAATTTTACATTTTCTTTTCTGTCTCATTGCGCATGATTCAACGTTTTTCTGAAGGCATCTCTCCTCAGAAACGGGACGCGTATGTAGCTCTCACCTATTTAACCTAGGTGGGTGGGGGGGGATTAAAAAGTGTTGATTGAAAACGAATTGCGTAATATGGTCATTGCGTTGAAAGCTTTAAAAGAAAAAAACCCTCATGTTTACACTACTAAATACGCTATTTTATTCGCAAAATTTTAAAGAGAGCTTGGATACAGTTATATTTATAGCTGATTGAAATATCAGAGAGTTCGGAAGATGAGAATTATATTTTGTATTACTATGTTAAAGTATCCGACACGAAAATAAACAAACAAAAAAGCGAGAAGAAAACATTTATTTTACAACTCGATAACATTATTTTTTCACGAAATTTTTACACGGGCTGTAAAATCATTTTATTTATCACCCATAAAGATTTTAAAGAATTCGGGCAAAAATAACGTTTTAATGTTAAACTATATGAAACGACACTTTGTGAAAAAAGAAGAAAATAATCGCTTTTATTACTAAACATCGATATTTTTTCGCGATTTTTTCATTTCAAAATATAATTTGATACAAAATCGGGTTAAAGATATAAAATGATAAGAACTTTATGGGTTTTATTTATTTATTTATTATCGCAACATCGGACGGGCCAGCTAGTATCTAATAAGGTTAATTTTGCTAAAACACTCATTTTTGTTATAAATATGTCAGTTTCAAAGAATTTAGAAATATTTAATAATATAGTGCTGGATATAATTTTTAGTATATTTGTTTGTAATCATTGTTTTAGTCACTTTGAGAAATTAAATTCAAATATTGCTTTAAAAATATTCTGTAGAAGTTTTGTAGACATGTCGTGTATCCCACTAGACAATTTTTTTAAAGAAAAAAATTCTGAAGAATATATATAGAATATGTGGCAAACTTCTGAAGAACATTTGAGAATTAACTTCAAAATTTCTGTAGAAAGAAAAAAAACGCTGAATAGTTTCTACAAAATAAAATATACAGATATTATACAGAAAGTAGGCTTAAAAGAAGGACTAAATATCTTCAGATATTCTTCACATTTTTTTAGTCGGGCACGCATATATGTACGGTGTCCCATAAAAAAAGTCCATGTTTTAAAAATTCACAAAATAACAAATTGTTGTAGCAGATGGCGCCAAAATAGTTGGTGTTTTCAAAACCAGTATTTTCGTAGTAAAATGTTCGTGATAGATTTTTACAACATTTGCAATAAAAATCGCCTTCGGTTTAGATTTCTGCAAAATTTGCAAGAAAAATCTTAAACTAATTTTGTGGTTTTTAAAAGTTAGTAAAAAACAGGCCATTTGAGATGTTTGTCGTATCGGAAGGCAATTATTGCACCACATGACTTGTCAAACTGTCAAATTTTCATTGTAAGAAAAAAAAAAACTCTCCAAACTTTCTTTTGGACTGTTTTTTTTTTTACAGAAATTCCGATCGTTTACCAAGTTTTATGGTGCAAATCAAACAGCGGTATGATAATCTGTTGAATTGTTTGTGAATATTTGAAGTTGTTTATGGTTCTCTTTTAACTATTTTTAGGGTTCCGTACTTAAAAAGTAAAAACGAAACCATTATAAGATCACTTCTGTGTCAGTCCGTCTGTCTGTCACAGCCCTTTTTCTCGTAAACTATGAGACTTGGAAAGTTCAAACTTGGGAACGTTATAAAGCTTTTTTTACCCACATATTTTGAGATTATTAGCCATTCACATAAATATGTTTAGGAAAAATTTAAGAGGCTAATTAAGTTACTTGAAAAAAAAATTAATTTTTGTATATCATGTGTGGAGTATCGTGTGAATGATCTCGTAATATCGAACTCAAAAATACATTTGTTTTAATTATACCGTCAAAAATACTTGCAAAAATGTTCCCCCACTCCTCTTTTTCTTAATCTACTAAAACCAAAACTGTGAAAATAATTAGGGGCAGTAAGAGTGCAAGAAAACTATAGCTATTTTCCTAGGTAACAAAGTCTGAGAAAAACACATTTTTCCGTTACACACTAACTTTACTTTTCGGGCGGTCAGCGGGAGAATTGAAGGGCGCTCGAGGTATCTATCGACGCAGAAAATGTCGGTAATTAGCCGAGATATTAAGTTACTTGAAAAATATTTCTTTTATCTATCGTGTAGGCTATCATTCAAAAGATCTCGTAGCATCGAACTCAAAAATATATTTGTTTTAATTTTAGTATTATATTTTCAGAGATATCATCAAAAGTATACTGGAAAAATATGTCTCCCCACCCTCCCATTTCCGAATCTACTGAAACTAAAAATATGAAAAACTTACGGTAGTAGGAGTATATTAATTAATAAATAGTAACTAATAAATTTAATGTACGACAAAAGTTATACTTGTACTTGGCTGATTTATTATATTTCTTTTCCCACAAAGTCTGACTAATATTGAAACCGGCACATCTGTATTTATATTACATATGTCTATATTTGTTAATTTTTTTGAATTTTTTATGGGACACCCTGTATTTATACACATAGACATGTAGATATACAGTAGAGCGCCGATTAGTCTAACTCCAAGTAAACTAACTGCTCAATTATCTGAACATCCACCCCCTCCTTATTTTTGTCTGAATCTTTTTTTCCAGACAGTCCTTGAAATCGAAAACGTTTTCCCAATCGGTGGGAGCAAAGTCTAGTAAGTGCAACTTTCTGCTCCAATTTATCTTGAATTTTCATCCGATTCAACTTATAATTCGTGATTTGGCAGCATTCAAAAGAATATCTTCTTTAACACTAGAACGGCGGGAAAATTTTACCTACTTAGAACGGAGGGAAGGGGTCCTTTTGACCCCTCGATGAAACTACTGAAATAACAACGATAATACAATTTTAAATGAAAATATATTGGAAAAAATATGTAATTTACGTGTACTTCATCATTTATATTCAATTTATATTTAATATTACTTGATAATTTATTGAATTTTTAAAGTACTGTAAATGTAACGCCTACAGGGCAATCCATTGGATCATACTACAACTACTCAAATAACTCATAAATTATTACTCACCCATTTTTATATCAAATTAGATATAAAAATGGGTTGGTTTCACAAATTAAAACTAATGCTAACTAAAATAAAACACAATTTATGAATTAATAGTATTTTTTCAACAATATATCATATATATTCAATATTGTCCAATATTTCAAAAACTAACAAATGTCGAATGCTGAATTTTTTTTCTTGAAATACTTGTTATCTATTTAGGAAAAGTCAAAAAATTAAAAAAAAAATTATTCCAACCAAACAAAAGTAATCAACGGACAAAAGTGCTCTGGGGTCAAAATGATACCTACCGCCGTTCTAGTGTTAATGCAAAAAACAACCCAAAGCTTTTTCGCTTAAATTTCAAATTTTGCAGTTCAGAAAATGGTAAAAAACAAAGAAATTTAAATGTTAAAAAAAATTATAAAATAAACACAATTTAACCATTTTGGCATAATGAGGAAAATTCCTAAAATTGCCTGTCCAATTATCCAAACTTTTGCTTATCCGAACTAACACCGGTTCCGACAGGTTCGGATAACCAACCCTCTATATCTATAGTATACATATGCGTGTGTAGGCTTCTAGGTGTGTGTAGGCATGCATATATTTATGTATATATACATGAATCTATACGTATAATATATAATATTTTGTACGTTCCACACCAGATAATTTTTAATAAATTATGTTTTATTTTTTTTTCTAGGATTTCCTTTGTCTTTCTGCTGCTATTGGCCGCTTGCAGTGTTGACTGCGATGTGACATGTCAGAAGGAGGTCGCCAGATCATACTTGGATATGGCTATAGACATGATTTCGAAAGCGAAAAATAACATCCCTACATGTAAATTAAACACTTTTCATTATTTCTTAAGTTATTTTATCAATCAAAAAGAAACATTTAACAGGGAATTTACTACATAAGCAGCGTGACTTATATAACTATAATTAGTACTCGTAATTATTATAAGTAACGCGTAATTACAGTTATTTACATAGGCCAGAATATATCCGTGCTACCATCATTGAAATTAGTCATATTATAATTTTCGGTTGACGCAAACAAAGTTCTGTCATATTTTATGACCTAATTTTAATACCGGTAAAATTTTAAAACGTAATGATTTTAATCATCAGTTCAAAGCAAGAAGGTATTATAAAATTATCAATAAAATTTTACCGGTATTAAAATACGACAGAACATTTGCATCAACCTAACCGGAATATTATAAATGTGAAAGCGTGTGTGAATGTTTGGCTGAATTAAAAGTCCAAATGGATGATTGTATTTATCTTGAATGCAATTTGTATCTTTTGTTATAAGTGGATTATAATATTAAAAAATATTTTAAGGGGTATTACAAAATTTTACTACCAGGGGTGCAAAACTCTAGGCGCCAATGGTCTGATTCCCACCACTAAATTTTTAGTATTCTTCGCCTAATAAGAATACTGATAAAATTTAGGGGAAGTAAACTAATAAAATTTAACGAATAATGCTAATAAAATTTAGTGGTGGGAATCAGCCCATTGGCGCCTATATTTTTGCACCCCTGTTACTAAATTTACTACTTAAGTAATTACTACTAAAGTAACTATTAAATTAAAATTTTACTACTAAAAACTTACTACAAAATTCTACTAATAAACAACGCCTGCAATCAGCAATTAAAGATATACAATTATTATAATACAGACATACGTACAATAAATACAATAATCCAACAGGGAGTGAAAAATTAGCCAGAGCCAGGAATCGAACCGTTGTCCTGTCATCAAGGCTGTCTGTTAGATGGCTGGTGACTTTCTCTCCAACATGGTTTATTAGTGAGAAATTGAAGACTTAGGAATTGGCCGGAGTGGCTCAGTGGTTAGAGCGACAGCCCGGAGTGCTGTGGACCCAGGTTCGATTCCTGGCTCTGGCTATTTTTTCACTCCATATTGGATTATTGTATTTATTGTATGTATGTCTGTATTATAATAATTGCATATCTTTAATATAAAGATAGTTTACGAAAGTATCTTTAGAAAAGGATTATCTTTTATTTTCTTTAGTCAAAGATGTTTAAGTAATTAAAAATTACATTATTTTCATAGCGACTTAATAGACATTTTTACTATAAAATGTAGCTACTTTTCTTGATAAAATTTGCCAAAAATGCAAAACCCAGAATAATATATTTTTAAATTTGTACAATAATTTGAAATATTTAATTTTATTTTTAATAATATTATTTGAAGTCTTCGATATGAATTCCCCCTTTTTTTGTTCGTTTTGTCACATTTTTAGATACAATTCAAATCTCGATAACCGTTCATTAAATTTGAAGTGGCCTGTTAATATAGAAACCTATAGATCCTGTAAGATATTTACTAACATATTCAATTTAAAGAATATTCGTTAAAGTGAAAACATAAATTAAATCAATATCCCTGAAAGCAATAAATTTAAAACAGAACAAATATAAATGATAAAATATAAGAACAAGAAAGTAAATTTACTCAAGTCACTTAATATTGGAGAACGTGAATGAAATTTCAAGCGCATGAAAGAAATTTAAATGATTTTACATATATGAAAACATATAAATTGGGATCAGAAATATTTTTCACTATAAAATGTGATAAAGAGTTTGTTAATTCTATATGTTTGTAATTATCATGAATGAATTTTTTGCTTAATTAATGCTTTCATTTTTCTTTAAATACTAGCCGACCCTGCGCAGAGTATCTGCACTCTAGTGCCTACTCTTTTACATACTATATGCATATTAATAATGCTGAAATTCGTGCATTCATGTATAAATATCATCCATAAAGACTTCTCCACTTAGGACTGGGAACATTGAAATAAAAAAAATATATACACATCATAATATATGGACACCATTTAGAAATATGAAAACAGAGTTATTTTTCCAGCATCGTGCATATAAAAAACCTTTGCATGCACACAATAGTTGCTGGATACTCTTTAAAATTAAAAAAGTGTATACATATTATATTGAAAATATCTACACCATTCACAATTAGGAAAATGTTTTTATCTTTTTTTTTTTTTTTTTTTTTTTTTTTTTTTCTGCATCGAAAACGTCTTTATAAACACAATTGTAAATTTCCGAGCTCGGAGATATTATTATTAATTTTAATTGGCAAATTGTTTGTCACTGTTAGTATGATTCGTCCTTTAAGCTTTTAGGGTGTCACCGTTGAAAAATCAATGTTACTGAAAAGTTGCTGCACTGGATCTTGTATATCTGGATAGCAAACTGGGGGAAACTCAATAGTTTTCCCACTTTGACATTCGCCAACCTGTAACAGCGAACTTGCTAACACTCTCTCTGTTTGAAAGGCATGCATATTTGCTGTGAGTTACATAATGTAAAATATTCTCTTCTTTATGCAACTTGAAACTGTTAGTGATCTTGAACCTCTAAAAATGACAGGTAGGACTAACTTGACGGAAATCTCCACCCAATAAGATTATTTTATTCATTTATTATTATTATTTATTTGTTATTACTCAATCTATATTATAAATAACAAATACGTTAATTCGTAACATTGAGGTCATAACGATGCGGACAACAATGAGATTAAACTGCATAAGGTACAACAATGGAGTCAATGTTTTAATTAGTAAGAAAATGGCGCGTTTCTTGGTTTGATTTCGCACTTTATTTTCTTTCCTTTTTAGAAAGTAGCTAATTTTTTAAAAATAAATAAGAAAAATTGCCGGCCAATTTTTACAAAAATTGTATTTTCGGATGCAAAAAATTTTTCTACATATGTGTGGTGACTTTTAAATCGATACCTCAAATACTTTTCTTAATATTCGCAAATTAGTGAAAACAAACCTCTCGTTGCCATCGGTAAATGAGAAATAATCGCGATTTCTGTGCCACGTACGATAGCGTAATATATATATAGATTACGTGAACGAAGTCACGAGCAACAGCTAGTTAAAAAAATAAAAGAAACGATAGTTTTTTAATAGAGAAAATACAATATTAGTTGACTATAAATGAAAATTATTACATGTTTGTGTATTTATTATTAGACTAGCCGCCACTGGCGACCAGTTTGGTCTCCATTAAATGTATGTTAAGCACTGTAACACGTTACTTTTATTCATAATTTATTTTTTTTTCCGTAATCCTTCGCCAAACCGGAAGATTCTAATAGACAAATCAAAAACTTTTTCGATCATGGTAGCATTTCGCATATTTTTTGTTGTTATGTATTTCATCTTTCTTGACAAAAACCGCTTAACCAACTTAAGCATTTATGCTTCATATCCGTTTGCTTATCAGTTGCAATATGCTTGCTAATGAGGAGATTCTTAAACATATTAAGTAGTTTTCCGTAATTGGATTCATTGCCAAATGGCGTATTTTAGTTAATACGATTTGCTGCAATGAAGTCTTTAATGATATCCACCATTTACACTGAACCATATTGTTGCCAATATTTTTTTGTTTGTTTGTTTGTTTCTCGCTAACTTTGGCTGTAGACTTGATTACGGGAATCAAGAAGAAAATCTATCATTATTCTCATATAAAACGTCTTGAATAATGTGACATAATCAGAGTGCATATTATAACACGTAATTTTCGAGTATGGTTTGGTGAAACATTGAACTTTTGGAAGCCAGTTTTGATAATCACGTAAATATGTCACACCAACATTACCGCCTATAATTCTAATTACAGCAACCCGTTTTTTCCCTCTATATTGCAACTCTATAGTTAATATAGTGCCCCGGTGCGTCTACGACAGTTGTTCCATCAGAACATTTGATTTCAAAATAAAAGTATCGTTTCTAATTTGCACACTCGAAAAATAAAAGCTGGTATTGGCGATTTTAAAAATTCTATTGGCGAGATTTGCGCCCAAATAACACAAAAGTACTTAATGATGTTATGTATTTTGTAAATGTATATTAAATTACTGTTTTGAAAGCGATTGGTCATTAATAATGGTAAATATGATTGGTGATTAACAATCATTTTCGGTGGTTTCTCTTCCTTTCACGTGTAATACATAAATACCAAATTAACTGACAATTTGTTTCGAAATTTGATTCATTAAATATCATTACATGAGTTGTATTTGTTTACATTCAGCTTACATCAAGAAAAGATAAAGAATGAAGTTGAGTTGTATAGCACATAATTATGGTAAACTTTGATTGTGTCACTGGTACGAATTATTTTTTCGACACCAGGCAGCGCTCCAAAAAATCTTTCATGGAAAACTAACTTTACGAACGATTATCTCCATGGTTTAATGGTTTAATATTTTAAACCTTCACGACGAATGAATCGTTTTTTTTTTGTTTACTTTCATGGATAGAGAATTTGAACTGCGAAATTAATTTCAACTGAAGTTATTGGAGAATATATACATAATTGAACGTAAGTCATCTCTCAAATATTAATTTATTTTGAACGATCTTTCTAAAAATGTCACATTTATGAAGTTTTATTCGAAAAAATAATTTTTAATAAAAATGGCCGCCTGGCATATGAAAAAGTGAAACGGACATTCCGGAACTGTTGATGACAGTCACATGACTTACGGTTTTATTATAGAGATTCATTGAAATTAAGATGATTTTTTAAAAAAGTTTTCTTATTAGAGCTGATTAACTAATTTATTATTTTTTACCAATATAAAACCTGGCTTAGCCCGTTGTTCCAGCTTTTTTTTAAGGTTAAAGTTGTCTGTATTGGAAACCTACTTATAACTTGATAATGATTATCGTAAAATCGGGAGTAGCCCGGCAAGGAGCTATATATACCGAAGGTAGCTGTTTTTCCGAACTGATAGTCTAGACGGCCGAAGTCCGAGTAGTTGTATGAAATATTAAGTTAAGTTTCTACAAAACAAAACATATATCAATCAGAACGTTTGCTAGTTTGATCAGAACATTTGAGCAGTTTAATGTAACTAGGAAAATTACATAGACTTTCACTTTCGAAAGTGTCCTCATAAAAAATAATTGCAACCAAAATCGAAAAAGTGCAAACGTACAACGCTAGACATAGACCTTTGATATACGGTTAAAAATAAATAAAAATATTAAAATGTTAGCGAGAAATTTGAAGAGAACGCTTTTATAAATTCAACATAACCTTGCGAGTAACTGGCGTAAGCCTACACTAGTCATTCGAAGAAACGCTCAAGCTAGTGTTAAGAGCCTACACTAGTCACGCGAAGAAACACTCACGCTAATGTTAAGTCTATGGGAAGGTTATCCCGCGATTTCTCGCTCACATTTTAATATTTTTAAATGATTTTTTTGCGTAGGATAGCTGAGGTCGATCTTCAACGTTGTTAGTTTTTACTTTTTTGAATTTGGTTAAACCTTTTTTATAAGCGGACATTTTAAATTTTGGAACCGGTTGGAACCGATTCTGAAAATGAAAGTACCCTTATATAAAAAAAAACTGGAGCCAAAATCAAAAAAGTAAAAACTAACAACGATAGATATCGACGTCAGCTGTCCTATGCAAAAAAAAATCATTTAAAAATATTAAAATGCGAGCGAGAAATCGCGGGATAACCTTCCCATAGACTTAACATTAGCGTGAGCGTTTCTTTGCGTGACTAGTGTAGGCTCTTAAGTCAATGGGGAAGATTATTTTCAAATTTCTCGTTCGCATTTTAATATTTTTAAATGATTTTTTTTTTTTTTTTTTTTTTTTTTTTTTTGGCTGAGGATAGTCGAAGTCAAACTCTAACGTTTCTAGTTTTTATTTTTTCGATTTCGGTTGCAATTATTTTTATATAAGGGTACTTTCACCTTTAGAACCGGTAAAATTGAAAATATCCGCTTATAAAAAAACTTGTACCAAAATGGAAAATGTAAAAACTAACAACATTAGAGATTGACATCAGCTATCCTAAGCAAAAAAAAAAAAAAAAATCATTTACAAATATTAAAATATGAGCGAGAAATAACCCTCCCATAGACTTAACATTAGCTTGAGCGTTTTTTCCCGTGACTAGTATAGGCTCATGCGGCTCTTCATCAGTAAAATCTCAAATTCCCCTCGCTAATGTCAAACCAATGGGCGTATGATGCATTCGCATTTTTAAAATATCTTGTTAGGAAATTAATATAGTTAACTTCTTTTCTTCTGTATACTACTGTTCTAAGGATGTGCCTTTCTTTCATAGCTGTCAAATTATTTCTAAAATATATATTTAATTTTATGTGAAGTGTGGAAATTTTACTCAGTTTCGCTAAGATTAACACATAAAATTATAAATTAAGTATATGTAGGGTGATTATAATTACCTCTTTCAAATTGCTGTAAAAAAGGAATTACTGGTCAGACTGTCTGCAAATTTGAACTGAATAGACTGGAAGAAATGGAAAACGGTATGGCATACGAAAACAAAAGTTCCAAAATGTATCAATAAATGGCGCTGTAAGCGGCATACTATGCAAATTAAAAGACACTCGTGCGTCATTAAAAACCGAATCATTATGTTCTTTTTATGCAGTTTTTGGCCCAATAACAATTAAAAACCGATTTTTCCCATCCAACCTTGCTGTGGTGGATGGGCTTTCCGCTAACAGTACCACAACTGTTGACTGATTTGGAAGTCATTTTTTCCGCCAAACAACCAAAACACTCATACACATTGAACAGTACGGTTGGTTTACTGTACAAATCATGCCAAAGCCGTCGTATTTCGATTAAAAATGTCAGTTGTAATCGAATCCACTTTCATTATGCCGCTTACAGCGCCCTCTATTGATGCACTTTGGAACTTTTTCTTTCTTATGCCATACCGTTTCCCCCTTCTTCCAGTATATTCATGTCAAATTTGAAATCATTTTGATCAGTGGTTTCTTTTTTACAGAATTTTGAAAGTGAGTCTTTAATTATAACCACCCTGTATTTTAGAAATTAATCGTCAACAAAGAAAGACATCCTTTAAGAATAGTACAAAAAAAGTTTAAAATACCAATTTCCTTTTAAAAATACGAATACATCACATGACCATTGGTTTAACATTAGCGAGGAGAATTTGAAATTTTACTGATGCAGAGCTTTAGGAAACTAAGGTTCAATAAACCAAGGTTGTCTGAAGTAAAAATGAGAGTATGTTGCACATAATTTTCAGAAACGTTTACAAAAACTGCTGCCCTCTTATAAACACATTGGTTTGTGAACTTTTTAATTAGTTCTTTTCTTAAATGGGGCTACAACACATTAAATAGGGCTGGTATTGATGTATCTTTTGATTTAGGAAACTACTGAAATTATTTCAAAAAATTTTTTAAACCGTTTTGGCAGTAGCCAAACTAATTTAATTAATCTAATAATTTAATTAAACAAAATTAATCGTTCACCCATAAATAAAAAATAAATACAATAATTACGCGATTTCATAAACAAAAACTTCACAATCCGAAGCAGTCTCGAAAACTATTGAAGCGATTCAGATACTTTTTAAAAATAGTTTTGGCAACAGATAAATGATTCGTTCAGCAAGGAATAAAAATAAAAATTGAAATGTTATTTAAAAAAAAAAAGATAAACAAACTTAAGATTTCTTTTGATTTCTATTGTTTTTTTTTTTTTTTTTTTTTTTTTTTTTTTTTTTTTTTTGTCTATTTATATGTAATATGCATGCTTGTCAACAAACTAGCTTTTTGCGTGTATACTCAACTCAACGTAGGCAAAAGTTCGAGCTAAATTGCTCGTAATTTTCACGTAGTTACAAAGCATTCATGTGTAGAAAATATACACTATGAGTTGCTAGCTCTGCGAGAATTGTTAATTTTTGCTTCCATCGAGTTGAGAAGTACGTCTTTAATTGTGCGCGTGACGTCACATGCACATTATCTATAGTTTAGTTATCGCCAAAACTATTTTGAAAAAGTGTTGATATCACTTTAGTACAGGGTGTCCTAAAAGTCATCAACACCTTTTAAAATTCCATAAAAGCTCAAGCAAGTGGCGTACGAGAGTGCGGTTTGGACAAAAAAGGCTTCTTGTGATCTGAAATTTTGTTCAAGCAAATAAAAAAATTAGTTTAAGAAATTTCTCAAGGGTGGCGTTACTTCTGCAAAGCTACCGAACCGGTAGAATGCCTTTTATACATAACAGCGGCGAAACGCGCACAATGCATACGCACAGTTTTTGTCCAAACTATGGCAACCCACATTCCAGAGTTTAACAACATTCGCCCTCCTGAGTTCGATTCGTCTAATCGAACTCATGAAGGCGAGTATTGTTAACTTCTGGAATGTTTGTTTGTCATAGTTTAGACAAAAACTGTGCATACGCATTGTGCGTCTTTCGCCATTGTTGTGTATAAAAAGCATTCTACCTATTCGGTAACTTTCCAGAAGTAGCGCCATTTATGAGAAATTTTAGGAACTAATTTATTTATTTTCTTAAAAAGAATTTTCTATCATAAGAAGAATTTTCGCCCAAACCGCACTCTCGTACGCCAATTGCCAGATCTTCTACTGGACTTTAAAATGTGTCAAGGACTTTTGAAACAGCCTGTATTCCCCCAGAAAAAGGTGCATCCATGCTGTTTCTTGCGTGATTTCGCAATCACGGTTGCCTCCTTAGGGCATTTCCATGAATAAGTGGACATGAGGGTTGAAATTTCAAATGTATTTTATTACTACAAATAATATATCAAATTAAAGGTAAAAATATGACGCATATGAAATTACAGAAAACTAAGCTCTAAAAATATTTTTATTATAATTTATCTAGACTCAAAGTTGGAAAAATTTGAAAAACTTTCGGCATGTAAAATAGGGTATTTTCATTCTGCCAGAAGCAATATTTAAAACAGCAGGATTTTCAATATATGTGCATATATTACTATTTGTGACCTTTGCGTATCTTTTAAATCACTTAATTTTTCTAAAAAGTTTAAAAGACCCGATTTTTAATACAAATATATTTACATTGTCTCTCTGTCACACCCGTCACAAAAAAGATGCTTAAGTTATTATACAAAATGCATTTTTCGATGAAAATACATTAAACTTTCGGAAAGTCTAACTATTGCAAGTCTGAATAACTACGAAACGTTAAAAATTCATTAAACTTTTATTTAGTGTGAAATTTTAGTGTGACGGGTGTGACAAAATCCTTGTGACGGGTGTGACAAAATTCTTGTGACAGGTATGACAACATTTTAAACTGCTTTGAAATATATTTAAATATTTTTAAAATGAAGTATAAGGTTGAATCACATTGTTTCTGAACATATTAAGGCCAATTTGCCAAAAAAAGAGAAGATAAATCATGAAATATATATTTGAATTATTTTAGCAAATTGCGAGTTGGTAGCAATTTACTTTTAACTTACTTACTTTTAAGTTAATTCTGCTTTGGATTTTATTAAATGTGCTCAGAAGATTGGTGCAATAAAGGCATTGTATGTCTCAGCAGTGAAAATACTAGAAACTAAACAAATGCTGACAGAAGGATGGGAAAGCATCAAGTCTTATCACCACTTTAAAGTAAGTAGTGATAATACTATCCTTTTGATGGGAAAGACTGCCAAATAAACACTGAGGGAAGTAACAGTCACTGCTAATTGTGAGTCTCCCCCCCCCCCCAGAAAGATTTTGAAAATATCAGATTTAAATATTGGTGATTATCTTTTGGTTTCTCTGGCCAGTAGCAAAAAGCGTAACAGCTTGTACTATCAGTGATCTGTTTAGGGAAAAATTGGGTCCTTTAAAGAACCCTTCACAAAAATTTCTATTTCAAAACAGGACCCTTCACAAAACTATTTTCCCTAAAACAGGACCCTTCACAAAACTATTTTCCCTAAAACAGGACCCCTCACAAAATTCTTTGTCTTAAAAATAGGTTTTTCCCAAAATTATTCCATCTTTAAACTGAACATTTCACAAATTAATCATTTAAAAGTAAAATCCGACCTGTCACTTTTACACATATAAAGAAAATATATGTATTTTACATCCATATAATCTTCTTAAAAATGTATAAACAAGAACCTGAATATAACGATTATTTCAATTCACAAAATTATGACTAGATTTTTCACGAATATAAAAAGCTGGGAGAAAAGTCTGGGCAGACCCCCTGACTATGCTAATGTCTTGAATATCAACTTCCGTAAGGAAGAAATAAGCTTAAAATGCATGCAAGCAAGTGGGCCACACTGGATTTGGCCAGAGGAAGATGACATCTCAATTGAAAATTTTTCTGCTATTGTAAAAAAAAGTTGCTCCCCCATCACTTATAACGAGTAGGGGGCACTACAAATTTTAAACTAACTGCATAAATATGTTAGTTTTATTAAATTTCTTTTGTATATTTGCTATTGTTGAGTTCACTCTCTGTACTGATCACTGCATTTTTTTGGAAAACAACTTTCAAATTGTACACTTTGCACAATGTCACACGCGTCACTTCTTTGTCACACCCGTCACAGCAGGAAAAAAATTCTTATTCATTAAAATAATTAAAATTTATTATGAAAATTACTTATTAAGTTTAATTTGAATCTCTTTCATTAGAAAAAAATTGTTTTAATAATGACACATTTAAATATTCACAGGAATTTTAACAAATGTGTATGCAAATGAAAACTTGTCCCGAGAGAGTCACACCCGTCACAAGTTTAAAAAATGTTTTTAAAAAAATTGAAAGGTATTAAAGTTATATATTTGCTCAATTATCCAAGCATATGCATGGAAAAACATAATTAAAATACTTTTCAGGGATTTCTTAGCTAATTTATTTCCCAAAATATAGATATAAACTCTTAAAATTTGGTCTGGATGTCACACCCGTCACAATGGAATGGCCCCTTAATGGTTTCTAAAAATAAGGGAAAGGTTTTTGAAATCGTATTTAACTAAAATTTCATTTTACTGTCATAAACGTTTCTGGTGTGTCTGAAAAATTCCTGCAACGTTTTACAATACATTAAGTTTTAGTTCTTCTCGTTTGCTAGGTGATAACTGCCCGAAGATTCTGAAGCAGAAAGCGTTTGACTGCGCCGATGTCCTCCAGATGGGTCAGAATAAAAGTGGGGTTTATGAAATATTTCCTATGAACAGAGTGACCGACGGCAAACGTTTCTATGTGTACTGCGACATGGAAACCAACGGAGGAGGATGGACAGTAAGTATTATCTTTGACCTTATTTTTGAATGAAGTAACAATCCTAAGCACTAACGCGAGTTCTTAAATTTACTATTACGGCCATTTTGGGGACACTAAGGCTAATTAGATCAGTATTCGATATTAACCCTTTTGGCATTTTTAATTTTGCAAGAAATTTCCTTTCAGCTGAAAAAAAAGATTAAACGTAGCTATCTAAATGGCAAAAGATAATGTATGAATATGTCATTTATAGAAATACAACGATTATAGTTATTAATATTAATATGACAATAGGTTGTGTAAAATTTTTTGAAGAAATTTGGAAAATATTGTATTACAACAAGCATTAATAGGCATAACAATTTTCGAATAATTTTCTTTTTTTTCATTATAAATTGAGGGGTTTAGAATGACAGTGGAATAAGTCAAAAATTTGCAAAATGTAGATAACCCTATATTCACGAACTTTATGTTAATTTCTGTTCAGTGCGACATTCAAATAAATCATAGTTCACTTAGGGAGTCGCTAGATTGCGAAACAAGTTGGACCACTTAATGCAACGGCAATACGACCAGTATCCCAAAATCCTTCATTTCTAAAATTATTAGATATTGACTTACTCTACTGTCTTTCTAATCCCCTCAATTAATGGTTCGGATAAACAGTTTATATTTTTTAATTTAAAAAAAGAAACACGTTTTTGTCAGTCGGTATGATTTCGATAAAACGTGTTGTTGCCATGGAAATAACGAATTCTTTCATGTAACGACAGCGTTCAGAACTGGGCATGAATTTAATAAGCATTATTCGAGTGGGCAGACGATTTTATATTTATGAATATTGTATTAGTGAATGAGACACACTCCACATATTTAACCTCTTTCCTTCGCATCAATTCTGGGTGATTAAAGTTTCTGCCTCGATTGGACGTCTATTGCTATCAGCGCCATCTATTGCTTCTAATTCGAACTAAAACCGGAAATAGCAGTTTAAAAAATACTCCTGGCATCAAACAACATTACTCTCCTGCCAGAATTTTTTTAAATATCTATCACCGTTTGCAAGTTAGTGAATTTTAAAATCAGTCAATCCAATTTCGGACACCCAGTATATCGTAGAATAACAAAAAAGAATGTTTTGTGATAATCACACCATACTTGTTTAAATTTGGAAATAAGATATATTTTTTATGATTATTTATTTTAATTTTACAAGGTCATTCAAAGAAGAGGAGATTTCAAGTCCCCGAAAGACTACTTCAACCAGGATTGGAAAACTTATAAAGAAGGATTTGGAAAAGTTGAAAGAGATTTCTGGCTTGGTATTTATTATTTTCTTGCAGTGAGAATCGTTTCCATTGAAGAGTCTGGAAGCGGTCGAATAAATCGAGAAATATACATCGGATTGAATACCGGAAAAATGCGTGTTCAACATTTTAGGAAAATAGAAGATTTTTCGATCACATATTTTCAGTTTTCAATCCGATGTATATTTCTCGATTTATTCGACCGTTTCCAGATTTTTCGGAGACCATGTGTGTGTGTATATATATATATATATATATATATATATATATATATATATATATATATATGTAGTGTATGACTTTTAATTAACCTACAACTTTTAACTGAAATAACTCTTCAGCTGTTGCAGATAGCACTATAAACATTTTTTATTTGAAAAGAACGTGGAAAAAGAATTTAATGGGTAAGGTTTTCAAAGTGAGAACCTCCAGAGGTGATACAATAGCGCAACTTAGTTACGAAGTTGTCGATAACTAAATCGAGCGCTCTTCTTTTTTCATGCTTGAAAATGAGTTAGTTACGGAACTTTTGAGGCTAATAATGTCTGTCGGCTTCTTCTTGTAAACCATATCTTTCATATTACCCCAAAGATAGAAATCACATAGATTCATATCTGGTGAATAAGGTGGCCAATGCAATGCACCAAGATAACGATTTGGGTATTCATAGGCGATAACTCTGTTCAAACTTACTATTAATAGTGGCAAAAACATCATTCAGAATTTTTACGACATAAATACCAATTTTTAACGATAAAAATATGATCTTCAGTTGAATAGAACGCTTTGGGAGACATTTTCAAAATTGCGCGGAAGCAACACTAAACAAATTCCTTTTATGCCCTCTCTCAATGTACGCATTCGTGCCGCCATCTTGTGAGGCTCTGAGATATTAAGTTCAGTTTAAAATTGTAGGTGAATTAAAAGTTACCCTGTGTGTGTGTGTGTATATATATATATATATATATATATATATATATATATATATATATATAGAGAGAGAGAGAGAGAGAGAGAGAGAGAGATATGTCTATATGTGTGTCTACGATCGTTATATCACGGCTGCCACTGGCGACTATTTTTATATTTTATTCGCGCCACTATTTAAAAAAAATTATTTTGTGGTATTCTTGCATTTTTGGTTTTAGAAATAAGTACGAGATGCAATTAAAAATTAGTCGCCAGTGACAGACCTGTTGTATAGATTAGAATGTGCCGATTTAAATCAGTCTGATTTTTTAAAATGATTGATTTAAATGCTTATTTAAATTTTACTCTTTTGGAATATGTAGATTTAGAGCATAATAAATATTAAACAATCTACACTTATTTAAGCTTATTTAAGCCAAGATATAAAAAGAAAGAAAAAAATCCCAAATGCCTAAGAACACTTTTACACATTCTCAATTGTCGCTATCTGTATCTATTGTTTTTTCCCCTTGGGAGTTCTAACTGAAAAGATAACGGTATTTATCTCTTAGAGCATATCCAGAACACAAGTGGCCCAAAATTCATTTGGCCGTTATATGGCCTTATCACCAAGGCCATTATTAACATTATAAGAATCACTTAAAAGCTATTTGAGATAACATTGTTACAATTTTCTTGATAAATTAATATTTTTAACTTATTGACTTTTTCATCCATGGCTGTACCGCGGAATATAAGATCACAGAAAAACAGAATAAAGATAATGACAGCTGCGATACTAGTGAAGTACTAAACGAAATTTAAGGTACACAAATAAGTTTAGAAAAAACTTGCCTCAAAATAATATTGGTTGAAAAGGTTCTTGACTATACAAAATGCTTCATATTACAACTAGATACAAAAGTAAATTTTATATATGAGGACGTGAATTTCAAAACAAAAAATCAAATTCGAGGAAATCGCAAAAAACTTCTGACTGTTTCCATTGTAAACCAAGATTTTAGAACGCCAGAAATACCGGGTGTCTCAAAAATGACTGATGTATTTTAAAATTCAATAAATTGCAAACGGTGACAGATATTTAAAAAATACTTGCAGGGGGGTTATTTATGATGTCAGGAGTTTTCGTACTGTGATTCTTGATTTTAGTTCGGATTTCAAACAATAAATGGACCTGACAACGATGGGCATTCTGTCAATGCCGAAAGTGACACCGCTCACCATCGATCACAAAAATTACGGATTTTTTATTTTCAAAATTTGTACCATCCCTCGAACTTCAAAACCAATAATATTTAAAAGTACTCTTGGACTTATTTGATCTCAGAAAAACTAGGCGAAGAAAACTTTTATATTTTATTGGTGTTGAAGTTCGAGGGACCGTACAAACTTAAAAAAAAAAAATGTCATTTTTGTCAGCGGGCAGGACTATTATTAATGGGGCAGTGCATCAACGCTGAGGGGCGTCAGTTTCGGCCTCGACAGAGCGCTAATCGCTGTCAGCGCCATCTATTGTTTGAAATTCGAAATAAAATCAAAAATCACAGTAAGAAATCGCCTGACATCATACATAACCCCCCCTGCAAGATTTTTTTTAAATATCTGTCACCATTTGAAGTTATTGAATTTTAAAATCCGTCAGTCATTTTTGGGACACCCGGTACATGCTGAAACTAGTTTTTCTGCGAATTGTAGTATTTTTACAGTGAAAATTTACCAATACAATATAGATTGATAGAGAAAACACGATTTTTTTAAATTTTGGATAAGGCGAGTTTTGAAACTTAGGTCCTCATATATTGTTTGAGTTGTATTAAAACAAAGAAGCAGGAAAATCTGAAAGCTCCCTGCGTGTGTGTTTCTAAAACTGTGAAAAGGGCATTTGGAAGGGGAAAATATTTCCGGTTTTTCTAAACTAATCTTTGATGTAATTAATTTTTATTAAAATATTCACTTAGTGTACTTCAAAATAATCTATGTATTACCAATCTACTTCTACCAGTTCAAAAAATAAGTATGTTCTAGGATATTATGACAGCATTAGTATGACAGCATCATTATGCCAGCTTTATTTAAAATTACAATTAAAAAAATATATATACTATATCAGAGTTGCCAAGTCTCCGGCTTTTTGGACACCAGTATTTTAGTACAGAAAATGTTTTATGTAATCGGAACATTCGGCGATTTAAAAGAACAACATTTTCTCTAAGATAATACTGGTGTTCAAAAAACCGGACACTTGGCAAGTCTGCTATATACATAAATTTATCCAGCTGAGTTAAATAGTTGCAGAAATATATATTGTGAAAAGAAAGTATGTTAAACAATTTACTACTGGCATCTATTAAGGATTTCATATATTTAATTTAATAATTTTAAGTTATGTCTGACTTACAAACATTGATAATAAATTTTAATTCTAATATTTAATTTATTACCAAAATTAATCTTTAATATCTTAATAATTAATCTTTTTTAATTTATAACCAAATTAATCTACCAACTGTTGATTATTACTAATAGTGATAGCCATGTATGAATTAATATACAAATGATAATAAATATATTATAATCAAACTTATATTTATTTGTTCCAAATAATTAACGCATTTAACTACATAATAATTATAATTAAATTACTTAATTTTGAACTTGTAATTATTATTTATAAATTTTATTAAAAAAAATTATATTAATTTAGTTTTTAATATTTACCTCATTAATCATTCAATTTTCCCATTTCATTTGGATAACCATATAGTTTAACTAGATTACTGATAAATTCAATGTTTTAATTCGTATCTGAGCATAAATATTTTACTTCGTGTAAGAAATTAAGTGAAATAGATTTATTTAAGAATAAATTTTATTGCGTAAAGAATATTTTTTTTTCTCTAAAAGGAAATTCAGTTCGTTTATCATAAATGTCAAATTACTAGTGTGTTTTTATCAATAAACTTTATTTTTAAGTCAAGAAAGATTATTCCATTGTTAATCCTATCATTTAGGCTTAATGTAAGCTGTGTGGGATATGGAGTAGGTAACGGTGGCAATATCAGACACATTCAAATCAAAATATTTTTATTTGGCTAAGGTCAAATGTTCGGTTGTTCGTATATTTAGTGTTAATTCAAAGTCATATATACAGGGTGATTATAATTAATGTTCCACTTTCAAAAGGAACCACTGGTCAGAATAACTTCAAATTTGAACTGAATATACTGGAAGAAGAGGGGAAACGGGGCATAAGAAAGAAAAAGTTCCAACGTGCACCAATAGAGGGCGCTGTAAATGGCATAACGAATGGGGATTCGGCTACAAGTGACATTTTTAATCGAAATACGACGGTTTTGGCATGAGTAAACCAACCGTACTGTTCAATGTGCATGAGTGTTTTGGTCGTTTGACGGAAAAAATGACTTCCAAATCTGTCAACAGTTGTGTTAGTGTTAGTAGAAAGCCCATCCACCACGGCAAGATCGTAACACATTGGATGCGAAAAATCGGTTTAAAATTATCCTTGGGTCAAAAACTGCATAAAAATCACATAATGATTCGGTTTTTAATTGCGCATGAGTATATTTTAATTTGCATAGTATACTGCTTACAGCGCCATCTATTGATACATTTTGATAATTTTTTTTTCTTCAGCCATACCGTTTCCCCTTTCTTCCAGTATATTCAGTTCAAATTGGAAGTCATTCCTTTTTTACAGCATTTTGAAAGTGGGACTTTACTTATAATCGCCCTGTATATCAATACTGACACAATATTTGATGAAATAACACGCATCTACTATGAATTGTTCTTAGGATGCTTCTCTGAAGATTCAATAAGATATTAATAGTATTTCATTTTTAATTTTTCATATTATTAAATTCTTACAGTATCCTTTCCATTTTTTTTAATAGTATATCTTCCTTTTTCTCCACCTGTGATTTCATTTTAGATATGTGTATATACATATATTGACATAAAGGCGGACAAATAGGTAGATATCTTTAAAATAAAACAATAATTAACAAGTGCATATGTCTTATGACTGAGAGAGGGTTGTATTAAAATAAGTTTTTATATGCATGGGTAGAATGAAACAATTATAAGACATAATTTTTCGTCAAATAACAACAAAAAACTATTGCATATATTGGGTAAATAATAGATAACAAAATGGATAGATAGAGAAAAATGAGAGTATTCAGACAAGATGAAAAATATATACAGAGCTCCCACATCGTCTGCTTTTTAAATACCACTATTTTTAAACAAAAATCCTTATTTTAAAAATTTTCATGCAAAGATTGTCTCCGTTGCAATTGTTATTGAAATCTGAAACGAAAGCGTTTCTTAGAAAATGCTGGTATTAAAATAATAGATAACAAAATGGATTGATTTATAGAGAAAAAAGAGTATTCAGACAAAAATTAAAAATATATACAGAGCTCCCACATCGTCCGCTTTTGGAATAACGCTATTTTTAAACAAAAATCATTATTTTAAAAATTTTCACGCAACTTTTATAGAAACGTGCCTCAAAGATTGTCTCTGTTGCAATTTGTTATAGAAACATACAACGAAAATGTTTCTTAGAAAATTCTTGTATTCAAATAATAGATAACAAGATGAATAGATAGAGAAAAAAGAGTATTCAGACACGATTAAAAATGTATACAGAGTTCCAACATCGTCCGTTTTTGGAATACCGCTATTTTTAAACAAATATCCTTATTTTAAACATTTTCACGCAATTTTTATAGAAACGTGCCTCAAAGATTGTCTCTGTTGCAATTGTTATAGAAATCTACAACGAAAACTTTTCTTAGAAAATGCTAGTATTCAAAAAACGGACCATTCGGGTGCCCTCCATATACGAATTTAATAAGCAATACCGGCATATTTTTTTTCTTCTAGGTAATGACAATATTTATGCTTTGACAAACCAGAGACGTTATTCAGTGAGATTTGACTTGAAAGATGCCGAGCAAAACAAGAGATTCGCCGTCTACAAGAAGTTCTGGATCGATGGCGAAAATCTCAACTACACTCTTCACATTTCCGCTTATTCCGGAAATGCAGGTATTGTTGATAATTGTGTACTACTACCTTCGTTTTCAGTATTTTTACTTTCTTCTATGTATAATAGAAGAACGTATTGTAATCGAAATTCTTTTCGATTTCCGGTTTTTGACGGATGCACATCTTTTAGGGGTCAAAGATTCCGAAAAACATGTTTTTACAAAATGTCCGTGTGTGTCATATTTGTATCAACGAAAAGTATGAATTTATGTACAGAATTGAACTAAATTTCATATTTTTTTTCATATATATATATATATATATATATATATATATCCTAATAATATTATAAATCTGATTGTGTGCAAATGTTAGGCTGAAGCCAGCGTCAAAATGAAGCATTTAATTATCCTGTATCTTTGCATATAAGTTGATTATAACCCTCATATGAACATAGGCTGGTTTTTGTTTATTTTATTTCAATATTTTTCTTAATAATTCAAAATTTCATTATTTTCATAGATAATAAATGGACGCGTCCCGAATGGATTTCGTATATTTTAAAATGGTTGGTTGGTTTGGCCCAAAGGGCCCGGTTTTGCAGCTTTTTTTAAAATGGTTAAATTTATTTTACCGTTGCTAATAATTTATCGTTGCCAATATGAAATAAAACCCCTCAGTAATAATTTTTAATCAACAATTTTCACGTGAAAAATGAAAAGGAAATGAATTATTTAAGAATTAAACAGAATATGAAATGATGTCATATTAGAAATAAAACGTGCGTTTTCAAATATTTGATAATAATACAAAGTGCATAAATACGAGTAAGTATGGAAAGCAAGCGAATATGATGTCATATATAGAAAAATAAAACAGATTTGTTTTGATGTTAAAATAAAATGATCTTGGGTTATCAAATTATTTGTGATTAATTTCTCTTATTTTTTTCTTTTTCACATGAAAGGAATTATTTTAAATGTACGTAATATATGTATTTTAAATGTATGTGTTGTAAATTAAAGTTCTGTGTTTTAAATGAAATGAGTGAAAGATTTATATTTTTAATGAATTCAGTACAAATGATGGGATAGGTTGGCGATTTATCGTCTGCACACGGCTAACATAAAGTTACCGTATTTTTAATTTAAATTTTAAAAAGTTAAAAAAAAAAAAAAAAAAAAAAAAAAAAAAAAAAAAAAAAAAATATTGGATGGCAAATGTCAATGATATGCATCGCAAAATTATCCGTATCGAAAATCAGAAAGAAAATCTTAATAAAATAACTATGTATTTTAAAAGAAAGTTGCTTTTCTCATAAAAGCTAAAGATTTAATATGATTATGTCGAAGTAACAGCATTTTTCCTCTATCATTTTACCACAATCGAAACACATTTGAAAATCGTCGTTTCGAACCGGAATTTAATATTACATTACTTTTAGTTTTAAAATAGGAAAAACTTTGTTGTTTTTAAATATAGCTTTTTTTAAAGTTGTTTCATAATAGATTTTTGTAAAGTCTTGTAGGATAAGAAAAATTGCATAGATTTTAAAGCAATGTTTAAGTAAAATTACAATATTTTTTAAACTTAAAAAACAACAATGTTATCGAAAAGAAAATCGATTTTACCAACAAATTCGCGTAATGCAAAAGCAAAGAAGAAATCAAAAAGTAATGAATCTTTTCTTCCAGCCGAATTGTGTAAACTTGAACAAGCCAATCGTGCCAATTCATAACATTATAAACGTGAAAGCGCGTTCTATATAGTAGATTTTTTTTTACATATAGGTAGAAAAATTCCGAGAATAGGAAGGTTAGGGGTCTAAAATTAGGTCCATAGTCAATTTGCCTTTTTTTTTTTTAATGGGATTTTAGATGATCATTTCCCCGCCCACCTTTGATGCCAACTATGACTGTAAAACATATTAAAAAATATTAGCCGATAATTTTCTATTTTTTATTGCTTCATGATGTAAATAGACATCCTGTTTCATACTTTAAACCTGAATCGGTCATGCCATTGTCGTTCAATTTTTATTCCTAATCCTAACCCTGATCGTATCCTATCCTAATCCTGATAATAACTTTAAAGAATATTCTTTGACACGAATATGTAAATTAAATCAATATCCATAAATGGAATAAATGGAAAATAGAATAAATAGAAATGGCAAAATAAAATAATAAGAAAGTACATTTATTCGACACCTAACCCTAGAGAAAGCGTAAAAAATGTCAAGCGCATGAAATAAATTAAAATAATCTTATATATACTAACAAAAATATGTAAATTTAGATCATCGGATTTGTGTCGTCGGTATTTATTTGCTTATAGTGTTCTTGACGCGATAGAGAAAATATCGAGGTTAAATTGGGCAGAATTTAACCCCTTGAGGGGCACCGGTATATAATATATACCACTTTTTAATATATAACTTTGCCACCAATATTATTAAATAAAAATATTTAGTATAATTTTTTGCAGATTGAAAAGGTAAAAATTCATTATTTAAAATTACTGGTGTCAAAACATCGCAAAATTTAGCATTTTTAGACCACGTGCTTGTCCTTCAAGGGGTTAAAGTACTTTCCAGCAGCCTTTATTTACATTTTAGAATCGCATCAGATTGTTATATCTTTGTGAAATAGCTATCAATGTATAAAATCCACAAGCAGTTTGTTCACTATTTACACCACTTAGCGTGAAGCACTTAATTTAATATATACATAAACAAGATAATGTAGTAAGAAATATGTAACATATGTCTATGCAAATAAACAATATAATAATGCCCATTTAGCAATGCACACATATACAAATTGTACATCAAATACCACCTAAAATGCACTGTTGTATAGAAGAATTCTGCCAGTGTTGTTTTTCGTTTTACGAAGAGGAATTCCTCGATTTTCACGATTTTACTGGGTCCTCCTTTTTTCATTAGTTGCAGTTTCATTTTCGCGATTGTATATATTATTTGGCATGAAATTTCACTCTTTTAAGACTGGGTTATGTCAAGGCCCCTATAGCAAAGAAATACCGTATGGTCTCCTATAAAATGTGATAAAGCTTTGGTTAATTATATGTTGTTAATTATCAAGTGAAATGTTTTGCTAAATTAATGCATTTATTCTTTTTTTAATGTTACGTGAACGAAGTCACGGGTAACAGCTAGTATATATATATATTCATAGCGCCGGCCGCCTGAAAGGGACGCTGTGAGAGCAATTTTTGTGCCTTCAGTGTAAGAAAAACCACTGTAGATTTAATAGCACAATGTGCTGGCAATTCGGACGCCAGCAGTTTGTGCTGTTAATTTTACGCAACTGCTGTTATTTTTCAGCAGTACATTGTGTTGTTAATTTGACAGTAGTCTGTGCTGTTAATTTTATGCAACTGCTGTTATTTCAACAGCGCATTGTGTTATTAAATTTACAGTAGTTTGTACTGTTAAGTTAACGCAACTATTATTATTTCTGCAACGCTGTTATGTTTAAAATAGGCTTACGGTACCCAATCTACTAAATCTATAAAATGAGGTTTCCTAGTTCAAGGGCAGAAAAAATAAAACATGTTATTAAAAGAAGAGAACAAACTTTTGAAGTACATAGTGCATTTTATGTGTTTTTTAAAGTTGTGCTTACTTTGTTAAAGACAGAAACAGAGTTAGTTGCATATCACTTCAAACAAGCCACCGAGTTCAGAGGTAGAAACAAGCGGAAAGAAATGGCGGTTATGTGTTACAGTTAACTTCCTTTCTGCTAACCGAAGAAAGCTACAGTACATTCAACTGCAATCGAAAGTGAGTGCGAAATGAACAGCAGTTTTTGTTGTAGAAATGTCGGTTTTTTTACAGTGTTTTTCATTATTATATAATCCAAAAGTGTATGAAATTCTGCATAGAATTGAACCAAATTTCATTTATATGTTTTTGGCTAAGGCCAGCAAGTTCCAGTTGAATTTCTAAATTTTCGGCCTGAAGGTTAGCTATTTTTGTTCCATTTTCATAATTGTATTATCGAAAAGTATAGTAGTTATGTATAGAATTGAACCAAATTTCATATATGTTTTTGGCTATGTCCAGCAAGTCTCAACTGAATTTTGGGTTATTCCACCGGAAGGAAGCGCTGCGATAGCTATTTTGTTTCGTAGTTGCGTTGGGCATCGACTGATTGTGCAGCGATGGGTGCTTCACATCCAAGTAACCCGGTGATTCGCAAGCAGCTGACACGAAAAATATGGATTTTAATTGGCGGTGTGTTAGCGAATTTTGAAGTATTAACTTGTAAGAGTTAGAAGAAAGTTTTAGGATTGGCACATCAGACTAGTTAATTTGTATATTTGTGAAATTTGTTTTTCTCCGTCTTGATATCGTTTCAAAGGCTCAGTTTATTCTCACCCCTCAAAAAACTTTCCAACGTGGAAGCCCTAAACATCTTGTTTGGCAAAAGATTAAATTAGCAAACACACTTATTGATAAGCAATATTGATGTTTATACTTATTTTTAATTTGTTGGGAAGTAAGGAAAGATGTTTCTTGTGGCATCTTGGTGTAAAAAATTGACGTGTACAGTAGACCAGTTTTGCCAGTTCTCTATTTTGTTTTAAATTCAGATTGCTTGACTGCCATCACTTTTTAAAATTGTTATAATTTGCCTTATTTTTCCATTATTTAATCTGTCTTCGAATAAGGCGAATAATTCTACTTCTAAAAATTGGTAGGAATGAAGCAAGCTAAATAAAAAAAAAAGTAGTGAAATGGCAACACTTAATGGATTCGTAAGATGAAAGTCGAGAAATATTAATTAAAATTAAGACTGAAAAGTCTCACTCTCTACCAAGCAACTGTAAAACTCATTTCAAAGTATTTTAAATATACCATACTGGTAATTCACATGAAAAAGAGAGTAAAAGAGGTATTTTTATAATATGATTTCCAATCTTTTATCAGAGCGACTTTTTATTCTTGTGACATATTCACAGCATATTCACAAATTTGAGGCATATTCCCAAATTAGTTTCAGATCTAGCGAATTTCAGAGCCGTTCTGATTGGCACACTTTTAATGTCTTGGAAGGGGTGATAGAATACATAACGGAACACGCATATTTTATTCACGCAATTTAATTATAACACAATTTAATAATGATCCTGAATAATTTTAAAAATACGTACATAAATAATTTATGTATATTTATCAAACATATTTTTTCAATTTCTACAAACGTAATAAAGCAAATTGCGCGCCTCGCGCGCGCTTTTAATAATGTCAGTTATGTTTGTGAAAAAGTTTGTAAACTTTGTAAAATATATTTTTTTATCCTGTAACTGTTCACATGTATGAGCATTTCGCGCTCTTGAAAATCTAAAAAAAAAAAAAAAACATCATTGGATGCATCAAGCTCTTCGTATAGCAATCTCAAACATGGATGAAATTTGTTAAAGCTGCTATCACTATAACGCGTGTATGAGCTATTTCACGCCATTACTTAACGTACCGTATATCCACGTTTATGATAAATGCATAATAATGTTCAATGAAAATGTAATCCTTTGCTTAAAAGGTTTCTAGCGATGTTTTGGAGGTAGAAACAAATTAGTAGGTAACCCTAGGACCTCTAAAAACACGTGATAATTTGAAGCGACAAAAACTAAATAAAAATAAGTGGATTCACCTAAATCTTTGTATTGGAATCTCTAGATATATGAAATTAGTTAAAATGGCAATCACTATAGCAAATATTTAAAAAATTATTATATAAATTGTTAATATTGTTTCAAATTATTTTTTTATCTTGATTAAATATTGAAAAATAAAAACTTTCTCTTTTTTCAAACTTTTCGCTGCTGGGATCCGAATAGTTGTATACAGAACTGAAGACAAACGACTGACCACATAAATACTACACACTCATTCCGAAATAGCCTAGAACAATATTTTAATTTACCGATCACTGCAAGACATTAAAAGTCAGTATGGTCTGAATATCTGAATCTCGCGAGCCAATGAGAAAACCGCTCTGAAGTACTCTAGATCTGAACCAAGTAGGTATTTTGAATATGCTTGCGGGCATATCTAACTTGTCAATGGGTATTATACTAGACAAAGGTATACGTCCGAGAAGAAATAGCACTGTACTGAAACTGAAAGAAATGGCGCTTTATGTTTTTTTTTTCAATTGAAAAACGACTGATTGATTATACAATATTCACTTAACGTACACTGTAAAAAATGGCCAATGTTTCTTATTTTATGAAAATATACTATAACCTCAATCGAAAATAAAATATAATCTTCTGAGTTGTCCGACATTACGAAAAGCGTGTTCCATCATCTTTTGAATCCCTAGAAAGCAATATATTTCCAAAATTTAAAGAATTATTTATAAAAACAAAATTTATCTAGCTGCCCGTATTTTTCAGAAATGTTTCCGAATAGTTTTTATAGTGTATTAGTCAGTTTCCTCAGCCTGGAATACCTATTTATCGAATGTTATCCATTCTCAAGAAAACGTTTTCAGCTGCATTTATACATAATTTATACATGAAAGAGTAAAGAAATAATTTTAATGTTAACGTTAAAGCGGTTAATTTTGCATGTTTGTCTGTTAAACATATTTGTTGAACATGAAAATGTTTACTTGAGAATGGATAGCATCGGAAAAAACTATATTCCGGTCTTAGAAAACAAATTAATACACTTTAAAAGCTACTCTTAAACGTTTCTGAAAATTACGGGCAGCTAGAAAAATTTTGTTTTTCTAAATGATTCTTCAAAATTTCGAAATGTCATTGATTTCTGAGGTTTCTAAAGATAAACACTGTTCAGAATCATGGTTAACAAGGATGAGTTTATATTATAAATTGATTCGTCATTATATTATATTTTCGTAGATTCAGGAACATTCGTCATTTTTTACAGTGTACCGTATATCCACTTTTATGATAAATGCATAGTAATGTTCAATGAAAATGTAATCCTTTGCATAAAAGGTTTCTAGCGATGTTTTGGAGGTAGAAACAAATTAATAGGTAACCCTGGGACCTCTAAAAACACGTGGTAATTTGAAGCGACAAAATTGCCACGACTCGCCAGTTTTCCAAGTATTTCATTGGAAGTTCCATGCAACATGGGTCCTTGAGACAAAAACTGTAGGCGAGAAAATTGCTCCGACAGTAAAATGTTGCTTTGACATACGTTTAATAGGATGTGAATATTTTTAAATTGAAAAGTGGTTCTAAATATTTCTATTTGGCAAGAGTAGGTAATAAACGGCTATTTTAAACGTATAATAGCACTTTTAGGACTTTTAGGTGTGATCTGCTATAGATAATATCTCCTGTCATTTCCAGAGATTGAAGATTATTTTAATTAAATTTAATTAAATTACAGTGCCTAGAAGAAATAGTGTACCGTTCGATGCTAAAAAACTGCACGCGAAAGTAAGCTCCAATATATGGCGCTGACTGCACTACAGACTGAAAAATTCCGAAAACAGATCTAGTAATCGGATAAATTAATGCTTTTTAGATACTTATTTTGATATTATATAAGAAGACATTTAACTATAGGAATTGATATTTAGATGAAAACATGTCTGAAATATTTCAATAATAAATATATTATTTACAAACTTATTTTTGAACAGAGACACATTTTTAAAATGAAAATTATTTATGAAAAGTAAATAAATACAAATGTTAAATTTGCTTTAGCTTTATTTACAAATATTAACAACTATTCACTCCTTCTAAAACTGTGCAAACATAAAATGAATATTTAAAAATAAACTCCCAATAGCAATATTTACTTTGTGTTATTTTCAAAACAAAAGTCCATTTGTTAAACAAATCTTTCTCACACTGGGAATCACATATTAAAATTCTTAAGAAAAATTATAAACATTTTTTTTTGTTTATGAGTTATGTATGAAAAGCAAATAATTTGAAAGGTTAAATTTGCTTTAGCTTTATTTACAAATATCAACAACTATTCACTCTTTCTAAAACTGTGCAAACATACAATGAATATTTAAAAATAAACTCCCAATAGCAATATTTACTTTGTGTTATTTTCAAAACAAAAGCCCATTTGTTAAACAAATCTTTCTCACACTGGGAATCACATATTAAAATTCTTAAGAAAAATTATAAACATTTTTTTTTCTTTATGAGTTACGTATGAAAAGCAAATAATTTCAAAAATAAATTCAAAGGTTAAATTTGCTTTAGCTTTATATACAAATATCAACAACTGTTGATAAAAAAAATTATTAAAAAAATTATAAAAAAAAATTATTTTACCTCTTTGTATTATGTACGCAAAAGTAACATAGGTTTAAAAATTACATATATTCCCAATTCAAAACAAAGTACAGACTGATTGTACATCCAAAGTTGTGTAAACATATATGGTTATTTTAAAATCAATTTCTGCGTATTTTGCATGAAAAAAAAAACAATATTATTAAAAATGGGCCAAGCAATATAACTATGGGAAAAGTTGATATGCACTTACTGCATGCGTCGCATCTTTAAGCATTTAGCTTTTTGTCTTTTTGCTGGGCGATTTTTATTCATTTGTTTTACATAAAAGTGCAATCGAGTTATGACAAAATTTTTTATAATTTTCTTTATGAGAGCACTATTTAGGGCTATTCTTAGCTACAGAATATCCCGTACGACAATCCAGGCACAAAACAATACCTTTGCTGATAATTCTTCTTAGTTTTTTCACTCATATTTTGTGTCTTAAACAGACATAATTATAACTTTATGGGAAGAACTCGCGTTTGTTTACAATATGCCTCACTGTCACGGCGTAAAAGCTTTCAAAATTCCCAGTCGGTGATAACATGAGCGCCATCTTGTGGCATCCTTCCTTTCAAGGCCAAAGAAAAAAGCGTTGGTAATCAACGGACGGCACACTATTTATTCTAGGCACTGTAAATTAAATGCTTCTTTTTTTAAACTATTAAATATAGAGTATAAAAATTTCGATGGGTTCAAATGTTTCGGAAAATTTCACCCCAAGTACATACATACCAAGCATGCGGATGAAAAATATAAGATATAGAGGAAAAAAATATATTTGTAAAATAAAACGAATAAATGAAGTTCTTTATTTACGAAATTTCTTAAAAGTACATTCACGGTATAATTATCAGCCATACACGTACATAAGTTAAAAGTATTATTCTTATTTTGATTACAAAGAACTGATTAGCGGTTAAATAAATATGTGTATCAAACCATGGTATATATTTAATTTTTAAGCAGTATTTTAGACTCAAAAACTAGAAAACATCCATCAGTCATCTATAATTCAATACAATTTTTAGTTTTACAGATGAATGTAAGTTAATTTGTTAAAAGAAATTATAACTTAATTTTACATAAATAATTTATTTGGAAATGAAATTGCAAAATCTCTTCGTTATAGGGTCATTCCATGCAAAATGAGCAAAAATAAAAAAAAAGTCGTGGCCACATAGTAACCGATTTTAAAGAAATTTGGTACACAGATTCAATTCATATTTAAATAGAGCTATTCAAAATATCTTGACAAAAAATAAAATATTTTGGAAGTTCTGGACATTTAAATAACTTGTGACATAGAATGGCTTGTATGGAATCGTTCAAAGTTCCATATCTTTAAAACTATTTAACATAAATAAAATTTTTTCATACTATTGTAACCCGTGGACATTTATTATCATATTTATTTAGTAATAATAATTTCGTAACACTATGGTTGACCTTAAATTGGTGGTAAAAATTGAAAAATTGAAAATTTTGAGAAAATTAAAAGCGTTATAAAAATTAAAGGAATTTAAAAACGTATGTGAAATTGATGTATGATGTAATGTTACATATGAAAACCAAATTTCTCAAATTTGGAAGTTGCTATTTATTTTCTTCATCTTCAAAATAGCTTAGAAACTTAAAAAAAATTACAAAATCACAATTTTTCCTCTTATGTTTACTTAAAAAATCGAATGAAGGAAAAACCTGACACAAACAATATTGCAGAAGCATAAAGTTCAAAAAGCCCATGATATACTGAAAAAATTTCAAGATTGCCTTTTGATTCCTAATATAGCAAAAATGACTTCAAAAAGGTAATATTTTATACGTTCAATGGGCTATTTCACTTCAAATTTAAGCGCCTTCTCTGCCATCTTGAAAAAAAAAATGTAGTGCTGCCATCTATATAGAAATTTGATTACTATGTAACCACTGTCCCGTTTAAATCAATAATTTATTCTACTCTAATTTAAAATATTGTTGAGGAAAAATAAACTGAAGGCAAGAATGAAAGTTTCTGTATTTAAAATATACACTTTTATCTATAACGTCAAATGATTTTAAAATCTTGAGACCTTTCCTTCATGTTTAAACAAGTAATAGAAATATTGCATTTTCCTCTCAAATTTTCATTATTTATTTTTTTTCTCATTAAGGAATAAAAAGGCAAGAAAGAAATTTTCTATATTTAAAATATATACTTTTATTTATAACGTCAAACAATTTTAAAATCTTAAGACCTTTCCTTCATGTTGAAACAAGTAATCGAAATATTGCATTTTCCTCTCAAAAATTTTCATTATTTATTTTTTTTTCTCATTATGGAATGAAAGGACAATTACTAAATCACTCCAATCTGTTACTTATTATTCATTCCTAATTATAAATAATTTTTGATAAAGTCTTTCCACTCCTACCACTAACAATGAAAATTGAAATTTCAAGCATGTAGACAAAACCGCGATCTTATATCAACTTTTAATGGAAGTTTTAATACTTAAATAAACAATCCTGAAATCTATTATTTTACATTTACTCATAAATAAATATGATCTACTTACATGCTGATTTTCATTAAAATCTATGACATGTCAGCCACAGCTGATTTGCTCATTTTGCATGGAATGACCCTATAGAGATGTATTTAAACATTTTCTTCAATGTGGCCCAAATTACGGATTTGATTGTAATCTCTTAAGCACATCATTTTCCTATAAAGGCAAATGGAGTTTTAATCCGATTTTAATGAAAGAATAATCGATATATGTTTTCCCCCGGTTTTGACTATTAAAAGGTAATACCTGTAAATTTAACGCATACATATAACTTCGGGGATGTGTCAGAAAAGAATGCTAAATTTAATAAAGCACAGTGGCATGGACGCTGGCAGAAAGAAATCTAGTGAGAGATAAGATGTTAGATTGTGTTCCACAACCTAGTTCGTTTTTAATGCATAATATAAATATTAAATAAGCTAAATGAAGAATTTTTTATCTTCCATGAGGGGGGTGGGGGGGGGAGGAAATGTAGATGTAGAACCTTGAGGTAAGAAAAAATATATAGTTTTTTAAACACAATCAGAAAGAAACAACATTTATTTAATTTTCAAAATCCAGGAAGGCCTCCCCTGCTACCCCTTTATTTTAATATTTATGTGTAAATATATTTTTTCAATTGAGAAGTGTTTCTAAATATATTGATTCGGCATTTTTAAAATCTGGCAAGTATACGTAATAAACCAACAAATAAAATATATTTCAAACTGTAAAATAAATTACTATTCAGATAATGAAAATTTCAATGAAAATTTGGAGCAAATATTAAAAATTAGACTAATTAATTGGACCCTGCACACTACAATCTACTCAAGTATGCGTCTGCAAAAGATGATTAAAATACTACGTTAGCGCGAAAACCTTGGTCGAACGCTCAAATGGTATTCAAAATTAATCTAATTAGACATCATGAATATCATTTGAGCTTTCGACGAGGTTTTCTTGCTTACCCGGCAAGTTGAGGTATATATGGTGAATACGAGCGTTTGTAACTTGTATTAATTAAGAATAACATGATTTCAATTCAATTAGCATACTGATAATTAACAAAACAAACATATATTAATATGACCTGCATATCGCAACACAAACAACATTTAAGACATTCTAAATCGAGCACAGAGTATATAGAAAAAGATCTGAAGCTTGTATAAGTAAGCGCCAAATTCATCACTGTTACATCCTTTCATTATGTTTCTACTATTATACACTATCATTTATACACTCATTTTTTCGAATTACGATGAGTGTATTTCTACATTTTTTATATATATATATATATATTGAGGTATCTTTTATTATTTCAGAGATGAGGATTTACTATTTTTTGAAGAAAATTTTACGAAATTTATTTTTACCAAACATCATTTCTTCGCATGTCCTTGGTTAAAAGCGATATTTTCTTGCAATATAAAAGAAGCACTTTGCGGGGTTGGGCCAGATGTAGACAAAACTTCTTAATCGGTGGGTTCACGCGATCAAACAACATACTGAAACTACAGGGATATATTAGTGGGCACAGTAATTATCGGATATTAGTCGCCCTATGATGTCGATCCGATATTATTTTTCGATCATCTAGTCGGTTAGTGCAATTTCTTGCCGATATCAGAATTGAACTACTTAAAAAGAAGTGATCTATTGATATCATAACAATATTACTGAGCAATTACCATAACATTATACCGTTAATTCGATAATCGGCATAGGTGATTTGAAGATAATTTTGCTGTATGGCTAAGCACTGCAGTTTGTAAATGATAATTTATTTTCTTTTTCAGGAGATTCGATGACATATCACAACAATCAAACGTTTTCGACAAAAGATCAAAATAACACTGACAGACTGAAAAACTGCGCTGCAAACTACAAAGCTGGATGGTGGTACCAATTCCAAGGCAGTTTAAACTGCTACTTAGCCAATTTGAACGGATTGTATAAGGACAAAAATGACACTACGAATGGAATAAATTGGGGTTCATGGAAACCACATAATGAATCGCTGCAATGGGCTGAAATTAAAATCCGTCCAGAAAATTTCACAGTTTTTTTGTCATCAGAAGTAACACCTGTTTAAATTTAAAAGATTGCTATAATCTACGACAGTGTTGTTCCGTTTTACTGTTTGACATTTTAATCCTTTTCGGAGGGAAAAAAAAATTCTGTTGCCTCTACTAAATGTTGAAATCATTGACTGCTATCAGAATTTACGATCAAATGTATTTCAAAATAAATAAATGCTTTTTTATAATAAAGTGTAATTGTTATCAATACATTTTGTGTCTCGATGTCTATATGAGCAGCATTATACATAGTATACTTCATAAAAAAAGAACACGAACATGATAACACAAAAAAGACCTTACCTTGGAAGAGATGAGTACATATTTTGATGAAATAAAAATGTTTAAAATCTAATTAAAATCTAGATTAATTTTTAAATTAGATTAATTTTTAATTTTCTAGATTAATCTGTTCCAAATTTGCGAGAATACTTTGTTTATCGTTATATGTCTTGAAAATGGTGCCTTATGAGCGTTGTTGATCGTTGAGCGTTGTATGTTGATCATTATTATTTTTTTTTTTATAAGCCTTTTGTTGTTTCTTTTTGTATCACTTAAGCATTTCTCTAGATTTTAATTATATTTAGTGACCTAATTTTGTGATTATATAAAAATGTTTGTAATTTTTTTTTATAAACTTTCTACTTTAATATAAAATCTCTTAGACTCCACTTCCTACTAGCTACGTCCACTCTTCCAGACGCCGCCGTAGGCTCTAAGAATACGCTAACTTGCTTTGTTTTAAAAAGATAACCCGATTCATTTAAAACGGAGGAAGATTAAATGATATTATCACGACCAATAACGATTTTATATAATCGGGTTGCCATTCATTTCCATTTGACTGGGGGAATTTTCTATGCCGGAAAGTTAGTTGAAGACACTGCAATGAATACACGCAGACCCATATAGCATTGTGACGTCATGACAACGTCACTTTGCGTCACATTGGCTTGAATGTTAAGTCGCTATGACCGTATTTAAGTCTTTCTGTGACCACTTTGTGAAAAATGACACATTTGTAACAATTAAACTTTTTTTTTTTTTTTTTTTTGAAAAAAAAAATCCGAACATCACCTAACCTCATTGTATAGAATGTTTTTTCGGTTATCAGGATTCGGGTTCGGGTGACCAGATCGGATCGGGTAACCAGATTTTACCGGACCCCCGTCCCACCTTATTGTGTGGCTGGTGTCTTTTTTTTTTTTTTTTTTTGGCTGTACGTAAGATTCGGATTAGAGCCTTGCATTGGGTCGGGTACTTTTACACAAAACCTAACCTAGTCCAGTTTTAATAAAATCTTGTTATTCGACTCTATACAAGATTCTAATCCGAATGCGATCTACATCGAAGGGAAAGAAAACATCCGATCCAATAAGTTCAGATCGGGTCGGATAAAATCTAGTCACCCGACCCGAAGCAGAATCGTCACGTGTTTTGAATATTGATATATTTTAGAAAGAGTTTTAAAAAGTGTTTTTTATTTTTTTTTCTGATTGGAACATTTTTGTAAACACACTTATTAGTATACATTACAGGTTCTTTACTATATTTGTTAAACCAATGGCAGTGTTGTTTATTTCACGTTTGAATTTCAATATTTTTATTGTTTTTTTTTCCTTATAGGATATTGGATGTCAATGTCTAACTCTGTATGTTTTTACTTTTATGATTTTGGATGCAGTTTTTTTTTCTGAAGGCACTTTCAAATTCGGAAGATGTTCCAAAAGGATAAAATGATCATCGTATAAAAGAAATAAAAACTGTAACAAAAATCAAAAATGCAAAAATTAAGAAGATACCCGGTAACTCCTAAAGTATATTATGCAAAAAAGAAATAATACTAATAATAATAATAATAAATCGAAATGGAAAAACGAAATAAAAAAAACCGCTGCCATTGGTTTAACATTAGCTGTCGAATGCCCACGCATGACTAGCGTAAGCTATTAAGAGGAACCTAATATATTAAAGCGAGAAGTAAAAGTCTTAATTTTTCAGTGCAAATTCGACCTTACTGCCCATGCCTCAAATTTATTTGAAAGGTGAATAACGCAGGAAATAGAGTTAAGAAGAATCAAGAAGGGTTGAGGAAAGAATAGCTTGTCTATTGGCCTTCACTGCTCACAACCCTACCCTTGGGAATGATCCCTTCTAAATTCTTATTTATTCTGTGGGTGTGTGTGTGGGAGGGGGGGGGGGCACTGTCGCGTTTCGGTAGGAAATTGCACTTCTAGACCATTAACAAGTATAAAATAGGAAATCTTCCTTTGGGGCAGATGTTCATTTGTATTTTTCAGGGATGTTCCTCGGGCAACCCCCTTAATACAATATTGTTTATTAGTAAAATAAAGATAATTGATTGTTAAGTTATCATTAATCGGCTGCCACTGAGGAATAGATTAAAATTAGTACGTGTAAACATGTTTCTAAAACAGCTTTGTTTTGTAACACTGACACCAGAAAAGTTAAAGTGTATTATGTGAATGAATTAAAAAATTAATTTCCCCAGCATCATTTTTTCATTTCATCTATTTTTGTTCTGGTGACAAGCTGTTACAAAATGGCTTGATAATGTTGTATAATTAGACTTTTATTTTATTAACCCGTGTGTCACAGAATCTTTTCAGACTCTCTCTTTGTCGAACGGAAGTAGGTATGTTTAGGGCCAAATTAATCGCATCATAAGTTATTTTTTTCTATTCGTACCCTGTTTTAAAATATAATCTCTGCCATAAACTTATACTAGAAAATTTTTAAGCGATGTCTATCACAACGAAAATGTTTCTGTTAATTGTAGTACAAATGAAAATAAAAATAGTCGCCAGTCCTGGTCCGGAATAAAAAAAAAATAATGAATCGGAAGTAGGTGTTTTTTCGTAAGAGCATGTGTAAAGCAAGTTTATATACATGATATTGGAAAGGATAAATATGAAAAAAATTGGTAATCGAAAATGACATGTATTTCCCACAACTATCCAAAGTAGCAATCCAATGCTTGTCAGTGACATCATTAACGCTGTAGGCACACCACATAAATGTTTTGCACAGCTGCCAACCCTCTGTCTTTTTGAGTACCATTGTTTTCGAATAGAAATATCAGCTTTATTTAATTCAAGTAATTATGCAGTTCAATAAGATAAATATTACTATTCGAAAATAGTGGTAGTCAAAAATACGAAGGGTTGGCAGCTTTTGCTACGGTAGGAAAAGAGAATCTTAATTAAGAACCATTTAACCAATATAATATTTTATACGCATAAACAAAAGTTGTACTCACTTATTTAAACATGATATTCTCGTAAAAATGTGGAAAAAATAATTATCAGAAATTATTAAATATTTATAGAGGTAATATTTTTACAATGTACAAATGTAAAGAAAGTAAAATTGAATATTATAAGCATCCTTTTACTGCGCGAAAATGTAAAAACAAACATGCAAACCGTCTGCGAACTTTAAACCATTTTTTTCCGTAACAGTTGAAGGAACGACAACCGTATGTAAACATGATATTATCATAGAACTGTGAAAAAATAATTCTTAGAAATTATTAAATATTTATAATGGCTAATGTTTTTACAATGTACAAATTTAAAGAAAGTAAAATTGAATATTATAAGCATCCTTTTATGGCGCTAAAATTTAAAAACAAATCTGCAAATCCTTTGCGAACTTAAAACATTTTTTCGGTAACAGTTGAAGGAACGATAACCGTATGATCGATGGAGTGTTTCAAGTAATCAAACTTTTTATAAAAAAGCTAGATAAATAAATCTTATGATAAATACGAAATAAGTCTTGTGATAAATACGAAAGAAAAGTGTAAAATAAACTACAAATATAGAGAAAAGGACAAACAAGAAAAAATAAAATCCTTAAGTTTCTCCTTTATGCCTGATTAACCCTTTAATACCCGGGGCTATTTTAAAGTTTGAAACGAGTGAGATGTTTTTAAAATATGTTTCGAATATCAACAAATAAGTATTTCTGATAAAAATAAAATTCGGAAAAAGAAAAGAAAGGTCGTCATAAAGACATGCTCAAACTTTTAGCGCGAGAAACTTTTATTAAATATTATATTCATGAGGGTGTATCTAAAACATGAAAAAAATTCCTCGAAAACTCCCTTTTGTTTTAACTAATAATAAAAACTACGTCATCATTGTCTTGATTTTCCTTTACCATTAGTAATATTTTAGTACGCAATAATAGTAATGCTAATATTTAATAACTAGTAATAATACTAGTCAAATAATACTTAAAAAAAAAGTAATGCTGATGTAAATATTTTCTATAATATTTGTATAATAATAATAATGATACATAATAAAAATATTAGCAGTAAGAATATTACACAATTCATTGTATTTCTAAAATTAATACTTATTAATAAAAATAGTAATACAAAAAACTAATAATAACAGTAGTAACACTTAATAATACTAGTAAATAATAATAGTATTTTTTTTATTTTCCTATTACTATAATTATTTTCTTTTATCCCCTATCAGTAATATTTCCTAATTTGTCACAGTAATTGCAAAATACGTGTAAAAAAAATTAAAACACACAATATATATATAATGTACTAGCTAACCCGCCCGGCGTTGCACGAGCCCCTGTAATAAACGTAAATCTCCTAAAAAACGAAACTCTGTCCACGGTCTACGATGGCTTCGGCGCCGTATACCGGGCATGCTCGTACGCTCCGGAAAGTCTTATTTCCCCCTATCACCATAAGGGGAGCATTCTGTTCTAAACAAACCTCTTTCCGAACGAGCTTCTGAGACAGGTCACCGCTGCTTACGTTACTGTATAGTAGGCGTGCTACAAAATTGAGCTGGTTTCGAGAAGATGGGAACATTATTAGCCGAGTTATTGAAATAAGGCACAGTTAGAGAAAATCACCTTGAGTGAGGTGCCGGGGGAAGGGGTTGTTCAAGTGTCCTTGGAAAAATGACAAATTATGAGGACTATACGATGCATCTTTAAAAATTCATTCGTTTGGTTAAGTTAGGAACTTAATTACAAGTTTGCCTTAAACTATTATTCGGAAATAGTGGTAACTTCTACTCATAAATTTAATTTAATGTTACAAAGGGTGACTGTTAGGTTAATTATAATGTTTGGAATCAGTTGCGTTGAAATCGGAACGATAATTATTGAGTTATGGAAACGGGGCATTGTTAGAGAAAAAACCTTAAAGGAGGGGCCGGGGGGGGGGATGTTCAAGTGCCCTTCAGCAAATAACTAATTATAAATCTTTAAAGATTGGTTCATTTGGTTAAGCTAGGAACTTAACTTGAAATTTGGCTTAGACTATTATTCGGAAATTCTGGTATCTGCTTTCTAGAAATACACCTTGAAGCTATGAATGCTGATTTTTACGATAATTTAGTAAAAATGGAACTTGTTTGGAGAAGTTCGGAACACTATTAGCTGAGATTTAAAATAGCGGTATTCTCTATATAAAACAGCAATTAAACGTTACGGGTCCAGCTAAAAATGTTAAAATTGTTAAATGTAATTAGACCTTTGCCCCTCTCCATTCCCGCAAATATAAAAAATAATCTGTTAACCCCTTGGGGATGAGCGACACGAATACGCGATGCTCAGAATCCTCGGTTACTCCCACCAGTTATTTTTTATTGTAAAGTTTTCCTTATCTAATCGTAGCATTTTTGCGATTCAATTAGGTGAACATTTCTCTTTTGAAATGCCGGTAGGAGCAGATTAAAAATTCTATAAAAGACGCTCTTCGCGAAGGGGTTAAATAAAATTTTCGATATTAATAATCTTTATCATAATAATATATGTGATGTAAAAAAAACTTAAACCCGGCTAATTGTCATGAAGAAAAACGTGCCTGGAAAATATTTGTATAATTTGTCATGTACAGGTGGCGCGACATTAGCATGGGTGTACGCTGATAACTTCTATCCATATTGATACCATTCAGTTAGAAATCCTTATTTATGCATCTCTACTCTAGTTTATTTATTTACTTCTGTGAAGAATCGATGCAACCAACCAACTCAAGAGAAAAAAGCGTATTTTTGATGAGAGTTCTTTGTGGATATTAATTAATATTTCAGTAAATAATTGAAATATTAAAATTCTGAGGTTCAGGTGCATCAGGAGAGGGTTTGGACTACCGAAATCTACATTTCAGGCTTCTAGGTGGGCTAGATTTTCCTAGCCATCGCCAACAGACACACACAGAGCGAAACTTTATTTTATTAGTATAGATATATAAACGTTTCTATGAACTCATTTTTTATTACCATTTAAAAACTAAATAATTATGTCTCATAAGATGAAATATTGAAATATTTTATTGTTTGATTGATAAAACGTGATTGAACATAAAAGTTTTAGTTATATATATACTTTGCTATTAGCCTGCATGGTGTAAGGTCTTCTTGAGAAACAAATGCCACGGAGTGCGATATTTTTCAAGTGGCCCATTGCGAAAAGCCGCGTTCTTTACTTTGAAGTAGACAGAAATGAATAGTAGTTATAGACAGTAGTAATAACAATAGTTATAGACTGCAATATTAAATGTTGGCAAAAGTTTCGCGGGAAGCCTATTTTATACAAAAAATGTAATGTTTCGATAACAGGAACACAGAAATACTAAGCAAGACATTTAGTTAAAGGTTTTGCGTCAATTCGTCGCGGAACAATTCATCGCGGAACAATTCATCGCAGCGTCAATTCGTCGCAACGAAAATGTTTTTGAAGGCTATGATGATAAAATAAAGACAATTTAGAAAAAATGTTTAATGATAATTCGTTTTTTAGATATAGAGAATTATAACTAACAATTTACATGTGATTATATCTAAAAAGCAAATTATCATTAAATAACTTTACTAAATTATCTTTATTTTATCATCAAAGCCTTCAAAAACATTTTCGTTGCAACGAATTGACGTCGCGACGAATTGACACCACGACGAATTGTGCGCGATGAATTGCTTCGCCATGAATTGTGTGCGACGAATTGACGCGACACCTTTGTTAAGTAATTACGACTAACTTAGATACAAGAAGATGAGTGAGATAACGTGAAATGAGGACAAATAGTTGGAAAAATCCATTTTAAGAAAATCGATACACCGACTTCAAGAGTTTGTTTCTTGCCTTATCGCACTGATTTTTATTTATTTCATGCCAGTGGTCATATTTTAGTGTGAATGTCTTTACCCAACAGCGTATTTTTCGTGGCAACACTTTGCTGTTATCTAAATTCAATTTAACCCTTTTAAGGACGATGGTATATTATTTATAACACTTAATTTTAATCCCCAACAGCCAGAATGACATCTTTTTGAGAAACAATTATTTTATAAAATACCCGAAGAAAATCTTTTATTAAAAAACGAAAATTCTGGTGACATAAATTCATTTCAACATTTTAACAACAGAAGTATTTTACCTCTTGAAAGGGTTGAATTGTACAGTTGTCAATAAACCTCATTTTGATGCGTAGTAAGTAGACGATACTTTAACATTTTCGACGTGACCCTGAAAAAAACAAAAACAATACGTCGACTACTTTAAGAAAGTAAATAGTACTGTGTACCTTAACACTATGTTTAAATTTCATGACGATTGGACAATTTATACGAAAGTTAAGAACAAATTTATTTATTTTTATAAAGTTTCTTTTCAGATTTAGAGTATGAACGATGGATCCCCAGTTAAAGAAATTGTTATATTAACGGTTTAAGGGACACGATAAAATATTTACCGCTCAACGTAGGATCGCCGTAAAAAGTATTAATTGTCACGAGGTGCACATAGCGTTATAGAGAGAGCTTCGATTATAGTTATAGTACATTAACAATTTATGACCGCCAAAAAGAATACACAATTATTTTTTACAAGTTTTTATTTTTCCACGATATAAATTAAATATTTGACATTTTAAAGTAGCAAAACGTCCCGGACAATTCCCGGACAATTCTCGACGAATCACCTAGTATATATTTAAATATGCAAATGAAAAAATTAAATACGAATGGAAGTAAATACATAACCAAATATATTACTGGACCTTGAATATCTAATAATTAATCAAATATTTCTTGCTTTATATCATTGACATTTTTACAAAATTCATCTGGCTTCAGAAAATGTTAAAAGTAATATTATTTACTACTTTTTACTGCTTTAATATGAATTTTAAGTTTCAATCACTCTATGAAATCAAGATAGAAGCTGTTTTACGATAGTTATAGTAAATGCTTTAAAATAATTCATACCCTCAAATATTGTTGATACCATAAACAGACCCCACAAATAGCACGTGAGACATGCGTAGTTTTTTACATTAATCGTAAGATAGGTAACATTTTCCAGCTTTGAATTTAACAGTGCAGTAACATAATGAAAAAATTATAACTAGTAAAACTGCATATCAGAGACTTCAACGTCAGATATGCAAGTATATATATTTTTTTAACTTTGAATAATATTTAATACCCAATAATCTGCAATTTGAATTTTGCTATATATAGAGCCATAAATTATTGTCGATGTTAAATTACGTCGTAACTTTTGATTTAAGAACATGACCAAAAATATTATTACTTATTCGTAATTCACAATTCAAAAAGTTTTCTTTAATAACAGTTATATATGCGTAAAGTTCTAATTCAAAATTTTATAAATCAAATAATTATTATAAACAAATAATAATTATTAAAAGTTTGTCAAATTTATCAAAAAGTTATTAATGAATTATGCACACAACTTAGATATGGCATAATTCATTCATAGCTTTCTGAAAAATGTGACAAAATGTATTATTTATTTGATAACATATTATTTGATTATACATTATTATTTATAGTACGAATTTCAGCGAATTCTTGCATATTGTGCAAAGTTTTCCGATGTCAGATTTGTTTGTTTCTAATTTTCGTACTCAACAATGTGTTCTACATGTGAAACACGGGTACGTACTTTTTTGTACGTACGTGTATAGCATATTCAGACATAGGCTATTTACGTATTAAATTACAATTTTAGTAATGCTGAATGATTTTTTAAAGTTTTTAAACACTTTGATCAAGTTGTATGAAAGTGTGATGTGTGTGTTTATGATGCTAACAGCTTAAATTAATTATTATTTCACTAGTTTATCTATATGTATCAGAGTTTCCATATTTGAAAATATGATAAAATATTACGATAGAAAAAATTATTTAAATACAAAAATGAAACTTATAAATACTATTAAAAAATATTCTGGGAAATACAAATATAAGACAGCTTTTGAAAACGTTCAGACTGTGATTAAATTCTTCTTACTGCAAAATTAAAATATTAAAATATTTTTAAAATAAATTTTTACATTGAAGACATTTTTTGTAATTTTAATTCATCCTCTTTAATATAAAGCTATGGGTTGCTGACGACTGGGATTTTCGATAATCGTTACCACAGATTAAATTCGGAAAATGAAACATTTGAATTTACTGAAAAAATGAATAGCTCGAAAAGTATTTGTCAGAAAATTGTTAGACAAACTTCGTTAGAAAGGTAAAAAAATTGTGTTTTTCTTGCTATAAATTTCAAATGTAATGATTATGCCGTTTTTCAAATATTGAATTTCAAAAATTACCAAACTTCACAATGAAGTACCATAGTGAAATCTTCACGCGTAAAAAGATAATGATAACGGCCATGTGTCCTGACGTATACTGGCTATAGCACGAGTCACAAATTATAGTAGCCTAACTATGCTGTTAAAACATAGAAGTGAATTATGATGCCACGAGTGCATGATTTTTATTTAATTTTTATATAATCATCTTAGAAAAATGGTTTTGGAAATGTTTTTGGAATGGGACTAATAAATTGGCCAATACTGTATATTATTTTGAGTTTAAAAGAGGAAAGGTGGGGGAGCGCTTTATATTATTTAGGTTTCCTTAGGAACTTTTGGTCAAAATTGAAAGTTTAATCTATCAAAACGCCAGAAATTAAATCGACATTCAATCGGCAATAACTACAACGACTGTCATTCAGTTAGTTTAGATATATTTTCATTTAAAAATATAAAATCAATCAACATTGATTTTAGGTATTTTTACGGTTATTATCACGGGCCCAGGCAACGCCGGGCATGTCAGCTAATAATTGACTTATTTTAAAATTAAGTTTCGTTCTCTACTTTATCATTTTTATAACTGCATTAATTTTTCAGAAAATTATCTAAATCTTTAACCATCAACATTTATTATTCTACAAAAAAATTTCTTTCTGAAATTAAATTACGCAAGTACATATTATAAGTAAATTTCGCTTGATATAATTAATTTTAATTATCTCTCCCAATGAAGTTTCCGCTTTGGCTGAAATTATCAAATACTGAAATAACAAAGATATGCCGCAATTAAATGTCTGGTAAAGTGTTTTTACAAATATAGCCACCAAAATGAAAAGAATTCCGAGATTGAATTTCAAATATAAAATCATATTAGCATTCGAATGTTTCATTTATTATCGAAACAAAACAATACATGGATTTACTCATGCATTTTAAATTTTAATTCTAAATTCTTGAGCCAATTATAAATAAATTTATCAGCTTGTATCTCTTTCGTTTTAGAAATTTATTGTAATTAACTATATTATTCTTTAGATTATTTTTTGAAGAAGAACGATAAATATGTAATAAAATTAAACAAGCGGAAAAAACGCGTAATTTACATATTTCCTATTTTTGTACAAATTCTGTTGTGTGACGTAATACATATAAAGTAAACGCATAGCTGCCAACTTTTACGCTTTTTTCCTACCACTAAAATTTTACAGTAAATTTAAACTTATTAAATCGTCGAAATCGTGTGATTCAATAAGACAAAATTTTCTATTAAATTTTAGTGGTATCAAAAAAGCGTAAAAGTTGGCAGCTATGGTAAACGTGAGAATAGCTTCTAAAAATATTTTAGAAAATTTTAACTCCAAAATTAAATCTAATTAAATGAAATTAAAAATGCAAATTTTAGGAAAAAAATTACTTTAGTTATCAATTAATAAAAAAATGAGAAATAAAATTTCCGTAATAAGATAAATTAAATAATTTAATAAATAGTAAAATTTGTTTGATTTTGCCAAAAGTAAATATAAGTTTCTTATATAACAAAGGATGTGAATTATCATATACTGCACAGCGTACAACCAATAGAGTGATCAACGTCTAGACGGAGAACGAACCCGGAACACTTGGTATCACGCAGCAATACTCTGTCATTTGAGCGATCCGGATGACATCCCGTCAAGCAATTCTCACTCATATATACTGGCAATGCTGTATACATTCACAGATACTGGGATTTATTTCTTCTCAAGCATGCCGCTGAAGATGTGTGCTCATGACTAATTTTCTATCTTGTACTGCAAAGTTGTTGGCTTTTAAATTAAAAGTTGATCAAAGGTCTTCAGCGCTCAAGAGACTGTAACAACTGCGCCATTTAGCGGGGTTGTAAGAACTGCGCCATCTGGTGACCTGCGGCGAGGAGAAGAGAAGAGAGTCTGCGCTGAGTCTCGACGTGTGTGTTGGTCGAGTAGAAAGAGCGTTCGAGAGGAATCTCGACGTGTGTTGGTCGAGTGGAGAGAACGGTGTGGTGAGAAGGTGAAAAAATTATAGATGTGGCGATTGGACAATTCCTTCGAAAAGTTTCAGCTCGGATCTGTTATATCTTATAAATTGTGTGATGTGTCATGATAATTTGTATTTGTGTCTGTGCGTGTCGTGTTATCTTCAATAAAAAAATTAAAGGCACCTGTGATTCTTCAATCCAACTATTGACGAATACAGTACAAGACAGATAACGAAATGAATAGAATAGAAGAAAATGTTTACTTAAACAGACTGGTTACACAAACGAACAGTGCTTAACAGTTTATCATTTCAAGGGGCAGTTACCGAGTTACAAACAACTCCACTCCCTGTATATGAGTAGTTGTATATCACATCTTAAAGGAGCCATGTAAAAAAAAGTATAAAATTACACAAATGCACTTAACCGTTTGAGTGCTGAAAATTCAGCTTATAATCCGCGAAACAAACAATTGTGTTTCAACCCAGAAATTTTATCTTATAAAAAGTAACTCACTAGATCGCTGTAAATACTTCAGCTATTGAATAAAAATTAAATGATTTAAATTATTGAATAAAATTTCTGGGTTGAAACAAAATTTGTTTGATTCGCAGATACATTGCGGCGCTATCGTGCTTCATAGCACTCAAACGGTTAAAACAGAAAAAGAAGCTATGGATTGCACCGTCAACTTCAACAGCCAATCCGAAATTAGAAGCTAGCCAATCAAGATTCAGCTTGCGTAGAAGCAAGCCAATGAGGAATTACTTGTGATTTAAGATCGAAAGAGAATAATAATGAGTAGGAAGAGCGAATTGAATAAAAAAAAAATCCCTGACGGCTCGGCCTACAGGCACAGGTAGATTTCGAAGACGCAGAACGTGGGGTGCCTGTTTGTCGGGAATTGCGGAAGAAATGACCTTTTTGCGGATGATGCTGCAGTTGGAACCGCCTACTTCGAAACGAAACTTGTTTGCAGGCTGAGACAGCAATGATTTTTTTTTTTTGCTATAAGAGTTGGTTCTATAAAAAACATGTCAATATAAAAGTTTTAGATAATATTAAGAGGATTTATAATATATTTAAGCGGATTCGAAATATTGGGAATTGACGAAGTTATGAATTTTTTTCTTCTAAAACCCCCCTTCCCTCCCCCCCTTAAGGCAATTTTTAATTATATCAAAAATCTGTCATACATAAGTTTTTGGCCCTGCTCCTAGAAGTAATAATAACTTCAAACGGATTCGATACGTATCATAACTAAGAAATTATGGGTTTTTCTTCTGTTTTGACAAAAAGCCCCCCTTGGTTTGATTTTGCCCATTAACGAACTTGACCGAGATTTTATGTCCCTTGATTTTATGTATCAGTTTCGAAAAGATGCGGGAGTTGGAACCGCCTACTTCGAAAAATAACTTGTTTGCAAGCGGAGCCGGCAGGGATTTTTTTTGTTTTTAATTTTTTTTGCTATAACGGTTGGTCCTATAAAAAACTTGTCAATATAAAAGTTTTAGATAATACTAAGAGGATTAATAATAAATTTTTAGGCGGATTTGATATCTTGTGAATTGACGAAGCTATGATTTTTTTTATCCTAAAACCCCCCTTCCCCCCCCTTGGGGCCATTTTTAATTATATCAAAAATCTGTCATATACACATTTTCGGCCCTTTTCCTAGAAGTAATAATAACTTTAAACGGATTCGATACGTATAATAAAGAAATTATGAGGATTTTTCTGTTTTCACAAAAAGCCCCCCCATTTCCCCCCCCCCCTTGGTTCGATTTTGCCCATTAACGAACTTGACCGAGATTTTATGACCCTTGATTTTATGTATCAGTTTCGAAAAGATGCGGGAGTTGGAACCGCCTACTTCGAAAAATAACTTGTTTGCAGGCGGAGCCGGCAGGGATTTGTTTTGTTTTTATTATTTTTTTTTTTTTGCTATAACGGTTGGTCCTATAAAAAACTTGTCAATATAAAAGTTTTAGATAATACTAAGAGGATTAATAATAAATTTACACGGATTTGATATCTTGTGAATTGACGAAGCTATGATTTTTTTTCTCCTAAACCCCCCCCCTTTCCCCCCCCCTTGGGTCCATTTTTAATTATATCAAAAATCTGCCATACATACATTTTCGGCCCTTTTCCTAGAAGTAATAATAACTTTAAACGGATTCGATACGTATAATAATAAAGAAATTATGAGGATTTTTCTGTTTTCACAAAAAGCCCCCCCCCATTTCCCCCCCCCCCCCCCTTGGTTCGATTTTGCCCATTAACGAACTTGACCGAGATTTTATGACCCTTGATTTTATGTATCAGTTTGGAAGAGATTTATACAGAATTTTTCCAGTTATCGTGGTCAGAAAAAAGTGACATATATATATATAAACTTTTGAACTGGGGGTGGTTTTGGGTTCTGGGAGTCATGATCGGCGTAGATCTGCAAAAATTTTTCAAAATTTCCAACTTAGGTGAGAATGTATTAGGTAGTATTTCTTACGAAATACTACCTATGTACTGTACTCAATGTAATCTATGTGTATGTATCAATGTAATCAAAGTACTCTATGTAATACTGTACTCAGCCTGAAAAGTGTGCAATTCAAAGCAAAGCTGTGTGTGTCCCTTCAAAGTATGAGTTTGAAGAAAGAAAAAATACAGCAGTGTGGCCTAGATGGCGATCGACGAGACATTTCTGTAGCTCACTGATATTAAAAAAATACCAAAACGTTTTTGAAGAAATACAAAATAATGATGATGACCAGTAAGGCGACGAAGCACAAGAGCAAAAGTATGTATATATACTGAGAGCGTCAAAATTTTGTTAAAACTTAAAAAAATTATTAAAAATAAACAAATGGTATTTAAAAAAATTGATATTTGCAGAAATGGGAATATATGAAGATCGATTTTTAAAAAAAAATCCTTTCAGGGGCAAGCAATTGTGTTCCTGTAACGTCGAATTCACACCGGTATTCACGAAAGAATTTAATTCAAAATAAGGAAAATAAACAACTTTTCCCGTCAAAGTTAAAAAAGTAAAATTTAATTAAAAGTTTCTGGTTCGAATCAGATTAAAATTAGGTGGGATATAATATATCCCACCGCCCCTCAAAGGTGTAATAACGAAAAAAGTTGGTTTAAAAATTACCGATAAATGGCGTTGTATGCAGAGTTATGCAAATCAGGCTGCCAATAAAACTCCTCGATGCACACAGATTCTTCATTCGATGCCATCAGTATGCTTTCGTTACCAGATCAAGTGCTTGTTTTAAAAGAATGGTGAATCGGCAATTGGAACATTGCGAAAATTCTGCACAACAAAATGACTGAAGATGAGAAAAGGAACTGTTTCATGTGCTGGATACAGAAGCTTGTCAGACGCTTTGCAGAAATGGGCATTTTAATATAATCGTATTTTACATAAATCTACTTCCTATTATGCATGCCAGCGCCATCTATCGGTAATTTTATCAACTACAAATTATTTTGTTATTAAAAAAACCCGACCTCCCTCTAATCCCATTTCTGCAAACCGTAACTTTTTTAGCATCATTTGTTTCTTTAATGAATTTTTAAATTTTTAGCTAGTGTTTAGCGCATTCGGTATATATAAAACCCTACAAATGAGGAAATGAGGAATGCGCTTGAAATTTTGAAACGAAGTAGAACATTTCTTGGTTATTTGGTAAAAACAATGAATATGAAAAATTCATTAATGATCCTTTAACTCCTTTGCGACGAGCGTTGCGTATACGTGACGTATGGTGTACGTACAATTCTTCATTTTTCTTAAGAGTATTGAATTGCAAATTTCGCCCTATTTAATCACAGATTTTCTGCGATTAAACTATTGGTTAGAAAGGTTTACGAGACAATAACCAATAGGTCAATTAGTGTATGCTAATAATCACTTAGTGTTAATGTCGCATTGTTCGACATGTTCACTAATATTGTGCAATGCACTAACCAATTGTTATTAATGTAATTCTAATATTTAACTGAATATTTGGCATGTACATTATATGTTTTATTTGCAGTTTAAGAAAGATTGGCTTACTGTTTGTAATTCTGTGGTTAAAAAATTATTTAATGAATCATGTTTTGTAATATAATAATTTTACAAAATTCAGAACTACATTATTATAAGAAATTGCAATAATTTTTTTCAAAACACTTTTTTTTTTCGGAAAATTAAAATTAGTTCAGAGTTAAATCAAAATTTCTTAGAAACTTTGGCGGAATTTCAAATAACATAATGAAATTTTCAAAATAAAAATCGAATTACTGCTTTTAATTTTCCTTTTTACATTAAACTGGAAATAAAATCCAGAAACACAGGAATTGCAAGTCCTTTAGGTGTTTAAAACGTCTCTCCCCCCCCCCCCACTTTATTTATTTATTTATTTACTTAAAAAAATATCATTAGTTTATTCGAAAGGAAACAAAACTAAATTTTTGATTTTAAAATGTCAAACATTATCATAGAAAATATTACAATAAAATTTAAATAAGTTTTTATGCTAATTTAAATCGTACGTTATTTTAATAAAGCATTATTAAAATATGAGCCTATTTAAATGTTTTGTTATTGGATGTAATGAATTGGATGGAAAAGATGTAAGAAATGTAATTTACTTTTTCTTAAAGCTAGAACATTTCATTAAATTTTTGATTAACATAAAGGATGATCATGATTCAAATACAATAGTAATAATTTGACAAAATTTAATGAATATTTCAAGAATAGCACAAATTAAATTTAAATGTATAAGTGTAAGTACGAGTCCACAAATAAATAGCTTAATGTAGATTTTTTTCAGCAATTATACATATGATCAGACTATAGCAAATACAATAATTAAATTTTGAAAATGTAAAATTACTTTTTTCAATCATTTATATGCTTTAGATGTTAATAATAGATATGTAAAACCATATTTTATATTAACTTATAATATATATATATATAATAAAAATAAAATTATATATATATATATATATATATATATATATATATATAATAATAAAATTATAAATAGCAAGATATTTCAAAAATATCTGTATATACTGGAAGTACTTTTTCACTTTTTCAGTTGCTGAACGCATATTAACTTATTTTTTCCTATTTTTTGGTGTGTATAAATTCTCTAGATCCTATACAGGGCAGCACAAAAGTTCTCGAGTACATTTATGTTTATTGACGGAAATTCAAGAAGGGGAATTTTAAATTGTTCTACGCGTTTCCTAACTGAACTCAAATTTAGCATTTTATGTAGCATATATACAAATATATAAATCATATACAGGGTTGCCAAAAGAGTTCTGATATTGTTCCAAATATTGTTGGCAACTCCTGAAATTGTGTTTTTAAATGTTATGCATTTTCCAAATTATTTATATAGATAATATATTTCACCTTATCAAACGGTAAAGATTTGTAAAAATATTTTGTAAGTGTTGGAAAGTGTCACTAACAGTGTAAAAATTATTTTGGAATATTTTCTATTTATATAAAAAAGGATGTTTAATTTATAGCATTACGTTTAACCTTTTGATTACGGGACAGGACTGGCAACTATTTTCATGTTCAATCTTACTTTTCTTTGTGGTAGATTTCTCTTGAAAATATCCCAGTTAAGTGCATGGCAGAGATTAGTTTTCAGAAAGTGGTACTAATAGAATAAAACAAACAGTCACTGGAACGCATATATCTTGACTTCGTAATGAAAGAGTCAGATTATAACACATAAATAAGTATATGTGTGTGCTAACAGTTTCAGCTAACATACCTAATTAAGCTTAACAAATGTTTATTCCTATTTGGGAATTTTTTTCACACTCTCCCTATATATATTTATATATCTTGTTCAAAATTTCAATCATTAATAAAATACTTTTTATTCATCCACTCAAGTTCAAATACATTTTTTTTTAACTTGTAGTGGATGACCCTCGATGTTAATACAGTTTTTTCAAATATTAATTCATTCATTAAATTTAATTAATTTTAGTTTTTGCATCATAAAAAGTCCTTCCTGCCTGTACCGGGAGGAAAAGGTAGCTTTCCTATATCTTCGTTTTAAAATTTTAGCTAATGTTACACGAAAACAGCAAGTTAAAATGCAAAGAAAACGTTTACAAAAGATTCGTTAATACTAAATTTGAATAAGAAATTCGCCAAATTATTGAGCAATAGCCAAATTAGCTTCATTTATGAAGACTTATTTTGGTCGCCAAATTTGGCGATTGTTGCCAAATATCGCCAATTATGCCAATTTTGTCGCCAATGTCGCCAATTTTGGCGCTAACGGATATGAATATATAGTTTTATGCGTATGATTGGGAAAATTATTACAACAATGAAAGAAAATAATTTGCGAGTAATCGCGTTAATGTGCTGTTTTGTTTCAAAATGTCAGCCACCCTAGAATTACAAACTGCTCTATCTCAGCCATTTTTTAAGATAGAGGTAAACCAAAAAATGCTCTGGAATCCTTGTATCAAGGCCTAAAACGTAATTAAAAAATAAATTTTAATTTTTAATTTTTTTGTATATTTATTTTAGTTTTAAATTTTTAAATGGCCGCCATCTTGAAACAAAATGGCGGACCAAGCTGGCCAACGAACTCGGTCGAGACATTGATGAGCTTAATACACACAATTAGTTTCATCCAAATTGATTTATAAATACGAGCGTTATTGTATGACATAGGTCAGATATATATATATATATATAAATCAACATTTGAACGGAGGGTGGTTTTGGCGTCTGGGGGTCATGATCGGTGAAAATATATCGAAATTTTCCGAAACTGCTTTCCTCCGAACGGCTGCAATAGGTAGCTTTATACTTTTAGGTAGCTTTCAATACAAAAAAGTCCTTCCGGCCTGTACCGGGAGGAAAAGGTAGCTTTCCTATATCTTAGTTTTAAAATTTTAGCTAATGTTACACGAAAACAGCAACTTAAAATGCAAATAAAACGTTTACAAAAGATTCGTTAATACTGAATTTGAATAAGAAATTCGCCAAATTATTGAGCAATAGCCAAATTGGCTTCATTTATGAAAACTTATTTTGGTCGCCAAATTTGGCGATATTTCGCCAAATGTCGCCAAGTTCGGCGAGAATTTGGCGCTAACGGATATGAATATATAGTTTTATGCGTTTGATTGGGAAAATTATTACAACAATGAAAATTTTTGTAATGTGTCTTGTTTCAAAATGTCAGCCACCCTAGAATTTCAAACTGCTCTATCTCAGCCGTTTTTTAAGATAGAGGTAAAACAAAAAATGCTCTGGAATCCTCGTTTCAAGGCCTAACACTGAGTTAAAAAATAAATATGAATTTTTAACTTTTTTGTATATTTATTTTAGTTTTAAATTTTTAAATGGCCGCCATCTTGAAACAAACTGGCGGACCAAGCTGGCCAACGAACTCGGTCGAGACATTGGTGAGCTTAATACACACAATTAGTTTCATCAAAATTGATTTATAAATACGAGCGTTATCGTATGACATACGTCAGATTATATATATATATATATATATATATATGTATCTCAACATTTGAACGGAGGGTGGTTTTGGGGTCTGGGGGTCATGATCGGTGAAAATGTATCGAAATTTTCCGGAACTGCTTTCCTCCGAACGGCTGCAATAGGTAGCTTTATACTTTTTTGTATTGAAAGCTACCTAAAAGTATAAAGCTACCTATTGCAGCCGTTCGGAGGAAAGCAGTTTCGGAAATTTTCGATATATTTTCACCGATCATGACCCCCAGACCCCAAAACCACCATCCGTTCAAATGTTGATTTATTATATATAGATATATCCATATATATATATATATATATGACCTATGTCATACGATAACGCTCGTATTTATAAATCGATTTTGATGAAACTAATTGTGTGTATTAAGGTCACCAATGTCTTGACCGAGTTCGTTGGCCAGCTTGGTCCGCCATTTTGTTTCAAGATGGCGGCCATTTAAAAATTTAAAACTAAAATAAATATACAAAAAAATTAAAATTTAAAATTTATTTTTTAATTACGTGTTAAGCCTTGATACAAGGATTCCAGAACGTTTTTTGGTTTACCTCTATCTTAAAAAATGGCTGAGATAGAGCAGATTGAAATTCTAGGGTGGCTGACATTTTGAAACAAAACAGCACATTAACGCGATTACTCGCAAATTATTTTCTTTCATTGTTGTGATAATTTTCCCAATCATACGCATAAAACTATATATTCATATCAGTTAGCGCCAAATTCTCGCCAAAATTGGCGACATTTGGCGAAATATGCCAAATTTAGCGAAATATCGCCAAATTTGGAGACCAAAATAAGCCTTCATAAATGAAGCCAATTTGGCTATTGCTCAATATTTTGGCGAATTTCTTATTCAAATTCAGTATTAACGAATCTTTTATAAACGTTTCTTTGCATTTTAGCTTGCTGTTTTCGTGTAACATTAGCTAAAATTTTAAAACGAAGATATAGGAAAGCTACCTTTTCCTCCCGGTACAGGCCGGAAGGACTTTTGTATTGAAAGCTACCTAAAACATGAGCCATAGATTTGCAATGTTAAAACACACAAAATCAACCACCACAACGCCAAAGTACATACGGTCGTTTCAAGGGCATCTCAGATCCCTTTCATCAGTGTAGAAAAAAATAAGTATAGAAAATAAAAATATTAAAAAAGGGTTAAAAATACCCCCCTTAGCTATAGCCCTGAGTACTGGTTGATGAATCAGTTTACCATTTTTGGTTAGTCTATGGCTAAAGAGTTAGACAATACACTCAAAATGGTGAAACTTCAACTGTAACCGGTTCCATAAGGAGCGATTACCGCCAACAAATTTAAATGCAAATTTCCGCCTTATTTAAACGCCTTTTTTCATGTAAAATTTCTGCCGTAGTTAAGGCAAACATACCTATACTTTTTTTATTGGCGTAAGTTTACCCCGGAGTTAGTCAGGTGGCGCGGTTCCGCTATATTGTGAATGCGTAAACAATCATCCTGTCAATTTCAGTAAATTTGAATACCGCCGGGGCAAACTTCCATCAGTAAATTTAAGTAAAAATTTTGCCTTATATAAACGCCTTACTGACGCAAAATTTCTGTCATGAATAAGGAACATTTTTCTATTAGTTTTTTCTGGTATAAATTTACCCCGGCGTTAGTCAGCCCCTGATCCGATGAAACAAACAACCGGTAAACTATATGTCTCCTCTTCTTTATTCATAGCTTCATTGGTAAAAAAGATCGGTGTATCTTATAAAATGGGTGTTAATATTTGTGCAAATTTGTTCATAACATTGATTATTGGTTTATACAGGGTGTCCGAAAAACCTGGAAACGGTAGAACAACTCGAGAAATATAAACATAAAAATGCATGTCCAATATTTTTTAAAAAGATATTTAGGGATATCGAAGTTGCCCCTCCAACTCTGCCCCTTGTGGGATAGGGGGACGAATTTGAAATCTTAAGTACCCCCCCCCCCTTTTTTTAATTCCAGATTCGGATTCTACGGGAAAAATTACGTAACTTTTGCACTGAACATTTTCTTCGGAAAATCGTAGAGGGCGCTGTAATCGATAAAATGCAGTGAAAATCGTTTCCATTGAAAAGTCTGGAAACTCGAGAAATATACATCGGATTGAAAAACGGAAAAATACGTGTTCAATAGTTTTGAAAAATCTATTTAGGGATATTTAAGTGGCCCCTCCAACTGTGCCGTCCTGGAGAAAAGGGGAGCAAATTTGAAATCTTAAATGACAAACTTTAATGACTCCCCTTTTTTATTGAAAATTCGGATTCTACGGGAAAAAATTCGTAACTGTTTGCATTTAACATTTTTTTCGGAAAATCGTAGATAGCGCTGTAATCGAGTAAAATACAGTGAGAAGTCTGGAAACGATCGAATAACTCGAGAAATATACATCGGATTGAAAAACGGAAAAATACGTGTTCAATATTTTAGAAAAATCTACACTGCTCAAAACAATTAAAGGATATTTGAAGTTTTATATAAAATAAAGATATAAATGAATTTTTTTTTGCCGAAAATAGAAGAAGAGAATCACAAATGCAAATTTTTCTGGTTTTCAAACTGTGGAGTATGCAAATTTTGAGTTCGACGTCAAAAACGTCGCTTCAGCGGCAGTGAATGAAATTTGACTTTCAACTGGATAAAAGAGAATGAAGACAAGGATGATCGGCATTCAGTGATTGCTTTGTTTCGATGAGTACGATGTCTCAGCGAAGTCATTTGACAGAATCAGAAGCTTGGAGAATTGTTGGTAGGTTAGAAGGGGGCCACAAACTCAAGCCGAAGTAGCGCAAGCCATTGGAGTGTCACAAAGTGTCATTTCCAGGATCTGGAACCGTTTTTTGTAGAGTGGATGTGCAGGCCGAAGACCAGGGCAAGGTCGTAGACGGGCAACAACGCCCAATGAAGATCGGTATTTAGCGTTAACAGCTCGGAGACACCGAAACATGAACGCTACTCTTCTCCAACAACACCTTCGCTCGGCTACAGGCACCACGATTTCAACTCAGACTGTCCGAAACCGGCTCCATGCTGTAGGTCTGTATGCTCGCCGACCGATGGTATGTGTTAGATTAACATCAAGGCGTCGTTGCGACCGCAGGGAGTGGGCAACCGAGCATGTCAACTGGAGGAGAAATGAATGGAGCAATATTCTGTTTTCTGACGAGTCCGGTTTTTCTGTGCATCCGGATAATAGGCGTATTTTCATCTGGAGGGACCGTGGCAGTAGGAATAATCCTGCGTTCGTGCACGAAAGTGTCAGATTTGGCGGTGGAGGAGTGTTGGTGTATGGTGGCATCTCCATTGACGGGCGCACTGACCTCTACATCATTCGAGATGGAGCTCTGACTGGTCGCCGATATAGGGATGAGATCCTCAGACCTATTGTAGTCCCTTACGCTGCAGCAATCGGAGATAACTTCATTTTAATGGACGATAACTGCAGGCCACATCGTGCAAACCTGGTGGAGGATTTCCTTTTCGAGGAAGGAATCGTTCGAATGGAATGGCCAGCGTGTTCTCCAGACATGAATCCAATCGAGCACGTTTGGGACTCTCTAGGAAGACGAGTTTCTGGCCGCCAACAACCCCCACAAACTCTCCAAGAACTGGAAAGAGATCTTCTGGAAGAGTGTGGCAGAATACCCCAACTCGTCATTAATAGCCTCATTGAGTCCATGCCTCAAAGGTGTTCAACGTTGCTGGCCTCCCGTGGAAACCATACCCCCTACTGAAAATGATTTTCTTTGAAGAAAACACCTTTTCTTATTCTTTTTTTCTCATATGCACAAATTGTGCTTTTTTCCTTTTGTACACAAATGCGCAATAAAATGCATTTTTTTCTGCCAAACATGTGTAATTTATTCTCATATAACCTACTATGTCTGTCGACCATGTATCAATCAGCTAAAAAGTTTCCCAGATACAAAATCCACCTAAAACTGCAATATCCTTTAATTGTTTTGAGCAGTGTATTTAGGGATATAAAAGTTGCCATTTTTCTAAAATATTGAACGTGCATTTTTCCGTTTTTCAATCCGAGGTATATTTCTCGAGTTATTCGATCGTTTCCAGATTTTTTGGACACCCTGTGTATGTAACAGCAATAACATTCTCTATAACTATCTTCTTCGTATGTTTACAATTAAAATTCCTTTGGAAATTAAAGGAAGCGTAACCTGTTTTAAATAGGCACCGAATTTATTCAAACCATGGGATTGTTTTAGTTTCATTGCTGTGGAAATTTCCATAATGTATGTAGAATAATAGAAAATTGGTTGTGAAAGGTTAAATGTGTGTGCGTATTAAATTAATTCATTTGGAAAGCCTAACGCAGAATTCTTGGAAAACCGCGACATTTTTCATTAAATGCCGCCTTATTTCTGTTTAACAGTTGTTATAGTTAGTGAATGTTATTGTTATTTCAGCTGTAATATTATATTAACAACTGGACAACTCCGTATCAAGTATGACGTGTGCAAAAATACTTTAACTTTTTGAATCCCAAGCTTTAAAAAACTGAATGGACTTGGAATCCCAACAAAATAGCCCAAAACGCTGGTTTTTTCGTTCCCTCTTTTTTCACTAGGTAAGTAGTGGAAATGTCTTTACTGCCTTCTCCCTTTACTCAAATTTCAACAAGTGTTACATCCCTCAGTATATCATTGCTCCAGTTACTGAAAAATTTTTTTGTTTTTCCTTCTGTACTCTCCAGAAATGCCAATATATCCATCACTGAAGATACCACCTTTTGACAGCACCCCGACCCATTTAAGGGGAAGGAAAATCCTTTTAGCTATCCTGGGCTATTGTGGGTTTCACAGCGTTGTGTTGATTTCGGCTATTGCGGGATTCAAAAGGTTAAACAAGTTAAATAAGAAATTTTTTGCATTGTAATTACTCAAAATTTTTGGAATGTATTGTATACATCTACTGAAAATAGTGTAAAATATTTCACAGATTTAATCCGAAGATACGAAAAAAGTATCGTTTATTAATTTCTTTACTTTTCCTGTTAATTTTATGTAATCTGTTTGGTTTTTTGGACGCTTTGCATACGAAGGCTAAACTGACCAGGACCTTCATTTAAAGTTGAATCTGACCCACTACAAACATCCATGCTGAGTTTGGGACACACTGTGCCAGGCTAGTTGAGCTTAAGCCGAAAGGTATCATCCCCGCCCGGTTTGATCTTGACCTTGAAAACGGCACACTTTGTCTAGTAGTCAGTGTCCTAGCCACTAGACAAGCAAGTGGGCATTTCTGCAGTCTGAGATTAGACGAAGATTTAATATTAAATATCCTGTTCAATATAATTTGATATCGATTAGTTGTATTGGTAGATAACAGATGACGCCACTGCGCACCTTTAGAATGTTTTTAAATTCTGACATGATTGAGTGAGTTTAGGTTTGATTTTGAGTATTCGCAGAGTGCAGAAGCTGCTCCTGTTTCGAATATTGTTTTTTTAATTATCTTCGCTCATTAGTTTATTAGGGATATTATTTTGTTATTTAATTTGTTTAATATGAAATTATTTTACCAGGAGATGGTTATATATATAATGCATTGACAATGCAGCGATGAACAAAGACTCTGTATCTTGTTTATTTCTAAACTGCATAATTAAAAACAAATTAAAAACTGCATATAAATAATTAAAACTGCATAATTAAAAAAGCCTTTTGATGTACTATTAACATGTATGAGATAGAAAAGTGTTTCGGGTTTGGCAAATCTGTTTAGGTTTTTATTCACAATGCATTTGCTGGTTCAGCTATCATACCTAGTTAAATTTAGAAGATAGCTGCTCATGTTTGTGAAAATTTGTTCATAACATTAATTATTGGTTTATAAATTGTTTGTTTACAATTAACATCCCTTTAGTAATATAATACGAAGGGGTCGGGGCAAGAGAGTGCTAAGCCACATTTTTGAACTTCTGATATATTTAAATTTGAAAATTGGATCCAATACTCAAATCAAGATAGATAACCTAAAGTTTTTTCACCAATGTCTTACAAACATTTGAGATATTCTGAGTAACAATGTGGCATTACTTCAATGATATTACTATTACGTTTTTTGTAAATTAGCTATCTTCATTGGGGGCATAAACATCTGGGGTAAAAACGAAATCTGTCACATAGGCTGCCACCAAGTGACGTTAGAAACAAATTATACGTTGAATATTATAATTTACAATATTAATCAACAGATTACAGTTTTAGATTTATTTCACCAAAAATGGGGCTTGGCACTTTCTTGCCTCGACCCCCTCATATGTTTTAAATATAAATTTAAACGAATTCCGAAGAGATGAAAGAATTGTTTTAAATTTCTGGAAAATTCCAGAATATACGTAGCAAATACGAAACTTGAGTAAAAGTTAAGGGTGTGGACTAAATGAATTTATTTGGGATGCATTATGCAGAATTCTTAGAAAATCGCACTAATTTTATTAAATGGATTGGCTGATTTCTGTTAATTTTTTTTCTGTTAGAGTTAGTCAGCGTTATTACTCTTACAGTTGTAATGTTAAAGTAGTATTAACTAGCATTATTGTATTATAATATTATACTAGTATTATACTAGTATTAACAACTAGACAAGTCCTCGTGAAGTACGACGTGTGAAAAAGAAAAGCTTTAAAGAAGTTAAATAAGATATTTTAAACATAATTACACAAAATGCTTGGAATAGATCGCATAAATCTAATAAAAAAAAGAGCAAAAAAAAGCAGTTTTTATATATTTGATCCAAAGATACCGAAAATGTATCGTTTATTTATTTCTTTAATTTTAGAGTTAATTTTCTGTAATCGGTTTAGTTTTTGAGGACGCTTTACACATGAGGACTAAACAGACCGGGACCTTCATTCAAAGTGCATTCCGATCCAGTGCAAACCATCCATGCTGCGTCGGTATTTGAAAAAGGCACCCTTTGTCTAGTAGTCAGTGCCAGTCACTAGACAAGTAAGTGGGCATTTCTGTAATCGAAGACTAGACGAAGATTTGATATGAAATATTGATTTCAATATAACTTATGTAAATTACTTGTTTTGGTAGATAACAGATAGCGACACTGCTCATCTTTAGAATATTTTTTAATTGACTGAGTTTAGGTTGGATTTTGGAAGTTTCAGGACACAGAAGGTGCTCCTATATCGTATATTGTTTTTATTATCTTCGCCCAATAATTGACTGAGGATATTATTTTGTTATTTAATTCATCTAATATGAAGTTATTTTATCGGAAGAAGGTTATATGTAAATTCATTGGCATTATGAATGACTAGTTGCGAAACAGAAGATTGATCAGCTTTGTCTTTTATTGACTGACAAATTTGTTTCGCGATTGTCAAGATTCATGTTGTGAATGTGAAAATAAATAAGAAAATATTCAAGATATGGATTATTTTTTATTTTTTTTTATTTATCTAAAATCGAACATAAGGAATGTTGACTGAATGTGGTTACAGTTAACATCTTTGCACTGTAAAAAGTAAGTAAGTAACCCCTAACGTATCTAATTAAACTTAGAAAAGGGTTATTCCTGTTTTCGAAAGTTTGTTAAGATTTAAGAATATACAGTGGTGGACATAATTATAAGACACCTACCTAATTTGACATACAGTGAAAGAAAAGATTCAGAGCTTAAATATGCTTTATCAAATATGACAAAAACGTAAATTTATTCTGTTATCACACGTAATTGTTTTACAGAAATTATATTTTTATAGAGTTTAATAAAAAAAATTAAAAATACCACGGACAAAATTATAAGACACCCTAAAATTTTAATTAAAACACCTGCTTTTTTCGAAATATGCAAATTTTCTGCACGCTGTTATGACGTCAGCAGTTAACTAAAGCAGACGATAACCGACTTCTCGCATTTACAAACATGCCACGAGGTACAGAATTAAAAGAAAGTGAAATTCGCGAAATTTGGAGATTAAATGGAATTGGTGCTTCAGTTAATAATATTTCAAAAGTTATTAAACGCTCTAGGTGTGCAATTTCAAATGTTTTGAAAAGAGGAAGTAATGGATCGGTGATTAAAAGATCTGGACGTACTCCTGGATTGTCCTCGAGACACAGACGCCATGTGAGTTCGCTCGCTACACATAATACGATGACCACTACAGGCATTAAAAATGCTTTGAAACTGAATTATTCAAGGAGAACCATTCGCAGGGTGTTGCATAATGCTTCCTATGTGAAATTTAAACAAGTTGGAAATTGTACGTCAAACGTTACAAACGAGGTGCGTTCGTACATTAGCTAGTTATATAAATATTCAGATCTTGATGATTTTTAATTCTATGAAATGAATTATATCGTCTGCGGATTAATTTCTGTGATAAAATAAGTATCTCGGTTGCTTGACAATTAAACTTCGAAAACTCCTATAAAAAAAAAGCACCAATTTAAAAAAAAAATCAAATTTCTTAAAAATGTTTTTATTAATATTTTCTAAAGTTTTGATTCGATTTTTAAAAAAATTGAAATGTCTCGACAAAATTCTGCAAAGATAATATATCTTAAATTTAAAACCATTCGGCTGGGTAGTTTTTGCGTTGTTATATGCGGACGGACGGACAGACAGACGGACAGACAGACAGACCAGACGACGACAATAGGTGCTACGTATTTATATAATTACGAACGCACCTAAAAATTGAAGAAAAAAACCACAGCTTCTAAGGCGGCACAAAATGGACCGTTTAAACTTCGCTAAACAAACTAGGGCCTGGACATCCAAATGGTACTCTGTGTTATTTTCTGATGAAAAAAAGTTTAACCTGGATGGTCCTGACGGGTTTCACTATTATTTGCACGATTTATGGAAGTCTCCTGATGTACAAATGAGCCGCCAAATGGGTGAGGGCTCAGTAATGGTTTGGGCTGGTTTTTCGGCTCAAGGTTAAAACCGATATCGTTTTTGTGCATTCAAGAATGAATTCCGAAAAGTATAATAATCTTCTTAAAGATCAACTAGCCATATAAGGTAAACTTCTTTGTGGCGAAAACTACACTTACCAGCACGATAACGCTTCGATTCATACATCACACGTAACAAAAAAGTGGCTTTCAGAGCAAAGTATCAATGTTCTTCCATGGCCTTCTCGCTCCCCAGACTTAAATCCTATCGAAAGCTTCTGGGGAATCTTAGCTCGTGAGGTTTACCGAAATGGGAGGCAGTTTACATGTGTCGAAGACCTAAAGAATGGTATAAAATGTGCTGGGGCATTCTGTACTTCGTGGCATGTTTGTACATGCGTGAAGTCGATTATCGTCTACTTTAGTTAACTGCTGACGTCATAACAGCGTGCAGACAATTTGCATATTTCGAAAAAAAAAGCAGGTGTTTTAATTAAAATGTTAGGGTGTCTTATAATTTTGTCCATGGTATTTTTAATTTTTTTATTAAACTCTATAAAAATATCATTTCTGTAAAACAATTACGTGTGATAACAGAATAAATTTATGTTTTTGTCGTATTTGATAAAGCATTTTTAAGCTCTGAATCTTTTCTTTCACTGTACGTCAAATTAGGTAAGTGTCTTATAATTATGTCCACCACTGTAACAACAATAACCACATTCAGCAATAATCTTCTTCGTTCGTTTACAATTAACATTCCTTTGGATATTAAAGGAAACATTTGTTTTAAATATGCACTAAATTCTTTAATCTCTTCGGAATTCGTTTGCTTTAGTTTCCTTGCATTGGAAAATCCGAAATGTGTCCAGAAAAATACGAAACTTTGAGTAAAGGTCAAATGTATGTGTGTACTAAATGAATTCTTTGGAATGTAGTATGTGTTGCTGACATTTTTGGAATTTCTCTTTAAAAACTGTTATATTTTGAGAGTTGTTATTCTTACGATTGTAATATTATACAAGCAATGAAAAAATCCTCTTGTTTATTACTCATGTAATATTATATTATATTCAGGAAGACCCTACCTGAAATGCAGAGCATAGGTAAAAATTGTTTTTAATTGTAACATCTAATAGATTTTGCACGTTTACTATATATTTTTAGATTGCCAAAAAAAAGCAGTTTTAATACATTGGAGTTATCAGACACGTATAGAAATAATAACGTATTGAAATGTATTAAAACAGGTATTCAACTATTAATGTAGATATTTGTTATGGCCGGTTGTCTAAATGGGTATTAATAAGTCCAAGGCAGATTTTTGTTGAAATCTTACACTGTTTAATTTTCTGGATTATATCAAATATTTACAAATATGTACAAGTTAAAAAATAATTAGAACAATCATGACAACTCGTAAGCTCGTAAAGGCCGTTTGCAGATACCATTTCTCAGCTCAGCTCGTAAAGGCTGGCCGTCGCCGGAGATTTAAGAGCATCTCCCGAGTCCGTCTTACTCAGTCTGCATCTCGACTCATTCTGTCTACTTCGTTCTCACGCTGTAAAAAAATACTGCACTCATCAAAATTTATATTGTTCGCGAGGCATCATTCAACTTCACAAGCCCCAATAAAGTATTTGCTTGTGTTTGCAGTCTAAAGTTCAGATGAGAACTCCCGCGACCACAACTCGGCCGTCCTGACTGTGCTGTGTCCTCACAGTCATTATCTACTGATTTCTCTAGGTATAGAACCAGTCGACTAAAATCTAAAATTATCAAATACACACAAAAAATATATATACAAACAAAACAATAAACAATAGTAAATATTGAAACATACAGAGTTTCCTAAAATATAAAAAATGAAAATAACACAACAAAACTTGTTATAACGTTGAAAATTGCTTAAAGTTCAGAGTTCACTCATAATGTTCAATAAAAGTAAAAAGAATATTGTTTCAAAATATCAATCTGTCCAATTTGTCCATCGTTTCATAAAGTCGGCAGCACTCGATGTAATGTTTGGACCATCATGGTAGCCAATTTTCTTTACGTTGTATCGATCCTTTCCTTTCACTTTGGTGATTTCATAGGGACCGAGAAATTTAGGTCTCAACTTCATGCCTGTACCAAATTGTGTTTTTTGTATAGCTACTAAATCACCGAGTTTATAAGTGTATGCCGTTTTTCTGTTTTTATTAAAGGTTTTGCGATTCTCTTGCTGTATTTTTAAAATGTTCTCTTTTGCAATTTCCCTATTGAAATTTCTCTCTGATATAATCGAATTTACATGTTCTTCGTCTAACAACTCTTTTATTTGCAAATCGTTTTTATGTCGCAATCTCACTCCGGTTAGAAGCTCAAATGGTGAAAATTTTGTGCTTCTAGATATAGTGCTGTTTATAATTCGCTGTACCGATGCTACATATTTGTACCATTTAGTGGGGTCATCTATGCTAAGTTTCGCTAATATTGGTATCAGGATTCTATGCATCCGTTCTATCTGGCCATTTCCTCTTGGAACACCTGTCGTTATTGGGACATGTTGTATTTTTTGTTCGTTACAATATGCTTCAAAATCGTCGGATGTAAACGCGGGTCCTTTGTCGGTTATTATTCGGGACGGGTTTCCGAAAATGTTGTGTTGTAATTTTAACTTATCTATAACTTCTACGGCAGCAGTAGTTTTAACTGGGTATAACCAGACAAATTTTGTGAAAGCATCTACGACGGTAAAAATATGATTATAATTTTTGTGAGTGGATGGCATTGGTCCAATATGATCAATGTGATAGGTTTCAAGGGGGATATTTTGTTTTGGAATCGGGTTCAATAAACCTTCTCCTTTTCCTTGCTTTTTATTACATAGAATGCACTCTACGCAATTCGCAATGACGTTTTCTATTTGTTTCCTTAACTGGGGTATAAAATAGTTTTCTTTTAGAATTGTTTCGGTTTTTGCTACCGCATAATGACCTCTATTATGAACATTTCGTATTATTTCTTTTTGCATATTTAAGGGAATCATCAACAGTTCCCTGTCGTTTTCATATTTATACAGTATGTCGTTTCGATTAAAATATTCCGAGCTTTCACTTTTTTCTATTAATTTTTTGATGGTTTGAATATGTTCATCTTCTTGTTGCGCTAATTTAATTTTTGCTGTTAATTCGTCATAAGAACGTGTTGCTACCAATACTGTATTTCTGCTTAATGCGTCGACATGCTTCATTTGATTTCCCGCTCGATGTACTATTTCATAATCAAATTCTTGTAAGAATAGCGCCCATCTTGCTACTTTTGGCGTAATGTCTTTTTTGTCCATAGTCTTTTGAAACGCGGAACAATCTGTCACAATTTTAAATTTCGTGCCTAATAAGTAGTTTCGGAATTTTTTGACCGATTCTATTACCGCAAGGGTCTCTAATTCGTAACTCGAAAATTTTGCTTGAGTAGGTGTAGTTTTACGGCTCATGTAATGAATAGGATGTAAGTTTTTGTTCTCATCTTCTTGTAGTAGGACACTACCAAAACCTATGGCGCTTGCATCGGTGTGCAATTCTAGTCTAGCGCCTCGTCGGAATACATGCAATACTGGGGGGGTTAACTAATTTTTCTTTAAGAGTTTCAAAAGCTTGCTTTTCGGGTATTCCAAATTTAAATTTATTTCCCGCTTTTAATAAATCACTTAAAGGTCTCGCTATAGTTGCATAATGTGGGATGTATTTTCTGAAATAAGAAGTTAGACCCAGAAAACTGTGTAGTTGTTTAAGGGTTCGGGGTTCAGGAAATTTCTTTACTGCCAAAGTTTTGGCTTCCGAGGGTCTAGTAGTTCCGTTTTCGATAATATAGCCTAAAAATTCAATTTTCCGTTTAAGGAATTGACATTTTGCAAAATTAAATTCAAGTCCGTAATCCGATGCAACTTCTAGGACGCGTTTCAGCTTTACCAAGGCTTCTTCCTCAGTTTCCGCAAGTATTATGACATCGTCTAAGTAAATTAATATTACCTTTTCTTTAATTAACTGTTTAAAAACAGCTTGAATATATCTTTGAAACTGTTGTGGTCCAACCGATAATCCGAATGGGAGCTTTAAGTACTCGTACTGTGAGTTATGCGTGACAAATGCTGTATATTTCCTACTCTCCTCTGCTACGTCTATATGAAAAAAACCATTTTTTAAATCCAATGTTGTGAAAACCTTTGCACTTTCAATGTTATCTAAAACATCTTCTATTCTTGGCAAGGGAAAATTATCTCTAATTATTTTTTTATTTAGCAATCTATAGTCTACGCAAAGTCTCCAAGAATTATTTTTCTTTTTCGCTAACACTATAGGAGATGCATAATTAGAGTTACTCTCCGTTATAATTCCCGTTTCCAACCATTCCTGTACTTGTTTGTCCACAAATTCCTGCTCCGGATACGCTAATCTACGCGGTCGTTGCGCAATCGGAATATCATCAGTTAATATTATATTTACTTTTAACTCTGTGTCCTTAACCTTGTTTGGCTTACAATTAGTAATCAATTCCGTTAACTCTTTCTTAATAGCGTTGTTTGTAATATGATTCAGCTCAACTTCCTGAAAATTAATAGAATTGGCTGTTTCAGCTAAATAAATATCTGTGGTTTTCGCTAAGTCTGACTGTGGGATAGAACACGGTTCACTTTCTAATAAACAACTTTTTGCAGTACTTAATTGCATGTTTACTTTTTCACTAAAGTTAAAAGCTGTTTCATTTTGATTAGTTTGCTCCTTTCTCACTAATTCAGCTGTCGAAATCATTTTTCCTATCGTGGGATTGTTTTGTTTTTCTGACCGCAACATCGCATGAAATCTGGGTGTGACATAGCTGACGCGTTTGATTTTCGTCTTGGCTGTTTCTTGTGGGAAAGCAGTGACGTAATTTATCCTAACTTCTTTTAACTTCCGTTTTCCCATAATTTCCAATCCTTTTTCCGAAATATTGAAATTTAACTGTCTCAAAAAGGTATTCCCTAAAATTATAGAATGATTCAAATTTTTTACGATGTATAAATCTGAATTTACTGTATAACCATCTATTTCAATGTTTACGGTCGTAAATCCTATGGGTGTTATTTGGTTTCCACCAATACCTGACAAAACCAAGTCATTTTCATGTAATTTAGGGCATCCCAGGGCAATATAAATATCGTTATTCCCCATATTTACGTCGCTACCTGTGTCTATCAAGGCATCTATATTTTTTCCTAAAATCCTCACGTTCTTTATTATTTTATCTGCTGGATTAGAGTTGTTGCTTATGGCGGCATTTGCATTTTTAGGAGAATTGTTTGTACACTGGTCAGACCTGTGGCCAGGAATTTTACACTTCCAGCACACTGGGCCTTCTTTTTTTCGGGGACAATCCCTCCAGCGGTGCGAAAATTCATTGCAATTAAAACAACGGATTTTTGTATTTAAATTCTTTTGGGGGGCATTCGCGTAATTTTTTTCATATGGTACGCGGCTAACATCATTTCGATGGAACGCTCTATTATTTTCAAAACCTTGACGTTTTCGAAATTCCGTATTTGGGGACTTAATTTCAGCCTTCCGCAAGTTAATTCGGGCAGTTTCAAAATCATCCAATTTATTTGTCAAATCATCTATATTCGTAATTTTGGGTAATTCATCACAAAAGTGTTCCTTCATTTCTAAAGACAATTTTCTCCTGATTTGATCAATAATTAAAATATTTTTTAATTGTTCGTACGTCGATATTTGCAGGCCAGATAACCAATTATCCAAGAAATTTGAGAGTTCAAACGAGAAATCTTTCCACGAATCCGAATTTTGCTTTCTATGCAAGAAGAATTTTTGCCGAAATTGCTCCGGTGTAAGTCTAAAGCGTCTTAAAAGTATTTTTTTTACATAGTCGTAGTCGCTGGACTGTTCCTCACTTTCGCGATTTATTAAATTAACTATATCGAGAGGTAATAATGCGAGAAGATAGGTTACCCATTCATGTTTGTCTATCTCTAACCGCTTTGCCTGGCGTTCGAAAAGGGTTAAGTATATACTGATTTCCTCTTCGTTATTGTACCTATTTAACAATTTTAAAACATCGGAACCTTTTCCGGCGATTGTAGGTACAGAGTTATGTAATTGGGCTTTTTGTGTATTTTCCAATTGTAATCGTTTTAATTCAAACTCGCGATTCTCAGCTTCTTTTTGCTGTAATAATCTTTCGGCTTCTTCACGCTCACTTACAATTCCCTCTAACAAATTTTTCACTAAATCTTCATCATACCCTTTGGATTTTACAATTAAATCAGTTAATTGAGTTTTATTGGTCGATTCTGGTGGATTTAAACCTAATTCGACTGCCACAGTAATCAGATCGATCTTTTTTGACCTTATTAAATGTGCCATTTTTATCATAAACTAATTAACACATAAAAATAAAGTATATCATTAAATAAATCAATAATATACGTATTTTCACCCGATAAATCAAATATATCAATACATATAATAATACGTAACAGTTATAAAAACACACTTACTTTCATATCTTCACCCGATAAATAAAATATATTTATACATATAATAATATTCAACAATTTTATAAACACTTTCTCTAAATATTCTAAATCGAATATATATTTTGTTTCCTTTCCCATAAAAATAACAAGATACAAAAAAATATATATATCTTTGTACTAGTTAACTCTATTCTAGAAAAAAAAACATTACTCAATCAAACATTATTCATGTGAGGAAGCAAAAAAAATAACACCTTCCTCTATCTATACAAAGAAAAAGAGAGAGAAAAAAAAAACTTTTAATCGTTTCACTTTTCACTTTTCCCAGTCTGCAAAAAAAAATATGCACGGCAGACGTTTATATTTTATTTCATTCGAGCGCTCTGACTCTGGGTCGCTTATTTGCTGATAAACGAACAACACATTTTCCTCTTGCGTACACTAAAAGCAGAAGAAAAAAAAATATCACCAGAAAAAAAAAATCGCTTTTCGCCACCGCGAAAACACGACACTTATCTTGCACAGACGGTCAGTGGGTCAAACTTTCTACACCGATACTCGAAACACTTCCCTCTTTCTTTACCGAAAGGACTTTATCTGTTAATCAGTGATTCATCACTGAACTTAACAGACAAACGATCGCACATTTCACAGATACGATGCACATATCACATAATAACCACTCACACACTTGGATGTGTAGTAATACACAGATGAAGAAAAAAAAAATCGGAAGCACAAAACACTTTTACGTGAAGACACACGTGAACATCTCACAGGAACTTGATGCACAAATCTTTTTGCTTCTTTATTCGAAATTCACGTAGATCCCGATCATTCAGATCAATTACAAATCATGTAGATCCAGTTCGCATAGATTCCGTTGATCCCGGCCGAGCCCCCATTTTTAGATATTTGTTATGGCCGGTTGTCTAAATGGGTATTAATAAGTCCAAGGCAGATTTTTGTTGAAATCTTACACTGTTTAATTTTCTGGATTATATCAAATATTTACAAATATGTACAAGTTAAAAAATAATTAGAACAATCATGACAACTCGTAAGCTCGTAAAGGCCGTTTGCAGATACCATTTCTCAGCTCAGCTCGTAAAGGCTGGCCGTCGCCGGAGATTTAAGAGCATCTCCCGAGTCCGTCTTACTCAGTCTGCATCTCGACTCATTCTGTCTACTTCGTTCTCACGCTGTAAAAAAATACTGCACTCATCAAAATTTATATTGTTCGCGAGGCATCATTCAACTTCACAAGCCCCAATAAAGTATTTGCTTGTGTTTGCAGTCTAAAGTTCAGATGAGAACTCCCGCGACCACATTAATGTCTTCATATTACCAATTTTACACTCACACATGATCTAAAAAATGGTTTAACCCTGTTTTTTTAAATAATGTCGGAGTGTAATATGAAGAATAAATATTGAATGTATTTAAAACTACTCGGTTAAATGCAATGAATAGCAATTTTTGCATGGTTAAGTCATTTTCTCATTTTACGAAAAAATGTACAAATGTACTGTTTTGTTGTTATGTCAGGAATGTTAAATACGAAGCCAGATTGATTTTACGAAAAAGAGTATCGGAAGAAAACGTAGACGATTATCGCCTTGACGTGCATCATACAACCACCACATAGAGGTTTATTTATTAATGCAAAAAACAAAACTTCAATGTAATATTGTACTAGTTTCTATGTATGTTGTGTTCAGTTGTGTTTGTAATAAGAGCTTGAAATTGTAAAGGTATGTTGGTCTAATATTGTATTTGAATGTTCAACATGGGATCTGTAACTCTGGGTGAATTTCAGAGAAATGCATGCTACTTTTTTATTGCTGATGTTATTTGGGTATCGACATGTTGTTTGAGTGTGTTGGTGTTGTCTATTACTATTTAAATCAATATATTATATTAATATCGAAGAAAGTTTTAAGATAGAAAATAAATAACTAGTATCTGTGCCTATCTATTCATGTCACAACTTTAAGGTATAAAAAGTGAAAATATAAGTTTAAAGATTTTGATATTACATAGTCACCAATTTTTTCATTTCAAGTCAAATAAATAGAACCAATAATTTTATTTAATAAATTAAGTGAAACACAAAAACAATATACATTTCATTAAATAAATTTTCTGGTTATAATATGTGTATTTGACTTGATAAAAACCGGAAAGTTGACAGCTATGTTATTAAAATTTTGTTTTTATCTGTTTATTTTAATTATTTATACGTACATTAATGAATTTTCTTAAAGAGGATAAACTAGAAATACAAGATTCGTGAAATATCTTTTCTTTACGTTCATTCTGGCTTACAGTTAATTAGCGCAGCAAATCTTCATAAATGTCGCGTTTTATACTGTTAAGATACATTGTATAATGGAAGACATAGATTACATAATATTGTAAGTATTAAAGCGATTCTTTATTTACCATTTTATTTTGTTTCGTAAAAATGACTGTATTGTCAATAGAACCTTTTTAATAAATCGCTAGAAAACATAATAAAAACATAATGCACATAAATAAGAATTTTAAAAAACATTATGCAATCCTTCAAAAACAGCAAAATATGCAAAGTTTTTATTTTCAGTTATACAATTTTAATAATTTGTTTTCCTTTTATGTGATGTCTTTAAGGTATAAAAAGTGACATATTATGCATACGATCCTTATTTTGAATTTAAAAATATCTAGTCGTTGGGGGCCACCGTAATTCTTACCCATCATGGATATGCATAATATAATATATGAAAATAAAACGTGTGTAAACTATTCATAAAATGCATTGCAATTCGAATGAAATCGTGGTTTGATGACGTCCTAAACTTTAAAGGCTCTACTACTGAATTGCGTAAAAGAAACAACTCCAAAAATGATAATCCTATTAACTAACTGTTCACTGCGTCGGAGGAAGTGTCTCATTTTCAATTAAAATAGATCTTTGAATTGAAATTGGAATGAAATATACCGTCATGAAAAATCGAAGTGTGTGGAAAATAGGATTACAACTATCTCGGCAACTCATTATTCGATCGACTTCATTCTATATGCAGAATTTATGTTTTTTTTATTGTCTTTTATAGTCACTCCTTAAAAAAACAATTTCTAAAATTTTTATATATCTTTTATCATAACGAATATTTCGGGAGTCCGAAAAAAACAGTTCCGGATCATCGAGGTGACTGAAATTCAATAAGCTTTTTATTATTACATACTCAGTACATATCCAATTTCAAGTCTCTATCTCAATTTGTTCGGTAGATAAAGCGTTTACAGACACACACACAGACAGACGGATGGCAATTTTTTTTTCTAAAAATATGTTTTTCAGAATCTCCAGTATCTGAAACGTGTAAATTCGTCAATTTTTTTTTCGATTTTTAAAATGATTACAAGATTTACCCCTATACTACATATGATGGGTAAATAATAATAACTTTCAGTATACATTATGAAAAATTTATATTCGATTTTATATGAGCTTCACCATAATTTCTTCATATACACTATTAAAACAAACTGGAACTAAATTATACAAAAATTGTGAAACACGTTTTCTTTCTGTGAGTCTCCTCTTAAATTCAGTTAACGTAATAAATCTTCGTAAATGTTATGTTTTATCCTGTTAAGCTAAAATATACAACGTAAGCTAATAAATGTGATTACAGGGCAGATATTGCATTCCGTGAATAATGTAAAGACAACGCAATTCTTTATTTACCACTATATTTTTTTCGTAAAAATATTATGCACTTGTATATTCCAAAGAGCCTTTTAAATAAAGCTTAAAAATTCATCTTCCCAAACAAATATAATGTTTATTGTTAGAGGAATAAAATATTCTAGAAAGTTGTGTTTTTTAGATAGGTAATTTTACAAGTTTATTTCATTGCATTTTATTTTTACTTTATGGAATTTAGGTATATAAAGTGAAAATAGAAGTTTAATCTTTTTTCTAAGTTTAACTTGATTGTTGTCTTTTTAAATTTTAAATATTTTACATCACAGTGCCTTATTGCGATTACGAAATACATAAATTTGACAATATACACATGGAAAAAGTTGATTTAAAGAGTGTGCGATTCTGACAAAAATGTAATTTTAACATTTTATTTTAAAATGACGGAGTTTAAAGTCCAATAGGAAGTGGCGGGTAGATATATTAGAAGTACAATTTGAGCAATTAATAAAGGGATTCCTGTATGCTTTGTAACTGACTGTATGTACTATGTAAGTATTAGATTAAATATTCGAAACGCTTTGCGATGTCTACACAATACACATATAGGTGGAACAACGCGAAAACACTTTATTAAGATTTATGGGCTATTCGTTTAACGTTTTAAAGAGCTTTGAATGGATATAAATATAGATATAAAAAAAGAATGTTTATTTTCTATATAAGTGCAGCTTCAGCTCCATCTCTACGGAAACCTGCACATTTTTAAATTAATAGATTAAAGATGTCACGACTTTACCACTTCTAATATCCCCACTGCAATCTGCTGTTATTATTTTGCTTTCATACAACACTGGCTCCTTTTTCAGTTAACAACTAAAAATTGATTTGTAAATAGATACTGTGAAAACACAGAGCAATTAATATTTCACCACTATAAATTCGGAAAAAAGAAAGAGATAATTAAAAAAATCGCGAATAATCAAGTCAGATTCTCGCGAATGTTATGTTTTTCCACATTCGTGAATAATCAAAACTCGCGAATGTTGAGGAATTACTCTACACTAAAAATTCCATAAAATTCCATACCACATTTATAGCAATTACCGAATTCTCTTGCGAGTCTCTGTACATAAACGACAAATGCTACGCACTCCATATTCTATAGAAAATAAGTTTTATTGAACCTTAGTGATTATTTTCATTCATTATGTTTCAAGTATCATAACATGTTGAAAATGCACTGCAAACGACTTTACCCCATAGATCATATTGTAAAGGACTCATTTTGTACGTCCCTGTAACTGAACTATAAATGCTATTCATTGTATACCTCGCTTAAAGCCTGGTGTAGTCCACCTCAGTAATGCATATTAATGTCATTATATTTGAAATAGTGTAACATCCATAAAATACGCTGCAAACTATTTTTTCACACAGACCATAATGCAATGGAATACTTTTGTATGTCTCCGTAAATGAACTATTAATGCTATACACTTCATTTTCAATACCAAACATTCTATAGTAAGATTCAATAATGTGTAAAAAATTCATGACAATCAGAGTATATTTGCGAGAATTAGAGCACGAACAGACGGAGGGATAGACAGACAAAGACAGACAGACTAATCGAATTCATAAACACTTTTCAACTATGTTGGAAAGTGTTAAAAAGTAATAAACCGTCAACTAATTGAGTTGAAGTAGTAAAATTTCAATTTTCACTTTTTATGCTTTAATTACACAACGCAATTTGTTTTCTCTCCTCCATACTTCCCTTCTCCCTCACAAAAATATATCTTGCTTCTAGAGACTGTCGTTAAACAATGTTTTGATAACTAAAAATTCAACAAAGTTGCATAAAAACTCAACAATGAAGCAAATACACACAACAATAATTAAAATTTAAAAAACAGTCTATTGTTAAGTAACAAAAATTTAGATTACAACCATACTAACAATAGAAAGTGAGAAATCAATATTGATTATTAAACTAACAATGAGCAACTAAACAATGAAAAAAAAAAGATGATTCTATGAATGTCTCATAAAGTGTTATTAAAGTTAGTTTTTTGCTAAAATATTATATAAAGTTTTAATTAAGGGAATTTTTGATTAATTAACAACAATTTAAAAGACTTTTGGTTTATTTGTTTTGATGCCTTCTGGTGATTCATCTCTGTTTGCCAATTTTGAGAAAATTCTCTTTGATTCTGCGGATTCGGTGAAGTACTGTCAGCCATTTCCCCAAATAAAAAAAACATGCTGTTGTGAAAATTGTCAAAAATAAAGACTCTTGGCATGTTGAAGAAAAAGTGTGGCCACTTTTGCATCATAAAAATGTTCTGCTACTTCTGAACATAATAAATATCGAATATTATGAACTTTAAATGGGAAGAGTTCCATATCCTGCGCCGGTAGATTTGGAGAGTTGTTTTTGGCGATAAACGTTTCATGTGGTTACGATCCTCAGTCTTTGGGGTTGCTTTTTTTAACTACTGGAATGGACTTTATCCAAGGATAATGAAAAAGAAAGTCTACCGCGGTGCTTTACGCGTATCTTTTTTTTTTTTTTTTTTGCAGACCGCCGAGGTCACGTGATGTTCGAATGCACCACTGCAGGTGTACGAAAAGAGCATCACGTCACTCTAGCGGTCTGTAAAAAAAGGATAAGTGGAATGCACCGCGGTAGTCTTTTTCGTTTGCCTCAGACTTTATCTATGTGACGTCACACCCCTTTCGGCGCATTGAAATTTTTTCGCAATCGCGCCGTCTGACACAGGATATGGAACTCTTCTCCATTAAATTATATATGATGCCAAAACACACATATATATTGGATAATGTGCTGCACAGCAAATGTTTCTTGGATGATGACAATGGCCTTACGAAAGTTAAGAACTGATTAATTGGTTCTCTTGATGGTTTGCAATAATTGCATAAAGCTGGTTTAGCGCACACTGATGTGAAATCAGATAACATCCTGATAGCTTCCAATGGCAGAGCGCTCTTATGTGACTTTTCTGGCCTCACCCATACCGGAGAACCATTACACAAGGTAGGGAAATCTTAACTGTTATGTATTAATATAGAATAGGTTAGGTACGAACAGCTGCTAGTCAACCTTTAGTTTTTATAGGAAAATTGCTCCAAGTTTATCGGTAAAACCGAAATAACATTATTGATCAACAACTCCGATTAGAAAAAATATTGGAATAGCTGTCGCAGACGCACCGTGGTTGGTGCTATTTTTTGCGACATTTTGGTGAGAAACCACGTTTTTGGGTACCCGTTAGCCCTAGATTTCTAAAACAGCCTGTTAGTTTGATTTTATTACAAAACAGCTTATTTTATTATAAAACACACACAATATTCATTATAAACACACACAATGATTAATTTATTATAAAACACACAATACTTAATTTATTATGAAACGCAATATTTAATTTAATATAAAACCCACAGAATCTGCTCTAGAGAAAAGAATCGTTAAAATCACAAAAGGGCTTTCGCAGCTGTATGTTTTACAGAAAAGGAACTACACCTATCTCATGAATTTGTAGTTTCCATCATGAAATGGGACCAGAATCATCGGCCATCTGCAAAGAAAATAAAAAGTCATCCATTCCTAACACATATTAAAATATACGGAAAAATACCAAAAAGTCGTCACCAAAACAACAAAAATATGTCGTAACCAATTATTTTCTAAAAGGATGGAATGGTTAAAAAATGGCGACTGAAGAACAAATTGAGGAAAAAGTGCCGATAACAGTGTGCGTCGAGAAAAAGACCAACTGTAATTATCATGGTGAGAATATAGTCATTTTTGAAAAAGACTAGCTGCAATTATCATGAGAATATGGTCATTTCTGAAAAAGACAAGCTGTAATTATGGTCAGAATATAGTCATTTTTGAAAAAGACCAGCTGTAATTATCATGGTGAGAATAGTCATTTTTGAAAGAGACCAGCTGTAATTATCAGGGTGAGAATATAGTCATATTTGAAAAAGATAATTTCGTGCCTGTCGTTCAAAAAACATACGAAAAGAAAAACTGTAACAAACCCTTTCTTAGAAAATTGTATTGATAACGAAACTAAAATTAAAAAATGTATCAGTCAAGTGCCAGAAGTGTATAATCCTGAACAGAAGACCATGTCGGATAACAACTCTAATCATCATGGCGAGAAATATGAAAATGACGTTATTTTGGCAGTCCTCCAAGAATCGAACGAAAGGAAAAACATTGTAACAAACTCTTTCCTAAAAGAATGAATGTGTTCTAAAGAGAAAAACAAAAATGTTATTCGCCAGACGCCAGAAGTTTATGAGAACAAACGAATGGTTGAAAAAGTTTGTCTCGCCAGACCTTGAACGAACAAAGGACGTACAGGGTTATTCTGAAGCGGAGAAAAATTTCCTGGTAGAATAAAAAATCGATTTAAAAAGAAATGGAGTAAGACATTCCAGAAGCCGAATGAATGTGTAAGTATTAACACATTTTTCATCAAAATTCAGATTCAGTTAGACGTTGACATAAGTTGTTGTTGATTAGGTTTTGGTGTCAATAGCGCAATAGGTGGAAGTGCTATGCTGCAGTTTTCAGGATATACAAGATTTTAGCGATATCTCAAGAACTAATGCACGGAATTTAACCAAACTTCATATTCTGTTAGACCTTGATATAAGTTGGTTCCGATTAGATTTTCGTGTAAATTATAACAGGTGGCGCTGCTATGCTGCATTTTTATATTTTCAAATGCACAATTAAAAAATATATGCTTTTTGAAGTATTAACATATATGAGACACTAGAAAGTTTTGGGATTGGCACGTCCGACTAGTTATTTTTATAACGTACATAGATTTTATTATAGTATCACATGTAAGCTAAACATTTCTCTCTTCATTATCACTTTATACTTTGTAGAAAAATTTATGTTATCAGCGTTATTGTTATTATGAACAGGTTGTCCAATTTGCACAGTACAATGATATATTTTTACATAATTTCATTTGTATAGCAGTACTCGGACTATACATTTACTAAATTCCTCACAACAAATTAATTTTTTTAATACAAAAACCTTTTGAGTTAACTTTGAAATTAAATAAAACAGCAGCAAAAATAGAAACTTATTTCACGGAAATTGAAAGTTAAAACATTAAAGGAAATACCAAATTATTTCTTTAAATGTTTTCTTTAAAGAAAAAAAAACCGCTTGAAATGAAATCATTCGCTTAAAAAGATAATGCAATTTTCTCAGCCACATTATTTTGTGTTTTCTTCCGAGAAGAGTTTGTTAAATGGTTCAAGGAAATTCTTTTTCATACTTTTTGTGAAATTTTTACTTAAAAAATGAATAAAACAAATTGTTTACATAACTTCAACAAGATACTTCGAATGTTATTCTAGTAATATGCGAGAGAAAAAATTACTTTGCCGATTTTAACCTATTAAAATTTATAAAAAATATATAATTAGAATATACAATAAGAATATTACGAAAATGTTACTTCATAATAAAATAAAATATCGTTTCTCATATACAATGTAAAATTTAGTTATTACATAGATTAGCATACTTACTTATTTATCATTACTTACATATCATATATTACTTATATATACTTATATATCATAAAAAACCGACAAAAGTTTATTGATTCAGGAAAATATAATATAACTACGAACGAAAATATACAATATAACCTCCTCCGTGTTATCCACTGTTGCGAAACACTTCTTTATCTTTAACAACCTCAAAAACCAATATACAAGGTGCGTCTAAAAAGTTCGGTGAATGGATGCATATCTGATACACAACGCGAATTAAAAATGCGTCCCTGCGCATGCGCAGGTAAAGACCAATGGAGAGATGGCATGTAGCAAGAAGCGCAAGAAACCAAGGCAGAATAGTCTGCTATGGGCAGTCGAACGGTGTATGTTTGAAAACTCGCGCATATTGAAATGGAGCAACGGATAATGAAGTTTTACTAATTATTGGGAAAAACCACCACAGAAACGCATGCGATGTTGGTCCAGGTGTACGGAGCAGACGCAGTGAGCAAAAAATGCGTGTACGACTGGTTTAAACGTTTTCGAGAGGAAAAGTAAACCGTGGATGACGAACCACGTTCAGGTTGACCCTCAACAAGTGTGACGACAGACAACATCGAGCTGGTGCGACAGATGCTGTTAAACAATCGCCGACTGTCTTTACGATGGATATCTGAGGAATTGGGAATTAGCAAGGACAGTGTTAGCACCATTATTCACCAAGAATTGGGTCGCTGACACATTCCATCAGCTTTATCAACGATAACATAAGTGTATCGTGGCCAACGGATGTTACTTTGAGGGTGATTAAAGGTATTTTGTTTCCATGTTTTGTTTTATTTGTTTTATGCTTCCAATCACCGAACTTTTTAGACGCACCTTGTATTTTCGAGATTTAAAAGTACATTTATAAAAAAGTTAATTTTGCTGCCGCCGATTTTCAGAAACGTTTCACAGTAGTTTTTATACTGTATTAATCAGTTTTCTCAATTTTACAATGAATCAGTTTTACAATTTTTTCCCTTATACTGTATGTTTACGGAAAGTAAAAAGAAAAAAATAAGTTAGATACCTTTTGGTTGGTTGGTTGGTTGATTGGGGTTTTATGGCACAAAGTCTCTTTAGGGACATGCTGCGCCAAAAAAAGATTAAAGATTAAAATAAGAACATCTAATTGAAATATAAAATTGATTTTAAACTTTGTCATAAAAACAAGATGAATGAAAATAACACAATTAAATAAAAAGAGTGATATGATGATAAATGTATAATTAAAATCAATCAATGAAAATATAACACATGTAATAGAAATAAACACATGTTTTCACAATTAAAATATAAAAAATCTTTAAATCAACAATTTGTAAAATGTTCAATAAACTAACAGTTGATATAAATTTTCAATAAACTAACAGTTGGTAATATTTGTAAAGTTTCGAGCAGAAATACATTTACAATCATGTGGGCTCAAATTCCTCAAAAACAGTATTATCATCATCATCTGAGTTAGAGCTGTAAGACTGAAACCATATCTACCTCTGCATAGTGCAGCAGCTGTTTGGAATTCTTTGCAGTAGGTAGCGGTGTATAGAGACAAAATTTCTTGTTTTTGCCTTTCACAGTTTTCCACTGTGAAAAGGCTTGGGTTGAGGTTTTCTTTCTCTCATTCTGTGTACATGATTTGGGTTTTTCTTTTTGTGTAGGGGAAACAGATTTTTCTAATTTGTTTTCAGATGAAGCAGAAGTTTGACTTGAATCATGTCCGGTTGACTGTTTAACTTGACGATTATAAGGGTATACTATTTTCACAGGTTCTGATGATGGTGCCCAACGTTCTAGTGCAGGCACAGCTGTTTTAATAGTGGCACAGCACACATCACGGGTTTTCTTCTTCATAGTGCTGGTTAGTGTAACAGTTGAATTATTTGGTGGTAAAGAGGATTCAGTTTGTGTGCTTATATGTCTTACGGATTTTGATTGTTGCTTGAATAGACTAGAATAAGAGACTCCTACAGATGGTGTTCTAGATTCAACCAGTTTTCGAGCTTCAGGATAAGAAAGTTTCTGAGTGATTTTGATGGTAAGAATTTCTTTTTCACGTATCCAGTTTGGACAAGAGCGAGAATATGCTGCATGGTCACCCTTGCAGTTTATACAGCGTTCGGATTTTTCACATGAGTTACTCTCATGGCCGGATTCTGAACATCTTGCACATGTAACAGATACACGACAGATATTTTTACTGTGGCCATAACGCTGGCACTTAAAACAACGGAGAGGGTTAGGAATATATGGTCTGACGGGGCAACTAAAATATGCAGCTTTAATTCTAGTTGGTAAAGTAGGGCTATTGAATGTCAGAATAATGTGCTTTGTAGGAAGTACTTGCTCATTCCGACGAACAGTGATACGGCGTACGTCTATAACATTTTGATCTTTCAAATTATACAAGAGTTCATCTTTCGTAGAAAGTAAAAGATCTGGTTCTGATATTACACCACGGCTTGAGTTGAGAGTTTGATGGGCCTGAACAGAAACTGAAAAAGAACCTATTTCTTTGCAATTTGAAAGAAATTCTGAGTGACTCGCTGAAGAAACCTCCACCAGCAAATCCCCAGACTGCATTTTTTTAAGTGAATGACCATCGCCAAAAATTGACTGAAATGTTTTTGCAATAAGAAATGGAGAAGTTCTCTTAAAAGAACTATTTGAGAGACTATCAGTGCGATGAACTACAAAAAAACGTGTGAATGAAACATTATGCACAGTTTGTTGCTCTCCACATGGGAGAGAAATAGAAGTATTTGAAGTATTTCCATCCATATTAGAAAGAGAACAAGATTCAGACCCCCGGTCGCACCACCCACTACCGAGCCCAACAAGGGGATGCACATTCGTGCACCAGTGCTAACCAGGGCCTATACGTTCACAAGACACACCTATTTCAGTTTCCACCTTTAACGAAATGACTAGTATGTGCCCGCTCACTTGATCCCGAGCCAGTGACAGACAAGTCAGCTGACCAGCCGATTGATGCATACGGGACCAATATGCACCTCCCGTCTACCTGAAGCAGAGGCCAAAGCAGTGTGTTGGTTTCCCTCAACTGCCAGGATCCCCCTTTTCCAGGGACACGGGTCGCCACGCACGGCAAACGCGTGGGTGGTTTACAATTCTCCATGAGTCGATATAAATAGCATGATATCGGCTCATGCAGAATCGCCCTCACCTCAGAAGAGGAAACCACAATGAGAGTGAAACAAAGAAGAAAGATTAGATAAGAGAATGGAGAAGAAAAACGAAAAGAGAAAGATCGCTCAGGTGCCCGGGGTTGCGAAGCCCGTGAATACCTAAAGAAGGTATCCCCCTGGGGGGGTTAGATACCTTTTGAAAAATTAAAGTTGATATCAAAGTGAGAATGAAAATAGCTTCCTAACGGAAGACGTAACTTAAAGTCTAGGAACACCTTTGATATATTTTTAAATAATTCGGAAATAACTGATTTTTCTCTTTCTTTTTATCTTCTTTTGATCGGAATGATTCATTTTTATTATAATACAATAATCCCTTAACATTCGCGAGTTTTGATTATTCGCGAACATGAAAATGCGGAAAACTTAACATTTGCGAGAATCTGACTTGATTATTCGCAATTTCATTTTTAATTATATCTTTGCTTTTTCAGAATCTACAGTGGTTAAAGATTGCTTGCCCTGTGTTTTCTCAGTATGTATTTACAAATCAATTTTCAGTTGCCTAATGAAAAAGGAGTGAGTGTTGTAGGAAAACAAAATAAGAACAGCAGAATAACAACAGCAGAATACTCATTGCAATGAGGATATTAGAAGTGGTAAGATAACGGCATCTTCAATGTATTAACTTAAAATGTGCTTGTGCAGGTTCTCGTAGAGATGGAGCTGAAGCTACACTTAGAAAATAAAAATAACTCTGAAGCATTTACCTGTAATTAAATATCGTATTTTAATATTCTATCGCATTCTGGCCCACTAATACATTATCATTTCTTTGCGAATAGAGGGAGTCGAAATTACTTTCTAAAAAAACCTATGCTTTTTAGGTGTAATTATTTCTCCAGTCACTTAATTTGAATTATCTTCATAAATTTCATATTTATGAACATTTCTGTACATTCCCCTTCTACATATATGTTATGCATAAAGTATTGTTAAGTAAATATTTTCTTTTGTTCTTTGAAATGCTGTGCCACACTAATTAAAATTTTATAGAACGTAATTCCTTTGTTAGTACAGAGAGATAGACTCAACATTCGCGAGATTTTCCTGGAACTTAACCCTTGCGAATGTTAAGGGATTACTGTAATACTAACGGGAAAAAGCTTAAAATAGCAATATCATTCATCTCAATCTAATATTTAGTATGTTGCAGACAATTTACAAAAAAAAAAAAACATCAGACCTCTGGACATCGTATTTACGGACATAGTACCTAGGTAGTGAAATAACGCTGTTTTAATAAAATCTTTATTGCGAGCTAGGAATGTGTCTGTGAAGAAATAAGTCTATGAAAACCTTCATTAAATTCAAAAGTTTAATACAGTAGGCAATTATCTGAAAATTCGGTATATTCCGAAAACGAATTAAAGTTTATATAATCAAAAAAAGAATATTCCTTCTTTATTTTGAAATTGTCTCTTTTTCTCCTGTAGCTTACATTTCGTGTATTCTTAACATTTTACTAATTTCATTGGCGATCATTCTTCGTAACTGTACGAAAAGTTTTTATTGTTTTAAGCTTAAAGTTTTAAACTTAATTTATTCATATGTCTGTAGGGTCATTCTAAAAGATAGTTTGTTGGTCGATTCATTGGTTATTAATGCTACGGTCATCTTTTGCACACGAGGGATAAACAGACTGGGATTTGCGTTCAAAGTGAAATCCGACCCACGACCATGATAAATATCAATGCTGTTATGAAATTGCAATTGATAATGAAAAGCATGTAGTAAATATTAGAGAAAATTAACGTTTTGATATTTATTTCGTGCAATAAGTCTTTATTGGAGGCTTTTAATCGCGAAATTAATAGAGAAGAAAAAAAGTTTTGCATTCTTGAACAACGTTGAAAATTTTAATTTCGTTACCAGCAAAAAACGTTAACCAAAATTATTGACAAATGTGCTATCTAGAAAAAATAATTCAAACATCTACAAATCCTGTCCAGTAGCCAGCAATTTAACCAATAGAGAAGCAGGTGGGCCATTATAAAAGAATAAGGTTTTATTTAATAATTTTTCGGTTCAAGTAATTCCAAATAAAGTGACGACCACACACAGTGGATGGTTTCAAAAGGGCTTCTTAGTTGCCAGGCAACTCAAAGTCCTGAGGATGAGTAATCGTGGGGCACTCATAGGGAGCCATGAGAATAGTCTATTAGTACTACTAATACTGCAACTGAAATTTAAGGATAGTAATTAATAGGCTAGGAAAAATTGGTACTGCCTAGTGCTCACAATCAAACGAAAGGAATGCCGGCAGCGTTTTAGGCTGCTATTCAAGATCGACGTCGATTACTTTTAAAGCATTTAAAAGCTTCTATCTTTAAATAAGCAAAAAAGCTTATTTTTCTCCTGATCATACAAACAAAACCAATAATTATTAAATAATTTATTCTCATACTTTTACTGGTAGTAAAGAAAATATTTTATTGCACTTATTATAAAATGTTTATATTACACAAAGAAAAGAATGAAAATGCTAACTACAATAATTCGTACAATTAAAAAAAAATCTAAAAAAAATTTCTTTCTGTAAGCATATCGTTTTCTGCTTGCATACAGTAAAAATAAAAAGTATTTTTTGTCGTTAAAAACTATGCATTATTTTTAAGAGGAAAGAAAATATATCACTTTAACGAGAATGAAGAAGCATAGCGTATGCTTCTTTATTCATTATTTATTTTTACATGCATAAAAAAAATCACAAAGAAGGTACGATTACTTCAACGACATTCCACTTTGATAAATAAGTACCTTATTTTAATATCACAACTTTTCCTTTATTTGGTTAACATTACTGTCTTTCAACACGTCATTTATTACAACTGCAAAACAACTATTTTCTTTTTGTTGTTTATCAATTCGTTTGAATTTAAAAAAAAAAAAAGCGCGGAATAATGTATTGCCAATCACGAAATAAAGAAACTACAAAATGTTATCGGCGACTACATTTGAATCTCATTTCAAAAACCACATAAGTCACAGAATCAGAACTTTTCAGGAAAAAAACTATTATTCACAAGTAAACGAATTTTTATGGGTTTTCTGGGGATAATTACAGAGTTTGGACTTCAAAGTTTGTAGATAACAAATAATTTTTATAATTTATGAATAATAAAAATAATACCCCCCCCCCCCCATAATAAAAAAAATAAATCGGACTCGAAAGGGTAACTAATTTTGTAAACAACTAAACTAATTTTGTAAAAATGGTTTTACAATGATTAAGTTAGACTTTCTACAAAGTAGTGGATCTTCTAAAAAGAAGAAATCAAGTTTAATGTTTCAACTAAACTAAAATATTTACAAAATTTTAAAAGATTAAATTTAATTTGACATTATCTCCCGTAGAGTCTTAAAAAGTACATATTTACAAAACTAGATTATATATTTAATTTAAACCTTCCCAAAAGTAATTATACAACCATGTATGTAATAAAACACGTTTTTAGGAATATAAAATATACTTTTAATTTGGTGGATAAAAAATTCAAGAGACTTTAAATTATGCACAATTCTCATGTTAATAAAGTGAACCGATTTTATAAAACTATGTCTATTCTAACGAATCACTTATTTTAGTAATCGGTCTTAAAAAATCCCGAGAAATAAAGTTAAGTTTCATGTTTCAACTAAATTAGATTTTGTACTATATTTAAATTCAACTCCTACAAAAAAAAAAAAAAATCAGCAATAAACTTACTTTACCTATTTAACTCCCTTAAAGTAGGAAAATACAAGCCTGAAAGTATTGATTATTATTTATTATGGGAAATAAGATATACTTTTAATCTGAAGAATGAAAAATTCAAAGAATTTAAATTATCCACAACCGTAGTAATCAAGCTAATAACGTGAAGCATATTTTATAAAATAATTTTACTAGGCCTAAGATTTTTTTTAAAGTAGAAAATAAGACAAAGAAATTAAGTTTGTTTTTAACAAAATTAAATTTTGTCCTATTTAATTTTTAACTCTTACCAAAAATTTATGTAATCAGCAATGAGCCTTTCCTTATTTAACTGTCCAAACGACAAAATTCTTGTTTTAAAATTATGATATACTACCCTTAATGTCTTACTGTCTGACTCGTCCTTAAAACAATAATTGTAAAATTTGTGTTTTAAAATATCGAGATAATAACCTTAAATTAATTTTGGCAACATTATTCTGTTCAGGCACACTTTTAATGTAATAAAGGAATTAATTTATCAAAAAAGTCATGGGGCAAAATTCATATACATCGCTGAAAGGAAAAATAAATTAAGTTTAGCTTTTTAACATTTAAAAAATTTTAATCATCTTCAGAAAGAAGGAAAATAAAATCAATTTCGGTACATAAAATTTAACTAGAATTAATTTAATATAAATTTTAATTAATGTAATAGAACAATTATTATTTCTGTTGAAAAAAATTTATAATTAAAATTATATCTCCCGAATGAATTAAAATTTATATTAATCATTTTATAAATTTAAAATTACAATTTCAGAAAAAATAAATTTATTTCTGTCGGCATATAACTTAAACCTTGAGAACATAATGTGATTTTTTTTTAATTATTATTATTACATTACAAATGTAACACTGATTATATTAAAAGAATGTTAAAGCGTGTATTTCTTTTCATTATTTCAGGCATGTATTTATTAAACTAATTATTATAATTATTATAAAAATCTATTTTTTCAAACTTTACACATGCTTTAAATTAAACTCAAGAATTCAAATTATCAACAAATGTATTCTCATGCTATTATTTTTTGAATGAACTCTGAGAAAAAAGTTTGGGATATATGATCTAACGAAGCTCATCTCATTTCCGATTTGAAAAAGTAACTAGGGAATTTAAATATCATGTTGAAATTTAATAAGGCATTATCTCTAACTATCGTTCTGTTTTTAAAAAATACATATTCAAACTTAAATTAGTTTTTTTTTAATTTAACTTAAATCCGCTGCAAAATAAATATAATACCTTACATGTAATAATCAAGATTTTGATGAACACAAAAAAAGCATACTGTTACACTGGTGAATAAAAAATTCAAAAAGATTTAAATTACCATAACCTTAATTAAATTCTAGCTTAAATTCTAACTTAAATTCTCAGTCTAATAACATTAACATACTTTATATATATTTAAAAAAAAAAAAAAAAAAAAAAAAAAAAAAAAGCATTATAATGCTTAAGTATGATCCAGTCTTATTTCAGACTTTAAAAATCGAAGAAATCAAGAATGATGTTTCAACTAAACTAATTTTTTACTTTATTTAACTTCTAACTTATACCAGAAAAATTACATAATCAGCAACTTCCTGATTTGAGGCGTTCAGAATCAAAGTGGACGACGAAGTCCAAAAACCAATCCTCAAAAATATCTAGGTAAAGTTAATCCTGTAATGCATCAATTATTTGTCTATTCCAACAGAAATTCTTCCTTCCACTGACCGTTGCTAGAAGACTGAAATTGAGAGATCAGTAACACCTATATAGTCTGTTGGAGAAGATATCTCCTAAAGGCAGTGGCATGCTGTAAGGGTTGAAAATTATTTTCTTTAGCTGTGAGCAGGGTTTTAGTAAAGTCTAGTAAAGTCCGCCTTGAGGCGGTCGTGTGCATTACAGGGTTAATGGGCTTATGTGTATTTGATTCGACAACGTAGGACGCCAGTACCATCTAATGAAAATAAACAGATTTGATCCCTTTTCGTTCTGAATACCTCATTTAACTCTCTTCGAATCTTGCCCTAACCAATTATGATATAAGACTACAAAGACAGTAAAACTAGTTTTAAAATAACGAAGTACTAACCTAAAGTAACCTTGCAGCTTTACCTAGGGTGTCCACTATATTACATAACAGTTATGCCCATCCCTATCAACTTCAGAATGGTGACCACTAAAGGCATAAACTTGGAGTCAAAGTATATTAAAGTGTCTATACGCTACGCGATTAGGTTCCCTTAGAAAGACCCCCACGAAGGGCACTCCCCCTGGGCCTATATCCCTAGTGTCGATAATTGGCCGTCAATAATCAACCCAACCCAACTCAACGCTACGCGATCAGATGAGACCTTTTACAGCGCCTCTTAGAAGCAAAGTGCAAAGTTAGCGTCCCTATTTCCAAAACGGTACGAGTTAAGAAAAAAAAAGTAAAGTTGTTCAACATCTAAGTTTAGTATTAAATGTACATGTAAAAACAACTTTATTGGAAAGTTCTGAAATGTATTTTTTTTACATCCAATTACCATCGTTACTAATGGCATGCAGAATGACATACATGTTTATTAATAAAACTAAAACGTGCAAGCAATTTTCAATTGAGAATAATTTCTTGAAATTGATTCAGTATTTATGGTTGAAAAAATAAAGTCTTATGTTCAAAATCCAAATTCATCGAATTTCAGTTTGCATTTTTATGCATTCTTTTCACGAAAAATTAATATATTTATAGTTTGGTAATATTTGAATATTTTAGTTTTAATTTAATATTCTGTAATTAAAAATACATTAAAATAGAGTTTTGCATTGGAACAGATAACCCAATTTTTACATCTGAATCAAAGTATGTGTCGGTGGGGTGGTAGAGTAAATTCATGCATGAGATTTTTTTAGCGAATATGTAAATTTACACTCTTTTGTAATTTTCTTATGAAAAATTAGATGTATTTTATTACTAATCTTACAGGGTGCCAACGGTCGCGACAAAATTATGAATTTCAGTATTTGTGTGCTTCGAGGCTTACACTTTCAATCCTTTTCCATCCACTATATTTATGTCAGCATTGATGTTAAACACATTTTATTTTAATATAAAACCTAAAATGAAATAAAACTGCACCGTATTTCTTATAAATCTTTGGTTTTTTTTCTTTTTTAAACATTTTCCATCATGGAAAATGAATGGTTAAATTTATCATTTAATTCGCTTCTGTTTTACCTCAATACATTTTTAATACTGTATCAGTAAAATAAGTTTATGTTCTTAGCAATAGGGTTCCATTTAAGAAGGCAACCCCCCCACCCCCATCCCCCCTTTAAAAAAACACTAATTTTTTTGTAAAATTATGAGCGGTCTCCGAGACCACTTGATCGAAAGATGAATAAAAGGCTCGATTAACTCATAGGATACTGTTTATGAACTAAACTTTATCTACATTACTATTGCAATTAAAATTCACGTATTCAGAAGTTTCTAGCGATAGTACTAGGGCTCCAATCGAATCAAAATTTCACTAGTTATCTGTAATCAAACTGAAAATTACAAGTCAAACTCTGAAAATTAAAAGAAGGCAGTGTTCTGCGAGACCGCTAACAGCAGTAAAGGGTTAAAATGCGCTTATCCAGCTCGGTTCAGAAGTGTTATTCAACATTGAATTGAAAAATTTTGAAAAACAAATGGTTACAGAAAACAAAGTTGTGTAAATTGCTAACTAAATATATAATTTCATTTTTTAAAAATCCTATCGGTTTTAGTTACATTCTTAAACACACAACTGGATTAACTTGCAATGAATTACAGGTCATTTTCATTCCAATAAAAAAAATGTAATTAGAATTAGCTCGTAATTTATTGCAGATTAATTTAATACATTTTATAGTATTTAATTTAGATTAACTTGTATAGCATTACACGTTAACCAAATTATATTTTCAACAGACGCAATTGCATTAACTTGTAATACGTTACAAATTAATCTAAATTAAATTTTAAAAGATGTAACTAAGAATTGACTTATAATCCATTACAGGTCAACTGGATTATACAATTAAAAACGTATTAGAAATTGCCTTGTAATCCAGTACAAATTAATGTAATTATTTTTAAAACATGTGAATTGATTTGTAATCCATTACACAATAATCAGATTATACATATGAAAAGTGTAATAGAAGTTATTTTGTAATACATGTTAATTAATTGCATTGTGAGGAGATAATATATTTTAATGTGTAATTTCATAACTTTGTAATCAGATTCTGTATAACACTGATGTCAGCTACGATTTCCTTTATTATACAACTAAAATTGCTGCTGGTCATACCAATTTAATTTTTTATCAGTCAGTTTTAATAAATGGAATTTTATACATTCCTGAATAATTTTTAAAGCATTGGGACATTTTTAATGTAAGGCTTTTTTTAAATTTCCCAGAAAAGCTTAGATTTTTTTTTTTTCGAATTAAATTGTTTTTATACTTTTCATTACAGGGTTAATTTATTAATATGCTGTACCTGAAAACCATTTTTAGAAGCAATTCTGCAATTATTATCTAGTTCATTATCCGAATTATTTTCAGTACATACAAAGGCTCGATTCATGATTAATCTATAGGCCGACATTTTATACGAAAATGAAGAATATGCATACTTTGACATAGTAAATTGATTTGCCATATGTTTTCTGAAAACATATTTCGATAACAATATATACCTAAAATATTAGAATGAACCTTGAAATATAACGGTTCAATGAAATTAAATTAAAATCTTTGCTAAATGTCATGCGTCACAGATACTGAAACGCATATAATCCCTATTTTAATTTATTGACATTAGAGATGAAACACGTGAGCACATGCAGCTGTAGCATTTCGTTGACAGAAAAACTATTTATCTTTAGTTTTTTTATTTTCTAAAAAACCCTCATTAAAAACTCTAAAGCAGTTTTAATTCAGAAATTTCAACTTAATAATGAAAACTACTTAAAAAGATGTTAGCAAATCATTGCATGTCTGTCTTTAAAACTTCGATCCATCATAAATGATTTAGGAAATAGATTAATCATTTTATTTAAATCTCGCTTTAAAACTTTTTTTTCATAAAATAAAAACCAAATTTTCAGCGTATTACTTTAGGCATTAAAAGTATAAAAATTCATTTCTGAAAATTCTAAACGAACAGATAAATGTACTTTTAAAAACTGAACAGAAAAAAAAACACGTAATAGAAATAAAGACATTCTTGTAATTTCTGTAATAAATATAGTTATATGTAGCTACAAAGATTTGCACTGGGAAATTTATATGACCATCTACTATACTGACATTGATGTGTCTAAAAGCGTAACTTTTAATATACAAAACTACATGATATAAATGAGAGAAAAATATGAAATTCCGTTTTTCATCAATAATTTCTTTTATCTTTTCCGAGCTGAAGATTTAAAAATTATAACTGATTTTTTTTCTCATCTTAATCACAAAAAACTGAACATTACAGAATTGTAAAACATTAAGATTTATATTTATTTTATTTTTTAATATTTTATAGTAACTAATAAGTTTATACAATGGTAACACTTAATAGTAACAATACTTCATACAATTTACCACTAATTTCTTTAAAAAAATAAGTCTTGTTTACTTTAAAAAAATATATTCTTGTTAATTTGAGCATTACAAACATTGACAGATTTTTAATTAATCGATTTTAAACTCTATTACATTAAATTTAATCGAAACATTAGAAATTACATTAAGCATTTTAAAACTGTAGCTAAAATAACGATTAGTGATATTTCAATCATTTTACTAATTTTTAAAATGTTTTAATAAGAGTGAGCTCATTCAAGGATTGCAACTAGCGACAATTTTTACATTTATACCACTAATTTTAAAAGTGTAATCTTCGTGGTACATTTCTCTATACATGCAGAAATCTACCGCGGAAATAGAGGTAGAAATAAAATATGACATCTAATTTTTAACAAAATATAAAACATTCTTCAATGGACTATTTCTTACTTCTGCGCTTCTGCGGCGACCTGTATTGTTATCCACTAGTCCTTCACGTGCCGGGTTATTACGACTCGAACTAGAAAATTCGGTTTGACGTCAACCCGAAACCAGTCTGGACCGCACTCACTTCAACCAGGAATCCTAAAAAGAAAATTATTCGATATTTTAATAAGCAATTATGGAAAAAATGATATTTATACTATCGATTTTAATTATTTCGATCGATTATAATGAATTTTAATTTACATCAACATCGATTTTACTTTATGTAGAAACAAAGATTTATAAACTAATTTATATTAAAATATACTTTTTCATCTTTATTATTGTGAACTTTCAACAGGGGAGGAAAAGGAGGAGGGGTGGGCGGGTTTACTAAACATAACAGGCAAATGTCAAAACCCAACACTAGAATCAATTGGAGTCCCTGCGACACAAACTTTAACACCAAATCTTTTTTAACCCATTTGACGAGTGAGACTCGTTATCAGTATTGTCCACAGATTTTTTTTTAAATTCAGAAATTTTAAATTTATATCAGAAAATTCAAACTGTTCTTGCTTCTGTTTAATCAGGAAATATCTGTCAACAAATACAGAAAAAACACTATTCCAAATTTCTGGTGTCTTTTTTTTTTTTTTTCAAATAAATCAGTACCCAAACGGTTAATCTTATGATTTGCAACATTTTTCTGTGATTAAATAAAGCAAAAAAAATCTATTGAAAATTGTGGTAGAATTGTACGCATCCTGGTAATTGCAAGGCAAAATAATAAATGTAAAAGGCACTGTTATTAGGACGCCAGGGGAGAGGGGGGAGGGGGGTTAATTACACACATTCTAGTAACTAGCAAAATTAATAGTTAATACTGAAACACAAAAAGATTCTTATTCTAAAAGAAAGTTCTTTATTAGAAATTTCATTATTTTATCATATGAGAAAGAAAAAAAAATTATGTTTAAGGCAACTTGTGATTAAGCTACAATTTGTTCATTAATTATATTTTTGTTTTTACACTAAAGTACGCGACAAGCCATAAATTAACTACTGTTAATAATCCCGTTTATGAAAAAAAAAAAGATTGGAAATTTTCCAGGTAGGTGGAGGCTCCATAATAAATTTGTATACATAATTTCTAATAAATCATAGAAGATTAGACATTTATTTTATGGTCAAATAAATATGTCAGACTTTTACATATGTTATACAAAAATTGAATAAATCATAAATATTGATTATTTTTTAAACGAAGTAGTGTTCTGTATTCAGGATCAGCTGAAAAAAAAACAATACATTTGAAAAATACAGTAAACCTGCTAATATTTTAAAAATATTTAGCCGTACAAGTGATATACCGATTTTCGTAAAGAGATATATATTGCACAGAAAATATGCCTATAATACGTAAAATAATTTTAGCAATAAAATATGACCTTTAAATTGTGATAGGGGAGATCGGTACACAGTGGACCTATGGACACAGTGGACCACCTCCTAATATTTTATTTATTAAAAAAATTTTTAAGCTTCCTGGATTCTATCCTAATAGACAACAGCACTGCAATGATTATTTATAGCCTTCAGAAAATATGTTTAGCTCAGATTGAACTATTTTATCCTTCTTTGTTGTTTTGAGCTTCTAAAAGTAAAATTTTTCATCATATTTTTATTTTTTTAGTAATTAAAGGTTGTAGATAAATAAAATAAAACGGCTTTTTTGCAAAGCTAAGATACTTGTTTTTATTTTACTTTAAAATTAATATGTTTAAAAGAAAGCTATAAACAATATTAATATGATTATTTATTGAACTTCAACATGGGGTACAGTGGTCCTGGGGCACAGTGGTCCACAATCCACTCTGCTCCTGTAATGCAGAATGTTCAAAATATTTAATAATTGCTTATTTCCTATAAAGAAAGATTGTTTTAAAGTAGATTTAACTGTAAAAAAGTAAACAAATAAAAATAACAATTTATTTAACATAGTAAGAAATATTTTGTTTTGTATTTACTGCCTTTGATAAATATAACTGTAGTCTAATTGTTGATGATTCTATTCAAGTAAGATTCATGAGACGCAAATTGAATGGAAATCAGTTTATTTCTCCCGAAACGTCCGCTCTGGACGTCATTGTTTATAAATCTCAATTTGCATAATATTTAATACTGTACAATACGCAATTTTATTGTTTTAATTTCTATATAAGCATAAAAGATTTCTCAAAGCTTACGAAAATTTTAAAAGTGTCATTAAATATGGTTTTATCCAATGATATTCCCATAAACTGCTTTTTCTTGTAATTTTGTAAGAATGAAAAGCATATTTATTCAGAGGCCGGATCCCCTCCCCTTCCTGCCGTTGTCGTTTTAATGTTATGTTCTCAATTTTCATTCACTGTGCTATTTCAGGATTCAATTATATATATGGATGTGTTTTACAATTCTAATTTCTTTAGATTAACCATCTCCTTATAGAGAGATTTTATCCTATTTTTAAAAGAATACTAACCTTTCAAGCACGAAACATCAACGTATTTTATAGGAATTGATTAAAATCTAATGAAAACAAAATACTTATACAAATGTAAATTTTTATTACGACACTTAAATCCAAATTACACTTTTCGTTTACAATTTTCGTTTCTAAAGTAGCTAAGAGAAAATTTACCCAAATAAATCCTTATCTATTTCAATAGAATGCTGAAAATCTCCCGAAAATAAATTTTCCTAAAAAGGAAATTGTGAAAAAATAGTGCAATTTACTGGAATTTTATTATTTTGATAAACTTTGACATACGGTTGCTAAGTAACTAATAATTTAAAGAGGAAATTAAAAAAAAATGTATTTTAAAATTTGTAAAATATGTTAAACTAAAATGTTTTATGTTTTCTTAACACACTCAACATTTTTTCCAATAATTTAAACAATTTCTATTTTCTAACAAATGTTTCGGCAGATTTTCGAAGCTATTGGATATATTTAAGACCTCCCTATCGAAAATTTAATATCCATAAGTTTACATTTAAATCCATTGTTTAAAAGTATCATTTTCATTTCAGTTAAAAATGAAATTCGAAAATTGTCTGCATTCCCATACGAAAGCATTATGACATCAAAATAATTGTTCTATATTTTTCGAACGAATGAACCAGACTTAACCAAAATCTATGCAGCTGAATCCGGGTATCTCACTAATATACCTACCAAATATCAACCTAATCGGATGCTTTTTTGCGACAATAATCCCGGAACAAACCAGACAAACAGACGGAAACCAAAAACTTTCAATGAGCCTCAAATGACGTTTATGCAATTGCATTACAGTTTTTTATAAATTATATCCATTTGTTTTATTTATCAGAAAAGAAACATTTGTTTGAAATTGATTAATTATTTTATGATCATAGCGCCGTAAAGGGATTTATATGAAATTCAAAGTTTTATATTACTATCCAAACAAAAACAGGCTATGATGTCATATACTCACGCACACCCCCCCCCCCTTTTTTTTAACCGGTTATAAAAAGGAAAAACGCCGCCAAATTTTGGGGATTTTTTTCCTTTTATGGTAACCGGGCTATTGTATTAAGTTTATTGGTTTGCCACATGCTTGGAAATCGCGCCAAACATTGGTGAGTGTGTGTAACACATCTGTTCCCAAAAACCTGCAATTTTTGCAACAAAATAAGGAAGATAGATTTCCACAGAAAAACGGTGGAACTGTGAAACATTATTTTCTGCTTCCTGACTGGTTTGATTAAGAGTGTCAACAATAACCAAGATTATAAAATATGCAAAGAAAAGGTATGAAAAAAATAAATAAATTCAAAATTTTTATTAGTTTTTTTTTTATAAACCAAAAACATTGAGGGGGGAGGGGGTGTCCATTACTGACACCTCTACCCTATTCATCCATAGCACATACCTACTGAACATACCTTAACCCTGCAAATGCTTATAAGATTTTTCATTCGTTCGAAGAGTTAAACAATAGAATGAAAACAGACATTTATATAGTGAAAATCTCTTAAAAGAATTTTGAAATTCATAAAACATTCATTAAAAAGAGGAAAAATGTCGCTAAAACGAGTATCATCTAACACCGAAATAAATACAGATGAAACCAGACTATTAAAAGTTATCTATAAAATAAAGATACTGTTAAATCGGGTATAGTTAAATCTAGGTTATATTATATATAAACATGTAAAATTCTGAACATTGTGTATAAATAAATTTTTAAATACCTTTAATCCAATATGGTTGAACATGCCGAACGCTGATGAAGTCAAATACTAATCATTGAGTCCCATAAACTAGGAATACTAAAAATGTATGAGTCTTTTAGCGATATTTAAAAACACATACATAATTACGTCTGGATAAAACTAACAATCATTAAAATAATATTCAACTACAGACTTTATTGTTAAAAATACATAAAAACAATTAAAATTATCAAATAGACGTTTCGTACACCTCATCAGTACTTCGAACACAATTGCAAAGCCACCAGAACCATAACAAGAAAAATAGTTAAAGTCACAGTTTAGTTAAAACATTGTACTCTGCTGGAATCTGTGCAGCCTCGTTAGTTGGAGATTCAGCTAAATCTGTCATCCAACCTCCAGGAAGATACGACTGCTGTACACGCAACATTTTGAACAGGCAATTTGCGCGTTCTAAAAATCAGGCACATGATCAAAATGCAAAGCATGTGTAACCAATCTCGAGGTTAGAGTGCCTCTATTAAACGAATCCCTGTGTTCTTTCATTCTCACATTTAAGGATCGTCCAGTCTCGCCTATATAGCTGGATCCGCAACCTTTGCAAGGAATTCGATAAACTACACCTGTAAGGTCAAATCTGGAATATTTATGCTTGTAGTTACCCCAAAAAATCTTAATTGGATTTAAATGCACATACGCAGTCCTGATGCCCACATTCGCAAAAATACCAGACATTTTCTCAGAAATGTTGACGTTATCCCACACCTTACCAATGTGCCACACCTGTGGGAAATATATCTTTACCGTACTACGCCAACATTTCTGAGAAAATATCTGGTATTTTTGCGAATGTGGGCATCAGGACTGCGTATGTGCCTTTAAATCCAATTAAGATTTTTTGGGGTAACTACAAGCATAAATATCAGGGCTACACTACATACCGGGCTTGCTCATTCATTATGATGACGTCACAAAAGGTGGCTGACTAGGAGGAAAGACATACAGCGATTGGCACAAAACGATGGGCGCGTTGCTTTGGACCAATCGCTGGTCGCGGTCAGCCACCATTTGTGACGTTTCTAGAGTGAATGAGCAAGCCCGGTATCTAGTGTTGCCTTGTAAATATTCCAGATTTGACCTTACAGGTGTAGTTTACCGAATTCCTTGCAAAGGTTGCGGATCCAGCTATATAGGCGAGACTGGACGATCCTTAAATGTGAGGTTGAAAGAACATAGGGATTCGTTTAATAGAGGCACTCTAACCTCGAGATTGGTTGCACATGCTTTCTCAGACCTGCCAAGTCTCCGGCTTTTTGGATACCAGTATTTTATTACAGAAAATGTTGTATTATTTAATTATAGCATTCTGTGATTTCAAAGAACAACATTTTTCTCTAATCAATTACTGGTGTGCAAAAAGCCGGAGACTTGGCAACTCTGCTTTGTATTTTGATCATGTGCCTGATTTTCAGAACAAGCAAATTGCCTGTTCAAAATGTTGCGTGTACAGCAGTCGTATCTTCCTGGAGGGTTGGATGATAGTTTTAGCTGAATCTCCAATTAACAAGGCTGCACAGATTCCAGCAGAGTACAATGTTTTAACTAAACTGTGACTTTAACTATTTTTCTTGTTTTAGTTCTGGTGGCTTTGCAATTGTGTTCGAAGTACTGATGAGGTGTACGAAAGTGCACGAAACGTCTATTTGATAATTTTAATTGTTTTTATGTATTTTTAGCAATAAAGTCTGTAGTTGAATATTATTTTAATGATCTTTAACGATATTAGTCGAATAATCAGTACAAGAGTGTACTATAACATTGAAAGCTACATACCATTAATATAGATGATGGTAAATACTTGTAATAATGTCCTTATAATTATTTTACCCAAAATAAAGTACTTGTTAAAAAAAATGGCTAAACTATTCACAACTGCCGACACAAACATAGATGCTCTTTTCTACTGATTCAAAAGTTTTTCGTTTTATTTTGATATCGAAGATAGAGAAACTGATTCAAAGCGCTTCGATACGATTTCGATGTCGTTAGTATTCCAGACATCAATAGAGAATAGAGAGTTAGAGTTGCGAAAATCCGGTTTATTCCCAATCGACCCGGTTTATTCCTTGGATTATTGCCAAAAGACCTGATTTATTCCCAAAAAATACGGTTTATTCTCAGGTTTAAACCGGGTTTTTTCTAGACGTTGCAACTCTAAGTATTGTTGCCATGGAAACTATGATTTCTTCCTGAAAGAGTCCGATTGTGAGCGCTGTCGGTACAGTTTCGATATCGTCGATATCGGCGACAGTACTAGAGAAAACTATCGTTACGAAAGAAACAACGACTTATTCGATATAAAAATGTTCAGCGTTCTGAACCGGGCCTAAAGGCTATAATTTTGTATAGAGTTTGTACAGATTTTATAAAGGTCCTCTTACATTATGGCGTTATCTTTCAAAGGCAATATAAACAACCAATGAACACGTTGATTGAATGGGAAATTTGTGCCACACAGACCTCGTAGACCTCGGGAGACTGTTTTCAGGGCTACACTAGATACCGGGCTTTCTCATTCATTACCATGACGTCACAAAGGGTGACTGGCCGCAACCAAAGACATACAGCAATTGGCGCAAAACGATGATCGCGGCCAGTCATTACGAGGCTAACGAAAAGGAAAGGCTACCGCGGTGCTTTACGCGTATTTTTTTTACAGACCGTGGGAGTCACGTGATGCTCAAATGCACCAATGCAGGTGTACGAAAAGAGCATCACGTCACTCTAGCTGTCTGTAAAAAAAGATAAGAGGAATGCACCGCGGTAGCCTTTCTTTTTCGTTAGCCTCGCAGCCATTACGAGGCTAACGAAAAAGAAAGGCTACCGCGGCTCTTTACGCGTATCCTTTTTTACAGACCGCGAGAGTCACATGATGCTCGAATCCACCAATGTAAGTGTACGAAAACAGCATCACGTCACTCTAGCGGTCTGTAAAAAAAGATAAGTGGAATGAACCGCGGTAGCCTATCTTTTTCGTTAGCCTCGCAGCCATTATGTGTGGCGTCATGAGAATGAATGAAGAAGTGTTGACCTGGTGTTATGCCATAATGTAAACGTAGCATTAGAGATTTATTACGCACGCACATGGCAGGTACTTGACTGTCAGTTTTTGCAGGGCTACACTAGATACCGGGCTTGCTCATTCATTATCATGACATCACAAATGGTGGCTGGCCGCTACCAGCGATTGGTGCAAAGCGAATCGTCAAAATGAAAGACATACAGCGATTGACACATAACGACGGGCTCGTCGCTTTGCACCAATCGCTGGTCGCGGCCAGCCACCTTTTGTGACGTCATGATAATGAATGAGCAAGCCCGGTATCTAGTGTAGCCTTGGTTTTTGTCCAAACAATGGTAATCTATATTTTTGATTTTGACGATACTCGCTTCAACGAATCCATACATGGAAACTTAAATTAATTTCGCGATAATTTCAGGCTTGCCATGTCTGTTTTTGTCCGAAATCCTTACGGCTAATCAGATTCCCGTTTATTTCCAATTCCATACTAAGGGCGCGTTCACGGACCTCAACCTGAGTTACGTAGAATAAAACACGGATAACACAAAGCCTTCAGAGACCGATATCACGTGACTTTTTGCGGGTTATTCGTATCGTTAAGCGGCGAAAATTACCCCGACTTCTGATAACCTACATTTCCTACAAAACTTTGTTTGGTGAAGTGATCACGTGGTTGGGAAACCTTGTTTGTTTGTTAGCTTTATAATTAACTGCAAGTTTTAACTCTCGTTCTGTATGACCAGGGCTACACTAGATACAAAAGGTGGATGACCGCGACGAAAGACATACAGCGATTGGCACAAAACGATGGGCGCGTCGCTTTGTACCAATCGCTGGTCGCGGCCAGCCACTATTTGTGACGTTATTAGGATGAAGAGCGAGGCTAACGAAAAAGACAGGCTACCGCGGTACATTCCACTTATCTTTTTTTACAGACCGCTAGAGAGACGTGATGCTCTTTTCGTACTCCTTCATTGGTGCATTTGAGCAACACGTGACTCTGGCGGTCTGTAAAAAAAGATACGCGATAAGCACCGCGGTAGCCTGTCTTTTTCGTTAGCCTCGTGAGAAACTCATATGACGTCACTCCCTAATTATTCGAGTAACCGACGTTTTGGTCTCTAAACGTGCTCATATCCAGTGGAACAAAATAGGGCTATGATGTGATACACTCACGCACCGTTATTTTTAAATCCGTTATAAAAAGGGAAAAAGTCACCAAATTTTGAGGATTTTTTTCCTTTAATGGTAACTTGGCTAATGTATTAAGTTATTGGTTTGGCGTGGATTTGAAAATCGCGCCAATCAAAAAGTCATCAAACATCTGTGCGTGAGTATAACACATCTGTTCCCAAAATAGCATAAATCAATCCAGTGATACAGATAGATTCTTCTCTGTTTGCGAAAGGATAATGACCAATTAGAAGCAAGTATTTTAGAAAATTTGCAAAACGATTGAAAATTTTGGCAAAATGCAGGCGTCTGATTAGTGAATCTCGTTCGAAAATAGCATAAAATCTTTCTGGATAGCTGAATAGATTTTTTTGCAAATCCTAAAACTTCGCATAATGTTATCTTCTTACTGTTGCGAATCGTCTATGTAGGGCGCGTTCAGAGACCGAAACGCGTGTTACCAACGCCCCCTAGATAAGAAAGCCGTGACACGCGTCACGAAAACATCATACATCGCCCCCTGAATAGTAGGCCTGCGCGCTGACAGAAATGGAGGTGGTCGCAGGCGGTTCTTTTTTTAGCGTTTGTACGGTCCCTCGAACTTCAACACCAATAATATCTAAAAGTTTTCTTTGACTTATTTGATTTCAGAAAAACAAGGCGAAGAAAACTTTTAGAAATTATTTGTGTTGAATTTCGAGGGACCGTTCAAACGCTGAAAAAAATCCGCCTGCGACAGCCGCCATTTTTGTGAGCGCGCAGGCCTAGTATTCAGGGGGCGATGCATGATACCAAGCAGACAAAACAAAGGAAAAAATTAGAACACCTTGCATGTTTCAATTTCATTGGCTCATAGAATTAATAATTATTGTTTGCGACTAATAGTTAATAATTCCACGAGCCATCGAAATCGAAACATGCAAATTGTTCGAATTTTTTTCTTTGTTTTGCCTGCTTGGTACACTGTTAAAAATGATTGTCAAATTCACTGCATTTATTGCAGTAGATCGCAACGTAATATTTCCGTATGTAAAAATACCGCAAATATAACAGTAGATTTAACAAGTGTTTCCGACTAATCAGGTCCCATCGTTCATTTTATTGACCGGCGTCTGCGCGCGCAAGGACATTTTATTAGCATGATCTGCGCAAATAACTTCTACTTCTGCGTACAAGCTTTTTCCCGCGCAACGTCGAAAGCGAGCAAAATGGTGTGTTAACTTACGCTTACGAGCATGCATTGTTTATATATCAGTGTTTAATTACAAATAGTTTTTTATATTTGCATTAGATAAAAGTATTCCTAAGGTAAGTTTGTAATTCTAGTCCAATTATCTATCTATCTATCTCTCTCTATATATATATTATTTAAATTCTTCTCGCCTTCTAGAACTGAAGTGTTTCTATTTTTAGTACTACAAATATATCCTCTCTCTATATATGTATTTACACATAGTATTAATATTTGATGTCTCAGTTTTACCACATTAAAAAAATTTCTATTAATTAATTCTGAATTCTTATATATATCATATAAATATATTATATATTCTTATATATATGTACGGAAATATACTGTTATATACAGCACTTTTTGTGGTAATTTGTACGGAAAAAGGGCTGGGTGTACCAGAAAGAAATTCTTTTGTAAATTGTGGCACGAGTTATTATAAAAATAGTCACCAGTCATAGTCCGTAAGCAACAGGTAAAATATATACAGGGTGTTCCGTTAAAGGGGTCCAATATTAATAGGGGTAATAGAGGAGATCACACGGAGCATAAATCAGTATATAATGCCTGGCCGGATCTCAATAATTTTCAAGTTACAGAAAATAGAATGAAAAATCGGAAATTTGTAAAAAAAACCTCATTGCTAAACTATCGATAATGCTACATAAAAACGAAGCACATATTTAGAAAGAGCAGAAAAAATCCTACGAAATGACATAAGTTGTTTTAGAATATTGAGAATTAATGGCGAGTTACAAGCTCTGAAACAGTGAAAAAATACAAAATCAAATATTTAGCAAAATAGTTAATCGTTAATTCCAAAAATGCAACTCTACCTACATCAAGGAAAATGTTATAAAATTTGGTCCATTCCGAAAGCTTTCGAAGAAGCTGACAATAAACCATATCAGTTTAATTGTATGGGAGAAATCAAGCAGTTCCCTAGTTACAACTCTGTACTGTTGCACGCTCGGAAAGAGCGAAACTCCACCCATGACGATTGTAAACACCCCGTTTTAATATCTTTCAATTATACATTTCTGATCAACCTCTATCAATACCCTTTCATTATTCAGTCTGGTCAAGTGAATGACATATTGTGCAGCTCTCGCCTTGTCTTAAAGCAAACTCCGTGACTGCTGCGTTTCCTCCATGAACTTTCAGGATGATGAAGAAGAAGTACTTTTTATGCAAATTTTCTATGTGTATAGGAAGAAAAGTGTAATAAAACAGCAGTCATCAGTGGGCGTTATGTTAAAGGGAGGCTGTTGTAAGTGGGATTGTAGTAAGTTGATGTATAATAATTATGCCGGAATACTCTAACGAAGAATATGCGGACATGCATCTGATGTACGGGCAAGCTCATGGAAATGCATGTCTAGCACAGCGCATGTACCGTGAGCAATTTCCAAGAAGACGTTGCCCAAGTTCGAAACTCTTCATAAAAATCGATAGACGATTACGGGAGACTGGATCGTTTAATACAGCAAGCATTGATGCAGGGAAATCTCGACATGTACGAACACCTGCAATGGAAGAAGATGTACTGAATATTTTTAAAGATAACCCCTCCACGAGTACACGAGCTGCTGCGTCTGAAGTCGGTGTTTCTCACCAAAGTGTGTGGCGTGTTCTGCGTGCAGAAAACATGCACCCCTTTCATGTGCAGCGGGTACAACTGTTATCAGTAACAGATTGTGCTCAGCGGACAGAATTCGTACGCTGGTTGCTTAATGTAACAGAAAATAATCCACAATTTCTGGAAAATATTTTATTTACTGATGAAGCAACATTTACGAGAGAGGGCGTGGTAAACACGCACAATATGCACACATGGTCATATACAAATCCGGACACTGTTTTCCCGTCGAACGCACAACAAAAGTTCAGTGTGAACATATGGGCAGGTGTCCTCGGCGATTATCTCATAGGACCATATTTACTCCCAGATGTACTCAATGGCAGTACGTACTTGGTTTTCCTACGGGATATCTTACCGCAGTTACTGCGAAATGTGCCAGCAACATTGCGCCACAATATGTGGTTTATGCACGATGGCGCACCGGCACATTTTTTCATAGGTGTTCGCAATCACCTCAATTCAACATATCCTGGGAAATGGATTGGACGCAGTGGACCTGTTGCTTGGCCTGCACGCTCTCCAGACCTCAATTCGTTAGACTTTTTTGTTTGGGGACACCTTAAATCGCTGGTGTATGAAACGCCTGTGGATACACCGGAGGATTTACTAGCGCGAATCGTTGTCGCTGCAGGAGACATTCCCAACTCCGTCGGAGTTTTTCGGCGTGTTCGCCAATCTTTACGACGTCGCTGTCGGCTGTGCGATTCTGTTAATGGGCGCAACTTCGAACACCTATTATAATAATGCCCGTTCGTCTGCCTTCCGACATTGAACTGTACAGCGCAGGCCAGAAGACTATGCTTCACATATGTCATAAAGTACGTGGAATGTAATTCTTTATTTGTCATTTTTCTTTTATTTTCAACACTTTTTGGCACAGTATTTTGTAAGTCACAGACTGTGGTGTACTCAAATTGTAAATTACAAAGTTTGTATGAATTAATTTAAAATTTAGTGTCTTTTTTAAATTTATAATTAATAAAATTATTATGCTATTTGTTATTATTATTTCCTATCATAAATTATGATGCACATATACATACAATAATTGTCCATGTAAAACATGTACTGAAACTTCTTGCATAGTTACAAATCGCAATATTTTTAATTATTTCCGAATTTTCACCACCAGTTTAATTTTAAGGAATTTAACTTAAGCTTTATATCAATAAAAGACCACTTTAAAATGTAGACTATTATTGTAAAGTTATTTTGGTTCATTCAACTCTTGAATAATTAAAAATGTTGCATCTCAGAAGAAGCATGATCGAAAATGTATAGTTGAGAGTAATTAAAAAGGCGGTGTTTCCAATAGTGTTGGGCGGAGTTTAACCTTTGCTAGTGTCAAAGAAAGCGGAGTTGTAACTAAGAAACTGATTAATTTCTCTCACACAATTAAACCGATATGGTTCATTGTAAGCTTTTTCGAAAGTTTTCGGAATGGACCAAATTTTACTACATTTTCCTTGTTGTAGCTAGAGTTGTCTTTTTGGAATTAACGATTAACTATTTTGATGTATATTGGATTTCGTACTTTTTTCACTGTTTCAGGGCTTGTAACTCGTCAATAAATATTGCTATTTTAATACAATTGATGTCATTTTGTAGGTTTTTTTTCTGCTCTTTCTAAATATGTGCTTCGTTTTTATGTAGCATTATCGATAGTTTAGCAATGAGGGTTCTTTTACAATTTTCCGAATTTTCATTCTATTTGCTGTAACTTGAAAACTATTGAGATCCGACCAGGCTTTATATACTGATTTATGCTCCATGTGATCTCCTCTATTACCCCTATTAATATTGGACCCCTTTAACGGAACACCCTGTATATATTGAGATTGTAGAATAAGTATTTATTTGATCTTGAGAATCTTGAGATAGGATATAGTAAAGTGCAAATAAATACCTGCTATATAATCTATTTTACGTTTTTAAATATTTTTTTTATATCTTAATGATGTGGGACTAAATAAAGTCAGATAGCGGTGAAAATGTGAACTTTTTTTTTCTTTTTTGTTCTTTCTTTTAAATGAGTTTTTAATGTTTATACGGACTTTTGACCGCATTGTAAGTTACTCAGCTAAGAGTTTTAGGTGAGAATTATAATGCCTAAGATTACGAACTTGAATATTGATTTATAGAATGTTTATGTTGACATTAATGTTTTAACTATAATGTTATACCAATTAATTTTAGCATTTGGAGATGGAGATAAAAAAAAGAAAAGGCAAAAAACGCCGATATTACTCTTTCAACGGCGGTGATAGGTTATTTATCCTACTTAATTTTAATTTCAAACTGCCATTCGGCACTGAGGAATTTTTATGAAAATTTTGCTTTTATAAGGAACACGAAGAAAATAATTTATTTCTTTTTAAATCAGAATCATTTCAAAACTATAAGAAACAAAATTACGTATTTTGCCCCTTAAAAGGTCCTCTATATTTATTTCGTCAGAGCAATCGTGAAATGACCACTCTTTTCTCTATTAAATCACTCAAACTAAGTCAGTATGTAATGAAGCAAACATTTAATTACCAATAACGTTATTTCTTAAATTTTACTGGTGTAAGTGTAGTTTTTCGTAATACAGAGATCTAATGATTAAAAAAGTTCTGTTACCGATTGTTGTTGAAAACATCCAATGTTCTCGTCCGCTGAATTTTTTGAAATTCAGATTGGTGAATTGCCACCAGTTTTTTAAAGTAGCATAATTTGCCTCATTTTCGGATTATTTAATCTTGCATTAAATAAGACGAATATTTCTATTTCTAAAAAGTAATGGCAATGAAACAATCTGAATGAAAACAGAAGCGAACTGATAACACTCAGCTCATGTCTATATTTCATTACTAAACTATTTTATATTTTTCTTTTATCACTAAATATCCCATTTTGACAAGTCTTATATTGCAAATGCATTCTGATACGATAATTTGTTCTTTTTTAAAAAATGAGCTTTTAATGTTTATACCGACTTTGCCCTGCAATGTAATTTACTTAACTGAGGGTTTTCAGGTGAGAATCATAACTGTTATTATTACGAATTTGAATACCGAGATTTATAAAATGCTTATGGTGAAATTAAAGTTTCAACTATAAGGTTGTGTAATTTAATTTTAGTAATTGGAGCATAAAAGCAAAAATGATCAAATAAAGATCATTTTACCCACTGAAGGGCGGTAATATGTTTTTTATACTACTTAATTTTAATTTCAAGCTGCTAATAGTCACTGAGAATATTTTAATAAAATTTTGCTTTTATAAGATAAGCGAAGAAAACAATATCTTTGTTTTTAAAGCAATCTGTTCATGAATTCTAGTGCCATTGAATAATTTCAAAATTTTAGCAACAGGAATACATTTTTCTGAAACTGGTTTATCTATTTTATTTTGTTCTACACAAAAGCCATCATGCAACGACAGCTCTTTCTTTGATTATATTTAATGGCAAAAGAAATCATTCAAAAAGTAACATTTTAAATTACTAATAAAGTAGTTTCTTAAACTATACTGGTGTCAGTATATTTTTTTAAATAAAGAGTTCCAATGATTGCAATAATTCATTTACAAATTGTTCATGAGTTCATCCCCACTTCACGAGATTGGAAAGCCATCATGAGATGACAGCTCTTCCCTTGATTCAAATATGCGAATTGTTATACATTTACCAGAAAATATCTTAATCAGTTACTGCTGATCGTGCATAAATAACATTTAATATGATGTTGATGTGTCAGCCGTTGTTAAGTGACGTGATCTGCTAAAGAAGTTTTCACTTTATCTTCGTTCTTATTCTACATCTTCTTTTTTTGGTTTAACTTTCACTGATTTATTACTGATAGATATTTTCAGGATGTCCTCAAACGGATTGAACGTCTTGAAAATTCAGTAGCAAATAAATGGTGACAGATATTGAAAGTATTTTTGCATGAGAGTAATGCGCGAAATCTCAAATTTCTGTACTACACTGCAGCGGTTTAGTTACAAATTGTAACGATAGATCTCATCAAAAACATCACCTGTAAAAAATGCAGCCAAGTCTCGTGACTCTTTTTCCGTAAATAGTTCTGAGATCGTGTAAAGCCAAGTTTAGCTATCTTATTAACTCTGAAATTTTCATTCACAAATCACTCCTAGTCTCTACATCTTTAGTTAAATATTATTTTGTGACTTGGCAATTACGCTGCACAGGGAAGTTATTAAACCTTAATATGTTATGTGGGAAGGGATGAGATAATATGATTAAGGCTAATTATATACGCACAGGGAAGTTATTACACCTTAATATGTTATGGGATGGCATGGTATTATTTGATTAAGACTAATTATATACATCACATTCTCGTGATACGTAATTACCAAGTCACAAAATAATATTTAACTAAAGATGTAGAGACTAGGAGTGATTTGTGAATGAAAATTTCAGATTTAATAAGATAGATAAACTTGGCTTTACACGATCTCAGAACTTTTTACGGAAAAAGAATCACGAGACTTGGCTGCATTTTTTACAGGCGACGTTTTTGATGAGATTTCACTTCTTTTTGTAAGTAATCCTCCTTTTCTTGATTTTGGGTTCTTTTTGGAGATCATCCACTGATTTTCGCTAAGCCCACACCCTGTCCCTATTATTTACAGATATAAAATTTTTTAAGCTTTATTTTCGTTTGCAAGGTACTGTAGATAAAAAGATTTCAGGTTCCTAGGCCAGCACGAAGTTATGGGAGGGGGAGTGTCAAAAGTACTCTCAATTGCTTCCAGGATAGGTGCTATCCATCTGAGATATTACTCGCAGTCCTAGATACTTGATATTTAGCATAAAAGAACTTTAGTATAAAAAGAAAGCCAAAATTAAAATTTCCGGAAATTTTTAATAAATCAAACTATATTCATTTTTTCGATATTTTTTTTTCCGTTTTTTTTTTTTTCTTTTTTTGGCTTTTTTTTGTACATTTACGGATTTTTTAATTTTTTCTTACTTTGTATACGAAACCCTACCAAATGTCAAGCTTCTAGGACTACAAAATCAGATTATTTTCAAATTTTTGGCTTTTTATAAATTTATTGATTTTTCGATTTTACTTCTAAGTTACCTGATTGTCATGCCAATATAGTAATTTTTTGATCCGTCTTCTTAGGATCATTTAGGTTCAATTTAGAGGTAAATCAAATGAATGTTAGAGTCACCATGATTTTATTTAGAAAGAACTATCAAACCATAACCAGCCAGTAATGTCGGGAGGGTAGGGGGAGCTGTGAAAATTTTTGTGGGCCTAACATCATTTAACAATCTATATTTCATATGCGAAGTAAATAGAGAACCTGTGAAAGAAAACAAACCTGTCTATAAAGAAATCGCCTATAACGTAGCCTGCCTATAGTGGAACTTTCCTATAACGAAATTCGTAAACGAAAGAAAAGAAAACCATAATCCGGGGGAAATAACATAAAACAATTAGGGGCGTTGTACTAGCTAATAAGACAATTATCTTAAAACTAATGTTTGTAGCAGTACAAAATCAAATTGTTTTCGAATTTTCGATTTTTTTAAAGATATTTCGATTTTATTTTCGAATTTAACGAATTTTTTAATTGTTCCTTTTATTGAATAGTAAATACTACCTTTACACCAAGTTTTAAGTTTCTAAGAATACAAGATAAAATTATTTTCAATTTTTGATTTTTTCGAATTTTTTTTTATAATTTTCTGGATTTAATTTTTTTCTTATTTTGTATCCTTTATTACAAATTTCAAGTTTCTAGCGCTACAAAATCTAATTATTCTGAAATTTCCGATCTTTTTCTTGTTCTATTTTCGAATTTATTGTGTTTTAATTTTTTCTTTCTGTATCCTAAACAGTGAGTTTTTTCGAATTTTGCAGATTTTTTTTCTTTTTTTGTATCCTAAATACTGCCTTTATTCCAAATTTTAAGTTTCTAGCTCCACAAAATTTAATTATTTTCAAATTTTCGTTTTTCGATTTTTTTTATTTTATTTTCGATGTTTGTTGTGTTTTTATTTATTTTCTTTTTCTGAATCCTAAACACTACCTTTACACCAAATTTTCAGTTTCTAAGACTACAAGATCATATTATTTTCAATTTCTCACTTTTTTTTTCTTTTTCTTTTTTTTTTCTTTTTAATTTTTGAAAATTTCGATTTTTTTGTTCGAATTATCCATATTTTTTTATGTTCCCTTATTTAGTATCTTAAATATTACTTTTATTCCAAATTACAGGTTTCTAGCGCTATGAAATCGAATTATTTTCAAATTTTCTTTATTTTTCGATTTCTTTATTTTATTTTCGAATTTTATTGCGTTTTTATTTTAACTTATTCTTAATCCTAAACACTATCTTTACCGCGAATTTTAGGTTTCTAAGGCTAAAAGATCAAGTTATTTTAATTTTTTCATTTTTTTCGAATTTTTCGAATTTTCAGTATTTTTTAATTTTTTCTTATTTTGCATCCTAAATTCTTTGCTTTATTCCGAATTCCAAGTTTCTAGCCCAACAAAATCGGATTATTTGAAAATTTTGGTTTTTTTCGTTTTTTCCGATTTTTCGATTTTATTTTCGATTTTTTTTTGTCTGTTTTTGATGTTTTCTTTTTCTGAGTTCTAAACACTACCTTCACACCAAATTTTAAGTTTTTAAGACTACAAGATCGTGTAATTTTCCATTTTCAATTTTGTTCGAGTTTGTTGAATTTTCGAATGTTTTTTTTTTTTTTTTGGAATTTTCCGGATTCTACAATTTTTTCTTTCTTTCTATCCGAAACGCTAGCTTTATTCCAAATTTTAAGTTTCTATGGCAACGGGATCTACCCAATTTTTTTTTATGACGCGAGAGTGAGTGAGTGTGTGAGGGACAAAAAATCGAAACTTTGAGTTCCTATACCGTCTGCACTAATTTATGGGTATTTTTTGAATTATCCATATTTTTTAAATTTTCCTTATTTAGTATCTTAAATATTACCTTTATTCCAAATTTCAAGTTTCTAGCGCTGTAAAATCGAATTATTTTCAAATTTTCCTTATTTTTCGATTTTTCGATTTTATTTTCGAATTTTATTGCGTTTTTTATTTTAACATTTTCTGATTCCTAAACACTATCTTTACCGCGAATTTTAAGTTTCTAAGGCTAAAAGATCAAATTATTTTAATTTTTTCAATTTTTTTCGAATTTTTCGAATTTTTGAATTTTTTTTTCGAATTTTCCGGTTTTTAATTTTTCCTTATTTTGCATCCTAATTACTCCCTTTATTCCGAATTCCAAGTTTCTAGCGCAACAAAATCGGATTATTTGAAAATTTTCGATTTTTTCAATTTTGCTTTCGATTTTTTTGGTGTTTTTGATGTTTTCTTTTTCTGGATGCTAAACACTACCTTCACACCAAATCTTAAGTTTCTAAGACTACAAGATCGTCTTATTTTCAATTCTCAATTTTGATGGAATTTGTTGAATTTTCGAATGGTTTTTTTTTTCGAATTTTCCGGATTTTATAATTTTTCCTCTCTTTGTATCCTAAACACTACCTTTTTTCCAAATGTCAAGTTTCTAGGGCTACGGGATCTACCTAATCTTTTTGATGACGCGGAACGAGTGAGTGAGTGAGTGACAAAAAATCGAATGTTTGATTTCATATATCGTCTGAACTAGAAAAGACAGAAAGTTGTAATTTTAAATTTTGGTCCTGTGTGCCAAATACTCTAGAAAAACGAAGTTTTGAATTTTTGGGATACTCCAGGACGGAGATATGGGGGGGGGGGGGGTCAAAAGTGCCCTGAGTTGCTTCCAGAAAAGTATGCTTACGGCCGTGCTTTCTCGACTTGGCGAAGGCACTGCCGTGCCTCCAGATAGCACTCGCTGTCTCAGTCAGTAATAACGTTTAAACTAACGTATACAAATCTATCAAAATACACTCTTCTTTTAACCTTTATTCTGTTTAGCTGTTGAAACGACGTAAAAAAAAAATGCGTTTTGAATTTGAAAGGTGAATTTTGATCCATTTTTATATGACAGTGTATTAATTTAGTTTGAGACAGTGCAGCGTACCATCTATTGAGGACAACTACCATCTATTGATGTTATTTAGAACTAACACAAGGAAGCGCAGTAAAGAAATTCCCGACTCCACCAATGGCATTCCTGCCGCTGAATAATTTCTAAACAATAGCAACACGAATATTTTTTCCTAAACTGGTTTAACTATTTTATTTTGTCCGACTCAAAAGCCATCGTAAAACGACAGCTCTTTCCTCGATTAAATTAAGAACGACAGTCAACCAACTAGTTGGAACAGTCCGGAACAGTTAAGACCGGTTCAGGGGCTTCCTAGTTGCAGCAACTTTACGCCCAGTCGATTGTGAGTAACATGTCTTAAAAATGTGAGCCGTTGGGAATGGATAAGATTGCATTAGAGCAAATATAAAAGAAGAAATAAATATGGAAAGACGTATGAGATTAAGAGCCTACACTAGTCACGAGAAGAAACGCTCACGCTAATGTTAAGTCTATGGGAAAGTTATCCCACGATTTCTCGCTCGCATTTTAATATTTTAAAATGATTTTTTTGCGTAGGATAGCTGAGGTCGATCTTCAATGTTGTTAGTTTTTACTTTTTTGATTTTGGTTAAACTTTTTTTATAAGCTTTTTTTTACATTTTAAATTTTGGAACCGGTTGGAACCGGTTCTGAAAATGAAAGTACCCTTATATAAAAAAGCTGGAGCCAAAATCAAAAAAGTAAAAACTAACAACGATAGATATCGACGTCAGCTATCCTATGAAAAAAAAATCATTTAAAAATATTAAAATGCTAGCGAGAAATCGCGGGATAACCTTCCCATAGACTTAACATTAGCGTGAGCGTTTCTTCTCGTGACTAGTGTAGGCTCTTAAGGATAGTCTAAATTAGGAAATAAAATGGTATAACTGTAGTAAATTACTACTGATAAAAAGGTAAAAAGATTAAAATAGGGTATGACCATTTTAAATTACTGATAAAAAGGCTTCTTAAATTATACTGGTGTAAGTATATTTTTAATAAGAAGTTATAATGATTGAAATAATTCATTTACAAAGTTCATCCCCACTTCACGAGATTGAAAAGTCATCATGAGATGACAGCTCGTCCCTTGATTCAAATATATGCCCTGCAAGAATAACTTCAATGGCTGCCATCTGTGATAACATTATAATTTAATAGAATACGAACAATATTTAAAGAACTATAGGGCAGACATTAAAAATAGAATTACCATTTATTCCTTTGCATTTTGACCCACAAAATGTATCCTTTCCGACATGTTTTGTACTATAATAAAAAGTTATTATTATTTTTATAATTATTGTTTTACAATACGTTAATTTATTTTTGGTAATATTAATGGTAATATTGTTTGGATGATATTTTTACACATGCTTTACACCCAACACTTTTATTTTTGAAAAAAGAATGTTTTTTTTTTCGTGAGTGAATTGAGGGTTCGATTTATACACAGATATATGAAAATATGCGATTTCAGACTTAAAAATATAGCGTTGAATTATACATAGAAAAATACGATATATTTAGAATTATTAAGTACTTTCGACACATAATAGATTCGATAAGGTCTGTCCAGAGTCAAGAAGAAAATATTTAATATGTTTTGTATGTTTATATGAAATTTAAATTCGAAATTTATTAATTCAATTATTGGTTTATTGTCGTATGGCTGTTTAACTCTTTAATTATGGGCCAGGATTGGTGATTATTTTTATATTCAAGTGTACCACAATTTACAAGACGTTTTATTTGTAGTAGATTTCTCTTGAAAATATTCTAATGTAATTCAGTCTAACTGATATAAGTCTATTCTAATATAAGTCTAACATTTATTTTCAAAATGTGGTCGACTGGGAAGTATATATTCCGACCCGTAGTCAAAGGGTTAAATACAGGGATTAAATATTACATTGAACTGTGAGTTTTTTAAATTCAGTAAAAAGTGGTCGACGTTATTCATGCAAAAGAGGATGGATGAAATCAAAAATTTCTTTACTACGGATCCTTGTTTTAATTCAAAGCATCACAGATAAATTGGCACAAACTCTAATAATGCTTAAAATAATCTTGCAATTTCAAAGGGCAAACTCTTTTTGCTGTTTCTACTGCTAAAGAGATTGAAGGACAGAAGTCGAGTGAACTTTGATCCATTTTTATAATAGCGAAAAGTTAGTTTGAGTGTTCTAACAATTTTCCACAGCGCATCACCATATAAATTACTTTATATGGTATTATAAAGTAAGAAAGGGTAATAAAGAATTTCCCAGCTTTATACATTATTCGCCTGGAGGAATAAATTCAATAGTTGCCATCATTCATCTGTTAGTAAATTTTAAAATCGTTCAGTTCATATCTAGACACTCAGTATATCGCTAATACTACTTACTGTAAAACTATGCAGGGTGTATCTGAAAAAGTGGGCAAACGTTTACGGGGTGATAAAACGTATAGTACAAATTTCGTCATAAAAAGTATGGTCGGAACGCAAGCAGTGAGAAGTTAAAAGGTATTTTTTCCGTGTCGCAGTTAAAGAATTAACACAAGAATGAGAGGAGTTACTTCAGAAAAAAAAATTTATTAACAGCAATGTAATTAATGTACATGCTCAAAGAAATTGCTCAAAAGGTAGCTGTAATGCAATTTAATAATAATAATAATACAATGTAATGTAAAGCCAGCTGTAATGCACGCTTCACACCTGCGGGGTAGGGATAGATGTACATTTGCGAAGACACCAGGCATTTCCCGAATATCCCCGGCAACAACGGCAATCCTGGCGACTAGATCCATATCTGTTTCAAACGGGCAATCGTAGATTAGGCTTTTCATATGGCCCCCACAGGAAAAAGTCCAAACACGAGAGATCCAGCGATCTTGTTGGCCAAGCTATGGGACCACCTCGACCAATCCATCATCCTGGAAACGTTGCATCTAAAGTGTTCCGCACATCCAAGGCAAAGTGTGTAAGCGCACCGTCGCACAGTGTAAGATTTCGCAAATCTTTCCAGGGCTGTAGTTTTTCTATTGTATTTAATATCAGCTATATGCTCTTTTTTCTGCAATTAAATACAATAATATAATATTGATATTAAATACAATAGAAAAACTACAGCCCTCGCAAGATTATATCAAGAAGAAAACATCCAAATAAATTTCAATGAAAGTAAAATAATATTTCCCTCCAGTCTATACTATCCATCCATAATAAGAGAAACCATAGAGATACTCACGCGGAAAAATACAATATGTAACGATGCGGCATCTTTTAATTTACCGAAACTGTGGCTAGAGTTGCACCATGGTCGGGGAAATGGAAATGGACAATCGGGTAAAAATAATGGATAACGTGCGTGGTTTTTAAAAAAGTACATGAAAATAATAACTTCAAGGCCCGTGCAGCTTTAGAATATTCTCATTCTGTTTTTGAAAATGACTCGGAAAGAGTCGAAACATGTAAAACAACTAATAAAAGTTATTTTAATTTATATTATAGTTGTTAATTTTACACCTTTAGCATTTAAAAGTAATATACTATTACAAGGTGTTATAATTTATTATATTGTTAACAAATTTGAAGATGCAAATATTCTAATCCCATCTGTGGTTCCTTTAAAACTATATAGTTGTAATGAAGAAAATCAAAATTTTATATTATGACAAAATGCACACCCTTTATCTACTTCCTACTGTAGACCCATAAATTTCAGTTTACCAAGGAAACTGATCAATCAATAACGGAAGAATTTGAAAATGTCAGAAATCAAATTACTGCTCTTGTGCCAACAATAGTAGAATTAGATGATCAAACATAATGAAATAGAGCAAAGATTTAAAGAAACAATTTTAAATGGCAAAGTGTGCAATATTCTATATTTAAAAGCAACCCAAAAATGCTATATCTTTAACACAACTTTCAAGGTTATGAATAATTTGAAATGTATTTGAACATATACGAGTAATGCCCTCACATTTTCTTGGGGCTTATCGACACTACATGCCCAGGTAAGATTTATGGAATGCCTTTGACATATTGGTTATAGATTGGATGTAAAAAAAAGGCAGTGCCGAAAACATTAATGATGACACTGACAGCGATGGCAGTACCTAATGATTTAATTACTATTTACTAAAAAAAACTCTTCTTGTTGTAAAAGTTAGGTATTGTATATTTTTAAAATCTGCACTGGATAAAATAACACTGCGTAAAAGTCAATAAATGAAAATGACGAAATCTCTTCCTATTATGATTATGATAATGTAATAATGATGACGTAAAATGTACAATCTAACGAGTAAATATATATTTTTCCATAATATAGAACCATTTTTACTGTAGTAAGTGCAATTTTATTATATTAATACCAGCAATTTTCATAAATTGAATTTTGACCCGCTAGATTCGCAAAATCTTACACTGTGCGTGTGTTGAAACCACATTCTCGACCTAATGGGGGTTGGAATCAGACGCAGCAGCTCCGGCAACATCTCTCGTAGGAATGTGTCATACCACGGAGAAAGAACCTGGAGGGGAAACTAGAATAGGCGAGGATATCGAAAATGCAAGTCAGATTTTTTTAACGAAAGAGGGCGCTGTAAAATTTTGGCGGCTGTCTTTAAACGGAATCTCATTAGATTACATGTTAAATTCTGAAAGTATTTTACTCGATTATTTTTAATTATAGCAATTATATGTCATAAATTTAAGATGGGGTATAAATGTTTTATTCCGGGATGTAAATCGGGCTATGATGATGAGATTAAAAAAAAAAGAAAAATCGAAGGGAAAAAAAATTAAGTATGTTTAGAGCTCCAAAGGTGAGTGCTTTATATTATACTTTAATGTATTATACTAAAAAGTATTTTGGGGCTTCATTCAGAAGTGCAAATGCAAGAACTCATTTAAAAATATATATATATTTGCCTCTCTCATAAGTGTAATTTAAAAATTTAATTTCATTACTTGGCTGTTCAATTAAATCAAAAAATTTTATTGATTGTAAATTAGGAAAAAGAACTAATTTAAATAACAAATTTAATATTCACAAAGAAAAAAAGATTTAAGTATACTATATTGTTTTTAATAACTGTATAATTTTCAAATTGTAAGGTAAGTATGTTACCTTTTCTATCTGTGGCAGTGTGTATGAAAGAGGAAGCATTTATGTATGATTAAAAAAAAAAAAGAAAGAGTTTTTGGACCATTCATAACTAACATTATATTAAAGTCACAATTTACGATTCTTGCAAAAATTAGTTAATAGACCCTATTATTTATTCAAGTTTTATTTCCCAAATAATTAAGATAAAAATTTGTTTTTAAATGTACAGTCGTGGAAAAAAAAAACGGAACACCCCCACTAACTCTGCAACAAATTATAGTAGAAGGACGTGACTGGTACCAAACGATTGGAAATAAAGTCTACTTTTAAGTGATGTTTCTAAAATTTGCTTAAGGGGCCATCTACATATTAAAACCAGCCTAAACTTTATTTTTTCAATGGCAACACCCACTTTTGACATGATATTTTAAATCTTCGGTTCAAACTATGCCTAGATACAAAATTTTAAGTCATTTGGATGATAAGTTTTTGAGTTATAAACATTCAAATTTTAGAGCTTCTAATGTTAAATTACATTTTCATATTTTTATTAATATCTCCTGAAATTATAATCCTAATGTACTAACGTTTTGTTTGGTTATAAAACTCAAAAACCCAAACATAACTACGTCAAATTTGTAATTTTTAAAATTTTATAATATGAATTATGAATTATGAAATTAATATTCGAAAAAATTATGAATTGCAACCTACAATTTTTTTGATGGATTTATATTTATTATGTCCTGCTTTATGTGTATTCAAAATTTCAATTTTCTTTTCCAAGTAGTTTTCAAATTATGCTTAAAAAACGACAAAATGCTGCTTTAAGGGGCCGTCTATGATGTGCATTAAAGCATAGTTTGAATAGGGATGGGAGCGCTCCGACTCGAAATCCCGATTGACACCACTAAATTTTAATAGTATTTGTTACCTTATTCAAGGACAAAATTTCTGAAATTCTTTACGTTGGAGAATACTATTAAAATTTAGTGGTAAGAATCGATATTCGGGTCGGAGAGCTCTCATTCCTCTTTGAGAAAATATTATACTCATAGGCTTGGGATTATAGTGACTTGATAAACTTAGAGATTAAGTCTGTCTTACACTATAAACAATGCGTAAACCGTATTTCAATGCTTCGTGATCTTACGTTAAACAACTCTGACAACGACCTGCGATTGTAGTGAGATATAAGATAGCGAAGCACCAGAGCCCCAGCCTTTATTAGTATATATATATATATATATATTTCTTTTACTTTTTCAATGTCTGCTTTAAAATTTTTCATTAAAATTTCGTAAAACGTATTTGCATGAGATATATGTTTACATTTATGGAAAATAGTTTCGCTTTTATTTTTAAATTAATAAAGCTCATTTTTGAAAAATATGATCAGTTCTACCTTAGAAAAAACTTAATCATTTTTGTTACCTTTAAATGGATTTATAGCTTCTTTTCCAGTCTAATAAAGCTATATTGTTTTTTCTGCAGTATATATGTTTGAAGTGAAGTTTATTATAAATGCATATGTGTAGAGTATTTGCTGAAACAAAATGGCCCCACAATTACTTGAAGCAACGAAAGGCCAAATGATTGGCATGTGGCAAGCTGGAAGAAGTTTTCGTTATATAGCTGGGCATTTTCAAGTGTCTCTTCAAACTGTTTCAACATGGATTAATAGGTAAGGTTTATATTCGTAGTTTATTGCGAAGAAAAAATTACAATATTTCTTCTATAACTTTCGTATTTAAATCTATTCGATTAAACAGGCTAATTAAAAAAAATTACGAGTTATTTTTATGTTTTTCTGATAGGCAAGATTATTTCCCAATCGCTAGCAGTGTGCAAAAAAATCTAATATAATAATAATAATAATAAATAATAAATGTCATATGGCAAGTTTTCTTGCCAGGAGGCATTAATGAGTTAATTGTAAAATTTCAAATGAACTACCAGAATAGGTTTAATCATAGAATTATTACCCCTATTTCGAAGGAGAATAACGGATGTAAAGTTATTCAGCTGTCTTTATAACATATATTTAGTTTTAGGTCTTCAAATAAATCTGAATGTAAATTCTGCGACCATATCTCAAAACAAGACACCCCTCCCCCCCCCTCTCGCTACTAAAAAAAAAAGCAATGTCTGGATTTATTTTCAGACTAAAAAACAATTTATCAGCGTTTTTTTTTTTTGTTATTTTTACTTTGTTTCATTACGCTGCTTTATACTATTTTTTTTTAATTCTAAATTTTGTATCTGTCAATATTATTCACGTTTCTGCCAATAAACTAAAGAAAAGGCGAGTTAAATAGATGCAAAATCTGAGAAAAATCATTATAAAAGAACCTGTAAAATTCCAATAACATTTACATATTCTAAGACTATTTTAATTACAAATAATCTTATCGTTTTTTAATCCCTTCGTGACGAGAGTCTATTACAGAATTTTTAATAATTTACCACCGGTTTTTCAAAACAGAAATTTTCGTCTAATTGAATTGTGGAAATGCTAAGATATAATAAGGCAAAGCTTGCAATAAAAAATAACTGGTGGGAAAAATCGAGGATTCTGAGCATCTTATGCGTCACGCATACGTGTCGCTCGTCCCTAAGGAGTTAAAATCGGATAATTCAACACTTGTAAACATTATCTTACAGCATATAACAATAACCGAAACTTATTAAGTGAGTAAAATGGTCATATCGGTAAAACATAATACATTAAAAGGTGACATTCTGCAGCATTTCAACAATCGAGTACCGAACTTCAATTTGGATACAGCCCCTTAAATATGCTCATTATAAAGTAATTAATTTCTCAGAAACTAATCGTAGGAATTTAATGAAATTTGGCATCTAGGCATAGTTTGAACTGCAGATTTCAAATATGTTGTCAAATTTGGGTCTTGCTATTGAAAAAAACAAAGTTTGGGTGTGTTTTTATATGTATATGGCCCCCTAAACAAATTTTATATACATCACTTAAAAGTAGACTTTATTTCCAATCGTTTGGTAACAGTCACTTCCTTCTACTATAATTTGTTGCAGAGTTAGTGGGGGGTGTTCCGTTTTTTTTTTCCACGACTGTACATAATATTAATTGCATAGATATAAAAAGTTATGAGTTATTAAATTATTCAAAGGTTATCGATATATAATCAAGATTAAAACTTATTTCAGAAAATTTGAATAATACTTTTAATCTGTAAAAATTATACGTCCATTCCGTATTTCTTCGCAGTACAATATTCGTGATATTTATTTTTAAATGACTATTCAGATGTTTTTGTCAGGATGAACTCTTATTTAAAGAGTTATAAAAAGCAATCGAAACGCCAAATATCTATTAAAATATATGCATGTTGAGAAGAAAACTTTATTTAATGAAATTTCTACTTGTTTGACTTTTTTAAAGTTCAAATTTTCAATCAAAAACATTTAAAAAATGAATGCTTTTCCCATTGAAAAGCATTGCAGAAGCAGGCTAAGACAGCCGTCAGTTTACCGTAGCGCCATCTATGAGGAGAAAAACTGTATTGTAAATTTTCAACGTTACTTTCCCCTCCATCTATCTTCCTCCGTGTGTCATACCATTTACAACGCCACCTAGCGGCTCGCGCGACCATACATGCTGTGACGAAATATGCTCGTATAGCTACGTTCTATCACCCTGTAAAGTTTTGTCCACTTTTTCAGATACACCCTGTATATGTATTGATCTGTATGTATATATATGTGTATGATCAAATATAAACAATATTTAAGGAACAACAGAACAGGCATTCCTAACAAAATTCCAATATTTTCCCAAGAGTTCTGCAACAAACATTTCAAGCGAACTCATTTATAGTACACGAGTACATTTAACTTTTGCTTTAACTTTATATTCTTCAAAATACACATTCCAAAACAACTAAAACGAATGAATTACGAATTGCAGAAAGAATTCATTGCCTATTTGGAACAGATTATATTTACCTTAATTTCTTAAATAATGTTAATTATAAACAAATGTAGAGGATAATTGCAGTATGTTTTATTATTATATGGCGCATTCAGAACCGAGGTGCATTAAGTATTTTTCTTAGATCAGCCGATTTTAAGATAAAGTCTTGTTCTGTAGATAATAATTTGTTCGGTACCGTAACAAACTAAGTCTTAAGTTGAAAGTGGCAGCAACAAATGGCGATGGTCTTCTATGATTATGAATGAAATATCAATTAATTTTACTTCCAAATATCTCTGAATTAACTTCTTTTTAGCACTTTCCAACCTAGTTGAAAAGTGCTTATGACTTCGGTTTGTCTGCCGTCTGGCCGTCTGCCGTCTGTCCGTGCTCTAACTCCCGTAAATATGCTCGGATTGCTCTGCAATTTTTATATGTTATTGTCGCCATCTATAGCATGTTCCCTATTGCAACGGAAGTGTGTAGCACTGATAGTTTTTTTTACAGGGACACTCAAAAGAATTTCGTTACATTGCGGTCTATGGGGAAAAATCATTTGCGGGTTATTTAAATAATGTTTCACTATTGTAAACGCATTGAAATTTATATATATCACTAAGGTGCATTAGAAGAAGCTTAATATGGAATAAGGTGTGCATAGCACTTTACAGGGACAGTCAAAAGAATTCCGTTACATTACGTCTATGGAGAAAAATCGTCTGCGGTTTATTTAAATAATGTTTCACTATTCTAAACGCATTGAAATTTATATATATTACTAAGGTGCATTGCAAGAGGCTTACTACAGAATAGTGTGTGTATAGCAGTCATCGTTCATTAACAGGGACACACAAAAGAATTCTCTACTGTCTGTTAACAATAATTCCTGGAAGTGCGTTTTAAGTTACTGAACGCGATTTTAATTTTAACTCGCTTTTTGTCTATTATGTGATGTGTATAAATTCTGTAGATCCTACACAGAGCAGCACAAAAGTTCGCGAACACATTTCCGTTTACTGACAGAAACTCCAGAAGGATAATTTTAAACTGTGCTACGCGTTTCCTAACTAAACTAAAATTGAGCATCCTATGTAGTATATATACAAAACTATAGATTCTATACAGGGCTGAATAAAAGTATTCGGATATTTTTCGAATATTGTATCTGTTGGAAATTCCTGAAATTATGTTTTTAAATATGTTATGCGTTTTCCAAATTGTTTACTTAGATGTTATCTTTTAGCTTATTAAATATCTGTTGGAAATTCCTGAAATTATGTTTTTAAATATGTTATGCGTTTTCCAAATTGTTTACTTAGATGTTATCTGTTAGCTTATTAAATGGTATGTTTTGTAAAATTATTTTGGAAGCGTTGGAAAGTGCTACATAATCTATGCTTGAAGCATGATTTTTCGTTCTTTTTTTTAATTCTAAACTCTTCACAAATTTATATTGTTAATATAATGTTACAACTGTAAGAATATTAGCATTTATTAAAATATAAACAATCCTTAAAGAACATTAACATAGCTTCCGACCATTTCGCGTTTTAATTTCCACTTTTTCCGGATAGAACTATTAGTTTTATTGAATAACATAAATTCTGCGATTAAATATTACCGAGGTTACTCTTTTAAAAGATTGGTACACAAAATATGGGTAGATTGTAACATATACAATTGAATAGACATTACAAAGAGAGTTCAAAAATTTTCCCAAGATTTCTGTTTCAAAAGAAACAAAAACAACTAAATTTGGAAGTGATAATAAAATTCATTGCCTATTTGGAACAAATTATTTTTCCCTTAATTTCTTAAAGAATGTTAATTATTAAAAGAAAATGCAGAAGATAACAATAGTTTGTGTTATTGTTACTATAATTTCAACCATTAAAAATTTTGGACACAAAGCAGATTTTATAAGACTTATTTTCTTCAAGCGAGAGGACCAATTTTCGGTCCGCTTTAGCTGAAATTTCATTTGATCATTTGCTAAAATTTAGCTCCTAAATTTACTGGAGAGTTTAAATATATAATACAGGATATGGAACTTAGGCTTCTGAGCAAATTTCGCTGTATTTCGACATCTTTTTAACCGATTGTCTTTCTTTTACTTTCTTGAAGAATGTTAATTATAATCAAATGAAGATAATAACAGCAGTATGCGTTATTGCAGTTATATTTTCAAGTATTAAATATTTTGAACATAAAGGGGTTAAAATATATTTCTGACCCGTGCCAGGGCAAAAAGTATTTTTCTTAACATGTTTTGATTATTTTCTGGAAATTTACGATCTAAATTTCTTTGTTCTACGGTTGATTAAAAACTGAAGAATGTTTAACTATGTTATACAAAATCTGAAACAGAGGCTATTTAGCAAATTTTGATACAATTTGACATATTTTATTTATTTTTAAAGAGTTTACATTGGAAATGGAATACAAACCGTATATACCGACGTATAACGCGCACTTATGGCACAAGAAAAAGTATCAAAATTTACATGTGCCCATGACACGCCGGGCATAAAACTAAAAGATTAAAATTTAAGAAAAGTTGAGCAGAAGAATTAAAATATCTAAAATAATGTACACTGTACGTATTGTACGTTCTCGCTTTGTTATTTTTTCTCTCTTCTAGTTCTTCTATTTTTCCTTTCTTATATAAACAATATTATTATTTTGTAATCAAAATCTCTTTATTGTATTTTCATACTACATATATATATATATATACTGCCGTAATTTTCGGCGTATAAGCCGCGGATGAATTAAATATACCTCCAACCAGAAATTTTAAATCATAAAATATAACTTATTTCTGCCTTGATCATATTTGATTTTAGTTAAAAATGAAATTTCTGTTTTGAAACGGACTTATTTGAGCTGCGGCTTGTACGCCGGAAATTACTGTATATGAAGATTTCGTTGCAAGGAAGATGGTGCAGTTAACTTAAATATACATTTTAAACAAAAAATTGATAAAAATATTTATAAATAAAAATACACAATTTTGTTTCCTGGACCACCTTAATCATTAAAGTGAAAAATATAAATATAAAACATTAATTGAGAGTAAAAATTTTTAATTAAATGATTAATTTTTGAAAAGAAAGTTCATTGCTTACTTTCACAAGTCAACGTCTCTAAAAATACTTGAATTAAGTGCGAACAATACGTCTTCAATATGCTTATTATCATAGCTCTGAAAAAAAAATATAGGAATGAATTTTACACATGATTCTGATATTTTGTTACGTTTGTTGAGATATTCTAAAACAATTTGAATTATCTGTATTCTGATGGGTTGTAATTAGTCTTATGATAACTTTGAAGAGTTTGCTTTTAATTTAAACACAGATTTGTTATGCATATCTGGAAAAGAATGTTTATTGTATTAGTAAATTCGGACACTGTTGAAATAGAATCATTCTTCATTTGTAATCCTGTACGCTATTGTATTTGAAATATGTTTTATATTACCAGGAACAGTGGAACAATGTAGTTAGCAGAAAGGAATACCCAGTTGCGTACCAACGGAACTTTCAGGTTATAGGTGTTTAATAGTATAAATTTCAGCGAAATCAGGACGCGACAGTATATTAACCATGTAAATAGGCATAGTATTTCTTGTTTTACGATTTTTTAACATGGTAGCACTAGTAACTGTAAATCCGTAATATTTTAAGCTGTCAGTGGCTAGCGTACTTTCAGTGTAGCGGGCAAGGCCACGAACGAATAAGGCTTTTTTCTTTCTTTTTTTTTTTGGTCGTTGCTCTTTGGGGGGTAAAGTAGTATATTTCTTAGCATTATTGTCTAAGAAACGTTGCGTTTCGTGGAAATCATTATCATTCTTACATAAAACCATTAGGTACTCGCCTTTAAGAGCTATGAGAGGTTTTTCAGTATTAACATCGTAAATACTTTTTGCGAGATCAGTTCATATCTCAGTGAATTCAATATAGAATGGATTAATTTTAGATTTGGAATTGCCAGAATTTTGGTCATTAATGTATGGGGTTTCGTCCATTTGGGTTAGCATCAACATCTAAGGCGAGTTTTTGAAATTTATTACTAAGGGGAATGTATAAGTTTTCCTCGTTATTTTTGCTTTTTGTACCTTTAGGATTAGGTAAAATGTCATGACATATATTACTATTAGTTAGAGCAGTATGGGTAGTTTGTTTAAATTTAGTAAAACAAAATAAAGAAAAATAGGTTGATTGCATTAAATTATCATAATTAGTTGGCTCTCTAAGCAAAGAAAAAGACTGTTGGCAAGTTCTGCTTACCTTTTTTTGATGAGCTACGGTATTCGTGTATCCTTCTTTGGTACGAAGAGACACTAAAAAGTCATCGCAATATTTGAAGAACTCAGTAAATAGTTGTTTAGTTGATTCGTCGAAATTTGTAAAATTAGCAAGAAATTGTTGGCAAACATCCGGTTCAATAGTTCAATTAACGATTATATTAAGTTTATCATCCATAACTTGACAGTCGCCCATCAACGGCATGCCAAACAAATGCTTCTTACAACTCGAAAAAATGCGCACAACACTCTATTCAATACAAACCGAAGTTACACACCATTTTTTTTCGAAAAAACGATGAAAAAATTGACGTACTATGTAATAGGAGACTGGTGACTGGGAAATTTTAGATATAGTTTTCCTTTTAGTTTATTATGGTATTAATTTTATATTTATACAATAATTTTGCTATTAGGGTTAGTAATATGCAGATTGTTTTGCTAATAAATTTATTCAAAAAATTTACCAATAATATGAATTCTAATTTGAAATATTAACCAAATATAAAAATCCAGGTATTCGAACACAGTGAATGTGTTTTCTTATTCTTAATTATTTTACTGATTGCTCATTTTGTTAGTTTTGTTTTTGTATTGTTGTATGATATAAATTATTGTTATATATAAAAAGTCCCTGTCACATTTAATTCTGGTGAATATAGTGTAAATGTAAAGTAACCGTACGTTGTAATATATTTATTGGATTTATTCCTATATCTACATATTGGTTAGGAATAATGACTAAAAATGTTCTAATATCTAAAACTTTACAAGCACTTTGCAGACGTATCCAGGATAATATTGCACGACAATTGCTGAGATGCTACTGGTGACTATTTTTAATTCTATCTCGCAAAACTATCCCAAAACTAAAAGTTTTCATATACATTTTGACAAAACGTGCAAAACTAAATGTGCTACAATTTTCTTTTAAAGAAATTGTGGTGCGAGTAGAATAATAAAAAAAAGCCAGTAACAGCATTGCAATTGTAACACATTGACAGCCAAATGAAAAAAAATAGTTTCTGATTGTTTTGTAAAATTACAAAACTATAGTATGTATTGTGAATACGCTCACTACCGGGTTAAAATTAACGTAATTTTATTTTATTGAAAAATTCTGAATCCATACCAGAAAATAATAATGGCAATATTTGCTTTATTTAAAGGCAGGCATTTCATGATTGCATAAAATAAAAACTCTTTTTTTTTTAAATTTCCGGTATGAACTAGTAATTTTGGTTTAAAAATGCAATGTCAAATGTGTCACCAAGCGACGCCACGTATGCGTACTCGGTAGCGAATGTGTTAAGTAACAGTTACGTAGTAAAAGATCGTTTGATGAATACAGGTTGCTAAGTTTACATAAAATCTGAATTGCAGCATATAAAATCGAAAACAAAAAAGTTTTCTAAGGAACGTGTAATTGTTAATGCATTATTGAAAAATGTACTCGTAAGTGTAACTTATCTTAAAGGGAACTGAAAAAAGCTAATTTGAAATGTTCAAGTTAGACCAACATCAAAACGAGTTCAAACAAATAAAATCAAAATTAGAGCAGCCATATAAAAGTTATGAATAAATATTCAATAAAAATGTAAATGTATAGACATATAACAATACAGAGCATAGAACATGAGCATATACATGTCTTCTGTGTTTTACTCCTTAACAGTTTTGTCTGAACGTCGCTCGGTAAAGAAGAGTTTGTTTGCTACATTACTAAAATCACTAATTTTTAAGTGTAATTCTCACTTTATTAATCCATTTGCTGCCCACCACGAGTATACTCGTGTTTGTCAGCATTCAGCATAAAAGTGTATGATAAAAAAAACTGCCTAGCCATCACTATTTTAATATATTAAATAATACTTTATTTAATGACTAAACTGGTAACTTTGCTATTAAAGTTACCAAATATTACCTTTCAGAATTTTTGGTGGGAAACGAATTTCAGTAAAAATATCGAAGACTCTGCCCACATAGTTTTGGAAGTTAACCCTTAAAGCACCAGATTCAATTTTGTGATAGTATACTGAATACCAGCTATGTTAAATTTCGTCAAAAGTACAAAAATATTCAAACATACAAAATTCATACCGGAAATTCTAATAGAATAATTTTAATTTATGCAATCACGAAAAGTCTGTGATTATATAAAACACAAATTACCACTATAACTTTCTGATATGAATTCAAATTTTTGAATTTAATAAAAGACCAAACTGGCAACCTGGACGTACGCACGTACGTCCTGGTATTTCAGATAGAGGTGTTCATGACGTACGCAGGTACGTCGTGGTGCTTAAGGGGTTAATGGGTTAACTGGCAGACATTCTTCGATTATATAAGGGAGATATTTTAGTACGGAAAAAATGGTGATATATCCCTATTTTTAGTTTATTGTGTCACAAAAGAAAAAAAAAGAAAAGAAAAGAAACTGTTAAGGGGTTAAAATCAGTTGAAAATTGGTAGTTAAGGGTATTATAATAATAATGGATTGCTAAAATAATCTTTCGTAGTTGAGTACTATAACCTATTATCAAGGAACATAGTTGAAAACATAGTTAAAAACAATTCTAAGCTGCATTCAAATTCGAAGCATAGAAAATTCTGCCAAGAATTCATTTTAGAAAGATATCTGAAACAAAAGAAAGAAATCTGAAACAAAAGAAAGAAATTTTTGAAAAACACTTAGAGTTGATTAGGTTGTTTTTTTGATTAGGTGAAAATGGAAAATGTCAAAGATCTTCTCTGATATGACATATGATATCATATTGGCAACCTGGAACAAGAGTTCTTGTTTTTATTAAACCAAACATCGTTGACTAAGAGCGTGGCTTCTATCCTACAGAAAAGGAATTTAAATCCTGTTGTCCATATTTCTTTTTAGATTGTAATATATTTTATATTAAATCCGTACATTGAAAGATATTTACTGATGCATAAACTTGAGAAATTTATCTTGGAAAACAATTTACGGAAGACTTTGAGAAGAGGGAGGGCTTCTACTGTTTTAACACATTGCGAGAGACAATTGTTATTGAATCGGGTTTTAAAACAGTAGAAGCTTCTCCATCTTCTCAAAGTGTTTCGTAAATTTATCGGATAGTTAACACTAGAACTACCACGAGCCGTCATTTTGACGGTTACCAAATGAATATATTCCGATTCGAACCAGAAATTTCTTTTTAAAATAAACTAAATGTAAAACTCACAAAAATACGTTAAATGACGTTAAGTAGTTTTAAATAAAATTTCTGGTGTGAAATAGTTTTAAAAAACTTGAGTAACATTTCCGGTAGTTCTAGTGTTAAATTTAAAAAAACTGTCATCTGTTAACACATTTGCGAACGCAATGTTTAATAAATCTGGGTTTTAAAGTGTTACCCTTCTTCTGAAAATCTTCCGTAAATTGGTTTCATAGATAGGTTTCTCAAGTTTATGCGTCGGTATGTATCTTTCAATGTACGGATTTAACCCTTTATATACCGAATTATTAATCAACAAATTGTTCAATCTCAATAATTATCTTCCTTGATGTCTGAAGGTCTATTAGATAATTTATATTATAATAATATGAAATTTATATAAGGTTTTTCATTAAAACTGATTTAATAATGCGGTAGTAATAGCTCTTTTTGGGAAATATTTACAAGAATAATTAGAGTAATTAACAGAAAATGCTGTTAAGGAAATATCACAATTCTTTATCGGAACAATGTAAATAAATGTATTGTGATCCTATCATTAAATAGAAAGGTTTTTATAGTTGCAAACTTTTCATATAACAATTTTTAAAAAGAGATGATCTTCACTTATGTAAAAGGTTGGGGAAAAATACCACTTTATAAAATATTTAGCTTTCACTGTTTTGCTGTGTTTTCTAAATGTGATACAGAAAAGTATTTTGTATAAAAAAAACCTTATTATCATTATTAAACAGATTAAAGAAATTTTATACAAAGTTTTCTCTGATGGTACTTAAAAGTACCGTCAGTAGATAAAGGGTTAATATAAAGTGCCTTATAATCTAAAAAAATGGACAACATGATAGAAATGTATTTTCTGTAAGGTAGAAGCCATATAGTCTAAAGTCAATGATGTTTGGTTACATAAACACAGAGAATTCTCGTTCCTGACGGCAATGTGTTAAAACCCAGACTTCATACAAAACTGTCGGGCGCTAATGCCTTATATTTATGACTTTGGCAGACGGTCATTTTGAGGTAATATAGTCTATCGTTTAGCTCAATCTATGTCCATCTACTTTTTGTTTTATTAAATGATGTTAAATAATTGTTAAAAGTTCAATGTAATAATTTCAAAGATTTTGTGGTACAGTTTCTAAGCTATCTAATAACGCCTCAGTAATATTGTGCATAAGCTTATAAAAAAAATACTTGAGAATTATGAAAATGAAATATGAAACTGTATTCTCCACAAAAACTTTATAATTATTCCCAAATATACTAGAATAATATATTCAATAAAACAGATAATTTTTTAAACACTTTCATAAATTTCCTTGAATTTCTGAAGCACTAATATCGCTAATATCACTAATTGTGTTCAGAAATTTAAAGATAAATTTAGACTTTCTTTTACGGCAATATATACGTGATGTTATTTTGCTTTGGAAACGTTCTCAAAAGATTTATAATAACTAAAAAAAGAAGTACGTCTTTTGGAATTCTGCAACCAAATATTTATTCAGAAATTACACAACATTCTTTTTTGTTTCAAATGATATATTAAGAATTAGCAACTAAAAATATTTTTCTAGTGAAATGAAAATACGTGCTCTTTTGTTTACAGTCATAAATTCAACTGTCTATACAGTTTGGAAAATATTACATTTAAATACTGTTTTCTAAAATATGCATTTAAGTGTTATAGTATGTGACTTCTAATATATCCTTCTTCGTAAAAAGAAAGAAAAAAAATAAAATCATTTTCCCCAGTTATATCAATATAATAAACATGTATACGAAACAAATGTGACATACGAACATAACATACCAAACAAATGTGTTTTATAAAACGTTGCGCTGTACTGTTGTTATTTTCGGGGAGGGGATACATACAAAATGTTGGTAATATGTATTTACAAGATAAGAATTTCGGTAGTATCTAATAAAGTCTTGCACGGACCAGAATGTGCCCTACCCGATCCCTAAATTTCTGCTTAAAATCAATCCGAAACCCTACTCGAGTACCATAAACGTCAACACAAATCCGATCCGAACCGCTAATATTCAAACCCGAAACCGAAGTGAAAAAAATAATGTAATATAATTATGGAAAATTGTCTACAATTATAACTCTAATATCAGTTTTTTTGATTTTTTTTTTGTATAAAAATAAATACATACACACTTATTAATATTCTATAACTGATTCTATATCCTTTAGCTGATTAATATATAGTTTGTTTTTTTTTTTAAACAATCAGGAATTTTTTTTCGAAAATTGTGTCAACACAAACCGTACCCGAAAGAGTCAAAACCCTAACCCGAAATATTTTAAATCACTCCGACTCGCAACAACAAAAATCAGCGTCAACCTGAGCCGACCGGGTTTCGATAAAATTGGGTTACCCGACCGATCCAGGTGAGATTAAACATTTTTGTACATGAAAATACAGTTTATTAAGTCATTATTTATTAATAGATTTAGCGTCATAAGATGCTTATTAAATCAAAAATACAGAATGTTTCACTTCAACTGAACCCATACATTAACATATAACTTTCGTAAAACGAAAATAATCTCGAAAGCTTTATAATAAATTAAAATAAATAAAACAGCTGCATGTTCAGCAATTCTACCACCAAACATATATTCTTAAATTTCCCAATCTTATATTTGTCTCAAGTAGTATATCAATCGTATTTTATCTGCGTTAGAGGGTGACATCATCTGTGTCGAAAAACAAAACATGGGATAAAGAAAAATAAATTGAGCATTTGAATTTAAATTTTGCTTTTTAATCATAATTATAAAATAAACCCGCACAGCAACTACGTCCCACTTTATCTATATTGAACATTTTTTTATAATCATTGTTGCGGTATTTTATTTTTGTGGCAACACGCATTTGAGGAAAACCTTTCATTTCCTTTATGAAAACAATGCCGATTTAATTTTTAATTAACTGCAATTTTTAATCAAAATGCATGTTTTAACGAAATGTGAGTATAGTATGTCAGAAGCCGCTTCAAAATCCTTTCAAAGGGTATCCCATTTATCGTTCTGCGTTTTTTATTAGGAAAAGGGATTTTGACAACAGAAATAATATATAGGATGGTTTGTGATAAATTTACTTCTACTGTGTTCGGCAGTTAAAATAGATATCTGGTTTCTATAACAGCGAAATAAATGCGACTAAATTTTGCTTTTAAAATAGTCTCAAAAGAATTATCGTAGCTGGAAAAATAGTTTATGGAATCCTGGCAACTAAATTTTTTTCTTCTCTTTCTTTCAAGTAATAAATGTAGATTGAGTAAAAAAAAATATTTTGCTACTGAAATAGAAAGTACGTGTTCTTCTGTTTGTAACCATAAATTCAATTCACTGCATTTTTCTGTTTAGAAAATAAATTCAGTCAAATTCTTTCAGTAAACAAAGATATTTACTTGGTACAGAATAGAGTTAGTAATATTTTATTACTAAGAAAAATAGTCGAGTATATTTCCTTTAAATAAAAGAAATATTAGTGCCCTTAGTGTGTTTAAATGGTTTTCATGTTTAAAAAATATATAGCTTAAAATTATATCCTATAGGTTAATATAGTCACAATATTAATTCTTAAATGCATGATTTTTTTTTTAGAATTGAGTTTTTTTATACTTATATTAATCCATCGCGACGAGCGTCCTTTACTGAAATTTTAATCTTTTACCACCGGTTTTTCAAAACAGAAATTTTCGCTTAAGTGAATCGCAGAAATGCTAGGATTAAATAAAGCAAAGCTTAGAACAAAAAATAACTGGCGGGAATAATCGAGGATTATGAGCATCTTACACTCTCAGAAATAAAACACTCAATTTTGACGATTCCGCAATCCTCAGGCCTCATTTCGTTATTTTTGACAATCATTTCGTCACAGAGTCACGTGGTTTTTGACGAAACGCGAATCCTCAAATATCTTGACGAAACTGTTTCCTCGCTGTCAAAAATAAAACTCTTACTTTTGACGATTCCGCAATTCTTGAACTATATTTCGTCATTTTTGACAATTATTTCGTCTCAAAATTAAGTGATTTTTAATGAAATGGAAAATCTCAAATATTTGACAAAAATGTTTCCCCATTCCCGGCCAGATTATTTTTGTTACAAAATCGTTCAAAAAAAAAAAAAAAAAAAAAAAAATTACACGAAAGTAGTAAATTTACAATATACTAATGAAAACAGAAACAAAAATATTTCATCCTTGGGGGCTGCTATAACAGGAATGTACCAAATTTCTACTTTATTTTTTATATCTGATAATTTGCGTCTGTCCTTTTTGTAACGATTTTATACATTTCTATTGCCTATTCAAAGATAAATTTTTCTGAAGTTACAGAATTTCGTTAAAAACGCTTAAAAAATTCTTCTAAAGTTACAGAATTTCGTTAAAATAGTAAAATGCGAACATCATTTGGTCCATTTTCGACCGAAAACATCAACATTTTCCCAATGGTTTAAAAAAAAAAATCACAATTTTAGGAGCTCGTTTTATTTAAGAAATATATTCATATAACAATCAAATTTAAAATATGTATAACTGACCCACCTCTATAAACAGTAATCTTATCCGCTAAAATTGATGAACTCGCCTCCAAAATATGCACTTCAAAATTAATTATTTCTGATCAACAAATTAATTAGACACTTTAATCATTCATTGAACAAATGAAATTTCTCTAATAAATTATATTAATCAAGCCATTTTCTAATTATTTATTAACCATAGAAAAACCATAATAATAATCTAGCCTTATTAATTAAAACATGCAGAAAGTATAACAGCACCGATAAAAATACAATCTGCTTTCTAAAAATATAAACACACATCAACATCCCATAAATACATTTAAAATAAAAAAATTCTGAAGTCCCGGTAGCGAAGTGGTTAGAACACTTAGCTGCCAAGCTAAACATCGCGTGTTCGAATCCGATCGAATCCCAAGTGATCTCATTTTTGCCCTAGTCAATAATGATGCTTCTAAAAACTCCGATAGATGGCAGCACCAACCTTTTTTGGAACTTTCGTCAAAGAAACAATTTGAGGAAACTGATTTCTTCGTAATTTTGAGGATGTAAATTTACTCGATTTGACGAAATGTTTACTCGGAGCATTTCGCAGGAAACCGTTTCGTCAAAAACGAAGAAAATTTCTTGAAATTTGAGTATTCATTTTTGAGAGTGTATGCGTCACGTATACGTGTCGCTCGTCTCCAAGGGGTTAAAGATTTGATACCAGAAATTTTAAGATATATTTTAAGCTTTTCTTAGTAGCGCATTTTACAAGACTTTTAAAGGATTAATATTTCTATATAAATATAGTGGTAGCGAAGAATTTGATTTATTTATTAAAAGTTAAATAAAAAGTGATGCAAATTTGCATCACTATGCATTTAAGGGTTAAGGGATACGACAATTCCTGAATGATAATCTTTGCTTTATTTAATACCAAAAATTCTTTGGCGAAAATTACTTTTTGGAAATAGTGGCATTGAAATTAGGAATCGTTCAAACCCTGCAATGGTGTTAAGATTGTTATATAACTGAATGGGTATAACATCATTTGAATGAAAACCAATATCACCTGCTCAATTCAATTACTAACCATTTTTAAGATATGGAAATTTGGCATGATTTACTTACAAAAGTCGCAAGGTTAACATCAGTAGATAACAATACTACCAAGCTGGCATTTATTATTAATATTCGTATTTTTAATTTGCTATTTAATTTGGCCCGTATTTTGTGTATTAGCTATTTCAATTTTTTATTACATTTGAAGGTGCCTTAAAATTTGAAAGCTATGAGTATTTATTTATGGTAAAGGTGCCACTCAGCCCATTGGTTGGCAGGGTACCAAAAAATGAGAAGCTTGGACCGATGTTTAGGAGTTCGAAATTAGCGCAGTCTGGGCGAGGGGGGTGGGGGGGTCACTGTGCAACGTTTTCAGGGCAGGGTTGCCAGTTTGGCCTTTTTAAAATTCAGAATTTCCAAATTCATACCGGAAATTTCGAAAGAAGAATTTTTATGTTAAAACGTTAGAAAATGTCTCTCATTAAATAAAACAAAATTTACACCTATTAATTTCTGGTGTGAATTCAAAATTTTGAGTTAGAATAAAGGTCAACTTGGCAACTCTGTTTCAGGGTTTCGTTGTACGAAAACCATGTAAACAAAAATCCCTTCGTCTATTACTTATGGAAAAATGATAGACCACAATATGTTTAGCTACAAATTTTTATTACATGAAATATCTTGATGAATTATAAATTTGTATAACATTTAAAATACTCTAACTGAATTATTCGCAAAAGGTCTTGCTTAACAAATGAATATTTATATTACATTTTTATAATGAAATATTCTATGCGTGTTGTTCCTTCTTATCGTTCGCCAATAGCTAATTCCTGAATCATTAGCGTAAGAGATTGTGACATACTGTTCTCTTGAAAAACGGTCATGACACAGATCAAACAAAAGCACAACAATTCATTTATAGCAGTAATGAAGTAGTTATCATGAAGAAGGGAGAGGGGAAAATCCTTTCCCAAAAATTATTACTAAATTACACACACTTAAATCGGATCCAGATAACCTCACAGTTCGTTCTGTAGGAACCTAAGAAAGTCATTTTAACAAGTAATATCACTATAAAATGGAATCCTGTTGATTCCAATAGCTCTTTATTCGTAGTAGGAAACTCAACGTCTTACAAAAATGGTGAAATCTCACACCCGTATCCTCCATTAAAACTGCTAGTCAACACGGGATTCAATTGCAGAAGGGAACTCTGAAACCAATTCTCGAGATGTGTTCTAAATATGGAACTCAAGTACCCGAAGGCAAGATGCGTTCAAATCGATGGAACATCGATTGCAATCCATCTCCTACCGCACTATATAAAGCTCCTACACAACCACAATTACCTAATTAACGTTTCATTACAAAAACAACCATAACAATTAGACTCCCAGAGATTCATGCATACTTTGTGAAGCTTAAAGAAATAACAGCACAGGTCTTATTAACGCAAAAATGTTAGAATTTAGAACACCGTGATCGCACGCAAAATCTCAAAACTCATTCGATCACTAGAATACAGGCACCCTGCTAAAAGGTATAGTTACAATTGCAAAAATGTTTGGAATGTCTTTCTTCGTTATAACAAAACCCATCTACTACAAAATATTTATTTTTTTAAATACTACGAAATTTAATTTTTCATACTGTACCTGTGTTCGGTAGGATATGTTTAATAAACGTTATCTATGTTCTAATAAGTAAAATAGTAAAATAAAAAATATTACGACTAAAATTTACGGAGTGATAGTTTGAAATCATAAATTTCCAACGCTTTCTGGCACTAAAATCTCGTTTGTACGTTTTCAAACTAACTATTAAACACCACCACCATTATTTTCAAAGTTAATTTAAATATCAGACATCCAATCATGCCATGTATTCAGCATGATTTGCGTATGTTTTAGCACTGGTATAAAATCATTAAAATGTACAAAAGAAAATGTTCTCTATTTTTATTGAAATTTCTTCTCATGAATGTATTCAAAACTAAAGCATCGATATTCATATTTTAGCGTCAGCGAAATTTTTAACTCAGTGGTGAGGTTAGCAATAATCCACGATACTTCGTTGAAGTTGTCGAAATTTAAACTTTAAAAATAATGAGATGACAGTGTGCTGATTTTATAAGTTTAGTATCAGGAGTTTCGAATTTTATTTTTAAAGAAATCAATCACTTTGATAATATCTTTCGTTTGGTATTTATTATTATATTAAATCAATAGATTGATTTTAAAAAGATGTATTTAAGTCTAATGAATTAAGTCTTTTCCAAAGTAATGTTTAGTTTATCTAAAACTGCTCCGTTACACAACGCAAAAAACATACGAAAAGAAAAGTGGTTTAAAGTTAAAGAGTTTAGGTGTTTTAAAAGTTGATAATTTTTAATTTAGTTATTTTTTTCTTTTAGATTTAGAGTAGTTTTACAGTCAAAGATAATCTCAATTTCATGAAAGCCGTACAGGGGAAAATCCTTTATCAAAAATTATTACTAAATTCAATTCGCTTAATTTGGATCCAGATGACATCACAGTTCGTTCTGCACGAACCTAAGAAATTCACTTTGATAAGTGATATCACTATAAAATGGAACCCCGTGGATTACAATAACTCTTTACTCGTAGTAAGAAACTCAACGTCTTACCAAAATGGGGAAGTATCACGCCCATAGTCTCTATCGAAACTGCTAGTCGACATGTGACTTAGAGTCCTTTTTAGATTTACAAGAGTCAAGATACATGGTTGATCAAAATGTATACAAAAATATTTTCAAAATCAACGATATAATATTCTGCCTTAAAGAGCATGTTTCAAATGATTTATCTTAAAAATTCTCATTGTTGTAATTGGGAATTCATTTTCTCTTGCATCATCCAAACCCTTTTCTACTATTTTGATCTTTAAAAACTATCGATGCAGAAAGAAGAAAAACAATTATTAGCGCTAACAATGTAGATGTTCACAGTGAACAATTTTACACTAGAATTCCTTCCTACGATAAATTAGTAAAAGTAATCGCGTGGATATACAGATTTTACAAAAATTTTAAGAAAGCTAAGGAGAGAGAATTTAAAATTTTAACTGTAGAAGAGCAGAATGAAGCTGAAAATGTATTATTGAAATTAGTTCAAAAATCGGTTACTGGTCCCCAAGATAAACGTTTAAAAGCATTTCAGACCATGACAGATTCGGCTGGAGTTCTGCGGCTGAAATCACGCATACATTTGAGAGAGGATCTTATGAATTTCAGATTTCCTATTATCCTTCCACATGACCATCACGTAGTTGAAAAATTAATTAGATCTAGACACTTGAAACTAGGACATGCCGGGGTACAAATTATGATGTCTAATTTAAGGAAAGATTTTTGGATCTTAAAATTCCGAAAAACTATCAAAAAAATTATTAGAAACTGTGTACGTTGTAAAAGATTTGATTCAAGACCTATTATTGAAGCACCTCTTCCGGAAGATCGTATAAAAGACGCTGCAATATTCGAGGTTGTAGGAACTGACTACGCCAGTCTTTTACTTCTTCGAGGTGGTCAGAAAGCTTGGATAGTCATTTTTACATGTGCTGTCTACAGAGCAGTACATTTAGAGGTAGCCACATCCTTATCGACTGACAACTTTTTGCAAGCTTTTAGAAGATTTATAGCACGAAGAGGTAGACCTGCGATAGTATATTCTGACAACGAAAAAAAATTTACGGGTGTTGAAAATTTGCTTAAGCAAATTGATTGGGATGTTGTTTCTCAGTACAGCACAGCTCAGAAGATGACTTGGAAATTTAACCCTCCATCTGCGCCGTGGCGGGGTGGATGGTGGGAACGTTTGATAGGCGTAATAAAAGGGATCCTTCGAAAAGTCTTAGGACGAAGCTCTTTGGACTTGGAAGAAATGCCAACTGTTATTTGCGATACAGAAAATATTGTTAATCAGCGGCCTTTGACTTATGTTTCAGAGGAAATCGATGATTTAATACTACTTACTCTTTCTATGTTTTTACGAGACAGTAGAGAATCAGGTATTCCTGATCTTGACATTTTGGATTCATTGTCTATTAATAAGAGACATGCCTATAGACAGCTATTAAAACAAGATTTGCGAAAAAGATTCCGCACTCAATATTTGGGATGTTTAAAACAATCCTCGAAATTTAACAAAAATCAGAGACCTGTCAAGATTGGTGATGTAGTTCTTGTGACTAGTGAGAATGTTAAAAACTTGAATGACCACTTGCCAAAGTTATTGAACTTTACCCTTCAAAAGATGGAAATGTTAGATTAGTAAAAGTAAAGATGAAAGTTGGCGAATTTCTACGTCCTGTTCTCAGATTGATTCCTCTAGAAGTAACACATGAAAGAGGTACTGAACTCCATTCTAAAGTTCAGTCGAATGATAAAGAATGTCCTTTAGATCCTGCTCCTACCAAACCGACGTTAAAATTGACTGGTAAAAACTGTTATTTAGACCCTGCTACGAGTAAGCCGATGATCCAATATTCTGTTAAAGACTGCTTTTTAGATACTGAATCTACTGAACCTATTTTCCATAAAGGTGCTAGTAGTCCTCCTAGAGGTTCGGTCAGTGACAGTACATCGGACGTTTCGGTTCGTCGTTCCAGATATGGGCGTATCATAAAACGTCGAACTCAGTGGAAGATTTGAGTTTCAGACCCTGAAACTCAAAGGTGGGAGGATGTTGTAATTGGGAATTCATTTCCTCTTACATCATTCAAACCCCTTTCTCAAGATCAAAAGGGGAAAGATCAAAATACAATTATTTACACCTACGCAGTGTAGAAGTAAAGATGTACTTTGATTTGCTGAAAAGAGACAATGAAACTGTGGCGCATGCACGCAACATTGTTTTTTTTCCGTAACTGTTTTAGAATATTTTTATTAGAACTTTAAGTTTAGTTTAGTTTGTGATTATGATTATTTGAGTTCGTGTCGCTCAATTCAAAAGCTGTAAATAATAGTATTTTTTTTTTCGTCTTGTGAAGTATTATTAAATCGGGATGTATAATAATCTCTGCAATTTTATTTGTGTCAAGAGTGATTTCATGCGGAATAAAAGTTTCGTTTGCTGAAACATAATGAGTCATGAAGATCCGGAGTCCCGATGTCCCGATTGGAATTTAGAGGTAAGAAAATTTATATCTTACCAATTTTATTTAGAAATCAATTAGATTAAAATTGATTATTTACATGTTGTCAACTTTGACTAAATTAGTAATATAGGCAGTCGGAGTTGTCACACTCATATAGATCATTTAATTACATGTTTTTGACAACTAGGTTCTGTTGGTGCCTTTCCTTTGTGAAGGAGTGTGAATACTCAGTGCGTGTGAATATTGTTAAACCAGTGGGTAAGTGTGATCGAAGATCGCACAAAGGGTTTCGTTTATTATTCCTTTCAAAACACTTTATCCTTTCTTTAATAAATCCAAATAAATTTCATTAAAAAAAATCATGTTTTTTATAAAGTAAAAAATTACCGGTCTACTTTTCTCGTTTATTCGAATATTTGAACCAGCCCGATTTCGGGAGAAGCCCGCTATTATACTTTGTCATAATAATATCTGTCATGTAGACTAAATGCGATATTTAAAAAAAATCAATTTCATAACTCAACATGTTGTATAGAGACTTTCAAAACGTTAAAATATGCCAATATTTCCATAATCGGGTTTTTATCATGAATCAATACGCTCTTCAAACTCATCTATTTACTATTCTCTATTACTCATATTGATACTCTCTTTGTATTATTGTCAAACATTTGAAAAATCCGTTAAACTTCCAATAGGAATTTTCTTTTTAATTCTCCTAATGACGTCCTATTAAGCTGTTTTCTGTATTTACTCACACTCATACTCCTTGTATTATTGAGAAATGTTTGAAATTTTCCGTTTTTTTACCAATAGGACGTACTATTCATCTTTTGTTTGCAATTGGTGATACTTTTAATTTCATTTTCATTTTTCACGTGGAAATCTTTCAATAGAAAATTAATTACTGTAGAAAGAATTTTATTGGGGATTTTTAATTGTTTTCAACTGCATAACAAAAAATTTTTAAATTTAATAGGAGAAGGTTGTTAGATTTTTGGTTTTTTATCTCTTTTACGATTTGTTCAAATTTTACGATTTTGAGCTTCATAGTAGGTATTCAGCTATAAGTACACAAAATTTCATGCTTGTAAGTTATATAGTTACTGAGAACTGGCTCTGTGATAAACAAACAACGAAGCGGGAGTAATATTGTTTCGTGAGATGAACGAAACCCTAAAAATAACGTTAAAGCGGTTCTATGTGCATTGCACATTTTTTTAACGGATGTCTAATTTTCGGGAATGACGGTGCTTTGCGTCGATACGAAATTTAATCTATGATTGTAACTCACTGAAGCTAATTAAAAAAAAGATTTGCACTTGTAAAAGTGCTTAAGTGCATCTATACAGGTAAAGATTTAACTTCGTGTAGTTAAATTTAGTGAAGTATCGTTTGAATTTACTTGCAATAAAATTGGAATAATGTTAGTTTAAAATCCCAAGCTTATTTTTAATTATAATAAATACAGTAATACCTGTGAAAGAGCAATCGATAGGGACCAGAAAAAACATCTGTTGCAGGCATGTTTCCGGATTAGCACGGTAGATTTGTATGGCATTCTTTTTCGACAGACTTCCAAGGTGTTTTTCCGTTTTAAACAAAATTCAGTATATTGTCGTTTTTATCGGAGAAAGAAAAAATAATTACATTTTTAAAGCAAAAAAATATTTTTAAATTCAACAATTCTCTAACTACTTTAATCCTTTAGTGGTGTTGTGATGGCATCGAAACCCCGCGTATTTTCCGCTATTATCTTAATCGTGATGTCATATTAGGAAGAGGAAAATTTCCACTGCCACAAAAATTTCACGACTGAGGTTTTAAAACAGATTACTAAAATAATTAAGTTCAATTGATAACATTCTCTTTTGTTTTATTTTTCTAATTTCGAAATTTTCTTTGACAGTGCACTTGTCAATTTCGACATTCTGTTTTATTAAATTGTACATATAAACTAAATGACAATATATGTATGAAGAATGTATATTGTAAACAATTGTTATCTGAAGCGGTTAGAATGACTGTGGAGTAAGTCAATATTTAGTAATTTGAGAAATAAAGGGTTTTATGAAACTTGTCGTATTGCCGTGGCATTAACCCCTTGGGGACGAGTGACACGTATACGTGACGCATAAGATGGTCAGAATCGTCGATTATTCCCACCAGTTATTTGTTATTGTAAGCTTTGCCTTATTAAATCTTAGCATTTCTGCGATTCAATTAGGCGAAAATTTCTGTTTTGAGAAACCGGTGGTAAAAGATTAAAAATTCTGTAAAAGACGCTCGTCGCGAAGGGGTTAAGTGGTCCAACTTGTTTTGCCTTCTAGTGACTCCCTAAGTGAACTATGACTTATTTGACTGTCACACTGAACAGAAATTATTATACGTTCAGTAAAAATATGGTTATCTAATTTTTTTAAATTTTTGACTTACTGCACTGTTATTATAACCTCCTCATATGTTGAACGACAAATGAATACAAAGTTTGAAATCTGGACAAAATTGATAAATTACCGAATTGTTACAAGAATGCAAATCCTTAGAAGAGAAAAATTGTCAGGATACATAGTTATTGTAAACACTATATGATGCATGAGATATTTCAGCAAAATACTTGCATAGAAATTGTAAAATTTTAATTTATCCAAAAGACTAACATGGAAAATTAATCTAATTTAGTATTTTTAAATGAATTATGTAGTGAAACTGATTAAGCCTGTAACGGATAAAGCACTTCAATTGCTGAAATATTGAAATAAATGATTGACACCGGAAATTATGAACAGATTTATTTGAATATAAATAAAAAGCGATATTTTACATACATAATAAATGGAAAACATTTTTATTAAAATTCTGCTGTCATTGTTGAATTTCGTAATTAAAGTTTTGTGGTTTCATAGGGAAACCAATGTCCGTTAAAGAGTTAATAAACTAACACATCAGCATTATTTCAGATTAAATAAAATAGTTACGAATGTATATTTCAAGCAATGGTATTCAAAGAATTCCTTCGCATCGATACTCATAACGTAGTACCAGCAAAATTTTTATCGGAGTTCCAAGGCAATCAATATTAAAAGATTTGAATCTTTTATTTATATAAGCAATAAATTTCTATACTGGATGTGCTTCATTATGTTGCCATTTAAAATAATAAATGATTTGATAATTTTGTGAGAATAAATGCGTTCGGAAATTACTTGAAATAACTTTAATCGCTAAGAATATGTTTGTACAAGTGGATCTTGAGTAAATTATCTTAAGAAGAGATTTTCTTTTAAATATCACGTTGCCACTGAAAAGTAATCTTGAAACAGGTTAAAATTTTGAAATTTCCAGGTACATTGTTATCATGTACTGCAATGCGGCTCCTCAAGTTTGGCACATAATTGAAAAAAATATATATAAATCTGTAGAGATTTATAAATTTTGCAAAACGCAGTTTTCATATGACCTAGCGATTGGTTTTCAGATCTGATACATTAAAAATAAACGTATTCCTCCCCTCCCCTAGTATAACCCTGGTAAGATAAACTGACGTAGAATATTGCACGTGTGGTCTATAGTGTTTCATCTCGCCTTCCTCCTCTATTACCTAATAGATATTACCACGGAGTTAATATCTAGTTAATAACATAAATATTAACTTATAACGTGGTTAAAATTAATATTTCTGTATTAGTAATAATTAATATATAATCGTAGGTTATTATAATATATAGACATATTACTTCAAAAACCGAAGTGCTGCCCTCGAGCTTATTTCTTTGCCAATTTGCCAGTAACATTAAGAATTATGGAGCATCTAACTCAGTATTGTTTGAGAATGGAAGGTAGTTGTTTCCAAACACTTCTTGTGATTTCATCCCATTACTCAAAAAAAGTAAGTTTCTGGTAAATACTCATACATTCAATTCACTGTTTTTAAAGTTATGGACGAAAATTAACATATACTTGTTTATTGAAAAGAAATATTTCTCTTATTGGAATGTACTATCAACCTTTAAAGCTACAAATCGTCTTTATTCTTCGCCCAGTATACATTTTTTTAATTACTCTTAAAACAACTTAATCGTTTTGTTTGTAAGTTGTAGTGCTTTGAATTACATTTTACCTGCAGGATATATATACAGTGGTGGCCAAAAGTGTGGACATTTTTTGAAAGTTTCATGTTTTTCAACTTTGTGTGCATGTAGAAATATATTAATTTTCACTTAAATACAAACGTTTATATATCCAATTGAAGGTAATTTAATGTAGAATTTAATAATAAAAAGAGTATTACAATATCTGTATTACAAAAAAAGTTATGCAACTAATAGTAAGATCTATCTTAGATTTGCATTTTTTTAAAGTGATACTTATACAATCAATACTTAGTAGGATAACCCTTATTTTTTAAGACAGCTTCACAGCGTCTTTTCATCGAGTGAACGAGTGTTTGGAGTTCATATTTCGTAATCACATGGTGCCAAGAATCAATTATAGCTTCAATAAGTTGTCTTTTATTGGATGGACATTTTTTTCGTACAAGAATTTTCAAACGTCGCCACAAATTTTCAATTGGATTGAGATCAGGGCTGTTTCCTGGCCATGGTAATATATCTATGCCTTTATTTTGAAACCATGCTTTGCATACTTTTGCTGTGTGGCATGGTGCTGAATCCTGCTGAAAAATAAATGGTGCGTTGCTGGGGAAGAGATCCCTGATGGAAGGTATCAATTTTGGTTCCAGGACAGTTTCGATGTATTGGCATTCAGGATGCCATCAATTACTTGAATTCGGCTCACACCATCTGCAGACATACTTGCCCAAATCATGACATTTGTTGGGTTTTTTGTAGTTGTTTCAATGCAATCAGGATGAAGTGCTTCTCCCACTCTACGTCTCACGTATTTTCTACCATCACTACCAAAGAGTGATATTTTACTCTCATCGCTCCAGATTACTTGCTTCCATTGATTTTCTGAACATTTGATGTGTTATTTTGCCCACTTAACTCGTTTTTCGCGTTGCTTTTGATTTAAATATGGTTTTTGCCTTGGAATTCTTGCTTGTAGTCCAAATCCTGATAACATTCTTCTTTTTGTTCTTGAACTTACTGCAATCCCCGCTGAATTCATTTCACATCTAATGGCATCTGATAAAAATTTTCTATCTTGAAGGCATAGCTGTTTACTTTTGTTATCGGCAGTAGCACCTGTGCATTTTGTTCCGCCTGATTTGGCCTTATTTTCCACTGATTTCGTTTTTTCATAACGTAAACAGAACTTTCGTACACCAGAACAAGTCACTGAAACACCAACTTGTCTTGTAATTTCAGCATAAGAGAGGCCATTTTCTCTCAATATGACAATTCGGCTTCTTTTTGTACTCCTTTTTGTACTTCTTTTTGTCATTTTTGTTCTTTTTTTTGTCCAATTTGTTCTTCTTGTTGATGACATTGTTTAAAATTAGTTTAATTAAAAAAAAAGACTTTAAATATTCAAAAACAGCAATACTCTATTTAATTGTACTAGTATGCGTCATTCCGCAAAATATTTCCACAACAATAACTCTTTTACCATCCAAATAATCTAAACTATAGTTACAGACATTTGATTGGTACTCAGAACAGTGTTTGTGATTGGCTAGTGTACGATTTTATTACAAAACACGTCCTTATTCAAAATGATTTGTGTTTGTTTGTTCTACTAAAATGAGCATAACTTTTTTTGTAATACAGATATTGTAATAGTGTTTTTATTATGAAATTCTACATTAAATTACCTTCAATTTGATATACAAACGTTTGTATTTAAGTGAAAATTAATATATTCTACAAGCACACAAAGTTGAAAAACATGAAACTTTCAAAAAATGTCCACACTTTTGGCCATATTTTTAGAATGAAGCTAATTAAAAAATAAACACATTTATTAGAATTTTAAACATGTATACCAACAAAAATTTGGGTAATTTCATGAGCTTGACAGATAATCTGGTTTCATTACTTTCCGACCAGAACCTTTAAACATAGTCTTATGAGCTTTCCAATCAATCTGGTTCCATTACTTTTCTATGCATTTGTTTCACTTCTTTAGACTGAAACTATTAGCCAATTTTTTTACTGTAATTTTTTTAGATCAAGCTTTACATTTTTCTCTGGGTACACCAGTTTTTTCATATGATTTCGCAACTTTTTCAGATCCTTTCACGAACTTGATTAACCAACTTCAACTAACCAATCAACCGCCTGAACCAACCAACCATACTTATTACTAACTCCTATGGTGACCCCATACTTATTACTAACTCCTAGATTGGGACCTTGACCTATACTTTACTCAGGGCTGGCCCCAAGACTAGTCATTTGCTTACGCTTTATGCATAGTGTGATCCCTTGAAGTTTTCTGCTACTTTAACAGCAGCGAATTGAATGTATGGATATCTTACACAAACTTACTTTTTTTTATTAATGGGATGGAATCACACGAAATGTTTCGAAACAACTACCTTCCATGCTCAAACAATGCTGAGTTAGACGCTCCATAATTCTTAATGTAACTGACAAATGGGCAGAGGAGTAAGCTCGAGGGCTGCACTTAGGTTTTTGCAGTAATATGTCTATGTATTGTAATAATCATAATTACCAATTTTTAGTCATTGGTAAATCGATAAAAATAGTGAAAACAAAAATACTAGATGTCTGTTATTTATGAATAACTTTTTAAAATGCTATAAAAAATTATTAAAGTAGTAGAAAAAAAACGTATTTTTAAATTATTACACTCTTTATTTTTATTTTAATTTTATTTTCTACTTTTTAGTCTTTAGAATAATTCATTGTTGCAGTTTATCAGCCGGTTAGCCTATTTTAACGTGCGTAGTATCGCGCATAATTATATATGTCGCTATTGTAAATATAAAACTATCCCATTAAAATTAATTAACTTCTAAATATATTAAAATGTTGTAATGTAGTCGGAAACACATCTGTGTACCTATTTCTCCTAATTGTAGCTTATTTGGGAGTGAAAAATCGATTACAAAATTCGATCTTTACATACACAAAGAACCTGAATAAAGTTAAATAAAATAGTGCAAAATAAATGACTTTTTTAATTTGTGGGAAAACATGCGGTAAAATAATCTCAAGTATATAGTTTATTTCTTAAAAAATGCAGAAAAATAGTCTAACAATAACTTAAGAATTAGCATAAAACGGTTTATATCAAAGGTTTATACCAAAGGTTTTTTATAAGTTGATTAAACGATTTATAAGTCAAATCTTGTTTTTTATCGTTACTGGTATAATCCAGGCATTAATATTAGTATTTTATTTTTTAATTCGAATTTTTAGAACGAATTGCTTTATTCAAATTATTTTATGCATTTTCGAAATTATCACAACGTAATGCATTTGGAAAGAATAAGAAACTCATTGTAAGAAAATTCTTTTAAAAAAAGTGGTTAATTTATCATTGCAACACAAGCGTACTGTAATAAACATATGTTGAAATTTTTTAATGTTTGAAGAAAAATGTATATAATTACTTATGAAAGTAAGAAAATAGGTGATCTTTTAACTATATTAAATTAGTTATTTGTATGAAAATAAGAATAAATAAAATGCTGGGTTATTCATATATTTGGTAAGGCGACGAAAAATATATGAGATAAAATCAGAGGAAAAAATTAGCTGATTGGCCAAGATTAGTAAATTCTTAATTTTCAAATTTTCTATTCTTCCACACTTACTTATATCTTTTATGTTATGATATACTTATATGCTTACATTGTTAAATAAATCTTTTATATTTGAATATATCATGACCAAGCAGAAGCTTCATAAAATTGCTTCTGCTTTCAAAGTGGTTGCACGCCAGATGAAGAATCACTGCGTTCGATAGTCGTGCGCATTGTTTTTTATTTTCACGGTGTTTCTGGAATTTTCAAATTTATTCAAGGTTTGTTTTAGTTTAAAAATTTATCAAACATGCTTTAAAAACTATAATATTTTTTTTTTATAAGTTGCTAAAAAGAAATTGTACGCATTTTTCTTCCCATTTACGACTAAAATTCTCTAATTTAAAATTAAAATAAATCTTAAGTGAACATTTTCATTAAAAATCTAATTTTATAAATTTCCTGAATGAGGATTTTTTTTTGTGTGTGTAATTTTAGAGATTTGATAGTTAAATAGTTAAATATTATAATTAAAAAATATAATTTAACATATTTTTATAACAATTAAATGAAATCAATAATAATAATAATAATAAATATTATCGTTATAACTAATAAAAATTTTTGTATTTCGTTTCGTGTTTATTATAAAAATTTGTAATTCAAATAATTAAACATTTTAAAATTGTAATCTTCACTAAAAATCCTATTTTAGAACATTCATGTGTGAAGCTAATTCATTATTAATTTAATAGATTTCGCCGAAAATTCTTTTACATAAAATATACAATTTGAAAATAAATTTTTAGAGAATTTGTTTCATATTTAATTAAATAATATATATATTTTAATATTTAAATTTTTTTAAGTTTAATTAAAAAAATATTCCCTTAACTGTTAATTTTCATTAAAAATCAATTTTTTTTAACATTCCTATATGAGGATAATTCTTTATTCCTTATTTGTGGCCCCATTACGTTTCTGCACCCAAAACACAAGAAATAAAATAGATTATATTTATGATACACCTTTCTTTAAACGCATAAATCCAATTTCCGAAGTTTATGTTATAAATCTTCATTAAATTACATTAATGGGATAAATACATTACACGAGAAATTCTTCGCTTTGTGTACAATGTAATATCCTATTTGTTTCTTTTTATTTTCCAAATATTTATAAATATTTAAATTACTCATATCTTTCTTCGAATGGAATTCGGTTTGGAAATTTCAAAGCAAGGAATGTATTACACAAATGAATAAAATAATTTTACATTATTATTCAAACTGTTTAAAATTGCTGTTTAGCGTGTTAGAGAATAGAACATAAGATTAAAAGAAATACCTAATTGGCAGATTTTATGCGTCAGCGTGTTTAAAATTAGAGTCATAGTATAGTAGCATATTTTAGTATTAAAAAAAATCCCATTTTTGGCTAAATTCGTTATCATTTACATTTATTTCGTTTTTAAATTCGATTGAAATGTAGTAGAATATTAACAAAAATAGATTTCTGGGAGGATAAAAAAGGAAATTTAAATTCATTTGCGTACTCTAGTTGAAAAGTTTAGGCATTTCCTGGGTTGCCTAGTTAACGTCATCTTTACGCCCTGTCTAGTCATAAGAATGAGCATAGTTATAATTGAAGATAGGAAAGCGTTCTAAACATAAAATGCTATTAAACTTTAAATAAACAATTATAGTAATTGTCAGGTTTCTCTGGTAGCTGCAAGAGTTAAAAGCTATTCTTAAGTGATTACCTTATTGTATATGTATCTATTGTGTACCGTTAGAGGCTTGCTTAAGAAAAATCTTAATCCGGAGGGGAGCGAGTTGGATATAATGAAAGAAGTATTTCCTTTGCAATGTGGTCTTCATAGATAAGAAAGATATTGCACCCATTATTTAGGAAGACAGACCCTTAGAAACAGACCAGGAGCCCCGTAGACAGAAAGGTTCTCGGGTGGATGACAAGAGAGTGAAGTTAGTTCTAACGGAGGTGCGAAGGTAGAAGGTCGTTCAGAGTTGGCACTCTGAGACACGTGTAGGTAGGAGTATCTCTCGAAAGGAAGAGATATAGCGGATGTGAGATTAATAAAATCTCGGTGCTGAGTAAATTAACGTAGCCTAACGGTACACGTAAAGCGTTTTGTGTAATTATTTTGATTTAATATTAAACCAGATAATTTACATCCGAGTTTAAGTGGTAAATATTGTTAATAAAGTGTTAGTTTAAGTTTAATTGAAAGAGTTAGGTTTTTCTTGAATATACATCACGTAACGTGTCCGATATCACGTATTCATATCGGTGGTGGCAGCATATCAAAAGATCGGATTATATTTCGCAGTCGTGTGGACGGAGAAGTGGAATCCGACAATGTTGGCAGCGACGGGATCTGAATCACCGAAGACCAGTGCCAGTTAACCGTGTTACAGAGAGTTTGTACCGGATCGCCCAGTGGAAGTGTTTGTGCCCTATCGTCGTAGACCAGTGCCAGTTAGCCGTATTACAGTCAGTTTACGCCGGATCGCCTAGCGGAAGTGTGTGTGCCCTATCATCGTAGACCAGTGCCAGCTAGCCTATCGTCATTACAGTGAAGTGAACTAGTGGTGGTGCTGTGTGTAGTGTGTTTGTGAATAGTGAAGCAAGGTACAGTGATTGTTGCCCGAGAGTGCAAGATTTACCCTGTGGAAAAGTGAGCAGAGAATTGCCCCAGCGAATAAAGTACGAGGTAAGGTGTTTTGATCATTTTACTCTACTGACATTCTCGAACCTACTGTTTTTTATTGTGTATAATTGATGGTAATTTAAGTTAATGTTGTGGTTAATTTATTATAATTTATGTGCAATATAATAATTGGACTAAATCAAATGAGATATTAACAGCCATTTTACACTATTGTTTTAAGAAAAGGATCTTACACTAATTACTAGAAGTGATTTTCTAATTGTTTTAAACGGATAAGATTAATGATTAAAATTAATGCATTGTGTTAATAGTTGGAAGGAATAATTGAAATTTCTTAAATTTAAATTATTATTAAAGTAATATTTAAATTAATTGATACTGTTTGTTTTAAATTTGAAGTATTAATAGAAATGAGGAAGGCAAATTTGTGTAGAATTTAAATTAAATTGAAATAACCTTCAAGGAAGAATTTTAGGTCCAAGAAAAAAAAAGTGCTGTGATTTACTTTTTATGCGAAAACAAATTTTGAAAATTGAAATATTTTATTGAGATTAAATTTAGGAATTTAGGTGTATTTCATGCAAATTTTTGTTAGATGGATAGTGATTGGCATCAGTGTTTTATTCAAATTGCAGCGTATCAGTATTATTGTGTAAATTGTATTTTATTATTTAATTGTATAAATTTAAAATCTGTATTACATAATAATCAAATTGAAATTATTGTTACTGTGTTATTGGAAGCAAATTGTGGGGTACCATTGTTAAAGGAAATTTATCATTTTATTATTACTTATTTGAAATATGTTAAATAGTATAATATGTGGAGGTAATTTATGAAGGTAGGATTGGAGGTAGTAGTAATTTGATATTGTGCTTAAGTATTATTGTAGGGTGGTAATAATTATCGGTAGAAGGTATGGCTTTCTTACTAAAAATAAAAAAGGTGGATCTTCAGGCGATATGTGAAGAGTTAGGGATTGAAGTCTCGGAAGATGATACCAGGTTTAAGCTTAAGAAAAAGATAGTGGAGAGCGACGAATATGAAGAGGGGGCCGTTGTGGAATTATCTAGCACTATTGTTACAGAACGGTTAGAACAAGAAGCGTTAGAACAAGAGGTTAGAACGGGAAAAGTTAGAAAGGGAGGAAAAGTTACAACGAGAAAACTTAGAAAGGGAGGAAAAGTTACAACAAGAAAACTTAGAAAGGGAGGAAAATTTAAAGTTACAACGAGAAAAGTTAGAAAGGGAGGAGAGGTTAGAACGGGAAAAGTTAGAAAGGGAGTTAGACCGTGAGAAGTTAGATAGAGAAGAAAGGGCCGAAAAATTGAGATTGGAACATGAGTTAGAGTTGGAAAGAATAAAGATTGAAAGTTCGGCAAATAACTCTAATGGGACTAGAGAATCTAATCATGAGAGTAGCCTAGAGAAATTGATTAAAAGCATTAAAACTTTGTCTATCAAGGTTCCAGAAGGGACTGAGGGATGGAATCTGTTTTTTAGCAGTTTAGAACGGGCATTCCAAACAAAAAATGTACCGGAAACCCAGCAGGCCGAAATTCTGCTAAATATGTTAGGAGATAAGGCCGATAACTTGCTAATATACACTACTAGGGAACAAATTGAGAGTTATGAGAAATTAAAGGAATTAGTTCTAAGAGAACACGAGCCGACACCGAAGGCGTGTTTGGAAAACTTTAAGAAGGCTAGAAGGAATCAAAATGAAACTCATGTATTATTTGTATCGCGTTTAATAGCAACGTGGGAAAATTATTGTAAGATTAGAGGTGCAGATACGTATGAGAAGGTTAATCAGTTAATTGTCACGGATAAGTTGTTAAATACTTTAGATGAGGAAACCGCGACGCATATTGGATTAACGCAGCAAAATAATTGGTTAGAAGTTTCTAAGATTGCTAGAGAATGTGATAATTTCTTTGATGCTAAACAAAAATCTTATGCGGTAACTTATAAGGGTTATAAAGGTAAAGAAAGGTATGTTAATAATGAAGATTCTAGAAGGGCAAAAGATGAGGGATTTAGTAGTAATTGGAGACAAAATGGGAATAATGAAGTTAGTCCATTTTTGGGTAGAAAACCGGAATATAAGAAACCTAATGATACGACGCCTATCTGTTTCAAGTGTGGTTTACGAGGCCATGTACAGCGATTTTGTACAAAAGGAAATAATGAGGGAAGTAATCAAATTAATAACCGACAAGAACCAAGGGCTAGTATCAATAATGTCTCAGTGCGAGGAATTAAAGAATTACCAAGGGGAGCGAGTATGGGAAGAATCGGAGCAAAAGGGAATTGGAGTACTAAAGTTATTGGAGAGAAGTTAAATAAACTCGAGAAAGTGGAGGTTAGTGTAAATGGGAAAATAGCAAAAGGATTAGTAGATTCTGGTTGCGAAATTAGCGTCGTTCATAAAGATTTAGTACCAGCAGAGAAACTAAGAGGGGCTGGTAGCATCTATTTACAAGGGATATTTGGTAAGGCAGTTAAATCGCCGTTAATTCAATTACCTTTAGCTATTCCAAAACGCGGTCAAACTAATGTAATTCATCAGGATGTACTTTGTGCAATAATTGATAATAGTAAGGAACAGGTAATTTTACATCCTGACGTGGATAATGAATTGTCAAGGTTAAACAACGAGAAATCATTAAGAGAATCGGTAAAAAGGGAATGTAAGGAAGATAGTAGGGATAAAGTGAAGGAAGGGGAAAGGATTGGAAATGACCGTTATGTCGTAGAAACGAGATCGGTAAATTTAAAAAGTCATGAAAAAGAAAAAGCCGAGGTGGAGAAAAGTAAGATTGATCAAGTTACGGAAAGTAGTTCAAATGTATTTCGGAAATCCCAAATGAATTGTAAGGATTTAGAGAGAGCTTGGGAATTAGCTGAAAATGAAAGAGGGTCTTACTATATTGTTAACGGGTTATTATATCATAAAGAGAAATTAGTAGATGAAACGGTAGCTCAATTAGTATTGCCTAAAATTAGAAGGGAGGAAATTCTAAAATTAGCGCATACTTCCTTATATGGAGAACATCACGCGGTTAAGAAAATGTTAGAAAGAATCAAGCATTCATTTTATTGGGAAAATATGGCAGAGGAAGCTAAAACGTTTTGCGAATCATGTGTAGAATGTCGTTTAACGAGGGAAATGAATGGAAGTGATAGGGAGAAAGAGGAAACAGGTCAACCTGCATATATAATTGAGTTAGTGGACGGAAGTAAGAAACGGGTGTATCAAAATGAAATGAGGGAATTTATGGCCATAAATAAAGCAGTCGATATTGTCTTGGATAGTGACGGTGAGTTTGAAGACTGTAGGAAAAATCTGTTGTTAGACAGAAAACAACCGGAAAATAAAGACAGGAAGGGATTTGAAATAAAAAGGTTAACAAATATTCAAGTTGGGGACATAAAATCAATCTTAAGGAAAAATAAGGAATTATTTATGGATCCTATCCAACTGGTAGAAATGGAGAAAAATTGGATTGGTCATAAACCGGAGAGGGGTAAGATAAGGCAGAAATTGTACAATGTTCTCATCACGTACAAAGAGGACTTGCACAGGCCTGATCGGACAGGCCTGATTGGCTAGAGGAAAATTTAATTAGGACATCAGAGGCAGAAGTTAGCCATTCAAGCGGGTGCATTGCGGAAAGGGATGTACCAATAAGTTAACGAGGAAGCACTGGAAGGAAAAAGTTGTACCGCCTCCAGTAATATTAGCCTAAGGACTGACATTGAAATAACATAATACTAGTGTAACTTTATTTTTTTGTGTATTTATAATTGTATTTGCATCTTGTGTTTATAACAGTGTATTAGCATATTGTGTAATTTTGTTCTGTAGTTATCACATTAGTATATGGTTCATTAGAGATGTCAGTATGTAAATTTCAGACACCTTGAAATATTTATGTAATTGTAGTAATGAATAAACCTATCAAGGAACTGTTGAACTCTTCTCAGACATTTCATAGTTTTGAGGAAAATTAGCCCCTAAAAGGCATATTTTCCGCTAAGGTGGGGGGTGTCAGGTTTCTCCGGTAGCTGCAAGAGTTATTATCTGGTAGCTGCAAGGATTATTCTTAAGGGGTTACCTTATTATATGTATCTATTGTGTACCGTTAGAGGCTTGCTTAAGAAAAATCTTAATCCGGAGGGGAGCGAGTAGGATATAATGAAAGAAGTATTTTCTTTGCAATGTGGTCTTTCATAGATAAGAAAGATATTGCACCCATTATTTAGGAAGACAGACCCTTGGAAACAGACCAGGAGCCCCGTAGACAGAAAGGTTCATGGGTGGATGACAAGAGAGTGAAGTTAGTTCTAACGGAGGTGCAAAGGTAGAAGGTCGTTCAGAGTTGGCACTCTGAGACACGTGTAGGTAGGAGTATCTCTCGAAAGGAAGAGATATAGCGGATGTGAGATTAATAAAATCTCGGTGCTGAGTGAATTAACGTAGCCTAACGGTACACGTAAAGCGTTTTCTGTAATTATTTTGATTTAATATTAAACCGGACAATTTACATCCGAGTTTAAGTGTAAATATTGTTAATAAAGTGTTAGTTTAAGTTTAATTGAAAGAGTTAGGTTTTTCTTGAATATACATCACGTAACGTGTCCGATATCACGTATTCATATCGGTGGTGGCAGCATATCAAAAGACCGGATTATATTTCGAAGTCGTGTGGACGGAGAAGTGGAATCCGACAGTAATTATAATTAAAAAGTGTGAAAAAATTAAATGTTCAGTTGCTTAAGTGTTCAAATATGTCGAGATCAAGGAGGAAAATGTCGATAGGGCACTTTTCAATGATAGCTGATAGCCATACATTTTTTTTATTGTTAGTAGTACCAGTATGGATATAAAAGTAAACAATAAAGTATAATAATTTTTTATTTTTTATTTAAAAAATGCATATGTTAGAAGTTTAAATTAAATGTATGTTTAAAAACAGAGAAGGAAAATAGAATGTTGAATAATCTTTTCCTATTGCTGATGTTCGAGACATCGTAGTCCGGCAGTTCGGCAATAATCTCATATTTAGGTAAAATGTTTTATAAAATGTTTGACCCGTTGAATAAAGGAGCAGATATTTAAATCACCGCTGATGGTGGATATCTGCAAACATTTCTGATGGCTCTTAAATTTTTATTATGAATTTTAGACAGGTTTTCCGTACTAGATTTGCATATGAAACCCCATATTGAAGAGACATGTCTTACGTCTCTAAAGAGGATAAAGAACAGTTATTAGTGTTTTATTGCGAATAGAGAGGGCAGAATTTTTAAGGATAGGTTCAAGAGATTAGAAGCCCCGGTGACCTTAACTTTGATGATAGGAATATGTTTTCTGAAGGCAAAGTCTTTTACTAAAGCAGGCATGTCAAACACGTGGCCCGTCCACTAATTATCTGTGGCCCGCGAACCTTTGGCATTTTACCTGTGTTTAATTTAGTTGTTAGAGTTATTTTAGTTTTTAGTTGGCTCAGAATGCTACAACTATATTTTTGAATAATAATATTTGTCTTATTTATTCTGTTATAAGGGGAATCTTTCTCTGCAGAATTTGGTAATTCTGAATTTAAAAAAATCCCGCTCATCTGGCAACAGTGATGTATATAGACAACTATAAATCAATTTTACATTTAGTTCAATAAAATTGTGGATACAAAAATAACCAATTTGAACGTACAAAAGCTCAGGATCTTCAGTCTGAAAATGTAAAGATTCGCAAAATTTTTACATTATTTTACTTATAATAATTATTTTTTTTTATGTCGAAGCTAATATTTTATTTTACTACTCTCTTCGATTTTACACCCCTGTCAAGAAGAAATTGTTTTTTTTTTTTTGGAATGCCGTGCATTATGTCGAAGAAAGTTTCTATTGTATTTACTGATTGCAGACTAAAATATATAAGTTGGTATATTGAAAACCATGGATTGAATAGTCTCGGTGAAAACAGACACAGCGCTGATGAACAAGTGGGACATTTTTGTTGTATTGGCAGTAACTGAGTAGCGTCGTATTCCTGGAGTCGCGAAACTGGACATTTTATACGAAAAGAAAAAGCAAAAAATGTTTAGCAAAGTTTTAATGAAGAAGATGTCACAAACTTGACAAATTATCCACAGAAATCATATCTCACAGATATAAGATGAGGCACTTCGAGTAATGGAACAGGGTGATATCTTTTTTTTTATTATCAGAGATACGTTGGAGAAAAATAGTTTGCATTTGACGGCGTAGACGAAGAATTTTAATATCTCCTAAGGCGGCGCAGGAGCACGAGAGCAACTTTTTGGTGTTTTTAACGGCTTGTGAGCAGAGGCCAAGTATGTAGCGATGACAGATAAGCACGCATTAGAAACCTCGCCAAATGATTTTGCATTTCTGAGCATAGGTGCGTGAATCTTGAGCGGGTTACCAGAACCGTTTAGAATAACAGCATATTAAAATTTGTAATTGGCGACAGGGGCAGGTAAATATATTTGGCATAGAGCACACTTTGTCTAAAAAGGAAATGATTCAGAATTTTTGACGGTTCTGTGTTTTGAGAACGACTGGAAAGGCATTTTTGCAAAAATGCATGTTTTGAGGACATAATGTCAGGAGCGCATCTGGCACTCTTTGGGAAGCTACAACATGACCATGAGAGATAGATTTTATACATTGTGTTATTTCTTTTACAGTGATACAGGCAGGGAAATTAAAAATACGTTAACGATAAATAGATAAAAATAGATATGATTTTGACGGCAAAACTATACGAGACGGGAAAATATACTTAGTAAAATAATTTAAATATAGATTTCTTTAATTTTGAAAAGAATATATAATGGTTTCTTTACCATAACCACTTTAGAAAATAATATGCTCTATTTATTAAATACTATGAAAGGGATTGTAAGATTATTAAAATTCGAAACTAATTAAAAACAGTTAAAATTATTAAAAAAAATCAAAATATATAATTAACTTAGCTTTAAATGAGTCGCTTTGAAAATGACACAAATTATCATCTTTGTGCTTGACACAAAACCCTCGAAAATATCATCCAGGTTCTGCACTTAGGCTTTAGTCGAACACATGGATTTTAGATTTAAACTCTTTATTTTCATTACTTAGGTTAGTAATTGTGTCATAGTTAATCAATCCTGCGTGATTTTTCTTTCTTTTCTTTCATTTTTTATTGATATACACAAATTTATTCACATACTCTCATACATCTCAGGATTTATAAAAAAATATATATATTAAAGCTCTTTAGAATAAATATGACCAGAGATTCCAGTGCGAGGATTTCGCACTGAAATCTAATATTTTTTAGGTACTTCTCTATTATGCTGTCGACCACTTTTCATAACAAAAAACTATCGCCAAATTGTAAGATTAAACGCCAAAAATGCAGTCCCATTTACTTGATGTCAGAAGCATTATACGTGTTTGTTAAATCATCAAGTGGTTTTTAATTCGACATTTGCGTGTATTTTTCATTATGTTTTACTGGTTTATTAGTTATTTCATTAATTAAAATAACAATTGTGTCCTTAAATTCTTATATTTTATTTATTTATTTTGCTATTCCAATGGCAATGTTCTCCCGTTTATTTGGCGATAGTTTTTTGTTATGAAAAGTGGTCGACGGTATAAAAGAGAAGTACACTGTTAAAAATTTCCGTTCAAAGTTGCACCAATCTATGGAGTAAAATAAGGAAAAGCACAAAAAAATGGTATTTCTTAATTTTTAAAAGCACCACGAAATGGTGCAACCTCCAAAATTGCCTTGTTTGCATCACGAAGTGGTGCAACCTAACAGCGAATCAGAATCGCTGATTTCTGCGCATCTCTACAGCGTCTTTATGAGATAAGCAGAAGAGAAAGGAAACAAAATTTTCATAGCCGCCATTGTTGGCAAGATAATTACTAGGATTATTTATGGAATGACACGGTAGGATATTTTTAGTTTTAATCTTTTATTATTGTAGATTTTGTATCTTGTGAATATATGAGCTTATGCTATCGCATCATATATTAATTTATTTCAGTAATTATTTCTCTCTTATTTAGTTATGTTCTCCAAATTTGCCTCATTCCGTTATTTCAATGTGCAAATTTTCTCAAAAGAATATAATTGTAGTCATTTTCCTCTCCCCCCCCCCCACTCTCTTTGTTAAATTCAGTGTAACAGATTTCATCCATTTATTCTGATAACTTTTTCGATTAACATTTACATTAAAGACTTCCATAATATGCAAGGATTGAAAACTTTGATGAATCATATCCTGAGATTTCGTTTTCCTACCAGGTGCTTTTTTTTCTTTTCGTATTCGTCGTCATGCAGTATCGCAAAAATAATTAGATAAACAAGAAAAACTGCATGGGGATTTTCGGTTTACGCTGTGTTTATTTTATAATTGATTATAAGCTGAAGATAAAGAATTAACTGACAAAAAACTTTATTGTTAATATATTTCGAAACTCAAAGCTGAGTAGAATTTGTTTAATTGTATGTATGCATTTTTCTGCGATATTGTTTACTTTTTTATATTTTCAAGATTTAGTAATTGCAAAACATTCATTTTAAATAAGTTTATACTTACTTAAGTAAGACTGAATATTTTTAAGGATAAATTAAGCTTTAATTAGTTTAGAATTCACGTTATATTCAAAATGTTTTCCAAACAGTGAAGAATAGTACATATGCAGTCATTCTGTTCATTTCTGTATGAATTTTCTGTTTTTATTTCCTTCTTTTTTTTCCATTTTCTATTTTTTTCTTATTTTATGAAAAAAATAAACTTAAAAAAGTAAATTTTGATAGATAACAGTCATACATAAATTTGAAAAGGCTTCGTGAACTTTTTAGAAAAAATAGTAAACAATGAATTAAATAGCTCGTATTCGCATCAAGATACGTAATCTATAAGCATAAAATATTAAAATTAAATATGACTGATCGTGTTCTTCCATAAATAAGCATCGTAATAATAATCATTTGCCAGCAAAATTTAATGTACAGATCCACATACATATAAAAAAAATATTTAAATAAAGAATGACTAATCATACACTTAAAAAAGCATTCCCACCCTTCGCGTTATAAGGTAATTGATTCTTTTTTAAAGATGTTTTCATTGTTTAATATACTCTAGGATTGATATTTACTGCTTGTCTGATTGGTTTTTTTTTCTGGGATATCTAGTGTGTGTTTTACAAGATCAGTAACTTGGTTTATTCAGCAAATTATAATGCATTTCAATTACATTACTTTGCTTTTTTTACGATATAAAGCGCTCATAACAACATCGTAGTTTTTATGTACGTTAATCAGGAATTAAGGAGTAAATCATGTAAATATTACGATGGTGTTATGAGTGCTTCAAATTAAAAACATTATATTAAAATATATTAAAATTTGCTAAATAAACCAGGTTTCTGATCTTGTATAACACACGCAAGTAATCTTCAAACAAAGATCAATCAGAGAAGCAGTAAATATCAATTTTAAAGTTTATTGAAACAATGAAAACATCTTTAAAAAAAAGAATTCACACAATTACCCCTAAAAAATTCACCAATATATGGTTCAACCTTGCACCAAATATTGAAAAAACGTTTCGCCAATTTATGGTGCAACTTTAGCACCAAATATTGGGGAAATATTGCACCAATTTATGAGAAAATGTTGCACCAATTTATGAGAAAATGTTGCACCAATTTATGGTGCAACCTTAGCACCAAATTTTGGAGAAACGTTTCACCATCTTATGGTGGCAGCTACTGCAGCACCAAAAATTGGTGCAACCTTGCTCCAAACTTTTAAAAGTGTACCATTTTTTATCAATATGTAATAGTTATTAGATGCAGGTTTAAACTTCTAAAGAAAAAGCTAGGATAAAAATATCTGTAAACAACATTTAGTTGTTAGTCAATCCAGAATATCATCTAATTTCTTCCATCAAAGTTAGAGTAAAAACTGATCCAAGAATGCTAAAGGCACGCGCGAGAAAAAAAAATTAACAATCGTATTTTAACTGCATTCACCGCCCTCTGAATACTAGGCCAGCGCGCTGAAAAAAATGGCGGCTGTCGCAGGCGGAATCGTTTGTACAGTCCCTCGAACTTCAACAGCAATAATATCTAAAAGTTATCTTTGACTTATTTGATCTCCGAAAAACAAGGCGAAGAAAACTTTTAGAAATTATTGGTGTGGAATTTCGAGGGACCGTTCAAACGCTGAAAAAAAAAATCGGCCTGCGACAGCCGCCATTGCTGTCAGCGCTCAGTCCTAGTATTCAGGGGGCGGTGCTGCATTAGAGGATGACGTCATCCGCTTCGGGAAAAACATGGGACATAGAAATATAAATCTAAACATTTCAATTTAAATTTCGCTTTTTAATCATAAATATAAAATAAACCCGTGCGGTGTTTTTTATAGTAATTGCTGAGCATCATATAATGTAGTATTTTATTTTTTTGGCAACAATGTTTTGAGAAAAACCTTTCATTTCATTTAGGAAAACAATGCCGATTTAATTTTTAATTATCAGCAATTTTTAATCGAAAACATGTTTTAACGGAATGTTAAGTGTGCTATGTCAGAAGCGTTTTCAAAATCCTTTCATATGCTATCTCATTCGTCGTTCTGCGTTTCGTATTTTCAGAAAAAAAGGGATGTTGACAGAAGAAATAATATATATGATAAACTGAAGATGAACATCGAAGATTTTTTTAAGATGATTTACAATATTCAAAGGAAAACTAAAATTTCATGTTTGATATGTAGACACTGTTGGAGTTTGGACAGAATGTAACATTAAGAGGTGCCAAAGCACAAAGTATAACGAAAACTCACAAAAATCTGGCTAAACATCGGAAAGATAAACTGTCAGTTTGAATCTGATACTTTTTATAAAGAGAATCAAAGTGCTTTGTCCAAGCGTATTGAAGAAAATGCTTTAAAAACTAATTATTGTCTTTTTAACACTTTCCAACCTAGTTGAAAAGTGTTTATGACTTCGGTTTGTCTGGCCGTCTGCCGTCTGGCCGTCTGTCCGTGCTATAACTCCCGTAAATATGCTCGGATTGCCCTGCAATTTTTATATGTTATAATCGTTATCTATAGCATGTTCCCTATTTCAACGGAAGTATGTAGCACTTATAGTTTTTTTACAGGGACACTCAAAAGAATTCCGTTACATTGCGGTCTATGGGGAAAAATCATTTGCGTTTTATTTAAATAATGTTTCACTATTTTAAACGCATTGAAATTTATATATATCACTAAGGTGCATTAGAAGAAGCTTAATATGGAATAGGGTGTGCATAGCACTTATATTTACTTTACAGGGACAGTCAAAAGAATTCCGTTACATTACGTCTATGGAGAAAAATCGTCTGCGGTTTATTTAAATAATGTTTCCCTATTTTAAACGCATTGAAATTTATATAAGGTTCATTACAAGAGACTTACTACAGGATATTGTGTGTATAGCAGTCATCGTTCATTTATAGGGACACACAAAAGAATTCTCTACTGTATGTTAACAATAATTCCTGGAAGTGCGTTTTAAGTTACTGAACGCGATTTTAATTTTAAATCGCTTTTTGTATATTACGTGGTGTGTATAAATTCTGTAGATCCTATACAGGGAAGCACAAAAGTTCGGGAACACATTTCCGTATTATTTAACTCCAGACGGAGAATTTTAAACTGTGCTTCGTGTTTCCTAACTGAACTAAAATTTAGCATCCTATGTAGTATATATACAAATCTATAGATCCTATACAGGGCTGAATAAAAGTATTCGGATTACTTAGATGTTATCTTTTAGCTTATTGAAGAGTATGATTCGTAAAATTATTTTGGAAGCGTTGAAAAGTGTTACATAATCTATGCTTGACGCATGATTTTTCGTTCTTGTTTACTTTTAATATCCCGCTAGTTGAAATCATTGACTACGAAATTGAAGAAATGATGTCTAGAGCAGTTAAAGAAAATTTTAAATACTATAAGCATAAATAGCATTGCTAGAAAGATTTATATATAACGGATATATTTATAAAAGTGAAATATGTGCTTATAAATTTATATTATATTCGTACGCACCTGCTTAATGATCGTCAATATAGAAAATATCTTGGAAATATTGTTAGTGAAGGTAAACAGACCTACCTTCTTATGCAGACATTTGACGGCTTTCCATCATAAAGTTTTCACTGTTAATTTCGAATTGTTAAACAATATTACAATTTTCATTTTAAATTGACAAATTATGAATGTGAATTATTAAAAGACCACCAATAGACAAAGTACTTGGAGATTACATTTGAAATTACAAAACACATGAATAAGCGTAACTTAAAAGTAAATTTCATAATGCTATCTTGTTATTTGATAGTATTAACGTTTTCAAATACAATGTATTACTTTAATAAAGCAATTTTCAAAAAGAAAATGTATTTCTTTTAAATGTTTCCAGGCATTAGTACAAAAATCATCGGAGTGGAAATTTTTAGAATACACTAAAAATATATTTAAAAATGAATTCAAAAGAAGATTTTTGAATTCCAAGAAACATGAAAATCAGTTTGATCTATTTACTTCACCTCTAATGATTGATGTTGAAATTATTCTTCAGAATTGATTACTGCGGTTAATCAAAAAATTCAAAGTATGTTTCTTTTTTATTTTTAATTGAAGAAAACATGGAAGATTGACAGCTATGCCTTTACTAAATCAAGATTAACAGACCAGCGTGTACAATCAATTTTTAAAATAAGGACAATTTAGAAATTTCAATTAAATTTTATTCATTTGGTTGATAAAAAGTAATTTTGAGTATTTTTTCGAAAAATAAATAAAATAATATGCGTATAATAACGACTTTGGAACTTTACGTGAAAATTTCTTTAACATGGTTGTGAGTTGTACGTACAAATTTTATTCTGTGTAGTGGTAATAAAATTATCTACTTTTTATGTGGCCCGCGGCTTTGTAGATAATGCTTAATTTGGCCCACTGCAGTAAATGAGTTTGACATGCCTGTGTTGGACTATTGTGGCAGGAGAATGTTTTAGAAAAGTAAATAGTACCTGTTTTCGATTCATTAATTTAATCGCCCCTAAATTTTTACCAGTCTATTACCATATCAAGGTGTCATTTCAAGTTTCGATATAAAAAATAAGGGTGGCGTGAAGAGGCATTGTATGAGGTATATCGATAAAAAATAAGTTGAAAAGTGTCGATCCAAGAACCGAATCCTGAAGAATGCCTGAAATGATAAATTGGAGTGTAGATAAGGTCTTTTTTATGCGGACGTAAAAAATACGTCCGCTAAGATAAGAGTGTTTAAGTCCGAATGAGATATTTAGCCGAAATAATTTGTAAATGAGACCCTCGGGAAAGACTTTGTTACAAATGTTTACTTAATGACAAATGAATAGATTAAAAATTCAACATTTTATGGGGTGTTTACTTAATTAATAAGACGTGTCATTTACCTAATGTTTTTAAATACTGTCAATCGATACACTGGTGGAAATTGATTTATGAAAACACGGTTTTTTGACAAAAACTTCTATAATATTCATAAAAAATGAATGAAATTTCATGGGATATACATAGTACGTATGAGAAATCTGCTAAAAAAAAAATTTCACACATAATATTAAATATGAACAAAAAGTCAAAAATTAAATTTTCGTAATATGCGAACATGGAAATTGATTTATGAAATATCACATTTCATTGGTTATTCAGAAGCAATGTGACAAAAATTTGCATAAAACAAGGTAACGTGACCTGCAAAGTAGCCATAAAAAAGCGTTGTACAGTCAAAGCAATACGTTTCATTTACAATTTTCGCGATGGGTAAACGAAAGATTTTGTCTGAGGAAGAAAGAGGTAATATCGACGCATATTTAAAATGTGGAAAGTCTGTCCCGGAAATTAGTAAATTAATTAAAATATCTGTTGGTGTGATATATAACTATAGAAAAGATCCAGCAAATTATATCAAAAATTTTAACAAAAAAGGTAATCCACGTTTAAGCAAGAGACAGAAAAGGGGGATTCTTCAACTTGCATCGAAAGCTGGTCACAGTTCAAAGCAGATTTGTGCAGATCTATCCCTGCCTGTTACTTCTAGAATAGTTAGTCAAATTTTACATTCTTCACGGAGCTTGAAATGGTCGAAAATGAAGCCGTGTCCAAAGTTACTTCTGCGTCACTAGCAGATGCGTTTGCAGTATTGCGAGAAGTACATGGCAATGGGTGACAATTGGAAGAAAGTCATTTTCTCTGACGAAAAAATATTTAATTTGGCCCAGATGGTTTGAGGTATTATTGGAGAGATCTCCGAAAAGAACCGAAATCTGCATTCAGCAGAAATTTTGGTGGCGAAAGTTTGATGATTTGGGCAGCGATTGCTTATGATGGCAAAAGTGAAATTGTATTTTTAAACGGTCGCCAGAACTCTTTTGATTATAGTTTAGTTTTAGAATATTCACTTCTTCCATTTGCATGGCAAAATTATGGTTTAGATTATATCTTCATGCAAGATAATGCAAGTATTCACATTTCAAATACAATGAAAGATTGGTTTGATGAACAGAATATTGTTCTTTTAGATCATCCACCTATTAGTCCTGATCTGAATCCCATCGAAAACGTTTGAGGACAGCTTGTTCGTATGGTTTATGCAAATGGGATGCAGTACACATCACTTGTAGATATGAAAGCTTCAATCTGTCAAAACTGGAAACTAATTGATCAGAAATACTTACAAAATCTTGTTTTATCAATGCCATCTAGAATAAAAGAAACTCTAATGAATAAAGGCGGCTTTACTAATTATTAATTTCAATTAAATGTGACATTTCATAAATCAATTTCCATATTTTTATGTTACTAAAATCTAATTTTTGATGTTATGTTTTAGTTTATTAATTTGTATGAAATTTTATTTTTCTAAATTATTTGTTGTACATAGCATGTATAATGTATGAAAATTCATTCATTTTTAGTTAATATTATAAATGTTTTGATTAAAAAACCGTGCTTTCATAATTCAATTTCCAAAAGTGTAGCAATTAGCTGTTCCTTTTCTCTTGTGGTAAGTATAGATCCTTATAAATAGATCCTTAAAGATAGATATATTTTAATACCATAGTATCGATGAATTGATTACATGCGTAAATACGGCAGGAAGTAAGGTGATATTAAATATGCTGTAATGTAAAGAAAAAAATCAATAATTATAAAAAAATACTTCAAATCAATAAATATATTTTGTGACTATTTATGGCAATTGTTATTTTTGCTTTCGATATGAAAGAGTATTATTTATTGATATTTTAACACCAAAAGTTTACTTTCAGAGAGAAAGAGTAAAAGTTAATTTCGAAAAAAGAATTATTACATAAAAAAAAATCTTGTAAATTCCAGAAAACAAAAATAAAGAAAACGCATAAATAATAGCTCTGTAGTCATTAAAAAAATCTAAAAGGTCAAGAAATTATATTTTTTATTTTAATTTTGTCAAAGCCATTCAAGGCCACATTAATTGGTTTATTTATTAAATTGAGAAAAACTGTAACAAAACAACAAAAAGTAAATGAAATTGTAATGCATTGTAAAGTGTATATCCTACAGACAAATGTCAAAGAAAATACGCTTATCATATTAAAAGAAGTACTATCAAATATTTCTTTTATTTTTTCTAGCGGGTTTTTAAACTTAAAAAGGGTTTCCAATATGTGCTTAAAACTCAATACAAATTCTATTACCAAAGCCCTCTATTTTCTTTTTTAAAGAAATAAAATATCGCATAAGTTATTTGAACGAATTTAACTTAAACATTTGCATTCCATAGATGTATTTCTAAATTTGAGTAGCATATTTCATAAATCGAGATGAAAATTTTGACTTTTCCTTTTTTCTCTTCACTGGAATGCAAGAAATTCCATTTTCGCAGACGTGAGAACGTTAAACAGTGTTTTGAGTTCTGAGGTATCGTAGTTATTTCATATTATGATTTCTTTGAAGATATATTTCTCTTTATATATATATAGTTATTTTCGGTCTACATATATTTATCTGGGGATATTAGAAATCTTACCAGTAAACATACCGTGCATTTTATTCAAGTTTTATAAAAATATTTCACACCAGACTTTTTATTTTAAACACATTTAACTTTTACAATTAACTTTTTTTTTTCTGCTTCATTTCTGTTTTATTTATTTTATGAAGAAATTTCTGCTTCGAATCAAAATATTTTCTTTTGGTGACCCGTTGTTGGTATATTTAGTGTTAATAACTTCATCAAAAAACGTGTGAAATGGTGACGCTGAACATTTAACGATCACAAACTGTTAATAAGACAAAAACAGATAAACACAATAAACAGTAGATTAAGCTAAATAATATACTCAATGAGCTAAAAATAACCATCTGCCGTAAATATTAACACTACATGTCGAAGAAGTATTTTTACATTCTTCATTAACCCTTTAGCGGGCGGTGTCCACAAAAAAGGACATCTAATTTTAATTCCAAAATTGACCATCGGCACCAAGAATATTTAATTAAATTTTTCCTTCTATAAAGTACGGGAAAATAAGCAAGTTTATGTTTTCTAATGGATTATTTTGTACATTCTGGTGTCAGTCCATAATTTCATCATTCTTACTCTATAGAAAAACTGTTCTATAGAAAAAACATTTCTACAAAACTTCTAAGAATTCTATCGAAACATTTTCTTTAGAAAAGGTATTCTATAGAACTCTTCAAAACCCTGTAGAAATAGTGTTGTTCTCACACATATATTTAAATTTAGCCAAAGCACCCATTAATGATAAATACGTTTCAATTTGAGAATATTGTAACTTTATATACTATTAGCATATATTATTGATTATTAATAGTGTTCTATAGAAAGGCTATTCTATAGAACTTGTAAAGAATTTTACAGAGTTCTATGCGGCTCTATACAGTTCTATTAACCCTTTTGGTAAGAGCGTGCTTTTATGTTTTTTGCTGATAAAAATGTGTTATTTTATTATGAAAGTGATTTATGAAAACACGTGTTTCCTACTACATATATGCTAAATTCTTTGAGCAGGGACGCCATTTCAGAACTCCCTTGGGGCGAGGGAGTTCTTTTGATATTTTTTAGCACATCTGAGAAGCTTATTCTCAGTCACACATATATTTAAAATTAGCAAAAGTACCCATTAATGATAAATATGTTTCAATTTGAGAATGTTGTTATATCATACATTAGCATATATTATTGATTATTAATTTCTGTGCTTAGTTTTTAAGGCTGTTGGTCAATGAGACCTCAAATTCTCCTTGCTAATATAACCTAAGGACATATAATGCATTCGTATTTTATATTTTCTTCTATCTTTACAAGAAGAAAGTATTGGATTCATTAAAATTTTCGTCTTCCGGTTTTCGACGGATTTATACGTTTTAGAAGGTCCTGAACACGATTTGATTGTTTTTAGAAAATGTCTGTCTGTGAGTCTGTGACTCTGTCTATATGTGACAAAAATTTTGTGGGCGCTCTATCTCAAGAACGAATGCTCGGAATTTAATAAAACTTTATATTCAGTTAGTCCCTGATATAAATGGGTACTGATTAGTTTTTGGTAAAAATCGTCCAGCAGGTGGTGCTGCTATGCAGCATTTTTCGCGATTTCCGCAATAGCTCTATCTCAAGAACTAATGCTCGGAATTTAATAAAACTTTAAATTCTGTTAGTTCCTGCTATAAATGGGTGCTTATTAGTTTTTGGTAAAAATCGCCCAGCAGGTGGCGCTGCTATGCAGCATTTTGCAGGATTTACACGATTTTAGCGATAGTCCGATCTCAAGAAATAATGCACGGAATTTAATAAAACTTTTAGATTCAGTTAGACCTTGCTATAAATAGGTGCTGATTCGTTTTTAGTGTATGCGAAACCTGTGTGAGGTAGAAGGAAGTTTTGGGACTGCCACAGCGACTAGTTCTTAGTTGTCAAAATATTTCTAAAATGTATGCTGAATTTTATGTGAAGTGTTAAAATCTTATTCAGATTCGATAAGATTTTAACACACAAAATTATAAATTCAGTACATATTTCAGAAATACTTTGACAAGTAAAAAAAAGAAAGGTAGTCGTCATTCAAGAACAATACACAAAGAAAAAAGTTATTCATATTAATACCTGCGGAGATATTTTAAAAATACGAATGCATAGGTTTAACATTAATGAAGAGAATTTGAGATCTCACCGTCTAACAGCCTTAATGATAGTTTTCTGATTTTAGTCAAGTCTGACAATATATTTTAGTTTTAATGCCTTTTTCTGATTTTCACTTTCTTCAGTCTTTACAAGAAGAATGTATTGGATTCATGAAAATTTTCGACTTCCGGTATTCGACGAATTTGTACGGTTTAGAAAGTCTTGAACACGATTTGACTGTTTTTAGAAAATGTCTGTCTTTGACTCTGTCTGTCACTCTGTCTGTCTGTATGTGACAAAAATTTTGTGGGCGCTCTATCTCAAGAACTAATGCACGAAATTTAATAAAACTTTATATGCAGTTAGTCCCTGATATAAATAGGTTCTGATAGCTGTATCTCAATAACTAATTAAGATAGAGCTATTGCGGAAAAAATCTGAAGTTTAAATTTCATCAGACTTCAGATTCAGTTAGACCTTGACATAAATACACGCTCAATACGTCTTGGTGTCAATATCCCAACAGGTGGCGCTGCTATATCACTTTTTTCATGATTTTTAAAATAGCTATATCTCAAGAACTAATGCACGGAATTTCTTTCAACTTCAGATTCTGTTTGACCTTGACATAAATAGATGCTGCTTACGTTTTGGTGTAAATAGCTCAACAGGTGGCGCTGCTCTGCTACTTTTTTCATAATTATCACGATAACTCTAGTTCAAGAACTAATGCACGGATTTTCATCCAACTTCAGATTCAGTTAGACGTTGACATAAGTTGTTGTTGATTCTATTAAAATTCTGCTGTCATTGTTGAATTTCTTAATTAAAATTTTGTGGTTTCACAGGGAAACCAATGACCGCTAAAGGGCTAAGGAGTTGCGAAACCGTATGGTAACGGAATATCTGTCAATCATTTTGCTGTTTAAGTTCCAGCATTTTTTAAGAGAAATATTCGCTTTACTGGATGCCAAAAAATCCGTATTAAAAAGGGACCAAAGTTGCAATTCTAAAAAACTGGTACGAAATGCAATTTTTGCATTTTAAAGAGAAAAATAATTCCGTCATTAATGGGTTAATTTTATTAATGGATTATTAATTTATATTATAAATGAGTTGTGGTGATTTAAAAATGAAAAACATGTCGTTTGCAGATATTTGATTAAGGTATTATTTTTATAATATTGTTTTCATTTGAAAGCAGAGAAATTAATTCTTCAAGCTCTCATATTTTCTCTTAATGTCAGTAAATCAAAATTTATAAATACGAAATTAAATTAAAGTTAGGGAGAAGGTATGATAATACTTTCGGTAGCATTTTTTCTTACACATTTCGTCGCTCTTTTATATTAAAGCAAGATTATTAAATATTTCTCGAATGAGAGTCCGAGAAATTTATGAATTCGTGTGATTAAAAAGAAGGAAGAACCCTCTCAGAATTTTATGATTGCTGATAAAAAAATATCTTTAATTTCATTAATAAAAGGTTTTTTTTTAAACAAGTTTTTTTTATTGCCCTCCTATGTAGTTCAAGATTCATACCTTGGGAACGTCCAACTATAAAATGAAATAGAATTACGTTGAAAGATTACTTAAAATTTGAGAAAATATTCAAAACCGCTTTGTTTTTAATGTACAGTGGACTCTCTCTATTCTGAACACTCATAGAACCGACCAAATATGTTCAGATTATGGGGGTGTTCATTATAGAGGGAGATTGGGAAAAGGCATTACTACTACTACTATGTATTGAGTTTATAGACTGTATAGAATACTTAGCCTGGTTAACCATGCAAGTTACCGAGATGGAGGTGCTGAATTTAGAAACTATTAACAAAGTTAATTAAAAAAGTTATATTAAAAAATTTTGACAAAACATACAATTACATACATACAATACATAAAACATAATAGGTACATTACTTAAAAAAGTGAGTAATTTTAGTCTGTTTGTGCATTGTGTATGCTCGTAAAGTGTGCATGTTATCTAGTTGTTTAAGAAGTGGAAAGGGTGATGTTCCGGGTGATGTTCAGCCGCATAGTTCAACAGGTCTTGAATCCCTTGGACATATTGCTTGAAGGTAATCGGACTTCTTGTTTCATCGGTCTCTTCTGGTTCTGCTTGATCTTCACTATACTCTTCCTCTTCAACGGTGTAAGGCTTCCGTCGGCTTCAAGATAAGCTCCAGGTTCAATTTCAGTATGAAGTTCCTGAAGAATTGACCCCAAGTCTCTCACAGCTGTTGATTCTTGGTCCTCTGTCCTTGATTGCTCATTCTCATACGGGAATCTAGCTTTGTAGAAGCATTTTTGGATGGTGTAGGCGGTTACTTCATTCCAAGTCATTGATATTCAATGGGCAGCATCCATGACATCCCTTCTTCGTTAGTTCGGTTTGCTTCCTCCATCACCACGGACATTTTCTTCAAAAAATGAATTCGGTAGTGAGCTTTAAAGGTCATGATTACTCCTTGATCCAGTGGTTTGATTATAGAAGTACAGTTCGGTGGCAGGACTTTCAGGCTCACGTTGCTCAGCTGCACATTTGTATGTGATCTGGCATTATCCACAAAAAGAAGAATTTTTCTTCCTTCTCTCTTCATCATCTCATTAATGCCCTCCAAGTATTGTGAGTAAATTGTGAATGTCATCCAGGCTTTTCGATTTGATTTATCGTGCACAGGCAATGATGCTATCTTCACATTTTTGAAGCATCGAGGTTTTTAACTTTTTCCGATCACAAGTGGTTTGAGCTTCTCACCCGTAAAACTGGCTCATAGCATGACGGTAAGACTTTCTTTTGACATTTTTCCGCCCACACATTTCTCATATCTTTATGCTAGGGTTTTATTTGGAAGAGCTCTGAAAAACAGGATGGTTTCATCGGCATTGAAAATGTCAGCGGCATCAAAATCCTTCGTTATATCCGGAAGCTTTATTTTCCATTCCTCCATATTGTCGATATTTACGTCTACAGCTTCACCATTGATTATTTTGAATTCAATGTTATGCCAAATTTTGAAGCGAGTCAGCCATCCTTCTGATGCCTTAAAATCCGTGATTTTCTCTTTTTCTACAGAATCCCGAGCAATCTGCTTTAGCAGGGATCCAGTGACAGGAAGATTCTTCGTTCTCATTTGGCAAAAAAACTTCCATACGTGATTGTTTATGTTTTCGTTTTCCGTTTTCTTTTCGAAAATTCTCAACTATGAGAAAGGTTTATTTGCTTCAAAAGCGGCTATAATTTCTTTCTCTTTCTTGCTGATGGCGTTGACTTGACCTACTGAAATTCCAAATTCTAATGCAATTTTCCTCTGATTTACTTTTGATTTTAATTTTTGAACAACTTCATATTTTTCCTGAAGCTTCAGTTCTTTCTGCTTTTTCCTACTTATTTCTGACATATCTGCGTAAGTGTTGTGCTTCCTTTCCTGCAATGATAGTGAAATGGCAAAAAAATTTTACCTTTGCTAAACAAACAGGAAGAAAGAAACAGAAACGATAATGCTGCCAACCACGTGTGCAGAAAAGAAACCATAATCCTTTTTTTGACCACTCCCTCTAACTTCTGTTGTCTCTTATCTGTCATTGGGGGGTGGGCATTTCTGTTGCACACTCTTACTATTTTTATCTCAGATCGGGAGAGAGGGAATCACGTGACATTTTTTTTACATTATTTTTTCTTGTATCTCTTTGCATAAAAATTTATTGTTTTTGATCATTTCAATTAATTCGATTATCATGATTTACTTTTTCTGAATTGGCAACAATATCATATCTGCACTTTTTTGTTTATTAAAAATATAAGAATGTTCTAGTTAGTTGAGAACACGTACGGTAAAGACAAAAATATTCTTTCGATTTTTTTTAAATAAATGTTTTGTTTGTTTTGTTAACTGAAGATTTTATCTGAATTATTCAAACAGATTTCAGCATTGTGTAGATTTTAAAATCTAGAAATGATTTTGTCTGTTTATTTTTAAATCGAGTTCATTGAACCCTTTAATTCTTCTTCAACATTTTTTCTGAATTTCCATGATGTGGGAATTCCCCACATTCCGACTGCAAACATACGTTCAGTTTACGGAGAGGCGGGTTACAACGGGAATCAAAAGTATCGTTCATAATAGTGGGGTGTTCAGATTAGAGGGTGTTCAGAATACAGAGAGTTCATCTTTTGTTAAGTCTATGGAATTTCGCCGGGACCGTCAGAAAGTGTTCATAATACCGGGGTGTTGTTCACATTAGAGAGTGTTCAGATAGAGAGTGTCCACTGTATATAGAAGAGAAAAAAATAAATATAGTTCTGAAATAAATAATATTTGACAATAAAAAATTGCTTATTTAAAGTTCAAATACTAATAAAGTTTCTTTATTTTATGGACACGTATTTAAGGAAAACTATTATACAGTGAAACCTTCTTAAACCGTCACCCCTTGGGACCTGACGATTATCATATATTCTAATACGAGCAAATCTTGTGTGTGGTTATATATGCAAATTTTATCTTAAAAATGGCTCTAACGATTTTGACGAAATTTCGTATCCTACCGTTTTGGGGCACCAGAAAACCATTGAGCTAGTTCACATGTTCGTCATTGTGGGTCAAGATCTAAAAAGCGGCTCAATTTACACTAAATTTTGCATCCAATGGTTTTCGGGCACGAGAAGACTGTTGGGCTAGGTCACATGTTCAAGAAAATTCAATTAGTGGGTCAATTTGAGTCATTTTGGGTCATGGTCAAGCTAATTGTATCTAAAAAACGGTTCAAACGATTTCGACGAAATTTTGTATCAGACTATTTTCGGGCACGAGAAGACTATTGGGCTGGGTCACATGTTCGAGAACTTTTGATTAGTGGGTCATTCTTGGGTCAAAGCGGGTCAAGCTAATTGTATCTAAAAAACGGTTCAAACGGTTCAAACGATTTTGACGAAATTTTGTATCCGACTATTTTCGGGCACGAGAAGACTATTGGGCTAGGTCACATGTTCGAGAAAATTCGATTAGTGGGTCATTTCTGGGTCATTGTGGGTCAAGATTAAAAAAAGGTTAAATTTACACTAAATTTTGCATGCAATGGTTTTCGAGCACGAGAAGAGAATGTGGCTGGGTCACATGTTCAAGAAAATTCAATTAGTGGGTCAATTTGGGTCATTTTGGGTCATGGTCAAGCTAATTGTATCTAAAAAACGGTTCAAACGATTTTGACGAAATTTTGTATCCGACTATTTTCGGGCACGAGAAGACTATTGGGCTGGGTCACATGTTCGAGAACTTTCGATTAGTGTGTCATTTTTGGGTCAAAGCGGGTCAAATTAATTTTATCTAAAAAACGGCTCTAACGATTTTGATTAAATTTTGTATCCTACGAGTTTCGGGCACGCGAAAATCATTGGGCTAGGTCACATGTTCGAGAAAATTCGATTAGTGGGTCATTTCTGGGTCATTGTGGGTCAAGATCTAAAAAACGGTTAAATTTACACTAAATTTTACATGCAATGGTTTTCGAGCACGAGAAGACAATTGGGCTGGGTCACATGTTCGAGAACTTTCGGTTAGTGGGTCATTTTTAGGTCAACGCGGGTCAAATTAATTTTATCTAAAAAACGGCTCTAACGATTTTTATTAAATTTTGTGTCCTACGAATTTCGAGCACGATAAAATCATTGGGCTAGGTCACATGTCCGAGAAAATTCGATTAGTGGGTCATTTCTGGGTCATTGTGGGTCAAGTTCTAAAAAGCTACTCAATTTACACTAAATTTTGCATCCAATGGTTTTCGGGCATGAGAAGACAGTTGGGCTAGGTCACCTGTTCGAGAAAATTAAATTAGTGGGTCATTTTGGGTCGTGGTCAAGCTAACTAGGAATTTTGTATCTAAAAAACGGTTCAAACGATTTTGACGAAATTTTGTATCCGACTATTTTCGGGCACGAGAAGACTATTGGGCTAGGTCACATGTTCGATAACTTTTGATTAGTGGGTCATTTTTGGGTCAAAGCGGGTCAAATTAATTTTATCTAAAAATAACGATTTTGATTAAATTTTGTATCTTACGAGTTTCGGGCACGCGAAAATCATTGGGCTAGGTCACATGTTCGAGAAAATTCGATTAGTGGGTCATTTCTGGGTCATTGTGGGTCAAGATCTAAAAAGTGGCTCAAGTTACACTAAATTTTGCATCCAATGGTTTTCGAGCACGAGAAGAGTGTTGGGCTAGATCACATGTTCGAGAAAATTCAATTAGTGGGTCATTTTGGTCATGGGTCATTATGGGTCAAGCTATTTATCTTAAAAACGGTTCAGAGGATTTGAAATAAATTTAGCGCCCTACAGGTTTAGGGAACAAGAAGACTATTATGCTAGGTCACATGTTCGAGAAATTTCGATTAGTGGGTCATTTTGGTCATGGGTCATTATGGGTCAAGCTATTTTATCTTAAAAACGGCTCAGACTATTTACACTAAATTTTGCATCTTATGGTTTTCGGGCATGAAAAGACTGTTGGGCTAAGTCACATGTTCGAGAAAATTCAATTAGTGGGTCATTTTGGTCATGGGTCATGATATTTGAACTCAAATTTAATTTTGACCGAGCATAGCTCGGTCTTCCCTGATCGTGACATTTAATTCGAATGATGATATTCTGTGAATTTCAAGTCATATTCACTGCATAAAGTAAAGCAGAAAATTCATTTTTTTTGTCATTTTACCCACCGCATGTATCCTCTAAGAACACAAAATGTTCAAAGTATCATATGCAGAGTATCTCCCAAATGGTCCGCCAACTACATACCACTATTTTTTAACAGAAAATTTCATGGTAGGTTTCTACAACATTTCCGCAAAAAGTTATTTCCGAAGGTGGTTTCTGCAAAATTTCCAAGAAAAATTTAAAAATAAAATTTTTCTAAGAAAATACTGGTAATCAAAAGCGGACCATTTGGGAGCCCTGCTATCGGCGACTAGTTTCTTAAATTTTGTCTACCACTATTTCCTATTGATAATCTCCGTGTTACATTTTTCTCAGAAACATGGACATTGAACATAGCTCGACTATGCACAATCTAATAGGGATTTGTTAAGCACTTTTCGTTTTTCCTTACTTTTCAGTGTTGCCAGTAGGCTACTTTCTTAAAATTCAGATTGCTTGATTGCCACCACTTTTTTGAAGTAGATATATTCGCCTTATTTAATGCCAGATTAAATAATGCGAGAATAAGGCAAACTACACTATTTTTAAAAAGTGGTGAGAATCGCTAAATCTGATTTTTAAAAAAGTAGCCTACTGACAACACTGTTACTTTTGTACTTTGTTAGTATAAAAAGGGCTTGAACGTCTCTGCTCTTGAGTCCACCTTTGAGAAAGATTCTAGTTTTGTTAAAATCTCAAAATTTTTAAAAAATTGACCTGGCACGTTTGTGCTTTTAGGCATCGTTATCATCATTTAACCCATTAAGCGCCATTGCACCCATTTTGTGAACATTGCTTTAGGATTTTTTTCTAAAGTGCGTATTTTGTAAATTGTTAAAAGGTTCATGTTATTTGCATTTTGAATATAATAGATGACATATGATTTTTTTTTAAAGTTGCATTAGAAATTTCTATTTTTTAAAACGTGTTAAAAAAGGCGAAAAATAGCTTTTTGGCAGTATTCAAAAGAAATATTTAAAAAAAAAATTATAATAAAAATTGTATCTTTTAGTTAAAATACGTTTATAACAGTGTATTATATTAAACAACTTCAATCCAGAATTAATATGTATAATAGATCAATCCCATTTATCGAAAGCATAAGTTGTTCCCAAAATGGGAGCAATGGCTCCTAATGGGGGGTAATATTTTTGAAAACTTGTACATATGCTTCCGTGCATTTGTGGTATTTATTTTTCAATTTATTAGCTATAGAAGGTATACTATCATTCTGAAACTAATATTTTTAGGAGATTTCATATAAATTAGTCCAACTTTTACATTTATAATAAAAAACAATAATAAATTACCAGTTCTATAAGCATTTTCAGTATCCATCTCTTTATTTTTCATTATTACATCATTTTTCTTACTATTTTACATAAAAGATGATTGAACAATTTTTGAGATTTGGATGATTTTTCGGATGTTCTGGAAATCGTTGTTACGAAATCCTTGATCACATGTTCTGTGGGCGGGGTTATGCTCACGGCGCGCGTTACGTAGTGTGACGTAACATCGAACTTATTAGAAAACAGCTTTGTTTTTGTCAGTTGGAATAATTTGTATCGTGAAAAATGGAGCTTCTTGGCGGCTCTCCTGAAATTTAATATTTTTTCAGTCTAATAATCTTTATTAATTTACTTTTGTGTTTACTGTGTTGTCAAATAAAATAAGAAAAGACTACAAGACTTTTTAATGTGAAATCATGATCGACACACTTCACCAGAATTATTTATTGTGTTTCTTCTTTCGAAATTACGTTCTTTCTGACTGTATCTGCTGCTGATTATCATTATTTTTTATGGAGCCAAATACCCGCGAATACAAGAATATGTTTATACGCTTTGGAAATTGTTCTGAATGGTTCATCAATGTGAATATACAGGAAAAAATATTAATTGGAAGTTTCTTTTTTCTCTTCTCGTGGACTATGCTCGGATAAAAGGTACTGTAAAAACTTTTTTATTATTATTATTGTTATTCTAAAATGGAAAAAGTCGATAAGTTAAAATCAAAACGTAAGCTTGCTCGAACTTCATGCACTAAATTAATTACTTCTATCGATAGATTTATGGAAAGTATTGATACTCAAAGTGACAATGATAAATTTAAACTGTCTGAATATTTAATAAATTTGCAAGAAAAACAAGATGAGCTTAAAAATTTAAATGAAAAAATTGAAGAATTAATAGATGATTCAACGGAATTTGAAAACGAAATTCAAAAGTCACATGAGTATGAGGAAGCTATATCTGATTCGAAAACCAATATAAGAAGTAAATTAAAGCAATTCAAGGTCGAGCAAGCTGAATCCGTGAAAAGTAATAATAGTACTTCTAATTTAAATAATGCATCACAGAATCCTGTCAATTTGCCAAAACTAAACATAACCACCTTTAGTGGTGATTCAAGTAAATTCTTGGAATTTTATAACAGTTTTGAAAGCGCTATAGATTCAAATGAATCATTAACAACTGTTGATAAATTTTTATATTTGAAATCTTTCTTAACCGGTGAAGCTTACAAATCAGTAGCTGGTTTTGCCTTCAAAGAAGATAATTATAAATCTTGTTTAACCTTATTAAAAGAAAGATACGGAAAACAAGACCAGTTAATTAGTTGTTTTGTTAATAAATTATTAGAAATCGAACCTGTTAAATCTTCATCAAATATTAAGGGTCTCAGACATATTTATGATGAAAGTGAAGTCAGTATTAGGAACTTGCAATCTATGGGTATTGCTTCAGATAAATTTGGATATATATTAATACCTATTTTGTTAAAACAATTGCCACATAATTTAGTGGTAGAATTTCACAGAAAAAGGGATCCTAAGAAAATGGGTGATGTAGGGGAATTAATGAAATTCATCAAGTTTGAAATCGAATCTAGGGAGGCTGCAGATCTAGTGCCAGGAATTTCGTTGAAAGGTCAGGAAATGTTTCGTTCGAAAGCTGAATATTCTAAAGAGAAATTTAAAGTAAAAAATAATTTCCCGACATCAGTTGCATTAAATACTGTTACTAAAGGTGTTTGCATTTTTTGAAATTCTAATACACATACTGGATTAGGATGCAAAATCTTATCCAATGAACAAAAAATATTTAAGTTAAAGGAAGACGGACGTTGTTATAAATGCTTTTTCAAACACTTACAGTCAGCTTGTAAAGTAAAAATTCAGCCATGTCAAACATGTCAAAGCACACAACATAATCACTTATTTTGTCCACAAACAAAATGTAAAAAATTAGTTGAAAATCCAGATTCAAAATTAAAACAAGCTAGCCAAAATCCTAAAAATGAAACAGTCATGCAGTCTATTCATAAGTCGAAAATTTTGAGAAATAATTATGTCACTCTACTGCAAACGGCTTGTGTTCAGGTGGAAAGTGGATCTAAAAAATTATTTGCCAGAATACTATATGATTCTGCTTCCACAAAAACCTTCATTCGGAGTGATTTGGCAAAGGCATTAAATGCCAAAATCTTAAGAAAAGAAAAACTTTTCATTTACACATTTTCTAACAGAAATCCTACAGAAAAAGAATTTGAATGTGTATTAATAACCTTGAGAAGCAGATATCATCCGTATAATTCTGTTAATGTTGAGGCATTAATTACGGATGAGATCTGTGGTACCCAATTATGTCAAAATATTAATCCTCAGGTTCAAAACCTTATTTCAAAGGAATATCAATTAGCTGATTTATTCGAGGTAAATTTACCAGTTCAAATTTTATTAGGAGCTAATTACATTTATGAAACATTATGTGGATCGCTTACCAAAATAAACAAGCAATTATACTTTCAAACGTCTATTTTTGGAACAACATTAGTTGGACAAATGCCAGATAATTCTTCGATGAATTCTATTTCTTGTTTAAATGTAATTTGTTATTCGAAAGAAAGAGATTTGACATCTTTAAATGTTTCGGGTGAAAATTTAAATACTCAATTAAAAGCATTTTGGGAACTTGAAGCAATTGGTATTATTGAAAGTAATGAAAAGAAAATTTCTAATTATGAAGTAATAAATGGGTTTCAAGAAAACTTAAAATTCGTGAATGGTCACTATGAAACACGTCTTTTATGGAAAAATTCTCGTGATTTGCTTAAAAATAATCTTGAAGTAGCAAAAAAGCGGTTTTCTAGTTTGGAAAATAAATTCCTGAAAGATGAGTCTTTATTCAAAGAATACAATTCTATTTTGCTTGACCAAGTTAATGAAGGTATAGTGGAATTGTGCCCTAAAAAGTTTTCCGAGAATAACTGTTACTACATGCCCCATAGACCTGTCATCCGTGAGGATGAAATTACAACAAAAACTCGGATTGTTTTCGATGCTTCCTCTAAACAAGCGGATTCCTTATCTTTAAACGAATGCCTGAATGCGGGTCCTAACTTGAACCCAAATGTTCTGGATATTATTTTAAAATTCCGATTACACAAAATTGCCCTTTCAGCTGACATTGAAAAAGCCTTTCTCCAGATATCTATAGCGGAAGAAAATCGCGATTATTTAAGATTTTTATACTATGAAGATTTTGACAAAAATAAAGAAATTGTCCCCTATAGAATGACTAGGGCTACTTTTGGTGTCACCTGCAGTCCGTTTATCCTTGCCTGTACTATCAAAAAACATAAAAAAATATAAAGACTCTCACAAGAAAACATTTGAAATCCTTAATTCGTCCCTTTACGTAGATGACTTGTTTACCGGAGAAAATGATGTTGTACAGGCTTTTAATTTATCTAATGAAGCTGTTAATATTTTGAAAGAAGGGGGAATGAATTTAAGAAAATTTGAAACTAATTCCGAGGAGCTTAGGAAAAGATGGATTGATAAGAGCATACCTATTTCTAATTCCGATCCACCAAATAATTCTCTAAAAGTATTAGGCTTAACTTGGAACAATAATGAAGATTATTTGGGACTAGAATTACGTCCATTGTTATCAAAATTAAATAATGATTCTTGTACAAAACGGAATGTCTTGAAAATTGCAGCTATGTTGTTTGACCCGGCTGGGTTAATCACTCCTTTTATTATTCGAATTAAATATTTATTGCAACAATTATGGGTAATGGGCATATCATGGGATGAAAAATTTTCTGGTGTGTTAGAAAATGATTGGAAAACTTGGATTTCAGAAATACAGGATCTCTCACAACTGAAAATTCCCAGATATTATTTTAGCACCCTGATCATGGAAAAGGAGGGTCTTCAGTTACATATTTTTACAGATGCTAATCCCAGAGCCTATGGCGCAGTAGTATACTTACGATATCAAACATCTAAAGAAAAATTTAAAACTAGTTTTGTCATGTCTAAATCTAGAGTTGCCCCCTTGAAGAAGTTAACTCTCCCACGTCTTGAATTGATGGGAGCAGTTATTGGTGCAAGACTTGCAAATTATCTTAAAAATATTCTCCAGGTATTCCAGTTTGTTTTCTGGACAGATTCTGAAATTGTCCTTTATTGGATAAAAGGATCAAAAGAAAAATGGAAACCATTTGTCGCGAATAGAATTTCAGAAATTCATGACTTGTCTGATCCTAGTTTATGGAGACATTGCGAAGGCAAACTTAATCCTGCCGACCTAATCACTAGAGGTTGTTCAGGAAAACAATTGGTCAATTCTCAAAAATGGTGGTACGGTCCCGAATTTCTTTCCTTGCCTGAAGATCAGTGGCCCAGAGTTAAAATGCCCGCAACTCAAGTGTCTAATGTTTCTGAAGAGCGGTCTCGAAAAGCAGAAATTATTTCTTGTGTAGTTAATACAAATAATGCTGATAAAATTCAAGTTTTAAATTTGTCAAGGTATAGTTCACTAAAGAAGTTGTATCGAGTAACTGCATGGGTATTTAGATTTATTTTTAATATAAAACTAAAAGCAGAAAAACGAAATCTTGCAGAGTTATCAGCTGATGAAATAAAAAATGCCGAAAATTTTTGGGTAAAGCTTGTTCAAGAAGAAAGTTTTCCTGAGGTTATAAAATGCTTAAAGCTGAACAAAAATATCCCTAAAGAATCTAACCTTTTGCAGCTAAATCCTGTGTTGTCAGAAGAAGGATTACTCTTGGTACGAGGGCGGTTACAAAAGGCTAACTTGCCATTTTATGATAAACATCCTATCGTGCTTCCTCCCAAACATAAATTTACTGAATTGATTATTAAAGATTCACATGAAAGGGTTTTGCATGCAGGAGTATCAGACACACTGGTACAAACTCGTGAAAAGTTTTGGATTTTGAGAGGTAGACAGTGCATAAAATCAGTCCTCAACAACTGCACAATCTGCAAGAAATTTAACATACGTCCTGGTCAACAAGTAATAGCACCTCTTCCAGGTGACCGCATTAATGAAGCACCCCCATTTTCCGTTACAGGCCTAGATTTTGCGGGGCCCCTATATGTGAAGGGGAGTGAGAATAAAAATTACATCTTATTGTTTACTTGCGCTATCACAAGAGCAATTCATTTGGAGCTTGTGAAAGACATGTCAACTGCAGAATTTTTATTAGGATTTCGCAGATTTATTTCAAGAAGAGGGCTGTGTGCTATAATCTACTCGGACAATGCTAAGACTTTCAAAAGAGCTGAACTTGAATTTAAAGAAATGTGGAAAGCTATCCGCCATCCGGACGTAAAAGTTTTATGCCGATCGGGGAATTTCTTGGAAATTCATTGTCGAACGTGCCGCCTGGTGGGGTGGCTTTTATGAGCGAATGGTGCGCTCAGTGAAGTTTACGCAAAGTCATCGGCAAATCTTCGTTGACTCTAAGTGAACTGGAAACTCTTCTAGTTGAAGTAGAAGCTATCATAAACTCTCGTCCATCGACTTACGTTTATTCTGAACTAGATGAACCATTTCCTCTAACACCTGCTCATTTTATTATAGGAAAACGAGTTTTGTGTTTACCAACTATAAAAATAAACGATTTAACCTTACCAGCAACCAAAGAAACTTTAGTGAAACGTTTTCGTTTACGTGAGACAATTTTAAACCATTTTTGGAAGCGCTGGAAGAATGAATATCTCCTCAACTTAAAATCTGCTCACTGCACGGATCAAAATAAAACTTCTGATTTCAAAATAGATGATGTTGTGCTTGTGCATGATGAACATTTACCTAGAGCTTTCTGGAAGTTGGGAAAAATTACAAAAACATTTATTGGAAGAGATGGAAGAATTAGGTCTTGTGAAGTGAAAACAAACAATTCAACTATTAAAAGACCAATAAATCTCTTGTATAATCTTGAAATTAGTGACTTGAAAAACTGAAAAACTTTTTTTTTTACTTTCAAAAGACTAAATTTTTTCTTGATGATATTTGAATTGGACTTTAATTTCTTTTACTTATCCTTTTCGAATTTTTCTAAAATAATTCTTTGCCTGATAATAGAATGTACATGAATAATATTTTTAACTGTTTCTTTTTATATTTTTAGTAGAAGATATTGTAATTTGTTTTTGTGCTTATTGAAGAAGGTATGTAAGTATCACTGAATTATATATTTGCATTGTTTCTTGAATTTAATATTTGAAATTTTCTTGTGTTCATGATTTGATCTAGATAGCATATCAAACTTTGATTTCCAGGACTATGGTTGTATCTTGGACAGTTTTATCTTGACCTGAATTATTTTAAATTTAAATAATTTATTTTATATTTGACTGTCTTCTTGAAAACTCTTGGGCAAAACTTTAAAAATGTTTTGTTTTACTTACTTGGTTTCATTCTTGAATCTTATCTTGGATATATATTATTATTTTACCTTTTATAATTTAATTTAAATCTTGTACTTGGAATAGATATTGATCTTGAATAATATTATGTTAAATTGTTTACTTGAATACCTTAATATTATTTTTTATTTGAAAATTGTGTACAATTTAGTTAATTGAGGTATTATTTGTTGATTGAAAACTAGGTTACTTGTATTGGTGTTATATATATATATGATGTTATATATGTATGATGTAATATTTTTGAAAATTTTTGATGAACCCCCATGTGTTCATGGTGGGGCAGGATGTTACGAAATCCTTGATCACATGTTCTGTGGGCGGGGTTATGCTCACGGCGCGCGTTACGTAGTGTGACTTAACATCGAACTTATTAGAAAACAGCTTTGTTTTTGTCAGTTGGAATAATTTGTATCGTGAAAAATGGAGCTTCTTGGCGGCTCTCCTGAAATTTAATATTTTTTCAGTCTAATAATCTTTATTAATTTACTTTTGTGTTTACTGTGTTGTCAAATAAAATAAGAAAAGACTACAAGACTTTTTAATGTGAAATCATGATCGACACACTTCACCAGAATTATTTATTGTGTTTCTTCTTTCGAAATTACGTTCTTTCTGACTGTATCTGCTGCTGATTATCATTATTTTTTAATCGTTTGTTTGCAACCTGATTGTAGTATTGTAACATATGAGGAAGATGTCTTAATCATATGTGTGTCGCATAAATTATTTTTATTACATATGTAATAAAAAATAATTTATGCGACGATTTATCCCATGTTATAATTGGTGGAGTAGAACTTTCTGTAAATTCTAAATCAACAGACAATCAAGAAATATCTGATTTAGTGTTTAAAAAGGCTTGATATTTTAGATGAAAGTTCAGACGAATCTTCAAATTGGAATATGGGGAAAAAAAGTTGAAAAACCAATTTCAGAAAACGAAAAAAATGTAATATAATGCTGCATAAAAAAAGTTCCATCATTTTCATGTAAAATAGTAGGACAAAAATGATGTAATGAAGAAAAATAAAGAGGTGGATAATGAAAATGCTTATGGAGTCGGTAATTTAATTTTTTATTTTTATTATAAATGTAGATGTTGGACTAATTTATATGAATTCTTCGTAAAATATCAGTGTCAGAATGATATTATCCCTTTTATAGCTAAAAAACTGAGAAATAACAAACATAAATGCACGGAGGCCTAAGTAAAATTTTTGAAAAAATTTACCCCCATTAGGCGCCATTGCTCCCATTTTGGGAATATGTTATTTTTCCTAACTATTCGAATTTTTTAATTTTTTTTTCTTCAGAAATACCTTAAAGACTTTCTATTCATAAAGAAAAAACAACTGTTTCATTAAAAAACAGCTTAATATATATAAATATATTGAATATATATATATATAAATATATATATATATTGAAATTAAGTTTCAATACACTTTTACAAACAGTTACAATTCTGTTACATTAAAATGATACTATGCGCCAATATCCAATACAATGTTAAAAAAAAAAAACATCGTTATTATTTCACTGAAAAAAGGAATTCTTAGGATAGGATTCATTTCCGTAATAAAATAAGTACATTTTAAGTTGGCAACATTGTTAACATGGACTGAAAATTTCAATGGAAAACTTAAGGAAAGTTTCAGAACTTGAAATCCATATTTAGACTCTTTTTGCATTTAATATCTATTATTCCGGAAACATCTATCCATAAAACTGTCTGTAGATTACAGAATTGCTATAATGAAACAATTTTAACACACAAATTCGGTTTTGAAATTCACTAATACTGAAATAGTAGGACGCTATCTTAAATAAGGCGTCATCACCGTGGCAACCTCAAATCATTACCTAACATGGGATAACGTCGAATTAATTACGTAGGATAGGATTTAATAGAATGAAGAAAACTTTTAATAGTATATTTTTAAGTGTTGGTTCATTTTTCATAAAATTTAAAATGTATCGACAATATTCTACAATTATATATATTATTAAATTTCAAACCATTCGGTTGGGTAGTTTTTGCACTGTTATATGCAGACAGACGGACGGATCAGACGACGACTATAGGTTCTACGTATTTATATAATTACGAACGCACCTAAAATTATCAGTCTTATTAGAAAATGGCATATTCTTCAATTTTCCTGGTTCTTTAGAAAGAGCCGTATTTCTCAGATATACCGCTGATCAGGGCTTAATTTAAAAAAAAAAATACCGGAGCTCTAATATTCTGTAGCAATAACAACATGAGTGTATCCCACCCGTCCAATCCAACCGCATATTTTATATTTGATACATTATTTGCAAAATTTAAAGCAATTTCGTCTGCAGGAAAATAAATATGTTTTTACTTTATGTCTATATGCACTTGTCTATAAAAAAATCTAGTAAATAAATAGAGCAAAAATATTAAAATCAGGTGTAGAGAATTTTCCGAAAATCGTACTAGCCGATGATTTTTTTTTATATATATCAACTAGCAAAGTGCGACACACAGCGCCGTTCGGGTGAGCTCTGTGTAATTACGATCAATATTTAAATATTCACTAGAATTAACCCTTTGCTGCCAATCACGAGTATATTCTTGGTTGTCAATATTAAAAATAAAAGTGTATGATAATAATAATAAAAAAAAAAAAAAAAAAAAAAAAAAAAAAAAAAAAAAAACCTGTCTATCCACCACTATTTTAATATGTTGAAAAATAATTCATTTAATGACAAAACTTTACGAAAGTTACCAAATATTATCTTTCAGAATTTTTGGCGGGAAACGAATTTCAGTAAAAATATCGAAGACTCCGCCCACATAGTTTTGGCAGTTAATGGGTTAAAGAAGTGACGGAGCTGAGCTCCGGTGCAAATTAAGTACTACCCCAAATATAAAGATTTAATAAAAAGTATATAAAGTGCACTTTATTCCGGGCTGTGATCCAAGGAAATGAGTGGATGTTATCATTATAAAAAGCTGGTACAATTTTTACCATGTAGTCGACACCTGTTTAAAACAAGAACGAAAAATCATGCGTCAAGCATAGATTATGTAACACTTTCCAACGCTTCCAAAATAATTTTACGAATCATACTCTTTTATAAGCTAAAAGATAACATCTAAGTAATCCGAATACTTTATTCAGCCCTGTATAGGATCTATAGATTTGTATATATACTACATAGGATGCTAAATTTTAGTTCAGTTAGGAAACACGTAGCACAGTTTAAAATTCTCCGTCTGGAGTTAAATAATACGGAAATGTGTTCCCGAACTTTTGTACTTCCCTGTATAGGATCTACAGAATTTATACACGCCACGTAATATACAAAAAGCGATTTAAAATTAAAATCGCATTCAGTAACTTAAAACGCACTTCCAGGAATTATTGTTGACATACAGTAGAGAATTCTTTTGTGTGTCCCTGTAAATGAACGATGACTGCTATACACACAATATTCTGTAGTAAGTCTCTTGTAATGAACCTTATATAAATTTCAATGCGTTTAAAATAGTGAAACATTATTTAAATAAACCGCAGACGATTTTTCTCCATAGACGTAATGTAACGGAATTCTTTTGACTGTCCCTGTAAAGTAAGTATAAGTGCTATGCACACCCTATTCCATATTAAGCTTCTTCTAATGCACCTTAGTGATATATATAAATTTCAATGCGTTTAAAGTATTGAAACATTATTTAAATAAACCGCAAATGATTTTTCCCCATAGACCGCAATGTAACGGAATTCTTTTGAGTGTCCCTGTAAAAAAACTATAAGTGCTACACACTTCCGTTGAAATAGGGAACATGCTATAGATAACGATTATAACATATAAAATTTGCAGGGCAATCCGAGCATATTTACGGGAGTTAGAGCACGGACAGACGGCAGACGGCCAGACGGCCAGACGGCAGACGGCCAGACAAACCGAAGTCATAAACACTTTTCAACTAGGTTGGAAAGTGTTAAAAAGACGTTCATATTTTGAAAAAAGACATTCATAATTAAAAAAGGAGGTAACCTCGATTCCGAGTCTAAAGATTTGTTGAGATACTCTGTTGTGATTTTATCGCAAACGATCTGCGAATAAATGTAGGTGTGTCTTTTTTATCCCTCTCATTGACACTATAATCTCACTGGAAGGTTATTTTACTTTTTATTATATATTTAGAAGCAATCATAAGATTGCTGTGATCATGAAAAGTCAACAAGCATCATTCCCTTGACACACAGCGTTTCTTTTCAAACTTTATCAACAATCCTTTTATATATTTCCGGTGCGAATATTTTTAAAAATTCCAGAAATTTCGTAAAGAGTTTTTTCTTCTAGATGGGACTTATTTTTTCATCACGATGAGTGTTTTATAATCTCAATATTATGACGATGAGTATTTTATAATATACCTCGGTTTTCGTCAATAATCCGTCCGAAAACAATCGGCGAAATCCGAAACCGACGAAAACTGAGGCAATTATTTCCATATGAATCGATGTAAATCCAATTAATTCGTTCTAAACACTCCAAAATACGTACCAAAAATACATTTTATAGAGAATAAGTACAGCGTTTAGTACTAAAAACAATAAGAAATGAATATAGTGTTCTTGGTGTATGGTGTCAAGGCACTGTATCTGGGGTCACTTTCCTTTTTGGTCTATTGGCAGTAAGACTAACTTCAGAGTCAGAATTTCGTTAGCACATTCACACCTTTCGCTATATTAGCGCTTTAGCGGCTCAGTCACGCCATACACGAATTCCAAATTTTCAAAAGAAGTGTTCAAGAAAATATTTAACATAATCTGTTGATTTGAGTTTCAAATGATCGTGCTCATGAATTGATAGTAATTTGCATATTTAAAATTTTATTTTGATGTAAATTTTATAAATATCAACGTATTAATTCAAAATTCAAAACTTTATAATTATGAAATTAAGAAAAATGCCTGTACAATTAAGAAAACACCTACCTCGCTTGGTTAATTATGGCTCAGACTGCTCAGTTAAGGTAATGTTTTGACTATTAGGTAAGTTTACGAAAAAATTTACAAAGATACATCATCAAATTTAAATAAGTATACATACGAGCTCTCAATGAACACAATTTACGTTACTTCAGAGAGCTAAATTAAAGCAATTTTGTTATTCGCTAGATTTAATATATATATTTTTTAAATAGTGAATATTTTTATTACAGTTGTCTTGGATTTAAATCAATACAGATAATTTTAGCACTGTTAAAATATCTCTGGGTAATTTTACATTCTTTTAGTTAACTCAACTTTGTTTGTATATAAAGGTAGAATTTTAATTAACTTCCAAACGACAACCAATCACTAATCGATCTTAAATTCACTCCCTGATATAATAAAAAATATTTGCAAATAATAAAATATATTTGCAAACGTGTATTTCCGATGACTAAACAACCTTTTAATATTTTTAGAAGTTAATGATAAATTAATAACTTAACTTTAAAGCTTTTTTACGTTATCCCACCACAAGGTGCTAAATAGCCCAATATTCTTTATGGTTACAATTTCTTACAATAGTAATGGATTTAATTATGCGCCAAACCATGCCCTCCAAAAAACAACTGACTGTGAAGCTGTAACAAAGAGACATTCTAACACTATAAAGTAGAAAATATAATTTTTAAAAAAGGCTATAATATAGTTTGTAAAATATATGCTTTAATCAATTAATTGTTTATTAATTAAATTATGATTATACCAGGATTTGTACGGCTCCTGAAATTTTGCGACCAAGAAATTCTTTGGTACCAGTATTTTTTTTACAAAAAATCTCTCCTTAAAAGAAGACGAAGTTTCGCTAGTTTAACCTAGATTTCCTTTTCTGTAAAAAATACTGGTGAAACTCCTGGAAAAATCCCTGATCCGTACGAACCTTGTTATACGTTCAGAAATAAATTTAGAAATCCGAGAAAAATAGTTTAAATACTTTAAAGAAAAAATAGTTTAAATTCTGTTTTAAAAAAAAATGCTTAAAAACTGTTCTTTATTTATTTTAGGTTGCCATATGTTAAAAAAGAAACAGAGCAAAAATTATATATATGCTTTAAAATAAATTCACTAGTTCGCAGATTTTTACTTCTATACTTCTTTTTAGAAACTGATGCCACATAAATTGAATTAACTATCTACGGATGTAAATGTTTGACACCAGAAGTAAATAAATGACAGAGCTGTTATTAAAGAAATCGTGAATTCTTTGTTTCGGTACTTAAATATTAAAAAATTATAAATAGTTCCAAGTATTTCGATACTTCAGTACATATTTTTATCATAATGATCTTGGCATATGGTATACATTATACTACCTTTATCTTGCAATAATTTAACGAACTGATTTTCATCATACAGGGTAGTTATAATTAAAATGATACTATTCAGACCAATCTGGAGCCCGTTGTGTTTGACAAATTTCGTTGAAACTTTGTATATACGTTATATGGACAATGGGGAAGAGAAATATCCAATAAAAAATAGTTCAAATTTCGACCACCAGGTAAAAATTAAAGAACCGGAAACATAAAACTTTATTTAAATCACATCATTTATTCAATGTGCATTCCATTTGTGCCAATAACATGTTCAAAGCGTGTTAAACATGTTCAAGAGGAGCAGGAAGTGATCCTTTAGGAATTAAAGCGATATGATCTGTAATAATGTCCGCGGTCGACACTTTGAACAATTGTTGTAAAATATTTGATTTCTCTGGACATCACGAGCTGTGTTTTACCTATTCTGTTAAATAAATAATTTTCTGGAGTATTTCTTTCTTGTCCCAGTTTGTCCATTTCCAGACGCATTTTCTCGATTTTCATCCTTTAAGCCTTTCAAGGGCAAAGTACTTTTAGTACTAAAATGTTGAAATAAATGACTGGCACCGGAACTTACGAAAAATTTTGTTTGTAAATAAGAAAAAGGCTACATTTCACATACATATTAAATGGAAAAGAGTTTAGCAAAATTCTGGTGTCATTGTGGCGTTTGGGAATTAAAATTAAGTGGTTTCTTAAACATAACACTGCCCCTGAAAGGGTTAAACGTCATTTGCAACACTATGTTCCATTGCATTTTTTGTTCGTCTTCATGAGTACTATCATCCCTCTAAGTTTGTTGAAGCATTTCAGATACACCCTGTATATATATATATATATATATTTTATTGATATATTTGTATATTGTTGATATTTATATATTTATATATTTTATATATTGATTTATATATTGATATTGATATATTTTATATATTGATATATTTTTTATTATTCATTATTGATTATATTTTGTATTATTATAATTTATATTATTGATATTTTAAACGAAAAAATCGAATCAAAACTAAAAAAGATATTTATAAAAGTTTCCTTTATACTATTAAATCCTATTGTACGTAATCTATAATATATAAAAGCGCAAGTCATGTAACTGAGGAAAACAAATACTGGCAAACAAAATAATTTTTTGAATAAAATTGCATAAAAGTTACATTTTTAGAAAGATTGTTGAAAAAAAGGGTTTGTTTGAGAGATGAGTGACATACAAAAATCTATAGATTCTGAGATAACTTCACCGGAAATTACGTTAACAGTGGAATATCTCAATCCATTAGATTAAATAAACACAGGATATTCGTTCATGATGAGTCATAAAAATATTAAACTATGGACGTAATCATTCGCAAAACAAGATCTAAAAGGTGAATTTTACAGTGTTGCCTTGTGCTGAAAAAAAAATCGCATTTGTAAACGTGGCATACGTAATAAGAAAACAAAAAGACATGTTTATTTCGCTCATAGCAGACGATATAATTCATTTCACTGAAATAATGAGGATGATTTTTTTACATTGTGGAACTAGTTATAAAACGAGCGCACCTCCTGTGTCACGTTTAACGTACAATTTCCAACTTCTTTAATATTATGAAAGTTTTCATATCTTTTGTACAAAAAAAAAAAATTGTTTAAAGTACGAATATTATAAAAACATTGGTTATTTTCTGTTATATAAATTGTACTGGATAGGTTTATTTTTTGGATGATTCTTTTAATAACTTGAAATAATTTGAAATAATAACGATTTGAAATAATTCACATCCCCATCACTTCCGTGTGTGTAAGTGTGAAACGTGAGATGTTCAAATAATCAAAGAAATCTCGGTAGTTTTGGTCGACGCAGTGGATAGGTTTTTAAAAGAGACAAAAATAATATGAAGCAAAAATAGGCTAAAAAATAATATGAAGCAAATGAACAAGCATTAAATAAAGTTGGATTTAACTTTTAGAAAAAGGGCCAAATGTCAGTCTTACTGTAACTAAATAAATGAATATTCTTTTTGACACTTTGATCCGGTTAATAATATTTATTGAGTTAACATACTTATGTGACTCATTTAATGATAGTATAATAATCTAATATGGAATTTTTTTAAACTTTTCTCATTTATTTACTTCTCTCATGAAATTAAAAACTGCTACCGGAAAATTTCAAAAAAACTTTAAATAAAATTTTAAATGTGCAAATGGTGTTCATCATAAGTTTATTAGTTTGATGGTTCAATAAATAAACTATCTTAGGATAGTTTGTCTTAATACGAGAAAACAAATTATTTATCATTGCAAATTATGCGTGAAGGGATAGGCAGCTATATACTGGCACCTAAACTACAGCGCCCAGAATACATAGTGTGGAAAAAATTGAATCCAATAAATGTAGAACGATGCTGAAAAGTTAACGGGTCGATCGCAGCGACATCTTCTCGCAGTGGCGTAGATAGGGTAGATGTCCAGATGCTTTGGATACCACTAATTTTATAAAAATATTTTTGCTTTATCTAATCGGAGAATTTTCGGCGATATTGAAAGAAAAATTTTATAATATTACTTGATTAATTGAAGAAAACTTTATAATATTACTGGTTTCCAGAGCATTTTGACTCCCCCCCCCCCTCCTCTCTGGCTACGCCACTGTCTGCTAGCTCATTTCAACGCAAACATTGTATAAGAATGGAACTGAGAAAACGTTTCAGCTGGTGGTAAATGTTTTAAATAATTAAATTATACCTTATTTCCTTTGACTTGGTTAGTGATTTTCATAAGCTTTGAAAATATGAATGATATCGATCATGGCATAAAAACGTGATACGGCATTCTTTTGTGCCTGGTTGCAGTACTCAGTACAAGGCAGCAAACTAGAAACTATCCCTATTTACAATCCAAAGGATGAATCTCTGCTAGAAGAGTGGAAAAGATTAATTCCCTGATAGGATAAAACACTAACTTCAAAATGTGTTACACTTACAAGAAGATTTTATTAACAGAAATTATGTTCATGTTGTCAATAGTGAAACGGTTACTGTTGCTAGAAGTAAACCTTTTTTTAAAGCAGATGTCACTGCGATCGCCCTATTATTGTGCCGCATTGTTGCACGTTTATCGCCTACAATTTTTTAGCACTTTTTAAAGCATTAAGAAGTTTGGCTTTCGTTTAATTCCGAAATTTTGCATTTATACCAGAAATTCCTTATATTGTTCTTTTGGTAACTTAATGGCACATATTTCGTGACTTCTTAAAAAAAAAAAAAATCTCTTTTCAGAATTTACGGTTTGAATTCGAAATTTTGAATTAAAAAACGGTAAAACCATTTTCTAAACTATGTATTCTAGGCACAGTACCTAAACTTTGAAATATTACCAGACTTATAATAATAATAATAATAAAAGTCTTGCTATTGCATTATTCATGGAAAATATTCAAATATTATAAAAAGAAACGTATAAATGAATCGCATATTTTAGTTTGAAAGTCGGTTATTAAAAATTTTTTTATGAATTTTTGTAAGTATTCGGAAACTGATCGAAGTTTATGAACAAACTACACAAACGTGAGATAAAGTTAGGCCTTAAAAAAGATAAACAGGAAATAAAAATAATAGAAACAAATTGGAAATTGTACGTCAAACGTGACAAATGAGATGCGTTCGTACTATAACTAGTTTTATAAATATTCAGATCTTGGTGCGATGGCTGTTGCAGTCTTATGCAAAAATGCAGGAACGTAAAATTTAATTTATGTGCAGATATTATAGATGTTAATATTATTTTATGAAATTAAATTTCAATACACTTTTACAAACAATTAATTACAATCATGTTACATTAAAATTATGCTATGCGCCAATATCCAATACAAGACAATGTAAAAAATCATCGTTATTATTTCAGTGAAAAAAATGAATTGTATCGTCTGTTATTATGATATGATTAATTTATGTAATAAAATAAGTACAATTTAAGTTGGCAACATTTTATCTTTTGTTGACATTGACTGAAAATTCCAATGGGATACTTAGGCCTAGCTTTGAAAATTTCAAAATTTGAAATACATATTTAGACTCATTTTTCATTTAATATCTATTTCTCCAGAAACGTCTGTTCAAGAAACTCTTGGTAGATTATGTTATGGCTATAATTACACAATTTTAGTATACAAATTCGGTTTTTAATTCAGTAATACGTAAATAGTAGGACTCCATCTTAAGTAGGACGTTATCACCGTGGCAACCTAAAATAATTACTTATCATGGGATATCATTGAATTAATTAAGTATAATGGGATTTAATAGAATGAAGAACACTTTTATTATCTTTTTACGTTTTGAATGGATTTTCATGAAATTTGAAATGACTCGACATAATTCTGCAACGATTATATATATTAAATTTCATACCTAGTTAAACCTTGGGTAGTTTTTGTGCTGTTCTATGCGGACAGACGGACGGAACAGACGACGACTATAGGTGCAACGTATTTATATAATTACGAGCTTACCTAAAAATACACTAAAAAAAACACAAAAAAGCGTATAATAAAAATACCAAATATTGTATTTAAAAAAAATAATAATAACAGATTTAAAAGACGAAAAATTAATTATTTAACCCATTCGCTGCCAATGGCGCGTGATTGGCAGCGAATCTCTAAATCTAAAATTATAAATTCGTACCAGAAATTACGAAAGAAGAATTTTTATTTCATGTAATCGCAAAATACCTGTAATTAAGTACAATAAAGTAAATATTGCTGTTACTATTTTCTGTATGAATTTGAATTTTCTAAATAAAATACAATTCGGTAATTTTAACTCGGCAGTGAATGTGTTAAAATGCTGACTTTTTTATACTTGATTATTTGAAATTTATCTGCTGTATTCTCTGTTTCATAAATTAAAGAGAATTCTTTGAAAAAAAAAATAATAATAGTATGATATAAAATTACATTTCGTATACATAATGAAACATAATATGAGTTATTGAAACTAAAAATACAGCGATGTCGAATATTTCTTTTTGCCTTGTACATTTTTATTCGATTCTAAAATTTAAAAATAGAGGTTTCTGACGTGTGTTTAAAATTTAATACACATTCAGATATGAAATTTCTGTCTGCCTCTTTTTTTCAAATGAAAGAAAATGTCACGTTGTACATTTGAAAAACAGTTTTGAACTGAGGTAAAACATTTGCATTCCGTACGTGTATTTTAAAATTTAACTAAAATTTTTTGTAAAGTCAGATAAGAATTTTTAGTTTTTCTTTACTTTTTTTTTTTTTTGGAAGTTAATGGAATGCAAGAAAATTTATATTACGAAGACAAGATAATGTTTAATTTAATCATCATTTTGACAACTGGGAAATAACAGTTTTTGTTTAGCACGTGTATTCCGTACCTCAAACGTACAAGCTGGAAATTGTACGTTAAACATGACATATGAGGTGCATTCGTTTTATAACTCGTTTCAGAATGTTAAAAAAAATCATCCTCATTATCAGGGGTGCAAACATCTACGCGCCAATGGGCCGATTCCCAGCACTAAATTTTAGTATTCTTTGCTAATAAGAATACTGATAGAATTTAGGCGAAGTATACTAATAAAATTTGACGAAGAATACTAATAAAATTTAGTGGTGGGAATCAGCCCATTGGCATTATATGTTTGCACCCCTGCTCATTTTTTTAGTGAAATGGATTATGTCGTCTGCTAGGAGAAAAATCAACATGCTTTTTTTTTTTCTTATTACGTATGTCATGTTTACAAATGCTAATTTTTCTTGTTCACCATGGAGATCTTGCTTTGCGAAGGATGACCTCCATGATTTAATATTTGTATGACTCATAATGAAATAATTGTGTTTATTTACTTTAATGGATTGAGGTATTCGGTAAACCTAATTTACACTGAAGTTATCTCAGAGTCTATACATTTTTTAACGTAACTCATCTCTCAAGCAAATAATTTTTTTTTTAACGAACTTTCTAAAAATGTAACTTTTATGCCATTTTATTCGAAAAAATGATTTTTAATAAAAATAGCCGCTTGGCATATATGAAAAAGATGTGGTTAGCCGGTATTTGTTTTCCTCAGTCACATGACTTGCGATTTTATTATATAGATTACGTACGATAGGATTTAACAGAATAAAGAAAACTTTCATTAATGACTTTTTATGTTTTGATTCGATTTTCATAAAATTTGAAATGACTCGACAAAATTCTACAACGATTATATATATTGAATTTAAAATCAATCGGTTGGGTCGTTTTCGCGCTGTTATATGCGGACAGACGGACGGACGGACAGACCAGACGACGACTATAGGTGCTACGTATTTATATATTTACGAGCACACCTAAAAACGGAACCAGTATAAGACCACTCGTATGTATGTATGTCTGTCTGTCACAGTCGTTTGTCTCCGTGGAACGTGGAAAGCTCAAATTTGGGACATTGATAAAGGCACATCTTTTCAAATTATTAGCCAGTCACAAATATGTTTTGGAAACATTTAGGTGTGGGTGGGGGTTAGAGGGGGGTGTTACTTGAAAAAAAAAAACATTTTCTTTTTGTATATTGTGCGAGGTATCGTTTGAAAGATCTTCTAACACCGATCTCAAAAATATATTTGTTTTAGTTTTAGGTATTATATTTTCAGAGATATCGTCAAAAATGCACTGTAAAAATACACGTCTCCCCCCTCTATTTACGAATCTAATGAAACTAAAATTATGAAAAAGCTAGGGGAAGCAGGAGTTTATTTAATCCTTGCAGGAAAACTATATTGATTTTCCTAAGTCTCATCGCTTTTGAGAAAAACGCATTTTTTCGTTAGACACAAACTTTAATTTTCGGGTGGTTAGCGGGGGATTTGAGCGGCGCTCATCCGTACTCATCGACGCAGAATTATCCAAGGATAGTTGATAATGAGATTTGGAAAATATTATCGGTAATTAGTAAATATATTAATTAAGTTACTTGAAAAAAATTATATATTGTGTAGGGTGTCGTTTGAAAGATCTCGTAACATCAAACTGAAAAATACATATGTTTTAATTTTAGGTATTATATTTTTAGAGATACCGTCGAAAGTGTACTTCAACAATATGTCCATCCCCTCCTATTCCCGAACCTAATGAAATTATAATTATGAAAAAAAATGAGATGTAGCGGGAGTTTGTTAACCCATTTGCTGCCAACCACGAGTATACTTGTGGTTTTTGTTTTAATCTAAAATTACGAATTCGTACCGGAAATTTCGAAAGAAGAATTTTTATTTTATGTAATTACAAAATGTCTATAATTAAATAAAGTAAATATTGCAAATGGTATTTTCTGGTATGAATTCAAACTTTCTAAATAAAATAAAATTCCGGTAATTGTAACCCGGCAGTGAACGTGTTAATTATACTCGCACTTGACTAATTTTTATCAAATTTGATTTTTATATTGCCAAAGGAGTATCAGGAAACTTATCTTTCACAAATGTAAGAGCGTTTTCTCTAAGCGATATGTTGACTTTTCGGATACAGAGGGTGTTTCGTCAAACACTTTCTATATTGTTTATCTTTTGTATTTTATTTTTGTTTTCCAAATATGTAAATCCCTTTCAATTTAAGAGCTGAAAACCCTCAAGATTTTTGAGGCCCGCTATTTTTGAATAGTTATATTTGTCTTTATTTAACCACAGAAATTTTGCATTAACCCATTCGCTGCCACCCACGAGTATACTCGTGGTATTTCAATCTAAAATTACGAATTCGTACCGGAAATTTCGAAAGAAGAATTTTTACTTTATGTAATCACGAAATGTCTGATTAAATAAAGTAAATATTACTATTAGTATTTTCTGGTATTAATTCGAACATTCTAAATAAAATAAAATTCCGGTAATTTTTACCCGGCTGTAAACGTATTAAATAAAGCTAATGTTTTTATTAAAAAATATCGGTACAAAAAATTCCTGAGATTTGGCATTTGTGTAACTTCTTTGTATCAAACTAGTGTTAGTTAAGTGCTGCAGGAATATTAGGAAATATACCAGAAATATAAAAAGTTTTGTATTTCTGTGTGAATAGTTTAAACATGTATAATTACACATTTTATTTCTCCATAATTTACTGTTCAAAGCATTTTTAAATATTATTTATTTGTCATAAATTAAGAGCTAAGAAAAAAATTATTAATAAATTTGCAAAAACGGAATAGTTGGGAATAATATTCCGCTTTAAACACGTTTCCATCTTAAGAGGTATGTTTTTATAGTAATCTTTTCGTTGAGACCATGAAATTTTTGCATTTAACAGAGATTTCCGTTATACACAAGTTTCCATTTTTACAGATATAACTGTGTATTAATTTTTCTTGTATTTTTACAAGTACAGTATTGTATACTTAAAAGAAATGTCGTACAGATAATACATACCCTACAGATTTATAAGTTTGAAATATGAATATTTAAAATATACGCCTTTTAATATTAATAAAAGAATATTTGAATATTTATTTTAGTCGTATCTTCATAGCTGCCGCCTTCAACAATTTTTTGCACCATTATTTCCGAAGAGAAATTTTTGTCTTATTTAATCGTTAAAATTTAAGATTAAATATGTCGAAAAATTCTCATCAAAATTACTGTTGGCGAAAAATCGTAGCAGTTGACAACTATGTTTATAGTAAATTTCTATTTGAATATACTATAAGCATCATAAAATGAAATATTAAAAATATAAATAATAATAGGATAAATAAGTAGTAAATAATACTAAATATACTAAATATAAATACTAAATATAAAATAAAATCCTAAATAATAATAAAATGAATATAAAAAAATTTAATTATTTATATTATTTAATAATAAATGAAATAATAAAAGGAAAAATGAAAAATAAATAATAAAATGATAAATCCTAACTATAAATACTACATATACTAAATATATAATACTAAATAACAAAATGAAAATACAATTAAATTATTAAACCCCCAATTAAAGCACAGAAAATTCATGATAAAAATTAAAATAATTTATAAAAGTTAACCTACAGTTAAAAAAACTATAAATTAATTTCAACGAATAGTAATTTTCTCATCTGAGCAAAACTGTATCCAGGATGGGACTCGAACCCAGAACCTTTTATCTCGACGACATCCCAGCCAACCATTTTCGCTCAGATGGGAAAATCACTACTCGTATGAATTATTTACCAATCATTTGATTGAGTTAAAAATAATAATAGTACAAATTAATTTGTTTAACCCCTTGAAGGGCAGGTGGTTCATCCTTGGACTACTTAAATTTAATCTCGAAATGCCAAAATGATACCAGAATTGCCAAATTAAAAAAAATCTTTTATTAAGTACGTGAAAAAAAAAAAACTCTTTTACTTATTTAAAAATAAATTTGTTTGTAAATTCTGGGGTGATTCAATCATTTCAGTATTTTACGAATAGAAGTACCGTAATTTCCGCCGTATAATCCGCAGCTCAAAGAGTCGTTTTTCGATCCAGAAATATTATTTTATAAAATGCAACTTGAAAGATCGCTGTGAATATTTAACTACAATTATTGAATAAAATTTCTGGGTCGAAAAACGACTCTTTGAGCTGCGGATTATACGCCGGAAATTACGGTATTTTTAAAATACACTCCATAATTAAACGACCCTACTTTAAAGCGGTCTACAAACGAAACTATTTGTGAAAATTTGTGAAGGACATAATGAAGGAATGGGAATTTGTTTAAGCGAAAAAAATAGTTCAAAATTTCGCCACCGGATGGCGTTTTTAATAAATCAATCGCATTTGAAACATTTGGTAAGTCATGATAAACCAAGAACTTTATCTGATCTTAAAGACAGCATTTCACGACATGTTTTTAGCATTTACCAGAACGCACTGCGATCAACTGTGGAACATGCTATCGTTATGATTCCAGACGTTAGCTGAAAATGATAGCCGTCATGTGGAACATGCTTTGTTGCAATAAAATATGTAAACTATTGTAAATGCAGGCTAAATGTTTAATTGATTAAAAACGCCATCTGGAGGCAAAATTTTCAACAATTTTTTTTCGCTTAAAAAATTCGCATTCCTTTATTATGTCCTTCACAAAATTTTACAACTTTCTGACCATTAGTCTGCAGATAACTTTAAAGTAGAGTCGTTTAATTATGTAGATTTTTTGGAACAGTGAAAAAAGGAAATTATGAAGGTCTAGATAATATTACTAAAATAATATTATTAGCTTCTAAAACTTGCTGTATATGTAAAATATCAATTAACATGAGTTTCTGAAACTAAAAAAAATGAGATATCGAATATTTCTGTTATTAGTTTTGTAAAACTATATTCAATTCTAAAACTGAACAAAAAAAAAAAAGATTCTGTCGTGTGTTTAAAATTCAATACAAATTCAGTTACAAAGAAAATGTCACGTTGTTCATTTGAAAAATATTTTTGAAGTGGGCTGAAACATTTGCATTCCGTACGTGTATTTCGAAATTTGAGTAATATGTTATTTTGTGAATCCAGATGAGAATTTGAATTTCATATTTATTTTTTGTAAAGGTATATAAGAAAACCTCTATCCTTCGCTGCTGTGAGAACGTTTAATTCAAGCAGCAATTTAACTTTTGAGATTTAGAAGATTTTAATTCAAATTATTTTTTTCGAAAATCTGCAGGGTGCGTGGTGATGTCTAATTTTGAATACCAACATTTCCGAATACCTTTCATTTTATCATATATTTTATTTATTTGCTATTTATTATCTTAGCCATATTAAATAGCTACAACCTGCGATTAAATATGGTGTAGATTATTATTTGGAAATAATGTCCCCAAAATAACCTATGCATACTGATTTTGTATTGCTTTGTACCTTTTGAATATCTTTCGTTCTCTAAGTGTGTAAACAACACCCAGGGTTTTTTTTTTTTTTTTTTTTTTAAATCAAAGCAGTATTAATTTTATTTTTAAAATTCCTCGATTAAATGAGGCGAATATTACCATTGAGAAATAGTAGTTCCGACATCCAATTTCCTTACATCAAACCAGTAATATTATAGCATCAATAATTGTAAATATCTCTGTTCGGTACTGTAAAAAAATTGACATTGGCTTTGTAAATTTTTAAAACGTGTAACATTTTTTAATACTTTACTCAATGTTACTAATTAAATGATTGTTTTTATACAGAAAGCTACCGATATTTCGAACAATAATATTCGCCTCGATAGATTAAATAAAACAAATATTACTATGCGCAAATTATGATAGATTTCTGAATTAAAACAACACCCAATTGGAAACATTTTAATATTCGAAGCATATTTTTTCTAATAAATTAATGAAGAAATTGGAACAAACAATTAAAAAATATATTAATTTGTATCGCATTCTTAAAAGTAAAGTACAAACTATTGTACAAATACTGCATTCTCTATTCTATAGATTCACCTAGCTGCCAACTATTATTTTTATCAAGTCACACAAACAGAATTTGAACAAAAAATGTTATTTAACCCATTAATTGCCAAAACTATGTGGGCGAAGTCTTCGATATTTTTAGTGAAATTTGTTTCCCACCAAAAATTCTGAAAGATAATATTTGGTAACTTTAATAGCAAAGTTTTTGTCATTAAATAAAGTATTATTTAACACATTAAAATAGTGGTAACCAGGCAGTTTTATTATTATTATTATTATTATTATTATTATACACTTTTATTTTGAATGTTGAAAACCACAAGTATACTCGTGGTTGGCAGCGAATGGGTTAATAAATGAAATCCAGTAAGTTTCATATAGAAATAACACATTGTATTTAATAATTGTTCTGGTTTAAAATAAATTAATTTTCATGTATACTTTTAGGCTGAACCTAAATTTAGCTTGATTTTTGTCATTAAAAAAATTTTTTATTAAAAAATTAAATCTAACATTTTAGTAAGTTTAGGGAACATTATTATAAAAGCCATTAATTATGCTAATGAATTTCAATATACTTTCAATTTAGGTTCATTATAAAATATAGTAGTATAACTAAAAATAAATGAAATATTAAGTATGTGCCTGCAGTAGTATTTTTTAAATCTTGCACCGAAGATGCATGTTTTAGTATTTATATTTTTGAAAAAAACGTTTTTGTCATTATACCAAATAAAAATATTTCAATTCAAACCAGAAATTATTACCTAAAATAAATGTAATATAAATTATACAATTAACACTCATTATTTAAAAATTATTTTCTCAAATCATAACTATTATACTTAAAGCCATCAGGACCTTCTATGTTCCATTTTGTTCCATAGGAGGAAATAACCTGTAGCCATTTGTCGTTCCAAGTCATCACTTACTTATCTTCCAAACTGTAAACGCTGGGTTTTGTTTCTTGTCAGTAAAGAGGGTTTACAAATTTTACTGTGTATTGGAAATTACCGGATCGAATAATTCTATCGCAGATTGTTTTCTTGCACATATTGAACACAGTCGTTCTTAAAATGTCTTTACTTGAGTATTTCCCAGTAGATGCTAACTTGAAAAATCTCAAGGCTCTTTCTTTTTTAAATTCATACACGTCTTTTAACCTTAAACAATATTTGATGACGGTTTTGATCTTCTTATCTTTTTTTGCAGTAGACCAACAGCTCATTTCTGAGAATGCGAAAGATTCAACAGCACCTTTTTTCCTTAAAAGTTTTTAACGTGAAAATGTATAATGCTTAGAGGTAACATTTCTGTAAAAAAAAAAAGAAAAAAAAAAGGATGTCAAAGTTTCTACACAGGCGAAAATAGCCTTTGCTTGCATAATTATTATATTTTCGCAATAAAAATCTCACAGATGAATTTTGTTGAGTTTTATATTAGTATTTTAATTTTATGATCATATGTTAAGTTTTCTATTCAATGATCTTATTTTAAAGTAAGCAAAATTTTTACAATTTTTTTTCTGTCTTTAAACTTTTTACACGCACTGTGTTAAATTCATAATAAAATTTATAACAAAAGTACGAAACGTTTTATGAAAAGTTAAACAGATTTTAAAAACTGTAAATTAATTTGCTTAACATGCTTTTCTTTTTGCATATAACTATTTGAAATTTATCTGCTGAAATAAGAATGTGTTAAAAAAAAGACAAGACGTCAAATATTATAATATTAGTCTTTGTAACTGAAAAGTTAGTGCTATCAATATTTCTTTTTGTTATGTCATACTTTATTCAATTTATTCAAAAGATTTAAAAATAATTTGCTTAAAATGCTTTTCTTTTTGCATCTAATTATTTGAAATTTATCTGCTGCAGTAGGAATGTGTTAATAAAACGACAAAACGTCAAATATTATAATATGAGTCTTTGTAACCTAAAAGTCGTTGCTATCGAATATTTCTTTTTGACATGTCATAATTTATTCAAAAAACAGTTTCTGATATGTATTTAAAATTCAATACAAATTCAGTTATGAAGTTCTATCCTTTTTTAAAGGAAGGAGAATGACACATTGTTCATTTGAAACATTTGTATTTCAAAACTGAAGTAACTTTTTTGTAAATTCATATGATATTTTAAAATTTCACGTCTGTTTTTCTGAATGATAAGAAGACGTATGTTTCTTTTAAATGCTAAAACGTGTAAACTAAAAACATAATATACAGTAAAATAATTCATTTATATTGTTGACATGTTTCGGCCCACTCCGAGCCATTATTATTTCATAATGGCTGGGAGTGAGCCGAAACCTGACAACAATCTAATAAAAGTCATTTTACTGTATATCATGTTGTTAAGTTACATATTTTAGCATTTAAAAGAACTATATTATTATAAGGTGTTATAATTTGTTATATTTTTAAGAAGACCTACGTTTAACTGATGTGACAACTTTTATTAGAACTATTTTAATTTTTGAAAGGGTATCACTGACCCTAATATTGCGTACCACTATTTTTAAACAATAATTTTCGTAGTAGATTTATTTCCATTGCAAATATAGCAATCACTCTACCACGAAGATTTTTGCATGTAAACTGTGCAGGTCATAGTTACCTGTTTGGCCTACTTTTATATTCAGAAATTCCGAATTCCGAATAGTAGTTTCTGTTTCATTTAATGACAAAGATTTTGTGATTATATAAAGTAAAAAATCTTCTTTCTAAATTACAGGTATGATTTCAGAATTTCTGAATAAAAAACGAGGCCAAACTGGCAACCCTGGAGCAGTTTGCGTACAACTCTATTACAATTTTTTATCATAATTTTTCGCTTTATTTAAACACAGAAAAATATTACAAATTCTACGAGTAAACGAGACGATTATGAATTCTGTGATTTAAAAATCAAAAGTATTTTTTTAATTATTAATAGTGATATTTAATTATTAATACTGATATTTAATAACTTATCTTTTGCCAATTGAACAGTTGTTTTCTTTCTTTTTCGAATACATCTAAAAATTTAATATTGTAAATTGCTGTACACTTGCATATTTCTACTGATGTCTGTCTACCAAATGCTGTTTGAGAATTCTAATTTTTGTAAAGCTTCTTCGAATTTTTTATTTATGTTACTTCTTTTTAACATTTTCTTCAAATTTCATTTTTTAAAATTGGACTACGAAAAATGATAACACATTTTTGCTTTGCATCAAGGAATTAACTAAAAACGTTTACTGAAAATAGCAATAACTGTAACCGCAGAAAGCGAAGGGAATTTGTATATTACTCTGATCTTTTCATTTTCCTTTCAATTTTGCAATTGCTCCTTTTTGTAAAACCAGTCGATGATGCAGAGTCTATGATGCAGAAGCATTATTATTTGCATTATTATTAAATGTATTTTTTAAGCAGAAAATGATTGATTACTTTGCCTTTAATTCAAAACTAAATTGTTCAGTGTAATTTAAACATTATACTCGAAATATAAGCAAACAATCTACGAGTGTCGCATTTAGGTCATTTTTGTCGCATTTGCAGTAGTTAAAACCGAAATGACACTTTCAAAGTACCTAAATTGAACCAATTGAATCCAAAATATCAGCTATATTCGTTTTCCAGAAGCTCTTCACTTATTTTTAAGTACAACCGTGTCTGAGAATAAAAACTGCTAACTGAGAGGACTTTCATGCATCTGTATTTTCATCAATTACAATGTAATGATCTACAAATATAGATTTCAATTACTTATTGAAAATTTTTGCTATAATGTCATTGTGCGTAAATGAAAACAGATTTCACATAAATTTATTATATTTAGGAGGGTATATTTGGCATTTTATTAAATATATATATAATTTATTAAGCATAAAATGATTGAATTCTGTACTTTTACCGTAATTTCGCGCGTATACGCACCTCAGACAATTCGAAAAAAAATTAATTTTCAAATTTTGCAAGAATACTTTATTTATCATTATATTTTCTTGAAACTGACGCCGTAAGGAGCGTTGAAACGTATGTTGGATCATTAAAAAGGTTTTTATAAGCCTTTTGTTGTTTTCTTTTAGTTTCACTTAAGCATTTTCCCTAGATTTTAATTATATTTAGTGATCTTATTTTGTTGTTACGGAGTATTATAGTTGAGATTTTTTTCAACAGAGCGAAAATATGCCGGGAAAAATCTCAACTATCCAACCATTGGATATAATTTACCTAGTTAAATATACTTTCCTCTGTTCATTTGAAATACATTGAACTACGTAATATAGTAATAACTTAATTCGATAATAACTTAAATAATAAAAAATTTTTAGATGCATAATATTGAATATATTATAATTAAATAATGAATACAATTCATACCTTAAACACTTTCAACTTTGACCATGTATAAAACAAGAAGTAAATGATGAATGACAAATACAAAAAAAATTATACAACTCTATATTTTAAACATGTATTTTTCTTTTCAGTCTGCCTTGAACTCTTTTTTGCTTTTTGTCTATGTAGGGCTCAATATTTTCTTTCTGGTTTTTGGAATGTATGATTTAGATCAATGGTTCCTGAGCTTACTACTCTACTCACCAAAGAATGTCTAAAATTATTACTCCCCCCTCCCTCCCCCCCCCCCACCGCTTTATATGATATGAAATGTTTATAATTTAAAAAGAGACTTCCACGTTTGATATAGTTTAGAATTGATACTTCATTAAGATCAACTGGACAAAAATATCTCTCCATGAATAATACACTATGCAAGAAGCCCTTTTGGATTATCATCTTTATTAACTTTAATTAGCCAATTTACTTCCCCACCACAATACAATTATCTGCTAGCGGGCTTTCCCTTCTCTATCATTTCTAGTAAACGGCCTAATGTAAACTGTTTTTAAAATTTAAAATTTATGTTTATACGATTTATTTTTATATAATATATACTCACATACTATGTATGATGCCTGCACCACAACTATAAGAATTTAACCCACTTCCTTCTGTAATGTCCCTTTGGGAAACTATGTTCTTCATAATACTGGCAGTACCTCGTTTAGATATTTCAAATATTTTTAGGCTCGAGAGGTTTACTACAGACAGTTTTAAATGTAGCTTTAAGTAGTTACATGTGTAGAAAATTATTTGCGTAATATATTGCCGAGCGGGGTTCATTCAAGAAATACAAAACGAAAAAAAATTACAAAAAATTATTAAGGCTTCCACAAACATATGAACTGCAAATTTCTGGATTTACATCGGCACTTTCGCTAGTGACACTTTCGATAGCCATCCGATGCTGCATTTAAAATCACATGTGTTTAAAACACTGGCAAGTTCAAACTTGCTTTGGCAATCAATATGGGGGTACTTATGGGCAATTTCTTGATCGAGCATCTTTAAGCCACAACAATCAATTCTTCCTCTAAGACCTCGTGAGCGGAGGTTCTCACCAGCTTGCTTCCGTTGAGTTCTTTCAAGATTGAATAGCTGAATCTTTATTTCTGAGATAGGTTGAAAATGTACTCTTTTTAATGCCATATTTATTCGCAACGTAACCTTTTTATTAACCAACTCCCACTTTTTTCAGTATCTCGACTTTCATTTCAAGAGTGGTAGATTTATATTTCCCTCTTATCACCATGCCTAGCAGATGACCTAGGAACACAGATGTTTACTGAACATGGAACAAGAGAAGGAACGCAATGTCACCCCTGCAGTCACAATGCTGCTGCGATCTTTACACCGCGAAAAATGTATACTGGCCCTTCCTACTTAAACTTACTTATCTCCAGCGCATGCTCAGTCTACGTTACTAATGAACAGACTGAAGTACTTTTCCGAAAATCCCCAATCAAAGTTAGGACAATGGATCCGCGTTCCATGCACTCTCAGAAATAAAACACTCAATTTTGACGATTCGGGAATCCTTAAGCCCTATTTCGTTATTTTTTACAATCATTTCGTCACAGAGTCACGTGGTTTTTGACGAAACTGTTTCCTCGCTGTCAAAAATAGAACTCTCACTTTTGACGATTCCGCAATTCTTGAGCTTTTGACAATCATTTTTGACAATCATTTCGTCTCAAAATTAAGTGATTTTTAATGAAATGGAAAATCTCAAATATTTGACTTAAATGTTTCCCCATTTACGGCCAGATTTTTTTTTTTGTTGTTGTTACAAAATCGTAAAAAAAAAATGACACGAAAGTACCAAATTTACAATATATTAACAAGGTTCGTACGGATACCGTTACTTTTCCAGGTGACATACCAGTATATTTTTCTAAAAAAATACATCAAGTTCAAACGTGCGAAATTTCACCTTATTTAATAAGAGATTATCTATAAGAAAATACTGGTATCGAATAATTTCCTGGTCTTAAAATTCCAGGACCCGTACGAACCATGATTAATGAAAACAGAAACAAATATATTTCATCCTCGGGGGCCGCTATAACACGAAATTACTAAATTTCTACTTTATATTTCATATCTGATAATTTGCGTCTATCCTTTTTGTAACTTTAACATTTTTGTAACGATTTTATGCATTTCTATTGCTTATTCAAAGATAAATTTTTCTAAAGTTACAGAATTTCGTTAAAAACGCTTAAAAAATTCTTCTAAAGTTACAGAATTTCGGTTAAAATAGTAAAATGCGAACATCATTTGGTCCATTTTCGACCGAAAGCAACAATCATTTTCCCAATGGTTAAAAAAAATCAAAATTTTAGAAGCTCTTTTTTATTTAAGAAATATATTCAGATAACAATCAAATTTAAAAGATGCATACATTTCCCCTCTATAAACAGTAACGTGTTGAAATCTTATCTAAAATTGATGGACTCTCCTCCAATATGTACTTCAAAATTTATTATACCTTTTAAAAATATAAACATACATCAACATCCCGTAGTACATTTAAAATCAAATTCATACAAGGTGCCACTGGCAAAGCAGGCAGCACGTTCGTGTCCCACGCCAAAGGTAATGCGTTCGAATCCTGTTGAAGACTTGAGAAATGCAATGTAAAAATTTTCCACCTGTCAATTAGAGATGCTTCTAAAATTGTCTATAGATGGCGCCATCAGTCTTTTTATCGAGCAAGCAATTTGACGAAAACAATTTCCTCAGTTTTTTTAGGATAGAAATTTATTCGATTTGACGAAATATTCGCTCGGAGCATTTCCCAGGAAACAGTTTCGTCAAAAACGAAGAAAATTTCGTGGAATTTGAGTATCCATTTCTAACCGTGTGCATCTGCTAACAATGCAAATTATTGGAAGCAATGAAAGAAATCGATTCTTAGAAACTAGATCATTAAAACCGGCTATTGCTTACTTGAAATTCAAGGGGAGAAAGAACTGTATGAGATTGAATGTAAAATAAAAAGAGGAAAGAACCTATAAATCAATTCGAATCATCCGAAGACATAGAAATTGAGTTCTAAAAACGAATGTAATTTTACATAATTTCCTTATAGGAATTTTTGGGGCTTTTCCATTTGTTCGAATTAACCAAAAATTTGAATTAACAGAGTTTGAATTGAATTATCGAGAGTCCAATATATGTTATTTTTTTATTTAAGCATCTTTTATTTACCTTTGAACAGAGTATTAGGTTTCCGAAATATCATGTTCATATTTAAAAAAAAAGTAGCTTTTAAGTGTTACGTGTGTGGGTTATATGTCACTATCTATCCACAGAATAATCATCTAACATGTGCGACAATGTTTACTTTTTACTGTAAAAGTAATAAAATGCGCTCAGTAAATGTTAATGTATAGTTTTTTGTACGAAAACGCACTTGCATTTTGAGAGAGAAAAATTCTCGTGAGATCATCACATCTAGAATTAAGTCAGCGTCAGTATATAAAATAATGGGGACCAAATCTAGGCGAAGGCTCACATTTATTTTTCTAACTCAAGTTATAGTCATTGTCCTTCATATAGACATCTTCATATATCCAATATTTTAGGTTTAGCAAAACAAACTAAAAGTATGCGACAAAAAGTTATTTTTTCGAAAAGTTATTTTATTTATTAAAACTTACACCATAAAATTTATAAAGTAAACATAATATGTATTATTCCCTGTACTTGTAGTGTTTCAGTACCGAAAACCATATAATTCCTGAATCCAGGAGATCGGTAGACGTTGACGTTGCATTTTTCGTACATTCTATCGATGATTATATAAAAAGTTGGAAAGAGTCAAGCATGTCTTTGACAAAGAACTCTGAAATTGTTAGGCTCAAATCCAAAAATCCTACTTTCTGACACAATTTTGAATTATTTTTTGTTCAAAAACGAATGCAATTGGCAAGTGTTCTTATTCAGAAACTATGCCATCGAAATGATGTTCCATTTTTGATAAAGGCCGAAGATCTTTGAGCAAATACAGTCAAAGTCTCCTTTTTGAACCGAATTTCCTAGGCAAGGCAGCAGAGCGAGAAGCGGGAAAATCATGTCGTCTCGTGATCAAAATCACTTATAACTCGATAAGTAAGTTATTTATCAAAAAATGGAAAATTGATTTCGCTTCCAAATCTCTTCCATAGTCAGGCCTGCCAATTTTATACTTTTTCGTTTAAAAATGTGTCAGAAAGTTTCGCGTTGTTCAACAGAGAACTTCAGAACCACCTTAAAAGAATTTGCTATCTAGACAAAACTTGTATTTACTAACATCCAATATTTCACGCGCAGTTAAATTACGGGTACAGCAATAATACAATTGTAAAGTTACAATTAATTTATAAATTAAATAAAAACTGTTTTTAAGTTTCAGTAAATCAATTTGTGAACTATTGTTACAAACGACAACACCTAGGGAATAGTGGTGTAAAACCGAATAAATTATTATTATTAAAATATTGATAAAATGTTTGAATGATACAAAGAAGAACACAAAAGGCTTATAAATATCTTTTAATAGTATACGTATGTTTCAGCGCTCATATACGGAGCCATTGTTTAGATATATAACGATAAACAAAAATATTCTCGCAAATTTTTGAAAATAATCTAGAAAACATAAATCACGAGATCATATATGCAAAAAAAAAAAAAACAGTCAACTGTAAACGTGAAAATTAATATTTCCTTATTGCTTTTTCAAAACTGAAAAGTACCTCGTGCCAAATTTTAGGTAATCAAATGAGGCGGATGTTCATGTTACGCATATAGATTTCTATTGATTCACGGATAATAGATGGGAAATAAAGCTTCGATGGATAAATTATTTTACTATTTTTAAAATCAATTTTTAAAGTCTCGGTTCTATGTTGTCTTGCCAATGCTGTAGTAAGTCTGTCCTATTTGATATCGGCCATATGCTCTTTTAATCTTGTTTTAAACTTTCTAGTGGTCATTCCTATATAATATTGTAATGTTCCATCTGCTCTTTTGTTTATCGTTATACATCTTGAAAATGGCGTCGTATATGAGCGTTGAAACATATGTCGATCATTAAAAGGATTTTATAAGCCTTGTATCATTTAAGCATTTTATGAATATTTACCATAATATAACTTTAAATACCGCCAACGCGTTTCTATTAAAAAATAATTACTTATCATAATAATTCAAATCACTCTGTCTAACCCCATCGGTGGGGTAAAACCATATGGATACGTTAATCTTTGAGAGTGAAAAAGTTTAGACCTCTTTTTTTTTTTTTTTTAAGTAACAATATATTTTATTTTACAACTTTAAACTAAGGAACTAAACTAATAATATTTCAATTCTAAGTTTGATTATTTGATCGTTAAATCAATTCTCTTTTCTTTAAAAAAAATCTATCTCAATATTCTTAAAAGGGAAAAATATATTCATAAAATTAAACTCACCGTTACAAAATAAATTTTGTTATTAAGTAATGATTAAGATCCTTATAAACAAATTAATATATTGATATTTTATTTTGAATTTCTCAAATTCAGACAATTTTGGCTAATTCGTTTCGATAATTGTTTTTTACATACATTTTTAAAACGACATCTGTTAACACATTTAAATATATCATTTACTATTTTTATAGTCTTGTTTTTATATTAAAGAAGCGTTTGGAACTGTTAAGGGCTAAAAATATTTTCTACACATGAAAAATAATAAATTTTATTTCATTACAAAAGTAAAGAATGCAAATGAATTGCATTAGAATTAACACGTTCACTTCCGGTTTAAAATTACAAGAATTTCATTTTACCGATATTTCATTTTGAAAGTTCGAATCCATATCAGAAAATACTGATATCAACATTTACTTTATTAACCTTTTATATCCTGAATTAATTTTCCAGCTATTTTTTAGATGCTCAGAAACCTCGATTATTACCACCAGTTATTTTTTTTTTGTAAAGTTTTCCTTATGTAATCATAGCATTTTTGCGATTCAATAAGGTGAAAATTTCTCATTTGAAAAACCGGTGCTAACAGATTAAAAATTCTGTAAAAGATGCTCGTCGCGAAGGGGTTAAAGTGGTACTTATAAGTACCGTCAGGATAAAAAAGGTTAATTACAGACATTTCGCGATTACATTCAATAAAAATTCTTCTTTCGAAATTTCCGGTACCAATTCGTAATTTTAGTTTAAAAAACCAGGAGTATATTCGTGGTTGGCAGCGAATGGTATGAAAAGATAGAGAAGAAGGAAAATATTGAAGAAATAAACATTAACTTGTTCTGAGTTTCAAGAATTTACAAATCAAAATATGACATGCAATTATATAATGATAATTTTAAGAGATATCTTTCACAAAGTAATTTTGATGTGAATTGTGGTACAACTGAATATAATAATAGTCGCCTATCCTGTCCCGTAATCAAAAGGTTAAAACCCAGATTTCGCGAAAACATACCGATGCATACGGCCAGACAGACAAAAGAATCGAAGTCAAACCTTTCCAATTATAGGAAGGTGTTACAAAATTATTTTATTAGTGTTTACGATATTTTATGTAATTATTCACAAATAATTACTAATGTATCATCAGGAAAAAAACGTGAAAAATTCCAATTGATATATTGGGTTGTTCGGAAAGTTGCTTTGTACCAGAAAATTCTATCATTTAATTATTACATTAATTCTGATATCTAATATCTAATAATTGACAGGCAGAATTTTCTGGTATGAATTGCTTTTTCCAAACAGAAGGAACTTTCAAAAATACCCAATACATACACAAAACTATATGAAATGTAGAATAAATTAAACAAAACCATGTTAATGATGTTTATTGGAAATCATGATAAGCATAAATTTCTTCATATTTACATTTTTCATATAGTATCACAGAAGCTTGAAAACATGTAAAACATAGTTTAGCTAGAATTTAAAAACATATTTAAAATATTTCCAAATAATGCTTAGCTTGTATTCAGCACAGAATAATATTTTGCATTTTATGTTCAAAATTTTTGTTTAATGTTCTGATGTTTCACAAATTTAATAAATGCACTGAAAACAGAGGAAAAGGTTTAAATACTTACGTGGAATGTAAAGGATTAGCAGTAAAGAGTTTATCCGATTTTAGTAAATGTAAAAGACCGCTTTCAGTTAACCCCTTAATCGTCGCGCCCTTTAAGTGTAGGCTACTGTTTTAAAATTCAGATTGCTTGATTACCACCAGTTTTTTTAAGTAGAAATGTTCGTCTTGTTTAATAGACAGATAAAAATAATGCGAGAATAAAGCCAGTAACACTATTTTATAAAACTGGTGGGAATCAAACAATCTGAATAAAACAGGCGTAACCAATGCTGCCCGTGAATGTCTTGGGCGCGACGATTAAGGGGTTAAAGTGCATATTACAAAATGGTAACGAATGTAAAAGCGTAAAATTATTTAATAACAGAAATGCGGAATTTATTAAGTATTAAATGCTTTTAAAGTTTGTTGTTAAAATCAAGTTTGTATTAAGATAGTTATAAATATTGCTGGGTAGTAACTTAACAGAAAGACGAAAACAAATGCTGTGATTTATTGATAAATTTTTTGATCCCATAAAATTTATGTAACTGAACTATTTTGTCCGATTTCAACACAGAATAGCGCTAAAATAAACTTTTAAATTTAAAACCGTTTTTTCCAGCATGTTTATCATATATTTCTCTATAAAACCCCAAGTTTCCATGTTTTTATATTCATCATTTATTGCAAAATAAGCTTAGAAAGTGAAAAGGAACAGTTAATTAAAAAAAGACAGCAGCAGAGACAGCGTTAGCGAATTATTTTTAGAATAGGGATATTTTTATTATTTCGTCACACTATAGTTTCAATAACGATGAATTTTCAAATTCTCTATAAACATTATATTAGCATTGCAAGGTATAAAAGTACATTTATAACTCATAGCAAACAGCACAGAAAATTTTTAAACATACTTAATCTTATTTACTTAACTTGCTTTTCTGTGATTTATTTACAGTTTCTTTCTATATATCTTTCAGTTTACCTTTAAGTTTTCTCACTTCCTAGAGCACAATATGATTTATGAACTCGAAAAACTTTCTTACTAAAGAAAGGACGCATCTATCATAAGAATGGTATATAAATGTTTCTTCATCCATATTACTGATGTGGTAGACGTCAAGAATCGCATGCTAAATTCTTATTTGTTGTGTAAAAATAATAATTTAGTGTTATAACTTAATTTGTAATTAGAATAAATTGTAACTACAACAACTTTCTATTTGGAAATGTATATTAAAAATAAAATAAATATTACATTATTCCTATTGTCAGAATTTTCATAAGAATGTTTTCATATGTCTACAAAGTTAGTTTATAAAACAACTTAGACATCGCAGACGCACTGCGGTTGGCGCGATTTTTTTCAGTTATTTTGGCGGGAAAACTTCTGTTTTGAGGTATCCGTAGGCCTAGCTTGCGCGAAAACAGAAAGTTTTATTTTACCATAAAACGGTTGATTTCAATATAAAAATACACAAATTTAGTACAAAACACAGACAATTTTTATTATAAACACACACAAATTATTTTAATATAATGTTTAATTTGTTTTAAAACACTCAATGTTCAATTTCTTATAAAACACACAATGTTTAATTTAATATAAAACACACGCAATCTGTTCTACCGTGTAAAATACGAAGCAAAATCTCGCCAAAATCGCGATTTTGGAACAAATATATAAATACATAAATGTGGTCGCAGGAGTTCTCATCTGAACTTTGGACTGCAAACCCAAGCACATATTTTATTGGGGCTTGTGATGTTGAATCAGAGTTCGATGCCTCGCGAACAATAGAATATTGATGATGTGCAATTTTATCGTGAGAACAGAGTAGATATGCTACAGCTGTCGTCCCGATCGGACGAATCGAGGAATCGTCTCTGTTTAATTCTATGCCGGTCGGTGGAACCGCGCATTTAACTAATGTTAAGCCCGACAGACGGTCGGATCAATTCCAAGTGTATATAAGTTTTTAAATTAATGTTGTAAATATTTTACATGATAATCAAGACATTAAAAGTATAACGTTTAATTACTTTGAAAAACGTCTGGACTATTACTCATTCCCCTAGACGCCAGCCTAAACCCTACATAAATAATAACAAGAACGAAAAATCATGCGTCAAGCATAGATTATATAGCACTTTCCAACGCTTCCAAAATAATTTTACAAATCATACCGTTTAATAAGCTAAAAGCTGACATCTAAGTAAACAATTTAGAAAATGCATAACATATTTAAAAACATAATTTCAGGAATTTCCAACATATACAATATTCGGAAAAATATCCGAATACTTTTATTCAGCCCTGTATAGGATCTATAGATTTGTATATATACTACATAGGATGATAATTTTAGTTCAGTTAGGAAACGCGTCGCACAGTTTAAAATTCTCCGTCTGGAGTTTGTCAATAAACAGAAATGTGTTCGCGAACTTTTGTGCTGCCCTGTATAGGATCTACAGAATTTATACACACCACGTAATAGACAAAAAGCAAGTTAACATTAAAATCGCGTTCAATAACTTAAAACGCACTTCCAGGAATTATTGTTAACAGACAGTAGATAATTCTTTTGCGTGTCCCTGTAAATGAACGATGACTGCTATACACACAATATTCCGTAGTAAGCCTCTTGTAATGCACCTTAGTGATCTATATAAATTTCAATGCGTTTAAAATAGTGAAACATTATTTAAATAAACCGCAGACGATTTTTCTCCATAGACGTAATGTAACGGAATTCTTTTGACTGTCCCTGTAAAGTAACTATAAGTGCTATGCACACCCTGTTCCATATTAAGCATCTTCTAATGCACCTTAGTGATATATATAAATTTCAATGCGTTTAAAGTAGTGAAACATTATTTAAATAAACCGCAAATGATTTTTCCCCATAGACCGCAATGTAACGGAATTCTTTTGAGTGTCCCTGTAAAAAAACTATAAGTGCTACACACTTCCGTTGAAATAGGGAACATGCTATAGATAACAACAATAACATATAAAAATTGCAGAGCAATCCGAGCATATTTACGGGAGTTAGAGCACGGACAGACGGCAGACGGCCAGACGGCCAGACGGCCAGACGGCCAGACAAACCGAAGTTATAAGCACTTTTCAACTAGGTTGGAAAGTGTTAATAAAAAAAAACACTGGTGCGTCTGCGGCATCTGTACCTAACTTAGTTCTAGGATAGGATAAGAAAAAATTAAACAAAAACAAAACTACACAATACTAGAAATTAAACATCGTCTATAGAGTTTTCAAAAATCAGAGTCTCTGTTTATATTATATAAATCTAAATTCATTGTTATTTAATGCATATTATTACTTTCCTCAATCCGAGTACGTCGCAAACATATCTACATAATATCAAGCTAATCGGATTTTTTTGTGAGAATTTTCGCGGAGCAGAGTCTAACCAGGAAACCACGCCATTAGTGTAATAATAATAAAAAAAAATCTAAATAAGCAACAATCGAAAGAGCATTATGAAACGTGTTTTATGGCGCATAAATTATTTGCCCTCGTCTCTCTGTAATCGAGATATAAAGTCTTCAAATTTGCTAAATTATTGATTTAATAGGATGAAAGGAGAAGTCGATAGGATTGAAGGAGGAGTCCTAACAACATCATCAAACTCCAGTCACTTGTCCATTTCCAGTTTAGTACTCCGAAATGATTCGCTATTTTCATTATTACACTATGGCTGGTTTCCTGGTGAGGTTTTATTATTCAAATACCATTTATATATCTAAATTTCATTTCGTGTCCGCTCTCATATCTACGTTTCCTCGACGTTTGTACGAATTCAATATACACTTTATAAAGTAGTAGTTGGTATTTGGTACCCAAAGCAGAGTGGCATTTCTTTCAAAAAATTTTAATCAAGTATGACTATTTACTAAGACAGTGATATTCCATAAGCAGGGCTCCCAAATGGTCGTCTTTTTGAATACAGGTATTTTCTTAGAAAAAAAATTATTTTTTCTTGCAATATTTGCAGATACCACCTTCGCAGGTAAATTTTTGCGGAAATGTTGTAGAAATCTACCATGAAATTTTCTGTTAAAAAATATTGGTATTCAGTTGGCGGACCATTTGGGAGTCCTGCATAAGAAATAGTCAGGAGTGATTGTGTTCCGGTATTTTGTCCATTACTAAATGTATATAGTCTTAGTATGTCATCGCAGAATGTATCGATTAAACAAGAAAAAAACTGCCATATAAATTTAGTGGTGTAAAAAATACCGGAACACAAACACCCCTGAATATTTCCTGTGTAATATAGTAATTTCTAAAATGATTACATTTTATTCGAAACCTTTTTCAATTTAAAATATTATCTTATTATTAGCGCATTGTTGTAAATATAGCTCATGATTTACACATGCCAGCAGGGAAGCTGCTCTGTTTAAATTGGCGCTCTAGGATAATAAGCTCTATTTAAATTAGCTTTGCGTTCAACTCGGTATAAAAAATTCTCACTGTATTATTGGTAGAAAGCATTTTATTTTATAATAGTATTATTTACAGATACAATCAATATTAAAACTATGTACATATTTCTAAATTTTACATTGCATACATATTTACATTGAATAAGAATCTTTCCAAACTACGTTTTTAGTTTGTCGCGTTCTAGAAAATTCCTTTAGATTCTGAAAGCCCTTTTTTTCGCCATTGCCAAGTTTGGCAACATTTTTCCATTTGGAGCCAAGCATGTTTTGAGAAAATTCTTTGTACCCTGATTGGCTGATTCGGTTTCGAGAACGTTCTATGGACTCAGATTGGTTAAATCATGCATCTTGCCTCCTATTGAGAATTTCTAAAAAATTCCTTCAGACTCTAAAAGTCAATTTTTTCGCCAAATGTCGCCGAATTTGGCGCCAAACATGTGTTTTAGCATTGGTAATCTTAAAATTCGATTTTCGCACCAAATCTCGCCAACATGTCACTAAATATCACCAAATTTGGCGAAATGTTGCCAACTTTGCGACTTTGTTTACTGCCAACTGTTCAAGAACTTAATAATTCTTTCAACCTTCATTCCCATTGAAATACATTGACCCGTAGTGACCCTAAAATGACCAACTAATCAAATTTTCTCGAACATGTGATCTAGCACAATGGTCTTCTGGTACCCCAAAACGGTAAGATAAAAAATTTCGTCAAAATTGTTAGAGCCATTTTTAAGGTAAAATTCGCATAACCACACACACACACACACACAGAGAGAGAGAGAGGGACAGACAGACACACAATATTTGCTAGTATAAAATATGATATATGATAATGTTGGTAGACCATTTTGACTAGGAATTTTTACATATAAACTCTGTATTGCTTATAAAATATTGTCCAATTAATGAAAATTTAATCTTTTTTTAAAAATAGGGTTTAAACTTTTAAAGGATAACGATAACACTTTTAATATAAAAAAATAAATTAATTAAAAAGAATTGAAAATAAAATAAAAAGAGAAATACTGTCTTCTCAATTTTACATAATAAAATAACTTTCAAAGGTTTTGAAAATTTTAAATAATAAAACAACCTTCAAAGACTTTGAAAAACAAATATAAACCAGAATGTCATGGCATGCAAATATTCATTTTCGCGTATTAAATACATGAGAAAAGGATATTCATTCTTCATGTTCCTGTAAATAGAAGTCATATCCTGCTGAAATTCTAAAGAATATATTTCTGTGAGGAAGTAAACCGTTACATCAAAAAATATACCGGATTTTCACATTACATATGAAACGTGAAGTGAAATGAAAAAATTGAAAAGATAGGAAATATATTTAGTTATGGAGGCATGGGCAGATATTTAAAGTAACATTAAACTGAATTAAAATAAAAAGTTATATTTATTGTTTTATAGTTATAAAATTCTTTATCAAATGTTGGATAATTCTTTACAGCTCGTAGAATAAGAAATTTTGAAAATGTTGTGTAAGTTTTTAACAAATTTCAAAATAACGAAAGCTTTTCAATTAATTTTAATTTTTCAATTAGTTTGACCATAAATACTGATTTCGATTTTGATTTTTTTCTGAATGACTTGGCATAAAGTTTATACATGTACATGTTTTTGGTGCGTGTACAAATTTTATAACGAATTATAAATGGCATGTTGAAACAATGAATCAGAGATTAAATTGACAGTTATTTAAAGAGAAAAATATTGTGTAATTATTTTAATATTAGCATTATGTTGTAATTCTAACTCATGATAAACTATTATTTTACAAATATATATGCGTATATATTTTTAGGAAATTTTGATAAAGAATTTCTGAATGTAAACTTTGCATGTACTTTGATTGCATGTTTATTGAATAACCCTTCATTTTTTTTCTATGTCTGTTTAACACTTTGTAGGTGGGTGTTTTGGAACGTGTAGCGGGCGATTCCAGTTCCAAATTATCACCAGAAAGTTTGAATAGTTATTTTACGAATAATATATTAAAATCACTTTTTAACGTTAAATTAAAGATATAATTACTACTTAAAGTGATAAAAACATTACACAAAATGCTTAAAAATCCCTTTTAATATGAAGATGACATGTTTCATGCGCTCTAACGGTGACTTATTCTTGATCAAAATGATAAATAAGCTATTTTCTGAAAGTTTTTGAAAATGTTAAACACAAAACACGAGATCACATGTGTATAATTCAAGTAGGTGCTTAAATGAAATTTGGTACGCGATGATTCACACATTAAAAAAGCTATAAAATAATAATTTTGACGTTTCCAGTTTGACCAATTTAACCACTTAAGAGTTTCTTCTTTTTTAAATATTTCTGTCATGAAATAAACCGAAAAATGTATTTAAAATTTAGTGGTATACAAAGACTTTGAGTGACGGATTAAGCAGACTTTTCTTACCCGGACGTTGTGCGGACAAAACCGTTAAGTGGTTAAGCACCTGCTTGCAATATACATGTCGTCACTAACATGTCAAACTATCGAATACAAAAAAATGCATTTTTCATTACTTTTAAAAATGGGCTGATTGCCACCACCAAATTTTAATACTATTCTCCACCAGAGTTGCCAGTTTCAGATCAATTTTTATTTACCGTAATTTCCGGTGTATAAGCCGCGGATAAATTAAGTCTGTATCAAACCAGAATTATTTTTATATAATTAAATACAAATAAGTGTCAATATGTAACACGTTACATTTCGTTAAAAACAATTTCCGGTCCGAAACTGATTTATTTGAGCTGCGGCTTATATGCCCGAAATTACGGTAGAAATTCCGAATCCATACCAGAAATTTCAAAAGAAATTTTTGCTTTATTTAACGACAGTCATTTCGTGATTATTTAAACTAAAATGTTTAACTCAAAATTTCCGGTATCAATTCAGTATCTCAGAATACAAAAAAAAAAAAAAAAAAAAAAAAAAAAAAAAAGAAGACCAAACTGCCAACGCTGTTCTTCCCAGAAATATTTTTCAAATTATAACTAGGCGAAGAGTTCTAATAAAATTTAGTGGTGACAATCGGCCAATTTTAAAAAGTAATGAAAAATGCATTTTTTCACATTTCATAGTTTGACATAGTAGCGACGAAGTGATCTCGTGATTTGTGTTCATCATTTTCAAAAACTTTGGGAAAATAGTTTATTTATCATTTTGATCTTGAAGAAGTTGCCGTTAGAGCGTATGAAACATGTCATCTTTATATTAAAAGATTTTTTTAAGCCTTTTGTGAAATGTTTTTATCACTCTAAGCAGTAATTACACCTTTAATTTAGTTATGTTTGGTTTATACAGTGACAGTACAGAGTAAAAAATGTATTGCTTGAAATGGATTCCCAGTTGGCATAGCAACTCCACTCCATGTGTATGAATATTTGTGTATCACATCTTACAGACGCCATGGCAGAAAAATAGTACATCCGTAGTGCAACAGATAGCCGACACAGTAACGCAACAATTGATTGTTTCGATGGGATTCCCAGTTTTTAACAACTCTACTCCCTGTATATGAGTAATTGTGTATCACATCTTAAAGGAAACATGAAAAAAGTATAAAAGTAGCAAAAATGCACTGTAAAATGAAAGAAAAAGCAGAGGATTTGACCGACAACTTCATCAGCCAATTAGACAAAAGTAAGCCAGCCAATTAAATTTAGCTTGCGTAAAGCAGCCAATCAAATTTAACTTGCAGTTTAAGAGTAGCTCCTCTTCAAGGGGAGTAGGAGAAAAGTAGTAAGCTGAGGAGTAAAGCATTAAAATAGAATAATTTCGTACAACAATAAGTAAATAGATGAAGAGAAAATATGTTTAACTGTTTCTAAAGGCAGCTCAAAATAAAGCAGAAACGAACGTGTTTTTTTTCGTGAAAAATCTTAAATAAAATTCCTTTAAAAATTTTCTGATGTAAGTTTGAATTTCTGAATAAAACATCCTCCCGCTTGCAAAGTGTTTAAATTAAACTTAAATATATGTATTATATATCTGTAAATATGTCATTTTTAATACATAAAACTGAACAGAAGTCTTAGAAAACGATCTTCTCAATTTTAGACGATAAAACAGTCTACAATGATATCGAAAAATAAACCGGACTGTCATGAAATGCAAATATTCATTTCCGTCACTGCAAAACTATGAAAGAAAGATTCATAAACTGAGATTCCGGTACACATATCCTGTCACAGTTTCAAAGAGTATGTTTCAGCGAGGAAGAAAAGCGCAACAGAAAAATATTCCTACGTTAGACATGAGCGTATGCAAAGTGGAATGAAAAAATCGAAAGTATGCGAACTATATTAAATTCCTACTTTATTCTACACATATAGCTTTTTCATATTTACAAGAAAGTTCGTTTTCAAATTCTGGTGTCATTCAATAGTTAAGCAATGGAACTTCTCTGCGCTGCAAAGGAAAGCATTTCCGACCCCACATTGCTATATGATTTCGAGTTGTCAGGATGTACCCAACCCCTCTTAGAAGTTCTGAAACGTTTAACTGAAACACCCTGTATATTTATTACATGCCAGTTGGTTTAATTTAGTGAGAATTATATGACGCTACAGAGGTATGTAAATTTTTTTTATCGTAACTCTTTATTACCCGCAATCATTTTTATTTCCATTGTAGCCAATAACGCTGATTCGGACACGTGGTTTACGATCTTATATAATGGTTTTATACGTGCCTTGGTAATGAGACTGTGCATGATACGGCGACTTTAAAAAAAAAAAGTATTGTTGCCCTTTAACAACCTATACAAATTTCGTAGCGCTTATCCAATTTTAAGTTAGAGCCTAAAACGTCGAAAACAAAAAGAACGAAAATAGTCATGTAAATAAACTTACCATTTTTAATTCCTCGTGAAATCGGTAGAATGAATTCTTTAAATCAGTTTCGAAATAAACTTCTTACGGATAAAGATAACATTTTTAATATATATAATGTACAAAAATAAGAAAAGAAAACTTGGAAAAAGATCTTCTCAATTTTAAATGATAAAACAGCCTTCAAAAGTTTCGAAACAGAAATAAAAAGCAGAATGTTAAGTACATGTCAAGTATTCAGTTTCTCACGGTAAGAATATAAAAGAAGGATATTCATGTCTGAGGTACCCCATACCCAGAAGTTATATTCTGTCGCAATTCCAAAGAATATATTTTTCCTAGGAAGTAAAGCGTTACACCGAAATAACCTGGATTTACACATCAACATATGTGAAATGAAAGAAATTGAATGGACACACCATATATTCATTTATGGAGATATGGCCAAACTTTAAAGTAATATTAAAATTAATAACAAAAATTGTTTGTTTTTCTTATTGTACAATTGTTTATTAAATGTTGTATAATAAGTTCTATAATTCTTCATAGCTGCTATAGAATAATATATTTTTCACGTGTTATGTTGGCTTTAAAAATGAAAAAGGTTTCTCAATTTATTTTCCCGTGAATAGTTTAAACGGAAAGACTGATTTTGATATTTGTTTTTGCCATGTGAAAATTTGATAATGATTAAAGGATTACCTATTCAAAAATTGACTATTGATCAGTTGTACTCAGTTGCATCTGGACTTTTTATGGTCAACATTTTCTTAACCCTTTCAGGACAGGCGTCATTTAATGACATTTAAATACTTAATACCAGTAACTCCGTATACTACTTTTAGCTTTATTTAATCCTACTACTCTATCATTAGGCAAGTAAATATTAAGGCTAAAGTATTCTAGTTTAAAAATTTTTTTAAACATGCACTCTAAGTATTGGGTTGTCTAGAAATTCCGTGTCGTTTGGGAAAATTAATTTGTATCAGAAAGTTTTGACCGTTAATTATTAGACATAAGCTATGGGAATTAATAAAAAGAATCTTTAGTCTGCCTATTGGCTTTTTTTTGTAACCTTTACACTTCGGCCCTCGGTAGGTTTCGTCTTTTTGGATATAATGGAAAATGTTTTTTTTATTTTGTTTAATTTTCTTACTGTTTTTGTTACACTTCTATTTTATTATTATATTTTTTAATATTTTTATTTAATTTTTAACTTTTTAAATTTCTCGTGGTTTCTTTTTGCCTCACAAAGTCACCTTTAACCTGGAAGTTCAGTTGGGAGGTAACTAGGTATTCCATGCTGCTAACTTCATTGTTCCATTGTCTAATAATTAAATGTTAGCATTTTCCGGTACGAATTAATTTTCCCAAACGGCACGAATGTTACGGACAACCTTATAGAATATGTACGTGACTTCAAACCTGAAACGGTTAAAGCCCTTTCCGGCACAGTGGTCCCACTCCGGGCACACCTCATTTTAATTCCAAACTTGCATTCGGCACCAAGAATATTTAAATAAAATTTTGTTTCTATAATGAAAGCTTAAAATAAGGAGTTCTTATTTTCTAAAAAGGTCATTTGAAAATTCCGGTGTCAGTCAGTAATTTCTCCTTTTACGAGCAGAATTTGTCTGTGCCGGAAAGGGTTAAAGCCTAACATACCTTTCTTTTTCAAAATTATACTCGATGGCTGGTAAACAAAAAGCGTAGAATGATTTTAACTGAAAGTGGCGATATAGGGCGAATAAAATTAGTTTGGTCTCAAGAATTTTGTACAAAAACGTACTAAACCTGTCCTTATCAACAAGTGTTTTCTTTACTTATCTAACTCGACTATTCGAGCTTATATAGATGAGTATCATCAAATTCAATAATGTTAGTTGACGTAGTTTGAACTAAAAACTTCCTATCTGAGCATGAGTCCTGTACACCTGTAGTATGTAGACACACACTTATAAAAACACTCTAAATAGAATGCTAAAATTAAAATCCTACTGATCCATCTGGCCTTTTTTTAAGGGGGGCAGAAAGCCTTGAAAGGACAAAAATTGGATTTTAACCTTTTCGCTGCCAACTACGAGTATACTCGTCGTTGTCAACATTCAAAATAAAAGTGTATGAAAAAAAAAAACCTGCCTAGCCACCACTATTTTAATATGTTAAAATATACTTTATTTAATGACAAAAACTTTGCTATTAAAGTTGCCAAATTTTATCTTTAAGAATTTTTGGTGGAAACAAGTTTCACTAAAAATATCAAAGACTCCGCCCACGTAGTTTTGGCAGTTAATGGGTTAAAAAGGTAAAGATATTCGACAAGGAAGATAATGCAGTTTGTATCTGCTGCGAGGGTGCTTTCTCTGCTGGCAAGAGGGAGGAACTCTGTGTTCGATGTTTAGAATGGGATATCTATGGGCCTATAGCGACTAGAAAAACGCAGAGAGTGATTATATTTGTGATATTTGTTGATAAAGTAATCTAAATTTCAAGCAGAAAGCGTTTTCTGTTTAACATGTTAAAAAACAAAGCTAGGAACATAATGGAAAAAAGACTGTCACAGATACTCGCTAAGAATTTTTATAAATTTGACAAAAATGCTTGTTTATTAAAAATTCAATGTTCTTTCTGACACTTAAATGTTATTAATCAATGAAATTTTTTAAAACAATGTTCTTCTCTCTTGATTAGCAAAACTCAAGGGTCAAGCTAATTTGATGTGAAAAACGGCTCAGAGTATTTCGACTAAATTTTGCTTCCCATGGTTTTCGGGCACGAGAAGACTGTTGGGCTAGGTCACATATTCGAGAAAATTTGGATTAGTGGGTCATTTTGATTATGGGTCAAGCTATTTTTATCTTAAAAACGGCTCAGACGATTTGAACTAAATTTTGAATGATTTTCTCCGGCCCCAAAACCGTAGGGTTTTGGGGCCGGAGAAAATCATTGGGATAGGTCATATGCTCGAGAAAATCCAATTAGTGGGTCATTTTTGGGTCACTGTGGTTCAAGCTAATTTTATCTAAAAAAACGGCTCAGACTATTTTGACTAAATTTTATAGCCTACGGATTTCGGGCACAAGAAGACTATTGGGCTTGGTCACATGTTCGAGAAAATTTGATTAGTGGGTCTTTTTGGTCATGGGTCTACCCTGCTCGTAAATTTGACAAAAATGTTTGTTTATTAAAAATTCAATGTTCTTTCTGACCATATTAAACGTTATTAATCAATAAAATTTATTAAAACAATGTTATTCTCTCTTGATTAGCAAAACTAGCCGCCTTTGTGTGATTATTTTGGAAAAAAACTAATGTAGCCGGTATTTAGACCCCATTTTCTACACTCAAAATTTGCAGACTTTCGTAATTTTAGTATTTATAAGCAGAAAAAGTTTGTTAAACTGAATATTTTTAAAAATTGATGTGAAACATGACTTTTTCCTCCAGTAATTTTCAAAATTGTAGGATCTATTAGATTGAAAATAAAAGTGGCAGCCTGTATTTGGAACAATTCCTCTGTTAATTCAACTCAATAATAATAAAAAAGAATAAATCAAAGAAAATACATCTTTTTTCATATGTTCAGAACTTAATTATTAATTAATTACCTATTAATTATACCTATTAATTATATTAAAGAATATTAATTCAACTCAACAATAGAAAAAAAATAATAATCAAAGAAAAGGGCCATGATGTAACAATTAATATCTTTTTAAATATAATACATCCATAAATGTTACTTTTTCAAAAAATAAATTATGAAATTATTCAATGAAAATCTTATTACAATAACAGTTAGGATTTCATTATGAAATATATTAACTACTAAAAAGTAGAAAATAAAATAAAAGTAAAAATACTTTAAAGACAAACACGCTTTTATTAGTGTATTTAAAAGTTGAAAATATTTTTTTTAATAAAAAATATACAGGTTAAAACAAAAGTCGTATTTTTTAATATATTATTTTTAGAGTCAGTTCGTGCTTGCATGACTGAATATATTTTATATAGTATTTTGATTTTTTTTTTCATTTTGAATCTCATCGCATACGTTCATCTCTAAATCCGAGACATTTTCAGTGTTGCGTTTGACTTCCTTGCTGAAATATATTCTCCGGAATTGCGATAGGATTTAACTTCCGTGTACTGGGGTTCAGGTTATGAATCCTTTTCGTTTTTCATATATTTACAAAAGGAGGATGGATATTTTTATATCTGTTGCATTCAGGTATATATATGTAATACAACTTTATGCTTATAATAAATATTAAATCACTGGAATATCGACAATATATAAATGAGCCAACAATTATAATGCAATATAAAAATGGAAATCCAATAATGTAAAATGCATAAATTGAAAAAAAAAATAAAAAAAAGGAAAAATAAATATAAAAAAAAGGAAAAAAATAAAAGTATGAAAAGAAAAAATTCACGAGCAGAATGGGAAAATTATATTTTAAATCAAAATTAAAAGGAATCGTTTAATTTTAAAGAAAAAAGTTTTTACGCAAATAAATTAAAATTAAAATCAATGTCCCTACTTTTAATACACATACAATCATTTATAAAAAGATTTTAAAACTACATACAATTGACTTCAATTACTGTTTTCCCCATGTATCACTGGGGATTCGAAAAATAACTATCCGAGATATATTTTAAAGTGATAATGTTTTGAATCTAATGTTTTGAAATTCATTTTGATATTTCTCGATCGCAGTTTGATAATGTAATGCATAGAAAAGGAAACATTTTAAGGTATTTGAATACGCAACAAATATTTAAGGTAAACTCAAGAATGGTGGGATTAAAAAGTTTAGGGCTACATCGAATTAAGAAACTTGAAACTAGATTTTCTTTATCTAGAAATGATATTTTCGAATTATTAAGTAATAAACATATAAAGATGGAAATATTTATTAAAAGATATGTGCTATATATTTAGAAAATAACTGTTACTAGAAATGTTTAAATTAAAATAAATTTCTACTTTATAACGTAGAATATGAGTATATTGTATATTATGTAATGTATGTATTGTAAATTGTATACCAGGTGTCCCAAAAATGACTGATGGATTTTAAAATTCAATAACTTGCAAACGGTGACAGATATTTAAAAAATTCTTGCAGGAGGATTATGTTTAATCTCAGGAGTTTTCTCACTGTGATTCTTGATTTAGCTCGAATTTCAAACAATAGATGGCGCTGACAAAGATTGGCGCTCAGTCGATTTCGAAACTGACGCCCTCCCAGCATTGATGCACCGCCCCCTGAATACTAGGCCTGCGCGCTGATAAAAATGGCGCTTTTGAACGGTCCCTCGAACTTCAACACCAATAATTTCTAAAAGTTTTTTTCGCGTAGTTTTTCTGAGATAAAACAAGTCAAAAATTTTTTTAGATGTTATTGGTGTTGAAGTTTGAGGGACCGTACAAACGCTGAAACAAAAATCCGCTGCGACAGCCGCCATTTTTGTCAGCGAGCAGGCCTAGTATTCGAAGGGCGGTGCATCCATGCTTAGGGGTCGTCAGTTTCGGCCTAAATTAAGTGCCAATCGCTGTCAGCACCATCTATTGTTTGAAATTCAAACTAAAATCAAGAATCACAGTAAGAAAATTCCTGACTTCATACATAACCCTCCAGCAAGAGTTTTTTAAATATCTGTCACCATTTGCAAGTTATAGAATTTTAAAATCCATCAGTCAGTTTTGGGACACCCGGTATATGTAATGTATGTATTGTACACTGTGTATATGTATATTGTATATATGTAATGTATGTGTTGTATGTTGCATATATGAAATGTATGTATTGTATATTGTATATATGTAATGTATGTATTGTATATATGTATAGTATGTATTGTATATTGTATATATGTATGTTGTATACATGTAATGTATATATGTATATTGTATATATGTAATGTATGTATTGTATATTGTATATATGTATGTTGTATACATGTAATGTATATATGTATATTGTATATATGTAATGTATGTTTTGTATATTGTATATATGTATATTATATTACAAAAAGTAAAAAGCTACCTATTGCAGCCGTTCGGAGGAAAGCAATTCCGGAAAATTTCGGTATATTTTCACCGATCATGACCCCCAGACCCCAATACCACCCTCCGTTCAAATATTGCTATATATCCCGTATAGCAAGCATGGTCACAGTAACGTAACCGTGACGTCATTGTGAGTCACGTACGTTACGTCACATTGGTGACCAAAATACCACCACTCAGTGACGTCACATTGTGACTAAAATGTGAATTGCTTAGAAACCTTTAAAAAATTGCAGGACCACTACGAAATTTATTATTCAATGAAATAAATATGCTTCTGACACATTTTTAAATTTTTGTGACATCACTGTGACGTCACTGCAACTCACGTACGTCATGTCACATATGTGATCAAAAGACCACCATGTTATGAAGTCCCATTTTCACTAAAGTGTGAATTTTAAAAATATTTGAAAATGAGGAGAAATATTTTAATCAAAGTGGTCTTAATGAACTTGGAGGGTATGATTCTGACTGATTTTTGGGTACCTTGAAAATTAACATATATTCATTTATTTATTTACCGACCTACAGAAAAATGCTTTATAAATAAATAAATTTCGACCACATGTAATTATAAATTATAATAAACACACGGTTCTACATGTACTCATTGAACTTTTTTTTTTAAATAAGGAAGTGTTACATTTGCTTTCAATATTATATGAAAAATTAACAACTTTTTTTAAACTAAGAGCATATTATAGAGCAAAACACAAATTCAATAGACATGTAATCAATGCACGCCCTTAAACTTCTAAAATTATTTGAATGATAATTTAAAAAAAACTGATGTAGGTAGCGAAATCTTTGGCGAAATCTTCCACTTTTAACTCCTAAAATGCGACTAATACAAAAGTATGGCTAATGAATTTCGAAACTTTTTTTGAAGACATAATTCATATTTTTCATATGAAAATGCTTTTTGATATTGTTAGTTTACAATAAAAATGTATCAGTGTATAAAATCTATAAATCTATTAAAGTTAAAAAAAAAAAAAAAAAAAAAAAATCTGCTATATTCTTTAAGCCGAGGAACACGGGTTGGATCAACTAGTTTTATTATTTGTAAATTAGCCTTAACACAGGAAACGGCAGAAAATAATAATAATATACAGATGGGGTAAGCAAAGATTTGTTTGTGTGTGTGGTGGTGGTGAGGGGGGGATGAGTTTCTAATAAACATACTTTTATTATAATAAAAACATTTGTAAACTTTCAATAATATATCTTTTTCCTATTAGTGTTTAAGTAGTTTAAGTAGCTCTTCAAATATAAATTTTGCTGCATGTTTCATACTTTTTAAATAAATTTAACATTTTCCGAACATAAAATGAAATATACAAAATCTATGCAAACGCATGACAAATAATTATTCATGACTTCATTTTTCGTTAAAATGTATTATTTTTTACAAGCTGCTTTTGTTCTATAGAAAATTAATGTAGAAAAAATGAAAGACTGAAAAAGAAAGAATACTACTTCACGTGCGCTAACTGTTTTTTTTTTTTCAGAGGATTATATTTTCCATTAATTTTGTGAACTAGTTACAAATTTTGCTTTTTATCATTATTGCCCTTTAAAATGGTTTTTATACATACTCTAAATATTTAAACAATGTTTTATTTGATATACACGAAATATTAACAAAATTATTGTTAGAAGTTACGGAAAAGAAACAATACAATCCATTTAACAAAAAAAAAAAAAAAAAAAAAATCAAATAGGAAATTTTAATTGGAAAGGACAGGCTCTCAAAAATATATTACCATTTATCTTTCTAGTCTAACAAAAACTATATATAAGAACAAATAAAAGAAAAACAGAAAAACATCATCTGCCTTCTATTAAGGCAGGACCAAAGAGGACAGATGTTTTAATGAGCGCGAAAAAAATCGTCTGCCTACTGATCACAGAATAATAAGAGACAGGCAACAGTGTACTTACTCTTTGGAACAGATAGAAATGAGCTCGCCATGCAACAGTGGCATTTTTAAGAACATGTATAGATTATGTTTGGATTTATACTTGGACGGCATGATAATCCGGCCAAGACTGATTTTACATAAAATTTAATTCCGATAAAAGAACAGCGGCTATGGCGTGGTTAAAATGCTTCCCGTCACTGCTCTTGTTCTGTATTCGGATATTAGTTTCGTCGACGTTGTCTATTTGGATTAAAACATTTATTCAAAATTGATGTCAGAAAGAAAAACAGGTATGAAAAAATATTATTTTTCCTGTTTATGTTTAATTAAATTAAAACTATTTCATTTAATTTCATAAAACATTTTACAGAAGCTAAGTATTTTATTAATATAACTTTTATCAATTTAATAAAGTTAAAATATTTAATGATTATTTTCTTGAAAAAAATAACAGTATGTCAACGATTTTAATCACATGATTAAATTCAGTATGTTAAATTTCACTTAAATCATTTTTTTTATTATCTGGTTAAAATAACACGTTTTCTTAAGTTAAAGTACGTGGACAAATATTATAATTAAAGGTAACATAGTTAGTAAATATTTAAATATATTTAAATTACTGAATAAGAAAGCTCTTTTTATGGAATAAAATTGTTTGCAAGTTTAATTTTTTAATTTTGTGATAAGTGATGCTAAAACAATTTGCATTGCATATTTTTATTTAAAACTTTAATATAATTTATAACAGTGGAGAAGTATTAATTAAGAAAAATCATGGGAATGTAGGATTCATGAAAAAATTAATATCAATGAGTATTATTCCATGTGAGAAATTTTATAAAATCTACAAAGATTCAATCTAGAAATTTAGAAATAAATCTCTTCATAGTGTCTGAAAACGTTTCATTAGTTAAAACATCCGATTGAAAAGTTTTATTTAAGAAAGTGTGAATTTTGAAACTTCATTTTTAATTGCTTAAAATTATGCATTCCAACACCATGAGTAAATGTTTTTCAAATCAGAGTTGTTGAGTCACAAACGGTTAAAATATAGTTATAAAATAAAAATTTCAGGCATAATAACGTATATTGATCTGTAGGGCATTTTTATTTATTTTCTCTTTCAAGTGGTAACTTTTGTCAAATATTTTTCAGATATATCCTTTTTAATAAATTATAGCGTACAAATATTTTTAAATATGATCTAAAACCTTGACGGTATGATATGAATAATATGGGAGAATATATTGTGCTGATATTTTCATGAATTAAATATATAAGATAACGTGTCTTAAAACTATTGAAATATTTAACAAAATGTACCTTTCAAACTTTCAATTATTAAAGAGAAGTCAGTAACCCAGCCAAAATAACGATTATTTTATTATTATCTCAAATTATAGATCTCATCTTTTTAGGTGTGTGATTAAAATGTCAAAACTGTGTAGTTAATATTATTACATGTAATATGTGCAGCACAAGGGACTTTTCACACATGGAAACTTTAAAAGACTTTTCCTCAATATTCATTCTTTGTTCGCTTTTGTTTTAAATAAAATTAAGTTATTTTCTCCCTTTTGTATTTGACATAGAGTTTATATTTTTTTGTGAATAATATTTATTATGTATGTGTTAAGACTGTGCATGAAATTGGAATTCCGATTCTATTTTCATAATCATATGAAGAACCTTCACCGTTCGTCACTATATATGATAATAAAAAATATATATAAAGTCTAATATTAGTTGTATCAAAAAATGTTTGCACAGTGTTGTATAACAAATTTTAGCAAATGAAAAAAAAATCAAAACAATAAAAAATATCAGTACTTGAAAAAGTAGTTGGAATTTAAAAACATTAATTTACCTACATTTTTTACATCTTTTAAATAAGTGTGTAGTTTAAAAAAGTTTTTTTTTTCTTTTACATGTGTTTTTCGATTAAAATGTAATACAATAATAAATTTTTTTATCTAAATTCTCAAAATTAAAAATAATATTGGGAAAATGCCGTTTCCCTTGAACAGCACAATCATGTAGTTTTTATTTGTTTTATTCAAAAACATTTCTGTAAAATTTAAAATACCGAGCTGAAGTTAAAAAAAAATGTCGCATTTATATTACAGAACATCACAATTTTAATACATTTCAACATTTAAATATAATACATTTCACTGTATGCATATCCATATTTTTCTATTTAATGTGTATCCAACCCGAAAGGTTTCGTTCGAAATGGAGTCACCTCACTCGGTTGCGAGTTTTTAATATAAACCTAAGCTCCAGCAAGTAAATAAGTATTGTAAAATATAGTTCTCCAATTCGATACCGGATTCTAATAAAAATCCTACTTGCAGAATAAAAAATTACAGTTGATCAGGTACGGCTAAGATATGGCTACGTGGCCGGATGCAGTATATTACACCAACCCCAGTAGTCCAACATGAATCCGACATGCAGGAGAAATACAGCCGAATCGACTCGTGTCAGTTAATTAGATGTTCCAATAAAATTAAGTAACTTCACTAAATCAGTCTCAAAATTGCGTTACCATACAATACAGGAATCAGATAAGAAAGATCAAGCAAAAACTAAACTAAATATTTTCATTAAAGTTGTTGTCAAATTCAAAATAACTAATTTCTGACATATTTCTGAATTCATTTTTATTCGGAAACACATCAAATTGGCACGTGTTCTTAATCAGAATCTATTTAATGGCGTTTTCCATTTTTTTGCAACGGCAGAAGATATTTCAGTAAACACTAGCAAAGTCGGTGTTTTGAACCGAATTTCCGACGCGCAGCGTCAGAAACAGGAAAAACGTGACCGAAATTGATCTTAAATATTTCATTTATCTAAAAATGGAAAACGCTTTTCATTCCAAATCGCTTTAATAATCAGGCATGCAAGTGCCATGCGTTTAAAAATTTGTTCATAAATGTGTCAGAAAGGTTCGTGATACTGAGCGAGGGAAAATATGGCAAAGTATACACATTTAAAGACTTCAATACTTAACAGCAAAATAGCATAGTTTTAATTATTGTCAATATTTTTGGTGGTTACATAAAACAAATGGAAGTAGAAGTTAATTTAAAAAGTTGTTATTTGCACAATAGAATTTCCTATTTTTGAAATATTTACTTTTATTATAATTTTTAATGGATTCACCTATTATTTTTATATTAGTATGCGTTTTTTACATTTATAATTTTCTTGCTTAACAGCAACATTATATCCGGTTTCCCAATCAGATGCAAAGTTTTAATTTGAATACGAGTTGCATCAATAAAAATTATTGCTGATCCAATCCTTATCGTCGATTTTATCGTGATTTGGTAAAATATTGTTATCCGAATCTATGCGAAATCATTTATCAGGTTCCGTCGGGTTGAGGGCCTACAGATTTTTTGTTGTTGTTGTTGTTGGGTTAGGGTAAGAATACGGGTTGAATCGAAATATAATTTCAGTCAACCATCATTCATGTTCAAGTAGACATTCAATCATGTTCAAGAAGTAAATAACCGGATTCGTGCATGACTCTAGATCCGAGCCGGCATCAGAAATTGTCGTAGATTTTTTGTCGAAGATTTTTTGTAGACAAGTTCTGAAAGAATCTGGTAACTCGGTCGTATGCAATATTCTATTCCGAACAAGACTTACAGTAAAAACATTATACCCGACTCGAGTCAGATCGAGTTCATGAAAATCAGGTCACCCGACCACTAATCCAAATCTATTCTGTAGCCAAACAAATCCAAAAAGATCGATCCGAACCTTCTGTATTGGATTTGGGTAAAATCTGGACACCCGACCCGGTGCAGTGTCGTCACAAACGTCACAAACTTGTAGCATAAAAAAATGTTGATCCGAACAATCCGGATAGGATTCGGGTAAAATCTAGTCACCCTATCCGATACAGATTCGTCACATTTTTCACATTGAAGTCGCACGGTGACTTCACAAAGTAGTCACATTGTGAGGTCACAGAAAGCCTTGAAAACGGCCATAACGACCTCACATTTAGGTCACAGGGACTTCACATCTACGTCACTTGACGTCACGACGACGGTCACAAAGTCACAGTGTGACTTCACAGTAACGTCGCCGTGACGTCACCATGCCTTACGGATATATATATATATATGATCTATGTCATACAATAGCACTCGTATTTTTTAACCGTTTTTGATGAAACTAAGCGTGTGATGAAAACTCACCATTATCTCGATCGAGTTCGTCGGCCAGCTCAGTCCGCCATGATGTTTCAAAATGACGGCCACTAAAAGATTTAAAACTAAAAAAATTTACAAAAAAAATCGAAATTCAAATATATTTTTTGCTTAAGTATTAGGCCTTGATATTGGATTCCGGAGCATTTTTTGTTTGCCCCTATCTTAAAAAATGACTGAGATATTGCATTTTGAAATTCTAGGGTGGCCGGCATTTTGAAACAAAACAGCAGAACAATACATGGATTAATTTATGAGTTTGAATGAACGGGATTTCTCGCAAATTATTATCTTTCATTGTTGTAATCATTTTCCCTAATCACACGCATGAAACTATATTCCTATCCGTTAGTGTCAAATTCTCGCCAAACTTAGTGACACTTGACAAATTATCGCCAAATTTGGCCTGCAAAAATAAGCCTCTATAAATGAAGCCATCTTGGCTGTAGTTGACTAATTTAGTGAATTCTTATTCAAATCCAGTATTAACGAACCTTCTGTAATCGGGTTCTTTGCATTTTAGCTTAGTGTTTTCGAGTAACATTAGCTAAAATTTTAAAACGAAGATACAGGAAAGTTACCTTTTCCTCCCGGTACAGGCCGGAAGGACTTTTTTTAATTAAACCAGCGAATACGCATGTTGTTGAAAATGAAAAAAAATTATTTACAGATTATATGTAAATATTATATAAATTATTATGTATATGATATAGGGTGACAAGAAATAAACGCCTCAATTTGAAAATTAAATAATTCTTTAAGTATAATAAATATGAAGATGAAAAAAGAAAAGACATTTATATCTAGTAACTCTTAAATTTCATATGCTGTAATTTTAAAAATACACTCATGTCCAAAATTAAGGTCACAAACATAAAATCTGTGAAAACTGATGAACTATTCACTGTGTTGCCACGAAATTTGGCATAGAGGTATATTACAATGGGAGAAAGAATATAACAACATAATAATATGGAAAAGATTTTAATTGTGAATTAAGATACAGGGTATATTAAAAAGTGTTAAATCATGAATCGGAGATAAAACATTTAACTCGGGAAAAGTATGTCTGACATGGAGTGTGACCACTGTGCACTGCTATACAAGCCTCACAATGAGCTCTCATACTATTTATGAAGATGTCAGAAAATGTTTATTGCAACAAAGCCCATTCTTCCAAAAGTGCGGATTTTAACTCCTGGAGGGTCCTAGGAGTGGGGTTACGCTGTGCAATGGCTCTTCCTAGACCATCCCAAACATGTTCAATAGGATTGAGGACCAGAGACCTCGAGGGCCAATTCATACGGCAAATATCCTCCTCTTCAGGAAAATCATCAACAATGTGAGCACTGTGTGACCACGCATTATCGTCCATAAAAATGAAATCTGGGCCTACAGCATCCCGGAACAACCTCACATAGGCTTCAAGGACCTCATCCCTATAGCGATGTGCATTGACAGTACCCGCATCGAAGACATGCAGTGGGGTACGGCTGCTCAATATTATGCCGTCTCAGACAAGGATTCCTTTGCCACCAAGTCTGTCGATTTATTTTACGTAGGAGGGATGATAGCGAGCTCCACGTTCTCACCAGATGAAGATTCGACTACAATCACTTTCCGTGGTGAATCCAGACTCATCACTGAAAAGAACACGCTCCTATTCTTGTTGTGTCTAAGACTGATGTCTTCGGCTCCACAACAACTGGGCTCTCCTGTTCGATGGAGTGAAAGGGACACACACGACTGGATGCCGGACGTAAAGTGCCCTCTCTGCTAGACGTCTATATATTGTTTGCCTGGAAATTCTTATTCCAGACGCAACAGTAAGGTCATCAGCAAGCTGAGGAGTCATTGCCAGCCTATGTCCTCGTGCAATTAACGCCGAATAGCTATTCTGTGCAGGTGTCGTTGCTCTGTGGCGGTCTTGGCAGGCCTTCCTGGTGACATTGGGATGGTCTAGGAAGAAACGTTGCACAGCGTAACACCCCTGCCATGACCCACCAGGAGTTAAAAGCCGCTCTTTTAGAAGAATGGGCTTTGTTGCCACAAACATTTATTGACACCCTCATAAACAGTATGAGAGCTCATTGTGAGGCTTGTATAGCAGTGCACAGTGGTCACACTCCATATCAGACATACTTTTCCTGAGATAAATGCTTTATCTCAGATTCATGATTTAACACTTTTTAATATACCCCGTATTTTAATTCACAATTAAAATCTTTTCCATATTGTTATGTTGCTATATTCTTTCTCCCATTCTAATATACCTCTGTGCCAAATTTCGTGGCAACACAGTGAATAGTTCATCAGTTTTCACAGATTTTATGTTTGTGACTTTAATTTTGGACATGAGTGTAATTCAAATTTTCGTCAACAGACTCTGCCCTGTCTCAAATTGCAAGAAGGTTCAGAATAACATGTAAATTTGCATTAAAAATCTCTTAAGTTTTATTATTTACTCTATTTAGCGATTAAAACCCGAGAAAAGTTTTAAATTTTGAAATTTATTTGAGTATTTTTCATGTTTCTAACGCTGCAGCGCCATCTAGTGTCAATTTTTCGAACTATTTTTAAAATTACAGCATATAAAATTTAAGATGCACCAGATATAAATGTTACTTATTTCATATCCACATTTATTATAGTTAATGAATTATTGAATATTTAAACTGAAGTGTTTATTTTTCTTCTGAGGTGTCTATTGCTGCGTGCAACGTGAGGTACTATAATATTCATAATTATAATTTTAATAAACTGAAAATTGTATGTGTGTGTCCTAATTGAGAGCCTAACTAAAAAATTGACTATAAATAATAAGAAAAATAAATGACTCCAATAGGTCCTATGTAAGAATGAAAGGTAAAATAAAATACATACTGTAATGCTACAATGCACTGATTACTGACAAGCTACTGATTACTCCACACAAGTAGTACACTTCTGTTAAATAAGCTAAAATCTCGCAGCATCTTTTTTCCTTGCTAAACATATCTAAATTAGATATGTTTACACATATCTAATTTAGATAGAGTGCTTTCATGTTGAAGTAAAATGTTTTTCCTTATGGTATTATTTCTTCTTATTATTTCTTCTTGTATTGCAAATGTATTGAAATGACTGACTGAATAGTTTATATTTTGAATGAACTGAATGTAGTTCGAATGACAACAGGGGAGCAATATTTGGTGATTTATCAGCTGAGCCCGACTAACATAAAACTACCGTAGTTGCAATAAATTTTCAATTCTACTGCGACAACATTGCTTGATGATGCAAGTGAAAATAATGCATTGCGCAAATTTTCGTGTATGTATTTTGCAACTACACATATTGCATTATGCGATTTAGCTTATGAAAATCTACTTTACAAAGCAAAAAACATATCCCTGAGTAACACTGACGTCATATCACGGTGGCAACGATGAAAGCAATCTATTTCCCCTTTTCGTAAGTTTAATTACTTCTAAGCATCGCATAATAAAATTTTTACAGAGTCGAATGGGAAAACATGTACCTTTATATTTAATTTGTTTGAAAAGTGTTTATCAGTTTACTGAATTGTCCTGTCTTTTACAATAATTTTCTAGCAAGATGTTTAAAAATCTATCTCCATCATGTGCAGCTTGATCACAGAGGATTCTCTCGTTTGCAGTTAAAGCAATGTAAATAGATTAGCGTTTGTTTCCGGCTAATACCCTACAGCGAAATTAACACTTAACTAATAAATTAATTAATATTGGGTTGTTCAGAATGTCCAGTCTGTATGAAAAAGCAGGTTTGTACCGGAAAAGTCTGTTATTTAATTATTATATAATAATTCCGATGTCTAAGTATAATAAATGACGTGCAGAATTTTCAGGTACGAATTGGTTTTCCCAAACAAAAGGAACTTTCCTAACGACCCAATAAATAAATAAATAAATAAAATAATATAAATAAAACAAAATTTTACCATCTCAGATTTGAACAATAAGTAGACTTGCTAAAGTAATTACATTTGCAAAAAAAAAGCGACCTGTTGTTATAAAACAAAATACAATGCATTTAAACAAATGATCTCTTACAAAAACCATATTTAAACGGAACTCGAGTCTTATATTCCTTTATAACAACCTATTGATAGGGTTCGTGCGGATTCCTGGAATTTTCAGAGAAAGTACCAGTAGTTTCTTAAAAGAAAAACTCGACTTATGTAATCGCGCGATTATATAAGGCAAGTTAAAATACTGGTTATTTCCCTAAAAAATCCAGGAATCCGTACAAACTCTATATTGAGCGAAGAATTTTACGAGCATGACCCATCGCCTTTTTCTCATTTTCAAGTGTTACTTTAAAGCTTATTCTGTGTTCCATATTCGGCGTAATCCATTATGTGTTTTAGGATTTTTTTTTTCAAGACACAATTCTTTGAAGTCGCTTTTTTTTCTTCTAAAGATAATCATTTTTTTTTCGTTTATATTATATATTATGTATCCATTACAAGTAGTTATGTCCTATCCCAATACACGTGCTCTCCCATTTTAAGTGTTATGGCTAGCGATAGGCTCAATGAATCATTCGGGCATGCGTAGAAGCATACATGCCAAATTTCAATATTTTTTATTCAGTTACTATCAGAAATTTTAATAAGAAAAAGAACATTCAGATTTTAATTAGAAGTCGATTAAGAGCCAAATAAAAATAAGATACGTCTTTCGTTTTGCAAAATTGATTAAAATGAATACGAATTTTGGCAACTATGCTATGCTTTTCCTCCTTTTCTGTCGGTAGAGATCGATTAAAAAAATTACGAATGTTGGCAACTATGCTTTTGCGCATGCCCCGAATGATTCATTCGAATGAAAAAATCATTCATTCTGCCCTTCACTATATTTATTTTAAATGCTAAAAGGTGCAAATTAACAAGTATAATACAAATTAAAATAACTTTTATTAGGTTGTTTGACACATGTTTCGACTCACTCTGAGTCATTTTCAAAAACAAATGAGAATATTCCATAATTACACGGGCTTTGAAGTTATTATTTTCATGTACTTTTTAAAAAATTACGCACGTTATCTTTTATTTTTACTTGGTTGTTTATTTTCATATCTGTGAACATGGAGCCATTTTTAAAAAAGTACATGAAAATAATAACTTCAAAACCCGTGCCATTATGGAATATTCTCATTTGTTTTTGAAAATGACTCAGAGTGAGTCGAAACATGTGTCAAACAACCTAATAAAAGTTATTTTAATTTGTATTATGTTGTTAATTTACACCTTTTAGGATTTAAAAGAAATATATTATTACAACGTGTTACATTATTACAAGGTGTTACCTTTCACTAGTTATGGGGAGGGTTTAATCCCTAATTTCCCTCATCAATACTTCACCGATAAATGCATTACTTAGTTTAAGCATTAAACTGTTTAATACGCTACTTTTAAAGAATATTAAGTAACTTTCTCTTTTACTCAAATACTACACATGAGTGATTTTTTTTCTTACTTAAAAAAAGTTTTTTTTTCAACTATACAAAAGAAAAATATCCTAAAACTAAACAATGTAACCATGCATATGATAAGTTAATTAAACATTTGATTTCTTCCATTATTTAAAAAAAAAAAAAAAAAAAAAAAAAGAAAAAAAAAAGGAATTTCCGAAATATGAAAAAGAACACTTTTAAAAAGAAAGGAAATCTTATTTTTTTCTTTAACTGTAGATATATTTATTACAAGTGCTGACAACAAGATATAAAAAATGACTTTAGATTTCATTTATTCAGCGTTTAATTATGAGTCATGTCTCAAGTGCTAAACAAATAACAGGCAAAATTTCTTTCAAAAGAGTTATTCAGATTATATACGCAGTGTTTTGGATTTATTTTTAAAACTCAAACACGAATTTTTAAAGAAATAAAATCTGACATTTAAATAATTTTGAAAATAACAATACTATTGGATATTTACAGTGCCATGTTGAATGACATTCATCTATATAATAAAACCGTAAGTCATGTGACTGTCATCAACAGTTCCGGGATGTCCGTTTCACTTTTTCATATGCCAGGCGGCCATTTTTATTCAAAATTATTTTTGCAAATAAAACTGCATAAAAATTACATTTTTAGAAAGATCGTTCAAAATAAATTAATATTTGAGAGATGACTTACGTTCAATTATGTATACATTCTGCAATAACTTCAGTTTAAATTAGGTTCGCAGTTAAAATTCTCTATATATGAAAGTAAACAAAGAAAAAAGATTCATTCGTTGTGAATGTTTAAAATATTAAACCATGAATTTTTGGATCGCTGCCTGGCGTAAAAAAAATAATCCGCACCAGTGAGACAGTCAAAGTTTACCTTAATTCTGTTCCATACAACTCAACTTCCGGATCTTTTTTGACGTAAGTTGAACTCATGTAATAATATTTAATGGATCAAATTTCGAAAATAATTGTCAGCTTTTATTTTTGCGCGTGCAAATTAGAAACGATACTTTAATTTGAAATCAAATGTTTTGATTTATGATAATTATTATTTTTCTATTTTCTATTTTAAATGAAAAATGTGAACGTCATGTATTTTAAATTGAAACAGCTGTCACGGACGCACCGGGGCTGGCGCGATTTTTGTTTTGCGCCAAATATGTTTAAGAATCTCCGCATTAGCGAACATATTGCAAGTGATAAGCAAACGGACATGAAGCATAAATTCTTAAGTGGGTTAAGCGGTTTTTGTCAAGAAAGATGAAATACATAACAACAAAAAATATGCGAAATGCTACCGCGATCGCAAAAGTTCTTGATTTATCTATTAGATTTTTCCAGTTATGCGAGGGATTAAGGAAAAAAATAAATTATGAATAAAAATAATTTGTTACAATGCTTAACATACATTTAAGGGCGACCAAACTGGTCGCCAGTGGCGGCTAGTAAATAATAATTAAGAATTTAAAATAATTGTGTAATAGTTATTAATATCAGAAACGTGGATTAATTAGCTACTTCACTCGCGCGAAAATACCCGCTCACAAACTTCAATCCTATGGGAGAAATTTTTAAAGATATGTCGTGTCCATTTCAAAATTTTAAAATGATTTTTTTTTTTTTTTTTTGCATTGGATAGCTGGGGTGGATGTGTACAAAGGCCGTTTTTTTATTTTCGATTTTGTTTGCGAGTTTTTTGTATGGGGCAATTTTCACTTTCGAAACCGGTTCCGAAAGTGAAAGCATCCTAATAAAAAAAAAAAAAAAAGGTAAATAAAATCGAAAAAGATTGACTGCAAATTTCCGTTCCTTTTAACGAAAAAAAAATCTACTTAAAGCGAACACCTTTTTCTGTGCTATTGTGCAATTCGTATTCAAAAGTACGAATGTTAACCCTTTCAACAAAATTTGCTACTGCAGGTCATTTAGTTCCTTCTGGAGACTATTTTTTCTACGTTAAAAGTAACAAAACGTAAAGTAACGCAACTTTTTACACGTTCTTAACACACTGGATTTACATCACCTATAACTCATGAAATATTCGGCCGACTTCGACGTATTTAAAAGAAATCTCCAAAATGTTTCCTGAGGATGCGAGCACGAGGGTGGCTTTGGCTCATGTTTTTTCGACTAAATACATACATTTTTCCCCAAAAAATTGCGCAAGCTTCAAATCCGCTGTATTTGTAACTGATACAAAATTTAAAGAGTTCGGAAGATAAGAACTATTTCATTTATGTTAAATGCCCCGATAAGGACAAAACAAAAGAGACGAAAACATTGTGCTTTTACAACTAAGTATCAATATTGTTTCAGGATCTTTTTATATAGGCTTCAAAACAGTTATATTTATAACCGATAAAAATTTCAAAGAGTTTGGACAGTAAGAACTCTTTTTAAAAAAGTACAAATGCCTTTATCACTACATATCAATATTGTTTCACGAATTTTTTACCCAGGCTACGGAAATATTATAGGTTTGACTCATAAAAATTTCAAACAGTTTGGATGGTAAAAACTATTTAGAAAAAGAAAATGTGCATTCTTTTTTATTTCCAACGATGCAATCCGTTTAAAAAAATACAAATATTAATCCATTGAAAGAATAAAAATTTCCGAAAGTCACTTAAGCGAATTTTTATTTTCCCATAGGATTTCTATGCGAAAAAAAAGTTAAAAATAAACACTATTTTTTATAACTAAATATGAATATTTTAGCACGAAAATTATATACAGGCTTCGGAAACATTATATTTTTAACTCTTAAAAAATTTCAAAGAATTTGGGAAATTTATTTTTAAACAGTTTAAATATATTCGATGATAACCGATAACAACAACAACAAAAGTAGAAGAACATGGACATGCTCTAACTTGCGTAAAAATACTCGGATTGTCATGCAATTCATATATGTTATTGAGGCTTATGGCCCATTTTACTTAGATTTTCGTTTAAATATATAAAATCATTCAAGAATTATTTTAGGTATATTTAAGTCCCGGGCAACGCCTGGCCGGTCAGATATTATATACAAGGTTTTACAAACTTGATAACATCTGGTAGCCAGCCAAAATTTCTAGTCAAAAGTGTTTACGAATTCGGTTTATCTGTCTGTCTGCCTGTCCATGCTCTAACTCGCGTAAAAATACTCGGATTGTCATGCAATTCATATATGTTATTGAGGCTTATGGGCATGTTAGGAATTGAAAATGAAGTGTGTACCACTTATAGTTTTTTACAGGGACACTCAAGCTAATTCCGTTATATTACGGTTTAAAAGGAAAGATCGTTTGCAGTTTGTTTTAATAATGTTTCACTATTTAAAACATATTGAAATTGATATATATCACCGAGGTGGATTACAAGAGGATTACTATACAATATTGTGCGCATCATCGCTCATTTACAGGGACACACAAAAGAATTCGGTTAAAGCATTGTCTGCAAAAAATAATTGCTGGAAGTGCGTTTTTAAATTTAACTAATTTTTTGCCTATTAATTGGTGTGTATAAATTCTATAGATCATATACAGGGCAGCACAAAAGAATTTCAAGTATATCCGATTATTGACGTAAGTTCCAGAAGGGGTATTTTAAACTGAGCTATTTTTTCCAAAGTGAATTAAAATTTAGCATTCTATTTAGTGTATATAAAAATCTATGTATCATATATAGGGCTGCACAAAAGAATTCGGATATTTTCCCTAATATTGTTGTTTTAAAATGTGTTATACTTTTTCCAAATTGTTTACTTCGACAGCTGGGCGGGGCTAGTTGAGCTTAAGCCGAAAAGTTGGCCTCAGCGCCCGGTTTGACCTTGACCTTGTTTACTTAGACATCATCTTTCACCTTATTAAACAAAGCAGCATAATTTTTAAAGTATTTCGGAATTGTTGAAAAGTGTAACAAAATCTATGCTTGACGCAAGATTTTTCGTTCTGGTTGCACTTTTCTTGCCGTTAATTATTCAAAACAAAGATTTTTTAACGTTCCTAGGAGTACATTTAAAGCATTATAAATATAATATACGCCTTACAATTTTAAGCATTCATATTATTGGGTTTTAAATTCGGCTTCAAAAATTGGGCTTCTTATTTTTATGTAGAAATTAACATATTTTATTCATTAAGACATTTTAATTAGATTTAGATATTTAGAATAAATTCATGTAATTAAAAAAAATTAAAATTATAAGATGTTGAGATAAATTATGTTCTTTTCTATTATCAATAAAAATCTCAAATATCAGGTCAATAAGAGTGAACAGTTATTCATTGTGATCGTTCAATGTTTGTTATAAACAATTTTTTAAATTTCTTACATAAAGAAAACTTAAAGCGTAATTCTTCCATCTTATAGAATTGTGGACGTAAGGGACGTGATATTTTGTGCATATTATGCTCTCACATCATAGTATAAAGAATTATATTAAAAGTAATATTATTATTATTATTAAAATTGGTTATTTCTTCTTGCATAAATTGTAAAGATGTTGAGAAAAATGTTCCTTTCCATTATCAAAAAAATCTCTAATATCAACTCAATAAGAGTGAACAGTTATTCTTTGTGATCTTTCAATGTTTGTTAGAAACATAACTTTTAAATTTCTTATATAAAGAAGACATTAAGAGAGATTTTTCATCTTATGAAATATTGTAAGGGACATGATATTTTGTGCATATTATGAAGCTCTCACATCATAGTATAAAGAATATTAAATATAATATTATTATTAAAATTGGTTATTTCCTCTTACATAAATTGTAAAGATATCGAGAAAAATTATGTTCCTTTCCATTATCAATAAAAATCTCTAATGTCAGGCAATTAAGAGTGCAGAGTTAGTTATTCATTGTGATCTTTCCATGTTTGTTAGAAACAGTTTTTAAAATTTCTTACATAAACAAAACCTGGAGCATAATTCTTCCATCTTATAGAAGATTGTAAGGGACGTGATATTTTGTACATATTATGAAGCTCTCACATCATAGTATAAAGAATTATATTAAAAATAATAATGTTATTAAAATTGGTTATTTCCTATTACATGAATCGTAATTAATATGCGAAATTTACAGATGGATACTTTAAGAAGTAGATTTTAGTACAGTACGAACTCCCATCCCTTCCGTTCGTGAAAATTTGAAACGTGAAATGTTTAAGTTAGTGAATTCTATAAAAGAGAATGTTCAAAAATTTAAACGTATTAAAAAATGAACTACTATACAGTGAAATAAAGGATCAAGGTCCATAAGCCGTGTTTTTGGCCCATGAAATAAGCCTAAACTCGATTTTGTTATATTGACTTAATTATTTCACTTTTTCATATTAGAATGTTTATCCTGTACGATTTCAACAATAGTTTCTGCATTTTGTTCTGATTTATATGACTTACACAAGCTCAAAGTCCGTATTATTAGTAGTTTTTGATGAAAAATACGCAATTGCTCTTCATTTTACCTCAATTATTTATATAGGGGCAATCGTGCAACACTTTCTTCTTTACATATATTATAAAATACATCAAAATGTACAGTCGTGGAAAAAAAAACTGCACACCCCCCACTAACTCTGCAACAAATTGTAGTAGAAGGAAGTGACTGGTACCAAACGATTGGAAATAAAGTCTACTTTTAAATTATATATCTAAAATTTGCCTAAGGGGCCATCTACATATTAAAACAAGCCTAAAATTTATTTTTTTCAATGGCAACACCCACTTTTGACATGATATTTTAAATCTTCGGTTCAAACTATGCCTAGATACAAAATTTTAAGTCATTTGGATGATAAGTTTTCGAGTTATAAACATTCAAATTTTAGAGCCTCTAATGTTAAACTACATTTTCATATTTTTATTAATATCTCCTGAGATTATAATTCTAATGTGTTAATTTTTTTTTTGGTTATAATACTAAAAAGCCCAAACATAAATATGTCAAATTTGTAATTTTTATAATTTTATAATATGAATTATGAATTATGAAATTAATATTCGAAAAAATTATGAATTGCAACCTACAATTTTTTTGATGGATTTATATTTATTATGTCCTGCTTTATGTGTATTCAAAATTTTAAATTTTTCTACCAAGTAGTTTTCAAATTACGCTTAAAAACGGCAAGATGCTGCTTTAAGGGGCCGTCTATGATGTGCATTAAAGCATAATTTGAACAGGGATGGGAGCGCTCCGATTCGAAATCCCGATTGACACCACTAAATTTTAATAGTATTTGTTACCTTATTAAAGAACAAAATTTCTGAAATTCTTTACGTTGGAGAATTCTATTAAAATTTAGTGGTAAGAATCGATATTCGGGTCGGAGCGCGCTCATCCCTGTTTGAGAAAATATTATACTCATAGGCTGGGATTAAAACAAGATTTTCTCAAATCTTGTTAAATTGTTTGCAATATTACACTAAATGGTTGTTAGATAAAGTATTAACGCGAAAGTATTTGTTACTTAAAAATGCTAATTTAAACTTTTATTAACTTTTGTATCACAATCAAATTGTAATCTTACAAATATGTATGGATGTTCAGTTTTTATTCCATTAATAACGAACTTAAAATAATACTTTTTCTTCTATAACTTTCGTATTTAGATCTATTCGATTAAACAGGCTAATTGAAAAAAAGTACAAGTTATTTTTATGGTTTTCTGATAGGCAAGATTATTTCCCAATGGCTAGCAGTGTGCAAAAAAATCTAATAATAATAATAATAATAATAATAAATGGCAAACGGTAAGTTTTCTTGCCAAGAGGCATTAATGAGTTTATTGTAAAATTTCAAATGAACTACCAGAATTGGTTTAATCATAGAATTATTAACCCTATTCCGAAGGAGAATAACGAATGTAAAGTTATTCAGATGTCTTTATAACATAGATTTAGTTTTAGGTCTTCAAATAAATCGGAATATAAATCCTGCGACACCCCCCCCCCTCGCTACTAAAATAAAGCAATGTCTGGATTTATTTTCAGACTAAAAAATAATTTATCTGCGTTTTTTTTTTTTTTTTTACTTTGATTCCTTACGCTGCTTTATACTATTTTTTTAAATTGTACATTTTGTATTTGTCACTATTATTCACGTTTCTGACAATAAACTAAAAAAAAAAGGCGAGTTAAATAGATGCAAAATCTGAGAAACAGCATTATAAAAGCACCTGTAAAATTCCAATAACATTTACATATTCTAAAACTATTTTAATTACAAATAATCTTATGGTTTTTTAACCCCTTCGTGAAGTGCGTCTATTACAGAATTTTTAATAATTCATCACCGGTTTTTTAAAACAGAAATTTTCGTCTGATTGAATCGTGGAAATGCTAAGATATAGTAAGGCAAAGCTTACAATAAAAAATAACTGGTGGGAAAAATCGAGGATTCTGAGCATCTTATGCGTCACGTATACGTGTCACTTGTCCCCAAGGGGTTAAAATCGGATAATTCAACAGTTGTAAACATTATTTTACCGCATATAACAATAACCGAAACTTATTAAGTGAGTAAAATGGTCATATCGGTAAAACATAATACATTAAAAGAAGTGACATCCTGCAGCATTTCAACAATCGAGAACCGAACTTCAATTTGGATACAGCTCCTTAAATATGCTCATTATAAAGTAATTAATTTCTCAGAAACTAATCTTAGGAATTTAATGAAATTTGGTATCTAGGCATAGTTTGAACTGCAGATTTCAAATATGTTGTCAAATTTGAGTCTTGCTATTGAAAAAAACAAAGTTTGGGTGTGTTTTTATATGTAGATGCGTTAGCAACGTTAAGCAAATTTTATATACATCATTTAAAAGTAGACTTTATTTCCAATCGTTTGGTACCAGTCACTTCCTTCTACTATAATTTGTTGCAGAGTTAGTGGGGGGTGTTCAGTTTTTTTTTTCCACGACTGTACATATATGTAAAACTAAAAGTGTTGCAAAGATGCGCAAGAATTAAAATATTAAAACATATATTAAAAATTGAGGTAAAATTAGGAGAAATTGCGTATTTTTCATCAAAAACTACGAATAATACGAAGCTTGTGTAAATTATATAAATCCGAACAAAATTCAAAAATTAATGTTGAAATCGTACAGGATAAACCATCTAATATGAAAAAGTGAAATAATTAAGTCAGTCTAACAAAATCGAATTTTAGTCTTATTTCATGGGCCAAAAACACGGCTTATGGACCCTGATCCTTTGCACTAGAGTTTTAAAAAAGTAACAAAATCCACAACATAAATTTTATTCTAATTAAATAAATAAATATTTCTTTTGGCACTTGTTCCGAACTATCATATTTTTGCATTTCACATACTTATATGATACTTTTTGAGATCGTATAAAATATTAATAGGAATTTTAACAAAAACAGAAAGAGAAAGAAAGTTTATTCGCAAAGTTTCCGTATCTCTGTCAGTAAATTCTAAAACAATTGTACCGGAAATTTTAAGGAAAACATTATTTAACTATTTCTAAATACATAGGAAATATTGTTAAGTTTTCGTTGTGTTGGTTTTTTATTCACGAAATAAGCTATTTTATGATAGCTTGTGATAAAAGGATATTTTTTCTTACTGTGGCCGATTATATGGACAGAGTTACCACTGTTGTCTCTCTGTATATGTTATTGTCATGTTTTGACGTAATGGTAGTATAAAACTATTCGTTAGTATGTACTTATACAAAATATTGACCCAGGCAATAATATATATGTATTTAATGTAGTGCATAGTATTTTTTAATTAAACGTACAAACGAATCATACACCTTTGTTCGAAAATATTTATGAAATACTTATGAGTTTTTGTAACTTTTCAGAATCCGACTGTCGTAACTTCGATTATTCTGCTTCTGTGGCACCTAAACCTTGTAGCGTGATATGCTCTAACTGTCCCAGGAAACTTCGGTTGTTACGATTAACATATGATAAGGTTTGAAAAGTGATTGCTGGAAAATTGAAGCGTATAAATTAACTGAACAACAGCAAAAAAAATCTGCATTTTACATTAAAAAAATTCTGACGTATGTGTTTTATTACAAAAATATTGAATATTCCTTTTGAAATATTTGCCCGTACTCTTAAATTTATGTCTATATAACATACTTATCTCGATTGAAAAGTAAACCACTATGGAATCAGAAAATTTAACGAAACATTCTGCACACCTTTTTTTTTTTTTTCTTATTTCGCTTATGAAATTCGTAAAATTGTTATATCGGAAATTTAAAAAAAGTGTTTTGAAAAACTGTAAATGTGCGTGGAATTAATGATGTTTTACCACTCTGTAAAGCTGTTCAAAAAATAAGCTATCTTATAATTATAATAGCATGGGATAATATCGAGTCTCGCAATTAACGAAATAATAAGGACTATAATATTTATGTGTTCAATATATATGGACTATAATATTATGTGACATAGGATACTTATCACGATCCAAAGGTAATCTACTATGTAATTGAAATTTTAAAATAACATTTTATCGCAGCATTTCATAATTTCTCTCAAGAAATTCATAAAATACTTGTGCCGGAAAAAATTAAAGAAAGAGATTTTAACTATAAAGTAACTATTCAGTTCTCTAATACCAAAGCCATTAAATAATAAGCCCACTCAGATAATGTTAAATTTGTTAGCGGCACACTAGCGCCACTTCATCTGCTGCGGAAGGAAGGCAAAACAGAAGTGCGATACGATTTTCGATATTTTATACAATTTTTATTGTTTGTACCGATGTTTTGTTTTTGCACTTCCTTTAAAAGCTTGCTAATTATTGGGATCTTTTACATTAAAGCTAAATCTATAGCGAAAAAAAATGGGGAAATTTACTGGATTAATATTTCTATATAAATATAGTGGTGGCGAAGAAGTTGCTTTATTTATTAAAAGTTAAATAAAAAGTTATGGAAATTTACATCACTATGCAATTAACCCTTTCCGGCACAAACACTTTCTGTTCGTAAAATGTGAAATTACTGACTGACTCAGTAATTTACAAACGACTTTTTTTAGAAAATATGAACTCCTTATTTTAAGCTTTAATTTTAGAAGCAAAATTCTATTAAAATATTCTTGGTGCCGAATGCAAGCATCCCATCCGCTAGATGGCGCTATTTTCAACTTGCGAAAAGTTTCCCATTTATCTGACTGAGCTTATTATTTAATGGCTTTGTCTAATACTGTATGTTCATTTCAATAAATAAGTATTACTGTTGGATATATTTTTTCTAACCAATTTCTTTGTAAATTCTGGTAGCAGTCAATCATTTCAATATTTTAGCAAAAGATGGTAAAATGCACCCCAAAATTGGTTTCATTTTTTAAAATTGTTTTAGGGAGAAAGTATTTAGAAATTCAGAAAGGAAACAAAATATGCAACAAATAAGATATATGACATTATGACGTAGAATGAGAGGGGAGGGGGTCGGGCTGCCTCGGAACATGAGCCGCGGCGCTGCGAGCACTAAGTTACACAATTCTACTTAGTCACTCACATCGTTGTGAATGGTATAAATGCCGTTATGAGACCACTGATTTTGGTGGATTTATGCGTCGCCTCCACTTTTGAGAGTGGATTTCGACTTTGGACTGTGGATTTTAGTGGATTTTGACTTTGGACTATGAATTTCAGCGAAAACATAAGAAGCGTGTTACAGTGTGATAAGGGACGTTCGCTCGCCCGTTTTTTTGAACAGATAAGATTTTTTGACCGTGTTGGGTCGAATATGGATTCAGGATAAAAAAAAGTATGGATTCAAGTGAGGCTAAAGATACAGGATGCGCATCGATATGAGTTATGTTCAAAATACAGGCACCTATCAAAAAGAAATTAAAATGCATATTCGTTAGAGTGAAAATATGTTAAAAATGCAGGGACCCTTCGAAAAAAATGGCATACAATCCCTGTTTGAATAAAAAGGACCTTTAAAAAAATCCTATGGTTACAAGTTATGTTACGGAGACCTAAAATTAGTTTATCCCCCCCTCTTTTTTAAGATACGAGTGAGGGTCATGGTACAGAAGCCTTCACAAAAATTGCATACGTCCCTGTTTGAATGAAATAGGTCTCTTTCTATATTATAAAGGACAAACGTGTCCCTGCGTAACGTTGACGTCATTTTGCGAATGGCAACACTGGACGATGGAATTTCAATTTCAGCGATTTTTTCTATTGCAATTTTTTTAATTTCTAAACATCGCATATTTTCAATTTTTACACCGTTATGTAGGGGGAAAACACCTATTTTCAACTGCAATTTGTTTGAAAACTGTATGGCAATTGACTCATTTATTATACCATTTAAATTAAATTTCAAGCATGTTTTTAAAAAATCTATCTGTATCGCTAGCAGACGATTACAAAATATTAATCCATTTGCACTGTAAATAATATAAAAAGTTCAGAATTTATTTCCGGCTAATATTCAGTAACGAAATTAAAACTTCATTAAGCAATAAGTAAAATATTACAAATAAAGCACAAATTTAACAAACATGTAATTGAAATAAGCGCTTAAAACCACTAAAATTAGCAGAATAGTAAAACAAAACTGCTGCAGATAATGAAATTGTTAGCGAGTTTTGCGGCTATCAACTTCTGGCACGAGGCCAATATGAAATTATCGCTTTTAATATATTTCAAAAAATTATTTGAATATATAATTGGCATATTTCATATAAAAGTGCTCATTGGTGTTGTTAGGGGACAATCTAAAAATTATTAAATTTATAAAATCTATTAGAAAAACATATATTATCTATCCCGGAAAGCCCGGGTTGGATGCCCTAGTTTTAATAACGACTCAAGTCCTCTACAGGCTCCTTCACAAAAATCCAATGGATTCAAGCTAGGCTAAAGATACAGCTTGCACATCGATATAAGATTTGTTCAAAATACCCTTCAAAAAGAAACTAAAATTGGAGATAGGTTAGAATAAATCTAGAGCAGAAACCCTTCACAAAAATTGAAATGTGTGTTAGAGGATTCTTAAAATATAAGAAAAAATTAATATATTTTTAACGAGGCCCTCCATCCAGGGTCTCTTCACACAAATCACATGGATTCAAGTTAGATTAAAGATACAGCATGCGCATCGATATGAATTATGTTCAAAATATTTCACAAAAATTCGGCATTGGTTAGAGTAACAAACCCTTCACGATATTCCTTGTAAATATACACATATAGCTTATACGAAAAATTAAAAATAGCTCTACCTTGTTCATCGGCAGAACACACACAGGATTTTGAAATGGACTGAAATATACGAGGGTCAGTCGGAAAATAAGTTTCCCCTGGCGACTGTGGACAGAGGTGTGTATGAAAGACAAAAAATGTAATGAGACATTAAAGATAAAACATAACTTTATTTTTCCACATAAGTACCAAGTACATTGAGACATTTGTCATACCGCTTTATAAGCTTCAAAAAGTCCTCCAGCAAAAAATCAGGGCTTTGCATACGGACGAAGCGTTGAACGGCTATGAGCGAAAGACGACACAGCAGGTGAACGCGAACGTGCAAGACACCCATACCATTGGGTAGAGGTCGACTGCGATCAAGCAGATGGCGCTGTTGCAGTGCCTGCGCAGATGGCGCTTGCTGTGTCGTCTTTCGCCCATAAGCGCCATCTGCGCAGGCACTAACTGCATAACTGGAAAAACTAAAATATTTTTCATCGATACTGATTAATAATTAGCTTGAATACCAGTTACATACAAATGTGAGTTTTCTGCTAAAACTTACGTCCTGATTACCAGAAAAAAAATTAACAAGAATTATGCCATTAAAAAGAGATTTCTCTAAGGAAAAAGTGACGTCATATTTGAAATAAAACGGGAATTTTCAAATGTGTTTACAAGGAGCGGGAATCAATTCCTTACATTAATAATACAAGGATCGGTAAGTTTAGAAAGTAGATGAGTTTCACGCCATAATTAAAACGCAAAATTATTATTATTATTATTTTTATCTATACCGATTGTTAAGCATGAATATCAGTTACATACAGATGAGTTTTTTTCCATAAACCACACCATGATTATTAGAAAAATAAAAATAAATACGAATCTATTATATTAAAATCTGACCGCCTATTTGTATTTCGAAACTACTCCTTTCAGATTGCCGAACGCAATGCGATTTACTTAACTCCGGTTATCATTGATCCGAGGATGTCATAAACTCTCAGAATTAAAAAAAAATTATTTAAATTCCGAGATATTATTATTATTATTATTATTATTTTGTAAATTTTAACGAAGTTTTTCTAAAAACGGCAACTAAATTATTCCAATTTTGAGCGCGTTCAGAGACCGAAACGCAGGTGGCGGGTTACTCGTATAGTTGGGGAATGACGTCATCTGATTTTCTGAGGGTAAAGTTGGGTTAAAACGGCTGTGAACGCTTTTGGGTAAAGTTATGGATATATTTACAATCAAACACTTCCGCAACCAATCTACCATTACATTTTGATTGTACGAACATTTCAGGAACCATCCTAGCCGATGTTGGCCAATTATATCATAGTCCTGTTAAAGATAGACCAATCAAATGTTCAAGACTCAAGTATACAGTAGGAGTCATAAAGAACAACAGTTAACAGTTGCAGTTAGCTATAAAGCAAACAAACAAATCAGATTTCCAACCACGTGATCACTTTACCCAACGAAATTCTCCAGGTAATGTGGGTTACCCGAAGTCTGAGTAATTTCCAGCTCTGAACGCTACGGGTAACTTGCAAAAAATCACGTGATATCGCTCTCTGAACGCTTCGGGTTACCCATGTGTTACCCTATGTAACTCGGGGTTCGGTCTGTGAACGCGCCGCCCTTTGTGAATAAAAAAGAAGAAATAAAACGGATTAATATATTTTTTCTCATTAAAACTGAAAAAAAGAATTTATTTTCAAATTGAATAGATGGTGAAAGAAAGAAAAAATCTTGATTACAGTAAAATTTTTGAAAAATAAAAACGTATTTTCACACATTCAAACTTCATGAATAAATTCATTTTAAAGAACAAAAATCGTCTGTCAACATATTTTCATTTAGAAATAAAGATTTTTTTTCAGTTATAGATTAAATCAAGGAGGCAAATTTAAGCTTCTTGCATTTAGGTCTAGAATAATTGGTCCCTATTCACAAGAATTGAATTTAATGAAAAAGTATATACTATTTCCATCATTATCTTTGAAGGATGGCTATTAAAACGTTTCACTAGGCGTTAAAAGTAAAATGGTTCACCAGGTAAACTTGACATATGTTTTTACACAATTCGCCGATTTCCACGATTTTATGTGTCCCGCCTTTTTTCCTTGTTCACAGTTTCCTTTTCGTGATTATTTGTCACAAAATTTTACTTTTTTAAAACTTAGTTATGTGCAGGTCTCTATAACATAGAAATACTGTATTGTCTCCTATGGAATGTGATAAAGAGTTAGTTAATTATTTACGTTTCTAATTATCGGGAATGAAATATTTTGATTAATTAATGCATTTATTCTTCTTTTAATGATACGTGAACGAAGTCACGGGTAACAGCTAGTTTCTTATAAATGTTCATTATTTATGAAATATTACAAGGCACTTAGTATGTACGGTCGGAGAAGGGAAAAATATAATATAAAAGAAAAGAAAAGAATAGAACAATTTAATAAATTTTAAACCGCAAATTGACACAGAAAACAAATTGAAATAGCGTTTCCACTGGAAATGATATATACTTTCAATTTATGTAACAAAAATTTAAAAGGTCGTATTCGTAGTGAATTTGTACAAAACTCCCGAATTTTCAATACGAACACCTATTTTGACATCATATTTGTTATTTTCGGTAAAGTTTACATTCGAATCATGGGAAGTCATTCGGTCAAGTAGTTTAGGAATTATGAGGGTTTAATGTTTGGAACTCCTAATGTTACATTTATTTGTAATCGTTACAAAACAGATTATAATGTGGGTAGTTTTTTAGGCATAGCTCAAGAACAACTAGGCCGAATGAGATGTAATTTTGGATTCGAACATTTGAAGATTTCCCGAATTTGAAGACGATTCAATTATGCCAATCCAAAAATACTTAATCGAATAAAGGAAAGACCGTTCCATACACTAATATAAAATTTACAGATAAAGCCAAATATGATGCAAAAATTAAGCATTCGTATTTAAAATTCCAGAGTTTAGTATTATTTCATTACGAAAACCGACAAAACTTTCTTTTTAGTGGAAATGGGTAGTGGGTGGGGGCTGCACTTTACTAAATCTAATAAGAATTGATAGATGATTTAATTATGCGAATCCAAAACCACTTAATCGAATACTAATCGATACACTAATGTAAAATTTACCCAAAACCCAATGTGATGTCAAAAAGAAATGTTATTGTTGAAAATTTCAGAGTTTACTACAGTTTCAGTACGTAGACTTATTATTATTATTATTATTAAAAATTGAAAAAAATATATATATAACATATTTTTCATTTGAAATGCTATTTTTTTTTCTTTCTTTCTTTAAAAAAAAAAAAAAAAAAAAAAAAAAATTGGTGATTAAAATGTATGGGATAAAATTGGTTTACCTTTTTTTCTCTTTTGCTGGAAAGGTGGCAAGCGGGTGGCGACTGTACATTACACTTTTGATAACTTAACCTTTAATAAATCTAATACGTTCCTTACTACCACTATATCTCGATAAGAATATTCCTCTTATGTAATTACAGAAGTCTGCCATGAAATAGAGAATATAATAACTCTTAAAAGTTTCTGGGGATCTAACCCACAATATGAGAGTAAAAAAACACACTTTCAAAAGAAAAATTCGCGCAGTGTAGGTTTAACCCTTTAATCGTGCCCGATACATTCACCAGCAGTGTAGGATACTTTTGTAAAATTCAGATTGTTCGATTCCCACCAGTTTTTTAAAATAGTGTAATTAGCTTTATTCTCACATTATTTTTATCTGCCATTAAGTAATGCGAATATTTCTAATTTTAAAAAAATTTGTGGCAATCAAGCAATCTAAATTTTTAAAAAAGCCTACGCTTATCGGATGCGACGATTAAGGGGTTAATGACAGTTTGTAATAATATGAAAAAAAGAATACACCTTCCACTATCGCCAATTATACATGACGTATTCCTTCAAACTATTAATCTAGGCAACAATGTATATGGGTTTAATTTAGTATATAATATTTTTAAAAAAAGAAGCCATAAAATCGAATACAAATGTTATTTTAGGAAATTGATAACCAAAGAAAAATATTTGTGAGATATTGTAACTTTTGGAAAACTGATTGTTGAAACTTAAGTTGTTTTGCTTCTTTGGCAGCTAAACCTTGTGTCATGAGATGCTCATACAGTTGTTTTGTTTGATAGACTTGAATAGTAATAAGATAGACTGTTCGAAGTGTATCAAGAGAATAAGAAAACGTCAAATAAAGTCGAAATTTATGTTTAGAGAAAAAAATCCACAATAAATTTTATTGCAAAAAAATTAAATATTCTTTTTGATAGTTTGATCTGCGCTATAATATTTATATATATTTAAGATACCTATACGCTGCTTATCATGAAGAAAATGTAAATCACTTTCAGGGATGTTACTGGCTATTCTTTTATTATTATTATTTTGCCTGCCACTGTTTCAAAACAATAATCTTCGTAGTATATATCTACAAATTTTACGAATATAAATAGTGGTTAAACAAAATAATAATAATAATAATAATAAATAGTCCTAAGTGGCGTTTTTCACTATGGGAATTAGCAAAATTAAAAACAAACATAGCTGCCAACTTTTACGCTTTTTTGTTACCACTAAAATTTAATACAAATTTTTGCCTTATGTAATCACACGATTTTGGCAATTTAATAAGATAAAATTTACTATCAAATTTTAGTGATAGAAAAAAATCGTAAAAGTTGGCAGCTATGAACAAATTTTTCTCAGGAAAGATGTATTATTTTTATGTATTTCCAAAGAAATTTATAAAATAATGGCACCAGAAATTTTAAAGAGAGTTTAGTTGATATGAAGTATAAGTATGTAGAATTATCCTTTATGAAGGAGTTTCAGAAACGAGCTATCTTACGATAGCTTGCTATAATACCAGCTGGCATTTCTCACCCCTGGAGTACTGTAATCATTATTTCCTCTTTCCTGGAAAATTTAGTATTTTATGCTAATTAATGATCTTGAAGTACAATTTCTCCAGGTATTGCTATTTTTCCTCCGCCCCCGGATCTGCAGAAATCCCTACCAAAAGAAAATGTCTGAATGGACAAGGGCACATCTGAAAATTTAAGATAAGATCATATACTGCTCGTCGAAATGAGTGATATTGGTAACAATAGGGTTGACAAAGAGTTGCCACAACTATGCTGAAAAACGACTGTTACTAAAATATACCGTTCTTCCTTACATAATTATATGAAATGGATACCAGTATTTATCAAAATGATAATTGTATTAAGAAATAGTCGCCAGAAAATTTATAAGAAAATTATTTATTTACGATATCTATTCATTGAAAAGAGATGAACAGAAATTCAACTATGCATTACATTTTTTACATTTTATATGTATAAAGATATATGAATATACCACATAAGGCTATGTGAATATATATATGTGGATACATCACATTTTGTATTTTTTATATCACATTGAACTTACTTTTTTCGTCTAAACATTTTTAATGATTGGCATGGCATAACTCCAAGATAAGAAACAATTATCTCGATTACATTTATTTTTCAACAATAGTCTATTTTTTGCGTTGTTATTATGTATCATGCATAACACCACTACTTCAGCGATAAATACATCATTTAACTTATTTTGAGTATTATCAATTAACCCCTTAATCGTCGTGCCCGAGACATTCACGGGCAGCGTAGGTTACGCCTGTTTTATTCAAATTGTTTGATTCCCACCAGTTTTTTAAAATGGTTTTATTGGCTTTATTCTTGCATTATCTTATCTGTCTATTAAATAAGACGAACATTTCTACTTAAAAAAACTGGTGGTAAACAAGCAATCTGAATTTTTAAAAAGTAGCCTACACTTAAAGTGCGCGACGATTAAGGGGTTAAGAGATCTAATGATCTCGAAGCCGCAGCGGTCGTCAGACGTATTATTGAATTTATCTTTTATGTATTTTCCGGTGACACTTTCCATTACCGTTCTCGTTAAGTGTTGAAGGGTTGTAGGGACTTCCTATTCCGGATACTTTTCTGCGAAGTATCGGCGGAGCCCGAAATTGGAGAATTCTTTGAAATGTTATGTGCGGGCCCACACACAAAAAAATACTAATGAATTGTACAACCTCCTCTGTTAATAAAGGACAATATTTATGTGTTTTTGAAACTTTTCGGAAACCGATTGCTTAAAGTTAAATTGCTCTACTTCTTTTTGTGACATCTAAACTTCGTATGTAAACTTATGCTCAAAGAGTATCAAAAGAACTTCGGTTGCTTTGATTGACAAAGTTAATAAATTTTTAACCCTTTGAAGAGCGGTGGTATATTATAGGTTGAAGACCTCCGTTTTAATATTTAATATTTTTTAACATTTACAATCCTCAACAATCTCCTTAATTAATCCTTAACTCCCTGACCGCCGAGCAAAAGGGCAAATTTTTAATGTTGTTTTCTCTGTAATTTTTTCAAATGCTAAAAAAAGATGAATTTTTAAACATAATATAAAAAATTTTAATTACGTATATGAGAATAATCCTTGAGAGTATTAATCGTATATTTTAAAACTACATTATATTTGCAGAATTATATTAATTTAAACAATGCTTCTATTGCAGCGAAACTTACAGCTTAGTGAACGGATATATCAGTTCACGGCGGTGAATAATTCTTTAAAAATAATAATAGTAGTTATCAAAATGAGAATTGTATTAAGAAATACAGTCGTCAGAAAAAAATATAAGAAAATTATTTACTGAAAAAGATGACCAACAATTGAACTCTGCATCACATTTTTTGCATTTTATATAATAAAGATATGTGAATATATCACATAAACATATGTGAATATATATATGTGGATATATAACATTTTAAATTTTTATATAAAAATCAACGTACTCTATTTTTCAAAACACGTTTAATCATGTTCGGATGTTTAGAATCGCTACAACGATTTTTATTTTATTAACACCTTAATTCTCGCTCCCGTCAATATCACGGGCTGAGGTGTCGTTCGTTATTTCTCGTGCCCGTCATATTTCCGGGCTCAAGATTTAACTGCTGGAAAAAGCTTCTGAAACCAGAAAAATTTATCTGGAATTTTCATCTGAAGATTCCATTGCGGTGATTCTGAAGTTGGACTTTGTATTGCATGTTTCGAAATATATCATACTCAAAAAAGTTATTGATAATCAATGTTTAATGTATATATATTTATTATATTCAATGTTATTTGCAAAAATTTGTAAAGATGTGAAAATTAAAGGCTAACATTAACCTCTTAATTCTCGCGCCCGTGATTTTCACGAGCAGTGTAGACTACTTTTTTTAAATTCAGATTGTTTGACTCCCACCAGTTTTTTAAAATAATGTAATTGGCTTTATTTTCGCATAATTTTATCTGCTGTAAACTACGGTGAATATTTCTATATCAAAAAAGGGGTGGGAATCAAATAATCTGAATTATAAAAAAAAGTAGCCTACACTTATCGGGGGGCGGGGCTTCAGGTGTTCAGACACAGAATTCTCGCATGATGGCATTTCTACAAATGTGATTTTGTTCTATAATATATTGTTTTTTTGCCTTAAAAAAATCTAGTTGCATATTTCATTTAGAAATCTTATTATTATTCAATTTCTGTAATAAAAAAATTGGTACTTTTTTGATGGTTTTTTTCAAATATTAATCGACCCTGAAGGGGTTAAAAAGGACTCCATTTTTCAAAACTTTTATATAATTATAAAAAAGAAAGAAAATTTAAGATGTTTAGAAAAGTTGCTCAGATTTTCATCATCAACAAAAATCTGTAAAGTCAGGTCAAGAGTGAACAGTTATTCTTCATAAACTTTCAATGTTTGTTGGAAACTTTTTTCAATTTTCTTACATAGAAAAAACATTAAGAGGGATTCTTCCATCTTATAAAAAAATTTAAGGAGCAAAATGTTTTCATGTACATTACGAAACTCTCATACCATAGTATGAATAATGTTAAAAGTAATAATGTTATGAAAAAATGTTTATTCCCTATTATACAAAATGAACTTTGCTATGCACATATTGTTGATAATTTTTTTAAAGAAATAAAATTTGTAATAGTACACATCCATATCCGTAGCTTGCGTGCAAGCTTTGAAACGTGAGATGCTCAAACAGTCCAAAAAATGTCGCTAGTTTTTGTCGACGCAGTTGATAAGTTTTAAAAAAGATTGTTAGAAAAGTAAAAAGTATTAAAAAAATTAACGACCGAGAAATAAATGTGGACTTAAGATTTAAAAATAAGGAAAACTTGACACTGTCAGTTTTGTTGTAAATAAATACATAAATAATCCTTTTAACACTTTGATCCTGACAATAATACTCGTATTTATGCATTTATTATGATCAATAAATTAATATAGAGTTTTTTTTTTTACTTTTCTTTGCAGAATTTCTTTACTTTTTCTCAGAACATACATAAAATATTCATTCGTACCGTAAATTTTAAGGAAAACATTATTTAAATATTTTTAAAACGTGCAGAAGCAGACAATTATTTGTTTTAATTTCCAAAGATTCAAGATATAAACTATCTTACGATAGTTTGTCAAAATATAAGAAAACAGAACGAAAAATCGCACCTGATGCATATATTATGTAATACCTTCCAAAACGATTTTGCAAATCTTATTTATCGTTTAATAAGGTAAAAAATGATACCTAAGTAAACAATTTGAAAAGCGCATAACATATTTAGAAACTGAATTTCACAAAATTCCAACAACATTCTGAAAAATATCCGAACTATTTTGTGATCTACATATTTGCATATATACTACCTAGAAAGCACGTTTTGAAATTTCCTCCCGGAATTTCCGCCAATAAACGGAAATGTATTGGAGAAATTTTGTGTTGCACTGTATATGATCTATAGTATTTATATAACCCGAATAATAGACAAAATGAATCAAATTTAAAAACGCGTTCAGCAATTGAAAAAGCACTTCCAACAATTATTGTTATCAGGCAGTACTAAATTATTTTGCGTGTCCCTGTAAATGAACAATGAATGCTATACACACAATATTCTATAGAAAACCTCTTGAAATGATAACTCTTGCGATATATATCAATGTGATATAATCTAAGATTAGTGTAAATTTATGACGAAGATTATTGTTATGATTTAAAACAGTAATACATATAATAATAAAAATAATAAAATATAATAATAATAATAATAAAATAAATAATAATAATAAAATAAATAATAATAATAAATATAGTAATAAAATAAAAATAATATTAAATATAGTAATAAAATAAAAAATAAATAAATATAGTAATAAAATAAACAAAATAATAAATATAGTAATAAAAAAATAATAGTAATAAAATAATAATAATAATAATAATAGCTGCCAGATGCAACCTACGAGCATTATTCATGCAAAATATTGACCCAGGGGATAATATGTATATATTTAATAGCATATAATATAAAAAGCAACATACAAACGAATCGCAGATCTTTGTTTGGAAGTCGCTTGATAAAGAAAAATATTTAAGAATTTGTGTAACTACAGAAGAACTCCGATTATCCGAATCCAGGTTATCCAAAAATCGTATTCCGTTTTTTTTCTTTTTTTTTTTTTTTTTTTTTTTTTTTTTAATATGAAAAATTTTATTTTAAACAAGCATTCTGTTTATGAAATAAATAAACAGCGTCAACTTACTGGTTTGGACCATTGCGTAAATGCAGCTATTTTATTGCATAGACACATACAACACTTCATTTCTTTAAAAAATATGTTGTGATTTTTTTTCCAACTTCATATTGATTCAATGCTGCCTAATCACGCCACCTTTTAAACAACAACGCATATGAGGCTGTTGCATCTTCCTCCACTTCAATATATTGAGGTGCCAATATCAACTTTTTCAACTCGTTGAGCTCTTCATGCTTATAAAAACCCGTTTGTATTTTGAAATATTACTCATCGTAAATAAAGTTTGGAGGAAATTAAAACACGTATAAAGAGGAAATCGAACAGAATACGGACTCTTGCAGCATCTGCAAGCACTAACGCGACAAAAACTGTGGGGAAATGAGACGGGTGAGACGTATCATCTGGTAGAACAAAATTAGGAAGAATCCCGGTTATCCGAAAATGCCTATGGAACCCCGGTTAACCGAAAATCCTTTGGTCCCTTGCTTTTCGGATAACCGGGGTTTTACTGTATTAGAAAGTCGGTTTTTGAAACTTAACTCATTTTGCTTCTCTGGCACATAAACTTCGTAACATGCGATGTTCACATTGTGTCAAGTAACTTTGTTATAGTTGCTAGAGGATAACATTTTACAAGAAATTTCTTTAGAATTTTTCTTTTTTTAGAAACTGGACAGCACAGTGAAATAAAGCTGAACGTAGAGAAATAGAAAACGAATAACAAGGGAAAAAGAACAAAAAGGGGAAAATCTAAAACAAAACTATGTCCTTTAATGATTTCTTTCTAAAAAGAAAAATATTCCTGGGCACTTCTTCTCCCTAAATTATTTATTATTTATTAAATATTTCAAAGGACAGTCGGCCAAGAGAAAAAAAAACATTAAAAAGAAAAAAAACAGCCCAAAATATTTTAATCTCCAAATTCACACAGAAAAACAGAAATAACCATTCCACTGGAAATTATGTCTGCTTTCAACTTATGTTAAAAAACAAAAAATCATGGGGTCGACTTCTAACGGAAATTGTACTAAACTTCAACATAAATTCCTAATTTTAACGTCATATGTATCATTTTCGGTAAAAGTTATCTTAAGATACGAAAAGGGAAGTAATTCGGTCAAGTAATTTGGTAATTACGAAGGTTTAATATTTGGAACTTCTAATGTTAAATTCATTTGTAATCTTTGAAAAATAGATTGAAATTTATTAGTTTTATAAGTATAATTCAAGAACTACTTGTCAGAATAAGATGTCCTTTGGATCCGCATATTTGAAGCTTCTAGAAATCGATTTCTTTTTTTTTTTAAGAAAAATATTTATTTCAATTCTATTTTTTTTCTTTCACAAATTTATTTAAAAGAACTTTCCAGATAACTTTTCGAAAAAAAAAAATGAATTTTTAACCAATAAATTTATTAAAATAAATCAGTTTCTAGAAACTTCGAAGATGCGATACAAAATTACCTGATGGAATTACTCCCCGTTTGATACGCTTATGTAAAATTTACAAAAAAACAAAAACAAAACAAATATAGTGCCGATATTAAGTATTCGTAACAAAAATTCCAGAAGCCAGTTCAATTTCAGTATGGAAACGATCCCCTAAGCTTTATTTTAAACATAAATTAAAAGAAAAAAATCCTACGGATTAATAGAGGACAGTGGCAGCCCAGTAATTAAAGAAAAAAGTTATACTTTTGCATCTTGCCGATTATACGTGGATTATTCATTCAAAAATTCAGGCTAATAATAAAATGTATGTATTTAATATAATATATAATATTTATGAATTTTTGTAATTTATCGGAAACGAATTCTTATACCTTTAATTGTTTAGTGTCTCTGGGTAACGTAAAGTGATGAAATATTCTCAAGAATATTCGTTTTTTTTTTTCGTAAAATAAAGTTGGACTTTATTTGTAGTAACATTTTTTAAACAAAAAATTCCCAAAATGAATCGTATTGTAAATAGTTTCTCAGAGGATTTTCTTGTCATCGTAGTCATTGAAAACAAATATATTTTTTAAACTTCTAAAAGCGCGTTTTATATATATTTTTTCATCATCAACAAATATTTCTAATGTCAAGATAAGTGTAAACAGTTATTATTTGTGAGCTTTGAATGTTTGATAGAAATATTTTTTTAATTTTCTTTCATACAGAAACATTCCTTAAGAGCGATTTTTCCATCTTAAAAATGATAAAAAGGGACACGATATTTTTGTGTAGATTATAAAGTTTTGATATAATAGTATAAAAGATTATGTTAAAAATAATAATAATAAAAAAGTTTATTTCCCGTTACATATTTAGCACTTGATACCCACATTTTATGGATGATTATTTTAAGAAATAAAATTTTGGATAGTACACCCCTCTGTGCGTGTAAATTTGAAACAGCAGATTCTGAAACAATCAGAGAAACTTTGGTACTTTTGGACGAAGCAGTTGATAAGTTTTTAAAAGCGTATGAAGAAAATGAAAAACCGTGAAATAAAATTGGTTTTAACATTTACAAGAAGAGAAAATCCACAGTTTTATTGCAAATATTAAATTATTCTTCCTTTTGACTATTCCGTATGTATTTAACCTACTTATGTGATACTTATAATAACTGTAAAATAAACTGATGTAGATTTTCTTTTTTTAATGTAAAACTTTCTTTGTAGGATTTCTGTATTTCTCTTAGGAAATTCTTAAAATATTTGTACCGGAAATTTTAAAGAGAATACGATTTAAAATTATTAAATGTAAAATAAACAGTGGTGCAGAGCATTGCTGGATTGATCGTTCAAGATATAAGTTATCTTCTGATAGCTTATCGTAATATGAAAAAAATTATATATATTCTGCTTTTACAAATTGTAAGTGACGGTACAAAATCCCCACTGGCAACTATTTTTCCTTATATTTTTTCCTACTGCACTTTTTCTATGCGTCTGAGATTATTATTATGTTTTGATATAATGGCATCGTGTATTTCTGTTCTACAATATATTAATAAAGTGAAATATTTATGAATTTTTGTAAACATTCAGCAACCGATTTTTGATACTTGAATCATTCTGCTTCTCTGGCACCTAAACTTTGTTACGTGATATTCTCAAATTGCTTCAGGATATTTCGGTTGTTATAGGGGGAAATTTTTTAAAGAAATGTCTTTAATGTTGAAGCTTTGGAAGAAACTGCATCACCGTGAAATAGTGTTGTATTTAAAAATAAAAAACAAGGGAAAAAATAAAAGGAAAACAAATACGATAAAAAAGAAAAACAAATCATGAATTACACGAATTCTTTCTTACTGCCCAGCAACTGCTAAGTCTGATTTCGCGAAAAAAATTTCCTTTTAAAGAAGCTCGGAGATTTTGTGAACAACGTCGGAATTAAATTGAACGTACCGATGAGCGTTAATAGTGAGATTCTGAACGTATGTATTTAACTTACTTATGACGATCGAAAAATAAAGTACTATGAAATCAGAAAATTTAAAAAAAAAGTTCTTCGCACAATTTCTGAATTTATCTCAGGAAATCCGCAAAATAATGATGGCGGAATTTCAAAGAAAAATTTGTTGGAATGGAAAAATTATGCGTGAGGAATATATGATAATGTTTAAACAGAGTTGCTCGTTTGGCCCCCTTTCTAATTCAGAAGTCCCGATTGCATGCAATGAAAAATCATTTTTACTTTATGGAATAGCGAAATATCTGCAATTAATTAAGACAAAAATTATTATTAAGAATTTCTGGAATGAATTTGTAATTTCTGAATAAATAATACTAAAAAACTGGCAACCCTGTAGTCAAACCTTTATTCGTGAAATAAGCTATCGCATGATAGTTTCGGATATTATCGGGGCTGCCACATGCGACCAATTTTTATTATTTTATTTACCACTATTTCAAAACTATAAATTCGTTTTAGATTTCTATTAATCTTCAAGGCGGACTATTATTCTTTGAAAGTGGTATTAGACAAAAACAATTAGAAATAGTTGCCAGTGACATCCCTGTAATACGCGAAAAAATTATGCTTTTCTCTGTTGCCGATTGTATCTATATTATTCATTCACAAAATTGAGACCAACAATAATATTTACGCATTGGGTCATCGGGGATGTTCTGTGGCATACGTCTGCAGTTTTTTCAGCAGGAGTTAAGCATTACTGGGAGGAATGAGCTGCAAATTTGAGTTCAAAACTTCTAGAAATCGATTTTTGTTTAAAAAATATTGGTTACTGTTACAATATCTTATTAAAAAGTTTCTATTTATTAAAGTCATAGTTTTTCTTCCATAACCATTTTATGTCTATTTAGACATAGTTTTAGCTTACCTTCATGGATGTTTATCCAGGAGATACTAAGATAATTTTCGTATTATTAACTGTAAATTATCCAGGGGCTGAGCATGCAGAAAATACGCGCGATCTGAAATTTGTACGACTAATTCATTTTCTGTAAGCAATACAGAAAAATATTAATATAATGTAATTTTTCTGTGAAATTATTTAGGATTTCTTTTTTTCATTTGGTACGGTTATATTTGATGAGAAGATCTTGTCATTAATTACATACAAAGTTAAAATTATCCCAGACATCTTGGTTACCTTTATTTACCTTTCTTTGGCTAAATGTAACTGCCTAAATAAATTGTGATCGCTATATGGTCAGGAATTTTAAAGGTTAACAAACATACGTGTAACCTAAAGGAATAATTATATTAACTAAAATTAACGCGTTGTGTCATTTTTTCGATGAAATCTGAACTTATGAACTAATATGTTATGAGGTAATGAGACCAAAATGAAATAATTTGTGACTGAATTAACATTAACCTAAAAATACTGGAGCCCATAAATGGAATAAATCAGAACACATGATGAAGAAAGAATAGGGAAACGATATTTAAAATTTACTGTTTATTTTTTTTTTATTTTTTTTTACAAATAAACACATATACAAGAATACCCCGAATCAGCATAATTAAGAAACTTAAATTCTTTAACTTGGATCTCACTTATCCACGTGTTTATAACATTTAATTAAATTAAAATTTACTCTTATTATTACAAACATTATTACTTTTATTTTTTAACTCTTCTGTTTTAATCTTAACGCCAACAACTATTTAAACAAAATATTTTTCTTACAATTAAGGTTTTGAGATGAATTAAAATTAGCTTTTTTTTATATTTATGCATTTAACATACTTATATGACACGCATCATGATCGTATAATAAACTAATAAAATTTTAAAATAAAAATAATTAATAATTTTTTTCAGAATTTTTGTATTTCTTTCAGGAAATTCCTAAAATACTTATACCGAAAATTTTAAGAAATAGATTATTTAAATCTTTTTTTTATATGTGAAGAAGTAGTATATTTCCCAAACAATTCTGAATTAGTTCAAGAAGTAAGTTATCTTATGATGGCTTCCGTGTGAAAATTGTACATGCATGGCTGCCACGGGCGACTACTTGTTTTTTCTTTTCTTTTGTATTCTGATCAGTGTTTCTAGCTCGCTGTTTTTTTTTTTTTTTTTTTTTTTTTATTTTTTTTAAATCTCGTTCTTGCTGGATTGCGACCACTCTTATAAAATAGCATAATTTGCCTTATTTTTTATTAATTATTCTATCATGAAATAAGGCGAATATTTCTACTTCAAAAAATTGCTGCCAATAAAACAATCTCAATTTTTTTAAATGTAACGAACTGGCAACACTGACTGAACTTTTCTGTACAAGAATGATATACATTTAAGATTAGTAGGAATTTATGACGTAGATTATTGTTATGTTTTGATATAGTGCGCGGCATAATAATAATTAAAATAGTCGCCAAGACGCAGTTATATATGCGTGCATTATTCATGCAAAATATTGACACCGATGTATGTATTGTATGTATTTAATATTGCATATAAGATACAAAGAACGAAATACAAACGAATCATATATCTTTGTTTGGAAGTCGGTTTTTAAAGGAAAATAATTATGGATTTTTGTAACTATTAGGAAACCGAATTTCGGAACTTCAGTCATTCGGCTTCTGGGGCACCTAAGCTTTGTAACGTGATATGCTCAAATTGTCCTAGGAAAAGAGAGAGAAAATTTTAAAAGAAATTTCTTTAAAATTGAAGCTTTTCAAATAGCTACCCGTGAAATAAAATGAAGTTTTTTTTTAAGTAAAATTTTTTTAGAGAAACAAAAGTATGATTTACATGAATTCTTTTAAAAAAGAAAAAAATTCATGGAAATACACTTTTTCGTTATGGATGAAATATTTCAAAGCACTGAGTATGTACAGTAAAGCCAAGAAGAAAAAAAAAAAAAGACAAGAAATGTGGTTAAGAATTCGGTTCGTCTGTTTATCTGACCACCTGGTCGTGCTTTAACTCTGGTAAATAATGTACTCGAATTACGATGTAATTTTTATGTGTTATTGAAGTTTAGTATCAAATGTTTTATACTGAAAACGAAGTGTGTAGCATTTGTAATTCTTTTACAGAGGCACACAAAATATTTCCGTTACATCACGATTATCCATTATATGGAAAAATATTATTTGCGGTGTATTTTATTGATGTAACGATATTTAAAATGTAATGAAATTAATTTGCGTAACTGAATCTGATTTAACGTTTCACCTTTTTTGTCATCTTAACTGCTTACAGATCTGCAGTTTTGCGCACTTTCATTTATACTATATATAATGCAAATTCTAAAGATGCTGGAAAGTGTTTCCTAATCATCTTGATGATTAGGTGATTTGCAGTGATTTGCAGTTTTGCGCACTTTCATCTTTAATATAGATAATGTAAATTTTAAAGATTGGTGGAAAGTGTTTCATAATCATCCTTGACGCATTTTTTCTTTCTTGTTGTTATTTTCTTTTGTATTATTTTAATCGTTTAATGTTTCTCCTTTTTTGGTCATCTTAACTGCTCAGTGATTTGCAGTTTTGCGTACTTTCATCATTTATATAGATAATGCAAATTTTAAAGATGCTGGAAAGTGTTTCATAATCATCCTTGACCAGGGCTTTACAAATTTGATAAAATCTGGTAGCCAGCAAAAATTTCTAGTCGCCAGTAAAAAAATATACCGTCGCCCCCCCCCCCCCCCCCCACTATTGTTTTTCAAAAAAAAACACAAAAGTTTTCTATGTATTAAAAAAAATTTAAAGAATAACAAGCAGAGGTTAGAATTGTTAGTTACATAGTTTAGAACTGTATATAATTATACTAACATATAAACTAAGAACACACTAACATTTAACACCTATAAACCAAGTTTTCTAATGTAACTTAACAAAATTACATATCTCTGAAAAATGATACTATAAAGGCTGAATTAACCGGCTGGTTCTTGAAATGCTGATTGACGAATGCTTCAAATGTATGGATAGTTCAGTACTCCAAAATCCATACTGATGAGGGGAGCATTAATGAAATATTGAAACAGGAAAATAATTTTTTTCTTATTTTCCGAACAATATAATTCTCATTTTGTTATTTTAAAATGTACATTTGATGAACTTATTTTTGCCAAATTCGAAATAAAAGTTACAAATGATTTTTGTTTTAATATAATTTCTAAGTTTATTTTTTAGTATTTTGGAACTTTGCAACATCTATAATGAAACATTTTATGAGAATTTTAAGTTAAGATTGTAATTAAGATAAGTAACAGATGCTGCTCTTGATAGAAATTGAAAGCAACTATAATTGTAAAAAAATAGACTTTTTTATATACATAAACCGGCTCTAATAATAAAAAACTTTACGTGCTTGTAAAATAAATACATATATGAGAATTATCAAAACTGATTAAGCTTGCAAAATAACTCAAAAATCGTTTTACGTAATCGAAATTAGCCGGCTGAGGGGAGGAGGAAGGTTTATTTGGATCCAACAATCTATGATAAAAATTGGAGGATAAAGAAAATAATAATAATAAAAAAAACTTACCCTTCTGAAGTACAACGAATGATTTGTTCTGGTTCATTTGGTTTTGATTGTTTGCCACCATTTTACGCCTTATTACCACTTTTATAAATTCCAAATGATTAAAAAACAAAAAAACAAAAAAAAAACAAGAAAGAATATTTTTTTCGTTTTTTACTTTCCATAATAAAAAATAAGTCTCCAGACAGCAGTATTATAACATAAAAATAAAAAAACGAAGATTCAAATGCAAAAAGATTCTAGGGCTCCATGGAGCGAGGCATCGCAATAGATTTCATTAGCGAAATAAATTGTTACCAAAAAAAACAAGGATGCTTAATATTTGTTGAATTATTATTATTTTTTCTTTTTTCAAAAGCAGCCAATCTCTGCAAACACGCTGTACCTTCAATCTTTTATGTCATATAGACTAGACAACCGTGCTGCAAACCAGGGTGACGCCAAAGACTGGTGACGCCTACGTATTGTGCAAAGTGTGTGGTGTGCATGTGCAGATAATAAAGGAGCCATGCATTTTTACGCGAGGGAGAAATATTTAAAAATTCACATTTTTATTTAAAATTAGTTATTCTTCAAATTTCAATTAAATTTTATAGTATACTTCAAAAGAATTACTTATAATCACTTAATTTAGATGTTATTATTCTTTAAAATGAATGGGATAGATTAATCAGTTTTAATTCTGAAATACAAAAATCTGATTTGAAACAAAAAAATACCTTGAGCATTTTGTAGCATTGTATCAAATTTTAGATGCCGTCAGAGAGGCTAGATTATCTTGATTGCTTACATTTTTATTGAAACCTCCCTCTTTCCCCCCTCTCTTCCCACATTGTAATCACGTGGCATGCTATAACGGAAAAGAATGACGTTTTCTGTGCATGAGATGGGAAATAAATGCCTTTTAAATTCGTCTCTTTTGTTAAATAGACGATAGAAGAGAAAAATCATTGGTTTCCGCGGACAAGTAAGGGTGTGTGTGTGTGTGTGGAGGGGGGGGGGACCGCTTACGTTCATTTCTTATGTCAATTTTTATAAAAATAAATAAATAAATAAATAAATAAAAAGCCAGATTAAAAAACTTTTAACCTGGATAGAAAAATCTGGTCGCCAGATAGAAAAACCTAGTCGCCAGTGGCGACCTGGCGACCGCATTTGTTAAGCCCTGTCCTTGACACATTTTTTTTCTTCCTTGTTGTTATTTTTCTTGGTATTATTTTAATGTTTCTCCTTTTTTTGTCATCTTAACTCCTCAGTGATTTGCAGTTTTGCGCACTTTCATCTTTAATATAGATAATGCAAATTTTAAAGATTGGTGGAAGTGTTTCATAATCATCCTTGACGCATTTTTTCTTTCTTGTTGTTACTTTTCTTGATATTATTTTAATGTTTTAAAGTTTCCCCCTTTTTTGTCATCTTAAGTGCTCAGTGATTTGCAGTTTTGCGCACTTTCATCTTTAATATAGATAATGTAAATTTTAAAGATTGGTGGAAAGTGTTTCATAATCATCCTTGACGCATTTTTTCTTTCTTGTTGTTACTTTTCTTTGTATTATTTTAATGTTTTAATGTTTCTCCTTTTTTTGTCATGTTAACTGCTCAGTGATTTGCAGTTTTGCGCACTTTCATCTTTAATAAAGAGAGTGCAAAATCGCGTATAACCCTTTCAAGGACCAATAGTTCTGTTGGTAAAATTTTGATATGATTAAATGCGACCAGAAATTGATTTTAAAATAAGTAAATTATTTTCTTCAGGTACTTCATAACAGCAAAATCTGGTATCATTTTGGCAGATGAGGATTAAAATTAAGTAATATAAATAATATGCCACCGGCCTATAAAGTGTTAAAACGCGGTTTGCCTCAAAATTTGATAAAGGCAAAAAGAAGTATTTCAACATTTTACAATAAAAATGGTATTGTTTTGGATATTCTAAAAACAGAATATCTTGTTTTGCTAATGCCCGTATTGCAATTATATATTACATTAATATGCCAGATTATCAGGTATTGGTATTAATTGCGGAGAGCATACTAGTATAGATTTATCTTTTCATATTATTTTTATCTTAAAAAAAATAATCCATTATTTCCTTTAAAAATATTACTGACAATATAAAAGATTTTCTTTAAAGGAAATAATGTGTTTTTTAAAGATAAAAGTAATAGAAATGATAAATCTATACTTGCATTTCTCTCCGCAATTACTACTAATGTCTGATGATCTGGTACATTATGTAATTGCAGAGTTTTCTGTTAAATAAATAATTGTATAGTAAAACGTAGGCCAATTTCATTACTTGAAAGGAATAAAAAATATGTACAAATAAATAAATGTGAACTATTCTCGTATATTATCGTAGTTCGTAATGTTATATTCCTTGTATTGGATTCTTCAAAATTACAATGCATACACGTGCCTTGGATCAAGAAGAGATTTTTTTTTCCAATTTCATTCACCGTAGTTTTTGATCCCCCGGATCTAAAATCAATTTGAGTCACTTCTTACGATGTAGGAACTGATTTGAAGTTCTTGTTTCGCTTTGTGTTGCATCCTTGGGTTTCTTTTCTTTTCTCTTTTTTTTTTTTCTGTTTTACCTGCTTCATAAATTGCAATTTTACGTACTTTCGCCTTTCATGAAGATATGTAACTTCGACCGTGTAGTTCGATCGTGTAAAAAGCTGATTTTGGAACAAATGTCTGAAAAAAGAGAATGTATAAATAAAATTCTTGTACATGGTAAAATATTATTAATTATACTTCATGTAATATTTTGCGTTGAAAATACTAACAATAATATATTGTTTTTCTTGGCCAGCATCCATTTGAATTTTATAACATTTAATATATATATATATATATATATATATATATATAGGCTATTAATTTTATGAAGACATTATTTTTTTATTATTTAGAATCTATTTTAAATGTTTTTATTGAATTTGAATTTTTGAGTTTATTTATTATCTATTTACATAGCTTTTTGTTTAATTTATTATTTATTATCTGTTTAAGAAATATATATATATATATATATATATTCATTATAAAAATTAATAGCTAATTTATACAGACATATACAGACAATATAAAGAAAATACATACAGGCGATATCTCTCTCTCTCTATATATATATATATATATATATTATACACATAATTAATGTATATATATTTATTTAAAAATGAAAACACATGCGAAAAACAAAGGATGAGACATTCTAATATACGGGCAGGGAAGATCGAGCTATGTTTGGTCAAAATGAAATTTGAGTTCAAATATCATGACCCATGACCAAAATGGCCCACTAAATGAATTTTCTCGAACGTGTGACTTAACCCAACAGTCTTCTCGTGCCCGAAAACCATAGGATGCGAAATTTAGTGTAAATAGTCTGAGCCGTTTTTAAGATAAAGTAGCTTGACCCATAATGACCCATGACCAAAATGACCAAATAATCGAAATTTCTCGAACATGCGACCTAGCCTAATAGTCTTCTCGTTTCCTAAACCTGTAGGATGCTAAATGTATTTCAAATCCTCTGAACCGTTCTTAAGTTAAAATAGCTTGAACCATAATGACCCATGACCAAAATGACCCACTAGTTGAATTTTCTCGAACATGTGACCTAGCCCAACAGTCTTCTCGTGCCTGAAAACCATAGGATGAACAATTTAGTGTAAATAGTCTGAGCCGCTTTTTAGATAAATTAGCTTGACCCACAATGACTCAGAAATGACCCACTAATCCAGGATCGGCAAACCTTTTCACATCCGCGTGCCAATTTTCTTCCAAAAATTTTTCAAGCGACCATGCGTGCCAACCCCTAAACCCCATCTATCTGTGAAAAAAAAGAATAAAATTACTTTTATTATTATTAGATTAAGATAAATATGGATAACATACCTGCAGATAATAATAATAACATAATATTAGTATCAACATGATATTAAATTAAATTATGTATAATATTGAAAACTCAAACCAAAATAACTTGTCACATGAAAATATTAATTGATTATAGTAATAATTATAGAAAGAAGATAAGTATAAGAAATAATTTTAGGAATCGTAAAAAATATTAAAAGCTCAAATCGAAACAATTTGCCAAATGACCGTAAAAATAATGGTAATAGATGGTGTTGCCCCTTGGGATCTGTTGATTTTGACCTTTTAAGCAGCGTGGTGGGTTTTATAATTGAGGTAATTTTATTTAAAAATAGAAAAGAAGAAAAGAAACATCGAAAAAAATCATTTACGAATCATATCTGGAAAATATTTGTTTTACACCTGCTATTAAATGGAAAATTATTATTTTAAAAATATATCACAATGCATAAGAAGAGATAAGCAAATATAAAAAATATTATCTAAAAAGTCTGCGAAAGAAGTTTTCTCTTTGGTTTTCGTTGATTCACTTTTATTTTCTAATTTCATAAGCATTGCAAAATATACCTTTTTTCAGAAGAAAATTAAAAACTTTGTAAAGTACGTAATGCAGCAACAGCATTTTGGAATTTCGGTGTTAGTGTCTCTTCACCGAGTTCGTAATTACTTTCATTTAACTGATTGTCATAAATGTTTGTTTCTTCTATCAATTTTACGCTATTCTTTGTACAAAAAAGATAAATCGTAAGTCGAAGATAAAGTAAGTGAAGGTTTAACAGATCTCATATTTTCAAGTCAAGATTTATTAGGATTTTTTACCGTTATTTCCTTCTTTGGTTAGGACATTGATAAATTGGTGTAATATGCAAAGTGATGGTTTAACAATGTTTAACTGTAGTTACATTTTTAAAGTAATTAAAAATAGAAAAAAGTAAAGCAATTAAATAAATTAATATGATTTCTTATGTTGCATCTTGGATGCCATATGATGGACTCATAATTGGTTATTTTTAATAAAACACGTGATGAACTGGAGTCATCTGACAAGTTGATTCGATTAGAATTCTTAATATTGTTCATCTCTGATAATAATGATCCACAAGCATAAGTAGAGGGAGAGATTGTAAACATGGGGTCTTCTGGAATTTAAAGTGTACATAATTTTACTATCAACATTTTTGTTTATGATGCCTGGCAGTCTTTCTTTTTCGATCATTTCCAAGTCCTCTCTTAATTTGACAAATTGCTGAGTCCATATTGAGCTGGATTAGAAGTCGATAAGCTACATTTTAATTTCTGAAATTTCCAAACAATCGAATACAATCCGTTTATCAATTGATCTGGGTAGATAATAAATTTAACCATAAATGCATGAATTTTTCTTTTAGAATTGAATTCTTTTATATTTATGTTAAGGATTAGACACCAGAAATTTTAAGATAGATTTTTAACTTTGTTTAGTAGCATATTTTATGTGATTTTTACAGGATTAATATTTCTATATAAATATAGTGGTGGCAAAGAAATGAATTTATTTATTATAAGTTAAATAAAAAGTGATGCAACTTTGCACCACTATGTATTTAAGGGTTAAATGATTCCAAAATGTTTAATTCATTGATATGACAAGTACACAAGCACTTATTATAACAATCAAAAGTCAAGCTCGTGTATTAATGAAAGGAAAATAGTGAGGTGCAGAATTTTGGGGAGTTTGACTAAATTTGATTTTATCAACGACGTGCCAAAAATATCCTCTCCCGTGCCAGCTACGGCACGCGTGCCATAGGTTCGCCGACCCTGCACTAATCGAATTTTCTTGGACATGTGACCTAGCCCAATGATTTTCTCGTGTCCGAAAATCGTGGGATACAAAATTTAATCAAAATCGTTAGAGCCGTTTTCTAGATAAAATTAATTTGACCCACAGTGATCCATAAATGACCCACTAATCAAATTTTCTCGAGCATGTGACCTAGTCCAATGATTTTCTCGTGCCCAAAAACCATAGGATGCAAAATTTAGTGTAAATAGTCTGAGCCGTTTTTAAGATAAAGTAGCTTGACCCATAATGACCCATGACCAAAATGACCCACTAATCAAAATACCTCAAACATCTGACCTACCCCAATAGTCTTCTCGTTCGCTAAAACTGTTTGATACTAAATTTAGTTGAAATCCTCTGAACCGTTTTTAAGATAAAATAGCTTGACTCATAATGACCCATTACTAAAATGACCCACTAAATGAATTTTCTCAAACATGTGACTTAGTCCAACAGTCTTCTCGTGCCCAAAAACCATAGGATGCAAAATGTAATGTAAATAGTCTGAGCCGTTTTTAAGATAAAGTAGCTTGACCAAAATGACCCACTAATTGAATTTTCATGAACATGTGACCTAGCCCAACAGTCTTCTCGTGCCCAAAAACCATAGGATGCAAAATTTATTGTAAATAGTCTGAACCTTATTTTTAGATAAATTAGCTTGACCCACAATCACCCAAAAATGACCCACTAATCGAAATTTCTCGGACATGTGACATAGCCCAATCATTTTCTCGTGCCCAAAACTCGTAGGATACAAAATGTTATCAAAATCGTTAGAGCCGTTTTTTAGATAAAATTAACTTGACCTGCGTTGCCCCAAAAATGCCCCATTAATCGAAAGTTCTCGAACATGTGACCCAGCCCAATAGTCTTCTCGTGCCCAAAAATGAATGCACAATTTAGTCAAAATCGTTTGAATCGTTTTTTAGATGCATTTAGTTTGACCCTGACCCAAAATGACCCACTAATTGAATTTTCTCGAACACGTGACCTAGCCCAATGGTTTTCTGGTGCCCCAAAACGCTAGGATACAAAATTTCGTCAAAATCGTTAGAGCCGTTTTTAAGATAAAATTTGCATATATGTATAACCACACACACACAAGATTTCCTCGTATTAGAATATATGATATATACAGAGGTGCCAAGCTCTCATTAATATCCCGTAATATGTGGGTTAATTTGACCCAGGTTTAATACGTTTCGCACCAGAAATTTTTTTAACCCTTTCACGGACAATCACTTGTGCTCCTGTAACGTTGAATTCCCACCGGAATTTAGGAAAGAATTTAGTTGAAAATAGGAATAAGCAATTGTTCAACTTTTTCTCGTCAAAGTTAAAAAAGTAAAATTTAATTAAAAGTTTCTGGTTTGAAAGGATTAAAATTAGGTGGTATATAATATATAACACCGCCCCGCAAAGGGTTAAGAAATGAAATGAAATTAATTCCAGGTAGAAACCTAAATTAAAATAAATAAAGATTCATCCAATACTTTTTCTAGTTTGAAGCTTTGTTAAACTTGGTGAGATTAAATCACATATTACGGAATATTAGTGGAAACTTGGCACCTCTGTGTATATATGTATATATATGTATATCTATTAATAATATATATAAATATATATATATATATATATATATATATATATATATATATATATATATATATATATATATATATATAGATATATAAGCTATTAATTTTTATAGTGAAAATATTAATTTGAGGTCAATCCGAAACTTTGTGTTATTGTTTTCAACGGAATTACTTTGTTATGTGTGAAATTAGGATGACATTGAACAACGTAATGGCAGTGTACAGTAATTCGGCCTATGGCAACATATGTAACTTTTGCCACATTTAAAAATATGGAGTGTCCAGAGTTTTTTGCACAAGGATGGTGCATAGTTTCAATAATTATTATGATGTTTGCACATTTTGTATAAAGCAAGATACTGTTGAAAGCTTCGCTACAATAACGCCATTATGGTATTCATTTAAATGTTTGAACAAAAATTCTGAATTTAATCTCTTTGTATTCTTTACTTAATAAGTGGATTTCAACACCGATTTTCACAGCAAAATGTCGTTGTGTTCAGAGACAGGATCACTTTACTACCAGTATTTTTATATACTATATTTGGCTTTATTTATTTTATACCGTTCAAAGATTAAATAAGGCCAAATGTAGTATATAGTTTTACTGGTAGTAAAATGATCGTGCTCCCCCTGACGCTACGCCACTGGTTGTGTTGGCATTTGTCACACTATTAACTGAACACCCTGTATACACAATATTTGTTTTTCCAAACGCTGAAGTTGTTTACTTTTTATTAATAAAATGTTTTTAAAAAACAGGGAAAAACTCATTCTGCTATAGCGACTATTTTATTACAATCAGCAATTTCTTCGTAAAACAAATAGGATATAAATTAGATAATAACTAATTATACAGAAAAAATTAATTTTTAAAATTAATTTTAAATAAAAATTTTGGTGTGAAATATATTTTATAAAACTTGAGTATATTTCTCGGTATATTTGCCGAAACGTCAGTGAAGGCCCACTGTGGAGACGCGAAAAGCTTTTGGTTTCCGTCTGTTTATCTGTCTGTTTGTCTGTCTGCTTGTCTGTCTGTTCCGCGATAACTGGCGTAAAAAGCGCCCGATTAGGGTGATTTTTGGTGGGTATGTTGGTGAGGTATCCGGAATTAGCTGTATAGTTTTCAGTTACATTTGGTTCATTCGTTCGAAAAATATAGAACATTTCGTATTAGGTCATAATGCTTTCCTATGGGAGTGCAAACGATTTTTAAATGCCATTTTTAACTGAAATAAAAACCACCTATTTGAGTAATGGATTTAAACGTAAAATTACTGATGTTAATTCTAGATATGGAGGTTTTAAATATATTCAATAGCTTTGAAAATTTGTCGATACATTTATTAGAATTTTGAAATTAATTGTTTAAATTATTGGAACTTTTTTTGCATCTGTTCGGGAGTATAAAACAATTTGTTTTCCCATTTTTTACAAATTTTAAAATGAATTTCTTTTTACTTTGCTCTTTAATTTATTAGTTGTTTATCAACCCTATTTAAAAGACTATCAAAATAATAAAATTCAAGTAACTCTCACTATTTTGATGCAATATTTAATTAGCAAAATAAATTATTTTCGGGAGATTTTAGTATTCTATTAACATAAATGAGAATTTATTTTGATACAAGTTCATTTTTCTGTAAAAGTTACAAGAATAAGAAGTTCATAAGAATTTCAGAATTCATTGCATAAACCGTGTTTCATTGAACGCTTCTCGTTTTCAACTGCCATTTTTCGTGGAATTAAAAATCATCTTAGTAAAAACTCCACATATATATTTTAAAAAAATTGTAAATAAAAATTCTGGTGTGCCACATTTTTATAAAACTTGAGATAATTCGCAGTTTGTTTAGTGTTTCCAAATAGGATGTCAAAGTTAGATGTTCGCATTTAAATTTTCGCGTTTGGTTAAAGTGACCCTTTTACTAAGAAAATAGAAAATTTAATGTTGAGGATTTGCCAGTTTTAAAGTATGCAAAAAAAGGTTAAATCTATTTGTAATAGTTCCAATAAAGATTGCAATGCGAGTAGTTTTTTCTTAAGTAACTCGCGTACTGAATAAGGTGCCGATTTCGATTTGTATAGTTGAAATATCTAGAAATCGATTTCTATTACAAAATATATAGGTTACAATTCATAATTGCTTCTAACCAGGAAACCACGCCGTTAGTGCAATAATGAAAAAAAATCTAAATAAGCAGCAATCGAAGGAGTATGGTGAAACGTGTTTTTTTGACGCATAAATCATTTGCCCTCGTCTCCCCGTTATCGAGATATAAAGTCTTAAAATTTGCTAATTTATTGATTTAATAGGATTGAAGGAGGAGTCATTACGTTTTCAACGTAACAACATCATCAAGCTCTAGTCACTTGTCCATTTCCAGTTTAGTGCGTCGCAAACTCCGACATGTTTCGGTATGCTTGGTACAAGTGTGGGTTAGTGCAAACTGGGCCATTTCCATTTGAAACGCCCTTGCAATTTTGTTTTTCGCAGGAGGTGGACCATTATAATCATTGCACTAGAATTAAGTTCGTGAAATGTTGTTTGTGCCACTATTTTCTATGCTTCAATCGTTTTTTAGTTCAGTACCATATTTGTCAATACCATTTTTTGTGGGCTTCTTTCATTGTTATATTACTACATCTGAATATGTTTTGTATTTTATATTAATCTGATTATTAAAATTTCTGAATCTTAACCTAACGTTTCTCTGTAAATTAAACAAATAAATTAGAAATCTTTAAGATTTTATATCTCGATAACGAAGAGATGAGGGCAAATGTGTTAAAAAAACATACTTCACTAAGGTTTTTCGATTGCTGCTTATTTAGATTTTTTTTTTCATTATTACACTATGGCGTAGTTTCCTGGTAAGATGTATTTCGAAAATATATTTTAAAAAATTAACTTTCGAAAAAAAAATTATTTGTAACCTATCATTTTTTTACCTGAAATCGCTTTCTTGAAGTTTCAAATATGTGATTAGAAAATGACAGCTGATTTCGCTAAGTAGTTTTTCCGTTAGGTTTAAAAAACTTCGACATAATTAATTGAACACCCTGTCTACATATGTTTTGTTTTTCCAAATGCTAAAATTGAAAATTTTCATTTTTGGCAATTAAAATTTTCGCATTTGTTGCAATTTCTGTATGAAGACAACCGCTTAAGCTTATTTTTTGTTACCATAAAAAGAAAAAAAAATACGTAATTTCCAGTCGAATGTTTATTTCTGTCACAATTTGGAGATTAAAGCGTCTGGGGTGTTCTCTTTTTCTTTTTTTTCTTCTTTTTTTTTTTTTTTTTTGATTGACTGTACCTTTTGTAACCCTTTCCGGCATGGTGGGGCAAATTCTGTCCCACTTAATTTTAATCACAAGATGCCACAGCGGCACTAGGATTTTGAAATAAATTTTTGCATTTTATAATGTACGGGAAGAAAAGCTTTTGTAATTTTCAAATAAATTTGTTTTTTAATCCTGGTGTGATTCAATATTTTCTAAAATTTAGTAAAACAAGTACTTTGTGTCTGAAAGTGTTAAACACTCAACAGTCTCTTTTTACGACTTTTTAATGACTCAAACAGTCATTTTTTACAATTAGAATTTTTGAACTCGCTGTGATTCTCATGCCCTTTAGTTTTTTAAGCAATTTACTTATATTATTTTCGAACATTAATCTTTGCCCTATGGAATATCAGAAAAATGTACGATTAAATATAATGAAGTTTAGTTTTCGTAAATCGTGGTAGCAAAGTGCTTACGTAAATAAGGACTATATAAAATTTGATTGCCAGCAAAGAATAAACATTTTCATCTGGGTCGCTTGCGAAATGCATGCGACGTTTTGAAAAACCGCTACTATTTTTTTATTCAGATTTCTTCATTGCTAGCACTTTTTTGAAATTAGGAATTCAATTTTAAGAAATCGCGAAAAATCTGTAACTGCCTCCATTGGTTTTATTGTAAACCAAGATTTTACAATGCCAGAAATACACGTTAAAAAAAAGTTTTTTGTGATTGTAGTGTTTTTTCGGTGCAGATTTCCCAATAAAATAGATTTGAAACTCACGTCCTCAAATATTATTGGGTTGTCCGGAAAGTCCGTGCTGGTTGGGAAAATCAATTCATACCAGAAAATTCTGCCCGTTAATTATTAGACATTAGATCAGGGCACGAAATTTCCGAGCAAATATTTAAGGTTGGCGAGTAAGTTTCGTCTTTTGAAATGTTGTGCTTCAAATCATACTGTATACTCTCAGAATATCGTGCTTCAATCTAGCGACACGCGGAAGTATCTTAAAATCAAGTGACGGCATTTATTTTCCAAAAGAAGAAAAATGCGTCGTCAGCCACTTCCATTTCTCTCCTACGGAGGAACAAACTTTCTCCGTCTGCGTTCGTTCCCCAGCTTTCGCACAGCGCAAGCGCCGAGGCTGCTTTTTTCGCTTCTGAAGCCGAATGTGATCATTCTTCACTCCTGCGCGAAGTGAATCAGGTTTCGCCACCTAAGCTCAGCTGCTTCAAACACGGTAAAAATTATTCGCTTTCTATCGAAGTATTAACATCTTATAAATTGTCCATATTTGTCATGAATGTAAAATATTCTGTATTTAACAGACAGCTCCTTCTAACAATGGTCAATTTAAATTCAGTTTGTCATAAATAGTTCATTTTTTGGGCAGGTGTGGTGGCCGACGTTACTGTCTTAATCAGAGTTGGGCAAATTTGCAATCTGATTAATCTGTAATCTGATTACAATATAATTGCATGTAACAGATTATAATTTCAATTACATGTAATCATAATCTGAATTTGAAATTCAATTAGGATTGTAATTGTAATTATAATGCTATGATTATGATTACACAGAGTTGAGAAAAATCTGATTAATCTGTAATCTGATTACAATATAATTGCATGTAACAGATTATACTTTCAATTACATGTAATCATAATCTGAATTTGAAATTCAATTAGGATTGTAATTGTAATTATAATGCTATGATTATGATTACACAGAGTTGAGAAAAATCTGATTAATCTGTAATCTGATTACAATATAATTGCATGTAACAGATTATAATTTCAATTACATGTAATCATAATCTGGATTTGAAATTTAATTAGGATTGTAATCATAACTATAATGCTATGATTATGATTATGGTGTAATTATAATTATAATTGAGAACTTATAGTTACAATTACGTGTAATTTCAATGGCACATTTACAATATATACCATAAAAGACAATTTTTATCAGACACAGTAGAAATTTGATACAACAAGAACGAAAAATCATGCATCCGACATCGATTATAAAACACTTTCTAGCATGAACAGAATATTATTCAGAAATTTTAAATTTTATTAATTAATACCCGCAACCCTAATTATGTACGATGAAAGACAGTTTTTATCACACACAATAAGAACGAAAAATTACGCAGCTGGCATAGATTATGAAACACTTTCCCACATAAACAGAATATAAATCAGAAATTTTAAATTGTTATTAATACCCGCAACACTAAATATGTACCACAGAAGACAATTTTTATCACACACAGTAGAAATATGATACAACAAGATCGAAAAATCATGCATCCGACATATATTATGAAACATTTTCTACCAAGAACAGTATCCTTCTATATATAAAAAAAAATAATGTTTTTGAAATGGAACAATGAAAATCTGCGTAGATACCGCAAAACGTATCTGATTGGTCAGAGCTTTATGACTTTTCTTAGGGGGAATTAACATGAAAGTAGAGAATTTAGATAGGATGGGCACTATTGAGGGGGGGGGGGGTTACCAAGTGATAGGGACCCGGGTCTGTCGCCAAGTTTGGCGCCAACTTGGCGATATAACGCCAAATTTGTCGGCCAAAATTAGCTGCCAACTTGGCGCTATTTTCTGTATTTCGCCAAATTTTCATAGACTCTCATTGAAATCCAATAGCTTTTACTTGCTTGCAAAAAATCAACAAATTGAGATACTGCAATGCAACAAAAATTAATATTAGCTTATGAATAGAGCTTAATTGAACTATTTATATTATTTTTAAGCACAAACACTAACTATTTACAATATTTGTAACACTATATATACAATTGGTACTTGTTAGTTATCCTGTCGACCAAATTACTGTCGCCAAATTCATATATATTAAACGAGCAATGGATTTTCCCGATTATTCATATATATTAAACGAGCAAGGGATTTTCCCGAATATGAATGATATCGTAATCAACTGGGAAGATTTTCACGATACTTGTCCCCTATACTAAATCGAGCACGAGAAAAAGATCTAGCTAGGTTCCGAATACAAGAAAATTCGTTTTTACAGGGTAAAACAAACTCAGCGCTGAAAATGTTATTTGTTATAAATGGAAAAATACTCAAACGATTTACACGAAACGTGTTGCCTATACTAATTCGAGCACGAGAAATCCATCTAGCTAGGTTTCGAATTCGGGAAAGGTCACTTTGATCTATTAAAACAAACTCAGCACTTGTATTGTAAGTATTGTACAAATCTAGGACTATTCAAGATATTGAAATCTAATCATAAAGAAAAGTATTTGAAACTTATTTTGTAAATAAATTTGTTTTATTTCAATTTTTTTATCTTTTTCTTTCATAAATAATTGAGGTGATAGGCTGGATTTGTTTGGTGAAGGATGAAGCTGATTTTTAACACTTTCCAACCTAGTTGAAAAGTGTTTATGACTTCGGTGTGTCTGGCCGTCTACTCGTCTGCCGTCTGTCCGTGCTCTAACTCCCGTAAATATGCTCGGATTGACCTGCAATTTTTATATGTTATTGTCGTTATATACAGCGTGTTCCGTATTTCATCTGAAGTGTGTAGCACTTATAGTTTTTTTACAGGGACACTCAAAAGAATTCTGTTACATTACGGTCTATGGGGAAAAATCATTTGCGGTTTATTTTAATGATGTTCCACAATTCCAAACACAGTGTAATTGATATATATCACTAAGGTGCATTACAAGAAGCTTAATATGGAATAAGGTGTGAATAACACTTATAGTTACAATACAGGGACAGTCAAAAGAAATCCGTTACATTACGTCTATGGAGAAAAATCGTTTGCGGTTTAATTAAATAATGTTTCACTATTTTAAACGCATTAAAATTTATATCTATCACTAAGGTGCATTACAAGAGGCTTACTACAGAATAGTGTGTGTATAGCAGTCATCGTTCATTTACAGGGACACACAAAAGAATTCTCTACTGTCTGTTAACAATAATTCCTGGAAGTGCGTTTTAAGTTGCTGAACGCGATTTTGAATTTAACTCACTTTTTGTCTATTATTTGGTGTTTATAAATTCTGTAGATCATATACAGGGCAGCACAAAAGTTCGCGAACACATTTCCGTTTATTGACAGAAACTCCAGAAGGAGAATTTTAAACTGTGCTACGCGTTTCCTAACTAAACTAAAATTTAGCATCCTATGCAGTATATATACAAATCTATGGATCATATACAGGACTGAATAAAAGTATTCGGATATTTTTCCGAATATTGTATATGTTGGAAATTCCTAAAATTATGTTTTTAAATATGTTATGCGTTTTCCACATTGTTTACTTAGATGTTATCTTTCAGCTTATTAAACGGTAATGATTTGTAAAATTATTTTGGAATCGTTGAAAAGTGTTCATAATCTATGATTGACGCATGATTTTTCGTTCTTCTTATAATAAATTTAGGTTTCATTTAAATTACAACAACAATTACGTAGTGGAATCTAAAAATTGAATGCATAGAAAATACAGGATCGTGAGGCGATCCAGAATGGAAGAATGGAAACGCGAAACGATTACGTCTGGGTTTGGCTAGGGCACGATTACGCGGGGGGTTGGTGAGCGTAGCGAGCAGGGGGGCCGGGCCCCTCTAGTATTATTAAGAAATTTTAATTTTTTATTAATAACTGCAACCCTCTATATGTACCATAAAAGACAGTTTCTATCACACACAGTATAAATTTGATACAGAAATAATGAAAAATCATGCATCTGGCATAGACTATGAAACACTTTCCAACATGAACAGAATATTATTTCAGAATGCTATTTAACAGAATGCTATTTTTCTCTTAAGAGCGGTTCAGACGATTTGAACTAAATTTTGTATCCTACAGATTTTGGGCACGAGAAAATCATTGGACTAAGTCACATGCTCGAGAAAATCCGATTAGTGGGTCATTTTTGTGTCACTATGGTTCAAGCTATTTTTATCTAAAAAGCGTCTCAGACTATTTTGACTAAATTTTATATCCTACGGGTTTCGAGAACGAGAAGACTATTGGGCTAGGTCACATGTTCGAGAAATTTCGATTGTTGGTCATGTTGGTTGATCATGTAGTTGATCATATTGGTGATTGATCATTATGGGTCAAGCTATTTTTATCTTAAAAAGTGTTGGCGACATTGGCGAGATTTGGCGGGAAAATTTACTTTTAAGATTACCAATGCCAAAACACTTGCTTGGCGCCAAATGGAAAAAAATCGCCAAATTTGGCAATTTTGGCGACATTTGGCAAAAAAAATAACTTTCAGAATTTGAAGGAATTTTCTAGAAATTCCCAATAGGAGACGAGATTCATGATTCAACCAATCAGAGACCATAGAACGTTCTCGAAAACAGAATTAAACCAATCAGTGTACATAGAAATTTCTAAACACATGCTTGGCACTAAATGAAAGAATGTCGCCAAACTTGGCGATATTTTGGCGATATTAGGCGAAAAAGCTGGCTTTCAGAATCTGAAGGAGTTTTCTAGAAATTCCCAATAGTAGCCGAGATACATGATCGAACCAATCAGAGTCCACAGAACGTTCTCGAAAACAGAATTCAACCAATCAATTTACATATGATAGGGGAAATTGACTTTTAAGTTTTTCAATGCCAAAACACATGCTTGGAGCCTCAAAGCTAATTTTGACTGAGCATAGCTAGGTCAACTGTATATGCAAGGCTGCGTAAAAGGCTTCGCATATTTTTCCGACTTGCTGAAAATGGGTTTTCAAATGCGATATGCGTTTTCCACATTGTTTACTTAAACATTTTTCTTTACCTTAGTTTTATACAGTGAAGTTTTGTTACAGTATTCTGAATGTCTTGGAAAGTGTTTCTCATCAAGTATCAGTGATGGCAGTTCAAGAATTCGAAGCAAATAATAATATTCTAGAACGATTTCATGTTTTGACGAACACGCTTATACATTATGCATAACAATTAATAGTTCAGTATATTGGTTTGGTAAAAATTATGCGGTATGAGAGAAATATTCAAGCAATCCTTGTCAGTCAATTGAAAACGTCCTCTACAAGGCGTTAAAGTTAAGCAACTTTAGTTAAAATTTGTTTTTTGTCAGTCGTAAAAAATAGTAATAACATAAACATTTAGAAGTTGCCATAGGGGACATTTAGTTCTTCGGATATCGCTTTTTAAGCCTGAATATGTGTAATATGTAACGTATATGAGAATGTCGACTACCAAAACACACTTCTCAGAATGTTTTTCAGTATTCGATGAATCTGCATTACGCTTGATTTTGTGTTATTTTTAAATGATATGTCTTGTCCAGTGGTCAAATGTAGTGTGCTACAAGTGGCAAAACCACACTGGTTGCAATTTTCCACCTCAAAATTTGTAGTGTAGCATGCTATTTTTTGAAAAAAATTATGTAGCGAGTAGGGTGTCAACGATTTTAATCAGATGATTGAAATCAGTGATTAAATCATGACTTAAATCAATTGACTTTTTTTTAATAAAAATCATTGATTAAAATCCTAAATTTTGTACATGTTTAAAATTGCATAAAAAGTAATAAAATCTAAGTTGGACATAATTTGGAAAATTTCTGTGGGTATTTTTCCTTTATAAATAAACAAAAAAAGCATTATATAATTGTTTTTAATCTTAATTCCTTAGGCTTGTAAAAAATTAAAAAGTTCTTCCGGTCTATACCGGGAGGAAAAGGTAGCTTTCCAAATCTTCGTTTTAAAATTTTAGCTAATGTTACTCGAAAAAAGCAAGCTAAAATGCAAAGAAACCGTTTACAAAAGATTCGTTAATACTGAATTTGAATAAGAAATTCGCCAAATTATTGAGCTATAGCCAAATTGGCTTCATTTATGAAAACTTATTTTGGTCGCCAAATTTGGCGATATTTCGCCAAATGTCGCCAAGTTAGGCGAGAATATGGCGCTAACGGATATGAATATATAGTTTTATGCGTATGATTGGGGAAATTATTACAACAATGAAAGAAAATAATTTGCGAGTATTCGCATTAATGTGCTGTTTTGTTTCAAAATGTCAGCCACCCTAGAATTTCAAACTACTCTATCTCAGCCATTTTTTAAGATAGAGGTAAACCAAAAAATCCTCTGGAATCCTCGTATCAAGGCCTAACACTTAATTAAAAAATAAATTTGAATTTTTAACTTTTTTGTATATTTATTTTAGTTTTAAAATTTTAAGTGGCCGCCATCTTGTAACAAAATGGCGGACCAAGCTGGCCAACGAACTCGGTCGAGACATTGGTGAGCTTAATACACACAATTAGTTTCATCAAAATTGATTTATAAATACGAGAGTTATCGTATGACATATGTCAGATATATATATATATATATATATATATATATATGGATATATCTATATATATAAATCAACATTTGAACGGAGGGTGGTTTTGGGGTCTGGGGGTCATGATCGGTGAAAATATATCGAAATTTTCCGGAACTGCTTTCCTCCGAACGGCTGCAATAGGTAGCTTTATACTTTTAGGTAGCTTTCAATACAAAAAAGTATAAAGCCACCTATTGCAGCCGTTCGGAAGAAAGCAATTCCGGAAAAAATCCATGAATTTTCAGCGATCATGACCCCCAGACCCTAAAACCACCCGCCGTTCAAATGTTGATTTATATATATATGTATATATAACCCAACATCTTTCATTGTTGTAATTATTTTCCCAATCATACGCATAAAACTTCATGTTCATATCCGTTAGCGCCAAATTCTCGCCAAACTTGGCGACATTTGGCGAAATACCTCCAAATTTGGCGACCGAAATTAGTCTTTATAAATGAAGCCAACTTGGCTATAGTTGACTAATTTGGCAAATTTCTTATTCAAATGCAGTATTAACGAATGTTCTGTAATTGGGTTCTTTGCATTTTAGCTTGCTGTTTTCGTGTAACATTAGCTAAAATTTTAAAACGAAGACATAGGAAAGCTACCTTTTCCTCCCGGTACAGGCCGGAAGGACTTTTTTTTTAATTTCATTTTTACTGTTAAACTCATGTACACCAAATAAAAAAAAAATAGTTGGGGATTGAAAATAATGCAATACTTTAATTTTTTAACTTGAAACACTGAATGTTAATAATCCCCACTGAGTGGTAATAATGCTGTTATTTAATATTTTGAGAATTTTAGATAAAGCTGGCTATTCTTATTAGGTAGCTTTCAATACAAAAAAGTATAAAGCTATTGCAGCCGTTCGGAGGAAAGCAGTTCCAGAAAATTTCGGTATATTTTCACCGATCATGACCCCCAGACCCCAAAACCACCCTCCGTTCAAATGTTGATTTATATTATATATATATATATATATATATATATCTGACCTATGTCAAACGATAACTCTCGTATTTATAAATCTATTTTGATAAAACTAATTGTGTGTATTAAGCTCACCAATGTCTCAACCGAGTTCGTTGGCCAGCTTGGTCCGCCATTTTATTTCAAGATGGCGGCCACTTAAAAATTTAAAACTAAAATAAATATACTCAAAAGTTAAAAATTCAAATTTATTTTTTAATTAAGTGTTAGGTCTTCATACAAGGATTCCAGAGCATTTTTTGGTTTACCTCTATCTTAAAAAATGGCTGAGATAGAGCAGTTTGAAATTCTAGGGTGGCTGACATTTTGAAACAAAACAGCACATAAACGCGATTACTCGCAAATTATTTTCTTTCATTGTTGTAATAATTTTCCCAATCATACGCATAAAACTATATATTCATATCCGTTAGCGCCATATTCTCGCCAAACTTGGCGACATTTGGCAAAATATCGCCAAATTTGGCGACCAAAATAAGTCTTGATAAATGAAGCCAATTTGGATATTGCTCAATAATTTGGTGAATTTCTTATTCAAATTCAGTATTAACGAATCTTTTGTAAACGTTTTATTTGCATTTTAACTTGCTGTTTTCGTGTAACATTAGCTAAAATTTTAAAACGAAGATATAGGAAAGATACTTTTTCCTCCACGTACAGGCCGGAAGGACATGCTTTTGATCCTTTTTTAAGTAAAAACAGGTATATCGATGATACAAAAACGATTTTTCTATATGTGTAACCTGATAGAAAGAATAAACACACCAAGCCCATGAATTCTTTTTTTCTCCATGAAATTTTGTTTTGCAATCATAAAAACATTTAGTTGAGAATTTATACATACAAATTTTAAAGGTAAAGCTATGTACTCAAAAATCTGTCAATTTTGAATATTACACAAAAATCTGTGTTTTGTATATTACGCAGAAATGTGTGTAAGAATAGATTATTACACAGAAATCTGTGTATTTGCATGTTACACCAGAAACTGTGTATTTTAGAAGTTACACAAAATATGTGTAGTTTGCATAATACACAAAAATATGTGTAATCACGGAATATTACACATTTGCATGTTTAAGAATATTACACAGAAATATGTGTATTTTTGTGCAATTTACACATTAAAGTGTATATTTCAAGAGTTATCAGATCACTTTTATTCGCTTAGTGTTATCATCAAATTACATACTAAAATGTGTTTTTTTACGCATTAGGCGTGTATTTTGGCAATTTACACAACATTTTACACACATAGACAAATCGTTTTTGTATCATCTATACACCTGTTTTTATGTGTAAATTTACATATATATTTTTTAGAGTGTAATCAATATTATGTTTAACACAGATTAACAATTAACTAACTATAAAAAAAACTGTAGCATTCCTAATGTGAGCAATCTCTGTGACTGATTGATCTAAATATGAATAAAAGACTCTTTAAACCTTTAAATGGATAGCATACTTTTTCTGAACCATCTGTAAAGGACTATTCTAATCAAAATTCACCTTTTCCGAAGTCATTGCATATAGTACTATCAATCCAATGCAAAAAGAAATATCCCTAGTATCTAGTTAAAGTGATAGTCTCTATGAAAATCTAAACAAGTACGAATAATCATGTGTCATCAAGTATATATTATAAAACACTTTCCAACCCGTTCCAACACAACAAAACTTCAGAGTTTACTAAGTAAACTTATAAAATGCATAACACATTTAAAAACCCAATTTCTGCAATTACTACCTATAGTCAAAGAAAATATTCAAATTATTTTCTGCAGCCCTGTATATGATCTATGTATTCTATGGACACCATATTCAACAGTAAGAACCTTATAGGACACTTCATTGATAGGTAGCAATTTGAAAATGTTTAAAACGGTGTAACAGCATTAAAATACGCCGCAAACGATTTGTCCCCATAGACCTTAATGTAGCAGAATTTTCTTGAGTGTCCCTGTAAAGGAACGATACATTCTATGCACACGATATTTTACAGTAAGCGCCTTGTAGTGCACTTCAGTAATATGTGTCAATTTGAATCTGATTAAAATAGTGTAACATAATTAAAATACGACGCCGTAAACGATTTTCCCCATAGACCGTAGTGTAAAGGAATTCTTTTGAGTGTCCCTGTAAAAAAACATAAATTCTACATACTTAATTTTCAATACCAAAGATGAAATAGTAAACACCAATAATGAACTTATATATACATATATCAATTACAAGGCAATCCGAGCATATTTACGCGATGGACAGACGGCAGACCAACCGAATTTATAAACACTTTTCAACTATGTTGGAAAGTGTTAAAAATCAGCTGTCTCTGAGACCATTAACAGTAGTTAAAGGTTAAAATGTCAGACTACAATCATCTTTTCATGTCTGTATATTCATAATTCAATAAAAGAAATATACCATGCCAAAAAATCGAGAAAAGGGATGAACAAGCCATCAAGGATCTTCAAGAAATAAGGTTAGTTTCAATGAAATCAAATAAAGTAAAGTGTGATCCTTTTTTAATTAAATCACTTTACTCTAACTTTAACTTCACCAGGAATTTATCATTAACTAAACCTGAGCAAACAATTAAATAATAATAATAAAAATATTTATTATAGTTACTAATTTGATAATGTGATATTTTCTCTTTTTCTATAATAAATAAATAAGTTTCGTAAGAGTTTTATATTGAAGCTTATTTGCATAGAAATTTCTTCACTTAGGAATAACTAAAAACCATAACCCACAAAACAGACTCGTTCAGGCAGCACTGGAATCGCACATGTTAATTAAACAAAGTAAACATTCTTCGTTTTAAAATGCATTTAAAATAAACCAGAGGGCCCGTGCGAGGATTTCGCACTGAAATCTAATATTTTTTAGGTACTGCTCTATTATCCCGTCGACCACTTTTCATAACAAAAAACTATCGCCAAACTGTAAGACTAAACACCAAAAATGCAGTCCCATTTACTTGATATCAGAAGCATTATACGTGTTTGTTACGTCATCAAGTGGTTTCTAACTCGACATTTGCGTGTATTTTTCATTATGTTTCACTGATTTAATAGTTATTTCATTAATTAAAATAACAATTGTGTCCTTAAATTCTTATATTTTATTTATTTATTCATTTTGATATTCCAATGGCAACGTTCTCCCGTTTATTTGGCGATAGTTTTTTGTTATGAAAAGTGGTCGACGGGATAATAGAGAAGAACCATTTTTTATCAAGATGTAATTTTTCTTAGATGCAGGTTTAAACTTCTAAAGAAAAAGTAAGGATAAAAATATCTGCAAACATTTAGTTTTTAGTCAAGCCAGAATATCATCTAATTTATTCCATCAAAGTTATAGTAAAAACTGATCCAAGATTGCAAAATGCACGCGCGAGAAAAAAAAAATAACAATCGTATTTTAACTGCATTATAGGATGACGTCATCCGCTTCAGGAAAAAAACATGGGACATAGAAATATAAATCTAAACATTTCAATTTCAATTTCGCTTTTTAATCGTAATTATAGAATAAACCCGTGCGGTGTTTTTTATTATAATTGCTGAGCGTCATATAATGTGGTATTTTTTTTTTTGGGCAACAATATTTTGAGGAAAACCTTTCATTTCTTTTATGAAAACAATGCCGATTTAATGTCTAATTATCAGCAAATTTTAATCAAAAACATGTTTTAACGAAATGTTAAGTGTGCTATGTCAGAAGCCTGTTCAAAATCCTTTCATATGCTATCTCATTCGTCGTTCTGCGTTTTGTATTTTCTGAGAAAAAGGGATGTTGACAGGAGAAATAATATATATGATTAAGGAGTTTTTCCATTCTGAAAAAAATTTACATTTTAAAATTTAATCGAAATAATTATTATTATGAAAAGATTAAATATAAAGAAATATAGCTAGTACATTTAGCCCAATCAGACTTTCGCCCTCCTCCTCCCTCTTTTCAAGTCAGGTTAGGAGCACATTTAGGATTATGCTAAACTTATAGTTACCTTAATAAAACCATGCAAATTGAAATTTCAGAGACATTGATATTTTATTTACAGTTACATTTAATCAATAACATTTCTAAATTTCTTTCTGGAAAATAGACTTAATTAAACCACATAAAAAAAATTAAACCAATTTACAAAATTTAAAAAATGAAGCAGTAACATACTTTGTTTTAATGTTGAAGCAAACATTTTGCTTCTTAGATATAAAATAGTTTCTAGGTGTTTATGGACATTCTTCGTAATATTTAAGATTGGCTTTTAAAACTACTCGTTTTTCAAACATTTCGTCCGAAAGCCTATTAGCTTTACAATAATTCGTAATAGTTGCATAAGAAAATAATCTTTCTACAGATGCCGACGAGGGCAGCGGTGTATTGTATTTTATGAAGATGTTTTTAATCTCTTTATAAGAGTTCAATATACTTAGATTTTTCTTTTCCTCCAGACAGAAATGCGCATACAATAATGTGGCTTTTCTTTTAGGGTCTTGTTTTGCTTCTTCATGATCAGAATCAATGGTAAAAAAGTCATCTTTTTCTTCACTATCAACAGAACTCAGCACATCCAGATTTTCGTTTGTTCTGATTTCTTTTGTCAATTTGCTAATAAATAGCGTTTTAATTTTTGTATAAGCTGGTTCACTAATGCAAGACTGCCATTTAAATTTTACAAAACTCGGATGACATAAAGCTGCTATTGCAGCTTTTTCTGCTTGAGGTGATGAAATATTAAAGAACTCACTAAATCTATTTTCTATACTTTCTAAATAAACTTCGGCCAAAGGTCGACAATATATAAAGTCTTCATTCAATGATTTTCGTAATTTATGTCGTAATGACAACAAAGTTGGTAATAAAATACCAAAATAAGTTTCTTTTTCACTTTGAAGAATATCTAAAGCCCCGGCAATGTCTTTACTACATTTCACATATTCTTCTATATATGTAAAGTCCTGGTCTTTCAATGAAGTTATCAAATTCAGTTCCTTGCTCAAAATAGCCGATTTTTCTTTGATGGAGAGAAACTGTTGCATTGCATCAAATAAACTATTCCATCGTGTTTCATTTGGTCGACTAAGAGTATGTCCCAAAATGGAAATGATAATTTCTGAAGATTTAGGCCGACATGCTGCTTTCCACAAACTATTACATTTTTTTATCACTTGTTCGTGTATTTTTGAAATTTCTGTGTCATGGCCTTCCAGAATTTTGCTAGAGTCAGCAGTTACACACAAATTGAGTGTGTGAGATGCACACCTAAAGTGTAATGGTAAACAATCACTCGAATTAATTACATCTTCTACATCATCATTTATGCTAGACGCAGTGTCAGAATCATAATCACTACTAGATGAATTATATTTTGTATCTAAATCATCATCATCTTCTAAAATACATTTTTCTTCAATTCCAAATATTTTAAATGCTTTCACAAAATTCCTTGCATTATCAGTAATAGCAGCTATTACTTTATTGGAATTCAATCCGAATTTTTTTTGGATGTTCATAAGATTTTCAAAAATTTTGTCATAACTATGAATGCCTTTGAATCTTTCACAAGCCATGGCTCTAGACATTCTTTTTAATGTAACTGGATGAATCCAATGTGCTGTCACTCCTAGGAAACTTCTCCGTCGCCCTGACCATATGTCTGTGGTTATGCAAACGAAATCTATATCTTCCAAGTCACGTTTAATATTTGCTACTTGTTCATTGTAATATATTCCAATTTTTCGTCCAAGTGCCCTCCGACTCATTATGTTCAAAGATTTTGAACTAGAATTGAGGTTTTTCAGTAGATTTTGGAAATATATATTATCAATGTTTCTTAGCGAAATCATAGAATCAATGAAATAGTTTACAATATCTTTGTCAAAATTGTGTTGCAAATATACTATGTTTTGACTTGATTGTCCAGAAATACTTGATTTTCGTTGTTTTTTTGTTTCCTGTAAATAAGCACGATATTCTTCAAAATAAGTGTTTCCATGCTTCCTTTTAAGGTGGGTAACAAAATTGGAAGTGCAATTATTTGAGGCTTTTACTTCAATATTACACTTAGTGCATTTCGCTATAATTCTATCACACGAAGATTTATTTTCAATTTTCTCGAAAAAACGTCCATCTAAAATAGTCGGTTTCTTTTTACATGTAGTGCCGGAAGTACCAGCATGGTGAACAGTTTGTAAATCACTACTGTCTGATTGAAATGAACTAATTTCTTCCATAATTTATTACGAAGCACTAAGCTCTCATTCGATTTTTACAAATTTTATAACATCATTTAATAAAGTTCATTCACATGGATCAAAATTATAAAGACATTATATTATAACGTGGCTCATGAAAAGGTTCACGTAACTACCACTCGACAGAAATAATGTTTATAACTTGACAGCAGTAAATTGCATGTGAGTCACGTGATTTTGAAAACAGCGCTTTATTTGCATAAGTTGACAATTTGAACGGTGTTTTTCTAAATCTGATGCATCTTTTTTACTTGATTTCGGTAGATAAAATTTGGTGTTTTTATTTTGTTCCATTTCACACATTTTTTGCTGATAGAATTAATTAAATCAATTACATGATATTTTGTTGATAATATTTATTTTAATTATTTCAAAGGAATGATATAAGAAAAGGGAGATAAGAAATAGTTGCAAATGACGTCACAAATAAACCATTGGAGGTACAATGTTTGAGGGCAGTTGCGATTGGTGCCGTGACGATCATGGGTGTTACTGGAGGTCGGACGCGCAGTTGCGATTGGCGGATTAGAAGATCATCAGTTGATTGCAGTCTCCCTATTAGACTGACAAAGTGTGTCGTTATATAGAGCAAATGGTCAAACAAACAAACTGTCATTAAAATACACTATTCGTTGCTAACATGTCACACTATCGAATGTGAAAAAATGCATTTTTCATATTCTGTGCCATTCTCTTACACTGTGCATGACATGTACACAAAAGAATTCAACACAAAATAAAGTCAACACAAAAGAATTCGTAAGCATTACTTTGAAAGGGCGTGAATTGTTTAAAGATAGTTTTTAATTGAGTTATGTAATTTTGAGTTGAATTATATTTAGTACTCTAAGAGATGTTTGTAGAGTATAAATAAATTCATAATATACAGTGCTACGCAAGGAATTGGATACATTGCTGGCTATGGATAGTAATTTCTAGAAGTGTGTTTTTAATAGTGTAATGCGTTTCTTTGCTTGAATTAAATTTTACTATATTATGTGACATGTATAAAAATCTGTAAATAATATACAGGGCTGTACAAAATAATTCTAGTACACTTCCGTTTATTGTCAAAAATTGCTAAATGTAGACAGTGCCAACTGTGTTATGCTTTTTGTAACTAAACTAAATTTTCGCATACTATCTAGATTACATATACCAATCTATAGATCATTTACAAAGCTTCACAGATCCATTCGTCTATTTTTGGGCTATGGACGGTAATTGCTATGTAATAATTATTTTTATGAAATGCCTTTTACTAAATTACTTACTTAAATATCTTCTCTCACTTTATTAAATGCTAAAGTTTCGTTATAGTATTCTGGAATTGTTGGAAAGTATTGCGTAATCTATGCTTGACGCAAGATTTCTCTTGCTTTTTTTATTTCTACTTTATTTTCTGTAAATGGTAGAAACTCGGGGATTCTAATGTTGCGAGAAAATAACAGAACCGATCTATAGGTTAGTTATAACAGGAAAATACAATTGACAAATAGCATGACTTTTGAAATATATCGTCGTTAAAATAATGCATTTTCAGTGGCTAAAATCTTCAGCATTTTTTCTATAACTGCATGAAAAGACACTTACTTTTCGAATGTTAATTTTGTGATTTTCATTTAATCTAACGTGTAAAAATAATTTCCCCTATAATATAACAATTTTAATGAAATTTATATTATTTTCTACTTTATTTTATGTTGTATTTTTTATTATTTAATAAACTTTAGTAATGGACCATATTTATATTCCATCAAATTAAAAGTCGTCTGTGGTAGATACTGTTTTGCATCTCTAAAATAAGATTATTTTTTTCTTTTTGGTTGCGTAAAGTTAATTTTTCACGACTTCAATAAAACTAATAACTTAACAAGAAAGGACTAGTATGCTGTGGCCTTACATTTTCTTTATATAAATCAAATCGTCTGAAATCAAAGTTAAATGCAAACTGTTCGTTCTTAAGATATAGCTACTACGGAAACCGTGAAAAAAAGAACCTAGCAGCGACACCTGTTGCACGGTATATAAACAAACTAATAAGGATCTATTTATGTCAAGGTCTACCCAGCTCGAAAAAGTTTGCAAAAAAGTGCAAAAAAAAGTGCACAGAATCCGATCGTATTTGGCACCTCGGCGTATGTATAAAAAGTGCAAAATTAATTGTGCATATAAAGTGCAAACAGCATTGTGCACAAAATGTATATAATCAGAGGTGCCAAATACGCTCAGATTTTGTGCACTTTTTCTGCATACCAAATAATCCCTAAATGTTGCACTTTTATACACAATCAGAGGTGCCAAATGCGCTTAGATTTTGTGCACTTTTTCTGCATACCAAATAATCCCTAAATGTTGCACTTTTATACACAATCAGAGGTGCCAAATGCGCTTAGATTTTGTGCACTTTTTCTGCATACCAAATAATCCCTAAATTGTGCACTTTTTATATACAATGTGAAGTGCCAAATACGCTCAGATTTTGTGCACTTTTTATTTTACACATTTTTTGCATACCAAATAATCCCTAAATTGTGCATTTTTTATGCATAATCAGAGCCTCTGATTACGCATAAAAATGCACAATTTAGGGATTTTTCGGTATGAAAAAAATGTGTAAAATAAAAAGTGCACAAAATCTGAGCGTATTTGGCACCTCAGATTTTGTGCATTTTTTAAAATAGCTTTTTGCATATCGAACATTTTAAGCATATATTTATATCAAGATTCAGCTTACTGTGAAATTTACAGTTATTATCACCATAGTAATAAACCCACTTTTGGAAAGATGCATAATTATAAATAGGATTATAAATAATAACTTTATCAGACATGGTAAAAGTTCGCCAACATGGGGAAAAAGAAAATAAGCTTAAATTTAAATATGTAAATTTTATAATTAGAAATAACATTGCATACAGTAAAAAAACGTGTTCAATATTGTTAAAACCCAATAAGAGAAAATTATTACACTTACTTGAAAAGAGCTGCACTAAATTCTAGTTGTTGGTTGAAAATGTTTTAACTAATGTATTTGCACTAAACATTTGACATTTGATTAACATACATCTGACCTGTGTGCTTGGCATCAAGCGCCCGCTTATAAATCATGGTCAATGTATACAGGGACGAGATAGCACACAGAAGGAAATTTACAACACACAGAAATACACCCGGAAGCTCCACAAAGAGTGTGCAACGGAGCCCCCGGGATTCGAACCCGGATTCGAACCCGCTCCCACATACACTCGCAAGCGATTAGTGGTGTGATGCCTTGACCACTCAGCTACGGTAGGCCCTATTTGCACTTAGAAAAAGGTATTAAAAAATCAACGTTACTTATTTTTTTTTATTTACAACACAAGTGCAATCAGCTTTTTCTCATCATTTCACTTCCAATGCAGTCATTGCAAATTTTAACCGTTGCAACCGGATACAATAATTCTTCTGACCGCAGAGGGCTTTGATGGACGACCGCTGAAATCTAGCTGCTGTTGGGAAAAAGCGAAAGAAAACACGGCACACACACAAAAAAAATTACCATTGCGGTACAGCCGCTGCGTTTATTTGAAATCACAACATAAATAATAAACTAATGGTACTTGTTCCGGTAATGTAATGTATCCACCAGTAAATGTTCGGGACTTGTAATGGTACTTGTTATATGTTATAAAATAAATATACTTGAAATTTTCTTGTATTTTCTGTAATAAATCTATAGCATTTTCATTGTTGAGTTACAGTCAGTTTTACAATGTTCAAATAGATACTTTACTTAAATTGCGCTTCTGTATCTTTGGATGATTTTCTTTTATCAAATCAATTTCAAGCTGTATCCCGTTTGTTTCCTGTGTAAAAAAAAGGGAAAAAAATTCAATCATGCAGAAATATGCAAACTGAACTACTTTACAGACATTACATAAATATAAAAATTCAATATTAGATTTTATTAAGTAGTTTGTTTTTCTACAGGAAAAAATAATAGTTAAAATTGATTCACTTATTTTCATGCGTAATATACGGCCAAACTGGCAAATGTTGTTCTTATAAACAATTTCCCAAATCTCAAACTTGAAATTTAGTATCTATACTATTAAAAATGCATACTGTATCTGAGCATATAAGAGAGCATACTGTATCTGATGCATACATAAGATTTGCGATGATCTTCGCAAAATCATAACTGCAACCTTGGTATAATTGTAATTGTTAGGGTCGATGTAACAAGAAAGTACCCAAATTTCTAAACAGCATAATTAAATTGAACGCTTTAAGGGGACACATATCCTTTAAAATTTTGAAAAAATCGATTTTTTGTTTTTTAATTCATTTGATAGCTAATTTTTTTCTGAACAATTTGCCACAAACCGCATTAAAATATTCGTAAAATTACTCTCGTTATAGTAAAAAATGTAAATCAGCTTTGGTCCGTTTCCCGCGAATTAAAGATCCACTTGAGTCAGCTGATTCTGTCATCATGGCGGTGTGTTTGTTTACGTTTTAAAAGCTGCAGATTTTGCTTCTCCTCTTATCGCAAACTCCATGAATTATTAATTCTTTTGGAGAAACAGAAGGACGGAAACATCTCTACTCCCGGCTTTCGTAATATCTGCAGTTGAAAGTTTATTTACATGTGCTTTTCAGCGTTATAATTCGATTCCGTTTCATTTGAGAGTAAGCTTTTTGTTCAGAGTGTATTATACTAGTTTTATATTATTAATTTATTTTACTAGTTTATTTTCGTTCATTATTGTGTCCGAGAATGTGAAGCGAGAGTCTGGGACTCGTCCTAAAAAACGAAATATTTCTGGCAATCATTTTACTAATGTGAAAACTCATCAACACATTAGTGCATCAAGCAAAAAATTAAAGTTGGATGTTTTACCTCCTGCACAACAAAGTGTTTTTAGAACACCTAATTTTGAAGGATACAGATTGTTTGATATAAATTTATTGATTAATTTTATACAACAAAACTTATCTTGTAAATTCTGTAAGGGTAATATTATGCTAAGTGAGTCGTCACTGTTTGGACTGTCATCTAAATTTGAAATGACATGTAAGTGTTCTGTAAAAACTTTCAGAAATTGCACAATGTTAGGCAGTAACAAAAATATTCCTGAAATCAATAGAAGGTTTACATATTCTATGAGAATGATTGGACAAGGCAGAGCAGGAATGGAGACTTTTTACTGTGGCATGGATCTCCCACCACCTATTGCTCAAAAATCATACTTTGTCATTGTAAATAAAATATTGAAAGTGACATCAGAAACTGCAGAAATGTCGATGAAGAAAGCAGCCCAGACTGAAGCTATATTGTCAAATTCTTCTTTGTCCGTTACTGTAAGTGGTGATGGTACATGGAAGACTCGTGGTCATACATCACTTACAGGTGTGTGTACGATAATTGGAGCCTAAAGTGGGAAAGTATTTGACACTGAGGTGATGTCCTCGTATTGTAAAGAGTGTGAATATTCTGAAGAACACGAATGTAATCGAAACCATTTTGGTTCTGCAGGAAAGATGGAAGTTGACGGTATGGTCAGAATATTTTTAAGATCCGAAGAAACACGTGGTGTAAAATATTTGAAACACATCGGGGACGGTGACACAAAAACACTTCCTTCAGTGTGTAATGCAAAACCTTATGGGAATGTAACTATCGAAAAAAGTCGAATGTGTTGGACACGTTCAGAAGCGTATGGGGACCCGTCTAAGAAAGCTGAAGCAAGAAAAGAAAAAATTGAGTGATGGAAAAACACTGGGTGGTAAAGGGCGATTAACTGACAACCTTATTGATGAAATAACAAGCTACTATGGCAATGCCATCAGAGAACATAAAGATTCTTTGATTGAAATGCGTAAAGCAATTTGGGCGATATTTTATCACAAAATATCATCAAATGATAATCTAATTCATTATTTTTTCCCAAAAAATGTCTACACCTGGTGTAAGTACAATAAATCACGTTTAGAAGGCATTTCATACAATCATAAATCCCCTATCCCTTCTGTGGTAATGGAAGCAATCAAACAAGTGTTTAATGATCTGTCACAGCCGTCACTTTTAAAACGTTGTTTGGGAGAGCGAACACAAAACCCAAATGAAAGCTTGAATGCCATGATTTGGAAATTTTGCCCCAAAACTACAGGATCGGGGAAAACAATTGTACATATTGCAACAAACGAAGCTACAATATTGTTTAATGAAGATTTTGAAGGACGGCATGACATAATGGATTCATTGCAATTACTTCGTAGCAATTTTTCGATTCATGGATTTGAAAGCATAGATAATAAACGTATAGCTTCTTCAGAGAGAAAAGCAAGTATGCAAACAAAAGAGCAAAGGAAATTGAGATAACGTTCTAAAACAGCAAAAGTCGAATCGCTAAAAAATATTGAAGGTGAAATGTATTCTGCAGGTAGATTTTAAAAATTAAGTAAGTAAGGTAAACAACAAATTGTAAGATATTCAACTTTCCAAGATAATTTAAATTTTAAATAAGTTACCAGTGATCATTTATATCCTATAGTAATTTTAATACTTGTATAAGATTATATTACCAATATGAATAGTTCATTTACAAAAAGAAAAAAAAACGACAAAAAAGAAAAACGATAACTTTAACGATTACATTAAAAATATTGGTACTTTCCAGTTAGCCGGGCGCCAGTGATACATATACATGTATATATATACACATATATGATACACACACATTTATATATACACATATATGATATGTATACATACATCTATGTATATACACATATATGTATGTACATACATACATATTTATATATGTACATATATCACTGGCGCCTGGCTAACCGAAAAGTACCAAAATATTTTCACCTTTTTTTCCCCTAATATTAGACTTTTCAAGATTATTTATATTAATTTAAATTGTAAATGAGTTTTTAATATAACATTAATATTTAGTTTGAATTTTCTCATGTTATATACCGACTAATAATTTCACGTTTTGGAGCTTATAATAAATTTTATACTTGTGTAATGATCTTAATTATTTCATATGTTTATCCTACAACAATATAGAAATTTTAAATAGCAATAGCTGTATGTACACAGTGGTGATATACAGAAATTTTAATACAGCATTTATGTTTAAATTAATTTTCCTCAAAATCGTTATTTTTCTACTTACGCGCATAACTCCAAATGTATCAAAGGTAATGATTCGAAACTTTATATATATCTTTACTAGATCATTTTCTTCAAATTGAACTAAAATCTAAGAAATTTAACAAAAATTATTGAATGTATGGGCATTCAAGTGACAAAAATGATCAAAATTTTCATTTTTTTTTTTTTTATCAAAAAACTTTAGAAATTTTTTGTTTATTTATTAGATTATAGTTCATTTTATTTTTGTAATGTTTTTAAACTTATATTAACAGTTTCAAAGTTCTAGAGTGTATAGATATTTTTAAATCATGCGCGCAAGTTGTATACTTTTGCATTAATTGAAAAATATCTTCATATTTGGAGCAGTTAATTTTGAAGTAAAAGGTTGTACTTTATTATTTTGCTATATTAATTTTAATATGAACAGAAATTATAATTTGTTTTAAAATAATATATATCTTGCAGTACTTTAAGTACAAAAGTAAGATTTAAATCGCAATCTCAAATGTTGTGCCGTTCTCGAGTTTTGTGAAATGTTTTTAACATTTGAACGTGATATTAAATTTTAAACCTTGGTAATAAATCTAATTGTTACAAATATGTATTTTATAGGAATATATCAACATTAAATAACAGTATTTGAGTTGTTTATACCTTGAAAATGTTTTTAAATACAAAAGTAAAATTTAAGTAGCAATCTCAAATGTCGTGCCGTTCTCGAGTTTCGTGAACATTTTTCAACATTTGAAGGTGATATTAAATTTTAAACATAGGTAATAAATCTAATTCTTACAAATATGTATTTTATAGAAATATATCAACTTTAAAAAACAATATTTCAGTTTTTTATACCTTAAAAATGTTTTTAATGTAACATTAATATTTAATTTGAATTTTCTCATGTTATATACAGACTAATAATTTCACGTTTTGGAGCTCATAATAAATTTTATGCATATGTAATCATCTTAATTCCTGCACATGTTTATTCTACAACAATATAGAAATTTTAAATAACAATAGCTGCATTGTACGTGTTATTTAAGAATTTTTAATGCAACATTTATGTTTAAATTGATTTTCCTCAAAATCGATATTTTTTTACTTGCGCGCATGATAACTCGAAATGTATCAAAGGTAATGATTCGAAACTTTATATATATCTTTACTAGATCATTTTCTTCAAATTGAACTAAAATCTAAGAAATTAACAAAAATTATTGAATGTATGGGCATTCGAGTGACAAAAATGATAATTTTTTTTTTTTTTTTTTAAATATAAAAAAAAAATAGAAATTTTTTGTTTATTCATTAGATTTTAGTTCATTTTATTTTTGTAATGTTTTTAAACTTATATTAAAAGTTTCAAAGCTCTAGAGTGTATAGATCTTTTAAAATCATGCGCGCAAGCTATACACTTTTTCATTAATTAAAAAAAAACAGACATTAAGGAATAATTATTATTAATTAATTATACAGTGTTTAATGCAAATTATATATTATATTGCATGGAGAAAGTATTACAGTATTAAAAAAAACTGAGGTATTTAGTGTAAAAATGAGTTCATGGGGGCCACTTTAAATATTTGTCTCCGAAATCAAATTTTTCATCTGTTTAAAGGGTATGTGCACCCTTAATAAAATATTTATAATGTAAAGCTTTATTAAATTATAAAATCATACTTACATGTGATGGACTGACTGTATTCAACCACATTTTTAGTTCGGCTTTCTTTTTTCTCATCTATCAGCTATTTGATATAAATCCGCAATTTTCACACTCTGGAAGTGATGTAATACAAAAAAATCAATAACAATCCAGTAAAAATTGGCTTATAATTGATTTCACTTAGGGCCTTTAAAATTGTTTCAGAGGGGGCTAAAATTTCAAGCTTCTGATGCTAACATTTAAAAAAAAATTAAACTAACTTGACTTGATTACATTGTGTGTAATGCTTTAACTTAACATGTTAATAGTAATATAAATTTATTTTATAAGCTTTTAAAATTTTCCAGATTACATTTTAAGAATTACAGATTACAAACATATTCTACAACATATGTTTCAACAATTATACATCCTACGAAGGAAATCCATATAGAGCGGTATTTTTTCCTATTCCTTTAGATTCCAGTTTCAGAGGTTTCATCGAATAAATATTTGACAAAGCTGATTACATAGTTCAATATTATGTATTTTATGATTATGTATTTTTAATTTTAAAATAAGGTGGCTATTAGAAACTTAAATTTATTTTGGGAAGAAGGAGGGGGAGGGGCATCAAAAACCATGTTTACTTCCTGTGAAGTTAGTTTTGGCCTCGAACGAGCGTTCATTCAGCAGAGTTCCCCCCCCCCCCCCAATTTTGACAAACAAAACCAAAGCATATTTTTGTATTTTTTAAATAATTTTTTTCATTTATTTTGAATTGTTTTTGTATGTTAATGAAATAAAAAATGAGTTTTTGTAAATTGATTGCACTTTTGAAATAGTTCAGAGAATGCTCTGTTAATTATAATCTAAATAATGTATTTTAATTTAACATAACAAGAATTACGATTGCGAAAAATGGCCACTAAGTTAAAAAAAAAGTCTACCAATTTCTGGCTACAAACTAGAAAATTCAATTTTCAAATTCAATTCTTTTAAAAATAAAAGAACATTTATTGAATTTTACATTTAAAGAAATAAAATTGCATTTTGATATAAAAGGATATGCGTACAAATATTCGTTTTAACTTGTTTTTGTTATTATATATGTATTACTTTATGCAGTTTAACCCTTAACTCCTGTTACAAAAAGAGTCGCATACTATACTGTGAGTGGTTTCAGAGACCGCTTGATTGAAAGATGAATAAAAAGCTTGATTAACGCATAGGATACTGCATCTGTTACAAACTTTCTGTACATGACTATTATAATTAAAATTTACCTATTCAGAAGTCTTTAGCAATAATACTAAGGCTTCAAACAAAACAAAATTTTACGAGTAACTATAGCAGGGTTCATACAGACTGGAGAAAAGAATCGAAGAAGTCAAGGAAAATTCTAAGGAGAACAAGAATTTTAAAGAACTTAGCATATTTTTTCATGCATGCCATGCGTCGTACAACTTGCACACCCACCCTAATTTTTAATATCTCATTTAGGGAGAAAATGTATTTTATTCAAAGGAAATCTAATAACTAGTGCTAAAATTTTACAAAGTATTCATAATGCATTGCTTATTGGTTTCGTAAATTTGAATACAAAAGTGCCAGGGAACTATTTTATGAAGTGACCAATGGCCATATATATATATATATATATATATATATATACAGGACAGTAAATCTCAAATTCTCATCATATATCACATGCACCTAGGTTTTAAAAGTAAATTTTGAATGGAAAAAACATGCAGTATGTACAAACCAAACCAAACCAAACAAAAAAAATATACAATTTAATTTTTTAGAATGGCAGTAATTACTTGAACTTTACTTTTATAAACATGAGAAGACTTTTATTTTACTTCCTTTAATCATTATTCAACACTAAATTATATTTTGTTATAATTTAAGAAGTATTTTGTTTTGTTTATTTAAGGAGTTCTAAGTAGGGGAGACTGGTACACAGTGGACCACTTTTTCAGTTAATTTTTTTTTTCTCTTTAACGGACAAGCCGATCTGCATGAAAATATTTTTGAATATTCCTTAAACCTTTATGCATTCATCATAATTTTCTCAGAACATAGTTTCCAATACATTTAAAAACAAATAAAATTTATGGGCATCCAAAAAGTGGACCAGTGTGCCCCATAAATGGGGAACACTGGTCCACCCACTGGGGCACAGTGGACAGCTATTAGGTATTATCTGAAATGCAATATAAATCTATTTTTCATTAATCTAATTCTTCTTTATTTCCCCTTTACCCGCAAAATAACATAGTAAAATAAATTTACAAGTAACATTTTGAAACAAAAAATTAATTATATTTTGAAAATAATAACAGATTAATACAGGAACAATTGCAATTTAGTTGAAGGCATTACTTAAGTACAAAAAAATCAGCGCATATTAAAATTTGCAAATGAAATTTCAAAATACTTATGAGTAAGATTGATCCAGGAATTTTCCTGAAATACTTTTGGGTCTGAGAGCAACATTATGAAATCATTGACATCAACAACGATTCATCTACAGTTTCGGGAAAAATAAACTGATATCTATTCAATTTGTGTCTCATGAATCTTACTTTAACAGAATCATCACCAATTAGACTTAGTTATATATATTTATCAAAGGCAGTAAATACAAAACAAAATATTTCTTATTATGTTAAATAAATTGTTATTTTTCTTTGTTTACTTTATTTTACAGTTAAATAACTACTTTAAAACAATAATTCTTTATAGAAAATAAGCAATTATTAAATTTTTTGAACATTCTGCATTACTGGAGCAGAGTGGATTGTGGTCCACTGTGCCCCATGTTGAAGTTCAATAAATAATCATATTAATATTGTTTATAGCTTTCTTTTAAACATATCAACTTTAAAGTTAAAAACAAGTATCTTAGCTTAGCAAAAAATGTGTTTTATCTTATTTATCTACAACCTTTAATTGCTAAAAATATGAAAATATGATGATGAAAAATTTTACTTTTAGAAGCTCAAAACAACCAATCAGGATAAAATAGTTCCATCTGAGCTAAACATATTTTCTGAAGGCTATAAATAATCAGTGCAGTGCTGTTGTCTATTAGGATAGAAGAGAAGCTTAAAAAAATTAAAAATAATAAAATATTAGGGGGTGGTCTACTGTGCCCATAGGTCCAGTGTGTACCAGTCTCCCCTACTCCTTGCAAACTTCTAAGGAGTTTCTAAGTAGTCTAAATAGTCTTTATGAACCCTGCTATAGTTAAAACTGAAAATAAAAAGTTACTGTGAAAATTGAAAAAAGAAGTGGTCTGCGAGACCGCTATATATAAGCAGCTAAGGACGTTAAATTTAAGTATTTTTTTAGTACGCTACATATTTATGTAACTGACGGCTAAAAATATTTAAAAGTAACGATTATCTTTTTTATAAAAGTATTTTTTATACATAAAAATTAGCTGAATTGAAATGGCAAGAGGAAACAAACTACTTGTTTTTTTTTTTTCTCAATAGCCGAGTAAGCCTATCGTTATAACTACAATTAGGGTGGTTTTATACAAATCAATATTCATTTACAATACGTACGATATTTATTATAGAAACTTACAACATAAAATTGAATAACTTACCTATTTTCTGGTAAACAAAAATCATCAGTCGGTGAAAAAGATAAGTCTTCATAACTTCTTATTTATAAAAAAAATTGTTTACGCGGCTATCAACTTAATTATACTAACAACAACAGAGGGAAAGGACAGGCATCGCGCCATACCGCGCAGACGCAGACTAAATATATCCTCGGCACCTCTATTTATCATCGTGCCTGTCATCAAGGCAGTCACCGACCGTTCAAAAAATTAGCAGTGGTTAATCGTCTTCAAAGGCGACTAATTATCGCATTTCAAAATTATAATAAATATATATGCTTTTTATAATTTAAATCATTTTGACTGTCTCTGGGAGATATAGAATATCTTACTTGTTCATTCGACAGGGGTAAAATTGTAAAATTTCAAATTAAATAATTTTTTTTTTTTTTTTGAAAATTTACGGAGAGGAAAATTTTGAGGTACTCCACCGTTAAGTTTGTAATTTTAAAAAAAAAATAATTTTATCAATTTTTTTAAAAATAATTTACAGTAAAATATGTGTCTTAAAGCTATATTTTTCTTCATAATATCTATAAAATATGAACATATGTATATACGTCCAATTCTTCCAAACTCAACATACGTCCCGGGAGGGGGGGAGGGTTACAACCTCCCTCCCCCTGGTTGCGCCGATGATGTTTTACGTGAACTATGAATATTAAACATTTATCTTGCATTTTGTTTTGCATTTTAAACATTTATTTGCAAATTTTAAGAACCTGTACATTTGGTTAGTAATTATTATTAAAAAATGTTGAGAAAAAATGTAATCTTATATTATTACAGTCAAATTTCAGGTCATAGAGCAACAGAAAGTGTGAAATATTTTTTACACTCTCCCCCCTCTCCTTCACATCCCTCAAAGGGTGAGGCGGAAATATTGGTGGAAGAGGGCACAATCTGTGACGTAGAAATGCACTTTTTAGGGAATATTGTGTTGTAATAGGAAAAACGTGCACATTTGAAAAAAATTACAGATTTTGAATTGGTAACATATGCATAGAATAATCAAAACTTGGAATATACAAAGTTTTACATCCATAAAAAATAAAGACTTTTGTGCATAAAAAATGCACACTTTTTGCGAACACGGAGTATGCAGTTATTTTATGCAAAAAATGTGCACACTTTCTGAAAACAAAAAAGATGCATTTTTTTGTATGTATAAAAAGTGCATATAATTTGCACACAAAGTGTACACTTTTTGAAATATTCAAAAATTTTCACTTTTTTTGCACAAATTGTGTACTATTGATACTTTTTTGCATAAAAAGTGCAAATATTTTCTAGCTGGGTAACAGAATATGAAATTTTCGAAATTCCGTGAATTAATTCTTTAAGATATATCTATGGCAGAAAATTTGAAAAGTGCGCTATATAGAAGCGCCACCTGTTGGACGATTTACACCAAACCTTAATCAGCAGCAACTTATGTCAACGTCTACGTATAACTGAATCTGATGTTTGATGAAAATCCGTGTATTAGTTCTTGAGATAGAGCTATTGCGGAAATCATGCAAAATAGGGCATAACAGCGCCACCTGTTGAGCGATTAATACAAAAATTAATGAACACCAATTTATAGAGGTCTAACTGAATCTGGAGTATGTTGAAAATCCGTGAACTAGTTCTTGAGATATAGCTGTCACGGAAAACATGAAAATTTAAGCATAACAGTGCCACCTGTCAAGCAATTTAGGCTAAAACTGATCAGCACCAATTTATATCAAGGTATAACTGAACCTGAAGTATGAGGAAAATCCGTGCAATAGTTCTTGAGATATATAGCTATCTCGGAAATCATAAAAAATAAGGTATAACAGTGCCACCTGTTGGACGATTTACACCAACAACTAATCAGCGTTAACTTATATCAAGGTCTAACAGAATCTCAAATTTTAGTAAGTTTCGTGCTTTAGTTCTTAAGATAGAATTCCCAGAGCATTTTTGTCAAATACAGACACACAGATAGACATTTTGTAAAAGCAGTCAAATCGTGACATTCTAAAACGCATAAATCCTTCAAAAACGGAATTGGAGTTTTTTTACGAATCGAATACTTTCTTCTTTGCGTCAATCATGCTGCTAAACACTTTCCAGCACTAGAATATTTTAACAAAACTTCGCTGTTTAATAAGGTAAATAAAACACCAAAGTAAACATCTTAGCAAACGCATTATACATAGAGTTGCAAAGGCTAGAAAAAAACCCGGTTTAAACCTGGGAATAAACCGAGTTTTTCAGGAATAAACTTGTTTTTTGGGGAATAAACCAAGCCTTTTGGGAATAAACCTGGGAATAAACCGGGTCTATTGGAAATAAACCTGGGAATAAACCGAAATTTTGCAACTCTAATTACACATGAAAAACCAGATTTCAGGAATTATCCAACCATACCCGGGAAAAATACTCCAATTATATTGTGTAACACTGTATTTGGTATGTATAATGTAGATTTGCATGTATCCTACATTGTACGCTAAAATTTAGTTTAGTGAGAAAATGCATAATAGGTTGAAAATTCACATTCAGCAATTTCTAACAATAGATGAACACATGCCTGAATTATTTTGTACTATACTCGTGCTATACTAAAGTTAGTTTAACAAAAATAAGGGCTCGATAACAAAAAGAACTTATAACTGGAGTCTAAATTGTCGCAAGGTTCAATCACAAATTTCGTATGGTAAAAGTAATTGTTTTAGAGGTGGTGGGGTAGGGGGGATCTGTCGATTTTTTTTAAGCTTCCCATATTTTTGTGTATACCAAAAAATCTTTACAACTTAAAATACATATAACTCTTGTTTTAATTGCCGTAGCACGTAAAATTTATAAAGGGCTTGCTCATGAGGTGTCATGCCATTTCGGTTTGTCCCTGTAACTCAGACTGTAATCACCGTAAGCCCAACAAACGTTGTACGGTTCAATATCATTATACATTATCAGGATATTCATTACCGTTTTTTTGTCATCACCTAATTTTTATAAAAAGCTGAATATAAGAGGATGTCAAAATTAAACTCGGATCCAAATTAAAGCAGCCCACACAAATTTCTTACGTTAAACGTAATCATTTAGAGAGGATTTATCGATTTCTTATCAAACCCCTCAAATTTTAATATATCATAAGTACAAGTTGCCATGAATCAGTTATAATATGGGATGTATATGTCGCAGCGGTATTACATCTATAAAAATATCCGCAGAACCAACTCCCTTAAAATGTTTACGTTTACCATACGAAATTTGGTTGGACTGCGCAAATTTGTAGCAAGATCTATGTATTTGTGGTTATCATGGCATCATATTCGTGCTATATTAAAATTTAGGGGTTCCTATTAAAAAACGGACATTGTCCCGCCTTTTATAAATATTACGTTTACCATATAAAATATGAGTGTTCTAGGACAAACACAGCTCGAATTATAAATGTTTAAAGTTTTCAGCACTTTATTTAGGTTTGCACTCGGTAGAAATTTCTTAAATCGGTTTATTATTTATGTAATATCGCGATTTAGAGATAAGGTGATTGAAAACCGATGTTACCTTTAAAATATGAAAACTTTTTTTTTCTTGTTATATATATATATATATATATATATATATATATATATATATATATATATATATATAGTGACGTAATAAGGTCTTAAATCACCCCCTCCACTTGTATTGTATAGTATAAGTAGTTTTTAATTTTCCAAGTAACTTATATAAAATATAGATAATATATAACTTAGATACAAAATATATATTAAGTATTAAAAAAATGTTTAAATGCCCAAAGACCCTCGGGATTTTGCATTTAAAAACTTAATTAGTTATTTTCAGGTTTCATACGGGGTCCTGTAATTTTCGTCAAGTTGTCCAAAATTTTCGTTCAATGTATGAAACATATGGCGAAGTTTTAATTCCTTTAAGGTTTTAGATTGTAATAAAATTGATTAACATAAATGCTGACATTCATATAGTAGATGGAGAAGGATTGAAAATGGGCGATATGAGCCTTGGATGAACCAGTTGCTGAAATTCATGACGTATTTGTGACCATTGGCACCCTGTAGGACTAGTAATACATTATATCTGATTTTTAATGATCAGAAAAGGACAAAAAAGCGGAAAAGTGGAGATGCACAGAAAAAACTCATGAATGTGTCCCCACTCCCTAAAAAAATAAATCATCTCGAACAACGTCGAAATCAGATGCAAAATACGATCCATGCTAAACACTTTCCAGCACTAGAATATTTTAACAAAACTGCGCTGTTTAATAAGGTAAATAAAACACCAAAGTACACATCTTAGCAAACGCATTACACATGAAAAACCAGATTTCAGGAATTAACCAACCATACCCGGAAAAATATCCCAATTATGTTGTGTAGCACTGTATTTGGTATGTATAATGTAGATTTGTATGTATCCTACATTGTACGCCAAAATTTAGTTTATTAAGAAAATGTATAATAGGTTGAAAATTCACATTCAGCAATTTCTAACAATAGATGAACACATACCTGAATTACTTTGTACTATACTCGTGCTATACTAAAGTTAGTATAATGAAACTAAGGGCTCAATAACAAAAAACACTTATAACTGGAGTCTAAATTGTCGCAAGGTTCAATCACAAATTTCGTATGGTAAAAGTAATTGCTTTAGAGGTGGTGGGGGTGGGCGGGGGGGATCTGTCGATTTTTTTTAAGCTTCTCATATTTCTGTGTATACCAAAAAATCTTTACAACTTAAAATACATATAACTCTTGTTTTAATTGCCGTAGCACGTAAAATTTATAAAGGGCTTGCTCATGAGGTGTCATGCCATTTCGGTTTGTCCCTGTAACTCAGACTGTAATCACCGTAAGCCCAACAAACGTTGTACGGTTCAATATCATTATACATTATCAGGATATTCATTACCGTTTTTTTGTCATCACCTAATTTTTATAAAAAGCTGAATATAAGAGGATGTCAAAATTAAACTCGGATCCAAATTAAAGCAGCCCACACAAATTTCTTACGTTAAACGTAATCATTTAGAGAGGATTTATCGATTTCTTATCAAACCCCTCAAATTTTAATATATCATAAGTACAAGTTGCCATGAATCAGTTATAATATGGGATGTATATGTCGCAGCGGTATTACATCTATAAAAATATCCGCAGAACCAACTCCCTTAAAATGTTTACGTTTACCATACGAAATTTGGTTGGACTGCGCAAATTTGTAGCAAGATCTATGTATTTGTGGTTATCATGGCATCATATTCGTGCTATATTAAAATTTAGGGGTTCCTATTAAAAAACGGACATTGTCCCGCCTTTTATAAATATTACGTTTACCATATAAAATATGAGTGTTCTAGGACAAACACAGCTCGAATTATAAATGTTTAAAGTTTTCAGCACTTTATTTAGGTTTGCACTCGGTAGAAATTTCTTAAATCGGTTTATTATTTATGTAATATCGCGATTTAGAGATAAGGTGATTGAAAACCGATGTTACCTTTAAAATATGAAAACTTTTTTTTTCTTGTTATATATATATATATATATATATATATATATATATATATAGTGACGTAATAAGGTCTTAAATCACCCCCTCCACTTGTATTGTATAGTATAAGTAGTTTTTAATTTTCCAAGTAACTTATATAAAATATAGATAATATATAACTTAGATACAAAATATATATTAAGTATTAAAAAAATGTTTAAATGCCCAAAGACCCTCGGGATTTTGCATTTAAAAACTTAATTAGTTATTTTCAGGTTTCATACGGGGTCCTGTAATTTTCGTCAAGTTGTCCAAAATTTTCGTTCAATGTATGAAACATATGGCGAAGTTTTAATTCCTTTAAGGTTTTAGATTGTAATAAAATTGATTAACATAAATGCTGACATTCATATAGTAGATGGAGAAGGATTGAAAATGGGCGATATGAGCCTTGGATGAACCAGTTGCTGAAATTCATGACGTATTTGTGACCATTGGCACCCTGTAGGACTAGTAATACATTATATCTGATTTTTAATGATCAGAAAAGGACAAAAAAGCGGAAAAGTGGAGATGCACAGAAAAAACTCATGAATGTGTCCCCACTCCCTAAAAAAATAAATCATCTCGAACAACGTCGAAATCAGATGCAAAATACGATCCATGCTAAACACTTTCCAGCACTAGAATATTTTAACAAAACTGCGCTGTTTAATAAGGTAAATAAAACACCAAAGTACACATCTTAGCAAACGCATTACACATGAAAAACCAGATTTCAGGAATTAACCAACCATACCCGGAAAAATATCCCAATTATGTTGTGTAGCACTGTATTTGGTATGTATAATGTAGATTTGTATGTATCCTACATTGTACGCCAAAATTTAGTTTATTAAGAAAATGTATAATAGGTTGAAAATTCACATTCAGCAATTTCTAACAATAGATGAACACATACCTGAATTACTTTGTACTATACTCGTGCTATACTAAAGTTAGTATAATGAAACTAAGGGCTCAATAACAAAAAACACTTATAACTGGAGTCTAAATTGTCGCAAGGTTCAATCACAAATTTCGTATGGTAAAAGTAATTGCTTTAGAGGTGGTGGGGGTGGGCGGGGGGGATCTGTCGATTTTTTTTAAGCTTCTCATATTTCTGTGTATACCAAAAAATCTTTACAACTTAAAATACATATAACTCTTGTTTTAATTGCCGTAGCACGTAAAATTTATAAAGGGCTTGCTCATGAGGTGTCATGCCATTTCGGTTTGTCCCTGTAACTCAGACTGTAATCACCGTAAGCCCAACAAACGTTGTACGGTTCAATATCATTATACATTATCAGGATATTCATTACCGTTTTTTTGTCATCACCTAATTTTTATAAAAAGCTGAATATAAGAGGATGTCAAAATTAAACTCGGATCCAAATTAAAGCAGCCCACACAAATTTCTTACGTTAAACGTAATCATTTAGAGAGGATTTATCGATTTCTTATCAAACCCCTCAAATTTTAATATATCATAAGTACAAGTTGCCATGAATCAGTTATAATATGGGATGTATATGTCGCAGCGGTATTACATCTATAAAAATATCCGCAGAACCAACTCCCTTAAAATGTTTACGTTTACCATACGAAATTTGGTTGGACTGCGCAAATTTGTAGCAAGATCTATGTATTTGTGGTTATCATGGCATCATATTCGTGCTATATTAAAATTTAGGGGTTCCTATTAAAAAACGGACATTGTCCCGCCTTTTATAAATATTACGTTTACCATATAAAATATGAGTGTTCTAGGACAAACACAGCTCGAATTATAAATGTTTAAAGTTTTCAGCACTTTATTTAGGTTTGCACTCGGTAGAAATTTCTTAAATCGGTTTATTATTTATGTAATATCGCGATTTAGAGATAAGGTGATTGAAAACCGATGTTACCTTTAAAATATGAAAACTTTTTTTTTCTTGTTATATATATATATATATATATATATATATATATATATATATATATATATATATATAGTGACGTAATAAGGTCTTAAATCACCCCCTCCACTTGTATTGTATAGTATAAGTAGTTTTTAATTTTCCAAGTAACTTATATAAAATATAGATAATATATAACTTAGATACAAAATATATATTAAGTATTAAAAAAATGTTTAAATGCCCAAAGACCCTCGGGATTTTGCATTTAAAAACTTAATTAGTTATTTTCAGGTTTCATACGGGGTCCTGTAATTTTCGTCAAGTTGTCCAAAATTTTCGTTCAATGTATGAAACATATGGCGAAGTTTTAATTCCTTTAAGGTTTTAGATTGTAATAAAATTGATTAACATAAATGCTGACATTCATATAGTAGATGGAGAAGGATTGAAAATGGGCGATATGAGCCTTGGATGAACCAGTTGCTGAAATTCATGACGTATTTGTGACCATTGGCACCCTGTAGGACTAGTAATACATTATATCTGATTTTTAATGATCAGAAAAGGACAAAAAAGCGGAAAAGTGGAGATGCACAGAAAAAACTCATGAATGTGTCCCCACTCCCTAAAAAAATAAATCATCTCGAACAACGTCGAAATCAGATGCAAAATACGATCCATGCTAAACACTTTCCAGCACTAGAATATTTTAACAAAACTGCGCTGTTTAATAAGGTAAATAAAACACCAAAGTACACATCTTAGCAAACGCATTACACATGAAAAACCAGATTTCAGGAATTAACCAACCATACCCGGAAAAATATCCCAATTATGTTGTGTAGCACTGTATTTGGTATGTATAATGTAGATTTGTATGTATCCTACATTGTACGCCAAAATTTAGTTTATTAAGAAAATGTATAATAGGTTGAAAATTCACATTCAGCAATTTCTAACAATAGATGAACACATACCTGAATTACTTTGTACTATACTCGTGCTATACTAAAGTTAGTATAATGAAACTAAGGGCTCAATAACAAAAAACACTTATAACTGGAGTCTAAATTGTCGCAAGGTTCAATCACAAATTTCGTATGGTAAAAGTAATTGCTTTAGAGGTGGTGGGGGTGGGCGGGGGGGATCTGTCGATTTTTTTTAAGCTTCTCATATTTCTGTGTATACCAAAAAATCTTTACAACTTAAAATACATATAACTCTTGTTTTAATTGCCGTAGCACGTAAAATTTATAAAGGGCTTGCTCATGAGGTGTCATGCCATTTCGGTTTGTCCCTGTAACTCAGACTGTAATCACCGTAAGCCCAACAAACGTTGTACGGTTCAATATCATTATACATTATCAGGATATTCATTACCGTTTTTTTGTCATCACCTAATTTTTATAAAAAGCTGAATATAAGAGGATGTCAAAATTAAACTCGGATCCAAATTAAAGCAGCCCACACAAATTTCTTACGTTAAACGTAATCATTTAGAGAGGATTTATCGATTTCTTATCAAACCCCTCAAATTTTAATATATCATAAGTACAAGTTGCCATGAATCAGTTATAATATGGGATGTATATGTCGCAGCGGTATTACATCTATAAAAATATCCGCAGAACCAACTCCCTTAAAATGTTTACGTTTACCATACGAAATTTGGTTGGACTGCGCAAATTTGTAGCAAGATCTATGTATTTGTGGTTATCATGGCATCATATTCGTGCTATATTAAAATTTAGGGGTTCCTATTAAAAAACGGACATTGTCCCGCCTTTTATAAATATTACGTTTACCATATAAAATATGAGTGTTCTAGGACAAACACAGCTCGAATTATAAATGTTTAAAGTTTTCAGCACTTTATTTAGGTTTGCACTCGGTAGAAATTTCTTAAATCGGTTTATTATTTATGTAATATCGCGATTTAGAGATAAGGTGATTGAAAACCGATGTTACCTTTAAAATATGAAAACTTTTTTTTTCTTGTTATATATATATATATATATATATATATATATATATATATAGTGACGTAATAAGGTCTTAAATCACCCCCTCCACTTGTATTGTATAGTATAAGTAGTTTTTAATTTTCCAAGTAACTTATATAAAATATAGATAATATATAACTTAGATACAAAATATATATTAAGTATTAAAAAAATGTTTAAATGCCCAAAGACCCTCGGGATTTTGCATTTAAAAACTTAATTAGTTATTTTCAGGTTTCATACGGGGTCCTGTAATTTTCGTCAAGTTGTCCAAAATTTTCGTTCAATGTATGAAACATATGGCGAAGTTTTAATTCCTTTAAGGTTTTAGATTGTAATAAAATTGATTAACATAAATGCTGACATTCATATAGTAGATGGAGAAGGATTGAAAATGGGCGATATGAGCCTTGGATGAACCAGTTGCTGAAATTCATGACGTATTTGTGACCATTGGCACCCTGTAGGACTAGTAATACATTATATCTGATTTTTAATGATCAGAAAAGGACAAAAAAGCGGAAAAGTGGAGATGCACAGAAAAAACTCATGAATGTGTCCCCACTCCCTAAAAAAATAAATCATCTCGAACAACGTCGAAATCAGATGCAAAATACGATCCATGCTAAACACTTTCCAGCACTAGAATATTTTAACAAAACTGCGCTGTTTAATAAGGTAAATAAAACACCAAAGTACACATCTTAGCAAACGCATTACACATGAAAAACCAGATTTCAGGAATTAACCAACCATACCCGGAAAAATATCCCAATTATGTTGTGTAGCACTGTATTTGGTATGTATAATGTAGATTTGTATGTATCCTACATTGTACGCCAAAATTTAGTTTATTAAGAAAATGTATAATAGGTTGAAAATTCACATTCAGCAATTTCTAACAATAGATGAACACATACCTGAATTACTTTGTACTATACTCGTGCTATACTAAAGTTAGTATAATGAAACTAAGGGCTCAATAACAAAAAACACTTATAACTGGAGTCTAAATTGTCGCAAGGTTCAATCACAAATTTCGTATGGTAAAAGTAATTGCTTTAGAGGTGGTGGGGGTGGGCGGGGGGGATCTGTCGATTTTTTTTAAGCTTCTCATATTTCTGTGTATACCAAAAAATCTTTACAACTTAAAATACATATAACTCTTGTTTTAATTGCCGTAGCACGTAAAATTTATAAAGGGCTTGCTCATGAGGTGTCATGCCATTTCGGTTTGTCCCTGTAACTCAGACTGTAATCACCGTAAGCCCAACAAACGTTGTACGGTTCAATATCATTATACATTATCAGGATATTCATTACCGTTTTTTTGTCATCACCTAATTTTTATAAAAAGCTGAATATAAGAGGATGTCAAAATTAAACTCGGATCCAAATTAAAGCAGCCCACACAAATTTCTTACGTTAAACGTAATCATTTAGAGAGGATTTATCGATTTCTTATCAAACCCCTCAAATTTTAATATATCATAAGTACAAGTTGCCATGAATCAGTTATAATATGGGATGTATATGTCGCAGCGGTATTACATCTATAAAAATATCCGCAGAACCAACTCCCTTAAAATGTTTACGTTTACCATACGAAATTTGGTTGGACTGCGCAAATTTGTAGCAAGATCTATGTATTTGTGGTTATCATGGCATCATATTCGTGCTATATTAAAATTTAGGGGTTCCTATTAAAAAACGGACATTGTCCCGCCTTTTATAAATATTACGTTTACCATATAAAATATGAGTGTTCTAGGACAAACACAGCTCGAATTATAAATGTTTAAAGTTTTCAGCACTTTATTTAGGTTTGCACTCGGTAGAAATTTCTTAAATCGGTTTATTATTTATGTAATATCGCGATTTAGAGATAAGGTGATTGAAAACCGATGTTACCTTTAAAATATGAAAACTTTTTTTTTCTTGTTATATATATATATATATATATATATATATATATATATATAGTGACGTAATAAGGTCTTAAATCACCCCCTCCACTTGTATTGTATAGTATAAGTAGTTTTTAATTTTCCAAGTAACTTATATAAAATATAGATAATATATAACTTAGATACAAAATATATATTAAGTATTAAAAAAATGTTTAAATGCCCAAAGACCCTCGGGATTTTGCATTTAAAAACTTAATTAGTTATTTTCAGGTTTCATACGGGGTCCTGTAATTTTCGTCAAGTTGTCCAAAATTTTCGTTCAATGTATGAAACATATGGCGAAGTTTTAATTCCTTTAAGGTTTTAGATTGTAATAAAATTGATTAACATAAATGCTGACATTCATATAGTAGATGGAGAAGGATTGAAAATGGGCGATATGAGCCTTGGATGAACCAGTTGCTGAAATTCATGACGTATTTGTGACCATTGGCACCCTGTAGGACTAGTAATACATTATATCTGATTTTTAATGATCAGAAAAGGACAAAAAAGCGGAAAAGTGGAGATGCACAGAAAAAACTCATGAATGTGTCCCCACTCCCTAAAAAAATAAATCATCTCGAACAACGTCGAAATCAGATGCAAAATACGATCCATGCTAAACACTTTCCAGCACTAGAATATTTTAACAAAACTGCGCTGTTTAATAAGGTAAATAAAACACCAAAGTACACATCTTAGCAAACGCATTACACATGAAAAACCAGATTTCAGGAATTAACCAACCATACCCGGAAAAATATCCCAATTATGTTGTGTAGCACTGTATTTGGTATGTATAATGTAGATTTGTATGTATCCTACATTGTACGCCAAAATTTAGTTTATTAAGAAAATGTATAATAGGTTGAAAATTCACATTCAGCAATTTCTAACAATAGATGAACACATACCTGAATTACTTTGTACTATACTCGTGCTATACTAAAGTTAGTATAATGAAACTAAGGGCTCAATAACAAAAAACACTTATAACTGGAGTCTAAATTGTCGCAAGGTTCAATCACAAATTTCGTATGGTAAAAGTAATTGCTTTAGAGGTGGTGGGGGTGGGCGGGGGGGATCTGTCGATTTTTTTTAAGCTTCTCATATTTCTGTGTATACCAAAAAATCTTTACAACTTAAAATACATATAACTCTTGTTTTAATTGCCGTAGCACGTAAAATTTATAAAGGGCTTGCTCATGAGGGGTCATGCCATTTCGGTTTGTCCCTGTAACTCAGACTGTAATCACCATAAGCCCACCAAACGTTGTACGGTTCAATATCATGAGTATACATTATCAGGATCTATTACCGTTTTTTTTATCATCACCTAATTTTTATAAAAAGCTGAATATAAGAGGCTGAAAAAATTAAATTATAACTCATGATTAAATTGTCACACCGCGCAAAAAAATTGTGTGTTTGAGCAACGTGACATAACTTTATATTATACATTCTCTTTTTTTTTTAATCGGAGCCTCCTAAATTGTAGTATATCATGAATGTAAGAGCCCGATAATCACAAACACATTTAACTCGGATACAAATTAAAGCTGCCCACAAAAATTTCTTACGTTAAACGCAATCATTTAGAGAGGATTTATCGATTTCTTATCAAACCCCTCAAATTTTAATATATCATAAGTACAAGGTGCCATGAACATTAATCAGTTATAATTTGGGCTGTATATGTTGCAGCGGTATTTTATCTATAAAAATATCCGCAGAACCAACTCCCTTAAAATGTTTACGTTTACCATACGAAATTTGTAGCAAGATCTAAGTGATTGTGGTTATCATGGCATCATATTCGCGCTATATTAAAATTTAGGGGTTCCTATTAAAAAACGGACATTGCCCCGCCTTTTATAAATATTACGTTTACCATATGAAATATGAGTGTTCCAGGACGAACACAGCTCGAATTATAAATGATTGAAGTTTTCAGCACTTTATTTAGGTTTGCACTCGATAGAAATTTCTTAAATCGGTTTATTATTTATGTAATATCGCGATTTAGAGATAAGGTGATTGAAATCCGATGTTACTTTTAAAATATAAAAACCTTTTTTTTTTTTTTTTTTTTTTTTTTTTTTGTTATATATATATATCTTAAATCACCCCCTCCACTTATATTGTATAGTATAAGTAGTATAATTTTCAAAGTAACTTACATAAAATATAGATAATACACTATATTTGCAATGATGACCGGTCACTTGCGATTTTAGACGTTTTGTTAAATATCTGGAAAGATACATGAGGAATTATCCTCTAACTTCAGGAGTGTAAACAACATGATAAACGTCATATATTTCCGCGAAGATTTTTTCCCGAAACCCCATAAGGGGTCGTCAACAAATTGAAAAAAACGAATATCTTTTGGATAACCCTGTAAAAACTAATATTGCAAAAGCATTCAAACTGTAGATTATGATTAAGTGGCTTATTGTAATAATTTGGGTTCATTTTTATGAAGATAGCATGTATACTCGAAGAGAAATTCAGGTTTTTATAAAAACAGTCCCAAATTTTACCAAGTTTTTTGCTTATAATTTGCAGAGTTTTTAATATAAAAACAAGTTATTTTCAGAAAATATGACAAAAAAAATTGTACACAATACCCTGTAATCAGAATTAAAAAATAATAAAAATTGTATGAAAAATGAGAAGGTTTACTAAATATTGTTTCACTGCGGATGCGCTAATTCAATCAAAATATACTGTGCATAATATATTAGCTAAATGTATAGACCAACTTTTGTGAAAGTCTCAAAAACATAGCTTGAAAATTCTGATAGTAATCGTCGATAGAATAAGCTCGAATTTCGCTGTTCTCAAAAGGAAGCAAAAAGATGAGGGGTTGTATCCAAATATACTAGCTTATAAAAGTTGACATAATAAGAATGAAGTGTCTCGCATTCTATATTTGATACAACCCCTCATCTTTTTGCTTCCTTTTGGGTACAGCGAATTTCGAGCTTATTCTATCGACGATTACTAACAGAATTTTCAAGTTATGTTTTTGAGACTTTCATTAAAGTTAGTCTATATATTTAGCTAATATATTATGTACAGTATATTTTGATTGAATTCGCGCATGCGCAGTGAAACAATATTTAGTAAACCTGCTCATTTTTCATATAATTTTTATTATTTTTTAATTCTGATTGCAGGGTGTTGTGTACAATTTTGTTTGTCTATATTTTCTGAAAATAACTTGTTTTTATATTAAAAACTCTGCAAATTATAAGCAAAAAACTTGGTAAAATTTGGGACTGTTTTTATAAAAACCTTAATTTCTCTTCGAGTATACATGCTATCTTTATAAAAATGAACCCAAATTATTACAATAAGCCACTTAATCATAATCTAAAGTTTGAATGCTTTTGCAATATTAGTTTTTACAGGGTTAGCCAAAAGATATTCGTTTTTCTTCAATTTGGTGATGTCCCTTTATGGGGTTTCGGGAAAAAATCTTCGCGGAAATATATGACGTCTATCACGTTGTTTACACTCCTGAAGTTTCAGGATAATTCCTCATATATCTTTCCAGATATTTAACAAAACGTCTAAAATCGCAAGTGACCGGTCATCATTGCGAATATAGTGTATATAACTTAGATAACTTATTCTTCGGGTTGCGAGATGAAGGAATTTATTTATTCGGGTGCGGTTTAGTTTACGGTTCGATGAAATTTTTTCTTTGGCTTTCAGGTTTGGATCGGGTTGCGTGGTGACAGAATTTATTTTGTCGGGTTTGGATCGTGTTACGGACCGATAGATTTTATTTTGTCTGATTCGGGTTGGGTTTCGGATTAACTGAAATTTCAAGTTTGGTGTCGGGTTGCATTTCTACGGAATTTTTTTTATCATCTTCGGATCGGATTACGGTTCAATGGAATTCTTTGTTGGGTTTGGTTCGGGTTTCGGGTTAACTTCAATTTTCAGGTTCGGATCTCCGATACGGTTGCCGTGTCGACTAAAATTATTTTCTCCTTTTGGGATCGGATTATAGTTTGATAGAATTTTTCTGTCGGGTTGATTCCATTTGGATTTTTCAGGTTCTGGTCGGGTACAACACTATATTTGGACAAACAGCTGGTCCTTTTCTAAATAGCCTAAAATTTCATAGACTCATTTTAAGAGAAGACTAGATACTGTTAGAAAAATGAAATGAGCGCCAGAAATATCGATCTACTGTCAAATCCCCAGTTATAAAGATTCTCGATCAAATTTTCTGCCAATTGATTGATCAATTTTACTCTTTTTGCAGTATCTGTATGAGAATCGATTCTAGAACATCGATACTAGAATTTGAGAAAAGATTATTTTTTTATCGATATTGCTTTATACGACATCGATGTTTATCGATTCTCGATTATTTCAGAATCGCCCATCACTCGACCAGACGACGATTATATAGGTACTACATATTTATATAATTACGAACGCACCTAAAAAGGGCCAAACAATTATGGCACACAAAGCCTGATTTTAATAAGGTAAACGATTGAGTTTACCTAAAGAAATTAGTGTTGTCTACGACAGTTTATCAGTGCTTGAGGTTACGCAGTCCTTATATTTGTGCTATGCTAAAATTTAGCAGATTTAAGTCAAAAGAACTGACAATGTTCTTCTTTATAAAGATTACGTTTACTCTGCAAAATATTTGTGTTCTACTATAATTGCAATTCAAGTTATAAGTGTTTTAAGTTGTCAGCATATTATATTTATAATTAGGACAGAACGATGTCAAAATTTATCATCAATCTAACATCGCGATCTAGTGATGAATCGATTTAACACTGATGTTACTTTATGGATATGGAACCTATTTTTTAATTTATAGTGACGAAATTAGGTCTTAAATCAACCCTTTCCCTGCTTTATATAGTTTACTATTTTTTTAATTTTCCAAGTAATTTTGAAAACGTATATATTTTGCGCATTAAAAAAATTGGATTGCCCAAACACACTTCGTTTTTTGCATTTTAAACTTAATGAACGAATTTAATCAATTTCATAAATTCATTCTTTAAAAAATGATATACAAGAAAACTATCTCATGGTGTCTGATTTCTGAAGGCTGCTACAATCTAAGTTAATTACGGGGTGCTCTCCACCAGCCCTCTTAAATTACACTCCAGTGCTAACAACATACAAACTGTTTTTACTGACACAGTATGAAAAGCTATTGAGGTAAAACAGAAGCAGATTCAATGAATTGAATGTTGAATTTAACCAGTCATTTGCGAAGATGAAAAAAGAAGTTGTGTGAAACAAACGAAAAAAAAAAAAAAAAAAAAAAAAAAAAGATAGGAAAAACAAGTGGATAAATGTGATCGAAGATCGCACAAAGTGTTTCGCTTAATATTCCTTTCAAAATACTTTATCATTTAATTAATAAATTCAAATAAATTTCTTTTTCCAAAAAAAGTCATCTTTTATTATAAAGTAAAAATTTACCAGTCTATTTTTTCGTTTTTTTGAATATATGAACAGGTCCGACAGCGGGCGAATGATATCTGTCATTTGGACTAAATGCGATATATTTTTTGAAAAGTATACATAAAAATACATTTTCGCATTATTATTTACAGCATTGTCTATTAGCATTATATTTCTTTGTTTTATAAAAAAAAAAAAATCAGCATTTTATGATAAAATATAATTTCGGTTCTAATACTGTAATCTTTATAAAAATTAGATTTCGGGATTCACCGAAAAAATATATGCATATATATACAAAATTTTCAAATTGGTAAATGCAATATTTAAAAAATCAGCGTTTTTTTCCCTCCCTTCAACAGTTGAGAGGAAAAGGGAAGGGCCGGGATGTCTCGCTCATAAATGGCATAAGTCTTCCAATTTCACAACCAGCTGCAAATTTTCTTTTGATTCTGATAAAAATTAAATTCATTAACAAAAAATTAATTCGTAATTTCCGTTCTAATCACGCCAACTTTATAAAAAATAGATTTCTGTCTTCGCAGTAAAAAAAAAATATGTATAGATGTATTAATTTCAATTCGATAAATGCAATAATAAAAAAAATCTATAGAGCCTGAAAAATGCATAGTCCGCCATCTTTGATCTGCGTGAACAGGTGTCGGATTGTTCGTCTGTGGTTTTCCAATGGAAGGAAATTAAGCGAATTTATTCAAATCGATTTTGAATTGTTATTTACACTTCTAATTGGCGTAATTAAAATATTTTTAGAAATTCTGAAAGCTAATTTTGTGTGTGTGTGTGTCAGAAATTTCACGTTCCCAGGTGGAATAGTTTATGTGAGATAGAGGTGTCTTTGAAAACGTTCAATCTGTTATCGCCATTGAAGTGCAATGACCATGGCAACCCTTTCCCCTCTTCTGGAGTTTCAGATTGCGGTTTGATTAAATTCAACGCTTTAGTTGATTTTTTTTTCATTAATGAGGGGTTTTTTAGGGTTTTAATTAATATATTGTGTTAATGAAGATATTTTCAAAGTTTTATGATTATCAGTGTGACAGTAAGTATTCAGCTGTAGGTACAGACAATTTGAAGTCTCTAACTTATACGGTTTCTGATAACGGACACTCTGACGGACAGACAGAGAACCGAGAAGAATAGGGTTTCGTGAGATGAACGAAACCCTAAACACGTGGGTAAGTGTGATCGAAGATCGCACAAAGAGTTTCGTTTAATATTCCTTTCAAAACACTTTATCCTTTCTTTAATAAATCCAAATAAATTTTATTTAGCAACAACAACAAAAAAAGTCATGTTTTTTATAAAGTAAAAATTTACTGGTCTATTTTTCTCGTTTTTTCGAATATCTAAACCGGCCCGATAGCGGGCGAAGCCCGCTATTACACTCTGTCATAATAATATCTGTCATGTGGACTAAATGTGATATATATATAAAAACAATTATATAAAATAGATATTTAAACCTATTGCGTAATCCTCTGTAATCCAGGTCCTACTGCCAAATTGCGTATTTTAGAAAGTGAGACTTTTCATGACAGTTCTTTAAAAGTATCTACATTGATTTTAAATTATATTGTTGCTAGCAAACGTCCATGTTTGGAGCTAACCTTGCCCACAGATTACGGAAGATTAGTTATTTTATATTTTACTAGCTGTTACCCGTGACGTCGTTCACGTTCATTAAAAGAAAAATAAATGCATTAATTAAGAAAAATGTTTCACCCTCGATAATTAAAACATATGTAACTCCCTTTATAACAAACTCCGTTTTTTCAAATATCTGAACAGGCCCGATAGCGGGCAAAGCCCGCTATTATACTCTGTCATAATAATATCTGTCCTGTGGACTAAATGCGACATTTAAAAATAATAATAATTTCAAAATTAAACATGTTGTACACCTTCAAAATGATAAAATATGCGAATATTTCCATAATCTGGTTTTTATCATGATTCAATACATTCGTCAAACTCATATATTTACTATTTTATATTACTCATATTGATACTCGCTTTGTATTATTCTCAAACATTTGAAAAATCCGTTAAACTTCCAATAGGACGTCAGATTAATTTTCTTTTTAATTCTGTAATGACGTGATATTAATCTGCTCTCTGTACATACACATACTCATACTCCTTGTATTATTGAGAAATCTTTGAAAATTTCCATTTTATTACCAATATGACGTCATATTGATATTTTTTACAATTAGTGAAACTTTTTATTTCATTTTCATTTACACGTGGAAATCTTTCAGTAGAAAATTAATTACAGTAGAAAGAATTTTAGTGTGGATTTTTAACTGTTGACAACTGCTATAACGAAAACTGATTAAATTTAATAAGAAAAGGCTGTTAAATTTTTTTTATCTCTCTATATTAAAGTAATACGATTTTTTCAGATTTTATTATTTTGAGCTTCATAGTAGGCATTTAGCTATAAGTACACAAATTGTCATGCCTGTAAGTTATATAGCTTCTGAGAACGGCTCTGTGACGGACAGACAACGGAGCGGGAGTAATAGGGTTTCGTGAGATGAACGAAACCCTAAAAAAGATGGATGAACTATATGGCACAGTTTTTTTTTTCTTTTCAGGTTTTAGATTAGAATAAATCTTGTTTAACATAAATGCTGACATTCATATAGTGGAGAAGGGTTAAATGTATGAGCTTCGAAACAACCTATTTTTAAAATTCCTAAACTTTTTGTGACCGTTGACACCAAGGGTGTAAAAACTGGGTGCCAATGGGCCAATTACCACCACTAAATTTCTTAGTATTCTTCGCCTAAATTTTATTAGTATACTTCGCCTAAATTTTCTCTTTTTATTAGGCGAATAATACTAAAAATTTAGTGACGGCAATCGGTCCATTGGCACCTACATTTTGCACTTCTGGTTGGCACCCTGTAGAATTAGTAATAAAATATAGCAAAATTTAAATAATCGGAAAATGACAAAATAAAAGGAAAAGTGCGCAGTTAAACTCATGGCATTGAGCTCACAAGCTCTTCACCCTAATTGTATTTTATATTCTTATTTCAAAGAATAATACCTCTCGGAAAATAAAGAAATCGAGAATAAATTGAGGGGGATTAGCCCCCCTACGTTTCTCCCTTTATACTTAACCAATGAACCCCCAAAACTAATCAGTGAAGCGCCTTATCACAATGGAACTATATACAAAATTTGAAATAAATTGGATAATTCTGCATGGAAAACTCATTTATCAAATTAAGGGGGGGGATTAGCCACCGTTACCCCCTTTATACTTAACCAATGAACCCCCAAAACTAAGCAGGGAAGCGCCTTATCACAATAAAACTACTATGTACAAAATTTGAAGCAAAACGGATAATTCTGCATGAAAAACACATTTATCTAAATTAATGGGGGATTAGCCCCCGTTCCCCGCCCTTTATACTTAACCAATGAACCCCAAAACTAACTAAAGAAGCATCTTTTTACAATGAACCTATATGCAAAATTTGAAGCAAATCAGATAATTCTACATGAAAAACCCATTTATCTAAATTAAGAGACGGGGGATTAACCCCATTCCCCCTTTATACTTAATAACTGAACCCCCAAAATTAATTAGGAAGAGCCTTGTCACAATGAGCCTATATACAAACTTTGAAGCAAATCGGATATTTCTACCAAGAGTTATCGCGTTAAGTACATACATACGTACACACATACATGCAGAACCTGCGGGCACATTAGCTCTCAGGTTTTGATAGCCTATGTTAGCTAAAAAAAGGAAAAGTGCCCAGTTAATGGCATTGATCTCACAGGCTGTTCACATTAAATGTATATTACACTCTTATTTCAAAGAATAATGCCCTCAAAAAATATAGAAATTGACAATAAATTATGGGGAGGATTAGCCTCAGTTCACCCCCCCCCCATACTTAACAAATCAACCCACAAAACTAATCAGGGAAGTGCCTTATCACAATGAAACTATATAAAAATTTGAAGCAAATTGGATAATTCTTCATGAAAAAACCCATTTATTAAATTAAGGGGGGGTTCCTCCTTTTATATTTAATCAATGAACGACCAAAACTAATCAGGGAAGCACCTTCTCAGAATGAAACTATATAAAAAATTTTAAGCAAGTTGGATAAAACTTCATGAAAAACCCATTTATCTAAATTAAGGGGGGAATTAGCTCCCCTCCCCCCTTTATACTTAACCAATGAATCCCAAAAACTAAACAGAGAGGAGCCTTATAACAATGAATCTATATACAGAATTTGAAGCAAATTGGATAATTCTGCATGAAAATCACATTTATCTAAATTAAGGGAGGATTAGCCCCCGTCCCCCCCCTTTATACTTAACTAATGAATCCCCAAAACTAATCAGGAAAGCGCCTTATCACAATGAACGTACATACAAAATTTGAAGCAAATCGGATAATTCTGCATGAAAAACCAATTTATCTAAATTAAGGGGGCGATTTAGCCTCCCGTTCCCCTCTTTATACTTAAACAATGAACCCCCAAAACTATTTAATGAAGCGTCTTATCAGAATGAACGTATATACAACATTTGAAGTTAAATCGGATAAATCTGCACAAAAATCCCATTTATCTAAATTAAAAGGGGGTTAGCCCCCCGTTTTCCCCCTTTATACTTAAACAATGAACCCCCAAAACTAATCAGGGAAGTGTCTTGTCAGAATGAACCTACTTTCAAAATTTGAAACAAATCCGATAATTCTGCATGAAAAACCAATTTATCTAAATTAAGGGGTGATTACTCCCCCGTGTCTCCCCCCTTTATACTTAACCAATGAACCCCCAAAACTAATCAGGGAAGCGCCTTATCAGAATCTTATCAATTATATACAAAATCGCCTTTCAGCGCCTTATCAATTATATACAAAATTTGAAGCGAATCGGATATTTCTATCAAGATTTATTGCGTTACCTGCATAAATTTACGTACATACGGTACATACATACATACATGCGTACATACATACGTACATACAGAACCTGCGGGCACATTTACTCTCAGGCTTTGATAGCCTGTGAGCAACAAACGGAAAATTGCAGTTTCGCCGATCCCTTGAATGTGTGGCTTTCCCCCAGCCCACTTCAATTCCGCTGTAGAAATCGGATTACCCGACCCAATGCAAAACTACGTTTTAAGGTATTTTTAAGTAATTACAAAATAATGATTAATTAGAACTAAAATATTAAAATATTACTCAAACATACAAAAATTAATTTTTCGTCAAAATAATGCATAAAAATACATGCAGAAATTCGAAGAATTTGAATTTTAAATATAAAACTTTATTTTTTTCAACTATAAATACTGAATCACCTTGAATATATTCGTAATTGCAAGAAGTTTAAAATAAAAAATGCGCTGATAAAATATGTCTTCGTGGGCTGGGTGGAAATCTGATAACGAACCCGATGGATGACTTTAAACTATTTTAATCAATTAGAGAATAATAAATAAATGAACATATATATTCCAATATTACCCAAACAAGTGAAAAATTATTTTTCCATCAAAAGAATGCACGAAAACGTAAACAGAAATTCCATGAATTTCGATATTAAATATAAAACTTTTTTTAAACTATAAACACTAGATTAATTTCAAGAAAATATTACTAATTGCAAACAGGACCAAAAAAAAAGCCCTTCCTCCTCCTTTTAAACGATTCCTTTTACCATATGAAATTTGTATGTTCTGCGACAATTTGGATCCTAGATGTAAGTGTGTATAGTTATCGGGCACTTATATTTACGCTATACTAATAGTTAGGGGCTTCTGTTAAAAACACCAACAACGTCCCCCTCCCCGTTTTAAAGATTACGTTTACCATACAAAATATCAGTGTTCTACGATAATTACAGCTTAAGTTATAATTGTTTTAATTTGCCAGCACCTTATATTTTGGTACACCAAAATATGCGAGGGCTTCTATAAAAAAATCTATAGAGCACCCCCCCCCCTTTTCTAAAACGGTTACGTTTATCATACGATATTTGTGTTGGTGTCGATACAGGTTTCGAGTTATATGTGTTTGTGATTATGGGGTACTTATATTCGCACTGTAGTAAAATTCACGTGGTTTTGGATTAAAAAAAAAAAAAAAAAAAAAAGACAATGTCTTTTGTAAAATTATGTCACTTTGTGGGACTGAAATGGCACTGGGACCCAGATGTCAGGATCGAAGTGCTGCGACTTAAACACAAGACCAAAGTGTCGGAACCGAAATGTTGTATGTCCACGGGATGGATTAATTTAATATTCCTTCATTTTTAACATTGCATTTCCAATCGTTAGATTATCTATAAAAAATTAAATACATTATATTAATTAATTAAACCACAGATATTTAAGATCTATAGTTTAAGAATACTGTAAAATCGTTCTTTTGAGAGCGGTAAGTAGTTTTTAACATTTCATAATAGTTTAAAACTCATGTATTTACTTTTTGGGGGGTAAAAACCCTATAAAAAAAAAACCTATCTCTTTGTAAAATTATGGAGTATTCACAATAACGAACAGGCTGAAATCGGTATATCTGACTCAACAGAAGTTGGAAAATGCATAGCATATTTGAGAACCCAATTGCAGTAAATACCATTAATAATCGAAAAAATATCCGATTTTTTTTCTGAAGCTCTGCATATTATTAATAGATTTGTATATATACTACATAGCAGTATGCTAAAATTTAATTCGGTTATTAACACGGTTGAAAATTCCCATTCGGGAGTTTCCGTCTATAAAAGTCAGTGTACTAGAGAACTTTTGTGCAGTTCTGTATATGATTTATAGAATTTATACAAACCAAGCAATATAAAAAAATAGTTACATTCAAAAACGCGTGCAACAACTGAAAAAAAACGTATTTCTAGCAATTATTGTTCATAGTCAGTACTGTAACCAAAATTTTTGTGTGTCTCTGTAAATGAACGGTGAATGCTATTATGTACTCCATAATTTTTAGTAAACATCTTGTAATGCACCTCAGCGATATAAATTAAATTCAATATGTTTGAAATACAGTAACATCATTAAAATACACCGCAAGCGATTTTTCCTAATAGGCTGTAATGTAAAAGAATTCTTTTGAGTGTCTCTGTAAATTACATGCTACATACTTCATTTTCTATACCAATCATACCACAGTAAACCTCAATAACATATATCAATTGCATGGAAATCCGAGTATATTTACGCGCATTAGAGTACTGATAGACAGACAAACTAAATTCATAACCACTTTTCAACTTTGTTGGAAAGTGTTAAAAATGCAATTAGAATTAGCTCGTAATAGATTGCAGTTTAATTTAAATACATTTTATAGAATTTAATTAAGATTTAGTTGCATTACATTACACGTTAACCAAATTGTATTCTGAACATAACTGACATTAACTCGTAACACATTGCAATTTAATCTAAATTATATTCTTAAAAATGTAATTAGAATACACCTATAATCCATTACAGATTAATTGGATTATACAATTAAAAACGTAATCGGAATTTTCCTATAATGCATTACAGGTTAATTAGATTATACAATTAAAAATGTAATCGAAATTCACCTATAATCCATTACAGGTTAATTGGATTATACAACTAAAAACGTAATCGGAATCATCTTGTAATCCATTACAGGTTAATTGGATTATACAATTGAAAACGTAATCGGAAGTGTCTTTTAATCTAATTACAAATTAATCTAATTACAGATTAATCTAATTATATTTTAAAAGAGAAAATTAGAATTGTCTTGTAATCGATTACACGGTAATCAGATTATGCGATAATCAGATTATATTCAAATTACTTTGTAATGATTACATGATAATCGATTGCATAGTGAGGAGATTATAATATAATTTAATCTGTAATTTGATTACTTTGTAATCAGATTCTGCCCAACACTGGTCTTAATGAATGTAAAATAATGACGAGCAAAAGTTTTAGTCTGGCTAGTACCTTTTCAACTGAAATTTCATGAACTGCATTAGATATTAAAATTAGTGTCTAATAATGAAATTATAGAATTTTCCGGTACGAATTGATTTTCCCAACCGGCACGAATTTTCCGGACAACCCAATATAATTCGCCTTATCTAATCTGTCTTTAAATTATTCTACCTCTATAAAAATAATATGACTACTTCCAAAAAATCGTGGCTATGAAGCAATCTAATTTTTTTTTAAATGCAGCGAACGAGCAACACTACATGCCACTATTGACATTGATAAAATACGAGATTTAAAAACTAGAGTTTCTTATATGTATGCTTTTTTAAAAACATAACAAAAACATCTTCCTTAAACTAAATTCTCAACTGCAATGCAAACACGTGGCATACAATCTCATGCAGCGTAGTTTTTGATCCCAGGGATCTGAATTCAATTTGACTCACTTCTTACGATGTAGAAACTGAATTGAGATGTTCTAGTTTCGCTGCACTTAAACGGCATGCATGACATTGTAAATGCCTCTTAGAATTTCAGTAAACATTTCATTTTTTGAATAAAGCTGTTGCTACATAAACTCTATCAGATAAGATTGTAAATAATGGCGAACAGCGCTGCTCTGTCTTTTATTATGGCATTTTACGATGACCCATTATTTCTCAACGAATTGGGTATAATATCCAGTGTTAAGGTCAACAAAATTATATTTGCGATTTATTGTGAAATTTTCGTAGCCGGCATTTCGTTCAAAAAGCTTTCTTTATGTATAATTCCATAGCGCTGAAACAGTGTTGTTGCAGATTCCTCAACCTCACTGCCAAATGGTAAATCCATCTTAGCGCAGCGAAAAGTGTAAGTTATAACTTAATAAAACTAATTCCGATTAAAACTAGTCGGATGTGCCAATCCCAAAACTTTCTTCTATCTCACAAAGGATTCGCATACACTAAAAAGAATCTGCACCATCAAGGGCCTTAGAGGGGCAGTGGGATATATTATATCCCACCTAATTTTAACCCGATTCAAACCCGAAACTTTTAATTAAATTTTAATTTTTTAACTTTGATAGAAAAAGAATGAAAAATTGGCTTTTCCTTATTTTGAACTAAATTCTTTAGTAAACTCCGGTGGGAGTTTACTAAAGTTACACGAACCAAGCACCGTTACACGAACGCAATTGCTAGCCCCTGAAAGGGTTAACTGAATCTAAAGTTTTATTAAATACCGTGCATTAGTTTTTGAGACATGACTATCACTAAAATCGTGTAAATCCTGCAAAATATAGCGTAGCAGCCCCACCTGTCGGGAGATTTAGACCAAAACCTAAATGCCAACGTCTAACTGAATCTAAAGTTTGATGAAAATCCGTGCATTAGTTCTTGAGATATAGTTATCGTGATAATAATGAAAAGAGTACCATAGCAGCACCACCTTTTGGGCTATTTACACCAAAACGTAAGCAGTTCTATTTATGTCAAGGTCTAACAGAATCTGAAGTTTGATAAAAATAAGTGCATTTGTACTTGAGATACAGATATTGCGGAAATCGCGAAAAATTCAGCATTGCAGCGCCAACTATTGGGCAATTTTCACCAAAACCTAATCAGCACCAATTTATATCAGGGACAAACTGAATTTAAAGTTTTATTAAATTTCTTGCATTAGTTCTTGAGATAGAGCGCCCACAAAATTTTTGTCACAGACATACATTATCTAAAAACAGTCAAATCGTATTCAGGACCTTCTAAAACGTATAAATCTGTCAAAAACCGGAAGTCGAAAATTTTCATGAATCCAATACTTTGTTCTTGTAAAGATAGACGAAAGTAAAAATAGAAATAAAGTTGTTTTCATATAAAATAAACTAGTTTGGAATGCCAAAATTCATCTTTGTAAAACAATATAAAAATACACAAATGATATGATCAATTACCTAAAAGAATCATCTTTTAGGTAATTGATCAGATTATTTGTATATTTTTATACTAAAGTTGTTTTGCCTGGTTACGATAAAATAATAAAATAAAAAAATGATTCACGTTGAATACATAGCGAGTTACAATGTTTGGAGCGGTTTGGAATAAAAATCCTTTGCAGGGTCAGGGTTAAAATAAAATGGCGCATTAGCAAAGATTGTGGCATGGTGTTTGTATAAAGGAAAAATACCCTGTCGTTAAATAAGGTGAGTATTACAATTTTAAAAAAGTGTTAGCCATCGGTCTAGCAACACTCTGCCGGAATATTTTTTCAATAACAATATAATAATAATAATAAAAACACTCGGTTGCGTTCCTCACGACGAAGTAGTTAAACTAAATGCGTAAAAGTGTGTGTAAATCGCAATTTACTGAGCAGGTAGATTAACAAAATAATAACGAAAACGTACAACAGGATGTTGATAGCTATGGAACTAAAGACTCTTTTCCAACAATTACCTCCATAGACGGCATTCTATCCAATTTCTTTTCCGCAGCGGTGTCTATAAAATTAGTTGTGTGCTACAATCATTCCTTATTTTTCTAAGACATAAAAAATAAAATAAATACGGAATTCCTTTGTCTATGAAATTATATATATTATACAATCATCCGTTATTTTTCTAAAATATCAAAAATAAAATAAATACGGAATTCCTCAAATGTAAGAAAACGAAGGGTTCCAATCACTTTTTACATACATCTTAAGAAGGCATTTGATATTCATTTTAGATTCCTAGGATTAAACCTTAATTGCATAGTGATGTAAATTTCCATCACTTTTTATTTAACTTTTAATAAATAAATCAACTTCTTCGCCACCACTATATTTATATAGAAATATTAATGCAGTAAATTTCACGAGATCTATGTTGCTGAACAAAGTTAAAAATCTATCTTAAAATTTCTGGTGTCTAATATTTAATAGGGTAAATGTACCAATAGTCGGCCACTTAACTGTTTTTTTGTATATAAACCATAACGTAGAATTTTTAAAAAACGACACAACATTTTTAACAGTGATATATGTTAAAACATACGTTTCTTATTATGTTTCAGCAATTATTTTTAAAAAACACGGTAATAGTTTTTTTTTAGACAAAGTTAAGTTCAAAAAGGGCAAGTTCTCCAATAGTCGGCCACTTTAAAGCTAATGTTCGGCCATCACTGCACCAATAGTCGGCCACTTCAGAATTTTGTCACTTTCTTGAAAGATCCTTACAAGAAGAAAGTATTGGATTCATGAAAATTTTCGACTTCTGGTTTTCGACGGATTTATACGTTTTAGAAGGTCCTGAACACGATTTGACTGTTTTTAGAAAATGTCTGTCTGTGACTCTGTCTGTCTCTCTGTCTGTATGTGACAACAATTTTGTGGGCGCTCTATCTCAAGAACTAATACTCGGAATTTAATAAAACTTTAGATTCAGTTAGTCCCTGATATAAATTGGTGCTGATTAGTTTTTGGTAAAAATCGCCCGGCAGGTGGCGCTGCTATGCGGCATTTTTCGCGATTTCCGCAATAGCTCTATCTCAAGATCTAATTCTCGGAATTTAATAAAACTTTATATTCAGTTAGTCCGTGATATAAGTTGGTGCTGATTAGTTTTTGGTAAAAATCGCCCAGCAGGTGGCGCTGCTATGCGGCATTTTTCGCGATTTCCGCAATAGCTCTACCTCAAGAACTAATGCTCGGAATTTAATAAAACTTCAGATTCAGTTAGTCCCTGATATAAATTGGTGCTGATTAGTTTTTGGTATAAATCGCGCGGCAGGTGGCGCTGCTATGCTGCATTTTTCGCGATTTCCGCAAAAGCTCTATCTCACGAACTAATACTCGGAATTTAGTAAAACCTTATATTCAGTGAGTCCCTGATATAAATTGATGCTGATTAGTTTTTGGTAAAAATCGCCCAGCAGGTGGCGCTGCTATGCGGCATTTTTCGCGATTTCCGCAATAGCTCTATCTTAAGAACTAATGCTCGGAATTTAATAAAACTTTAGATTCAGTTAGTCCCTGATATAAATTGATGCTGATTAGTGTTTGGTAAAAATCGCCCGGCAGGTGGCGCTGCTATGCAGCATTTTTCGCGATTTCCGCAATAGCTCTATCTCAAGATCTAATCCTCGGAATTTAATAAAACTTTATATTCAGTTAGTCCGTGATATAAGTTAGTGCTGATTAGTTTTTGGTAAAAATCGCCCAGCAGATGGCGCTGTTATGCAGCATTTTTCGCGATTTCCGCAATAGCTCTATCTCACGAACTAATACTCGGAATTTAGTAAAACCTTATATTCAGTTAGTCTCTGATGTAAATTGGTGCTGATTAGTTTTTGGTACAAATCGACCAGCAGGTGGCGCTGCTATGGACATTTTGCAGGATTTACACGATTTTAGCGATAGTCATATAGCAAGAAATAATGCACAGAATTTAATAAAACTTGAGCTTCAGTTAGACCTTGATATAAATTGGTGCTGATTCATTTTAGTGTATGTGTGAGATAGAAGAAAGTTTTGGGATTGACACATCCAACTAGTTTTACCTGGAAAATGACGCTAACAAATTTTACTGAATTTTGCATTCTACCATTTTCGGTTATAAGAAGGTGATTGAGCTATCTCACATGGTCGAGCAAATTAAATTAGTGTGTCATTTAGGGTCACTGCGGGCAAAGCTAATTTTATTTTAGCTGCTAAATGGCTTTAACGATTTTGACTAAGTTTTGTATCCTACATTTTTGGGATACAATAAGACCATTGGACTGGGTCGCATGTTCGAGAAAATTTCATTAGTAGGTCATATGATATGGGGGTCACTATGGATTAAATAAATTTTATCTAAAAAACGGCTCTAACGATTTTGACTAAATTTTGCATCCTACCGTTTTGGGGTACGAAAAGACCATTGGTTGGGTCACATGTTTGAGAAAATTCGATTAGTGGGTCATTTTAGGGTCACTACGGGTCAAACTAATTTTATCTAAAAACGACAAACGATTTTGACTAAATTTTGTATCCTACCGATTTGGTGTACGAAAAGACTAATGGGCTGGGTCACAAGTTAAGGGTCACATGTTAAGGTCCAAGGTAATTTTATCTTATCTAATAAATGTCTTTAATGATTTTGACTACGTTTTGTGTCCTAACTTTTTGGGATACAAGAAAACCATTTGGCTGGGTCACATGTTCGGGAAAATTCGATTAGTGGGTCATTAGGCGATCACTATTTGTCAAACAAATTGCATTTAAAAACGGTTTAAGCGATTTTGACTAAATTTTGTATGCTACAGTCGACTGCAAAAAAATAATAATAATAATAAATAAAAATAAATAAACGCTGGTACCCTTTCTGGTCGCGCTCAAATTGAAGTTAGATTAAACTGGGTTTTGAATCGAATTATGCATTTTGAATCCCGCAGTGGAAAAGCGAAGGGAGGGGCAGTCCCAACTGCCGCAATCCAATCTACTTGTTTTAACACTTTTCAACAGAATTGAAAAGCAAATAATGGGGGTACCAACTGCCGCATCTAATCGAGTTGCTTTTAACACTTTTCAACATAGTTGAAAAGCAAATATGCATACATTCGTGCATCAGCGAAGGGGCGATCCCAATTGCCGCATCACGGCATTCCGATCTAGTTGTTTTAACACTTTTAAACATTTTGAGCATGAAATATATTTAGTATGTAGTTTATTAGTATACGAGTTCATTTTGAACCCCGCAGTGGAAAAGCGTAGGGAGGGGCGGTCCCAACTGCCGCATTCCAATCTAGTTGTTTTAATACTTTTCAACAGACTTGAAAAGCAAATAATGAGGGTACCAACTGCCGCATCTAATCTAGTTTAAGAAAAAGCTACTGTGTACGAGCATTTGCGACTTTAAAGTAACCCCGATATCGAATATCAGTTTTCTATCCCTATTAATTCTAAATAAATCATAATTTAGAATGATAAACATCAATTACTGATAATTTCAATTTTTTAAATTTCGAATTTTATAGAAACCATTCTTTGCGAGAGCTTACATCTTAAAAGAAACCCCCATGCAAAATTTGAAGTTTCAAAGCACAGAACTTGCAATTTAAAAAAAATTTTAATTGCTTTTAAATTTCTAATTTTTTAGAAACTGTTCGGCTACGGTCAGACCACTTACGTATGGAAAAGGTTATCCATGTCTAATTTCAAGTTTCTACTCTAAACTTTATTAAAAAAACATAATTCAGAACATTTTCCTCTCATTTCAGCATTCTAAATTTCCAAATTTTTAGAAGCCTTTCTGAGCCGGTTGTTTATGTCTTAAAATTGACCACCATGCCAAATTTTAAGTTTCCAGCAACAAAACTATCACAGATTTTGAAACTTTAGAACGTTTATTTGGTTCTGTACCCTTTGAAATTCCGTTTTTTTAAGAAACTATTTCGTACCAGCGTTTACATATTAAAAATGACAGAATTAGGAAATTTTAAATTTCTCTCCCTAGTAATTCCATATAAATCGTAATTTAGAATGTTTTTAGAATATTCACTGTTTTTTTTTCATTTTCTAAAATTCCCCCTTTTTTTAATTGCCTTGATCCAGAATTTACCTCTTAAAAGTAACAGACATGTTAAATTTCAAGTTTATATTCCTAACAATTCTACATGAATTGTAATTTAGAACTTTTTCCACTCATTTCACACTTTTAAATTTCGAATTTTTTAGAAAACAAAAACCATGCCAACTTTCAAGAGGGCAGAAAGGGAAAGGGCACGTTTGGAATGTTTTTTGCTCATCCATCTACTTACGAAAAGTGGACCTGACGTAAAATATAGTCTATGTCGGAGCAGAGACAGCCACCTTTACTTTTGAAATTATTTCGGTAGTTCTAGTAGTTTCCCGTACAAACAAACAAACAAGCACGTAAAAAAAGATTTTTTTTTATATAAAATTATTTTAGATGTAGAGATAAAGTTATATCTACCAAACAATTAAAAAAAAGCGGCACTCCGGGAGTGCCGACAGAAGTGAAAACTTGAACAATTACGTGTGTATTTTTTTATTCGTCAGGAAATGTTTTATTGTGCAGGAAATACTTTTAAATCAAGTAATTTTTTATTTTTTATTTTAAACTACTACTACAAAAATTATATTACAATTTTCATTTAATGCGCTATTGTACATGAAAAATCATGCATATTATTTTACATACAAAAATTTCGGGAACCTGACTTCAGTCTCACTATACCAATCACATTTTTCTGCGTTATAATACCGCTTACTATACCGCTTATATTTTTCTGCGTTACTATACCGCGTACATTTTTCTGCGGTACTATACCGCTTTCTATACCAATTACATTTTTTCTGTGTTACTATACCGCTTACTATGCCGCTTACATTTTTCTGCGTTACTATACCGCTTACATTTTTCTGCTCTTACTATACCGCTTACATTTTTCTGCGTTTACTATACCGCTTACATTTTTCTGTGTTACTATACCGCTGACATTTTTCTGTGTTACTATACCGCTTACTATACCGCTTCTATACCACTTACTATACAGCTTACTATACCGCTTACTATAACGCTTACTATACCGCTTACATTTTTCTGCGCTTACTATACCGCTTACATTTTTCTGCGCTTACTATACCGCTTACTATACTGCTTACATTTTTCTGCGCTTCCTATACCTTACTATACCTCGTACATTTTTCTACGTTTACTATACCGCTAACTATACCACTTACATTTTTCTGCGTTTACTATACCGCTTACTATACCGCTTACATTTTTTCTGTGTTACTATACCGCTTACTATACAGCTTACTATGCCGCTTACATTTTTCTGCGTTACTATACTGCTTACTATACCGCTTACATTTTTCTGCTCTTAGTATACCGCTTACATTTTTCTGCGTTTACTATAGCGCTTACCTTTTTTTCTGTGTTACTATACCGCTGACATTTTTCTGTGTTACTATACCGCTTACTATAGCGCTTACTATATCGCTTCTATACCACTTACTAGACAGCTTACTATACCGCTTACTATAACGCTTACTATACCGCTTACATTTTTCTGCGTTTACGATACCGCTTACTATACTGCTTACATTTTTCTGCGCTTCCTATATCTTACTATACCTCTTACATTTTTCTACGTTTACTATACCGCTTACTATACCACTTACATTTTTTCTGTGTTACTATACCGCTTACTATACAGCTTACTATACCGCTTACTATGCTGCTTACATTTTTCTGCGTTACTATACCGCGTACTATACCGCTTACATTTTTCTGCGCTTACTATACCGCTTACTATACCACTTACATTTTACTTTGTTTACTATACAGCTTACATTTTTTCTGTTTTACTATACCGCTTACATTTTTCTGCGCTTACTATACCGCTTCTACAGCATTTACTATACAGCTTACTATACCGCTTACTATAACGCTTACTATACCGCTTACATTTTTCTGCGTTACTATACCGCGTACTATACCGCTTACAATTTTCTGCGCTTACTATACCGCTTACTATACTGCTTACATTTTTCTGCGCTTCCTATACCTTACTATACCGTTTACATTTTCTACGTTACTATACCACTTACATATTTCTGCTTTACTATACCGCGTACTATGTCGCGTACTATACCGCTTACATTTTTCTGCGTTACTATACCGCGTACTATACCGCTTACATTTTTCTGCGCTTACTACACCGCTTACTATGCCGCTTACATTTTTCTGCGCTTACTATACCGCTTACATTTTTCTGCGTTTACTATACCGCTTCCTATACCACTTGCATTTTTTTGCGTTTACTATACCGCTTATTATACCGCTTACATTTTTTCTGTGTTACTATACCGCTTACATTTTTCTGCGCTTAACATAACGCTTCTATACCGCTTACTGTACCGCTTACATTTTTCTGTGCTTACTATACCACTTACATTTTTCTGCGCTTACTATAACGCTTACTATACCGCGGTGCAATAGCGCACAGGCAAGCTTGCGCCGCGCCCTAGATCATACCTAAGTATACACAATACATGCACATACTTATATACAGAGGTGTCGGTTACAGTAACAGTGTCGCGAGTTCAATGGTTTTTTCCCATCTCAAAAAATGCCCAACGCGCCTAAAGAAGTTTTCACTTCAATAAACTCAAAAAAGTACAATAAGTTATGTATTCATTATTCAGCTCCTGGTGGCCGACTTTTGGATATGTAAGTAAAATTAATACCTAATGGTCGGCCACATTAAAATTAATTAAAAGCAACAAATTTATTTACTTTTTATAATCAAAAACATTAGTTTATTTACCCTGCTAATATTCTAGCCTTATAATTTTAGAAAAAAATAAAAAATTAATTAATACTTGCCTTTTAAAATAATTGCCATCTGTTAACAAAAAAATAGGGAAAATGGCGATTTGACCTCAATCTTGAAAAAATGGCTGATTACAAATTCAATAAAAGTACCCATAATTCTTTGGTGATGGTTTATGACTTATGAAAGATGGCTGCATGTAACCAAATTGTAATATTTCATTTAGAACCAAAAATAAGCTATGCGTAAGGCATTTTATCTCAATGTGGCCGACTATTGGGGGGTGGCCGACTATTGGTACATTTACCCTATATGTATAAAAAACACAATTGTAAAATAAAAACTCATGCAAAGAAGGGTTAAGCGCTACGGTGAATGAGACTGTATTCTTAGTCCCATATGGCAAATATATGTATGCTTTGCATTTTTGAAGATATTCAACATAAAGAAAATGTACGTTTCTGCGATTAAAACAAGATAAAAAGAGTACTTCCTATTTATAAAGTACCTGTATGTACAAAGTGTTTCATTATCGGATAATTCATTAACTTTAGTAAATTTAAAGAAGAAAAAGGTGCAATCCTTATAAGGACACTCATAAATTTTATACAGGGTGTCCAAAAACATTGACCTCGGCAATGTTTAATGAATAATTCGTTAAATATCGATCATAGACATATATTATGAATTAATAAGTTACGTTAAAAAGAGGTACAGAATTTTATGAAATCGATTAAAATTTTCAGGGAATTCAATTTGAAGATGAAATTGCGTGTTCTAGTTCTTGAGCTGTAGGTACAGTGGAAATTGCGAAAAATGTAGCATAAGAACGCCTCCTGTTGGTATACAGTATACACCAAAACCTTATCAGCATCGATTTATGTCGTAATATGAAGTTTGATAAAATTGCGTGCTCTAGTTTTTGAGATGTAAGTATTTTGGAAACCCTGAAAAATGCAGCATGGCAACGCAACCTGTTGACCTATATACACGCAAACCTAATAAACATCAACGTATGTCAAGATATAAATGAACTTAAACTTGTATCTAATTCCATGCAGTAGTTCGTGAATTAGAGCGCCCACAAAATTTGTATCACATACAGACAGACAGACATGCAGACTGACTCACGGGCAGACATTTTCTAAAAGCAGTCGAATCATATTCTATGCCTTGTAAAACGCAGTCGATTTTTTTTGCGATTCCAATACTTTTTTTTGTATATAGAAGAAAGTAATAAAAATAGATTTAAAAAAACACCAAATTTTGAGGTAAAAGTAAAATTTTAAGTAACTTTATTAAAATGACTTGTATAGCTTATTATTTTAAATTGTAGCCCGGAAAACTCATGACAAAATATATTCATCATTTTATCAGATGGCGTTAAAGATTACAATTTAAGAGAAATCAATTTCTTGTTTAAACTTCTTGCACAACTCATAAATATTTCAAACATTTTTTTTCTATTATCGATACTAGAAGTGCATACATATTAAAACAAATTGTATAATTTTAAAAGTCTGTTTTAAAAACGACGAAAAGAAAGGATAAAATATTAGATCATCTCTACTCACTGAAAACAGAAGATGGCGTACTTTGTTTCGGTAATATGAAAAACAAAGCTAGTTTCTTTCCTTTTATTTCAAAAGAGAAATTTCCCTTTTTTCTTTTGGAAGGTTTATAACCATTTCTGTCAACACAGATGTTGAAAAGGAATGTTTTTCTTTCTTTGCATAATTCAGCGTTTAAAATAGGAGAAAATTACATAATCACATAATAAAATCACTAATTATAATTAAAATAAAGATGAAATGCTTAAGTGATACAAAGAGGAAACACAAAAGGCTTATAAACACATTTTAATGATCGACATATGTTTCAGCGCTCATATACGGCGCCACTTTCAAGATATATAACGATAAACAAAAATATTCTCGCAAGTTTTTGAAACGAAACTTGAAAACATAAATCACGAGATCATATATGTAAAAAAAAAGCAGGTGGTTGAAAGAGTCAACTGTAAACGTGAAAATTGATATTTCCTTATTGCATTTTTAAAACTGAAAAGTACTTCGTGCCAAATTTTAGGTAATTCAAATGAGGCGCATTGATTCCGCCTCATGATCGGTTTCTGAATGATGATCTCATTTCTTTTTGAAAATGGCTCGGAGTGAGCTGAAACATGTCAACAACCTAATAAAAGTTATTTTTCTGTATATTATATTGTTAATTTACAACTTTTAGCATTTAAATAAATGTATCACTTTAAACCTTTTTGCCCGTAATTCTACACTCTATAAAGATTTAATTTCCATCACAAAAATAGATTTTTTTTTATTTTATTCAGAACGTATTAACGTCTGTCTGTCCAGGTAAAAATCTACTTATTGACAATTTCCAAAATAATCTAAAATTTTACAAACTACAGTATGCAGTGGCGTAGCGTCAGGGGGGGGTTGGGGCACGACCATTTTACTACCAGTATAATTATATACTACATTTGGCCTTATTTAATCTTTGAAGGGTATGAATTAAATAAGGCCAAATATAAAACATAAAAATACTGGTAGTAAACTGATCCTCCCCCCCCCCTCCTTGTCGCTACGCCTCTGACAGTATGTCTAAAAAATGACTGATGGATTTTAAAAGTCAATTAAAATAAAGCAGAACGCGAAGGAAATGTCTCGTTTGCGGCCTTTTGTTTGGGAAACCAGGTAATTTTATCACCCCAATTTGCAAATTTAGTTCACATTTTCGAAAAAATGTGGCGCTGTGTTCCAGGTGGTGATACTCTAAAACAAGAAATATCCGTTGTACCAACGAATAAATCATTTTCAATAGTGTATACTCCTTCAAAAGCACGCACTATCAGATTGCGTAGCAATATACCGACTGAAGATGTAGTAACAGATTCAATCTCTCTGCAGCTCTCGCTAGAGATCCTATATTAGAGAGAGATTGGACATTGACGAAATGTCCGCAATATAAGTTACAAAGCAGGTGGAATGCAGTTGAACGCAATGCATTTTCAGGACTCTCTGAAGGCATATAAAATGAATTTTCCATTTTTTTAAGACAATAAAAAGTGTTAGACTGTGATGAAAATAAATTGTGTTCTACTGTGTTAACCCTGCTTTGGAACTTACATGGTGGACATTTCTTCAATGTCCAATCTCTCTCTAATGTAGGATCTCTGGCTTTCATATACCTGCAACGACATCTTTTGGGAAAAATTTTAACTAAATTTGCAAATTGGTGGGATAAAACTCCTTGGTTTCCCAAACATGAGGCAGCAAACGACACATTTCTATCGCGTTCCGTTTTTTTTATTGACTTTCAAAATCCATCAGTCATTTTTCGGACACACTGTATATATACAGAATTTAAAAAAAAAAAAAAAAAAAAAAAAACTTTTTAACCATTGGGAAAATGGTTGTTCTTTTCGGTCGACAATGGACCAAATGATGTCAGCATTTTACTATTTTAGCCATTTTTAACGAGCTTCTGTAACTTTAAAAGATTTTTTTACGCGTTTTTAACGAAATTCTGTAACTTTAGAAGAATTTTTCTTTGAATAGGCAATAGAAATGCATGAAATCGTTACAAAAATGTTAAAGTTACAAGAAAGATAGATGTAAACTATCAGATATGAAAAAAAGCCAAATTAAAAAATTGACGTCGGATGAGAAATCGGCTTATAAAGCAAAAACACGTGGTCTTCAATTTTAATTTCTTCAAAATACCTTTAGCTCAGACATCCATCTAAACAACAGTTAAAGTTATTGTAGAAAGGACCCGACAAAAAATAAAAGTATATATAAAAGTTAAGTATACTAATGGAAAATGCGTTTCAATCACTGCGGTGAGGGTTCAAATGAATATTTTTGCGAGGACAGAGAATGCTAGGATCTCTTCAACTGTAGTAATAAAAAATGCGTTTATTTGTAGATGGTTCCGATAAATATTTTTGAAAAATTAAAATTTTTAATTAATTTGATTTTTTTTTAAGCTTTCGGAACATTTTCCTAATGGTTGTTGTAATTTGTTAAATTACAATTTATTTTTGGATTAATAAAGTAAAGTTTATTATTACTCGTTTTTTCCAGATACATTTTCTCATGACAAATATTACAGTGATTGTCGACAAAAAAGATGAAACTTTTCACAATTTATTTTATTTTGTGATATTTTGCCAAAGCGCTATAGGTTTAAAAGTCAAGTTTCTTTATAAGCTTCATTTTTCGAGCAATCCCTTTTAAGAAAGTTATCAAGTTTGTCAACCGAAACATCGATGTTTCTTTTGACCATTTGAGACTGTCTTGTTACAAAGTTTAGATGCAGAACAATTGATGTTTTCAAAAACTCAGCCCGAAAACTTGAAATAAATCGTAAGTTTTTTCATTTATTTTTTAAAACTGGATTCTTTTTCAAGCGTTCCCTTTTTTTCAATGTTTTATTTTGAGAGAAACTAATAATTTTGACATAGAAACATAATTAAAGATATTGCTATCATCGTTTTATTTACAGGGATTGACAAAAAGGATTTATACCATTTTAGATCTCTTTTAGATAGCTTTTATGAAAATGGAATTTTGGAGTTTTGCTAGAAGTTTGATGAAGGAATATTTATGATAAAAATTATTCAAACTTGAATGCGCTGTACACCAATATTTCTCAGAATAAAGCATCTCACAATGAAAGTCTTCGAATATATAAAACTCCAATTGACACGAAAAGGTAGAATTACGCTCAATAATAAGCCGATAAAAATGTTTGACAAGAATATGCCAAACATTTGGCAATTTTCTTATAGTGTATATCTTAGGTAATTCACATAGTTTATATATTACTTTAGTTACACCTTAGCGTTTTGTAGAAAATTTTACGTTGTACCTCTTCATCAAATAACCATACAAACCCTATCGAATTTTCCGGTACGAATTGGTTTTGCCAAGCGGAAGGAATTTCCCGAACAATCCAATATAAAATATATGAATTAACACGTTGACGGACACTTGCGGCTATATAGCCGTCAAAGCGAAGTTCACAATGTGGCATGACGGCTATAGCCGCCCAAGACGAAACGGTCGTTTTTAGACACTACGGCTGTAGCAGCACAAATGTGAATTTACCGGCGTACAAATAGAAGCCCAGTGTCATGTTTTGGAGACAATTTTTTAGGTTGAAGTTCGTTTTCCACCTGTTATACGAGTTGCAGCTTCAGTATGCACGTGCAGGGTGGCTAGTGGCAAGGGAAAAATACAGTAAAAAAAATGATTGTTACCAGTATATTCTTATAGAAAAATTCAAATTGATTATTTGATCGAATAATGAACAAAAATTTTTCTATAAGAATATACTGGTGTATATCAATTTTTTTGACTGTATTTTTCCCTGACTTGTGAAGGGAGTAGTGCAACTAATTTAAGCAGAAAGAGTAAAACTATACTTCTAATATTCTAAAAATTACAAAAACATATAGTGTCAATTTTCGAACGGCACTATTTCCTACTGTCCGTCAACGTGTTAAAAATATTACTAAATTGTTGGCATACATAATATATGTGATATTCCTGTCCATTATTTTTTTATATTTTACATAATGTATAGTAATTATTGAACAGATGTATGATCGATTAATAGATATACCATTAATAGATATACCATCTATTAATTAATATACCATCTATTAATTAATATACCATCTATTAATAGATACCATCTTATCCGACTATTGTTGTCTTCTGTTATCTATTCGGATTTTTTCATCATTTTTATCATTTACTATCTTCATATCGTTAACGTCTATGACATCTTGACATCGACATCTATAATATATATATAATATAGAATCATATATATTTTGTGTTTTACTCTAAAATTTAATTTTCCTATCTTCAAGTTTCTCTATGTGAATTAATTTCTGTATTCAAAATCTTTTTATTCTTTAATCCGAAAAACAATCATTTGTATAATGGTGCAATGCGTGTGCTGCAATAATCGTAAGTTCGTTTCCTGTTAAAATAATTAATCCATACAAGAGGCATTAGATGAAATCAAGTCTTGTTATCCATGGAATTATTTTTATTAAACCAACACATCGACACAAGAAAACAGAGAGGGTGGCCTTCGCTTATTCTACCAAAAATTTTACATCTTTATCCGACAAAAGCGAGAGCAGATCTGATCTAATTTTACAGATACATTATCGCCAACATATTAGATGTAACATGCCAATCCGTACATTTCTAGCCAGGCATGAACCGTCAAATTTTGACAGTTAGCAATAAACCAATATTGAGCATTTTTGAATAAGAAATGAAAGGATGCCATAATTTGGCGGAACATCAATTTTTGTGATTTTTAACTTACAGCAATTACAATCTAACGAAAAGAGTTTATAGTGCATATTTTTGCAGCAGTCAAATTATGAAAACGGTGCCTGCATTTAACACAAGATACGAAGAAAGACAAAACAACATATGTTACGGTCATCTGCAGTACATTAATATTCGAATTGAAACCGCATGAGAGAAACGTACATTTAATGTTACGAAGAAATATCTGGGAACATTTTAAGCTAGGAAGAAATGATTGTTTTTCGGATTAAAGAATAAAAAGATTTTGAATACAGAAATTAATTCACATAGAGAAACTTGAAGATAGGAAAATTAAATTTTAGAGTAAAACACAAAATATATATGATTCTATATCATATATATCTCCCCTTTGGCAAAATGAAAAAAAAATGGCGCTGGCAAGAAATGCATTGGCATAAACACAAAATATTCAAATAAAATGAAGACGAAGACCACCATACACAATACAACATATAAATGTAAAGTAATATACCAAGTACTTGTAATATGTAATGGGCACAACAATGGTGCCAGGTAAACCATTATCATGTATAGACATAAAATGTCTCCAAAATGTCAAGTCTGATAATTTTTTATAAAAAGGCTGCAGCATATAAATCAGACATAGTAATCAGACATTAATAAGATATATCTTTTTCTTTTAAAAATTCACGTCATTAAAGACGGAAGGCCTATAAATTCTTTTCATGGTGTACACATTCAAATATAATATACGCTAGCAATAATAATAGAAAACATAAAATAATTTATGCTTTACCTGCAGGTTAACCGATGTCAAGTGGTATTTCTTCGAAGCATATATTTCAAATACATAAAAATCATACTGATAAAAAATAGCAAAATTATATTGTTCTCTTGAAAATCAGTACGTAAACAAACAATGATAAGTAAGATAACATATATATGAATATGTAAAAGTAAAATTTTATGCATATTTATGGCATGCATTTAATCATCTTGTAATGTTCTTACAAGAAAAACAAACTCTTTATACTCTTTATACTTGTAAAATTGATATGCATACAAAAATAATATATACAATATGGATGCAGATATGGATATTGAATTGGGATCTATAATTTTATTCACTTTATTTTTTTTTAATTTATAAATTGGAAGTACAATTCGGATATTGACATGAAAATCTTAATTAATTTAGGCATGAAAAAATATATGGATACTGCCAATTTGCAATAATTTTTTTTTAAAACAATGCAACAATTAGAGGTGTTGCCTAAACTGCCAAACGCTTATGTATCTAAACTATAAAAATATCTGAAAAAAAATCATGACTTAAAATAGACTGAAGCCAAAAAGTATTGCCTAAAATTATTGTGTCTACCAGGCAATATAATTAACTTTTAGGAAATTCCTATCAAGAACTAGATATATGACTGGTGTATGAGAATAGAATTTTGACATAACAATTCCAAAATCACAAGAATAATGCATTAAAAATGTAAATACAGTGGAAGTATTTTATTAAAAGGAAGAGGTATGTAAACCTTGATGATAATTTTTTTTTTTAAGTTTAAAGTGACCTAAAAATATAAAGTGAAATGAAAGGTAAGCATATTAAGCCTCAAAGTGAATTCAACTAGTACGTGTGTTAGAAATTTGAAGGTACAGACCTATCGTCCACCATATGAAGATGCCCTGAAATTTTCATATGACAGATCTGTAAAAGGAAAATGTGTGTGGTGTGGAGCACTGATCAACATCACCTATAAGCAAATGATACTTACCAAACAGATACCTAAAATTAAATTAGAAATGTAAAAAGGGGAAAGAAAGAAAAGAAAAAAAATCATGTTCGACATGTTTAAAACTGTACATGTTTTCTTGTACATGCCGTAACCATGGTGTGTACTTGTTTGTGTCAACGATGAAAGAAATACAAATATAAAGTGAAAATGAGTATGTATAAAATGTATATAAAAATTAATAATAGCAAAATGTAAATAACTTGTAAATATAAAATAATCAGAAAGTATGAGAATAAATTGCAAAAAAATATAGCTGAAATACGACATACTGTAACCATGTTATATTCAAAGAGAAAGTACACCAGTACATATACTTTATTTAAACATAATGAGATTGATAGGTGAAATGATAAATCTGAAACATTAAAATTGAATTGTATTGCATTTTGAAAGATTTATCAGTAGTAACATGTAATATAGAAGTGTAAATAGAAATGTAACCTGAAAAGTGACAAAAATAATAGAAATATAAGTATTTTATGTTTGAAAAGATATTTGAATAACATGTGTGTCTTGAATGCGATACATAGAAAATAAGTTAAAATAAAATTTGTCCAACCATTAAAAAATCAAATAAACATAAATGTTTACTGTTAACCTGTGAAAAAGAAGAGACATTAAAAGAAAATCCAACGGTATGAAGAGTGTACCCAAAACAGCTATTTGTGCCTAGCAATATTAAGTACAACAAAAGTGTATATGTATAAAAAAAAAAAAAAGGATGAGAGAAAAAAAAATCTGGTAACAAGGTACCAGCGCTCAAAAAGTTATATATCTGAAAACAAGGATTCAGACACGCCAAAATAATAATCTGATAACAAAGGTATCAGCCCTCCATAAGTTATGTTTCTGAAAACAAGGGAATCTGAACTCCATGACGTGAAATAAAAAGAACAAAAGAAGAGAATAAAGAGTTACCGCTGGACTGTAGACTATAAATATATAGCATAATTCACAAGAAGTATCGTCAAACTGAGAAAAAATACAAAAGCTACAAGAAGACAGTGAATTGAAATACCGATGAGCCGAAAAATACGGTGAAAACTTTATCCAGACAATTGTATGCAAAAAAAAATTAAATGATTTTTTTTTTTTTTTAAGAGAAAAAAAATATGTGTGAAATGTGAATTGGAAAAATTTAGTCATAGAAACATGTATGTTGAAATGACAATCTCACATGTAGAACATATAAGTGAAAAACTTTTGTAAACTCTTTGTATGAGAAAAATTTTGTAAAACTGTGAAACATACGTCTGCGTGCAAGAATGTACGACAAAAAGAATTGCGCAAATATCCACCAGTACACGAAGGGGAAAAAAAAGAAAAGATCCATTGTACAACTATGTAATTCGAATAACGGCGAATACTCCCAAAATACTTCTTGTTGAATGAAATCGTTGACAAATTTAGAAAGACGCAAGAATCCGAAGCATGGAAACCATAATTCCACACAAGACCCGCTATGTAAAAAAAATTATTTTACCGTACATGGTCATCAACTGGGAAAAACTGGGGATCCACACAAAACATACCTTGCAAGAAGTATGACGATGAAAAGTTCAACAAAGTAAAAACATTTAAAAAGAAAACAATATTGTAATAAATGAAAAATACTGTTCAAGATCTATTAACTAGAAAAAGAACATTTGCATAAGCTGCAATGAAGATCGTAAAAATGGCTCACACTTAAATGATAAAGAATATCTAAGTTAAAAAATTTAAAAGTGAAAGAGAAAGGCAAAAACAAAACATTTCAGATTCCCATCTGAAGTCCTATTAATGTTTGGGATTAAATCACTATAAGAAAGCAAATGAGAAACAAAAATGGTAATTTTGAATCATTCCTTGCTTGTGGTACCTCAATGCAATGAATGAAAAGAGATTCCGAAACACAATTATAAAAAGTACAATATCCACAAATATTATTAAGAGGAAAGTGTGAGTATATCAAAACGTTTAAAGTGAAAAATTAAATCTAGAAATCATAAAAATAATGGAATCTTGTATTCCACTCACCTACAGTATGATATTTCAGATCCCATTGACTCAAGAATATACGAATTAATGAAAAGTAAATGGAATAAGAAAGTAAGTATTTTAAAATTCTTTAAAAATATCAAACTATTTGAAAGTTTAGAGAACGGCAAGACACGACATGCAAATGTAAAATGTAACTGAAGTTAAAATAAATATATAAAAGCTTTTATATGGGTACAGGAAAATTTGTTTTGTTAAAAATATCAAAGTAGAAAAATTTGGCATTTAATTATAAAATTTGACGCATGGCAGTAGAACATAAACTAAATATTATTATAATATGATAATATAGGTATATTAATTTTTATCTGTGAAAATTGCATCCATATCCTACACTTCATCATAATATTAAAATGCAAAACTATCTACAATAATACAGAAAATATCTTTACCTGAATTTCTGTGGAAAATCAAAAATTTTATAAATAACATATCTCATTGACAAAGAATAATTTACTGTGGAAGCACTGGTGCGTCTTTTTTAATAATATTAATAAAAATAAGTTTCACCACAGTTATTTGTACAATATATATATTTATATCTATTTTTTGTTTGTTTGTTCGTTTATTCAAATGAAACCAACTTTTATTTTGTAATAAAGTATTAAAATGCAAAACAAAATTTATAAATCATAAATATTTTTGTTCACATTTAAATATTACCCATGAATTTCCATAAGAGTCTTAAAATATGTACATAAAATCAAGTGGGAGCAACGGTACATATTGCATAAGTTAAGTGCTATGCAAAAAAAGTTTTATATATCTATATTATTACCTTTTTTTAAAAAAAAATCAACAGAAAGTCCAGAAAGATATTGAAGTTGATCTCATCTTACCTTTGCTTCACCTAAATTACACAGGCAATTTCAAACAAAACTTTATCAAATATGTATTTTTTTATTATTATTATTAAAGAAAAATGTCACTGTACGAATAAATACAAGGCTTAAAAATTTTAAATAGCTGATCCTGATACATAAAAATTTTAACAGTCATAACCTGAAAAAAAATCAACACTTTACCATTACGATAATCAAAATAAAGTTTAATCACCATCAAAGTAATAAAAATGTTTTATGATAAAGTGTTAGTAGTTTTAACCAGTTACAATAAATATATAAAAAAAAATGCAGCAAGTTGGCATATTTGGACATAATCTTCCTCGCGACTGCAAATATCCCCTTATGGCATAAACATTAAATTAGAAACAAACAAACATAATTCTATTAATATCATATAAGGAAATACTCTGATAGCAATAATAAATTCTCAGCTAGCAAAAATGACCAAGGAAAATTAAGTGTTGGTGTTAAAAAAAGTCAGATATCATTTTATAACGTGAGATTGTTTATCATAAGTATAAAAATCTTACCTGTACTTCAACTTACAATGTTCTTACTAAACGAGAACATATTTTGCAAAATTCCAAAAGCAATAATATCTGTAATTTTTTTTTTGTATAAAGGCAGAGACATAATACATGCATGACATACTTATAATTACCTGAAAAAAATTCTTTTAGCCCTAACCAGATTAAAAACAAGATATGCAAAGTACAATAAGAAAATTAAATTTAGCGAAAAAGTACCTAACTGTTTATTATTATTATTATTATTTTTTATATACCAAAAATATTCTATCACCCTTTTTTTTATCCAATGCCATTTGAAATAGTATCATGCATACACAATAAATAAACAATAATGAAAAAATATAAATATATAATACTACTAGATTTTATTTCGAGTCTTAAATTATACTGAAAAATGTTTAAAAACCTCTTTGATAAACGTTAAACTTGAATTTTTCAATCTATTTGAAATTAATATCTCTATACTATTTAAAACAAATAGTTTAAAAACACTTAAACGAGTTATCTATAAGGATCAATTATTTTTAAAAATGAAAAATTTTAAAAATACTAAACAGTAAAACATTATTGCAAAACTATAAAAATAGTTCCTTGTTTTTTGTCCTTTGCGAAAAGGAAAGAAAAAAAAAGTACATACTTTAGAATCTGTGAGAAGATGAAAAAATTACGTATATATTTTTCTTTTTTTTATAATCCAAATAAAAAGAGTCGCACTATTAATGAATGCGGACACGGATTTCTGGCTATTGGCACAATCCTTACGTTGCATAAGCTTGGTAAATAAAGAGTAATTTATGCATCAACAGCCCACGCAATGTTCAAATCAAGGAGCGAAATAAAAGTAATCATTTCTTTTTTTTTTTCTTTTTGCATCTAGGGAGCGGAGTTGACACCGATTGTTGCGAGAAAGTGTCGAGTGTTGCACTTTCACTTATGAACAACAGCGCGATAGTTCGTATAAAGGACGATCGAGCGAATCTTCCGCTCTTAGCAGTGTGTTGGCAGATTTCCGTTATCGGCAACATGGCACATAAAACGAAAGAGATCATCTCCAGCCTAAGTAGCGGTAGATAGGAAAGACAGTCTCAGCTAGGCTTAGATAGAAAATTTGTCCGGCGATATCCTTCATCATCTATCGAAGCTGATGTACGAAGTCACACAGTTTAGTTTCGGAAAAAAATAGCAACGGTTGAAAATTCCAGGCTAGTGTCGAATACATTTTCGCGTACTAGGTACGAGATCGGTGTCGAGAGAAATATTTTTTTTCGTCGAAAGCATATTTTGTAATTCCAAGATAGAACCAAGCAGATCATCCGCTGAAATTTTTACGGTATGTAGGCTTCTGTCATCAGGTAAAATAGTTGATCCGAATCAGTCATCGATAATAGTCACTTGAATTTGCATATAGTTCTGCAGTCATGCTATAACATCGTCCGGTTCCCATATATGAGAGTACTAATCACAAACAGAATCCAATGTAAGTTAAGTTCAGAAAAGTTGGCAGGATGCAGATAAAAAAATGCAAAAATGTTTTTTTTTTTTTTTTTTTTTTTAAATAGGCCACCCTCATGTGTCGATTGAACTATAAAAATTCCTGCGTCCAAAGGCACCAGATTATATATCACGGCACCAGATTATATATCACGGCACCAGATTATATAGTATAAAGTCTCGATATATCGTAAGGAACATTTCTTCTTAAAAATTGCCGAGGTATAATGGTGCAATGCGCGTGCTGCAATAATCGTAAGTTCGTTTCCTGTTAAAATAATTAATCCATACAAGAGGCATTAGATGAAATCAAGTCTTGTTATCCATGGAATTATTTTTATTAAACCAACACATCGACACAAGAAAACAGAGAGGGTGACCTTCGCTTATTCTACCAAAAATTTTACATCTTTATCCGACAAAAGCGAGAGCAGATCTGATCTAATTTTACAGATACATTATCGCCAACATATTAGATGTAACATGCCAATCCGTACATTTCTAGCCAGGCATGAACCGTCAAATTTTGACAGTTAGCAATAAACCAATATTGAGCATTTTTGAATAAGAAATGAAAGGATGCCATAATTTGGCGGAACATCAATTTTTGAGGTCCGTGAAGTTAGCCCCTTGACTTTACAGAATTAAAAAACTGAAAACAGCATAGGTTTGAGCGTCGTTTGAGCGCGTTTGAGCGACAAAAATTTTCGTTTGAGCGACAATCTTACAAAGTTTAGAAACAAAATAAAACTCGGGGGCTAAATTCGCGTGAAGTTGGCCCCTCGACATTATCGAATTTAAAAACTAATAGCAGCATCGGTTTGAGCGTCGTTTGAGCGTGTTTGAGCGACAAAAATTTTCATTTCAGCGAAAAACAGAAAAAGGCTATAAGCGAAAATAGACTCAGAGGGCCAATTAAACGTGAAGTTGGCCCCCCGACTTTATGGAAGTTAACAATTGAAAACAGCATAGGTTTGAGCGTCGTTTGAGCGCGTTTGAGCGACAAAAAAAATTGTTTGAGCGACATTATTTTCACAGTTATAAAAGTATTAATTTTTCCCGACAGCAAAATTCACAGTTTCTATACAGCCCTTTAATTTAAGTATTTTGAAATTCTTAATATATTATACGATACAGCGATAAAAGTAATTGATTGAGCGTTAAAAAGTTTTGTATCAGCATTATTATTTTAACACTTATAGAACACTCATTTTTGCATTGAACTAAAATCACAGTTTGTATTTAGCCCCCTAAATTAATTTTTTTAAAATTCTGAATATACCATACTTTTGAGTGTCCCCGTCCAGTATAATAGTTTGAGCCTTGAAAAGTTTTGTTTCAACAGTGATATTTTCACAGTTATAATGCATCGTTTTTTCCAAAGGTCTAAAATCACAGATTGCATACAGCCCCTTAAATTAAGCATTTTGAAATTCTGAATATACCATACTTTACAGCGTGCAAAGTAATCGTTTGAGCTTTAAAAAGTTTTGTTTCCGCGCTAATATTTTCACATTTATTAGGCATTATTTTTTCCAAAGGTCTAAAATCACAGATTGTATACGGCCCCCAAAATTAATTATTTTGAAACCATGCATTTAAGCGTCAAATGTAATAGTTTAAGCGTTAAAAAGTTTTTTTCCCACAGTAATATTTTCACAGTTATTACAGATTCTTTTTTCCAAAGATAAATAATAACTTTATAAGATACTCATGTATTTACACATCTTAAGTTGACAGTTTATATACAATTTGTTATTTATTATTTATATTTTTTAAAACGACTGAGGTTTGAGCGTCATTCGAGGAAATTTCAGATTCCAAAATTTTTATTCTACCATCATTCTTAGCTAGTTATGTGGCATTATCTTATAAGAGATTTCAATTTGACAGTTTGTATACAACTCCTCATACAAACATTCTCGATTTTCTGCAAGTACTGTTCGTTTGAGCGTCTACAAATGACCATATATACCAAAAAGAATAAGTTCTAAAGATATTTATAGTTTCTTTATAAGATAATCATGTATCTACACATCTAAATTTGACAGTTTGTAAAGAGCACCTCGCACAAACATTCTCGACATTCTGCAAGTGACGATCGTTTGAGCGTCTACAAATAACTTATTTACCAAAAACAATAAGTTCTAATGATATTTATAGTATTTTTATATGATGATAAAATATTTTTAGAACTTAATTTGACAATATCAATATAATAAGTTATTTATTATTATTTTATTATTTTTTTTAATTTCTGAGGTTTGAGCGTCATTCAAGGACATTTCAGTTGCTAATTTTTTTTTTTATAGAATCATTTTGAGCTTTGTTATATGGCATTTTGATAAAAGAGTTAATAATTTGACAGTTTGTATACAGCCCCTCATACAAACATTCCTGACTTTCTGCAGGTGCTGTTAAAAATGACTTATTTACCAAAAAGAATAAGCTCTAATGATATTTATAGTTTCTTTATAAAATAATCAAGTATTTACGTATCTTAATTTGACAGTTTAAATAAAATAAGTTATTTATTATTTTTTAATTTTTTTTTAAACGTCTGAGGTTTGAGCGTCTTTCAAGGATATTTCAGGTTTCAAAATTTTTGTTATAGCTTCATTCTTAGCCGTGTTATATGGCATTTAGCTATAAGAGATAATAATTAGCACAGTTTGTATACAGCCCCTCATACAAACATTCCCGACATTCTAACAGTGCCGTTCGTTTGAGCGTCTACAAATGACTTCTGTACCAAAAAGAATAAGCTCTAATGATATTTATAGCTTCTTTATAAGATAATCATATATTTACAGATGTTAATTTGACAGTTTAAATTACATAAAATATTTATTATTTTTAATTTTTTTTTAAATCTGAGGTTTCAGCGTCATTCGAGGACATTTCAGATTCCAAAGTTTTTGTTATAGCATCATTCTTAGCCTAGTTAGGTGCCATTTTTTGATAATAGGTTTCAATTTGACAGTTTGTATACTGTCCATTCATACAAACTTTCTCGACTTTTTGCAGGTGCTGTTCGTTTGATCGTCTACAAATGACTTATTTACCAAAAAGAATAAGCTCTAATGATATTTATAGTTTCTGTAAAAGATAATCAAGTATTTACACATTTTAATTTGACAGTTTGTTATTATGGGTATCATTATGATTTATGTACCAAAAAGAATAAGCTCTAATGATATTTATAGCTACTTTATAAGATAATCAAGTATTTACACCTTAATTTGACAGTTTGTATACAGCCCCTCGTACAAGCATTCTCGACATTCTGCAAGTGCCGTTCGTTTGAGCGTCTACAAATGATTTATGTACCAAAAAGAATAAGCTCTAATGATATTTATAGCTTCTTTAAAAGATAATCAATTATTTACACATCTTAATTTGACAGTTTGTATACAGCCCCTCGTACAAGCATTCTCGACATTCTGCAAGTGCCGTTCGTTTGAGCGTCTACAAATGATTTATGTACCAAAAAGAATAAGCTCTAATGATATTTATAGCTTCTTTATAAGATAATCAATTATTTACACATCCTAATTTGACAGTTTGTATACAGCCCCTCGTACAAGCATTCTCGACATTCTGCAAGTGCCGTTCGTTTGAGCGTCTACAAATGACTTATGTACCAAAAACAATAAGTTCTAATGATATTTATAGTATCTTTATATGAAAATAAAATATTTGTAGAACTTAATTTGACAATATCAATAAAATAAGTTATTTATTATTTTTTTTATTTTTTTTATTTTTAAATCTCTGAGGTTTGAGCGTCATACAAGGACATTTCAGATGCAAAAATATTTGTTATAGCATTATTCTGAGCTTTGGTATATGGCATTTTGCTAAAAGAGATAATAATTTCACAGTTTGTATACAGCCCCTCGTACAAGCATTCTCGACATTCTGCAAGTGCCGTTCGTTTGAGCGTCTACAAATGATTTATGTACCAAAAAGAATAAGCTCTAATGATATTTATAGCTTCTTTATAAGATAATCAAGTATTTACACATCTTAATTTGACAGTTTGTATACAGCCCCTCGTACAAGCATTCTCGACATTCTGCAAGTGCCGTTCGTTTGAGCGTCTACAAATGACTTATGTACCAAAAACAATAAGTTCTAATGATATTTATAGTATCTTTATACGATAATAAAATATTTGTAGAACTTAATTTGACAATATCAATAAAATAAGTTTTTTATTATTATTTTTATTATTATTTTTAAATTTCTGAGGTTTCAGCGTCATACAAGGACATTTCAGATGCTAAAACATTTGTTATAGCATTATTCTGAGCTTTGTTATATGGCATTTTGCTAAAAGAGTTAATAATTTGACAGTTTGTATACAGCCCCTCGTACAAGCATTCTCGACATTCTGCAAGTGCCGTTCGTTTGAGCGTCTACAAATGACTTATTTACCAAAAACAATAAGTTCTAATGATATTTACAGTATCTTTATATGATAATAAACTATTTACACATCTGAATTCGACAGTTTTAAAAAATTAATTAATTTATAATTTTTTTTTTTTTTATGTCAGAGGTTTGAGCGTCATTAGAGGACATTTCAGACTTCAAATGTTTTGTTCTAACATCTTTCTTACCTCAGTTATGTGGCATTTTATGATGAGAGGTTTCAATTTGACAGTTTGTATACAGCCCCTCATACAAACATTCTCGACTTTCTGCAGGTGCTGTTCGTTTGAGCGTCTACAATTGACTTATGTACCAAAAAGAATAAGCTGTAATGATATTTATAGCTTCTTTTTAAGATAATCAAGTATTTACACATCTTAATTTGACAGTTTGTATACAGCCCCTCGTACAAGCATTCTCGACATTCTGCAAGTGCCGTTCGTTTGACCGTCTACAAATGATTTATGTACCAAAAAGAATAAGCTCTAATGATATTTATAGCTTCTTTATAAGATAATCAAGTATTTACACATCTTAATTTGACAGTTTGTATACAGCCCCTCGTACAAGCATTCTCGACATTCTGCAAGTGCCGTTCGTTTGAGCGTCTACAAATGACTTATGTACCAAAAAGAATAAGCTCTAATGATATTTATAGCTTCTTTATAAGATAATCAAGTATTTACGCATCTTAATTTGACAGTTTGTATATTGCCCCTCGTACAAGCATTCTCGACATTCTGCAAGTGCCGTTCGTTTGAGCGTCTACAAATGACTTATTTACCAAAAACAATAAGTTCTAATGATATTTACAGTATCTTTATATGATAATAAAGTATTTACACATCTGAATTCGACAGTTTTAAAAAATTAATTAATTTATTATTTTTCTTTTTTTTTTTATGTCAGAGGTTTGAGCGTCATTAGAGGACATTTCAGACTTCAAATGTTTTGTTCTAACATCTTTCTTACCTCAGTTATGTGGCATTTTATGATGAGAGGTTTCAATTTGACAGTTTGTATACAGCCCCTCATACAAACATTCTCGACTTTCTGCAGGTGCTGTTCGTTTGAGCGTCTACAATTGACTTATGTACCAAAAAGAATAAGCTCTAATGATATTTATAGCTTCTTTATAAGATAATCAAATATTTACACATCTTAATTTGACAGTTTGTATACAGCCCCTCGTACAAGCATTCTCGACATTCTGCAAGTGTCGTTCGTTTGAGCGTCTACAAATGACTTATGCAGTAAAAAGAATAAGCTCTAATGATTTTTATAGCTTCTGTATAAGATAATCAAGTATTTACACATCTTAATTTGACAGTTTGTATACAGCCCCTCGTACAAGTATTCTCGACATTCTGCAAGTGCCGTTCGTTTGAGCGTCTACAAATGACTTATGTACCAAAAAGAATAAGTTCTAATGATATTTATTGTATCTTTATATGATAATAAAATATTTTTAGAACTTAATTTGACAATATCAATAAAATAAGTTATTTATTATTTATTTATTTATTATTATTTTTTTTAAATCTCTGAGGTTTGAGCGTCATACAAGGACATTTCAGATGCTAAAATATTTGTTATAGCATTATTCTGAGCTTTGGTATATGGCATTTTGCTAAAAGAGATAATAATTTGACAGTTTGTATACAGCCCCTCATACAAACATTCCCGACATTCTGCAAGTGCCGTTCGTTTGAGCGTCTACAAATGACTTATGTACCAAAAAGAATAAGCTCTAATGATATTTATAGCTTCTTTATAAGATAATCAAGTATTTACGCATCTTAATTTGACAGTTTGTATATTGCCCCTCGTACAAGCATTCTCGACATTCTGCAAGTGCCGTTCGTTTGAGCGTCTACAAATGACTTATGTACCAAAAACAATAAGTTCTAATGATATTTATAGTATCTTTATACGATAATAAAATATTTGTAGAACTTAATTTGACAATATCAATAAAATAAGTTTTTTATTATTATTCTTATTATTTTTTTTAAATTTCTGAGGTTTCAGCGTCATACAAGGACATTTCAGATGCTAAAACCTTTTTATAGCATTATTCTGAGCTTTGTTATATGGCATTTTGCTAAAAGAGTTAATAATTTGACAGTTTGTATACAGCCCCTCGTACAAGCATTCTCGACATTCTGCAAGTGCCGTTCGTTTGAGCGTCTACAAATGATTTATGTACCAAAAAGAATAAGCTCTAATGATATTAATAGCTTCTTTATAAGATAATCAAGTATTTACACATCTTAATTTGACAGTTTGTATACAGCCCCTCGTACAAGCATTTTCGACATTCTGCAAGTGCCATTCGTTTGAGCGTCTACAAATGACTTATGTACCAAAAAGAATAAGCTCTAATGATATTTATAGCTTCTTTATAAGATAATCAAGTATTTACGCATCTTAATTTGACAGTTTGTATATTGCCCCTCGTACAAGCATTCTCGACATTCTGCAAGCGCCGTTCGTTTGAGCGTCTACAAATGACTTATTTACCAAAAACAATAAGTTCTAATGATATTTACAGTATCTTTATATGATAATAAAGTATTTACACATCTGAATTCGACAGTTTTAAAAAATTAATTTATTTATTATTTTTCTTTTTTTTTTTATGTCAGAGGTTTGAGGGTCATTAGAGGACATTTCAGACTTCAAATGTTTTGTTCTAACATCTTTCTTACCTCAGTTATGTGGCATTTTATGATGAGAGGTTTCAATTTGACAGTTTGTATATAGCCCCTCATACAAACATTCTGGACTTTCTGCAGGTGCTGTTCGTTTGGGCGTCTACAATTGACTTATGTACCAAAAAGAATAAGCTCTAATGATATTTATAGCTTCTTTATAAGATAATCAAATATTTACACATCTTAATTTGACAGTTTGTATACAGCCCCTCGTACAAGCATTCTCGACATTCTGCAAGTGCTGTTCGTTTGAGCGTCTACAATTGACTTATGTACCAAAAAGAATAAGCTCTAATGATATTTATAGCTTCTTTATAAGTTAATCAAGTATTTATACATCTTAATTTGACAGTTTGTATACAGCCCCTCGTACATGCATTCTCGACATTCTGCAAGTGCCGTTCGTTTGAGCGTCTACAAGTGACTTATGCACTAAAAAGAATAAGCTCTAATGATTTTTATAGCTTCTTTATAAGATAATCAAGTATTTACACATCTTAATTTGAGAGTTTGTATACAGCCCCTCGTACAAGTATTCTCGACATTCTGCAAGTGCCGTTCGTTTGAGCGTCTACAAATGACTTATTTACCAAAAACAATAAGTTCTAATGATATTTATTAAATCTTTATATGATAATAAAATATTTTTAGAACTTAATTTGACAATATCAATAAAATAAGTTATTTATTATTTTTTTTATTTTTTTATTTTTTTAAATCTCTGAGGTTTGAGCGTCATACAAGGACATTTCAGATGCTAAAATATTTGTTATAGCATTATTCTGAGCTTTGGTATATGGCATTTTGCTAAAAGAGTTAATAATTTGACAGTTTGTATACAGCCCCTCATACAAACATTCCCGACATTCTGCAAGTGCCGTTCGTTTGAGCGTCTACAAATGACTTATGTACCAAAAAGAATAAGCTCTAATGATATTTATAGCTTCTTTATAAGATAATCAAGTATTTACACCTTAATTTGACAGTTTGTATACAGCCCCTCATACAAACATTCCCGACATTCTGCAAGTGCCGTTCGTTTGAGCGTCTATAAATGACTTATTTACCAAAAAGAATAAGTTTTAATGATATTTATAGTATCTGACGGAGAAACCTTTTTTATGCAGTTAATTAATCTCCACGTGCAGCGAACGATTGAAAAACATGTTAAAAACCAGACCCCAATTAACTATAAGTACTTTAAGTGACAACCGCAGATGCAAAACAGTGAATAAAACCAGAGACTGTCGAAACTAACTAATTGGAGAAATACTGCAGATCTCCCTCCTTCAAACTACAGCTGTTATCCCCCGCGCGTGTGCACAGAACTCAAATAACAATCTCCCTTCAGTTTCCAAAATGTATCCGAGCAGTTAAGACGCTCTTGTATATATATGATGTAAATATATTTAATATAATGTAAAATTGGAGCACTTATACGCAGCCTCCAAAACGCGATTTTAAACATGTACATCTAGCCAAGAATTATAATATTATATTCAATGGAAAATGAATCTTCTGCTCATTTCACACAATTGTTATTTTCTACTAATACTATTTCTTATTATTCCAATATAAGTGAATCAATGGATAAGATAAATATCGCTACAACACTTTGGATTACTGTGGATATTACTTGGTGCAAAAAGGAAAATTTCAGGTAAGCTGAACAAACTTCTTTAACATATCAAAAGATGAAAATGTATATTAAATTTGAAGACTGATTTAACTATTTATAAAAATAAGAAAATTTATTACGCTACCGACGGTTCCCCCAACAAAGATTATGAAAGACTGAAAAAAAGAATATCCCAGTATTATATATATATAAAAAAAAAAAAAAAAACGATAATTTAACAAATTTCTAAAAATATAATAATAAATAAAAGAACACTAAAAAAGTAATAATGAATGCGATAAAAGAAAATACTCAATTTATTGAGAAACTCAATTCTACGAATTATAATACATGGAAGTTCAAGATGCAGATGTTCCTGATTAAAGAGGAACTCGACGATATTATAGTACAAGATCCACCGGATCCAGCCGATCCCGCATGGCACAAAAAAGATCGCAAGACCAGAGCTCTAATAAACCTAAGCATCGATGATTCTCAAATCGTAAATGTAAAAAACTTAGATACTGCCAAATTAACATGGGAAGCTCTGAAAAATATACATGAGAGAAGCAATTTATCTAGTAAGCTTTACCTGTTACGGAAACTATACAGTACTAAATTAGCTGAGGGTGCAAACATGATCACGCATATCACTAATATCTTGCAAATTATAGATAAACTTAATGCCATTGGAGAAAATATTAGCGATTCACATATTTCCGCGCTATTTCTGTGTTCTCTTCCCCCCAGTTACAATACTTTGATAACTGCGTTGGAGGCGAGACCAGAAAATGAGCTCACCCCTGATTTTATCAAAAACAAATTAACGGATGAATATAATCGTAGACATGAAATGTCAGAACAATCACATAGCGGATATAACAGCAACGAGAGAGCATTTAAAACAAATAGGAGATATACACACACTGAAAATAGAAGAGAACAAAAATATTGTAACAACTGTAAAATGAAAAATCATTCCACTTACGAATGCTGGCACTACAAGAGCAGAAACACGGTACAATCCGGAAATCCTCGTAACAATCAATTAAAAAATAAAAAGAATTTCTCATCTTCATTATGTTATGAAAAGACCGAAACTCGTAGAGAAAATAAAATTCCAAACGAAAGAAAATACGCAAATGATCAAACGCAAAATAAAGCATTAATCACCGAAAAAGTAGGCAAAAATAACTGGATTCTCGATTCAGGATCTACCTCGCACATTTGTAATGATAAAAGCCTATTTAGTAAATTTATTGATTATAATAAAACTTCAGTAACGATCGCGAATGGTAATAAACTGACAGCGTTAGGTTCAGGAGAAGTTTTTATAAAAACATTAACCCCCGAAGGAAAAGAAAAACTAACGAAATTACGCGAAGTGCTTTATGTTCCAGACTTAGAGTCAAACCTAATTTCGGTTAGTAAAGCCGCTAAAAACGGGTGTAAACTAATCTTCGACGATAATAAATGCGATTTGATCTTTGATGAAGAAATATATATTAGGGCGAAAAATGAGAAAAATTTATACATTATTGAGGAAATGGACGATGTGGAAGAACCACAAAATTAGGTAAACATAACGTATAACTGTGACAGCAAACAATGCATAGATCTCTGGCATCGCAGACTCGGTCACAGAGATTATGACGCGATTAAATCTATAATAACAAATCAACTTGCGGACGGAATAAAGATAGGAAAATGTAAACATCAAAATAAAACATGCGTAACTTGCATCGAAACTAAATTAACTAACATGCCGTATCCTAAATCAGCAACAAACCGAGCTACTAATATCGTGGATTTGATCCATAGTGACGTATGTGGTCCTTTAGATACACCGACTTTAGGCGGAAAAATTTATTTTATGACTCTTATTGATGACTATTCCCGATATACTACGATATATTTATTATCTAAAAAGAGCGAAGTTGCTGAAAAGATAAAAGAGTATATAACGATGATATACAATCAGTTCGGTAAAAAACCTAAGGAAATTAGATCGGATAACGGTCGTGAATATGTAAATCAAGAGATAGATGAATACTTAAAACAGAACGGAATTTTACACCAATTGACTGTCCCGCATAATCCGAGCCAGAATGGAGTTGCGGAGAGAAAAAATAAAAGTTTATTAGATATGACTAGAAGCATGCTATCACAAGCAAAATTAAGCAAACATTTTTGGGGTGAAGCCATAAACACTGCAACATATTTACAAAACCGACTCCCAACTAAAGCAAACAACAACAGAACACCTTACGAATTATGGAAAGGAGTTAAACCGAATTTAAAACACTTAAGAACATTCGGTTGTAAAGCGCTATTTTACGTCGATAAAGTAAATAGAGGACAACTCGATAACAGGGTTCAAACCGGAACGTTCGTAGATTATGACACACGATCGACTAGTTATAGAATTCACACACAAGGAAAACAAATTATAATAGCGAGAACGGTAAAATTTCTTGAAAATGAAAATGTACACTCAGATAACATTGAGGAGATACAAAACACCACAAAAACATCAGATGACAATACACAATTACCGGATAGACATGAAAATCACTTAGAAATAAAACTTGACAGTGAGGAGACACCATCCGTGCCCAAACAGCAACCAATTGAACCAAGAAGGTCTAATAGGACAAATAGAGGCGTTCCTCCTGACAGATATGTTTGTCTCACAAATAGTTCATCTGAAAACATTCCCGAAAATTGGGAAGATATCGAAAAAATGAAAAATACTAATGATAAACAAAATTGGATAAAAGCAACACAAAATGAAATACAATGCCTAAGAAAAAATAACACTTGGGCTTTAACAGATCCACCACCCGGAACAAAAATTATCGGCTCAAAATGGACTTTTAAACTAAAAAAGGACAATTTAGGAAATGTTCAAAGCTATAAAGCGCGTTTAGTAGCACAAGGATATAGTCAAAGATTCGGGATTGACTATGATCAAACTTTCGCACCTGTAGTTTCGCACGCTACAATACGTGCATTTCTCATCTCTGCATTGCACAAAAATTTGAACGTGAAACATGTTGACATAACCACAGCATTCTTGCATGGTGAATTAACTGAAACTGTTTATATGAGTCAACCAGACGGGTATATTAAACCCGGCGATGAAAGAAAAGTTAGTAAACTTCAAAAAGCCATCTACGGTCTTAAGCAAGCCGCAAAGGCCTGGTACACCAAAATATCGGAAACACTCACAAACAATAATTTCTTACAGAGCAAAAATGATCCATGTCTGTACTTTAAATCAAATCAAGAAAATCCGATATACATCATCATTTATGTAGATGATATCCTGATAGCAGGAAAGGACAATGATATCGAAGAAACAATAAACCAACTTAAGAAAGAATATGAACTAAAAAACTTAGGAGAAGTGAATAATTACCTAGGCATAAACATTAATAAAATCAACGATACATATTACCTAAATCAAAACAATAAAATACAGGAACTAGTGAAAAAACTGAATTTAAACGACATGAAACCTCATTACACACCAATGATTGCTGGATTCAACAGACTTGAAGACGACGATAATCTTTTACCTAATAACACGAAATATCGACAAGCGACAGACACATTACTTTACATATCAACAATCACGCGTTCTGACATATCTGCAGCAGTAAACATATTATGTCGTAGAAACGAAACACCACGCCAAAAGGACTGGTCAGCAGTAAAAAGAATCATTTCATACCTCAAAACCAAAACTACAGAAAATTTGAATTTAACTCTTAGCGCAAACAGCAAGCCCATCCTAACAGCATACGCCGATGCAGACTGGGCAGGTGACTTGAAAACACGTAAATCAACGTCAGGAAATCTATTCATGCTAGGAAAATCGCCGATTTACTGGATTACAAAAGGCAAAATTGCATTGCACTTTCGTCAGCCGAAGCTGAATACGTTTCAGCTAGCAACGCAGCACAAGAATTAAGTTGGATAACAAACTTGCTAAGCGACCTCAACATTCCACAAAAACTACCCATCACGATATTTGAGGATAATATGTCCTGTATAAAAATGACTGAAAACGATAAACATACTAAGCGATCCCAGCATATCGACATACGTTTCCATAACATCAAACTTATGAAAGAAGAAGGAAAAATCGATCTACAATACTGCCCCAGTGAAGAAATGATAGCCGACACTCTCACGAAGCCCACTCCCAAGCCCGTGTATGAAAAACACCGTAAGAAACTGAATCTTCAACCATTCCCCACACAAGAGATTACGGGGGAGTGACGGAGAAACCTTTTTTATGCAGTTAATTAATCTCCACGTGCAGCGAACGATTGAAAAACATGTTAAAAACCAGACCCCAATTAACTATAAGTACTTTAAGTGACAACCGCAGATGCAAAACAGTGAATAAAACCAGAGACTGTCGAAACTAACTAATTGGAGAAATACTGCAGATCTCCCTCCTTCAAACTACAGCTGTTATCCCCCGCGCGTGTGCACAGAACTCAAATAACAATCTCCCTTCAGTTTCCAAAATGTATCCGAGCAGTTAAGACGCTCTTGTATATATATGATGTAAATATATTTAATATAATGTAAAATTGGAGCACTTATACGCAGCCTCCAAAACGCGATTTTAAACATGTACATCTAGCCAAGAATTATAATATTATATTCAATGGAAAATGAATCTTCTGCTCATTTCACACAATTGTTATTTTCTACTAATACTATTTCTTATTATTCCAATATAAGTGAATCAATGGATAAGATAAATATCGCTACAACACTTTGGATTACTGTGGATATTACTTGGTGCAAAAAGGAAAATTTCAGGTAAGCTGAACAAACTTCTTTAACATATCAAAAGATGAAAATGTATATTAAATTTGAAGACTGATTTAACTATTTATAAAAATAAGAAAATTTATTACGCTACCGACGGTTCCCCCAACAGTATCTTTATATGATAATCAAGTATTTACACATCTGAATTCGAAAGTTTAAAAAAATTAATTTTTTTTAAATTTATTTTTTATTTTTTTATGTGAGAGGTGAGCGAGAACTAGGTTGTTGTTCCATAGTTCGAGTAATTAATAAAAATTGTATAAAATTGAAAACTGGAGAAATGTATTCATTAGTAGTTGTAAGCTAAGTAAATGCTTAAGGAACTGTAGGATTAATAATAAGAATTACTACATTATTATTATTATTATTATTATTATTATTATTATTATTATTTTATGGTTTGTTTTCCCAACTCCCGTCAAATATACCAATTTTTAATTAATGTCAACAATTTGACAACAATTTTAAATGAAAATAATGAATGGTTTATGCCTATGTAATTAAAAATTTTCTAGAATAAGAATTTTCTACAGGTGTAATTGACTTTTTTCTGTTAAAGTTAAAAATGAAAGAAAAAATAGCTCAGTGGAAAAGAACTGAAATAATTTCACCTCATCTTATATGTCCATTGCATTTCTGAATTTAATTTTTTTTTAAATGTCTTAAACATATCAATACAGACTTAGAAAACCCATTTTATAACTGAATTTTAACATTCACACGATGATGCACCCGATAATGAATGGAGAAATGGGCAAAAAACTATTAATCTGTCACTGAATCCATAAAACCTTTTCTGTCCCCACCCCTTTGAAGAAGAGAGTATGCTGGGAGTTAGTTACATTGCTTTGCTATGCACTCTTGACCCATAGGACGATATACGATGTCTCCTTGAGCCATAAATTTAGTCACGGTGGCACTCCTATTTCAGGCAATACATGACACTTTAAATAACCATACCGAAAAAGATAGCTGATACTTGATTTTGCAGCTGTACGAAACTTTATACATAAAGTCGGTCCGTACAGATTCGGTGTTTCAAAGAAAGTAAAACCTAGTGAAAAATAATCTGTTGCAGATATTTCACTATGCTCTACCACAGAACTTATAATACATACGTTAGAAGTTCTTTGACTGTAGTACAAACATAAAACAACTTCAAAAATTATTTAGATTAAATATTCGCAGTAATTATGAAGAGTTGATTATGGGATTTTTAAATACTTAATTCAGTTTGAAGAGAGTATTTAAAAATCTCATTTCTTGTGTGTGTGTATGTGTGTTTGTGTGTATAAGACATAGCATAAACGAAAAGGGAAATATCTCCCTACATTTAATCCCAGTATCATTAGATTGTACGCATATTGTGTTAAAATAGGATCTTATTTTCATGATCTAAAGCAATTCGTTCTTTTGAGAATAATACTCTGAATTTAGTAGTGTCAGTGGGCTAAAAAAAATATTTGAAACAACATACACAATTGAATTAGAATGTGAAGTCAAAGTTTGTAATTTCTCATTAATTTGTGTATTTAGTCTGTTCATAAGTAAATTCCAATATTCAGTTCAGCATAATAAACACACTAGAGGGTACAAAGAACATACACAATTGGTGATCAAATATTTTATTAACATATTACTAAATAGAATTTGTAAACTTGATCATTTAGTGTAAGGATGCAAAAGGCTAACTTTTTCTTTCTTTTTTCTTTTACTGAACATAATACGAATATATACTGGTGCATTTAAAATTGTATGTGAAATAATTATTGTAAAATGTTATTATTTTTAAGGTCCTCTTTAGCTTGGAATTCTCAAGCCTCTAACTCGAATAACATATTTCAAATAAGATTATGATATTAATACAATTTCGTTAAATCTTAAATTGCAATTGAAGAGGTTTAAAATAAAAATAAATAGTACTTACAATAGTTTTACATGAAATTTGAAATAACAGTACAAAAACTTTTTAACAGCATCAAAAATGATTTTAAATATATAAATTTTATACATTATTTTATATATATTATTCCAAAAAATGTATTTAGAAAAGAAAAAGAGTTATAAGTTAAATAAACTTTCAACACGATTCAAAATCATCATCATGCGTATTTACCAAGTAAGAACTGTATGCACATAATTATATAAGAATGTTAAATACTTTATGTGTCATTTAAAGGCCGCTTAAATTCATTAAGAAAGAACGAAGAACGCATAAAAGTAAGTGATAAAATATTATTAATATATTGACACGCGTACACGACACAAATAATTAATTTAAAAATACAAATTAAACATCATAGATACTGAAATATACATTTTAAAATATCATTATTACCGAAAGGGCAAAAACATACATTATATATGCAACACACTAATAAATGAAAAATATTTCAAGAAAAAACAATTCAAAACATATAATATATTCAAAGTATTCAAATTGTTTTTAAAAAGTAGTTCAAAAGTATTGATTTTGTTTTCTTTTTTATATGTATAAGGTAAAGCTAGGATAGTCTGCGCACAATTCAAAAGAATAACAATAAAAAATCTAAATATTAATTTTTTACTAAACTATCCGTGAATAATTTTCACTTCATTTGTTTTTTATGCATTTCCATTGCTATTTTGTTGTTATGTTGTAATTTAATAGAACAGTTGTAATAAAACCAAGAAAGTTATTTTGCGCAATCTGTCTTTACAGGGTTGGTGTGATTGCGCACATGGGTAGGAGAGATTGTTACTAATAATAACTACGGTAAAATTGTTAACAATAATAATTACACTTAAATGATATTGTTGTAAGGTTTTTGTGAACAAATATTATTGTATTAGGAGTGAATATTTCAAGCTAATGATTAAAGAATAAAAAAAATGAAATAATTTTAAAAGCGATAAAAAAATTTGAATTAAAGTGGAAAAAAATTAAAGAATCAGGAAAAGCAAGTCCAGATAAGCTTACAAAATAACATTAAGTTACTTGAAAACTCGTTTAACTTAAAATTAGTCCATTTTCATTTTTCATTTTGTATGCAAATTTACCAATAACCTGCGTGATCTCACCTAGCATAGAAACTAATGGGAACGACGCGCCATCTCTCCTAAGTAGCAGATGCGCAAACTCTCCAATTTCCATAGGAGAGATTGTGCGCCCTTTTATTTAAACATGGCCGCTACTAAAACGAACCGTTGATGTTCACATTGTTAGTCTAGACTAGTAGCTTATGAGAAATTGTTTAAGTTAAAAATATTTTGTACTGCTGACATTGTATAAAAATTTTGATAAATAGCTATGAAAATTCAAGCACTTACTTTGGGAAAACAAAACAAAATAGCAATGCTTTATCTTAGACACTCAAAACAATCAACGTGCACTTTCAAGTAGACACTCCACTATTTCTGTTGTACAACTACCTGGAGTCGCTGCGCGCTCACTCTATTCCTTTCTCCCGAACCTCTATGTGCGCAATCTCTCCGACCGCGCCATCTCTCCTGGCTGTACCTTATACATATATATTTATGTAAAATAAAAATATTTTAAACTTAATAAGTAAAAACAAGTATAAAATTTATTAAGCTGCCTACCGCACAAACACATAGTGCACAATCTATTCTTAATATTAAAATTATTAAGAAGAAACGTTTGTTTATTTGCATGAGGTAACCACTCGAATTTCCGAGACAATTTCAAAAATTCTTTCGTAAAAAAAAAAAAAAAAAAAAAAAAAAAAAAGGAAAAGAAAGAAAGAAAGAAAAGAGAAAAGAAAGAAAAGAGAAAAGAAAGAAAAGAGAAAAGAAAAGAAAAGAAAACAATATTGACAATCTTTGTCCAACAAAGACTATCTTTTTATATCGGTGCCACTGCCTCCAAGGGAAAGCAAGAACAAAAACTTTCTAAAATTACAATTCCTGGCTAGAAATCTGGAAGTTGACATGGTTACTTTTTAGACTCAAATATAAATGTTTAGACTAAAAAAAAACTTTTAAAAAATAGGAAAAATAAAAGTAAAAATAGTTAAATTTAAAAAAAAAATTGGAGGAGGGGAGGGGGCAGACTGTACAATGCAATTAAAATTTGTTTCAAAGTACAAACTTCCAAGGTTTTACAGTTATTTCAAAATTAGTGTTAATGGTATCGTTTAAAGTGGAAAATACAATTAAAATAGTTATTTTAACAATTGAATAGCATGTTATAAACTATAATGTTTAATTTATCAGAGAGAAATGTTTAATAATAAAAATTGTTATATTTTTTTCCGTATTTAATCGTGAAAATCTTACAAAAATCTAGTTTGTATAAACTTTAAGATCAATTACTTTCTAATTTATAAATAAATATACCTAAAAGTAAAACATATTTTTATTTATTTATGACAATGTTTTAATTATTTAATTTTATAAAAATCTGTCATTATTACAGATCTTTCTCAATAAAGATCAAAGTAAAGTATTTTATTTCAGCATTTTTAAGTTAAAGGTGTTCTAAAAAGAAAATATTTCCCCCTTCTATTATAACGTGGAACTTTCTGACATATCTGACTCATTTTTAAACATAACAGCATGAGACTTGCAGGCAAGTCTCACTGAAGTGGTTTGGAATCATTTTTTTTTTTTTTTTTAATTTTTGATAACTGAATTATATCTTGCGTTATATGCGTTTGTTGTCCAGTGACGGTAGTTTTCTTCCTTTCCCACGTTGTCATGTCCAGAAAATCTCTTCAAAAACGTCAACTTTGAGAGTATTTTCTGGCAGATCCTTTGCCTTTATCAAAAATAAAAAAATATGTTCGATTATATTTTATGAATAAGAGCATTACGTTTAGAGAGTTTGCAAATGCAATAGCATGCGTTTCCAGACAAAAATGAATTGATAAATGTGCCTGAAAGTAGTCTGTTTTGATTTTGAAACAGTCTTAAGTTTAGGCTACAATATTCTTGTAAATTTATAGTGCAGAAAACAAAATCGGTATGAAGGAAGGATGTCATGAATATTTCTCAACCAATATCAGAAGACTGAATTAGCAATTTGATTAATTAGGAGAAATACTGAAAATTATTTTGTTTAATTCATATAGGACATTCAAATATAGTTTCTACTTAAAAAAGCAATAATTCTAATTGTTAGTATACCAAAAACCCTCGAAAGGTTTTATTTTTGCGAATTTCTCAGGCATTTTAAGTTAAAAAAAATATATAAATTATTCTATGTTTATTGACTTCTTTTCATTAAAAAAAAAATGTTTTACAAATTATGATTTAGAAAAATATTTCCCCTTTTGTAAGTAAAGCAAACAAATAAGCTTTATTAATGCTATCAGTGTACTTAGAAAAGGCTCTTTGAAAATGCATTTACTAACGCAATTCAGAACTGCTTTTGGTTTACCATGCTGGCTGTTATAAATGTTTTTTGTTCTTTATCCTCCCTTTCTTCAAAGTTGTAAAAAAGAAAGTTTCTAAAAGAATTAATATATATATATACACGCATCACGCATACAAAAAAAAAAAAAAAAAAAAAAAAAAAAAAACCTGTGTAGCGCTTTTTAAAAGACATGAATTATGAAATTATGAAAGATATGTATTATGAAACACTTTCCAATCTTTCAAGCATATCTTGATTATCTTGTTTTCGAGCAACGTTTCATTACTTTTGAGTTTCTATGTTATTTTTCAATTATATATTTTCTATATTATTTCAACAATACATCAATGTCTTATTAAAATAATCATATATTTACATCATAAAAAAATTAATTACAGAAGTTATCTCTTATTATTGATAGGATGTTTCATATACTCAGTTAAAGCCCTAATAACCGGCTCCCTTTTTATAAATAACTTTAATTTACTTTAACTTTGTTCAGAAGCTGGCAGATTTGAGTGGGTATTAGTACTACCATTATTAAGTATTTTTTGCCTTATTTAATTTGCTGAATTTCGAGGATTAAAATATATTTCTTTTTATTTTTATTTTTAAGTATAAATAATCAATCAAAAATTAATTTTACAGTATCGTGCATACTGTATACTTATATCCCCTTTTGCCCCAGTGTGGTTCAAAAATGAATACTTTCATCATATTTTGCCGGATTTCAATTGTTGAACATGATAGTGTGAACTCCTACAGTTATGTGTATATGTTAATACTAAAATATAACGTACGCCCATCATAAAAGTCACTCTTATATATTAATTAAAATAGCGCAATTCACAAAATTTATCTTTTATTTAAAACAATTTTCTGTTATTTTCATGAATAAACTCTTATTTTCTACACCGAAATAAATAAAATTACATTGCGTTAAATTAAAATACCTTATTTTATTTTATTTTATTTCTATTATTATAAAACTTTAAAAACTTTGACTTGTTACAAAATTAACTCTTTAGTTTTGAATATAAGATTTTCTTGCATATCAAATTTTCGTTTTTGGAATTAGAATAAAAAGCTGCATAATTAGTAAAAAACATTTATATGAAAATATTATGATCTGTCATAAACAGTTATTATACAAAAAACTATTCAAAATGCAAGCACAAAAATCCGAGATTTTAAAAAAATTCATGAACAAAATTTATAATTTTTTTAACCTTATAAAATTTCTAAACTAACTGAGTAATTGAAAAAAAAAAACAACCAAACAGTGCATCTTAATTTTAAATAATTCATTTTAATTTATTTTACTGGGGAAAAGTTTCACTTACAAATATTCAACTGTTTAAAATATATTACGGTTCTGCTAAAAGTATAAAATTTAGATGACATTTTAAGAATAATACATACATCCCAATACTCTTACAACTTTTTTGTATTGCATTTGATGACATCGAAAACATTTCATACGAACCAATGTTAGACATAAGTGTTAGACATAGGGGGACGAAATATCCGTATCAGAGCATCTTCAAATTAAATTTATAGATGAACTAGCAAGCTACGCCCGCTCCGCTGGTCAATTTCTCTTAACGAACTTTTAATCAAACAAAATATTGACATTTCATAATTCACTCTTATATTTTAACAGAATAATAAGGCTACTATAGTTTGAGACTCGTGCCAAAATACACGTCAGGACACGTCGCCGTTATCATTATCTTTTTACGCATGAAGGTTTCGCTATGGTACTCCATTGTGAAAGTTGGTAATTTTTAAATTCAATATTTAAAAAATGGCATAATCATATGATTTAAAATTTATATCAAGAAATATACAATTTTTTACCTTTCAATCGAGCTATTATTTTTTTCAGTAACTTCAAATGTTTCATTTTCCGAGATTAATCCGTGGCAACAATTAACGAAAAAACCCAGTCGTCAGCAACGCATTGCTTTTTATTAAAAAAGCTGTTGGAGCATGGATTGTCACCATCAATTTGCCACCATCACTTTTGAAATCGGTTCTGCAGTTCCAGAGATTCCATAGAAATTGTAATTTAGAATGATTTTAGAACGCTTTTCGCTCATTTCACCCTTTTAAATTTCGATTTTTTTTAATTATTATTCTTAGAGAGCGTTTACATCTTATAAGTAACTACAATGCCAAATTTCAAATTTGCAGCTCCTTCAGTATAAAAAATTGCAATTTTACAACGTTTTCGCTTCTGCACCCCCCCCCCCCCCCCACGGGATTAGTGGTACCGACATAAAGTATAGCATATGTTGGAGCAGGGATTGTCACCATCAATTTGCCACCATCACTTTTGAAATCGGTTCTGTAGTTCCAGAGATTCCATAGAAATTGTAATTTAGAATGTTTTTAGAACGCTTTTCGCTTATTTCACCCTTTTAAATTTCGATTTTTTTTTTAAATTTGTTCTTAGAGAGCATTTACATCTTATAAGTAACTACAATGCCAAATTTCAAATTTCTAGGTCCTTCAGTATAAAAAAAATCGCAATTTTAGAACGTTTTTCGCTCTTGCACCCCTCTGGGGTTAGTGACACCGACATAAAATATAGCCTATGTTGGAGCAGGGGTTGTCACCATCTATTTGCCACCATCACTTTTGAAATCGGTTCTGTAGTTCCAGAGATTCCATAGAAATTGTAATTTAGAATGTTTTTAGAACGCTTTTCGCTTATTTCACCCTTTTAAATTTCGATTTTTTTTTTAATTTGTTCTTAGAGAGCATTTACATCTTATAAGTAACTACAATGCCAAATTTCAAATTTCTAGGTCCTTTAGTATAAAAAAAATCGCAATTTTAGAACGTTTTTAGCTCTTGCACCCCCCCCTGGGTTTAGTCGCACCGACATAAAATATAGCCTATGTGGGAGCAAGGGTTGTCACCATCTATTTGCCACCATCACTTTTGAAAACGGTTCGGTAGTTCCAGAGATTACCCCCTACAAACAAACAATCTTTACTCTTTTATAATATTAGTATAGATAGATGATTATGATATGATTTTTGTAATCGGATTCGTTGTCAAGCTTTCGCTTCAGAAAACACAACGCAGACGAAAACTTTGCTCCAGAGAAGTACCAACCATCTCCATAAAATTGCCTAACTGTTTACTGGCATTGCAGTGTAAATCCCACCAAAGTCCGTACAGCATAACTCAAATTATAAACGGTCGGAATGAAATACGAATTTGCATTTTAATTACTTAGTAGATATATCTTTCATAGTTGCATTCACCTTTCCCAATCACTTTCTCATTAGCTCTATCACTAAGCAACATAGAATGATATGTTATAGGGTCATTAATCAAATCATACCTGAAAAATCACTTCCATTAAAATTTGTTCAGTACAATTTTTTTTAAGTAATCTTTAATAATCGGGTTTACATAATTTTAGAGCTTTCCTCTTTAGCTCTATAACAAAGCAACGTAGAATAGCTATGCGCTAAAACCTTTCAAAAAACATTACCTGATTAAAATGTGAATATGCGGTTTATACTCATAGTAGATGATGATATGATTTTCTGTAACAGGATTCATCATGAAGATTTCGCTTCAAACATAAACGATGCTTTCAACATTGTGGCTAATACGCCAATTGGCGAGGTATCCGATTGCGGAAAATTAGCCCGAAATCGTATGAATCGTACCCAAAGAAAAAGAGAAACATGGCTGAAGACTGAAAACAAATAAAGAAGTAATACATAATACTAATCAGACCTTCGACACTTTATTTGGTACCTCTCTATTATCCCGTCGACCACTTTTCATAAAAAAAAAACTATCGCCAAACTATAAGATTTAACGCCAAAAATGCAGTCCCATTCACTTGACGTCAGAAGTATTAAACGTGTTTGTTATGTCATGAAGTGGTTTTTAATTCGACATTTACCTATATTTTTCATTTTGTTTTTCTGATATTTTAGTTATTTCGTTAATTAAAATAAAAATTGCGTCCTTAAACGACTGTGCCATGACATTAAAAGAGAAAATGCATTGTAAAAATGTTGCGTTTCATCGCGACCTACGTTATACACGGCCGGTGCATGACGTTTAAAACGTCACATGGAGTGGAACATTTTTATACGGCGATAGGTGCAAAACGGGGAGTGCGCCACTTTGCACCAATCGCAGTACAAAAATGCATGTGACGTTTTAAACGTCATGCACTGGCCGTGTATAACGTAGGTCGCGGTTTCATAGTTAAGTGCAATAGATCAATTTCAACTGACGTCACAAACATTTATTCACCAGCCGAGAAGGATAATTAAGAAAAATAACGTAAATAAAAAAATATTCAAGATTTTTTTTCTATTTTCATTAATATATTGTAATTTTTTGTGTTAAAACTTACTGGACAATTTGGTGAGTGGGGCTTTTCCGAATTTATTTTATTTTAATTATTTATTTTGATGTTCCAATGGCAACATTCTTCCATTTGTTAATTTGGAATTCATGTTTGGCGATGATTTTTTTTTTTTTTTTTTTTTTTTTTTAATGAAAAGTGGTCAACGGTATAATTGAGATGTACACTTTATTTTAGCAATTACATTTTATTTTAAATCGTGGCATTTGTAGAAATAATAATAATAATACACAATTACATAAATATCCGTAAGAATAATATTCAATTCCCAATTGAGCAGTTAATATTTCTATCTGCAAAAATAAACAAAAAGATTTAATTTGAATTTCTTCCGCTGCTATAGTAACGGACGTATATTTAGAAATTATCACTTGCATTGTTAGAATTGTTAGATTTTGACGTCAAAGACTTCGCCAAATTAGAAAAATGTGCAATATCTCACGAACTATTTGACTAATGAGTATTTAATTGATACTATTCGATTCAGCATACAAAAATGCATTAAAATATGTTATCATTTGTCACGTAACTGTAATACCCGATTTTTAAGTAATTTTTTAAAAGTTTGTTCCCCTTTTTACCCCCCTTAGGGGTGGAGTTTTTGAAAATCTAGTCTTAGTGCGCTTCTACATACTAAGAAGTATTTTTCCTGCAAGTTTCGTCTTTGTAGATTCAATAGTTTTGGCTGTGCATTGATCATCTAGCCAGAAAGGACTTTCTTTTATATATATAGATAGCGGATTATATTAAAAAGGTCAAGTTAATTTCTACATTTTTTTTTTTTTTTTTTTTTTTTCATATACTGGTTATAAAATGGTGTTAAAACTTCAAGGTACAAAATATCTAATATCACGCATAACAATTTTGGAAATTATGCTGAGGTTGTAAATGTTTCTGATCATCCAATGAAATTACTTAGGCATCACTACAAAATAATTCTTAGATCTCTCCGAACAGAAATACACCATATTGCCAAAGGTGACCGGTCACTTGCGATTTTAGACGTTTTTTTAACTATCTAGAAAAATACATGAGGAATTAACCTGAAACTGCAGGTGTGTAAACAGTATAGGATAGGTTATATATTTCCTTGAAGATTTTTTTCCCGAAACCCCATAGGGGACTGTCTACAAATTGAAAAAGAACGAATATCTTTTGGATAACCCTGTAAAAACTAATGTAGTAAAGGCGTTCAAACTCGAGATTATTAATAAGTAGCTTATTGCAATCAACTAAATTCTGCCGAATCACTTTTTTTTATATCCTGGATTTATACAACCTCTTGATGCCATATTGCTATAAGAAACTGACAAAACAAACTTAAGATATAAATAAACGAACAAAATAAATGCATGTTCTCACTACAAATGCGCGGGAGAAAATTGTGCCTTCTCAGGCAAATATCAATACATAAAGTGGCGCCATCTATATTTATATTTCACATGCTTTAGTGCAGTATTGTATTTTAACATTTATTAATGTCACTTTACTAAGCAATTAATTTTTGTTGTTATTAAAAATGTATCTTATTTAATAAATATTACACATTGATTTTATTAAGAGGCACCCCCTTCTTTTTTGTTTTGTGAAAAAACTGTGGGTGTTAGAAAAAAACTAATGTCATATTTGTGATCAGCGTGACTGATTTACTAAGAAAAAAGTGCCATTCTTCAAACCCCAGATTTGTGTTAAGCTGTGTAATTTAACAACTGGATTTCATTAATTTATAGGAAAATGTCGTGAAAGGTATTCCTGCGAACGAAATGCCTGTCCTTTACCGTGATTTTTTTTTTTTTTTTTTTTTTTTTTTTTTTAAGAAATAAATGAATTACATTTAATTCATTTCAAAAATTTTGTTTACGTTTGGAAAGAAATTTTAAATGCCGATAAGTCTTAATGTATACATTTTAGAAGGTACATCTTCCCTCAAAAACTAATTTATTTTTAAAGATCTTTCTAAAAACGTAAATTATATATTAAAAATATTTTTTAAAGCATAAACACTACGTCTGATTACTTTATTTTACAATATTATAAGAACACACATTTTATCAGACAGTTAAATACACTAAACAAACATGAGTGAAAAGTTAACCGGGGGCAGGACTCGAACCTGGGACCTTGTGCATGCCGTGTTGACGCGCTGCGACAGAGCCACCCAGACCGATATCCTTGAGAGGCAATTTCTCATACTTATTCATGTTGGAAACAGTCATCTGCTACAATTTGCAGTCATATTTAATTGTCTGATAAAATGTGTGTTCTTATAATTATGAAGTTTTATTTTTTTTTAAATATCTTCAAAAGAAAATGGCCGACTTGCAGATTAAATTTGATGTGGTTATATTATAACCTGTAACTGATTTGTGCTATTTTAATACAGATGGTACATGGTCGTTGGCGGGTTTTATCTCTGTTTTGGCATAATTTTTTAATCGCCAAGTTAATTAACAGTTTTTTGCTAATTAAGAATAGAAAATAATTCTTTTTTACACTGAATTTTATAAAAGCACATAGATTACGTAATTACTTGTCCAAACATGCAATCCTTTTTTTATTCTGCCCAATATTAAGGCCTGTAGCTTGTTTGAAAAAAAAAAGTTTGACGAAGAAAAAAGTGATCATTTTAAGTAACTCGACGTTTTTTAAAAAAAGCTATATCTCTGTTTATAAATCACTTATGAAGATGAGTTTGGTCTTAAATTGAAGAAATTCTTCCTTAGATTCTTCTAGTTTTCGTTTTTTTTTTTCTACGACGCTTGGTTTGTTTGATATCTGATATTTTAATCTGGTATGTTTTGTCGATTTAACATTGCGAAGTTGCTTTCTGTATATAAGCATTAGCGGTCTTTATTCCAGTTCTTGGCGTTGTTTGTGTGGCGTTTTTTTTAAGCTTGGCTTGGCAGAGCGACCGCCCTGCTTGATAAAAGTGCGTGGCCAAAATATATATCTAATAATACACTATTGTGCAAAACTTAAGCAACAAACACAAAATGCTAATTTCTGAACAGAGTACTCAAAAGGAAATTCTATAAACAGCAAGTGTAGAAAATAGGTACTACCCTAACAGCACAGACAGTCGATGTGAAGTCTTCTTGACATCAAAAATTGTCACAATTGTCACAGTCACTACAATGAACAGAAATGTGATATCTTTCATTCGTCTCATTTTTACTCTCATTTGGTCACTCCACTAAACAGTCACCAGGTGACTTTACAATGAAGTGATTGACACAGTGACATAGTGACACATTGACACAGTGACTTGAGAATCACAAGGTGACTTCACTGTAATGTCACCTGATGATCCAATACAAAGTGACAGTCACAGTGACTTTTCAATGTTAACAATCATTTGAGATTAATAATAAGTCAGTGAAATATCCCATACTTTGATCCACCGTAGCGATTATGACACTTCTAACCATGTGTGACGTCAATGGGACTTCACATCGACTGGCCATGCTGTTAGGGTAGTACCTCTTTTCTACACTTGCTCTTTATAGAATTTATTTTTGAGTACTCACGTGTTCAGAAATTAGCATAAAAAAATGAATATATGTCAAATAAAATAAAAGCATATCAATTATGGCATTTGTTAAACATTGCATTTATAATATTAACCTAAAACAAATTGTTACATAAAACATTATGTATGTGTAAATGCATATGTGTGCATAGAATTTTCCCTATTTGTTTATATGTGATAAGAAAAGAAAAAGTGGGTAAGTGTGATCGAAGATAGCACAAAGGGTTTCGTTTAATATTCCTTTCAAAACACTTTATCCTTTCTTTAATAAATTCAAATAAATATAATTTAGCAACAACGACAAAAAAAAGTCATGTTTTTTATAAAGTAAAAATTTACCGGTCTATTTTTTCCGTTTTTTTCGAAAATCTAAACCAGCCGGATAGCGGGCGAAACCCGCTATTATATTCTGTCATAATAATATCCGTCATACGGACTAAATGCGATATTTAAAAAATATATAATTTCAAAATTAAACATGTTGGACGCCTTTAAAATGTTAAAGTATGCGAATATTTCCATAATCGGGTTTTTATCATGATTCAATATATTCCTCAAATTCATATATTTACTATTCTCTATTATTCATATAGATACTCGCTTTGTATTATTCTCAAACATCTGCAAAAATTCGTTCAACTTCCAATAGGACGTCAGATTTTCTTTTTAATTCTCTAATGACGTGATATTAATCTGCTTTGTGTACATCCACATACTCATACTCCTTGTATTATTGAGAAATCTTAGACATTTTCCGTTTTATTTACCACTATGACGTCAATCAATTTGATTTCATATTTATCTTTTTTTCAATGGGTGAAACTTTTTATTTCATTTTCATTTTTCACGTGAAAATCGTCTGATAGAAAATTAATTATTGTAGAAAGAATTTCATTGTGCATTTTAAATTTTTGGCATCTGCTATAACGAAAAATGTTTAAATTTAATAGGAAAAGGCTGTTAGAATTTTGGTTTTTTATCTCTATTTATTGAAATAATACGAATTTTTGAAATTTTAATATTTTGAGCTCTTCACAGCTAGTATTCATCTATATACAAGAAGTTTCAACTTTGTAAGTTGCATACTTTTTGAGAATGGCTCTGTGACGGACAGACAACGGAGCGGGAGTAATAGGGTTTCGTGAGATGAACGAAACCCTAAAAAGGGCAAATACTTATTGCGATAAACGCTAATCAATGCAAATAAAGAATTTTTAAACAGCATCTAATGGCATATTAAATAAACATGTGCATTCGTCACGCATGAAAATGTCGTTAAAAATTATAAAAAACTGCTATGGGAATTCTGTAAAATTAATTTTAACATATCAGGAAACTGGTTGTATAAGGGATGTTGTTTTTAACCATTGGGAAAATGGTTGTTGTTTTCGGTCGAGAATGTACCTCTTGGCGTCGTCACTTTATTTTTTTAACCTTTTTAACGAAATTCTGTAACTTTAGAAGAATTTTTCTTTGAATAGGCAATAGAAATGCATAAAATCGTTACAAAAATATTAAAGATACAAAAAGGATAGGTGTAAACTATTAGATATGAAATAAAGCCGAATTCAAAAATGGACGTCAGATGAGAAATCGTCTTATAAAGCAAAAAACGTGGTCTTCAACTTTAATTTCCTCAAAATACCTTTAGCTCAGACATCAATCTAAACAAGAGTTAAAGTAATTGTAGGAAGGACCCGACAAAATATTTGGGTATATTGGTTAACATATATTGGTTAGCACTTTCCCTTTTATTTGCACGACTTAATGTTACTCAATAACGTTCAGTTGCTTCTCTTATCAACTTACTCTTTAAGCAATTCTGCCAGACAGTATGTTGTGAAATATCATTATGTATCGCGCAACGTTTGTCGTTTGCTGGTTGAAACATCTGCGACATCCAGAGGCCTCGCTAAGGGGGGGGACGGGGGGGGGGAGCCTCCCCCCCCAAACGTTTGTGAATGCTATTACACTTGGCAAATTTACAAACTCTTATTTGGCAAATTTGCATAAAACTTTAATAAAAACTATAATATACTCTCTATTTTTAATGGACTTGTCAAAAGTTACAAATCTAATTGGGAATATTATTAAACTTGTTGAATTGGCGAGAACTATTTATTTTTCCTTTTCAATGAGTTGGCAAATACTGAAATTTGACTTGGCAATTTAAGGTCCTCTCCCCCCCCCAATAAAAAGTCTTAGCGATGACACTGGCGACATCGACATGCGATGATGGAAAGGCGCATTGCTTACAATCGAATGACGAATGCCTTCAACGCTGTCAGGGGTGCGATGGAGAGATTGATTGTGTAGATAGTTCAGAAGAATATTTTTTTGAGGGCAGAGAACACCAAGATCTCTTCAACTGTAGCAATGCAAAATGTGCTTATCTGTAGATGGTTCCGACGAATATATATATATTTTACGCTTTCGGAACATTTTCCCAATGGTTGTTGTAATTTGTTAAATTACAATTTTTTTTTTGTTTGTTTTATTTATTTATTTTTTTGTTTGTATATGTTTAACTTAAAAATGTCTGGAAATTAAATAAACCCAAATTTTATGTTTATTTTTCTCATTTGCTAATGCAATGGGTCTAATGGATCACATTTTAATGTGTCAATTTTCATTCTGAATGGGATACAATTTGTTTGAAAATTTCTCTTGAGTTTATATGCAGAATGTTAGTGAATCGGACCTATGTCCAGAAAAGAAAAAAACAAGTTGGAAATTGTACGTCAAACGTGACAAACGAGGTGCGTTCGTACTGTAGATAGTTATATAAATATTCAGATCTTGATGATTTTTAATTCTGTGAAATGAATTATATCGTCTGCAGATTAATTTCTGTCATAAAATAAGTATCTCGGTCGCTTGACGATTAAACTTCGGAAGCTCCTATAACAAGAAAGCACCGATTTTTTTTAAAAAAAATTCAAATTTCTTAATAAATATTTTTATTAATATCTCTTAAAGTTTTGATTCGATTTTTATATAATTTGAAATGTCTCGACAAAATTCTGCAAAGATAATATATCTTAAATCTCAAACCATTCGGTTGGGTAGTTTTTGCGTTGTTATATGCGGACGGACGGACGGACCAAGCGACGACAATAGGTGCTACGTATTTATATAATTACGAACGCACCTAAAAAGAGAGAAAGAAACAACTGACATCCAACGACAGGAAATTCTATTACAGAAACCGCTCTGTGAAAATAACTTACAGTGTTTACAAAAAAGCATATCTGTGTCACTTGACCCACACAAGGCCATTTTAAAGCCCATTTATAGCTGAGTAGCGTCTGTAGAGATTTATGTTTGAAACAGTAGCTTTATCTTGAATTTTGTAAACTTTGGAAATGTTGAAGATATCCACAAAACTAACATCCTGTTCAAATGAAATACCAGGGGCGAGGCATTCTGAAAACCGATTCTCTCTCCCACTCCTCTTCTGGTCAAGAGATTTCAGATGAGATAACAAGTCTTTTGTAGATAACAAGCTGTCCTTACCCCCGTCATCCTGCGGAAACTACAAAGGTATGCGGTAGTCTGTAAGTAATAGATATGTATATCAGGGGGGGGAACTCAATCGTCCCCGAAGAGTGAAGACAGGAAACTTTGACTGATGACGTAGAATGGTCCTTCTCGGTTCTTCTTAGAAAGTTTTTTTTTTTTTTTTTTCTAGGGTGGGTATTATGTGTTTTCCAATATTCGTGTTTTATTTCAATATATCAAATTTAGTATAAAAAATTAAACTTTTAAAAAGGGTGAATAAATGAATTGCTTTTTGAATGATTGTTTTTGTTTTTTGAATGAACTGGTAATCATTTTAGCAATACAAAATCATATTAAATAGATTTAGATTATCGTAATATCATAATAAGCAAACTAGAGATACACAGAATGTTATTTTTGCCGAATATAGAATATTCAATTAAATTTTGCACTGAAAATGCGGTATTCACTTAATATTTAAATTTCAAGATTAATCTTTCTTTCGGGAGGAGACACATTAAAAAAATTTTTGACGTGTATTCAATATATTTATTTAAAAAAATTAAAAAAATTGAAGCTTTAGCATGAAAATTAAGTATTATTAAAATAAAATACAAACAATTTTAATACATTTATTTTTACACTCTAGGTAGAAATACAATGACTTATTTTTAAACTTTGAATTTAAAAAAATAATTTTAAGGTTTTGAAAATAATTTAAAAGACAGAATTTTTTTCTTGATTTGGTTATACTTTGTTAATTCTTAGGCTTTGTTTGCAATTTCTATTAATTTTATAGAGAGATATAAAAATCATTGTTCTATGTTTTACCAAAACGGCCAATGCACGTTGACATTTATATCATAAAAATTCTATATATATATATATATATATATATGATTTTGTGTTCTCTTCCTCTAGAAGCCGCAACTTTCTCTTTAATTTTTTAAAATTCAGCTATTGTTTCTCTTCTATAACGAAGAGTTCTTAATTTTGTGAAATAATTTTGATTGCGCCATGTTTTTCTTTCTTTAATATAGATAATTCAGATCTTGTACATTTTAACTGAAAATTTAAATTCTGGACATCTTTTAAGAGCATTTCACATTTTCGGCAATCTTCTCTGTCACTAATCTCATTTGTATCATCTTCACTGATAATATCTGCAATGTAGGTTTTTACAGGACTCAAATCATTTAATCCATCTTGCACATCTTTCATAATTTTTCGCTTTTTTTAACACTTCCCAACATAGTTGAAAAGTGTTTAGGAATTCGGTTTGTCTGTACGTCTGTCTGTCCGTGCACTAACTTGCATAAATATTTTCAGATTATCATGAAATTGTTATATGTTATTGAGGTTTACTATGGCATGTTCGGTATTGAATATGAAGTGTGTAGCACATATAGTTTTTTACAGGGCACGCAAAATAATTCCGTTTCATAACGGTAAGTGGGAAAAAATCATTTGCGGTTTATTTTAATGATGTTACACTATTCCAAACAAATTGAAAATGATATATATCAGAGAGGTACACTACAAGAGGCTTACGATAGACTATTGTGTGCATAGCATTTATTTCCCCTTTACAGGGACACTCAAAAGTTTTCGTTACATTACGGTCTATGCAGAAAAATCGTTTGCGGATTATTTTAATAATGTTTCACTATTCCAAACATATTGAAATCGATATATATCACAGAGGTGCATTACAAGATGCTTACTGCAGAATATTGTGTGTATTGCATCGTTCATTTACAGGAACACGCAAAAGAATTCAGTTAAAGTTGTGTTAACAGTAATTGCTGGGAGTGCATTTTCAGTTGTTGAATGCGTTTTTATATTTAACTCATTTTTTGCCTATTACTTGGTGTGTATAAATTCTATTGATCATATACAGGCAGCACAAAAACTTCTCGAGAACATTTCCGTTTGCTAATGGAAATTCCAGTAGGGAATTCTAAACTACGCGTTTCCTAACTTAACTAAAATTTAGCATTCTATGTAGTGTATATACAAACCTATATATATTATACAGGACTGCCCAAAAAAATTGGGATAATTTCCAAATATTGTAATTAATTCCTGAAATTGGGTTTTTAAATATGTTATTCGTTTTCTAATTGGTTTACTTAGATATCATCTTTCACCTTAGTAAACAGGTAAATATTTGATTTTTTTTTTTTTTTTTTTTTTTTTTTTGGCAGTGTTGAAAAGTGTTACACAATCTATGCTTGACGCATGATTTTTCGTTCTTGTTGTCTTTCTGAGCTAGGCGTTACTTGCTCCTCGTTATTCGCTCAAACCTCTGACATTTGAAAATAATAATAATAATAATAAATAAATGATTTTATTTAAACTGTCGAATTAAGATGTGTAAATCCTTGATTATCTTATAGAGAAGCTATAAATATCATTAGAGCTTATTCTTTATGGTACATAAGTCATTTGTAGACGCTCAAACGAACGGCACTTGCAGAATGTCGGGAATGTTTGTATGAAGGGCTGTATACAAACTGTCAAATTACTATCTCTTTTAGCAAAATGCCATATAACAAAGCTCAAAATAAAGCTATAACAAATATTTTAGCATCTGAAATGTCCTTGTATGACGCTCAAACCTCAGAGATTTAAAAAATAATAATAATAATAATAATAAATACCTTATTTTATGGATATTGTCAAATTAAGTTCTAAAAATATTTTATTATCATATAAAGATACAATAAATATCATTAGAACTTATTGTTTTTAGTAAATAAGTCATTTGTAGACGCTCAAACGAACGGCACTTGCAGAATGTCGAGAATACTTGTACGAGGGGCTGTATACAAACTGTCAAATTAAGATGTGTAAATACTTCATTATCTTATAAAGAAGCTATAAAAATAATTAGAGCTTATTCTTTTTGGTACATAAGTCATTTGTAGACGCTCAAATGAACGGCACTTGCAGAATGTCGAGAATGCTTGTACGAGGGGCTGTATACAAACTGTCAAATTAAGATGTGTAAATACTTGATTATCTTATAAAGAAGCTATAAATATCATTAGAGCTTATTCTTTTTGGTACATAAGTCATTTGTAGACGCTCAAACGAACGGCACTTGCAGAATGTCGGGAATGTTTGTAAGAGGGGCTGTATACAAACTGTCAAATTAAGATGCGTAAATACTTGATTTTCTTATAAAGAAGCTATAAATATCATTAGAGCTTATTCTTTTTGGTACATAAGTCATTTGTAGACGCTCAAACGAACGGCACTTGCAGAATGTCGGGAATGTTTGTATGAGGGGCTGTACACAAACTGTCAAATTACTGTCTCTTTTAGCAAAATGCCATATAACAAAGCTCAAAATAATGCTATAACAAAAATTTTAGCATCTGAAATGTCCTTGAATGACGCTCAAACCTCAGAAATTAAAAAAAATAATAATAATAAATAACTTATTTTATTGATATTGTCAAATTAAGTTCTAAAAATACTTTATCATCATATAAAGATACTATAAATATCATTAGAACTTATTGTTTTTGGTACATTAGTCATTTGTAGACGCTCAAACGAACGGCACTTGCAGAATGTCGAGAATGCTTGTACGAGGGGCTGTATACAAACTGTCAAATTAAGATGTGTAAATACTTGATTATCTTATAGAGATACTATAAATATCATTAGAAATTATTCTTTTTGGTACATAAGTCATTTGTAGACGCTCAAACGAACGGCACTTGCAGAATGTCGAGAATGCTTGTACGAGGGGCTGTATGCAAACTGTCAAATTAAGATGTGTAAATACTTGATTATCTTATAAAGAAGCTATAAATATCATTAGAGCTTATTCTTTTTGGTACATAAGTCATTTGTAGACGCTCAAACGAACGGCACTTGCAGAATGTCGAGAATGCTTGTACGAGGGGCTGTATATAAACTGTCAAATTAAGATGTGTAAATCCTTGATTATCTTATAAAGAAGCTATAAATATCATTAGAGCTTATTCTTTATGGTACATAAGTCATTTGTAGACGCTCAAACGAACGGCACTTGCAGAATGTCGGGAATGTTTGTACGAGGGGCTGTATACAAACTGTCAAATTAAGATGTGTAAATCCTTGATTATCTTATAAAGAAGCTATAAATATCATTAGAGCTTATTCTTTTTGGTACATAAGTCATTTGTAGACGCTCAAACGAACGGCACTTGCAGAATGTCGGAAATGTTTGTATGAGGGGCTGTATACAAACTGTCAAATTACTATCTCTTTTAGCAAAATGCCACATAACAAAGCTCAAATTAATGCTATAACAAATATTTTAGCATCTGAAATGTCCTTGTATGACGCTCAAACCTCAGAGATTTAAAAAAAAATAATAAAAATAATAATAAATAACTTATTTTATTGATATTGTCAAATTAAGTTCTAAAAATATTTTATTATCATATAAAGATACAATAAATATCATTAGAACTTATTGTTTTTGGTAAATAAGTTATTTGTAGACGCTCAAACGAACGGCACTTGCAGAATGTCGAGAATACTTGTACGAGGGGCTGTATACAAACTGTCAAATTAAGATGTGTAAATATTTGATTATCTTATAAAGAAGCTATAAAAATCATTAGAGCTTATACTTTTTGGCACATAAGTCATTTGTAGACGCTCAAACGAACGGCACTTGCAAAATGTCGAGAATGCTTGTACGAGGGGCTGTATACAATCTGTCAAATTAATATGTGTAAATACTTGATTATCTTATAAAGAAGCTATAAATATCATTAGAGCTTATTCTTTTTGGTACATAAGTCATTTGTAGATGCTCAAACGAACGGCACTTGCAGAATGTCGGGAATGTTTGTATGAGGGGCTGTATACAAACTGTCAAATTATTATCTCTTTTAGCAAAATGCCATATAACAAAGCTCTGAATAATGCTATAACAAATGTTTTAGCATCTGAAATGTCCTTGTATGACGCTGAAACCTCAGAAATTTAAAAAAAATAATAAAAATAATAATAAATAACTTATTTTATTGATATTGTCAAATTAGGTTCTACAAATATTTTATTATCATATAAAGATACCATAAATATCATTAGAACTTATTGTTTTTGGTACATAAGTCAATTGTAGACGCTCAAACGAACGGCACTTGCAGAATGTCGGGAATGTTTGTGTGAGGGGCTGTATACAAACTGTCAAATTACTATCTCTTTTAGCAAAATGCCATATAACAAAGCTCAAAATAATGCTATAACAAATATTTTAGCATCTGAAATGTCCTTGTATGACGCTCAAACCTCAGAGATTTAAAAAATAATAATAATAAAAATAATAATAAATAACTTATTTTATTGATATTGTCAAATTAAGTTCTAAAAATATTTTATTATCATATAAAGATACAATAAATATCATTAGAACTTATTGTTTTTGGTAAATAAGTCATTTGTAGACGCTCAAACGAACGGCACTTGCAGAATGTCGAGAATACTTGTACGAGGGGCTGTATACAAACTGTCAAATTAAGATGTGTAAATACTTGATTATCTTATAAAGAAGCTATAAAAATCATTAGAGCTTATTCTTTTTGGTAAATAAGTCATTTGTAGACGCTCAAACGAACGGCACTTGCAGAATGTCGAGAATACTTGTACGAGGGGCTGTATACAAACTGTCAAATTAAGATGTGTAAATACTTGATTATCTTATAAAGAAGCTATAAAAATCATTAGAGCTTATTCTTTTTGGTACATAAGTCATTTGTAGACGCTCAAACGAACGGCACTTGCAGAATGTCGGGAATGTTTGTATGAGGGGCTGTATACAAACTGTCAAATTATTATCTCTTTTAGCAAAATGCCGTATAACAAAGCTCAGAATAATGCTATAACAAATGTTTTAGCATCTGAAATGTCCTTGTATGACGCTGAAACCTCAGAAATTTAAAAATAATAATAAAAATAATAATAAATAACTTATTTTATTGATATTGTCAAATTAGGTTCTACAAATATTTTATTATCATATAAAGATACTATAAATATCATTAGAACTTATTCTTTTTGGTACATAAGTCATTTGTAGACGCTCAAACGAACGGCACTTGCAGAATGTCGGGAATGTTTGTAAGAGGGGCTGTATACAAACTGTCAAATTAAGATGCGTAAATACTTGATTTTCTTATAAAGAAGCTATAAATATCATTAGAGCTTATTCTTTTTGGTACATAAGTCATTTGTAGACGCTCAAACGAACGGCACTTGTAGAATGTCGAGAATGCTTGTACGAGGGGCAATATACAAACTGTCAAATTAAGATGTGTAAATACTTGATTATCTTATAGAGATACTATAAATATCATTAGAAATTATTCTTTTTGGTACATAAGTCATTTGTAGACGCTCAAACGAACGGCACTTGCAGAATGTCGAGAATGCTTGTACGAGGGGCTGTATACAAACTGTCAAATTAAGATGTGTAAATACTTGATTATCTTATAAAGAAGCTATAAATATCATTAGAGCTTATTCTTTTTGGTATATAAGTCATTTGTAGACGCTCAAACGAACGGCACTGTTAGAATGTCGGGAATGTTTGTATGAGGGGCTGTATACAAACTGTTCAAATTATTATCTCTTATAGCTAAATGCCATATAACACGGCTAAGAATGATGCTATAACAAAAATTTTGAAACCTGAAATATCCCTGAAAGACGCTCAAACCTCAGACGTTTAAAAAAAAAATAAAAAATAATAAATAACTTATTTTATTTAAACTGTCAAATTAAGATTCGTAAATACTTGATTATTTTATAAAGAAACTATAAATATCATTAGAGCTTATTCTTTTTGGTAAATAAGTCATTTGTAACAGCACCTGCAGAAAGTCGGGAATGTTTGTATGAGGGGCTGTATACAAACTGTCAAATTATTAACTCTTTTAGCAAAATGCCATATAACAAAGCTCAAAATGATTCTATAAAAAAAAAAAAAAAAAAAAAAAAAAAAATAGCAACTGAAATGTCCTTGAATGACGCTCAAACCTCAGAAATTAAAAAAAATAATAAAATAATAATAAATAACTTATTTTATTGATATTGTCAAATTAAGTTCTAAAAATATTTTATCATCATAGAAAGATACTATAAATATCATTAGAACTTATTGTTTTTGGTAAATAAGTTATTTGTAGACGCTCAAACGATCGTCACTTGCAGAATGTCGAGAATGTTTGTGCGAGGTGCTCTTTACAAACTGTCAAATTTAGATGTGTAGATACATGATTATCTTATAAAGAAACTATAAATATCTTTAGAACTTATTCTTTTTGGTATATATGGTCATTTGTAGACGCTCAAACGAACAGTACTTGCAGAAAGTCGAGAATGTTTGTATGAGGAGTTGTATACAAACTGTCAAATTGAAATCTCTTATAAGATAATGCCACATAACTAGCTAAGAATGATGGTAGAATAAAAATTTTGGAATCTGAAATTTCCTCGAATGACGCTCAAACCTCAGTCGTTTTAAAAAATATAAATAATAAATAACAAATTGTATATAAACTGTCAACTTAAGATATGTAAATACATGAGTATCTTATAATGTTATTATTTATCTTTGGAAAAAAGAATCTGTAATAACTGTGAAAATATTACTGTGGGAAAAAAACTTTTTAACGCTTAAACTATTACGTTTGACGCCTAAATGCATGGTTTCAAAATAATTAATTTTGGGGGCCGTATACAATCTGTGATTTTAGACCTTTGGAAAAAATAATGCCTAATAAATGTGAAAATATTAGCGCGGAAACAAAACTTTTTAAAGCTCAAACGATTACTTTGAACGCTGTAAAGTATGGTATATTCAGAATTTCAAAATGCTTAATTTAAGGGGCTGTATGCAATCTGTGATTTTAGACCTTTGGAAAAAACGATGCATTATAACTGTGAAAATATCACTGTTGAAACAAAACTTTTCAAGGCTCAAACTATTATACTGGACGGGGACACTCAAAAGTATGGTATATTCAGAATTTAAAAAAAATTAATTTAGGGGGCTAAATACAAACTGTGATTTTAGTTCAATGCAAAAATGAGTGTTCTATAAGTGTTAAAATAATAATGCTGATACAAAACTTTTTAACGCTCAATCAATTACTTTTATCGCTGTATCGTATAATATATTAAGAATTTCAAAATACTTAAATTAAAGGGCTGTATAGAAACTGTGAATTTTGCTGTCGGGAAAAATTAATACTTTTATAACTGTGAAAATAATGTCGCTCAAATAATTTTTTTGTCGCTCAAACGCGCTCAAACGACGCTCAAACCTATGCTGTTTTCAATTGTTAACTTCCATAAAGTCTTGGGGCCAACTTCACGTTTAATTGGCCCTCTGAGTCTATTTTCGCTTATAGCCTTTTTCTGTTTTTCGCTGAAATGAAAATTTTTGTCGCTCAAACACGCTCAAACGACGCTCAAACCGATGCTGCTTTCAGTTTTTAAATTCGATAATGTCGAGGGGCCAACTTCACGCGAAGTTAGCCCCCGAGTTTTATTTTGTTTCTAAACTTTGTAAGATTGTCGCTCAAACGAAAATTTTTGTCGCTCAAACGCGCTCAAACGACGCTCAAACCTATGCTGTTTTCAGTTTTTTAATTCTGTAAAGTCAAGGGGCTAACTTCACAGACCTCAATTTTTGTGATTTTTAACTTACAGCAGAGCGTTGTTTTGGGAAAGCTAGGCATGTATTATTACAATCTAACGAAAAGAGTTTATAGTGCATATTTTTGCAGCAGTCAAATTATGAAAACGGTGCCTGCATTTAACACAAGATACGAAGAAAGACAAAACAACATATGTTACGGTCATCTGCAGTACATTAATATTCGAATTGAAACCGCATGAGAGAAACGTACATTTAATGTTACGAAGAAATATCTGGGAACATTTTAAGCTAGGAAGAAATGATTGTTTTTCGTATTAAAGAATAAAAAGATTTTGAATACAGAAATTAATTCACATAGAGAAACTTGAAGATAGGAAAATTAAATTTTAGAGTAAAACACAAAATATATATGATTCTATATCATAACATACATAGATAAGAATTGTACATCCTACTAAATTAGATATCTTCAACATATTGCTTTTAGATGTTTTTTCTAGTTTTACAAGCGAGTAAACGAATGTTTAAAACTACAAATTACTGAACAGGTACGTTCACAAAACAGAAAAATAAAAAACAAAAATTCCTGGAATGTAACAAAACGCGAACATTCAATCACATCCCAAGAAGGGAGTCGAAATTGATTTTAGATTCCAGGGATCAAAGACTACGATAAATGAGATTTTATACTACTCCTAATCCTATACACTACAGAAGTGTATCTATTAAATTTTCCGAGAATTCAATATAAAGAAGATGTTTCTCTATATATTAAAAATACTTTAAACATATGAATATAAACAATATGCATAAAAGATATATTTATAGCATAGCTGTCAACCTCCTGTATTTGTTTTCAAGTCAGAACCTGTTAAAACCTGAAAATTAGTTAATAAAATGCGTCTTTCTGTATGCGTTGCATATTTAATTTATAAAATAAATTTTGTGAATCAAAACATGTTATTTGGTTTGAAAAAAAATGGATGATGGCAGATATGGTGTAGATTTCTTAACTACATATATTGGGTTGTTCGGAAAGTTATTTCCGTTTGAGAATGTTGGTTCATACCAGAAAATTCTATCCTTTAATTATTAGACATTAATTCCAATATCTAACGTCTAATAATTGATGGGCTAAATTTTCCGGCACGAATTAGTTTTCTCAAACGAAAGGAACTTTCCGACCAACCCAATATAATAGATATGAATTAAAAACCTTACTAAATTGTTGGCATATCTAATATATATGAGATTCCTGTCTATTATTTATTTATATTTTAGATAATGTATGGTAATTTATGAATATATGTAAATCGATTAGTTCCATCTGTCTATTAACACTTTCGGGCGCGGAGTTATTGTGTTCGAAAAAAAGGAAATGATTAATTGACACCAGAATTTGCAAACGAGTTTCTTATAAAGTAAATACTTGCTTTCGTCCGTGTTCATTATAAAAGCAAAATTTTATTACAATGTTCTAGGTTACGTGTGCCAGTTTGGAATTAAACTTAAGTGGTCACTTACATTTGACCACCACCCTTGAAAGGGTTAATGGATATACCATTATTATATATACTATCTATTAATAGTTATACCATCTATAAATAGATACCGTCTTATCCAACTATTACTGTCTTCTGTTATGTATTCGGACATCACATTTACTATATTCATACCGTTAAGGTATATGACATCTTGACATCGACATCTATAATACATAGATAAGAATTATACATCCTTCTAAATTTGATATCTTTAACATATTGCTTTTAGACGACTTTTCTAGTTTCACAGGCGAATACACGAATGTTTAAAACTACAATTTACTGAACAAGTACGTTCACAAAACAGAAAAATATAAAATAAAAATTCCTGGAATGTAACAAAACGGGAACATCCAATCACATCTCAAGAAGGGAATTGAAATTGATTTTAGATTCCCGGGATCAAAGACTTCGATGAATGAGATTCTACACTACTCCTGATCCTATATACTATAGAAGTGTGTCCATTGTATTTTCTGAGAATTCAATATAAAGAAGATGTTTATCTATATATTAAAAAACATTTTGAACATATGAATATAAACAATACGCATAAAAAATCTATTTATAGCATAGCTGTCAACCTCCTGTATTTGTTTTCAAGTCAGAACCTGTTAAAACCCGAAAATTTAGTTAATTAAATATGACTTCCTCTATGCGTTACTTATTTAAGTTATAAAATAAATTTTGTGATTCAAAACATGTTCTTTGGATTGAAAAAAAAAGCGATGATGGCAGATATGGTATAGATTTTCTAACTACATATATTGGGTTGTTCGAAAAATTCTTTCTGTTTGGGAAAGTTGGTTCGTATCGGAAAATTCTATCATTTAATTATTAGACATTAATTCCGATATCTAATGTCTAATAATTGACGGGCAGAATTTTCCGTTACGAATTGGTTTTCCCAAATAGAAGGAACTTTGCGAACAACTAAATAACATCTTTTTTTATTCGTTCTGTTGTTCAAATCTGTTATATTTTCTAGAGGACCCATATAATAGAAAGGGGAATACGTTGGAATTTGTAAGAATTTAATATAAGAAAGATGTTTTTCCCAAAGTTGAAATAAGGCATTTTTACAACATACAATTGTGTGAGAATATATATATATCATTAACATTGTCTATCTTTAATTTACATTCTCATTGACCCGTCAGACGATAATAACCTTAAATACACCTAAAGTCAGTGGTGAATGATTTCACAGTTTTGAACGAAAATCTTTCCAAACGAGCCTATTGCTGGGGATTCCTATTTCCTTTGGTTGTACACCCTCGTATTTGTATGATTTTATATTTTTTAAATGACTCCAAACGAACCAGAATTGTCGGCCTCACTGTTTTTGGTAGCGTATATACTGGACGTGATACACGCATTCCTGTCTGTTTAGATTTTATATTAATTGAAAGACCGGCATAGCCCAGGCCCGTGACAATAATCTTATATATACTTAACATCAGTGATGAATGAACTTATATCGTCGCTATCGTGTCAAACTATCGAATAGGAAAAAATCCATTTTTAATTACTTTTGAAAATGGGCCGATATTCACCACTAAATTTTAATAGTATTCTTCAGCAGGGTTTTCAGTTTGCCTACTTTTTCATTCAGAAATTTCGAATCTAATTTTCTTCTTTATTTAACCCTTTGAGGGGCGGTGGTATATATTATATACCACCTAATTTTAGTCCGATTCAAACCAGAAACTTTTAATAAAATTTTACTTTTTTTACTTTGACGAGAAAAAGTTGATAAATTGCTTATTCTTATTTTGAACTAAATTTTTTCCTAAATTCCGGTGGGAATTCAACGTTACAGGAGCACAAGTGCTTGCCCCTGAAAGGGTTAATGACAGACATTTCTTTATTATATAAACAAATTTTTTTCTCAAAATTTCCGGTATGAAATCGGCTTTTCGGAATGAAAAGCATAATATGCATAAGAAGGCTAAACTAGCAACCCTGTTCTTCATAGAAATTGTATCAGTATTTTTACTAGGTGAAGAATTCTAATAGAATTTGGTGGTGACAATCGGCATATTTTTAAAAGTAATGAAAAATGCATTTTTCCATATTCGATAGTTTGACATGGTAGCGACGATATATTTAAACGAAAATCTTTCCAAACAATAGTAATGCTGGCGGTCCCACAGCTTTAAGCATCCTGTACTATCGAATTGGTTTGATTTTATATTTTTAAATGAAAACCTATCTAAACCAATTAAGGGGCCCTCGTTATATTGATTGTTTAATTTGTGACGTTTCGATATTAAACATTGAATTCTGACCAAAAGTTCCTTAGAAAACCCAAATAATATACACCCTACCCTAAAACTCAAAATAATATATCTCTATTGAAGGTGTAGGTTCCCCAGCACATGCGCACAAGCCCTTCATAAATATTCTAGAGCGAAGAGATAGAGAAAAATTGTGGCGAGTGAGTGAAAGGAATTTCAGAAATGACTTCCGAAATGATTTTTTTAAAATAAGATATATTAATCATTTATTTGAACAAAGACGTCATTGGAAAGGAGATGGTACTATTTATAAGTGGGTACTTTAAATTTTTTCGTATTTTGTCCATAAAAATGAATGCAGATTCTTAAAAGCCGAAGAAAAATTGCTCAGACGGCTTTACGAAAATATTTGTTTGAAAGGGTTAATAATGATATTGTTTCAAAAGGATTGCGCCGTTAGTAGCCTTGATACAAGGTAGTATACAATGACGCTATTAAGTAACATACAATGATAGTAGTATACCTTGATACAAAGTAGTATACAATTTCAACGAAGTATAGATATGCTAGAGAAATGTAGACAAAGGAATTTATAAGAATTGAGTTTCTGAAGAAGTTTCTCCAATAATTTTGTGATACAGCTCTCAATAAAATAAAATAAAAACACAGTATAGTCAGGGCTCGTACGGATCAGGGAATTTTCCAGGAGTGATACCAGTAATTTTTTTTATAGAAAAAGAAATCTAGGTTAAACTCGAGAATCTTCGCTTTCTTTTAAGGAGAGATTTTCTGTAAGAAAATACTGGTACCGAAGAATTTCCTGGTCGCAAAATTCCAGGAGGCGTACGAACCCTGTATAGTGCCACCTATTGGTAGATGTATACCAAAACGTAATCAGCATCAATTTACATCAAGGTGCAATTGCCTACAGAGTTTGATAAAGTTTCGTGCATTAGTTCTTAAGATAAAACGACCACAAAATTTGTCTCATATACAGGCAAATAAACATTTAAAAAAATATATTCAAATGATATCCTGGCTATCCCAAAACGTGTAAATCCATCAAAAATTCATAATTTTCACGATCTCAATACTTTCTTATTATTTATATAAATGAAAGTAAAATCAAAAACTACAGAACTGTAAGAAAATGTAAGCTTTCGATCACTATCAAATGAAATTGATTTGGGATTATCGGGATCAACAATTACCTAGAACAAGACTGTATACTACCTTGATATCATATACTAGAGAACTGTAGACATTGAATTTTTTGCGAATTCTATATAAATATGTTTATTTCAATTTAAAAAAACGGGATATTTATAACGTACATTCATAACAGAAATCTTCATATATTTATTTATAAATAGATAACTTTTAAATACATTGAATATCTGCTAATAGCTAAAATTAGAGATTAAACTTTTGTTTACAGGCCAAAAATGGCGACTATATTTATAATGAATCATACCACAAATAAAAAAAAAATGTCGTAGATTTCCCTGGAAATTTTTCTAGTATAGGAGTATAGCAGTTTTTTTTTCAAAGAGTGGTCGCATGTTCTACAAACTATCGAATGTTAAAAAATGCATTTTTCATTACTTTTAAAAATGAACCGATTGCCACCACTAAATTTTAACAGTATTTTCCCCCAGAATCTTTAGTTCGGCTTCCTTTTTTTTCCCCCCATTTAGAAATTTTTAAATCATACCAGAAATTTCAAATAGAAATTTTTGCTTTATTTAATGAGAGACATTTCGTGACTACTTAAAGTTAGAAAAAATTTCTCTAAATTTCCGGTGTAAGTAAGGCTTTTCTGAATATAAAGGAGCGCCAGACGGGAAATTCTGTTCTTCACAAAAACATTATTAGTATTTTTAGTAGGCGAAGATTTCTAATAAAATTTAGTGGTGACAATCGTCCCATTTTTAAAAGTAGTGGAAAATGCATATATTCATATTCGATAGTTTGATATAGCGACAATTTCAAACTATCGAATATGAAAAAAGACACTTTTCATTGCTTTTAAAAAAGGGCCGACTGTCACCACTAAATTTTATTAGAATTATTTGTCTAGTAAAAGTACTTATCAAATTTATGTGAAGAGCAGGGTTGTCAGTGTGTTTAGCCTTCCTTTTTTTATTCAGAAATGCCGAATTAATACCGGAAAATTTTAGAAAATTTTTTTTTTCGTTGTCACAAAACGTTTGTCATTAAATAAAGCAAAAATTTCTATTTAAAATTTCTGGTATGGATTCAAAATTTCTGAATGAAAAAGGAGGCCAAACTGGCAATCCTGGTGCAGTATATTATTAAAATTTAGTGGCGAAAATCGGCCTATTATTAAAAGTAATGAAAAATGCATTTTGTCACATTCGATAGTTTGATATGGTAGCGATGATATGTCCCGAGCCCTTCATCAAAATTTTAAATTAGATATTAAGTTAGACATCTCGATAACATTTACATGTATGGAGGTACCTATGAGTAAGACACCTTGGTAAATTAATTATAACTATAGTATATGTGGCATCGTAACTATTATTTATTATTTATTAAATAATAGGCATTAAATAATAACAGGTTCCAAACAAGAAATATACAGTGTGTCTCAAAAATAACCAATAAATTTTGAAAAATAAAAAAATAAATAAAAAAGGAACACGATAGAAATGTATCGTTTGCGGCCTTAATTTTGGAAAACAGGGAATTTCACCCCACCAATTTTCACATTTAGTTAATATTTTCACCAAAAGATGGCACTGCATGTATGCGAGACCTGCAGAGAAATTGAATCCGTCACATCTTTATTCGGTATTTTGCTGCACAATCTGTTAGTGAATGCTTTTGATTACAGGCTAATAATGGCGACTATATTTATAATGAATCATACCACAATTTTAAAAACATTCTTTGTCGTAGATTTCCTTGGAAAATGTCTTAGTATCGGTATATGACAGATATTCTATTTCAAAAAGTGGTCGCTTGGACGACATATGTCCCTAGCCCGTAATTTTTTTAAAAAGTTAGATATTAAGTTAGACATCTCATTAAGATTTACATCAATGGAGGTACCTATGACTAAGACATCTTGGTAAATTAATGATATCTATAGTATATATGGCATCGTATCTATTATTTATTAATTATTGTTTATTATTTATTAGATAATAGGCATTAAATAATAACAAGTTCCAAACAAGAAATATACAGTGTGATTCAAAAATTACCAATAAATTTGGAACACGATAGAAATGTATTGGTTTGCGGCCTTATGTTTGGGAAACCAGGGAATTTCACCCCACCAATTTTCACATTTAGTTAACATTTTCGCCAAAAGATGGCGCTGTAGGTATGCGGGACTTGCAGAGAAATTGAATCCGTCACATCTTTATTCGGTATTTTGCTACGCAAATTGTTAGTGAGTGCTTTTGAAAGAGTATGATGAAAAAATGTATGTTTGAAAGAGTATCGATATTGATTTATTCGTTGGTGCAGCGGATATTTCTTGATTTGGAGTATCACCGCTATTTAGCAGCGCCATCTTTTGGCGAAAATGTTAACTAAATTTGCAAATTAGTAGGAGAAAATTTCCTGGTTTCTCAAACATAAGGCCATAAACGATACATTTCTGTCGCGTTCCAATTATATTTTTTATTGACTTTTAAAATCCATCAGTCAATTTTGAGACACACTCTATAAAACGTTGTTATATGAATCATTATAATTATTTTCTGTTATTGAAGATAATAACAATAGATACCCTCTATTGATAGATATTCCATCTGTTCTATTAACCTATCTATCTATTAACTTCTATAATTTATTATTAAATCGGAATGATATATGCCAACTTGATATCTTGACATCTGTAATACAGCGTGTCCGAGAAAGGTCTTTATCATTCTAAACATTAATAACAAAAATACTAACAGGTGAAATGGAATGCAATTTTTTGCAAAAGAATGAAGAAATGTAAAAGTTTTTTCTGGTACTTGATAGAATGTCTCCAGAACGATGGATGGGTTGTGGAGGACCCATACCTTGACCTCCGCGATGGCCCGACTCCACTCGATAACACCACTCGATTTCTATTTGTGGGGTTATGTTAAATACAGCGTTTATCAAACATCTGTTTCTGATAAATCCATTTTTAAGTAAAGGATACAAATAGCAATCCTCACTGTTACACCGCAAATGTTAAAAAACACTTGAAGTTAAATCGAGTACAAACTCGCCATTCTTCGTGCTACTAATGGAGCTCACGTACAGCTACATTGAAGGCACTGTAAAAAAACCTCTTAGATTTCTTCATTCTTTTTTCAGCAAACTACATTTCATTTCACCTGTTAGTATTTTTGCTATTAATGTTTAGAATGACAAAGACCTTTCTCGGGCAAGCTGTATATAAGAATTAGACATTCTTAACAGATAGTTTTTAGACGTCTATTTATAGATAGTTATTTATAAATAGATCGTTTTTTATCTTTATTATAAAAAAAAGTACAACACTTCAGTTTATTGAACAGGTAAGATCACAAAAGAAGCAGAATAAAGAACAAAAATCCCTGCGACGCAACAAAACGCGAAGATCCAATCTGTTCCTACATCCCAAGAAGTGAATTGAAATTGATTTTAGATTCCCGAGGATCAAGGACAACGATGAATGAGATTGTATGCTATCCCTGATCCTATATACTACAGAAGTGTATCCATTGTATTTTCCGAGAATTCAATATTAGGAAGATGTTTTCTCTATACGTTTAAAAAAGCATACTTTAAATATACGAGTACAAAGCTCATTCTTAACACTTTGTTGACCGATCACGAGTTAACCCTTTCAGAGGCAAAGTACTTTCAGTTCTAAAATGTTGAAATAAATGATTGGTACCGGAATTAACGTAGAAATTTATTTATAAATAAGAAAAGGGCAAAAAATCACACAAACATTAAATGGGAAAGATTTTAGCAAATTTCTGGTGCCATTATGGCGTTTGGGAATTAAATTTAAGTGGTTTCATAAACATACCACTGCCCCTGAAACGGTTAAGTCGTGTTTGTTTAACCCTTTCATGGGCGATGGTCACTAATGTGACGACTTAACTTTTATTCCAAGCTGCCAAACGACACCCAGAATATTTTGCTAAAATTTTGCTTTTATAATGAACTTGAAAGAACGTGAAAAAACGAAAATATTTATTTTGTAAAATCTGGTGCGAATTAATCATTTTACCATTTTGTGAACATAAATAATGTTTAATAATTAAATGTTAGAATTTTCCGGTATGAACCAACTTTCCCAAACGGAAAGAACTTTCCGAACAACCCAATATTTGTTTATTTACAGGGTGCGTACAGGAATACCACAATTTCTCATTAGAGTTTTTCACCTTATTTAATCACATAAAAATATTACAAATTCTCAGAATAAACAAGATGATTGCGAATTCTGCGATTTAAATATTAGATAGAAATTTTCTCATCGCAAAGAGTTTCGCCAGACTGCTTGGAAATTGTAAGAAGTGCATGAACCCTGTATTTATTTATTTTATTTCTGGCATCATGTTAAAAAAAATAATAGAGATTGTAGTCGCTCACAAAATCTTATTAACACAGAAATATTAGATTTTAAAAACTGTTATTATTATTTAATTATATAAATATTAGTTATTTTAGATATAATTATTACATATTTATTTTATTAGTAATGTTATTTAATTATATAAATATTAATTACTAAATACATAATTATTTGATATTATTATTATTTAATTATATAAATATTAACTATTAAAGACATAACTATTTGATATTATTATTATTATTATTATTTAATTATATAAATATTAATTATTAAAGACATAATTATTTGATATTATCATTATTATTGTTATTATATAAATATTAATTATTATAAATTCAAAATTTTAAAAATAATGTCTCATTTCCTTCCTATTCAGTATTATTTTGGGCTGAGGAATATATAATACTGTATAGGCATATTAATACTTAATAGTGACATACTAGTTTTAAAAGATAATAAAATTCGAAGTAAAAATGTGTATTTTTAATAATAATAGTTATTAATATATATATATTAAATATATTAAAATAATTTTAATAAATCCATTTTTGACATAAAAAAAAGTTTGATTGAATCTTAACGTGCCTAATTTGCTTTAATTAAAAAGTAAAATAAAAGAAGAAATTAAAACATATTTTATTCAATCACGCAAATTTTATTAGTTTAAAAAGTACGCTTACAGTAAAATAGGTTAATTGTTTGTCTCCTTGCTAACAGATGGCGCTAGTGTAACCATAATTTCTATTTTTATCATTGGAATGTAAAAAGTTTATCAAATATAAAACAGGTGACTGAAATTAACAAATACCGGATAAAGAGGTAAAAAAAAAGATGCCATCAAACACATTTAAAAATTGTATTAACTTAATTAACCTCTGCAGTAAATTGTTTTGTCAAACAAATAGAAAATTATTCTGAATTAATATCTGTAATTTCTCTTTGTCTCTCATGTCTTTAGGAAATTAACTCATCATTCTGCATTTTAACTATACTTTTTTCAATGAAAGAAAAAGCATATAATTAGCTTTTATTCAGTTAATAATTTATTCATACAAATTTAAAGACTAATAAGAATTTCAAGAAAGAGAAATCAAATAATACAATTAAAGAAAAAAAAGTGTATGGAGATATAATAAATAAATATATTTTTTTTATTTTAAATAATTTTACAAAAGAGGGGATATTTTAAGTAATGGGTTTAAACATTTTAAAACGTAGTCAATAAAAGGTTATAAATTAGTTAGATTAAGTAAGTAATTCATTCATTAGTTTTTAAATTGTAAGGCGCAAATTTAATGAACAACGAAAATTGAGATTTAATAAATAAATAAATAAATAAAAATATTTTTTATTTTATTTTATATACACATTAATTTTACATAATTGTTTTAAGTAATTTACAGTCTAGTGAAAGAAAAAGATTCTAATTCAGTTTTGTTTTAAGTTAATACTTTTTTTAAATAGGAGGGTACGCGTACAAATTTAAATAGTCGAACCTCGTTAACACGAAATCGCTTAACGCGAAATTTCGCTTAACACGAAATAATTTTCAGGTCCCGTCAGATGAGTCTGAAAATCAATGTTAATTAATTCGTTTAACACGAAATAGAATTTCGGAAAATCCCGCTTAACGCGAATTTTTTTTTTCGCTTCAAAGTCAAAACATGATTCCTTATGCAATGTTTTCGATATTTCAAACTTAAATGTCACATACTCTTATTAAAAGTGAAATTTTCTCATGGTTTGAAAACGATTTAAAGTGAAAAAGGGTTTCAGAAAATTCTGAAATACTGAATTCCTGAATAATCCCTGCGTTTCTCTGATCTCTGAAATGCGCAAGTGTTCCCACATTAACCATATGAGCAATAGATTAGTCGTAATGAAAGTTTGGGGAAGGACTTTCTTTTTTTGAAAGTGATTGTTCCATTACTCGGTTGATTGTATTGACAGTAACATAAACTATAAACCGGGGGTCTGAATTATCCTATCTGTGAGTGAAAGAAGCGACTAGTGACTATCTGTACTTCACTACCTAACTAACATAATGAAAATGCTGTTCACAGTTGCTCTGTAGAATTCTGTAAAAGATGAGTCGAAAACAGCAAGCAGTATCTTAAGAAACCAAGCAAAAAAAAATTAAACAAAGTTAGCGATAAAGTGCTGAAAAAAACCACAAAATGCGGCGAAGTATGGTATACCTACAATTCTTCTACAATTTTAAAGAATCGCGAAAAGTTTGAAGCGGTTTATGCTGTGAGTTAATTCAAACCAGCAAGAAAACGAATGTGTAGAAGAAATATTGAATAAATTGAAATTGCTCTCTTGCGGTGGATAACAGAGGCAATAAGCCAGAACGTTGTTTTAACCAAGGCCTCCTTATCATAGTATCAAGCCTCACAATCAGCAAGTTTCCTTTGACCGCTATATTCTCCTGCTACTAGCGCCATCAATCGTCAGTAATAGGAGTATTTTCGACATGAAATTTTTTCACAGCTCCATTTGTTCTATGCATTTGCTTATGAACTAGTATATCGGTAGCATAGCTGCCAACTTTTACGCTTAATTCCTACCACTAAAATTTTATACTAAATTTTATCTTATTAAATTGGCAAGATCGTGTGATTACATAACGAAAAAAATTCTATTAAATTTTAGTGGTAAGAAAAAAGCGTAAAAGTTGGCAGCTCTGCGGTAGCAGAGCTGCTAGATTTTTCTATTCTCTTTTTGGATACCAGTTTTTTAGTACAGACAATTTTGTTTTGTTTGATCGGAGAATTCTGGGATTTAAAAGAACAAACTTTTCTCTAAAAATATACTGGTGTTCAGAAAGCCGGAGACTTGGCAACTCTGCGGTAGTATCCAGCAGGCGGCGATACTTTCCGGAGAAAGGCAATTAATAAGTGGCAATTACCGCGGACATTTTCTCCCATAAACTTTCTCCGGATTGTCAAGTCTTATCTATTAAGGGAGTCTTGGTTTTAACCAAGACACCTTCCCTTATCATAGTATCAGACCTCTCAATCAGCAAGTTGCCTTTGACCGCTATACTTGTCCTGCTACTAGCGCCATCAATCGTCAGTAATAGTATTTACGACACGAAATCACACGAAATTTTTTCACAGCTCCATTTGTTCTATGCATTTGCTTATGAACTAGTAGTTTTCCTACCACTAAAATTTTATAGTAAATTTTATCTTATTAAATTGACAAGATCGTGTGATTACATGACGAAAAAAATTCTATTAAATTTTAGTGGTAAGAAAAAAGCGTAACAGTTGGCAGCTATGCGGTAGCAGACCAGCTAGATTTTTCTATAGATTTTTCTATTATATTTTTGGATACCAGTTTTTTAGTAGAGACAATTTTGTTTTGTTTGATCGGAGAATTCTGGGATTTAAAATAACAACATTTTCTCTAAAAATATACTGGTGTTCAAAAAGCCCGAAACATGGCAACTGTGCGGTAGTATCCACCAGGCGGCGATACTTTCCGGAGAAAGTCAATTAATAAGTTGGCAATTACCGCGGACATTTTCTCCCATAGACTTTCTCCGGATTGTCAAGTCTGATCTATGATAAGGGAGTCTTGGTTTTAACTTTTGCAGTTTTGCAAGATGAAGCAGAAACTTTTGATGATGCTCTCGGTGAGAGCGATTTCATATTTTCTAACGGATGACTGACAAGATTTAAATAGCGTCATAGACTTGTCTGCAGAAAGATATGAAGCCAAAATCGGTAAATTCTTTCTTAGACATTGTTTTTTCCAAGTAAATTTGCATAGATGAAGATGTGCTGACTTCAGATGTAACGACAGATGAAGAAATAATTGCTGAAAAATAAAGATGACAACATTGAAGTGTCAGACGAGGAAGAAGAAATTGACACAGAACGGAAAAGTTTAGTGTCAATAAATGAATCTACCGCAGCATTGAAAACTGTACAACGTTTTCTTATGGATCAAGAGGATACTTCTCGAGCTTTGGGCAAATTAGATTAGGTCCATACGTTCCTAAAAAAAGTACTCTCCAAAAATTGAAGCCAAAGTCAATAACGGACTGTTTAAAAATATGATTAGCATGTAAATAAAATTATTATTGCCTAAAAATCGATAATTAATTTGTTAATGAAATTTACTATTTCTTATTAATTTATGATTTTTTGAGCAGGGATATATTTGTAGGTTAATTTATTTAGTTTTTATATCTAACATTATGACGGTTAACATGAAATTTCGGATAACACGAAAAAAATTCCCAGTCCCTTCAATTTCGTGTTAACGAGGTTCGACTGTATTAATGAAAATTTATAAAATAATAATTAAATGGAAAAAAGATATAGAATAAGCATTTTACAATATAGCGAAAGAAAAAATATTAAAACTGAGTTTGATTATCTTAATAATTTAATAATAATCATAATTTAATAATAATATTTTTGAATGAACGGACAAGTGGACAAATTTAAAGAATAAGAAAAAGATTATATAAAAAACAAGTGGGTAAGTGTGATCGAAGATCACACAAAGGGTTTCGTTTAATATTCCTTTCAAAACACTTTATCCTTTCTTTAATAAATCCAAATAAATTTCCCTTTCCCGAAAAAGGGTAATGTTTTTTATAAAGTAAAATTTTACCCTCTGTCATAATAATATCTGTCATGTGGACTAAATGCGATATTAAGAAAAAATTAATTTCAAAATTAAACATGTTGTACAGAGACTTTCAAAATGTTAAAATATGGCAATATTCCCATAATCCGGTTTTTATAATGATTCAATATGTTCCTCAAACGCATATGACGTTATAATCACTTGCTGGCGTCCTATCTACTTGCTTGCTCTATTACTTATATGGATACTCTCTTTGTATTATTCTCAAACATTTGAAAAAGTCCGTTAACTTCCAATAGGACGTCAGATTAATTTTCTTTTTAATTCTCTAATGACATCCTATTAACCTGCTTTTTGTACTTACACATATTCATAATCCTTGTAGTGTTGAGAAATGTTTGAAAATTTCCGTTTTACTACCAATAGGACGTCCTATTAATCTTTTTTTCAATGGGTTAAACTTTTTTTTTTCATTTTCATTTTTCACGTGGAAATCTTTCAATAGAAAATTAATTATTGTAGAAAGAATTTTATTGTGGATTTTTATTTGTTGGCAACTGCTATAACTAAAAATGTTTAAATGTTATATTTTTGGTTTTTAATCTCTCAATATTAAAAGAATAGGATTTTTTTCAAAATTTTATGATTTTCAGCTTCATAGTAGGTATTCAGCTATAAGTACGCAAAATGTCAAGTCTGTAAGTTATATAGTTTCTGGAGAACCGGTTCTCTGACGAACATACACAGTAGCGGGACGAATTAATTTTTTATAACATTACATTAGAGGATTTTCTATTCTTAATCGATTTAACCTTTTTAGGAGTAAAGTACTTCTGCTACTAAAATGTTGAAATGAGTAAGTGACGCCAGAATTTACAAACAAATTTATTTGAAAATAACTCAAAGCTTTTCTTAACGTATATTATGACAGCAAAATTTTAGTTTTTAATGCTGTGTCTCAGTTGTCAGTTTAGAATTAAAATTGAGTCTACGCGCCATGCAAATGTGCCCTAGAAAGGGTTAAAAAGTGCATGTTTCGATACTTTTAAAAATGGGCCGATTGTCACCACTAAATTTTAATAGTATTCTTCACCAGAGTTGCCAGTTTGACCTCCTTTTTTCTTTCCGTAAATTTTGAAACCATACCAGAAATTTCAAATAGAAATTTTCCTTTACTATTTATTTCATGATTTCTTTTTCTCGAAATTTCCGGTATGAATTTGAAATTTAAAATCAAAATACTAAATAAAACAGAAGACCAAACTGACAACCCTGTTCTTCAGAGAAATTGTATTAGTATTTTTACTAGCCGAAGAATTCTAATAAAATGTTATGGCCCATTAAATAAATTAAATAAATCGGCCCATTTTTAAAAGTAATGAAAAATATATTTTTTCATATTCGATAGTTTGACATGGTAGCGACGATATGTTTATGTTATTTTGCAGCTAACATAATACGATGGATATTATTATAAATTAATTTTCAATAATTGCATTCAACTTTTTTTCATTATGGGTCAGAACTGTCGACTATTTTTATATTCAGTCGTACAACAGTTTACAAAATAATAATAATAATAACTGTAGTAAATGTTTCTTGAAAATATCCTAATATAAGAGTATGTTACCTAGTATACCTAGTATACCTAGTATAAGAGCAGAGATTATTTTTAAAAAGTGTACGAATAGAATGAAGAAATAGTCGCTGGGACATACGGTGTCCCAACCCCGTAATCAAATGTTTAAATATAGCTCTCCTTTTTAGGTAGATTTCGTTCTTCTCTATGTTGGAATTTCTGAAAAAATTTTGCAGATCTACGCTGATCATGACACCCAGAACCCAAAACCACCCCCAGTTCAAAACTTTATCTATCTATATTAACTTTTTTATGGACACGATAACTAAAATAATTCTGCATAAATCTCTTCCAAACTGGTACATAAAATTAAGGGGTATAAACTGTTGGTCAAGTTCGATAATGGGCAAAATCGAACCAGGGGGGAGAGGATGGAGGGGATGGAGGGGCTTTTTGTAAAAACAAAAAACTAAACTTCTTAATTATGATACATATCGAATTTGTTTAAGGTTATTATTTCTTCTAGTAAAAGGGCCGAAAATTTATGTATGACAGATTTTTGATATAATTAAAAATGGCCTCAAGGTGGGGGGGGGGAGGGAATAGGGGTTTAAGAAAAAAAATTCACAACTTCGTCAATTCACAAGATATCAAATCCACTTTGATTTATTATAAATTCTCTTATTTTTAAAAAAATTATTGTTTGTTTTTTAAGTTACTCTTTTTTTAAGTATTGAACCGATTTGTCACTAATTTGTAATCACATCAAAATATATATTTTAATTTTATACCGTAAGTGTACGACAACATAAAAAAGTTTTTTTTTTCAAATTTTAATTTTCGATTGTTAAGACTATTTTTAAAGTGTTTCCCCCCCATTTAAACATCTATGACACCATTAATTCTTGACGCAAGATATAAAAATTGGTTTGCGATAATTTGTATCAAACAAAGAATCGACTAATTTTTTTTTAAGTTAATGATACGCCAAACCAGCTCAGTAAAATATGTCAATCGTCAATTGTCCCGGCTGTGGCAATGAATGTTCCTTAACTCCTTCGCGACGAGCGTCTTTTACAGAATTTTTAATCTGTTACCGCCGGTTTTTCAAATGAGAAATTTTCACCTAATTGAATCGCAAAAATGCTATGATTAGATAAGGAAAACTTTACAAAAAAAAATAATAATAACTGGTGGGAATAATCGAGGATTTTGAGCATCTTATGCATCACGTATTCGTGTCGCTCGTCCCCAAGGGGTTAATGACTGCCTATGTTACAAATGACGCCTACTTTCGGATTTTCCTAATTTTAGGGCCACTGGTTACGTCTAGTTGTAAATATATTTATCATTGTCGTATGGTTTCCCTATAAACTACTAAATAATGATATAATTAGGTAATATTCCATATTAGCTATATGTCTGGTAATATTTGTAGGCACACAGCGATGAGCGATGTTTGGCGTCAAAAATCAGCGACGAATTTGTCATCGTGAAATATCAGCGAGATTTAATTACACAGAGTGGCCAAGATAAAAGAGGCTCGGTATACATAAGTACAAATATTTACTAATTTTTATTTAAAAGTGGTAAATACAGAATATTATGAATAACAACATACTGAACATTTAATATTTCACAGGAGGTGTTGTTATTCATACTATTCTGCATTTACTGCTTTTAAATAAAAATTAGTAAGTATTTGTACTTCTGTACACCGGGCTTCTTTTATCTTGGCCACTCAGTACAATTAAATTAGTGCCAAACACACACACATTACTAAAACCACTGTTACTAAAATATATTCAATTTTACGCCAAATCACACTCTGTAGACTATACCAGTTGGTTGTAGAATGACTGAAATTTTGAAATATTGGAAATGGTTAGTCATAAAGTCAAACTAGCCTCCGAGGTTGTTTCCATACTCAAGTTGCGATCTATTCTCGATTTTAAATGTATGAAAGTTACAAGAATCGTTATAGAAATATATATGAATTTGCTCCAATTGGCGACACAATCTGTAGACCCGATTACGGAAGAATACGTTTTAAAAACAAAGCCTTAGTTCTAAGTACGAAACGTAGAAAGATGTTTTACATACTAAAACAATCACTGAAATATTATCTGACAAACAGTGCAAGTATCATCACAATCCATTCAGCAAGATATAAGTTATAAACTAACAGAATGACATACGAATTTGCGTTTTATATATATACCAGAGTTGTTAAATTTGGGTTTTATTTATATTGTTTTATTTAATTACTGATGAAGTGTTTTATTCTTATGGAATATTAGTCGGAGACAAATACTGGACTATTTATTTTGTTTTAATTTTAAACGGAATAATCTTTCGTGAGTTGGCAACACTGGTTAAATTTATTGAAATGTCACAGAAAGTTTAATGAAAACTTCGGCAATTTTTAAAATTTGAAATATTATATTAATTTTAGTGATGGAAATTAAAAATTATCCTAGAATCTGTAGCATCGATTTACATTGCATTGAACAAAGAAACTGAAATGCGAATTACGAAGTATTCTAATTTTGAACAGAGTTGGTAAATAACTTTAAAAATTATTCTTCTGTGTATGACTACTGACACTTTGTGACCAAAAGACTTCGCAATTCAGTTCTGAAAATACCGATAAGGCTAAAATAGTGTACGATTTTCCTGTAACATGTGTCTGAATTGGCATCGATTCATTTGACTCTTTCCAGAAAATGGTGACACTTTCAAGAAGATCTGGGTGTCAACCTTTCAAACTGAAACAAAAAGAGAATGAAAACATTTTATCATTTCAATCAGAAAGGAAGGGTTCTCTCCGAGAAAACCGACGTGTAAAAAAACTGATTACTTTGACCTGTTTTTTCAATTTCAGAAGTATTGAAATGGCATTTTACTCTCCGAATTTCTTTAACCCCTTCAGGGGCAAAGCACTCTTGTAGCTAAAATATTGAAATGATTGATTGACACCAGTATTCACGAACGAATTTATTTTAAAATAAGTAACAGCTTTTCCTCATGTACCTTATAAATTCAAAATTTGATTATAATATTCTGGTGTTATTGTGACATTTGGGGATTAAAATTTAGTGGTATATATAATATACCGGTGCCCTTCAAGGGGTTAAAATATTACAATACCTGTATGAATTGCGGTCATGTATTTTTAAAATAAAAATAGTATCTTAATTTTAGTGGTGGTAATTTAAAATTATTCTAATGTTGTTCTATTATAGTATTAGTTCTTGATATTATGCTGAAACACTTAACCTGAAATACGAATGACAAAGTATTCCAATGTTGAATTCAGTAAGAAAATACCTTTAACCCCTTCAGGGCAAAGTACTCTTGTAGCTAAAATATTGAAATTATTGATTGACACCAGGATTCACGAACGAATTTATTTTAAAATAAATGAAAGCTTTTTCTCATTACCTTATAAATTCAAAATTTGATTATAAAATTCTGGTGTCATTGTGGCATTTTGGGATTAAAATTAAGTTGTATATATACAGTCCCTGGCCAAATTATTAGACGCAGTTGTTTTTATTATAATTTGTTAAATATCTAGAAAGATACATGAAAAATTATCCTGAAACTTCAGGAGTGTAAACAACATGATAGACGTCATATATTTCCGTGAAGATTTTTTCCCGAAACGCCATAAGGGGCCGTCAACAAATTGAAGAAAAACAAATATATTTTGGATAACCCTATAAAAACTAATATTGCAAAAGCATTCAAACTGTAGATTATGATTAAGTGGATTATTGTAATAATTTGGGTTCATTTGTATGAAGATAGCATGTATATTCGAAGAGAAATTCAGGTTTTTATAAAAACAGTCTCAAATTTTATCAAGTTTTTTGCTTATAATTTGCAGAGTTTTTAATATAAAAACAAGTTTTTTTCAGAAAATATGACAAACAAAATTGTACACAACATCCTGCAATCAGAATTAAAAAATAATAAAAATTGTATGAAAAATGAGCAGGTTCACTAAATATTTTTTCACTGCGCATGCGCAAATTCAATCAAAATATACTGTGCATAATATATTAGCTAAATATATAAACCAATTTTTATGAAAGTCCTCAAAAACATAGCTTGAAAATTCTGATAGTAATCATCGATAGAATGACCTTGAAATTCGCTGTTCCCAAAAGGAAGCAAAAAGATGAGGGGTTGTATCAAATATAGAATGAGAGACACTTCATTCTTATTATGTCAACTTTCATAAGCTAGTATATTTGGATACAACCCCTCATCTTTTTGCTTCCTTTTGGGAACAGCGAAATTCGAGCTTATTCTATCGACGATTACTATCAGAATTTTCAAGCTATGTTTTTGAGACTTTCATAAAAGCTGGTCTATACATTTAGCTAATATATTATGCACAGTATATTTTGATTGCATTCACGCATGCGCAGTGAAACAATATTTAGTAAACCTGCTCATTTTTCATAGATTTTTTATTATGTTTTAATTCTGATTGTAGGGTATTGTGTATAATGTTGTTTGTCATACTTTCTGAAAATAACTTGTTTTTATATTAAAAACTCTGCAAATTATAAGCAAAAAACTTGGTAAAATTTGGGACTGTTTTTATAAAAACCTAAATTTCTCTTCGAGTATACTTGCTATCTTTATAAAAATGAATCCAAATGATTACAATAAGCCACTTAATCATAATCTACAGTTTGAATGCTTTTGCAATATTAGTTTTTACAGGGTTATCAAAAACATATTCGTTTTTCTTCATTTTGTTGACGGCCCCTTAAGGGGTTTCAAGAAAAAAATCTTCTCGGAAATATATGATGTCTATCAGGTTGTTTACACTCCTGAAGTTTCAGGATAATTCCTCATGTATTTTTCCAGATATTTAACAAAACTAGACCAAATATTGATGTACTATTAGTTCTTGGTCGTGGTAAAGTAGATTTCATAAGATTAGTATTTCGATAACTAAAATCATTATTACCTTTCAATAAATCTATAAATTCATGAGGAATGATAAGAGGCACATTTGGAAGAACAAGCAGACATGAGTAGATGAAGGTATTTTAATAAGCCCAGGTTCTATAGATATTGCACACAAGTACAGGAAAACGTTGGCTGCCCACGGCAGCCCAGGGCACCCGGGCCCGTAACACAATTCGGGAAAATGTTACATGTTGGAAGCAAGATGATTAGCGAGAGAAGTGATTGTTTCTCGTATCATGACATGAAGTAGAATGAAAATTACATTTCGCCAAAAAGGTTACAATATGGCGATCATTTCTCCAAACAGAGCATAAAGACAATTAAAAATTTAGAGAACAGAGCCATTTTTGGCATCAATCGTCCAAACAAATTTTTCGGCGGTAGCCAACATGTGTGGGAATGCAAAAACCGCAAAATGGGGCTCGAGAGAGTTTTTCGCATTCTTGAACCCGCGAACCTTAGAGATTGTTATGACTTTGATAAGTACGTTAGATATATTTGGACCGGAGTTATTCAGATGCGCTTGGGAATCATTGTAATTAAAAAGGGTGTGTATGAAGAAATCAGTTAGCAACAGAACTGTGTGACCAAATAAGGAGATAGCAGATGGGCATATTTTTGCTGGCTATTTGAAAGTGTAGATGTAATGGTTTTCATTTACTTTATCAGCACAGTATAGAAATATATTTAGTGTAACTGAATTAAAAGGATATTAGAATAAACGGAATTAAATTTGTTGCACTGAATTTAACAAAAGGGTGGGAAAGGAAATGAAAAAGTATTTTTGTAGAACAGTGAGCGTTAAAATAATGAAAAAGGAGAACAAATTTGGAAAAGGGAATTAATTGAGAGGGGAATAATTACTAAAATTGCAAAAATTGAATAATATATGATGCGACATCATAATTGAAAAAAAACAACTGCGTCTAATAATTTGGCCAGGGACTGTAATATACCGGTGTCCTTCAAGGGTTAAAAGGCTTCTTCGTTTATGCACGACTACTAACTCTTTTGCACAAAAGACGCTGCCATTCAGTTCCAAAATTTCGATAAGACTAAAATAAGTTTCGATTTTTTTTTAATAAAATACGGCTGAACTGGAATCTGTATTTTTGAGGGATTCTTTCTTACAAATCGTGACAATTCAAGAAGACCCAAGAGTCACCATTACAACTTGAAAAACAAGGAAATGAAACTGTTTTACCGTTTCGACAAAGAAGGAAGACAGTGTAGAAAGGGTTCTTACCCCTTTTTTCCAATTTTAAATGGACTAAAATATCATTTCATTATTAAATTTCTTTAAAGTATCACACTTTAGATGTTGTATATAGCACTCTGTCATGTATTTTGCTTTATTAAAATAGTATTTTAATATTAGCGAAGTCAGTAGTCCACTGTATTATTTATGGATATTACACGTTTTACTAAATTCCAGCTTTGCTTTATTTTGTTAATGAAATAGTATCTTAACTTTAGTGGTGGCAATTTAAAATTATTCTATTCTTGCCCTACTGTGGTATCTATTGATATGACACTGGAAATACCTAAACTGGAAGTGAATTGTAATATATTCTAATTTAGAATACATGTGGAAAATAATTTTAAAGTTTCTTCTTTTGTGCACGACTGCTAACTCTTTTTGCACAATAGACTTCGGAGTTCTACCCCCCCCCCCTCCTCCCCCGTAAGTCTCGAAATAAAAATGCGAAATAAGGCTAAAATAGTTTTCAATTTTCCTGTAACATAAGCCTGAATTGGAATGGATACTTTTGAGAGATTCTTACCCGCAAATCGTGACACTCTCAAGAAGTCGCGGATGTCACCCTTTCAACCTGAAATAGAAAGGAAATGAAACCGTTCTATCATTTCGAAAAAAGGTAGACAGGAGGAAAAGGGTTCTTCCTCAGAAAACAGACGTATTAAACTGAGTACTTAGACGATTTTTTTTCAACTCAAAATGGTTTGATATGTCATTTTATTCGTTGAATTCTTTTAATGCTTCATATTTTACAACGACGTATGTAAATTTGTCTTTTTTTGTATTAAACTAGTAACTTATTTATAATGGTGGTAAATCAAAAATATTCTAATGCTGCTTCAGTGTATCATCTATTGCTATATTATTGGAAATATTTAAAGTAAAATATGAATTAATGTTTAAAATTTCGAATTAAAAATTATTAGATTAAAAGTAACTTCAATTGTGTAGTAACACTTTTTTTTATTTTACAAAAACTTTAAAAAACAATACAACACAGTTTAACCCTTCTTTGCATGAGTTTTTCTTTTATAATTGTGTTTTTTTATACATATATTAAATATTAGACACCAGAAATTTTAAGATAGATTTTAAAGTTTGTTCAGCAACATAGTTCACGGGAAATTTACTGGATTAATATTTCTATATAAATATAGTGGTAGCGAAGAAGTTGATTTATTTATTAAAAGTTCAATAAAAAGTGATGGAAATTTACATCACTATGCAATTAAGGGTTAAAGAATTTTTTTGCTATTAATGGAATTAAACTTACGAGGTCCATTTTTTTTCAACCTCCGATGGACCATAATAAAGACAAAATGAATATATTACCCAAAGTTATGTATTACCAAAAGTTATGTACAAGAAAGGTTACTTTATACATAATCGTCGTGAAGATTGAGGCATTTTTCATATCGGTCGGCGAGCCATCTGATCCCCTCTTCGAAGAACGTTGCCGCCAGTGATGCGAGATGAGCCTGAAAGGTGGCTTGAATTCATCATCCGTCAGGAAGTTTTGCCCCCTAGCCATTTGTTTAATTCATGGAAGAGATGGAAATCACTCGGCGCCAAGTTGGGACTATACGGCGGGTGGTCTAACACGTCCCATTTAAACGTGGGTTCGCCCGTCTTTGAATTTCCGACACCATTCACGCACAACGATATCACTCAGACAGTTTTTCCCATACACTTGGGTCGTTCTTCGGTAAATTTCTACTGCACTATTGCTTTCTGCTTGAAGAAATAGTATAACACTACGCAACTCGCACTGGGCGGGAGCCATGTTTACGTGCCTACAACTCAGTTTAAAATGACGAGCTGGCGTCGGTAGTTGCAGAGGTTATAGTTAAGGAGATGGGCAGTCGCTCACCACGCATATTTGCCCCTTGTTTTCATCTAGTTGTTTAGTGGCTCGATCGGAGGTTGAAAAATAACGGCCCTCGTTATTGGATCTCACGTTATATTTTAAAATAAAAATCAACAGGAAATCGCAGATCGCATGGTAAAGTGCATGGTCACACATTGCATGGCAGGTAGGATGTTGAATTTCGTCATAAGAATTTTTTTCTTATATTGTAAAACTACAGCTTTTTTTTTCGCAAAATGTTTTCTATTCATAATGAGAAAAATTTAGGAATTGGAAAATAACTTTAAAGTTTATTCTTTTGTGCACTTCCACCGAAACTTTTCGCACAAAGGACGTCGCAATTCAAACGTGAAAATACCGATAACACTAAAATAGTTTTCGATTTTTCTGTAAAATGTGCCTGAATTGGAATCGACCCTTTTAATGGAGTTTTTTCCCATAAATCGTGACACTCTCCAGAAGATGCGGTAGTTGGCCTTCTAACCTGAAAGAAAATTGAAATGAAACCCTTTTGTCATTTCAACAAAAAAGAAGACAGGAAAGAAAGGGCTCTTACCAAATCTTTTTTTTTTCAATTTAAAATGAATTAAATTATTCTTCATACATTGAATTAAGTGATGCTTAACTCCCTTTTTTTATTCACACTTACTAGCCACCATAGTATCAGAATTTCAGTATAATAATTTTCATTTTATGTAGTCACGGAATGTTTATTATGAAACAGAACGAAATTTCTATGAAAACGTTTTGGTAAAATGGCAGATGCTTTGAATAGAAAAGGTGCTAAATTGGCAACACTGATTGAATATCTTTAAAATGTTACATAGTAGAAAATTTTATGTAAATTTTGGTCATTTTTTTAAAATAGAATCTTTCTCTTAATTTTAGAGGTGGCAATTTAGAATTATATTGAATTATATATCATCTATTTATATTGTATTGAAAAAATATAACTGAAGTACGAATTACGAAATATTCCAATTTTGAATAGAGGTGGACGAACGACAGTTGTCTTTTTGACCAAAAGACTTTGCAATTGAGTTCTGGATTTTCTTGTAACATGTACCTCTGGATCGAAATCAATTATTCTGACGCGTTTTTTCCCGCAAATGGTGACACTCTGAAGAAGACCTTGGTGTTAATGTGTCACCCTTTCAATCTGAACCGAAAAAGAAATGAAATCGTTCTATCATTTCAACAAGAAAGGAAGAAAGAAACTGATTACTTTGACATGTTTATTCAATTCCAAATGGATTGAAACGACGTTGTACAAGGGCGAGTCAAATGAAAGTGAGCCAACCCACCCCGCGCAATAATGGTTGGGTCCATTAACCAATGGGTCCAATTGTGTTCATTAACCTCAATAATGGTCTGCTACGCATGCGCGTAGCAGACAGGCATCTGTCATTTATGAAAGTGACATGAATGTGTGAAGATAAAAGTTTTTAATGCTCTCATACACTGGGTTACCCTCTGAGAGTCCGTGGACTTTCCTGCATTTTTACATAAATGTCATAAAACTAATATTAATTGAAATTTCCTTTGACGGTTTGTTTCTAAAATACACTTCTCATATCTTTATCATAAATATAGCTTAATCGTCGCGACCGATAAGCGTATACTACTTTTTTTAAATTTAGATTGTTTGATTGCCACCAATTTTTTTTAAGTAGAAATATTCGGATTACTTAATGGTAGATAAAATAATGCGAGCATAAAGCCAATTACACTATTTTAAAAAAACTGGTGGGGATGAAACAATCTGAATTTTAAAAAAGTAGCCTACACTGCCCGTGAATGTATCGGGCGTGACGATTAAGGGGTTAAAATACATACAGTTCTGTTACAAATATTTATGTCTACAGCCGATTTAAGTTGTTTTGGGGAAACGGAAAAATACGAGCGAAACGCTTAGAGGGCTAAGACAGTTGCGTGACATAATGGACGCACCAAAAGATGACCAGGGTGGTGTGGTCAGGTTTTTGACAGTTTCCCAAGATGAAATTAGTCGATGTATGGCTGATGTGTGCGGTGAACTTTGCATTTCATTGGCCACTGTGAAGCATTGAAGCAAATGATTCAAAGAAGGACGTAAAAGTTGCAAAGACCTGGCCAAAGTCCCCGTGTAATCACCCCCAAGACAATTGCAGAGGTTGATGAGCTGATTAGACGAGGACGGAGGATAAACCTCGCCTTGTGACTTTCACATTTTCGGGCAATTGAAAAAACAGCTCAAGGGAACCAGATTCGTGTCGGACGATGACGTGAAGGAGACAGTTGCAGACATTTTGAAGCAGATTGCAGCATTGTGAGAAGGGTATCACGAGACTCGTTAGTCACTGGGACAAATGTATAAATGCTCATGGAGACTACTTTTAAATAAAGTACTCCGTTTGTCAAATATTTGCATTGGCTCATCTTCATTTGACTCGCCCTCGTACTTACTAAATTTATTGAATGTGTTATTACGTTGTTCGGAAATTTCTTTTCGATTACAAAAGTTAGTTCGTACCGGAAAATTCTATCTCATAATTATTAGACATTAATTCCGATAGCTAATGTTTAACAACGGGTAATGTCTAAATGACGGGTAGAATTTTCAGGTACGAATTGGTTTTCCTAAACGAAAGGAACTCGCCAAACAACCCAATATATTGTAGAATTTGAATATAAATTTCCGTCATGTATTTTTGTAACTAAAAATGTTATCTTAATTTTACTTGTGTCAATTCAAAATTATTCTAATGTTGTTCTACTATAGTATTAGTTGATATTATTTTAACAAAACTTAAACTAAAATACTAATTGCAAAGCATTCCAATTTTGAATTGAGTGAGATTATAACTTTAAAAGGTTTATTTGTTTATGCATGGCTAGTGAATTATTTTACATAAAAGTCCTCGCAATTCTGACCTGAAAATGCCGATAAGATTAAAATAGTTTTTGCTTTTCTTGTAACATGTGTCTTAACCCTCTGACAGCTTATTCCTCGATTTCCACGTGCAAGACATGAGTAGAAAAAATTATATAAGGCACAATTTTGAAGCAATTTTATTTTTTAAATTCCACTGCCAAAGGGTAAAAATACAAGTGATCAAATTACTACATATTTCGAATGCATCATGATTTGAAATATGTAATAATAGAGGAGATACTCGTCGATTATACATTGGTCTAAAAGATTTCGAAAAAAAAAGCGGTCTGATGGTTGGGATCGGTGTTTTTAATTATTTCTTTTCCACAAAATGTAACAGAGCTACAATGTCCAGAGAATATGTCACCGTTACAATCTGAAATGAAAATGAAATGAAACAGTTTTATCATTTTAACAAAAAGGGAAGACAGAGGAGAAAACGTTTCTTATGAAGTTTTATTCTACATAAAATGGATTGAAATGTTATTTTATTCATTAAACTTCTTTTAAGTCCCACATTGTAGAATGTTGCATACATATTTTGCGATTTCTTTATTTTTATTGAAAAGGATGTTTAAATTAAAGGATGTTTTGCAGTTTTATTCAACATAAAATGGATTGAAATTTTATTTTATTCATCTGTTTAATTTAGTATTAAACTTTGGAAGGATGTTAGAAATTTAATTTAATTATTTCAAGTAAAATATTATTTTACTATTAGTGGTGGCAGGTTAAAATTAAAGACTACTGTTTTATCTAATGATACCTTGAAAATACTAAATTGAAATCCAAATTAAGTTGGAAAATAATTTTAGAAGTTTCTTATTTTTTGCACGACTACCGACTGTGTTTGCACAAGAGACTTTCCATTTCTACTGAAAAAAAAAATGCGCATCGAATGCAAAAAATGTGGTAAAATGGTTTTCGATTTTCCGGTAACATGCGCCTGAATTGGGATCATTTGATAGATTTTCGAAAATCGTGACATTTTCTGGAAGACCCGGGAGTCGCCTTTCACACTCAAACGAAAGGAAATGAAACCGTTTCATGATGTCAACAAAAAAAAGGAAGACATGGCGAAAATGGGTTCTTTCCCAGAAAATAGGTCCAATAAATTCCCGTGAACTATGTTGCTGAACAAAGTTAAAAATCTATCTTAAAATTTCTGGTGTCTAATATTTAATATATGTATAAAAAAACTCATGCAAAGAAGGGTTAAAATGGATTAAAATGACATTTTATTCATCGAATTCTTTTATTGCGTCACATTTGAGAAGGATGTATGTAAATTTCTGTCATGTATTTTTTACATACAAATAGTAGCCAGTTGTAGAAAATCAAAATTACTAGTAAATCTGCAGATCAAGAATCTCAATGTCAGCTGTAAAAGTCATTCTTATTTAGTCGCACTTTTCATATTATTTATCATCTTACAATCCGTAATTTAATTTTTTTCTGTTACATACATATTTATAGGCATATAAAATACTTCGGAGGTTTCAGAAATCAGAAGCGTTCAATTAAACACGGTTTTTGCAATGATATTCTGAAATTCTTATCAACTTCATATTCACGTAACTTTTTAGATAAAAAAATAAAATTGTATCAAAATAAATTCTCTTTTATGTTAATAGAATGCTAAAATCTCCCGAAAATAATTTATTTTGCTAATTAAATATTGTAGCAAAATAGTGAGCGCTACTTGAATTTTATTATTTTGATATTCTTTGAAATAGAGTTGCTAAGCAATTCATAAATCAAAGAGCAAAATAAAAAGAAATTAATTTAAAAATTTGTAAAAAATATAAAAATAAATTGTTTTATATTTCCCGAAAAGATGCAAAAAATGTTCCAATAATTTAAACAATTAATTTCTAAATTCTAATAAATGTATCAGCAAATTTTCAAAGCTATTGGATATATTTAAAACCTCCCTATCGAAAATTCAGCCTCAGTAATTTTACGTTTAAATCTATTAAATGAAATTTGAAAATCGTCTGCACTCCCATAGGAAAGCATGATGACCTAAAACAAAATGTTCTATATTTTTCGAACGAATGAACCCAATGTAACTAAAAACTATACAGCTCATTCTGGGTACATCACCCACATACCCACCAAAAAGCAACCTAATCGGGCACTTTTTACGGCAGTTATCGCGGAACAGATAGACAGACAGACAGACAGACGGAAACCAAAAATTTTTCGCGTCTCCTCAGTGAGCCTTCACTGACGTTTCGGCAGTTATAAAATTGCTTCAGTGTAGCATATATTGGTACAATAATCGTAACGTCTAAAGGGAAATACGAATTAATATTTTACATTTCGAAATGGAAAACTACATTAAAAGTAACTTTATTCGTGTGGTAACACTCATTTCGATTTAACAAAAACATTACAATCTTTTTAAATACAGTTTAAATAATCTTTTTATTTTCTATTCGTTGAACTAAACTTATATTGGATCTTATGTTATATTTTAAAGGGAAAATCAATTAAAAAGTTTGCATTGCATTAAATAGGATGTTTCATTTCATTATATGAAATTTTCTTACGTGCGAAAACTACTGGAAGTTTTCTCGCAAACTGTTTTCCATTAATAACGACTAAGAAAAATTGAGAAAACAAAAATTACCGTAGAACCTCTATTATCCGCCCCTCGTTTAACCGGAACTCTCCATAAACCGACGTCAGTTTCTTGACTTTTTTCAACGTTTTAATTCCTTGTGTATACAAGCTATTCTTTAGTACAGATAAATACTGCTTGACCAGTCTGTTGGCATGCTGCCAAAAAATAGACCATTCCGAAGGCTGAGAAGGATTGCATTGGGGGAAGACAAAGATTAGATTTCGATTAACCCGTCTGACCGCATGTCATTTCTTCACTGTTTGATCTTGAATTAGTAAATACGAAACTAGCAGAATATTGCTATTCATACCCTACAAAAGCAAAACTAGGGGAAAAGTCCCCTTTCATTACCTACTTCCCTATTTTCAAGAATAGACTCATCTTACTCACGTGACCAGTCATTAAAGCTTGGCTCAGCAGTATTTTGTTTCCAATTTCTTTCACTTCCTTTGAAATTACCTACAGTTCCCGGTATGAGCGCCCCCCTGTTCTAAACTAAACACTCCCCATTTTGAAATTTGGTAGGCCGCACTGCCGCGTGCCACAACATTGGAATGCTATTGCACCCTCTGATTGTAAGCAAGCGCAAAGAACAAAACCCCTTTTGTCATCTTTTCACGAACAGAAATTTTCACAGTTATAGAATTTCAAAAGTGGGAGGAGAAATCAATGTCATGTTTTTGCTACGCACTCGTTTACAATTGGCACGCCTACCCTTCTTGGACGGAATCATTCTAAGTTTTTGTTTCAAAATAAATTTCTATTCATGTATAATTTGAATTTAGATATTTATTTAACTGTTTAAATAGTCATAATAGCAGTTCGATGATATGATGTTACATATTAAACTAGATGATCATTGATAAATTCTCGATTATCTGGAAATTTCGTCTATCCGATGTAGGTTCGGTCCCAATTACGTCGGATAATCCAGTTTCTACTACACTCGAATGATTAAAATCATTAATACTGATTAAGAGGTACATGTTTCTTATATTCTCTTGAGACCCAAGCTCATATTTTTTGAACAAATTTTACAATTTTCGAGATTTATGTTTCTTTTGAGTCTAGAAAGCAATACATATTTTCATTTATTTGCAAAAATTAAAAATACTTTGTTTTTTAGCGTGTCCAATAGAATGGACATTGGGTCTTAGTTCTATAAAAAACTTGCTATTGAATTAGATGAATCCAAATGTAAAATTCTTAATATTTGAGAAAAAATAATGACACAAAATTGAATCCTACATAAAATAATAATACAAAATTTAATTAGACACCAAATAATAATAATAAGAGTTTTAAAAAGTTCAATAAATAGATGAACCTGAAATACAGTAGTTTATAAATGTGCTTCTGCAAGTCAATTATTAATTATAGTTAAACGAATTATTAACTATAATTATAGTTAATTATGAATTATTAATTATAGTTAAACGAAGTGGCATTTCATGCGCACAACCTTATTTTATATTATAATACTTATCAAGTAAGATAAAATCGCTACATAGGCTTAAAAAAAACCCGATTTTAAAACAAAACACTCAAAAAACAGCATCAAGTTCTTATTTCTACAAAACTTTTCTATCGTCAGAAGTGTGTTTTTATCGTTTATACGTCACTTCTAAATATCGCATAAATTCAATTTTTGCATCATTAAATAGAAAACGTGTACTTTAAATACGAAACATGTTGATCAATGTACTAATTTTCATAATAATAATAATAATAATAACATTTTATTTTGTTTTTTAACTCTTCTCAACACCAGTCATTTGTTTGTTAGAATAATGATAATTAATGGCCCAGCTACCACAATTGGCTAGTAAATGCCAAGAAGAAATGTAAAAGAAATCAAAATGAGCTTATTTATAATCTTTTACTGTTATCTTTAAATATATTGTCTTTAAAATTTTGTTGTTATTTAAATATGATTAAATTTATTAATCCAATTATGAATAGCATAGTAACAGAAAAATAATACCAAAAATAGTTACAATGAATAAGACTAACACATAATAAAAGCTTAATTCTAAGTATCTGCATTTACCAAATGCTGCAAAAAAACCTTTCACCAAATATTATTTTTATTTATTTAAGAAAATTTATTATCTACTTCTGTATCTATTATTTATTTCAATATCATCTTGATTTTTAAGTAAAAACTAATGCCTTTCTTCAGTATACAACAAGAGTTTAATATGAATAAACACAACTGATGAAGACCCAACGTCCAATAGAATGGACTTTAAAAAGTTTTTGGTTTATTCTCTAAAATATACATTAAATTACTTAAACTGCGATGTCATTTCATTGATACAGCAATTAAAATTAGATTTGTGTAGCATTAATATCAAAATACTTAAAACACTCTAATTCTATAATTAGAGTTAAAACTGTCTGCTTACCTTTAACAGTCTTTTTCTTGTTCTCTGCCACTTTTAAATGATTAAAATACATATTTAGCTGCGATTTTCTTATGATTTCGGTTCACAGATAACAGCACTAGACCAGTTCGAACTGAAATTAAGTATTTTATATAAAAAATAAAAATGTCCAGTAGAATGAACGCGGGGTCTCAAGAGGCAAATGCATCAAGAAATTCATATATATATATATATATATATATATATTTAGTTTTGTTTCATAAAAACAAATAGAATAGTGAAAAATTTTTAGGATTTGGAAAAATAACTTTAAAAGTTTATTCTTTTGTGCACTTCCACCGACACTTTTTGCACCACGGACATCGTAATTCAAATGTGAAAATACCAATGAGACTAACGTAGTTTTCGATTTTCTTGTAACATGTGTCTGAATTGGAATCGATCTTTTTGATGGATTTTTTCCCATAAATCACGCTCTCAAGAAGACCGGGATTCACCCTTCCAACATGAAATAAAAAGGAAATGAAACCGTTTTATCATTTCGCTAAAGAAAGAAGACAAGAGGAAAAGGCTTCTTTCACAGAAAACAGACATATTAAAACGATTACTTAGACGATTTTTCTTCAAATCAAAATAGTTTGAAACGTTGTTTTTGTCAATGAATTCCACATTTTTGAATAATGTATGTAACCTTTTTTTTTTTTTTTTTTTTTTTTTTTTTTTAAATAGCGGTGTTAAATCAAAAATATTCTAATATTGCTTCATCTATTGCTGTAATATTGGAAATATTTAAAGGAAAATATGAGTTAATGTTTAACATTTCGAACTGGAAAAATATTAAATTGAAAATAGCTTTAATTGTGCCATAACACTGTTTTTCTGTTTCTTTTTTCTTTTTTTTCTTTGTTTTTTTTGAACAAAAAACATTAAAATTTGTTTCAACACAGTTTAAAGAATTTTTTTACATTAATAGAATTAAACTTATATTGGATCTCACGTTATATTTTTAATTGAAAATCAACAGGAATCACAGATTGTATTAATAGGGTTAGAAGAAAATTCGTTAGAAGAATTTTTCCTCGTTCCGTTAGAACATTCGTTAGTTAGATTCGTTAGAAGAAATTTTCTTACATTCCATAACTACAAGAATTTTGCTTGCAAAAGATTTTTGATTTATAACGATTATAAAAGAGGAGGAAACGAAAATTACTTAAGATATTAGGATCATTAATACTGATTAAGACATTCATGTCTTAATTGCATCAAGAAATTCATTTTAAAAATTTTTGTTTGATATATATTAAATGAATAGCACAAAAAAAAATAATAATAACCTTAAAAGTTTATTCTTTTGTGTAATTCCACCGACACATTTTGCACAAAGGACGTCGCAATTCAAATGTGAAAATACCGATAGTTTTTGATAGTTAGACTAAAATAGTTTTTCATTTTCCTGTAACACGTGTCTGATTTGGAATCGATCTGTCTGATGGATTTTTTCCAATAAGTCACCTTCTGACCTAAAACAAAAAGGATTTACTATTTAAAAATTCTGATAGAATGGTAGATGTTTTGAACAAATAAATCCGTCAAGTGCGAGTATAACTCGCGCTTAAAGGGTTCATTACATTATTCTATTTATTACTATTCTACTTACATTATTCTATTAATTACTATTTATTAATTAACAAATTTCCACTACGCCAATTTTTTTTCGTAATTTTAGTTCCAGTGGATTCGGAAATAGATGGAGAGTTGCAGTACACTTTTGATAATACAGTGATCTCTCACTTATACGCGATGTTCTGGAATTACTCTTTCACACCACTATTTTAAAACGGTAAAATTCGATTTATTACCCTAAAAAAGAACTGGTGATAAAAATGATTTCCGTGTATCAAGTATAAGTGAGAGATCACTGTATCTCTGAAAATATAATACCTAAAATCAAAACAAATTTTTTGAGTTCGATGTTACGAGATCTTTCGAACGATACCCTAACAGGACATACAAAAATGTATTTTTCAAGTAGTAACTAAATTAATATCTCGGCTAATTACCGAATTTTTTTTCGAAAATCATTATCAACTATGCTTGGATGATTTTGCGTCACCCCTGAACTTCCCCGCTGACCGCCCGAAAAGTAAAGTTTGTGTGTAACGGAAAAATGCGTTTTACTCCAAACTTATGGTGACCTAGGAAAATCACTCTAGTTTTCCTGCACGGTTTAAATAAAATCCTACTACTCCTAATTCGTAAATGGCTAATAATATGAAAATAAGTGGGTCTTTATAACTTCCGGAAGTTTGAACTTTTCACGTTTCATAGTTTACGAGAAAAACAAGTGTGACAGACAGACAAACACACGAGTGATCTTATAATGGTTCCGTTTAATTTTATGGCATTGAAAAAACTGATTTGCGAATTAGGAATCATTCCAATTCTAAACAGAGATGCACTGAAAAAAAATTCTGCCACTGGCATCTAGAAACTAAATTGCGGCTCTAGAAAAAACAGTTCCATATCATCCTTATAAATTGTAGTTCCCTTTGCTGTAGAGTTCTAGCTCTCCTATTAAAAATCAAGAGCGTTTTCCTATAGTATCGTGGTCAATCTTATTTAAAAATCTCTGCAAATATATGTGAACACAAGAGGTTACTTTTAGTAATTATAATTCTAGTTCATGAGTTTATTCTAGAAACTAAGTGATAATTTCTCGCGATTCAAACGATCCATAATATAATGTATCGTTTCTCACCTATCTCAATCATTTCGTCTATTCAGTTTATTTGTTTACCTTATTCGCATAGCTCGGAAATCTATATTTCTAGTTTAGGGATTTAGAAAATGACTATTTATTCGTTCTATATGAAGACGGTATAAGTTTGTTTTTTGTGTCTGTGTGTGGAAATATCTTTAAAAATTATTCCGTGCACGACTACTGACCCTTTGTGACCAAAATACATTAATCCAAAATACATTACACAATTCAATTCCAAAAAGGCCAATCAGACTAAATTAATTTTCGTTTTTCCTTCCCACAAATTCTGTCACTCTCAAGAAGATCGGGAGTCACCCTTTCAAACTGGAACGAAAAGGAAACGAAACCGTTATATCAATACCAGAAAAAAAGGGGGTGGGGGGGGGAAGAAGGACAAGAACGATTCTTACCCAGAACACGGCCGAGTAAAACTGATTAATTCCGCAAGTTTTTTCGATTTAAAATGGGTTGAAATGTCAGTTCATTCAATGAAATTCTTTAACACGTCGAGCACCACGTGTATTTTTAAGGAAATCCCCGTCAGGCCACGCACGCAGCTCAGGGCCTGATTACCGGCGGGGCAAACTTCCGCCATTTGTCACTCTATATTCATGCAACATTTCTCTAAAGGATAAGGCAACAATTTTTATTCTTTTTTACCGGTGGAAATTTGCTCCGCTGGTAATCAGGCCCTGGCGCTGATTAGAAGTTAGGGCTGCCACTGGCGACTATTTTTATATGCTATTAATAAAATGCAACACAATCTGGTAGAGCCAAAGCCATTAAATAATAAGCCCAGTCAGATAGTGTTAAATTTGTTAGCGACACACTAGCGCCAAACCTCTGCTGCGGAAGGAGGACAAAACAGAAGTGGGTCGCAGAGAAACGATACGATTTATTTATATCGATATTTTATACGATTTTTATCGATGTTTTGTTTTTGCACTTCCTTTAAAAGCTTGCTAATTATTGGGATCTTTTACATTAAAGCTAAAAGTATAATGAAAAAAAAATGTGGAAATTTCCTGGATTAATATTTCTATATAAATATAGTGGTGGCGAAGAAGTTGATTTATTTATTAAAAGTTAAATAAAAAGTGATGGAAATTTACATCACTATGCAATTAACCCTTTCCGGCACAGACAAATTCTGTTCGTAAAATGTGAAATTACTGACTGACACCGGAATTTACAAACGACTTTCTTAGAAAATATGAACTCCTAATTTTAAGCTTTAATTTTAGAAGCAAAATTTTATTAAAATATTCTTGGTGCCGAATGCAGCACTCCCAACTGCTAGATGGCGCTATTTTCAACTTGCGAAAAGTTTCCCATTTATCTGACTGGGCTTATTATTTAATGGCTTTGGGTAGAGCAATGGGCAGAAAAATAACTAAAGAAGTTGCCACATTTTGTGATACATGCGAAGGACGAACCTTTTTTATGTTTACCGTGTTTCAATAAAATCCATTAAAAATTTTTGGTAAGAAATATATAAATGCATTAATGATACAATCCTGTAATAAATATACATTAAGTAAATTTTAAATAAATTTTCAGTAATTACCTACAACAATGTAATTTTTTAGTTTTATATCATATTTTACACTGTCAGTCACCGATGAGGGACGTGGCACTCAACGTGTTATAGTATGGCATTTTAACCCTTTTAGGAGCAAAACACTTTTATTGCTAAAATGTTGAAATGAATGAATGACACCGGAATTTATCAACAAATTTATTCGGAAGTAACAAAAAGCTATATTTCACACATATAATAATTATTTTTACAAAATAATTTTATACAAAAATTCTGGTGCCATCATGGCTTTTGGGAATTAAAATGAATTGGTTTCAATTAAAGTGTAATAAACTGCTTAAAGTGACAAAAACATAAAATAAAAGCCCCAAAAATACCTTTTAATATATAGATGACATATGTTTCATGCACTCGAACGGCGACTTCTTCAAGATCAAAATGATAAATATATTATTTTCGTAAACTTTTAAAAAAAGGATAAACACAAATCACGAGATCACATGTCTAATGTAAGCAGGTGCTTAAATTGGTCAAACTGGAAAACGTGAAAAATATTATTTTATTGTTTTTTTAATATATAAATCATCGCGTGCCAAAATTTAGGTAATTAAAAAAAAGCTGATTCGTTGCATATGTTCTCCTTTAGCAAATATATTTCTATTGATTTACGGATAATGGATGGGAAATAAACTCTTGATGGAAAAATTATTTTACTATTTTTGAAATCAATCTGAAAAGGTTTTATTCTATGTAGTCTAGTCAAGGCTGCAGACGATAAATTAAAAAAGCAATAAAATAGTAACTTTCACGTTTTCCAGCTTGACCAATTTAATCACTTGCTTACATTAGACATGTGATCTCGTGATTTGTGTTTATCATTTTCAAACGCTTTGCGAGAATATTATATTTATCATTTTGATCTTGAAGAAGTCGCTGTTTGAGCGCATGAAACATATGTCATCTACTTATTAAAAGGGATTTTTGGACCTTTTGTGTTATGTTTTTGTCACTTTAAGCAGTGATTACGTTTTAATTTAAATTTAAGAAGTGGTTTCATTAACGTACCACCGCCCTTGAAAGGGTTAAAAGGTTGTACGCAAATTTTGGTCTTTACTGGTGTGGCCTTTGGGATCTTTATTTTTAGTGAAGTAATAACTTAACTAGCTGACCCGCCCGGCGTTGCAATGGCGTTTTGCTGCCATTTAAAAGTATAACAAAAATTTAAATAACAGCTAAAATTTCAAAAGTATAACAGTTACGTTTAAAAAGTGAAACGGTAGGGAAAATTATTGCATACTTTTAAAAAATGTAAAGGTCAGGGAAGTTCTTACGATTGAATCTAAATGGTATATCTGTATATGATCGAAGCTTGATATATGGCAAATTAAGATTTATGAAATGCTAATGTGATGCATTTTATAAAACTTCATTATTGCCATTAAACAATTAAAAAATAATCGCGATTTCTCTAAGAAAAGTCTTGGCAGAAATTGCACGTTTCACACATTAAAAATTCAAAAATCGTGAAGGGATAAATTTGCTATATTAGGACGCTATTGAAAATTTGCTATTGAAACCGGATTCCTAACAACATGAATTTCAAAAAATGTCAGAGATTTGGCGCCACTTGCCTGAACAGAAATTTCCAAACGAACCTGTGGCTTGAATCTCCTCAACAAATTCGTTTATTCTGAATGAAAGTGATAGAAGTCACTATAGTACAGTCATTATTTTTCTATCTATCTATAAATATGTTGAAATGTAATTTATTTAAACTAAATCCCTGGCCAATTTTGTACTCCAAAATCTCTGAATCTAAGTAGAATTTACCTCGGCCTAAATCCTGCCAAAGGACTTTTACATCGATGGGATTTTAACCAATGATATTCGTTTCATTCGGGCGTTACCATTAAACAATGAACAAATAATCGCGATTTACGTGCCACGTACGATAGCGTAATATATATAAATTTTCTAATGTTGCGTTAGTGTATCATCTACTAATATTATTTTGGAAATACTTAAACAGAAATACCGTCATCGCGAATGTATTTCATATATATTACAGGGTGGCTAGTGGTCAGGGAAAAATACAGTAAAAAAATGATAATTACCAGTATATTCTTATAGAAAAATTCTAATTGATTATTTCATCAACTAATCAACATAGATATTTCTATATGAATATACTGGTGTTTATCACTTTTTTGACTGTATTTTTCCCTGATCACTACCCTGTATTAGTAATATTTCCATTTTTTTCTTCAACTGTTTCCCCTGTTTTATGTATAAATTGAAAATAGTTCTAATTTAAGAACGTTTCCAAAATTTTATATATTTTTTTATTTCTTAGTTTCGTTTGAATAACACAACTGAATAGTGCATTCACCGAAGAAAAAATTTTAAAAGTTGCAAAATAACTTTAAACGCTTCTTCTTTTATGCATCAATCCTGATTTTTCTTTCTATTTTTTCAGAAATTACTTCGCAATTCCGTTCCAAAAATACTGATAAGACCTAAAATACTTTTCCATTTTCCTTTAACATAAGCCTGGATTAGGATTTATCCTTTTGATGGATTCTTTCCCACAAATCGTAACACTTTGAAGAAGACCTTGGGTCACCCTTTCGACCTCAAACGAAAAATGAAATGAAACTGTCTTATCATTTCAACAAGAAAGTAACAGAAAGATAAAAAAAAGTTTTGTCCAGATAACAGATGTGTTAACTCTAGAACTACCACGAGCCGTCATTTTGAGGGTTACCAAATGAATATATTCCGATTCGAACCAGAGTTTTCTTTTTAAAATAAATTAAATATGAAACTCAAAGAAATACGTTAAATGAAAAAGTTAAGTAATTTTAAATAAAATTTCTGGTGTGAAATAGTTTTAAAATACTTTAGTAAAATTTCCGTTGTTCTAGTGTTAAATCCATTACTTAGTCAAGACTTTTCAATTTCAAATGGACTGAAATGTAATTTTTAGAATTGGAATCTTTTAAAGTGTTACATAGATGTATGAAAAAAATCATTTTATTATTATTATTATTATTTAAATACTAATACTTTAATTTTACTGGTACAACTTCAAAATTATTTTAATGTGGTTAGTATTTATTGACACTTAAACTCAAATACGCATTGATACAGTTGATAATTGTATGCAGGCCTCGGAACAGTCTCAGACCAAATAAAATTTACCACCACAATTTTTTTAAGAAAAGTTTAGCTTTAGATTTTTCTTGCAAATGTCGAAGAAACCAATTTCATGATGAATTTTTTCTTGTAATTGTTGAAAAAACGGATATAATTTTATAAAATTAGTGGGGGTTAGAGAAGATATTACTTTCAGGTCTCTTAATGTACAATTCTATCTTTTATGTAAATAGCATTTCAAATTAAGTGGTTCCAAGTTTATATTATTCTAATATTTCGTCAATATAGCATATATACTGATAATACTTACACTGAAATACTACTTGAAAGCATTCCAAATTTGAATAGTGTTGGAAAATTTTCGTACTTTAAAACAATCTATGCACGACTACGGACTCTTTTTGCACAAAAGACTTCGCAATTCAGAGACTAAAATAGTTTCTAATTTCCTGTAACATGTGCCTATATTTGAATCCTTTTCATGGATTCTTTTCCAGAAATCGTGACACTCTGAAGAAGACCCGGGAGTCACCCTTTCAACCTGATATGAAAAGGAATTGAAACCGTTTCATCATTTCGGCAAGAGAAGAAAGATTTTTACCCCCAGAAAACAGACGCATAAAACAGATTACTAAGAGAAGTTTTTTCAATTTCAAATGGATTGAAATGTCATTTTATTCATTCAATTTCTTGTAACTGTCACATTTTTAAAAGGTTGCATACAAATTTGTGTCTTTACTTGGGGTGGGTGGGTAATACCCTTTCGAGTCTTTATTTTTTAGTGAAATAGTAACTTCACTTTCTTTTTGTTACGTTAGTGTATCATCAACTGATATTAAATTGGAAATATTGAAACTGAAATACCGCTATTGCGCATGTGTTTCAGATATATTCGTTATCTTCCCATTGTTATTCAAATGTTTTGCCAGTTTTACTTATTAATGGAGTATAAATCTAATTTAAGAACGTTTACAAAATTTATAGTATTATATTTTTTAGTTTCGTTTGAAGGACAAACTGAATAGCGCATGTACCAAACAAAAACTTTTAAAAGTTTCAAAAAAACTTTAAACATTTTTTATTTCTTTAAAGCACGAATTCTGATTTTCTTTTTAGAAATGTCTTCGCAATTCTGTTCCAAAAATGCCGATAAGACCTAAAATAGTTTTCGACTTTCCTGTAACATTTGCCTGGATCTTTTTGATGGATTTTTTTCCGCAAATCATAACACTTTGAAGAAGACCTCGGGTTATATTTTAATCGCAAGCGTAGAGGAAATTAAATTGTTTTATCATTTTAATAAGAAAGGAGGACAGGAGAAAAATGTTTCTCCCAGATAACAGATGTGCTAATTTCATCTTACATAGGTATTTCTTTCAATTTCAAATGGACTAAAATGTCATTTTATTTATTAAGTACTTTTAAAGTGCTACACAGATGAGTAAACAAAATGGAACAATGAAACAATGTAGTTAGCAGCATGGAATACTTAGTTGCATACCAACAGTACTTCCAGGTTAAAGGTAATTGACTTGCGAGGCAAAAGCAAGCCGTAAGAAATTTAAAAAGTTAAAAATTAAGTACAAATTTTTACAAATATAATAATGTAAGTAGTATAACAAAACAAGTAAATAGAAAAAAAATTCGTTAGATAAAAAAATGACAAACGAAACCTACCAAAGATCGAACCAATCTCAAAGAGTAAAAAGAGTAAAGAAAATATCGTGTTTAAATTATTTGTCACAACAGTATCTTAATTTTAGTGGTAATTATTTAAAATTATTTCAATGTTGTTTGTATTTATTTGTACTATAAACAGGGTTTGTAGGCTTATACCACAATTTTTTAATATTATTTTTCGCCTTATTTAAATGAAGAAAAGTATTACAAATCCTGCAATTAAACGTGACGTCTACAATTTCTGCTATATAAATATTAAATAGAAAATTTCTATTATAAAATTGTGGTAAAAGCGGGCAAACCCTGATGAAACTAACTAAAATACGAATGTATTTTTGCTTCAGTATCGAAGAGCTGATACAATTGATATCGAATGTCAATTGATTAACAAATAAATACTATTGACAACTGCATGTAAATTTCCATTATACATAATTTTATGTAAACAAGATTTCAGTGGTTGAAAATTAATGTTATTGTAAAGTTGCGATAATGTAGATATATGTATTGATGATACTTAAACTGGAGTATGAATTAAAGAGTATTCCAATTTCGAATAAGGTTGGAATAAAACCTTCTATGCACGACTACGTACTCTTTTTGCACAAAAAACACCGCAGTTGAGTTCCGAAAATACCGATAGGACTAAAATAGTTTCGAATTTCCTGTAACATGTGCCTGTATTGAGATCGATCCTTTTGATGAATTCTTTTCCAGAAATCGTGACACTCTGAAGAAGACCTGGGTCACCCTTTCAACCTGAAACGAGAAGGAAATGAAACCGTTTCATCATTTCAGCGAGAAAAGAGAGGGTTTCCCTCCAGAAAACAAACGCATAAAACAGATTAGATACAGAAGTTTTTTCAGTTTCAAATGGATTGAAATGGCATTTCATTCATTAAATTTCTTGTCAGTGAAAATGTTTTATGAAAATTATGGTATTTTTTTTTTCCTATTGAAAAAATATCCTAATTTTAGTGGTGAACAAACATTATTGCAATACTGTTGTATATTAGTTCATCATATGTCCAGCAGTCAACGGACACTTTAAATTTTAGACGTCATGCCGAATATCTAAAGAAATACTCCACGAATTTTTCTAGAACTTTGGGAATATAAAGGACATATTTGACTTCATATTTTTGAACGACGATTTCATCACAAGGCAATTAAAATATATTTAAAAAATGTAACTTTTTGAACATTAATGGGAGGATTATTTAATTAAGATGAACTTATTTATAGTATTATTTTGAACACTTCTGCTAGTTACATTGACTATGCATATACCGTTGCCACACAGATAACAGATTAAAGCGCGTTTCAATCTTTTTGCGATACCCTGTATATTTCCAAAAACTTCTTAATCATAATATTCGCGCAATGTTGTATGAAATTGGTTAAGTATTGGAACACAATAAATTTCATCAGCTTTGAAGTATAAGACTGAAAATTGTAACAAATTTTATGCGCAACGCATGTTTTTTTTTTTTTCATTTATTTTACAAGAAGAATAGTACTCTGTTTAATCATAATAGTGACAGAATACTTTTGTACAATGATAAATTCTAATGTATTTTTATTTTTAAGTAGATAGCTATAATAAACAAGAAAGACATATCAACACTCCTTTATAAGGAATGTAAAAAAAGAACAAGGACAAAAGCATATTGCAGCGGCATAATTTAATTTTTATTTAACATGTTTCTATAAAATCCTTTTAAGCAATATGTTTTAAAAAATATTTCTTTCATTAAAACTATCACTATGTTTATATACGTTACAATACGTTTTGTTATGTATTGTGTCGTAATGTCAAAATATGTTTAAAAAAATTAGACTGGGTGTATATCTTAAGGCTGCGCGTCAGTAAACTTCCCGATTCTCCTCGCTAATGTTAATCCTAAGGGCGCAGGACGCATTCGTATTTTTTAAATATTTCCCCATGAAATTAAGATTTTTAACTTCTATTTTCTTTGTACTGTTCGTAAATGATGTCTCTCTTAATTTTTTAGTTATCAAAATATTTCTAAAATATGTGCTTAATTTACATTTTTATGTGTTAATATTTTAGCGAAACTGAATAAGATATTAACACTTCACAGAAAATTAAATATATATTTTCGAAAAATTTTGACAGCTAAGAAAAAAAAAGAGACATCTTTTAAGAACAGTACAAAAAAAACAGAAATTAAAATTATTAAATTCCCGAGGATATATTTTAAAAAATACGAATACATTCTACGTCTACAGGATTAACATTTTCAAGGGGAATCGGGAAGTTTACTGACGAGCCGCCTTAACAGGAAAAGGGAAAAATAGAAAAAAAAGCAGCAGACGGCGCATACTGCAGAGGCATAATTTTATTTATTTTTTAACACCTGTTGGTATAGGTTTGCTCCAGGCGATTTTTTGCTATTTTTTACCACATTTTTGGTATTTCCCAGCAATTCGTCGTACATTTCTTAATCAACCATAAATATTATTGTTTGAAAATAGTATTAGACAAAATTTATGAACCACTGGTAGTCCAAAGATCAACCCCTTCGCGACGAGCGTCCTTTAGAGAATTTTTAATCTTTTACCACCGGTTTTTCAAAACAGAAATTTGCGCCTAATTGAATCGCAGAAATGCTATCATTAAAAATGGCAAAGCCTACGATAAAAATTAACTGGTGGGAATAATGAAGGATTCTGAGCAACTTATGCGTCACGTATACGTGTCGCTCGTCTCGAAGGGGTTAACAAATTTAGGCGATAAAATCTGCTTAAACATGGAGTTGAAAAAATATATATTTCGTTAAATAGAATATTTTCTATGCATTGTGTCTTACTGTCAAAATATATTTGAAAACGCCATAAAAACTTGTGCAAGAAATTATTATAAATTGTTTACACCTTCAAACAAATATAACTAGATCTTAGAAAATAAAGACAAATTAGACTACCAGGGTCGGGGATGCATAAAATTTCGCTATAAAATCCAATTGAATAAAATTTCAGCAATATAAATAATACATTCGTAAGTTAATAATAAGATTCTTTATTATCCACTCTCATAAAATTCAACATTGTCTTTATTAAAATCACTAAATTCCCTTTTCAACAAAACATTTTAGTTCAAAACTAGAATTTAAATTTCAGTAACCTGTGATTTTTGAATTTTTTTCACTTTCAAATTAGAATTTAAAATTTTGATGTTATAAGAAGAAGAAGAAAATACACGTTTGAATGACGCCGTCATTCGTAATAAACGTTTTAACGCTTTGTAGTATCTATTATATAAAACTTAAAATTATACTTAATACATAAAAGGAAAGAGCAACTCAAACAGTTTGTTGGTACCTGTGCATACACATGCATTGGCAATGTTTCTTTCGTGATCCGTTAGATAGCGCTAGTACCGAAAATGGCGACTAGTGAACAGAAAGCATTTTGTGTTCTGCAGTTTGCAAAGACCAAATATGTACCGTGCAACGTGCGTTCCGGATAAAGTTCAGATGTGATCCCCCAGCCAGCTGTTGCAACAATTACCCCGCAAACACTAATTAACGTTTGGGAAGAACTGAGCTATCGATTTGATGTGTGCCGTGTGACGAAAGCTATTGCAGTGTTTCTATATTAAGTTTCTAAATTAAGCTATATTGAGTTGTTCAAATTGAACACTTGTAAGCTTGTAGGTAAAACTGTTTGAGGTGCTCTTTCATTTTATGTATTAATTATAATTTTAAGTTTTATGTAATAAATACTACCAAGCGTTAAAACTCCGATATTCATTTAGAAACGCCCTGTATTATCATGCCACAAATAAAGTGTGACCATTTCAGAAATAGTTATAAACATCAAGTATGGTCGCGTAATCGAAAGTTTAAAAGTGCACAACGTGCGACTTATGATCGTTGTCCAATAGCTAATCCCTAACCCGTTAGTTTTGGAGGAACAGTTCCAATTGCAAAAATGTTTTAAATGTTGACTTTCATCAAATTAACAGCCGTTTGAGTCGAAATGGTTATTTTTAGTAAAACAGTTGCAAAATTAAAAATTTTATAGGGTCTCTGGTTTCTACGAGTTTATATTTAGAAAAACTTTTTCCTTGCTCTAACAAATAAAACAGTAAAAATTCCATTCTTCTGTAACAGAGACCTACCGAATTATAGCCTGTTTGGCATTAAAAACGCGTTTATTCTTTTTTAGAGCTATTAAACCATGAAATTTCATAAAATTCGAAGTATTATAACTCAGTATATTTTGGGAGAAGAATGTTACTTGTTAGAACATGGAGGAAAAATTTTCTAAACATAACTCATAAAACCCTGGGACAGTAAGAAAAAACTAAATTTCGTACCTTAAAAAAAAAAAAATACTTTTTGCACTATCTTTTTATTTATCTTTATTATGTGTAATGGAGAAAGAAAAGTGAGTGAAACGGGGTTTTGATATGAAAGAGAACTTTTTTGTTACTGGAACGATATCGCTATAGCTTTAAATGTTTAGAAATTAGCTATTAGGTTACAATAAGGGGGGGGGGGAGTAAGCTGTATAGTTCATTATAAATAAAAAATCACTACGTACTTCAATGTATATTTTTAACAGTTAGAGAGATTAAAGTATATATTTCAGATTCAACCTTTGTTCTCCCAAAGCGACCCCTGAAAATTCTCACGAAAATGGATTTAGAATAAAGAAGTGACAAAAGATATTGGCACAGTGTATTTTTAAGACGACAGTTTTGATATACCTAGGCAATTCTTTCTGAATTTTAGTACTATTTCAAATCAGAAACTAAATTACAAATTTAATATTATTACAAATAAAATAACAAAAACACTTTATGAAATTATACTAAACGCAACTTTTCAAACTTTAGGTATTGGGAAACTGTATGCTTTCTAAGAAACAATAATACACCGATTAAAAGCAAAACAATGAGAAAAAAATTACATCCATCGAAAGTAAAAATAAAGGGAATTCCAAATTATACGCTTATTCAAATCATTCACTGATAAAACACTACTCAAACTATTGCGTATAACTGAAAATTTTCAAAGAAAAAAACATCTTAAATCAAGAAACAATACGAAACGAACTTATGAAATCACATTTTCCAAATTCAAATAAGCTGGAATGGAGCCAGCCTCTTATATCCTGAAATGAGGTATGCTTTTGTGAGGATAAAATGGATCTGTCTGAAGTTTAACACCTTATTTAAACGGTGAACTTAGGTAAGTAGACTGGAAAAAAAATAACTAAGGTGTTTGCGTATTCAGATGAGTTATAAGTACGAATATAACTGGATAGTTTTCTAAATTCTAAAAAATAATTAAGACGTTTTTACTCATATAATAAAAGGAATGTTTTTTATTTTGCAAAATTCAATAAAATAATGTTAATTTAAAAAAAAGTAAGAAAAATATTTGTCTTTTGAAAAATTATAATTTAAAAGATTTATATGAAACTGAATACTTTAAGTTCGACCATTTACTTCTAAAAAATTCCTTTGAAAATTTTCAGCAGCAAAACTGTTAGTGTTAAGTACAAAAAAGAATAAAAAATAAATAAAAAGATACAATAAAACCTATGAACAACGGTCAAGTCCAGAGCGCGGAATTTGTGTGCTATTCAGAGGTTAAAATGTACAAATACAGTACAATCTCCATAACGAGCACTCCCGAAAAGCGAATGTATTTCAAATATATTCATAATCTTTGCATTTTTTCCCAATTGTTTTGCCGGTTTTATTTATTCATGAAAAATAATTGTAATTTAAAAGAAAACATTTTTTTAAACATTTTACAGCATTTATTTGTTTGTTTGTTTTTGTTTGAGGAACATAATTGAATAATGCATTCACCTAAGAAAAACTTTTAACAGCTGCAGAATAACTTTAAACCTTTCTTGTTTTATGTACGAATCCTGATATATTTTCCTTTTCTTCAGAAATGTCTTTGCAATTCCTTTCGATAAATGCCTATAACACGTAAAATAGTTTTCGATTTAACATGTGCCTGGATTGGGATTTTGGAAGACCTCTGGTCACTTTTTCAAACTCAAACGAAAAGGAAAATAAATTGTTTTATTATTTCCACAAGAAAGCGCGACAGGAGAGTAAAACAGTTTCTCCCAGATAACAGACGAGTTAAACTCATTACTTAGTCAACATTCTCAATTTTAAATAAATGTCAATGAAATGTCATTTTATACATGGAATTCTTTTAAAGTGTCGCAAGAATGTGTGAAAATAAATAGCGTTCTTTTTAATTAATTATTGAAATAGTACCTCAATTTTAGAGGTAGCTAGCTATTTAAAATTATTTTAATGTTGTTAGTATTTATTTTTATTGATACTTAAACTAAAATAAGAATTGATAAAATTAACAAATTTATATAAATTAAATTTCCATTATCTATTACTTTATGTATATAAAGTTTAATTTTTACTGGTTTTAAATTAATATTATTCTAACGTTGCATTATTTCAGCACTTACAACTAATAACAGTTAAACTGAAATACGAAGTAAAAGTATTCCAATTTTGATTAGAGTTCGAAAGTTACTTTAAAACATTCTATGTACGACTAGGGACTCTTTTTGCACAAGAGTGACTACCATTTAGCTTTTTGACTACCATTGAGTCCCGAAAATGCTGATGGGACGAATATAGTTTCGAATTTCCTGTAACATGTAACATGTGCCTATATTGGGATCGATCCTTTTGATGGATTCTTTTCCAGAAATCGTGACATTCTGAAGAAGACCCGGGAGTCACCCTTTCAACCTGAAACGAAAAGGAAATGAAACCGTTTTATCATTTCGACAAGAAAGGAAAGGTTCCCCCCCCCCCCCCTGCCGAAAACATACGCATAAAACAGATTACTTAGAGAAGTTTTTTCAGTTTCAAATGGATGGAAATTTCATTTTATTCATTGAATTTCTTGTAAGTGTCACGTTTTTAAAAGGTTTTATACAAATTTGGGTCTTTATTTGGGCCTTTCGGGTCCTTATTTTTTAGTGAAATAGTAATTTCACTTTCTTTTTGTTGCGTTAGTGTATCATCTACTGATATTAATTTGGAAATATTGAAATTGAAACACCGCTATTGCGCCTGTATTTCAGATATATTCGTAATCTTTCCATTGTTAATCAAATGTTTTGCCAGTTTTATTTATTAATTGAGAATAATTCTAATTTAAGAACGCTTCCAAAATTTTATAGATTTTTATTTTTTAGTTTCGTTTGAAGGACACAAGTGAATAATACATGTGCCGAAGAATAAACTTTTAAAAGTTGCAAAAAAAACTAAAAATTTCTTCATTTATGCACAAATTCTTATTTTTAAATTAATAAATTATTCTTTTTAAATAAATTTCTTCGCAATTCCGTTCCAAAAATGCCAATAAGAACTAAAATAGCTTTACATTTTCCTCTAACATGTGCCTGATTGGGATTTATCTTTTTGATGGATATTTTCCCACAAATCGTAACTCTTTGAAGGTTAGTTTTAACCTCAAGCGTAAAGGAAATGAAATTATTTTATCATTTTAAACAAGAAAGGAAGACAGGAGAAAAATGTTTCTCCCCAAATAACACATGTGCTAATCTCATTACATAGGCAACATTTTCAATTTCAAATGGACTAAAATGTCATTTTATTTATTGAATTCTCTTAAAGCACTACACAATTGAGTAGACAAAACATCGTTCTTTTTTAAATTATTTATCAAAACAGTATCTTAATTTTAGTGGTAGTTATTTAACATTATTTCAATGTTGTTTATATTTATTTGTTATTATAAACAGGTTTCGCACCACAATTTTTTAATAGAATTTTTCGCCTTATTTAAATGAAGAAATGTATTACAAATTCTGCATTTAAACGAGGCGTCTACAATTTCTGCTATATAAATATTAAATAGAAAAATTCTATTAAAAAATTGTGGTAAAATCGTTCGAACCCAGATTAAACTAACTAAAATACGCACGTATTTTAGCTTTAGGATCGAAGAACTGATACAATTGATATCGAATGTCGATCAACGAATAGATACAATTGACAACTATGTGTAAATTTCCATTATCAATAATTTTATATAAATAAGATTTAAATTTTAATAGTTGAAAATTTATATTATTCTAATATTGCGATAATGTATTAATATGTACTTATATAATCTAAACTAGAATATGAATTAAAGAGTGTTCCAAATTTTTGAATAGGGTTGAAATAAAACATTCTATGCACGACTACGAACTGTTTTTGCACAAAAGACTTCGCAATTTAGTTCCGAGAATACCGATAGAACTAAAATAGTTCCGAATTTCCTGTAACATGTGCCTATATTTGAATCCTTTTGATGAATTCTTTTCCAGAAATCGTGACACTCTGAAGAAGACCCGGAGTCACCCTTTCAACCTGAAACGAGAAGGAAGTGAAACCGTTTTATCATTTCCATAAGAAAAGAAAGGGCTTTCCACCAGAAAACAGACGCATTAAACAGATTACATACAGATTACATACATGCTTTTGCAATTTCAAATGGATTGAAATGGCATTCCATTCATTGAATTTCTTGTAACTGTCACATTGTAATAGGTTTTATAAAATTATGGTAATTTATTTTTCTATTGAAATAATTTCTTAATTTTAGTGGTGAATATAAATTATTGCAACACTGTTGTACACTAGTTCATCATATGTCCAGCAGTCAATGGACACTTTAGATTTTAGACATTATGTCGAACATCTAAAGAAATACCAGATGAATTCTGGACTTTTTTTCTATTTCAAATGGATCGAAATGTCACTTTATTCATTGAATTTCTTGTAAGCGTCCCAAATTAAAATTTTAGGTAAATTTTATGTAGAAAATTTTACGTAATTTTTTGTGTAAATTATGATAATTTGTTTTTCTATTGAAATAATATTTTAATTTTAGTGGTGAATTAAAATTATTTTTATATTTTTATTAACCCTTTTTATCCTAACGGTACTTATAAGTACCACTTTAACCCCTTCGCGACGAGTGACTTTCACAAAATTTTTAATCTGTTACAACCGGTTTTTCAAATGAGAAATTTTCACCTAATTGAATCGCAAAAATGCTATGATTAGTGAAAAATACTACAAGGTGTGATGTATATTTGGTGTGAGTTTCAACTCTCTACGATGGGTGCATCATAGAAAAAGAATTAAAAATGTGTTCCAGGGATGGGGGAGTTGCAAATTGCGTGTGTTATTACAAGTTCATACACAGTTCTATGTACAGTTTACGTATGTAGTTATGTTGTTGGTGGCAATCATTTGAAGGATACAATTGTATTTTGTTAGGTGACAATTGACGGATTTTTTATTAGTTTTCTGCTCATTTTGACTTAACACTGTTGTTGATTAATCGAAAACAGTGTTAATACACTGAGGAAAGCACAATCGGGGAAAACTTCCACCAGTAAATCGCTCTAGTCACAAAAAAATTACTGTCTTGAATAAGAAGGAAATTTCTCTTCATTTTTACTGGTGGAAGCTTATTCCGTTGGTAATCAGGCTCTGAACGGAAGACATGAATTCATGTATTTTGGAGATCTGTAATTCAGCACATGAGCGGTTCTTTTGTGTTTCATATGTTACATTATTTCTCAAAGAAAATACACAAAATTCGCATTTTTACAATTAGAGTACTATGCATATTAATAGTTCGATTAGAAACAATACCACTATTACATACATCTTTTTATAATAGAAACACATGGTGATAAAAAATTTTGTTAAACAATGAAAAAAGCAAATATAACGCCCATAGGCGGGGCTTCATTTTTAAAAGACGAAAAGCAATGTGTTAAGTAAAACTGCGCAGAAAAAAAAATCAGTCAACTGTCAACTAACAAAACAAAATGCTTTCCTTCAGATGATTGCCACAAACAGCATAGCTACATTCGTAAACTGTACATAGAACTGCGCATGAACGTGTAATAACACATACAACTTGAAAATCTCCCCACCCCTGGTAAACATTTTTTAATTTTTTTTCTATGATGCACCCAGCGTAGAGAGTTGAAACTCACACCAAATATACATCACACCTCGTAGTATTTTTGGTAAAAACATGAAGGTGGTCACTGAAAAATTTCGATATATTCTTAATTAAAAAGTTAAATTAAAAACAAGAAAATTTTTATAAAAATGGCTATTTTGCAGAAAATAATCTGAAAATAATTTCCACTATTTCTATTTTAATATTACACATCCCTGATTTTTTTCGGGGAAATTCGATCACTACTTTCTTCACAATGCACTTTTTTCCAAAACGCACATAAAGAGTCATAACTGCCCATGGGTTTGAGATATATGCTTTAAACTTGGCAAAAACGCATATGTATTGAAGGGCTATCGATTCATGTAGGACTCGATCTGGTTGATTCAAGGGCATATTGTAATAGGAAACCTGGCTATACCCTTTTGGTAATTTTTTTATCGAAATAATGTCTTAAGTTTAGTGGTGAATCCAAATTATTCCAGTACTTCCGATTTTAAGCGTTATGCCAAATGCCTAAAGAAATACTTGACGAATTTTTCTGGAACTTCTGGAATATAAGGAATGTTGGACTTCATATTTTTGAACGAAGATTTGGTCACGAGGGCAATTTAAAAGCATTTAAAATGTGTAACTTTTTGAACATATCTCCAAAAAAACTTCTTAATCATAATATTCGCACAATGTTGTATGAAATTGAATCAGTATTGAACATAATAAATTTCATCCGATGTTTGAGGTATTACGTTTGTAAAACTGAAATTGTAACACATTTTATGCACAATGCATGATATTTTTCTTTCATTTCTTTTTTCAAGAAGAGCTGTGCTCTATGTAATCATGATGACGACAAAATATTTTTGTACAATGATAAATTCTAACGTAATAAAAACAAAAAAGTAAACAACTATAATAAAACGAGGCAGATATTTCAACTCCCTTTTATAAGAAAAGTGATAAAAGAACAAGGAAAAAAGCATACTGCAGAGGCATAAGTTAATTTTAATTTAACCCTTTGAGGGGCGGTGGTATATATTATATATCACCTAATTTTAATCCGATTCAAACCAGAAACTTTTAATTAAATTTTACTTTTTTAACTTTGACGAGAAAAAGTTGAAAAATTGCTTATTCTTATTTTGAACTAAATTCTTTCCTAAATTCCGGTGGGAATTCAACGTTACAGGAGCACAAGTGCTTGCCCCTGAAAGGGTTAATATGTCTCTATAAAATCCGCTTAAACAATATGTTAAAAAAGTATATGTTTCATTAAAGATGTTTCATTCCTATGTATTGCGTCTTAATGTCAACAAAATATGTTTGGAGACGTTGTAAAAATACAGTGGTGGCCAAAAGTGTGGACTTTTTTGAAAGTTTCATGTTTTTCAACTTTGTGTGGTTGTAGAATATATTAATTTTCACTTAAATACAAACGTTTATATATCAAATTGAAGGTAATTTAATGTAGAATTTAATAATAACAACAGTATTACAATATCTGTATTACAAAAAGTTATGCAACTAATAGTAAGATCTATATTAGATTTTCATTTTTTTAAAGTGATACTTACACAATCAATACTTAGTAGGATAACCCTTGTTTTTTAAGACAGCTTCACAGCGTCTTTTCATCGAGTGAACGAGTGTTTGGAGTTCATCTTTCGTAATCACATGGTGCCAAGAATCAATTATAGCTTCAATAAGTTGTCTTTTATTGGATGGACGTTTTTTTCGTACAAGAATTTTCAAACGTCGCCACAAATTTTCAATTGGATTGAGATCAGGGCTGTTTCCTGGCCATGGTAATATATCTATGCCTTTATTTTCAAACCATGCTTTGTAAACTTTTGCTGTGTGGCATGGAGCTGAATCCTGCTGAAAAATAAATGGTGCGTTGTTGGGGAAGAGATCCCTGATGGAAGGTATCAATTTTGGTTCCAGGACAGTTTCGATGTATTTTTTGGCATTCAGGATGCCATCAATCACTTGAATTCGGTCCACACCATCTGCAGACATACATGCCCAAATCATGACATTTGTTGGGTTTTTTGTAGTTGCTTCAATGCAATCAGGATGAAGTGCTTCTCCCACTCTACGTCTCACGTATTTTCTACCATCACTACCAAAGAGCGATATTTTACTCTCATCGCTCCAGATTACTTGCTTCCATTGATTTTCTGACCATTTAATGTGTTCTTTTGCCCACTTAACTCGTTTTTCGCGTTGCTTTCAATTTAAATATGGTTTTTTCCTTGGAATTCTAGCTTGTAGTCTAAATCCTGATAACCTTCTTCTTATTGTTCTTGAACTTACTGCAATACCCGCTGCATTCATTTCACATCTAATGGCATCTGATGAATTTTTTCTATCTTGAAGGAATAGCCGTTTAATTTTTCTATCGGCAGTAGCACTTGTGCATTTTTTCGGCCTGATTTGGCCTTATTTTCCACTGATTTCGTTTTTTCATAACGTAAACAGAACTTTCGTACACCACAACAAGTCACTGAACCACCAACTTGTCTTTCAATTTCAGCATAAGAGAGGCCATTTTCTCTCAATATGACAATTCGGATTCTTTTTGTAGATGTTCAATTAGTTGTTTTTGTTGATAAAATTAGTTTAATTAAAAAAAAGGACTTTAAATATTCAAAAACAGCAATACTCTATTTAATTGTACTAGTATGCATCATTCCGCAAAATATTTCCACAACAATAACTCTTTTACCATCCAAATAATCTAAACTATAGTTACAGACATTTGATTGGTCCTCAGAACAGTGTTTGTGATTGGCTAGTACGCTTTTATTACAAAACACGTCCTTATTTTAAAAGATTTGTGTTTGTTTGTTCTACTAAAATGAACATAACTATTTTGTAATACAGATATTGTAATATTGTTTTTATTATTAAATTCTATATTAAATTACCTTCAATTTTATATATAAACGTTTGTATTTAAGTGAAAATTTATATATTCTACAAGCACACAAAGTTGAAAAACATGAAACTTTCAAAAAATGTCCACACTTTTGGCCACCACTGTATACTCAATTATTTTTATGTAAATCAAACACATCTGAGAACAACGATAATCTCTATGCAAGCTTAACATTTTAGAAAACAAAAACAAATCAGACTGGGTGTATAGTACTTCCAGCTTCTTTATAGTAATTTGAATTTTAAAATCTTCTTAAACATGGTGTTAAAAAATATATATTTCCTTAAAGAGCACCTTTCTTTTCCTGTGAACCCTTTTCTTTTTCTGTACATTGTGTCTTACTTTAAAAAGATATTTGAAAATGCCATAAAAATTTGTGCAAGAAAATATTATAAATTGCATACACTTTCAAACAAACATAATTAGAACTTAGAAAATAAAGACAAATTAGATTAGAACGGGGGGGGGGGCGGCATAATATTTCGCTATAAAGTCCACTTGAAAAAAAATTTAGCAATACAAATAATCTATTTGCAATTTGCTAACAATGTTCTGTATACCCACTCTCATAAAACTCAAAATTATCTTTATTAAAATCACTAAATTTCCTTTCATCAAAACATTTTATTTCAAAACTGGAATTTAAATTACAATTTTATAAAAAGAAGAAAGATGGTCTATGACATTTCTAAAACATTTCACTTTCAAATTAAAATTTAAAATTTCGATATTATTATTAAGATGAAAGACGTTGGTCAATACAATTTTCAAATTTATTACATTTCCTTGTTAAAATATATTTAAAAAAATCGTGTTACTTAAAATTAATGCCAGGATACTGTTTTCGATACTAATAACTATTCTCTATTGAACTAATAAAAGTAAACCTTTGAATATATTTTATTTAAACAACACAGAAAATTTTCTCTTAAATGATGACACGTTTTATGAAAATATTCAATAAAATTAAGAAGTGAATAAAGGTTGTCTTTATACGTGAAGAAGTAACGAGAAAGTTAAATATAACATAGCTGCTAACTTTTACACTTTTTTCCTACCACTAAAATTTTATAGTAAATTTTACCTTATTAAATGACCAATGGAACAATAGTGAGCATCATGGACTAGTTGCAGTCAACTGAACTTGCAGGTTAGAAGTAATTTGACTTGCGAGGCAAAAATGAGCCGTGAGAATTTTAAGAGTTAAAAATTAAATAAATAAAAATAAAAATAAATAAATTTTTAAATGTAATAAAGAATTAATACAGTATAACAATAATAGTGAAGAAAAAATAAAAAAGAAAGAAAAAATTCCATTAGATCCAAAAAATGACAGACGACACCTACCGAGGGTCGAACCCATCTCATAAAAAGAAAAAAAAAGACTCTTTACAGAGACCATACCGAAATCATATGATTCAATAAGACAAATTTTTTTATTAATTTTTAGTGGTAACAAAAGGCAGCTTTGATATAATAAAATTTCAATCAATGTTACAAATGTTGGATATGAAAATTGATGATTTGATAAATAATTTAATTCTTTTAATCTTTATGAATACATAAATATTTAGAAATTGCGTTGCATTCTTCAGTATTTCCTTTATAGAAAACTAACTTTGAAGCAATATCACTTAAATCATTTTAATATTATGTAAAAACAATATATTATTGTTCCACAAATGAAGCGTTTGCATTGCAGAAATAGTCAGAAATTTCAAGTAATATTCCTTGAAAATCTAGAAGCCCTCTTATCGTTGTTTAAAACATGATTCCTAACTCGTTAGTTTTAAATGTGTAGTTCCAATTAAAAAAAAAAAAATTAAATATTGACATTTAGCAGATTAAAAACCTTCTACGTCAGAATGGTTATTTTTCATAAAAACTTACGAAATTAAAAATTCTATATGGGTTCTGGTCTGAGTTCTATTTAGAAAAAAAAAAAAAAAAAAAAAAAAAAAAAACAATAAAAATTCCATATAGTAATGTTTGGTTGTAAAAACGCGTTTATTCATTTTTAGTGCTATTAAACCTTGAAGCTTCATAAAATTCAAATTATTATAACACGGTATATTTTGGTAGAAGAATGAAAGTTTTACTTGTTAGTACATGAAGGAATTTTTTTTTTCTAAATATAACTTATAAGACTTAAGGACCGTAAGATAAAATTAAATTTCGTAACTCTAAAAAAAAAAGAAAAAGATAAAATATATTGATGCACGGGATATTTTTTTATTCATCTTTATTATGTCTAAAGCTTTCTTGCTGCACGTGGTTTGGAGAAAGTAAAGTTATTGAAGAGTTTTGAGTAAATAACTTTTGATATAAAGGAGAACAACATTTGAAACTTTTTTGCAAGTAGAATGATATTGCTATAGCTAACAGTTTTGAAATTAGCTATTGGATTACAATAAGGGGGGGGGGGGGGGTAAGCTGTATAGGAAATTGTTTAATAACACTACATAACTAAAAAATGACTACGTACTTTATAAACAGAAAAAAGTTACCTTCATTAAAAAAAATAATAAAACCTCGATTCTTTACTTACCCTTTCTTCTCCATGCGAGTTTAAGACCACGTGCAGCAAGAAAGAATCAAGAAAGATTGGGCGCATGCGTGGAGGGGGAAAAAATCAATGTAATGAAGTATTCAATTTTATATAAACTTTTTAATTTAACAATTTTTAAAAGCCAGATCTTTTCCTTTTTTTACACACTTTTATTGGTTTGTTTGGAAAGTTCTTTTCGTTTGGGAAAGTTGGTTCGTACCGGAAAATTCTATCATTTAATTATTAGACATTAATTCCGATATCTAACATCTAATAATTGACGGGCAGAATTTTCCGGTGCTAATTCGTTTACCCAAACGGAAGGAACTTTCCGAACAACCCAATACTTAACTTCGTTTTTGTATGTAAAAATCGAATTTTGTAATCGATTTTTCACTAACTTTCTCATATGCCAGAATTTAAATATATATATGTTCAAAGGTGTATGTCCGATGACTATAAAACATTTTTATATTTTTTGTACTCAATTTTAAATTAATACCTTAATTTTAACGTATATAATATATAGATAAAAATTAGCATCTAATAATTGAAAAAAAAATGAACTTTTATCAATTAACAGTTTTTATATTAAATAAATTATCATTATACGACGTTAAATCAATTTAGAAATCCTAAAAACATAGTTTAAATAATGTTTGATTTTCTTTCCTGTTACCTTAAAAAAAAAAAGAGGTCCACTACGAGAGGGAACCGTGACTGCCTCTGTAGGTTTTCACACCCCTCGAGTTGTAGTAGAGCAAGTACGGGTTGGAAAATCCCGACTTAAGGCCTAGGGCCTGGTTCCCTTTTGGGTTTCCAGCTTCGAAGCTGTTGGGGGACGACGGCCCGTCTGCAAGTGTCACGCGGTGACTCCCCGTGGTTTCACCACGTATCGCAACGGCTTACGTCGTCGACAGGTGGGTTCAAGGTTAGAGGGTCCGTAGGTGACGGTCCTCTGACCGGCCGAAGCACCGCAGCGAGCCAAAGCTACTGGCGTGATAAAAGTCTCTCAGGACTTGGGTTAGGTGGTCGTCTACGCGCTGTGCGCTCCCTCAAGGAGCCTGCGGCGCAGCTTACTTTTACCTTAAGAAAGAAAGCAACAAAAATCTTTTTTTTTTTTTTTTTTAATAAATTAACGAGCTGGTGCTTTCTAGGAAGTCTAAATCAAAGCGATGAATATTCGGGTTTGGTGCGCACATCATATTCATGTATTTTAGCGGAAAAATCATGAATTACAATCACGAAATTAGGCATGATTTTCAAGATAAACATTGAATGCGTATAAAAGAGTGTTTTTTTTAAGCTGTTTTAAATTTTATATATTAATTTTTTAAATGAATGTTAATTTATTAAAATTTGGAAGAAAAAAAAAAGAACGGTTGAAAATCAATTTTTCAACCGTTTTTTTTTATAAAGTAAATATTAATGTGTATATTTCACATGCAATCTTTTGTTCTCTCAAAAGTGTCCTGCAAATTTTCATGAAGACCGATTTATAATAAGAAGTGACGAAATTTTTTTAAACAATATATTATTTTAAGACGAAAGTTTTGATATAGCTGGTCAATTCTTTCTGAATTTTAATACGATATTTTAAAAAATAAGCTAAATAACTACTTATTGCAATAAAATAACAAAAATACATAATACTTTTGTGCAAAATGCAACTTTTCACAATATAGGTATTGGGAACTTATCTACTTTTTAATAAAAAATAATACACCGATTAAGAGCAATGAAAAATAATTCCAGCCAAACCCTTTCCGGCACAGTGGTCCCACTCCGGGTACACTTAATTTTAATTCCAAACTTGCATTCGGCACCAAGAATATTTTAATAAAATTTTGTTTTTACAATGAAAGCTTAAAATAAGCAGCTCTTATTTTCTAAAAAAAGTCGTTTGTAAATTCCGGTGTCAGTCAGTAATTTCTCAATTTACGAACAGAATTTGTCTGTGCCAGAAAAGGTTAAAAGTTTCAAAAAGTAAAAAGAAAAAGCATTCTAAGTAACACGTATATTGAAATCATTCACTGAAGAAATAATACTCTAAATATTGTATATAACTGAAAAATTTCAAAGAAAAAAAAATTAAATCAAGTAACAATCCGAAAAAAAACTTATGAAATCACATTTTTCAGATTCAAATAACTTGGAAAAGAGCCAGCATGGTATATACTGAAGTGAGTTTATTCTTTTGTCAGAAGAAAATGGAGATATGTCTGAAGTTTAACACCTTACTTAAACGGGGAACTTAGTTAAGTAGGCTGAAGAAAAATGACGAAGGTATTGGCGTATTCAGATGAGTTTTAAGTGATATTTTTCTAAAACCTGAATTAAGGCGTTTCTACTTATATAATAAAAGATTATCCTATTTTCTTTCTTTCTTTCTTTCTTCCTTCTTTTTTTTTTGACATTTTAATAAAATAACATTCATTTAAAAATTAATATATAAAATTAAAGGCAGCTTTAAAAAAAAAAAAAAACACTTTTATACACGTTCCATGTTTATCTTGAAAAGCACGCCTAATTTCATGATTGTAATTCATGATTTTTCCTCTAAAATACGTGAATATGATATGTGCACCCAGTGGCGACTCAGGACTGGCTTTATTTGGGGCACTAAATGCATGGCTGCTAAATTTATTATTTTCCTAGCACTATTATTAAGCAGGAATACTTTATTTTATTTACTGGCAGAAAGTTCTGCTATTAAACAAGGAAAAAATTTCTTGTAAAAAATAATGGTATAAAATAATATGTGTTTCAGACATGAATTTAGTGCCCCCCAAAAAAAGACAGTCACAAGACGCCACTGTGCGCACGAAACCCGAATATTCATCGCTTTGATTTATACTTGATAAAAAGCACCAGCTCGTGAATTTAATTAAAAAATATATGATTTTTGATCCTTTCTTTTTTAAGGTAACATAAAAGAAAAGAAAACATAATTTAAACTATATTTTTAAAGATTTTTAAATTGATTTATAGTCATATAATGATAATATACTTAATATAAAACTATTAATTGATAAAAGCGTATTTTTTCAATTATTAGAAGCTAATTTTTAATCTATATTTTATATGCCTTAAAATTAAGGTATTCATTTATAGTTCAGTTCAAAAAATATTAAAATGTTTTATTGCCATCGGACATACAACCGTGACCATATATTTTTTAAATTCTAACATAAGAGAAAGTTAGTGAAAAATCTATTACAAAATTCGATCTTTACATAGAAAAACGAAGTTAAGTATTGGATTTTTCGGAAAGTTCCTTCCGTTTGGGAAAACCAATTCGTACCGGATAATTCTGTCTGTCAATTATTAGACCTTAGATATCGGAATTAATGTCTAATAATTAAAAGATAAATTTTCCCGGTACGAACCAACTTTTCGAACAACCCAATAAAAGGGTGTAAACAAAGGAAAAGATCTGGCTTTTAACAATTGTTAAATTAAAATGTTTATATGAAACTGAATACTTCAAATTCGACCATTTAGTTCTCAAAATGTCCTTTTGATTATTTTTTAGCAGCTAGACTGATAGCGTTGAGTAAAAATAAAGATACAGTAAAACCTCTGAACAACGGCCTCGACAGCGCGGATTTTGTACGCTATTCCGAAGTGTCCGCTATTCATAGGTTAAAATGTACAAATACAGTTGAACTCCGTAACGGACACTCCAAATACAGGACATATTCCACGCAATAAAGGTGTCCGTTATTCAGAGGTTTACAGAGATGTTGGAAATCGAAAAAGTATTCCTTAAATAGAGGTGTATGCTGTTTGGGAGTGTCCGTTATGAAGGATTTACTATTTTTACCTTATGTCCCTAAGATTAAAATTCAAAATTGTTTCGTGATCTTTGTTTTACATTTCCTGGAAAATTAGAGTATGACAAATATGCAACAATATAACAGTTTTTGGTAAATTAAAAATAAAAAAACAGTCAACCCGCTAATAGAAGACAAATAAAACTAGCAATTGTTCACAATGCATGCACGCACTGGAAACTTTATAAGAAATTGTAAGTACATTTATTTAAAACAGTTTAGGTGAAAAATTTCCTCTCAACATAATTCAAGATATAAAACAAATATTAAGTAATGCATGCATAGCCAAAAAATCTTTCCGAAAAAATATTTTAATTATTTTTTATAACATAGAAAAATTTTGGAAATAAAAAATATTTCTTCTAAATGAAGAAAGAATCCGAAAATAAAAATTATAAAATCCCATTTTTCAAATTCAAATAAGCTGGAAACAAGCCAACCTGTTATGTCTGAATTGAGTTATGTGTTTCTGGATCAAAAAATGGATCTTTATGGGGTTTAACACTTTACTTAAAGAAAAATGATTAAGGTATTTTCGTATTCAAATGAGTTCTAAGTGCAAAGATGACACGAAATGTTTCTCGTATTCTGAAATATATTTCAAATACTTTTTTTAATGCTATCTATAAATGATTTCGAACACTTTTTTCAGGGTGCGAACAGTTTTACCGTAATTTCAGTGGATTAATTTTAACACAGTTGGTACATAACAATTGGTAAATAAATCACAAGAACTGCATTTTTCCATCCGGGGTGAAAAAGTGTCAAAGCCAGGATTCGAACATTTGAACTGGGGGCACCTTTGAACACTGTCAATATTTTTCTTGAAATAAATTATATTTTATAAATATAGATGACAGCACATTACTACTGCTTCAATGCAACAAGGATACAAAGTTTTACCATTTTGCATGCACACTACTGTTTATGCAAGGCAAGACTCCCTTATCATAGATCAGACTTTACAATCCGGAGAAAGTCTATGGGAGAAAATGTCCGCGGTAATTGCCAACTTATTAATTGACTTTCTCCGAAAGTATCGCCGCCTGGTGGATACTATCGCAGAGTTGCCAAGTCCTCGGCATTTTGAACACCAGTATATTTTTAGAGAAAATGTTGTTCTTTTAAATCCCAGAATTCTCCGATCAAACAAAACAAAATTGTCTGTACTAAAAAACTGGCATCCAAAAAGCCGGAGACTTGGCAGCTCTGCTACCGATACTAGTTCATAAGCAAATGCATAGAACAAATGGAGCCGGGAAAAAATTTCGTGTTATTTCGTGTCGTAAATACTCCTATTACTGACGATTGATGGCGCTAGTAGCAGGACAAGTATAGCGGTCAAAGGAAACTTGCTGATTGAGAGGTCTGATACTATGATAAGGGGATCTTGATGCAAGGTATGCATTTTTCTCTTTCTTCAATCTAAACTTAAAATAAAATTGTAAGCTTTTTGGTGACAGCCTTGTATCCCTAAAATTTTAATTGATTGTTCAATATTTAAATAAAGATGTTAGCTTTAGCTTATAAGCTTTGTTTTATTCAAATTCTTACGCCTAATTGAGAAAATAATTGCAATGCTAAACATAATGTGATGGGACACCATTGAACAATTAAAACTATGAAGTAAAAAGTTATAGATGTATCTAAATATTATTATTTTTGGATTTTTTTTTTCAGAAAATGTGAAAATTAAGAGATTAATTAAGAGTTATTATACTTAATTTAATATGAAAGTTGTACAGATACAGGGCTGCCAACTACTACACGTTAGGTATAGAAACAACACTTTTTTGTGAAGTTTTTTTTTAACGTGAAAGATTCTTGTCTTGTCATATATTTAGATTCTTTTTCATTTTTAAACATATATAAATTTTATTATGATTTAAAATGTATATTTATATTGTTCAGGGTATATTGGTATATTTATAGTGTTATACAGCATAAAATACTTTAAACAAAAATATTCAGTGTAGTTTTGGTGCTGTTTCAACAATGAGCTTTGACATCAACTTTGATGGATATAAATTTTGTTAAATAATAATAAAAAAATAGTAATTTAAGTGAAATGTTGTTAATTTTATTCTGAATATTTTCTATTTCTTAAAAATATGCAATTTTTTATAAAAACTCAAAATTTTTTATATTTTGTTTATTTGTTCAAAGGTTCTCCTAGCCTGTTCAAAGGTGCACTTAACCTGTTCAAAGGTACCCCTACACGTGGCAGGTTTGAACAGAAATCTTTCAGCTTTTTAAAGCCTCACAATGCATTTAATTTATTCGGAAAACTTTAAATGTTTGACTCATATGATGAAGATATACATTGTTTTTGTCATGAAATATTTAAAATGCAATAAATATAATTCAAATAAGAAATATGTTGATTTTCTAAAAAAAAAAAAATGTTCAAACGTGCCCCCTCTCCCTTACTTTTGCATGCTGGAAAATAAAAAGTTTCAGAAGAAAAGCCACTAAGAGAAATTAGCAAATATTAATCCAGTTAAAACTAAATCAAGAGTGGATCTTCGATTAAAATCACACCCAGCTGTAAAGTCAGTGAAAAGGATTATCGAACTTATGAATTACTAGTAGCAATTCTTTTTCCTACAAACCTTTACTTTGACATCTCGCCGCAGGAGTGCCAAGTGGCGCTCATGTATGCGAACAAAATGTGCTTATTGTGCGCCTGCAACGCATTTCTGTTTTGTCCACCGGCCGCATGAGAGGAAAGTGTGCACTAACAAATTTAACCGGTCGCAGACATTTAGCCGAAAACCACATAGCCAACAAGACATTTAGCAGACAGAAATTAGCCGACAGGACATTTAGCCGATAAGTACATTTAGCAGACACGTATATTTAGCCGACAAGACAATTAGCCGACAGCGACATTTAGACGACAGGACAATTAGCGGACAGAGACAATTAGCCGACAGGACAATTAGCCGAAACGGACATTTAGCCGACAGACAATTAGACGACAGTCAATTAGCCGACAGGACATTTAGCCGACAGGACAATTAGCCGACAGGACATTTACCCGACAGACAATTAGACGACAGTCAAATAGCCGACAGGGACAATTAGCCGACAGGTCAATTAGCAGACAGCCGACAGGACAATTAGCCGACAAAACATTTAGCTGACCGGACAATTAGCCGACAGGACAATTAGCTGACAGTACATTTAGCAGACAGACAATTATTTGACAGACAATTAGTCGGCAGGGACAATTAGCCGACAAGACAATTAGCCGACAACACATTTAGCTGACCGGACAATTAGCCGACAGGCCAATTAGCTGACAGTACATTTAGCAGACAGACAATTAGTCGACAGACATTAGCCGACAGGGACAATTAGCCGACAGGACAATTAGCCGACAAGACATTCAGCTGACCAGACAATTAGCCGACAGGACAATTAACCGACAAGACATTTAGCTGACCGGACAATTAGCCGACAGGACATTTAAACTACAGGACCAATATACCCGACATGACATAAGCTTACGGGACATTTAATCGACATTAAGCATGTGTCACGTGACTTTTTATACTCGCATTTTTAATAGGGGCGAATCTGAGAATCTAAGGGGCGTAAACATTGCAAACATGCAGAGGGCGTCGCAAAAAAAAAAAAAAAAAAAAAAAGCTTTGAGAAATTCTAAAAATTATTTGTATATCTTAATTACAAGCTCAGATATTATTAATTATTATTTCACTAAATGGTTTAATTCTATTATATGCTTATTTTAAAAGGCAGTCATGTGCTGTTGTGGAATGTGGAACTAACCGATCTCGATTTCATTTAAAGTGGGAAATCTAACAATGAGATCTATTTAAAACTTTAAGATAGTTTATAACACATGATAAAGAATTATAAAACAGAATGGCGCGTCACATTTCGGGGGAGGGGGAGGGGAAGGGGTGCGAACAAAATTAGGATATATAATAAGGAGATCTGTTTGAAACATTACGGTATGTTATAGCACATAACATAAAATTTAAAAGTGATGCCGCGTCAAATATTATGGGGAAGGGGGGGAGCACGTTTTTCCCACACGGGGGGGGGGGGCACTTTCTTAAATTTTAACCATACTCGTCATGTCACATATCGTTACAAAGGGCTATGACCACTTATTCATGTAATGCACCACAGGTGCCACTCTCCCCCATTTTGCCCCCCAGGGGGATTTTCAAAATTTTGCCGATACCACTCATGTGATACATCGCTCGAACGGTCTGGGACCGCTTAATCATTTTATGCATCTCCGGGTTCCATTCCCCCACTCTCAGCCTCAAAGGGGGCACTTTTCTATTTTTTGCCGACACCCCTCATGTGATATATCGTTGGAAAGGTCTGTGACTGCTTAATCATATTATGCATCTGAGGTGTCAATCCCCCCACTTTGCCCCCAATGGGGCACTTTTCTAAATTTTGCCGATCCCCCTCATGTGATACAGCGTTCGAAAGGCCTGTGACCGCTTAATCACGTTATGCATCTCCGGGGTCCATCCCCCCCACTCCCCCGCAAAGGGCCACTTTTCTAAATTTTGTCGGCACCCCTCATGTGATATATCGTTGGAAAGGTCTGTGACCGCTTAATCATATTATGTATCTGAGGTGTCTATCCCCTTCTTTGCCCTCTAAGGGGGGCACTTTACTAAATTTTGCCGATACTCCTCATGTGATATATCGTAGGAAAGGTCTGTGACCGCTTAATCATATTATGCATCTCCGGTGTCCATCCCCCCACTTTGCCCCCCAAGAGGGCACTTTTCTAAATTTTGCCGGTACCCCTCGTGTGATATATCGTTCGAAAGGTCTGTGACCGCTTAATCATGTTATGCATCTTCGGGGTGCATCCCCCCACTTCCCCCCTCAAGAGGCCATTTTTTCAAATTTTGCTGACACCCCTCATGTTATATATCGTTGGAAAGGTCTGTGACCACTTAATCATATTATGCATCTGAGGTGTCTATCCCCCTATTTTCCCCCAAGGGGGCACTTTTCTAAATTTTACCGATACCCAACATGTGATATATCATTCGAAAGGTCTGAGACCGCTTAATCATATTATGCAGGTACAAACAGTTTTTTGATCCCCACTGTTAAAAGAATGAACATAAAGGTAAAAAATATGGTTTATTTGAATGGCTATTTTTTTTTCTATTTTTTAAACGGCAAAATTTTGATGCATGCAAACTGTGCGTTCTTCCTTAATGTGTAAATCTAAACTGAAAACCTCCACAAAAAAAGAAAAAAATCGTAGTTTCTATGGTGCTACGGAAATCTAACCTAATTTATGATTTTAACGAAACACGTAAATTTTTCCACCTGTCGATTGTTTGTACGCGCAGCCTATTTTTCAACTTACACATAGATAATACGCGTGTTTCGCATCAGGGTCTCGGAAATTTCATACAATGGAAAAATGCAATTTTGATCATTGAATTTCATCATTGAGTTTTACAGCATTTTGTAAAACGACCATTTTCATCATTAACTTTTACAGAATGTTGGAAAACAGATGTCTGGAGACATTTTTTCAAGATTACAGAATTCAAAATAACGCAGAAATTACATAGGGAATTGAAGCGCTCGAATACGCCATCTGGTGGAAAAAAGATATAACTTCTCGCTGCAGGAAAATCCCTTCCAAGCCAACTGCATTACATGCATTTTTATTTTGTTCATAATGATTATATTTTTGCATAATTTCAGATTTCATGTGATATTTGTGTTCTGTGTTTATATGGCAAAGTAAAAATTATCCAAATTTGAAAACAAACACTTTCAAACGCGTTTACAATAAATAATGGTTTCAATGGCAGTTTAGCATTAGTTAAAGGGACAATTTTCCTGTACCGACGGCAGCGATCAGCGCCTCTATAGGCCGTTTTAAGTCCCAATAATTATCTTTTTTATGCCCTTCCGGATAATTTTGGATCAGCAGGACCCAAAGAAACGCCAAAGGTTGTAAAATTTTGCTTTGTGTGTGCGCGTGGCAACGGGGCTTGAAATAGCGTCGAAATAGTAAAATTTTCAAATTTTACCCTTTTTTTATTCAAATTTTTTAGCCTGTTTAACACTAAATAACGCAGAAATTGTAAAATTTTGGGGTTATCTTTCAAGTATCCATTTTCTTCTTTTTCTCGTGTATTGTACACTGGATGCGAAATAACGAGAAAAAGTAAAATTTAGGCGTTCTTTCTTCCTTTCCCTGGGATTTTTTCTGGTTTGCGGGGCCTAAAGTAATGTCGTAACAACAGTAAAATTGTTGCTCTTTTTTCCCTGATACTGAAATATCTGAAATACCGCCAAAATCGTAAAATTTTCGTTTTATTTTCTTTCTTTTCCACGGGTTTTTCGGGCCTTGCGGGGCACAGAATTGCAAAATTTTGGATATATCACATGCACATATTTCAAACTTTTTTAAATTCAAGGTGAAACATTTTTACCTTTGACCTTCCATATCTTAAAAAATGGTATTTTATTTTTTTCAAAAAAATATATTTTACTATTATATTTATTTTATCTAATATCTGAAAGTATCATTTTGGGACAATCATGGGAGGCTGAGTTATAAATTAAAATGCAAACTGCTTTTCCTAAGTTCAACACCAAAATCGCCTATTTAGGTGACTTATCTATGTATCACATCTTTACCCCCACCGCCCCCACCCCCACCCCTCTTTCTCTCTCTATATATATTTTTTTTACTGACAATCTCTTTTATTGTAAAGTTCACAAACATATTTTTTTTTCTTGGGGAAGGGGGGAGGATTGAGATGAGGCTTAGGGGTGTCATGTTTGCTGTATTTTAAGTAGAAAAAATAATTTTATGCATAATCAAAGCAAAAAGCAGTACTGACAGTATTAACAATTTCTTAATGCAATTTTCCTCTTATGTTAGTACCCATTGTTGAGTTCAGCCATCCCCACCTCCTCCCAAGGCAATGAAGTTTTTAAACCCCCTAAAGAAGAAAGGCTGTGGAGTTCCACAATGTGTCAAAGCATTTCTATGATTTTGTGTAACTATTCTATGATTATATTTAAAACATAAGGCTGCTTTTTTTATTCATCTGCCTTGTGAACCAGTTTTAATATTTATTTTTTAAATGGAAGCTATTCATTTGCAGTTTTCATTTGCTACACATGAAAGCTACAAATGCTTCATTTGTAGCTTTAATGCTACAATTAAAAAATATATTGTAGCATTGAAGTAGCTCTGTCTTTAAAAATATTCCCATATTTATATTTTTATTTTAAAAGATTTTATGAAATTTCTTTACATTGGTGGCAATTGGGCTACTTCCATGGTTACAGGGAAAAAGGAAGTACGTAATGTGAATTACTATTATCTTTGCTGATACATCCCCTGACTACAATTAAAACTATATAAATTTGTTTTAATGTGAACAGAAAAAGATGTTACAGAAAAAGAAAATACATTTTCCCACATAAAGCTGTTACATTTCAATAATTTTTCATTCCACTGATATTGAGTTAAATTGACTTCATGATAAAAATGAGACTAATATTTCCTTTGATAATTAGTACAAATGCTTCTAAAAAAATAAATCTCATTAGTACTGAGATTAGAGCTTCAAATACAGAGTGCGAATGTTCACATGCAAAGTTGTAGCTGGCAAATGTGACATCAAGTTTGAATATATATTTTTTAAGGATCTATTGTACGTTAAAATATTTTAAAAATTGTATGAAAAATACACATATAAATTTTGTGACAGTGAAAAGAATGTTATGTTTAGATTTCATTGAAAAAAAATTGTTTGTGTCAAAGTGGTGCAATTTTTGCTGATTTTTCATTCCGTAACACCAAAGATGAAAGCCCCAATTGTTAATTACTTATCTTAATTACATGTTACTGATTACTTATAGGAATAATTTTTATTTTTCAATACAGCAGTTCGGTATCTTTAGTTTAAAATGATATTTGTTTCTTTAGTTAGGCCAGCCAATGTTATAGATTGAATTTCTAAAAGAATTACAAAAATAAACAGTTTTTTTTTTAACATTTTCACTACGGTATCCGACCATATATTCTTATAGTTTTATATACAAAAATCAAATTTCATTATTTATCATTGTAAAGCAACTGAGTAAGTTGTCATCAGAAACTGCCTGTTACAGACCAACAAGGAAGGTCTCCTTAAGGCGCATACTCAGAATATTTTGAAAAAAAAAATGCTAATGAAGCTACTCATGTACGTAATAAAGGATCAGTCAAATTTAGCTACGGAATCCTAGTAAAAAAATATGTAAAAAAATAAAATACTTTGGCGCAAAAAGACGCGATTTAGCGAGCAAAACTTTTTCTTTGCCAAATGCAAGCGACTTTAATGGATTTGAAAATGCCTGGTTAGATGAGTGCTTAAATGCACTGTACTTCATGAATTTAAATTTCAACGATTAAATATTTTATAATTTTTTCTATAAGCTTATATAATATAAATACAAATTAAGTATTGCTGAAGTTATTTAATTTTATACGGTGTCACTGGATGGATAAGTTTTAAGTGTATTTTAACAGTAAATCTCGGATTAAGAACCCTCTCATTATACATTTCGATATTGAATAAGTCATTGTTTCCATGGCAACAAGACCTTTTTAGGGTTTCGTTCATCTCACGAAACCCTATTGCTCCCGCTCCGTTGTCTGTCTGTCACAGAGCCATTCTCGAAAACTATGTAACTTACAGAGTTGAAACTTCGTGTATAAATCAGAATATCAGCTGTGAAGAGCTGAAAATATTAAAATTTGAAAAGTTCGTATTATTTTAATAAATAGAGATAAAAAACCAAAATTCTAACAGCCTTTTCCTATTAAATTTAAACATTTTTCATTATAGCCGATGCCAAAAATTAAAAATCCACGAAGAAATTCTTTCTACAATAATTAATTTTCTATCAGACGATTTCCACGTGAAAAATGAAATAAAAAGTTTCACCAAATGAAAAAAAAAAAGATTAATATGAAATAAAAATGATTGACATCATAGTCGTAATAAAACGGAAAATGTCTAAAATTTCTCAATAATACAAGGAGTATGTGTAAGTACACAAAGCAGATAAATACACGTCATTAGAGAATTATAACGAAATTCTGACGTCATATGGGAAATTTAACTAATTTTTCAAATGTTTGAGAATAATACAAAGCGAGTATCAATATAAATAATGGAGAATAGTAAATATATGAGTTTGAGGTTTGAGAAACATATTGAATCGTGATAAAAATCCGATTATGGAAATATTCGCATATTTTAACATTTTGAAGGTGTACAATCTGTTTAATTTTGAAATTATTTTTTTAAATATCGCATATAGTCCGCATGACAGATATTATTATGAAAGAATATATTAGCGGGCTGGTTTAGATATTCGAAAAAACGAAAAAATAGACCGGTAAATTTTTACTTTATAAAAAACATGACTTTTTTTTATTTTGTTGCTAAATGAAATTTGTTTGAATTTATTAAAGAAAGGATAAAGTGTTTTGAAAGGAATATTAAACGAAACCCTTTGAGCGATCTTCGATCACACTTATCCACTTGTTTCTTGTTGTCTCCGGCACTAACTAAATTGACAGTGCTCAGAATCGGACAATTAATTTTTAGTTTGAAGCATTTTTAATCCATTTAAATTTTGTTCTAAACCGTAGAATACGATCGTTAATTTTCTTTAAATGTACATAAAATGTACATGGCAAAACTGTAGTTATAAAAGTTTATTTATTTAAGTTAAACTTACTCAAACTAGTTCAGTATAAAGAGTGGAAAACGTTTTTCCTTAAAGCGTACTTATCGTAAATGCGCATTTTCAAAATTTCATTGTGTCGCCAATCCAGCGATAAATCTCCAAAACACGAAATTTTCATAATTTTTTTACGGACGTTATATCGAGGTTCCGCAGCAAATTTTTTTATAAACGTATGTATCCTCATGAGAAGAATGTTCTGTATTTTTTTCACAATTTTCTGAGTATGCGCTTATGGAGACCTTCCTTGTAAGTCACAAATATCAGCAGAAAGAGAGTTCTGTTTTATTCTAGGTCCAGCTTGCACTCTCTAGAGTATACATGACACAACCATATTTTGACTCAAGAATCTTGTATGTTAAAAGAAGCTCTTTATTTTATAGTTTATGTAGTAGTATATAAATCCTGTTAAATGAAATTAGGCTGAACCGTTTACTGCTTCTTGAAGGAAATTTGCCGTAAAATTTATAAAAAAAGATTTTATTTAAGATTAAAAAAAATAATAATAAAGTCTCTTTATACTGTAATATTATTAACTGAACATTTAATTATTGATAATTACAAATTATGAGGCAGACCTTAATATATATTGGTGAGTTTTGTACATTGCTTTATGATCTAATTTCTATTTATGTTGAATAATAATTTATTTACTTATTTGTTTTGTTATTTGAACTCCAGTAGCTTTTATTTTTATTTTGTTTCTAATATATGTTATTAGGATATTATATTGTCGATTTTAGGCATAACGCTCACAATATTTGATGAAATAACATATATTTACTATGAATATTCTTATGAAGTTCCTCTGAAGATTCCTTAAGATATTCATAGTTTTCCATTTTTGATTTTTCCTTTTATTAAGTTTAATTCCTGCTGTATCCTTTCCTTTTTTTTTTTTTTTTTTTGTATAACATCTCATTCTTCATTTTTCACACGTGTTTTTATTTTTAATTATATGTATCAAAACAGCTTTTTATTTTGAAAAAAACATTTAAAAATTATTTTTAAATTTAAATTTGAAATTTAAGAAAATATTGTTAATATAATGCCCATTATGTTGCATATCATTCCGGTTACTTTTTTTCCGCTTTTGATACTTTTTTCCGGTTACATTTTTTCTGATTACTTTTTTTCCGGTTACCAATTAGAAGTTTATTTTCACGTTAGAAAAAAAAATATATATTGCAATATACCATTGCAAGTAATTCGATATTTTCATGGAACAATGACTTAAAGATGGTAGTGACCATTCGAAACTCAACTGTTTACATTCCTTCAAATTTTGTTTGATATTTTTAATGTCTTTGAAGAATAACCAATCATATTTAAAAATGATATCAAGTTATTGTATACACTAGTCGCTTTTTAAAATGTAAACATATTACATTCATATTATTGAAAATTTTAAATATACGTTTAATTTGTACGTAAAATATTTTTCATTAACTGAAAAAACAGTTAACATTGAAACATTTTCTTTACTTTATCTGAAAAAATTATTTTGAATTAAGATAACATCTTTCATTTTGTATTGTCTCCTACGCTCTTTTTTGAAATTTTACTCCTCGGTTAAATGAAGCATTTAACGCTATTTTACGTTCTGGAAAAGAAAAAAAAAGAAAAGAAAAGAAATACAAAAATTAAAAAGAAAAGAAACCGCATTTGAATTTTTGATTTACAAATGAATGTAAACAAAGAATTTTAATTCTTAAAAAAATAATTCTTCAATGAATGGGTATATTCAATTTACTGCATGATCAAACACCATTAAACTTCTAAAATATATACATTTCTGTCCCAATTGGCTGCTTATTTTCTTGGAAATGTAGAATTTTTAGGATAAACAAGAGAACAGATATATCACATGAGGGCTGTGTGCAAAATTTAGAAAAGTACCCCCCTTGAGGGGGCAAAGTGGGGGTTGGACACCGGAGATGCATAATATGATTAAGCGGTCACAGACCTTTCCAATGATATATCACATGAGAGGTATCGGCAAAATTTAGAAAAGTGCCTCCCTTGGGGGGCTAAGTGGGGGGATAGACACCTCAGATGCATAATATGATTAAGCGTTCACAGACCTTTCCAACGATATATCACATGAAGGGTGTCGGCAAAAATAAGAAAAGCGCCCCTTTGGGGGGAAAGTGGGGGGATGGAACCCGGAGATGCATAACATGATTAAGCGGTCACAGGCCTTTCAAACGATATATCACATGAGGGCATCGGCAAAATTTAGAAAAATGCCCCCTTGGAAGGCAAAGTGGGGGGATTGACACCTCAGATGCATAATATGATTAAGCGGTCACAGACCTTTCCAACGATATATCACATGAGGGGTTTCGGTAAAAATAAGAAAATTCCCCCCCTGGGGGCCAAAATGGTCGGGGTGACACCTGTGGTGCATAACATGAATAAATGGTCACAGCCCTTTGTAATGATATATGACATGACGGGTATTGTTAAAATTTAGTAAAGTGCCCCCCCCCCATGTGGGTAAAACGCGCTCCCCCCTCCTCATAATTTTTGATGCGGCCTCATTTTTAAAATTTATGTTATGTGTTATAAAATATCGTAAAGTTTCAAACAGGTCGCCTTATTATATTTCTTAATTTTCCTCGCGCCCCTTCCCCTCCCCCCCCCCCCGAAATGTGACGGGCCATTCTTTTTTAGAATTTCTGAAAGCTGATTTTTTCTTTCTTTTTTCTTTTTTTTTTCGCCCTGCGCAAGTGTGGAATGTTTACGTCCCTTAGATTCTGAGATTGGGGGGGGGGGGGGTTGACCCTTTTAAAAATGCGAGTATAAAAAGTCACGTGACATATGCTTAATGTCGACTAAATGTCCCATAAGGTTATGTCATGTCGGGTATTTTGGTCCTGTCGGCTAATTGTCCTGTCGGCTAATTGTCCTGTCGGCTAATTGTCCCAGTCGACTAATTGTCCGTCCGGCTAATTGTAATGTAGGCTAACTGTCTCTGTCGGCTGATTGACTGTCGTCTAATTGTCTGTCGGCTAAATGTACTTGTCGGCTACTTGCTGTCTGCTAAACGTCCTGTCTGCTAAATGTCCTGTCGGCTAATTGTCCTGTCGGCTAAATGTCCTGTCGGCTAATTGTCCTGTCGGCTAAATGTACGTGTTGGCTAAATGTACCTGTCGGCTAAACGTCCTGTCGGCTACTTGCTGTCTGCTAAATGTCTTGTCGGCTAAATGGTTGTCGGCTAAATGTCATGGACCCAAATTTAACACGTACTGCAAACGCTCTAAGTATAATCGCTCTGAATGTCAGTGAGATGCATATATGGATGGATTTAAACGGCGGATTATGAAATCTATGAATGCCTTGTAGCTTCTGTTTTCCCACGGACTTTAGCTTCGACAATTCGCCGCAGCAGAGGAAAATGACGTTCATGTAAATGAAAAAAATTTACATTCTGCGCTCCCGCAATGCATTTCTGTTTTGACTATCGGTCGCAGGAGAGGAAAGTAGAGCTATGTGCGCTAACAAATTTAACACGTACTACAGACGCTCTAAGTGTAATCGCTCTGGTCCCAGGGAATCCCGAGTACTTGAATACCATATTTTTCATTCAGTAAATAAGACAACTATAGAGAATGTGCATGTTTTTCAACAAACTGGTTCCTCACTAGACCACGCCTCTTCGGTAGGCAAAACATTTCCCGCTCAATGCGCTATTTCCTACGGTTTCCTATGAGAAAGCGAAATTTTTGCATCCAATTATGGATCATATTTATTCAAAAACAAATTTTGTTTTATCAGATTATGCACAGAACTTAGATTCTGTTGCTAATCAAGATTATTTAACAAAGCTTAGATTTGTCAAACCGAATAATAGTGTTATTATTTTAGATGATCCGTATATTATTGTGGATGCAGATTGGAAAGCAGATATGGCTTTTTGGCCATCGGTTGCTTCATCAGATATTGAAACTTATTTTAAAAAGTTTCCAGGGAAGAATTCCAGAGCTCAAGAAGCGTTTCAACTTGTTGTAGCTGGTAGGAGAAAGATTTTAGTTCTTTTTTTTTTTTTTTTTTTTTTTTTTTATTATGTCGTAAAGTTAATATTTTATTTATTTTTTTTCTACTTGTAGTTCAAGTTGTTCTTGTTCGTATGGTAACTTTTTATTGCTTGAGCTAATCGGAAAATTTTTACAAATTTCGTTATATTCAGATTAAATGATCGATTAAAATGATACCTATGAGTGTTCTCAAATCAAAACTGCTTAATTTCTGAAACGGATTTATATAATTTTAACATGTTGTATTATGCCAACGAAATTTATGAAACTGAAGCATAAGTTTTGTCAGAATTCGGTTTTATTAGCTGAAATAATTTTTATACTAAATAAACACTCCTTAGGTTTTAAAACAATATTTTTACTATTCTAATAATATGTATAAAAACAGGACAAAACAAAAAATTGACTTATATGAAACATTTAATGAAGTACTAAGAGCGATATTTTTTTCAGAAACATTTTACTCTTTTTTTTTTTTTTTTTTTTTTTGTAAAAGAGAATTATATAATTTAATCTAAAAAAAAAAAAAAAATAGATGCCATGTTTTTAAAAAAACCTTACCATTTAAAAAGCATTTAATCAGGTGTCGATGCAGTTTTTTTTTTTTGTGGGGGGGGGGGAGGGGGGATGGTGGGCATTTTGGGAAAAATAAAATTTATTTTTATGAAATTTGTTATATTTTTGTGAAAAATAACATTTTGTAACAAAAGATGATATCCAGTTACTCAAAATCGAACCAAACATTTATTAATAATGAACTGATTAGCACCCGTGATAATAAATTAAAAAAAAAACTCAAATTTTTAATATTGAGTCGAATGAACCAAACCCTGTTGAAATCGAACCCTTAGAACCCAACAAAAAAATGAGTCCCCAGGCGGTGGAATATGCACCCCTGTAAATTTAACGAATTTCCTTTAACATTAACGCGATATTTAATTTACGGATGAAATCCCCCTCCCTCTTTCTAAATTTAACCCCTTATCTTTAACAGTAACGCGATTTCTAATTTACGGCTGTGGTGAGTAAACGTAAGTTGATGCCGTAAAAGAAGATTCATATTTAAAAAAATATCCTTGACAGCTCGGCCTACAGGCACAGGTAAATTTCGAAGATGCAGACAGTGGGCAGCCTATATTTATTGGGATTGCAGAAGAAATGACCTTTTTGCCATGATGCGGCAGTTGGGACCGCTCACTTCGAAATCTACCTGTGTCTGTAGGCGGAGCACACAAAGATTTTTTTTCTGTAAGGGTTGGTTTTATAAAAAAAACTTGTCAATATAAAAGTTGTAGATAATATTAAGAGGATTTGTAATAAATTAGCGGATTTGATAACTTGTGAATTGACAAAGTTATGAATTATTTTCTTCTTAAACTCCTATTCTCCCCCCCCCCCCCGCAACCACTTGAGGCCATTTTTAATTATATCAAAAATCTGTCATATATAAATTTTCGGACCTTTTCCTAGAAATAATAATAATAACTTTAAACGGATTCGATACGTATAATAATTAAGAAGTTATGGGTAACGTAAGGGGTCCAGGGGCCCGGATCTTGTCCGAGAAATTTTTGGTCATTCATGTAGTAGCTGGAAATGCTAAGAAGTTATTAGAAAAAAAAGCTAGCAAATTGGACGATTTTTAAGGGAGCTATAGTAGGGGGCCCAAAAGGGGCCGCTGATAGTTTTGAGCAGGGCCCTAAGATGAACGGTTCTACCTGGAATGTAGAAATGGGGAAATAACTAAATGGAGAAAACGCCCCCAAAAACGAAGATCGAATTTAAAGGGGACCAGGTATTAACAATTTAGGGAACAATAACTTCATGGGGCCCGGATCTACACTTTTTTTTTTTTTTTTGTCGTTCATGTAGTAGCTAGAAGTTTTAAGTTGTTAGAAAAAAAAAGTTAGTGAATCGGACGATTTGTAGGAGAAATATAGTAGGGGGCACAAAGAGGGGCCAGCTGATAGTTTTGAGCAGGGCCCTAAGATGAAAGCTCTTAACTGGAATGGGGGAAAAGTTAAATGGAGAAATGGCCCCAAAAACGAAAATCGGATTAAAAGGGGACCAGGTATTAACAATTTAGGGAACAATAACTTCATGGGGCCCGGGTCTACACCTTTTTTTTTTTTTTTTTTTTTGTCGTTTATGTAGTAGCTAGAAGTTTTAAGTTGTTAGAAAAAAAAAGTTAGTGAATCGGACGATTTGTAGGAGAAATATAGTAGGGGGCACAAAGAGGGGCCAGCTGATAGTTTTGAGCAGGGCCCTAAGATGAAAGCTCTTAACTGGAATGGGGGAAAAGTTAAATGGAGAAATGGCCCCAAAAACGAAAATCGGATTAAAAGGGGACAAGGTATTAACAATTTAGGGAACAAAAACTTCATGGGGCCCGGGTCTACACCTTTTTTTTTTTTTTTTTTTTTTTTTTTTCATGTAGTAGCTGGAAGTTCTAAGTTGTTAGAAAAAAAAAGTTAGTGAATCGGATGATTTTTAGGGGAACTATAGTAGGGGGCCCAAAAAGGGGCCAGCCGATAGTTTTGAGCAGGGCCCTAAGATGAAGGGTCCAAATTAGAAAGTAGCAATGGGGAAATAACTAAATGAAGAAAAGGCCCCAAAAACTAAGAAAATTGGATTAAAAGCGGGCAAGTAATTATCAGTTTAGGAAACAAAAACTTCAACGGGCCCCGTACCAGGCCCTAGGGGGCCAGGGTCATAACTAGAACGTAGAAATGGGGGTGAAAGCTAAACGGAAAAAAGGACCCAAAAACGATGAGGATCGGATAAAAATTGGGTAAATTATTAACAATTTAGGCCAAAAATCTCAAAGGGGCCCCAGGGGGCCGGGGTCTCAAAAAATTAAAAATCCGAGCCTCGGGTGCATCAGGACCTACCTTGGGCTATCCGCTGCAATTAAGAAAGGCAAAATTATATGAATAATTAATTAAAAAAATATGAATAATAAGCACATAACACAACTAACTATACAGTAGGCATGCGTATGTTTTGCCTACCGTTCGTTCTTTCCGGCTTCATGACGTCACATGCACATTCTCTCCCCTTTGGGGAGCAAAGTCGGGGATAGACACCTCAGATGCATAATATGATTAAGCGGTCACAGACCTTTTAAACAATATAACACATGAAGGGTGTCGGCAAAAATAAGAAAAGCGCCCCTTTGGGGGAAAAGTAGGGGGATGGAACCCGGAGATGCATAATATGATTAAAAATAAGAAATAAGATCAAAATAAGAAAACTAGCCACCCCCCCTGGGGGCCAAAATGGTCGGGGTGACACCTGTGGTGCATAACATGAATAAATGGCCACAGCCCTTTTTAATGATATGGGACATGACGGGTATCGTTAAAATTTAGTAAAGTGCCCACCCCATGTGGGTAAAACGCGCTCCCCCCCCCCCTCCTCATAATTTTTGATACGGCCTCATTTTTAAAATTTATGTTATGTGTTATAAAATATCGTAAAATTTCAAACAGATCGCCTTATTATATTTCTTAATTTTCATCGCGCCCCTCCCCCTCCCCCCCGAAATGTGACGGGCCATTCTTTTTTAGAATTTCTGAAAGCTGATTTTTTCTTTCTTTTTTCTTTTTTTTTTCGCCCTGTGCAAGTGTGGAATGTTTACGTCCCTTAGATTCTGAGATGGGGGGGGGCCCTTTTAAAAATGCGAGTATAAAAAGTCACGTGACATATGCTTAATGTCGACTAAATGTCCCATAAGCTTATGTCATGTGTATTTTGGTCCTGTCGGCTAAATGTCCTGACGGCTGATTGTCCTGTCGGCTAATTGTCCCAGTCGACTAATTGTCCGTTCGGCTAATTATAATGTAGGCTAACTGTCTCTGTCGGGCCATTCGTCGGCCACTGTCGTCTAATTGTCTGTCGGCTAAATGTACTTGTCGGCTACTTGCTGTCTGCTAAATGTCCTGTCTTCTAAATGTCCTGTCGGCTAATTGTCCTGTCAGCTAAATGTACGTGTCGGCTAAATGTACTTGTCGGCTAAACGTCCTGTCGGCTACTTGCTATCTGCTAAATGTCTTGTCGGCTAAATGGTTGTCGGCTAAATGTCATGGACCCAAATTTAACACGTACTGCAAACGCTCTAAGTATAATCGCTCTGAATGTCAGTGAGATGCGATTATGAAATCTATGAATGCCTTGTAGCTTCTGTTTTCCCACGGACTTTAGCTTCGACAATTCGCCGCAGCAGAGGAAAATGACGTTCATGTACACGAAAAAAATTTACATTCTGCGCTCCCGCAACGCATTTCTGTTTTGACTATCGGTCGCAGGAGAAGAAAGTAGAGCTATGTGCGTTAACAAATTTAACACGTACTACAGACGCTCTAAGTATAATGCCTCAGGCCCCAGGGAATCCTGAGTACTTGAATACCATATTTTTCATTCAGTAAATAAGACAACTATTACTTCATGAAAGATCTGATACTCTTTCCCTGAGGTGTACAAAAACTGCGAGATACGATGAACAGTGAACAGAATATTGCTTTAATGGATTTCCAAGTTTGCGAAAAACTACATGCAGTATATGAGTATTCGTGTATCTTATCCTGAGAGAGTCATTATAAAATGTGTTTAAAATACATTAATATAACAAAAAATGCGTTAAAATTAAAGTTTAATGAATTGAGAGAAGGTTTTTAATGATAATAGAAAATAATAAGTAGAAAGAGTGTAAAAGAATTGCGAGAAATTACAGACTAGGGCGAAATCGCGTATAGGAATACAAAGTAATGCGCATGAACTGCGAGTGATGGCGCCAGATGCTTAAAAAGTGTCTAGCGAATTTTAGGATATGGGCTAGAATAGCCATAAGGAAAGAATAGGGCCTGGGGAAGACGATAGATGGCGCTTCTTGTCCAGTAGAAGAGAGATAGTGAAATATGATGATCGTGTTAAAAAAATTATTTATAGTATTAAAAGTTTGTATACATTTTCTGGTAGCAATATACCACAAAATATTACCTTAGTAAGTGAAAATAAATACTACTTTATTTTTGGAGCTATTTTGAAAGCTTTGTTTTGAATAACGTAGAAAGAAAGAGCCAAAATGTTTTTGAGGCCTTGTTACTTCAAACAAAAGTTCTACGTTTCGGCTTTGTTCCAGGTTATTTAAAGTTCTCGAAAAAGAATCTCACAATTTTATTTTCTGAATTTTCAACGTTATTGGTTGTCAATAAAAACCTAGTTTGTGTTTTAAAAAATATATTCTCAGTGTCTGTTCCGTTATTTTAGAAACACTTTTAATTGTTAAAAACAGATTTTGTTTATTTAATCTTTTTTATTTTGAATTTTAATATCTTAATTTTGATAAAGTTTAAGGACTTCGTTACAGAAAAGTAAATCGGAAACAACCTTTAATGTGTTTTACTTTAACTGAATTTTTAATAATAAATCTTTGAACATTATCTTACATATTTTTTTTAATCTTACATAATGTTAATTAATTTTACATAATGTTTTATTAAATTATTTAATAATTAAATAAGGCAAATATTACTTTATAAAAAAATTGATATTCAAATCCTCGGTGATGAACGAACGCTGTAGACTAAAATTATTTGTATTAAAAGTATAATTTCATTTATAAATGATTAAAGTTTTAACAACATCAAAATGAAATTCATTTAAAACTAAATAAATAGCGTCAATAAAACACATTTAACATATTGAACACAAAATGTTTTCTAGAGATTCATAACCTATCAAATCGTACATGTTTTTATTAAAATGTTAACTAACTTTGCTATGACACTTGGAAAATTATTATTAAAAAAAGAAACAAAATCGATAACAAAGAAATAAAATGAACAATATAAAATGAAAACCATAATGAAAAAGTTTTAGTATACCTAATAAACAATATCAAAACAGCCTTGCATGTGTTGTACTTTAACTGATATAACAAATCTTCGAATAATAAACTTAGATAATGTGTTATTAAACAACTTAATAATTTAATAAGGCAAATATTACTTTATGAAAACTCTTGTATTCAAATCCCATGTGGCGAACGAACACTATATAACTACTATTATTTGTTTTAAAACAATAATTTTTGTTAATATACAGTTATTGAAGTTATATCAACATCAAAATTAACATTATTGAAATCTAATTAATAAACAAGTTTGTATCAAAATTTCATGTTTTTACATGTCTAAATGAAAATGCTCTCTAGAAATTCCTAACATATCAAAACGTACGTTTCTCCATTAAGATTTTAACTATCTTTACGATGATAATGGGAAAATTATACATATATATATATATATATATATATATATATATATATATATATATATATAGATATAGATATATATATATATATATATATATATATATATATATACATAGCTGCCAACTTTTACGCTTTTCTCCTACCACTAAAATTTTATAGTAAATTTTACCTTGTTAAATCGCCTAAATCATGTGATTCAATAATACAAAAAATTCTATTAATTTTTAGTGGTAACAAAAAAGCGTAAAAGTTGGCAGCTATGTATATATATAAAACCTTTTGAAAACAAAGCAATTAAATGAAAACATCTGTTAAATACTTTAAACCATTTGAAAATTAAAATAATGATAAAATAGTTGTAACCCAACTAATAAAATTTTAAACTCGAAATAATTTAATTAATGTGATGTCTTCAGAGGAGCCAATAAGACAGGAGATGATTTAATCGAAAAGATCGCTTGTATATCTAGACAGCACATCATTAAATTAATTCTCTGTCTCATCAAAGAATTAAAAGGTAAGAATTTCTTTTCTCAAAAACTTAGCAACTTGTCTCGTCGTGGAATTAAAGCTTTTCTTGTCTTGCTTTCTTTACTTCTAAAGCAGAATTTTAAGTCATTAACACCTAATCCTTGTGAAAGCTTTTTAAACAAAATGAATTATCATTTCTATTCCTGTTATAAATAATTTCTCTTTCAGAGTAAAAAAATTTAATGGTAATGTAAAAGCTCGAAACACAGATATATAAACAATGTTTTTACTTTAAAATATGCATTTTCAATGTACCAAACAATAGCTTATTGTGAAATGCTTTAGTTTAAAATTGAAGCCTTCTTTACAGAAAAAAGTAAATCAGAAATAAGATTTAATGTGCTGCATTTTAACTGAATTTTTAATATCTTTGAATAATAAACTTTGATAAACTTTGTTGTAGTAAATTACTTAATAATTAAATAAGACACATATTATTTTACGAAAAATCTGATGTTCAAATACCCTGAGGCGAACGAACGCTATATAACTAATATTATTTGTTTTAAAACATAATTTTAATTATATCTGACTAAAAGTTTTAAACAGCATCAAAACAAAATACTAAACAAGTTTGTATCAAAAAGCGCATTGATTGGATGATTTCAATCGACCTCAAAAGGTTTTATAGAAATTCATATCTTATAAACGTACAAGCAAATTTAAATAAATTTTCAATCATAATTAGAAAATCATATTTAAAACAATACAACAAACAAGGCTATTTCGAAAACATACACATTAAAAAAATATATTTGTTAAATAGTTTAAACAACATAAAAGGAAAACAATAATAAAAAAGGGTTTACCCCAACTAATAACGATGTAATAGAAATATTTTAAGCTCGAAATAATTTAATTAATGTCATATCTCTAAAAGAGCTAACGAGACAGAAGATTATTTACTCGAAAAGATCGCTTGTATATCTGGACAGTACATCATTAAATTAAAAAACAAAACAAATCTTAAAAACTCTATATCTTCATCAAAGGATTAAAAGGTAACATTTTCTCCACGAAATACTTAGCAAACTTCCTCGTCATCGAATTAAAGGTTTTCTTTCCGTAGTTTCTTTACTTCTAAAGTTGAATTTTAAGTCTTTAAATCTTAATCCCTGTGAAAGCTTTTTGAAATAAAATTAATTATCATTTATTTTACTGTTGTAAATTATTTTCTGCTTTAGACTAAAAAATCTATTTGTAAAAATGTGATGTAAGGCTTCCAACACAGACATATTGACTTAATTTCTTCTGGAGAAAATGTATGAGACGAGTGTATGTTTACTTATCTCATTTGCGAAAAGGTTTGTATTTAAAAATATGTATTTCCAATGTAATAAATAATAACTTCGGATAAAATGCTTTAGGTTAAAGTTGAAGACTTCTTTACCGGAAAATGTATCCGAAACAACTTTTAATGTGTTGTATTTTTACTGAATTTTGGATAACAAAATTTTCAATAATAAATACATTTAGATAATGTTATATTAATTTTTTTAATAATTAAATAAGGCAAATATTAGTTTACGAAAAATCCGGTATTTGAATCCTCTGAGGTGAACGAACACTGTAGAGCTAAGATTATTTGTTTTAAAACAATATCTTTAGTTATATCTTATTAAAGTTTTGAATAACATCGAAATAAAAATCGTTAACAACTAAATAATAAACAAGTTCATATCATAAAAGAACATGGTCTGGATTCTTACTGGTCGAAATTTCTCGATATTAATAAACTATCGAATTGTACATTTTCTATTAAATGTGTAACAACCAATTTTAATTAAATGTACTGTGATACTTCAACAATTATATATATATATATATATATATATATATATATATATCGTTTCGAAAACAAACAAATAAAACAAAATCATGTGTTAAATATTTTAAACAACATAAAAGGAAAACCATAATACAAAAATTTAGTCAAACTAATAAATATAAAAAATAAATATTATCAAAAACAACCTGTCACGGGCTGTACTTTAACTGAAATAACAAATCTTCGAATGATAAACTTATACTAGTAAATCTGTAGATCAGGAGCCTCAACGTCAGCTTTGAAAGTCATTGTTTTTTTAATCTCACTTTTCATATTATTTAGCATCTTACAATCCGCAATTTAATTTTTTTTTATATTACATACATATTTATGGGCATATAAAATACTTCGGATGTTTCAGAAATTAGAAACGTTAAATTAATCACGATTTATGCAATGATATTCTGAAGTTCATATAAAATTCTTATTCTTGTAATTTTTTAGCTAAAAAAATGCCTTTCTTAATTTGATATTCTTTGAAATAGGGTTGCTAAGCAACTAACGAAATAAAGAGGAAAGAAAAGAAATGCATTTTAAAATGTGTAAAAAATAGAAAAATAAAATGTTTTATATTTCCCGAGCAGTTGAAATTTTTTTTTGAATAATTTAAACAATTAATTTCTAAATTCTAATCGATGTATCGGCAAATTTTCAAAGCTATTGCCTATATTTAAGACATCCATATCGAAAATTTAGTATCCGTAATTTTACGTTTAAATCCATTATTCAAATATGCAATTTTCATTTCAGCTAAAAATGAAATTTGAAAATCGTCTGCGTTCCCATAGGAAAGCCTTATGACCAAAAAAGAAATGTTCTATATTTTTCGAATGAACCGAATGTAACTAAAAACTATACAGTAAATTCCGGGTACCTCACCAACATATCCACCAAAAATCAACCTAATAGGACGATTTTTACGGCAGTTATCTCGGAACAGACAGACAGACAAACAAACAGACAGACGGATGGAAATCCAAAACTTTTCGCGTCTCCACAGTGAGCCTCAACTGACGTTTCGGCAATGAAATAAGGCAAATATTACTTTATGAAAAGGCTGATATTCAAATCCCCTGAGGCGAACAAACACTGTTGTTTGTTGTTACTATTATTTGTTTTAAAACAATAATTTTAGTTAATGTACTATTAGTAAAGTTATATCAGATCAAAATTAATATTATTTAAATCTAATTAATAAACAAGTTTTTATCAAAATAACACAAATTTTCTCTAGAAATTCCTAACATATCGAAACGTCCGTTTCTCCATTAACATTTTAACTATCTTTACGATGATAATTGGAAAATTATATGTATATATATAAAAATAATAATAATAATCTTTTAAAAACAAACCAATTAAAAAAAAACCTGTTAAATACTTTAAACCATTTGAAAATTAAAACAATAATAAAATAGTTGTAACCCAACTAATACAAATTTTAAACTCGAAATAATTTAATTAATGTCATGTCTTCAGAAGTGCTAAGAAGACAGGAGAAAATTTATTCGAAAAGACTACTTGTATATCTAGACAGCACATCATTAAATTAAAAATAAATAAATACTCTGTCTCATCAAAGAATTAAAAGGTAAGAATTTCTTTTCACAAAAACTTAGCAACTTGTCTTGTCTTGGAATTAAAGGTTTTCTTGTCTTGGTTTCTTTACTTCTAAAGTAGAATTTTAAGTCATTAAAACTTAATCCTTGTGAAAGCTTTTTAAACAAAAGAAATTATCATTTCTATTCCAGTTTTAAATAATTTCTCTTTCAGACTAAAAAAAATTAATGGTACTGTAAAAGCTCGAAACACAGATACATAAACAGCCCCACCAGTGGCTGAGAGGTTCTGCTCTCGAAGCTGGTAGACGGGAGGTGCTGGGTTCGATCCCAATCGCGCCCGTCGGCCTAATCGTTCGGAGTTTTCGTGGTTTTCTTCGAGCCGTGGATTTATCCATGCGTAAATACGGGTTAGGTTAGAAAGACCCCCACGAAGGGCACTCCCCCCGGGCCTATATCCCAACTGTAGATAATTGGCCGTCAATAATCAACCCAACCCAACCCAGATACATAAACAATGCTTTTATTTAAATATATGCCTTTTCAATGTACTAAACAATAACTTATTGTAAAATGCTTTAGTTTAAAATTGAAGATTTCTTTACAGAAAAAGGTAAATGAGAAACAACGTTTAATGTGTTGTAATGTAAATGAATTTTTAATCCCTTGCTTGTAGAATATAAAGAAAAAAGTGCAAAAAAAAATTCTTCGCTATTATCATCAAAATGTTTGAAATAGATCGTTAAAAAAATAAATAAATAAACGAAATAACTACTAAAATTATAAAAATCCCACAAAATTACAAAAATCTGACAATTGGCGCGAAACTGCCGAATTTTACGCGGGAAAGTATCGCCATCTATTGGGAAAATGGAAAAATTACATACAGTGATGTCTCACTTATACGCGATGTTCAGTAATTACTTTTTCATAATACCACTATTTTAAAACAGTAAAATTCGATTTATAAATTCTGCGATTTAAGAAGCCGAAAATTATCTTATAAGAAAACTGGTACGGAAAAATGATTTCCATGTATCGCGTATAAATGAGAGATCACTGTATTATGTAAAGGAAAATAATTTAAAAATAAATAATAAACAAGTTTGTATCATAACAGCACATTGACTGGATTCTTTCATGTTTTTTCATGCTCTATAGGAATTTATACCCTATAAATGTACATTCAAATTTAAACAACTTTTCAATCGTAATTAGAATTATATTAAAAATAGGCCACTTTGAAAATAAACAAGTAAAAAAATACATTTGTTAAATACTTTAAACAATATAAAAGGAAAAAAAGTTTTAGCCCCACTAATAAAAATATTTTAAGCTCGAAATAATTTAATTAATGTCATGTCTCCAAAAAAATCTAAGGAGACAGGAGATGATTTTCTCGAAAAAATTGCTTGTATATCCAGGCAGCACATCGTTAAACTAAAATCTTTAAAACTCTGTATCATGATAAAAGGATTAAAATGTAAGATTTTCTCCAAGGAAAAAACCTAATAACCTGTGTCGTCATGGAATTAAAGCAAGTCTCTATGTTTTTCCTCACCACTAATTGTTTAGAGAAAAATGTTGTTCTTTCAAATCACAGAATGCTGCAATTAAATAAAATAACATTTTCTGTACTAAAATACTGGTATCCAAAAAGCCGGGTTTTCTTTACGTGTTTTTTTTTTAATTTTTAAAGTTGAATTTTAAGTCATTAAAACTTAATAATTTTGAAATATTTTTATTGGATTGTTTGGAAAGTTCTTTCCGTTTGGGAAAGATGGTTCGTACCGGAAAATTCTATCACTTAATTATTAGACATTCATTTCGATAGCTATTGTCTAATAATTGACGTAGAATTTTGCAGTACGAATTGGTTTTACCAAACGGAAGGGACTTTCCGAACAGCCCAATAAATACGATAAATTATCATTTCTTTTACTGTTTTAAATACTTTCTCTTTCAGACTAACAAATCGTTTTTTTTAAAAGGTTAAATCAGAGCTCGAAACACAGATATATGAACTTATTTTCTTTGTCTTGAGAAAATGTATCACGAGTGTACGGTTGATTATTTCAGAGATTTGCGAGAAAGGTATTTACAAAAACAAAACAATTATTTCTTAATGAAGTAAAATGTAATATCACCAGAAACAAAAATACACAATAACATCTTCCAAGTTACCCGCAATTCGAAAAAGCGTATTTATCTTTAGAAACCTCGGAATTTAATACATTTTCGAGACTTCAAGAAGTATATAAAAAAAAAAAAAAAAACAGAGTTTATTTTGTTGCCACTGATTTTCTAAAACGTTTCCCAGTACTTTTCATAGTGTATTAATCAGTTTTCTCAACCAGAATTATAGGTTTTATGGATGGTATCAATTTTTAAGTAAACATTTTTTCATGCTGAACAAACACTTTTTTACTGATAAACATGATAAATTACCAGCATTAACATTAACATTAAAAATAATAATGTTTTGTTACTCTTTAATGTATAAATTCAGTTACGCAGCTGAAAATGTTTACTTGAGAATTGATAGCAACCTAAAAATCGATATTCGGATTCGAGAAAAACAATTATTGGGTTGTTCAAAAAGTTTTTTTTTCGTACCGGAAAAAATATATAATTTAATTATTAGACAATAATTCCGATATCTATAGTATAATAATTCACGGGCAGAATTTTCCGGTACGAATTGCTTTTCTCAAACAAAAGGAACTTCCTGAACAATCCAATAATACACTCTAAAAACAATTCGGAAACATTTCTGAAAATAAGCAGCTAAAGCAAATTTGTTTTCCTAAATGCTTCTTTAAATTTAAAAAATACAGTGGTTTCTGGGGTTTCAAACGATAACGAACGCTTTTCGTAATCGTTAGTATCTTGCAAGAGGTTATCGTATATTTTCGTCAATGGTTCAATTGTAATTTCATAGATTAAAATCAATTGCCTTTCTTACAGTGTATTTAAAGATATGCATTTTCAATGTACTAAATAATAGTGCAGAGTAAAGCTTCAGGTTAAAATGTAACTCTTTGTTACAGGAAACAAGAACGAAAACTTATGCGTCAAGCATAGATTATGTAACACTTCTAAAATAATTTTACAAATCTCTACCGTTTAATAAGGGTAAAAATGATATCTAAATAAACAATTTGTAAAACGCATAACATATTTAAAAATTCAATTTCAAGAATTACCAACAATATTTCAAAAAATATCCGAGTTTTTTTGTGCAGACCTACATATAATCTATAGTTTTGTATATATACTACATAGAATGCTAAATTTTATGTCAGTTAGGAAACGCGTAGCACAGTTTAAAATTCCCCTTCAGGAATGCCTCTCAATAAACGGAAATGTATTCGAGAATTTTTGTGCTGCCCTGTATACGATCTATAGAATTTATATAGACCAAGTAATAGACAAAAAATGAGTTAATATTAAAGACGCGTTCAGCAACTGAAAAAGCACTTCCAACAATTATTTTTAACAGACAGTCCCGAATTCATTTGTGTGTCCCTGTAAATGAACGATGAATGCTATACATACAATATTCTATAATAAGCCTCTGTAATGCACCTCAGTGATATATATCAATTTCAATATGTTTGAAGTAGTGAAACATTATTAAAATAATCCGCAAACGATTTTTTCTGCATAGACCGTAATGCAACGTATTTCTTTTGAGTGTCCCTGTAAAGGACCTATAAGTGCTTTGCCCACCCTATTCCACAATAAGCCTCTTGTAGTGCACCTGAGTGATATATATCAATTTCAATATGTTTGAAATTGTGTAACATCATTAAAATAAACCGCAGATGATTTTCTCCCATAGAACGTCATGTAACAGCATCCCTGCAAAAAACTACAAGTGCTACACACTTCATTTTCAATACCGAACATGCCATAGTAAACCTCAATAACATATATCAATTGCATGAAAATCCGGATATATTTACGCGAGTTAGAGTACGGACGGACAGACAGACAAACCGAATTCATAAGCACTTTTCAACTACATTGGAAAATTTAAAAAATAGATCCGAAACAAGTTTTGATACGTGCATCTGCAGCTTAATTGAATGTTAATAACAAATATTTGAATAAAAAATTAAAAGAATATTGTATTAAATTACTTAATTATCACGGTAATTTAAATTAAATAACAGATAAGTTTGTATACATAAAAAAAACTGTAGTCAATGGATTCTTACATATCCAACCCAAAAAGCTTCTCTCACAATTCGTAAGCTATCATTTATTTAAAAATTTTCACTTGTAAATTTAACCAACTACTAATTTTTCTGTGATTACTGGAAAATTATCCTAAAGAAAAGATATATAACTATTTATTTAAAATTTCAAACAATATCAAAAAGAAAATGCTAAAGATAGTTAATTCAACTAATAAGGATCCAATATGAACATCTTAAGCTCAAAAATTAATTAATTAATTAAATTAATGCCATGTCTCCAAATACGAAAAAAGACAGAGTGAGATTTAATTACTTGTTTATCTGGACAGCACATCATTAAATTTAAAAATAAAAGTCTTAAAAACTCTTTCTTATCAAAGAATTAAAGGGAAGGATTTTCTCTACTCAAATACTTCACAGCCTATCTCGTCATGGAATTAAAGGGATTTTTTAATGGTTAATTTACTTTTAAATGAAATTGGAACTTATCAAAATTTAACACTGGTGAAAGCCTTTTAAACAAAACAAATTGTCCTCTCTATTACTGCTGTAAATACTTTCTCTTTCAGATTTAAAAATGAATTTTTTAAAGGTAATTCCAATAATTAAATCAGAGCTAGATGTAGATTTTTTGGATGTAATATATGAAATGCATGTATGGTTAATTATTTGAGAGACGGTATTTGCAATTGGGATTAACATCTATTAATATATCATATGCAATAGTTGCCAACTTTTACGCTTTTTTACTACCACTAAAGTTTTATAGTAAGTTTAACCATGTTAAATTGCCGAAATTATTTGATTCAATAAGGCAAAAATTTCTATTAATTTTTAGTGGTAACAAAAAAGCGTAAAAGTTGGCAACTATGCATATGCATAAATGATGTATCACATTAAAATAGGTACTAACGTTAAATTTTCAACAACAACACCCAACTTTGACAAATAATTTTAATCTACAGTTAAAATTAAAACCTAACATCAGATTTCAGATCATTCGGACGAAACATTTTGAAATTTAATTTATTTAAATTAAATATTAAACAGATTGGCATTAAAATTGTATTTAACGTGCATAGAACATATAGAATACATAACATAAAAAAATGTCATCTAAAAATTCATATGTTATCAACATTTTAACTAGTAAATTTAACTAACTTTTTGATATAGCTGGAAGAATTTTTAAAAATAATTTCGCAAACAAACAGACATTTGTTTAAAATTAAAAAATCGTAACCTTATGTATCATATCAAAATAAGTACTGACTTTGAAATTTTCATCAACAACACCCAATTTTTACAAAAAAAATATTTAATCTACAGTTAAAATTAAACTCTAACACAAGATTTCCTATCATTTGCAAATACAAATTTGAAATTAAAATTAATCAAACTAGATGTTAAACAGATTTGCAATAAAATTATATTTAATGTGCATAGATCATAACATATAGAACATAAAAAATGCCATCTAAAGGGCATATGTTATCAGAAAGTATATTTTTGATTTAATATTTTAAATAGTAAATTTAACTAACTTTTTATTATAATTCAAAAATTCTAAAAAAAAAATTAAAAAAAAACGTTCGAAAACAAACAGATATAACGAATTATTTGTTTAAAATTTTAAATAATATCAAATTTAAAATTAAAAAATAGTAACCTAAGCAATAAGGATGTAATAGAAATATTTTAAGCTCATAATAACTAAGAAATATTTTAAGATTAATAAATAATTTAATTAATGTCATGTCTTTAAAAAGATTTTTTTAAAATCCAACTTGTATATCTCGACAGTTCATTGTTAAATTTAAAATAAAATCTTAAAAACTGTCTCAAATAAATAAAAAGCAGGAATATAGCACGCAAATACTTAACAATCTGTCCCGTCTTTGAATTAAAGGTTTTCTTCTGCGTGTTTTCTTTACTTTAAAACAGAGATGCCAAGCTCCCACTAATCTTCAGTAATATATGGATTAATTTGACCCAGTTTAAAAACTTTTCGAACCAGAAAATTTATTTGATGAATCTTTATTTATTTAATTTCATATTTCTACGTGGAATATATTTAATTTCATTTTTTAAACATTTTATGATGCGAAACGTATTAAACTTGGGTCAACCCACATATTACTGAATATTAGTGACAGCTTGGCACCTCTGCTTTAAAAGTACAATTTGAAGTCATTAAAACTTAATCCTGATGAAAGCTTCTTTAAATCAAATAAATTGTCATTTCTATATGGGTCGCCCAAAGGAAAGTGGCACTACAGTCGATTTAAGAAATGGTTTAATGGTATTAATATAAATGAGTATACAAAAGAAAGAAGTATTACAGACGTAACAAATAAGCTAAACAAAGTCACCTTGTAGGTTGAAACAAGTGTCCCAGCGGTCAACGGGACAATGGATACCCTGAGTTAAGAACCTCCGGGGTTGGTTGTGGAACCCATTTTCAACGGCAGCTTGGACCTCATTATCGTCGGCAAATCGCCGTCCCTTCAGAGCTTTCTTGAGTGGACCGAAGATGTGGTAGTCACACTGTGAGAAGTCTGGGCTGTAAAGGGGATGTTCGAGAACATCCCAGTGGAATTATCCCCCTTACGAAAATTCCTACACCATCGGAATACCGATCTGCGTGACATACACTCCGTGCTACACTCATTTTGCATTCGACGATAGATTTCACTAGCACTCACATTTTTCGCTGTTAAAAATTGCACGACCGCGTGTTGACACCGTTTGGAGGCATCCATGATACGATCGATGCCTTATAACGTGTTCCCACGCTATCCCACACGCATCTGGCGGTATCTGACGATATTGCATGCGAAGTCATCTTTCTCTTCAAATGGCGGAGTTATTACAGAAATGCCACTTTCATTTGAGCGACCCTTTTATTACTGTTTAAAATACTTTATTTTTTTAGACTTAAAAATCGATTTTTTAAAGGTCGAATCGCATCTATGTGTAGTTTTTTGAAGAAAGTGTATGAGTGGAATGTACTATTGATGATTTAAAATACTTGTCGAATAGGGCTGATTATCTTTGTTTGAATGCGAATGAATTTCTTTTAAATAAATGTGTATCTATATTATTTTTAAACACGAACGTCAGAAAATAACTAACATAACGTTACTTGCATATTTAAGTGTCATTAACTTTTATTTTAATGATCTGTATAACTTCTTTGCATTCTAAATTCTACAAATACTAAAAATACAACATCATATTTACTCAAAAAATATCACTTGTAAATGAGAACTGCATGCCGTTAAATTAAAACAATGCTCAAAATAACTCTGCCTCATCAAAGAATAAAAAGCTAAAATTTCTCTAATAAAGATAATTAGAAAAATGTATTATTAACTATTAATGAGAATTAATTATTATTATGGAATGAACTTAATTATTAATTTAACTCCATCACAGCCTATCTCGTGATGGAATTAAAGGTTTTATTTTCGTAATTTCTTTACTTCTAAAGTGGAATTTTAAATCATTAAAACTTAATCCTGAGATTTCTTTCAAACCAAATAATCATTTCTATTACTGTCAAAAAATGTGTTTTAATAATATATTTATAATTAAAATATTTTAATAATATATTTCCATACATATTTATGTATATATATATATATATATATATATATATATATGTATATATATATAAATCCAGCGACTGAGAAGTTATTGTCTCAAAGCTGGTTTCGAACACATGTCGCGCTCGTAGGCCTAAACGTTCGACGTTTTCCTTCGATCCTGCGTAAATATGGGTTAGGTTTCCTTAGATAGATTCCTGTCGAGGGCAATACTTCTTCGACCTATATCCCACACGTACATAATCGGCCGTAACAAACACTATCACCACCATTATATGTATAAAATACTTTGCATTGTACTAAAGATTAACTTATGATACACAACTTTACAATAATGTTTAAAATCTATTTTTCGTTTGTACGCGGAGGGGAAGGACGTTATTGTGTTGTGCTCCTACAAATGTCTGGCTAAAGCCCCTCCAAAGGTCAGATGGAAATGGATACATGAATGTCTCAGCTACATAAACAGCATGTTTCTACGTTAATTATTAATTGTTTTATGTACATATTACTTAATTTGCTCTAGCCTAGCCTGCTGTTTGTCAACCAGTGACTGCTTCCATCTTAATTTTTTTTTTGTCTTATTGTGTTTCAATTGTAATTTGCTTAAACAATGTAATAAAAAGTTACCTCTTAATATTAGCAAGCTCATAGAAAAAGCCTTGTTGCGATAACTTAAAAATTTTAATTGTTATTAAGTTTTTTATTAGACTTCTGTTGCTAACCAAGCCACATAGTTCAGCATGTCTTGTTCTAAATTTTGGCCTCTGAGAGTATGTATTAGGATATATATTCTTGGAGGACACGGGGTTCATTTCTGGGGGGCTGGCTGTTTGGCATCACGGGCATTGTTACAGTGTGGCTTGGTTATGGGACCTCACTCTCATTTGCTTTTGGGGAGCAAGGGGGACAGCTGTTTGCTGGCCGGGGTGTGGCCTCTTCAGTCGCTCGCCCCCCCCCCCCTAATTAACTTTCTTTCTGCTATTTTGTAACGAGGGGAGTTAGAATTCTTTGAATTTTTCTGTTTCTTTTTTTTTTTTTTAGTTTTTATCATGTAGGTTGTGCTTAAATTTGACGTTTTTTTCCTGCGCCTTAATATGCTTTTTAACATTTATTTAAATGAGATAGAATATCTTTCAACTGTACCATTTATAAAAAGTAAAGGGAATAGGGAGGGTAGGTTAAGGAAAGAAATGGTTACATACTTTAACTTTTTCAGCTCTTTTTTTTTCTCTAGTACTTTACATCAGAAAACTTATTCATCCTATGATCCAAACTTTTTTCCAACTTTAATAATTTTAATTGTAATACTTAGCAGTTTTCAACGCAATAACGTTTTTTTTTTAATTCCTTTTATTTTATTTTTTTAAATCTTGTTCTTTTTATGTTTTTTTTTTCTTTACTGTTTTATTTTTAATTTAACATTTTCTTTAACATCCCGGGTAGTGCGGAGTTATCGGCTGATATTTTGTTAGTCGCTGAATGTCGTACGTGTATTATAGCTATAGTTATAAAGTAAATTTCAAATTATTGGGGTTGTTAAAACTTTCTTTTTAGTTTTGTGCAAGGGGGGGGGACACATTTTTATTAACACAGCAAGCTCTAATATGTCTTATTTCCTTTAAATTCCTAAGTTTCAAATTTCTTACCTATTTTAATTTTTTTTTTCTTACAAAATTTCCAACTTACTCAGTAATAAAAGTGTTATTTTAAATAAATCTTTTCAAAGTACGTAATATTAATATTTAAAATAAATAAATATGTCGTTTGTTTTTGAATATTACTAGATAATTTAATGATAGTTTTGTCTTTGTCACACATCTTTTACTCCAGTAACAGAGAAATCTACTCACACCAGCTTTTGTTAATAGCTTTTTATAACATGTCTTTAAAAAACATCTAATATCTAATGTATTATTAATACATTAAAAAAAAAAAAAAAAACTTATGTTTTTTTTAATACACTTATACATAATTTTTTTCATTATATTATAAATGTATGGCCATGAAAAGACGCCCTTTTTTTTAAGAGAATCTCACTTTATCACTATGCCATCCAGTATACATTTGCAAACGTTTTTTCGAACAGCTAACAATTTTATTTTTCATTTTCAATTTAATTATACTTCTATCTCTCGTAATTCTTAATTTCTAACTTTCCTTAGCCCCACCTCTCTCCACGATCATCAACTGGACATGAAGCGCCATCTATCGCCTTCCCCAAGCCCTGTTCTTTCCCTATGGCTATTCTAGCCCATATCCTAAAATCAGCTAGACACTTTTTAAACGTTTGCGTCATCTCTCGTAGGTTACTCGCATTACTTTAAATCCTTTTTCGAGATCATCGACATGACTCGCATTTCTTTTACACTCTTTCTACTTACTATTTTCTATTAACATTATAAACTTTCTCCAGTACATTATACTATATTTTAACGCATTTTTTGTATATTTTTGTATTTTAAACTCAGGATGTTTTTCAGGATTGTTAGTAATTATTTCGCTCAATATCAAATGTTAATTTTCAGCAATGGCAGAAATTTTCTTTCACTTAATGTCAAAAGGTGATGTTCAGTGATGTTGGTATTTATTGGCCAACATTCACAGCTGTCAACTTTTTTTTCATATATTCACATTTTATTTATTTATTTATTTATTTTTTTTTGGGGGGGGGGGATGTTCTTGTTGTTGGCCATTTACTTTGTGCTGCTTAAATTCTTACAGGATTTTTTTTTTTTTTTTTTTTTTTTTTTTTTTTTTTTTTTTTCATTTGCCGCTGCCACCGTCGGACTCATAAGGTGCCAGTGCAAGGCGGTTTTCCAACTTATCACTCTTAAACGCTTCTAACTTTTAATATATTCATAATTGATTTTCGAAGCCTCCAAACATATTACTCTCCTCCCCACCACAAAGCATCACACCCGCCACTTTTTAATTTTTTTAGCGTTTTTTTGTGTTTGACACTCATTTCCACATAACTGTACTTCTACGCATACAATATTTACAAAAACTGTTCTCTTAATTAAAGATTGTTTCTCTCTACCCCCCCCTCCCCCCTACTTTCTACTATTTTCTTTGTCAAGCTTTCCTAAAAATATGTTTTTTCACCATTTGTTTATTTTCTTTATTCTCACGTCAATATCGCTATTTTTTTTTTTCCTGCTGTAATATACTGTTTTATTGCCCTCTTATATAAACTTAAGAGCATCTATGTTTTCTAGTGCGTTTAATATTTTTTTCATTTTTCACACATTCCTGAAATTTTCTTAGTTTTTTTTGGGCCCGTTTTTCATCAGTCCAGGCCGCTATTTCACTTTCTTCTTCAAATTAGAATACCTAGCTGCGGACTTTCACATTTTTGGACCATGTAACCAATTCAAACACCTAACTGTTACCAAACTGTTATTTTTTCAATAATTTCCCATCTATCTCTACGTGCAAATTCTCACATTATATAACAGTTTATTTTCAGCATTTTTTGGGGCTTTTCAGTTGCACTTAGTGTTAAGTTTGTTGTTTTTTTTCACCTTACAAAAAATACTCAGTAAAACTCATCAAAATTTGTCAATTTACTTCCCAACACATATTATTCACACTCCAATAAATATTTCTTTCATACTTTCTTTTTTCTTCTCCTGAGTACGGCGTATTGCCTTCCACCGGACCACTGGGATCATTTGCCGGTGCCGGACCAAGGTGCTGGGGTAAGGCTGAACCCCATTTCTCTTCACTAGTTGCTTCTAACTTGTAAATAATTCATTCATATTTCATCATAATTAGCTTTAGTAACCCAAAAGTTTTTAGCCCCCACCCAAAATTCAACACACCTGCAGTAATTTTAGTTTTAGCGGATTATTATTATTTTTTTCTTTTCTTTTCTTTTTTTTTCCTTTTGTGAGTGTGTGTTTGTCGCAAAACACACTTTTTTATACATAACTATTCTTCCTCACATTCAATAACTACAAAAATTCTTTTCGTAAATTAACACATTTTGCTCTTCATACCCCCCCACTTTTTATTAAGTTTCTTTGTCTAGTTTTCCTAAATATATGCATTTTTCATCATTTGTTTACACTCTTTTTTCTCACGAAAATATGGCTAGGTCTCGCAATTTATTCCTTTTTCATACTGTTATATACCGTTTTTTTTGTCCTCTCATATAAACTTAAGTGAATTTATGTTCTCTAGCGCTTCTAATAAATTTTTTCATTTTTTACACAATCCTGAAATTCTCTTTTTTTTTTTGGGGGGGGGGGGCGTTTTTCATCAGATTCCATTTCCCTCTTTCACTATCTTCTTCAAATTAGAATACCTATCTGCGGACTTTAACATTTTCGGACCATATAACCAATTCTAACATCTAACTGTAACCAAACTTATTTTTACAATTATTTCCCATTTACAGTTTTTTTTTTTTTTTTTTTTTTTTTTTTTGCCCACATATTTATAAGTTTTGGTGTGTTTTTTTTCCTTTGTTGTATTAAAGTCTTTTTTTTTTTCGTTTTATTTTTATTTATTTTTCTTCATTTTTCTTACACTCCTGAGTAGGATAATAATGTTTTTATTTACTTTTTAATTTACTCTTGCTTCAAAGTACGTTCTTAGACTTTCTCAGACTCCCCTGTGTTTGCAAAATGCCACAAGACTTTTCTCTCTTGCTTTTTGCACAGCATTTCCCCTTTACCACTCGTCGGTCGGGGTGGCGCGCTGCGGCTGGCCTTGGCTGGCGCCTGAGTCTCGCGTCTCTCCCTCCAATAGCAATCATCATCAACAACAATCCTCCTCATCTATCGCAACAAGTTCTGCTCTACCCATATTTAAACATGTACTATTAATAAGTTACATAGCAAGGAAAAGCAATTTGTCTTTCATCACCTTAGCGAGCCCCAATCGTTTCATTTTCTCTTCCCTTTCTCACCCAACAATTCCTTAAGTCTAAGCTTTTTGATACTGGTCAATCATTATTCTTTACCCTAAAGTCGAACCTAATAATTCCAGTCTAATTTTCAGCGCAGTCACGAGTTTTTGACAAACGGCAAGCTTTTGTTCCTACACTTTTCCATTTTGAAACATGCTGCGAGACCTGTAGAGCCATTCATGGGTTTATTCAGTCAAGTGGCGTGAGTGCCCAATGACCTAGTTTTTGACTTAGTATAATTTTCTTTTGTTTATCGTTTCGTAGTAGAAGCTTCTCATCCTGTTCCTTCCCTTGCTAACATGTCGCCAGGCAACGGAAGATTTCCTTCTGACAAAAACTCTAGCTCTCAGTCAGCAGCTCGAAAGAGCAGGTCATGAACTAGAAATACCAGAGCAAAGCTGTCTAGAAGCGTCAGCCACAGCTCAGCAGCATCCACAATACATGAAAACACTGATGCAGAAACAGAAACATATACGATGGCAGAACTTATTACGATGGGAAAGAGCTACGTAACAAGAGCTGAAAACAGCATTGCTACAAAAAAACTCCCCACAGAAAAAACACTAAAAAATCTGAGATATGTATTTGAGTTCCTTCAAAATACAGAAGAGGCACTGCAGTCCAGGATACGCCAACTAGAAATAAATGAAGCAAGCCTCCAGACAAGCTGCCAGCACCTCCAAGAAAGCCTAGATCACGCACGCCAAACGAATGAGAAGATAATTGAAAGGATCCCAGACACCGTCACACTTATAGAAGCAGTCAGATCAACACTAAAACAAAATCAAGCAGACCAAGCAGCGGCAATAGAAAGCACCACCATTTCACCAACAGAAACAGCAACACCTCAAGTCCCACAAACATACAGTCAAACAGCCGCACAACCAGCCAAAAAGTTTGTTCTGGAAAGCTCTAACCGCAAAACCCTCATCATTAAAGGTACATCAATAACACCAGGAAAAGAAATCGAAATAATGCTATCTAAAGAGGCAATTGCAACGCCAATACACGTGGATAAGGTGGCCCCCAGGAGAAATCACGTAGAAGTTACCTGCAAAACAGAAGAGGACCTAAAGCGCCTACAAGCAGAGCTGCAGCACAATCAAGTTCTCAACAAAATACTTAATTTTCTGCAGAAGGCAGTTCCAAAGCATAAAATGATTCTCCTGGGTGTCCCAGAGGCGCTGACGAAGGAGGCCCTCACTAATATTCTTGGCAAAACATACCATATAACTGAAGAAGACATCATCGTCCTCAAGGAGTTACCTAATAGACACAACGAGGCGACAAAAGATTTGATTCTTCTGCTGCCTAAGTCACTTGGCATAGAGCTCATAAATGATGGAGGCATCGTCATTGGCCTAAAGACCTGTCGCCTCCGACCACATACTACCATCCTGCGCTGTCGCCGCTGTCAAGGCCTTACCCACCACGAACGGAACTGCAAGGCGGCCACGTCTGTGTGTGCATGCTGTGGCGAAGCACACCATGAAGAATCATATGCAGCAGCTCCACGATGCATCAACTGCACCAAACATAACACACATTTTCCAACAAGCCACAAAGCATCAGATTCTGGTTGCAGTGCCTACCGCTCAAAATATAGTTCAGAACGGGAAAGACTTAACCTGCTTTTCCAAATTGGTAACAGTTCGCAAGTTCACCTAACACCAGAAGAACCAAACAGACATCAACAATTCAACACACAGCACCCAACCATACAAGAGGCAACACCAGCAAATAGCCCCTATCATCACGATGAATGGTATGGTAATCGCTCATATAGAAATGAATACCACCCACTCTATCAAGGTGGCCACAACGGGCATCACCATGACTGGCAAGGTAGGCCCTTCTATTGAATCTAACATAATTTTTGTTACTAACTTAACCAAGAACCCTTTATTTAAGTACCTTTTATTTAAGTACCTTTTCAGAAAACCAATATGTCTCTTCTAGCACCTTCGGACCCCCCACCATTTGGCCACATCAAAATCATTCAGGTTAATTTAAATCACTGCAAGGCAGCTAATGTCAGCCTAAAAAATTACATGATATCAGAAAATATAGACATTGCATTGCTGCAGGATGCCTACTGTGGCAATGATGGAGCGCTGCTGTCAATTTTTCCGAAAAATTGGGCGAAGTTCGCGTCCAAAGATAACAGCGCTCATCTGGTCGTCCAGAATACGGATCTGGCATACTCACACCTATTCACAGGAGACAACTGTGTTTTCATCACTATAATGGCGAAGGAAGGAAAACTAATTATAGGCTCTACCTACGCAGCACCGCGTTTCAATTTTGATGAAACCCTTATGGAGTGGCAACACTTAATAACTCATAAGCAGTACTTCATTTGCGGAGGTGACTTCAACGCAAACTCCACTGTTTGGGGTTGCCCACAGGAAACCATCCGCGGAGACAGTCTCATCGAGCATCTCGCAGTCCATAATTTAACCATTGTTAACATTGATAACAGAACACACACATTTGTCAGAATGAACAACACAGGTATTATAACACACAAAGGATTCCCAGATCATACGCTGGCGAATCCGAAGGCGGCACAAAAAATTAGGGACTGGCGAGTAATGGACATCCACAATGCCTCGGACCATAAATACATACGTTTCGGCTTTGACATTACACCACTGACTACAACTAAACGACGTTTCAACACAACCCGAGGAAATTTTAAAAAGTTTACAAAAATCATTAAAACACACAGACCACTCCTTGCACAACACCTAAGGGATGCAACAAACATCACCGACATTAACTCCTTCACAAAAAAACTTATTGCTTCCATGCAAGAGGCGGCACGAGCATCCTTTAGACTAAAAAATACTCGGAGGACTCCAGTCTTCTCGTTCTGGACCACCGAACTTAAGACACAACGAAACAAACTCACAGCGCTAAGGAGAAAGATTAAACATCTACGAGAAACACACGGAAACACACCTTATTTTGAAAACCTTGGCGCTCAGTACAAAATACTCTCATCAAAATTCAAGAAAAGTGTTCAGAATGCCAGAGTCAAAGCCTGGCGGAATTTCTGCAGCAATCAATCAGAACCTTTTGGCACGGCACAAAAATTTTTTACAGGAAATTTCTTCACACCAGACGAAATTAAACTTGAGCTTCCACCCTCCATTTCATCCAGGCAGGCGAATATGGAGCACCTAACTGCAGCACTTTTCGGACCATCCTCGTATCCCAACAGGGACAATTCAGACCTCAATTTTTCGACACCTAATGATAAACCCTTTTCTAAAGCTGAAGTAGCATCTGCTCTACATACATTTAATGATAAAAAAGCCCCTGGCCCAGACTGCGTGGACTTCAAAATTTTAAAATTAACTTTCAAAATCATCCCAAAGTTGTTCACCAGATGGGCCAATCTGTGTCTCAATCACAATTACTTCCCTCAAACACTGAAGCAAGGTGAGGCCGTCTACTTCCTGAAAAAAGGAAAGAATGCCTCAGAACCCACTTCCTATAGACCTATTTGTCTCCTACCAACTCTGGGGAAGCTGCTAGAAAAACTACTAGTCACACGACTGGTGCACTTCATGGAGACGAATGGCATCTTGCATCATAGGCAATATGGGTTCAGAGAGGGTCGGTCATGTGACAAGGCCCTTTATGACATTCTTACCACTTGCAATGAAACCATCAGCAAAGGAGACTACACCTCACTTGTTTCACTAGATATTAAAGGTGCTTTCGATAATGTAGAATGGAGGGACATTATCCAGCAACTAATTGAAATTCGCTGCCCGGCTAATATAGCTGGAACCATCGCATCCTACTTAAGCCTTCGTAGCATAATGATCAATTGGGGTTCAGGCACTTCGGTACATCAGCTCGAAAAGGGCTGCTCCCAAGGCTCCTGCCTTGGCCCAATACTTTGGTTACTCATAGCTAACATAATTCTAAAAGAGCTAGAATCTAGAGGCTTCATTCTCTTTGCCTTCGCTGATGACTTCAGCTTTATTTTCTCGGGCAGGCGGCGCATGGACTTGGAGGCAATGGCAGCTCAAGCCCTCCCCGTATTCTGCCAACTGCTAACAAACCTCAACCTCCAGCTATCAAGCCAAAAATCACAAGCAGTCACATTTTCCAAACAACGCAAACTTGAACGTAAACCAATCATAAGAGTGAACGGGGTTAGTGTCGAGCATGTCTCACACCTCAAACTTCTTGGCCTCACCATAGATGAACACCAAAGCTGGACGGAACATATCAACACCCTCAGGATTAAAGTAGGAAAATTACACTTAAACGCACGTAAACTAACGTCAAAATCCTGGGGAATAAAGCCAACAATGTTAAGGTGCCTGACTACGTACGGAGCAATTTTTTCCAAAAAAGCTATTTAATTATTTTGTGAACTTATTATTATTAATATTATGACTAGAAACTGTGAAAAAAAGCAAAAAATATTTCATTCATTCATGAAATTTTGGTAAATGGAGGATTTTGTGGTAAAATTTAGCGAAATATGGCCCAATACGCAAAACACGCTATAGAAAAATATATTGTATGTATCTTAATTTCCTTTTTACACTTCATACTTATGACATTCGTGAAGGCAATGAACTAAAATCTAAGAGATATTTTAAATGTTTCAAAATTTATAGCACATCGCACCTTTTTACATGCTGTTTTTCATAAAATTCATCGATGTCTTTCCACGAAAACATCCATAAAACAAAAAATATTTATTCTAAAATTATATCTTTAGTTCATTGCCTTCCCAATAGTGTAAATAACATATAATTTAAATTTCATAGTGATATTCTAATAACTTTTTGAGAAATCATGTTTTGCGTATGGAATTTTCACCAAAAATTACATTTTCCAAAAAATGCATTTAAAATTTAGATTTATGTTTTACTACAAGAATTTGCACAGTACTATGCGTCTAAACTTCACTGTTTTTATGAGCCATGCACTTTTTTTAAGAACTGAGCCTTTGTTTATTTCCAGAAGGCCATAGTTTTGCTTCCCCCCTCCCAGTTAGTACCTTTAAATAGTACTTCCGGTCCTTTAAACAGTACTTCCGGTTTGAGTGACAGCTATTGAATAGTATAAAAACCGCTATAACTCCGGTTCTATTTATCGTACAATAAAAATAAAAACAGTTTTGGAAAGGTACAACGCTGAGCTTTAATAAAATGTAGTAAAATCGTTTTGACAATTTTGGTCGAAAACCACTTTTTAAACGTAGTCAGATACCTTAAAAATCTGGTACCACACAATAGTGGAGCGGATAATTTTCTACTGTGTGGGCGTCTGGGGAGGTAACCTCACGCAAGCCGTGAAGGACAAATTGACCTCAATGCAACGGCTCTTTTTGCTGCAAATTGCTCGAGGATACAGGACAATCTCAACGGACGCACTCACAGTAATAACAGGTATTCCTCCCATAACAATAACACTCCAATATGAATACCAGAAAAACAGGATCACACACCTAGAACATGAACCAACGTGTGCAGCACTTTTTCCACAAATACAACTACAGAGGAAGGTTCCCAGTTGGAGAATACATCCCGCAGAAGAGACATCTCACTTACAGATAAACACAACCAGGCACGGTTTTGAACACAGCTACTCTCCCCGCTGTCCGACCATTTTCACTGACGGGTCACGCACGGAGACTGGCGTGGCAGCAGCATTCTGTGCCATGAAAGGCGAGGTCGTGACCCATAAGTGGGCCTGCAGAATCGGTGATAACAACACTGTCTTCCAGGCTGAGCCGTTCGCGATTCTGCGGGCATTGGAATGGATTGTCTCTAACCCAACAGTACATTTTTACAGGCTATATTCAAACAGCCTCTCCAGCCTACAAGCAATCTTTACTCACCGCACAAAACATCCCATTGTACTCCAAATAAAACTATTTTTAAAAGTCCTTGCACGGCGAGTAGCCCTGGGCCATGTGAAGGCACACATTGGCATTGCTGACAATGAATTAGCTGATAAATTGGCAAAAGAAGCTACGGGAAGCACAAATATTGATCTTTCCCTCCCTGTTCCCCCATCCTACATTAGAGGGTTTTTAAAGTCTAAAATCATTCCTCAGTGGCAGGACCACTGGGATTACTTGGATAAAGGTCGACATACCCACAAATTGCTCCCTTTTGTCTCCCTAAACCTGCTTAACCTCGCCCCCCACACCTCAACGTTCCTCACAGGACATGGTCCATTCCCTACTTACCTCAAATATTATAAACGTGCAGCCTCCAATGTGTGTCCATGTGACCAGCGGGGCTTGCCTTCTCATTAATATTTTGACTGCCCAGTGACCGTTGCCTGGCATCTCAGATCTCCCGAAATTCCCCCACCCTCTTGGCTAACCAATATTCTAACAAGACCAATCTTACTAAAAAAATTAAAAAATATTTTTAATTTCTTAATGGATTTATCGAACTTAACAAATTAAGTAACCAACTCTAGCTTTTATCAATTTTTAACTAAACATATTAAATTCTTCACCACCAATCAGTACTGTAATTGATCTTCCTACCCTCCTTCTCCTGACTTTTCCTTATTTTGGCTGTACCTTGTCAGTGTTTGAGCACCTTGCTGTGCTCCCTTCGCAGTCTTTAGAAGCGGCCTCATCTCTCCAACGCAACAACTTGTGGCGCCATCTGTCGCGTGGGAACTGAGCTTCTCAGATTCCGGCGCATCATTATTATCCAAGGACCGCCTTGGCCGCGAACTGTGTGTCATGACGCAGGAGCGTTAAGGACTGTTCACCTACAAGTTCTTCATCACTGCACCTGCCGCTGTCTGTCGCGAGGGAGTGCAGGCTCCAGCGGTTCAGGCTTTTTTCAGTTTCTTTTTCTTTTTTTTTGTTTTTAGCTTTCTTGCCTGCCCCTTGTCGCGCTTAGGCTTGTCCTGGCAGTGCCGGCCTTTGGCCTAGTTTGTAATTTCTTTTTTGTTGTTGTTTGGGCCGTTTGCGCGTGCGCTGGCGGTCTCGGCGTCGTGCCTTCCCTTTCGCAGGTGGCTGGAATCACCCAAAACGAATCCCCGCGTGCCGGGGAACATCCCGGGGGAGGTGCTAACGCTCTACGGCCTGGCTTTGCTGGGCCGAGTGGCCCCCCTTAGGCATTCAATGTTTAAAATCTCCGTTAGGGAAAAAATAAATCAGAAACAACATATGTGGTTAATTGAATGTTTTGTCTTTTAACACGTTGACGGACACTTGCGTCTATAGCCGTCAAAGCGAAGTTCACTATGTGCATAGCTGCACACTTTTACGCTTTTTTCCTACCACTAAAATTTTATAGTAAATTTTTGGTTATTAAACCGACGAAATCATGGGATTCAATAAGGCAAAAATTTCTATTAATTTTTAGTGGTAGAAAAAAAAGCGTTAAAGTTGGCAACTATGCTATGTGGCATGACGGCAATAGCCGTCCAAAACGAAACGGTCGTTTTCAGACACTACGGCTATAGCAGCAGAAATGTGTATTTACTGGCGTACAAGTGTCATGTTTTGGAAACAATTTTTTAGGTTGAAGTTCGTTTTCTACCTGTTATACGAGTTGCAGCTTCAGTATGCACGTGCAGAGTGGCTAGTGATCAGGGAAAAATACAGTAAAAAAAAAGATAATTACCAGTATATTCTTATAGAAAAAGTCAAATTGATTATTTGATCGAATAATCAACATAAATTTTTCTATAAGAATATACTGGTGTTTATCACTTTTTTTGACTGTATTTTTCCCTGATCACTAGCCACCCTGACGTGGTTGTGAAGGGAGTAGTGCAACCTAATTAAAGGTGCTGAATTAATCAAAATTAAGTTTATTTAAGCAGGAAGAGTAAAACTATACTTCTAATATTCTAAAAATTACAAAAACATATAGTGTCAGTTTTCGAACTTCACTTGTTCCTACTGTCCGTCAATGTGTTAACAAGAACTTATATATTTCATTAAATTATTTAATAACTAAAATAATTAAAATCTAAATAATAAGTAAGTTTGTATCAAAAAGTTATAATCAATGGATAAACACGTTGACGAATTTAGAAAACCATATTCCTAAGCTATCAAAACCCAAATTTTTCATTCAAGGCATTAAATAGTGAATATTACTAATTTCTATATGATAATTGGAAATTACCAAAAAAGAAAATTCTTTGCAAACAAACAAACTAAAATAAATTGTTTTAAAACAAAAATATTAGTGAGATCTGTTTAAAATTTTAAACAATACCAAAATGAAAATATTTTAAAACTAAAAATAAACAAGTTAATATAAAAAAATTATATTGCATATATTCTTAACATATCAAACTCAGAAGGTATTCTAAAAATTCATAAGCTTTCAAAATGTAAATTTTAATTGGTGAATTTAAATATCTTTCTATAACAACTGGAAAATTATTAAAAATGAAAGTAAAACCCAAATTATTTATTAAAAACGATTTAACCTAACTAATACTAGTACTGATGTCAACATCTTTTTTTCTTTTTACATACAAAACGTTAAATGTAATACGAATGTTTTTAACAGGCTTTTGACATAGTACACTCAGATTTTGTTAAAACATGTTGTCTGATTAAAAATTGCAGTTAATTAAAAATTAATTTATGGGCGAATAATCTTAAAGATAGCAGCGCAAAATACTCACGCAAGTCCTCTTGTCTAATAGAAATATTTTAAGCTGAAAAAAAAATTACTTATTGTCCTGTCTGCAAAAAGCTAAAAAGACAAGAGACGCTGCATTCGAAAAAGATCGCTTGTATATCTGGGTAGCACATTGTTAAATTAAAAAAATCTATATTCTTAAACATTCTGTTTCATCGAAGAATTAAAATGTAAGATTATCTCTGCGCAAATAATTCACAGACTGTCTCGTCAGGGAATTAAAGGTTTTCTTGTCGTGGTTTCATAGTGAAACCACGCAAAGAAATCATTAATTCTAATACCAGACAGTCGGTGAATTATTTGCGAACAGAAAATCTTTCCTTTTTAAGTATTTGAGGAGACAGAGTATGTAAGAGGGGTTTTCATTACTTTTAAAATGGAATTTTAAGTAATTAAAACTTAATTCATGTGAAAAAACTTTTTAAACTAAATAAATTATAATTTCTATTAATGTTGTAAATACTTTCTCTTTCAGAATTAAAAATCGATTTTTTAATTTCACAGACGTGTTAACTGTAAAAAAAAGTGTATAAGAGGAATGTATAGTTAATTTGAGAGACAGTATTTTCAAAATGGGATTGATTATCTTTGTAGTAAAAAAGTGTTCAGAAGCTGGCACCGAATAATTAAATTAAAAACATTGTTAAATAACGCTCTAGAAAAAAATCAAAACGACAAACTAGTTATTTTTGTTTGAATGCGAGTGCGTTTTTTGTTAAATTTATATACATATTATACATTTAACTTTGTAATTTAGGTTTCTTAGTTCCTTTTTTAAGTAGGTATATAAATATATATCACGTGAGTGGTAAGGTATTACGGTTACATGGCTTATAGGTTAATTTTTATCAGACATAATGGGAGGTGATATTTTTTTCTAGGTCTGTACGCTGTCATCGAACAAAATTATCATGCACATCTAAATTCAGTAAATTGTGACTTAAGTTCTGTGGGAAATTTTGTTCTGCCAGCTGTTCTGTTGTTGGTTCAACCATGGGTTTTGAAATAGGGATCGGCAAGCGCAGTGTATTTTTTTAGACACGGATAATATGCCTACTTACAGAACTGTTCGAGATATCATACCCATTTCACAGAAAAAGTCTGTTAAAACATCCTTATATTATCTAGTCAAATCTATAATACAAGTTCGAATTCCGTTGAAATCTGGTACTGTTTGGAATAATACTATGTGCATTTTTGACAGAAAATTAGATTTAATTTCTGTTTTTATAGAGTACTGCAACTCCCCTTTTTTGTTGGAAAAATTTGCGAACAAACTGTATATCTGCATAATATGTCTATACACTATATACTTTAACTTTAAGAGAGTATATTAGTTATCACTCAAAAAACAGTTATCTTATTTATACTATGATATTTTTAGGTCATGAAAAATTTAAACTAACCTTGTGGAAACAGTGTTTTCATATGATACCATAATTTGAAACTCATGTTTTAATAAAAGAGCAATACAATTTATTTAACAAGCAACGAAATGGAATATGCAGGGTTAATATTCACGTTATATCTGATTTGCCACTAGATAACGTAGCTGAGATAAAATAACACGAATTAAAAAAAAAAAATGTATATGTACAAAAAAGTTACAATCCACAAACAATGTGTTATGTTTATAGTGTTATGTAATGTGTTATGTAATTTTCCCCATGGACTTCGAATAATACTCTATTTCAGTGGTTCCCAACCTTTTTTCTCTCACGTATCCCTTGCATTTATGCGCACCCCTTCTGTCATAAACCCGTTCCAGATATTTTTGCTTTTGTTTATTAGTAATGTTCATATGCCAGTTACCACTGTTCAGCATTTCAATTTTCAACCACTTATGCATTTTGAACTGCAACACAATATTAGTATAAAGTGACTCAAAACATGAAATATTAGCTAAAGATTTCAAATTAAGTACTCTCAAAGTAGGGATGAAGCTACACCTATTAAAACGAGTGCTAATGCTGACCAGTAGAACACTAAAATGATGACTTGCTTTCCAATGGATTTGAAATGAATTTGCCAATGATACGATTTATGCTGTTTCTAAATATTTCTAGAATTACTAGAAAGATAAGAACAATAAAATAATAGGAGGGGAATATGGCGAACTCGCAAGATGTTATTAGAAGTAGGGGGAGATAGTGGCAACAAAATGATTACAAAGTTTAGGCATTTTCCTTCATTTTATCAGAATAGCCTATTTTATAAAAGTCTCCCTTTGTAAACGAAAAGTTTACAATTTTGTTTTTCTGTTTTCATTTTAAGTTTTATTTTTGCGTTATCCGTCATTATCGATGTAATTTTCACGAACCCCCAAATATTCTAACATGTACCCCCACGGGGACGCGTAACCCAGGTTGGGAACCACTGCTCTATTGGATTAATCATAGCTTTCAATAATGCGAAGGAAAAGACTCCATTGCTCTTTATCCAACGGTGTCTCCAAACACACTCGAATAAGCTAACTCCAACAAGTCTCAATAAAACAAACAAACAAAAGTTAACTCCAACGGCGGCGACCTCACTTCTTTTTTAGCAAGTCACTGGATGGCCAAGAGAGTCCACTGTTAAAATATACAAAATTACACGAAAATTTCTCAATGTACAGGAAACAATCACGTGAACCACAAATTATCATAAATTCGCAAAATACCTCATATGACACCTAAATTCTTTAAGATTATTTAAAAAAATTGTAAAAGTTAAAGAAAGATAGAATAAGTTTCTTATTCAGCCACAAATGTTAGCAACGCAAAATAACAAACAGTTATGCGACCACTAGACTACCCTTATAAAAGAGCATACTCCTGCAACAATGTAAAATTACTTTATTTTAACGCGTCATCCACTTCCATTTAATAAGCTATTATGACTCCACTACATACTTATATGCATATTTAAAATGCATATTCGAAAGGGAACGTCAAAAATTTGTGGAATTGCAGGATCACACGCAGTTTGGACTACGGATAATAGTAGTATGTTAAAAAGTTTCAAATTACAAAGGGGATTTTTAAAAAAATACGTTATATTTTTAACGAGCCAAAAAAAAAATCAAATTTTTAACTAAAGAGAGTTTCTACTTCTTTATATATATTTTTTTTCATTTCATTTCAAAATTGCATCAAAACTGAATATTTTTGGGGCACTAAATACATACTTGAAAAATTTATTCTTTTCGTACCACTATTTTTCAAAAGAAATTTATTATTTGTTAAATGGTTAAATTTTCTGACAAAAAAAAAAAAAAAAAAAAAAAAAAAAAAAAAGGCTTTTGAAATATGGTGGTAAGAATAGAATAAATTTGGCAGACATGCATTTGGTGCCGCAAATAAAGCCACGAGCCGCCACTGCTTGCAGTAACGAAACCTCACTACTTAATAAGGGAAAAGGTATTCAAGAAAACGTAAATAAACACTCAATTTCAGAAAATAGTGTCCGTAGTTGATTGGATATTCGAATTACAGCAGTCCTGTATATGATCTACAGAATTTTATACGGACCAGACGGTTTGCTACACTTGAATCCAGCTATAAAGCGCCGCTAATAGAAGGTAACTTGACATTTTTTTGCAACCTGATATACGATTTAAGGATTTTTATACACATCATACATTAAGTTGAAATTTCATTCAGCAACGAAATACAACAACAAAAATCGCATTTCCGGAAATATTCCGTTTAATAATCCACAGACGACAATATATCCCGTTTGATGCAGCCCTGTACACATATTTAATTATATTCTAAAACATATCTTAGAATAGTAAACAGAGTTAAGACGGACAATGCATAACAGAAAAACACCTCTAAGCTCACGCCCATAAAAATAATGTTTACGAATTTTCTTTCACAGCCCTATATTGTATATGAGTTTATACATACCACCAGTGGCGTGACTAGCTTTATTTGGGTCACTAAATGCATGATGTATGCTAAATATATTCCTTTTACACCTATTTTTTACAAGAAATTTTTGCCTTATTTATTGGGCAGAAATGTTTGCCATTAAACAAATACTAATTTTTTCTCAAAAAACAGTGGAACGAAAAGAATAAATCTTTCAGGTATATATTTAGTACCCCCAAAACAGTCAGTCTATCCGCCACTGCATACCACGTAATATAGTAAAATTTGTTTAAGCTTATAAACTCATACCGCATCTGGAAACATACTTCCAGAGGTTATCATCGGCCAGAGAATGTGTTGTAACCGAATTATTTTTTGTGTCCTTGTAAATAAACAAATAATTGCTACTTATTCTACAGCAAGAATCTTTCAACACATGTCAGCAATACACATAAATTTCTATATCTTTGAGATAGTGTAACGAATTTAAAATACATTGTTAATGATATTTCCCCATAGACCATGAAGTAACGGAATTCTTTTATGGATCCCTGAAAATGAATCATAAATAATATGCACTCCTTATTCTACAGGAAAAATTTTGTATTGCTCAGGAATAATCATATCATTTCATAAGGTTTGAAATAAGTTATCTTTATCAAAATGCGCAACAAACGATTATTACCCATACGCCATCTGCCGGAATGCAGCGGAATGTTTTGAATGTCCCTGTAAAGTGTAAACGAACTACACACTCCATATTCAATACGTATTGTCCTATGGTAAACCTGAATAACATACACCTGGGTGATGGTAATCCAAATATATTTACGTGATGGACAGTCAGACGATCAGACAATAAACATTTTTCAACTAAGTGTAAAAAAATATTTAAGACTAAATAAGCACCAAATGGCATGTACTCGAAAAAAAGGCAATTAGAAAACTTAGACATTAATTTAAAACTATAAAGCAACCCAGAGTTGGCCTTTTTTTGTTTAGAAATTTCCAGTTATAACGGAAATTCCGAAATAAGACATTTATGTTATCCAATCACTTAATGTGTGCCTTTAAATAAAGCAAAAAAACTATTTGGAATAATCAGTATGAAATTCGGAATTTCTGAATAGAAAACAAAGCCAAACTAGCAACGTACAACGAGCAAGTGCACATTCTATTCTCTTTTAATTTCGGAAACTCTAACTTGTCGCGAAGACACAGTAAGGTACCTTAATTATATCCATTGTTCTTATCTCCTACAACAAGTATGAATCTTTTAATTTTTATATTTGATATATTTTGTTTGTTTTTTCTGGTTTGTGTTTTTAATACTTTTTTCATTACAATATATACATATACAGTGCTGGACAGAATTATAAACTCAGAAATTTTTTAATTTGGTTAAACCTTAACTATTTACCATTTTTACCATTTTTACCATTTTCTTAATTAAAATAAAGATGAATATTTATAAAAAGCCATCTAAATTTAATATAACTCATAAATAAAATGAAGTAAAAAATTTAAATAAAAAAATACATAACTGAAAAAGTAACATTATGTGAGACCTAGACAAAATTATTAACTCAGAGTTATTCTGGTATTTTTTATCTGAACATTTTATGATAAGAAACTAATAAATGGAGTCATTAGGGATCAATACATTAATGTATTTTTTTAATTTTTCTCAAACATATGTGTAATTTTAATATATCACATGACTAAACCGAAAACAGTAAATTACTGAGTTTAAGAAATGAACATAATTTGAATCCTGGTGCTAAGTGTTAATGCACACATTCAAAATTGAATTGGACCGCCATTTTTATGAATTACTTCGAATATGCGGCTCGGCATAGATTGAACAAGTTTTTCCAACTGCTCTATTGACAACTAGTTCCATGCTGAAAGTATAACCATTTTTATATCATTTGTGTTCTGATATTGACGTCCATCATGATAGACCATTCCAACAATTTTCAATGGGGTTTAGATCAGGGCTTTGCTGTGGCGTAGCCAGGATGGGGGGGGGGGGTCCATATGCTCTGGATACCACTAATTTTATAAAGTTTTCTTTGCCTTATGTAATCGGAAAACTTTCTGCGATAATCAAAGCGAACTTTAGAATATTTCTGGTAAATGACCCCCTCTCTGGCTACGCTACTGGGGCGGCGGGCTGGCCATTTCATGACATTCACATGCTAGTGTGCTCAAGCCACTCTTTTGTACTTTTTGTAGAGTGTATTGCAGCATTATCCTGAGGAAAGACCCAGTTTACTCCAGCAATCAGCGGTGAATAAGGCAAGATATTATCTTCCAGCATTAACCGGTAGTTTTCCGTTTTTTGTTTTCAATTAAGGAAAGGTTTTACCATTCTGAGCAAAAAGCATCACGGATCTTCCCCCAAATCTGGGCCCAGTAATCTTAGATAATTTGCTGCACTTTAATGCAGTTGTAAAGTGCCGCTAATAGAAGGTAACTTGATATTTTTTGTGAAGCCTGGTATATGATTTAAATATTTTTATACACATCATATATTAAACTGAAATTTCATTCAGGTACGAAATACAATAAAAATCGTATTTCCAGAAATATTCTGTATAATAATTCATAGACGACAGTATATCCAGTTTTTTTGCCCTGTACACGAATTTAATTATATTCTACAAACATATCTTAGTATAATAAATACAGTTAAGATGGAAAATTCATCAGAAAACAACTCTAAGCTCACACCCATAGAAAATAATGCTTACGATTTTTTTCCGTAGCCCAGTATTAATTCAGTATATGAAATATAGAATTTATACATACCACGTAATGTACTAACATTTGTTTAAGAACTTGCACTAGTCAGGGGAAGAAACGCTCAAGCTATTGTTAAGTCTATGGAAAGGCTATTTTCAAATTTCTCCTTCGCATTTTAATATTTTAAATGTTTTTTTTTTATGTTTTGCATTTTATTTTTTCGTAGGCTCTCAAGCTTAAAAACTCATACTGCATCTGGAAACATACTTCCAGCGATTATAGGTCACAAACAGTATTGTAACCAAATTCTTTTTTGTGTCCCTGTAAATGAACAAAGAAATGTTATGCACTCTAACTTCTACAATAAGGATCTTATTAGTTCATCTCAGCAATGCACATTAATTTCTATATCTTTGAAAGAGTGTAACATATTTAAAATAATGAATGAATTTTCCCCATCGACCATAAGTAACGAAATTCTTTTGTGTATCTCTGTCAATGAGTGATAGATTGTTTGCACTCCATATTTTACAGGAAAATGTTGTGTTGCACATGCATATTTCATATCTTTTGACTTGTGTTTGAAATAAGTCAACTTCATCAGAATGCACAACAAACTATTATTCTCCATACACCATATTGTAACGGAATATGTTGTATGTCCCTGTAAACGATCTATAAATACTACACACCCTATATTCAATAGGGAATGTCATATCCTGTGGTAAACCTGAATAACATATACCAGGCTCGTGGCAGTCTAAGTATATTTACGCGACGGACAGGCAGACGGCGAGACGAACCGAAATCATAAACACTTTTCAACTATGTTGGGAAATGTAAAAGAATATTTAAAACTTAATTAACAGCAAATTGCATGTAATCGAATAAGAGGCAATCGGAAAACTTGAACATTAATTTTAAACCATGCAGCAGCCCAGTTGCCAATTCGGCCTATTTTTTTTTTATTCAGAAATTCCGAAAGAAGTATTTTTATTTTGTGTAATCATGAAATGTCTGCCCTTAACCCTTTAACGGAAATTGGTTTCCTTACGAAACCACAAAATTTTAATTACGAAATTCAACAATGACCGCAGAATTTTAATAGAAATGTTTTCCATTTATTATGTATGTGAAATATCGCTTTCTTCCTATATACAAATAAATTTGTTCATAATTTCAGGTGTCAATCTTTTATTTCAACATTTTAGCAATTGAAGGGCTTTATCCGTTAAAGGGTTAAATAAGAAAAAAAAACACTATTTGAAATATCTAGCATGAATTTGGAATTTCAGAATTAAAAAAAAGGCCAAACTGGCAACCCCAGCAACATAACACGAGCGAGCGAACATTCTATCCTCTTTTTATCTGTGTACCTCTAACTTGTCGCGAAGACACAGCTAGGCTCCTTGATTACTTTGACTATCAAAATATTGTGGTAACTAACAAACTTTTAACTTTTATATATAATACTTTCTTTCTGTTTTTACCGGTTTGTGTTTTTGAATACTTTTTTCCCTTACAAAAAAAATCAATAATTTTATACTAGCAAAATTTGCGGCTTTGGATGCGTAATTATTGAAATATCCCGGGTGATATTTGTATGCTTATTTATATGAGGGAAAATCATACTGTTACAAATATTTTAAATATAATCAATTAACTCACATTTTGAAGAAATTTCATTTTTGCATTGCATTGGGTGAAAATGAGATTTGAATTAGGGAGAATTTTTTCATTCCAATCCTTAACTAAATAGCAGATACAATGCAGTCTACTAAGAAACTCTGTTTGCCATCTATCGCACAGTGGAAGAATTTTTTCAATCAGTTCAGTAGTCTTAGAATATATTTCTTACAAAGAAACAATTATTTCCTTTTCGCAGTGTTAGTGTAAATTCAATCACCATAAAAATAAAATAAAATATTTTTGCGTAAAAAGGTGTAAAACATTGGTTTAATATACAGTGATCTCTCACTTATACGCGATGTTCAGTAATTACTTTTACATACCACTATTTTAAAACAGTAAAATTCGATTTAAACCGAAAATTACCTCATAAAAAAATTTGTGCGGAAAAATGATTTCCGTGTATCGCCTATAAGTAAGAGATCACTGTATTTAATCATTATTATTATTATTATTACTAGATGGAACCCGTCAAAATTTGACGGCAAACAACTTGATAGTACCATAAAAATAAAATTTATAGTTGCTTTAACTTGACAAATTTCATAGTGGGGAGGATAATATGATTAAGTGGTCACAGACCTTTCCAATGATATATAACATGAGGGTTGTGTGCAAAATTTAGAAAGTACCCCTTGGGGGGGGGGGGGGGGGGCAAAGTGGGGAGATGGGCATCGGAGATGCATAATATGATATAAGTGGTCACAGGCCTTTCCAATGATATATAACATGAGGGTTGTGTGCAAAATTTAGAAAGTACCCCTTGGGGAGGGGGGGGGCAAAGTGGGGAGATGAACATCGGAGATGCATAATATGATTAAGCAGTCACAGACCTTTCCAACAATATATGACATGAGGGGTGTCAACAAAATTTAGAAAAGTATCCCTTGGGGGGGTGGGGGGGGGGCAAAGTGGGGAGTTGGACATTTGAGATGCATAATATGATTAAGTGGTCACAGACCTTTAAAATGATATATAACATGAGGGTTGTGTGCAAAATTTATAAAGTACCCTTTGGGGGGTGGGGGGGCAAAGTGGGGAGATGGACATCAGAGATGCATAATACGATTAAGCAGTCACAGACCTTTCCAATGATATATAACATGAGGGTTGTGTGCAAAATTTATAAAGTACCCTTTGGGGGGGGGGGGGGCAAAGTGGGGAGATGAACATCGGAGATGCATAATATGATTAAGCAGTCACAGACCTTTCCAACAATATATGACATGAGGGGTGTCAACAAAATTTAGAAAAGTATCCCTTGGGGGGGTGGGGGGTGGGGCAAAGTGGGGAGTTGGACATTTGAGATGCATAATATGATTAAGTGGTCACAGACCTTTAAAATGATATATAACATGAGGGTTGTGTGCAAAATTTATAAAGTACCCTTTGGGGGGGTGGGGGGGCAAAGTGGGGAGATGGACATCAGAGATGCATAATACGATTAAGCAGTCACAGACCTTTCCAATGATATATAACATGAGGGTTGTGTGCAAAATTTATAAAGTACCCTTTGGGGGGGGGGGGGGGGGCAAAGTGGGGAGATGGACATCGGAGATGCATAATATGATTAAGCAGTCACAGACCTTTCCAACAATATATAACATGAGGGGTGTCAACAAAATTTATAAAAGTTCCTTCCTTAGGGGGGGGGTGGCGGGATGGACCCCGGAGATGCATAACATGAATAAGCGGTCAAAGACTTTTCCAGCGATATATAACATGAGAGGTGTCTGCAAAATTTAGAAAAGTGTCCCACTTGGGGGGGGGGGGGGATAGACCCGAGATGCATAATATGATTAAGCAGTCACAGACCTTTCCAATGATATATAACATGAGGGTTGTGTGCAAAATTTATAAAGTACCCTTTGGGGGGGGGAGGGGGGGTGGCGGGATGGACCCCGGAGATGCATAACATGAATAAGTGGTCAAAGACTTTTCCAGCGATATATCACATGAGATGTGTCAACAAAATTTATAAAAGTGCCTTCCTTAGGGGGGGGGGGGTGGCTGGATGGACCCTGGAGATGCATAACATGAATAAGCGGTCAAAGACTTTTCCAGCGATATACCACATGAGAGGTGTCTGCAAAATTTAGAAAAGTGTCCCACTTGGGGGGGGGGGGGGGGGTTAGACCCGAGATGCATAATATGATTAAGCAGTCACAGACCTTTCCAATGATATATAACATGAGGGTTGTGTGCAAAATTTATAAAGTACCCTTTGGGGGGGGGAGGGGGGGTGGCGGGATGGACCCCGGAGATGCATAACATGAATAAGCGGTCAAAGAATTTTCCAGCGATATATCACATGAGAGGTGTCTGCAAAATTTAGAAAAGTGTCCCACTTGGGGGGATAGACCCGAGATGCATAACATGAAAAAGAGGTCACAGGCGTTCCAACTTGCAACTTTTTCTGGAAGGCATTTGACAATATTAAATTTTTTTTTACCCAAGACAATTTAACGATATTCTTAATTTTTTTGCGTAATTCGTCAAACGTTCATGGAAAAAATCATGAAATTCGCTAATCAATAGTTGATAAATTATAAAATTCAACAATCGATAGCAGTAAAATCGGTCAATCGATAATGGAAAAATCACAAAATTCATCAAATGGTTCACGTAAAAAAAATTGTCCTGCACACTGATGATATGATCAAAAGGGTTTTGAAGTATAGGACAAAATTAGCACTTGCCAAACAGCGAGTAATCCTGAAAATTTGGCAATGGACTTTATTGCCACCACTGGTCAAACATAATAGTCACACTCACCAATTGCGATGATTGAATGGAAAAAGATTTTTTTCTCCGCTGTCGCTCGACAAATTTCGAAACCATTTGGCGAATTTCACGATTTTTTCTCCGAAATTGACGGATTGTGATTTTTTTTCTCGAAGCCATTTGACGATATTCGAAAACTTTTTCCCCCGAAACCAGTTGATGAATTTTGCGATTTTTCCACTGTCGATTAATGAATTTTGCGATTTTTCCGCTATCGATTGACGAATTTATCAACTATTGATTAATAAATTTCATGATTTTATCCATGAACGAACAAATTGCGCACTTTCTTTCCGCTAATGTTTGACACATTTCGCCCTTTACAATTCAGCCAATGAGTTGAACGTTGTTTCTTTCCAGAAATGTCAAGAATGAAACAATGATTCTTTAGGATGAATTTTCTTCGTTCGATGCACCATGGAAGAAAGAATGTGTGCAATGCAGCAACGGGCGTCACAGACTTTTTAGGGCACCTGCAGACTAAAAACATCTAACCAATCTTCGCCGGGGGGGGGGGGGGGGGGGGGGGGGGAATCACAGATTTCGTCAAATGATTGAGGAAAAAACACTAAATTCATCAAAGGATCATGGGGAAACATGACTTTCGTTAAAAGACATCAGAAAAAACATTAATTATGCAAAAGGATCGTGAAAGATAAGCAAATTTTGTCAAAGAATCGCAAAAAAGGAAAGTTCACCAAAAGGTCATGCTTTTTTACTAAATTTCGTCTAAAAATTGCGGAATAAAATGTATTTTATCAAAGAATCGCTGGAAAATGCGAATTTCGTTAAGGATCATGAGAAAAATGCGAAATTCTTCAAAGGATCGCTGAAAAAACATGAATTTCGTCAAAGAATTGCTGAAAAAACATGAATCTCGCCCAATAATAGAAAAATCATGGTTCATAATCATTATATCTAGTAGTATATGTAAATACAGTTTGTGATATAAGACAAAATTAACACTCACCAATCGGCGAGTAATACTGAAAATTGGTAATTGATGTTATTGCCAGTACTGGCTAAACTTAATAGTCACACTCGCCAATTGCGATGATTGAATGTAAAACGAAATTTTTTTCCCGCTGTCACTCAAAGAATTTTTAAACCATTTGGTGAAGTTTTTCCCGAAACCATTTTGTGAATTTCCCGATTTTTTCTTCAAAATCATTTTTCAACAATATTCGACCCAATACGCATGCGTCAAAAAAATCGCCGGCCAATGAGGTGAGAGTCTATTACTGTCTCTATTAACGTGTTTGGGATCATCTCCTGTTTTTTTTTTTCTTGCACATTGCATTAAACCTAGGAAGGTATTTATATAGAACTCACTGTGGAGTGTTTAGAAGGTATTTATTTTAGTTATTATAATTTGTATGAATACTTAGGTGTCCATTTCGGATTTACTGTTTAAAAATGAATTTAGGCTCATTTAACATTCGCAAAATCAATCCCGATGGAAATTGTGTTTTTAGATCTCTATCATTTTGTGTATATAGTACAGAAAATAATTATTCAAACGTACGTAAAATATCGTAGAACACGTAATACAAAATTGGACCACTTATAGTCCGTTTATTATCGGGGATGAATCTTATGGTGTTCCGATTGCTAATGAAAACGATTATGTAAATATATGGTTCTTCATAGAAGTATGTGCTTCTTCACACTTCAATAGAAGCATTGTTTAAATTAATATAATTCTACAAATATGATGCAGTTTTAAAATATTGAGTAATGATTAATATAGTCAAGGAATCTACTCATATACGTAATTAAGTTTTGGTACTTCTCTATTATCTCATCGACCACTTTTCATAACAAAAAACTATCGCCAAACTGTAACGCCAAATAAACGGGAGAACGTTGTCATTAATACGCGCAAATGTTGAATTAAAAACCACTTGACGACATAACAAACACGTATAATGCTTCCGACATCAAGTAAATGGGATTGCATTTTTGGCATTTAATCATACATTTTGGCAATAGTATTTTGTTATGAAAAGTGGACGATGGGATAACAGAGAAGTACCTAAGTTTTTTATACCAATTTTGAAAATTTATCTTTTTTTGATATTTAAAAAAAATAACAGAAAAAACATTACAAATTTGCCCATTTGCTCAGCGGTCAAAGGATTAAGAAAATATTAATGATTAGCGGAACTGGTTCTAGCTATGAAGTAATATTATTTTGCTCAAAAACCCCCAGCAAAAAAATAATTACAAAGAATAAGTAATCGTCTTTAAATATACAAAAAACAATGTGATTAATGGCCAGGATTTTTTTACATATAACATTTTTTATATACAAAATAAAAACCGAAATAACCTCATTCATTTCACCCGATGTCAAAAATAGTTTTGTTTTCCACATTCTTGGGCAAAGCACTAAATCAATAAAATCACCAATTTGTGACAAATTATGAGTTTCATATGAATCGCCCATGAACGGACATGCAAACTGGTAAAAAATGAATGTAATAAATTAAAACATTCAAGATTTGTATACATACAAACAATACAATGTAAATATTAATATTGTTTGTATATATACTTCTTTGTATACATATATTGTTTGTATACATACAAACAAATATAATGTAAACATTATTCAAATATTAAGAGTTTACAAATCAAAACATTCTAAACATTTGTATACATACAAACAATATAATGCATACATACTCTTTACAAATTAAATAGCACACTTATGTAATGACAAAACTTTTAAATCGAATAGAGATAATATATTTCTGTTAAAAAATAATGCTAAAGTTCAGACTTACATATATTATACATTCACATAAAGCTAGTCACATTCCTGCATATTTATTAAATATTTAGTTGCTAAATATAGAAATAATATTTTATAATTTATATTCAGGCGCTCAGATTCGCTTTTTTCGAACACATAATAATAAAAATATTACTACCGTGCGTACTGTCTTTTGACATTATATTTACATAATCGAATTCATTATCAATCGGAACACCATAAGATTCATTCCCGATAATAAACAGACCATAAGTGGTCCAATTTTGTATTACGTGTTCTACACGTTTGAATAATTATTTTCTGTACTATATAAACAAAATGATAGAGATCTAAAAAAAAAAATTTCCATCGGGATTTCGCCAACTTATGAGCCTAAATTCATTTTTAAACAGTAAATCCGAAATGGACATCTAAGTATTCATACAAATTACAATAAATAAAATAAATAAATAAAATAAATACCTTCTAAACACTCCACAGTGAGTTCTAGATAAATATCTTCCTAGGTTTAACGCAACGTGACAACAGAAAAAAACAACAGATGATACGATCCCAAACACGTTTGTAGAGACAGTCATAGACCCTCACCTCATTGGCCGGTGATTTTTTGACGCATGCGTATTCGATCGAATTTCGATGGAATAGATTTGACAGAATTACCAAACAGCTTTAAATATATGGATTATTATTTGTAGTGGAAGGCTCAGTATGCAGTATTACTTCTTTACATTTTTTGACAATCATATTTCTTCGTTATTGCCATTTTAATTCATTATAGTAGTTACTGGTTCTTGCGTTTTCCCTTATTGTATCTAATACTGACTCAAATATACTATATATATAATAATATCAAATATAATAAATAATATCAAATATATAATATCAAATCTACTAAGGCAGGCATTCAGATGTCCGTTAAGGATCTCTAACTGGGCCAAAATCCTTATTCCCGACCGAAATCTCAAAATCGCTATTCAGATGTCCGAATAAGGATCCTAAACTATGGAAACGAGCGTCCAAAGAGCTCGGATTTAAGGAGAGCTAAAACCCTGTCCTTAACTTAAGGAACGGCGATATTTTGGCCGCCATTAATATTTTCAGTGTTATTTCCTTCTTGGCTTATATTTATTTTAGAAGTTTGTAAGTTTTAAAGTACCTTTTTTCTTACGACTACAGTTTATATTATTTTCTGAGTAAGTTATTTTTCTTTTTTAATCATTATATTATTTAAGAATATCTTAAGTTGTTTGGCATCACCATTCATTTTATTCAACAATCAACATGTGAAGTTTTCACTCGTGTGTTTTTTACTTTATTTATGATATATTTTTAATTTACATGTAAGCGAAATTATCAGACATCAGGTAAGATCGATGATTTTAGCTTTTATAATATTGATTTTATCCTGTGTTTATTTTCTTCCAATCTATCTAGCGGTAGTTAAATTGTTTACACATTTCGCAATATTTCATATTCATAAATGGTAAAATAATCTGTAACTGTATTTTCATTTTGGAGAGCATAGTATTCCACTGGAAGTAAAAATATCCTTCATCGCTTTGTGGAATAAGACAGCTATATAGTAATAAAAAGCTTTGTGGAATAAGACAGCTATATAGTAATAAAAAGCTGCTCACCGGGCCCTCGGGTCGAAACAACAACAACAACAATCCTTCATCGCTAATAGCCTCAAACATGTTATGTATTTAATAAATGTATACATCATTACTTTTTTTGTATTTTTTTAGTTTGCAAGTTATTTTTAACAATGTTATGCACTTAATTTACTTTTTTAAACAACTGATGACTGATAATTTTTGCCAATCTATCGTCCTGTCATGAATAACAATCATAAGTACTATTTTTTTCTTCAAATAATGATGGGTCAAGTAATTTTTTCTTAATATAACCACGATAAAGATACATCTACCTTTCATCATTTTCAGTTGAAGAGAGATGACAGATTTCATATTTTGGATGACTGGGAAGCTGTTTAATTTTCTCGTACAATTTAGCAGAGACTCCTTGATGTGTAGTTTTGTTATTATCAAAGTAGCTATCATTTGGGATTCTCTGCTGTTAAGATAGTGGAAAATTCTGATTGACCTCTCTGGAGCTATACAAAATGTATTGTGAAAATAGAAAGAAAAGACAGGACAGACTATTACAGAAGAAAATTCTACCTTTATCATGTACCTTTCATTATTGCGAGTAAAACCATATGTTACAAATTTCTTATTTTAGTTAAAGTGGTTAAAATTATTTTTTAAGCTTATGAGGTGGAAAAAGAAATAGTTAATAAAGAACTTTTTTCCAGTATCGTAACATTTTAAATATCATGCAATAAATGTATTTAAATATTTGTCACATTTTTAAAATATTATAATTAGCATCCCGTGATAGATATTTACATAGTACAGTAGTATAGCTATGAATTCTTTTTTCTCAAATTGTTTCAAACAAGCACACAAATTTCTTGGCTAATTAATAGTTAGTTATTCATTAGTAAATAATATTTGTTTTTTCAGAAGTGCATTTCAAAAACTAATTTCTGTGTATATATATACATATGCATGTATTACATTTTTCTTTCTCTTAGTTTTTCTAGTTGCTAGAGCTGCTACAGTTGAACAGAGATGCAACAAGGGTGATGCGAGTAGATATTAAGCAAATCTGGATAATCTGTGCATCAGGAGCGTGAGTTATATTGATATGATTTAATATGATGGTCAGTGCAGAAAGTTGCTGGATTATAGGGTGCTTACTTCTGTGTTGGCCCGTTGGAATGCGCCTAGGTGGCTATAGGTTACAAATAATCTTTAGTCTCTTAGGTGCAAACTTTGCAGGCTAAATCACATTTTCTACGCAGCATGGTAGCTTTTTTTTGCCGAGGATTGCTTTATTGTCTATGTTTATGAAAAGTAAGTCATTTATTGCTTTTTCGATATTATTTGTGTTTCTATATACTATATAATGTAAGAGTAAATTCAATTTAATGTTTTCTGATTTAATACCGATTAATTTTTAAGGGAATTTAGTAATTGTCAATTGTGTATTAGTTAGAACAATCACTTAGATTAAATAAAGACTTTTACATATAAATTGATTGTTTGAAAAAATCATACTAAAATTAGCATAAATAAAATTTAAGTATTTTTTATTTTAAGCATGCCTTTATTAGTGTATTTAAATAGAATACGGCTATTTTATTAAAAATTTGAAGGTGAAAACAAAAATTATAAAACCGTTAGGCACTGACAGAAATATTCGGTTCTTTTCCATTAGATGGGACACAACTTTGTGCCAAGTACAAATATTGGCACAAAATTCACAGAAATCTATGGCTGCCCATATAATAATATATCATGTGTAATATATATCGAACAAGAGTTATTAAGGAATATGGAAATCTTGAAATCCGGTTCTGTGAGTATATCTTTGTTCCTTGGCCACAGCACCATTTTAATCAAGAAAGGCAGCATAGCAGTGCTACCTGTTGAGCGATATACACTGAAATTTAGTCAGAAACAATTTGAGTCTAGATCTAACTGAAACAATGAATTTCTGTGTGTTAGTTCTTGAGCTACAGAATCCACAAAATTTGTGACATAGACAGACATTTTATTAAAATTATCAAATCCTAATCAAGCATCCTAAAATATGTCAATTCATCAAATAATAGAAGTTGAAAATTTTCATGATTCTAATACTTTTTTATTATGTTACATAGAAAAAAGTAAAAAGGAGAGTGGAAGTGTTTAGGAATTGGGGGGAGGGGGGAGAAGGAGGCAAAGCAAAAACACTTCTTTTTTTTCTGCAGTTTGGCTGTTTTGTTGCAATTAAATTGTAATTAAAAGTACTGAGGAAGATAAAAATGTCCTCATGCTAAATTTGGACAATTAATTGCTAATTATAGTAATGCTACTATGTTAAATATTATTCCCTTGATTCATTCAAAAGTATTTGTTTATAAATAATTGCAATTTTTTATAGCTTTAAAATTATTTTAAATCCCCCCCCCCCCCCCTCTTCCTCTTAAAAAATGGCAAATCTTTAAGAGTTTATCATTGCTGGTTTTAACTTTATATATTTTAAAAAATTGCATCTTTATGAAAGTAATAATATAATTGTTCATATAATAAACACACTCCATTTTTCTATATGCTGATTTATATAAAAAAAAAAAAAAAATTCCTAAATTTGATAAAATTCCAGTTTTGCATTGGTAAAACTAATTTTGTTTTATTGAAAGCAGTTAATATTTACATGTTTTCTATTATGCAGGACAAAAGTTGCAAATGTCTGAGTAGGAAAAAAAAAAGTATTTTTCTGTACATTTCAGATAAAAAATATATTTTTCAAGTAATCTTTAGAAATTTTTGTGTATACAGCACTTATTTTACAAAATTAAAATAGTACTACTTATTTAAAGAGGATTGTATTTAAAAAATATAATAATAATATGTATTTTTAATAAGATTTTAATCAAAACTCCCCCTCCCTATAAAAAAGGATCCGAGATGAACTATAAGAATAGCAAGCTAATTAAATATAAGCATACACAGGAGAAGGTTCACCCCTACAAGTCTGAAAATAGTGAGATATAGCTTGAAATATTAAGAAACATAGGTGCCGGTAGAAAAAAATCTAATGAGGGGCAAGATTTTTGGGAAAAAATGTGTCTGTGATCCACAATCTAGTCTGTTTTTTTAAGTGTAGGGTATAAACATATGAAATAAGCTAAATTAAGATTTTTTGACAGAACTCGTGCAAAACAATTTTAAACATATCAACATTAAAAGCAATACAGAAATTTAACAAGTAAGAAATAATAAACTTTCAAAACTGTCTTCCACTGGGTGTTCAGATTCCCCCCCCCCCCCCCCCCCCACCGACGATGACACAAATTCTTTGTTCCTTTTTATTATTATTATTATTCTAATTTGTCTTTTTTTCCCCCTTTAACTAACCAGATATATATATATATAAGTTATTTAAACTTCCAAATCTCTAGTGAGTGTAATGCCCTCCCCCCCCCCCCCCACCTCACCTCCTCCGCGCGCTAATGAAAATCTTGGTTATATGTGTATATATAAATTTGATTCTTATATATTTTTTAGCCGTGGCTTATAAGAATCTAAACTTTTTGGTATGAAATTTTAAACATGTACTCTAATACATAAAAATGAATATTTAAAAAAGAATTATTTTAGGAAATAAAACGAAAACAGTGCAGCTATTAATTGCATTATTTAATAATATTTAAAAAAACAAACAGCATTTAATTCTTAATCGCTATATCGTTCTGTCTTTCTTTTTTTACATGCTATATTTTATTTATTTATTTTTTTTTTAATTCAATGTTGATGATGGGGATGGACAGAAAAAAAAAATCTAATTTAAAAAAACGTGCAAAGTCCAGAACGGCAAATAAAGGGCACGGTTGATTGATTGATCTGCAACGAAGCGATTCTGTATGCTGATTGGTTTATCATTTGTGTAATCACTATCATGTTCCGAAAATTGCCGAAGCCAGAGTCGGAAATAAGGAAAGCCGAAGCTGTTTAGGATGGACGATCTGAATAGCGTTTTAAGGATCCTTCCTTAAGTTTGGGTTAAAGATCTCTACTGTAGGATCCTAAACAAGCGGACATCTGAATGCCTGCCTATATATATATAAAATACAAATGGAAATTTCGTTCCAACTGCTTATAATTCGAGTTCTGTTGATTGGATTTTAGTGAACTTGCACTGTTAGATAGATAATTTTTCAAGGAAAGTTTAAGTATGTAACATATCGTTCTACGTAGATTAGTTTTATAATGACGGAAAGTTCCGTTATTTTGGACGAAAATGTTACCATTGGTTGGTTGGTTGGTTGATTTATGACGGCTGATTAGCTACTCGAGGGATATAGGCCCTAGGGTGAGTGCCCACCGTCTTTCTAAGGGATCCTAACCTGTATTTACGGCAAGGTTCGAAGAAAACCATGGAAAACTTCGAACGGTTAGGTCGACGAGCGCGACAGGGGTTCGAACCCTCTACTAACTTTGAGAGCAGAACCTCTCAGCCACTGGTGGGGTCAACCATTGGTCACATTATCGTTGGTGAATAAATTGGAACGGCTATACACCTCAGAAAAAAAACTGTTGCTAATTTTATTTACATTTAAAAAAGAGGAGGGGGGAGAAAAACAGTTTTAATCAATGATTACACGAATATAAATAATTTATACATGAACAGGAATTTTCATAATGTTAAAAAAAAATTTAATGTGAAAGAATGCAATTCAAACAATATTTGGTGATTTATCTTTTGCACCAGGTTAAGAAAAATGCATATGAAAATTTGATTAGATAAAATCTGAGCAAAAATTTTGTTTTTTATTTGTTCCCTTTTTTAAATTTAATTTTTATTTTTATTTAACCTCTCCTTCACGTGTCTCACAGAAGAAACTAGCAGATGTAATTACAAAAATGACTGTACTTGTGAGTTAAATGTTATTTGCTTATTTACGATTTTGATTTTACTTTTGTCGGAAAACAATTTTATTTTAAGCCAAAAAGTCATGAGCCATGTTCAGAATAATGGCATTTGTTCAAGTGTACGGCAGAATTTTTGGAATAATCTTTTATATTGAAATATAAATTATACGAATAGCAGTTCATATTATAAGAAAGGGAGTCAAATATTTAAATTTTAATGTAATTAAATTTTATTTTTTTAACATATCGCTAATTTCCCTTACAGAAATAATCACTGCTTCCAATGTTAAGAACTAAAGATTATTCTTAAGGAAATTGATGCAATTATGCGTTATTACTATCTCAAAAGAAACATTTGCATTTTGCAATAAGAATTGCTTGCTGAAATAAATTTTCGATATTCTTTTTAATTGGTCATTTTTTATTTATTTATTTATTTTTTGCTTATAACATTTTGTAATAAAAATTGCTAGCTGAAATAAATTTTCCATATTATTTTTAATTCGTCATTTCTTTTTCTTTTTAAAGGATTTTAAATGATATTAGACTAACCTTCCGTAATCGTATTTACTATATTGTTGCAAGTTTCTTTTAATTTTTAGTGGGACTCTGGACGGTGAATCCGATTACAGAAAACTACATGAAATTTTTACATAGCGATTAGGAAATTTATGATTTTTCATTTTGAAGCAAACTGACACAAAATTTACTATTATGTATTACTTTTTATTGAAATGTACGAAAAAAAAAGTTTAAATGCCAATGTTGGCCAATTAAACAATATTTGTTGATTTAACATTTTAGCCTAGTATATATTCGTAGATAAGAAGGTTAGTAGTACTAATCGTACTAGTAGTACTAATCGTAGATAAGAAGGTTAAAAAGATACATTTAAAAAGTACCTGAAATTCAGATTAGATAACATTTCTATCATTATAAATCCATATCAGCTGACTCACAGCACTAGCAGCTAAACTTAATGAAAAATTAACGATGTTTTTCATTATAGGGTTTGTTTCGGAAACAGACTGGAAAATAATGTAGTCTTGAAAATAAAAGGAATAGCAAGCCTATTTATTTCTCCGTGTTATTATGCTTGTTAGAGAAACGCAAAAAAATATTCGGTTCAAGTATTCGCCAAAAAGTTTATTATTAAACATTTTGCATAACTAACATTCTCAAGGAGTTTTTGTTGGGAAAAGATCTATAATTCAGTCAACAGCAATTTGACATTACTTAATGAGTGTAATTAACTTCGTTTTGTAGCTAACTCTGGTACATTTGTAACCATATCGTTGCAAACGCTTCTAATATTTGACGTCAAACTTTAGCTGTGGATCAAATTACAAAATTAGGAATATTTTAATCTGTTACCGAAGTTTTCTCCAGATTGATGGTAGCATGATTGCAATTGGTATATAAAGGAAAAGTTAGTAAAAATGATGTTATTTTAATTTTATTCAAAAATTCTTTTAAAAATCTACTTTTTTATGATTCATATTCCTTTTAAATATGAAAGTTAAACACTGTGATTTGTGTGAAAATAATTTATTACATTTTTGTCTGTATTTATTCTGATGGAATACAAAGATAGAAAATTGTAGTAGACCTGCTAGAAGAAGACGTTATTCGAAATATTATGTAACGCAGAGTGAGATTGTATTTAATCTATCAGAACCACACTTAGAACCAAGCTGAGAGGCCCGAAGTCAAGAAATAATAAACGAAAATGAAAAACCCAAACCTTATTTAAATTCAATAGTCAATCTCTGAAATAATTGTAATGCTTTCATTTTTAGTAGTGTGGTAACTAGAGAACCTTTCAAATTCTGTTCGGCATTACGGTCTTCGACTAAAAGAGTTGTTTCTTCATAACCCGAATTTTGTTTAGCGCATAAGATAATATAATAGCGCAATGGCGGTGGCATCGTATTCAGCAATGCGGAAGGACTTTACAGGCGAAGGTCAATATTAATTTTAAATACAAGTTCAAATTCACCATTTCGTTTAATTCAAGGTTCATTTGTGAAATGGTCCAGCGCAGCGGTCTTAGCCTGTTAGTAATATATATTTTTTCTCTTTTCAGTTTTTTAAAAATTTAAATTAAAGAAAGAGATATTGTTCGTGCGCATTATATTTTTTAATAAACTTTAATGTTAACATTAAAGTTTATCACTGTTGCACCCTTTTGAGGTCCTCCCAAAAGATAAAAGTAGTTATTATTTAATTCTTGAAAAAAAATACAGCCAAATATATATTTAATTAAACAAATAAATAAATAAATGTGAATAAGTAATTGACAGCGAAGAACTTTAACAAAGCCCCTGATATAAAAATAACCCAGTATTAAGTAGAAAATGTCACCAATATTATCCTGAAAGAATTTGTTTTAATCGGCGCAGTAGTTCGAAAAAAATTGTTATTTGAGAATATTTTCCACTCATTTTATCTTTTTAAAATCCAATTTTTTTTAAACCAATTACATATAAAAAAAATTATCTCCATGCAAAATCCTCTTGGTAGAAATTAAGATAATCGGTGTCCTTTTGGAATGGATATCTTTGACCGATATTTAGCACTAAACATACCAACAATTGATCATTTAACCGGTGCCAAATGAGAATATGTCGGTTCGAACCAGAATTTTTTTCATAAAATAAGTAAAATGTAAATCACACAGACATAAGTTCTAATTAGTACAAAAATAGTTCTAATAAAAATTCTGGTACGAAATGTTTTTATAAAACCTAATTAAAATGTTTAGTGTTAAACCACGCCGTCTGAAAAGGCTAAAAATATGGGTGCTTTTATTTTAGTCGGGTGCATGTGATAAATCACCAAATATTGTTCCCATCGCCATCATTCGTATGCATTCATTTCATTTGAAATATAAATATTTAACTCATTTAATTAAAAATATGTTTAAAATGTATTTAAAACGCATACATGTGTAAAATAACGTACATTTAACCCTTTCAGTGGCAAGCAATTATGCTCCTGTAACACGTCGAATTTACACCAGTATTTACGAAAGAATTTAGTTTAAAATAAGGAAAAGCAATTATTCAACATTTTCCCGTCAAAGTTAAAAAAGTAAAATTTAATAAAAAGTTTCTGGTTCGAATCGTACCAAAATTAGGTGTTATATAATATATACCACCGCCCCTCAAACATTTAAAGTACATACCTTTCACTCATTTCATTTAAAGAAAAAAGAAAGACAGAAAATAATAAGTAATCAGACCATAAACCATGCATGTCAAACTCGTTTACCGCCGCATTATATACAAAGCCACATGCAAAAGGTAGCTAATATTATTACCATTGCACAGAATAAAATTTGTATGTACAAAATACAGCCATGTTAAAGAAATATTCACGCAAAGTTCTAAAGTTATTATTGTACATATTTTATTTTGTTTTATTTTTCGAAGAAATACTCAAAAATGCTTTTTATCAACTAAATCCATAAAATTTAATTGCATTTTCTAAATTGTATTTATTTTAAAAATCGATTGTACACGCTGTCCGTTAATATTGATATCTTGATTTAGCAAAGGGATAACTGCCCGTGCTTCCTTCAAGTAAAAAAAAAAAAAATAAAATAAACGTATTTTGATCAAAAAATTTATTTAATAAAATATTTCTTGTGGTACTTATTTGATTTCAGTTATTAAATACATTTTCTCGTCCGTATTTGAGTTGAAAAATAATAAAAGGTTGGCAGCTACGCAAAGATTTCATATAAATGTTTCTACCGAACGTAGCTAAAATATGACTATTTCCATACTATACTTTAAAAAATCGGTCGACTGATGAATAAATACAGAAATTTAAAAACTCCACATCCATGTATTTTTGCTTTAATATGGAATTGTACAAAATTTTGATTAACCGCAGTAATCAATTCTGAACACTCATTTCAACATTAGGGGAAGACGGGGTACAATGAAACAAAATTTACTATTTTTCTTTCCTATCCCCTTTCCTATCCATGCACAAAAATATAATTAATGCATACTTTTAATCTTATATTTTCCCCATCTATATAATAGTTAATTATGTTTTAAACAATATCTTTATGCTTGAAAACTAACATAAAGTAAATGTCTTTTAGTGTTTCATTGTACCCCGTATGCCGGGGTTAATAATAAATTCTTTTTGAAAACTAATTTAATACTACCAAATAACTGGATAGCATTATGAAATTTTCCTAGAAGTTAATGTTTATGCTTTGTAACTTCAAATGAAAACTCCAAGTTATTCTGTCTATTGGTGGTCTTTTAATAATGCACATTATCGATTTAAAATGAAAACTGTAAGTTTTTTTAACAGTTAAATCTCTATGATGGAAAGCCGTCAAATATCTGTATAAGAAGGTAGATCTATTTATCTTCAATACCCATATTTCCAAGATATTTTCTAGAATGATGATGAATGAGCGCACGAATATAATATAAGTTTATAAGCATTATAAGTTTTTTAGCACATATCCGACTTTTATAAATCTATACCCTACATATAAATATTTCTAGCAATGGTACTTATGCTTATAATATTTTAAAATGTTTTTGCTCTAGACATCATTTCTTCAATTTTGTAGTGAATAATTCAGTGATGGAACAGTGGCGCAGCATTTGGGCGATTCTCACCGCTACATTTTAATAATATTCTTCGCCTTAAAAATTTTTGAAACCCTGTCTTTAAATAAGACAAAGAGTACAATTTAAATTTAACGGTGACAATTGATTCTCTGCTGCGCCACTGTTCCATCACTGATGATTTTGTCTCGCGGTGAATGTAAACTAATAAAGACAATAATTGATTTTTTAAGCAAATGTATTGTCTTCAATACGCTTGGTGAAAGCACTTTTATTCTCTTTTAAGAAGTATCAGTTTCAATTCTGACAGTTTACCTTTTCGATATTTAGCAAGATTTTTGTGTGTTTTCTTTCTACTTTGTGCTGTAGCATCTCTTAATGTGACATTCTTTTCAAACTCCAAGAATTTTTATACATATCAAACATAAAATTTCAGTTGTAAATCACCTATAAAAATTCTGCGATGTTCATCTTCAGTTTATCATTTTCATTCATAATGGTAAAGAGCTTTAACCCTACAGTGCATGAATTTTTCTGTTAGAATTGGGTTTTTTTATACTTATATTAAGAATTTGACACCAGAAATTCTAAGATAGATTTTTAACTTTAATTAGTAGCATATTTTTGCGGGAGTAATATTTCTATATAAATATAGGGGTTGCAAAGAAGTTGATTAATTTATTAAAAGTTAAATAGAAAGTGTTGCCAATTGGCTACACTATGCACTGTAGGGTTAACATATTTTTTTAAAAATAAATCCTGAGACGGATGAGAGTATATCAATAAAATGTGTGTATATATAAAAAAATTTAAAAAAAAAACCGAAAGAAAAAAAGAAAGAACAAGCAGGATTTATTAAAAAGACAGAATTACTACAGTAAATAATACAGTAATTTCTAAGTGCTGAAAATAATTTAAAATCTTAAATCCAAAATTCATATGCTCAACTACGTACAAATGAAGAACTTGGATGACATATTCGGGGTTTTGTGCCAAACACAAAAGCGATAATTTGTGTCACTTTCAAAGATAATCATTTAAAGCTGTTTAATTTTATATTTTGACTTTTTTTAACAATTCTTAATTAGCTCCGAATTTTCTTAATTTTACAACACATTTCTTCGTTCTCAATAAATACAGCATATTATTTTGTTAAGTTGAGTAAAATCGTAATAGTAATCGTTGTAAACGTAATAAAAATCGTAATCGTTGAGTAAATTGTTAAGGTAGTAAAATAAATTAATAGTTTGGGCATAAAAAAACATATAAATTATAAGTAAAATACTGTACACATTTTACATATCTTTAAATTTTCAGATTCAAGATCCCGCGCTTAGATAGGTTCCGATTGGTTATCTTTTCATCCACAATTTCTTATGTGCTAAGATTGAGTTACATCTGTTTATATACATTACTGTTGCCAGATGAGCGAGATTTTTTTTAAAATTTAGAATGCTGTCACATTTTGAAGATAAAAATTCTGCTTATTTAATGACAGAATAAATAATACAAATATTATTATTCAAAAATAGTGGTAGCATTCGGAATTAACTAACAATTAAAACAACTCTATAAAAATGAATTTAAACACAGGAAAAATGTCAAAGACTTCGCGGGCCACAGATAAGTTATCCGTGGGCCAGTTGTGGCCCGCCGGCCACGTGTATGACATGTCTTCCGTAAACTAAGATATTTTATATCAACATCAAAGCATTATTTCTAATTTACACAAGCAAAAAATTAAAGTTGCTACTGGCGGAAAAAAAAACGGCGAGATTTTCACCCGACTAACATAAAAGTGCCAAAATATTAGTTATCCAATAGATATTTATAATAATATTCAACTGCTTTTTAAGACAGATTTTACCGTACACAAAGTTTTATATAAATGTGTTTATTTATTTTTCTTTTATCCCTTTTTATCCTAACGGTACTTATAAGTACCACTTTAAAAAAACACCTATATATTCGTAATATGACCGTTTTTCCTAACGGTATTCACAATGGGACAAAGAGTGTATTTCTGACAGCAGGCAGGAGTTGGCAAATTCAAGCACATATCCTCTTTCTTTGCATTGTAGGGATTTTACATTTGCCACGCTACATTCTAAATCCATTGTGCAATAGAATTGACATGCATGTTGTTCTTCATTTGAGTAATTTTAGTGGTTTATTACCGGTTATTTAGTACTATTATTTTCTATTGTTTTCTATACTCTACAGATGAACATTTCCTATATTTTATTTGAAGTTTACTGTTTGAAATTTACTATTTTATTTTATATCACAGGGTAAAAAATTTATGGTGGTTACAGTTGCATAATTAACCCCTAAAACACTATAAAAATTATTTTCCTCTTTCCTATGTTTATTCTGCACCAAAACTTATCCAATGATGCAAAAATACAATTAAAAAATAGCTGGAAAATTAATTCAGGATATAAAGGGTTAAACTATACAACAAATTGTGCTGTCTGATATAAGTGTACATTTAACTCAATTATTTGAAACTTCTATTTTCTGCACACATATTTTCTAATACAAGTACAGTTTTATTTTATATGTTTGGTAATTAAGATAAGAAATACCTTACAATAAACACATTAATATACGCATAAATATACAGTGATCTCTCACTTATACGCGATGTTCAGTAATTACTTTTTCATACAACTATTTTAAAACAGTAAAATTCGATTTATAAATTCTGCGATTTAAGCCGAAAATCTACTCTATATATAAAAAATCTTAATGAAACGAATTTATGAAACGATTTTATGAAACAATTTTATGAAACGACTGATTATATTTCACAGCTATTCCTTCTAGGATATAGAACGTTGGGCGATCAAATTAACATCAGCTGTCCGCATTGTTCCGAGGATGTCAAAAGTGGTCTGAGAATTTTAAAATTTTAATTCGTTTTCAAGGTATTAATTTTTTTTTCTAATTTTAATGACATTTTTGTAATAATGGCTATTACAATACTCCCTTTTGGGGGATAAAAGAGGGAAAAGGTAAAACGATACGGATTATTAGATTTCTGTTTTGTCGTCATTTTCCAATTGAAGTTATCTGTTATTCGAATAGATAGTGAAAATAATATTGTGATTGAATTATGTCTTTCAAGAAATAAAAAATTATTTTCACTTATTTGATCTTCACGAATCAGTTTATTTTAGAGAGCCAAAAATCGTTTGTCATCTTGAATATTGACATAAATTCCATTGACGTAAAAAAAAAAAAAAAAAAAAAATGATAATCCATCGTAGCTTTTTTCAGTTTCACCTTCATCCATTCCTTCATAAACTACCTTCATAACCTAATATGGTACCTTCATAAACTAAAACACATCTGATCGTCTTGCATTTATGAAAAGATACTATTGTCCCCTATTAGAAAATTGATTTAAAGAAGAAACCAAGCTCATAAAAAAAATATTTGTTATAGATCGCGATTAAAACTTTTTACAAAGGCCGAAATGGTTAACGAGAAAAACACAATTATCTAAGCATTTATTTTAATTCATAAACTGGAAATATTTTGAAAAAAATCGTCCAAAAGACGTCATTTATATAAAAGCTTTGTGGATCAAAAAGGGAAAAAAGAAATTAATACGGATTATTATTTATTGATGTAATTTGTGCAATCCAGTTGATAAGAATGTTTACGGGATGTTTGTTTGGAGTTTGCATCGGAAATAGTACTGTATTTCACTGGAGGAAAAAAAACTTCTAAAATAAAATATTTGATAGACTATTTCATACGCACCCCTTCTTAAATAATAAAGAAGCTTATTTTACTGATATTGTTATAGTAATTTTTTCCGTCAAGTTTTGACGGGTTCCATCTAGTTACCTTATAAAAAAATTGGCGCGGAAAAATGATTTCCGTGTATCGCGTATAAGTGAGAGATCACTGTATAGAAATTTAGATAAGCAATACATACAGGACATTACGGGACATACATACATTACGGGACAACCAAATATTACAATTTTATTTTTTTCATTCATGTAGATGCAGTGTTGGAAATTAGCGGTCGTTAACCATATTCAGCAAATTAATTATTCATTTTAACTCTTAGAATTCAAGTAATTAAAAACTACTGAGAATTAAATTCTCCATTTACAATATTAATTAAATGCAATATTCAAAACATAAAATATTTTAAAAAAAATTGAGAACAAAATTCAGAATACCCGTAACAGAATAAAAAATATAACCCAGATGAAAATATTTCTATATAAAACAAAAGAAATCAGACGAAATCACTTTTTAAGTTTAAACGAGCTGGAAATGAACGAGTATATATCACAACTCAAAGTAAAATTTAAAATATGCTTTTATTCGAGAAAAAAGAGATTTAAGTGGATTATAGTCAATTTTTTAAGGGAGAGAACATAAAAATGGTGAAGAAAAAGGATCGTTACATTTACATATTCAAATGATGTTTGAATGGTTTATAACAAAATACATTTCTTCTGTCTGAATAAAAGTGAATAGTATATTTTTAACCTTTCGGTAGAAAAAGATCCTTTTCTGTAAAGTTTAACACGTTCACTGCCGGGTCAAAAATACCGGAATTTTATTTTATTTAGAAAGTTCGAATTCATACCAGAAAATACTAATAGCAATATGTTCTTATACAGATTTATTACAGATATTTCTTAATTACATAAAATAAAAATTCTTCTTTCGAAATTTCCGGTACGAATTCATAATATTAGATTAAATAACGACGGGTATACTCGTGGTTAGTAGCGAATGGGTTAAAGATTTGACGGATCCTTCCGGAACAAAGTATCCATGACTCAAATTAACAACAAACAAAAGCCAAATCATGCGTCAAGCATAGACTATGTAACATTTTCCAACACATCCAAAACATTTTTACAAATTTTTAAGGTAAAATAAACAATTTGGAAAACGCATAAAACATTTAAAAACCCAATTCCATGAATACCAACAGTATTCGGAAAAATATCCGAACACAGTATAAAACTCCTCTTCAGGAATTTCCGCTAATAAATGGAAATATACTACAGATATTTTGTGCTACACTGTATACGATCTATAGAATTTGTACACATCAAGTAATAGGCAAACAATTAATTAAGTGTAAAAACGATCTGCTTAATGGAATACGCACTTGCAGCAATTATTATTAGCAAACAGTTAACCGAATTCCTTCGTTTGTCCCTGAAAATGAAAGGAGAATGCTATACATAGCTTCTTGTAATGCACCTCAGTGATATATATTAATTTCAATATCGTTGAAATAGTGAAACATTATTAAAAAATACGGAATCGATTTTTCCGCATCTACCGTAATGTAACAGAATTATTTAGAGTATCTCTGTAAAGGAACTATGCTAAAGTAAACCTCAGTGATATATATCAATTTCAATATGTTTTAAATAGTGAAACATCATTAAAATACACCTCAAACGATATTTCTCCATCGGCCGTAAAGTAACGGAAGTCTTTTGAGCATCCCTGTACATGAACTATAAATGCTAAACACTTCATTTTCAATACCGAACAAGCCATAGTAAACGTCAATTGCATATATAAATTGCATGGCAACCACTCTAAAATTGGAAGGAATAAAAAGTTGACTCTTTGAAAGAGTGAAAAGCATTGTCAATCTTTCTGTAGTGAATTCTATAAAAACACACTCTTTCAAGAGTGGAATTTTGCACTCCCTAGAAAGGAGTGAAATATTTCACTCCTTTGTCGAGAATGAAATTTCTCACTCAGCTGACGAGACTGAAATATTTCACTCCATTCACGAGAGTGAAAGCCTGGAATTGTATAATTTTGTCCATATTTATTTATTGAGAGAAACGAAATTATCCTTCTTTCTTATTTTTTTTTTTACTGTCAACATGTTTAAGGGGACACGGTGTCTTTTATTTTCATTCAAATGGAAGTATGATGATCGCTGGAAAATCGAAATTTTTTATCTTATGGAAGGTCTGTGGGACAAAGAATGTCAGCGGATTGATCAGTTTCAGGTTGGAGTCTGTAAGTACGTACAGTCGTGGAAAAAAAACTGAACACCCCTTACTAACTCTGCAACAAATTATTGTAGAAGAAAGCTACTGGTACCAAACAATTGGAAATAAAGTCTACTTTTAAGTGATGTATATAAAATTTGCTTAGGGGGCCATCTACATGTAAAAACACACCCAAACTTTGTTTTTTTCAATAGCAAGACCCAAATTTGACAAGATATTTGAAATGTGCAGTTCAAACTATGCCTAGATACCAAATTTCATGAAATTCCTATGATTAGTTTCATAGAAATTAATTACTTTATAATGAGCATATTTTAGGGGCTGTATCCAAATTGAAGTTCGGTACTCGATTGATGAAATGCTGCAGAATGATTAAGTCACTTCTTTTAATGTATCATGTTTTAGCGATATGACCATTTTACTCACTTAATAAGTTTCGGTTATTGTTATATGCGGTAAAATAATGTTTACAAGTGTTGAATTAATCGATTAAAAAATATATAAGATTATTTGTAATTAAAATAGTTTTAGAATATGTAAATGTTATTGGAATTTTACAGGTGTTTTTATAATGCTTTTTTCAGATTTTTCAGATATTTAACTCGATTTTTTAAAAATTTATTGGCAGAAACGTGAATAATATTGGCAAATACAAAATTTAGAGTAAAAAAAATAGTATAAAGCAGCGTAAGGAATCAAAGTAAAAAAAAAAAAAAAAAAAAAAAAAAAAAAAAAAAAAAACCCGCAGATAAATTGCTTTTTACTCTGAAAATAAATCCCGACATTGCTTTTTTTTAGTAGGCAGGGGAGGTGGGGGGGCGTGTCTTTTTTTGAGATATGTTCGCAGGATTTATATTCCGATTTATTTGAAAAACTAAAACTAAATCTATGTTATAAAGACATCTAAATAACTTTACATCCGTTATTCTCCTTCGGAGTAGGGTTAATAATTCTATGATTAAACCTATTCTGGTAGTTCATTTGAAATTTTACAATTAACTGATTAATACCTCTATTGAAATTTCTATTGAAAATTTTCACTCAGTTCTGTAAAGATGGTGGAAAGGCGTGTTTTATCGCTGTCGATATGATATGTGTGCCAAAGCTGACAAGTTAAAGGATTTATATCTGCACACCTGTCATAAAAAGAATCTTTATTGCGATTAAAAATAACTAGTTATTCTTTAAAACCAAAACTAATTCTAATGGTATGGCATAGCATATACAGAAAGTTGCATTTATAAATATATTTTTTAATTCATTTAATGAAAGAATCAATTAACATTCTAGAGCAAGCAGTGATAATTCGGATTTGAATATTGAAGCGGAGGGGGGGGGGGGCAATGTTTTGGGGAAATATATTGTTGGGCCATTTTGTTGTCTGAGTGCAACGAAGACTCATACACAGCGCAGTATTACTTTGCCCCATATATAGCTACGATGGATATTAAAACCTTTCGTCAAGCATAACTCAAAAAATATTTAACGGATTTCGTTCAAATTTTTACAGCAGGTACCTATAAAGGTGACAACGACGTCTATTTATTACCAAGAATAAGTGTCAAACCGTTTGGAAGTTATATTAAAAAAATAGATAAAAAAGCACAATTAAAGTACATACGTCACTAAATTTTATGCGTACGTCATTTTCACCGGTGGGAAATTTTCGTAGACAATCGGAATTGAAAAGTTCATGGAGTACATGGAGCAAAAAAATATGCAAGCACTAATATTCAGCACAATGAAATATATTTCAATTTAATAAAAATGGAAAGTTAATCTGGAATTTTTTCTGTTTGAAAAGTATTAGTGATTAGTAAGAGTAGTATTAGTATTAGAGATTTGGCGTAAATCACACCATTAGCAGCTTTTTTATTTCGCGCGTGTATGTTAGGAACAATTCTTTGATGTTTAAATAAAAAGTTTCGATTTGTGGCATTATTTCATATTTTCTTTTCCATTTTAGTATTTTAAATGGAATTAGTGAAAGGCGTGTATTTTAAATTAAATGAGTGAAAGACGTGTATTTTTAATGTATGTATTTCAAATTAAATCAGTGAAAGATTTATATTTAAATGAAATGAATGCAATATGAAGATGTTATGAGAAAAATATTTGGCGATTAATCAACTGCGCCAAGTTAACATAAAAGTAGCAATACATATGTGGGTACTTCTCTATTATCCCGTCGACCACTTTTCATAACAAAAAACTATCGCCAAATAAACGGGAGAACGTTGTCATTGAAATATCAAAATAAATAAAATATAAGAATTTAAGGACACAATTGTTATTTTAATGAATGAAATAACTAATAAATCAGTAAAACATAATGAAAAATACACGCAAATGTCGCGTTAAAAACCACTTGATGACGTAACAAACACGTATAATGCTTCTGATATCAAGTAAATGGGACTGCATTTTTGGCGTTTAATCTAACAGTTTGGCGATAGATTTTTGTTATGAAAAGTGGTCGACGGGATAATAGAGCAGTACCTCTATGTGAAATGAAACAAGGCACAGATGTCATATACGCAGCACTTTGACGCGATTTCCCCCTCCACCAGCTTGGGGAAAACTTTGTTTTTGAATATTAGTTACAAATAGTGTGACAAATAGTACACGTGATTTTTTATTTCAATATAAATATAAAATAACGTACTAAATGAAACAGCTTCTATTATTTTAAAAAGGGAAATAAAAATAAATAATAGTTTGATATAAATAAAGGCGCGTATGTCATATACGCACCACATTGGCGCGATTGCAACAAAATGGCAATTTTATGCCTCACATGGTAACCCGGTTATTTTGTTTCAATTGTTGTTTATTAACTTTTATTTTTTATTTTAATTATATAAATTGTTTTTATTATATATATCAATATTTATTTATATCAAACTTTCATTTATTTATTTTTATTTCCCATTTTTGAATAAGAGGAGCTATTTCATTTATTACGTTATTTTATTTTTATATTGAAATAAAAAATTACGTGCTATTATTGTGTGGTATTTGTAACTAATATTCAAAACAAAGTTTTCGCCAAATTGGCGGGGGAAAAAATCGCGCCATTCTGGTGCGTATATGACATCTGTGCCTAAATTAATATTGATATACATATAAAAATAATCTATAGAATTAAAATAAAAAATTAAAGTAAACAAACACAACAAACAGTTTTCGCCAAAGGGGCGGGGGAAAAATCGCGCCAACGTGGTGAGTATATGGCATCTGTGCCGGGATTTTTACCCTTTTATCTGTGCTTTCGGAAATATAAAAAAAGTAAAAAATTCTTATATCAGGTGTATAATGTTTTGCATTTTTATACGGACCACTTCTCCATTTTAAGATTTTAAATGCTATTTATATCAGATATTTCTTTCCTGAGATTCCCACAAATTATTTCCGGTAATTTTTTTTAGTTCGCTTATTAATTGTTTACAATTTTCCCCCCTGGCAATAACAATTATTTATCACAAAAATGGGTACTTCTCTATTATTCCGTCGACCACTTTTCATAACAAAAAACTATCGCCAAACTGTAACGCTAAATAAACGGGAGAACGTTGCCATTGAAATATCAAAATAAATAAAATATAAGAATTTAAGGACACAATTGTTATTTTAATGAATGAAATAACTAATAAATCAGTAAAACATAATGAAAAATACACGCAAATGTCGAATTAAAAACCACTTGATGGCATAACAAATACGTATAATGCTTCTGGCATCAAGTGAATGGGACTGTATTTTTGGCGTTTAATCTTACAGTTTGGCGATAGTTTTTTGTTATGAAAAGTGGTCGACGGGATAATAGAGAAGTACCCAAAAATGGCTTAGTTTTGTTAAATTTGTTTGTTATGTATTTTCATTTCTTATTAAAATATCGAAAATGGCAATAAAATTTTATTTTAGCACCGTACTTAATTTTTTAAAATGGCTCAAAAACATGGTTTAACAAACGTATATTTGTAAATATTTTAAAAAACATGTTTTTCCGCTCTCTAGAAAAATTTGGTAAGATTCTAAAACTGCCTTTGGCACCAACCAGTACATGATACGGAACTTGTCCCCATTCCGATACACAGAAGAGGTTGGTCACAAACAAGAGTAATAATGCTAGCTACAATATTGTTTTAACTCTATAAGAGTTAGAAACAATAATGATATTAAATTCCCCGATTAGCTTAGGGCCCGATTACGGAACTTTCTCCTAGAAAAAAAAAACTGTAGATGTCTTTTACATTTGTTTCGAATGAAGCTCGATCAACAAAGTATTAATTGATAATACAAACAACACTAATATTAACATGGGGGCAAAAGTTTGAATTTAAGTGTATATATTTGGAACCCTCCCCCCCACCCAACCACCCACCAAAAAAAGAAAAAGAAAGTTACAGAAATGAATTTAAAATGGCGTGAAGCCACGCTTTCTGACATAAGAAATTGGCTGCAAACCCGATTACGAAACTTTCACTTACCTTAATAACATGTATCTAATAGCCCTGAGGACAATTCCCCTTCCCAGTTATACGGACCTTGGGGCTTTTTTAAAAAGCTTGACGCAGTTCGGGTTGAAGAAGTTGAGATTTACTGTCAAATGACATAAACTACTATGAAAATAAAACTGGTGAATTATTATGCTGGTTTATGTATGTATTTAAAAAGAATGCATCTGATTACACTTTTTAGATAAATTACTCCTGTTTGCATTTAATAACAGATAAACGGCTTCCGTTTACTAAATTGTTTAAATATTGGGAAGAGTTGGCGAGAGATAGATAGACGTGTAAACAAACGGGTAGACAGACGGGTAGAGAGACGGATAGCGACAGAGATAAGCTAACGGGTAGCGAAACGAATAGACAGACGGGCAGCGAGGCATGTGAAAAAGGGTTGACAGAGGGGTAGTGAGATGGGTAGGGAGACGGGTAGCGTGGTGGATAGAGAGACGAATACAGAGACGACTTGACAGACGGATAGAGAGAGGGGTATATAGACAGACAGAAGTGTTGATAGACGGGTAGTGTAACGGGAAGCGAGACAGGTAGAGACACGATTAAAAAGTCGGATAGAAAGACAGACGGATACTGAGGCGGGTATACAGAAGAGTAGAGAGACAGCAGACAGATAAGTTCGGAGAGAGACACAGCTAAGACATACGAGTAGTTAGACTGGTAGACACGTTTGTAGCAAAGCATGTTATCAATGTGGTTTAAAGTATACGAGTTTCTATAAATAGTTATACAAATAAACAAAAGAAATTTTTTTAATTCAAATATTAAATATTTGATTTAATATTTCAATATTTAATATTTTATTTTTTAATATTTTATTTAGATATTTGTCACAAAGAAAATGTTGCAAAAATTAAATTAAATTTGCGTTAAACTACGCTTGCTAAAATACGCTATTGGCTACAAATCTGATTATGTGACTTTAAAAATATCGTTTTAAAAGATCCGGCGGTTTTTTTTTTGTTTTGAGCAATTCCCGCTTAAGAAAATGAGATGATTTGCCAAATGTTATAAAAAAATGCATATGAAAACATAACAGTATATGAATTTATATATGATATTTTGTAATTATCATTTAATTTGCTATTTTTCATATTTTGTATCTTTATCTATCTCTTGTCTATCATATGCTGTATATTCACTTAGATTCTTGTTGATATCTTCTTTATATCGTAATTGTTAACTTTATGTTCTCAGCAATATCACTCAGACTAATCCCTTTGAGGGAAGTCCTAGTTTCAACAAATACACTACGCATATGCATTTATAAGAAACCTCACTTCATACATATATACTGCAGAATAAACAATATAGCTTTATTAACTGGAAAATAAGCTATCAATTCATTTAACCTTTTCCGGCACAGTGGTCCCACTCCGGGCACACTTAATTTTAATTCCAAACTTGCAACGGCACCAAGAATAGTTTAATAAAATTTTGTTTTTACAATGAAAGCTTAAAATAAGGAGTTCTTTTTTTCTAAAAAAGTCGTTTGTAAATTCCGGTGTCAGTCAGTAATTTCTCGTTTTACGAACAGAATTTGTCTGTGCCGGAAAGGGATAGATAACAAAATTAGATAACAAAAATAGATAACAAAAATGATTAATTTTTTTCTACGGTAGAACTGTTTATATTTTTCCAAAATGAGCTTTATTAATTTATCAATAAAAGCGAAACTATTTTGCATAAATGACGTAAACATACATCTCATGCAAATACGTTTTACGTAATTTTAATAAAAATCCAATCACATGTCGTTGTCAGGTTTCTTATGCTCGCACGCGCATTGACTTACGCATCAGTTTAGGCTAGCTTTCAAATTAGTCTAAGATCGCGAAGCACTGAAATACGGTTTACGCATTGTTTATATCGTAAAACAGACTTAATCTCTAAGTTTATCAAGTCACTGTAATCCCAGCCTATGAGTATAATATTTTTTCAAACAGGGATGAGAGCGCTCCGACCCGAATGCCCGATTTTTACCACTAAATTTTAATAGTATTCTCCACCGTAATGAAATTCAGAAATTCTGTCCTTGAATAAGGTGACAAATACTATTAAAATTTAGTGGTGACAATCGGGCATTTGAGTGGGAGCGCTCTCATCCCTGTTCAAACTATGCTTGAATGCACATCATAGACGGCCCCTTAAATCAGCATCTTGCCGTTTTTTAAGCATAATTTGAAAACTACTTGGAAGAAAAATTTGAAATTTTGAATACGCATAAAGCAGGACATAATAAATATAAATCCATCAAAAAATTTGTACGTTGCAATTCATAATTTTTTCAAATATTAATTTCATAATTCATAATTCATATTATAAAATTATAAAAATTACAAATTTTACGTAGTTATGTTTGGGTTTTTGAGTATTATAACCAAACAAAGCATTAATACATTAGGATTATAATTTCAGGAGATATTAAAAAAATATGAAAATGTAATTTAACATTAGAAGCTCTAAAATTTGCATGTTTATAATTCGAAAACTTATCATCCAAATGACTTAAAATTTAGTATCTAGGCATAGTTTGAACCGAAGATTTAAAATGTCATGTCAAACTTGGGTGTCGCCGTTGACAAAAATAAAGTTTAAGCTGGTTTTAATATGTAGATGGCCCCCTAAGCAAATTTTATATACATAATTTAAAAGTAGACTTTATTTCCAATCGTTTAGTACCAGTAACTTTCTTCTACAACAATTTGTTGCAGAGTTAGTAGGGGGTGTTCAGTTTTTTTTCCACGACTGTACGTACGTACGTAACGCTTTTACGTAAACGTACGTTTTTACGTAACGCTTTGAAACGCCTGTAGCTCCCAAACCAAGCGTCCGATCCGTTTCGGACTTGTTGGGTCTCTTGGAGTATATACACCAAAGCTACATATACGGAATCTACTGTATCTCAGACTTTGATTGATACCAAAGGGGGTGGATGCAAACTACAAGTTTTTCTCAGCCAATAGGAAGAAGTATTTAGAAGTGTGTGTTGAAGAATTGAAAATATGTCCACTCATGATTTGCATGCGTTTGTATAGTAGTACGGTGAAAAAAAACTGAAAAAGTAATTGAAGTAATAAATGAATCGATATAATTATGGAAACATTATTAGCAACAAGAAATGAATGGATAAATAAATAAGCCACCCCCTGTGTGGCTAATAACTGCATTATTGTAACGGAATTTTTGTCATAATAGATGTCGGTTTTCTAATTGACACGGTTGAGAATTACCACAAGTATTTGTGATTTCTACGCAATTTTATTGATTGGAAACGGAAATCCCAAAAGGAACTAAGCTAAAATAATCTAATAATTGTTTGTAACAGCCAACGGCCATACCATGCTAAAAATACCGATTGTCGTCGGATCACCGAACTTCAAACAGCATCGACCGCCGAAGAGTGAGTATTCACTCTTCTGGAGTGAATAGTCACTCTTTTTTATTTAGAGTGATCCGAGTTTATTTACGTGAGTTAGTGCACGGAGAGACGGCAGGCAGACAAACCGAATTCAGAAACGCTTTTTTACTTTAAAGGAACAGTTTGAGACAAGAAAATAGAGACAACGTTCTTTCCATCTCTAGCGCATCTCTAAAATTTCTTGTGTTATTAAGAAGTTTGTTTGCGCTATTACAGGGTTCGTACGCTTTTACCACATTTTTTAATAGAATGTTTTGCCTTATTTAAATGCAGAAAGGTATTACAAATCCTGCAATTTAACGAAGCGTCTACAATTTCTGATATTTAAATATTAAATAAAAATTTTCTATTAAAAATTACCGTACGAACCCTGTATTATATCGCACCAGTGCGTTCATTATCTTAACTTTTGAACTATGTTGAAAAGCTACATTAAAGACGTGAGTATAAAACATCAGAAATTTACTGAATGGTGTATACAAATGCCAAATTAAAAATTTATAAATACATTAAAATTAAAAATATCGACGTTTCGACCAACTTCTAGGAAATATTTGTTATATTACTTCTAAAGTTTCAAAGGCGAAAAACAATCCATCCGTTGCCACATTATTATTGCCGTCTATAAATTAAAAATTAAAAAACCTAGTTAATTTTTTAATTTATGGACGGCAATAATAATGTGGCAACGGACGGATTGTTTTTCGCCTTTGAAACTTTAGAAGTAATATGACAAATATTGTCCCGGAGTGGCGCGGACGGTAAAGCTCGGTTCTCGTAAGATCACCGAAAGCCAAGCAGCATCGACCAAGGACATTTGGATGTTTGAGAGGGTGCATCCTCTCTCGTCTGCCTCTGCTGTGGGACCGTGTACGTTAATGGGAGCTGGTGCACGTTAAATCTGTTCGTGGCCCCAAAGTCCTCCAAGTTCTATATAAGCGTTACCTCTGGGGGTGCCAATCCAGATGCAAATCTCTCATCTGGAATTGGTTCAAAATTAGGAGATTTAGGAGTCAGGATTATGGATCAAGCGTAGTGGATTATGACAGCTATATAGAAATAGAAAGCTGCAAAACCGGGCCTTTGGGTCAAATCAACAACAACAACAACAACAACAAAACAAATATTTCCTGAGGATGACCATAGAAGGTGGTCGGAACGTCGATATTTTTGCTTTTAATGTATGTATAAATTTTAAATTTCGCATTTGTATACACCATTCAGTAAATTTGTAATGTTTTATACTCACGTCTTTAAAGTAGTAACGTTTCATGCTCACGTCTTTAATGTAGTAACGTTTCATGGTGTCATCGTCCAGCATTTATATTATGTTGGAAAGGGTTAAAAACTACTCAGAATAACACAAAATAATGTAAAAAAGAATCAGAGAAAATCTGAGAATACCCGTAAGAGAATATAAAATATAATAATACAAATACAAATATTTTTATATAAAACAAAAAGAAATCACAGGAAATCACCTTTTAAACTCAAATGATCTGGAAATGAATGAGAATATCTCACAACTCAAAGTAAAATTTAAAATATGCTTTTATTCGAGGAAAAAAAAGGAATTAAGTGAAGTATAGCCAATTTTTTAAAGGAGAGAATATAAAAAGGGCGAAGAAAAATGATCGTGTCGTTTACATATTCAAATGATGTTTGAATGAATTATAACGAAGTATATTTCTTCTGTCTAAATAAAACTGAATAGGATATACCCTTAAATGCATTAATTTTTCTTTTGCAATTATGTTTTTAATACTTATATTAAGGATTAGACTCCGGAAATTGTAAGATAGATTTTTAACTTTGTTTTAGCATCATATTTTCTGTAATTTTTACAGGAGTAATATTTTTATATAAATATAGTGGTGGCAAAGAACTTGATTTATTTATTAAAAGTTAAATAAAAAGTGATGCAAATTTGAATCACTAAGAATTTAAGGGTTAACCTTCCCGATAAAAAGGACACTCGTCTATGACGTTTAAAGATGTGTCGTATCCTTCGGGATCGTTGCTTAAGAAAGTATCCATGACTGAAATTAACAATAAACAAGTTGGAAATTATACGTCAAACGTGACAAATGAGGTGCGTTCGTACTGTTATTATTTTAGTGAAATGAATTATATCGTTTGTTATTATATTATTATAATAAGATTCATTTCCGTAATAACACAAGTACATTTTAAGTTGGCAAAATTTTATCTTTTGTTGATATTTACTGAAAATTGCAACTTAAGACTAGCTTTGAAAATTTACAACTTGAAATCCATACTTAGACACTTTTTCCATTTAATATCTATTTCTCTTGAAACATCTATCCAAAAAACTGTCGGAAGATTATAGGATTCCGATAATTAAACAGTTTTAATATACAAATTCAGTTTTTAAGTTCAGTAATGCGGAGAGGACTCCATCTTAAATAGGATGTAATCACCATCATGGGATATCATTGAATTACATACGTATGATAGGATTTAATAGGATAAAAAATGTGACTATAACTTCGTCATAAAATGTCATATTCGACATATATGACTATAACGTCACACATGGAAGATAACTTGGTGATACATCTCGGTCGCTTGACGATTCATCCTCGGAAGCTGCTATACCAAGGAAGTACGATTAAAAAAAATCAAATAATTAATAAATATTTTATTAATATCTTTTTAAGTTGTGATTCAATTTTCATAAAATTTGAAATATTTCGACAATTTTCTGTAACAATTCTATATATTAAATTTCAAACCATTCGGTTGGGTATTTGACTATAGGTGCTACGTATTTATATAATTACGAACACATCTAAATAATATATTTTAGATCAAGGCTGGGGCAGTTCAATTAACGATGATCAATTCATAAGCTCAAACACTAAAATAATTAAAAGGGAAGAAGCCGACCTCTAGAATTTATCTAAATCCCACTAACTCTAAACAAATGGTTACCCAAATGTCACTAGAAAATCTGTGATAGCGCAACAAAAACCACGTTGAGTTACATCATTAACACTTATGAACAAGTAATATAAAAAGTTTTTTTTTTAAAGTCAATTCTTACTTTTTAATCATAAATATATAAAATAAACCCGTGCAGCATTAATGTCCCACGTTACCTTTATTGAACATTTTTTTATAATCATCGTTGCGGTATTTTATTTTTGTGGCATCACTCATTTGAGAAAAATCTTTCATTTCATTTATGAAAACAATGGGAGAATTTTTTTTCTCCCATATAAAACTAAAATTAATTAATTTAATTTAATGAAGGAATTAATATTTGAAAAAACTGTATTAACATCCAGTGTCATCCTCTACAAGTTTAAAAAAATTTATTTGAACTTGAGTGGATGAATTGAAAGTATTTTATGAACGATTGAAAATTTGAACAAGATATATAAATATATAGAGGGTGTGAGCTAATAGTAGCAATTGAAAAAGGTTCGCCGTCCTGTACTAAAGTACGTTTCTAGAATATAAATAAACTCATATACAGGGCTACTCAAAGAATTGGATACATTGTAGTTTATAAATAGTAATTGCTGGAAGTGTGTTTTTAGTTGTATCATGTGTTTTTAATTCGATTAAATTTTAGTTTAATATGTATGATACGATGTGTATAAAAATAATATACAGTGCTGTATAAAACAGTTCAAATATATTCTCATTTATGGGTAGTAATTTCTGAAGGTGAATTTTCGACTGCGTTATTAGTTTACTAACTGAACTAAATTTTACCATATTATGTAGTACGTATATATACAAACTTATACATGGCTCCACAAAGAAAAAAAAATCGACTACCACTCCGACTATGGAGGGTTTTTTCAGAGATTAAATTTTCAAATTTGCTGTACGTTTCTAAACGTTTTCTAAATTGATTACTGGTTTTTGGGCAAGGTTAGTTGAGCTTAAGCCGAAAGGTAGGCCTCCCCGTCCGGTTTGACCTTTGACCTTAATTACCGGTTTTATTAACACTAGAATTACCAAATCTCTGACACAAGACGTGATTTTTCGCTCTTGCCACTGTTGTTTTTTAAAATACAACTTTGATATATTTTTTTAATCTTTTATGAATATTCAAAATAGAGACTTAACACGAATTTAGTTGAAATTTATCAATATGTTTTTTTATCTACAGGTGTGTATTTGTTCGATGGAAAGTAGTATAATATAAGTAAAAATTAATGTATTGTGTTTCAATATCTTATGAATCTGTAGGAATATTATTACGGAATTTAAATTGATAATTGAAATATATATTATTTAAAAGATATTTCTTAATAAACATTTGAAAACTACAGCTGTACGAGCGAGTTCATACGAACCGCATGTTCTTTATACAGAAATCTGAAAGTTTCTAAACTGAAATTAGAAATTTACATTTTCTTTCAGGGTATGTATTCACTAAATTTCATATTATGTAATATTCTTGAAGCTAAATTGTATTGATCATTAATTAAAAATCATTGTATTGTGTGTCTGTATCTCCCATTCAAAATAAAAATAACATTAATGAAGTCCATCGTTCAGCTATGGCACCTCGCTAGTTCTAGACAATGGCGGGTCGTAGCTGACTATTTTTGGGGCACTAAATACATACTTGAAAGATTTATCTTTTTCGTACCACTATTTTTTTAAAGAAATTCATTGTTTGTTTAATGGCAGAATTTTTTGCCAATAAATAAGGCAGAGATTTCTTTTAAAATATAGTGGTAAGAAAAGTATAAAGTTGGCAGACATGTATTTAGTGCCCCAAATAAAGCCAGTCACGAGTCGCCACTGGTTCTAGGAATACAAGAAACACGGAGAATTTGTAGTATTAAAGGGCGAAGTTTCGTTACAGTTTTCTGGAAGTATTTTAAAGCAATTTATGCTTGATCGTAAATTTTTATTATCGTTTCTCTTAGAAAGGAATTCGCTCAAATAGATTCCGAAGCCTTTTTCGATGGTAAAGCAATTTTTGTTCCTTAATACAGTATACTGTCGATTATCCGTGCTCCAGTGGCGTAGCCAGGGTAGGGGTCCAGATGCTCCGGATACCACTAATTTTATAAAGTTTTCTTTGCATTATCTAATCGGAGAACTTTCTGCGATAATCAAGACGAAGGAAACTTTACAATATTACTGGTATCCAGAGCGTTTGGACCCCTTCCTTGGCTACACAATTACCGAGCTTATTAAGGACTCACAAAAAAATACTTTAAAGAGAAACATTTTCACGCTTATCATGCAGGTAAAATCGATGTTGATGTATTATTTAGAATGTTGATCGGTTTAACTGATAGTATTGTGAAATGTGGAAAGGTAAAATCGAACGCTCTGGAACCTGTTTGACGGGGTAGGATTGAAGGGGGTCGGTGGGATCGGAATGTTGTTTGTACAATAGCCTTTCAGATGTCCTTACTCACTTTCGCACGTGTTCCTTTATTTTGCGTCTTGTTTATCGTCAGTTAGTGTAGTGAAATTTTTTACTGGTAAAAATGATGTAAAAGGAAAACGAAACGTTTTAATTGTTAAACAAAAATTAGACATCCTTTAAAAATTTGATAATGGAAAATCAGCTAGCAAATTAGCAAAGGATTATCAAATTGGAGTATATACGTGATATAAAAAAGAACAAAGAAAAACTCATTATCTTCACGAGAGATTGTGATGACGAATCTGCACTTTCGAAACGGAAAAGTCTGAAAATATAGATTATGCTCTACTACAGTAGCTTAATAAAAAAAGAGCAGAAGGTATACCTATTTCGGGTGCCATGTGATCCAAAAAAGTGAAATTGTTTTCATGAAGCACTAGAATCGGATTATCCGTATTTTTCTATTGTCCGTGCGACCCCTCCCGGTGATTAATCCGGACAATCGAGAGTGCACTGTATTTGAAATGACACGAAGGTGGGGGGGGGGGCAAAAATACTCTCGGCGGGCTACCCGTAGCCCGTGGGACACGGTTTGAGGATCTCCCCCCCCCCAATACACTAAAATAATATATATGCATATATATATAAACAGAGAATATTTTTCAATGTATCCGAATGAGAATATAATATATACTTCAAATAAAATATTTCTGTAAAAAACAAAAAAGAAATCACAGGAGATCATTTTAAAACTGAAACGAGCTGGAAATGAAGCAGTATGTATCAATTCAAAGTAAAATATGCTTTTTTCGAGAATAAAAAAAGAATTTAAGTAGAGTTTAGCACGATTTTTTAGGAAGAGAACATAAAAACGGCAAAGAAAAATGATCTCGGCATTTACATACGCAAACGATATTTGAATGGATTATAACATAATATATTTCTTCTCTCCGAATAGAACTGAATAGGATAGTTTTAACTTTTTTGAGGGAGAAAACAAATGAACTTTATTCTATGATGTTACAGTATTTATGGCATAATTTGATTTGTAAAAATATGTTTATATAAATCGCCGTGATTCAGTATCTGTCTGAATGGCATATACAGAGTAACCTAAAATGGCTTTAATAGCATTTACACGATGAGAGCTATTGAAATTGATCTTCCAGTATAACAACGCGTAAAGTCGTTACTGCACTTCCTAGTTTTAGTTCCAAGGATCACCGATAGAGGACATGAAGGGAAGGCTTGAAGCATGTTTATATAATATATTGGTGTATGACATGTCTATTTGTTGCTTTCATCTGTTTCGATCTTGGCAGTATATCGAAGAGCTGTCCAAAAACGCATGCGCAGTCTTTAAAGATATTTTAAACCACCACCAGTGCTGTAATTGACTTCATTATGACCTTTTGACTTTCTTGGCTAAAAATAATAAATAAATAAATAAATAATTGCACATAAAAACATGAAAACTAGCAGTTTTATAGAGAAATGTATGATAAACTCGCCGAAGCAGACGGTTTTAAATCGAATAATTATATTAAGGGCCATTTAATGTTAAAATCTGTGAAAATATTTCACTTAAAATTTTTTTTATTGGATCAAAAGCTATGCACAGTAATTTAACCATAATTGGTCGGCACATACTTAACTAGATTGTAGCGTGCAATCTTTTAAATTTGTCTAAATTTTAATTGTTTTTTCAATTATTTATTCAGAAGGATTTTTATCTGAATAGGGATTTCATTCATGATTTGAAATAGCCAGTTTTTACCTACTGTTGCTAGATTTAAAAAAAAACCCAAATCATAATGTTTACAAACACTTTCCAATTGAAAAATATATTTAAACATTAATTTTAAGAAAGAAAGAAAACCTTAAAATAATTACCTGCTATAACGTTCTAAAAGCATTAAATATTGAAAATTACATCATAAAACAATATATCTAAAACGTCATAGTTAAAACGATATATATTTTTTAAACAGTTACATTTAAAAGGATTTTCTTATAGCGTTTCCAAACATTGTACTTTTAATTGAAATATATATTTACACGTGACTATTGAAAATAATTAAATTATTACGTGCGAAAGTCAGTTAATAGGGAAAATTACGTCATATTCAAAACGCTGTATTTAAAATGTCCTATTCTAAGCGATTGTCTTCTAGCATCTGAAAAAAAACTTTCCCTCTAACCGTTATAAATATCTGGAAGGCAACGCTTTTTTTACTGAACCATTCTATACAAGACGATTTTCAAATGCGCAATTGTTCTTTTTTAATCAATCACGAAAACAACCGTCATCTGTCTGGAAAACTGCGGATGCGGACATGGGAATGGGAAAACAAAAACATTCAAAGAGAATGAAATGGCAACACGATTACAGAAGATAGCCACTGGTCGAGATATTCTCATTTAATCTTCGATAATCGGGTTTTCTTTTTAAAACAAAGCATATTAGCGTGAATTAAGAATCTGTGGGGTGTGGACGGAGGGTAGCTCGTAGGGGGCAGACCTCCCTGGTATATAACTCAATAATATAGCTACTAGTATTATCTGAATAATGTAAATAAATTTAAAATATGTAAATCTATATAAATTTAATAAAGCTAAAATACAGGTGTAAATGCTGAATGCTATAAATACGGAACACAAAAAGACTTACAAAAATCTTTTAATATGATGATTGACGTGTTTCAAACAAACAAACGGCGCCATGATCAAGATCTACACAATAAACTTTTTCTCAAAAATTTGAAAATAAACTTAAAAAACATAAACCACGAGCATTTACAGCTGTATTTTAATGATAATTAGTGATTTTATTATATGACTATGTTAAATAAATCTGTATGTCTGTCTGTCTATATGTGTGTGGGCGTTTTTGGCGATGGCTAGGAAAATTTACGCACGTAGACGGATGGAAATTTGGATGAGTATAGACTAACCAAATTCACAGGTGAATTCATTGACAGATCAGAATTTACTGCCGCCTTCTGCGAGGCTATAAAAAAAGAAAAATTTCGTCTTACTATCTCGGTTCCGGTATCTTTCGTTTTTTTTCCCCTTTAAACTATATTTACTAGTCCAAAAAACCTTTTTACCGAACGTCAATTCGCGCCAGTTTTATACTATTTCAAACAGAAGCATCCGCTTCCAGGACAAAAATTAAAAGAAAAAAATACCTACTTATTTGAGGTAACTTTCTTTTTCTAATGGTATATTTATTTAAAAATATATATTAATATTTTCCGTTTAAAAAATAATAATATTTTTTCTGAAATTCGTTTGCGTGTTTTACGATTGTTTTCCAAGATGTTGTGTTTTCTACATTTTAAAACTACCGTATCCTTTTCCCTGACGTAAATAATAATAAATACTCACTTATACTTCAATGTATTCTTCCAGTCATGATTGGTTTTGGAAAATATAATATTAAATATTTTAAAAATATATATTTGTTAGACGTCGATTCGCGTTTGAATTCATCTTTTCCGTTTTTTCTCCACTTTTAAAATGTTCTCTCTTTTTTGCTGACAAAAATATATTTAAAAAAAAAGCTTTTTGTGAAAACAGAAAAATCCCCATAATTTCTTTATTATTATACGTATCGAATCCGTTTAAAGTTATTAATACTTCTAGGAAAAGGGCCGAAAATTTTTGTATGACAGATTTTTGATATAATTTAAAATGGCCTCAAGAGGCGGGGGGAATAGGGGTTTAAGAAGAAAAAAATCATAACTTCGTCAATTCACAAGATATCAAATCCACTTAAATTTATTATAAATCCTTTTATTATTATCTACAACTTTTATACTGACAAGTTTTTTATAGGACCAACCCTTACAGCAAAAAATAAGTAAATAAGTATTTAAATAAATAAATAAATAATCCCTGCCGGCTCCGTCTACAGACGCAGGTAGATTTTGAAGTGAGCGACCCCAACTGCCGCATCATGGCCAATAAACAGGCGCCCCTCAGTCTGCGTCTTCGAAATTTACCTGTGCCTGTAGACCGAGACGTCAGGAATTTTAGATTAAGTGATATTTTATATTTATTCATTTTATTTTTCTTTGTCCCATGTTTTTTCCGAAGCGAATGACGTTATCTTCTAATGTTAAAATACGATTGTTATTTTTTTCTTTCGCGCGTGCCTTTTGGTATCTTCGATCAGTTTTTACTGTAACTTTGATAGAATAATATTGCAAAAAAAGATTAGACTGCAGTGCGAATTTTTCGCATGGGTTCATTGGTTTAAGGTTATTATCACAAGCTCGGGCCACGCCGGGCGGGTCAAAAGTTTGTATAATATAATTATAATTGTAAGTATCTAATTATAATGATTCTAATTGTAAATAAAAATGTTAAGAATATACGTAACAATATATAATTATATGTTTAATTATATTCTGTTTAAGTATATAATTGCTGACGTATCTTTAAGATAAATTTCCAAATGCTCTATTCCAAATTTTTAAGATCTCTGAATTAGTCTCTCAAATTAATCACTTAAAGCTCTTATATTAAGCTCTTTGAATGAAAATAATGGCATTTTATTTATTTAATTAATTATTTAATTATTTTCCTGCTTCCCAACTTTTTTTTCTTTTTACAACAAAATCCATTTGCAAATAAATATGCAATTTGTTTTAGACGAGATTAGGAAATAGTCCACTCTTAGTTTATTAAATTCCTTTTATCGTTATGACTAAATCTTTACACGAGAGTATGTTTAAATTACATTAATATTTATTAAAATAAAAAACGTATTTCGAAGAAAAATATATTCTGTCATTAAGTACATATCAAAATTTGAAAACAGAATCATCAAATAAAATAAAATAAAATAAAGTAATTGTAATGTAAAAGAAGTTTATTTTAAATATGATTTAAATTTTAAACAAACACTATAATCAAACTGTAACCTTTATATGAATGCAAATTTTAAAATCACAAAAAAACTTCTTTCCTACTAGCAATATTAGATTTAGAAATATAATCTCAAGTGCAGCGATGTGTATTAAAGAAAAAAGAAAATTTGATAGAAAAATTTAATTAAATATTGTATTTCAAACAAGCATTAAGTTTAATCTTTCGAAGAATTATTTTTGTGAGTGCAATATAATCACTTGTAGAAAGAGGAAATCTCACTTTAAAGTTCTGAAAAATTAGAATTTTTTAATATAATTTTAAAATTTTATATACGTTTGTCTTGACGCGTATTATACATGCAGGAATTTGTTCCATTCGGCACGAAACATCCTATCTCTGTTTTACCCGAATATACTCGGGCAAATGTTTTTCGAAACTAGTTAATTTCGGCCATAAAAATTTCGTTTTTTTTTTTTTTTTTTTTTTTTTTTTTTTTTTAGTTTATTTCTGTTAAGAGCTTACATAAGTCATGCGAAAAAACGCGCAAGGTAATGTTAAGGCTATGGGAAGGTTCTTGCTCGTATTTTAATATTTTTAAATGATTTATTTTTACATAGGATAGCTGACGTCGATCTCTAACGTTGTTAGTTTTTACTTTTTCGATTTTGGTTCCAGTTTTTTTTATGTAAGGGTATTTTCACTTTCAGAATCGGTTCCAACCGGTTTCAAAATTAAAAATGTCCGCTTATGAAAAAAACTGTAACCAAAATCAAAAAACTAAAAACTAAAAACTAAAAACGTTAGAGATCGACGTCAGTTATCCTATGTAAAAAAAAAAAATCATTACCGTAATTTCGGGTGTATAGCCCGCAGCTCAAAGAGTCGTTTTTCGACCCAGAAATATTATTTTATAAAATGTAACTTAAAAGATCGCTGTAAATATTTATCTACAATTATTGAATAAAATTTCTGGGTCGAAAAACGACTCTTTGAGCTGCGGGTTATACACCCGAAATTACGGTAAAAAATATTAAAATACGGGCGAGAAATCGCGCAAGAACCTCCCTATAGACTTAACATTAGCTTGGGCGTTTCTTCGCGTGACTAGCATAGACTCTTAAGAGCCAATGATAGTTTCAAAGAGTGTTCTTTTCAAATTGCACTTTCGCATTTCAATAGTTTTATTTTTTATTTTTATTTTTTTATTTTTTATTTATTTATTTTTTTTGTTGTTGTTGTTGTTTAGGATGTATGAGTTTTGTTTTACTTTGTTTTATTTTTGCAAAAAAAAAAAAAAAAAATATTGAATTCGAAAGAAAATTCGTGTTTTTTAAGAAATTATTGAATTCATCAAAGTTTTCGATTTTCGGTTTTCAATGGATTTGTACGATTAAAAATATGAAGCCATGTAAAATGGATCACAATTCATGTATACTACTAAAATAGGTATAAAATAAAATAAAGGTTCTAAAACATTAAATCCATTCTAAGATGTTAAAACATTCGTCGGAGTCCCGAGCGCTTTCGACCAGAACCTGGTCATCATCCAAGGGCGACAATGAGAAAAAATTATGCAACTTCCGGAATGTATGCAGCTTAAATAACATAAGACGGAACCACATATGGAGAAGGGAAGGCAGGGGGATGGATGAGTCTATTGAGCGAAGTGGGTTATTCCAACCCAAATGTACCATTGACACCACGTAGATTATACCAGATTTTTGGTATATTGCGTGATAACATATCATTACAGGATTTCCTGCGACTTGTCAGAATTTCCACTGATTCCTTCAGTATATACATGTACTATAGTCGTTCCTATGCGCGACAATCTTTACTTTACTGAAATATATATGCATTTCTGTTTTTAAATTTAAACGAGAAAGTGCAGTAGATGGTTTTCCTTTTGCTATATCTGACATATGCTCCCTTATGCGGTTTTTTAATTTTCTAGTTGTCATACCTATGTATGTAAACCTATACAACTGTATACCTATGTATGTCATACCTATGTATGGATGATATAAATGCCTGCCCGGATGATATAAATCCATTATCGGATTCTTTCATAAAGTTGGGGGATATAAACTATATTACAAAACTTTCAAATTTGTGTTTTAATCTTTGCTTTTATTTTTCTGTTATTAAATCCACAAATTACTTGGTTAATAAATTTCACTGATTTGTACGTTTAAGAAGGTCCTGAACACGATTTGACTGTTTTTAGAAAATGTCTGTCTGTTACTCTATGACTCTGTTTGTATGTGACAAAACTTTTGTGTGCGCTCTATCTCAATGGTCGGAATTTAATAAAACATTAGATTAAGTTTGTCCCTGATGTAGATTGGTGATGATTAGTTTTTGGTGTAAATCGCCCGACAGGTGGGGCTATTATGCTACATTTTTCACAATTTTCACGATAGCTATATCTAAAGAATTAATGCACAGAATTTCATCATACTTCCGATCCTTTTAGACCTTCACATAAATTGATGCTGATTACTTTTTGGTGTAAATCGCCCAACAGGTAGCACTGCTATGCTACTTTTTCTAGAGATCCTTTATTAGATAGAGATTGGACATTGACGAAATGTCCGCCATTTAAGTTCCAAAGCAAGTGGAACGTAGTAAAACGCAATGTATTTTCATCACCGTCTAACACTTTTATTGTTAATTATAAAAATTCAACTGTTTAAAAGTTATAAATTAATTTCCTTAAAATTGAAAATGTGTTAACGACCATAAAACAAACCTATGTCAAAAATAATCCAACATGGGAAAAAACAATAATTTTAAAAAACGAAAATCGCATTATTCTATTAAGTTTTTCTATATTTTTCTTCAGCGAAAATAAAATTAACTAAATCTTATCTTTAAATGTTAAACAAACCCAAATCCTTTAGGAAAAGACATGTGGAGACCATGATAAATATTACAGAGAACACTTAAATGTGGTTAAACCCTGTAAAGATGATGTTCTTTTACGAATTAGATATGATTTTGATAATGAATTTTAAGGTTTCTTTTTATCAATCTGTCGGTGTTTACGAAAGAAAGGCTCTGAGCCAGTACTGGGTACATGTCATATCTTAAAAACGAAGCAAAGAAACTATAAATTATAATTTTAAAGTAAAATGATTTTTAAAAGAATTTAGAATGGGATGAAATAATAAAAAGTTACGGAAGTCAACAGTATTTAGACAAGTGGCTGGCAGCTATATTGGGAGCCCAGACATTAGTGTTGTTTAAGAGTGGATTGTGACATTTTTATTCTTTGAATATTCTTCAATTATTTGGATACCATCATACTTTCCGTATCTGGGTTGTCCAATAAGTTTTGCCTCCACGTCTGTAACTACTTTATTAACAGAACAAAATGAAATATTTTACATTGACAAGTAACTTTGAAACGTGCTTCATCTCATGGTGTTTTTATTTTGCAGGCGGGACCACTGACGTGTAAACAGTGAAACGGATAATGTCAGACTATATGGAAGTGCGGTGATCGAATTCCTTACAGCGGAAGGTGTTGCACAAATCGATATCCACAGGAGAAAGAGTGCTTTGTATGGCGAAGCATATGCGGACAGAAGCACCGTCATGAGATGGGTACGTGGAAGCCGGACGGAGAACCCAGTGGAGTGTGCACGGTAAGCCCCGATGTATTCGGGAGATGTAAACGGCCTTCCTTAGATGTAAACGGCCTAAGACCACAGGTAGTGCACACGGAAATAAAACTTTTATCGCCTTCATCTCGAACGAATAAGTAGTCGAATAAGTAGTCATTTTCTAAATCCCTAAACTAGAAATATAGATTTCCGAGTTATGCGAATAAGTCAAACAACTGAATAGACGAAACGATCGAGAATTTCAAGTCTATAGTTTTGTGGGTGATGAAACGAAAAATTATATTATGAATCGTTTGAATTGCGAGAAATTATCACTTGATTTCTGGAAAAAATTCATAAACTAGAATTATAGTTATTAAAACTAACCTCTTGTGTTCAAGTTTATTTGCAGAGACTTTTAAAGTTTGACCACGATAATATAGGAGAATACTTTTGAATTTGAGTAGGGGAGACTAGAACTATCTAGCAAAGGGAACTAGAATTTATAAGGATGACATGGAACTATTTTTTCTAGAGCCACAAGTTAGTTTCTAGATGCCAGTGGCAAAAATTTTTCTCTCTGCAGAGCATGGAGAACGTCTCAACATCTTATGGGCACGCGCTTGAGTCCGACGAACAAGTCACACATGCAGTGCGTTCTTGGTGTCGTCAACAACCGTTCTCATCCTTCTGTGACGGCTTGCAACAACTAGTGTATCGATGGCGAAAGTGCATCGCCCCCCATTGGTGACTATATCGAAAAATAAGGTGCCTGTTCAAAGGCGGACATTTCAGAGTTACTTGTCAATGTAAAATATTTTGGTTAATAAAGTAGTTACAGACGTGGAAGCAACACTTATTGAACAGTCCTCGTAATATGTTCTTTATATGCTTTTTTCTTATGTGGAAATATTGATTGCGCCATACTTTTATATGCATATATATATATATATATATATATAATTATGTTTCTATGTAGTTACATCCAAATTAGAAAATATATTATGTCTTTAAAAAATGTTTTTAGAAAACTACTTAAAAGTTGATAAAATTATATTATTAAATTGGAGAATATTTTAATAAACATTGAAAAAAAAAACCTATTTTGAAAAAAAAAACATAAAGTGAGATTATTTTACTATATTTTTCCTATATTATCAGGTCTGCAAAAATCTAGGCGGCAATGGGCTGATTTCCCCCACTAAATTTTATTAGTAATCTTCGTCAAATTTTATTAGTATACTTCGCCTCAATTTTAACAGTATTATTATTTGGCGCAGAATACTAAAAATTTAGTGGTGGAAATCGGCCCACTGGCGACTAGATTTTTTCACCCCTGTACATTATTTTCACTACTTTTATTAGAAAAAAAATCTTAATTGTACTTCATATTTTAAAAATATATATTTGAAAAATGAACTATCGCTTAAATATAATAATGCGCGCTTTGTAAATATACTTCAGAGAAAATTCAGTTAACTAAATCTTATCTTTAAATCTTAAAAAACATTTTTTTTTGGAAAAAGAAGTGATAAAGGTTATAGGAAAAATTAAATGCGAATAATCCCTGTAAAGATTAAATTATTTTACTGATTAGATATGATTTCAAAAATGAATTTATAGTTTTCCTTTTATTAATCTGTCTGTATTTACGAAATAAGTGCCTTGAGCCAGCATAGGGTCATATCATTAAAATGAAGCAAAGAAACTACAAATCACAAATTTGAGGTAAAATGTTTAAAAAAAAAATGTAGAATGCGATGGAATGCGATGAGATAATATAAAAATATAAAAGTGCATCATATTTCGGCTAGTGGCTGTCAGCTACGTTCAACATACAGGGTGACCTTAAAAAAGTGTGTACACAGTTTAAATTATTATAACTTCAGTTTTTAGTCACAGATTAGTATATAACCCCCGTCAAAAATGACGGATTGTTGACCTGCGTTCTATTTTCATAAGACTTTCATACAAACAAAAAACCTGAAGACTTTATTATTGAAAGGTTTGTATTGTAGAAAAGTACATTTTAAAAAATGACAAATGATTTCTAGAAATAGAAATGATGGGGATATAAATATATATATATATATTTATATATATATTTACTCAATATTAAATTTCTGAAATAGTTCAACGATTGGACAAAACATTCAAATTTGTTATTAAAAAATTATCCACGTGCGAAAGTTTTTGTAAAAAAGTGTTATCAATGAGTTTCTAAACATCTTGACTCACCACATAACTCATTGTTTGATTACATAAGCAAAATTAAATGCAAATTACGCTTTATTATGCATTCCTTATATTTTAATTACGTTTCATAAGACAAAATCCTTTTTTTACGATGGAAGCAACATTTCAAAATCCGCCGGTAGATGGCGCCAAAACAATATTTAAAACAGAAATGTAAAACTGGATCGATCATCGCAAAGCCTCCCTACGAAAGAAATCACCGCTATTTCTGAAAATAAAAGTGTTTACAGAAAAAATTGTTTACAGAAATGTTGATATACATGTTTTATGTGAAATAGTTCTTGAAGGTTTTAAACAAAATTAAAATATTTAAAAGCTTTAATATGCTTGTACAAATATTTTAAGAGCAGAATCGCATGTGAAGCTTTCAAAGAGTCGTTCATTTGTGATTCATTTGAATTTGTGATGCTGAAGGGCAACAATGTTCGTTTGTTTATATCTGGGATTCCGTGGTTTAATCTGGATTTTTAATTAAGAACTTAAAACATTATAATAGGATATGATATACATGTTTTATAGGAAAATATGCTGAACAGACATGATTTCAAGTAGAAGATATTATCATTTAGCTGTCATATGCTAGCATAGGTTTTTCATTAAGCTTAACATGGAATTTAACTACGGTCGATTCGCAGACCAGAGTGGTCACGCCCGGAATGGTTACAGACACTTTCTTGCCTTCGGATTTTTATTATAAGTAGATAATTAATATTTAAATTGCAAAAGAATCTACAAAAAATGTATAACTTGTCCTCCTATCGCAGATGCTCAAAATTATTACCCTTTTGGTAAAATACACTTCCTATGACGGTAGGCTATTGATTCACAAACTTCAACAAACATTTCATTTGGTGTTGTGGCGCATTCGTGTTCAATTGCGGCTTTTAATTCTACCAGTGTTGTCTTTTCAATCTTATTTTTTATCCGATTAATTGTAAGTCACGTAGGTGGATTTGACTGAAACTCCCTGCGATATTGCCTTTGTACTTTTCCTACATTTTCATACTTCCAAAAGTGTTTTTGTTAGAGAAAATCCATATAATCTCCGTTAGATAGATCAAACTGGCATGAATAATGAAAGAACAGAGAGAACTTGAACTCATAATTAGTTCAAACGAGTGGAAATCATGCATCATACACATCAGTGTTTCTCTCTGAAAATGCAATAACTGTGTGTAATCAAGTACTTTCCTAAATATGAACTGATAAAACTGTTTTAATGTAATTTTATTTAATCTAGAATATATTCACAAAAAATAAGGAGCAAATATGTACGATCCATGTAATAATGTTAAAATTATACAAATAAGTATAATCTAGATATAATTAAAAAACCCATAAAATTATTTGATTTGATATCATCATACTTCCCGTATTTAACATGTTCTTTATATGCTTTCAGCTACATTTCAAAGTATTGATTGCGCTACCCACAGAGTAAGGAGTTTTAAACAGAGAATCAACTCTCATAGACTTCAATGGTAACTTCTTTAACATTGGATTACACATAGACAGTGGCGGTATCTGCGGATGACGCAGAAACTACGCCCATAACAAAAGCGAGGTTTCTAATAACGGCTATATATCGCTTTCTTGGCGACAAACGAGGGAAGAAAAAAAACGGCGACTGCTTGCTTCTTGTTTTGCTTGGTTGGTTGATTTTAAGACGGTCGATTATCTATCTACGCGAATGAAAACAGATTTATTATTTTTAACATGCTCTGAAACAATCGGAATTCAACTTTATTTTAAAATAAATGCTGTGGTAAAACAAAATTTTTTTTTCCAAGTTTGAAAGGAAAATTTGATTTGTTTAATTCTTCAAAATGTAAGTTGTGATTTATTTTCATGTGTTATGTTTGTTCTTGTTTTTCAAGTTCCGTAATGCTTGAAATATTTTATATATATTCAGTGTTGACAGATTTGTGCCGAAACGTCATGTTAAGGCTCACTGTGGAGACGCGAAATGTTTTTGGTTTCCGTCTGTCTGTTTGCCGTAAAAATGGTCCGATTAGGTTGATTTTTAGTAGGTATGTTGGCGAGGTATCCGGAATTAGCTGTATAAATTTTGGTTAAATTTGGTTCATTCGTTCGGAAAATATAGAATATATTTTTTTTAGGTCATAATGCTTTCTTATGGGGATGCAGACGATTTTTCAAATTTCATTTTTATCTGAAATGAAAATGGAATATTTGCGTAATGGATTTAGATGTAAAATTATGAATTCTAAATTTTCGATATGGATTTCCAATAGTTTTAAAAATTTGCTTATAAATTTAATAGAATTTAGAAATTAATTGCTTAAAATATTTGAAAATGCTTTTGCATCTGTTCGGGAAACATAAACATCTTACTTTCATATATTTTACAATTTTTAAAATCATTTATTTTTACTTGCCACTTTAATTTAAGGATTCTAATTTCTGGAACATTCGAAGAACTTTATATGCTTACTAGCAAGCTACGCCCGCTACGCTGGTCAATTTCTCTTAACGAACCTTTAATAAAAAAAAAAATATTGACATTTCATAATTCACTTTTATATTTTAACAGAATAATAAGGATACTATAATTTGTGACTCGTGCTATAGCCAATATACACGTCAGGACACGTCGCCCTTATCATTATCTTTTTACGCGTGAAGGTTTCGCTATGGTACTCTATTGTGAAATTTGGTAATTTTAGAAATTCAATAGTTGAAAAATCGCAGAATCATTAGATCATTTTTCTTTAGAATTTGTTCTTAGAGCGCATTTAGATCTTATAAATAACAATCATGCCGAACTTGAAGTTTCTAGCTCCTTCAGCATCTCAAAAATCGCAATTTTAGAACGTTTTTCGCTTCTGCACCCCCCTCGGGGTAGTGGCACCGACATAAAATATAGCCTATGTTGGAGCAGGGATTGTCACCATCCATTTGCCACCATCACTTTTGAAATAGCTTTAGTAGTTTTAGAGATTCCATACAAATTGTAATTTAGAATGTTTTTAGAAAATTTTTTGCTTATTTCAGCCTTTTAAATTTCGAATTTTTTTAAACTTTGTTCTTATAGAGCATTTAAATCTTGTAAGTAACGACCATACAAAATGTCAAGTTTCTAACACCTTCATTATTGAAAATATCATAATTTTGGAACGTTTTTCGCTCCTGCACCCTCTGCGGGCAGTGGCACCGACAAAAAATTTAGCATATGTTGGAGCAGGGACTGTCACCATCCATTTGCAACCATCACTTTTGAAATCGGTTCTGTAGTTTCAGAGATTCCATAGAAATTGTAATTTAGAATGTTTTTAGAACGCTTCTTCCTCATCTCACCCTTGTAAATTGCGAATGTTTTTATAATTTGTTCTTAGAGAGCATTTACATCTTATAAGTAACTACCATACCAAATTTGATACTTCTATCTCCTTCAGTACACAAAAAATCGAAATTTTAGAACGTTTTTCGCTCCTGCACCCCCCTGGGGGTGGTGGCACCGACATAAAATATAGCCTATGTTGGAGCAGGGATTGTCACCATCCATTTGCCACCATCACTTTTAAAATCGCTTCAGTGGTTCCAGAGATTACCCCCTACAAACAAACAAACAAACAATCTTTACTACTTTATATATTAGTATAGATAAGGGGGAATTATCCCCTTGTTCCCCCCCTTTATACTTAACCAATCAATCCCGAAAACTAATCAGGGAAGCGCCTTAACACAGTGAACCTATAAATAAAATTTGAAGGAAATGGGATAATTCTGCATGAAAAACCCATTTACATAAATTAAGGGGGGTATTAGCCCCCCGTTCCCCCCCTTTATACTCAATCAATCAATCCCGAAAACTAATCAGGGAAGCGTCTTAACCCAATGAATCTATAAACAAATTTTGAAGCAAATAGAATAATTCTGCATGAAAAACCCATTTATATAAATTAAGGGGGGGAATTAGCCCCCCCGATCCCCCCCCCTTTATATTAACTAATCAATCCCGAAAACTAATCAGGGAAGCGCCTTAACACAGTGAACCTATAAACAAAATTTGAAGGAAAACGGAATAATTCTGCATGAAAAACCCATTTATATAAATTAAGGGGGGGAATTAGCCCCTTGTCCCCCCCCCCTTTATACTTAACCAATCAATCCCGAAAAGTAATCAGGGAAGCGTCTTAACCCAATAAACCTATAAACAAAATTTGAAGGAAAACGGAATAATTCTGCATGAAAAACCCATTTATATAAATTAAGGGGGGGGGGAATTAGCCCCCCGACCCCCCCCCTTTATATTAACTAATCAATCCCGAAAACTAATCAGGGAAGCGCCTTAACACAGTGAACCTATAAACACAATTTGAAGGAAAACGGAATAATTCTGCATGAAAAACCCATTTATATAAATTAAGGGGGGGGGATTAGCCCCTTGTTCCCCCCCTTTATACTTAACCAATCAATCCCGAAAAGTAATGAGGGAAGCGTCTTAACCCAATGAACCTATAAACAAAATTTGAAGGAAAACGGAATAATTCTGCATGAAAAACCCATTTATATAAATTAAGGGGGGGGGATTAGCCCCTTGTTCCCCCCCCCCCTTTTATACTTAACCAATCAATTCCGAAATCTAATCAGGGAAGCGCCTTAACACAGTGAACCTATAAACAAAATTTGAAGGAAAACGGATATTTCTATGAAGAGTTATCGCATTACGTACGTACATACATACATACAGAACCGGCTGCCAAGCTCTCAGGGCTTGACAGCCAGTGTGATAACTGAAAAATCGCAATTTTAGAACGTTTTTTGCTCCTGCACCCCCTGGGGTTAGTGGCACCGACATAAAATATAGCCTATGTTGGAGCAGGGGTTGTCACCATCAATTTGCCACCATCACTTTTGAAATCGGTTCGGTAGTTCCAGAGATTACCCCCTACAAACAAACAAACAAGAATTACTCCTTTATAATATTAGTATAGATAAACATGCATGCTATTGAAAAAATAATAATTGCGGATTGTACAAAGTTAAAATGAGATTTTAAAAAAATGATCTGCAGATTTACTAGTATAGGAAAAAACTTAGTACCATGTTTACATTGCGATAGAAAATGTATATGAATAAAATTTTATATAGAGAAATATTTTTTAACATGAATGAGAATTATGGTATGGCAGTTATTTTAACGATAATATAAAGTCAAAATTTGTTAAAAATCTGCCAACACTGAATATATATAAAATATTTCATACATAATGGAACTTGAAAAATAAAAACGAAAATAACACATAGAAATAAACCACAACTTACCGATTCTTAGGAATAAAAAATAACTTTGACGTCTTGTTCTTGCAAACAATACACTCCTCTCTTCGTAGCATTTTGAAGAATTATAATAATTATAATCAACTATTTGATCTTCAAAAAATAATTTTAATAATAAGTATTAAACAAGATTCGAAAATCAATTAGCGAACGCCGAAAATTTGCACATGCTCAAATGACAACATCAAAAGACGCCAAGCAGAATAGGGTTACACTTAAACGGAAATCACGAAGATAAAAATCGCCAAAGCGATGATTTAGTTCTTAAGTCTTCCGCCGCAGTCGCTCTTTTCAGGCGAAGTTGGATCTCTGTCCTTACTCTGTGGCGCTACCAAAAATCAATTTTTTAGCGACAAATTTTTTACCAACAAAAAATATTTCCTTAACTTCCTATATTGTATTTACTCAGTAACTGCTGCATGACTTCATGCTCTGATAATTTATTGCATTAAATCAGAACTGAAAGCTAAAAATAGAGGTATTTTTACAGTACAATTGTTTAAAATATATAAATATATTTTATTAAATTTGAAAATGTTTTAATGACCATTAAAAAAATAAACTTAAAAAAATGAAATATTAGAAAAAATTTATTTTAAAACTATAATGACATTAATCATATAATTCTTCTGTCATATTTGATGTTTTTCGTAAAGTTCTTTTACGGATTAGATATAATTTTCAAAATAAATTTATATGTTTCTTTTTACCAATCTGTCTGTGTTTATGAGAGAAAGCCTTTGAGCCAGTATAGTGTGCATGTCATATCGTTAAAACAAAACAAATACACTACATGTCGTAGGTTTGAAGTAAAATTATTTTTAAAAGAATATAGAATGTGATGGAATGCGATGAATAGTAAAAATGGATTAAATAGTAAAAAGTTATGGAAGTGCATAGTATTTCTGCTAGTGGCTGTCAGCTACATTCAAAATAGGGAGCGCGTCTTAGTGTTGTTTGGATGTGGATAGTGACATTGTTAACAATTCTTGTAATATCACCATACTTTCGTAAATAACACGTTTTTCATATGTTTTCTGCTATATATATGGAAACATTGATTGTGTTACTAAAAATGAATTTTTTAATGAAAAATGTTTACAAAAAAAAAAAAAAAAATCTTTCACTCAACTTTTTTCATGCTTTAGAGTTTATTTAGTTACATCAAAATTTAAACTAGTCGTTGGGGGCCACCATAATACTTACCCATCATGGATATGCATAATGTAAAATATTAAAATAAAAAATGTGTAAACTACTTATAAAATGCATCGCAATTCCAATAAAATCGAGGCTTGATGACGTCACAAACTTTAAAGACTCGATTACTGAATTGCTTGAAAGAAACATCCTTATAACTCCAAAAAGAATAATCCTATTAACTAGCGGTTTATTGCATCTGATTAAGCGTCAAATTTCCAATTAAAATATATCTTTGAAGTGAAATTTGGATGAAATACAGGGTCATGAAAAATCGAAGCGTGTGGAAAATAGGATTCCAAATATCTCGGCAACTCATTATCCGATCGACTTCATGCTTTATGCAAAATTTATGTTTTTTTATTGTCTTTTATATTCATTTCTTAAAATAACCAATTTAGAAAATTTTTATATACCTTTTATCAGAACGAATATTTCGAGAGTCCGAAAAAAATAGTTCCGGTTAATCGAGGTTATTGAAATGAAATAGGCTTCTTCCCATTATTACATACTAAGTACATACCAAATTGCAAGTCTCTATCTCAATTTTTTCGGGAGATAGAGCGTTTACAGACACACAAACACACACACAGACACACAGACGGACGGCAAACTTTTTTCTTCTATAAATATGTTTTTCGGAATCTCCAGTGTCTGAAACGTGTAAATCCGTCAAAAAAAATTTTTCGATTTTCAAAACGATTACAAGACTTACCCTATACTACGTATGATGGGTAAGTAAAATATGAAAATGTGAACACCATTGTTCAAAAGTTATAAATTTATTTTATTAAAATTGAAAATGCTTAAACATAGAAAAACAGACTTATTGAAAAAATAATCAAATATAAAAAAAAATATTTTCAAAAACTAAAACGACATTTCTTTATCAAGTTTTTTCAATATTGCGTTACTTATTTTAACGAAAAAAATCTTAATCCTACTTAACATTTTAAAAAATAAGCCCCCTTCTAAATCTTATTTTAAAAACATAAACAAACTCTAAAATCCTTTTGAAAAGGTAGTGTCAATACCCAGATAAAAGTTATAAAAGAAATGAAATCCGTTTAAATCTTGAAAAAATAAAATTCTTTTTAAAGATTAAATAGGATATTTTGGTTACATCCAATAAAAAATATGTATAACGTTCTAAAAAAATTATTTCAAATAAATAACTGTTTAAAAATTGGAAATTATTTTATTAAAAGTAAAATTGCTTTAATGAATTATTAAAAAACCTATTTCAAAAGTATATAAATATTTATTAAAAGATCACTTTCAAAAACAAGTGACATTACGTTGATAGGTTTTTCACTTTATTTTATGCATAAAGGAAGAACGGATTTACACGTTTCAAGGATGAGAGATCTCGAAAAACATGTTTATACAAAATGTCTGTCTGTCTGTCCGTTTGTCTGTGTGCCCATGTGTCTGTCCTCATTGTAATTGCATTAAATTATGCATAGAATGGAACCAAATTTGATTTACATGTTTTTTGACTATGGTCAGCAGTTCCCACTTGAATTTGGGGGTATTCTGCCGGAAGGGGGCGTTGTGATGGCGATTTTTGTTCCTGTTTCATTACTGTGTCATTGAAAAGTGTATGAAGTAAAACCAAATTTTGACTTTTCCTGCAGGTCCTAGTTGAATTTGGGGTTATCCGCCAGAAGGGGGCGATGTGATAGCGATTTTCTCGATTTTTAGGGTTCCGTACGTAAAAAGTAAAAGCGGAACCATTATAAGATCAGTTGTCTGTCTGTGTGTCACAACCATTTTTTTCTCGGAAAATATGGAACGTGGGAAGTTCGAACTTGGAAGACTTTTGACCCGATATTTTTTTTATTATTAGCTATTCACAAATATTTTTAGGAAAAATTTAGAGGGGGTGGAGGCTAAGTAAGTTACTTGCGGAAAAAAGTTTCTTTTGTATATCTTATGGCGTATTGTGTGAAAGATCTCGTAACGCCAAACTCTAAAATGTATTTGTTTTAATTTTAGGTATTATATTTTCAGAATCTTCTGAATGAAATTGTGAAAAAATTAGGGGTAGTAGGAATTTATTTAAACAGTGCAGGAAAACTATACCGGTCATATACGTCCTAAATCATATAGTGTTTGAGAAAATCGCATTTTTCCGTTACACACAAACTTTACTTTGCGGGCGCTTAGCGAAGGAGTTGACGGGCGCTCGAACTACCTATCGATGCAGAATACGCTAAGAATTGTCGATAACGATTTGCGAAATTATTTGTCGGTAATTAGACGAGATGTTAATTAAAAACCTATCTAGAAACACACGGCACGGACTGGGGCGACGTTGAAACTTTGCGACCTTTCCTTGAAGGGCGTTTAGCACATGACAAGTTTAAATTTTATATAAGGTGTTTGTTTTAACTTATGCGAATGATAGCGATAATTAGTCAACGTTTTTCATTCCAATTGAATTCAGTTGTTGAAAGTAATTATTTCAAAATAATTCATATAATAATTCTAAAACATTAAAAGGCATTAGTTTTGAAACAACAATCGCTTATAACACAATATGTACTTCATTTATAATGAAAAAACTTGTCGATTACAAATCATTTAAATAATGAGGCATGCAAATGTCTTGTGCAACCATCAGGACTTTTATGTTTAAAAATAAATTAGAAAGTTTCGCGTTTTTTTTTCATTCCAATCACCCTAAAATTGTCGATTGTTACGTCAACCTTGGTTGACAGGTGACATCTCATGAGCAATACTGCGACCTCTTTTTGAAGGCACTCAGATAAATTGAAACTTTGTACAATTTCTTTGTCTTAGAGTGAGAAATATTCATCGTTTTAAATTCCAATAGAATTCAATTATAACATGTGGTATTGTTTTACGTATACGATTATATTTTCTTTGAACAGTTCTAATACTTTGTTTAACCATCTCCTTTTTACTTACCCAACATACGTAGTATAGGGTAAGGCTTGTAATCGTTTTAAAAATCGATAATAAAAAAACACGGATTTACACGTTTCGAACACTGGAGATTCCGAAAGACATATTTTTAGAAAAAAATTGCCGTCCGTCTGTCTGTAAACGTGTCTGTAATATCTCCCGAACAAATTGAGATAGAGACTTGAAATTTGGTTGTACTTAGTATGTAATAATAAGAAGAAGCTTATATAATTTCAGTAACCTCTATGATCCGGAACTATTCTTTTCGGACTCTCGAAATATTCGTTCTGACAAAAGGTATATAAAATTTTTCGAAATTGTTTATTTTAAGGAGTGAATGTAAAAAACAATAAAAAAAATATTTTGCATAAAGAATGAAGTCGATCGGGTAATGAGTTGCCGAGATATTTAGTATCCTTTTTTTCCACACTCTTCGATTTCTCATGACCCTGTATTTCATTCAAATTTCAATTCAAAGATATATTTTAACTGGAAATGAGACGCTTCAACCGGCGCAGTAAACTCTTAGTTAATATGATTATCATTTTTGGAGTTATAAGGATGTTTCTTTTACGTGATTCAGTAAGTTTAGGAGTCATCAAGCCAGGATTTTATTCAAATTGCAATGCATTTTATAAGTAGTTTACACATGTTTTATTTTCATATTTTATATTATGCATATACATGATGGGTAAGTATTAGGGTGGCTCCCAACGACTAGTATAATATTGACTAGTTTTAATAAGACTAGTTTTAATAAGACTATTTTTAATAAGATTCTTTTTTTCAAATGTTTTGCATTCTACCATATTCCTATCTCTCATACAATACTAGGTATGTCAAAATTTAATTATTTCAGGTGATTTCAATGCCAACTTCAGAAACAAAACTAGAAATGAGCTGTCGGAATATTTACGTTCATTCAAGAATCTACTACCAGGAAAACACAATTATTGACAATGTATTCATCAACCTCTTCATGCAATGTGACGTTATTCATTCATTTTTTAGTCACTATAAACAGATTTGGATAGGATTTTTAAAAAGTCATACTGAATAGAAATATTTGTAACTATTTAGGCTTCACATCTCTCAGAATGTTCATTATATCCATCTGTACTTTACTAGTATATATATAGTTTAATTTTTCGTTTAGCAACGATTTCTGTACTATTGCAGTTATTAATTAATAAATTTAATGTACTGAACACTTTGAGAGCGAGTAATACTCGCACTTGACCTTTCTGTTGTACATTGACTGCTTGTGCAGCGAAGGTAACCCGGCGCTTTGCAAAAAGTCGTCGCAAAGGTAGCTTTTGTGCTGTCGTGGCAGCTGACGTACAACAGAATAACGAAAAATATTGATTTTATTGGCCCTGTAATAGCGAATTTTAAAGTATTAACATGTATGAAATAGAAGAAAATTTTGTGAGCGTCACATCCGACTAGTTCTATATTATATACACTTCTTAACATCTTGGGGACGAGCGACACGTATACGTGACACATAAAATGCTCAGAATCCTCGATTACTCCCACCAGTTACTTTTTATTGTAAGCTTTGCCTTATTTAATGATAGCATTTCTGCGATTCAATTAGGCGAAAATTACTGTTTTTAAAAACTGGTGGTAAAAGATTAAAAATTCTGTAAAGGACGCTCGTCGCGAAGGGGTTGATACTATTTTGTATTAAAAATAAAATTTAAATATGATAATGCTTTAAAATCATAACTTTGATCAAGCAAAAAAGAAAAATAATACGTCAAGCACACTGTAAGAATAAACGACAGAAATTACAGTAAAATTTGCTGTAAATTTATGCACCCAAATTTCCAGCATATTTTACTGTAAATTGACAGCAAAATATGCCTTAAATTACATTATGTTTGGAATTTTACAGCAAAATGTGCTCCAAACATGCTAATTTTACTGCAAATACGACTGTAATCATATTAAATTTTACAGAAAAAAATGCTGGCAATTTGGGTGCATAAATTTACAGCAAATTATGCTGAAACTTTTGCCGTTTTTTCTTACAGTGTATAGCTTATTTCACTTTCCCACGCATTCAGAATATTGCAGCAAACTTCTCTGTTTAAGTGAAATAGCATATCCAAGCAAACATTTTGGAAAACTCCTAACACATTTGAAAACTCAATTTACGCAATTACCAAATATTGTCGGAAAATTATTGTAACATCACGGCAAAATGACTTCCTCTCAGCACAGAAACAGGATAAAGAAATTTAGGAATAAAACACTTCTTTTAACAGAAAAAGACTAACGAAATTAGTCTGTCGATAGTTTTTAGGTGCGTACATAATTGTATAAATACGTAGCATCTATAGTCGTCGTCGCATATAACAGCGCAAAGAGTACCCAACCGAATGGTTTGAAATTTAATATATAGAATCGTTGCAAAAGTTTGTCGAGTCATTTAAATTTTATGAAAATAGAATAAAAACTTAAAAACATATTAATAAAGGTTTTCTTCATTCTATTAAATTCTGTCGTATGTAATCTGTATAATAAAAGCGCTTGTCATGTGACTGAGGAAAAAAAATACGAGCAAACCATTTCTTTTTTATAGGCCAGGCGGCCATTTTTATTCAAAATTATTTTTTCGAATAAAATTGCATAAAAGTCACAATTTTAGAAAGATCGTTCAAAAATATTGTTTGTTTGAGAAGCGAGTTACATTAAAAAATGTATAGATTCTGAGATACCTTCAGTGGAAATTACGTTAACAACCAAATATCTCAATTCATTAGAATCATTAAACACAGGGGATTCTTTCATGATGAGTCATAAAAATATTAAACCATGGACGTAATCATTCGCAAAGCAAGATCTCCAGGGTAAATTTTACAGTGCTATCTGGTGTCGAAGAAAAAATCGCATTTGTAAACGTGGCATACGTAATAAGGCAAAAAAAAAAGGCATGCTCATTTCGCTCCTGGCAGACGATACAATTCATTTCACTGAAATAATAAGGATGATTTTTTTGCATTGTGAAACTAGTTATAAAACGAACGCACCTCCTATGTCACGTTTAACGTACAATTTCCAACTCTTTATTTAAAGATAAAAACGCTTTAAGAATAATGGGTTAAATCGGAAAATCTTATGGTATATTTTCGTTCGTCGTTACATTATATTTTCGTCGATTAAGAAATGTGTGTCTTTTTTTACAATGCGTCTTATTATCATAGACGATGTGTAGTATAAGAGTGTCATCGTATATAAGAGTGTCATCGTCTCAATTTCGAATCACCAGGTATGTTGTTGTTGGCGTCTCAGAGAAAGTGCCAAGGCACTTCTCTGAAAGAAAGCCTCAAGAGAGGTTGGACTTCTAGAGCTGGTCTCCTAATTTTGAACCAATTCCAGATGAGAGACCTGCACCTGGATTGGCACTCCCAGAAGTAACGGTTATACTAAACTTGGAGGACATTGGGGCCACGAACAGATTTTACGTGCTCCCATTAACGTACACGGTCCCACAGCAGCGGCAGTCGAGAGAGGTTGTCACCCTCCCAAGCAGTGACCTTGGTCGATGCTGCTTCGCTTTCGGTGATCTTACGGGAATCGAGCTTAACCATCCGCGCCATTTTCAGAGTGTGAACATTCCAATATTGGAGTTGTTCTGGAAATCTGCACAGGCGAAATTTTCCGGCCAAAAAGTTATCTTGGTCTGGCTTGGCTCGTGTACACTCTAACGACAACATTTTCAAAACTGAGCAAAAATTACTTATATCTGAGTATGTCACATAGTCAAAATGGCTCCGAATCAAAATGACTTAAGTTTGAAACGTGTATATACTCACACTCCTGTTTGAGTATATCTGTTTCAAAAATGAGTATAAACTGACTTCTATGTGCTCCTTTTTTGAGTATGTCCATGTTTGAAAAATGAGTTTGAACTGATTCTAATTATTTTTGAGTATATGTCCATGTTCCAAAAATGAGTATGAATCGACCTCTATTTGCTCAGTTTTGAGTAGGCCCATGTTTCAATATCCTGGTATTTCAGAATTGAAAGCATTGGTTCGTCCTATTTGAAACAAAAAGTTTCATAACAAAATGAAAACATCGATTTACTCTGAGTTACGGCTATCCAAAAGAAAAACTATAAAAACGGAATTTCAGCGTGACAAATGGTTCGTTTTACGTATGATTTTTTTTTTTCTAAAACTATTTCTTGCCAAAAAAGGTTTTCCACTATTTTTCAAATAATTCATGGAAGAAAACTGGACATTTTCCAAATTGCTTAAAAAATATAACTTATAAAACTTCTCTCTTAACTTTTAGAATTGATGCCCCGTTTAGAGGACAGAATAAAGTTGAAAATCGTTTGTATCAGATGGTATGCCTTTGAAGTTTACCTATAAATAAACTTATGAGGTTTATTAACTTATTCAAGTGATTCTGACGAATAATCACGCCGTGTCCAATCTTCATTGTATAAAAATTCTAGAATACAAATAACTACTGTCAACCGCCAAGTTTCGAATCAAATGTTGTGCTGGGTTGTTTCGGGGCTCCGAACTGGTCCGGTTTTTGAATACCGGTATTTTCAGAGAAAATTTTTATATTTAGATTTTTCTTACAAATTTTGCAGAAACCACATTTCAGAGGTAAATTTTTACGGAAATATTTTAGAAACCTCCCATGAAATTTTCTGTTAAAAATTATTTGGGACCATTTGCGAACCTTGTTGTATGTTCAAAATTTTCTTTTGCAGATACAAAATGAGTTATCGTTATCTATGCATGAATGGAAGTTACAATGATAAGATAATAATTTCAAATAAATTTTTCAGTGAAATATGTCTTTAACATCAAAAAAGCTTATAAATTTCATAAAAGTAAATAATTTAACCATAATAAAAGATTGCTATTATAAATAATTATATAGTATATTGTAAATATGCCATGCAATACATTTACATATTTGGACATACAAATGCATTCTATACACATCCGTCACTGAATGGTTTTAATTTTCTGAAATATAGATGCAATTGTTGCTTATTTTCATATTTTAGATTTATTTTTGGTAATGTTATCTTGGAAGTCACGCAAAAGTGTAAATTTTGCGTCTTTAAAAAATGTGTCTGTTTAAATAAATGTAAAACTATTTTGACAACATAAATTTTAAATTATTAATTTAATTATTGTTTAAATTGTGGTGTAGAAAAAAGCAAGGATTAAAGTAAACATATGATTAAATTAATGCAAAAAGGGGGAAAAACAGTCGCTACTACCCTTTTCTTTTTAATCTTAACTATATATTTCATTTCTTACATGTGAATACGTATTGCAGACTACAGGTGTACGGATTATACAGAATGACTGAATAAATTGTATAGAAAATTTCTTAACATAAAAATAATTTATATTTTTATGAAAAACATCCGGTTCAAGTTGTTCTTCAATTGAAATGGATGGTTGGAAATTACCCACTTGGGCGGATAATTGTATAGGAACGAAAATCATATAAAAAAAATCCCTAGTCTAAGGCGTCATCTAATAATGACGGCACACAAATTTGTTTTAGTTTCAAATATCACCGATAGATGGCGCTGCTCTCCCTGCTAAAAAAATCATGTGATTTCCGAACAAACCCCTTTTTGTTTGCTTGTTTGTTTCTAGAGGTAAATAGAATGAAGGCTAAAAACTGGATGACATACATTACTTTTATTTCGTACATTACTTTGAATATTGAAACAGTTTCAGTCAGAGCACCCCATCTGTTGATTATATTTGGAACTAAAACAGGGAATTGTAGCAAAAAGATTTTCTACTTCGCACCTTACTGTTCTGCAACAATAACGTCAATAGTTGCCAACGTTTACTTGTGATGCAGTTTTGAAAGCATTCAGTCCACTTTACGACACTGTGTATATGGATCACTAAAATTGAAAGTATTAGTCAATTTAGATAGGGATTAACCCTTTAATCAGAAATCTTATATTATTTATACTAGTTAATTAAAAACAAAATTCGCTCCAGAATTTTTTAACAGAAGTTTACTATTTTATTTCTTTTTTACATACAAAAAAAAGAACCAAACATCGAATTTCTCTGATCTTGAATGTAATTATATTTTATATGCGTGGATATTTTCTCTTAAAAGAATTATTAAAATTCCATTACATTTTACATTTAATAATGAATTTTAAATATCTTTAAATCACTCGTGTGAAAAAAGTTATGAATTCATGAAGCGTTTTTTAACTTAAAAGAAAGAAGATGACAATAAGTATTTTTTTTTTTTTTTTTTTTTTTTTTACATTTTTTATGACATTTTAAATGTATATTTTATATGAAATAAATTGAATGTCTAATGAATTTTTTTTATAGATATAAAAAAATTCTTTTAATTTTTCAGTAGTTTGTTTGAAAAAAAATTAGCTTTTCTCAAGAATAATATGATAAAGTACTAGTTCAATATTTATTTAAGGTAGATTTAACTTTTTTATAAGAATTTTATATCGTAAAAAGCTGTAAAGATGAAATAGTAATGTTAAATAAAGTTTTTTTAATTAAAAAAAATATTGTATTGTTGAAACTTTACACGAAGGAAAAAAATAGTAATGCACTGAATTTGATCGATATAATTTTAAGCGATTTCCCGATGCTATTCGAAAGAGGCATTAAGGTATTGATAAAGAAAATATTTTTCGCCGCTGAAACAAATCAAAATTTTCTAACACATTCGCGGACTCATTTTTAGATGTGAAATGTCTAGGACTGCCTGGTAAAGTGATTTGGAATCGTATAATGCCTTTCATTATTCTCTAAATGTATTACATCTTAAATTATAAGTGGGTGTTGTCGCATAACGAGTTATCGCGTTTGGAAATTTTCTAAACGCGAACTTTGACGGAAACATGTGAAAAATATCCCAGAAATATTAAAAATAGTAACCATTTACACCATGTTCAATTTTAATAAATAAAAATGTGGTAAAATTTATATTGCATATATTCTGCTAAATGGTATATTACTTTAAAACACATAAAATTACATTAAAACCACAAATCAACAGCTTCAGCCTACATCCGAGGCTATCTTCAGGATATCCAGTATATCATAATTCAGACGTTTCCGATTTCCCTGTGGTTAAGAACCCAATACACAAACCTTGACCGATATCGGTATCGGCATAATTGAACGATTTAATCGACTGATAACGGAATCTGGTTTTTGAGTTTCAAGATTGTGTTTTACTCATTTGGGATTTTCAAGATTATTCTTTCCGTTTGGAACTTAGTATCTGCTTATTCTGATAGACGGCAATAACTGTCGGTTAAATCCAAGATCTCCTTATCATAGTATCAGACCTCTCAATTAGCAAGTTTCCTTTGACCGCTATACTTGTCCTGCTACTAGCGCCATCAATCGTCAGTAATAGGAGTATTTACGACACGAAATAACACGAAATTTTTCCCGGCTCCATTTGTTCTATGCATTTGCTTATGAACTAGTATCAGTAGCAGAGCTGCCAAGTCTCCGACTTTTTGGATACCAGTTTTTTAGTACAGACAATTTTGTTTTGTTTGATCGGAGAATTCTGGGATTTAAAAGAGCAACATTTTCTCTAAAAATATACTGGTGTTCAAAATGCCGGAGACTGGGCAACTCTGCGGTAGTATCCACCAGGCGGCGATACTTTCCGGAGAGAGTCAATTAATAAGTTGGCAATTACCGCGGACATTTTCTCCCATAGACTTTCTCCGGATTGTCAAGTCTGATCTATGATAAGGAAGTCTTGGTTAAATCGTTCAATTATGACGATACTGATTGGTCAAGGGTCGTGTCTCGAGTTCTCAACCATAGAGAAAATGGAACCATCTGAGTTATGATTGACTTGGTATCCTGAAGCGGAAACTGTTGATCTTAAGAAGAATTTGGGTCTTTTCAAGAACATTTCACAAAGGATTTTATCTAAAAAAAATTTACCGTTCACAATATTTTTTATGTTAAAAATAGATCTTTCACAAAACTTTCCCATCTTCAAACTAAACCTTTCACAAATTAAATGAAATTTACCTGTTACAGGTCAGGTTTACTTTGTTAGAAGTTACAGGTCAGGTTTTACCATGCTGACCTGTTACAATAAAGCTGAAGTTTTCAAAGTACCTAGTATATAGCTTTTATACATGTGGAGAAACTTGTTAAAATTATGTAAACAGGAATCTGAATAATGACAATTTTCAATTTACAAAATTTGGACGAGATTTGTCACAAATATAAAAAAAAACTGTTCACAATTTAAAAAAAACTGGACCCTGTAAGAAAAGTCTAGACAGACCCCTGTATCTTGGTTTTAAAAATATCGAAAAATGGAAAACGCTTTTCGTTTTCATAGTTTCTAAATAAGAGTACCTGATAATTTCATGTTTTAACGAATCAAAAGTGAATTCAGAAATGTGTCGCAATGTAGCCGATTTGGATTTGGGAACAACAGCTTTAATACAAAAGAGCAAATTGCAGTAACTGATGCATTTACTTACAATTTTGGCAGTACCCTAAAAACAGCGTGACAAGAGTATGATCAAAATGTGACACTACCATGACCCAAATGTAACTTTTTCGGTATACGTCATCATCACGTGGCATAGAAAAAAATCGTATTTACGTTACTGTGGAATCGATACGCTTTACGCTTTTTGACAATGAGGTGACTTAAAAATCGCGCACGGTGACGTCACATTATAATCACGAACAATTGCCAATGTTTTTGAATAGTTATTTTTGCTGTATTTAACATTTTATGCCCGGGAAGCGTATTAATAGGGGTGTCGAAGCGTACAGAAGAAATTTTATTATTCTTACTACGAGGGACGTCCAGAAAGTAAGTTTCGTCATTTTTTTAAAAGTGAAGATGGTGTTGAAACAAACCAAGTAAAACAAACCAGGTGAAACAAACAATCGCCATAAGAATCCACACCCGTTGCTAGTTCAACGACGGAAGGAGCGATAGCGGAGGAGGAATGACGCATGCGCAGAGCGCCCAAGAAGAAAGAATAGCAGCAGACTGGTGTGCCCGAAGTTAACGAATACAAATTTCACCAAACTCAGATCCGCTATTCAACGAAAGAGGCCAGGGCTCTTGAGTGAAGCTCTTGGACGACAACGCAAAACCATACACAGCAAGACTCACACAAGATCAGATTCATCGCTTCGGATGGGAGAGATTGGATACCCGTTCTACAGCCCCGATCTGGCCCCATCGGACTTCCACCTGTTCTATGCACTGAAAGCCGCATTCTACGGATGTTGCTTCCTAATAAATGCTGAGATGAAGCAGGCTGTGAGACAATTCCTTGCATAGCAGGGCACCGAGTTTTACCAGAGTGGTTTCTTCAAACTGATTGCACGCTACGACAAATGTATCAATGTCGGTGGCGACTGTGTCGAAAAATAGTGCAAGGTACAGTTCACGATGCCATGATGCATTTGTTTTTGGCAATAGAATTTCCGTAAGGAAAAAAATAGCGAAACTTACTTTTGGAAGTTGAAATACTTTCGGGAACTTACCTCGTAGAATCTCCAAACCATAATCTTCGGGAAACATTTTCTGAACATATTCAATGCTGGGAATACTTTCAAATTCGGAACGAGTCTGAACTGTTCTAAATAAACATTTCAAAAATTAACATTTTGTTTTTAAATCCAGCATAAATTGAGGATAAAAATGTACAATTTAGTGAAAATATTCTTCTACCTGTTTTTTTCATTGTGTGGAAGTACTAAAAATTTTTAATTTATATTCTTGCTCAAAGACGTAGTATAATAACTATATAGCGAGCACGATTGATTAAGGATATAATTTTATTAAAAAACTAAAAATAATAAAGGTCTAAAATTTATATTTTCTTCCATAAAAAAAACTACAGCAATTTCCAGATTTATTTTGTAAATTCATTGTTTACTGCTGACCAATAAAATAAGTGACGTGTAGTGCTTTGGGCGAAAATTAAGGACAATTTGACTGAAATGGTGAGTAAAAAACGACAAAGGTTGGGGATTAAAAATTATGAAATTTCTTGTTATAATTTCAATCTTAAGTGAATGCTCATAAATACAGAAATATTGTGAAAATAACAAAAGATTTAGTGTATTTCAGAACGTAAAGTGTACCATCGTCAGGTTTTTTTTATCATGATTAGAACACTTTCCTTAAAAACTATGTATTCAGAAAGTAAAAAGTACATATATGTCGGCTGTCACAGGCGATAAGGTCAGTGTTTCGAAATAAAAATAATATATCTCGAAGATTAGCAGAAATCGACCGTAATGATATTTGTTTGAAAATAGTGGTGGGCAAAGTCATAATAAAGGAAATAATTGCCACTGGCAGCAATGATACAGAACTTTTCTGTGACCTTTTAAAAACAGATTTGTTACTCTTCAGCTGAACAAGTCACGTCGACGTTCTACCAAAAATTATGGACAGTTCGGGCTGAAATGATAAATGAAGAACAATAAAGCTTGGTTATGGGATTTCTTGTAATAAGTTCGATTTAGAGGGGATGAGGAATTCTTTCCGACCATGAGTAGGCCTGTTTTTACCGATAATCACAATTGTGATTGATAAAATATTAAGAGATGAAAATGGAATAGTCAATCTGAAGCAGATTATATATTATATGGTTTTTAATTTAAGAAACATACATATTTAATTCTATTCATAACATATTGAATTGCAGATTTAATACAAAAACGTATGCTTAATGTTGAAATTTAATAATAAAAATTAATTTCATTTTAATGGCTAGTAAAATAAAAAGAATATAAACAGTGAAATAGGTTATATTAGACTTTCGACAGTCTAATAAAACCTATTTTACTGTTCATAATCTTTTATTAGAAGTTATATAATTACAAGGTGTTACGATCCTAATCCTAATCCTAATAATATTATAAATCTGATTGTGTGCAAATGTTAGGCTGAAGCCAGCGTCAAAATGGAGCATTTAATGATCCTGTATCTTTGCATATAGGCTGAATATAACCCTCAAATGAACATAGACTGGTTTTTGTTTATTTTATTCAAATTTTTTCTTAATAATTCAAAATTTCGTTATTTTCATTGAGAATAAATGGACATTTTTTCGTATAGCATTTTAAAATGGTTAAATTTACTTTACCGTTGCTAATACTTTATCGTTGCCAAAACTAATTCAAAACCCGAAAAAATAATTTTTACTCAACAATTTAGTTTCAATTGAAAAATTTTCACGGGAAAAATGAAAATGAAATAAAAAAAATTAAAGAATTAAGAAGAAGATTAAATAATATTATTAGAAATAAAACGTACTTTTTTTAGTTTTTGATAATAATACAAGTTTTCAATATGCGTAACCATAGGAAACAGGCGAATATGACGTCATTTTTCGAAAATAAAGCGAATATGCTTTGATTGGTTACAGCGCCTAGAATAAATAGTGTGGAAATCTGCTACAAAATAGTACTAAAAAATTGAATTCAATAAATGTACAACGTTGCTGAAAAGATTACGATGGGATCGCAGCGCCATCTTCTCAACGTAAACATTGTATTAGAATGTTTCGGCTGGTGGTAAGTATTTTAAATACTTAAATTATATCATTTTCTCCTCTGACTTAATGATTTTTATAAGTTTTTTTTAAATTATGAAAGCATGGCTAAAAAACGTAATATGCATTGTTTTGTCTGTGGTTGCAACATTATCGTAGGAGCACCGTTGCACATTTATAGGCTACAACTTTTTAGCACTTTTTAAAGCATTACAAGGATAGCCGGTTTCCACACTATGTATTCTAGGCGCTGTAGATTGGTGAAATAAAATGATCTTGGGTTTTTTCTTCACTTTTTTTCTTTTTTTTTCTTTTGTATGGTAACAATACTTGCCGTTTTATCTCTGCGCATGGCTAATAAAACTATACCGTATTTTTTATTTAAATTTTAAAAAAGTAAAAAGAAGTTTCAAAAGAAAATGGTTAGCAAATGTCAATAATATGCTCCTCAAAATTATCCATGTCGTAAATGATGTCATGGATAGCGAGAAATAGGGATTTTTCATTCTTAAAACTAAAAAAAATAACTCGATTACCAAAAAAAAAAAAAAAAAAAAAATGACGAATGTTAATAGTTCCATTTTTATTGATAAAACCTAAAGATTTAATATTATTTCGTTAAAGTAACATAATTTTCCCTATGCCAGTATTGAAATTAATTGCCTGGAAATGAAAATTAACAAGAATTATGTCATTAAAAAGGAATTTCTCTGGGGAAAAAGGAGACGTCATATTTGAAATAAAACGAGAATTTTCCAATATGTTTTAAAATGAGTGTGAATCAATTCCTTACATTAATAATACAAGGATCAATAAGTATAGAAAATGGATGAGTTTCACGCCATATTTATAACGAAAAATTTAAATGTTTTGTTATCTATACTATGATTATTAAGCATGAGTATCCGTTATTTCGTTCCACATGAGTATCCGTTATTTCGTTCCGCATGAGTATCCGAATTTTCTGCTAAAAATCACATCATAATTTTAAGAAAAGGAAAATGAACACGAATCTATTATATTAAAATCTGACCGTGTGTTTGTATTTCGCATCTACTCCTAGACTATCGAACGCAACGCGATTTACTACCGGTTTAGCGAATACCGGTTATAATTTATCCGAGGATGTCACACAAACTCTTAGAATTAAAAAATTAAATTAAATGCCTTTTTCTTAACGAAGTTTCTCTAAAAACGGAAAGTAACTTACTCCATATTTGTGTATAAAAAAGGAGAAATAAAACAGATCAGTATATATTTTACACCATTTTCTCATTAAAACTGAAAAACAGAATTTATTTTCACTTTGAATAGATGGTGAAATCAAAATCTTGATTTCAGTAAATTATCCGAAAAATACAAACATATTTTCACATATTCAAACTTCATGAATCAATTTATTCTGGAGAACAAAAATTGCCTGCCAGTATACTGTCATTTAGAAAACAATATTTGTTTCAACTATATATTAAACCAAGGAGGCAGAATTGAATTTAAAGAAAAAGCATTTACTATTTTTAATTAATGTTTTTTTTTTTTTTTTTTTTTTTTTTTTTTAAGGATGGCTGTTAAAACGTTTCACAAAGGCGTTATAATTATATATGTTGTTAATTATCAAGTGAAATGTTTTACTAAGTTAATGCATTTTTTTTTAATGCTACGTGAACGAAGTCACGAGTAACAGCTAGTAATATTATAAATCTGATTGTGTGCAAATGTTAGGCTGAAGCCAGCGTCAAAATGAAGCCTTTAATTATCCCGTATCTTTGCATATAAGTTGATTATAACCCTCAAATGAACATAGAATGGTTTTTGTTTATTTCATTTCAATATTTTTCTTAATAATTCCAAATTTCATTATTTTCATAGAGAATAAATGGACATTTTTTCGTATATTTTAAAATGGTTGGTTGGATTGGTTGGTTTGGCCCAAAGGGCCCGGTTTTGCAGTTTTTTTTAAAATGGTTAAATTTATTTTACCGTTACTAATACTTTATCGTTGCCAATATAAAATAAAACCCCTGAGTAATAATTTTTAATCAACAATTTATTTTCAAGTGAGAAATTTCCACGTGAAAAATGAAAAGGAAATGAATTATTTAAGAATTAAACAGAACATGAAATGATATCATATTAGAAACAAAACGTGCGTTTTCAAATATTTGATAATAATACAAGGTGCATAAATACGAGTTAGTATGGAAAGCAAGCGAATATGATGTCATTTTTTTTCTTTTTCTTTTTGACATGAAAGGAATTATTTTACATGTACGTAATATATGTATTTTAAATGTATGTGTTGTAAATTAAAGTTCTGTGTTTTAAATGAAATGAGCGAAAGATTTATATTTTTAATGAATGCAATACGGATGATGGGATAGGTTGGCGATTTATCGTCTGCACACGTCTAACATAAAGATACCATATTTTTAATTTAAATTTTAAAAAGTAAAATAAAATAAATAATATATATATATATATATATATATATATATATATATATATATATATATATATATATATATATATATATATATATTGGATGGCAAATGCCAATGATATGCATCGCAAAATTATCCGTATCGAAAATCAGAAAATCTTAATAAAAATAACTATATTTTTAAAAAGAAAGTTGCTTTTCTCATAAAAGCTAAATATTTAATATGATTGTGTCGAAGTAATAGCATTTTTCCTCTATCATTTTCCCACAATCGAAACACATTTGTAAATCGTCGTTTCGAACCGGAATTTAATTTTACATTTCTTATAGTTTTAAAATAGGAAAAACTTTGTTGTCGTTTTTAAATATAGCTGTTTTGCAGTTTCATTTGCGCGGCAAAAGTTGTTTCATAATAGATTTTTGTAAAGTCTTGTAAGATAAGAAAAATTGCATAGATAATAAAGCAATGTTTAAGTAAAATTACAATATTTTTTAAACTTAAAAAACAACAATGTTATCGAAAAGAAAATCGATTTTACCAACAAATTCGCGTAATGCAAAAGCAAAGAAGAAATCAAAAAGTAATGAATATTTTCTTCCAGCCGAATTGTGTAAACTTGAACAAGCCGATCGTGGCAATTCATAACATTATAAACGTGAAAGCGCGTTCTATATAGTAGAATTTTTTTTACATATAGGTAGAAAATTTCCGAGAATAACAAGGTTAGGGGTCTGTAATTAAGTCCATAGTCAATTTGCTTTTTTTTTTTTATCAAGTGAAATTTGGCGCAAAATTAAATACATTGTTGTAACCAGATTTGCTTTTTGCGTGGTAAACACTTAATGGTATTTTAGATGACCATTTCCCCGCTCACCTTTGATGCCAACTGTGACTGTAAAACATGTTAAATGTTAAATGTTTATAAAAATCGAAATATCTGGAGAAAATATTGCATTGCTAAAAGTTTCCAAAAATATAAAAATACGGAGGAAAATATTGATAAAAGTTTGTAAAAATCCAAAAATCGTGAAGAAAAACTTGCTAAAACTTTGTAAATAGTCGTATAACGATATAAAATTGATGTTTCCTTTGTAAAAAAGCTTGCCGTAAGAAGTGTGTAAGTGTCCAAGTTTAAAGAAATCCCTACGAGATTCCATTCTCCCTTCCTCTATTTCGCTAGTAATTTTTTAACATTGTTGCATTAACCCCTTAGCGACGAACGTCTTTTACAGAATTTTTAATCTTTACCACCGGTTTTTTAAAATAGAAATTTTCGTCTAATCGAATCGCAAAAATGCTGACCATTTAATGAGGCAAAGCTTACAATAAACAAGTGGGTAAGTGTGATCGAAGATCGGTCAAATGGTTTCGTTTAATATTACTTTCAAAACACTTTATCCTTTCTTTAATAAATCCAAATAAATTTCATTTAGCAAAAAAAAAAAAAAAAAAAAAAAAAAAAAAAAAAAAAGTCATGTTTTTTATAAAGTAAAAATTTACCGGTCTATTTTTTCGTTTTTCCGAATATCTAAACCCGCTATTATATTCTGCCATAATAATATCCGTCATGCGGACTAAATGCGATATTTAAAAAAATAATTGCAAAATTAAACAAATTGTACACCTCCAAAATGTTAAAATAGGCGAATATTTCCATAATCGGATTTTTATCACGATTCAATATGTTTCTCAAACTCATATATTTACTATTCTCTATTACTCATATTGATACTCGCTTTGTATTGTTCTCAAACATCTGAAAAATTCGTTAAACTTCCAATAGGACGTCAGATTTTCTTTTTAATTCTCTAATGACGTGATATTAATCTGATTTGTGCACATACATATACTCATACTCCTTGTATTACTGAGAAATCTTAGACATTTTCAGTTTTATTACCACTATAATGTCAATCAATTTTATTTCATATTTATCTTTTTTTCAATTGGTGAAACTTTTTATTTCATTTAAATTTTTCACGTGGATATCGTCTGATAGAAAATTAATTATTGTGGAAAGAATTTTATCGTGGATTTTTAATTTTTGGCATCTGCTATAACGAAAAATGTTTCAATTTAATAGGAAAAGGCTGTTAGAATTATGTTTTTTTATCTCTATTTATTAAAATAATACGATTTTTTCAAATTTTAATATTTTGAGCTCTTCATAGCTGATATTCGGCTATATACACAAAGTTTCAACTTTGTAAGTTCTACAGTTTTTGAGAATGGCTCTGTGACGGACAGACAACGGAGCGGGAGTAATAGGGTTTCGTGAGATGAACGAAACCCTAAAAATAACTGGTGAGAATGATCGAGGATTCTGAGCATCTTATGCGTCACGTATACGCGTCGCTCGTCCCCAAGGGTTTAAGCTACCCCAACCGCTACTGAAATTTACCTCCGAAGGTCGTTTCTGCAAATTTTGCAAGAAAAATTTTTAAATAAACTTTTTCTAAGAAAATACCGGTATTTAGAAAGCGGACCGTTTATAAGCCTTGCACTTTCCAACATATATAGTTCAAAAATGTTTATGGATTCAGTTTATCTGTCCGTCTGTCCGCGCTCTAAATCGTGTAAATAGACTCAGATTCCCATGTAAATGATGCATGTTTACCATGGCATGTTTGGCATTGAAAATGAATTGTGTAGCATTTATATATCGTTTACAAGGCACTCAAAAGAATGTCTGTACATTACTGTTTATGGGAAAAAAAACTTTTGCAGTGTATATTACTGCTTTTACACTATTTCATACATATTGAAACTGATATACATGAACTGAAGTGCAATAGAAGATGCTTTACTATAGAATAAGGTATGCATAGCTATAAGCAATAATTACTCAGGGCTGCAACTGGCGACTATTTATTAATTCTATCTGGCACCACTTTGTCAAAGCAAAATTTTTTCACATACATTTGAGGACATATGCAAGAAAAATATACTCGAAAATTTTTTTTTATATAAATTGTGGTACGAGAAGAATATAAAAATAGTCGTCACTGCCAGTCCTGATTACTCGAAGTGCGTTTCAAATGTGGAATGTAATTTTAAATTTAAATCAGGGAATTTTGAACATTTATCCGTTTCCTAACTGAACTAATTTTGTGCATATGATGTAGTATCTGTACAACATATACAGGGTTACACAAAATAATTCGGAATATTTTTCAGACTATAGATAGTAATTGCTGAAATTGAGTTTTCGAATTGTTTATTTAAACATTGTCTTTCATCTTATTAACCAATTCGCTGCAAACCACGAGTATACTCATGGTTTTTCAATCTAAATTTACGAATTCGTACCGGAAATTTCGAAAGAAGAATTTTTATTTCATGTAATCACAAAATGTCTGTAATTAAATAAAGTCAATATTGCTATTAGTATTTTCTGGTTTGAATTCGAACTTTCCAAAAAAAAAAAAAAAAAAAAAAAAAAAAAATCCGGTAATTTTAACCCGGCAGTGAACGTGTTAAATGGTAAAGTTTCGTTGCAGTGGTCTGAATGTGTTGGAAATAATTTCATAATCTATGCCGGGATGAATGTTTTTTCGTTCTTGTTTGTATTTTAATTGAAATAGTTGTTGTGTACTGGATATAAGAATTACAATTAAGTCTCTCTAAAAAATGTCATTCTCTTACAATAAAATGGCATATATAGAACAAAAGAAATTTTCTATGTTCTCCAACAGAAGTAGCACAATAACTTTAAACCGCGCATAGGTTTTGGGTTATAAGTCAGTAACACCTGTGAAAACGAAAACTGTCTATAACGGAATTCCCCCTAAAACAGTTGGTCATGATCCCAGCGCAATAAATAACATGCGATTTTACCCACTAAGACGTAAAATGTTGCCAGTCCCTGTCGATTCCGTCTTAGCAGCTTTTACAGTAATATTTTTTAAATAAATAAAAAAAAACTATAAGTAAAAAGTAATTAAAATAATTACATTTTCTATCTCAATTAACTACAGTAATTTCATTTGTAGACCGATTTGTTACTGGTAAACAGATTAACCCCTTGCCTGTGAAGCCCGAAATCAGTTCGTCCAATTCAAAGAAACTTTTAACTAGCGAAAAATGTATATACCTGCCTGTCAAACATAATGTGGTTTGAATGAAATTTGGGTAGAACTGCAAAATTGCAAAAATGCGACAAATGGCGCGAAACTGCCGAACTTTTCGCGGGAAAGTATCGCCGTCTATTGGGAAAATGGTAAATTACATATTATGTATAGTACAAACTGAGTTCGGGCTTCGCGGAATTGGTTGGTTGGTTGGTTGATTTTATGACGGCCGATTATCAACACGAGTGATATAGGCCCTAGGGGGGAGTGCCCTCCGTGGGGGTCTTTCTAAGGGATCCTAACCCGTATTTACGGCAAGGTTCGAAGAAAACCACGGAAAACTCCGAACGGTCAGGTCGGCGAGCGTATATGGAAGATGGTATATTATGCATTTGAGTTCGGGCTTCACGTAATTGAAACACCGATTTTTCTCTTGGCCGAACTCAGGTCGAGCTTCCCAAAATTGGCACATTTGCGTTGCCCCAACTGAGTTGGGGCGTCGTTAAAGATAAATGTTTTTTCTCAAATATATTCCACAGGCAAGGGTTACACCACATACAAAAAGTAGAAATAGTTTGTTCGGATTTCTTCTAATAAGTTTGATCTTGTGGGGAAGATTAATGTTCACCATTCGATCATCCGCATACTTGTTTTCCGCGATATTCGCATCTGTGATTGATATAATATTAAGAGAAATAACATATAAAAATTGCAGAGCAATCCGAGCATATTTACGGAGTTAGAGCACGGCCAGACGGCCAGACGGCCAGACGGCAGACGGCAGACGGCAGACGGCAGACGGCAGACGGCCATACGGCCAGACAAACCGATATAAACACTCGATATAAACACACCGATATAAACACGGTCATAAACACTTTTCAACTAGGTTGGAAAGTGTTAAAAAAGGAATGGTAATGATGAAGCAGATTATATGTTATCTAACACATGGGCTGATAAGTTCCCGGTCTGGCACACAGATGCACGTTGCAATCGCCGAACCGATGTTTTTTTTTAGTAAATACTAACCTTTAAAAGGTTGTAAAAAAAATGCCATGACGATTCGCCGTGTGGATAAAACGTTAAAGTGGTTTTAGTTGAACGACTTTGTTGATAAACAAAAAAATGGATAACAAGAATTTCAAGAATTGTTATTTGATGGGGGAAAAATACCGTTCAAACAAAAGCTTGGCTAGATAAGCGTTATCCGGACACTGCACCAGGTAAATCAACCATTATTGACCGGTTTGCTGAATTTAAACGTGGTCGTACGGACACCAGTGATGCACCACGCAAAAGAGGTGGTTATTCCGGAAAACATAAAAAAAGTCCACGAAATCGTTTTGGGGAACCGTAAAGTGAAGTTGCAGGAGATAGCTCAGACTCTGAAGATATCCAAGGAACGTGTAGGTTTTATTTTGAATGAACATTTGTCTATGAAAAAGCTGTTGTCAAAGTGGCTGCCGCGCGTGTTGACTTTTGACCAAAAACAACAACGAGTTCTGAGCACTGTTTGGAGCTTTTTCGTTATAAAGTTATGTTATTTATTATTAAATTATTATTATTAATCATTTATAAAATTATTATTATAAAATTATTATTATTAAATTATTTTTAAAATTATTATTATTAAATTATTATTATAAAATTATTATTTTTAAATTATTATTATTATTATTAAATTATTATTATTTATTATTAAAGTTATGTTATTTATTAAAGTTATAAAGCTTTGTTAAAAAGTTGTGTTTTCTTTATTAGACCGGGAACTTATCAGCCCATGTGTTACTTTATAGTTTAAGAAACATTTTACTTTTCAGTTACTGTGGATTTACACAGTTCAGTTACTGTGGATACACTGAATTATGATTTTTTTAAAATAAAAGTGTCTTGGAATTTAAAATCTATTATAAAAGTGTGTAATAAAAAATCATCGTATTTTTTTCGGTAGTTTAGTAACTTTAAAAAGTGCACAGTGCTTTAGTTTGAAAACGATGATTCTGCTTAAGTTCATAAAAAGAACAAAACTATAAATAAAAAGGGGTACAAAATTTATATTTTCTATTGTCAAGAACTATAGTAAATTCTAAAGATTTTTTTTTTCTTTTGGTAAATGGATTTGTTGTTCCCTATAAATCGAGACACGTGCACAACTTCAGCCAAAGATTAAGGACAGTTTGACAGAAATGATTAGTAAAGAGCAGCAGAAGTTGTATTTTGGGATTTCTCGTAATAATTTTCAGTTCCTGTAGCTATATTATTGAACTGTATATTTAATACTATATAAGTTATTGACATTAAGCATTTCCAGAATGCGTACAATTCTACCATTATTTTTTATGAGAAGATTGCGTCTTATTTAATCACAAATATATATACACATATACGTATATATATATATATATATATATATATATATATATATATATATATATATATATTAAAAATTTTGCGATTAAATAAGATGATTAGAAATTCTGAAATTTACATACTAAATAGAAAATTTATAATCTGAAATAGTTGTGTCACACTCCATGAAAATTGTATGGAGTATATGGAAGATCTGTAAAAAAATTGTGCCTTAATTTTTTTCGTATAATTTCCATATGTTTCGGTTTGATAGTTTAACAGTTAAAAATCTCAATTTCTTATCATGTTAAATTAAAAAAAAAGAATGTATATCCTTTTTATAAAGCCACTTTCATTTTATTTAAAGAAAGAGCTAGAAAATCATCGGATATGTCAAATTTATTTGTAAGAAAAATCTGTTACACTTCAACTTCAACTTTAATGTTTTATTTCACGAAGATTTCGCTTTTGATTTAGAATGATTAAGAATTTGCTTTAGAAAATTAAAATTTTAGCAGTAGTACAATCGGAATAAAGCGTTCAATATCTACGGAAAAATTACGGTTAAATTTTATTACAGACGTGACTATCGGGAAAAACACGCCTGCCGATGATTGGAAGAAATGACGATCATTCACATTTCCCAGAAAATCTAACTTATTACATGAAAACCCATAATACAACTTCTCTTTACTCATCATTTTGGCCAAATCGTCCTCAATTTTTGATTGAAGTTCTACGTGATTCATTCTATTCATAAATAACAAACCAATCTATGTATCTGAGAGATACACCCCACCGAATCGATTTATTCATCGAAATTACCAATAAATATCTGATTGTATGAAGGAAGTAGCACGTTATATGCTTTTCTAAACATATTTGATTAAAAAAACAAGTTATATTTTTTTTTTCATTTCTAAAAATACAAATTTCATAAGAGATAGAAAAGTTAAGTTTTTCGAGAGTTTTTTGTTAAGCCTTCCTTCATTACGCAACGTAACACAAACAATTATTTTTTTCACCTTAGAAAATTATACTACGCTTATGTGAGAAACTATACACGTAATTTTAAAATGTGGGATATTTGCGTTAATTTTTGAGATACATGCTAATTAACCAATTTTTAACAATTTCCAACATATTTGAAAAGCGTTTATGGATTCAGTTTGTCTATCTGTCTCTAGCTCGCCTAAATATACTTGAATTGCCGTGTAATTGATATATGTTATTAAGGTTTACTATGGCATGTTCGGTATTGAAAATGAAGTATGTACTACTTATACTTCGTGTACAGGGGCACTCAAAAGAATATCGTTACATTATGGTATATGGAGGGAAATCCTTTGCAGTGAATTTTAATGATGTTACACTAATTCAAATATATTGAAATTGATATGCATCACTGTAGTGCACTGCAAGATGTTTACTATCGAATATAGCATGTGTAGCACTTATAATTAGTTTACAAGATAACTCAAAAGAATTCCGTTATATTATAGTCCATGGGGAAAAACCGTTTGCGATGCATTTTAATCATGTTATACTATTACAAACATAATTGAAATTGATATCATTTTCTAAGGTGCACTAAAATATACTTTCTGTAGAATATGGAGTGAAAAGCATTATTATTCATTTACAGGGCCACACAAAAGTATTCGGTTGCATAATAGTTTACGGGGGAAAATGTTTGCAGCGTATTTTAACTGTGTTACAGTATTTGAAATATAATGAAATCTATGTAGATTACTGAGGTTTACTACAAAATACTTGTTGTATAATATGACGTGTATAACGTTTATCGTTCATTTACAGGGACACACAAAATATTTCGTATACAATTCTGTATCCGAAGTATTATCTATAAACGATAATTGCAGGAAGTGCGGTTTTATTTATGTATGTGTTTAATAAAATGTTTGCAAACTATGCGGTATTTATAAATGCTATACATCATATACAAGGCGACACAAAAGAATTCGTAAGCATTACTGTGTATCAGCGTAAAGTTTTAAAAGAAATTAATCGAGTTATTTATGTTCAACGTGAGATATATTTAGCATACTAAGAAATGTTTGCTGAATATAAATACAATCATATACAGGGCCACACAAAGAACTGGATACATGGCCTTTTTTAATGATAATTTCTGGTAAGTGTAATTGCAATAGTTTTCAAAGTGTTATTGCCTGAATTAAACTTTAGCTGAATACGTGGCGTGCATAAAAATTTTACGGTAGCACTGTACAAAAGAATTCAAATATGTTTCCGTCTATTAGTAGAAACTGCTGAAAGTGAATTTTCAACTGTATTATGTGTTTTCTTATACTAAACTAAATTGCAGCATACTACATATAAAGTATATACAAATCTATAGATTATAAACAAAGGCTTCAAAAAGGAATGGGAGCACATTTCTGGTTATGGCCTGTATTTGCTGAAATCTGATTTTCAAATGGTTGTTGCGTTTTCTAAAATGTTTACTTAGGTATTTTATTTACCTTATTAAACAGGGAAGGTTTGTTAAAGTATACTGTTAGTGTTAGAAAGTATTTCATAATCTATGCTTGATGTATGATTTTTTTTTTTGTTTAATTACTTGTAAGCGTTTAAAATAGCTGTCACCATTTTGAAGTGTTTAAGGCTTTGGTTACTCTGACTTAATGTGTTTACAATTTTTGAATCTTGATTTAATATTTAACTAATGTACGGAAAGGAATTTGAATAAAATAAATATAAAATTCATATATGTTAATGAGCGTGGGAAACTGGAACTGTTTAAGGAAATATATTATATAATAAGCAGAAAACAAGCAATATAAACTAACAAAAAGAAATAACAGTATAATAAATTTTAAAAAACTATCTCCAACTTTTTATTGTATTTCATATCACACCTGTAGAAATAAAAATCATGCAAAATACATTTAAAATTCTTGTAGTAATATTATTGTTTGAAACAATTTAAAATTTTGACGAAATAATTTCTAATATACATTATATAAAACATATGGAATGTAATTTTTCAACTGGGCGAAAAATGTCCGGGCCAGGATTCGAACCAGGGACCTCTTGCCTGAAGCTGTCAATGCTCTGCTAACTGAGCTATCCCGGATGAATCTGGAGTACCAATTAGATTAATTCTGTTAAAATTAATTTAGTGTCATTATATGTATCCAGCGTTTACTGGCGTTCCATTACCTGCCATCTGTTCTGTTGACCTGATTCAGATATCAGACCAGATGCCTTTATCAATAAGGCTAACTGGGTGAATTAGGTCCTTTAGATTCGTCCAGGATTGGCAGAGAATAGTCTGCTTTAGCCAAGACATACCATGTTCGAATCTTGGCATGGACATTCTTCCCCCAGTTAGAAAATTACTTCTCATATGATTTATTTAGCAATTAGAATAATTGTGCTAAAATTAATATAGTATATAAAACATATTTGTGAAAAATATAAGTTTTTTAGGCATATAACTAAGAAATATGTATACATTTCGATCAGAAAGAAAGAATTACTTTATAATCAATAGTAAAATTTTGGCATTAATTAAAATAATTAATTTAGAATAAATAATTTTGGAATACATAATCTAATAATGTAATTTGGAAAATTACATTTCATATTATTTATTTAGCAATTAGAATAATTGTGCTAAAATTAATATAGTATATAAAACATATTTGTTCAAAAGTATAAGTTTTTTTATATATATAACTAAGAAATATGTGTACATTTCGATAAGAAGAAAATCATTACTTTATAATCAATAGTAAAATTTTGGCATTAATTAAAGTAATTAATTTGGAATACATCATTTTGGAATACATAATTTAATAATGTAATTTGGAAAATTACATCTAATATTATTTATTTAGCAATTAGAATAATTGTGCTAAAATTAATATAGTATATAAAACATATTTGTGCAAAAATATAAGGTTTTTTAAAGAATATAATTAAGAAATATGTGTACATTTCGATAAGAAGGAAATCATTACTTTATAATCAATTATAAAGATTTTGGATTTTTTTTCTTAGGTTTTTTTTTCCATAAATAGCATATGACATCCAGTTCATATATTTTAAAAATAAATAATATTAGAGTAAAAAATAATTTTAGAAACAGAATATGGAAGAAAACGCGAAGAAAAGTAAAATCGATAGTCCAAAATTACTAAAAAATTCCATTTTTACAAATACTTAACAAGCTAATAAAAAACGTGTAAAGCAGTAAGTAATCCAAATTTTTAATTTTTTTTTACACTTTACATAAAAATGTATCAACACAAAAATGTATCTCTACAAAATAATGATAAAAATATTTTTTTTCCATAAGCTACAAACCTTCCGATCTTTCAATAGATTCCAAATTGTAAATTTTGTCCTATTTAATCACACTTTTCTTTCAATTAATGAAACAACCAGTATGTACATTCGGAAATTGTGGTTTTAAAAAATAGGAAGGTTGGAAGATATGCACAAGATTTGATTTTAACACAGCAATAACACTGCCTTAGTCATTAGCAATTTTTATTTTGTAAATTTAATTTAAATAATTACGGCACACTAAAATTTCATTATTAATAATAGCTTAATAATAACTTTGATAAATATTTAAATAGTACTTTCTTTGAAATATGGATGAAAATCTCGCAAAGATCATGCACTCAACTGTTAATAGAAAATCAATTTTCATTGACAATTACCGTTTTTCTATTTGGAAAAGTTTTAATACATTTTAAACTTCCATTAAATTAGAAATCTATATATATAATATTAAACATATAAACAAAATAATAATAAAAAAATATATAAATGTTTCTAGATGACTAAAAACCAATTTGTATCTTCCTTATCAATATCATTTTCCAAAAAAACATTTTAAACATTTTCTTTTCTATTATTCTAAAAAGTACGTCAATTAAATTTAATATTAACCCTATACGATATAAAATTTAAAATATATGTATACGTATTCTCTATTTCAGCTTTAACACACAAAAACAATAAATCAATATTATAACTTCAATTAGAATTCCGAATGTTGATCGAATTTTTTTTTATATATAAAACTAGGATTCCTGTTTGATAAATGATTTGGTGTACTTATGATTTGGTAAAAACTATTTTTCATAGAAAAGTTTTCAAACATTTCACCGAAAGAATTCATGTAAGAAAACTGCGTATTTTCTAAATTGCTTCAGAAATGTAGTTTTTTAAATTTCTTTCAAACTTTCACGATTGATGTTTCCAGTAAATATCGGACAAACTAAATAGGTTGGAAAATTGAGATATATTTTTCCCCTATGGGTTTTACTTTGAATAGACTAAATTCGAGAAAAGCGACAAATAGAAAATTGCATTATATTTGAATATAGAGTAGTGGTTCTCAAACTTTCATGCATCGTGTACCACTTAAAGTATTATCCAGGCCTGGTGTACCACTTATTACTTTCTTCTATCTTTACAAGAAGAAAGTATTGGATTCATGAAAATTTTTGACTTCCAGTTTTCGACGAATTTATATGTCTTATAAGGTACTGAATACGATTTGATTGTTTTTAGAAAATGTCTGTCTGTGAGTCTGTGACTTTGTTTGTCTGCACATAAATTTTGTGGGCACTCTATCTTAAGAACTAACGCACGGAATTTAATAAAATTTTGACTTCTGACCCTGACTTCTTCAGAGTATTCACCGCTTTGAATATTATTTCCGAAACTACGTGTAACGAGTCCGAAATAGCAAGTAACTGAGGAGAACACAAAGTTTACTATAAATTTCCGGAAACCTTTCCGCCTTGTGCCGAAACGTTTCTGAGTTTTTTTACAGTGTGTGTGTGTGTCTGTAAACGCTCTATCTTCGGAACAAATTGAGAGAGAGACTTGAAATTTGGTATGTATTTAGTATGTAATAATGAGAAGAAGCCGATTGAATTTTAGTAACCTCGATGATCCGGAACTATTTTTTCGGACTATCGAAATATTTGTTCTGATAAAAGGTATATAAAATTTTTCGAAATTATTTATTTTAAGAAGTGGATATAAAAGACAATAAAAAAACATAGATTTTGCATAAAGAATGAAAGCGATCAAATCATGAGTTGCCGAGGTATTTGTAATCCTATTTTCCACACTCTTTTATTTTTTTGACACTGTATTTCATTCCAATTTCAATTCAAAGATCTATTTTAATTGGAAATGAGACGCTTAACCCTTTCCGGCACAGGCAAAGTCTGTTCGTAAAATGAGAAATTACTGAATGACACCGGAATTTACAAACGACTTTTTTAGAAAATAAGAACTCCTTATTTTAACCTCTCATTCTACAAACAAAATGTCATTAAATATTCTTGGTGTCGAATGCAAGTTTGGAATTAAAATTATGTGTGGCACCACTGTGCCGGAAAGGGTTAATCCGACACAGTAAACTGTGAGTTAATAGGATTATCATTTTTGGAGTTATAAGGATGTTTATTTTACGCAAATCATTAATAGAGTATTTAAATTTTATGACGTCATCAAGCCACGATTTTAAACAGTCTATCTACCGAACAAATTGAGATAGAGGTTTGAAATTTGGTATGCACTTAGAATGTAATAGTGCGACAAAGCCTATTAAATTTCAGTAACCTTGGCTATCCGGAACTATTTCTTAGGACTTTCAAAATATTCATATCCATGATGGCAGTGGCCTTTAACGACTAATTTTATTTCGCGTATCACGTGAAAGTTAATTTTATTCCCCGGCGCTTTACATTAAATATTAAATAAATTTTGTGTCAATTTTTTCTTAATGAATGTGTAACGTACTGTTGAAGCATAAAGATTTATTAAAGCGACTTTTTCCTGTATGTAGTTTGGCGGCACCTCAATAGGGTGCTCTTTAGAAAAAATCATTTAAAAAAAATGAAATCTAATCAGACAAACTTAGTGTAAGACTATACCATCTATGAATAACGATTTTTTCTATTCCTTAAAAAAAAAAAAAAAAAAACAAAAAAAAAACAAGAAATTTAAAAAAATTTAATTTGAATACGTGCAAATTTAAAAATTTACAATTACAGATTATTAACACACAATTAGCAGTGTATACAAAAGGTAGAACATACTTCATTTTTCATGATACATATTTTTCGTTTCTTTCCTAATACATCTTTTAAAATGTATACACTTTTTTTATTATTATTATTTAAAAATAAAAAGAGAGAAACGTGCAAAAGTTTAGAAAATCTTAAGACTGCTGAATATTATCATACATTTAACTGCTGAATGAAATTGGTGGAAAATATTTCATTTTACTTAAAGTATATTTCTCGGTTTCAGCTGATCCTATTTTTGATTTGAGGATACTTATAAAATGAAAAAAAAAAACTAGAATTTTTTAAGCGCAGATACTTTAACATAGGTGAGTAATTTCCAAATAACCTTTTCTTCAGAAATTGTTAATATTTAAAAATACCTCCAAGTTTGTGAAAAGATTTTTCTTTTTAAATATGGAGTTTCCAATTATTTTTAGCATCACTTTTAAGTTTTCTCGTAGTTGTGTCTTTTAAAATAATCCTGTTAAAAAAAAAAAAAAAAAAAAAATCTACGTTTTTATTATTAAAAAAATAACACAAATGTAAGAAAGTTCCGAACTTCTAAAGAGACTGAATATTATCAAACCTTTAACTGCTGAAAGAAATTGTAGAACATATTTCATTTTTCCTGAAGTATATTCTTCGGTTTCAGCTGATCCCATACTTAATGGTCTTTTGGGAATTTTTATAAAACGAACTAACTAGAATTTTTTAAAAGAAAAGCTACTTCAAGGATGAACAAGTATTTTCCAAAAAAAAAAAAAAAAAATTCTCAGAAATTCTAAATGTCTTTAAAACTTTTCGAATTTTGGAAGGAGCTGTATATTATTAATATCAATATTAATATGCAAATGTTAATATAATTTACATTGATGATTTATTTCTTATGTATTTTCAATTGTCTTTGGTTAAATATTTCGAAATATTTTATTAATATGTATATCATGTACATAATTTATATGCTATATCTGTAAATAAAATTTATTCAAGAAAATATTTCAGAAAAGTTTTAATTTGAGAAAGCAAAGAAAGGTACACAAATTTGTTACAATTTAAACTTTTAGAGGTTTAAAGACTTTTGAATATGAATTTGAATATGATCAATGGCTTTAATATAAGGCGAAAATAATCTGTTGCATTTTAGGTAGATATCATAAGAAATATTATGCTATTACATTCTCCCCTATGTTGGAATTTCTGAAAAATATTTACAGATCTACACCAATCATGACTCCCAGAACTCAAAACTTTATCTATAGCTATCTATCTATCTATCTATCTATATCCCTTTTTATGGACACGATAACTTCCATAATTCTGCACAAATCTCTTCCAAACTGACACATACAATCAAGTGCATAAAATCTCGGTCAATTTCGTTAATGGACAAACTCGGACCAAAGGGGGGGGGGGGAAATTGGGGAGGGCACTTTTTGTGAAAAAAGAAAATCCCCATAGCTTCTTAATTATGATACAGAGATATCGAATCCGTTTAAAGTTATTATTACTTCTAGGAAAAGGGCCGATAATTTATGTAAGACAGATTTTTGATATCATTAAAAATGGCCTCAAGGGGGGGGGAATTGGGGAGGGCACATTTTGTGAAAAAAGAAAATCCGCATAGCTTCTTAATTATGATACAGAGATATCGAATCCGTTTAAAGTTATTATTACTTCTAGGAAAAGGGCCGATAATTTATGTAAGACAGATTTTTGATATCATTAAAAATGGCCTCAATGGGAGGGGGGGAGAATAGGGGTTTAAGAAGAAAAAAATTCATAACTTCGTCCATTCACAATATATCAAATCCACTTAAATTTATTATAAATCGTCTTAATATTATCTACAACTTTTATATTGACAAGTTTTTTTAGGGCTAACTCGTACAGCAAAAACAAAATTAAAAACAAAAAATTCCTAGCCGGCTCCGCTTAGGTAGACATCGAAGTGCCGCATTAAGGTCAAAAAGGTCATTTCTTCTGCAATTTCCAATAAACAGGCACCCTTCAGGTCTGCATTTTCGAAATCTACCTGTGCCTGTAGGCCGAGCCGTCAGGGATTGTTTTTATTATATGAAACAGGAAATTATTTTAAACGAAAGGTAATTTTTTATTAAAATATTGTGTTTAAAGTTATCTTTAGCATTTTTTTAAAAAATTATTCAGTCAAATAGAAAAGGTTTGTTATACCCAATCCTTTTTTTAAATAATGTAAAATTTTTTTAATTAAAAAATTATAAAACAAATGTGCAGAAATTTAGAATTTTTAGAGACTATTGAATATTATCACACCTATAACTGCTGAAAGAAATGAGTGCAACATATTTCACTTTACTTAAAGTATATTTCTCGGTTTCAGCTGATCCCATTTTTCATTTGAAGATACTTGTAAAATGAAAAAAATAGATTTTTTAAAACTAGATTTTTTTTAAAGTGAGTCTTTTAGAAATATACTTTTCTTCAGAAATTTTTAATGTTTAAAAATATCTCAATATTTTTTATAAATATCGAGTTTAAAATTATTTTTAGCATCCCTTTTAAGTTTTCAAGTAGTTGTGTCTTTAAAATAATCCAGTTAAAAAAAAGAAGGCTTACTTCCAAATCTACCTTTAAAAAAAAATCTACGTTTTTTATTATTAAAAAAATAAGACAAATGTAGAAAAGTTCCGAACTTTCAAAGAACCTGAATATTATCAAACCTTTAACTGCTGAAAGAAATTGTGGAACATACTTCATTTTTCCTAAAGCATATTTCTCGGTTTCAGCTGATCCCATACTTAATGGTCTTTTGGGGATTTTTATAAAACCAAGAAACTAGATTTTTTTTTAAAAGCTACTTCAAGGATGAACAAGTATTTGTGAAATATTTTTCTTTTGTGACATTTTAAATGGTTTGAAATCTTTCTTGGGAAGAGGTCGTATATTATTAATATGAAAATATTAATATAATTTTAAGTAATGACACTATTTTTTTCTTATCTTTATTTTAATTGTCTTTGAGAATCAGTAGAAGGATCAATACATTCAAATAATTTCAAGAAAGTTTATGTTAACCCACCAAATGTTTGCTACATTTATAATTCATAAACAGCGATTCCACTTATCGATGATGAAAATATATCGAGGTATTTTAGTATTATGTATATCTTGTATATAATTTATGTAATGTATAGAAGATATTTCAGAAATGTGTTAATGTATAAAAGCAAAGGAGGAAAAACATTTGCCGCTATTATTAAAAAGGAATGCTTTGTTTTATTTACTGTCGGATAATTCTGCCATTAACCAAGGAAAAGATTTCTTGTAAAAAATAATGGTATGAAAATGATATGTGTTTTAGGCAAGCAGTTATTTCTCCCCCCCCCCCCCTCCCAAAAAAAAAAAAAAAAAAAAAAAAAAGACTGTCACTAGCCGCTACTGGATTTGAATATGATCAATTGCTTAATATAAGACAGAAAAAATCTTTTCCATTTTTACTTCCTTTTATCTTTACAAGAAGAAAGTATTGGATTCATGAAAATTTTCGACTTCCGGTTTTCGACGGATTTATACGTTTTAGAAGGTCCTGAACACGATTTGACCATTTTTAGAAAATGTATGTCAGTGAGTCTGTCTGTCTGTGACAAAAAATTTGTGGGCGCTCTATCTCAAGAACTAATGCACGAAATTTAATAAAACTTTATATTCAATTAGTCCCTGATATAAATTGGTGCTAATTAGTTTTTGGTGACAAAAGCCCGACAGGTGGCGCTGCTATGCTGCATTTTTTGCGATTTCCGCAATAGCTCTATCTCAAGAACTAATGTACTGATTTTCATCAAACTTCAGGTTCAGTTAGACCTTGACATAAATAGACGCTGATTACGTTTTGGTGTAGATATCCCAACAGGTAGCGTTACTATACCACATTTTTCTCAATTTTTATGATAGCTATATCTCAAGAACTAATGCACGGAATTGCCTCAAACTTCAGGTTCAGTTAGACCTTGACATAAATAGACGCTGCTTACGTTTTGGTGTAAATTGCCCAACAGGTGGCACTAGAAAGAAATTGCAGACATATTCTATTTTTCCGAAGTGTGTTTTTCTGTTTCAACTGATCTCATATTCAATGGTATTTTGAGATACTTATAAAAAAAGAATATAAAATTATTTTTAAAACACATTACATATATGCTGGTTATATATATATATGTGTGTGTGTGTGTGTTATTATTCATTATTCTGATGTCGTACATTTCTCCTTAATTCCAGTTTGAGCGAGTATTTCATGAAACATGTTTTCCTTCAAACATTAAGGTTTCTCATTATGAAAGTGAGAAAAGTATTTAATGTAAAAGAAAGATAAATTTCCTTAGAAATATTAGATCTTTAGCTTTATGTTTAAAAAGTCATAAACAAGTGTGGATGTTTCGGGCTTGCGTTGCAAATTTTACTTCGTTACTTAATATATTGTTTTATAATAACTATATATTTTTCCGGTATCATTGATAGAATACTTTTTTTATAAATTTAAAATGATACGTCATATAGAAATGTAAGAAAACTTAAAAATTTGGTTATCAGCCATTAAAAATACACATTCATAATTACATATAAGATTGTCAGATTTAAATTTTTGAAGGTAAAGACTGTAGAAATCGCAATTTTACTTTTACATTCATATAGGAATAACTTTTGCTCTCAAAGATAAAGCATAAAGTCTTTGTTTACTAATAACAAAAATTCTCTTTTGAAAATCATGTTTAATAGTAGTGCTTTGAATTTTAAAAATATTTAAATGGGGATTGTTTCTCTTTATGAATTCCTTATTTAATTGCATTATAAAAAATAAAAGAAATTTAATTAGTAATATAATTAAAACTGTATAATTGAAGAAATTCTTTTTTCTTATCTATATTTTCAATTATCTTTGAAAATAAAGTCAATACATACATATATATATATATATATATATATATATATATATATATATATATATATATATATATATATATATGTCTATTTATATATTTCTCTTAAGTGGCTCGGAACAAAGGCTGAATTTCTATATTATCGTTTGGCAACAACCGTATTTTCCAGCTCCAATATGGCGACCATTGCGAGAGCAGTGAAACTGAAACTAGCAATTATTGAAAATAAAATAACATGTACGTAATCCAAAACGTTTGAGATGATTCCTCATTTTAATTATGAGTAATATCGTTAATTCCAAATGAATTCTCAACACTTATTTAAAATTTATTTACGAATTTCACTCACATGAAAGCCGGAAAGAATAAAAATGTCAACTGTCTAGTCTAGAATGTACCTGCTGACATCTGTTGCTGTCTTGGTGAAATAAAAACACTTAGTGTTTTTTTTTAATGAATTTAAGCCGTGCTGTACAATGTTATAGGAGCAACGAGTTTTAAACTAATTGATTTTCCAAGATCCTTTCTTCATAGTATTTAAATTATTTCTGTACATTGATAGCACCAATATAAATGAATTTTTTAATTGTGTTTTCAATTACTTTTTCTACATTTAAAAAAAATTTCAATTTCATATGTTAAAATGATTTATGGTAGTACTCCTTCCAGATAGAATTGCTTGGGACCTAAATGTGAATTGCTTCACAATTCACGGGGGTTGGCGAGCATTAGCGAGTAGGGGTCTGAGCCCCCTAGTATATATATATATATCAAGAAAGTTGAATTCAACGAACCAAAATTTTACTACATTTATTATCCATAAACAGCGGTTCTACTTATCTGTGAAGAAAACATTTTGAACTATTTTATTAATATGTATATATTGCATATAATTTATATAATAAACCTGTAAAACAAATACTTCAAAAAAGTTTCAATTTGAAAAAGCAATGAAAGATAGACAAATTTGTTATAGTTTAGATTCTGAAAAGTCTCCGGCTTTTTGGATGCCAGTAATTTAGTACAAAAAATGTTGTTTTAAAGAATGGGAGCATTTTGCGATTTAAAAAGAACGACATTTTCTCTAAACAATTACTGGTGTGCAAAAATCCGGAGACTTGGCAACTCTGGGTACCACTAATTATTTTTAATTGCAATCTTCACTTTTTTTAATGGCCGAAAATTTTCAATTAAATAAGACAAACCTTTTAGTCCATAGGTGCCAACCTCTCATTAATATTCCGTAATATGCGGGTTAATTTGACCCAGGTTTAACGCGTTTCGCACCAGAAATTTTTTTAAGAAATGAAATTCAGGAAATTCCACGTAGAAACCTGAAATTGAATAAATAAAGATTCATCCAATAATTTTTCTGGTTTGAAACGTTATTAAACTGGGCCAAATTAACTCGCATTTTACGGAATATTAATGAGAGGTTGGCACCTATTCGCGTTTAACCACGGTATACGTGTGGTTTTTCAATCTAAAATGACGAGTTCGTACCGGAAATTTCGAAAGAAGAATTTTTATTTTATGTAATCACGAAATGTCTGTAATTTAACGTAAAGTAAATCACAGACTATCTATATTATTATAGTCTATAATTAATTTAAAGTAAATATTGCTATTAGTATTTTGTGGTATGAATTTGAACTTTCTAAATAAAATAAAATTCCAGTAATTTTAACCCGGCAGTGAACGTGTTAAAAAAGGTGGTGTTTCGAAATCATTTTAGTTTACTGTGCCAAAAAAAAAATAAACGTATGAATCAAAAAATAAAATATGTTGTTTTCTTTAAAGCAAAAAATATTTCTTTCATGCACAATTTTTCACGATTAAATCTTGCCGGAAGCGGTTAAATCGAATGAGACTCCGCCACTGATCAAAATGTTAAAGGAAAGTACATCTAAGAAGTAAATAAAGTATTTGAACAACAGGATATAACTATAATAGTCAACGAAAACACCCCTTCTTCAAAGTAACGATAAATGCACATTTTAATGACAATAACGTAAACCTTAAACCCAATATTTTGATATCTTATTGCTTTGCAGCGGGAACCGAACTCTCCCATACGCATGCTACGTGTAGAATGTAAAGTACCATTGTAGTACATGTCAAGATTTTGTTTTTGATTATGGTACTTCAAGACCCGCACAGTAGTCAAGGGCTGTCAAATGCATCTGTAAAGGCATTATTTGGATGATTTAGTTGGAAATTGTCGTGAATGGAAAAGGGGTCGTTGAATTAATGAAAGAACGTCCTTGGAATATGAAATAGGGTGACGTGTTGATCGGGGTCTGGATTTTCAATAGATTTGTCACTCCCATGTTATGAAGTTGTATAAGAAAAATATTCTTTTAATTTTAACTGCTGCGGTAATCCGTCATACAAAAGGCGCGAACTTGTTCATCCCTGGATCAATTTTTATCCTTAAACAAGAACGACAAACCATGCGTCAAATGTAGATTATGAAACGCTTTCTAACACTTCCAATATACTTTTACAAATCTTTACCCTTTAATAAGGTGAATGATTATGTCTAGGTAAACAATTTGGAAAAACTATAATACATTTAAATACCCAATTTCAGGAACTAGCAACAATATTCAGAAGAATATCCGAATTTTTTTGTATAGCCCTGTATATGTTCGATATGTTTGTATGTAGACTACATAGAATGCTAAAATGTAGTCCAGTTAAGAAACGCATAGCACAGATGAAATACCCCTTCAGAAATTTTCATCAATAAACGGAAATGTACTACAGATGTTATGTGCTGTCCTGTTTGTGAACTATAGAAATTATGCATACCCAGTAATAGGCAAAACATTAGTTACATTTAAAAACGTCTGAACAACTGAAACGCACTTCCAGCAATTATTATTATCGTACAGTACTTTAAACGAATTCTATTGAATGTCACTTAATATAGTGTGCAATATATGTGTCAATAAATGTGTAATAATGTGTGCAATATATGTGTCACTTAATATATGTGTCAATATAGTGTGCTATGCACACTATATTTTAGAGTAAACCTCTTGTAGTGCATATATGTCAATTTTAATAAATCTGAAATAATGTAATCTATATATATATATATTTGTCTTACGTGGCGCGGAAATAGGGCTGAATTTCTACCTTATCGTTGGCAACAATCGTAGTTTCCAGAGCTCAGACCAATGACCAGACAAGATTGTGTTAGCCCCGCCTCCAATATGGCGGAAAGTGTCAGAGCATTGAAACTGAAACTAGCAATTATTAAAAATAAAATAATATGAACGTAATCCAAAGCGTCTGAGATGATTCCTCATTTTAATTATGAGAAATACTGTTAATTTCAAATAAATTATTTTTTTTTCAAATGAATTCATTTAGAATTTATTTACGAATTTCACTCACACAAAAAATCGGAGATAATAAAATATAAACTTTCTAGAATGCCCTGCTGCCATCTGTTGCCGTTTTATTGAAGTAAAAATAATTTCTTTTGCAGAAATCTATAATCAATTAGAATAATAAAATGTTGAACGAAATTTAAACAATCATTGATGATAAACTATCTTCCTACCACGTAGTTTTTTAATGAATTTAAGCCGTGCTGTACAATATTATAGGTGCTAATTATGTTTCCAAGATCCTCTTTTCATAGTATTTCAATTATTTATATGTCCATTAGTAGAATCAACTAAATGCATTTTTAGTTGTGTTTTCAACGGAGTTTTCAATTACTTTTGTACATTAAAAAAATTGTCAATTTCATATGTTCAAATGATTTATTGTAGTACTTATTCCGGCTAGAATTACTAGAAAAATAAAATGAGGCCGCGAGCTGTGACCGCGTGGCGGTCTCAATGTGAATTGCCTTGCAATTCACCAGGGGATGGCGAGCGTTAGCGAGTAGGGGGCTGAGCCCCCTAGTATCATTAAAATAAACCACGAATGATTTTCCTCCATATACCGTAATGTAACGGAATTCTTTTGAGTGTCCCTGTAAAGAAACTATAGAAGTGCTACAACTATGAAAATACTACAACTATACAAGTACTACACACTTCATTTTCAATACCAAGCATGTCTCAATAACAATATATCAATTGCATGATAATCCGAGTATATTTACGCGGGACAGACATACGACTAGACAAACCGAATTCATAAACGCTTTTTAACTGTGTTAGAAAGTGTTAAAAATGATCACGATATAACTGTAAAATTATTAATTGTCCACAGAATCACACCAAATTCTTCAAAAATTCTTCAAAAGAAAATTAAATAAGTATACAAGTTAAAATACTTTACAAGTATTCAATGTTTATCTTGAAAATCACACCTATTTTCATGACTGCAATTAGTGATTCACCACTATTTTTACGCTTGGTATATCGCGAGAGCAAGTGAATTCCTTTGAAAAAAAATTTTTTTTGCTCTATTTCTTTTTTAAAATATAGCAACAGGAAAGAAAAAACACATTATTTAAATTATCAATTCAGGATTTCTCAATTGTTCTGTCACTGTATAACCATAATGTAATTAACAGTAAACTATTAATATATAAAAGCTTATTTTTAAAAAATCTATATTAGTCTCTTATTGTCTTCTAATGTTTCGTGTTTAAAGTATTTCATTGTTGTAAGTATTTCACACTCTGTAACTTCTTTTTCGGCGCGCGTGGTTTGGCGCATCATTAAATCCACTGTTGTTGCAGCTTGTACACAATTGCAACCATAAAGAACGTTTGGCGATTTATCACCTCTGGCGGGCTAATGGAAAAATGCCTTAAAATTAAATTATTAATTTATAATTAATTTCTAAAAATTTTTAAATTTTGTACTGTCATCGGAAACACGCATAAACACATATACATTTTTTTTCTTTATAATTCTGGCATGTCAGAAATTGAGGCAAAAATCGATTACAAATTTTTATTTGTACTTTTCCAGTATAGGGGCCTTGGGGAAATCGAGAAAATGACTTTGGCGAGAGAAGGAAATTTGGCAACATATTCACTGTTTCATATATTGAAGCAATTTTTTCAATATTTATACAATTTATTGACTATAAAGAAGTATTATATTTATTTTTATATACAAACAGAAGTAAATTATATATAAACTAGTCGGATGTGCCAATCCCAAAACTTTCTTCTATCTCAGTCATGTTAATACTTCAAAATTCGCTATCACATCGCCAAAAAAAAATCAATATTTTTCGTCATTCTGTTGTACGTCAGCTGCTTGCGAATCGTCGTGTTACCGGGATGCGATCAGCTGATGAATACTATACTACGAAAAGTCCTTCTGGCCTGTACCGACAGGAACAGATAGCCTCCCTATTCCTTGGTTTTACGATTTTAGCTAATTTTACTGGAAAACACGAAGCTAAAATGCGTGGAACCCAATTAAAGAAGATTCATTCCCAGTTCTCGTCAACATTGAATTTGAATGAGAATATCGCAAAATTAGTCCTCTGCAGCCAAGTTAGCTTCATTTATGACAACCTATTTTTGTCGCCAAACTTGGCGATATTTCGCCAATTGTCGCCAAGCTTGGCGAGAATTTGACGTTGGCGATTATAAATATATAGTGTTAAGCATATAAGAATAGGAACAATGGTTACAACAATGAAAGAAAATTTGCCGAAACCCTGTTATCTAAAACTCATAAATTAAACCCGTTTATGGATGAATTCTGCTGTCTTGTTTGAAAATATCAGCCACCCTAAAATTTCAAACCGCTATATCACAGCCATTTTTTCAGATAGAGGCAAAACAAAAATTGCTCCGGATTCTCCGGATCAAGGTCGAACATTTAACGGAAAAAACTTTTAGGATTTCTAATTTTTTTTTGTACAACTTTTTGAATTTGAAATCTTTAAATGACTATCACAGCGCCCCCTTCCGGCAGAATATCCTCAAATTCAAGTAGGACCTGCTGGTCATAGCCAAAAACATAGAAAAAAATTGTTTAATTATCTGCATAACATCATACACTTTGCGATGATACAATAGTGATAATCGAACAAAAATCGCGATCGCAGTGGCTCCTTTTGTCGAAATATCCCCGAATTCAACTTGGATCTGCAAGCTATAGCCAAAAACATAGAAAAAAAATTGGTTCTATTATCTGCATAACTTCATACACTCTTCGATGATACAATAGTGAAAATCGAACACAAATCGCGATCGCAGCGCCCCCTTTCGTCGAAATATCCCCAAATTCAACTGAGACCTGCAGGCTATAGTCGAAAACATAGAAAAATTTGTTTGTTCAATTATCTGCATAACTTCATACACTTGTCGATGATACAATAACGGAAATCGAACAAAAATTGCGATCGCAGCTGCCCCTTTCGTCGAAATATCCCCAAATTCAAGTAGGAACCGTTTGCCGTAGCCAAAAACATAGAAAAAAGATTCTGTTCGATTTGAAGCTTAACTTCATACGTTTTTCGATGATACAATGAGGACGGACAGACGGACGTTTTGTAAAAACATGTGTTTTGGAATCTCTGACCCGTAAAACGTGTAAATCCGTCGGAAATCGGAAGTCGAAAAGAATTTCGATTACAATACTTTCTTCTACTATAGATAGAAGAAAGTAAAAACTATAATAATAAAGATATAAATAATTTGTTTACATATCTATAAATACATATATATATAAACAAGCAAGGTTTGTTTTCACAGCTCTTTATATTATTTGGCAAGAATTCTCATTTTCTGAAGCCCAAATTACGTCAAGCTCTTTAAAAAATTACCAAGGCTCCTATAATACTGGAAAAGTACTATTTCGTCTATACATACAAAAACCAAATGGAGTTGAATAAAAGAGCGTAAACAATTATATCCAGGATTAATTTTTATCTTTAGAAAGTGATCAAGATCTATCGATAAAATAAAATATTGTTCACACAATGGTAAAAAATTCTGTAAAACATTATATTAAAGTAAACGAAACTAGAAAGCGAGTTTTTAAAATGATATTGTGACAGTAATATGAATTAAACAAATAGAAAAACAAATATAATAATGGAATAGAAGATTCATTATTGCATTATTTATGTTATCATAAATAAGTGATAAATTATTTGTTTATTTTATTTAATACAGCAAATTTAACAATCACTTTTCTTTCCCATATTCACACTTTTCTAGATTGGTATTCGACTAACTGCTGAAAAGGCATTTTTTATTGAAAGTTTTTTTTAAGATTTAAAAAACGCCGTCTGTAACTACAAAATATACATATATATATACTTTTAAAAATGTTCAAAGTATTAATAAATTGTTTTACTCAAAATGATTTTCAATTTTATTTTTCAGGAACCTCAAAAACAGAGAAAATTCACAAAATTAGACCATAGTTAAGACGTCAAGATGGGATCTGCTAACAGCTTAAAGAAGATTATAGAAAAGTTTGACAGCTTATTACGCAACACAAACTGGGAAATTCCTGAAAACTCCCGTTAAACTTCTAAACAGAAAAGTTTGACATGAGTTGTTTGTAACGAAATTTTTGGTATTTTATTGGAACTTATTTACTTTTAAAGTAGAAAACCAGTTCTACATACAATTAAAGAGAAATGAATAATATATTTGACAGTTATCTGAAATATTTTGAGTGCATATGCTAAATTTATGCATGTTTGAATTTCAACTTCAAACTCTAAGCATTTGTAAAGATTACATTAATATAGAATCAATCGTATTGGTTTAAATGCAAGTTTGACGATTAATGTCATCAATAAATATATAGATGTATATCACTATCAAGAACATGTCATACATATGACAGGCATTTGTATCGAAGAAATTCAGGAACAGAAACGGGAACTATACTTTTTACACTATGCTAAATTCACACATGTTTGAATTTCAACTTCAAACACTAAGCATTTGTAAAAATTACATTAATATAGGATCAACCACAATGGTTTAAATGCAAGTTTGACGATTAATGTCATCAATAAATAGATGTACAGGGTCTGTTCTGAAATTAGTAGGACTGTTTTTTTCCTGTGCGAACGGGTGGACGACAGGCGGTATGCGCGCGTACGTTCGGTGGAGGGGGTATTGGGTACTCTGGGAAAAATTGGCAGTCGGCTCTCGGCCGTTGAAGAGAGCAGGTCGCTTGTACTGTGAACCCCTGTCGAAACGCCTCGTCACGGAGAATCATGGAGCGTTTTCTGGAGCAGCGATAAACGATCAAATTTTGTGTAAAGCTTGGTAAAACGGGCAAAGAGACTCACGTCATGATTAAGGAGACCTACGGTGATGCTGTCATGGGTATATCGGGTGTTTTTGAATGGCACAAGCTGTTCCGAGAAGGAAGGGAAAGAGTGGAAGACGACGACCTCTCTGGACGGCCTTCGACCAGCAAGACCAAGGAAAATGTGTAGCAAGTGAAAAATTTACTGAACAGTGATCGTAGGATGAGTATCAGAATGATTGCTGATGAATTGAGCATTCCTCAAACCTAAGTTTTTGAGATCGGCTGCACTTTGACAACGCGCTGAGCCACACAGCATTGCGCGTAGTGGAGTATCTGGCCCAGCACAATATGGCAACGCTGCCTCATCCACACTACAGCCCCGACTTGGCCCCGCCAGACTTTTTTCTATTCCCAAAAATAAAATCGACGCTCAAGGGGAAGCATCACGGTTCGGTAGAGGCGGTTCAACGGGCCGTGACGAGGGAGCTGAACAGCATTCCGGTCCAGGCGTTCCTGGAGGCGTACGAAAACTGGAAAACTCATTGGCAGCAGTGTGTAGATGCGGGAGGGTGCTACTTTGAAAAATTCTAATCGTTTGTACTATTCTCATGAATAAATTCTTTTTAAAAAATGAGTCCTACTAATTTCAGAGCAGACCCTGTATATCACTATCAATTGCATGTCATACATATGAACCTCGACAGGCATTTGTGTTGAAGAAATTCAGGAATATAAACGGGAACTATACATTTTACACTAGCGTACATGGCACCAAAATTAGCGTTATGTCTACATTGAAGAATGGTTACAACAAACAGTATGTAAACAAACACAATCTAAACAGCTTAGAAGAAAGTAATGTAATCGATTTTTTTTAATTCCGGTTTTCGACGAATTTACGCGTTTTATGGGTCGGATCCCCAAAACCACATTTTAACAAAATGTCTGCCTGTCCGTGTATACATCATATATGTTTTTTCCTATGGAAAGCAGGCCGCAGTTGAAAGTGGGCATATTCCACCCGGAAGGAAGCGATTTTTGTGCAACTTTTCTTATTGTATCATCGTAAAGTGTTGCATAAAATTTATCCAAACTTGTACTATGTCCGTCAAGTTCCAGTTGAAAATGGGGATATTGCCCCAAAAAGGGGCGCTGTGATTACGTTTATCTTGAATTTCTGCAGTTTAATTGAAGAATTTATTAAATTTTTCTACGAAATTTTCTATTTAGATATAATGTCATAGGCCGAGGTTTGCATAAGATTTTAGAGTTATGTTTTACCGATAATTGTTTTTTTAACAACAAAATAAATGTGAATATGCACTTTTCCTTCCAATATTCAGTTTTTTTTAGATTGGTATCACAACTTTGGCTAAAAATGTATCTGTCATTTTTTTTAAGATATAATGCTTTTCTAACTATAATAAAATATATGTTTTAAATTTTTTTTTGTGCAAGTATTAATGCACTTTCTTGCGAAAGTTTTCAAATTTTTTCCGGAACCCAAAAAACAGCGCAAATGTCTCAAATTTAGAGCATAATTAGGATGCTAAAATGGGATCATCTAATGGCTTAAAGAGGATTAACAAGAAATTTGACAGCTTATTACACAACACATTTACACAACTCTAAATTCACGAAAATTCCCATTAAAAGTTAATAAGTTGGTTGTACCGCAATTCCTACTATTCGATGGGAACTTATTTACTTTTAAAATAGAAAAGCAAACTAGAAAATTTCACGGAATGGGAATAGATATGTGTGACAGTTATCTAAAAGATCTTGGAGGCATATGTCAAATTTATATTTATTCATGTTTGTATTTAAGACTTGAACTCTAAGCATTTGTAAATACACTATATTACCAATGATGACCGGTCACTTGCGATTTTAGACGTTTTGTTAAATATCTGGAAAGATACATGAGGAATTATCCTGAATCTTCAGGCGTGCAAACAACATGATAAACGTCATATATTTCCTCGAAGATTTTTTCCCGAAACTCCATAAGGGGCTGTCAACAAATTGAAGAAAAACTAATATCTTTTGGATAACCCTATAAAAACTAATATTGCAAAAGAATTCAAACTGTAGATTATGATTAAGTGGCTTATTGTAATAATTTGGGTTCATTTTTATGAAGATAGAATGTATACTCGAAGAGAAATTCAGGTTTTTATAAAAACAGTCCCAAATTTTACCAAGTTTTTTGCTTATAATTTGCAGAGTTTTTAATATAAAAACAAGTTATTTTCAGAAAGTATGACAAACAAAATTGTACACAATAACCTGTAATCAAAATTAAAAAATAATAAAAATTGTATGAAAAATGAGCAGGTTTACTAAATATTGTTTCACTGCGCATGTGCGAATTCAATCAAAATATACTGTGCATAATATATTAGCTATATGTATAGACCAACTTTTATGAAAGTCTCAAAAGCATAGCTTGAAAATTCTAATAGTAATCGCCGATAGAATAAGCTCGAATTTCGCTGTTCCCAAAAGGAAACAAAAAGATGAGGGGCGGTATCCAAATATAGAATGAGAGACAGTTCATTCTTATTATGTCAACTTTCATAAGCTAGTATATTTGGATACAACCCCTCATCTTTTTGTTTCCTTTTGGGAACAGCGAAATTCGAGCTTATTCTATCGGCGATTACTATCAGAATTTTCAAGCTATGCTTTTGAGACTTTCATAAAAGTTGGTCTATACATATAGCTAATATATTATGCACAGTATATTTTGATTGAATTCGCGCGTGCGAAGTGAAACAATATTTAGTAAATCTGCTCATTTTTCATACAATTTTTATTATTTTTTAATTCTTATTACAGGGTATTGTGTACAATTTTGTGTGTCATATTTTCTGAAAATAACTTGTTTTTATATTAAAAACTCTGCAAATTATAAGCAAAAAACTTGGTAAAATTTGGGACTGTTTTTATAAAAACCGGAATTTCTCTTCGAGTATACATGCTATATTCATAAATATGAACCCAAATTATTACAATAAGCCACTTAATCATAATCTACAGTTTGAATGCTTTTGCAATATTAGTTTTTACAGGGTTATCCAAAATATATTCGTTTTTCTTCAATTTGTTGACGGCCCCTTATGAGGTTTCGGGAAAAAATCTTCGCGGAAATATATGACGTTTATCATGTTGTTTACACGCCTGAAGTTTCAGGATAATTCCTCATGTATCTTTCCAGATATTTAAAAAAATGTCTAAAATCGCAAATGACCGGTCATCATTGGAAATATAGCGTATTACATAAACATCACCAAGGATCAGCATATTGCCTTAAATGCAAGTCTAGCGGTTGATCTCATAAATAAATAGATACACATGTATATCAATATCTAATGCACTTATCAATCTGGAAACAGCTTGTGTGTACAAAAAAGTCAGAAATACAAACCGGAAATATTAATTTGATTTTCCTAAACGTAAGTTACTATTTCTGGATTGTTCTCAAACATTTTCTGCTTGTATTCCATTGATAAAAAATCGCTAATTGCTTATTTCGGATATTGGCTTTTCAATAGAAAATAGGGTTACCAACACATTTCTTAACCGATAATGAATGGCAATAGAGTAAACAAAGTTAATGAAAATTCAAGAATTTTAGAAATATTTAACCCTTTGACTACTGAAGTATAAAAACCGGATAGCATTCCGAATACGGCAGGCGCCCTAATGCTGAAATATGCATGGGAAATTTTTCTCCCCCTTTCTTCTTTCTGTCTGTTGTCAGCAACGCAATAAGAAGGCAGTTGTATTCGAAAGTAACCTGACTAAGATCACTAGTACAAAAGCCTCCCGACCCGTCTACTCTGCGACAGTCGCTGGATTTATCCTATAGGGAGAAAATATAACACCTCTTGCTAAGGCGTTCAAGTGGTCTCACAGTAGTTTGCTTGGCCGGGCGTTTTGGACGGTTTAGTAGCGAAAGTGTTAAAGTATTATATATATAAAAAATTTAAAAACAGAAACATTCAGTTTTTAAAATCTCCGATAAAAAATAAATAGAACATTTTTAGCCAGAAGTAAAACAACGAGGACATGGTAAAAACGAGCAGTTTGCACTAGCAGAATGGTTCACCACAATTCATATTTGAATACATCCATGAGATCAAAAATGAGCATATAACGGTTCCCATTTGAACACATCCATGGAGTCAAAAGCGAGTGTTTCTCAATTTTGAGATCATTTGTATCGGAGCTGTTTTGAGTATGTGACGTATTTAAAATTGAGTACTTTTTACTCGCTTTTTAGAGCGCATTTTTTTCAGTGTCCCCACCCGTTCATTACCGCTACTCTGCGACAATAGCTGAATTTTACTTAGGGAGCGAAAATGCAACACCTCTTTCTCTGGCGTTCAGGCGATCTCGCAGTAGTTTGCTTGTACGGGTGTTTTGGGCGATTTAGTTAAAGTTTTATATACATAAAAATTTTAAAAACAGAAACATTCAGTCCTATAAAGAATAAATAGGACATTTTTTGCCAGAAGTAAAACAACGTGGACAGTGATAAAACGAGCAGTTTGCACGAACAGAATGGTTTATCATTTTAACTATATTAAGATTTCCATACTTTTTACGGTGGATCAAAAGCGGGATCAGGGTTAACACGACCAAAACATCTGTTCACTTCCATGTGATTTTTGGCGAAAAGTAAGCTAGAATTAGAAAGGGAATCCTTTTCTTATTGAAGACTCTCAGCGATAATATTTCTCAGCAATAATATTTTTTCATTACAACTGTCTGTCAAAATGTAATAATTTACCAGTTTTACCAGACAGAATTTCAACCTTCAAGGAGATCCCCCCACACAAGAAAATGCAAAAGAATGTCCTAATGTTTTTCAAAATTAAAATAAAGAAAGAGGAGTGAATGAAGTTTCAAATACCGCCTATATGTATGTTTTACAACCAAGCCACAGAAAGGAAGGAGCATAGGAGAAACCAATTTCTTGTCTCTCTAGGCTATATTAATCAGCCCTTCCATGTCTCTTATTGCATTCGTGAATATAGAAATAGATAAGGACTTCTAACGAAATACTGATAATATCGAGTCACAACTTTGTAACTAAATAGCAGCCGGCGTACAACTGTGCTAAGGTAGCGCCACCTACAGGCAACAAACCAAAACTGTCACCAATAACGTTTCGTACTACAATATAAATATACACTGAAGGGATATATAATGCTATCGCTGCTAGCAAATATTTATTTGATTCCGTTTTTATAAATTTCATTTTAGTGGAGAATATATCGGATACCTACGAGACGATGGCTGTCAAGCAGACGATTTGAAGAAGCAGCCGAACTGTTACAACTGCCCTACACAGTCGTCACCTATTTGAAGCATTTTTCGAGGAACGATTTTCTTCTTCGAAAGACTATTTCGTTAGAAGTCCTTGTTTATTTCTATGTTCATGATAGCACTGTTAAAAAGAAAAGGATATGTGAAATCAATTGCTTGTAAATCTCAGTGATTATTGCAATGTTAGCCGAGATTTTCCGGCAATGAAAGGAAGTGATAAGTTGCATTATTGTACGTAATTCATCTACTTAGAATGACTTATTTTTTAGAGGCTTTAACTTAAGTACTGTCATTTTGTATAAACAAACTACCAGTCAAATGTAAATGACGCTCACAAAACTAACACTTCATATTCTATGTTAACCAATTAAGTTAAATTTAGCATTGAGATAATTAGAGCAATTAATATTAGTGATTTTTTAACTATGTATGTGTTTAAATTTTTTATTATTTTCACGGGTTAGTTAATACGATGACTTTTATCATTTCCTTAATTATTAACCGAGTTCAACTGCATATTAATTTTATGTTAGAAAGATTTTGGAACAGATGCGTTACATGCACACACTTTTTGGTTGGCGTGATTTTCAAGCCCGCGCCAAACCAATAACTTAATACAATAACTAGGTTGCCATTAACGGAAAAATCCCCAATTTGGCGACTTTTTTCCTTTCTATAACCGATTTAAAAAAAAAAAAAACTGTGCGTGAGTGTATGACATCATAGCCAATATTTTAAATGCAATACCGAAATTGCAGATAAAATACTGACATGCAATACCGATATTTGATATACTGTACCAAAGTTTATGCAACGAATTGAACATTTAAATTGTAAATTGAATTCTTCGAAGAAGAGAATGCACAAAATATGTAATTCATTTTTACTTTCTTCTATCTTTACAAGAAGAAAGTATTCGATTCATAAAAATCTTCGACTTCCGGTTTTCGGCGGATTTAAACGTTTTAGATGGTCCTGAACACGATTTGACTGTTTTTAGAAAATGTCTGTCTGTGACTCTGTGACTCTGTCTGTCTGTATGTATGTGACAAAAAGTTTGTGGGCGCTCTATCTCAAGAACTAATGCACCAAATTTGATAAACCTTTATATTCGGTTAGTCCCTATAAATTGGTGCTGATCAGTTTTTGGTGAAAATCGCCCAACAGGTGGCGCTGCTATACCACTTTTTTTCATGATTTTTTCGATAGCTATATCTCAAAAACTAATGCACAGAATTTTATCAAACTTCAGATTCTATTATACCTGGACATAAATACATGCTGCTTACATTTTGGTATAAATAGCCCAACAGGTGGCGCTTCTATGCTACTTTTTTAAGTATTATCACGATAACCATATTTCAAGAACGAATGCACGGATTTTCATCAAAATTCGGATTCAGTTAGACGTTCACATAAGTTGTAGTTAATTAGGTTTATGTCTAAATCTCCCAAAAGGTGGCGCTGCTATGCTGCATTTTACAGGATTTACGCGATTTTAGAAATAATGATATCTCAAGAACTAATGCACGGAATTAAATAAAACTGTAAATTCACTTAGACCTTGATATAAATTGGTGCAGATTCTTTTTAGAGTAAGTGAAACCTGTGTGAGACAGAAGAAAGTTTTGGGATTAGCTTATCTAACTAGTTTAATATGTATAAAAGTAAACAAAAATAATTAACTCTCTTTTATAAGCATTGAATTTTTTCTTGAAAGTCACGCCTAATTTCATGACTGAGATTCATGTTTTTCCAAAAAATTCCGTTACGATACATTAATATGGCTTGGGCACCGAGCTCGATTATAGCTTCCCTGTGTTTTTATGCTTTGTAGAAAGCGCGAGCTTGTGAATTTATGAAAACAAATTCCAATTTTAGCTCTATTTCTTTTTAAGATACGACAAAAAGAAAGTAAAAAACGAAACATTATTTAAACTATCTTTTTAGGATTTCTAAATTGATTTATAAACCTATGATCATAATTTAATTAATGTGAAACTATTAATTGATTAAAGCGTATTTTTAAAAATATGTATTACACACTTTATTATTTACTTATATTTTCCACTTTTTAGCTTTTAAATAGTTAGTTCTGTTTTATACAGTTTAAAAACTTGGCGCATCAACAAATCCATTGTTGTTGTAACTTGTATACAGTTGTAATCATAAAGAATATTTGTCGATTTATCACCTTTGGTCGCTAACGGGAAAAAGGCCTTAAAATTAATTTATTTATTTATAATTAAGTTCTAAAAATATTAAAATATTGTATTGTCATCGGAAATAAATCTGTGAGTATAATTTTAATAATTCTATCATATCAAGAAGTGAGTGTAAAATAAATTACAATATTCCATCTGCACAAACAAATACCATGTTGAGTTAAATAAAAAGTGTAAATACAACAAAGTTTTTCTCAATTGATTTTTTATATAGATAACATTACTTCTATTTCTGTTTTAATTGCTCGCCTTACTATCGAACAGCTCAATTAAGATTACAAAATTCCATCTTTACAAACAAAAACCAAGTTGAGTTAAATAAAAAGTGTAAATACAACAAAGTTTTTCTCAATTGATTTTTTATATAGATAACATTACTTCTATTTCTGTCTCAATCCTTCCCTTATTATCGAACGGCTCAATTAATATTACAAAATTCCATCTTTACAAACAAAAACCAAGTTGAGTTAAATAAAAAGTGTTTAATACAACAAAGTTTTTCTCATTTGATTCTTTATACAAATAACATTACTTCTATTTCTGTCTCAATCCTTCCCTTACTATCGAACGGCTCAATTAATATTACAAAATTCCATCTTTACAAACAAAAACCATGTTGAGTTAAATAAAAAGTGTAAATACAACAACGTTTTTCTCAATTAATTCTTTATATATATATATATATATATATATAACATTACTTCTATTTCTGTCTCAATCCTTCCCTTACTATCGAACGGCTCAATTAAGAATCCGTGGATTATCGTGAGGTTGGGAAACGGCCAGATAAGCAGAACTCACGACTCGTAGAAAAGGAACTTGCTACATAAGACAAATGATTCCCGTGTAACCCCCTCATTGTCTAGACCCCAACCATTACTTCGCCCTGTAATCAAACTCGTGGTCTTCATAACTCTTCATTTTGACCGCTTGTCTAGACTAACAGCTGATGCGCCCAAAAGTTTATCATGAATCATGGGAATCGTGTTCTACAATGTATCACGAAGTAATACAAAACCGAAACAATAAATTTTGACCGAGAACATAATTTAACTCTTTATTTCCAGACGATACTTATACCATACAAGAATAAAAAATCATGCTTCAAGCATAGATTATGAAGCACTTTCCAAAATATTCCGAATTGAAAACCCAATTTCAGCAATTACTACCAATACTCAAACAAAAAATCATGCTTCAAGCATAGATTATGAAACACTTTCCAAAATATTCAGAATTGAAAAACTAATTTGAGCAATTACTACCAATACTCAAACAAACACTCATGCTTCAAGCATAGATTATGAAACACTTTCCAAAATATTCAGAATTGAAAACCTAATTTGAGCAATTACTACCAATACTCAAACAAACACTCATGCTTCAAGCATAGATATGAAACACTTTCCGAAATATTCAGAATTGAAAACCCAATTTCAGCAATTACTACCAATACTCAAACAAAAAATCATGCTTCAAGCATAGATTATGAAACACTTTCAAAATATTCAGAAATGAAAACCCGATTTTAGCAATTACTACCAAAACTCAAACAAAAAAATCATGCTTCAAGCATAGGTTATGAAACACTTTCCAAAATATTTCGAATTGAAAACCAGATTTCAGCAATTACTACCAATACACAAACAAAAAAATCATGCTTCAAACATAGATTATGAAACACTTTCCAAAATATTCAGAATGTAAACACAATTTCAGAATTTACTACCAATAGTCAAACAAAATATCCGTTTTCTTTTATGCAGCCCTGTATATGATCTATAAATTTGAATGTATACTACACAGTTATATTAAAATTTAGTTTAGTTAGGAAATGCCTAGCACATTTTAAAATTCCCTCTCAGCAATTTCCGTCAATATACTGAAATTTTACATAATCGTATAATAAGATCACTAATAATAATTAAAATATAGATAAAAATGCTTAAGTATCAATCACACTTAAGCATTTTTATCTATATTTTAAAATGAAATGTATTTGATATATGTACTACCTATGTATACATACTATGGAACTGCTGCAATGAAATACTTTAAGCAGTAAAAAGTTGAATATAAAATATAAATAAATAATGTGCCAAAAATAGATTTTTTCGTATTTCCTTTAGTTTTTTTTTTAAATATTTAATTAAATATATATAGGGTGAAACCCCCAGTTATTGACACCTAACCAGTAACTGACACTTGAGCAAAAATCTGACTCAAATAAGCATTTTGTTATAAAATTCAAAAAACGTAATGTCCTCTAGTGTTAAATGAGGCACTTATTTGTTTTTTGGAGTCCATTTATTCACCACTAGAGGGTCAAGAACACATTTAATGAGGAAGAAACTTTTGAGAATACAAAATGTGCCATTTTGAATTGCATCTTATTTCTAAAATGAAGGAAATGTTTTTCTAATCTATTTGCAATGCAACCATCCTAAACATTTTTCTTAAAGTTATACTTGTAGATATTAGTTTACAGATGCATATGACATATTAGGGCCATGATTTAAGGTCTGTAGTTATTTAATTTAGCTTAATGGGGCGTGGAGTGCCAGTTATTGGTTCCTAGATTTTCCATTTCACCAGTCTCTGACAGAGGTTATATTAAATTAGAGTTATTGGTTAGAATAAAGAAAGTTTAAATCTATTACTTGAACTGTTTAAAAATGCATAATAATAAATTAAATTTATCTTGTAGTAAACATCATTAAAATTTAAGTTGTTTTACCAGTGTCGGACACCAGATGTCAGTTACTGGTTCATAAATGTCAGTTATTGGATATCTGCATTACTAATAATGCAGTACTAAATATTATTGCTATATACTCTTAAACAATGTTTACTCTGCATTATTAATAATGCAGTACAGCTTTCTAAATCCCACTTTTTATAATAAATATTAATGTACTAGCTGACATGCCTGGCGTTGCCCGGGTGATAATAACCTTAAAAATACCTAAAATCAATGTTGAATGATTTTATACTTTGAAATGAAAATCTATCCAAACGAACTGAAGGACAGTCGTTATAGTTATTACCGATTTAATGTCGATTTAATTTCTGACGTTTTTATATATTAAATTTTTAATTATGACCAAAAGTTCCTGATGTAATCTAAATAATATAAATCGCTCTCCCACCTTTCCTCTTTTAAACTTAAAATAATATACAGTATTGGCCAATTTATTAGTCCTATTCGAAAAAAAAATCCAAAATCTTGTTTTTATGATGATTATATTAAAATTAAATAAAAATCATGCACTCGTGGCATCATAATTCACTTTTATATTTTAACAGAATAGTAAGGCTACTATAATTTGTGAATCGTGCTTTAGCCAGTATACGTCAAGACACATGGCCGTTATCATTATCTTTTTACGCGTGAAGATTTCGCTATGGTACTCCTTTGTAAAATTTGGTAATTTTTGAAATTCAATATTTGAAAAACGGCGTAATCATTAGATTCGAAATTTATATCAAGGAAAATACAATTTTTTACCTTTCTAACGAACTTTGTCTAACAATTTTCTGACAAATACTTTTCGAGCTATTCATTTTTTTCAGCAACTTCAAATGTTTCATTTTCCGAGATTAATCTGTGGCAACGATTATCGAAAATCTCAGTCGTCAGCAGCGCATAGCTTTTTATTAAAGAGGATTTTGTTTTTATAATAAAGAATAAAGCATTTTAATCTTTTAAAATAAAGTACTCAGTCACTGGTTCACTTTGTGTCAGTTATTGGTGTTCCAAAATACGGATGGTGTCAGTTACTAGTGTTTTTTACCATATTTATGAATAAAACTAATTTTTATTTAAATATTTGTAATAGTGATTTGAACAAGAAAAGGTCCTTAAAAGGTAAATTACTGGGGGGTTCACCCCATATACGCTTTTATTTCCTTTTACTCGTTCAGAATTGAAATTTCAATAGTATTTTTATGTTATCCATAAAAAAGTCACAATTTTTTAAAAGATATTTCGTGTGTAATTTGAGATTTTGCTGATAAAAATATTTTTTTTTTCAGCGTTCGCGCTTTTATGTGCAGGAACAGGCGCGTAATATATCTTTATGTGCGAGGCATTTGCGCTATTACACATGGAAGAATTTTCTATAACAGTAATAAGAGACATGTTAAAAGAAGATTTATGCATATCAGTAGTAAAAATTGAAATTTAGTTTCTATGTCATCAATGAAAACAAAGTTTCAGAAAAATGACATAGGTCGCAGCATTTGCAACGGCGCGCTCGCAGAAAGGTTAAATAATTAAAAATGTACAGTATATGTAAGTGTCCATTTCGAAGTTGAAACAATAACAATAAATGTAATCTCCGCCATTGAAACAAATTAAAAACTTTGATTGTAGAAATATTAAAGATTTTTTGAAATTGAAATTTATGATAATAATAGATTTACATATATATATAATACATAATAGATTTAATCTAAATATTCTGACATTAATTTTGTCGATGTTTTTTGCATTGAGACTGTTTTCGAACCGTAACTAAAATAAATAAAATAACTATGCAGAAACATTAATAACAACTACTCTATAAAATCGTTACATTTTGTTACTTTCTTTAGTATTATATTTTTTAGATTATATTTTTTAATGTTTGCACGTAATTCAAGATTTTGTTAATGAAAATATAATTAAAAAAACTAAAATTGTACGACATAACATTGATTGCTTTCCCATCATAATATGTTGAAAATATAAAGAGAAACATCACCTTCTCAGACAATGAGATAAATCCAAAATCCTGATAGGGTTCGCTCAATCGAATAGAAGCTTAGGCCGGCGTTCGCGGTTTCGAAACCAACGGGCTCTGGCGGGTCGCTGTGCAAGAAATTCAGTGTTTTACTTAACTATTATTTTTAACTATATGAGATTTTAACTATAATTCGGATCATTTTCCCTACAAAAGTTTTCAAGAAGGCATCACTCCTATAGCAATATAGTTAAAACTGGCCGATGCTTAAAAACAAATACCAATCAAAACCATAATATGTGGGCAAAACTGATTTGAAAATATTTCAAATATTTGTTTAAAATAATAATTTGCTGATTAAATTCGTAGATTTTCGCATTAATTAGTCGGTTTTGCATTTTCGTTATGTTTTTGTAAGACAATTTTCTCAAAATACCGGTAGTAAATTAATGGAAATTACTTTACGGATTACTATTTTGTTCATATTATCGCCCTGTACCTTTCATGTTTAACTCTAAACATATCAACAACCGGCCATGTGACCAAATGTCGATTCGAACAAGAAATTTCTTTAAAAAATAATTAAAATATAAAACAGACAGAAACAGAAAGAGTTCTTTGTTTTAATGGGATTTCTAGTTGTAAAACAACTCCACTTCTGGTATATTAGTAATTGTATATTACATCATAGAGGAGCCATGAGAAATAAGTATAAATGTAGTATTTTAAGACTAGAAAACGAAAGAAAGTAAAATGATTCAACTGAGAACTTCATCAGCCAATCAGAGATAAGTAAGGCAACCAATCAAATTTAGCTTGCGTAAAGCAGCCAATCAAATTTAACTTGCAGAATTAAAAAGACAGAAATAAGAGAAATAATAAAGGTGAATAGCGTATAATAAAATATCTAGTGTGAAATATATATATTTTTTTTTAATTTTGAGTAAACTTACCGGTATATTTAGTGTTAATCTGCTTTATTAGAATTTCGTTTCAAAATGTATACGTTACGATCAATATGATTAATCCAGTCATTATTAATAATAACCTGTTATTATTAATAATGGCCGTGGTTATTATTAATAATAACCGGGTATTATGTCTGGTCATTATTAATAATAACCGGTTATTATTAATAATGGATCCGGATTAATCATATTGACCGTAACATATATAAGACATGATTTTTAGAAAAGATAAATAACATTTGTAGAATACGCAAAATGTTCAAATATTGGAATGAATATATTTACACAAATTGCAAGCAGAAGCTTAATGAGATAGCCTAGAATTTAGTAAAAAATTACTGTTTAAAAGATAAATTTTGCAGTTTTCGTACATTTTACCTATTTAATAACTCATTTATGAAAGTACTGTAGGTGAGATAAAATTCCGCAATTCGTTTTAAAGGCTTTTCCAAAAATTAAATTTCCTAAATGTGTTCATTGCACTATTCTAAAACTCCTGAGTTGAAAGACCATTAAAAATGAATTTAGGTTAGTAAAGAGTCTTTATACTTGCATTTAATTCCAATTTATCTTGATTTTGCCCCCAGTGCATTATTCCGCCTTCAGTTAAAATTCCGTATCAGATGAAAGCTTAAACTTCATTTTAAGTTTTATTTTTTATTTTTATCATCAGAGACCTGCAAAATTTCACGCTGCTTAATTCGCAACTTTTAATACATTTTAGTATTTATCTGCAAATTTCATAAATTTTGAAAAGTTATTTGAAAAAAAAAATCTTGTTTTATTTTTTAACTTTATAAAATAAAATGAGATGAAAGGTTGATCGAAACTTTTGCTTGCCTTGATATAGGATCAAATTAAGCAATAGTTTGATAAATATTTGTACATAAATTGTAAGCAGTAGCTTAATGAAATATTTCAGTATTAAAACATTACTTTTTGAGGCAAAATTTTGTAGTTTTACTATCAATTTTTTTTATTTAACCCTTTAACGGATAAAGCATTTCAATTGCTAAAATGTTGAAATAAATGATTGACACCGGAAATTATAAACAAATTTATTTGTATATATAAAAAAGCGATATTTCACTTATATAATAAATGAAAAACATTCCTAATAAAATTCTGCTGTCGTTGTTGAATTTCGTAATTAAAGTTTAGTGGTTTCATAGAGAAACCAATGTCCGTTAAAGGGTTAATAACTCAATTAACAGTTGTTAAACGACAATTTAATATGAAATTACTTTTTATAATAATAATAATCTTCTGATTATTTAATAGCATATTTCTGCGCTTATATAAAGCGAAGGTTATTATTCCCAGTTTGTAGTAATCAAAAACAATAAAAGTTCGTGGCTATGCAAACACGAGTTTACTCGTGAGTGGTCAACAAGCGTTAACCCTTAACTGTTGTTACCTCTGTTTTATTTTTAATTTTCACAGTTTAACTTTAGATACTAGTGAAATCTTTTTTCGTTTAGAACTCTAGTACTATCACTAGAGACTTCAGAATAGCTGAATTTTAATTATAATAGTCCTGTACATAAATGCTGATACAGAAACTGCATCTTGTCAGTTAAACAAGCCTTTTATTCAGCTTTCGAACATGTGGTCTGACTCAGAGACCGCTATACGACAATTTATGTCAAAGTGGTTAAGAGGTAAAGAATCACTTGAAATTGGCCGAAAATTCCGTAATTCGTTTAAATAGGTCTTTCCTAAAAATAAATTTTCTAAACTCGTTCATCCTATTATTCTAAAAGTTCTGCGTTGAAAGTCCACCAAACTTTAACCCCTGCCTGTGACGCCCGAACACAGTTCGGGAAACGCAAATGCGCCAATTTTGGAACGCCCGACCTGAGTTCGGGCAAGAGAAAAATCGGTGTTTCATTTCTGTGGAGTCTGAACTCACTTCGTCCAATGCTTAAAATCAAAGCAAAGAAACTTTTAACTTAAGAAAAATTTATATACCTGCCTGTCGAACATAATGTGGTCTGAATGAAATTTCGGAAGAACTGCAAAATTACAAAAATCCGACGAATGGCGCGAAACTGCTGAACTTTTCGCGGGAAAGTATCGCCATCTATTGGGGAAAATGGTAAATTACATATTATGGATTGGACTTCGGGCTTCACGGAATTGAAGCACAACTTTTCCTCTTGCCCGAACTCAGGTCGGGCACCCCGCAAAATTTGGCGCGTTTGCATTGCCCGCGCCAAATGTTTTGCATTGCACAGGCAAGGAGTTAAAGAGGAAAAGAAATCCATTTTTGGCACGTTTTTCTCAAGTATATTCCACAGGCAAGGGGGTTAATTTAAGAGATAAAGAATATTTATATACACACATTTAATTCCAATTTATTTTGATTTTTCCCTGAATGCATTATTCCGCCGTCAGTTAGAATTTCATATCAGATGAAGATTTGAAATTCTTTTTTCGTCATTCTTCATTATTAGAGATTGAGACGTTTTCGCATGGATAGTATGAAACTTTGAATACATTTCACAGGAGTGCGACTGGTGACTATTTTAACCACCAATATTTCCAAATAAAAAGCTGAGTGATGTATTTCTACAACACGAGAATGACAAATCTTCCATAAAAAATATTGGTTCTATCAGTATTTCTATACTGATAGAAAAGAAAATTGTCAATAACACTTCTGATTTCATTCACGAGTGATGTTAATGATGAATTCCGAAATATTATTTAAAAAATAAAATTGGATGTTAATTCTTAATCCGGAACTTGAAATATCGTAGCGAAAGTGTAACGTGTCTATTGTGAGAATATCAATACCTAGGAACTGCTATTAAAAAATATATTAAAACCGAACGCCTATTAAGTTACTATAAACTAAAAGTAAATATTTATTGTTCAACACCGACGCATTAACGAGACCGTGTTTTAGGTAGATTTCGTACTACCTATTACATTCTCCGCTACGTTGGAATTTCTGGAAAGTTTTTGCAGATCTACGCCGATTATGACTCCCAGAACCACCCTCAGTTCAAAACTTTATCTATATGTCTATCTATCTATGTATATCACTTTTTTATGGACATGATAACTTCCATAATTCTGCACAAATCTCTTCCAAACTGATGCATAAAATCAAGGGGCATAAAATCTCGGTCAAGTTTGTTAATGGGCAAAATCGAACCAAGTGGAGGGGGAAATGGGGAGGGGAGGTGAAAACAGAAAAAAAACCATAACTTCTTAATTTTGATACGTATCGAATCCGTTTAAAGTTATTATTGCTTCTAGGAAAAGCGCTGAAAATTTGTGTATGATATCGTTAAAAATAGCCCCAAAGGGGGGGGGGGGTAGGGGTTTAAGAAAAAAAAATCATAACTTTGTCAATTCACAAGATATGAAATCCGCTTAAATTTATTATCTACAACTTTAATATTGACAAGTTTTTTATAAGACCAACCCTTACAGCAAAAAAAAAATCCCTTCCGGTCCGCTTACAGACATAGGTAGATTTCAAAATGACCGGGCCCAACTGACACATCATTGCAAAAATGTCATTTCTTCTACAATTCCCAATAAACTCGCGTTCCGCGGTCTGCGTCTTCGAAATCTACCTGTGCCTGTAGACTGAGCCGTCAGGGATTTTTTAATGAGAGAGTAGAAAAATAAGTTTTAAAATGTCAATCAAAGTAGTAGTCTCACAACTGGTACACTACCACTTAATGTTAGGCTGTCTCAGGCTGCCATTTCCGGTTAAAGGTGAAGTCTTTATGTTTGATATTTGGTGAGAAAAATGGCACGGATTTTATTATTATTTTTGATAAGTCATCGTTTGTGAACGCTTATTAAATATATTTTTGAACTACAGTATACATGACATGAAGCTTCGGAATAATTTAAAGCAAACAATGTAAACCATAAAGGATCTTGATATTTTGCGACAATAGAATGTACTGTAAAAGAAATTCTGTCAAATAATAAAATCTTCTCTCTTATTTATTATTTAAAAATTATAAACACAAACTAGGAATTGCTATAGAAAATATATTAACACTTTGCTGTCTGGCGACACCATAGTGGTGTCGTAGGTAAAGTAACTTAATTTTAATCCTTAAATGCTACATTGGCACCAGAATTTTGAAATGAAAAATTTCCTTTTATCAAGTACATGAAGAAAAAATTTACTTATTTTCAAATAAATTTGTTGTAAATTCTTTCAACATTTTACGAATAGAAGCATTTTTACGAGACATGCGGACGGCAAAGTGTTAAAACCAAACGCCTAATAAGTTACTATAAAATAAACGTAAATATTTATTCTTCAACACCGACGCATTAACGAGACCATGTTTTTAATATGACAGTAGTAAAATAAGTTTTAAAATGTCAATAAAATCAAAATCAGCAGTCTCACAGCTGGCACACTGCCACTTATTTAGCTGTCTCAGGCTGCCATTTCCCGTTAAAGGTGTTTCAAATAATTCAATAATTGGAGTCTTTACGAGATGTTGTTAGAAAATAAATAAAATTTGTAGAACACGCAAAATGTAACGTAAATAAATGAAATTATCATGTCATCGATCTATGGTTAATGTTACATTAAACAATATTTTATAAAATATTTTTACCCAAAATGTAAGCAAGAGGTTAACAAAATAATTTGTTATAAAATGAATTCTGTCCAATAATGAAATCTTCTGTGTTATCTATTTTACAAAAAATTGTAAATCATAATCAGAGGATGGTGTTTCAAATATTTCTATAAAAAAAGTCTATACGAGATGCTGTCAGAAAAAAATAATAAAATTTGTAGAACAAGCAAAATGTAAAGTAAGTAAATGAAATTGTCATATCATCGATCTATGGTTAACGTTACATTAAACAATATTTTATAAAATATTTTTATACGAAATGTAAGCAACAGATTAATGAAATAATTTACTATAAAATGAATTCTGTCAACTAATGAAATCTTCTCTGATATCTATTTTACAAAACATTGTAAATCATAATCAGAGGATGGTGTTCCAAATATTTCTATAAAAGGAGGCTATACGAGATGCTGTCAGAAAAAAAAAATTGTAGAACACGCAAAATGTAATGTAAATAAACGAAATTATCATATCATCGATCTATGGTTAACGTTACATTAAACAATATTTTATAAAATATTTTTACAAAATATTAGGCAACAGATAAATGAAATAATTTAAAGTAAAATTAATTCTGACAAATAATGAAATCTTCTCTGTTATCTATTTTACAAAACATTCTAAATCATAATCAGATGATGGTGCTTCAAATATTTTTATAAAAGCAACGAGATGCTGTCAGAAAAAAAATGAAATTTGCAGAACACGTAAAATGTAACGTAAATAAATGAAATTATCATATCATCGATCTAAGGTTAACGTTACATTAAACAATATTTTATAAAATATTTTTACAAAAACTGTAAGCAACAGATTAATAAAATAATTTACTGTAAAATGAATTCTGTCAAATAATGAAATCCTGTCTGTTATCTATTTTACAAAAGATTGTAAATCATAATCAGATGATGGTGTTCCAAATTTTTCTATAAAAATAGTCTATAGGAGATGGTGTCAGAAAATAAATTGTAGAACATGCAAAATGTAACGTAAATAAATGAATTCACCATTATCATATCATTTATCTAAAGTTAACGCTACATTAAACAATATTTTATAAAATGTTTTTCAAAAAAAGTAAGCGACTGATGAATGAAATATTTAAAAAATAATAATAATAATAATAATAATTTAAAACCTTGTAGTTTTCTATCAGTTCCTTCTATTTAATAACTGATTTTAAAAAGTCTTGAGATAAAATCTAGAGATAAAATCCTGTAATTCGTTTAAAAGATCTTTCCGAAAAATAAATTTTCTAAACTCCTTCTTTGTAACCTTCTGCATTGAAATTCCATTAAAAACGAATTTAGGTTGGTAAGGAATATTTCTAGTTACATTTAATTCCAATTTATCTTAATTTTATCTCCAATACATTATTCTGCCCTCAATTAGATTTCCATATCAGATTGAAAGTTTAAAATTCATTTCTCGAGAATTTTTGATCATTAGAGACTTGAAAGTTTTCACGTTGTTAATTCCAAAATTCTGAATATATTTTATTCAGAAGTAATTTTAATGATTATCTATGAATCTCATAAATTTTGAACTGCTATTTAAAATTTTTGTCTTGGGTTTTTTAATTTTAAAAATAAAATAAAATATGATATTAATATAATTAAATAAAATATCAGTCTACCTTCCCTTGATATATGGTTAGATTAAATAGTATTTAGTAAATGTTTGTACATAAAATGTAAGCAGCAACTTTGTGAAATATACCAGAATTAAAATCAAAACACTTTTAAACCTTAGAATACCAAATCTCAACGCCCACTACTACAGGATAACGACAGAATTTTAAAGATGTCCAACATAGTTGAAAAATGACACATTCCAAAATTTAAAAAACAATAATATTTTATAGCAAAATTTTGTTGTTTTCTATGACTTTTTTAATGAAAATCTAATGTAAAAAATAACCGGAAGCTGAGATAAATTTTCGTAACTCCTTTAAAAGGAATTTCCGAAAATTAAATTTCATTCAATTTAAAGTCCTTCACTCTATTCTAAAACTACTGCGTTGAGAGAGACTGCATTAAAAATTAATTTAGGTTGCTAAGGGATTTTTATACAGACCTTTTATTCCAATTTATCTTGATTTTGCCCCCCAATGCATTATTCCATCGTCGGTTAAAATTTCGTATCAGATGAAAGTTTAAAATTCATCGGTCGTGAATTTTTCATCATTAGAAACCTAAAAGTCTTCATGTGGTTAATTCGAAACTTTTAATACATTTCGACCGAGAGATATTTTAATGATTACCTGTAAATCGCGTACATTTCGAAATGTTGTTTAAAATTTTTATTTTCTTTTCTTTAACTTTTATATAAAAAAATATAATGTGTTAGTCTCGAAATTCTACTTCTGAGTTAAGAACTTACTCGCAGAATACAGCAATCTCAAGCTAGTGCTAAACATATCTCTACGAATTTCTCATTTTATTTCTATATTTTTAAATGATTCTTTCTGCGTAGGATATCTCAGGTGTACGGTTAATGTGACAAATCTATACATTCTTTTTAAAATTCTATGGCAGTATCCTTCTAAGAACACTTTGAATTTCGGCGTCGGTGCCGATTAAGGTATTGTTTACTATATATTGGGTTATTCGATAAGTTCCTTCCGTTTGGAAAAACCAATTCGTACCGGAAAATTCTGTGCGTCAATTATTAGACATAAGATATCGCAATAAATGTTACGAATTATAGAATTTTCCGGTACGAACCAACTTTCCCAAACGGATAGAACTTCCTGAAAAACCCAATAGCTTTTCTCAATTCATACCAGCAAATTCGGAAAATTTTAATAAACTTTTGTGCAAAAATGAAAAAAAATCCTTTAAAAAACTCGAAATGCAAACGAGAGATATGTTCGTTGGCTAAATATTAACTTGAGAATGTAATATCCTGACAAGTGTAGAGTTTTAATTTTAATAAACTTATTTAATTTGAAACTTAATAAACGTATTTCATTAACGAGTGATTTTAATGGTGACTTTTGAATATCATACATTCCAAATTGTTAGTCAAAATTTTTGTCTTATTTTTGTTAAACTTTTATAAAAGTTTAAGAATTTCCTATCCTGACGAGTGTAGAGTTTCAATTTGAAACTTTTAACGTCTTTCATCAACGAGTGATTTTAATGGTGACATTTAAATCTCATACATTCCAAAATGTTAGTTAAAATTTTTGTCTTATTTTCGTTAAACTTTTATAAAAATTTAAGAACGTCGTATCCTGACGAGTGTAGAGTTTTAATTTGAAACTTTCAGCGTCTTTCATCAACAAGTGATTTTAATGGTGACCTTTGAATCTCATACATTCCAAAATATTGGTTAAAAGTTTTGTCTTATTTTTGTTAAACTTTTATAAAAATTTAAGAATGTCCTATCCTGACGAGTGTAGAGTTTTAATTTGAAACTTTTAGCGTCTTTCATGAACAAGTGATTTTAATGGTGACCTTTAAATCTCATACATTCCAAAATATTAGTTAAAATTTTTGTCTTATTTTCGTTAAACTTTTATAAAAAATTAAGATTGATAACTTTAAAACTTAACTTTTAACTAAACGCGAAAAAAGTCTGAAATCAAGAATAAATTCATTATGAAAATTTATTATTTATTATTTTATTTTTTAAACTATTTTCTTTCGTAATACTCCCTAATTAAAGCATTATTTGTTTATTAACAGATATATTTTCCTTTACATACATCTGACACACTTGCATCCATCTATTTTGTAACATATATGCATGAGAATATATAACTTATTTATTTTTACACTCTTTAATTTTAACTAAAATGGATTTTAATGTTTTTTTTTACTCGATAGAATTATAAAAATTACATACACGATGACAAACAAAATTTTAATATTTTTAGAAATTAATTATAAATTAATAACTGACGTCCAAAAATTAAGGGGGAGTGATCGGACGTTTTCTCTTTTTACACGGTTTGTCTACTGGACTTCTTGACAAACTGTCCTTGAAATTCGAGGATGTAAAACACATGTTTGACTTCAAGAACAGTTGAAACAGTATACTACAATTAAAAAATTAATATATTGAATATTTGATAAGATATGGACATTTGTACGAAATAATGTTTAACTGCGCATGCGCGAACTATACCAAAGTTTTTTTTTCATGATTTTGTAGTCTATTCTATAAAGTAACTCATATAAAAAAAACCTGTCAAATAACGTGAAATCTCAGAAAGATACCAGTAATACAGTGAGCTAATTGACAAATTAGGTAGAAAATCCTTTATAATCCAATGGGTTTTACCCCCCATTTGCTCAATTGCTGAAATTTGGTTTTTAAATGAGTTATGCGTTTTCTAACTGTTTACTTATTAATGTTTACTATTATTATCTATATATTTAAAACTATATATTTAAACTGTATATTTAAACTCTGTGCGCATGCGTCAACCTTTTTTTTAACGATTTTTTTAACGACCTTTTTTAATTGATAAGGGTTGATTGAAAATGGATGAAGCCGTACCATTGCATTGAAAGCACAAACCTTCTAATTTATTTTGACTCTGAGGTTTTTCATATAGAAGTCACGTTTTCACTACTAAATATATCATATTTTTTCGCAAAATTTTAAAGGAAGCTTGGATACAGTTATTTTTATAACCGATTGAAATGTCAGAGAGTTCGGAAGATAAGAACTATTTTTTTTATTGCTGTATTAAAAGAGCCGTCACGAAAACAAACAAACAAACAAAAAAGCGAGCAGAAAACATTTTGTTTACAACTAGATAACAATATGTTTTCACGAAATTTTTACACCGACTGTAAAACCGTTGTATTTATCACCCATAAAGATTTCAAAGAGTTCGGACAAAAATAACTTTTTATTTTAAAACTATGAAACGATCCTGGATTAAAACAAGAAAATGAGCGCTTTTATCACTAAATATTCATTTCATTAAAAAATATTTTTCCATACAAAATCGGGTTATAGATATAAAATAATAAAAACTTGATTGTTTAAAATTTATTTATTATGACGGGCTCGGGCACAGCCGGGCGGGTGTCAGCTAGTGTTACATTATTCTGAAAGTCTTTGAAAGTGTTTCATCATCTATGTTTGACGCACGATTTTTCGTTCTTGTTAAATTATAATTCGTTTAAGAAATATAGACAAATGGAGATATAACTTCGTTTTTTATTCAAAACGTTTTATCTTGTCTCATCCATCGTATTATTCTAAAACTTCTGAGTTGAAACCCATTAAAAAGGAATTTAGACGAGGATGGAATCTTAATTCAGATTATTTAATTCTAATTTATCTAGATTTGGTCCAAAAATATTATCCTGACCCAATTGTCAGTTTAAAACTTTCATCAAATAAGAATTTCTAATCCGTCTTTCGTGAAATTTTGAAAGTAAAGAGAAATTACTGCATAGTTAATCCCAAACTTCAAATAATTTTAAACTTCCAAGTAATTTAAATGATTACTATGAAATCGCTTAAATTTTCAATTGCTATAGAGAAATTCTTTGATACGTCTAAAATATATATTCGTTAATGCGTTTGAAACTTTAAATTTAAGGAACAGACATCGCAGACGCACCGGATTTGGCGCGATTTTTCTTTTGTGCCATTTTAACGAGAAATCTATACCCATGTTAGTTTTATAAATACCTATGTTAGTTTTATTTCATTATGAAACAGTTTATTTTATTTTAAAACAAGAACGAAAAATCATGCGTCAAGCATAGATTATGAAACACTTTCCAACACATCCAGAAAACTGTAACGAAACTTCACCGTTAAATAAGGTTAAAGAAGATATGTAAGTAAACAGATTCAGATTCAGATTCAACCAAGCAGGGTGGCCTACCATACGGCTTAAGCTCTACAAGCCCTGCTTGGCAAGTTTATTTAAAAAAAATACAAATGAGGCCAATAGGCTTTTACATAGTACTGAATTGAACAATGAATAAGAATTATATATATATAATACAATTTGACATATATACTATCATTTGAGTAAGGTATTTACAATAACTCCAAGAGTTTAAATTTTTATATTTGTGGACTTGAGTATAGGAAATATATAACACATTTAAAAGTCCGGTTTTAGCAATTACCTTCAATAGTAAACAAATGTAGCCGAATTACTTTGCACAGCCCTGTGTATGTTTTATAGATTTGGATGTATAGTACGTTGTAAAATTTAGTTAATTTAGAAAATTCACGTTTAGTAATTTTTGCCAATCGATGGAAATGCACTTGAAATCTTTTGTACAACCCTGTATATTATCTAAAGACTTTTTTGCACACCCCATATTAAACTAAAATTTAATTCCGGTCAAAAGTGCATAAGACAACTCAAAACAAACTTCCAGCAATTACCAGCCATAAACGACAATGTACTTTACGTTCTTTACGTAGCCCTGTATATAAATATATTTATTTTCCACAAACTTCTATATGTCTACTAACTATAGTTCAGCAGGAAAATGCGTAACACAAATAATAACTCCCCTAAGCAATTCACTCCCATATTTACAAATTCCCATGTGTAGCCCTGTATATGATCAACCGAATTTATACACACCATGTACTATGCAAAAATTTAGTTAAACTTAAAAACACAAACCAATGTTGAAAACGCACTTATCACACATAGACTGTAATTATTGCACGCGTACTGTAATCGTTTATCTTTGGTGTGCCCCTGTAAATGAACGATAAACGCAATGCACACCATACTTTTAAGTGAGCAATTTATAGTAAATCACCAGAATATAAATTTCATTATATTTGAAATAGTGAAACATCATTAAATTACACTGCAAACCATTTTCCCCAAGTAGAACAATGTGTAACAGAATTCTTTTGTTTGACCCTGTAAATGAATAATACATGCTTTGCCCCCATATTCTACAAAAGCATATTTTAGTGCGCTTCATAATTGTATATAACAATTTCATCATGTTTCAAATACGTAACATCATTAAAATGCACTTGAAACGATTTTTTCCCATTGACTGTAATGTAACGAAATACTTTTTGATTGTCCCTGTAAAAAGAACTATAAGTGCTACACACTTCCTTTTGAATAGGGATCATGCTATAGTAAACGACAATAACATACAAAAACTTCAGCACAATCCGAGTACATTTATGCGAGTTAGAGCACGGACGGACGGCCAGACGGCCAGACAAACGAAAATTCACAGTTTAATAAGGTGAAAGATTGTCTAAGTAATGAACACTTTTCAACAATGTTGGAAAGTGTTAAAAACACACAATTTTATTTTAAGACAAGCTTAATTTATTATAAAACATACAATTTTATTATAAAACATAGATAATTTATTTAAAAAACACACAATTTTATTATAAAATATAGATAATTTATTATAAAACACGCGTAATTTTTTATAAAACACCCACAATTTTTTTTATAAAACACGCACAATTTTATTATAAAACACACAATTTTTATTATAAACACACAAATATTATTTTATTATAAAACGCACGCAAATTATTTTATTATAAAATACACGCGATGTTTAATTTATTATAAAACACACACAATGTTAAATTTCATATAAATACACACAATCTATTTCTTTTAAATGCTGAAAGGTCTAAATTTACAACATAATATACAGTAAAATAACTTCTATTAGGTTGTTGATATGTTTCGGCTCACTTCGAGCCATTTTCAAAAACAAATGAGAATATTCTATAATTGCACGCGGCCTTTGAAGTTATTATTTGAAATGCGATCATTTAATTTCCATGTACTTTTTAAAAATTTTAGAAATTTGAAATGCTATCATTTAATTTTCATGCACTTTTTTAAAATTTAAAATTTCTAAATTTTTTAAAAAGTACATGAAAATTAAATGATAGCACATTCAAATAATAACTTCAAAAACCGTGCAATTATAGAATATTCTCATTTGTTTCTGAAAATGGCTCGGAGTGAGCCAAAATATGTTACTAACAAATATCCCTACTTTGGCAGCGTTGCCAAAGTACCGAATTTTTATTCAGAAATACCACATTCTCACTAGAAAAATTAAGTAATTATTGTTAATTTAAATAATGAGGAATAATCGTTGAATAAGTTTAAAAAATTTATTTCTAAAAATTTTCTGGTGTGAATTTTGAATTACTGGATTAAAAAAAAAAATTGACCAAATAACATGGTATACAGGAGTTTCCGTGCTGTTTCAGATTCATCATGTAAAATGCTATAGTTACAGCTCGGATGAATGAAATTAGCGCCGCAGTTCGCTGCCTTGCCCAACATATAAGAGTGAAATAAGCATCGTCGGGATAGCTCAGTAGGGAGAGCGTTGGTACGGCAAACCAAAGTACCCAGGTTCGAGTCCTAATCCCGGCATATTTTCTCTCTGTTGGAAAAAAATCTCAACTATGATACTCCAACTATTGGAAAACTGTCAAATTTGGAAACAATGGTTATGGGCATAGATTTTTTTTCTTTCCACTAAAATTTAATATTACATCTTGTTTCATTTAATCGACAAATTCTGCAATTATATTAAAATAAAAAAATTCTATTAAATTTTAGTGCTGACAGAAAAAGCATAAAAACTGGTAGCTATGGTTACGGACAACTTGTAATTTTACGAGTTTCAAAATAAAAAGAACACGATAGCATTTAAACTAAAACAAACGAAAAAAAAATTATAATATTAATAAATTAAATTATTTTATTAATACTTTTTAATGGTAGTTGATGGTAAATCATATTTTCCAGAGAAAATTACCCTGAGAATTGAACGCTAAAAACCACCGAGTCTTCAATTTAAGAATTTAATTTAATTGATAGAAATAAATTATATTACTTCCAATATTTCAATTACGCCGGAGTATTTAAAGTCTTGTTCTATTACTAAACTAATTAATAAGATTTTGGCATCACTACATATGTTAATAAAGTAAAATAATTTTGTTATATCATGTTTTCTCTTAAAAAAAAAAAAATCCTTTGAATCTTTAATGAGCTTCGTTTCAAAAAAATGAGTTTGAATCAAACAGATTAGTTTTATAAATTTAGATTTTGAGCGCGAACTAAACTCATTTTTCCTTACCCATCATACGTAGTCTTGGGTAGGGGCTTGAGTAGGGTAAGTCTTGCAATCTTTTTGAAAATCGGAAAAACAAATGACGCATTGACACGTTTCAGACACTGAAGATTCCGAAAAACATATTTTTAGAAACAAAAAATTGCCTTCCGTCTGTCTGTGTGTCTGTAAACGCTCTATCTCCCGAACAAATTGAGATAGCGACTTAAAATTTAGTGTGTACTTAGTACGTAATAATGGGAAGAAGTTTATTGAATTTCAGTAACCTCGATTAACCAGAACTATTTTTTTCCAGAATCTCGAAATATTCGTTCTGATAAAAGGAATATAAAAATTTTCGAAATTGTTTATTTTAAGGAGTGACTACAAAAGACAATAATAAAAAACAAATTTTGCGTAAAGAATGAAGTCGATCGGATAATGAGTTGCCGAGATATTGGTCATCCTATTTTCCACACGCTTCGATTTTTCATGACCCTGTATTTCATTCTAATTTCAATTCAAAGATGCATTTTAATTGGAAATGAGACATTTCATCCGACGCAGTAAACCGTTAGTTAATAAGATTATCCTTTTTGCAGTTATAAGGATGTTTCTTTTACGCCATTCAGTAATAGAGCATTTAAAGTTTAGGACGTCATCAAGTCACGATTTTATTTGAATTGCAATGCACTTTATAAATAGTTTACGCATGTTTTATTTTCATATTTTACATTATGCATATCCATGATGGGTAAGTATTACGGTGGCCCCAAACGACTAGTTTAGAAATCGAATTTGAGTTTGAATGAGTTCCTTCATTTGTTGAGTTTGCGCAACACTGATTTGGAAGCTATCGAATAACATAAATATGGTCATTAAAAAAATGCATACAATGATGTAAATTTATTGAAACTAAAAGGTGTATTTTCACAGGCATTGTATTTTCCAAAGATAAACACCAGGTTCATTCTCTATCTGGAAGATAAATGAGTGGTCAGTAACCCCAAGGACTGACCCTCTTAGCCCCCTCGTGGTTCCCTTCCCTTGCTCGACCTGAGGGTACCATAATTCTTGATTTTGATCAATCTGGCATCAATTATTCCTAATGGCTAACCGAGTGGGTTGAGTCAGAAGATATATTGCTAGATAAACACAGAGTAGGTGAGCTTGTCAAGCTAATGTAGAAAGTTTAGGTCGAATAATAAATAGCCTGTTTGCTTGGATTTTCTTTATTTTAACATGTATAACATAATTGTATCATTGCGGTCAGGTTTACCAGTTTGGCATTTTTTAAATGCAGAAATTCAAAATTCATACCAGAAATTAAAAAAAATAAAAAAATTTTAATCTAAGTATTCTCGAACTATCTGTCATTAACTAAATAAAATACTGCTATAACTTCCTGGTATGAATTAAAATTTTTGAATTAAAAAAAAAAGGCCAAACTAGCAACCCTTATTGCGGTCCGCACAACAAAAACACATTATTATTACGGGTGGGAATCGATTATAAGTTTTAATTGGATTAATCGAAGTTCTTACTCGATTAATAGGCCAATTAATCAAAATTTTAATCGGTTATGTAGCAAAACAAAATTGTTTAAATTAGGTTAATCGAAGTTCCTAATCGATTAATCAAATTTATAATCGGTTATGTAGCAAAACGAAATTGTAGCAATTGCGGTCCAGACCACAAAACACATTTTTATTGTGATTGGAGATCGATTAAAAGTTTTAACTGGATTAATCGAAGTTCCTTCTCGATTAATCGACCTATTAAGAAAAATTGTAATTGGTTTCTATTTGGTTTTAAACTATTTTAATTTTAATTTAATTAATTAAGCGGTCACAAAAATGTAACTTTTTTTTTTTCGGAAAAAATTTTCTTTACCATTAAGGACTATATTAACTAATATATTTTCGCAATTTAATTTAAAAAAGAATTTATAAACACAGTTTATTTTGCTGCTATTGATATTCAGAATGTAATATATAGGTTGAAATTCTGAATTAAAAATATCACGTTTTTCATAGCTCAGGTTTTCATTTATAGTTTAGTATGACGATAATTTCGACGTAAAATGTGGTTTTTCAAATAATTATTGATAATTTACTTTTTATGCTTGAAAATATTTTTATTTATGCACATTTTACATTATAATTTGAAAGTTTAATGCATTCATCTTTCTAAACAACGCACGAGAAAAAATAATTGTTGAGTAAACAAAAGTTTTATATTAGAAAGAAAAAGTCCCCTTTTTATAGCTGAGATATTTTTACTAAAAGTTATACTTAAATGTTGTTTAACCCTTTCCGGCGCGGAATAAATATGTTTGTAAAATAATGAAATAATGGACTGACATCAGATTTTACAAACGATTTTCTTCGAAAAGAAAAACTTGCTGATTTTCCCGTACTTTATAAAAGAAAAAATTTAATTAAATATTCTTGGTGCCGTTTGTCAGTCTTGGAATTAAAATTAGGTGTCCTCTTTTGTGACCACCGCCCGCTAAAGGGTTAATCCATTCGCTGCAAACCACGATTATACTCGTGGTTTTTCAATCTAAAATTACGAATTCGTACCGGAAATTTCGAAAGAAGAATTTTTATTTTAAAATTCCGGTAATTTTAACCCGGCAGCAAACATGTTAAAAATAATTTTGAAGAGAAGTTTTATATTTTGTTTTGTTTTGCTTTTCTTTCTTTTATAACGTGAATCTCTATTCACCAATTTGTAGAGATACGCAACTATTGAGAATTTACAAATAAAAACACATGTCAGGAAATACTAACTAATCTTGAAACAATAAAATGTGAGAAAGACTAGATTAAATATATTTTTTAAAATTCTACTTCTTCCTTTTATGGGTGTTATCAAAAATTGATTAAATCTGGGATCAACTGAAACCGGGTAAATGTACTACTGGAAAAATCGAAAATATTTTTGGGTTTTTGAATCACTCACCTATAATATTTATATTCCGAAGTTCTTTAAAAAAAAGTCTAAACTTTTCGCATTATTTTAGGTTTTGTTTTGTTTTGATTTATTATTATTAAAAGAATAATTATTTAAATTTCTTCTTGGATTTAAAGGTAGCATTCGTTAATATGCCAGTGGAAATACTGATTATAAATAACAAGGTAAAATATCATTCCTTCTTTTATCATTTATTTTTATCACATTTACTTTTTCACGTAAAAAAAATTACTATAAAATTATTTTTTATATTTATTTTCTTCTTTGTATTGAAATTATTAAAACAAATTGTGCATTTTATTTTATTTTATAAGTAAAACTTTTCAAATTTCATTCTTTAAAGAAAAAAGAAAAAAAAAGACAAGCTTTTTGTTAGAGGGAAAATTTTTCGCTTTTTGGCTGAGCTATTTTTAAACATACAGCCAAAAACATACTTAAGTTTTGTTCAAAGTAATTTTCAATGCAATACTTTAAGGGAAGTTCTTATCTTTCTTTAGCCATACATTCTTTACTTTATGATAAGAATAGTTTTATTCCAAAACAAGAATATATTTTCAACTATTAATACTTTCTTAAGAAAAACATATATCTTAAGATAATAGCTTATTCTTGAACGAGTAAAAATGTGCGTAAGACCAGATTAGAAAAAGCTATTGTTTAAAATTTTCTGGTTTCTTCGTTTTGTAAGTAAAGAAATGGGTTCTCAATTCTTTCAAATATAAGTAGGAGGGGGTGGGGGTCTCCCTTTTACCCCATCTGACTTTTCTCTGTACGCATATGCCAAATGATAGCTATATATATATATATATTGTAATTTCTCTTGCATTTTTATTCGTCCCTTTTAGATATATTTCGTAAGAAATACTACATTCTCCTCTATGCTGGAATTTCTGAAAAAAAATTGCAGATCTACGCCGGTACTAGTTTTATCTAGAACCCAAAACCACCCCCAAGTTCAAATCTTTATCTATCTATCTATATCACTTTTTTATGGACACGATAACTTCCATAATTCTACACAAATCTCTTCCAAACTGATGCATGAAATCTCGGTCAAGTTCGTTAATGGGCAAAATCGGGCTAGGTGGGAGGGGGGGGGGGGGCTTTTTCCGAAAACAGAGAAAACAAGTTGGAAATTGTACGTCAAACGTTACAAACGAGGCGCGTTCGTACTATAGCTAGTTATATAAATATTCAGATCTGGATGATTTTTAATTCTGTGAAATGAATTATATCGTCTGCAGATTAATTTCTGTAATTAAATAAGTATCTCGGTCGCTTGACGATTAAACTTCGAAAGCTCCTATAAAAAGAAAAGCTCCTATAAAAACAAAATTATTTTTAAAAAAAATCAAATTTCTTAATAAATGTTTTTATTAATATTTTCTAAAGTTTTGATTCGATTTTTAAAAAAATTGAAATGTCTCGACAAAATTCTGCAGAGATAATATACCTTAAATTTCAAACCATTCGGTTGGGTAGTTTTTGCGTTGTTATATGCGGACGGACGGACAGACGGACGGACCAAACGACGACAATAGGTGCTACGTATTTATATAATTACGAACGCACCTAAAAAGTAACTTCATAATTATGATATCGAATCCGTTTAAAGTTATTATTGCTCCTAAGAAAAGGGCCGAAAAATTATGTTTGATATAAAAAATGTTTGATATAATTAAAAATGGCCTCAATGGGGGATAAAATAGGGATTGAAGAAGAAAAAAATTCATAACTTCGTCGATTCACAAGATATCAAATCCGCTTAAATTTATTATAAGACTACTTAACATTATCCACAACTTTTATACTGACAAGTTTTTAATAGAATCAACTCCTACAGAAAAAAAAAAAAAAAATTCTTGTCAGTTCAGCCTACAAAAACAAATAGATTTCGAAGTGGGCGAATACTTTTTTTTTTTTGGTTTTATGTAACAAATTAATTAGAGTTTAATAAAATATATAAACGATATTTTACTGCAAAATGACATATAATTATGCTTGACGCATAATTTTACGTTCTTGTTCATCTTATTTTGAAGCGCTACAGCCATTGAATAAAAAAACCTTTTTATTTTTTAAAATTAAGCACACATATTGAAAATTAAAAGAAAGTTTGCATGCCTTAGTTTTTTTATCTACCCTATATATATAAAATCCTAATGAAACGAATTTGTGAAACGATTTTATGAAACGAATTTATGAAACGATTTTATGAAACGACTGATTAAACGACTGATTGTGTTTCAGGGCTATTTTTAATAAAATATTAAACGCGTGATGGTGAAATTAATACCAATTGTCCATAGAAATCCGCGGATGTCAAAACTGGTAATAGAATTTCGAAATTGGAATTAGTTTTCGAGATATTATTTTTTTTTCTAATTTTAATGACATTTCTGTAATGATGGCAACTAATTACTCAGTTTTTTTGTGTCAAAAAAGGGGAAAAAATTGAAAAGATCCCGATAGGGATTATTGATTTCTTTTAATTCGTCATTTTCAAATTTAAATTGAATTTATCTTTTATTTCAATCGATAATGAAGACAAGATTGTGATTAAATTATGTTTTTCAGGAAAATTTGGAAAAAAATCACATTTCTATCGTCAGGATTCAATCGTCTGACAGAATTTAATTTAATTTATAAACTGAAAATATTTTGAAAAAATTTCGTCCAAATGACGTCATTTATGTAAACGCAAAAGAAAGGGGGGGGAAAGGAATTAATAGTAATTATTATTTATTGATATCATTTTGGTAATTTTTTGAAAAATGTAATTAAAAAAATTTATAAAATCACCAATTCGGATATTTGAAACGAATATATAAAATAATAATTGCCCAACTGCACGGAAGGAGAATAAAATATCCTGCTTGGTTTTCTTTCCAATTTTAATGAGAATATGACATCAATTATGGTAAAATGACATTTACTCCTTTCTCTCTCTGATTGGCAGCAAGGAAAAAAAATGCTCCCTATATATTAGAGAAATGCTATTAAAGTTTAAAACAAATGAATATTTCAGTAGCATTACTTTTTTAATAATGAATTATATGTTTACACATAAATAACAAAGAGAAGAAAAAACTACAAATAATTAAATTACTATACTCGAAACACACTTAAGGTGTAAATTACGGTATATATTAAAATGATTTTCGTTTCTTTTCCAATATATGGGCCTTCGCGAGATACAGAAAGTGACCTTGGCGATGAATTGAAATTCGGCAACATGTTTTCTAACAATCTGTTCGCTTTTTGATATACACAAGCAATTATTTCGATATTTATACAATTTATTTAATATAAAGAAGCCTTTTATCTATTTTTATGTACAAAAAGAGGTAAATTGAAAGTGATAAATAAATTGTATATATACATATAAATACATGTATAAACAAGCATAAAAGTTCGGTGATTTTCCAGTATATGGGGCCTTGACGAAACAGAGACAGTAGCCTTGGCGGAAAAGGAAATTTGGCAACATACTTTCTGTCAACCTATTCACTTTGTCATTTCGTATACAGAAGCATTTTTTCAATATTTATACAATTTGTTTAGAGTAAAATGTCATTTATCCTATTTTATACATAATCAGAAGTAATTTGTATAGAAAAAACAATAATAATATACGTATAATTAAAATACGCATATAAACAAAAAAATCGTTGAATTTGTTTCCATGGCTGTTTATGTCATTTGGCACCAAATCTCCCTTTCTGATGCCCGAATTGCGCCAAGCTTTTTAAAAAAGCGTCAAGACCCCTATAATAGAAAAGCACCAAAAGTTCATTGGGTTTGTTTTCATAACTTTTGGCAACAAATCTATGTATATTAACGAATCTATCCCTTTTTGAAGCTCGAATTAAGCCAAACCTAAAAGCAAAGGATCCTATACTGGAAAAGTAACCGATTTTCTTATGGACAATATTCCAGTGACATAACATGGTGTAAAATTATCGCGGATAGTAAATTTATTTAAATATCTCATCAATTGATGCCGAATAAATGCAGGCATGCATGTACTAAATATTTAATTAATTTTGTATGATAAATAATTATTAGAAAATTCGTATATGCATATTAATTAAAATAAATAATTTACATATTTAAAATAACATAAAATATGCATGATGGTTTACTAAAATAGAGAGAAAATTAAAGCCCGTTACTGAAAATGTCTATAACATAGTACTTTTCAATACCGTGGTTCTTAATGTTATTCACAAACAGATGGAATTTTTCTCATCCTTAAACGCAAAGGAAGAATAGAATACAGATCGTTGTTATAAAAGTCCGAGAGGTAGCCACAATTTAAACCTAACCATTTTATACAAGTTGGTTTTCAAGGTGTAATTGATTTTACTTATCAATCCTGAAAACAGTCGTCAGTTGTCACAACAGCTGTGTATGAGGCCATGATAATAAAAAAATGCCCCATTAAAACGTTAAAAGCATGGCAACCCAATTACAGATTTACCAATATTTTTAAAACAAAGCACGCTGTCATGTTTTTAGAGGCCTCGAAGTCTGAGCGGGGGTTGGAGAGCGTAGCTCGCAGGGGGTAGGCCCCCTAGTAATTAGAATAAATGTTTTCGAAAAATTCGGGGAGATATGACATTGTTAAGAATTTTAGGAGAAAAACATATTTTGAGAAATATTTGCATCTTCTAGAAGAAAAACAAGAGCGAAAAATCATGCGTCAAGCATAGATTATGTAGCACTTTCCAACGCTTCCAAAATAATTATACAAATCATGACCGTTTAATAAGCTGAAAGATAACATCTAAGTAAACAATTTGGAAAACGCATAATATATTTAAAAATATAATTTCAGGAATTTCCAACATATACAATATTCGGAAAAATATCCGAATACTTTTATTCAGCCCTGTATATGATCTATAGATTTGTATATATACCACATAGGATGCTAAATTTTAGTTTAGTTAGGAAACGTGTAGCACAGTTTAAAATTCTCCTTCTGGAGTTTCTGTCAATAAATGGAAATATGTTCGCGCACTTTTGTGCAAAAATAGCAAAAAGTGAGTTAAATTTAAAATCGCGTTCAGCAACTTAAAACGCACTTCCAGGAATTATTGTGTGTCCCTGTAAATGAACGATGACTGCTATACACACAATATTCTGTAGTAAGCCTCTTGTAATGATGTACATTAGTGATATACATAAATTCCAATGCGTTTAAAATAGTGAAACATTATTTAATTAAACAGCAAACGATTTTTCTCTATAGACGTCATGTGACGGAATTCTTTTGACTGTCCCTATAAAGTAACTATAAGTGCTATGCACACCCTATTCCATATTAAGCTTCTTGCAATGCCTTTTAGAGATATATATCAATTACAATATGTTTGAAATTGTGTAACATCATTAAAATAAACCGCAAATGATTTTTCCCCATAGACCGTAATGTAACGGAATTCTTTTGAGTGTCCCTGTAAAAAAACTCTAAGTGCTACACACTTCAGTTGAAATAGGGAACATGCTATAGATAACGACAATAACATATAAAAATTGCAGGGCAATCCGAGCATATTTACGGGAGTTAGAGCACGGACAGACGGACAGACAAACCGAAGTCATAAACACTTTTCAACTAGGTTGGAAAGTGTTAAAAAATGAAGAATGAAAAGTTACCAGACTTAAAAAACCGACTCTTTAAAATTTCTGGTTTTTCTATTTTATATTTTTCTCAATTCTCAAAAATCGTAAAGTATAGCTTAAAATGAGAAATGTAGTTCTCGAAAATGAAATATCTTTTTTTTTTTTTTTTGCAACGTAAAATATCTGTAGTTCCATAGCTGCCAACTTTTACGCTTTTTTGCTACCACTAAAAATTAATAAAAATGTTTGTATTATTGAATCACATGATTTCGGCTGTTTATTAAGTAAAAATTTACTGTAAAATTTTAGTGGTAGGATAAAAGCGTAAAACTTGGCACCTTTGCTGGTAGTAAAGAAAACTGTAAAATTTTCTATATAGTAATTTTTCCAATTTTTTTTATAAATGCACTATTTCTTATGATTTTGTTTTTACTTTATAATATATACGTAGAAATGCTGATGGTAAAACATATAATGTCTATTCTGTTTTTATTATAAGAATCTTTCTATTTCAAAAAAATCAGACAAATTTTAAAACTACTAAAAATTTCTGAAAAAAAAAAAGATTTCACGAAACAATTAGTCATTGTCGAAAATACTGAAGTACTGACAAAAAATGAAGTAAAATTATCACGTTTTTCATAGCTCATGTTTTTATTTATATTTCAGGATAAAAGTATCTGCCACTTAATCCCTTGAAGGGCACCGGTACATTATATATACCACTTAATTTTTATCCTAAAATGCCACATTGACACCAGATTTTTATAATCAAATTTTGAATTTATAAGGTACATGAGGAAAAGCTTTTACTTATTTTAAAATAAATTCGTTCGTGAATTCTGGTGTCAATCAATCATTTCAATATTTTAACTACAAGAGTACTTTGCCCCTGAAGGGGTTAAAATGTGTTTTTAATCATTACAAAAAAAATGTTTGTGTTATTTTATTTTTTTTACTCGAAAGTGATTTTTTTTTTTATATTTTAAAAATGATCCAGCTCCTTATTAGAAAGAAAAGCTTTCTTTGTTTAGTCGAGCTATGCGGACATCTAAAATAATACTTAAATTTTGTTAAAAATCATTTCAAAACAGTACTTCAAGGAAGTTATAGTTTAAAATATTTTTTAGATATTTTATAATGAGAACTACTTTATATAGAATACTAATTTATATTGAATACTACTTCCAATTTAGTAGACATTTGTTGCCCTTAAAAACTTATAAAGAAACAAATCTTACTCGAAATACTCTTTGAAGCCGAACAACGTCAAAAAGGATCAGAATATGGTAAAATATATTCTTTTAAAATTTTTCTGGTTTCTACGCTTTATGAGCATTCTGAAAAATCATTAGAAGTAAAATCAACTAAAACCGAGAAAAATACTTCAGGAAGAAATGAATCTTCCTGTTCTTAGTTTTTGCAGCGTATGAAAGAAGCAATACTAAAACATAAAAAAAAAAAAATCACTTCAACACATTTTAATTTTTCGTTTCCTTTTATTAGCTCACAGGCTATCAAAGCCTGAGAGCTTATGTGCCCGCCCGTTCTGTATGTATGTATGTACGTAAAGCGATAACTCTTGACAGAAATATCCGTTTTGCTTCCAATTTTGTTTATAGGTTCCTTGTGATAAGGCGCTTCCCTAATTAGTTTAGGGGATTGATTGGTTAACTATAAAGGGGGGGAACGGGGGGCTAACACCCCTTAATTTAGATAAATGGTTTTTTCATGCAGAATTGTCCAATTTTCTTCAAATTTTGTATATAGGTTCATAGTGATAAGGTTCTTTTCTGATTAGTTTTGGGTGTTCATAGGTTAAGTATAAAGGGGATAACGGGGGGGGGGGGCTAATCCTCCCCCGTAATTTAGATAAATGAATTTTTCATGCAGAGTTATCCGATTTTCTTCAAATTTTCTATATGGGCTGATTGTGGTAAGGGGCTTCCCTGATTAGTTTTGGGAGTTCATTGGTGAAGTGTAAAGGAGGGAAACGGGGGCTGCCCCCCCCCCCCTTAATGTTGATAAATGGGTTTTTCATGCAGAATTATCCGATTTACTTCAAATTTTGTATATAGGCTAATTGTGGTAAGGCCCTGAGTAGTTTTGGGTGTTCACTGTTTAAGAATAAAGGGGGGAACAGGGGGCACTAACCCCCTTAATATAGATAAATGGGTTTTTCAAGCAGAATTATCCGATTTTCTTCAAATTTTATATATAGGTTCATTGTGATAAGTCCCTTCCCTGATTAGTTTTGGGGGTTCATTGGTTAAGTATAAAGGGGGGACGGGGGACTAACCCCCCTTAATTTAGATAAATGGATTTTTCATGCAGAATTATCCGATTTTCTTCAAATTTTGTATATAGGTTCATTGTGGTAAGGCGCTTCTCTGATTAGTTTTAGGGGTTCATTGGTTAATTATAAGAAGGAGAAACGAGGGGATGGTTCCTCCTCCTTAATATATTGTCGATTTCTTCATTTTTCGAGGAAGAATATAATTTACAGTTAGTGTGAATAGCCTGTGAGCTCAATGCTGTCAGTTTAACTGGACAGTTTTCTTTTATTTAATAATAATACATCCTTCTTTGTTTTAATATTTCATTCTACATAATGTTGCAAGCCCGTTACTTTTTTTTTTTTAAATTCATGTTGCTTGATTGATACTACTCATTTGAAATATTGTACTTCTACTAATTTAATCTGTCCAATAAATAAAGTGAATATTAATACTTCTAAAAAATGGTGGTAATCAACAAATCTGAATAATAAAATAGCATCATGGCAATACTGATTCTACCATAAATACATTGAAATACTGATTAAAATTTTGATTACTTGGCCGAGATATCGTCGCTACCATGTCAAACTATCGAGTATAAAAAAAATTGCATTTTTCATTACTTTTAACAGGTTCGCTGCCAAGCTAAAAAATACCGGAATTTTCATTTTATTTAGAAAGTTCAAATTCATACCAGAAAATACTAATAGCAATATTTACTTTGTTTTATTACAGACATTTCGTGATTACATAAAGTAAAAATTCTTCTTTTGAAATTTCCGGTGCGAATAACTAATTTTAGATTGAAGAAACGTAGATAGCACTACGAGTATACTCGTAGTTGGCAGCGAACGTGTTAAAAATGGGCCGATTGTCACCACTAAATTTTATTATTCTTCACCTAGTACTGATACTAATGAAATTTTGTGTAAAAAACAGGTTTGCCCGTTTGACTTCTTTTTTATTTAGAGATGCCGAATTCATATCGGAAATTTTGATATATATATATATATTTTACTTTATGTAATAACGAAATGTCTGTCATAAAATAAATCAAAAATTTCTATTTGAAATTTCTGGTATGAATTTGAAATTTCTGAATGAAAAAGGAGACCAAACTGGCAACCCTGGTGAAGAATACTAACTAAATTTAGTGGTGACAATCTACTCATTTTTTAAAAGTAATGAAAAATGCTTTTTTTCACATTCGATAGTTTGACATGGTAGCGACGATATACAAGCTAGTGGAATTTTTGTTGTTGTTGTTCGTACCACCTTTTGAAAAATAATGTAATGCTATACATGTATACTAGAATATTTTCCACAAACGTATACCCCCAGAGTTGCGACTTTAGCCGTTTTTTTAAGTCCGAAATTTTGAATTTACAGTGGAAGTTCCGAAAATAAGAATTTTAACTTTATGTAATCGATAAAATGTCTATTCGATATTTCTAGTATGAATTTGGAATTTCTGAATCTAAACAAAAGAGCAAACTAGCAACAAAGAAAGAATAATTGTAAATTTTGGTACGATTGAATATAAAAATAGTCCCCAGTTCTTTCCCTTGAGCAAAATGCTTAAGAGTTCCGTTAAATGTTGGTTGGCATTTATTTTTAATGTTAATTGAAAATATATATTTTGTATTTATACATTCTATTTCACATTTTAATTTATAAGTGTAACACTTTTCCACGAGAAAAAAAAAGCAAGCGAAAAGTAACCCTAAGCTTTATATTAGGAAAAAAAACTTTCGCTTTTTGGGGTTGTAGGGAGGAGATCTTATCTTTTTTTAGTTATTTTTAAACATGCAACTAAAAGCACAACGAATATTTCGTTCAAAATCATTTTAAACTCAGGACAGTTGCATTTAGTTTGTTTTACTTTAGTTTCTTTATAATGAGAATATTTCTATTCCAAATATAGGATTTGCAACCATTAAAACTTTCTAAAGAAAAACATATTTCGCTATATACTCGCTCGTCTTTGAAGCCGGAAAACACAAACAAGACTAGAATTTAACAAAAACAGTTGAAAATTTTCTAGCTTTTTCCTTATAAGTATTCTCAAAAACTATTAAACGTTGGATCAACTAAGTCCGAGAAATGTGCTTCGGATATGTTAATGGTTTTTAGCAGAATATATAAGCTGAACTATTCATTATTTCAAAAAATTTAAACCATCAAATGTTTCTAAATATTTTCTTCCTTATGTTATGCAAAATTTCTTTTTTAACACTTTCCAACATAGTTGAAAAGTGTTTATAAATTCGGTTTGTCTGTCTGTGTGTTCGTGATCTGACTCACGTAAATATACTCTGATTCCATTGAAATCGATATATGTCATTGAGGTTTACTATGGCGTTTTTAAATTTAACTAGATTTGTGCCTACACTGCAAATCTTTATACACTTTTCATAACACTTTATAGAACACTTTGAAGAGCACTTTTTTTGTTCAGCACACTTTCTAGCGCACTTTTTGAAAGCGATAATTTCACAAGTGTGCTCCCAATCCGTTCTGAAATGTTTCGATTTAACAGATATCCTGCGCAGATCACAATTTCAGAACACATTCTTTAGAGCGTAGCCTATTCAGAATACATTAAAGGACTGGAACACTTTTTTGAATCAAGGTGTTCCAAATGTGTTCCCAATATGTGCTGGGAATCTGTAGTGTATAACGTAGTGTGCAAAATTTATAAATGATATACATGGCAGCACAAAATATCTCTAGTACATTTCCGTTTATTAACAAAAATTTGGTGTAGAGGAATTTTTATCTATTCTATTCGTTTTCTAACTGTACTAAAAATTGGCATAATATGTTGTATGTATACAGATCTATAGATCACATACAGGGCTGCACAAAAGACTGCTGATGGTATAGCTGAAAATGGATTTTCAAATGCGTATTCGAAATTGTTTACCTTGGCATAATCATCTTTCACCTTATTAAACGGTGAAGTTTTGGAAAGTGTTTCAAAATCTATGCTCGACGCATAATTTTTCTTACTCGTAAAAAAGTTTGCATGGCTTTAACATAGATAAAAATGATGATTATAAATGATGAAGTAAACGTTTGTCTACAGGTTATGTTTACATTTATATGTTAATTTGCGACTATTTTCTAAGAAAAGTGGTTTTAATTACTTACCCATCATATGTAGTATAGGGTAAATCGTGTGATAGTTTTAAAATTCGACAAAAGAAATTAAAGGACTTACACGATTCTGAAAACATTTTTAGAAAAAAAATTGCCCTCCGTCTGTCTGTGTGTATATCTGTGTGTCTTTAAACGTTCTATCTGCCGAACAAATTGAGATAGAGACATGATATTTTGTATGTACTTAGTATGTAATAATGAGAAGAAGCCTATTGAATTTCAGTCACCTCGATGATACAGAACTATTTTTTTCGGACTCTCGAAATATTCGTTATGATAAAAGGTATGTAAAAATTTTCGAAATTGTTTATTTTAAAGAGTGACTATAAAAGACAATAAAACAAACATAACTTATTCCGACGCAGTAAACTGTTAGTAAATAGAATTATCATTTTTGGAGTTATTTCTTTTACGCAATTCAGTAACAGAAAATTTCAAGTTTAGGACGTCATCATTTTATTCGAATTGCAATGCATTTTATAAATAGTTTACACGTGTTTTATTTTCACATTTTATATTATACATATCCATGATGGGTAAGTATTACGGTGGACCCCAACGACTAGTTATTCATTTTCTATCTTTTTTTCTCATTCTTAATAACTTATTTATTCTTCTATTAATTAACAGCAATTTGTTTTAAGTTTTTTAATTTAAATTAAAACTGTAACCACTTTCAACATAAAAAGTTCACTGTCGAAAATATAAACTAAAACTCTTTGTTAGAAATAAAATCGTTCAATATTTGGCTGAGCTATTTTAAACATACAGTTAAAAAAGCAAGCTTAAAAGTTACTTTTAAAAGCAATATTTTTAGAGAAGTCATTATCTTTGTTTAACAATACGTTGTTTACTTTATAATGAGAGTTTCTCTATTCAAAGCCGAGCTTATTAGAATAGTTTTTATAATAAACTTTATCAACTATATAAAGTATTTCTAAATGATAAATAATGTAAGTAAACTCAATTTGTTCAGAAACTAATATATATATATTTTTTGTTAACCAAAATGTATTAGGCAGATACGTGTAGTTTAATCTTTTAATTCTAATTTGCATTCGCGAAGAACAATTTAACTGTAAACTTGGTAATAATTTAATTTAATATTGGATTATTTAAATAAAACCGAGTTATAGCTAGTTCATTATAATTTTTTCATTATATTACCTTGTGTTAACGTTATTTACCCGAACAAATTATTTCTCGATCATCTGCTGGTCATGAAGATGATAATTAATAAATAACTTATTCCAAGAGTCCCAATTATTCTTTCATTATTATTTTCTTTTATAAATTCAAATATGAATGGAATATTTTAAAGTTATGTTGATTGTTTTATGTTGATTATTATTTGATTTAAGCATTTAAGAAAATATTTTAAACTTAATTAACCTGCTTAAAAATTACTTAACATGTGGGAAACAATCCTATAAAAATAACAAGTAGGGCAAGGCCGGGCAAAGTGGTTACCCTAGGTTTTGTGATTTTTTGTTACCTCTTAAAATACATATACATAACTTATAATTTGCATAGAACTAGAGTGACTACTTAGAAGTGTAAGGTTATTTATAATTTTTACGAAATAATAAAGTGGAAGTGAGAATTTGGTTTGTTCCAAAAAATGACAAACTGACCACTTTGTCCGACCAAGACGGGCAAAGTGGTCACTTCATGGCCACTTTGCCCTACAAGTGTAAAAAGATTGAAAACACTATTTAAAATATTAGGACATTTTTATTGTCATAACAAATCGTATGAAACATAATGAAAGATTGAAAATGGTATGAAAATCCAATAACAGTTTGACAAACCCAAATAAAAAATTATAAATCAGAATAAAACGCTGCATATTTTGCAAATGAACTCCATATCATCTTCTTCGCGAAGTGAAAAGGCCTCATGGGCCCAGAGGGGACAAACATTGCACCTGATCCAAGCTTCATCACTTGATCCAATCAAACATCCACTATCCTGACTAACCACTTTGCCCGTTTGGGAGCCATGACAGAAAATACATTCTACAGTGGAAACTAATGAACAGTCAGCGACCACTCACCCACCAATGTGAAGCTTAAAACATGCTCTTTCCTTACACATTCAATAAATAAATGCAAGTACAACAGGTTATTGTTAATTGTATGTAATGTAAGTCACTTACCTAAGATCACAAACTTCAAAAACTGGAAAACCCGCTCTAAAATTATAAAACATGGAACCACCTTTTTCAACGATTGTCTGGTTACTCACTGCCATCAAACATAATAGTTTGAGCACAAACCACGCAATGCCCGCGGTCTGGTGACGTCATTATATTGGGTGACCACTCTGCCGAGCCTTCCGCTAATTTTCAATGGAAAAAACTAACATCAAGTGAATGTTTTTTTTTTTCAATTAATTGTGTGTGTTTGGTATTTTATTCGGAGTGGTTTCGTGAAACAGGGAATTTTTTATGGTAACTGTTGCTGCCAAACCTTCAGATTTTTGAGTGCCACTATTTCCGAATAGCAACCTTTATCGTATTTAATCGCAAATACCTGCCAAAAGTCTGTGCAAAGCGAATATTTATATTCGAAATGGCGGTATTCAAAAATCGTAAAGTATGACAGCTATGTTTTTATGTTATTCACATTTACTATATATCCGATTGTTTCTAAAATATTGCTCACTTTGACGCCGAGTAGAAAATCATCTATTAAAATTTTGGCGTATCCCTGTAAAAAAAAAAAAAAAAAACTATACGACTACTATTTTAACACGTTCACTGCCGGGTTAAAATTACCGGAATTTTATTGCATTTAGAAAGTTCGAATTTATACCAGAAAATACTATATTTACTTTATATAATTACAGATAATTCGTGATTACTTAGAATAAAAATTCTTCTTTCGAAATTTCCCGTACGAATTCGTAATTTTAAATTGAAAAACCACGAATATACTCGTGGTTAGCAGCGAATGGGTTAAAAACGTAATATAGAACTTGTATACCTTAACAACAAATTCAAATTTCAGGATAAATCTCCAATTCTTACGAAAGTTTCAGCCTAGAAAGTTAAAAAAATAAAACATACAAATAATAATATAATAATAATAATGATTAAGAGTGGAAATTTAAATAATGTGGAGGTTAAAACAAAAAACGCAAAAAGCATGAAACGCTGATAGAAACAATTTTTCATAATCGTGTTGCACGCCTATGGCGTCAAACAACGTATTGGCGTCAAACATAAGGGATACTACCGTCTAACTATTATATAGTGTTTTAGAAAAAAATATTATTTGAAGACTTGGCAAACTTTTAAAGTGATTTCGAAGTCTGGTAAAATATCTTTGAACTGGAAATTTGTCTTTCCAAAAATTTTCATCACTTTTGTTCGGAAATATTTCTTCTCATATTTTTATTTTCAAAAGGTATTATAGACGAAAATGATAGAATATATGAGGGACAATCGGAAAATAAGTTTCCCCTGGCGACTGTGGACAGAGGTGTGTATGAAAGACAAAAAAATGTAATCAGACATTATAGATAAAACATAACTTCATTTTTCCACATAAGTACCAAGTACGTTGAGACATTTGTCATACCGCTTTATAAGCTTCAAAAAGCCCTCCATGAAAAAATCAGGGCTTTGCAAACGAAGAAAAGAATGTAACCTAAGCGTTGAACGGCTATGGGACAAAGACGACACAGCAGGTGAACGCGAACGTGCAGATGGCGCTGTTGCGTGCAACAGCGCCATCTGCTTGATCGCGGTCAACCTCTACCCAATGGTGTATCGGTGTCTTGCACGTTCGCGTTCATCTGCTGTGTCGTCTTTCGCCCATAGCCATTCAACACTTCCTCCGTATGCAAAGCCCTGATTTTTTCATGGAGGGCTTTTTGAAGCTTATAAAGCGGTATGACAAATGTCGCAATGTACTTGGTACTTATGTGGAAAAATAAAGTTATGTTTTATCTTTAATGTTTCATTACATTTTTTGTCTTTCATACACACCTCTGTCCAAAGTCGCCAGGGGAAACTTATTTTCCGGCTGCCCCTCGTATATAAAGATAATTTAAATTATGTATTTTTTAAGGAATATCCCCAATTTGTGAATCATGCATAAAAATCAAATGTCGTATTCGTTTTTATGCTGGGTATGTTTATACAGATTTTTGTATAAATATTTTAATATATTTGCTCATACTAATGTAATACTAGTTAACTATTTAACTAATACTAATCATTGTTATTTTCTTTTATAAATTCAGATATGCAAGTACTAATATAAAGTTCTTTATTTAATTTAATCGTTTGAAAAAACTTTTTTTCCACAAGAAACTCTTAAAAGAAATAGCTAATAAACGTTAAATCATAGCTGCCAGCTTCTACTCTTTTTTGTACCACTAAAATTTTATAGTAAATTTTACCTTATTAAATCGCCGAAACCACGTGATTCAATAAAGCAAAAATTTCTATTAATTATTAGTGGTAACAAAAAAGCGTAAAAGTTGGCAAATATGCCGTTAAATAGCACTTCTAAGACGTTAGTGTTTAATGAGTTTCATAACTTTTGTTTTACCTGTATCAAACGACACGGAATAAATTTAAAAATGATTTCAAAGTCTGGTAAAATCATTTCTTTGAACTATTAAAATTGCCTTTTCAAATTGAATCAGCATTTTTTGTTTGTTTAAATTACTTTTTCATATTTTTCTATCAAAGATCATTAAGTATACTGAAGTAAATAATAGAATATCTATCTATATATATGTAACGTAACGTACGTGGCGGTGAAAAAGCGGTTATTTGTTTTTGTCGATGGCAACGAGTGATTTTTTTTTAGAAAAATCAAACCTGCTAAACCTAACTTTAGCCTGCTTCGTTATTTATTGTATTAAGACAACTACTAGAGGTATAGATTTGAGACTCACAGTATCTCGATGTTAATTTTCCGATTCCGAAAAAGCAAATTTTGAGAAAATCGGACGGTAACATTTCTTAATTTTGGTCTTGCAGCTTCTTGATAATCACGTCATACGTTGAATCTTTGGGTAGTTGCGGAGTCAACAAGTTACGCAAAAGTTTGTATGTTTTAGGTCCCAATACTGATATCAACACAGGTACTCGCTTTGTTTCATCAAGATCATTTGCTAAAAAATATTGTTCCAGTCTCTCCACATAGAGAGAAAAATCATCATTACTATCGTCAAATACTGACAATTGACCAACTAGGCCTAACTTCGACATGGTCGATACGATTTAGAAAACTATCTTAAATATACGGTACAATTACTGTTCGTCGAAATACATCGTCGCCAATTTTATAGATTAAGATGATTCGATCATTTAATAACTTCTAAGTTTATTACAAATACATATTAAGATAAAATACTACCTGCATGCACGTATGCATGTTTACTACCGAGATACGATCTGCCGATCTAGGTTAAAGTTACAGTTACTACAATTCGTTAGCTGTTGCCAATATAATTAATAATATACATAATATATTACAATACTTTCCCTTTAAAAAGTTTGAATGTCCATATATTTATAAGTCCATGTAAGGTGTAAGTTTGAATGTCCAGATATTTATAAGTCCAGACGAAGAGGTTTCTTACGAGTGCGTGGTGGGTTACGACGAACATTCATATCAATTTTATTTTCTTGTTCAACAGCTGGTGTGTCGTTTGTGGTATCATCTGACTGTTTCTCAGCATGTATGGTGGTTGGTATTTTCTCATTCCTTACACTAGCACCAGTTTCGGAGATTTCAGGATTACCTGGGATGGTAGAAGTATTCCTCTCCACTGGGCGAATTTCTGCTGGCCTTTCATCTGCATCAATGGTTTCAAAGATGTCAACATTACTATGGCAACTCTGACTGACCAAATTATCGAGGTTTGTAGACTCTTGGTCATCTTTACTGTACTCATGACGAAGCTGATCAACATGTGCAAGATACATCTTGTTGTTGATGTTAACAACCCAAGTTTTATTACCTTGTGGTCTGATTAAAGTTCCTCTGCTCCATTCTTGGTTTTTATGGGAGCGAACCAAAACTTTTTCATCGGGCATAAAACTTCTATTACTAGTGTTATGCATCTTTTATAAATCCTTGGCTTAAAGCTTTCTTTAAATATAAGTAAAGGTATTTAGTTTTACATTGATGCATTTTGGTTTTTCAACATCTCTTGAATAAACATACTCACGTATCTGAAACGGCCAGCGCTAATGTTTTCATTCACGATCTTTCAGTTCAAAATATGTTACTTGGTAACATTAAGTAACCTGTGATTTTAGGATCGCGCTAATCACCGTAGTTGGCTATTCGCAACTTGCGGTACTCGTAGCCAATGGCATTTCAGATGCGAATTTGTGTACCTCTAAATGGCAACATGTTTATGCAAAACATTCGCCGATGGTGTGTTTAAAAGGCTGGACTTTCCAGGATGCTTTGCCTTCACTTTTCCTTCCTCCAGCTTGTAATGCTGGTTGTAATATAAAATGTAGCTGCATATTATTTTTCTTCAGTTCGTTTATTTAACAGCGAAGTTATGCTGTCTTATTGTATGTCATCATGTTTATAATAAACTACTATGATTTTAAAGGAGCTGTTACTTTTAAGTCTTCCACATGTCACATGAAACACAGTTTTTTATTGGTACGGCCAACAAGTGGTAGATTCGCGTGCCAACAAGTATAAGTACAAGTGCCAACAAGATAAGTACAAGATAAGTACAAGTGCCAACAAGTACAAGTGCCAACAAGATAAGTGCCAACAAGTGGTAGCAGAGTTGCGCGGTTGTTATTTTTAAAGCAGTTTAAAGTTTGTTTTTGTGGAAGTGAAGACGTCGTCGCCGATGTGTTTCTCGAAGTCGCTGCGATGTTTTTTTTCTGCTGACGTGTCGCCGATGTTTACAGCTGATGTTTTTTTCCCTGGAGTGCGCTTTTAAAGAGACTTTTGCTTTTTTCATGTGTATTAAAGCGTTTTTCCTACTTATTTGACGGAGGCCGTATAGAAAATGGAGTTTCAGAATGTTGCTCTTTTGACCTCGTCAAACTGGGAGACGTGGAAGATAGAAGTAAAAGTTCTGCTAATGCATTATGGTGCTTGGGAATATATCGAGCACGTCAAGAGTGAAAGCGGTGAGACATCGGAAAAAACAGTTCCTGTGACAGACAAGCTGACAAGGAGAGAACAGAGTGAGGTGAATTTAAGAAAAGCCCGGTCCTATACCATTATTTACCAGACCTTGTCATCTGAGTTTAAGCCATTAATTTCGCATACAACGAATGGAGCTGAAGCCTGGAAGATCCTTAAAGAACATTTTGAACCTACCACAAGAGCTCGTGTTATACAACTGCTAGATGAATTTTTTGGTGTCCGTTATTTTCCTGGAGAAATTTGGGACTTTTTTTGTGTCGTGTCAAGCAAGCAGCAGAGCGTCTGCGTGATGTGGGACATACCCTTCAGCCCTTGTACATGGGTTACCAGATGATTAGAAGTTTGCCCGAGGAGTTCCAGTCTACAGTCCAAGCGATTTACAGGTGGCCAGATGCAGAGTTTGTACCGGACAAGATTGAGGCTGAATTGCTACTGGAGGAGAACAGATTGAAACTGGCCAAAAAGGACATTTCTAGTTCTAGTGTTGCTTTTTCTGGAGAAATGGTAAAGTGTAAAACAGGTAAATTTAAGAATTATAATGTTAATCAAAGTAAATTAATAGGTCCTTGTTTTCTTTGTAAATCTTATGGTCATTTAATTGCTAACTGTAAATTGAAAAATCAATCTAAAAATTTTCAATCTAAAAATTTTCAAACTAAGAAATATCAGTCAAATAGTAAATTTAAAGAATCTAGTAACGCAGAGTTAAAATGTAATGTAAAATGTAGTAATGAAAAAAACAATAGTAATGTTAAATGTAGTAATGAAAAAAGTAATAGTAATGTAAAATGTACCTTCTCTGAACATGAGACTAGTTTGATTGAAGTAGCTCAAAGTAATTTTAAAAGTAATTTTCTTGAGGCAAATTCATCTGATTTTGGCCAAAATAGTAGCTGGGTGTTTGATACAGCTGCTACTGCTCATTTTTGTAATAACAAAAATCTTTTTTTGAATTATGAGTCAGTTTCAAATATGCAGATGTCACTTGCTGTTGGAGAAAAAGAAAGTCCTGTTCAGGGAAAAGGTACAATACATTTTTTTATTAAATGTAAAGATGGAAGTTTCAATCAAATAATTCTTAAAGATGTTTTGTATAATCCTCATTTACGTAGAAATCTCTTGTCTGGTAGTAAACTTGAAAAACTAGGCATAAATTTTGTTGGCAGTAAAGGCAAACTAATTGTGTATGACAAGGACTGGCAATGGTTATTTTATGCAGTAAGGAAAAATGATTTGTATTTTGTTAAACCTTTCAGCTATACAACTTGTAAAGGAGAAAGCAACTCGGTTGACATTTCAGCTAACCAAATTGAAAATTTAAATTTGAGTAACTTGTGGCATGAGAGATTTTGTCATGTAAATAGTGAATATTTGGTTAATACTAGTAAAAATGAAAGTGTTAGAGGTTTGCCAGAGCTGTCAAAGTTAACCGAGGATTGCATCTCCTGTAAACTTGCAAAATCTAAGAGAGTGTCATTTAAATCAATAGGGAATGTTAGATCAAAAACTGCTCTAGAACTTTTACACATGGATTTGTGCGGCCCTTTACCTGTAGCATCACATGGAGGGAATAGATACTTTTTCACCATCATTGATGATTTTTCTCGTAATGTTGCAGTATATACCATCAGAAATAAATCAGACGTTTTTCAGACATTCTTAAAATTTCAGAATAGGGCTGAAAGGTATTTAAGTAAGAAAGTAATTTCTACTAGAACTGATGGGGGTTTAGAATTCTGCAACAACGAATTTGAGAAATTTTTAGAGAAGCAGGGAATTTTACATGAGAAAACGAACCCGTACAGTCCAGCAATGAATGGTGTCGCGGAGCGTTTTAATTTAACTGCTCTTGATGGTGTTAAAGCTCTCCTTAATTCAAGTGGCTTATCACAAAAATTTTGGGCTGAGGCCTTAATGTGTTTTTCTTACACCTGGAATAGGATCTGTCACAAACAAAAAAGAATCCCTTTTGAGATGTACTCTGGTATAAAACCTTCAGTTTCTCATTTAAAAACATTTGGCTGTTTAGCTTATGTTGGAGTGCCCAAACAAGTCCGAAGGAAGCTTGATATGCGAGCTAAACTAGGGATTATGTGCGGGTATGCTCAGGCAACTAAAGGCTACAGAATTTGGTTAATAGATGAACAGAAAATTGTAGAAACCATTAATGTTCGTTTTGATGAAACTAAAAGGGGGGTAGATATAGCTTCAAAAATTAAAGAACCTAAATTAAATTTTTCACTTTTTGATTTCCCAGAGGACGGAAATATTTTTGATGGAGAACCAGAGATTACATCTGAATTGGGAGGGGCATCAGATTCTGACAAAAGTTTAGAACATAGTGGTTTAAAGACTTGTGCAACTATTCCTTGGATACGTAAAGCAGTGCCTCGAAAAATTGGAAATAAAACAGACATTTACTATGGCATCGAAGGAACCAATACTAGAATAAGATCTTTTAATGAATTGTTAGAATATTGTAAATTAAATAAAATAGAATGTGATAAAAACCTTTTTGACTTCAGCAGTAAAAATAAAGAATCCGGTAAAATTTCTATTTTTTTAAAAATAGATGAAGCAAACTTGACCGAGGTTAAAATCCCCAAAACTTACAATCAGGCCGTAAAAACCCCAGAAGCATCTAGTTGGAGGGACGCAATGAACCAAGAAATGAACGTTATGTATGAACGTAATGTATGGGATCTTGTGACACCTCCGAAAGATGCAAAAATACTTGGTAATCGTTGGGTGTATACCTTAAAAAGAAATGAAAATGGTGAGATTGTAAGGTATAAGGCAAGGTTAGTTGCAAAGGGGTTTAATCAGGTTAAAGGAGAAAGTTACGATGAAGTTTTTAGTCCAGTTGTTAGTTTCTCAATAATTAGGTTGTTCTTTGCCATATTTTCATGTCTGTTGAAATGGGTTAATGTCCAGGTAGATGTCAACAATGCATATCTTTATGCTGGTCTTGATGAAACTATATACATGCACCAACCTGAGGGTTTTGAAAAAGAAAAAAATAAAGTTTGTAAGTTAAATAAAGCCATTTATGGTCTGCATCAAAGTGGCAGACAGTGGTTTTTTGAAATGGATGATGCTTTATCCAAATTAAATTTTTGCAAACTAGATTGGTGCAATTGTGTATATATGTTTCAAGACAGATTGGTTATTTTGCTTTATGTTGATGACATTGTTCTTTTTGGCAAAACGATGATCTGAATTTTGGGATAGATTTGCTGCAAAAACATTTTAACTTAAAAATTTTGGGTGCAACCAGAAGGCTATTAGGCATAGAGTTTGAAGAGATTGGAAATAGACTTTACATACACCAAACATCTTATATTGAGAAAGTTTGTGAAATGTATTCAAACTTTAAGTTTCCAATTAGCTCTTTACCTATTCCTAAGGGTTTAGTGTTGTCAAAGCAAGATTCCCCTTCCACTAAGGAAGAATTTGATAAAATGTCTGGTTTTCCTTATAGAAATCTTATAGGATGTTTATCTTATATAGCGGGAAGGACCAGACCTGATATTATGTATGCAGTAAATTTATTATCTCAATTTCAAACCAATCCTGGCATTGCTCATTGGAATTGTTTATTAAAATTGTTAGGTTATTTAAAATATACTAAAAATTTCAAACTTGAGTTATCTAGAGTTAATGATTTAAATCTCTCATGTTATTCTGATTCAGATTTTGCAGCAAACAGAGACGATCGTGTTTCCATAGGTGGATATATTTTGTTTTTGGATGAAACTCCTATTTCATGGAAGACATTTAAACAACAATGTGTAAGTCTTTCAACCATGGAGGCCGAATATGTCAGTTTAACTGAAGCTGCTAAGGAATTAATCTGGATAAAAAATGTCTTACAAAATAAAATACTTAACTTAAATTTGAGAGATTGCACTTTATTCTGTGATAACCAAGCGGCCATACCTTTTTCTAATTCCCCTTTCGAAAACCAGAAAACAAAACATATCCATATAAAATATCATTTTTTATGAAATCTTGTTTTTGATAAAATGTTTAAACTTAAATATATTCCTAGTAAACTTAACCTTGCTGATAGCTTTACTAAGCCACAAGTAAAAGAGCAGCTGATGAATTTTTGTAAAAGAATTTTTGATATTTAAATTTTTTTTATGTGGGAGGGGTTATAATTTTTTCTTACAATGTTATTCACTCTGGTCAATGTCCTGCCAATAAAGTCTTATGTGACCTGACATTGATCAGATTGTTAGTTTTTGAACTTTTCAAGTGTAATTTTTTTGTAAACTTTTTGAACTTTTTCATGTTTATGCAAATTTTTCATGCTTTTGTAATATTCTAGAGATGATGAAAAAGGAGGCCGATTGTTATGCATCTTTTATAAATCCTTGGCTTAAAGCTTTCTTTAAATATAAGTAAAGGTATTTAGTTTTACATTGATGCATTTTGGTTTTTCAACATCTCTTGAATAAACATACTCACGTATCTGAAACGGCCAGCGCTAATGTTTTCATTCACGATCTTTCAGTTCAAAATATGTTACTTGGTAACATTAAGTAACCTGTGATTTTAGGATCGCGCTAATCACCGTAGTTGGCTATTCGCAACTTGCGGTACTCGTAGCCAATGGCGTTTCAGATGCGAATTTGTGTACCTCTAAATGGCAACATGTTTATGCAAAACATTCGCCGATGGTGTGTTTAAAAGGCTGGACTTTCCAGGATGCTTTGCCTTCACTTTTCCTTCCTCCAGCTTGTAATGCTAGTTGTAATATAAAATGTAGCTGCATATTATTTTTCTTCAGTTCGTTTATTTAACAGCGAAGTTATGCTGTCTTATTGTATGTCATCATGTTTATAATAAACTACTATGATTTTAAAGGAGCTGTTACTTTTAAGTCTTCCACATGTCACATGAAACACAGTTTTTTATTGGTACGGCCAACAACTAGTATGGCTTCTGTCATAATATTTTTTCTGAGCACATTGGTTCTGTTCAACACGAGCCTGAGTGCTGGGATGTACAAGTGCTAATGGTGTGAGAATTGGTCTAGATAAAAACAATTCAGCAGTAGAAAGTCCAGTCGTACAGTGAGGCATTGAGCGATAGCTCATAAGGAAACGAGAAATTTTTCTGTTGAGTGAACTATGATCTGTAGCATCACTGTTCATTTTGCTTAATGCTTCTTTGAATGTCTGCACAGTTCTTTCGGCTAAGCCGTTAGATTGTGGATGGTACGTTGGAATGGGAGTATGTTTTATTCCGTTCGACTTCAGAAACCATTCAAATTCTTCTGATATTAGCTGAGGACCATTGTCAGACACAAAATCTGCTGCAGAGCTTCAATGGTGTGTGAAGAAGTTGTGGAAGGCATCCGCATGACCTCTAACCATTTAGAGTGGCTATCAACAAGTAACAGATAGTTGTTCTTGTCTTTCTGTGCATAGTCAATAAGCACTCTATCCCATGGATGTTTAGACCAAGTCCATGGTTGAAGTGGTGTGCCAGGAGGAGAACGGCTATTCTTCTGACAAGCAGGACTTGGTCTAAACATCCAACAGTGGAGAGGAATACTTCTGACAAGCAGAACAGTATTTTGCAACTTTTTCAATGTCTTCATCCATTTTTGGCCACCATATATGACTACGAGCTATGGCTTTCATCTTTGAAATTCCTAAGTGAGTATCATGCAGCTGATCCAGGAGTCTCTTCCTGAATTTTTCTGGTACAATGACTCTCATTCCCCACAGAAGACAATTATTATCAACTGACAATTGATCTTGACGGTTAAAAAACGGCTTAAGTGCTTCATTGTGTATCTTCCATGGTCAACCATTTTGAACGTACTTCAGAGCTTGTCCTAAAACTGCTTCATTGCGAGTTGCTTTTGCAATTTCGATGCTGGTTACTGGTAAGTCTTCACTATATGATATTTTGAATATCTCTGATATTTCCACTTCAGATTCAACAGGAGCACGTGACAAGGCATCAGCATTGCAGTGTTCTGAGCCTTTTTTATACTCAATGCTGTAGTTGAAAGAAGATAACAGCACTGCCCATTTCTGAAGTCTAGCTGCTGCAATGGCAGGAACAGCTTTGTTAGGTGCAAAAATACTTATTAATGGCTGATGGTCTGTAACCAATGTAAATTTTCTACCAAAGAGATACTGCTGAAATTTGTTTATTCCAAAGATAATTGCTGCTGCTTCTTTCTCAATTTGCCAGTAATTTTGTTCAGCTTTGGAAAGAGTTCTTGAGGCATAAGCAATTGGACGTTCATAATTGTCAATGATGTGGGATAAAACAACACCCAGACCCAAGGGCGAGGCATCACAGGATACTCTCAAAGGCAATTTGTCATCGTAATGCACTAAAATAGCATCTGATGTAAGAAGATTTTTACACTTTTGAAAAGTTTCTTCACATTCTGATGACCACATCCAAGGAGTGTCCTTATGGAATAATTTGTAAAGGGGAGCAAGCAGCATGGTAGAATTATGTATAAATTTTGAATAATAATTTAAAAGACTCAAAAATGATTTTAGTTCCGTCACATTTGAAGGAGCATTTATTTTCTTAATGCATTGTACTTTCTCATCTGTAGGATGAATACCCTCGCTATCAATTACATGGCCTAAAAATTCCACCCTTTTTTGTAAAAAACTACACTTTGATAGGTTGAGCTTAACATTGTACTCACTAAATCGCTGAAACACTTTTTCCAGAGTGCTTAGGTGCTCTTCATATGTGGCACCGGTAACAAGGATGTCATCTTGAAAACAAATCACTAATTCTATACCCTGAAGAATTTTTTCAATTGATGACTGAAAAATTGCTGATGCACTGTTTATGCCATATAATAATCTTAAGGGGCGTACTAAACCAAGATGGGTATTCAGAGTAAGATACTCTTGTGAAGATTCATCTAATTCAATCTGTTGATAAGCATGACGCAAATCTAATTTTGAAAAGTTCTGTCCACCATTAAGAGTTGCAAATAAATCTTGTTGAGTTGGCAAAGGGTTCTGATTTTGATCAATAAATTGGTTAACTTTAAAGTCACCGCACAAACGTACATCACCAATTTTCTTGGGAACAATCACAAGTAGAGTTGCCCAACTGGAATGTTGCACAAAGTCCCAAACACCTCTCTGCTTGGAATTTAGAATTTCTTCAGCAACTTTACTCTTTAAAGAATATGGCACTGGACGCGCTTTAAAAAACACAGGTTGAGTTTTCTGTTTCATTTTTAATGAAGCCTTTATATGTTTAATAGGTTCAGAACTTTCCTCAAAAAATTTGCTATACTTATTTGTCAAAGCATTTATAGAATCAACTTTAATAGACATGTCCTTAAGTATTTTATGTACAGAGAAAATTTTGTGCCAATTTAACTTAAATTTTCTAATCCAATCCTTTCCAAATAAGGATGGTCGGTCACCTTTTACTACAATAGCTTGTAAATCACACACTTGATTTTCATACACAACACTGACTGACACTTCCTCAGCTATTGCAATGGGTTGTTGGTTATAATCTTTGAGTGTAACTGGTATACTCTCAGGCACTATGTGTGGTAAATTTTGTTTTAACCACGTTTCAGAATTTATACTAACATCTGCAGCAGTATCTAATTCCATATCTAGTAATTTGTTACAAATTTTAACTTGAACTATATAGTTAGAATAATTACTTAACTTATTTACATTAATGGAAAATAGATTATACTCTTCAGAATTACTCTGTTCACAATTAGCTGATACTTTTTTAGCAGAAGGATTAGCACTTTTGTCTTTAGATTTACACACAGGTGAAATATGGCCTATCTTGTGGCAAGCATGGCATTTAGCAGTTTTATATTTACACTTGTTTGCATCGTGTGATGCACCACAGCGATAGCATTTCTGAGGATTATTTTTAGCATTTTTATAGGACTTACTTTGATATTTGCTCACTTTGTTGACATTGGAAAGTGCAGGTACTGTCACTTTGATGTTGCTGGCACCTTGCTCCGCCAATTCTATCGCCAAGTCGATTTCACAAGCATCCTGAAGCTTGAGATCCTTTTTCGCAAACAAGCGTTTTTGAGTAGCTTCACAACGAATGCCGCAGACGAAACGATCCCGTAGAGCTTCCTGCAGAAAAGTTCCAAACTCACACGTGGATGCCAAACGCTTTAATTCTACTAAATACTCGGAAATACTTTCCCGATCGATTTGGTTCCTTCGATGAAAACGAAATCGTTCTGCAATTGTAATAGTAGCCGGGCGAAAATGGTCTTGCAGCTTCTTGATAATCACGTCATACGTTGAATCTTTGGGTAGTTGCGGAGTCAACAAGTTACGCAAAAGTTTGTATGTTTTAGGTCCCAATACTGATATCAACACAGGTACTCGCTTTGTTTCATCAAGATCATTTGCTAAAAAATATTGTTCCAGTCTCTCCACATAGAGAGAAAAATCATCATTACTATCGTCAAATACTGACAATTGACCAACTAGGCCTAACTTCGACATGGTCGATACGATTTAGAAAACTATCTTCAATATACGGTACAATTACTGTTCGTCGAAATACATCGTCGCCAATTTTATAGATTAAGATGATTCGATCATTTAATAACTTCTAAGTTTATTACAAATACATATTGTTGTGAGCTCGGGGTTCGAAAGGACTGATGCCAATATATAAGAAGAATAAAAAGGCTTTATTCACTATAAACAGTGCAATACGATCACAAATATCTTCTGAAAATTACAAGATATTCAGTAATCTTCAAATCCAATAAAAGCGCAGCAAAATTTCACACAGAAACAATGCGTTCAATACGACGTATCAACGACAAAATCGATCCGAGTAACACAGTTCTCAATGCAAAGCCTCTCGTATGAATTCAATCGCAGTTGACAGACAACTAACTGAACTGAACTGATGGAGGTCCTTATATAGGTTTCAGAGATCTTTCCAGATTATTCCAGAGCTTTCAGATGCTAGAAATTACCAGAAAGTGCTTTAACTTTCGATAGAGAACCAAAGCGAGAAAGGATTCCAATGTACAGGTATAAGGGGGTGGTTGCACAAAAAGTCGCCAAATCCGTCGCCAACTTGGCGACATTTGGCGATATATCGCCAAATTTGGCGACAAAAATAAGTCACCAAAACCATCGCCAACTTAGCGATAAACCCATTCCTTGGCGATTTTCCAATAGAACTCATTATAAAGATGAGGGTGTAAGGTTGTTTTCCTTGCAAACCATCTGAGGCCTTTAGCATTGAGTTACATGATGCTCAATAGGAAATACATTAATAATACTGCAATTTTCACAATAATAAAATAAAATAAATTTAAACAAATGGAATATTTACAGATATATACAAAATTCATAACATTGCCCCCCTCTCAAGGACTGCACGTCCCGGGCAGTTCAACTTTTGATCAGGAAAGCAAACCCGTTGCCAACAAATGCTATACTATTCAAAACACTTAAAGCAAACATGCAAAATAACCATTAAACACATTCATAATGCTGAATTATACAAAATATACACTTATTTAAAAAAAAATTAAATTAAATTAAAGCAGACATCATTACATACAAGTATTTAAATAATAATAACATTAATAATGATAATGCTAAGCAAAAGAAATTTTTACATTAACTTATATACAAGACCATGGTCATACTAATTTACATTATTTACATTACACTATTTACAATCAATGAACTAAGTACTATGGCCATAGTATGGAGCTAGCCTGTCGTAATGAACGACTCTAGGCTTCGAACTTGGTGACTTTCGGATCCGAATTACGACATCGTTCAGTCGGTTTAGGACTGTATAAGGACCGTCCCAGTGCGATTGCAGTTTGGGAGAAAGTCCTTTAAGTCGAGTCGGATTATAAAACCAAACCTTGTCACCTTCTTTGAATTGATGTCCCGTGGCTTTCGTGTCGTACCTGGTCTTCATCTTCTCCGTCTGTATATTGATCCGCTCTCGAGCCAAGTTGTGGACGTCTTCAAATCGTGCCTGGAGATTCTGCACGTATCCCTCTGGCGATGAAGGCGCATCTGGAGGGCGACCAAAAATCAGATCACAAGGTAGACGAAGATCACGACCGAAAAGCATCTGAGACGGGGAATAGCCGGTTGTTTCATGGACGGCGCTGCGATAGGCGAGAAGAAACAAGGGAAGTGTTTGGTCCCAGTCTTGCTGGTTTCTTGAGACTAGAAGTGAGAGATTGTTGAGGATGGTACGATTAAATCTCTCAACCATGCCATCCGACTGCGGATGTAAAGGAGTCGTCCTAGTTTTGTCCATTCCGAGAAGTTGGCAGAGACCCTCAATCACAGCAGAGATGAAATTTCTCCCCTGGTCAGAATGCATTTGAAGGGGGACTCCATACCTTGATATCCACTTGTGTACCAAGGCATCCGCAACCGTAGAAGCTTCTTGATCGGGGATGGCATAAACTTCAGGCCATTTTGTGAAATAGTCCATGACAACAAGGAGGTATTTGTTGCCATCAGCACTTCTTGGCAGAGGACCTAGGATGTCAAGGGCGATGCGTTCAAAAGGTGCTCCTACATTGTAGAGATGTAGTCTTCCTCGGCTACGTTTCTTTGGTCCTTTCCGAGTTGCACATGCATCGCAAGATTTGCACCATTGTTCGACGTCAGCTCTCGCTTTTCCCCAGAAGAAGCGCTCTCGGACTCTGTGTAATGTTTTCATGACTCCAAAATGGCCACCAGTGGGACTGCCATGTAATTCTTCGAGGACCTCTGGGATTCGAGATCGAGGAAGTACCAACTGCCACCGAGATGTCTTCCCATCTTCCGATTCGAATTTTCGGAACAGGACACCATTCCTGACGTGGAGGGAGTTCCAAAGAGCCCAATATTGCTTCGTCGTAGGACTGTAAGTCGAGATGTCTTTCCAACTGGGCTTCGTGCTAGAAGATTCTAATAACTCCAAAATTGGTTTCATGTCAGAGTCTGCCATTTGAACTTCTCGAATCTTCTCATCACTCCAGGGATCTGGTGGCGTTGATTGTGAAGTCTTCGTCTGGCGTATGACATGTTCAGGATTATACTTGTTCTCCGCTCTGGAACAATAGCGACAACTTTCGGGACACGGTCTTCTTGATAAGGCATCAGCATTTCCATGCGATGAGCCTTTACGATGCCTGATGTCAAAGTCGTATTCCTGGAGTCGTTGTATCCATCTGGCTACTTGGCCCTCTGGGTTCTTAAAATTCATCAGCCATGTTAAGGATGCGTGATCAGTACGAAGGAGAAATTTCCTGCCATAGAGATAGTGATGGAAGTGTTCTATGGCTTTCACTATAGCTAATAACTCCTTACGAGTGACGCAATAATTCCGCTCTGGTTTCGATAAACATTTGCTCCAGTATGCTACGACTCGTTCTTGGCCATCTATTTCTTGAGAAAGTACAGCGCCGACACTTTCATAGCTGGCATCCGTGTCCACAATGAATTGTTTGTCGGGGTGTGGATAGGTAAGAACTGGAGAGGATGCGAGAGCTTCTTTCAGTCGCTGGAAGGAATTCTCGCATTCTTGTGTCCATAGAAACTTCTGCTTGCTTTCAGTGAGCCTATGCAAGGGTCTTGCGATGTTGGAGAACCCCTGTACAAACTTTCTGTAATAAGTGCATAGTCCCAGAAAGCTTCGCAACTGATGGACATTTTCCGGACGCTTCCAGTTCTTTACTGCAGACACTTTTTCAGGATCTGTTCGGACACCTTCTGCTGAGATGATGTGTCCTAAATAATTTACTTCGCGTTGGAAGAACTTGCATTTCAGAGGGTTCAGCTTTAAATTCGCCGCTCTTAGCTTCGTTAACACTTTTCGAATATTCTCTAGATGTTCTTCAAACGTGCGGCCACCAATGATGACATCATCTAGGTAGATGAGACAAGCTTCAAAAGTCAGGCCTTTTAACACTGTCTCCATGAGGCGCTCGAACGTTGCTGGGGCATTGCAGAGCCCGAACGGCATAACTTTAAATTGCCAAAGTCCTTGTCCAGTAGTAAATGCGGTCTTCTCTTTGTCATCAGGATGGATCTCTACTTGCCAATATCCACTCTTCAAATCCAGTGTGGAAAACCATTTATGTCCTGAAAGAGCATAACCGGTCACAGTTTGAAGAATAACACGCGGCGGGGTCCAGAAGAGTTTTTCTTTCAGCCGCTGAGCTAGATCTTTCCGAATGATGGTCACATTGGCTCCTGTATCGATGATCATATTACAGGGCAAATCATTCACACTTCCGACTAGAAAAACTCCGTTCTCGCCGTAACTTCTTGCGGAAATTTCACATACTTGAAAATGGGGCTTCTCAAAATCTGGCAACCTCCGCCCCGCAAGATGGCCATTAATCAGTTTTCCTGCTCCTCCTTTAGCGGGAGAGATATTACCTTCGGTGCTGGGTCGTCTTGGGCAGTCGATTTGGATATGGCCTTCTCCACCGCATTTCCAGCACTTGATCTTCCTGTAAGGTTTGTTGGCCATTAAGGAGTTCATCTTTCTCATTATGTCATTCATCTGCTGCTGTAAGCGCTCCACAGCTCTATCCGACGTCTCAGGCAGGTTGACTGCTCGCACAAAGTGTCGATCTTTCCTAGTAGCTTGCTGGGCTGCCTCGAATTTCAGAGCGTAAACCAAAGCCCCTTTTAAATCATTGAGATCTGCAATCCGGAGTGCTGTCTGGATCTCAGGGTCACGCACACCATCGATAAAATGTTGCAGAGCTAAACTTTCTCTAATTTCAGTCGGACAGCCAGGATAAGCAAGATGGGAAAGTCTCTCGACATCCGTAGCAAGCTCTTGCAGGGATTCAGTGGATTTCTGCTGTCGAGATTTGAGCTGGAGTCTGCTATATTCCTTCATGCATTTCTCGCCAAAGCGCAATTCTAAGGCACTGACGAGCGTTTCAAAATCCAGCGGTTCATTTGCAGGCAAAGTCTGTAGGACGTCGGCAGCATCAGCTCGTAGAGAAGCAGCTAACTGGCAAGCCTTTGTCTGGGAATCCCATCCATTGGCGTCCGCTACGATCCCAAATTGTGTCTTAAAAACTGGCCATGAGGATTTTCCGTCATAGGTCGAGAGCTTAATAAAGGCCCGAGGAAGCATATCTGGATACTTGATTTCTTCGGAATAGTTTCCGGCAGTTATCTTCTGTTTCTTGACTTTTTCCAAATCTTTTTTTACATTCTCTATGCTTTCTTCAACGGTCTTGGCGATCTTTTGAACTTTTTCTTCTACTCTTTCTTCTACGGTTTTGGCTGTCAATTGAACATTTTCTTCTATTTCTTGAAATCTTCCTTCAAATTGGTTTTCCACGCTGTCAATTCTTTCATTTAAAGATGTTATTTTATTATCTATTAATTCTTTCAACTCGCCAAGGTTGGTTGACATCTCATTCATTTCAGCCTGGTTTGCAGTCATTTTCTCGTCTATCGCTGACATTTCCTTCTTCATTTCTTCCGACATTTCCTTCATTTCAGCCTGATTCTCAGTCATTTCCTTCTTCATTTCTTCTTTCAACTCGCCAAGGTTGGCAGTCATTTTCTCATCCATCGCTGACATATCCTTCTTCATTTCAGCCTGATTCGCAGTCATTTTCTCATACATCTCTCCTAATTTCTCCAATAATTTAGTCAGTTGCGCCTCCATTGCTCTGGTAATCGGCATTCAATCCCACTTCTGACACCAAATGTTGTGAGCTCGGGGTTCGAAAGGACTGATGCCAATATATAAGAAGAATAAAAAGGCTTTATTCACTATAAACAGTGCAATACGATCACAAATATCTTCTGAAAATTACAAGATATTCAGTAATCTTCAAATCCAATAAAAGCGCAGCAAAATTTCACACAGAAACAATGCGTTCAATACGACGTATCAACGACAAAATCGATCCGAGTAACACAGTTCTCAATGCAAAGCCTCTCGTATGAATTCAATCGCAGTTGACAGACAGCTAACTGAACTGAACTGATGGAGGTCCTTATATAGGTTTCAGAGATCTTTCCAGATTATTCCAGAGCTTTCAGATGCTAGAAATTACCAGAAAGTGCTTTAACTTTCGATAGAGAACCAAAGCGAGAAAGGATTCCAATGTACAGGTATAAGGGGGGGTGGTTGCACAAAAAGTCGCCAAATCCGTCGCCAACTTGGCGACATTTGGCGATATATCGCCAAATTTGGCGACAAAATTAAGTCGCCAAAACCATCGCCAACTTAGCGATAAACCCATTCCTTGGCGATTTTCCAATAGAACTCATTATAAAGATGAGGGTGTAAGGTTGTTTTCCTTGCAAACCATCTGAGGCCTTTAGCATTGAGTTACATGATGCTCAATAGGAAATACATTAATAATACTGCAATTTTCACAATAATAAAATAAAATAAATTTAAACAAATGGAATATTTACAGATATATACAAAATTCATAACAATATTAAGATAAAATACTACCTGCATGCACGTATGCATGTTTACTACCGAGATACGATCTGCCGATCTAGATTAAAGTTACAGTTACCACAATTCGTTAGCTGTTGCCAATATAATTAATAATATACATAATATATTACACTTTTAAATAGCGTCATAAAATCGTGCAAATAATAATTTTAAAAAATCACAATAAAAGAAGTAATGCTCGAGAAAAAATTCGGCTTGAGCGAATATGATCAGAGGGACATTGGATTTGTTTACATATATATATAAAACAATATCCAATGGTTGGAGCATCATAGTTGAGATTTTTCCAACAGAGCGAAAATATGCCGGGACCAGGACTCGAACCTGGGTACTTTGGTTTGCCGTACCAACGCTCTCCCTACTGCGCTAACCCGACGATATCTTGGGCTGGCATATCTCACTCATATTTGTTAAACAAAGGATATCGTCGGGTTAGGTCAGTAGGGAGAGCATTGGTACGGCAAACCAAAGTACCCAGGTTCGAGTCCTGATCCCGGCATATTTTCGCTCTGTTGAAAAAAATCTCAACTATGATGCTCCAACCATTGGATATAATTTACGTAGTTGAATACTTTCCTCTGCTCATTATATATAAAACAAGTTTGAAATTTTACGTTAAACGTGACATAGGAGGTGTGTTCGTTTTATAACTAGTGTCACAATGTAAAAAAAATCATCCTTATTCTTTCAGTGAAATGCATTATAACGTTTGCTCTGAGAGAAATGAGCATGCATTTTTTTTTCTTATTACGTATGCCATGTTCACAAATGCGAATTATGTTTTCTGTAAAATTCACTATGGAGATCTTGCTTTGTGAATGATTACGTTTAGGGTTTAATATTTTTATGACTCATAATGAACGAATCTCCTGTGTTTATTGACTCTAATGGATTGAGATATTCGACTGTTAACGTAATTTCCACAGAAAATTATCCATTGAATTTCCACGTAATTTCCTCAGAATCTATACATTTTTTAATGTCACTCCTCTCTCACACAAACAATTTTTTTCAACGATCTTTCTAAAAATGTAACTTTTATGCAATTTTATTCTAAAAAAAATTTTTGAATAAAAAATGTTCTCTCGCCAGCTCGGGAACTCGAGAAAAGGTGTCCTTGAACGCATAGACACGTCCTGGCTTAGGTTGTCTCCGCGTGTCTCCCTGAAACTTTCCCTCCGACGAGCTCCTACGGTAGAACGCAGGCGTGGCCGGTTGACTCAACAGGGAGCCATTCGGAAACACATAAATAACAAACACACAACAAATGTTAAGACAACAACGGAAAATTAAGTTAACCACCATTATCGGATTCTGAAGGTCATGAAAAACTTCTTCAAAAGCGCCAAACAGGCGGTCCCGATCGAGTTTAGTAGCTTGAAAATTAATTGTGAGACTCCAACCATCAGGCGTAGAAAGCTCCGAATACGCAAATACACGCTGGATTGGTTTTCAACCCGGGTTCCAGTTTTTGCTTGATCGCCGTCGCATTAGTAGGCGAGTCACCGGTCCGGTTCCTCGTAATCGAACAGTCCAGGAAAGAACCCACACCCTCCCACGGAGTCGATACGGTCTACGATGACCTGAGTGGCCCTGAGGACACCTATCACACTTGGTACGAACAGGCAATCGCCTGTCTGCCCGACCATTGAGGTCGACACATAACTACTCCAGCTGCAGCGGGTGACGTGGTGGTTGCGGACCATGCGTGTACGCCCACATGCCGACAACTACGCTCTGCGCTTGCCAGTACCAAGGGTTGCTTCACGCCGCCTCACGCACTGACCACACGTCACAACAGAGCCACCACGCACCTTGCTCTTTGGAGTTTGATCTCGCCTCCGTCATCGCCCCGGATAAATTGTAGAAACATCTCTATCGCCGTTAGCTAGTCGGTTGCTCAGCGTCACCAACTCGACCCGGGAGGGGCATCCGGTCGAGCAACTGAGATTAAACTGTGGAGCGTCCTTCCACCACCTAGGGAGTAGGCTTCCAACATTGGACGAGTCGTCACGCCGCAGAAAACCTGCACTTATAAGGGGGAAGCCCAGACTCGGTGGCCCGCGTCACAGAAATCTTTGTGGCACCTCCGGCTTTTTTCTACGACCGGCGCACCACGTTAAGGTGGCGGTTCATCCGTTTCCTGTCCTCGTCTTGTTGAAGAACGCAATGCCGGGCTCCTGGTCATCTTGCCCACTGAAGGGGACGAGTCAGGAACGCCCGGAGGTGCTCGCCAGATGTGAATAAAATATAACGTATATAATATATTTGTTCTACTATTGGTTGAAATAATATGGTAAATAACACAATTTGTGAAACGTTCTTTTATATTAATGTATAATTTCTAATAAATATATATAAATGATAATTCATACATAAAAATCAAATGTGGTATTTGTTTACATACAGTATCTGGGTATTTATTTATACATACTTTCATATAAATATTTTAACATAGATAAATTAATACTATTGTAATACTAGTTAACTTATATCAGTTATTTTCATTCTATTTTATAATTCAAATATGCAAATATTGTTATGATATATGTATTTATTTTAATTTAGTCATTTGAAGATATTTTCCCTTTAATAAAAGAAATTGTTTAATTTTTTTTAATAGACGTGGAGAGATTTTGCGAAAATGGAAGCATTTTAGATGTTTCATAGCTTTGCTTTTTATCCATTTGAAACGCAGCGGAAAAACTTTTTAAAAGTGATTTTAAAGTCTGGTTAATTTTATTTCCTTTGAACTCTTTTAAAATTTTAAAGGAATTATTTATTTCTTATCTTAGTTTATTTTCTTATTTTTATTCTCAAGGGTGTTTACGGTTGAAATAATATGAATGTAAATGATAGGATATGTACAAAGTGCTTTTGGATTAATGTATAATTTCTAATAAATATTCCCAATTGATGAATCATACATAGAAATAAAACGTGGTATTCATTTTAATGCACGATTTATGTAACATTTAATGCATATATTTATGTAAATACTTTAATTTAAGTTACCTTATCTATGTAAAATGTCGAATTATTTAAATATGAATAATATTTAAATAATGTGGAGGTTAAAACAAAAACGTAAAGAGCCTGAGGCGCTGATAGAATAAATATTCCATAATCGTGTTGCACGCCCAGTATTGGCGTCAAACATGAAGGATACTACCATCTAACTGTATAGTTTAAAAAATATATATATCATTTGAAGACGTGGGGGACTTCAAAAGTGATTTCAAAGTCTATTAGTATCTCTTTGAACTGAAAATTTGTCTTTCCAAAATTTTGCATCATTTTTATTCGAAAATATTTCTTCTCATATTTTTATTTTCAAAGATATTATAGATGAAAATGATAGAATATATATAATGGTGATTTTAAAGTCTGGTAAAAAATATATATTTTTTTGAACAAATATTTTTTTTTTCAAATTTTATCAGTATTTTGTAATATTTTTGTCATATTTTTATTTGCAAGAGATTAAAATTGAAATAATATAGATATAATTATTAAAATATGTACAAAGTTATTTTATTTTTCAATATATTTTTATAGCATTATTTTAATTTAATGTGCTATTAATTCAATTATTCGTTTAGAGGGAAAACATGTATAATTTTTTTGCGCAATTTTTCCTTAAATTATAAATAAATTATGCATATTTAAGAAATTATTTTAATGTTAAAACAAAACAATATAATATTATTTAAACTTTTATTTAAGTTTGAAAGTTAAAAAAGTTGTTTTCTTCTGTCATGGTATATATTTTTTAAGTTATGGTTATCTAAATTACCTAAAGTTACGATTCTTCAATTACATAAATCTTCGTTCGTTAACCACATTGATTTAGGGAGATAGTCTGCAAACTTTAATATTAATTTTAAATCTTCATCTTCAAAATACGGTAAGATCTCAAAATACGGTAAGGCTACTGTTGATTTAATTGTATAATTTCTAAGAAATAATTGAATATTTATATGAACTAAAGAAGGTCTTTCTCATATTTCAAATTTTTTTTCCATCGTAATTTCTATAGTGTAAAATTTTGTTTATGCTGAAAATTATATTTCGATCATGATGATGATAAACAATTTATCGAAGAGTCCCAATAGTATCTTCCTTTTAAATTAAAGTCCAATTAATGCTTACAGTAATATTAAAGTGATATCACTTTAAGCATTAATTAGACTTTAATTTAAAGTTAACAAGTGATTTTATTATATTATTAGGAACTTCATTGTTATCCTCTTTTATAAATCCAAATATGCAAGCAATATTATGATGTTCTGTATTTACTTTTAATTTAATTATTTGAAAAAACAATTTCCCACTTAATTAAGGAATATGTTATATACAGGGCTTTACAACTCTGATAAAATCTGGTTTCCATCAAAACATTCTAGTCGCCAGTTTAAAATATTTTCTCATCCCTCCCTCCCCTCCCTGTCATTGATTTTCAAAAAGAACATAAGTTTTTGTATGAATTTATTGAGAAAAAGTAATAACAAACATATCTTAGAATTGTTAATTACATAGTTCAGAATGGTATATAATTTATAATGATAATATAAACTAAGCTTTCTAATGTTAAACTAAGTTTTCTAAGTTTATGTATCTCTGAAAAAAAAACGTAAATACTGTAAAGGCTGAATTAACCGGCATATTCAGAATATGCTAATTGCCGAATTCTTCAAATGTTCGTATAGTTGGGGGGGGGGGGGGGTAAGTAGTGAAGCAAGAAAACAATTTTTTGCCTATTTACCAGATTAAAAAAAACTTTGTTGCCAGTGGCGACCGCATTTATCAAGCTCTGGTTATATATAATGTATAATTTTACATTTTAAAATATCTATTCGAAAATCAGCGAAACACCTTTTTAAAGTTAGCAGAAACATGGTTAAAATCTTACCACTTTTACTAAAAAAATTAACTTTTCTCGTTACTTTTTTTTTTAGAATTTCTATTGAGATAGAATTTTATGGTTTATAGGAAATAATAGAATATCAAAGAAAGTTCTTTGAGATTTGAATCCCCGGTGGCATATTTATAATTAATATTATTTCAGTTTTCGTTTTTGAAATGGATATGCGCAAGTAATTTACATAAATCCAGCGTAAGTTAAGAAATAATTATGCGTATTAAGGCAATTATTCTAATGGAAAAAAACAACAACTATTTGTATGACAATAAAGTTCAAATATGCAAGTAACATTTTGAAAATCTGTATTTAGTTTCATTTAATCATTTGAAGAAACTATTTTAACTTAATTAAAGAAACTGCTTAAATATTTTTATAAAGATGGAAATGGAAAGATTTTAATAAGTTTCATAACACATTTTTTATCCATCTGAAATGAAGCAAAACAACTTTTTAAAATTATTTCAAAGTCTGTAAAATCTATTTTTTTTTACTGAAATATTGTCATTTTTGAAATATTTTTTAGCAATATATGTATTTGCTAATCTTTCGTTTCTTATTTTTACCCCCAAAGGTGTTATAGTTAGATCAATTTTATCAGCATTTTTAATCTCTAATATTTCTTCTCACATTTTTATTTTTAAGGTATTATATTTAAAATAATAGGGTGAAGCAATAAAATATATATTAGAATAATAAATTTTGATTTAGTTTAATGTATAATATTTTAGAATAATATATAAATGCTAATGAACATTCTTAAGCGAAAGTCACAATTAAAGTTTAAATGTGGTATTCGTTGTTTTTAAATATAAACAGAACATTAGCTTTTAATTCATCTCATTAAAGTCATATTTGTATAAGTCAATAATTTCAAAAGTTTAGTTAAATATATGGAAAGTTTCTAAACATATCAAAATATTAATAGAAAAACAAATAAATTATAAATTATATGATAAATTATATAATAAATAATAATAATAAATAAATTAATAAATAATATTTTAATAAATTATAATAAATAAATTAATAAATAATATTTTAATAAATTATAATATATAATATAATAAATTATTAAGTTCTGTAATACATGAATTTAATAATTCCAAAATAGTTTCATCTGTCAGTTATAAAAAAAAAAAAAGTGTTATTAACGTTGCCACTGACGGTATTAAATCGATCATGACCTTTTCATTTTCGGGGTTTATTTTGCCTAAACTATTGCATATAAAAAATATGAAAATTACACGACTTATTAGAAAGAAATGTATGATAAACAAGCTAAGGAATACAGTTTTAAAATCGAAGAATTTTTTAATGTGCTACTTAATGTTAAAATCTGTCATTATATTTCTGTTACATAAGTTTATAGGATCAAAAACTATGCATATAGCAATTTAGACATATTTTGCTATCATATACTTGACTATATTATGGTGTGCAATATCCAATCATTTTTTCGAAGGGAGGAAGGGGGGAGGGGTTATATTTTATCCAGTCAAGGTATACAAATACGTTTAAATGGTCGCTTTTTGCAAAATAATGACATTTTCAGTTTCTGTTTTTATTGAATAGAGCATTTGTTAAGCTACAAAAGAGATTTTATTTTGTGTCAAAGTCAATTAAAGCCAAATGTTAAAGACATTGTATATTTCGCAAAATTGAAAGAAATCATTAAAATACCCGAAATAATCCTGTAAAGCTGTCAAACAAAATTGAAATACCATATTTTTAGCAAATTTATTTTTTAAGATTCTTTACTTAATATTTAAAATAACTGACATTTTACGTGACTATCTGGAAAAGAAGAATTTAATTTAAATCTGGCGACACTTGTTTAGTCATGTTAATAAAAAATGCATTTATCTCAAAATCACTTTTTTCATTAAAAAAAAAAGAATGATAACTCAAAATATTAACATTCATTTTTTTTCAAATTTGATATATTTTTCTTTATAACTTGATATTTGTTTTCTTTTATTTTATTTTTCCAGGGCGTTTTTTAAAAGAACAATATGAATGTTAAAAATAAGAATATGTTAACAAAAAGAATATTTTTCAAATTATGTTATGATATTTAAATGACAATTATCTAAAATATGCAAAATATCTAGTAATGATTCTTCGATTAACTCTAAAATATTTATTTATAGAAGTTGCCTAAAAGTTACAGTTCATTACATAGATAAATGCTTGAGGATTATTTTTATACTAAATTTATTTGAATTGGATAATTAGATTACATGTAGAATCATCTTTGAACTTTTTCTAAAATATCTTAAAATTCTCTCGATATTTTGCATTTTGTTAATAGAAATATAAACTTAACATAGTTAATCTACACTAATCTAAACTAAAATTTCAAAAATAATTAATATGTTTCCATATCATATCACTTTATTTATTTATTTTTTTTTTAATGCTCCGAAGGTATTCGGATACCTTAAAAATACTTTTAATGCTTTTTAATTTATCTTAAAATGACTTCAGTTTCTACATTTACAAACTTTTTTTTTTGCAAGTTTGGGCAAATTTTGTTTTTTTTAAAGACCTCAGGGTATGGATAAAGGTTGGCGATTGTAGATCGTAAAGGGAAGAGCTCTCCCAGTTCCCTTTTATAATTCAGGTATGGAATTAATATCTAGAAGTTCTATATTTTATTTCATTTTATAATTTGAAGAAACTTTTTTCTGCTTAATTAAAAAAAAAACTGTTTAAATAAATACCTAATATCCGGACGTATGTTTTATAAAAATTAAAGTACCTAATGATTTTTATAACTTATCATTTATACATTTAAATCATATCGAAAAAACTTCTAAAGGGATTTCAAAATCCGGTAAAATCTATTTTCTTTGAACTGAAAAAATGTCTTTTCAAATTTTCTGAGCATTTTTATTCGGTAATATTTATTTTTTACATTTTTATTCTCAAGGGCATTATGAATTTTCGTAATGAATATGTACAAAGTACTTTTAAGTTAAGTATAACTTTGTAATAAATGGAATTATAACAAATGCGGTATTCGTTTTTACGCAGTATTTGTTTAATTATTTATACTGGAAAATAATTTTGTGCAAATAATTTAATACATTTTTATAAACTAATATTTTATAACAATACTAATACTAGTTCAATACTTAGTCAACTAGTTTGCTATTACTAGTCATTGTTTTCTTTTATAATTCAAATATGTGTGTCATGCTAGGAAGTACTATATTGATTTTAATTTAATCATTTGGAGAAACTTTTTAGCGCTTAATGAAAGAAACTGTTAAAATATATCGAATATAAGTGAAATATTTTTACATACATTGAAGTTTTTTAACGAGTTTTCATAACTTATATTGGATCTATTTGAAACGTCGCCAAAGAACTTGAAAAGTGATTTCAATGTCTGGTAAAATCCATTCTTTGAACAGAAAAAATTGTATTTTTAAAACTTTTATCAGCTTTGTTATATGCTAATATTTATTCTTTATATTTTTATTCTCTTGGGAATTATGATTGAAATAAAATGGATATAAATAATAAAATGTGTACAAATATCTTTTACGTCCAGGTACAGTTTTGTATAACCTTATTTTAATTTGATGGGTTTTTAACATACCTTCCAGCTACTTTTTTGTCACCATTTTTTTCGAATAGTAATCGCAGAAATATTTGATTAAATGAGAAAACTATTTATCAGAAATAGTGGTAGCAAAGCTTTTAGCAATTGGCAGCTATGTAATAATATTGAGTTGTTCAGAAAGTTCTTTCCGTTTGGGAAAGTTGGTTTGTAATAGAAGATTCTATCATTTAATTATTAGATATTAATGCCGATAACTAATGTATAATAATTGACGGGCAGAATTTTCCGGTACGAATTGGTTTTCCCAAACGGAAGGAACTTTCTGGACAACCCCATACAATTAAACTAGTGTTAAAAAGGAAGTATCCAGTACACATGAAATATTTTTTTTTATAAATATAGAAATGTATTTAATGAGTTCCATAACTTATCTTTTATCCATTTAAAACGGAGTGGAAGAACTTTTAAAGGAATTTCAAAGTTGGGAAAAATCTATTTTTTTTTTAACTAACAAAATTATCTTTCCATATTTTTACTCTCAAGAGTGTTATAGTTGATAAAACATGGATGTAAAGAAAAGAAAATCTATAGTTTTAAAAATATGAATTCTTTAGCTATCGTCATTAAAATACTATCAAATGAGTTATTATATAAACTCAGTTTGGGGCGTCCGGTGCCACCATCCGAAAAATCTACAAGAGACTCCTCCATTTCGTCTGGTCAAGGGTCCATTCCTCCTCCAGATCCCTATCTATCATGGCTTTTTTTATATCATCCATCCAGGTCTTTCGTGGTCTTCCTCGTTTCTTCTTTTGGTTTGTACTATAATTACATGTGCTTTTGAGTAGTCTATCGTCACTCATTCTTTTAATATGACCATACCAGACAAATTGATTGTTTTGGAGATCGTCTAATGGGGTTCCCTTTATTTTCACCATTTCTTTGATTTTTTTAAAATTTCTTATTCTTTCTATTCTTGATATCCTGCATGATCTTCTTAGGGCATCCATTTCCACTGCTGCTAATTTCTTTCTTTCTGTCGCCATAATTCTCCATCCCTCTGCTCCATATAACAAAATGCTCTTTACAACAGAATTGTATATATTATATATGTTTTTTTCCTGAAGATCTCTTGACTCCACCAAGTAGAATTTAATAGTTTTACAACCTTTCTTCCTTGAAAGATTCTGTATTTAATTTCCTGTGAGTCTGTGCCTTCCCTATTAATGTCTACACCAAGGTATCGATAATACTCGCAACTTCCTATTTTTATGTTATTATTTAAATTTAGTTCGGTCTTATTTCCTCCTATACATAGGTATTTGGTCTTACTAACGTTCATGTAAAGTCCCCATTTCCCCATGAGTTATTAACGAAATTATTTTACGTGAAGTTCGTTTATAGGAAATAAGTGAGTAATTATTTACATATTTACAATTCCTTGAATATAGTAATAAATAATATCCTAACGAAATTATTTTGATATAAAAATCTCTCTATTTTAATTGAAAGTTTTAACAAAGTATTAGTGATGAACGTTTCCTTATTATATTATACATATTTATATTTTGTTAAAATACAACAAGAGAACTTTTTTTAATTGATTTCAAAGTTTATTAACCCCTTGAGGGGCACCGGTATATTATATATACCACTTAATTTTAATCCCAAAATGCCACAATGACACCAGAATTTTATAATCAAGTTTTGGATTTATAAAATACACGAGGAAAAACTTTTACTTATTTTAAAATAAATTCGTTCGTGAATCCTGGTGCCAAACAATTATTTCAATATTTTAGCTACAAGAGTACTTTGCCCCTGAAGGGGTTAAGATGTTACTATTAAACAAAAAAGTAATTTTCAAAATTTTATGAGCATTTTGTTGTTCGTACTGTAAGTATCAAGGGTTTGCTGCAGTTTACTGTTTTATCGCATTCATTATAGTATAATTATTTTTAAATTCACCTCAAGAACTTTTAAAGATATTTCAAAATTGTGTTAAATCTACTTTCTTTGAACTAAAAAATACTCTTTTTGAATTTTATCAGCATTTTATTCGATAATATATTCATATTTTTATTCTCAGAGGCATTACAGATGAAATAACATGAATGAAAATAATGAAATCGTTTTTTAGATTAATGTATAATTTTTAATGAATATTACCAATTGTTATATAAGTCATAAAAATACAAAAATAAAACAAAATAAAATAAAGTAAATGAATGTGGTATTATTTTTTACGCAGGACTATTTAAATAGTCCTGTTACATAAATTTAAATAAATATTTTAATGTAAGTTAATTAATTCAAGTGTAAAATACGTAACTATTTGAATGTAAACAGAACATTAGTTTTTAATTAATAAAGTGTATATATAAGTATTTGCATTAATTATACATAATGGAATTATTTTAATAGTTACAAAATTCTTAATTGCAATTAATTTTGTAACTAAGTTCAACTTCTAATTTATTCGCATCGTTAACCACATTGCTTTAGGGAGATAGTCTGCAATTTAAATATTAATTTTAAATCTTAATTTTTCAGATAACATTATGCTACTCTTGACTTAATAGCAAAATTTCTAAGAAATAATGTAATATTTATATAAGTTAAAGAAGTATTCGATGGTCTGTTAATTTTCTTTTTCATTTTATTCCCTATAGTGCAAAAATTAGTTTCCCCATTAAAATACACAGGGGTGATCATAATTCATGTGCACGTGTTTGAAAGTCTCTACAAGATAAACTATTTGGAATATTTTAAAAAGATTTGGTATTTATACTGTTTAGAGCATGCGGAAACGAGTTTTGGAATGAAAAATATTAGTTCGAAATTTTACCGATAGATGGCGCTTGTTAGGGATGGGTTATTAACATTGTCGTAGCAAATATTAACAAAAATAACTCATTTTAAATAAATATCTGTTGAGACGACCATAATGTTTCACAGCAATGCTATAATTGCTACCATTTTGATAAGAAAAACACTTTGTTAGTAGAGCGCGGCTTTTTTGGCTACAATTTTAGTGCTCACGAGGCTCTCCATGGCTAAAACCTTAAAAAATGTGTAGAACAATGCAGTTATCTGCATCGATTACCTAGTTGTGGAGCAACTTAATATCCAGTATGTAGATAAGCGACTTGCAAGGCAATAGGGAGCCGTAAGAAAATATTTAAAGTGTAGCAAAGAACTGTGTAAAAATGGAAAGTTTATAAATTGAATAAAAAAAAAGTCTAATGCAGTTTTAAGGAAAGTTTAACAAATTAAAAATATAAGAGAAAATAATGTAATTTTTCATTAGATCTAAATGACAGTCGAAAACCTATCGAGGGTCGAACCCATCTCATAAAAAAAAGTCTCTTTACAGAGACCATATATTTAAATTTAAGAAATACAAATGATATAAATGAAGTCTAAATATATAGATATACTTAAATGCAATACAAAAGAGAAAAGAAGTTAAGTTTATTTGAAGAGAGAGGAAAACTAAAAACCATAAACTAGAATCATGTGAAATTTGTGATAAAAAGTTTTAAAAGTTAACTGGTGGGAAATTCTCTATTTTTCTTTTCTTTGTTTTTATATATTTAATGATATACAGTGCCATCTATTGCAAAAGTTTTAAATTAATAATAATAATAATATTATTATTATTATTTTGTAATGCAGAGCTTGTTTCCGCACGCTCTAAAAAGTATAAATGACAAATCTTTTACAAATATTCCAAATAGCTTAGCTTGTAAGCCCCTGAAAACAATTGTTGTGCGCTTTAAGTATCGCCACCCTGTATTTCTATCATAGTGATAAACAATGTGCCAAAACGTTCCAAATTTATGTGCATTGATACACCCTTTTATAAGTTCAGACATACAGGTAATAATATGAAGTTTTGTATTGTATTTTTATTCAATCCTATGTAGAAATAATTTTCCGCTTAACCCATTCCCTGCTAATGGTGCGTTTTCGCACCATTCAAAATAAAAGTGTATGAAAAAAAACCTGCCACGCTACCAGTATTTTAATATGTTAAAACATACTTTATTTAATGACAGAATCTTTGTTATTAAAGATACCGAATATTGTCTTTCAGAATTTTTGGTGGCAAACGAATTTCAATAAAAATATTGAAGACTCCGCCCATATAGTTTCGGCAGTTAATGGATTAATTCAAAGGACTGTTTAACACTAAATATACCGGAAAAATTGACTTAAGTTTAATAAAAAAGATATTTCAATGAAACTTATTGGACTTTTTCGTTTCGATTACTTCTATGTAATTTATATTTTATTTATCTTATGGAGAAATTTCTGGTTAGAATAGGTATATTTTCTATGGTACCGGTCAAACGATTGGTGGTTTGTACATTTAGTATTAAAGAAATGTCCAATACACGCGAAGTATGTTATTTTTTTTCAATACATATGAATATATTTAACGAGTTTATAACACAAAAATCGATAATGGTGACTTCACAGTGAAGTTAAGAAGAAACGGTCACCTGAAAGTCACAATGTGATGAAATAAAGATGCCACACTTGGATCACAGTTATGACGTTACAGTGGCATATTATTGACTGGCTGTATTAAAAATTGTTTTCCGAAAGATGTGAGAAGCGTTTTTAAGCCTGAAACAAAACTGTTTTTTAGCTAAAATGAATCGGAAAATTGTTCAAAAAATTTTATAGGCACAGACAAGAGTTCATATTTACTTTAATCTAAGCAACGTTACATATAATTTGTAGGCAAGAGGTCTGAATAACGTTCCCTACAGGATTCCCAAATGGTCTGCTTTTTCAATACCAGTATTTTCTAAGAAACATTTGGTGGTAGGTTTCTATAACATTTTCAATAGAAGTAGCTTTTGGGGTAGGTTCTTATAAAATATGCAAGAAAAATCTAAAAAGAGTATTTGTCTATGAAAAAAGTCGTATTCAAATAACGGACCTTTTTGAAGTACGGCATCTACAAAACTACTCTTAATTCGACCATTTTAAAGATATTTAAGCATTTAAATGACAGATTGGGAAGAATGTTTGTGATTTATTCGTATTAATATCCCAAAAATCACTATTTTTGAAATTACTTTACGACTAAGTATTTGAAATGCAATGTAATAACCTCTTTTTTTTTTACATTTTTCTAAATAAGAAAGGATATGTGCAATTATTCATACATTCAATACCTTAATTAAATAAAACCTTAATTCGTTAAATATATTGTTTTAGGAAGATATTCTACAATTAATTATAAATGTTCCCTTTCAAATGACAGTACGCAGTTTTAATTGCATAATTTCTAAGAAATATTAGAATATTTATTTAAACAAAAAGTTTACGATTTAACTTTAAATTTATTCTTTCTTTATATTCCATATGGTGTAACTTTGTTTGCACTGAAAATATTTTTCGATCTTAATGATAATTATTAATAATTCACCACAGGAGACTCGATTGCGATTTTATTGTTTCTCTCTCTTAAAAAGTAAATTATGCTTGTAATATCATTAAGTTATCTTCTTACTTTAGTTTAATGATTTAAAGAAACAGATTTCCACTTAATTAAAAAAACTATTTAACTTTTAATTTTTATTTTTAGGCCTAATTAATATTAAACATAATATGTTTATTTCGAGTCTATATTATGTTTATTTTTAGAAAAGATATGCTTAACCCATTCGCTCCCAACAACAGGTATACTCGTGGTTTTTCAATCTAAAATTAGGAATTCGCACCGGAAATTTCGAAAGAAGAATTTTTATTTTAAGTAATCACGAAATGTCTGTAATTAAATAAAGTAAATATTGTTATTTTTATTTTCTGATATGAATTCGAACTTTCTAAATAAAATAAAATTCCGGTAATTTAACCCGGCAGTGAACGTGTTAATTATCCGCATATTCAACACTTCAATTAAATAAAACCTAATTCGTTGACCGCATGTCTTACAAGAGATAGTCTACATTTTAATTAATAAATTTAAATCTTCTTCTGCAAATAAGAGTATTCTACTCTTGATTAAAATACACAACATCTAAGTAATAATATAATATTTATATAGGCTAAAGAAGTTTTTGATTGTTTTTTTTTTCTCAATATATTCCATATAGTGTAAAAATTTGTTTACACTAAAAACTATTTTTCGATCATAATGATATTTAATATTTTATTCACGCAAGATACCATGTTGCATCTTCTTTGCATCCTCTTATATGTATTCCCTCTTCTTTAATTTTATTCTTTATATTCCATATAGTGTAAAACGTTGTTTATACTGAATTTTGTTTTCGATCTAATGCTAATTAATAATTAATTCATCCAAGTAACCCATTTGTACTTTTATAGTATCTCTCTCTTAAAAATTAATTTATGCATGTAATATTATAAACTTTTCTTTTTAATTTAATTATTTGAAGAAACTTTTTCCCACTTAATTAACCTTTACGCGGGGGTTCGGACAGCATCTGTCCAAGTTTGCATGTATTCTCGGAAAGGATGCTGTCGGAGCCCCTGTGTAAAGGTTAAATGAATTGTTTAATAAACTTATTTTAATTTTTATTTTTAAGCCTATATATATATATATATATATATAGCCTATTATGTTTATTTTTATACACGATATACTAAATTATTCATATTTTATAACAATTCAGTTACATAAAACTTAATTTCGTTGACCGCATTGCTTTAGCGAGATAGTTAGTTTAATTAATAAATTTATATCTTCATCTGAAAATAACAGTATACTATTCTTTATTAAATTTCATAACATCTAAGTATTAAGAGATTATTTATATAAATGAAGGACTTTTTTTTTCCTCAGTATATATTCCATATAGTGTAAAAATTAGTTTACGCTGAAAGCTATTTTTCGATCACAATGATATTTAATACTTTATTCACCCAAGAGACCAAGTTTCATATTCTTTATCATTCTCTGTTATAAATCAAATATGCAAGTAACATTATGAAGTTCTGTATTTATTTTAATTTAATGATTTGAAGAATCTATTTTCCACTTAAATTAAAGAAACAGTTTAAGAAATAACTAATTTGCGTAAAATGTTTTTTTCAAAGATGGAAATAGTTAATGAGTTTCATAAGTTATCTTTTATCCATTTCAAGCGCATGAAACGAACTTTTAAAGTTATTTCAAATCCTGACGAAATATATGCTTTTATTTCAAAGAAGCAAAATTTTAATGGATTTTGAAATTTCTTCGAAAATCCTACCATTTTGTTCTACTTATATAAAATTTTATAAACGTGGAGGAAAATGCATTGTACCTTGATTTAAATGTTGATTAAAATGCAATATTTTGCACATAATTATCTTTTAAATATGCACAATATATTTAATTATTGTTCCGTAGTGTGTGGAATTCTCATAAACAATCAGATATATTCTGTATTAATTAAAGTTAACTCTTTTTACATTAATGTCTTTGGGATCAGCATCCCGTAAACAAGTTTTATTCCGTTGGCACCACTTTTTTTTTCACTTTTATTCAGTCAGGCAAAAGCTCTGTTTAAATATCACCAATACTACTTTTCTGTATTTCTGGTACAATTAGCAATTAATGTATGTACTTTTTGAAGATGCATATATGCACCCATTGTCCTGAACGGGTAAAAACAATTATTCCCCGTTATTTATAATTATATATATAAAAAAATTAAAACACCCTCAATGTCATTTGCTTAGTCCAAAGTTCTTTTTACATGTAGTTCTATTTGCGTTTGAGTGAGGTATATTATTTTTAACACTAATCAAACACTATTTAAAATCAATTAAATTTGCAGTATATTTTTCCACTATAAAAAGTTAAAAAAGTTTTTGCATTGATGAAAAGTCTGATTTATTATACAAAATCGGATTTTTTATCTTTATATCTTGGAAATTCTGAATTATTATTTATTATTACATTTCATATTCATGATGTAGTAACTATTAATTATATTACATTTTGTTATATTGCTTCTTTATACAATTTTTCTTATCTTACTATTTCAATTACCCCTTTTTTGTACATTGTTATACAAGTATATATATATATATTTAAAAATGAAAACACATGTGAAAAACAAAAGATAAGACATTATAAAAAGCAATGGAATGGACACTGTAGGAATTATACTTAATAGGATGAAAAAGTAAAAATTGGAAAACTATGAATATCTTATAGAATCTTCAGAAGGGCTTTATAAGAATAGTTCTAGTAAATATATCTTATTTCATCAAATATTGTCAGCATTATGCCTAAAATCGACACTATTAAGCCCCTAATAATATATATATATATATATGAAACAAGAAAAGTAATAATCTTCATGAAGTTCAAATAACAAAATAAATAAATAAATATGCAACTTAAATAGAAATTTGATAAATAAACAATTATTCAACTTAAATAGAAATTAAATCATAAAATGATGTGCAAGACTCACCAAAAAAGACAAATTTTACTGTAGATTGAATAGGATTACTTGATATAATTATTATTTGATATAATTATTATTATTAATTATAATTATTACTTGAATAAGTACTTGACAAACTGCTAGCTATCATTAACTCAAAATGGCTGCTATCTATGCATAGAAAAAATGAGAAAATAAAATAAAATGTGTAGTGCTGTATATATATATATATATACACAAACATATATGCAGCTCACCTAACGTAGCAATTGTTTCGGCCAGCGAAAAACTAGAGATTGAACATTTCTTCACAAACAGAAACAGAAAACTGAGAGTAGCTATATTAAAAGAAATTCTACAAAAAATGACGGTAAACATTGAAAAACCACTTGTTAATTAACAATACCAATATTTAAAAAATCTTTGGCATCACTTTAAAAAGTTCTTCCACTACACTTCAGGTAGATAAAAAATGATTTTTGAAATCGATAAATACTTTACTGCAAAATTATACATTCATTGTAACATATCACTTAGATACGTAAAAATTAGTTCATTGAAAAGATTTGAAATAAATTAAATACGGAACTTCATAAAATTATATGTATATCAGACTTTATTAAATGAAATAACAATGAATGAATAAGTTTATCGATTGGATAATTTCTTTATTAATTATCATTACGAACGCGATATATTTTTGTAACAAAATTTTACCCTTGAGAGAACAAAATGAAAAAAATACTCAAGACAATAAATATTCTATTCATTTGCAGAAAATGTATTTTTTTTTTTGAGACCGGCGACCAGGCCCCTACCTGCCAGGTTTCCCTAGCTTAAACGGGTTTAGTGCCTGGTACCGGGGCGTGTAGCGCCACTGAATGAAAGAACTGCATCAAATTGTTATTCATAAATTAATGTTACAGTTAAAAATCGAAATTGGTAATTATGTGCCTGATGCATTGTGGTTAGCGAATTAAATTTATTCATAATTTGAAAATTTGTATACATTCCGTTTAACAAAAATGCTTCTCAATTGATCCCTTATCTATATCGGTAGATTTTCCGGTAGAAGTGTAATTAAAATATCAATAAAATATAGCTGGATTTAACTGCCATTGAAACTCGACCTTCGTACTCCGTACCTCATCTATACATTATGTTATTCAAAGTTTTCTGAAACTTCCTACATTGTAGCAGCCCAAGCAAGTTTTTAAAAGAATTAATTTTTGTATAAGCATAGCTGTCAACTTTTACGCTTTTTTCGTACCACTATAATTTTATAGATTTTTTTGTGTTATTTAATTAAATTATTGTGGTGATTTAATAAGATAAAATGTACTTAAATTTTAGTGGTACGAAGAAAGCGTGAAAGTTGGCTGCTTAGTAACTATATCTTGAAAAGTAGATTATTAAACGGATATTGTTATATCTGTATAATTTCAAATATATTTTATATATTAAAATCTTTATATTCAATAAAATAAAGAATTTGTTTTAATTTAAACTTAAAAAATTATTTTTAATATATTTGAAACAGCTACAATGAATATTTTAAATAAAATTAAGTCTTTTTTCGCTCATAAATTGGAAATTTCTACATTGTTAAAATCTGAAAAGTTTCTTCAGAATAAAACAGTTTAGAAAGATTTCGAGTAAATTTTCCATTTTCTTAACAAGGATACTTCTACAATCTATTTTAGAGAAAACTGTATGCAATTTTTGACTTTAGGAGATAACTATTATAAAATTTTTAATGATACTACTGCTTTAGATTTCAGTATAGTTCTTGTATATTAGGATCGTTATATAACGCAGGAAATATCGTTAAAACTTTGTCAGTGTTGTATAAAGAGATGCATTTTCAAAAGGGTTGATAATGGCGCACATCTATTATATTAAAATCTGCCTCTGTATTTGTATTTCACATCAACTTCTCTTAAAATATGGAATGAAATTAACACCATTTATTAGCATGGATCCAAGAATGTCATATTAACTCTCAGAATTTTTAAAATTTGAATCACTGTTCGAGATATTAATTATTTGTACTTTTTAACGACATTTCTGAAAAGATATTCACTAAATTACTTTATTTTTGTACATAAAAGATGGAAAGAGAAAAATAAAACTGATTATTGCATTTTTACACACGTCATTTGCTTGTAATAATAGAAAAAGACAATTAATTACAAATTGATTAGATCGTGAAAAAACATCTGGATTAAATTAAAATTTTCAAGAGAGCCGGAAGAAATAAAAATACGTTTTCACGTATTCAAGCTTCCTGAATCAATTCATTTTACAAATATAAAAACGTCTGCCGATGTATGAACATTTAATCATCAATTTTTTTTACTTTTTTCTGTTTTTACAAGAAGAAAAGTATTGGATTCATAAAATTTTCAACTTTCGATTTTCGACGTTTTAGAAGGTCTGAACATGATTTGACTGTTTTAAGAAAATGTCTGTTTATGAGTCTGCCTGTCTGTCTGTATATGACAAACAATTTGTGGGCGCTCTATCTGAAGAACTAATACACGAGATTTAATAAAACTTTTTATTCAGTTTGATCCTGATATAGATTGGTTCTGATTAATTTTTGGTGTAAATCGCTCAACGGGTGACGCTGCTATGCCACTTTTTTAAAGATTTTCACGATAGCTATATCTCAAGAGCACAGAATTTCATCTAACTTCAGATTCAGTTAGACGATGACATAGGTTGTTGTTAATTAGGTTTTGTGTAAATATCCCAAAAGGTGGCACTGCTACGCAGCATTTTTTGGGATTTACACGAATTTAGTGACAGTCATATATCAAGAACTAATGCACAGAATTTAATGAAACTTTAGATTCAGTTAGACCTTGGTATAATTTGGTGCTGATTTGTTTTTGATGTATGTGAAACCTGTATGAGATAGAAGAAAGTATTGGGACACATCCGACTTGTTTCAGCTTTACATTGAATTAAGGTGGAAGATTTAAACTGCTTGCAATTATTGACCGCTATTAAGAAGAATTGAAATGAAAAAAAAAGCATATTAATTTTAATTAATTATTTTTTAAAAATGGCGTTTACAACATTTCACAAGGGCACAATTAAAACAGTTTATTTAGTAAAAATGACATATTTTAATTTTCTTATAAAGCATTTATTTTAATTCAAATGATAATGTATGTTTTTAAGTTCATCAAAGAAAGGCCTTCTTGGAATTTCCACAGAGTCTATTAAAGTTCAAAAAATGTCTATTTAATATTCGAGTAGCAAACTTTGTAGCTTCCTGGTTTAACAGCAGACTTTGTTATATTTTTTATGCAATTGAATAAGGCGAGAAATTCTATTAAAAAAATGTGGTAACACTATACGAGTCTGATCAAAGTGACATTATTTTCAATCCACCAGCTCTGAAATTAGAATTCAAATTAAGAAATATATTTACTTTTGGCAAATAACGTTTAAGTTCAAAAACCACAATTTCAAAATATAATTTTCACAATTTCAAAATATAATTTTCGCAATTTCAATTTAACCTACGGTTTCTTAAATGAAATTTTGTATTTAATAAAATGAAATTTATAATTTTTTTCTAGATGTACTATAATAAAATATTTCTTTTTCCTTCAAAAAATTGAAGGCTCTCATGCAATGCAAATGGATTTCCACGAAACTAGTTATCACTTACTTTGTGAAGAAATATTAAGAGGAGTGTATTCATTTTGTTTTTAACCCTGTCATGCGTGAATTAGATATTTTTTACTTAAAATAGATTCAAAATCAATTAAAAAGAAATAGCGGCAATTTTTTAAAAATTATTACGTTTATTACAAATTATAAAACGAACTCAGATAAGATTTACAAGGACTAAAATCATGATTAAGAATTATGAAACAGATTTTGTGATAAATTAAATTTTTGGCACCTTCCCAGAAAGTAAACAAATGGTCATGTTTATATCCAATACCAGAAGTTCTTTCAGAAAAATTTGTCTCGTTTTGAACCGAAAAAGTAATTGTCAAAGGTATATTTTCGATGCGAACATCAAAAAAGGAAATGAATCTGCTTTCGACACAAGAAGGTTTGAACTTTATATGAAGTTTATATACAGGGTATTGAGAAAAATGTACACTCACTTTGAATGATTATAACTCCAGTTTTTATTTATAAATAATTTATATTTAAATTGCAAAATAATCTACATAAAATGTATAACTTTTATTCTTACCGCAGATGTTCAAAATTATTACCGTTCAAGTCAAAACACCTTAGTCGCCAACTGGTCAACAACGGTCTTAGTTACAAAGGTGGTCAAGTAAACACCATTGATCCACAAACTTCAAAAACATTTCATTTGGTGTTGTGGCGTATTCTTGTCCAATTGCAGTTCCGGAACGTTATCTATGATCAACCATTCATTTCAAACTTATGTTTTATCCGATGAATTGTAAGTCGCCACAGGCGAGTGTGCTTAAGATTATTTTTTAATGCTAAAAATACCTTTATGCTGAGTGTTCTATTGTTAATGTTTTAGTAAAAATGTTGCTGCCAATGCAAAATAATTTGCCAGAAATAGTACATTCATCATCTTCTTTCACTTTTTTTACAAATAATGCCCTTTTTTAATAAAAGTATTTAGTTTCTAGCAAAGCATAATCTAAAAACACATAAGTATACAGGGTGTTCCGTTAAAGGGGTCCAATATTAATAGGGGTAATAGAGGAGATCACACGGAGCATAAATCAGTATATAATGCCTGGCCGTATCCCAATAATTTTCAAGTTACAGCAAATAGAATGAAAAATCGGAAGTTTGTAAAAAAACCCTCATTGCTAAACTATCGATAATGCTACATAAAAACGAAGCACATATTTAGAAAGAGCAGAAAAAATCCTACGAAATGACATAAGTTGTTTTAGAATATTGAGAATTAATGGTGAGTTACAAGCTCTGAAACAGTTAAAAAATACAAAATCAAATATTTAGCAAAATAGTTAATCGTTAATTCCAAAAATGCAACTCTACCTACATCAAGGAAAATGTTATAAAATTTGGTCCATTCCGAAAGCTTTCGAAGAAGCTGACAATAAACCATATCAGTTTAATTGTATGGGAGAAATCAAGCAGTTCCCTAGTTACAACTCTGTACTGTTGCACGCTCGGAAAGAGCGAAACTCCACCCATGACGATTGTAAACACCCCGTTTTAATATCTTTCAATTATACATTTCTGATCAACCTCTATCAATACCCTTTCATTATTCAGTCTGGTCAAGTAAATGACATATTGTGCAGCTCTCGCCTTGTCTTAAAGCAAACTCCGTGACTGCTGCGTTTCCTCCATGAACTTTCAGGATGATGAAGAAGAAGTACTTTTTATGCAAATTTTCTATGTGTATAGGAAGAAAAGTGTAATAAAACAGCAGTCATCAGTGGGCGTTATGTTAAAGGGAGGCTGTTGTAAGTGGGATTGTAGTAAGTTGATGTATAATAATTATGCCGGAATACTCTAACGAAGAATATGCGGACATGCATCTGATGTACGGGCAAGCTCATGGAAATGCATGTCTAGCACAGCGCATGTACCGTGAGCAATTTCCAAGGAGACGTTGCCCAAGTTCGAAACTCTTCATAAAAATCGATAGACGATTACGGGAGACTGGATCGTTTAATACAGCAAGCATTGATGCAGGGAAACCTCGACATGTACGAACACCTGCAATGGAAGAAGATGTACTGAATATTTTTAAAGATAACCCCTCCACGAGTACACGAGCTGCTGCGTCTAAAGTCGGTGTTTCTCACCAAAGTGTGTGGCGTGTTCTGCGTGCAGAAAACATGCACCCCTTTCATGTGCAGCGGGTACAACTGTTATCAGTAACAGATTGTGCTCAGCGGACAGAATTCGTACGCTGGTTGCTTAATGTAACAGAAAATAATCCACAATTTCTGGAAAATATTTTATTTACTGATGAAGCAACATTTACGAGAGAGGGCGTGGTAAACACGCACAATATGCACACATGGTCATATACAAATCCGCACACTGTTTTCCGTCGAACGCACAACAAAAGTTCAGTGTGAACATATGGGCAGGTGTCCTCGGCGATTATCTCATAGGACCATATTTACTCCCAGATGTACTCAATGGCAGTACGTACTTGGTTTTCCTACGGGATATCTTACCGCAGTTACTGCAAAATGTGCCAGCAACATTGCGCCACAATATGTGGTTTATGCACGATGGCGCACCGGCACATTTTTTCATAGGTGTTCGCAATCACCTCAATTCAACATATCCTGGGAAATGGATTGGACGCAGTGGACCTGTTGCTTGGCCTGCACGCTCTCCAAACCTCAATCCGTTAGACTTTTTTGTTTGGGGACACCTTAAATCGCTGGTGTATGAAACGCCTGTGGATACACCGGAGGATTTACTAGCGCGTATCGTTGTCGCTGCAGGAGACATTCCGAACTCCCTCGGAGTTTTTCGGCGTGTTCGCCAATCTTTACGACGTCGCTGTCGGCTGTGCGATTCTGTTAATGGGCGCAACTTCGAACACCTATTATAATAATGTCCGTTCGTCTGTCTTCCGACATTGAACTGTGCAGCGCAGGCCAGAAGACTATGCTTCACATATGTCATAAAGTACGTGGAATGTAATTCTTTATTTGTCATTTTTCTTTTATTTTCAACACTTTTTGGCACAGTATTTTGTAAGTCACAGACTGTGGTGTACTCAAATTGTAAATTACAAAGTTTGTATGAATTAATTTAAAATTTAGTGTCTTTTTTAAATTTATAATTAATAAAATTATTATGCTATTTGTTATTATTATTTCCTATCATAAATTATGATGTACATATACATACAATAATTGTCCATGTAAAACATGTACTGAAACTTCTTGCATAGTTACAAATCGCAATATTTTTAATTATTTCCGAATTTTCACCACCAGTTTAATTTTAAGGAATTTAACTTAAGCTTTATATCAATAAAAGACCACTTTAAAATGTAGACTATTATTGTAAAGTTATTTTGGTTCATTCAACTCTTGAATAATTAAAAATGTTGCATCTCAGAAGAAGCATGATCGAAAATGTATAGTTGAGAGTAATTAAAAAGGCGGTGTTTCCAATCGTGATGGGCGGAGTTTAACCTTTGCTAGTGTCAAAGAAAGCGGAGTTGTAACTAAGAAACTGATTAATTTCTCTCACACAATTAAACCGATATGGTTCATTGTAAGCTTTTTCGAAAGTTTTCGGAATGGACCAAATTTTACTACATTTTCCTTGTTGTAGCTAGAGTTGTCTTTTTGGAATTAACGATTAACTATTTTGATGTATATTGGATTTCGTACTTTTTTCACTGTTTCAGGGCTTGTAACTCGTCAATAAATATTGCTATTTTAATACAATTGATGTCATTTTGTAGGTTTTTTTCTGCTCTTTCTAAATATGTGCTTCGTTTTTATGTAGCATTATTGATAGTTTAGCAATGAGGGTTCTTTTACAATTTTCTGAATTTTCATTCTGTTTGCTGTAACTTGAAAACTATTGAGATCCGACCAGGCTATTACCTCTATTACCAGGCTATTACCTCTATTACCCCTATTAATATTGGACCCCTTTAACGGAACACCCTGTATAAGGATTTAACCCTTTGATTAAGGACGAGGATGGGGAGTATTTTTATATTCAATCACACCACAATTTCCAAAAATCTCTCTTTGTGTTAGATTTCTCTTGAAAATAATCTCTTCGAATCAATACTAGTATAAGTTTATAGCAGAGATTATTTTTAAAAAGTGGTACGAATTTTAAAAATATATATAGTCCACTGGAACGTAAATGTTCCGATACGTCGTCAAATGGTTAACAGCTTTAGAACGAACGTCATTTTAACTTTTATTATCAGTAATTAGGAATAGTATTTTTCGCCTAATTTAATCCAATAATTCTATGATGACAAGGCAAAGATTACGAATAAAATATTTTGGTACTAAAAAATTGAAGGGATTTCTTTTTGATTAAAAAAAAATCTGTACGCATAAAATTACGCCTTAATTTCGTTTTCCTTATATTTCCTTTAATCCTTTCCGGCACAGTGGTCCCATTCCGGGCACACCTAATTTAAATTCCAAACTTGCATTCGGCACCAAGAATATTTTAATAAAATTTTGCTTCTACAATGAAAGCTTAAAATAAGGAGTTCTTATTTTCTAAAAAAGTCGTTTGTAAATTCCGGTGTCAGTCAGTAAATTCGTATTTTACGAACAGAATTTGTCTGTGCCGGAAAAGGTTAAAATATACTTTCTTACTTAGTCATACGCATAAAGCAAATACACAACTGAAAAAAAAAGCTTAAGAAAGTGAAATTCAATGCTATTATGAGATATTTTATTTCCGTAAAAATTTACCACCGAAGGTGCTTTCTGCAAAATTTATAAGAAAAACTAAAACTAAAAATTTTCTAAGAAAATACCGGTATTCAAAAAATGACCATTTGGGAGCTCTGATACTATTATTTTTAGATTATTTTCAAAAAGTGGTACGAATTTAAAAAATGTATATAGTCCACTGGGACGTATATGTCCCGATACGTCGTCAAATGGTTAACAGCTTTAGAACGAACGTCATTTTAACTTTTATTATCAGTAATTATGAATAGTATTTTTCGACTTATTTAATCCAAGAATATTATGATTACAAGGAAAACATTACGAATAAAATATTTTGGTACTAAAAAATTGAAGGGATTTCTATTTGATTAAAACAATTCTGTACGCATAAACCATTACCTTAATTTCGCTTTCCTTGAATTTCCTTTAAAATATACTTTCTTACTTAGTCATACGCATAAAGCAAATACACGACTGAAAAAAAAGCCTAAGAAAGTGAAATTCGAGGCTATTATGAGATATTTTATTTCAAGAGAAGCCTATTCGCTTTACTTACCTCAATTGAAAATATTTATATACAATATTTGAGAAGAAAAAATGAAACCCGAGCGAGTAAAAATATATAAAGACACATATTTTTAAAAGATATTTTTATATGCTATGCAAAATGGATTCTATTCTCTGTTATATTTTCATTCCAGAATTTTAATTTTAGTTTTGTGGAATTAAGACGCTTATTCGGGAAATTTTTTTAAGTAAATGAATTGTATCAATTTTTTAGTGCTTTTTGCATCAATTGTCGGGTTTTATTATTCTCTTTACTCAGGAAATCTATCTTCAGAATTACTTTTATAAGAACTAATATATACAGGGTGAGTCTAAATTGTTTTTACAAAATAAGAGGGGTGATAGTACCCATCCAAACAAGTTAGAATTAACATGGAAGATAGGGTCGCATTCCACTTTGAGAGCCACAATAGAGTAAAGTCGAAACGCGTCGAACATGAATAAGTCATCGCCTATGACGTCATGTTGTACCTGCCTACATAGCATATCTCCTAAGCACGATGGCCTCACATTTTCTGTGAACATATGGGCGGGTATTCTTGTTGATTATGTTGTGATCCCTTACATCTTGCCAGACCGTTTGACAGACGCAACATAACCGTATCTTCTTGGAACAAGTGCTTCCCAGTTTGTTGCAGGCTGTTCCGAACCCCATCCAGAGAGACATGTGGTTTATGCACGATTGAGTCCAACACTCACGCTTTTCCAGCACGGTCCGGCATTTCTGGAATGCTACATATCTTGTAGTAAGATGGATCGGACGTGGCGGACCAATGGCTTGGCTTCCACGCTCACCAGACATCAACCCACTGGACTTTTTCTTCTGGTTGAAGATAAAATCGCTAGTGTACTAGACGCCTGTCGACTCGGCTGAAGATATCGTAGCGAGAATCGTTGTTGCTGCCGACAAAATTAACACAACACCAGGAATCTTTGACAGCCAATCCTTCTTTCGCCGATGTGAACTGTGCAACGACACGCGTGGCACTTGCTGTAAGTTTTTCTCTGATGAATAAATCAGATTGTGCAACTTTTGGTATTGTTCATTCGCTTTTCCAACACTGCTGTAAGTTCGTATTGAAATTCTTATTTTACTCTTTTTTGCCTTTCATATTGGAATGCGACCCTATGTCCTATAGTAATTATTGCTCGTTTGGATGGGTACTACCACCCCTCTTATTTTGTAAAAACAATTTAGACTCACACTGTATAACGTAATTTCGTGCGTATGCGCCGCAGCTTAATTAAGTCTTTTTCAAACCGGAAATTTTATTGAAAATAACAAGTCAAATAAGTGCTAAGCAGAAGTAAGTCACATTTTATTTAAAATAAATTCTGGTAGGAAATCGAATTGTCTGAGGTGCGGCGTATACGCGCGAAATTACGGTATATGTTTTAATTTGAATTACGATATAAAATATAAAACTGCAATTTTATTTTTTTATTTGGGGCATGCAAATGTTAAGTCGTAAGTAGAAAAACTGACAATTGTGTTTGCAAATTTGTAATATTTTTACAAGATTATCCCAGAGTTCTTCGCGAGTGGCTATTAAATTTTTTCCCGTCTTTCGGTTGATGAATGGTTTTAATCTGTAGTTTTAGATAACCTGGTTTTTTCTTCGTTTTGTGGTGGTACCAATTACAGTGCCTATAATACATAGTGTGAAAACCGGCTACAAAATAGTACTAAAACATTGAATCCGATAAATGTAGAACGATTCTGAAAAGATAACGGGTCGATCGCAGCGACATCTTCTAGCAGTGGCGTATACAGAGTTGGGTCCAGATGGTTTGGATACCACTAATTTTATAAAAATATTTTTGCCTTATCTAATCGGATAATTTTCTGCTATATTAAAGGCGAAGAAAACTTTATAATATTACTGGTTTCGAGAGCATTTGGATCCCCCTCTCTGGCTACGCCACTGTTTGCTAGCTCTTTTCAACGAAAACATTGTATAAGAATCGAACTGAGAAAACGTTTCAGCTGGTGGTAAATATTTTAAATAATTAAATTATACCCTATTTACTTTGACTTGGATAGTGATCTTCATAAGCTTTGAAAATATGAATGATATCGATTACGGCCAAAAAACATTATACGCTTTCTTTTGTGCCTGGTTGCAGTACTCGATACATGACAGCAAACTAGACACTATCCCTATTTAGCATACCAAAGGATGAATCTCTGCTAGAAGAGTGGAAAAAATTAATTCCTTGATATGATAAAAAAACTAACTTCAAAATCAGTTATTTCTGAAGTATACACTTACAAGAAGATTTCATTAACAGAAATTATGTTCATTTTGTTAATAGTGAAACGGTAACTTTTGCTAGAGGTAAATCTATTTTTAAAGCAGATGTTGCTGCGATCGCCCTACTATTGTACCGCATTGCTGCACGTTTATCGGCTACAATTTTTTAGCACTTTTTAAAGCATTACCTGTTTGGCTTTTTTTAAATTCCGAAATTTCGCATTCATAGCAGAAATTTCTTATAATGTTCTTTTGGTTATAATGGCAGATATTTCGTGACTTCTAAAAGTAAAAATTCTTGTTTCAGAATTTCCGGTTTGAATTCGAAAATTTGGAATTAAAAAACGGTAAAGCCGTTTTCCACACTATGTATTCTAGGCGCTGTAGTACCAATCAAGCAATCTGAATGTGAAAAAATCTGCCGAACGGGTAACACCGCTTGCCTGGAAATTCTGTCATTTGGATAACATGGATTAAATAAATTTATCCTTCTTTACATTAAAAACAATTTCTCTATTCATTATCTTTCAAAATGAATAAGTAAATAACATAAAATAAAAATACAATAGAAAAACAATATTCGTAAGCTACATTAGAAAATTTTCTATTTAAGAATATTATTTCTTTAATGTAAGAAAAACCAATTTGGTTAAAGGTATCTGAACTCAAAATACTTTTATGTCATCTGAGTATACATATATTTAGAAGTTCAGTAAATAAAAATGTACAGAAATGTATATTTTACAATACAGAAATGCGGGAAAATGTTATAATCATTTTTAAATAAAAGAAAAGAGTTGGGTGTTTTGAGTTTTCCGTATTTTTATCCAAAGGATGGTTCACTTTTAGATTTTTATTTGAACATATTTTTAGTTTTGGAAAAGAATTCATGAAAACCGGAATTTTTATTAAGATAATTTTTATTTATGTTATGTTGAACTCTTTCGCTTATCTATATATCTATACTAATAAAAGAATGTTTCGTTCTGTGTGTCTGTCTGTTGGCGATGGCTAGGAAAATTTAGCGCACCTAGAGGTCTGTAAATTTAGATTTAGGTTGTTCAAACCTCCTCCTGGTATACCTGAGCCTCAGAATTTTAAAATTTTGAAAATTAAAGTAGTTATCAATTAAAAACGGATCAAAGATCACAAATAAAAAAGTCATTATTCTGCAGCGAGTTGGCGCATGCGTAGAAACCAATTTCCGTATCTTTCGAAACAGAAGAAAGAAAGCAGAAGACATTCCGTTTTTGGTTAAAGTATTTCTAAATTCGCCATGGACAAACGGCAGAAATATGGAAAAACCGTCTACATATTCTAAAAGAACATACTTTTACGTCTCGAACGATCTGGTTGGTTTGAAAAAATTTTACATTTAACCCTTTCAAAAAAAATAATCAAAAAGCATCGAATTTCGTGTTTTTTATTTTCTCCCGTTTTTCGAGCCTTGCATCTACCGGAATACAAAAGATACGGAAAAACGAAGGTCACCAAATTAAAGAACTGTTTTTGTCCTTTTCAAAGCGACCTTTGGTTTTAAAAAATACAAAAATTAACCCTTCGAAAAAGTATATTTTCTGTATGCCGTTTTGCGATTTTTGCGATTTTGGCAATTTTTAAAATTTCGCATCAGCGATTCAGAGGCAGGTACGAAAAACTAAAAATACCAGACAATATCTACATTTATTCCTTTTTCGACATCTGTATTTGTTTTTGAAAAATACGAATATTAACCCGTCAAAATAAATTCGTGCACAGGACTCTCTTTTGCGAATTCCGATTTTCTGCTATATATTAAATCTGGCATCAGCTTTCTAAAATAACCAAACAAAAAGCAAACACACCTAAAGAAATCTACGTTCTATCGGGTTTAGGCAGAAACCTTTAGTTTAAAAAATAAATCACGTTAACCCTTTCGAAAACGTTTTTAACCGTAAGTCAATTTCGCTTTTTTAACTATTTCTCCTATCTTTAAAAATCCGAATTGGCGTTTATAAACAAGATACGAAAATATAAAAATACCATGCCTAATCTATATCCCTTTGTTTTTTTAAAATCTGGTATCCGTTTTGAAAAAAATTAATTTTAACCCTCCGAAAAAAAAATCCTTTCCAAAACTCACTCACGCGAATTTCCTTTTTTTGGTCCACATTTACAAATCGGCATCGACTCGGGAAATGCAAGTACGGACAAACAGTAGACTCCAGATCATAGACATGTTCATTTTCTTCAAAATGCACGGTTGGGTTTTAAAAAATATCTACATTAACCCTTTAGAAACCGATCGATTACGTAACCCAGTTTCGCGATTTCCGCTATTTTGGCAATGTTTACCCGTAGTTAAATTTCAATTCTACTAGGAAATTTGGTTGGGTCAAGTGTTCTGAAAAGGCTGCTTCCAGAACAGACTGCGCCCCCTGGCGGTAGAAAGTGGAACTACAGGAGTATATCTGGTTCTATGGACCCAATTACGACGGGGTTAGGCTCATTCGACTTGATATCTATAGCCTTAAATATTTTAGCTGCACTTTCGACCGCTAGGATGCGCTTTCCGATCTTGGGTTTTATGAGCCCGATTACGACGGGGTTTGCCTCATTCGACTTGATTTCGATAGCCTTACAGATTTCAGTCATATTCGTATAGAACAAATTATTAATATTTCGGGCCCGGGCAACGCCGGGCGGATTAGCTAGTTGTATATAAAGTTACTCCGCAGATAATTACATTGTTACATTGTTCGCTACTCGCTGTTCAAAGAAAGTATCTGAAAAAAAAATCTTCATAGTTATTTATATCAGGTTGCTTTATTATAATATAATGAAAAGTATAATAACATATTTTATATTCTCCTAATTTCAAATTAAAAACCAGAGAATTGAAACTTTTATAATAAAGTTACAGGTTGAATACTAAAGTAATTTTTTTTAATAAAAATATTCAATATAAAGAAAAGATTAATTTATATTACTTTATAATTCTTTACATTAAAACTGATTTCTCTATTCAATATTTTTCGAAATGAATAAATAAATAAAATACAAAGCAAAATAGAAAATAGTTATTCGAAAGCTACATTCAAAGATTTTCTATTCAAGGACATTATGATTATTTTATTTAAGAAAATCCCATTTGCTTAAAGGTATCTAAACTGAAAATAATTTTATGTTATTTTAGTCTTATCTTGTAGTTACCAAAAGAAGAAAAAGGAGAAGATAACTAACTGAAATTGTACAAAAATGCATTTTTTCATATGAAAAATACGGACAAATGTTAGAATAATTTTGAACCAAAAGTTCAGAATTTTGGAATTATTTTATACAAAGGATAGTTCCCTCTTAGATTTTGATTTCAAAATGTTTTTAGTTTTAGAAAAGAATTTGACGATATCTAAATTTCTCTTAAGATAATTTTAATTTAATTTTTGTTTTCATATATATAAAAAATGTTTCGTGAATTTTTCTTATAGTTATATATATATCCTGTTGTTTTATCTTTAACATAATGAAAAGAAAAATCTTTTATATTTCCCTATGTTTCAAATAAAAAACTGGAGAATTCCAACGTCTGTGTAAAATTATAGGTTAAATACAAAAATAAATATTGTTGTAAAAATATTCTCTATATAAAAAAAAAAAAAAAAAAAAAAAAAAAAAAAAACGATTACTTTGAACTACTTTATAATTCTTAACATTAAAATAAATTTCTCTATTCAATATTTTTTGTAATGAATAAATAAATAAAACAAAATAAAAAGCACAATAGAAAAGTGTTATTCGAAAGCTACATACAAATATTTTTATTCACGATATTATGATTCTTTAATGCAAGAAAAACCCATTCGCTTAATGGTATCTGAACTGAAAATATTTTCATGTAATCGTAGTTAGTTAGTACATAGGAAAAAAAAAGATGGAAGCTGAGTGAATAAAATTGTTCAAAATTGCATATTTTTCAGGAGAAATATACCGAAAAAATATTTGAAAATATATCGAAAAGAATTCTTTTTCAGATAAAATAACAGAGTTGGAGTTCTGAGTTTTGCAATATTTTATAGAAAGGGTAGTTCACTTTTCAATTTTCATTTGAAAATATTTTTAGTTTTGGAAAAGAATTCAAATATACCGGAATTTTTATTGGAAGGATTTTAATTTAAATTATGTCTTTATACATCTAAAATTGATACCTAAAAAGCTTTTTTCATAGTTATCTATATCTTGTTGCTTTATTATTGGGTTGTTCGGAACGTTCTTTCCGTTTGGGAAAGGTAGGCGTACCTGAAAATTCTGCCCTTTAATTATTTAGACATTAGACAGGATATATAATGTCTAATAATTGACGGGCAGAATTTTCCGGTATTAGTTTTCCCAAACGGAAGAAACTTTCCGAACAACCCAATATTAATATAATGAAAAGAAATAGCATCTTTTATATTTCCCTATGTTCAAATGTAAAATTGGGAGGCACAAAAGTGCATATTTTTATAAAAGTATACCTTTTTACATTAAAATCGATTTCTGTATTCAATATTTTTCAAAATGAATAAAATAAAATAAAAGGCACAATAGAAAAGCGTTATTTAAAAGCTACATTCAAAATTCTTCGATTCAAGGATATGTGTTCCTTAAAGCCAGAAAACCAATTTGCTTAGCTGAAAATACTTTCATGTAATCTTAGTCTTATCTCGTAGTTAGTAAAAAGCAAAATAAAATGGCAGCTTAGTGAATACAATTGTACAAAAATACATATTATTCCGGTGAAAATTGGGGGAAAATGTTAGAATCATTTTCAACCAAAAGATCAGAGTTGGGCATTCTAAGTTTTAGAATTTTCGCTTGAAAATATTTTTAGTTTGGAAAAGAATTATTCGGTACCGGAATTTTTATTGAGATGATTTTAATTTAGTTTATGTTTTCATGTGCCATGAATTGCATTGTAATTAAAAAGTCTCAATTAATTTATAATTCCTTACATTAAATTTAATTTCTATATTCAATATTTTTCGTGCGCGAAATATATAAACAAATAAAATAAAACACAAACCACCATTCGAAAGCTACATTCAAAAATTTTCTATTCAAGGATATTATTGTTCTTTAATGTAAGAAAAAACCATTTGCTTAAAGGTATCTGAACTGAAAATACTTTCATGTAATCTTTGTCTCATCCTGTAGTTAGTAAAAAGATAAAAAAGAAGAGTGAATCAAATTGTCGAAAATTGCAGAAACAAAATGTGAGAAAATGTTAGAGTCATTCTCAACGGAGAAAATTGAGATGGGCTATGCGAGTTTATAACTTTTTTATAACAGAGGATAGTTCTCTTTTAGCTTTTCGTTTGATATTATTTGTAGTTTTGTAAAATAAATTTCTCTAACCGGAATTTTTATTGAGATAATTCTGTAGAGAAATATTGGATTTTTTTATGCGAAACGTATACATGTCAAGCGTGCCAAGGTATATGGCAAAGGTGTACGCCGAGGTCACGTAAACGAAGGTCGTACGCCACGTAGCGGAAGGAGGGTGAATTACTAGAGGTTCCATAATTGTTGTAGTATCTATGAAATAACTGCGCATGGGCAAACCAAAAAGCAAACGATTATTTCATTCGCAAAACCACGGCCAGACTTCATGCGTTCTCGCTAAGATGAAGTCTGGCCGTGGCAAAACATTTCGACTGTTTTTCGATAATTCCGCAGTTGAAATATGCGAAAATATATAAAATTCGGAATACAGCAATCACTATAACGCATGTATGAACACTTCCCGCTGAAACAAAACGCCTAATTCGATGCAACAAGTTTATTGCTTAAGAATCTGGATAATATGTGAAACCCAGTATTCCCGCAGTCACTATAACGCATGTACTATAACACTGTACACTATAGTACACTATAACACTGTAACGCAAGCGTTTCGGTTCGTAAAACCAAAAAAAAATAATAATAAAATAAAAAATAAATAAATCACTAGATGCAACAATACACAAAACTTGGTAATACCTCAATCACTATAAAGGCATTCAAGAGTGTTTTGAGCCCGTGAAAACAATGCAAAACAATCACTGGATGCAGCAACTCCGCTGCGTAGGAATCTCAAAAATATACCAGCACTGGTAGATTGCATACTACGTCACTACGAAATGAATTTTTTTAAAAACGTATTTTTATGATACTAAACCATGTGATACAAAGTATCACAAATTGTAAATTGTATCACATGGAATGTTGTAATGTTGAATGTTAACAATATACCTATTAATTCGTAAAATCTTGATAGAACTTCACTGAAAATGTTTTCGGAACACTGGGTGAAAAACACTGTTTTAAAGGTGTTGTAAAAAAGAAAAAAAATCTTCCGAGATTTCTGACACATTTAAGGACGCATTTTCAAACGTAAAAACATGAAACTTGCCGTTATAACTAATTGAAGTGATTTACAATCGAATATTTTTTTTTTATTTTCCTAAAAATGAATTTTTAATTATAAGATGTTGTTGCCGCATAATGAAGTCTTTATCGTGCTTCCGCATCCGGGATTTCGGTTCAAAACGCAAACTTTGTCAGAATGTTTTGAAAGATGCTTTGTCTTTATTTAAAAACCGAAAAAAATATTTTATTTCATAGTTTCTGAATAAGAGTACCTGCCAATTTTTTCGCGTTTATGAACTAAAAAGAATTCAGGAATGTGTCAAAGAGTAGCCAGTTTGAATTTTGAGAACAGGCGAACATATAACGAAAAAAAGATTCATATCCCAAAAGGCAGAAATGCCACAAATATAAAATAAATCTGGTTGAAATGAAAAATGATAAGAATTTCCTTTTTGAATACAACATCAACCAATTTGTTTTATATTTCGTTTACCATCGTGGAAAAATGCACAAAAAGTAAATATAAAAATATCACATTCCCTTCTTTTCAGGATAATTCAATCTTTTCCTATGCAAATACTGAATCACAAAACATCTCCTCTTAATTCCTTCGGGACGGGCATCCTGTACATGAATTTAATTCGTTTTGCACCATTTTTTTAAAGAGTAATTTTTACATATTTAATTACGGAATTGTTTACCTGAATGACTGTGAGTATTAGTGTTCACCATAACTGTAAATTTTCTCTCTTCTATTTATACTCTGTAATTTTTCCACATTATAAATACCTAATTTCTTAATTAAAACTTAACACTAAGCTATAATATATATATATATGGTCCTTTTAAGTGCATTTTTTGTTTATGCTTTTCCCGCCTTTTCACCATCTGGCATTCCTTACTAGTAGTTAATTATAACTACTGCTATACCAATTCACCTTCTTCCCAATATTTAGACTCTATCCTTAATCTCCTTTGCTTTACTTTTTATTCTAAATTTGTTATAATTTCTTCTCTTAACTTTACATCTATCCTTATCATTGTAAGTGTTCTTTTATCTTGTAGTTAGTTCTACATCTTAACTTTTCCCAGCGGCTCAATTTAAAACAAGACACTCTACTCATAAATAGACTGGGCGTAAAGTGGTCAGCAACTCGGAAGCCCTTCAACCGACACCAACTGTTCGGCAACTGCTCGGACCGTAACAATCTTGAATGCAACTTTTAAAAGTGCACCATGATACCCTGTGACCGCTTATTTTTTTAATCAAAATCATTTCGACCAGTATTTCCAGTATTTCAATTCATCATGTAATAAATTTATCATTTGCATTTTCACCCTATGACCGTGGAATGTTTTTTTTAAAAAATGCTTCAAAAATTTTGTATTATATAATTTTTTTCTACAAATGTCTTGTCGAGGAAATCGTGGGATAAACGGCCAGAGGGATAATAAAAGGTGAATCTTGTATATACATGAAGGGGACTCGGTACCTTCAGTTTGCGAAATATGACAAAAATATCACTTTTTTCCAATTTTAGTTCCTGTACAGGGACACTCAAAAGAATTTCGTTACATTACGGGCTATGGAGAAAAATCACTTGCAGTTTATTTTAATAATGTTTCACTATTTCAAACATTTTGAAATATATATATATATCATTAAGGTGCGTTACAAGAGGCTTACTACAGAATATTGCGTGCATAACATTCATCGTTGATTTACAAGGACACACAACAGAATTCGGTACTGTCGGTTAACAATAATTGCTGGAAGTGCTTTTTCACTTGCTGAACGATTTTTTAAATTTAACTAATATTTTGCATATTACTTGTTATGTTTATATTGCTTTTTTCTAATTTTTTAGATGAAAATGCATTTGGACATCGCTTGTCTATTCGAACGAAGTTACGTAAAGGCTCGAAAAATATACACTGCAAAAAATTTGCATCCGGTCATTCGACCGTTTTTATAAAAAACGGTTACATAACCGTAAATTAACGCTATTCTGACCATGACATAATATTGCCCATTTTATGGTCAAAATACTGTTAAATTACGGTTATCTAACCGTATTCTATAAAAATGGTCGAATGACCGGATACTTTTCAAATTTTTTACAGTGTACATATGGGTAAAAAAGTCTTTTACTGCATCCATTTTCCTTTAAAAGTATAAGATTTCCATTCTTTAAATTCACTGAACCAACAAACAAACAAACAAAAACCTATTTGCTAAATAGATGTAATTCATTTTACTATTTAAATAATTTAATTGATTTGATTTATATAGCCACTTCTTGCTGGTATATATATATATATGTATATTGCTGGTAAATATATATATATATATATACACACAATTTTCCTCGTATTAGAATATATGATACCAAAGTTGCCATTATGATGTGTGATATAGTGGAACTGCCTCATAGGCAAAAGAAAGAAATAGTCCGTGGAACAAGCCCTACCCCATTCGTGCGCCAAGTTCTTCAAATAACTAACTATATTCAAATAACTAACCATATTGAAGCAACTAAGTTGCTCACAAAACCAAGTAGTGATAACAGCCAATAGGACTCAAAGGACTGATCGCAAAAAGCGCATTCACGAAGCAATCAATTTGATAAATACCCCAATGCAAGCGAGGGAAGAAAAAGAAAATATATAAAAGTGACAAAACGAAACAGTGCGCAACGACAAAGAAAGTGACAATTACCAGCGACAAAAGTCGCAGTGTGACAAACCTAACAAATGTGACAACCAACCAGAGAAAACTTCGCAATGTGACTAAAACCCAAGAAAGAGACAAAAATCACTAGCAACAAGCTTGTGATAACCAACAACCAATCCAGAGAGAAGACTTAACTTACCAAGAAAGTGACAAACACATCCCAATAAAGGTGGGCCCAAATAAGCGGCATAAAAGAGACCAGCCCACAAAAGAGGCAAAAAAGAGACCAGCCTACAAAAGCGACAAAAAGAGACCAGCCCACAAAAGCAGCGGCAAAAATGAGACCAACCCACAAAAGCGGCGATAAACACGACAGTGACTTACCATCATGAAATAGACAAGCCAAAATAAATGACCAAGCTTAAATAATGAAAACTAAGAAACAGGCAGTGTCGCATGAATAGTGACAAAAACTCCAGCGATAAACTTGAAAACAAAGCAAGTAGTGTCAGAAGATATTCTATAGAATAACTATAGCAGATACGAAACCATGTACGCTAATGGCGCCTAGTGCATGTAAAATCCGTCGCTGGTGCAAAGTCCTCCAAGTTCCTTGTGAATTATACCTCTGGAGGTGCCTAGTCAGGTGAAAGTCTCGTCACTTGATCAAGGCTCTAAATTACGAGATCGATTCCTTACTTTTTTTTTTTAATTCTGCCAATCCAACAATGTTAAATAGAAACCATGAACCGCCAAACAAAGAAAACTGTGACAGAGAGCACTGCAACAGAGAGTATGTACAGAGAGCACTGCAGCGATGCCAACAAGGCTCCTGTCATGTGGATCACAGCCATGCTGTGATCAGGTGATATCGCCTCGTATCCAGATACTAACTCGTCAATCTAGGCACTCATGCCCGGCAGGTACGGGCCTGGTTAGCGGTATAAAAAAACTCAATAACATGTAACAATTGCATGGAAATCCGAGTATATTTACGCGAGACAGAGCACGGACAGACAGACAGACAAACGGAATTTGTAAACACTTTTTAACCTTATTTTAAAGTGTTAAAAATGGTTGTTATACCTATTATTTGTATCAAAAGTCGTTGTATGTGCGTATGTTATACGATGCATGCACGTATGTTCTAAAATGTATATAAAATAGATATATGTAGTATGTATAGTATATGTATATATATACTCTATATATATATATATATATATAGTATGTAGTATGTATATTATATGTATAGTATGTATAGTATATGTAGTATGTATATATGTAGTATGATGTATAAAAAATAGATATAGTAGGTATGTACAATGAATATTTGTAAAAAAAAAAAAAAAAAAAAAAAAAGATGTAACTAAAGAGATAATGTAGTCTAGAAAATTAAGAATAAAGATAATTTTAGCATTAAAAATTAAGTATAAACATAATTTTAGCATTAGAAACTAATCTTAAACATTCTGGCTGTGTTGAAAATTTACCGCGTGTTTTTTTTTCAAAATATCTATCCCTATTTTCAAAAAATAATCTGCCTTTTATTCAATAACGGAATGTCTGTCATTAAATAAATGAAAGATTACTATTTGGAAATATAGGTATATATCTACTATATATATAAAACACAAACGGAAATTTCGTTCTGTTCCTTTATAACTCGAGTTCTGCTGAATGGAATTTGATGGAACTTGCACTGTTCGATAGATAATTTTTCAGGGAAGGTTTTAGTATATAACATATAGTTCTACGTAGATTAGTTATATAATTATGATAGAAAGTTCTGTTATTTTGGCCGAAAAGGTTACCATTGCTAATTTTATGGCGATAATAGAATGGCTGTTGCAGAAAGAAATGAAAAGGCTATACATGTCAAAAAATAAAACTGTTACTAATTTTATTAAAAAAAAAAAAAAAAAAGAAAGAAAGAAAGAAAGAAAGAAAGAGAAAGAAAAAAAAAAGAGTTTTGATGGGATAATATTATAAAACGAAAATATTTAATTTAAACATGATTGGGAATGTTGTTAATGCTTAAAAAATTATTCCATGGGCAAGATTTCTATATTGAAACAATATTTGGCGATGTATCTTTTGTTTTTGGCGATTTTGATTTTACTTTTGACCTCAAACAATTTGATTTTAAGCCAAAAGGTGTCTTTTTTTGTTGCAGAAAGAATTGAAATGGCTATACATCTGTAAAAATAAAAGAAAAAATTGTTACTAATTTTATTTAAAAAAAAGAAAGAAAAGAAAAAAAAGAAAAACAGTTTTGATGAGAGATTTTAAGCCAAAAGGTGTTTCTTTTTAAGTATACGACTGTATTTTTGTAGTATTTTTGGGGGTACTTTTCGGTTAGCCGGGAGCCAGTGATATATATATATACATGTATATATATATATATATATATATATATATATATATATATATATATATATATACACACATATATCTACACAAATACATATACATACATATATATACACTTAGATGTATGAATATATATATATGTGTGTGTGTGTGTTATATAAAAAAATTATTTCCTTCGTGTTCTTCCATTTTATTCGCGTTAATCTTTTAAATTAATCTAACTTCTGACATAGTCAGCATTTCCTTAATTCTTAAAAATATTTATTCCTATTTAATGTCCTTTTAAAAGTAAATACACGTATATTAATAATTATTTTATTCCAAATCTTAATCTAAAATTTTAAGTTCATTCGTAGCTTTTATCAGCTCCCCAATCAATAAAATTCCGAGATGCTTTCTCATTTCGAATGTTTTAAAAAGCCATTTTCTTTTTATTATTATTCTTATTGCTCTGATTTTTCGCGCGCTTGGGATTTTCACTTCAAAATTGATACGCGCTCAAGTGAGGGATTCTTTACTGTCTTAGCTCCTCCCTCTAGCCTCATTCGCTGGTCTACAGGTCGCCTCTCACTCATTGGTTTGTGCGCTCGTGACGTAGTTTTCTGTATGTCTCCGCGGAGTGAACAAAACCACCTTGCATCCGTCGGAGTGCAAGATTTTTGACGTTTCTGGAAGTATAAACAAATATGTATCTGGTGTTATAGACTCATAGAATTTTCACACGGTTCTTTAACATCTTTAAAACAATGGAGTGAATCATCGTGAAGCCCGAGGGCTATAAGTTTATACCTGTGGTAATTGTGCTGCATCTCTCGTATTCTAAATAAACTATTTGTCTGCAAATTGGCTGGGATTTTATTGGGAGAAACTCTGGTGGATTCTCTGTTTATTGCCTCACCACTGCGCCATGATCATGAATATCGACTGCAATATCATATATCTTTGAAGGACTGCCATTTTCTCATGGAATATTATTTCTCGTAATGTCTCATCTTCGTCAAAATGCCACATATACATATACATATATCACTGGCGCCCGGCTAACAGAAAATTCCTTTTTTTTTATTCAAATGCAAACCATATTAATGGCAATATACTTCAATTTACTTCTGCATATATGAAATTTCGTTCCAGCTGCTTATAACTGGAGTTCTGCTGAATGGATTTTCGTAGAACGTAAACTGTAAGGTAATTTTTCAGGGAAGGTTTTATTGTATAACATATCGTTCTAGCTTAGTTATATAATTATTCTGGGAAGTTCTATAATCAGATCAATCCGATTATGAAATATTAGCCTTTTTAAGAGATTTTGCCGAATGGATTTCGATGGAACCTACACTGTTAGATAATTTTCTAGGGAAAGTTTTATTATATAACATATCATTCTACGTTGCTTAGTTCTAGAATTAGAGGGAGAAATTCGAAAATCGGGTGACCATTTTTTTTTAATCAAATATTAGCCTTTTCAATATTTGATTCCGACTATGACAGATTAGTCTTCTGAAAAAGTTGTACTGGACGGATTTTGATGAGAATTGTATTGTTAGTTAGATGCTATTTCAGGAATGGTTTTAATGTACTACATATTGTTCTACGTTGCTTAGTCAAACAGTTATGTGTGAAGGTTATATAGTCAGGTGAACCCGATTCCGAAATATTAGCCTTTTTGAAAGTTTTTACTGGGCGTATTTTTTGCGACTTGCATTGTTAAGTAGATAATTTATAAGGATGTTTTTAGTATATTGTATATCGTTCTGTTAGTTTTAGAATTATGTGGAAAAGTTCTATAATCAGATGAACCCGTTTATCAAATATTAGCCTTTATAAAAAACTTCTACTGAATGGATTTTGTTAGTTAATTTGTTTGCATTGTTAGTTCGACAATTTTTAGTGATGGTTTTAGTATATTGCATATAGTTTTATCATTATTTAGCAAACCTTAACTATAAATGACCAAATAAAAGAGTTGGTCCTTAACAGCTAAAATTTTGACTGCACATTAGAAAATATAATAGCGCAATCACGTCATTTTTCAGTAATGTGGAAGGATATTCCAGGTAAATATACAGATTGCTTTCAAATACAAGTTCAAATTAAACGATATATTTCGTTTGATTCAAGGTTCATTTATAGAAACCGACCAGCGCAGCGGGCGTAGCTTGCTAGTTTTGCATAAAATAACCAGCTAAAATGTCAACATTTCAGTCTGGTGCGTAAATAAAATGATACATTTCATTATTTTAATTATTATTAAAAGTAAATTTGAAAATAATGTCTCACCGGCCTAATCGGCTATTTCAGGTACAAAAAACTACAGACTGTGTTTTAAATCTTAACATTTCTTCAGTGATAATTTGAAGTATTATCAACCATTTTTGAAACATGTATCTTTTATATTAGATTACCAAAGTTTTAACGATACATTCTATGATATATAACGACCTTAAAATCCAAGAACTATACTAAAGTAATATCCTCAAAAATTTTATAATAGATAACTTTTAAAGAACAAAATTATGTATAGTTTTACCTAAAATAGATTTCAAAAGTCTTCTTGTTAAGAAAATTGTAAAAACCATTGACTATTTTCCAGAGATCTTTAAAAACTTTTTTATTCTTAGGAAACTATGAAACTTCTCAGATTTTAACAATGTAAAAGTTTCAAATTCACGAACGAAATAACTGATAAAATTGGAAAATTTTTTAGTACAAATTGAAAATACCAATTAAACTTTAAAAAAAATTGAATTTATTATTTCAAAATAATCAATTTAGCTGTTTTAAACATATTATAGACAATCATATTACAGCTCAAAAACTTCCTTTTTTACATTGGATATTTTAACTATATTTTAAATTTTACAGATAATATAATACATTCTCAAACTAGTCGGATGTGTCAATCCCAAAACTTTTTTCTATCTCACACAGGTTTCGCACACACTAAAAAGAATCAGCACCCATTTATACAAGGTCTAACTGAATCTAAAGTTTTATTAAATTCCGTGCATTAGTTCTTGCGATATGACTGTCGATAAAATCATGCAAATCCTGAAAAATGCAGCATATCAGTGCCACGTGTTGAGAAATTTGGACCAAAACCTAATCAACAACAACGTATATCAACGTCTAACTGAATCTGAAGTTTGATGAAAATCCGTGCATTAGTTCTTGAAGTATAGTTATCGTGATAAAAATGAAAAAAAATAGCATAACAGTGCCACCTGTTGGTCTATTTACACCAAAACGTAAGCAGCATCTATTTATGTCAAGGTCTTACAGAATCTGCAGTTTGACGAAATTCCGTGCATTAGTTCTTGAGATATAGCAATCGTAAAAATCATCAAAAATGTGGTATAGCAACGCCACCTGTTGGGATATCTACACCAAAACGTAATCAGCGTGTATTTGTGTTAAAGCCTAACTGAATCTGAAGTTGGATGAAAATAAGCGTATTAGTTCTTGAGATAGAGCCATTGCGGTAATCGCGTGAAATGCAGCATAGCAGCGCCAGCTGATGCGCATTTTAAACCAAAAACTCATCAGCACCTATTTATATCAGGAACTAACTGAATATAAAGTTTTATTAAATTTCGTGCATTAGTTCTTGAGATGGAGCGCCCACAAAATTTTTGTCATATACAGACAGACAGACAGAGTCACAGACTCACTTACAGACATTTTCTAAAATCAGTCAAATCGTGTTCAGGACCTTCAAAACGTATAAATCCGTCGAAAACTGTCCAAAAATTGCCGAAACACCCCTGTGATTGAAAGAGATTTTCCCGCAATTTGAAGAAATTCCGCTGGAGAAATATTTAGCTGAGATTCACGAATTTTCCATGTTTTAAGGAAAAAGGGACATACATAAAAATTCCGTTTGGAATACGATACTGAATACGAGACGTTTGGTGGTATGGATTTTGCAAGGTAGGAAACAATACCTCGGTTCTTGCCAGTTTTGAAATTTAAAACTCAGTGAAAATTAAACTGCAACAAATATTCAAAAAGTACAAAACTCTCATGTTCGCTTTCGACGTTAGTTATCGTATGAAAAAAAGATTCATTTAAAAATATTAAAATGCAATCAAAAAATCTGAAGAGATGGCTTCCATTGGTTTAATATTAGTTTTCGCTTCCGAATATGTATGCTGGTGAAAATAGGTTGTTAAATGTTAAATTAGCAAAAAAATGTATTATTTTGTTTACGCCAAATCATACTTTAGTTCCCTTCTGAAATTTCTCCGCTTTAAAACCTCTTGTACTTTAGATTTAATAACTAACTTCTGTAAACACCTACCCAACATTAGCCCTTCAATTATATTAGTATGATTGAATAAGGTGTGCATATTTTCACAGAAAATTGAAGCATAAAAAGTGGGTTTTTACGGTGTTTGTTTTTGGTTTAAATTTTCTTTTGGACAAGCAGATTTCTTTTGGATTAAACAGATGTGAAGAAATTACTTATATGATACCGAATGAACCAAAAATTCGTTAAAACTTTAAAAATTCATAAAAAAGGAAGAAATTATGATAAAGAAGTGCGGTTTGTAAGAAAGTGCTGACAAGGAAGTCGAATTTGTTTTAGCCGCAAAAAAAAAAAAAAAAAAAAAAAAAAAAAAAATTAGTTAAAACTGTCACTGGTAGAGTGCGCTGACGACCCGAAACACAATGAACAGTACGCTCCATCCATTTATTCTTGCAATAACAATTGTTCAACTTGACCTCCAGAACATTGTACGACACAACATTAGCCGAGCTCAAAGTTGGGTTTCTGAAATTCAATCTGACATGTTGTATTCAGCTGTAACGGACGTTGTGAATCGCTTTAGTTGTGTTGTACAAGAATAAATGGATAGAGCATACTGTTGTTCTGTTTTTTGTGTTTCGGACCAGTAACCTTTTTTTTTTTTGCTGCTAAAAAAATTCAACTACCTTGTGAGCCCTTTCTTGCAAACCGCACTTCTGTATCACAATTTCTTCCCTTTTTATGCATTTTTAAAGTATTAACGAACTTTTAGTTCACCCGGTATTTTTATACACATTTCTACGAATGAAGAAAATTAGCTGAAACCGTATCTGAGCTACAATCCATTATTTACCTGGATTTGAACCTTAGTTTTTTTAAATATATATTTTCTAAATATTTTTCTGGCATTTCAACCATTAAAATATATTTATAGTATTATTTTTTCGATTAAATAAATATCAAAATCGCGAATTAAAATGTTTAACATCCATATCAGATCAACATGCACACATCAGGCCTGAAAAGTTCAAGAGAAAAGCAAAACCTAAGCTCATAAACTTCTCTCTGTTCTTTGAATTAAATATGAATCTATCATTTGCTGAAAATATTTCTTCTGAAAATACGAGATTTTATTCACCCAGATTCTTATATTACTATCTTCAGGATTCTGATATTGTATAAAAATATTTTCAGATACCTGAAACAAATGGCCTTCCCATGCACTGAAGTATTATTAAAAACAAAACGATTTTTTCTTGATTCCGGATTTCACATGTTCACTGCTGGGTTAAACTTACCGGAATTTTATTTTATTTAGAAAGTTCGAATTCATACCAGAAAATACTAATAGCAATATTTATTTTATTTAATTACAGTCATTTCGTGATTACATGAAATAAAAATTCTTCTTTCGAAATTTCCGGTACGAATTCGTAATTTTAGATTGAAAAACCAAGAGTATAGGAATGGGTTCAATTGTAGATTCATTTTATGTATAGGATTGGATAAAAAAGATTGATTTTAATGAAAAAATAAACCCGTATGTTGTGGCCACCACAAAATTTTATTCCGTAGAAATCAAATCGTATGGAAGCAAAATAAAATGGCATCTTTAAATATAATTTGAATATCGCGGAAATCGCGTAATAAAGAGCATAACAGCAACACATGTTGACCGGTATACACACAAACATGATAAGAATCTATTTACATTAAGGTCTAGCAGAATAGAAAGTTTGGTGAAATTCAGTGCAATGGTATAGCTGTCGCGGAAATCAGCATAAACACTGAGCAATCCCTGTATAGAGCGATTTACACTCAAACCTAATCAGCGGCTATTTATATCGAGGTCTAACAGAATATGAAGCTTGATGAAATTTCGTGTATTAGTTCGTTAGATATAGCTACTGCAGAAATCGTGAAAAATTGCAGCAAAGCAGCTTCACCTGTTGGAAGATATACACCAAATCCTAAGCTGAACAACCTTTATGTGAAGGTCTAAGTGAATATGAAGTTCAAAATTCCCTGCACTTGTTGTTGAGATACAGCGCCCGCAAGATTTGTGTCACAGACAGACGCAGACATACACACAGAATCACGAACATGCATTTTCTAAAATCAGTCAAATCATGTTCAAGACCTTCTAAAACACTACATAAGTCGAAATTTTTTACGAATCCAATCTTGTAAAGGCAGAAGAAAGAAAAAATGATATTAAATTAATGTTTAGTTAAAATAATTTAGCTTAATGATTTTTAATATTTGTGCATTTATTAGGACTGCGTAATTTATAAGCATTTGTCAACTATTGTGTTTTCAAACTGCTGGGCGTTTCACAGGATTTCAAAAAACTTGATAAATTTTAAACAGGATGAGATTTCTATTTTAAAATTTCAGTAATTAAACATTGGAATAAAGGAAGCTAAAAGATGCAGTCACATCTTGCACAGAGCCCCACCAGTGGCTGAGAGGTTCTGCTCTCAAAGCTTGTAGACGGGAGGTGCTGGATTCAAAAACCCTGTCGCACTCGTCGACCTAACCGTTCGGAGTTTTCCATGTTTTTCTTCGAACCTTGCCGTAAATACGGGTTAGAGTCCCTTAGAAAGACCCCCCACGGAGGGCACCCCACCCCTAGGGCCTATATCCCTCGAGTAGATAATCCACCGTCATAAATCAACCAACCAACCAATATCTTGGAACCTTGGGTAACCTTGTGTAAATACAAGTTAGGTTTCCTTAGAAAGATCCCCCGCAGAGATGATCCCCCTCCTCGGCCTATATCCATCGTGTAGATAATCGGCCGTAAAAAACAACACCAACTCTATTATTAGTGCGCAAAATAACTGTATTCTTTAAATATCAATAAACGTTATTTTTTTTCTCTTTTGTATAGCTATTTTTAAAAATAAAATTAATCCCCCCCCCCTTTAAAAAATAAAGTAAAATACAATAAAATAAAATAAAATAAATAAGTAAAAAAGAGAGAAAAAATCGAACTCCGATCGTAATAATATATAACAATCTCCGATAATGATATGGGCAAAACATGAAACTAGATACAATAAATTTTTAAAAAAAAGAAAATCCTGAATGGTATCATTAATACACAAAAGTAAAATTTTAATTTCCTGATTTTTCATCCTCTTGGACTAGTATGAAAAAAAAATTATTTTGAAAGTATGCTTCTTTCTACATTTTTACTTTCTCTGGTTTTATCTCTTATTACTATTCTCCTAGGATCTACTTAAAATTGTATATACATATTTTCAATTGAGGTAAGTAAAGCTAACAGGCTTCTCTTGAAGTAAAATATCTTATATAATAGCCTTGAATTTTACATTTTTCATCCCGTCTTTCAGTTCGCTTTATACGTAGGACTAAGTACGGAAGTATATTTTAAAATAAATATAACGAAAGTGAAATTAAGGTAATGGTTTGTCTATGCAGAATTTTGTTTTGGTTAAAACTCAAATAGCTTAAAGATCTTAAGATTGTTTTGAAATCCGAACTCTATATTTTAAAATAAATTTATGAAGCCATTAGAACAAAATTGTAAGGTATTGTATGCACATATTAAGAAATCGAATAGTTTCACTCGGTTTCCTAAGGGCAAAAAATTTGAAAGTCGGCTGTTTTTGTTTGTTTGTTTTATCAAATAAACATAATTTGAACTGAAATATTTACTTATAATTTGAGGCGCTTTGATATAAAAAAGTTAAGCAATTGACTTTTATTCTACACGTTTCAATTGATTTTTTCCCCTTTGTCTATAAATCTAAAATAAGTGAGTGTAATTGTTAAGTCAAATAACCAAAAGAAACATAGTTAAAATCACGTAGTTTCGCATACCTCAAAAACAGTATTATCATCATTTGAGTCAGAGATGTAAGACTGTGACTAGATTATTTTTAACACTATTATTTCAAATTGGTAAAGCAATCATACAAGTTGTTATGATCTAGAATCATTTATACATATTTTTATTCTAAATTATTATCTTTCTAACTTAATTTTTAATATATTAATTAATATTCTCTTCGCTAAAATATCTCTTATTCTAAAACCTCAAATGTTACTTCCTTTTCTCATACGAAAGACTATCTTTATTAAATGCAGCATGTACGTTATAAATCTATTTTAATTCCAATGCAGTTATAACAGATGTAATGTTATGTGTTCCGGACATTCATTGTGCAGCTGCTTGGGCGCCCAACCTTTTTCTGTTCATAAACAAATTGTACAAGTAATGGTTGGAAAATTACAACTTGTATCAGCTGTAAGACTCTGATTCCACAGCTTCCTCTGCATAGTGCAGCAGCTGTTTGGAATCCTTTGTAGTAAGGCCAGTTAAAAAAATTTAAATTTTTCAAAATTCAAAAAGATGTACTGTGAAATAAATTTGTTGTCCCAGGAATTTACACTGCGATGAGAATTTTTAATTAGGAAATAAGGAAATAATTAGAGCCGTGAATTTACTATATACTACCAGATGAAAGGATTCCAGAGTTGCGTATAGATACATCTTTTATTACATCCAGGTCCGTTGGAGATCGCAATACAAGGCCGGCTAACAATCGCCGATAGCTAGAGAGGAGGCATAAACAATTTTACATCTTTTGTCTACACAGGGCAAGAGCTCAAATCTGAGTCGAGAACGCTTACAACTTTCTCAGCTCGAATGAAGCATTGGCGAAACAATAGCAATAAAATTAGCCAAAAATATCTATTCTGGCGATACAATATAGTGAGGAGACACATGTGGTTTTTATCCGTTAGTATTAAGTGAATGGGATTACGTCAGAGAGGAATTCTGAATTTTTAACGCCAGTCCGATTAAAACCGCATAATGGAACCCGGTAAATTTTTGAGGGAACCCACCCTAAAAGGTTACAATCTAAAACAGGAAGATGTGAGCTAAAATTATCCCAAACAGGCACCGGTATACCATATATGGCAAGAAAAGGCTATGGGAATAATAATAAGACGAAATAACTTTTATATGCCGTGAGAAATGATATCAGATGATGATCCGTTAAAATACAGATGTAAAGTGCATCTGTGAACAAAGATTTCTAACTGTTTCTAGGCACAAAGCTGTTTCTTTTCTTTTTTCTTTAAAGTAGATGAAAATGTGGTCAGAAGATTTTAACGAGCGAAACAAAATGAGAGCTTACATTTTAGGCAACGGAACTGAGAATAAATAATTTTGTGACCAGACAATAAAATTTCAAGTTAAACAGGAACCATATACTTTAAAGTGGGGGGGGCGATTTAACATATAAATTGCATTCTAATATATGAAGTTAAATCTCCTTCATATATTATAAGTTGTTTCCGTCAAGTGTTAGAACGTGATACAAGGATTCTAGAACATTTTTTGTTTTGGCCATATCTTAAAAATTGAGATATTGCAGTTTAAAATTATAGAGTGGCTGACATTTTGAAATAATCTGATTTTTGTTATGCTGTAACCCTCATGCTGAAATTCGCATTCAAATTCAGTATTAACGAAAACCAGGATTGAATTTTCTGTTATCGGGTGTTTGAGTAAAATGAATTGAATTTTTAAAAACATGGACTATGAAAGCTACCTTTTCCTCCCGTACAGGCTGGAAGGACTTTTTTAATTTTAGCTCTAAACATAGATAATATACTTAATATCCTCAGAACGCAAACGTAGTTTACTGGAATTTTAATTTATAATGTCAGTAATTCCGTATAGTGTTATTTGCCTTATTTAATCGAAGCCTTTTAGACAAGGCAACGATCATGACTAAAATATTCTGGTACAAAAAAATAAAATCCATACGCACTCAATATGGAACGTATATATGACTCTCGTCCTAAAACATAGCAAAAAAGCAAACCTGATTTATTATATTAAAACGAAAATGCCAGAATAGCATCATTATACCACAAAAACTAAAATTACAATTCCTTGAAAGGAAAAGCTAACAAAGAACTGTCTTTTTGTACCTTATGGAGAAAAATATTCTTTTGAAAATATGCCTCTTTATATATTTTTACTCGCTCGGAATATCTTTTATTAGTATATTTCAAAATCTACCTAAGATTGTATGTATATAAATATTTTCAATTGAGATAAGTATAGCGAAAAGGATTCTCTTGAAATAAAATATCTCATAATAGCCTCGAATTTTACATTTTTTTCTGCAAGGCGCTCTTTGAGTTGTGTATTCTGTTTAGGAGAATATTTTAAAATAAATATACGGAAAGCGAAATTAAGGAAATGGTTTGTCTGTACAGAAGTATTCTTTCGGATAAAAATCAAATTGACTAAAGCTTAAATTATTATGCATTTATTTAGGTATCTTAATTCTTGAATCCTTTCATTATTCTTTAAAATTAATTATCGACTTTATAGGATTAAAAAAAATGGTCGAAGGTTTCTTAAACCCCATTTTCTATGTTCTAAATTCGAAAGAAAAAGAAGAATAAAACTGAAAAATGTCAAAAATTTATAACGTGAATTTTTTTTTGCAAACGTTTGGCTATTATTTAGTAGTATTATCATGCAGTATTTCGCGTAAGATTCTATCTTCTCCACATAAATGTTAAAAATATTATTTGCAACAATTTTGAACAAATTAGGAACAATGGAACAATGTGATTAGCAGCATGGAATACCTAGTTGCGTACCAACTGAACTTCCAGGTTAAAGGTAATTGACTTGCGAGGCAAAAGGGAGCCTTGAGAAATTAAAAAAGTTAAAAATTAAATAAAAATATTTAAAAATATAATAATGAAATAGAAGTATAACAAAAATAATAAAAAAAGTAAGTAAAAATAAAAATTTTCTATTAGTTTCAAAAAATGACAGACGAAGCCTACCGAGGGTCGAACCCATCTCAAAAAAAAGAAAAAGAAGACTCCTTTCAGAGATCATGCATTTAGTTTAACAGTTAAAAAGTAATAACATTAAAAAGCCAATAGACAGACTAAAGATTTTTTTTTCATGATTCCAGGCCAGACAATGATTATTATGACTAAAATATTCTGGTACCAAAAAATAAAATCCATATGCACTCTCTATAGCAAATATCGTCCTAAACGACATGGTAAAAAAGCAAACCTGATTTATTATATAAAAAAGAAAATACCAGAATAGCATCATTATACCACAAATACTAAAATTACAATTTCTTGAAAGGAAAAGCTAACAAAGAACTGTCTTTTTATACCTTATGGGGAAATATTCTTTTGAAAATATGCCTTTTTATATATTTTTCTTAGCTCGGAATATCTTTTATTAGTATATTTCAAGATCTACCTAAGATTGTATGTATATAAATATTTTCAATTGAGATAAGTAAAGCGAAAAGGATCTCTTGAAATAAAATATCTTATAATAGCCTTGGATTTTACATTTTTTCTGCAAGCCGCTCTTTGAGTTGTATATTCGGATTAGGAGAATATTTTTAAATAAATATACGGAAAAGGAAATTAAGGTAATAGTCTGTGCGCACAGAAGTCTTCTTTCGGATAAAATTTTAAATGACTAAAGTTGAAATTCTTATGTATTTCTTTATGTATTTTATTCTTGAATTCTTTCATGATACTTTAAACTTAACCAGTGGACCCGTCCGAGCATTTCGCACTGCAGTCTAAATTTTTTGAGCATTATCTAATGATCTTTAGATGAAGGTTTAAGCTTAAAGAGAAAAATTAAGGATAACAATATCTGCAAATAACATTAGTAGAGACAGAATATCGTTTCATTTATTCCATCCAAGTTACAGTAAAATGTAATGGAAAATCGCAAAAGGCACGCGCGAGAAAGAAAATTCACAATAGTATTAGTGGATGACGTTTATCCGATTTGGAAAAAAACATGGAACGAAGTAAAATAAATTGAATACATATAAAATACAATATAATTTAATACAACAAAGCATACAAGTGGAATACCACTCCTTCCATCGATCAATGGGGTTTTTTTCTTCTAAACATTTGAATTTGAATTTTGATTTTTAATCATATCTATAAAATAAACCCGTGCGCATAAATAAACCCATTTTATCTTTTTCGCGCTATTTCTTATTTTTTATAATCATTGTTAAGTACGATATAATGCGGTATTTTATATTTGTGGCAACATCGATTTGAGAAAAACCTTTCATTATTTCATTTATGAAAATAATGCTGATTTATTTTTAATTAACTTCAATTTTTAATCAAAAAACATATTTTAACGAAATGTAAGTGTACTATGTCAGAATACGGTCCAAAATCCTTTCATACGGTATCTGATTTCGCGTTCTGCGTTTTGTATTTTATTAAAAGAGGGCTATTGACAACAGAAATAATATATATGACCATAATGAACAGAGGAAAGTATATTCAACTAGGTAAATTATATCCAATGGTTGGAGCATCATAGTTGAGATTTTTAATAACAGAGCGAAAAATGCCGGGACCAGAACTCGGACCTGGGTACTTTGGCTTGCCGTGCCAACGATCTTCGTACTGAGCTATACCAGCGATTTAAAAAAAATCTCAACTATGATACTCCCACCGTTGGATATGAAAATACTTTCCTCTGTTCATTATGATCTAATTACATAGTATACAGGAGTTTACGTGATATTTCAGATTCATCATGCAAAATGCTATAGTTATAGCTCGGATGAATGAAATTAGAGCTGCAGTTCGCAGCCTTGTCAAACAAATAAGAGTGAAATATGCCAGCCAGGATATCATTGGGATAGCTCAGTAGGGAGAGCGTTGGCACGGCAAGCCAAAGTACCCAGGTTCCAGTCCTGGTTCGGACATTTTTCGTTCTGTTGGAAAAAAATCTCAACTATGATACTCCAACCGTTGGATAATATATATGACTTTATTTGATGAAAAACAGCCAAAGCTTTCTAAAACGCTTAAATGTCTATTTTCTAAATCCGAAAGGAAAAGTAGAATAAAAACGAAAAAAAAAATGAAAATTGAATAACGTTAAAAAAGTTTTTGTAAACTATCCAGTATATGTAGTAGAAATGCAAGCAGTGTTTAGCGTAGGGGTGAATGTTTTAAACATATCAGCAGAAAAAATCTTTTACTGCAATTTTGAACAAATTAGGAAAAGAATCTTCTATTAAAATGTATTGTATTTCATCAATATATTAAAATAAGATATTGCGAACGTATGCATTATCTTTAAAAAAAAGCTGGACAATAGCAAACTTTATACAGTATATTTAAAAAAACAAATGTCAAAATTTTATCATTATTTCACAAAACTTAATAAAAATTTATTGACCCAGAAAAGAAAACTAACAGAGAACCATACTGTTTTGTATACCACGAGAAAAAAAATCGAAAATATGCATCTTTATGAAAATATTTAGCTAATCCGACCGGTGTGGCTCAGTTTCGTCAAAATATAGTGCGTAGCGCGAAATCACTCTAAAAATAGATGCACGAAACGGTTCCTCTGGTAACCTTTCCGTCTTTGGGAAATTAAATGGAGAGACGGACCCCGAGGCGGTAATAAATTGAATATCACCCCTTCAATTGTATGGATCATTTGATTCAAAACGTGTCAGTTTTTGGTCAAAATTTAAAAAAAGTTACCATCCGATTTTCACAAAATTTGCATTTTCGGAATAAAAAAATTAATTACGTACATACTGTGGGTTTCGAATCGATACCTCCAATAGTTTTCTTAATATTCGAGGATGAGTAAAAATGAGAATACTTCGTTGTCGGGCATTATCAAATCGGTAACTTTCTTTTGCGGCTTCGATAAAAATAACCACTTTCCGAACGAAACACCGGAACTCGTCCCCTCTGCCTACGACACTGTATAGTAGGCGTGCTAGGCACGCACTGCGATACATTTTAGTTTCAGTTTACATCGCCAGGGGGCGCAAAATCATCTTACTTAGTTATCTATAACTTAATTAGTTCAAATAAAGTTGAATGAACGAATTCCCGTTGAAATCGGACCCATAGAACCCGAGAAAATAAATGAGGTCCCTGGAGATTAATGTTGCTAAATGGTGGTAACCGAGGCCTCAAAAAATGATACCGAAGTTATTTTAGTACCTTGGAGACCTGGGAAGTATATTAGAAAATATTTCGTTTAAATCGGACCAATATTAATTGCAAAATTTTTTAGTACCGTTTTCTACCGGAAGGGGGCGAACGCTGTTCTAAACAAACCTCTTTCCGAACAAAACTCCGGCACGTGTCTCCACTGTTTACGGTACCATATAGCATATGTGCTGTGCACTAGTTGGAACTAGTAGTTGTTTAGTTCCAATTTCCACCGCAAATCTGCGTCTTAATTAATTATCTATATCTTAATTAGTTCTGTTAAGTTAAATATCAATTCCCGTTGAAATCGGACCCATAGAACCCGAGAAAATAAATTCCTGTTACTAATGCGGAAAAATCCCAGCAAAACATGAAAAAATGCTAAAAATCGTATAAAAAATTAAATTTAAAAAATCCAATCAAAAATTCCAAAATTGGGTTTCGAGGTGCAAAACTACATACATAGAAGTACTTTCCCAGCAAATTTTGTAGCTTTGTCTGCAGCGATCTCTTCAGAACACAGTCCACACACACATACACAGACACACAGATTTCCTTTTTATTATAGTAAGAGATGCCAGTATGTCCTTTAAAGGGCTGTATTTCCTCGTTAACTTCAGAACAGGGATAAATTTAGCCATAAACGTTGCGTCTAAGTATTGTAAAATGGCTGTGTGCTTATAACTTATAGCGTCACCTAGGGGCGAACTCCAGAGCTAGTGTTCCTATCTCGAAAATGGTACTAGCCATGAGAAAAAAAGTCCATTATCAAGTTGTTTGAGTGTCCTAGATTTAGTATGACATAATGCTTAATTTTTTTTTTTTTTTATAAATTCTTTCCGTCCAGTCTTTAGACTAAATCTTATTTAATTAATAACCGCTTTTCCTCGTAAATTTCAGATAAGTTAAGTTTAAACTGCAATAGTCACTGCAAGGCAAACACACACATACACACACAAAAAAAAACATTAAAAAAGCAGTAATAGCTTCAAATATATTTATTTATACAGGGTCATTCATAATTCCCTCCGGGGTTTCGAAACGTTATAGTAAAAAAACGAAGACGAATATGAAAAAAAGAAACATATGAAATTATTCCGAAACTATTCAAGTTTTACTTACATACATTACAGGTGTTCTATGTGTGAACCCTTGGTCACACGGCATACATCCATGCGATAGTCCAGTTCCTGCCATACTCCGTTTCTTTAAATCTGAATCAGTGGTGTCAGTTCAACGGGCCTTTCGTAATAAATATCGAAAACAGGGACCAACTGACAAAACAATTCATGTGTGGTACCGGAAATTTAAAGAAACGGATTATGGCAGGAACTGGACTATCGCATGGATGTATGCCGTGTGACCAAGGGTTCACACATAAAACACCTGTAATGTATGTAAGTAAAACTTCAATAGTTTCGGAATAATTTCATATGTTTCTTTTTTTCATATTCGTCTTCGTTTTTTTACTATAACGTTTCGAAACCCCGGAGGGAATTATGAATGACCCTGTATATATTTTTAACCATATGACAAAATTACCTTTAAATTTATCTTATTGTTGTATTTTAAAATAAAAATGAAGTGAAAAAATTAATGAAAAGTAAATAAATAAATGCCACTATTTTTTCTACCACATGACTAGGTGTAATGCAGTCCCCGATGGTTCACCCCGACTTTATGTATATAAATTTTATTTACTCTAATCATATATTCGTTCAAACTTCTTTCAAGTAAAATGAATGTAAAATAAAATAAATAGCAAAGAACCAGGTGGGAAAAAAAGCTTATAAAAAAAGGTGTATTCATGTATGTTATTTTTTCAGATTTTTTTTTATTAATACACATTCCTCTACTGCAGCGATCCATATAATCTTAACGCCATCTATTCTAAGGAAAATTAACTAATCATTATGTTACTCTTTCTGGTTGCATGGAATTTTCAGAAAAAGATGGCGTTGCTCAATGAAAATTGAAAATACCAATACTTGCAGTAGTACTACTATTACCAGTGCTAGCAATATTTTCTCCGAATCGGTATTGCACAGTAATGCAAATATTTCTTCAAATCTTATGAATTTTAGATTTAATACTAGAAATTAATAATTAAATAAAAATAGTTAATATTATACCTCATATCTAATCTCAATATTTCCATAGCATTACAATTTCATTGCAGATATTTTCATATCAAGACAGTGCAATAAATGCAATAGCGGACTAATAATCTTTTGTTTCTGCTTTTTTTCTATGCAAGTACCATACCTACAAAACTTTTTTAACCTATTCGCTGCCAATCACGAGTATACTCGTGGTTTTTCAATCTAAAATAACGAATTCGTACCGAAAATTTCGAAAGAAGAATTTTTATTTTAGGTAATCACGAAATGTCTGTAATTAAGTAAAGTAAATATTTCTATTAGTATTTTCTGGTATGAATTCGAACTTTCTAAATAAAATAAAATTCAGGTAATTTTAACCCGGCAGTGAACTTGTTAACCCTTTAACGGGCGGTGTCCACAAAAATGGACAACTTATTTTAATTCCGAAACTGACAAACGGCACCAAGAATATTTAATTAAAATTTTCCTATTATTAAGTACCGGAAAATAAGCAAGTTTTTATTATAGAATGAATTCGTTTAGAAATTCTGGTGTCAATCAATTATTTCATCATTTTACAAACAGACTAAGTCCGCGCCGGAAAGGGTTAAAGTGAAACATGGTCGCTAGTGGTCAGGGAAAAATACAGTAAAAAAAGTGATAAACACCAGTATATTCTTATAGAAAAATTCATGTTGATTATTTGATTGAATAACCAATATGAATTTTTCTGTATGAATTTACTGGTGTTTATCACTTTTTTGACTGTATTTTTCCCTGACCTCTAGCCAACCTGTGAAAGAAACAACATTTCAACCTGGAATTTTTTTTGATAAATCAAATAAGTAGCATATAGAAACTAGACGCATGTTATTAATAAAGTTGCCAGCTATGAAGTATGTTAATTTGCTGACGCATTTTATGCTTATAAATTTTAAAAGACGAAAAAAATTTTATTCAGTCGTTCTTTGCGTGTTTGCGTGTTTGAAAACTATATCCCTTTTTAACAATTCTCCAAGCATTTATTTTCTACATTCTTTTATTTTTGATGCACTTTTCAAGAAAACGTGTACACCTTTACTGAAATTCCCACCTCCACTGAATTTTTCCTCTATAATCAAATACTCTGGATTCCCACGTTGTCTTTTGTTTTCTGTAAATAAAAACGAAATGGATCCACAATTTAAAATTCCTTAGTATGTGCGAAAAAAAAAACCCCACGAAAAACATATTCAAAACGAGTTTCAAAATTTTATTCAAGAAAAAATCAGGTTAAGATGTATATTTACTGAAAATATTCAAAGCGTTTTCCCATTGTTTTCACCGAAAATATGTTTTTTTCTCTTTTAAGTTTCAACGGGATATTAAGGTTTTATAACTAAAACTCTAATATTTATGAAATATCGGCTATATACACTAGCCTCCAAAAGTTAAAACACAACATGTTTTTCGAAGCTCACCAGACAAAAAATGGCAGTCAGATTAAACTTCATAGTTTATATGAATGGCAATAATAAGCTTTAAAAAACTTACGCAAAAATTACAGCTACCACTTTTATTTTATAAAAAATAATAGGTATTTGTGAATGCGAGAAAAATATACAATTACGAAACTTTCGTAATTTCGCGTGTAAGTTTTGTTGTATTCGAACTATTATTGTCAGTTTTGTTCACAACAGCCAGTAGAGTCTAAAAATGTCTAGAAGAAGTCGTTTGCCCGATTCATTAAGGTGGCGGACGGTAGGATGGATGGAAATGGCGTTGTCACAGGCCGATACTGCTAGACGGTTCAATGTGTCTCGCAGTGTAGTCCAACGACTCTGGGATCAGTATGAATCCGAAGATTCTGTGTCCAGCAGACATGTTCCAGGCCGCCCACGTGTTACAACACCTGCAGAAGACCTGTTTCTAGCTTTTTCGGCCCGAAGGAGAAGACGCACTACTGTGCCGCAACTCATTGCAGACCACTTTGCAGCATCAGGGAGAAGAATCTCCGCTACTACGGTGCGAAGACGTCTTCATAATGCAGGTCTCTATGCAAGGTAACCAGTTGTGTGTGTCTCCCTCAACAGACAGAGAAGGGCCCGCTTATGTTGGGCAAGACAACATGTTTCCTGGACCAGACAACAGTGGGCTTCTGTACTCTTCACAGACGAGTGCAGGTTCACACTGGACAGCGGTTCAGGACGTCTTCTGATCTGGAGAGAACAATGCACTCGATACCATCAATCAAACACTGTCGAAACACACAGGCACAGAAACGGTGGAATCAAGGTTTGGGCAGGGATATCACACGGAAGCCACACTGATCTGCATGTGTTCCATGGAGGAACTGTGACTGGTGCGAGATATCGGGATGAGATCCTAAATTCATATGTGCGCCTATATGCCGGTGCTATTGGCAATGGTTTCATTCTGATGGATGATAATGCGAGACCACACCGAGCTGTGGTTGTTGAGGATTATCTTGAGGATCACGTTTTGGAGAGAATGGAATGGCCAGTTCACTCTCCAGACTTGAATCCGATAGAACATCTTTGGAAGACAGGTTGCGGCTTTAAGTCCTCCTCCAAGGTCATTAAATGAGCTGGAACAAGGCTTACTCCAGTCTGGTCCGCGTTACCTATTTCGGCGTCCGACAATTTAATTGAGAGCATGGAAAGTTGATGCCGCCAGTGCATTCAAGTCCGGGGTGGACATATTCCGTATTAGAACCAGTTTTTTAATGTTTCTGTCACATTTTACTGCATAATACTGCGATGTACTGATTTCTCCGAATGGAATTTTCCACCATGAGTGCTTTTTTGTTGTAATTTAATTTATACGTTTAACTTAAGTAAATTTCTATGTCGCATTTAATAAATAACAGTTTAGCGCACATTTCCTCCAAATTTGTTGTTTCTATATTCATTCATTTGCAAATTAGACGCAAAAAAACGGTTGTACCTTAACTTTTGGAGGCCAGTGTATATTGGCACAAAATAGGGAAATTTTTGCACACTATTTGTCCAACAGTGTTGTGTTTATATTCAAAACATTGATCTTTTTCCATGTTTCACTATTTTGGAGGTATATTTTGTCTGTATGGCAATAAATATTTATGTGTTCAAATCATATAGACTATGAAGTCTATAATTGTCTACAATTGACTGTTTTCGGTAATATTTCAAAGAGAAAAATTTCATCGTGCATGAAAGAAAATATGTTTTACTTACACTCTCAGTCACGAATTATGAAAAAATAAAAGAAATAGAATGTATATGTGTATTGTTATACTTAAAATGGTACTCAAGATTGTATAGAATGAGTAATATTTGTCGACCAGTTTGTTAACAATGTTAAAATGGTCGAAACAAATTCACTGATCGATCAGTGGTAGACATTTTTCTAACTGAGTGAAAAAAATGTACAGCTGAAGTTTGGATGGTAGGACTTTTTTGGTTTAAATTTCCAATGGTCTGCCACCTGAGCCACCTCGACGACAAACTGGCAGACACAATTTACTCAGACAACCTTCTGGCTGTAACATCTCATTTACCATTTAAGTACTTTCGGAGCACAGAAAGAGTCTTATTTCAGTATTCGCTCGTTCAACAAATCTGTAGAAAATCTATTTTTCGGTCTTGTGTTGTCATTTGTTGTCAAAAATTAATACAGATTTGAAGCCACACAAAAAATTTACACTGAAAGTAAAAGTTAGTCGAAATACGTTTTCAAAAAACATTGTTTATGACTTAAATTAGAAGCATGATATCGGCGCTACCATGTCAAACTACCTAATGTGAAAAAATTCATTTTTCATTACTTTTAAAAATGAGCCGATTGTCACCACTAAATTTTAACAATTAACTTCCTTTATTATTCAAAAATTTCGAATCCACACCAGAAATTTCAAATAAAAATTTTTGCTTTATTTAATGACAGACATTCCAATGTTATTTGAAATAAAACTTTCTTCCTCAAAATTTCCGGCATGAATTCGGCATTTCTGAATAAAAGAGAAGGTCTAACTGACAACCATGTTCTTATAAATTTTATTAGAATTTTTAATAGCCGAAGAATTCTAATACAATTTAGTGGTGACAATTGGCCTATTTTTAAAAGTAATAAAACGTGCATTTTCTGATATTCGATAGCTTAACATGATAGTGACGACATGAGGTCTATCTCAGCAAAAGGGTTAAAGAAAACACGTTTCTTTTTGTAATTCCTATAATTTGTAAATCAAAAAACTAATTTGGGTGAAATTTAAAATAAATTTACATTAGCGTGCCAAAGTCCTTGGTCAAACTTTTCAATTCACAATAAAGGACAAAGTATAGTGAAATAGTAACGAATTTAACATTGAAAGATTATATACATGATGTAATAAAAAAATATAGATGACCATTTTAAATATTTAACATAAAAAATATAATTGAACTCTTATTTTTCTTTCGTCGAGCACGTATTTCAGCTTTGCACAATTTTGGCATTTGAGACACCAATTTTTCCAGTGTTCCGTGGCTTATATTTCTCCAAATATCATGCAAACATTCTCAAACACTTCGAACATTTATTGGAGCCATCACACGAACTTTTCTCTCCATTTCACTACACAATTTCTCAATAGGATTGAGGTTAGGCGATTGCGAGGGACATATCATAATTTTGAGGACTTTTTGCTTTTTCTTTGTTTAGAAACTCGTTACGCTCTCCAACCTCCCACGTAATCGCTTCCTGATTCCGTTCGGTATCGCGCAGCAATCCCTAGTTTGTGTTCCATCTTACTTTTAATGCAAAAACAAACTTTTCCGGACAAATTACTATTTACATACTATATTTATATGCTTAAATAATCCATCTTACTATTAGATGAGTTCCAACAGTAATGGTAGGATTTTTCCAGAGTATTGACATGCTTGCCCATACTCCAACTATGCTTCCATAAAATGTGGTTTAATTTCAGCCTGATAAAATACGTTTCGAACCAGAAAAATTATTTAATTTCGTGTGTTTACCTAGAACATATTTAAAATTTATTTCTAAAAAAAATCTAGTTCGAAACGTGTTCCTGGATGAAATTAACCCATAATTTATGAAAGAATACTGGACGAATGGCAGGTATTTATTGATATATTGTGTTACATTCCCAATATAATGTGACCAATATTTCCATAAAATTGGCATTTCATTCTATTTCTAAGTTTAACTGGCAATAATTAAACAAAAATCGGTGTTGAATTTCGTTTCCAAAGAAAAAAGTAATATTTAAGAAAAATTGCATTTACTTTCAATGTATTTCCACCTTAATGCCAAAAATTCGTGTGTCATTTTTATCTACAGAGTATTGATGTCATTCTCAAATATAGTACTAACTAGTAACACAATACACCCAGGACTGATTTAAAACTTTTTTAAGGGGGTGGAGACTACATTTAGTCCTCTCCTGGCTTCAAGTAATACCACAACTCGGTTCTTTTATTCTTATAATATTTCCTAATACTATTTTGATAACTTTGACTAACCACATGCAGCCAACTTTCAGTCAATTAAGCTCTTTATTACTTGTTATAATTATTGTTCTAATCTTCAGCATATTCACAAATACAGTTTATGAATGTAGAGTGGTTTCCCCTCAGTTGTCGGGCGTTGAGTGGCTATAAATCTCTATAATTTGTTTCTCACTGCGCGATGAAGAAATGAGTCGGTGATTTCGTGATTTTCCCCTTTTGATTATTAAGTTCTTTTATTTTCTTTATTTGAACGTGAATTTCTAAACGTGAAATATCTTTAAAAAGATATTTCACGTTTTGAAATTCACGTTCAGAAAAAAGAAATATTTCAAACGATCTCGCTGTGCGTATAAAAAATATATTTGTATAAAGAAAGTATTTGTTCGTATCAGTTCTTCAGCCATTTTTCTTACCGGTGTTTCTATTTTCAATTCATTTTTGAAGAAATCGTATTCTCACCTTTTCTTAAATTCTTTCTAAAATCAAATATTCGGGCATTTCTATATATACAAAAAAAAGAAATATAGAAGAATAAATCCACAACTTTAAATCGTCGAGTATGTTTTCAAGTAGGATAAATAAGAGAAATATATTCTAGGTGTGTTTCAAAATTCTATTCCAGAATAGAATTATTTGGTAGCGATATATATTTGCAGAAAATATTCAATGAGTTTTTCTATTGTTTCTAAAACAAGAGAAAACGGATAATGTTTTACTGTTTCTGTTTTAGAAAACATGTTTAAATTGCTAATATTATTTTACTAATAATAAGAATAATTATCAAAAAAGTTAAGCAAATAATATTAATATTTTAAGGAGATTCTCCCCGCTCAACAAAGCGGAACTTACCAACACATTTACGAACCCATATTTAAACTTATGAAACTTGCAGGGATGACTATTGAAATGATTTAATATCAAGTAGATTTTTCACTTTTCAATAAATGTATTACATCTTGATTTATAAGTGATTCCACTGTCATGATACCATTTGTACGGCTGTGACACCCGGAATATAGGTTTAAAACGCTATTGTAATATCATGACAGCCGAATGACGCACCAATTCTGCTTTTTAAAATTTAAATACAGAGTTTATTAATAAATATGAGAGCTGGTATTTACAATAATATTACACTATGTACATTATCACTAATATTCATAAAAATTCCACTAAACCACATTACTTCTTAAAAACAACCAAAATATACTCGGATGCATTCCACATCCTACTCCTCCGAACAAAAAAAACCATTTCTTCTCTCTTCTCTTCACTTCCGTTTACTTTAAAAACAAAAAAAAAGGGTTGGAAGGATATTGGTTGCATGACAACCCCCCCCCCCCGATAAGATTGTGTTACGCAAAGCGAAGCAAAATCTGACAAATAGCAACCATACAACTATACAGCATAAAATATACATAAAAACACGATTCAAAACAGATGTATAGAAGCCTTGTTATAATAGTTATAATGAATATATTATAAACATATAAAAAAAACTAACAATTCACAACAGATGGAAAGACGACTTGATATAATACTGCATACCAAAATTAAACACAAAAGAAAGTATCACTTAAATAATTCTTATACAGTAACTAGTCGTGACAGACTATCTGCATTTTTTAATTTTGCACCTGGGCAATGAGAAATATTTATGTTATATCTTTGTAGAGATAAGGCCCATCTTTGTAATTTTGCAGACTGAGGTGCAGATTTCTGAAGATATATTAAGGGATTTTGATCAGTTATTAGTTCAATTTCCGCACCAAACACATAAACTTCAAATTTTTTTAATGCCCACACTACCGCATAAGCTTCACGCTCAATAGTCAACCAGTTTTGATGCACCTTAGTCAGCTTTTGGCTAGCAAAACTAATAGGACACAAATTTTCTTTCTCATCTCTTTCCGATAGACAAGCACCAACTCCATAAGAACTGGCATCACTCTGAATAGTGTAAGGCTTTTTAGGATCTGGTGTATACAGCTTAGGAGCTTCACACAATAAATGTTTTAAAGTTTGGAAAGCTCATTCTTCAACCTCAGACCACGGAATGATTTCTGGGATTTTCTTTTTTGTTAAGTCGGTTAAAGGCTTGGCGATTTCAGCATAATTTCGTATGTAGTCACGATAATAATTAAATAAACCCAATGCACTTCTGAGAGCTGTTTTGGTTTTAGGCGATTCTATTATCTCAATGGCACGTAACTTCTCCGGATCGGGCTCATGTCTACCTCCTCCTATGACATGACCTAGATACTTGATCTGTGCCTTTGCGAAAACACATTTTTTAACGTTCACCGTGAATTTCAGTTCAGTTAATTTGGATAAAACAGCGTCAAGATGTTTCAGATGATTTTCCCAGTCATTTGAAAAAATAGCAATATCATCCAGATATGCTCGACTGTACTTACGATGTTCATCCAGAGCATTGTTGATCGATTTCTGGAATGTGGCAGCCGCATTGCGCAATCCAAAAGGCATGACTTTCCATCGGTATTGAGCACGATGGGTTTTAAAAGAAGTAAGATCTCGACTCTGTTCTTCTAGAGGAATTCCCCAATACCCATTTAATACATCTAAACATGTAATTATGTTAGCACTTCCTATTTGATTAATTAATTCAGTTGCATTTTCCATAGGGTAATCAAAAGGTTTTGTCACTGTGTTCAATTGACGAAAATCTATACATAAGCGCATGCTACCGTCCTTCTTTGCGACACACACGACCAGATAAGCTATTTCAGCTTCACCTTTTTCTATTAGTCCTAGATGCTCTAACTCTTCTATTTGTTTGTCCACTTCATTTTTTTAGTGATTCCGGAATTTTATAAATATATGGTTTCTTTCTTTCCGCACCTGGTAATAAACGAATTTTGTGTGTTCCAACGTTGGCAACTTGAATTTTACCTGAGAATAATGGTGCATGTTTTTGTAAAAGTTTACTTTAACTCGAATTGTTTATCAACCTCCAGATGACTAAGGTCTACTTCTATGTTATTTTCATTCAAAGTATTAGCTTTAATTGGTGTTGGGTGAATTTCACCAAATTCTACATCGTCTTCAAAAATGACCCCAACAGTCTATACTCTTACGTTAAATTTCCTTATTTTATTCGCATGGACATGTCTGACACCCCCATCAGGTAATTTCACTTTATACGAATGTGGTTTTATTCTTTCAAGTATTTCTCCGGATCCTGTCCATCTAGCATATAATTTATTGGTAGAATCAGGGATAAGTAAATATACTAAACACCTTTTTCAAATTCTTTCATTCTACTTCGACGATTGAAATAGCGAGTGTAATTTTCTTGTTTTTCTGCAACAGTTAGAGAAGCAATGTCAGCGGCTCTTTCCAAATTTATTTTTAGTTCTTGTAAATAGTCTACTGCTGAATTACTAAGATTCAGTGGTAAGGGGATTTCACCTGACCATGATGACTTTAGTAATGCCAAGGGACCTCTAGCTTCCCGACCATACATGAGCTTAAACGGTGATACTCCAGTTCTGCAATTTGGCACTTCACGGTAGGCAAAAAGCAGAAAAGGAATATGTTTATCCCAATTAATAGGATCCGAACGAATTACATGATGTAGCATTTGTTTAAACACACGATTAAATTTTTCAATTAATCCATTCGAAGCGGGGTATGATGGAGTTGAAAAGCGAGGACATGCCCCTAACCGGTTCTCAAATTCTTTAGTCAGTTCAGATTTAAAATTAGTGGCCTGGTCTGAACAGATAACTTCAGGAATTCCGGTGCGCATAAAAATATCTAATAAAGCATCACACGCCGTTTTCGCAGAGAGACTCCGTAATGGTACTACTTCCGGCCATTTAGAATTTTGATCAATTAAGGTAAGACAATATTTATGCTTCCTTCCTGACGGCGGAATAATTTCACCTATACAATCGATATTTACAGTATGAAATGGATATGGTGCGCGGACAACAGGTGTAATCGGAATTTTATCTGTTTGTTTCTCAGGGCTTTTTAACTGACAGTTCTTACATGTTCTACAATAATTTTCTACATCTCTTGAAATATTCGGCCAATAAAAAGATAATTTAATTCTTTCTTTAGTTTTTCGCATCCCTAAGTGGTTTCCAAAAATTGAATCATGAGCTAATTCTAACACTTTATTTCTATAACTTTCCGGTAACACGAGCTGATATATTTTATCACCGCAAATAGTTTCTTTATGATACAACAAATTATCCCGTATCAAAAAATTATTTTTTCCTAATCTAGCGTCCTTAAATGCATTCTTTAAAGTTGCGCAATCTTTTTGTTCTTTACAAAACTTGTTAAACTCTGAAAATTCATCATTTCGATCATTTTGTTTATTCTCTGAAGAAATAAAACAAACATTTAATTCCTCTTTCGCCAGTGGGGCGTCTGAGCTGTTTTTAGCTTCGTGACCTTCGAACTCCTGCAATTGACTATTACACAACTCTTCATTTTGAAGTTCAATCAAAGTATTATACACGTCTGGAGTTATTAAACAGGGGACATTTAAGTTTTCAGTGAAAGCAAAAAGCGTATTTAAAGTGACATAAATTCCACTGTTAGGTAATTTATAATGGATGGGTATAGTAGCCAAATTTGCTTGTACTTTTTCTTTGAAAGCGGATTGTAACAAAATACTACCTTTAGCTTCGATTTTCAGATTAGGAATTAGTGACGTATTTAAAATACTTATTTGGGTACCGGAATCCAGAGTCGCTTCTACTTCTTTTCCTTCTACATAAATAATGATTTTTTTAAAGGAAAAAGAGTAACTTCTTTTAATTGATCATTCATGTGTAAATGCATGGAACTAACATTAGTGACTACTGCATTATTATTTTTATTTGGATTCAATTTATTTGTATCTTGTTGCATTTTCGGTTTTCTCTGACCCTGATCATCATTTTGAGTATAAGATTTATCATACTTATTTCTTCTGTTTGGGCAAAATTTTGCTAGGTGTAATGGGGAATTACAAATGTAACAATCACGCGATTTTGAGAAGTGTCTGTTCTCATACGTAACTTGATTTTTTCTTAGTTGTGGGGGAACATATTTAGTATTTTCGTTATTCACTTCACGATAAATAGGTCGTTTCTCAAATTTTGTTTCCTCAAAAGACCTGCCTTTTGCGGTAAAATAAATGTCACAGTCTTTCGATAACTGATCGGTCAAAAGCCAACTTTCTCCTTGTTTGACTGCAATGTGAGTTGCGAGCTCATTATCCAAAGTTTCAAAAATTTTATCAGATATTATTAAATTAATAAGTGAGTCGAAATCTTTAACATTTCGAATTCGGCAATAATTTAACAAACAGGATTTTAATCGGGAACCGAACTGTTGATGGGTTTCACCAGGTAATCTTTTAGCGTTTCTAAAATTTTGTAAACAGGTAAATGGGGACGGTTCATATTCTTTCAAAATTAAAGATTTAATTTTATCATAATCGGCTAATTCTTCATCATCAATATAAACAAGAACATTTCCTGCTTTCTCACCTACTAATTTTAGTAAAATTTCCGATTTATATTCCTTAGGAACATTTTTGTGCTTAAACGCTCTTTCTAAAGAATCAAAAAAGAGATTCCACGTTTCATTTTTCTTGGGCACTGGAATTACTAAAACTTGAACTGCTTTAATTAATTTATCTAGTGATAATGACGTACTATTTTCCCCTTCGTTATGGGATAAATTCCCGCTTCTCATTTGTTGTTGTAAACGCAATCTATTAACTTCCTCGCCATTTTTTCTTTCTGAAACCGTAGTCGATAAAAATTCAGTTACGAAATCTTTATCCTTTAAGTATTCTTTAGATTTCAATAACAAATCTTTTAATTCGGGTACTCTCTTACTCGCATCAGCTTCTTCGCCTATTTCTTCCAGAACAATAAGTAAATCCGCTTTAGTTACGTTTTTAAGCATCTTCAAATAAAGTTAACAGTTATCTTACTACACAATTATATGATAAATAAATAGCTCACCTCTATTTTGTAATCCAAACACTGCGATTCAAAGCACATACTTTATTATTTTAAATCGTAGAAATAACTCTTGTTCTCGTTATGAGAGCGTGCTGTAATATCATGACAGCCGAATGACGCACCAATTCTTCTTTTTAAAATTTAAATACAGAGTTTATTAATAAATATGAGAGCTGGTATTTACAATAATATTACACTATGTACATTATCACTAATATTCATAAAAATTCCACTAAACCACCGAACAAAAATACCATTTCTTCTCTCTTCTCTTCACTTCCGTTTACTTTAAAAACAAAAAAAAAAGGGTTGGAAGGATATTGGTTGCATGACAGCTATGTTTAACTAACTTTTCTGAGAGATAATTTTTCAAAAATTGGAAAACTTTATGTTACTCCATACAAGAACAGCGCCAATTTTATAAGTATACTAATAAAATTAAATCCAGGAATGTGGCAGAAAATAGCAAATTTGAATTTGAAACTTAAGATAATTTGAACTTAGAAATTCTCGTTCAGAAAGAAAAAATTGTATTTCAGACGATTTCACTTTGGATGTAATAAATATATTTAAAAAAAACTACATTTATGTATATCAGTTATGACAATATTTTCTAAAAGATCATTTTTCAAAAAGTATAAAACTCTATTCTATTTGATAAAATAACTCCGGCCAACTTTATACGTTTACTAATAAAATTGAATCCAGGAATCTGGCAGAAAATAACAAATAGGATTTTGAAACTTAAGATAATTAGCATTTAGAAATTCTTGTTCAGAAAAAAAAAATGTATATCAGACGATTTCACTTTGCATGTAATAAATATATTTATAAAAACTACATTTATGTATATCAGTTATCACAATATTTTCTAAAACATCATTTTTCAAAAAGTAGAAAACTCTATTCTATTTGATAAAATAACTTCGACCAATTTTATACGGTTACTAATAAAGTTGAATCAAGGAATGTGGCAGAAAATAACAAACGATTCTCATACCATTTTACTCGATTACAGCGCCCTCTACGATTTTCTGAAGAAAATGTTCAGTACAAAAGTTGCGTATGCTTTGCCATAGAATCCGAATATGCAATATAAGAAGGGGGTTATCTTTTAAGATTTCAAAGTTGTCCCCTTTCCCCCAGGGGGCAGAGTTGGGGGAACAACTTTAATATCCCTAAACAGATTTTTCAAAACTACTGAACATGCATTTTTCCGATGTATATTTCTCGAGTTATTCGACCGTTTCCAGACTTTTCGGACACCCTGTATAAATTTCAATACGATTGAAATCGTGTAATATCATTAAAATACACTGCAAATCAGGGCCTGATTACAGCCGATGCAAACTTCCACCAGTAAAAATGAATAAAAATTTTTGCCCTATTCATGACAGAAAATTTGCATGAATAAAGCATAAACAAAGTCAAAATATTTCTATTCAAAGGATCAGAGTGCATAAGTTGTGTTTCTGGCCCATGAAATAAGACTAAAATTCGATTTTGTTATACTGACTTAATTATTTCATTTTTTAATATTAGAATTTTTTTCTTGTACGATTTCAACAATAGGTTTTGCATTTTGTTCGGATTTATATAATTTACACAAGCTCAAAGTTCGTATTATTCGTAGTTTTTGATGTAAAATACATTAAAATGTACAATATATGTAAAAATAAAAGTGTTGCAAAGCTGCGCTCATAGTAAAATATTAAAAATATATATTAAAAATTGGGGTAAAATGAGGCGAAATTGCGTATTTTTCATCCAAAACTACGAATAATACGAACTTTAAGCTTGTGTAAGTTTTATCAATCCGAACAAAAGGCAAAAACTATTGTTGAAATCGTACACACAGGATAAACCTTCTAATATTAAAAAGTGAAATAATTAAGTCAGTATAACGAAATCGAATTTTAGTCTTATTTCATGGGCCGAAAACAGGGGTATGGAGCCTGATCTTTTACTGGTGGACATTTTTCTCCGATGGTAATCAGACTCTGCGGCAAACTATTTTCTCCCATAGACTGTAAGGTAATGGAATTCTTTTGATTGTCCCTGTAAACGGACTATAAATGCTACACACTTCATTTTCAGTCCCGAACTTGCCATAGTAGACCTCAATAACCTGTATCAATTTCATAAAAATCCGAGTATACGCACGCGAGTTAGACAACGGAAAGCCAGAGAGACAAACTGAATTCATAAACAGTTTTCAATTATGTTGGCAAGTGTTAAAAAGAGGGATGATAACAAAATAAACAGTATTTGACGTCGGAGTGGCAATTCAATTTTTCATGAAAATACAGGGTACGTCAGCTCAAGCTGAACTTTGATTTTCGGGCATAAAATTAACATTAACTCTTTCTGAGGCAGTGGGAATTATTTATCCCAGTTAATTTCAATCACCAAATGCCAAAAGAGGAAAATTAAGTGGGATAAATACTTCTCACTGCCCCAGAAAAGATTAATATAAACAATATGTTCTGTTTAAGGTCACATATCTATGAATAAGTGAATTGCGAGTCTAGGTTTGACAGCAAATATATTTTGTTTTTCTATCTTTCCTCTTTTTATTAATAAATTTCGAATGCAATTTGGATTTGATAATGTACGTGACAAAAAGCATGCACTTATTTTCAAATTAATTCGCTCTTAAATTCTGGTGACATTGAATGATTTCAGCATGCTAGCCTTAACCCTTTCAGGGGCAAGCACTTGTGTTCCTGTAACGTTGAATTCTCACCGGAATTTAGGAAAGAATTTAGTTCAAAAGAAGGAAAAGCAAATTTTAAACTTGTTCCCGACAAAGTTCAAAAAGTAAATTTTAATTAAAAGTTTTTGGTTTGAATTGGATTAAAATTAGATGGTACGTAATATATACCACCGCCCCTCAAAGGGATAAATTTCAAGAAGATACTATCACGATATTTTCAACAGATTCATATTGAATCGTGTGAAATGAGATGAGCTGGAAGTGAATAATAGTTTCATCACTGACGCCATATACACCTTAAACCAGTGTGGTCTAACTGCGGTCCGCGGAACCGATATTTTTTTACAGAAATTTTCGCCTTATTTAACCACATAATTTCTGAGATTACACAAGGCAAAATTATCTGTATAAGAATATTAGTTCCACGCGGACCGCAGTTGGACCACATTGCCTTAAACTATATGCCAAAATACGAAACATTTAGCCCAGTGTTGTTTGCATGCGGATGGTAGTCATTTGAAGGCTTCTCATTTTGTCGACATAATTCACCCATGTCAATATCGCGATGTATCGTAAAGAAATTATCATATATCAGTCGTCATACACTGTAAAAAAATGGGTCGATCTACTATAAACAATTTAATTTTTCTCATTGATCCTTGCAATTACTAAAAAAATGTATGTATTCTTATTCAGTTACAAGAAAATCTGTAAGAATTACTAGAAAACAGCTAGCAACGATTCCGATTTATAATATCGGTTACTAAAAAATTCTGAGGAATACAAATTTACTGAAAAAAATTTTTTTAGTTTGTTTTTGTGGTTACTAAAAAAAATTTTAGTAACCACAGGAATTTTTTTTACAGTGTATATGAGTTAAAAATCGTAAATATAGAGCATAATTTCGTTTTAAATTTCATTGCATATATATATATTTCACTTCTACATAAAGAAACATTTTCGTTCAATTCTTAATGAGAAAAACATAATTGCTACTAAAATGATAAAACCTGTCTAAAACGGGATTTGTTTTCTGTTTCTCCCATTTTTGTCTTTAAAGATTTTACACTATTACATTGTATTTCTACTCTAATTCAAGAATTTTAATATTGCACTACACTTCCAATGTAATTCCACTATTTCTATTACACTGTAACATATAGTAAATATTTTCAGATCGAAACAATAAATATAATCATATATATATATATTATTTCTCCTGTCAACATCCCTTTTTCTCAGAAAATACTAAACGCAGAACGGCGAATGAGATACCATATGAGAGGATTTTGCACAGGCTTCTGACATAGCACACTTAACATTTCTTTAAAACATGTTTTTTTATTAAAATTTGCTGAAAATTAAAAATTAAATCGGCATTGTTTTCATGAAAGAAATGAAAGGTTTTCTTCAAATTATCGTTGCCACAAAAATAAAACACCACATTATATGATGCTCAGCAATTATTATAAAAAACACCGCACGGGTTTATTTTATATTTATGATTAAAAAGAGAAATTGAAATTGAAATGTTTACATTTATATTTCTATATTCCATGTTTTTCCCGAAGCGGATGACGTCATCCTCTAATGCAGTCAAAATACGATTGTTAATTTTTTTTTTCTCGCGCGTGCCTTTTGCAATCTTAGATCAGTTTTTACTCTAACTTTGATGGAATAAATTAAATGATATTCTGGCTTGACTAAAAACTAAATGTTGTTTGCAGATATTTTTATCCTTACTTTTTCTTTAGAAGTTTAAACCTTCATCTAATAAATATTACATATTGATAAAAAATGATACTACTTCTCTATTTTCCCGTCGACCACTTTTCTTAACAAACAACTATCGCCAAATAAACGGGAGAACGTTGTCATTGGAATATCAAAATAAATAAATAAATAAAATATAAGAATTTAAGGACACAATTGCTATTTTAATTAATGAAATAACTAATAAATCAGTAAAACATAATGAAAAATACACGCAAATGTCGAGTTAAAAACCACTTGATGACGTAACAAACATGTATAATGCTTCTGACATCAAGTAAATGGGACTGCATTTTTGGCGTTTAATTTTACAGTTTGGCGATAGTTTTTTGTTATGAAAAGTGGTCGACGGGATAATAGAGAAGTACCTAAAAAATATTAGATTTCAGTGCGAAATCCTCGCACGGGCCCTCTGGTACTAATGTAATATTAGCTAATGTCTGCCAATATTTGCTAAGCAAATTACATAATTTTATTTCAGAAATGTTTCACATTTAAAAATTGAAGTTTTTAAAAAATATATACATTTCTCACTATTGTAGTTTGCACGCTTACTAAAATAAAAATATTTTTTCTCATATACAAATTCTCAGGTATTTTTCTTATGGGAGTTTTTATTTTAAATTCAGTTTTGAAGAAAGTATATTCTCACCTTTGCTGAAATTCTTTCTAAAATCCAATATTATGACATTTCCTCTCCCTTATTTTTCGACTCCCTATATAAAAACAAAATAAATCCAGAGCTCTAAATTCTCGAGTGTGTTTCCACGTAGGATAAATAAGAAAAAATATATTCACGATATGTATCAAAATTTCATTCCAGATGGAGTTATTTGGTAGCGATATATACCTAAAGAAAATATACAAAGCATTTTTTTTATCATTTCTTAACCAAAAAAGATATATATTTTTCTTTACTTAAAAAACATGCTTCGACTATTGTATTGATAATATGGGGTAAACAAATAACGGTAATTTTTTAAAAAGCGATTCTAAAAGTATATTTTCCCCGGTTAAATTACGCGACATTTTTCGATAAATTCTCGTGTATCATAGTGAATGTTTCACTATGATACACGCGCTATGATACGTTCACTATGATACACATGCGAATTGATTCACAGCGCTAATTTTAAAGTAATAGAACTCTAATTTCGTAAAATTAAAATAGTTTAATTTAAAAAAAAATCTACATTTTTTATTTATGTCTTAGATGAATGTTAAGCCCGTGACGTCACACTATGACTTCCCGGACAGACATTGTAAAGCACAGCCCTGTAAACTCTAAGCCTAAACGCTGATATAAAAATGGTTGCCGTATTAGACAGATTTTTTTTTTCAATATCTGAACTGTTCCTTGAACTTGAATACCAATATTTTCGAAAATTGTTCGACGCCTTATTTTTCAGCGATTAAATACGATAAAAAATCCTTTTAGAAAATAATGGTATTAAAAATGAAAGGGCCGTATAAAAGCTGAAAAAAATCCGCCTATGGCAGAAGACCTTTTTGTGTCAGTACTTAGGCCTAGATCTATAATGCGAAGTCACAGTGTGATGAATGTTAAGCCAATTTAGAGCTCTTCTGTGGATTCACAGCGCTAATTTTAAAGTAATAGAACTCTAATTTCGTAAAATTAAAATAGTTTAATTTAAAAAAAATCTACATTTTTTATTTATGTCTTAGAACGATTTTTCGTGAAACGGTTACTTTTAAAAGCAATTGAAAATATTTATAAATTGGTTATTTCAAGAAATATGAATTAAAAATGCACTTTATACTATTCAAATTGTTTCTAATAAGGTGAAATATTCTTAAGATTTGAAACGCTTAAGATTTGAATTACACTGGCTTACACGGTTTATATACTTTCGCCGACATGTGTATTTTCTCATAGATTCTAATCCACTGAGTACGGGAAAATTAATTAAAAAAATCTGTCACGTCTAGTTTAAAAAATATTTTTTTAATCCTTAAAAAATAATAACATGAAATATAAAAAGAAAAAATTAGAAATGATTGATTTTACTCTTCTTTTTATAATTTTCTTAATATGTTTCTCTTAAAATAGACCAGCAGTAATCCCCTAACATACTTTCGTCCCAAAAACCTTTGTCTGTCTTCAAAAAGTTTAAGGTCTTGGTGAAAACGCTCCCCCTGCTCGTCACTCATAGAGACAAAGTTTTCAGGGAAAAAATCCGGGTGTAAATGGAGAAAATGTACCTTCAGAGACATGTTCACACCAATTGCATGATAGTTTTTTAATAAAACAGCAATATGTTTTTCACAACTTTCATTTTTATGGTTTCCCAAGAGTGCATGGACGACCTTCTTTTTTGGTGAAATAACTGCTAAAAATTTGACTTCGATTTCGGTAGTAAGTTTATTTGATATTTGGTGTCAATAAGTTCCACTGTTGTAGACGAGAGGCAAAAATCTCTGCCTTAGATCTAGATAATTGCAAGTCTCGAGCAAGGTCGTTCAACCCATTTTGGTTTATTAAATATGGCGCTTTATCATCTTCGATTACGAATTCGTCATCATTTTCCTCCTCCAGAAACAGATCGTCACTATCTTGGCAACTCGCACTTGACATACCAGGGCATACGAGATGTGACAGAGTTTACTAATGTGACATCGGTTTTGAGACTGATGGAATGTCAGGATATTGAATTTTATCTTTATTTTTTGAATTAAAGCATGCAGTTTTTGTCAAACAAAAATAACAGTCATTTTCGTGATTTGAAGGTTCTCTCCACAGCATTGGTGATCCATATTGAAGATTCTTTTTTTCTCCCGAATTCCAGCATATAAGAGTAAGCCTACAGCTTTCACAAAAAACATGTGGGACCCACTTTTTATCTTGATTAATCACTGAGAATCCAAAATAATGCACATATGCTGTTTTAGAACATTTCAATATCGGTCTTCCTTTTTTTGCGAATATAAATTGTCCACAAACGTAACAAAAACGACCAGAATTTAATTTACAGAATCTATTAGACATTTTATCAAAAACAAAACCTTTTTAGTTCACAAAAACACAAGAAAATAGAATATAGAATCAAAGTTGACAATACCGGTAAGTTGAATGTGACGTGATAGATATCTTATAGAATTAAAAATGTGAATATTCAAAAATGTAAAAATTTTAAAAATGTGACGTGATAGATTTTTTTTAATTACTGCCTTTCATTAGTAAGAGGTAGTATAATAAGAAAATAGGTGTTTCATCAAAAGTATATAAAAAAGGTTTAAATTTGTAAACCAGTGTTATTAATGTATAAATGCATTAATCTTCAAACATATATAAATATGAAATTGAACTGATAAGCATAAGATTAAGTCATAGTAAGAATATTATAACTCTATGTAGGACCTGAATACATTATATGCTTACAAAGAGAGGCGAGGGTGCTTTTAAAAGCTTAAATATTTAAATTTAAAAAAAAGTTATAGATGTTTCGGGTTAATATTTAAAACAATTTTTCATGAATTGGTTCTTTTAAATGCAACTGAAAATATCTATAAATATATTCCAACACTAACAGACTCTTATTAAGAAATTAATTTTTTCCTAGAATAAAATTATATATCTAAATAGGCAGTTTAAAAAACGCATAACTCCAAACGTAAAAATCCATTTACAGCAATTGTTCTGTCCATTCACTGTCCATATATATTGGAAAATGCACCGAAAACTATTTTCCCCATAAAGGAATTATTTTGTACGGCTCTGTAATTGAATTATAAATGCTACTAACTGTATACTCCGTTGAAAGCATACCGTAATCCACCTCAGTAATGCACAATAATTTCATCCTGTTTGAAATATCGTAACATCCATAAAATGCGCTGCAAACGATTTTTCTCCATAGACCATAATGGAATGGAATGTTTTTCTGTGTCCAACAATTACACCCAATTAGACCCAATTAGACCCAATTAGACTCAATTAGACCCAATGTATTGGCTGAATATTACCATATTATTTTTAATTTAAAATCAGAGAAATCAGAATAAACAATAATAACTATATATTTTTTTAATTATTACTCTTATTTTTATCATTAGGAATTGAAAGAAATCATTCTGTATTTATATATCATTTTACTGTACAACAATAAACAGATAGGTGAATATAAGTTAATTTGCAAGAGGGACCCAATTGATTTTTATCAATCGGGTACAAGCCTGCAAATGCATTAAGTCCGTTCTTAAATTTCTTTATCTAATTTTTAAAGAATTTTAATATTCATATGTATTTATATGTTGGATACTTATTCTTCTTACTATTATAAATTTATTGACTTTATATTATGATGTTTATTTACATATTTCTGACGTAACACACGTGACTTGCAGTGACGTCATAATATCGTCACAAACATTGTTAAATTTGCCAGAAAAATGCTTAGCATAATGAATAAGTTTCAAAGTATTCTCGTATTTTTACTTTAAGTTTCTGAAGAAGTTCACATTTTAGTTACAATATGACTTCACTAAGCGGTGGAATTTTGGTAACAAATATAACGCCACAAAGTTGTGGCATTTTGATAACAAATGTGACTTTAACACCGTGATTTGCATTGACGTCACTACTTGCTGTAAGGGTGCATTACGTTTTTGAGCTATAGGGTGATTGCTCCCTCGTGACCTTTTTCAGGCTGTCACATTCGGAAATTAAGTACTAAACTCCCATTTGGTGGCATTTTCTGAAAATTTCTTTAATTTTATTAAAAACTGGAAAAAGCAATTCGATTTTATAGTTTCTGAATAAGAACACCTACCAATTTCATACGTTTGATAATGAAAATGAATTCTAGATTGTGTTACAATGTAGTTATTTTGAGAACAACTTTGAGGTATTGCCTGCTTAGAAATTCACATTTAGAAAGAAAAATGTATATCAAATAATACCATTTTAGGTATAAAAAATAAATTTGTGTAAAATGCATTTGTTTAAATGGATTCTCAGACATTTTCTTATAAGCGTATTTATATTTTATATTCATTTTTGAAGAAAACATATTCCTACCTTCGCTGAAATTCTTTCTAAAATATTAAAGTTCTGGCATTTCATCCTTCTATATTGAAAAAAGAATTCACAGCTTTAAATCCTCGAGTAGGCTTTAAATAAGAAAAAATATACTCGAGATGTGTTTTAAAATGCTATTTCAGATAAAGTTGTAAGGCAGAGATGAGCCAGTGTGATTTTGTGTATTTATAGAAAACGTTCAGTGAATTTTTCTAGAGTTACAAGAATGGAGTTATTAATATTCCTAACCACGTTCTCTAAATTGTATCAATTGCTTGTGTACCTCATTAGGAATAGCAGCGCCCCCTGTTGAGTTAATAAACTCAAAATTGAATCAGAATCTCCTTATGTCAATATGTAACAGAACATCCAGCTTCATGAAATTCATGGCTCTAGTATACTTGAGATATAGCTATCGCAGAAATCGGGAAAAACACAGCATAACTGGCCACAGGCTGGCTGGGCGCTATACACCCAAATCTAATAAGCATATCTTTGTGTCAAATTCTAACAGAATGTGAAGTTTGATGAAATTCCATTCATTAGGTTTTGAGATATAGTTATCGCGGAAATAGTGTAAAATGCACCATTCCAGCGGTGATATATACTCAAATTTTACCAGCATCTGTTCTGTAAAGATTTAACAGAATATAAAGTTTTTTATATTTTGTGAATTAGTTTTTCAGATATACTTATCACGGAAATCGTGTAAAGTAGCAGTGTCATATGTTGGGAAATATACATTTAAACCTAAGCGGCACCAAGTTAGGATAAGGTCTAAATGAATCTGTAGTTGATAAAAATTCCGTCTATCAGTTCTTCAAATATAGCCACCACAATATTTGTGTCACACAGAAACTAACAGACAGACAGACATTTTACAAAATTAGTCAAATCGTGTTCAGAACGTCTCAAAACGTTTAAATTCTCCAAAAATAGTCAAATCGTGTTCAAGACATCTCAAAACGTGTAAATTCATCAAAAATTGGAAGTCGAAAGTGTTTGCTATTCCAGAACTTTCTTCTTATGAATATAGTTAATGAATGCGTTGGATCATTATAGTAAAATAAAATACACTCATATAAATAATCAATGCAAATGAACTGGTATAACTGCATCAAATTCTAAACATCAAACAAACCACACTGATTTAATTATCGTCAATTGATTGCACGCGGCCTTCTCCTTCATTGTTTCCTTCTGGCATATAATATTATTTATAAATTATAGCGATGATAGAAGTAGAAGTGCAGCTTACGTAATTTTAGGATGAACCAACAACACTTCATTTGCAATATCCATTCTAAAGGCATCAATAAAATTCACCAACTACTCTCTCTCATATGCTAATGACAATCAGAATTATTTAAAACAAAACCCAATTTTGCTGCTGAATATGAATTTTATCCGGAATTCTCGGAACAGTTAACATATCACAACCTTCGCTAATCCCAATAGATGAGACATACAGGTATATTGAAGCACTCAACATTAATGAAAGCGGAATTCACAACAGTGGTCGCATCTTAATGATTAGACATATCTATTAAATATTCTAAATGTACATGAAATCAAAAGTTAGAGTGATTCGACTTTTATTACTCGAACACGGATGTTTATGTTTAAAGTGGGAGGATTTAACTATGTGCCGATATATTAACAATAAATTAACAACGTGAAAATAGCACAAATGAAATTCAAATAAAAAATAATTTAATTCAACTTAAGATCAGGCATGTCTAAATGTACAGTAAATAATGGACACCTTTAAGGAATTTCTTTTTAAATAATTTTTAATTAATAATAATTATTTAAAAACAACACAAAATGTCACAAAAACATATATGCATCATTTATTAAAAACTTTTACTTTAGGTGTTTTAAAAATATACAAAACTGCATTTCACATTAAAAACCTAGCGCTTTCGAGCCGTCCTGGCTCATCATCAGGGTTAAAACATCACCACGCAGATACACACAAAAAACACACAACTGCGTGTATCTGCGTGGTGATGTTTTAACCCTGATGATGAGCCAGGACGGCTCGAAAGCGCTAGGTTTTTAATGTGAAATGCAGTTTTGTATATTTTTAAAACACCTAAAGTAAAAGTTTTTAATAAATGATGCATATCTGTTTTTGTGACATTTTGTGTTGTTTTTAAACAATTATTATAGTACAGAGGTGAATTTGATTCAATTGAGTGTTGTGTTTTTCATGACTCAAGTTTATTTTGTTTTAATTAATAGTTATAAATATTATATGCCAGATTTTTAATATGAAAATGGCATACAGCTATTTCGGAGCTTCTAAAGCTCCATCATCAGTGTCAAGGTTAAAAGAGATGTACGTGTTTAGACCATATCACAATGCAAGCGTGTCCGCTCGCGGCCAAGGCGGAATGGCGATGAGTGCTGAAAAACAAACAGTGGAGTCAGAAGTACCCACTCGATGGAGAAGACTAAAGAGTAAGGATTTTGTTCACTTATTTTTAATGCTGATGTTTGCAATTTTATTTTAGTTAGCTTTAACGAGTGTAAATGTAAACTCAGTGGAAGAATAGATTTTAAAAGTAAACTTTATTTCCTATTAAAAGTGTTGTGCATGACAAAGAGTTTAAAATGACGTTTGAGTTTAGAGGAGACAAAAATATGTTTGATTATTAAACTCTTCAGACCCGAGGGACACAGATGTGAACCTCTATTCTTTTCCTCTTAAAATCTAAACTGTTTTATATATTTATATTTTTACTTTACCTCTGTATAGCTAAATGTTTTTCTTTTTTTGTTTTGAAACAAAACCAATAAATAGCAGCAATGATGCCTATTTCCTCATAAAACAAAAGTTATTTTTATCTGAGCTCGCAAAATGCCTTCAAGACAGTGTGGCCAAGGAAGTATGTAATTTTCATAATTATTTAACTTTAACCTTTTACAATAAAAAAAATGAGGATTTGGAGATCATTAATTTGTGTAAATCCCTTAAATTTGTTATTGCGTCAATTTAAGTTATTGATAATTAAATTGATATTTGTAGGGGACTAGTAAATTTAGATCCATATCTACGAACCTAAATTACCAGTCTCCTAAAGTATCAATTTCAGAAAAATGGATCTTTCTGTCATTTTGTTTGCACAAAAGCAACGATTGTGTATTTGCAGTGATATTTTAATTTCAGATCTCAACAGGTTAAGTAATAACTGTTACATAGCTATGTTGCAAATTGCGCAAAAAGATAATTCAAAAAGTTCAGAGGTTTTTGCTCATAGGAAGTTCTTTCAATGACCTGTACCGTAACCAATTCATTCAATAACACTGAAAAAAAAGTACGCTGGGTGACCATCAATTTAGAAATAAGAGAACTTTTCTTTGAAAGATGAAATTTCACTTACTGATCGGGCATTCTAATCATTACAATTCATGTTTTCAGAACTCTTATTCTGCACATATAACTGGCTGTCGTTCTCCAATTGGGAGATGGTAACAATCACAAAATTAAATGCCTGATGTATAATGGATATTATAATTTTCTTTAAAAAAAGTAATTTGGTCATTTAAAACCCTTCCGCTGGGATTATAAATGTAGATTATAAAATATTATATTCCATTCGTACCACTATATTCAAAAGGTAAATATGTGATAATAAATTGTGGTATATTTCTTTTGCATATGCAGTTAAAAAATATGTTAATACTTTTTAATTATAGAAAGCACTATGCATCGAATAAAAAACAGTCTGAAGTGGAAAATGTTGTTGCTGGGAGATATTCGACCATTCAGGGTGAAAAAGATAATATCATGGTAATTATAGTTGTATATATATAATACAAATTTATCTAAGAATGATACGTTATTAATCAAAATTAAGGGCGCCTCATATCGCCCTTAGCATAGAGACGTATCACATATTAGGGAATTGTTTAATAAATTACTGTTGTATCCCATGTTCATGAATTTATTTCCTGTAAAAAGCGCTAATAAGTGTAAGAACTCATTAAAGTAAAAGAATATGAAGACTTAAGAGCCTACATCAGTCGTGCGAAAAAACGCGCAAGCTAATATTAAGTCTATGGGAAGGTTCTTGGAAGATTTTTCGCTCGCATTTTAATATTTTTAAATGATGTGTTTGCATAGGATAGCCGAGTTCGATCTCTAACGTTGTTAGTTTGTACTTTTTCGATTTTGGCTCCAGTTTTTTAATATAAGGGTACTTTCACTTTCAGAACCGGTTCCAACCGGTTCCAAAATCGAAAATATCCGCTTATAAAAAAACCTGTAACCAAAATCAAAAAAGTAATAAGTAACAACGTTAGAGATCGACCTCAGCTATCCTATGCACAAAAAAAAATTATTTAAAAATATTGCTAGCGTGAAATCTGCCAAGAAGCTTCGCATAGACTTAACATTAACTTGAGCGTTTCTTCGCGTGAATAGCGTAGGCTCTTAAGAGCCTACGCTAGTCACGCGAAGAAATGCTCAAGCTAATGTTAAGTCTATGGGAAGGTTATTGCGCGATATCTCGCTCGCATTTTGATATTTTTAAATGATGTTTTTTGCATAGGATAGCTAAGGTCGATCTCTAATGTTGTTAGTTTTTATTTTTTTGATTTTGTTTACAGTTTTTTTTATAAGCGGATATTTTTAATTTTGGAACCGGGTGGAACCGGTTCTGAAAATGAAAGTACCCTTATATAAAAAACAGGAACCAAAATCGAAAAAGTAAAAACTAACAACGTTAGAGATCGACCTCAGCTATCCTATGCAAAACACATCATTTAAAAATATTAAAATGCGAGCGAGAAATCTGCAAAGAAACTTCCCATAGACTTAACATTTAGCTTGAGCGTTTCTTCGCGTGACTAGCGTAGACTCTTAAGAGCCTACATCAGTTACGCGAAAAAACGCTCAAGCTAATGTTAAGTCTATGGGAAGGTTCTAGCGCGATTTCTCGCTCGCATTCTAATATTTTTAAATGTTTTTTTTTTGCATAAGATAGCTGAGGTCAATCTCCAACGTTGACAGTTTTTACATTTTAGATTTTGGTTCCTGTTATTTTATATAAGGGTACTTTCACTTTCAGAATCGGTTCCAACCGGTTCCAAAATTGAAAATGCTCGCTTATAAAAAAAACTACAGCAAAAATCGAAAAAGTAAAAACTAACAACGTTGGAGGTTGACCTCAGCTATCCTATGCAAAAAAAAAAAACATTTAAAAATATTAAAATGCGAGCGAGAAATCGCGCGAGAGCCTTCCCATAGACTTAACATTAGTTTGATCGTTTCTTCCGGTGACTAACGTAGGCTCTTAAATAAAAGAGCAACTGAAACTCGTATTCACCCATCAAATTCTAAATTCAGGGATGAGATGTTTCGAACTTTTGCATACCAGTAAAATCTTAGAGAAAATGATGATGTTTTAAATCTCAGAATGTTCCGATCTAATGAAAAAAAAAAACATTAGATCGCACAAGATTTTACTGCACTCTCAGAAATAAAACACTCAATTTTGACGATTCCGCAATCCTCAGGCCTCATTTCGTTATTTTTGACAATCATTTCGCCACAGAGTCACGTGGTTTTTGAAACCTCAAATATCTTGACGAAACTGTTTCCTCGCTTTCAAAAATAAAACTCTCACTTTTGACGATTCCGCAATTCTTAAGCTATATTTCGTCATTTTTGACAATCATTTCAAACTAAGTGATTTTTAATGAAATGGAAAATCTCAAATATTTGACAAAAGTGTTTCCCATCCCCGGCCAAATTATTTTTGTTGTTACAAAATCGTTCAAAAAAATAATTACACGAAAGTACCAAATTTACAATATATTAATGAAATCAGAAGCAAAAGTATTTCATCCTTGGAGGCCGCTATAACATGAAATTACTAAATTACTACTTTATTTTTCATATCTGATAAATGGCGTCTATTCTTTTTGTAACTTTAACATTTTTGTAGCAATTTTATGTATTTCTATTGCCTATTCAAAGATAATTTTTCTAAAGTTGCAGAATTTCGTTAAAAACGCTTAAAAAACTCTTCTAAAGTCACAGAATGACAGAATTTCGTTAAAAATGATTAAAATAGTAAAATGCGAACATCCTTTGGTCCATTTTCGACCGAAAGCAACAACCATTTTCCCAATAGTTTAAAAAAAATCAAAATTTTAGGAGCTCTTTTTTATTTAAGAAATATATTCATATAACAATCAAATTTAAAATATCTTTCACCTCTATAAACAGTAACGTGTTAAAATCTTATCTAAAATTGATGAACTCTTCTCCAATATACACTTTAAAATTTATTATTTCTGACCAACAAATTAATTAGATCATATTCTTATTATCATTGAACAAAGGAAATTTCTCTAATAAATTATATTAATCAAGCCGTACTATAATTATTTATTAACCATAGAAAAACCATAATAATAATCTAGCCTTATTAATTAAAACATGCAGAAATTATAACAGCACCGATAAAAACACTTCTCAAAATATAAACACACATCAACATCCCATAGATACATTTTAAAATCAAAATCATTCGAAGTCCTTCTGGCATCGGGCCCCACCAGTGGCTGAGAGGTTGTGCTCTCGAAGCTGGTAGACGGGAGGTGCTGGGTTCGATCCCAATCGCGCCCGTCGGCCTAATCGCTCGGAGTTTTCGTGGTTTTCTTTCGAGCCGTGGATTTTCTCCATGCGTAAATACGGATTAGGTTCCCTTAGAAAGACCCCCACGAAGGGCACTCCCCCTGGGCCTATATCCCTAGTGTCGATAATTGGCCGTCAATAATCAACCCAACCCAACCCTTCTGGCATCGGACGCAGAACAGCGGTCTCCCACACAGAAGGTAGTGAGTTCGATACCGGTTGAAGACTTGAGAAATGTTTCTTACTTTTTTACGCTGTCAATTACAGATGCTTCAAAAGTTGTGCTGGAGCGGATTCGAAACCATGCAGACTTGCTCTGAAAGTGCTCCGATGACTGGCTGAAAAATCAGCAGTAAAAGGTAAGTGGGAATGCTTTCTCCGGTAAATATTAACGTCTAAACTAATTCTGAACAATATGAGCCATGCCATGTCCAAATCGGTTAAAATTTGAATGAGTTATGTCCATGTTAGTGTTGTCACTATAGCCCAATGGCCAAAATACATGGCATTCGAGCGTCAGTGTCAGCCATTTTATTCAGTACCTCACGCGCGCAAAAATTGCTAATATTATGTATATTATTTTTATATTCACTCTCATATATATGTTTCTAACCGTGTAGTACCTTTTATTAGTCACTTTAAGCTGTATTTTTCGCGTATTAAATTTTTTAAATTTCAAAATTCTGAAAAACCCGCCTTCTCAACCACTTTTGTTTTTTTTTAACTACCTTAAATTCATCCGTTCTCTTAGCCTTTTGGTGTGTTCTTAGACTTAGAACTCCGATGCATCCTCTAAAATTTTTGGAATGCTGGCTCAATTTTAAGTTTAAGATCGAGCCTTCCAAATTTCGCAAAATCCGATTTTTACACCACTTTCCAACCCTTTCGATTTTTTTAATATACTTCCAATTTTTCTATCACCCTGTAACTTTGTATGTACATCAATATGGAGCTCCGTTAGCACCTCTAAAATTTTTGGAGCACTAGCAAAATTTTAAGATGGGCTTTGGGCCTTAAGTTTTTCATTTTTGGCCCCTGTTTACCAACTTTTCAACTTTCTTAAATTTTTTTAAAATACTTAAAATTTTTTGTTCACCCTGTAAATTTTTGAGCACATGTAATTAGTGCTCCGATTGTCTCACAAAAATTTCTGGAGCGATAGTTAAATTCTAAGTTGGTGTACCAGCTTAGTTGTTATAAATCCGGTGCACTGCAAGCAGTCACCGCGTGGTTGCTTGTTTACGTAAGTACATCTCTTTCTAGCTCCCATTATTTTAATTATTTAAGTGTGCCCGAGCGTGTTAAATGCTCATTTGACTTTGTAAAAGGTCTCGCTAAGCTCTTTGGGGGCATTTTGGCATATTTTCAGTGTTTTTTTATACCTTTTATGAGCATTCTGCCAAATCTTGTCACGCTCCACCTTTTCGCACCTCATCATCGATAATTTTTTCAAAGTGTATATTCTTAAATCCCTCGTAAAAAATACTTATTATATCTTTATCTTAATTTTGTTGTATGCTACAGATGCTCAATTAAATTAACTACACACTGATGCCATTCTTTTATCTCCCATTTTATTTTAAGTGTATGTTTTGTATCTCTAAAGTGAAATTTTCTTATTTTGTAATCAATGGCGTCGATTATAAGAGATCCACGCCAAAATTTCCCAACGATTGGTTGGTTGGCTGTAGGATGACGCTGCATAAAACTAGTGAAGGCAAACTCAATAAGACCTGAGATGCCTTCATTAGAAAGAGTAGTGGCGTCTGAGTTGGTTGCTTAGCAACCAGCTTCTTGTTTGGAGGCAATGAACACACTCGCCCAGCTTCCAGTAAACTCAAATTATAAAATCTAAAGTCCTTCTCGCATTGCATCCTGGGTAAACACGTCATTTCCAAGCAAGAGTATTTAAGCTAAGGAATTAATTTACAGGATTCGAACCTGCAAACTGAAATTGCGTGGGCTTTTCGATTCTAAGGCCCTCTTGAAGCTCAAACCAACAGGGAGGACCCTGGGGCCCCCTTTTGGGCCAAATTAAAATATGCTCCAATCCACTAGTGCAATACATCATTTTAAAGGTCTTCAAGTGGTCTTTCCATTCCCGTAGCCCATTCCTATAAACTTACATTTTTGCGCCCCTGGCCACTCCTTTAAACTTTTATTTAAATTTTTAAATTCATCAATTTTGCCCTCAGCATTCTCGTGTCGCATATTGTCACGTAGGTAATTACAATCTACATCTTCCAGTCTTACTAACTTACTCATCCAGTAACTCTGGGGCGCAGGGCGCCTCCTCTTCCCGTCCCTGGGCCTGGTCTTTCTTTAAACTTCAATAAAACTCTAATTTTAAATGCTCGGATCGCCCTGTCTTCCCTATTCGTATGGATTTTTCGTGGGCTTTCCGATTCCGGTGCCCCCGTCAGGCTCAGTCCAACAAGGAGGGCCCTAGGGCCCTCTCTAGGGCTTTAGTTCTTTTGAAATAAAATATGCTCCAATCCACAAGTGCAATACTTCATTCTATAGGTCTTCATGTGGTCTTTCCATTCCCGTTGCCCATTCCCATAAATTTTCATGTTTGCGCCCCTGGCCCCTCTTTTAAACTTTTATTAAAATTTTTAAACTCATCATTTTTGCCCTGAGCATTCTCGAGTCGCATATTGTCACGTAGGTAATTACATCCTATATCTTCCAATCTTACTAACTTTCCCATTCAGTCACTCTGGGGCGCAGGGCGCCTCCTCTTCCCGTCCCCGGGCCAGGTCTATCTTTAAACTTCATTAAACTCTAATTTTTAAATGCTCGGATCGCCCTGTCTTCCCTATTCGCAAGGATTTTTTGTGGGAGCCCACGTCAAGCTCAGACCAACAGGGAGGGCCCCGGGGCCCCCTTTGAGGCAAATTTAAATATGCTCCAATCCACTAGTGCAATACATCATTTTATAGGTCTTCAAAAGAGCTTTTCACTCCCGCTACTATTTTTAAATTATCTCCATTTTTTGGCCCTTGGTACCACTTTTAAACTTTATTTTAAATTTTTTAAATCTCTAATTATTGCTCTAGCATACCCGTGTAGGATATCATCTCAAAGGTATTTCCATTCTACACCTATTACACCATGTTTTAAATTCCTTTTATCATTTTCTAAGCCCCAGGCTTCATTTTAATTTTTTAATAAAATTTTAAAGTTCTTTTGAATTCTTTTCACTCATACAAGTGTTGCATATCTCCGTAAAGGACTTTTAATTCCTCTTCCATTTATCTTTGAACAAAACTTTTCTCACCCATCCGTGGGCGTAATTTTAATTTTTTTTTTTTTTTGAACTTTTTTCTCAAATTCTCTCAACTATCAAGAGTTGCATATCTCCAGAAAGGAAATTCAATTCCCCAGCCATTATACCTGGAACATAACCGTTTCACCCATTCTGAGGGCGTAGGGCGCCCCATCCTTCTTTCTCAAGTGGTCTTCATTCGACAACAACACGAAATAAACATCTCCACTCCCTTTCATCCAACTATCAAGTGTAGCATATCTCCATAAAGGTAATTCAATTCCCCATCCATTACTCCTGGAACAAACCCCTTCCACTCATTTTACGGGCGTAGGGCGCCCCATATATTTCTCTCATTAGATCTTCAACCGACAACAACACGGAATAAACATCTCCACCCCCTCTCATGCATTCTTACCGATCATTATAAATTTGCATAGATCTCATAGTAGGTTTTCCATTCCCGGAGCCACTATCAAAATATTTTCATTTTCAATACCCTGATCCCATTTTTAAATTTTCTTAAAATTTTGAACTTTTTTCTGAAATTCTCTCATCTATCAAGAGTAGCATATCTCCAGAAAGGAAATTCAATTCCCCATCCATTACTCCTGGAACAAAACCGTCTCACACATTCTACGGGAGCAGGGCGCCCCATTTATCTTTCTCATTAGATCTTCATCCGACAACAACTTGGAATAAACATCGCCACCCCCTCACATCCATCCTAGCCGATCATTATAAATTCGTATAGATCTCATAGTAGGCTTTCCATTCCCGGAGACACTACCATAATATTTTCATTTTCAAGCCCCTGTTCCCATTATTAAACTTTTTAAATATTTTTAATCTTTTATCAAAATTTCTCAATTATCAAGAGTAGCATTTCTCCATAAAGGGAATTCAATTCCCCACCCATTATTCCTGGAACAAAACTGTTTCACCCATTCTGAGCGCGTAGGGCGCCCCATTCATCTTTCTCAAGTGATCTTTCAACAACAACACGGAATAAACATCTCCACTCCCTTTCATCCAATTTTACCGTACATAATAAATTTGTTAGATCTCAAAGTAGGCTTTCCATTCCGGAGCCACTCACTTAAAATTTTCATGTTTTGGACCCTGGTCAAAATTTTAATTTTTTTTTAATAATTTTAAACTTTTCTCAAATTCTCTCAACCATCAAGTGTAGCATATCTCCATAAAGGAAATTCAATTCCCCATCCATTAATCCTGGACTCCATAAAGGTGTTAAATTTCTACATCTAATCTCAAATTCAATTCTTATCCCACCCACTCCGAGGGCGTAGGGCGCCACATTTAATTTTCATAGTTTTCCAGGCTTCAACCTGAAATACACTCCCTCGCTCCTGCACATGTTCCCGCATCTCCTCACAATAGCGTCATTTTTATGGCCTTTCAATTTATACAATCAGCCTTGCACAGTATATCTCCCTCGGGTGCAGCTGCACTCGCTTTTTGCTGGACACTTATCTCTTCATGGGCTGGTCTCACATGGTTCTCCCAAAATTCACCCATTTTACTCTATCTAGTATTATCTTCATTATCTCTATTCATTTTTTTTTATTCTCATAATTCTCTTTGCCGGAGAGAGTATCCCACATAACCTTTATCGCTAACGTAAATAAAGTTCTTAACTCAGAAATATAAGAAGAAAATATATATATATATATTCCAAGAAGAATAAATCAATCACAAAGTGAAAGCTCAAACTCATAACTCGAAGACAAGAACAACCCGAGATATACAAAATCGACCAACAGTCAACACACAAAAACAAGAAACTCACAACAAATAAAAATGATAACCCCATCAAATCAATCAGACAAAGGACCGCCACTCCAACAATTATATGATATAGAAACAGGTAAAAGAAAAAACCTTAACGTTCACGAAATCCTCGCACAAGCAATCGGCTACTACAGAAGACACAAAGGAAGAAACAATGAAGGAGCAGACAAATACCTACAGTGGCTGCAAGTAGAAATAACAAAAAACATCGCATACATCAAAAGAAATGCATCACAAACACAAGATTCAACCCAACAAACAAAAATAACAAACACACTGGAAATATTCAAAGATGTAGATCAAGACTTCATTGCCTACCTGCATAGGGACACCAACCGACAAAACGTGAAAGATTTCCTGGATACTAAGCCCACATTCAGAGCATCTTTTAGACAAATGTGCAAACACCTCAAACAACACTCACCAGCAGGTACTGAAGGGGCTAACACCTTGCAAGAATGAATAGTAACTCATCTCAAAGATATGCACCAAATCAAAGAAGAACTAGAACAAATCAAGGAAGGTGAGGTCCAAACAGACAACATAGAAGAAGAGTCCAACCACAACACACATCACCAAATACAAGAAAACAACACGGCATCCCTAGAACACAGAATCCAATCCCTGGAAGAAGACACAGAACGACTACAAACCAACACACTGGAAAGAGAAAACAAACAGCAAGCAGACAGAAAACAACTGGAGGAAAGAATTGAACACCAACAAGCCACCATAAAAGAAAGAGAGGACAACATAGAAAAATTAACAGCAGAACACAAAAAAACCCTCGCAGATCTCTACTCCAAGATGGATCTCCTCACTCAAGACAATCAAAGACAAAAAGAAGAAATAAACCAACTGCATAAGCAGCAAGAAAAGCAACAAAACTGCCAGATCCCGAATGAAGACGAAATTGAGCGGATGACCAAAGAAGAAGTTCAACAACTCCTGATAAAAATAAAGAACCAACTCCCACACGTCCAGAACACCAGAATGCTGAAAGAAGCCATAATAAAACAAAACACCACAAACACAGAAAAAATATTTCAAAAAATAGCAGATCTGGAATCAAAAGTCTCAGCACTTATCAAGAAACACAAAACACCAGCAATAGAAACACCAGAAGATAACAGCACACACGACTCATACGCAGAAAAACTGAAACAATCAGAAACAGGCAGACCATCACAACCACAAACAAGATTAACAACATCTTCAACAGCCAGGAGATACTCCAAAGGGGCAATTTTACTATCTAGAAAATCAAACACGTCTCTAACAATGTTCTCAATCAGAGAACAAATACACAAAGCCCTTAAAAAACACAAGAACGTCCCACCTATACATTGTACAATAGCAAGAAATAAAACAACATTAATAGTGAGATCAGAAACAGAAGAAAATGTCGACACCCTGTCGGATATAATACACCAATCAGAAGACATATCACGTCTGGTATCCCAAGAAGTTGTAACAGAAAAAAGGAAAAAGCTGATAATACTAGGCATCCCGAAGTCGATCACACATGACGAAGTATTACAAGAAATCAACCAAAAGACAAACGAAGACATCGAACAACGTTTACACATACATAAAGAAATATCAAAAGAAAATTCACGAACATACCAATTAGTAATAGACCTCCCAGAAGACCAAGCCTTGTTACTCCACAAAGTGGGTCGACTATCGCTCAGCCTCATAACATGCAAAATAAGGACATACTCCCCAATAATTCGTTGTCAAAACTGCCAAGTCTTCGGGCACTCCTCTACCAACTGTCAGAGAAAAACGGCTTGTGCATATTGCATGGCAGAACATGAATCTGAAAGATGTCCGAAGAAAAACCACCTGCGACAACACAGATGCTTAAATTGCACCTACACGCAAGATCAAGATGGATACCCCTACCCAAATAACCATAGCGCCAACTCAGCCGGATGCCAAGTCTTTCAGGACCTCTTCCATAATCGCCATCGTGCACAGAACCTAACAGCAGAGAGTTCGCGATGGTAACAACCCCAAACCCAACAACCACACCAACTAGCAATAGAACAACAACACCAAAATTCAAAATAGCACAAATAAACCTTCAAAGAACAAAATCAGCAACAGCAGACCTCATAAATCACTTAATAGAAGAGGATTACTCAATAGCCTGTCTCCAGGATTGCGCAGTCACCAATAGAAGACCGCACGGATTACCATTATCCCTGCCTTCATATGCCTCGCAATCCAACAACTGCCACACAATCATACTGGACAACAACCTACAACATATACGAACACAGCAACACCAAAATTCAGTATTCATTAACGTTACACTCCAAGATATAATTATAACAATCGGCAATCAATACTCCCCGCCGTCAGCAGATCTAAAGGAAGACCTTCAAGCCTGGACAAACAAGAGAGGCATGAGCAAACACCTGATACACCTGGGAGACTTCAATGCTCATAGCCAACTCTGGGGGTATCCATCGGACGACGACAGAGGACACCATCTCATCACACATATGAGCCAACACCACTTAATCTCGGCAAACGACCCACACAGCCCACCCACATTTCAGACAGAAAGATCACAAGGATGGCCGGACGTCTCTCTTTTCTCGTTCCCCGTATTCTCTAGATTAGAAGAGTGGACTGTGGAAAAAGACATGAATTACGGGGACCACCGCTTGATCACCATATATCTAAACATAACAACCCCAACTCTCCCGAGAAGAAGATACAGAACGAAGAACATATCGTTTAAAAAATTCAATCAACACTTAACCTCAAGACTAATAGAAAGAAACATTAACTTCCAGCAAATAAAAAGTAAAGAAAACTTCGATACACACTACAATGAATTAATACAAATCATACAAGAGACAAGTGAACACACTCTCAAGAAGTAAAGTAGCACACACAAACCCTCGATCAACTGGTGGTCTCCGGAGCTCCGAAAAACAAGAAACTACGTCCGGGCACACCGAAGACAAACAAACTCTCCAACATCCACACAAGCCCACAAACAGAAATACAAACAGGAGCGAGCCAGATACAAGCTTCAAATCCAAAAAGCCGAACGAGAAGCATGGCTGAGATTCTGTCAGGCAACAACAGATCCCTATGGGAAAATGAAGAAAATTGCCTTCCAGGACTTTCACAAGAAAGAAACATATGCACTGGCACACTCAACAACAATCACACACACCAAGAAATCATTTTACAAGGACCTCACAGAACACATATATGGAAATTCACAGATTACAGACACCAGAACACCAACACCAGACAAGACGGCCCCTCCATTCACCGTAAACGAGTTAAAAACGGCAATATACAGCTTCAACAAAAACAAGGCCCCAGGAATAGACAACATAGACCATCCCATCACAAGACAAATATTCAAACATCACCCACAACTACTACAAGACATTTACAACACACTCCTCAAGCTTAACTACTTCCCGACAGCATGGAAGCAGGGGGAACTAGTCTTCTTCTTGAAAAATGGAAAGCCTCCAACAGAAGCGGACTCGTATCGTCCGATTTCCCTGCTGCCAATCCTGGGCAAAATCTTTGAAAAGCTAATACTAAAGCGTATCCTACATGAACTACACAACACACCAAAACTAGCACCGTCCCAACATGGATTCGTCCCAGGAAAATCGACGGAAACGGCAATCCAAGAAGTGCTGTCCATCATAGATCTAAGCAAACAAGAAGACAACTACACATATCTCATCTCTCTAGACTTCCACCATGCCTTCGACAATCTACCTTGGGATGCAACAGTGGAGGAGCTCGAAACCTTAGAACTGAGCAGACCATACATAAACACGACAAGATCCTTCCTATCGCTCAGATCTGCGTACACCAACTGGCTCTCTGGAGACCTTCACTGGTTCAAAAAGGGCTGTCCCCAGGGGTCGTGCTACGGCCCGTTTCTCTGGAGAATATTCATCAATAAGATCCTGATAATCCTCAGAGAAAAGGGATTCAAAGTGGTGGCGTACGCAGATGATATACTTCTAATCATAACAGGTCGCACCAGGAAGATCATAGAAGACAAAGGCAACGCAGCTCTCCAACTGATTCAAAACTGGGCGGATTGTCATTCCATTCAAATAACACACGAAAAATCAACAGTTCTGCAAATAAAGAATCGTAAATATCTCAAGCGTCCACCCACACTAAAAATTAATAACAGATCCATCAAACATAACCCCACACTAAAATATCTCGGCTTAGTTCTGGACAGCACACTTTCCTTCCTACCACATCTACATGCCAAGAGATCAGAAATCAACACAGCAGTCCAAAACCTCCTGAAGTTTGCAGCCTCACAACGCAGTATCTCAAAAGCAATACTAAAAATATGGAACAACACAATCTTAGAAAAGAAAATAACTTACGCTGCAGCAACATGGTTCCCCAAACTACAAAAATCCCACGGCTGCGACTCCTCTCAGCAATTCAGGCACAGTGTCTGCTTTTGATCTCCCGTGCATACAAGAAGACAGCAACCTCAGCTCTCTGCGTCCTCACGGGAACAATGCCACTCTCACTAAGAACAGAGAAAACAGCAGCCCAAGGAGCAATCCTTAGGCTAGGCATCCCCATGGTTGGAATACAACCAGATATGTATCAACCGAAATTTATACCAACAGAAATTATACCATACAAAACATATTTTGAATGGGCAGAGAATGCAGAGGAGCAGCCAAATTTGCAAGTATACACGGATGGATCGAAGACTGACGCTGGTGTAGGATACGCTTTCTGCATCTACAACAAAGAAGACACAATAACAGAACATCAAATACACCTGGACACCTCAAACTCCGTTTACCAAGCGGAGCTGCTCGCAATTTCCGACGCAATTTCCTGGCTGCAAACATCCACACACGACAAAGCAACAATAAATTCAGACAGCCTTTCCAGCTTAGTGGCACTTACAGACATGAATACAGAAAATTATCTAATAGGTCAAATAATAAAGAAACTGCAAAACACAACAAAAAAGATCCTCTTCAACTGGGTAAAAGGCCACTCAGGAATTGCGGGCAACGAACACGCTGACAGACTCGCCAAGGAAGCCACACAACCGGACACATCAATAAAACACATCTTCCACCCAGCACCTCCATCCTACCTCAGAGGACAACTAAAACACAAATACACATCTAAATGGCAAGACCAATGGACAGCGGAGCACAGGGGACGAAAAGCCTACAGCCTCTGTCCAAAAGTCACCGAGGACTTCCTGGTCCCACACCGAAACATCTACCTGTACATAACCAACCACGGCCCGTTCCCATCATATCTCTCTCTCTTCAATAAAGCCCCATCTCCATTCTGCACATGTGGAAAAAGAGGAGATGCCACCCACTACACACTCAACTGCCCGCTAACGTCAGCATATCACATAAGGAAACCGGCATTACTGAGGACCTCAGTTTGGTTCCACCACGTCCTCCATACACCAAATCTACAACAAAAAATAATAGACTGTGTCCATCTCCTAGAACACAATCAGCAACTCTTTCAAATGCCTCCAGCACACCTTCTAGGAAATGTCCTGCCCTCAGACGATGATGAAGAAGAATAACCCTCATCATTGACCACAAAAATAGCGGAAACACAGTAGTGTAAATAATTCCATTCCCTCAGTAAAAGCCTAATGGCCTATTGGCCTCATCTGTATTTTTTTTTTTAAATAAACTTGCCAAGCAGGGCTTGTAGAGCTTAAGCCGTATGGTAGGCCACCCTGCTTGGTTGAATCTGAATCTGCTTCAAAAGTTGTCAATAGATGGCGACACCACTAATCTTTTTTTGCAATTTCTTTCGAACAAGCACTTTGACGAAATCAATTTCCTCCGTTTTTTGAGGAAAGAAATTTACTCGATTTTACGAAATATTTACTTGGAGATTTTCCCAGGAAACAGTTTCGTCAAAAACGAAGCAAATTTCGTGATATTTGAGTATCCATTTCTAGGAGTGTGGTATGCAAAAAGTCGTAGAAATCTCATCCCTGTAAATTTCAGTCAAACAACGGCGACTTCATTATCGTCGATAGATTGAACGCGTTTACGTTTTACCATTTAAAAGTATCATTGTTTCATATACACTGTAAAAAATTTTCCGGAAGGTTCCGGAAAAAAATGGTGGCATTAAGATGCCACGGCATTTTGCTGTTACGTTTCACAACAAAGTAGTGAAACATTCCAATTTTTCAGAAACAGTCCGTAACATATACTCCGAAACCTTTCATATTAAAATGCTAAAATATTTCAGCGGCACAATACGCTTTTTTCCGAAACCTTTCATGTCAAAATGCTGAAACATTCCAGTTTCACAGAGCGTCTTTTTTCGGAACTTTTTTTTTAATTTTGAAAATATTATTTTTTATTTATCCGGTAACAAAATCGAAGCTGTACAACAAAAATATATTAATCGAAACTCATGACTAAACATATAAAAATATTTGCTAAAACTGAATTCCGAGCTCGGATTTGCGCGAGTAAATAAAGTGTAAAACTATTAATTATATTTTTAAAAATGCAAATATTATTTTTATTCCTTTATTAAAATCATAAGTTTTTAGAAAATATAAAATTTCCTTTTAATAATTTTTTTTTCTGATTTAATAACTTACATCCTTGCTAGAACATTCGATAAGCAATGCAAAAGATAAGTATAAAACGTGCAAAAACTTCTTTTATGTGTTAATTTCTTTTCCCAAATTTTACGTAATAAAATGAGAGAAATCGTACATTACAATTATTTTACATGTACAACAGCAAAATACCGTGGCATCTTAATGCCACCATTTTTTTCCGGAACCTTCCAGAAATTTTTTTACAGTGAACGGTTGGAGTATCATTTTATAAATAGAAAATGCGGGACATTAAAAATTCTAAAATTATTTCAACTGCTCTTAAGACAAAAATTTATTAAAATCGTTGTTTATAATTAATTAAATGAAAAAAAAAGACAATATATGGCTCTATCAACGGATAAGATTTTTGAAAACAATTTACATATTTGGCTTAATGGTGTATTTAAAGGACATTTTAATTAATCTATAAATTATTTAAAGTACCAAAACTGATAATAAAATATTTAAATTTTTAAAAGATAACAAAAGGTGAACATGGACTTCATTTTATTACTCATGCATTTAAAAAATACATAAATAAATAAATAAAGAGAAACGCTTGTAGCACTAACATTTCTTCTATGATTCCAAATGCATTAATTCTTTGAGGGGCACCGATATATGTCAAAAGTACGATGTTTTACAACCAGTATTTTTCTGTAATAACTTTTACGTGTAAAATCTCCAAAATATAAAAGCAAAAATTTCTATTCGAAAATACTTGTTGGCAAATTTGTGAATTTTTGATATTTGCGCCATGCAAACGGCATCCGTTAAAGGGTTAAACAAGAACGGAAAATCATGCGTCAAGCATAGATTATGAAACACTTTCCATCACATCTAGAAAACTGTAACGAAACTTCACCGTTAAATGAGGTGAAAGAAGATATTAAATAGTTTAGGAAACATCTAACACATTTAAAAACCCAATTTTAGTATTTACCTTCCATAGTCAAAATATTAGTCAAATTATATAGTCCAACCCAGTATATGACCTATAGACTTGGATATATATTACATATAGCATGATAAAATTTAGTTAATTTAGAAAAATCACATATAGCAATTTTCGCCAATCGATGGAAATGCACTCGAAATCTTTTGTACAAACCTGTATATTATCTAAAGATTTCTGTACGCACCTCATATTAAGCTAAAATTTAATTCAGGTAAAAAACGCATAAAGCAACTCAAAACTCACTTCCAGCAGTTACCAACCATAAACGACAACGTATCTTGTTCTTTTCGAAGCCCTGTATATGAATTTACTTATATTCCACAAACTTCTATTAGTATACTAAATATAGTTGAGCAGGAAAATGCGTAACACAGTTAAAAATACCCATAAGCAATTTGCTCTCATAGTTAGTAATACTTACCGAATTCCTTTGTGTAGCCCTGTATATGATTAACAGAATATATACACACCACGTACTTATGCAAACATTTAGTCAAACCTAAAAATCCAAACCAAAATTGAAAACGCATTTATCACTCATAGACTGTAATTATCGAACAAAGACTGTAACCGAATGCTTTTCTGTGTCCGTGTAAATGAACGATAAACGCAATGCACAACGCATGCTATTCAGTGAACAATTTATAATGCATCTGAGTAATACATATAAATTCCATTATGTTTCAAATATTGAAACTAAATTACATTGCAAACGATTTTTTCCCGTAGAACCTTGTGTAACAGAATTATTTTGTGTGACCCTGTAAATGAATAACAAATGCTTTGTACATCCTATTTTAGAAAAAGCATGTTTTAGTGCGCTACATAATTGTATATCAATTTCATCATGTTTCGAATGGCTTATTATTATCAAAATGCACTTTAAGTGATTTTTTCCCATTGACCGTAATGTAACTGAATACTTTTGATTGCCCCCTGTACATAAACTATAAATATTATACACTTATGCTATAGTAAATGCCAATCACATACAAAAATTTCAGGCCTATCCGAGTATATTTACGAGAGTTAGAGCACAGACAGACTGCCAGACGGCAGACAAACCGAAGTCATAAATACTTTTCAACTAGGTTGGAAAGTGTTAAAAGGCTAAATTTCATGAAGCAATCCAAAAATTATAAACACTGTTTGTGGAATATTTAAATATGCTTTATTTCATAAATTATTAAAAATATTAATTTTTAACAGCATAATTGAATTTGATTGTACTGCAATTCTATGAAATTTTTAAAATTAAATATTATGTTTATCTTTAAAAAATTAATTTCATAATGTTTTAAACTTATTAATGCATTACTCGTATTAAATAGTAGGAAGCTTATTTCAAAAGAAAATTGAAAAATAGTACTTATCAATACATTTTAATAAATAAAAAGCATTTTCTCAATTGGCAGATACATTCAGTTTTTATTACAAAGAATAATTATTTCGTAATTAGACATTATAAAAAATAATCAATATACATTTTTTATTCAGTGTCTTATTTAAGCAATTAAATTTTAAAGTTTCGTATTATTGATAAAATGAAAATTCAAATAATAAAGCATAAAAAGATTTAAATTAGCTACTTACTTTATCGGTTGATATCCAAACAAAGAATGGCATTTGCTCAGATTGCATTTGTCTCTACTTACCTAGGCAGCTGTTTTTTATTCTTCTTTAGTTATCAAAATGGCTAATGGAACATAAAACATGAAGCACGCATGCGCAGAATGTAGTTTACGGAAAAGTTGAAACCTCTCAAAAATATTACACGAATTATTGCCGTAGTTGACGTGGGACAAAAATAAATTCGAAATTCCGGTAGAATATGCGAAATGTTTCAGGATAATTTCCTGAAACGTTCCGAAATTTTTTTACAGTGTAATACTACTTATAAATCAAAACGATGATTGCGTAAACGCTACAATGGATGTTAATTTAAGAAACATCGACAGGATTTCATTTGCAATATCTATTCTGAAGCCAGGAATAAAAGTCATTAACCGTCTCTCCCTTTTACGCTAATGACAGTTGCAATAATTGAAACAAAACCCAATTTTACTGCTGAATAGGAATTTTATTCCAAATTCTTGGAACAGTTAATGTATCATAACCTTCGCTACTCCCGAGACGGATATACGAATACATTACAACACACTTGGGTATTGATGAAAGCTGCATTTACAGCAATGCTTTCATGTGAATGATCAGACATAGCTGCTAAATATCATGAATTTAATTCAAATAAACATTTTCAGTGAGTAGATTTTTGTTGTTGTTGTATCACAGTTTCAGATGTGTAAGAGATAATTACCCTCTTTATTTAACTCAACTTAGCTTTTGTATGTAAAGATGAAACTTTGTAATTGATTTTAACTCATTTCCTGATAGGCTAGATTAATAAACATTATGTATTGGGTTATTCGGTAAGTTCCTCCCGTTTGGGAAAACCAATTCGTACCACAAAATTCTGCCCATCAATTATTAGACATTAGATATCGGAATTAATGTCTAATAATTAAATGATAGAATTTTCCGGTACTAACCAACTTTCCCAAACGGAAAGAATTTTCCGAACAACCCAATATTACTAAAGTGTGTTTCGGATGGCAACCCCATTTTAATATTTTTATAACTCAATTATAAATTAATAAATTAAATTTAAGATTTTTTTCCCGTTAGCCAGCCACAGGGGATAAATCACCAAATATTCTGTATGCTTACAATTATATACGAGTTACAACAACAATGGATTTAAAGATGCACCAAACAACAATCGCTAAAAAAGATCAAATGTTGGTGAAGTTGCTGCAACGAAATTTTTTAAAGTGAATAAAATTCCTGTGTGAGTTGCTTGTCGTGAAGGGGTTAAAAACAAAGTTATTAAAGAGCAATAAATGAGTTCGGAATAGATTTGAAGAAGTCGCATGTCATTGTAGGTTTTAAATAAATTTATATACAACCTTAAGGAAAAATTGTATAGAAGATACTCGAAAACTTGAACTAATATGGACTGAGAGGATTGCGATTAACCGAAAATGTACAGTTTTACGAAGTAAAAAAGAAGGAGGTTGGTTATTCACAGCACATAATATTTTACTACATGTTACTCTGAAGAAAACACTAGCATGATACAAAAACGCAAAGATGTACAACATACGCGAAAATAATTGTTAAAAGTAAAAAAAAGCTTACATACACAACTGAAGAATACCATCATCGAATCAGATATTTTATTCATTAAATTATTATGCTAAATTATCTAAGCTTTCAAATATTAAATGAGTACATACGATGATATATATTCGACAATTGTTAGGCAAAAAAAACTGCACTCGATGCTATGGCTGTTTTTCATAAGATTCAATACCATACTCTTCCATAACGACATAGTGAAATATCATGCTAGTTTGAATATTTTACAATGAATATAGATCGGAAAATGTGCAAACTTTAGTGTTCGTCGTTCAGAAATCTATACACGGTATGAAAACCTTTTTCAAAAGAAAATCATTTCATCTCAATAACATATCGAAATATCATTATTTCAAGGATAATGTTCTGCTTGACCAGCAGAAAAAAATTACCGATCTTTAATAAGTGATCGACGAATTGTACGATAGGTCGAGATATCGGGAGTCGATTTAGCGGGACTCGACTGTTATCGTCTGAAACAAAAAAAATAGTGAGAGGGAGTTTGCAAGATTTACAAAGAATTAAGTTATGCATTAACTTTCGCAAAATATTCAATGCACTTAAAATAATGTATTAAAATCAAATACAACATTTGCTAAATGGTACACACATTAAAATCGTGAATTTACAAACACATTTAAAAATAATCTCCGTTTCGTTTTGCTTCTGCGAACGTCATCAGGATGTTACAAAGAAGTCTAAAATGTCAAAATGGGCATAAACGTCTGAGAGTCCTGGAGAAAACTTGATAGGTGTGTGCGCAAACGTCACCAAGTTCCCAAGGTAACCAAATGGATCAAACCGCCATAGTGAAAAAGGGGGGGGGGGTGGAAGACAAAATGAACAGATTGTATTAATGGATGGACATATTATGTCAGATTTTATGAATGTTATAGGATAAATTATCTTTACATGTATATAATGCCGAAGCTTAATAATCGTGAGGGACTCTAAAATTTTATTATCATAATTTTATTACATTTTAGACTTGTTTGTAACATCCTGATGACGTTCGCAGAAGCGAAACGAAACGTAGATTATTTTTAAATGTGTTTGTAAATTCACGATTTTAATGTGTGCACCATTTAGCAAATGTTGTATTTGATTTTAACACATTATTTTAATTATATATTATGGTTCAATTGTCCTATTTTTAATTATATTCAATGTACTTTAGAAAAGACGCCTTTCTATTAACCCTTATGGTGTTAAACTTTAGGTGCAATTGTCCTACTTTTAATTATATTCAATGTACTTTACAAAAGACGCCTTTCTATTAACCCTTATGGTGTTAACCTTTATTAATGGTGCAATTGTCCTATTTTTAATTATACTCAATGTACTTTAGAAAAGACGCCTTTCTCTTAACCCTTATGGTGTTAACCTTATTAATGGTGCAACTGTCCTAATTTTAATTATATTTAATGTACTTTAGAAAAGACGCCTTTCTGCTGTTAACCCTTAACCCTTTCCGGCACAGTGGTCCCACTCCGAGCACACCTAATTTTAATTCCAAACTTGCATTTGGCACCAAGAATATTTTAATAAAATTTTGTTTCTATAATGAAAGCTTAAAAGAAGGAGTCCATATTTTCTAAAAAAGTCGTTTGTAAATTCCGGTGTCAGTCAGCAATTTCTCATTTTACGAATAGACTTTGTCTGTGCCGGAAAGGGTTAACTGCTGTTACAGAAATTGTCGCATAGCTACTGTGATCGGCCTGTTAGACCGCTTTATCGAAAGAAAAGTAAAAGACTCACTTAATTCATAGGATGTTGCTTCTGCACTACACTTAACACTAGAACGGCGGTAGTAGCCACTAGAAGCGGCTTTTAACTCCTGAGCACTTTTGTCCGTTGATTACTTTTGTTTAGTTGGAAGACATTTTTTGAATTTTTTTTACTTTTCCTAAATAGATAACAAGTATTTAAAAAAAATTCAGCATTCTAGATTTGTTAGTTTTTGAAATATTGGACAATATTGAATAAATAAATATATATATGTGAAATATATATATGTATGAAATACTGATAAAAAAATTAATTTATAAATTGTGTTTTATTTTAGTTAGCATTAGTTTTAATTTGCGAAACCAATCCATTTTTATATCAAATGAATGAGTTATTTGAGTAGTTGTAGTATGATCCCATGGATCGCCCTGTAGGCGTTACATTTACAGTACTTTAAAAATTCAATAAATTATCAACTAATATTAATTATAAACTAAATATAAATGATGAAATATACCGTCAATTACATATATTTTTTCGATGTATGGCATTTAAAATTGTTTTATCGTTATTATTTCAGTAGTTTCATCGAGAGGTCAAAATGACCCCTTCCCGCCGTTCCAGTAGGTAAGATTTTTCTGCCGTTCTACAGGGATATTATAATTAAAATTCACCTATTCAGATGTCTCTAGTGACAATACTACGGCTCCAAATGACACAAAATTTCATTAGTATCTATAGTTCAACTGAAAATTACAAATTAGACTGTGAAAATAGGAAAAAGAAGCTGTCTGTGTGATCTCTAAGAGCAGTCAAATGTTAAAATGAAAAATAATGATTGATAGAAACGTGAAAAAAAGCCTGACATATAAAATGAATTTAAATTTTAGTCACAGGATATTAAATAAGTGTTAATGCGGGTAGAGAAGGTTTTATTTAATTAATTAAATATTAAGATACAGATATAAATGATTAAGTGATACAAACAGAACACAAAAAGGCTTATAAAAACCTTTTAATATATGATGGACATGATTCGAACGCACAAACGGAGATCTACACGATAAATAAACTATTCTCGCAAAGGTTTTAAAAATAAACTTGAAAAACATAAACCACGAGATCATATGTGTAATAAAAACAAATGCTTAAAGATGAGTTCGAAATATGTCGATCATTCTATTAAAAGATTTTTATAAGCATTTTTGGGATTTGCTTGTATAGCTTAAACCATTCGCTGCCAACGACGAGTATACTCGTAGTTTTTCAATCTAAATTTACGAATTCGTACCGGAAATTTCGAAAGAAGATTTTTTTTTTTGTAATTACGAAATGTCTGTAATTAAATAAAGTAAATATTGCTATAAGTATTTTCCGGTATGAATTCGGACTTTCTAAATAAAATAAAATTCCGGTAATTTTAACCCGGCAGTGAACGTGTTAACCCTTTCAGGGGCAAGGTACTTCTATTCGTAAAATGGTGAAATAATTGACACCAGAATTTTGAAACAAATTTATTCGAAAATAAATAAAATATTTTCTTCGTGTACTTGATAAGAGGGAATTTTTCATTCCAAAATTCTGATACCCATTGTAGCATTAAGGGATTAAAATTAAGTGGTCCAAAAATGAACCACCGCCCTTGAAAGGGTTAAGTATTTACATCTGTATTTTAATAATAATTAGTGATTTTATTATATGATTATGTAATTAAATGTTTTTAGAAAAACAATCATCAATACAATATCATACAAAACATTATCACACTTGTTCTACGGATATTTCAAATTTTAACGTTTATCTTTTCAAAAAGTGTTAATTTTCGAATTAATATATTATTATTAATTGACTCTTTATTAGTAACCAAACTTAAAAATAGAATCTTTAAAAATAAATTCAAATCAATATCTATATCTATATGATTTACATGATCAAACAATCCTGATTCACTTCATCATTCCACCTCATGCCTTAATCCGACGCACACAAAAGTTGAAAATCAATTATCACGAACTGGTTCTGCAAACACCATCTTAATATACCCGTGTGAATGAAAATCCCCCATCAATAAGCTTTCCAATTCATTTGCTAAAATTCGTGAATTCGTTATACAAAGCGATCCCTGTATAATTAATTCTTCCGTTATTCCCCAACCACGTTCGATTGAGTGTGAATTCCTAATGCTGTAAGTGCACTGGGATTTTCCATTCTCCTAGTCTTATATACAAGCATTTGTAAATTTTGGGAAAGGGATCTAGCACTTCACAATACCTTTGTTCAATTTCAGGTCGAAAGTCTTAAAGTTCAATTATTTATATAACAGTTAATAATTTTGAACAAAACCAATGCAGTAGATTTGAGATGTGAATTTAGATGAAAATAATTGGTAGCTACAAAAATACAGGGTTATTCTAAATGATAGACCCATTTTCAAAAAATTGTATTTATTAAAGTACAAATCCAAAATGAACAATCTTCGTACCAATTCAAAGAAAAGATGAAATTTCAAAGTTCTTTTTTAAGACATAAATGTTCAATGTGTCCACCGTTTTCTGCACGGCAAACATCTACGCGATAGCCAAACTCGTCCCACACACGAGAAAGCGTATCTGCTGTTACTGAGTGCACGGCTTTCAAAGCGGTGATGGTTCCAGAGGTGGCCGGTAGAGGTCGCGCGGCAATAGGCCAAGATTTCGTTTCACTGTCCGTTGTAAGTGAGATGTGTACTGTGGAGCACAAGGTTTTCTGCGTTCTTGATTTCGCAAGAAGTGAGTCGCAAATTGCAGTGCAGCGGTCATTTCGTACCAAATTCAGTATTAAAAAAAACTTTGAAACTTCCTCTTTTCATTGGTATAAAGATCGTTCATTTTGGATTTGTACTTTAATAAATACCATTTTTTGAAAATGGGTCTATCATTTAGAATAACCCTGTAGTTTGAAGGGTTTAGTGCTGTAACACAATCTTTGCAATGTTGTAATTTGGCGTGATTTTTTATAAAAAATGTTATTCAAAATATATGTATAGGAATTTTTGAATAATAATCTGCAGTTTATTTAAACTCCGGATATCGGTCATTAATTAAAGAAAATATTAATATTCGAAAATTCTCGTAAGTAATGTGGATAGAAATAAACAGCTTGTATGTCAATATTGAATTGTTGTACATCTATTTGAATTTTTCAAGGTTAAACCTTAAAACAAATTTTTAGTAATGGACAATCTAGACAGAATGATTAAATCGCCATTGCTTCTGGAATTCGGATTCACGATCGTTTTAAATATATGAATTTATATATTTACAAATTCCTAGTCTTTCCGTACACGATTCAGCTTAAATGTTTGACTTGGTATGACTGACGATCGCTTCAGTGATAAGTTGAATGTTAATGCGTAATGATGTTAAATTCATAAATTTAACAGATTGGGTTATTCGGCAAGTTATTTCCGTTCGGGAAAGCTGATTCGTACCAGAAAATTCTATCATTTAATTATTAGACATTAATTCGATATCTAATGTCTAATAACTGACGGGCAGAATTTTCGGGTATGGAATGGATTTCCCAAACGGAAGGAACTTCCAGAACAACCCAATACTATACCGAGTGATTTCAGTGATGCATTTTAAATAAAAGGCTAAATTTATCCTGAAGTAGTATTCGGATTATTCTAGGCTTATAAGAAAGCTTGTAGAATGGGCAAGTTTTAGCTACATTTGACCAATTCTAGCTAGACGGGTGTTTACGGAATTGCCGGGTAAAATATTTGGCGACAATTCACTTTTTCATTTCGCCAATCTTTCAGTGCTTATAGCTCACCGTTAAATTCAGATATATTTATGAAAGTAATGTCATCTTATAGGTTTTATTCAGTTCTTTCCAAATATGTGCTTATTTTGCGTGTAGGTTTTACAGAAACATCCCAAATAAAATTTGGTTTTTATCAGACGATACATTTTTGGCGCCATTTCTTCTTAACACCATAACTCGGAATCGATTACAGGTAGGACAAGTTTTCTATGGTGTTTTATGATCCACATGGACTCTTATATCACACTATTTCCTTTGGCAGATTATCTCAAACTCCCCCTGTATATCATCTCAACAGTTAACCTTATGCCTCAAGAGTACGTGCACAAAGGTTTAAAATCAATTATTAATCCTTAAATGTATAGTGATGCAAATATGCATCACTTTTTATTTAACATTTAATAAATAAATCAAGTTCTTCGCCACCACTGTATTTATATAGAAATATTAATCCTGTAGAAAGCCCAGAAAATAATGTTACTAAAGAAAGTTTAAAATCTATCTTAAAATTTCCGGTGTCCAATTCTTAATATATGTATTACAAAACATAATTCTAAAAGAAAAATCCATGCATTTAAGGGTTAAGTAAATGCTTCTGCAAACACCATCTTAAAATAGCCGCGTGAATGAAAATCTCCCATCAATAATCTTTCTGATTCATTTGTAAATTTGCTATACAAAGAGATGGCTGTATAACTAATTACTCCCCAACCACTTTCCATTAAGTGTATTAGGACTTTCAATTCTCCCCGTCTTATACAGAGTGATTCTAAGCTCACAGTCAAAACTTTAACTAACACAACTAGTCAAGATCAAAACACTTTACAATCCAGGGTCATAACTCAAGCAGTGCAGCGCTACAGGACGCTTTCTGATTCTGCAGAAGACCCTGTTTATTGCACAAAATGTAGTAAATGAGTAAATGATAGCTAATTTTATTTATGCGAAATATTTTTACTAAATAGAATGAGAATATGGATGAAAATAAAAAGAAAAAATCAAGAAATTGCAAAATAAGTAACTACATTTGACAAACAACTGATCACAAAAAAGGGCAGAGGGGGGGGGGGATTTTAAACTGGATTGAATTTCCTTCAGAGAAATTGAGGGTAAATTATAACTCATAGGTAAAACTTTAAGAGGTGGTAGAACACCTTTAAACAAGCAATTTCCGCCATACAATGCATAGGCGTACCACAAACGGTATACCGCGAGATGGCGCTGCCACAAAACACGAAAGTGCTGTTTTTTCACATGCATCGTGTCGTTTCTACCATGAATTGCAAAAAAGGTGACTGGTTTTACTAATCAGGAAATGGCGGACATGGATTTGAGATATGGTGTGATGCGGATGAAAATGCTCTGGAAGCCGAAATTACGTAGTAAACAAGGTTCTTTCCATAATCAGAAAGCGCCCTCTAGCGCTTCACTGCTTGAGTTACGACCATGCATTGTATAGTGATTTGAGCTTGTCTAAGTCCTTAAAGTTATGCCCATGAGTTCAGAATCACCTTTTATAAGGTTGTATGATTTTAGGACGTAGGATAATTAAATTTGAAATGACCTAATTCCAAGGCAATTACTTAAATAACGTTTAAATAAATAGTGTGACTAATCTTTTAATATTGCTTTAATGCATCAAAAATCGTCAAATCGCAAAAATCTCAATCAAAAAACGCAAAAATCGAAGAATCAAAAAACAAAGAATCAAAAATCGCAATCAAAAATCATAAAAATCCTAGAATTAGAAAACAAAGAATCAAAAACAAAGATTCAAAAATCGCAAAAATCGAAGAAAAAACAAAGAATCAAAAATCGCCAAAATCGTCAAAATAGGTGAGCATGCGTCAAAATAGGTGAGCATGCGTACCAAGCTACCGTCATTTTAGAATTAGAAATATTGCCTTCTTAATGCACAGAATCTTTGAGATTAAACTTAAGATTAGATAACATTTCGAATTTTGCGGTGGCAAACTTTTTCAGCAAAGATTTTGAAGATGAAGCTAGTAACTTTTTACCTTATATAGGTTTCATACAGGTCAGGGCATTTGCAGACCAGAAAATGTCTAAAACCAGTATTTTCTTATAGAAAAACTCCTCTTAAATATAGCGAAACAGAAACATTTTATTGTTTCATTGGAGTTCCTAGTTGTATAAAGTATAAGTGTAGCATATTAGCAGTAGAAAACGAAAGAAAAGAGAAAGATTCGACTGAGAACTTCATCAGCCAATCCGAAATAAGTCAGCCAGCCAATCAAATTTAAGGAGTGTAAGAAGGAGGTAAAAAGTAGATAAATGAGTAGAAAAGGATTAAAAAAAAGATAATTACGTAGAAAAATAAGTAAAGAAATTATGAAAAAGACGTTTAACTGTGAAAAAAAATAAATAGGGTGAATTTTCTCGCGATTAATCTTGGTTAATTGTTCTATAAAAAAATACTGGTGTAAAACTGTAAATCTCCCTAAAATATAGGAACCTTAGATGGCGAATGAGACAGCAAAAAGAAATAAATACAGTGTTTTTCAATCTCTAACAGAAAGTTGTATATACAGACCAAATTTATTTCAAAAACAGCTTTATTGCGTCTGCAGTATTTTAAAATTGTAAGTGTAATGAATCAAAAAATGGCTTAAATATTGGAAAGAAACATTCTTATTCATTTCGATTGAAATTTAGAATAACAATTGTTTTCCAATATTCTATTCTGCCTCTACTCCTAATTTACATAATTAAACAGTTATAATAAAATTCATCAATGAATCTCATGGTTTAAACATTAGCATACAAAGGTTGGAAATCAATTATCATGGAACTGATTCAGCAAATATAGGCTTAATACATCCTATATATTGAGGTCCACCATCAGTAAGCTTTCCAATTCATTTAATAAAACTTGCAAATTTTGTTTACAAAGTGATGCGTGTATATTAAATCTTTCGGCGCTCCCCAGCCAGTTTCGTTTACGTATGAATTTCTAAACTGTGGTGCAAAACACCATCTTAATATACCCGCGTGAATGAATATCCCGCCATCAGCAAACTTTCGGGTTCGTTTGCTAAAATTTGCAAATTCGTTATACAAAGAAGCTAGTATAATTAATTCTTCCGTTACTTCCCAACTAGTGTCGACTAAGGAAACCACTTTTGGACCAGAATCGGACTCTAATTTTTAGTTTAAAGCATTTTTAATCAATTTCAATTGCACTTACAAGGAAGGTCTCCTTAAAGCGCATACTCAAAATATTTCGGAAAAATTGCTAATGAAACTACTCATGTACGTAATAAAGTATAAGTCAAATTTAGCTACGGAATCTAAGTAGAAATTCTGTAAAAAAATGAAATATTTTCGTGTATTTAGCGCAAAGGACGCGATTTGGCGAGTAACACTTTTTCCTCGAAAAATGAAGTGATTTTAATGCATTTGGAAATTCCTGGTTAAATGACTCTTTTATAAATTTAAACCTAAATGGTTAAATAAATAGTTTATTATTTTTTCTATGAGCTTATATAATATACACACAAGTTGCGTGTTGTTGAATTTATTTAATTTTACACGGTTTCACTGACTGGATAGGTTTTAAGTGTATTTTAACAGTAACTGAATGATTAAGAACGCCTTTTAATATAATTTTCAATATTCAATATGTCGTTGTTTCCATGACAATAATAGTTTTTCTTGTTGCCTCCGACACTAAAAATATCGAAGTGAAATTGACAAGCTCAGAATCGGACTTTAATTCTTAGTTTGAAGCATTTGTAATCAATTTAAATTTGTTCTAAACCGTAGAATACTATCGTTAATTCTCTTTATTTATACATATAAATGTGTGTGGCAAAACTGTAATTATAAAAGTGTACTTATTCAAGTTAAACTTACTGAAACTAGTTCAGTATGAAGAATAGAAAAAGTTTTCCCTAAAAGAGAATTACTCATAAAAGAGTATTTTTTATCATTGTGTCGCCAACCAAGGATAAATCGCCAAAACCCCGAAATTTTTATTATTTTTTTACGGACTTTATATCGAGGTTACGCAGAAATTTTTTTTATAGACATAATCGTCGCTACCATGTCAAACTATCGAATATGAAAAAATGCATTTTTCATTACTTTTAAAAATGGGTCGATTGTCACCACTAAATTTTATTAGAATTCTTCGCGTAGTAAAAATACTAATAAAATATCTGTGAAGAACAGGGTTACCAGTTTGGTCTCTCTTTTTATTCAGAGATGCCGAATTCATACCGGAAATTTTACGAGTAAAAATTTTTAGTTGAAGAAATCACGAAATATACTGTTATTATATGTAGCAAAAATTTCTATTTTAAATTTCTGGTATGGATTTGAAATTTCTGAATGAAAAAGAAAGCCAAACGGACAACCCTGGTGATGTTGCAACCCTGAAACTTTATTAAAATTTAGTGGTGACAATCGGCTCATTTCTACAAGTAATGCAAAATGCATTTTTTCACATTCGATAGTTTGACATGGTAGCGACGATATATATCCACATAAGAAGAATATTCTGTAATTTCTTCAAAATTTTCCGAGATAATTGAAAAAATTATAGATAATTGAAGTGGTCTGTCAGACCACTACAATCAATACAATGCTTATGAAGACCTTCCTTGTTAGCATTGAGACCATGTGCATTTTAATTGCCCTATAGACCAAAATAAAAAAAAAAAGATAAAAGTTGCCTTCAAAAATCATATGTATTGATTTTACAGCAGCATAACTTTCGGAAATGAAATTTTGAAACCACTTTATTGGACATTTAAAAAAATTCTTTGTCTTATATATAAGACAAAGAATTTTTTTAAATGCTTTTAGTTGAAACAACAAATTTCTATGAAAGATCATAAAAGATTTTAACCGAAATTTATATATTTATAAACGGCTTTGAAAAACTCCTAATTCTTATTATATCAATTATCAAACTTAACAAACAAAAACAAATTGGAAATTGTACGTCAAACGTGAGAAATGAGGTGTATTCATACTATAACTAGTTTTACAATTATTCGGATCTTGGTGGAATAGCTGTTGCACTCTTATGTAAAAATGCACGAATACAAAATTTATTTTATGTGCAGACTTTCATATTATAGATATAAATTTTATTTTATTGAAATTAAGCTTCAATACACTTTTACAAACAATTAATTATACAAACAAATCAATTAACAATACTGTGCGCACATATACAATACAAGACAATGTAAAAAAATATATATATCGTTATTATTTCATTGAAAAAATGAATTATATCGTCTGTTATTATGATATGATTAATTTCCGTAATAAAATAAGTATATTTTACGTTGACAACTTTTTATGTTTTGTTGACATTGACTGAAAATTCTAATGGGAAACTTAAGCCTAGCTTTCACATTTTCGGAACTTATCCATATTTATACTTTTTTCCATTTAATATCTATTTCTCCGGAAACATTTATACAAAAAACTGTCGGTAGATTATAGGATTTCTATAATGAAACAATTTTAGTATACAAATTCGGTTTTTAAGTTCAGTAATACGGAAAGGATAGGACTCTCTCTTACATAGGACGTCATCACCGTAGCTACATAGAATCATTACCTATCATGGTATATCATTGAATTAATTGCGTATGATTGGATTTAATAAAATCAAGAAAACTTTATTAATATATTTTTTAGTTTTGAATCGATTTTCATAAAATTTGAAATGACTCGACAAAATTCTGCAACGATTCTATATATTAAATTTCAAAACATTCGGTTGTGTATTTTTTGCGCTGTTAAATGCAGACAGACGTACAGACGGATGGACCAGGCGACAAATATAGATGCTACGTATGTATATAATTACGAACGCACCTGAAAAATGTCTTAGTTAAAAAAATAAAGAAAATATACAATGCGGCGCTACGATATAACTCCATCTGAAATAAAATTTGGATACATATCTTGAATACATTTTTTTCTTATTTATCCTTCTTGGAAACATACTCGAGGATTTGGAGTTCTCGATTTATTTTGTTTCTATAGAGAGAGTTGAAAAATAAGAAAGAGGAAATGTCATAATATTGGATTTTAGGAAGAATTTCAGCAAAGGTGAGAATATATATTTTCTTCAAAATTGAATTTAAAATAAAAACTCTCATAAGAAAAATGCCAGAGAATTTGTATACGAGAAAACATCTTTATTTTTTTAAGTGTGCAAACAACGATAGTGGGAAATATATATTTTCTTTCAAAACTTGAATTTTTAAATGTGAAACATTTCTCAAATAAATAAAATAATTTCTTTAGCATATATTAGCAATATATCAATTGCATGCCAATCCTATTATAATTACGTGAGTGAGAGCGTAGACAGACGGACAGACAGAATTCATAAACACTTTTTAACTATGCTGGGAAGTGCTAACAAAAAGACACTAGTATCTACAGCAAAACTGAAAATTACAACCAAACTCTGAATATTGAAAAAAGTAGCGGTCTGTCAGACACTAACAACAGTTAAAAGTTAAATAATTAGTACGCTTAAAAATATAACCATACAATTAATATACAGTTGTATTCAGTCTTTAACAAAGAAGGGTATAGGCAATAGGCAGGTCAATTTAATTTATTATTTTTCTTTTTAAAAGATTATAAACCATATTTTCAAAAAAAGTTTTAATCAGTTTGCTGTATGTGGACATTTTCAGGTTAGTCCCTCAAAAAAAGGCTGAAGGGGTCCGAGCCGCAAAAATCTTCAAAATTTGAAAAATATTTTAGTGTATTAAAAAATACTCTGTTTTTTCCGCTTAAAATGACGTCATGTTTCTATCTTAATTAGAACAGAATATATTATTTTTTTGTTTTCGTAATTTAGCTTTCACGTAGTGGTTGTAATGGAAACGTTTGTGCGTTTTCTGCATGACGGGTTTTTACAACAATTCTCGTCTATAGATTGTTATAAATCAAGAACCGTAAAAGATAAATGGTTCAAACTTCAAACATGTGTTTTTCAATTTTTTTAATTCAGCAAATTTGAAAAAAAAAATTTACTTTTGAAAATATGATTTTTTAAAAATAAGTTACATCATTAAAAAAACTACATTAAACATTTTTAATTTTGAAAAAAAAAATAATATTTAAAAATTTGCTGAATCATAATTAAAACTTATATATACAGGGTGTAACTGAAATGCTTCAACAAACTTTGAGGAATGATAGTACTCATGAAGACGAACAAAAAATGCAATGGAACATGGGGTCGCAAATGACGTTTAACCCCTTCAGGGGCAGTGGTATGTTTATGAAAGCGCTTAATTTTAATTCCAAAATGCCATAATGCCACCAGAATTTTGCTAAAATCTTTTCCATTTAATATGTATGTGAAATATAGCCTTTTTCTTATTTGCAAACAAATTTTTTTATAAATTCCGGTGCCTTTTCAAAAACTGAATAAAAAACTTATTTTTTTTTTTTTTTAATTTTGTTTTTGAAATTTGAATGTGTAACTTTTATTTTCAGTCTACATCATTACTATTAGAAAAACAATTCAGAAGGTGTGGGTTCACAGAAATTCTGAATTGTCCCCTTGAAAAAGTGAAATTGCCCCCCTGTGGGGCGTACGCCCCCCGTTGGGAAACACTGGCTTAAAGGATAAAAATAGAGAAAATGCGTCTGAAAATGGACTGGCACCGGAATTTACAAAAAAAAATTGTTTGTAAATAAGAAAAAGGCTATATTTCACATAAATATTAAATGGAAAAGATTTTAGCAAAATTCTGGTGCCACTGTGGCGTTTTGGAATTAAAATTAAGTGGTTTTTTAGACATACCACTGTCCCTGAAAGGGTTAAATGTCATTTGCGACCCCGTGTTCTATTGCATTTTTTGTTCATCTTCATGAGTACTATCATCCCTCAAAGTTTGTTGAAGCATTTCAGTTACACCCTGTATATATTGGCGAATAATATTTCGAGTTAAACAATTTTAAATTTCCCCATTAAAAAAAAAAAATTAATTAATTTTTTTAAATTTCATGAGAAGTTTTATGATTTGATTTTGTTTAAAATCGTATGGTTAACCATCACCAGAAAAAAAAAATTCTAATCCGACACATAAAAATGTTTTTAAAATGTGTCCCGGACTTCCCTTAATTGTAACAATCCTGTAATCTACCGACGATTTTTTGGATAGATGTTTCCGGATAAATAGATATGAAATGGAGAAAGAGTCTGAATATGGATGTCAAATTCTGAAATTTTCAAAGCTAGGCTTAAATTTTCCATTGGAATTTTCAGTCAATGTCAACAAAAGATAAAATGTTGCCCACTTAAAATGTATTTTTTATTACGGAAAATAATCGTATCATAATAACTGACGATATAATTCATTTCACTGAAATAATAACGATGATTTACATAGTCTTGTATTGGATTTTTGCGCATAGTATAATTTTAATGTAACATAAATGTAATGAATTGTTTGCAAAAGTGTATTGAAACTTAATTTCACAAAATAAAATTAATATCCATAATATAAAATCTGCACATAAAAGTAATTTTGTATTTATGCATTTTTTCATAAGAGTGCAACAGTTATTGCACCAAGATCTGAATATTTATAAAACTAGTTATAGTACGAACGCACCTCATTTGTCACATTTGACATACACTATCCAACTTGTTTTAGATCTATCAATGTCGTGTAAATCTGCTGCGTATGTGCTTATACAGATCTATTCTAAATGTGTAATTCAAGTTTGACGATATTTGGTAAATTAGTTCTTCCACTATACAGTACAAACAACCTTTACACTACTAGGCTCAATTACAGAGCCTGAGTTAAGATATGCTTTTGAACTATCAGTGAGAAATGAAGTCATTTACAAAATTCATTGTTCACATGAATTCACAACTCATGCCCACACATGTTATGGTCACTGCGTCACATTAATCTGCATTCAGAAGTTACTAAATATGGCATGTACTCACTGATATTGAGTATAACGATGAATGAATGGACGATCTCAAAGAGTATAGATATGCAATTATGAAATCCAAAATGGCATCATGTATTCTTATTCTACCTCGGTGCAGGGTTGCCAGTTTGGTCTTTTTTTATTTCGAATATACCAGAAATTCCTACAATATACTTTTCTTTATTTAATGACAGACATTTCGTGATTAATTAAAGTAAAAAAATTTCTATAAGAATTTCCGGTAAGAATTCGAAATTTTTTAATTGGAAAGAAAGATCAACCTGTCAACCCTGCTTCGGTGCAAAGTAAAAAAAGCCTATGTGATTATCATTTGTCAATAGAAGTGAATTTGTTAAAAAGGGGACAACGCGTTTTTAGTGCCTGAAAACGCTGAAAATTCATAAATTTCAAAGTATCATAACTCGGTAAGTTTTAGTCGTACAAAAGATGAAATTTCTATTGTTTTACTTTTTAAAGCATGGAGGAAGGTTTTCTAAAAATATGTTTTTTTTAATCTGAAGACCATATAAAAATTTTAATTTCCTAACTTTTAAAAACTATTTTGGTGTAAATGTATTTAATATAAATGACAACAACATTCAAACATTTTTGTAACAACGATAAAAGAAGGAACCCTGTAAATGTGTATACATAAGGTCTTTCACGCAGGTAGGTTTTGTCTCATCAACTGTGTAGCTCTTCATGGTTCAGGGTGCAATGAGTGGAAAAACCCCAAGCCTACTGCGTCCGTTAGTTTAATGTTCTCCCAATTCATTCAGAATTTCTCAACTGAATGTCACAAGCACTTCCGGCAACTCCATTCACATACGTTAGTTACGGTATGCATCTACCGTAGTGAACCGCGTCCGCATTTACAAATGTATTGGAAAGCATGAACTATACTGGTGTAATTGATAAATGAGCTGATGGTACTGTACTGCTTAGAATTCAAACGACTTGTTAAACACAACATTAATTTATTAAGCGAATACTTTACAGCACAGCATAGCACGATAACATACATTAAGAAACACGTAATTAGTGAGAGTTTTGAAAGTTTGTGTCCGGACAGCTCGGGTTCGCTCTCGCCAACCTAACTTTCTGCATCATCTTGCCGCTTCTCTCTACTAAAAGAGCCTGAAAAGATGTGCTCCTTGGAGCAGTGCAAATAAGTGAATACCTAAAACGCCTCCAGGCCTTTGTATATATCATGCTAAGGTATTTCAAGTAGATTCTAAGATGGTATCCTTGTTCTCAAGTACCATAAATTTATGGAATAATTTGTGTCTTTATAGTGTCAGTACTTCAAATTCCTTTGAAAATTTTGGTTTCTGTAACTTCAACGAAGGCCATTAGCTGAAAATAAATGGTCTCTTGTAAAAGTTTATGAGTCAGAAACTGTAAAATGACACTCTTATTTACTTGAAAGAAAGGGACCTTTAAGAAGCCATATACGAATTTTTTTTTATCCAAATGAAATAATACTTTAATATGGCAGAAGAGATCAGGTTTCTTGCTGTCTATAACCATTGCGTCAAATCGTTTCAAAATGTTTTATTTGACAAGGAAAGGAACGATCGTAATCGCCAAATTGTGAGAACTAAAAAATAAGTGTTTATACACAGGAAACACTCATTCGCGTTACTCAACGATTGATGTTGCTTATCGTGCTCAATCGTGGTGTATCAATTACATCTCTATTTTTTCCAGATGTGAGAATCCACTGCATTTCGGCAGATTTCCATTTTTTTTAAAGGTTCATTAAAATCCCATCCTTTCCTCAAAACTTCTTTTCTGTCTCACTTATTCTTACAAAGTTAAAAATATGTAAAACTGTTCAATTTTTAAATTTATACTGAACTATTTTTCGCTTTATTTTAGCAATAAATAATCAATCTATTAATACCCTAAAATTTGTAAATCCCAAACATTTGTAATGATAAATTAAAAAGTGAATTAATTCAATTAATTTTATCATGTTGCATTATTCAGACGTGTATAGATAAGATAAATAAATAAATAGATGTGTCTTCAGACAAAAAGTAGTTTCGCAATACTAGGAGATGTAATATTTTTTATATTCTATTGAAAGTCTCCACAGCATTAAAACAAATGTCCTACGTGCCAGCCTTCAGGGTTTTTGTTTTTATTTTTTTTAATCAAGTTTCGAACCAGAAATTTTACTTAGTTAATAAAGTGGAAAATATACTTCATTAGGAACAAGAGAATTTTATATTGTAAATTTTCTGATTCCAATATGTTTATTTGACTTGAAAATAACTTGAATAGTAGGTATACCCGGAAAGTTCAGATAATGTTCAGATAATGGTGAAATAATTGAATGTCACCGGAATTTACAATCAAATTTATTTCGAAATAAATAAAAGCAGTTCCTTCAAATACATTATAAAAGCAAAGTTTTAATCCAAAATTCCGGTGCAAATATGGCATTTATAGATTCAAAATATATAAAAAAACCGCAGAACTTTTCGGCTAACCTAATATATATATATATATTTTCTTTTTTGTATAAATCACTCTAAGTATTAATGAAATACATTCATACGATATATTTCTGCAATTAGGTTTCCCTCGCCAACTGTGTAACTCTTTCCGTTGGCATGGTGTAATGAATGCAAAACCCCGAAACCACTGCGTTCATTAAATTTGTGTTCTCCCATTTCATTTTGCATTCCGCATCTGTATTCAGCATACACTTCCTGAATTCCCCTGCATATAGGTTAGTTATGATATACGTCTATCATTGTGAAATGCACCCACGTTTACAAATATATTAATTGTATGTAGAGGACACTAATTCTATAACTATATTGGTGTAATTAATATTTAGCTGATAATTATGAATATGGATGTATTTAATAATTTAATATATTAGCCATACATTATTCATTGGGATTTTTTGTTTTTATTTTTGTTTTTATGTAACACAAAGGATATGATCTGAAAGTCTCCATAAAATTAAAACAAATATTTAACCCTTTCTGGCACAGTGGTCCCACTCAGAGCACACCTAATTTTAATTCCAAACTAGCATTCGGCACCAAGAATATTTTAATAAAATTTTCTTTCTATAATGAAAGCTTAAAATAAGGAGTTCATATTTTCTAAGAAAGTCGTTTGTAAATTCCGGTGTCAGTCAGAAATTTCTCGTTTTACGAACAGACTTTGTCTGTGCCGGAAAGGGTTAAGTCCTACGTGACAGCCTTCAATGTGAATTCTCAGCGTGTAACCGACTTAGCAGGGTTCGTACGGGTACCGTTACTTTTCCAGGTGGTATACCAGTATATTTTTCTTAAAAAATACATCAAGTTCAAACGTGCAAAATTTCACCTTATTTAAGAAGAGATTATCTATAAGACAATACTGGTACCGAATAATTTCCTGATCTTAAAATTCCAGGACCCGTACGAACCCTGCTTAGTGAAAAAATGTCCAGACCGGGGATCGAACACGGAACTTTTGGTATTACGCACCAATGCTCTACCATTTGGAGGTATCCGGACGACATCCAGGCTAGCATTTTCTCACTCTTATGCATTGGTACGGCTGCAACTGAAGATGTGTATATAGGTCATAATTGGTTTACCATCTTGTCTTGAAATATCGCAGCCACATAATACATAAGATAAGAAAATTCTAAACTGGATGTCGTTCGGATAGCTCCAAATGGTAGAGCATTGGTGCAAAGATTTCGTGTTCGATCCCCGGTCTGGACATTTTTCACTCTGTTGGTTATACGATGAGTATTAAGTGATAATTCATATCCTTTGTGTTATATAAGTAAATCGCAACGTAATTTCAGCTCTGCTTGAAAATTTAATTAGCCTTTTTATTGTTGTTACGTTATAATAATGAGCGTTATATCATATATTGTCATAGCTGCCGATCATCCGTTGTTTCTTTTTTCATATTATTTAGAGTCAAATAAATATATTTTAAACTAGAAAAATTATGTATTAAAATGTATCTCGTTTCTATGTAATGCTCATACTCAGTGTATATTTATTTGCTTCGAATAAAATTGAAACCGGAATAACTAGTGAGTTTCTAGTGAGATGAAATAATTATTAAGCATCAGTATATTTCTGGTTGTATTAAATAATATTGACATCAAGGTTTAATAAATTGTGTTAAAAATGTGTTTATCTTGAATTTTATTTAAGCAAAAAAAATGATTAAAAGATGATTAAAATATGAATTCAGTTAAGTTTTGTCATGCAACGTTACTGATACCTGTAATTTTACAGACGAAGTAGTATCCATATAAAAAATTATTATTGCAAAAATAGAGAGAATAACAATTTAGCCAAAACATATCAGCAAATATTTAAATTAGATTCACTTTAGATTTTATTTTTCTTATAAAATTCCTGCGTTGTAGTATGTTTATTTTTTGGTCATCTGAAACCAGTAGTATATAGTAAGTGTATACATAAGCACTTTATGAAATTAGATCTTTTGTCATCAACATTAGACATTTCATAGTGTAATTAGTGGGAAAACCTAAATTCTCTACGTTCGTTATATTTGTGTCTAACTCCCATTTCAATTTCCATTCATCATCTGAATGCCGTATACATTTCCTACATTGCCATTCGTATAGGTTAGTTATGATATGCAATGCATCTACCGTTTACCGCACCCAAATTCACAAATATATTGAAAGTACAATAAATATTTTGTTGTAATTGATATTTAGCTGATGGTATCAAACAGAGGCCTTTAAAGACATATTCAATAGTTTAATATGCTAGCCATACCGTATTTAATAGAATTTTAACGTTTATTGCTGCTAATGGGATGTAATAATGACAGTGTTGTATCATCATATATTGAAAATGTATGGTGAGTTTCTAGTTTGCATCTAATGAAACAAATACGAAGTAATGTACAAGTATATATCTATTTATAACCGGTTGTGCGGTCTTTGAAGAGGTGCTTTTTTTCAGAACCATTATTTCCAAATAGTAGTTTTTGCTTTAATTAATTTCTATACTTGGCAATTAAATAAGACAAAGAAAACTATTCGAAAATAATGGAATTAAGAAATTAGCAGCTCTGCACAAAGAATATCAACGTTAAGGAAGAATAACTAGTACGATTTTTTTTCATTTTTTATAAACTAAAAGAAACTGATTACAAGTAATAATTAAGAGTGAATTTAATTTATTACTGCCTTGCTGCATTAACGAAATCCGTAATTTCATAGACGGAGTCTTTGTATAGTTAATGTTATATTGCAACTACAATGGGTTTAATGATTTATAACTTCAAATTAGCCGTAAAGCTTCAGTAAACATTTAACTACATTCCCCTTACTTTTTAAGCTTTTTAGGTGCGTTCGTAATTATATAAATACGTAGCACCTATAGTCGTCGTCTGGTCCGTCTGTCAGCATATAACAGCGCAAAACTTACTCAACCTATTGGTTTGATATTTAATATATATATAATCGTTTCAGAATTTTGTTGAGTCATTTCAAATTTTATGAAAATCAAATCAAAACCTAAGAAAATATTTACAATACGTAATTAATTCAACGATATCCCATGATAGGTAATGATTCTAGGTTGTCATGGTGGAAACGTCCTATTTAAGATGGAGTCATATTATTTATGTATTTAAAAATCGAATTTGTATACTAAAATTGTTTAATTACAGCAATCCTCTAATCTAGCGATTGTTTTTTGGATAAATGTTTCCCGAGAAATAAATATTGAATGGAAAAAGTGTGTAAATATGGATTTCAAGTTCTGAAAATTTCAAAGATAGTCTTCCTATTGGAATTTTCAAAGCTAGGCTTAAATTTCCTATTGGAATTTGTAAATGTCAACAAAATATAAAATGTTGCGAACTTAAAATGTACTTATTTTATGACGGAAATGAATCTTTTCATAATAACAGACGATGTAATTCACTTTTTTCAGTGAAATAATAACGTTGTTTCTTTTTTTTACATTGTCTTGTATTGGATATTTGTGCATACTATAATTTTACTCTAACAGAATTGTAATGAGTTGTTTCTAACAGTGTATTGGAACTTAATTTCATAAAAGAAAATGAATATCTAGAATATAAAAATCTGCAGTGAAAATAAATTTTGTATTCAACCATTTTTCCATAAGAGTGCAATAGATATTGTACCAAGATCTGAATAATTATAAAATTAGTTATAGAAAGAATGCACTTCATTTGTCACGTTTGACTTATAATTGCCAACTTCTTTTATTAGTCATACTGATTGATAACGGCATACCTGAAAACCTGCTAAGATGAAATGGGTACCCGAAAATATTTCCGTTTAAAGATAAGTTTCAGTCTAAAGAGGTATAATTGCATGATATTCTTTTCTTAGTGATTAAGAAAATTTTTCGTTTAACTCCTTGATTCGTGGTAGGATATTATTTTATACCATGTAATTGTAATCAATATTTGTACCAGAATTTCTGAACAAAATTTCAATTTAATAAGATTTAATAACAATAATTTTTCGCTCCGTTTGAAACATAACAACTCGTATTAATAATATTAATTTTTTTTAAAAAGATTGCACTTCCCAATTTTCAAATAAATGTTTCAAAAATTCTGGTGTGAATTCAACATTAAAAAAACTTAATTATTAACTCCTGGAAGGTTTAAGACAGAATTTTATTATAGATTAGATCTGTTTGCAAAGATTTAACTAGTGATGGACAGAATTAATTATTCTGATATTCGAATTCCGATATTCGGGCATGCGCAGAAGCATATATGCCAAACTTCAAAATATTTTTATTTAATTACTACCAGAAATTTTAGAGAAGAAAAAAATATTTCAAATTTCATCTAGATTTAAATGAAGAGAGAGAGAGAGAGAGATAAAAATATCAACTCTCTTTCGTTTTGTAAAATTTCTGGGGAGAAGTTGATTAAAAATGAGACGAATTTTAACAACTAAGCTTTTTCTTCTTTGTTGTTTACAAAATCTCTGATAGTGATTAATTTAAAAAATACGAATGGTGGCAACTATGCTTTTGCGCATGCCCGAATGATTCATTCTAATGAAAAAAATCCTTCATTCTGACCATCACTAGATTTAACAGCATATTTATTTAAACTTATATTATACACATTATATTCATAATCGTCCTTATTCATTCGTCCAATCGTTATCATTCGTCCTTATATTATACACATTATATTCATAATGTATATAATATAAGGACTATATGTTTACGTAATTAGGATTTATCTCGCTATGTAGCATATTAACGTTAAACTTTAAAAATCAAATAAATAAATAGATTTTATTTTAATAAAAATGTGCTAAAATTTACAAATAGGTTCTAAAAACTTAAAACCATCGAAGATACGGTGTCAAAATACTTCCCGAGCGCTTTCAGCTGTCCCTGCAGGGGAGTGATCACGAAATGTTCAAGAATTATCATTGGTCTTTTAGTTGCAGACGAGTCAATTTACTAGGATGGGGTGTGGGGTGTAGGATGCTGTTCAGTGGTTACGTTCCAAATTCACCAAAAATATTAAATATGCTATACCATATCCAGGGTATGTTGTAAGATAGCATATCCTTACACGCGTTTTTTCTTTAAGTTAAAATTTTCAATGATTCCTTGACTATGGAGGTATAATAGTAATGCTATGATTTTTACGCTTTTAAAGTTCATGTCGATATCTTGCTTCTGATACTGTTGAGGGTTTGTTATGCTTGATATCTGTAGTATGGTGTTTAAGTCTGTCCTTAAATTTTCCAGTTGTCATTGCAATGTAAATGAGTGTTTTCTGTTTTATAATATCTTTGAAATAACAACTCGAAAATATCGGCAACTTTTGAAAAATAAATCAAATGGTGTGTATTTTTAGTTTGAAATTGCACTTCCTTATTTGGCTTGGTTTTTTCAAAAATTAAGAAAAATTACCGGCGTATTTTTACAAAAATTGCATTTTCGGATGCAGAATTTTTTTTTACATATGTGTGGTGGGTTTTAATTCGATACCTCAAATACTTTTCATAATATTCACAAATTAGTAAAAACAATATTTATCCGGTTTGATTCTTTAAACAAATCACTCGTTGCCATCATCAAAAGAGAAAGAACCGCTTTTTCGCCACCACGTACCTTAGCGTTATACATATACAGATTAACTGGTGAGAAGGATTATGCCTAATTTGATTAGGAAGATTTGCCCGTGATTTCCATTCAAATAGGTTAGTTATGACGAGCATATACTGTTCTGAACCTCATCGAAATTTACGATTATATTGGTAAGTATATTAATGCAATAACTATTTCATTATAATAAAAATTTAGCTGATGTCAAATATGTTTTTATGGATTTATTCAATACTTTAGTAGGCTAGCGATATATTTGTTATTCAGTGATATTTTAATCCTTTAGCGGGCGGTGTCCACAAAAAAGAACACCTAATTCCAAAACTGACAAACGGCACCAAGAATATTTAATGAAATTTTACCTATTATTAAGAACAGTAATACAAGCAAGTTTTTGTTAACTAATGAATTATTTTATAAATTCTGGTGTCAGTCAATTATTTCATCATTTTAAAAACAGATTTACTCTGCTCCGGAAAGGGTTAATGTTTATTGTTGCTGTGTGGCTAATGTTAATCACGTAGCTCTCAAATTTTAAACAATTGAAAAATACTTCATAAGCGGTGTGTAGTCCCAAACTGTAAAAATACTAAATTAACAATAAAATTTCAAAATATAAACTTTTTTTCTTTCTCGTTGCAGTAGCTAAACAACTTACATACTAAAACAAACTGCGATATCTTTGATGCAATTTTACACGTTTGATGAGCATTATTAGAGTTTATGGAGCACAACTTTCTCTATTGATGAAATTAGGAACTATTTCTAAAACAAATGTATATATTAGGCTGTTCGGAAAGTTCCTTCCGTTTGGGAAACTTCTGCCCATCAATTATTAAACATTAGATATCGGAATTTATGTCTAATAATTAAATGATAGAATTTTCCAACTTTCCCAAACGGAAAGAATTTTCGGAACAACCCAATACAATATATGAGCTGCCCGATAAACATATGACCTATTTCAACTTGACTAGCAGACCCGCCCAGAGTTGTCCAACCAGAGATAATAAATATGTCTAAAATTACTTCGCCTTTCCCGAGATTTCACAGAATTCTCAACAATCGTCGATATTGAGTTAATTTTGCATGTCAAAGATTTATGTAACATTTCAAAAGTTTGACATCATTATTGCTAAAATGAACTTCGTTAATTTTGTAAAGTTAAAAAGGTTTGAGACGTTCAGAAATGTATATTTTACAAAGGAGGTAAATTCGCATAGTTTACAATTTTGTATTACAAAATTGCCTATATTTATGAGAAGTATGTAATTTTCTGTTTATTGCAGATCTGAAGAAAGTCCCTTTTAGTTAATATATATATTTTTTTATGTTCTAATTTTTTTTAAATTATTTTTTACATGCTTAAAATAATGTATTCTAACACAGGGGCGAAAAAATCTAGGTGCCAATGGGCCGATTCCCACCACTGAATTTTTAGTATACTTCGCCTAATAAGAATACTGATAAAATTTAGGCAATGTAAACTAATAAAATTTGACGAAGAGTACTATTAAAATTTAGTGGTGGGAATCAGTCCTTTGGCGTCTATGATTTTTTCACTCCTGTTCTAACACCTGAGTAAATATATATATATTTTTAAATTGGAGTTCTTGAGTCACAAAGAGTCACATATATCTCGCACGCACCGAAAAAAAAAAATAGAGCTCTCGACTAAAAGGTTACCTGCGTCGTCATAGTAACGACTTTGGGACATAAAGAGATTTACTTAGTAAATCCACGTTGGATTTTCCCTCTTATCGTTGTACTTAACGTTTGATAAGAAAAAAATTAATGGCATTAATTTCTTTAATAATTAATTTAAGAAAAGCTATTTCATATATCTTTAATCGATTACCTACAAGACTGCTGAAACAGAGCTATAAAATATAAGATTAGATGGATAAGGTATCAAACAGATATTGGTTAATAAAAACTAAAGTTCTCATTTTCTGCGAAATGGGTACTTGGGAAAAATTCAGAAATTGCTACACGAATTACAAATATTTTTTTTAAATTAAAAATTGATAAAAATCTGAATATCGGACAAAGAAAAGATTGAATTTGGATTGTTTTTATGAGTGATTCAAAATCGCCGGCGTACTTGAAAAATCAGAAAAGTACACGAATCGTTGCGTTGAACTAATGTAATAAAAAATTCAAAATCGCAGTCTTTCGGACCTGCCTTCATCTACCCGGAACTAAACTTAAAGACCTTTACGTGTTTTAGATTTCCATAGCCATTGTGCACGGACACTCACACCCACAAACACACAGACATATTTCTTTTATTAGTATGGTAGATAATGAGTTGTTAAATTTTAAAGTTATGGAATTCTTTTTGAAACACTCTGTATAAGTGTATAAATAAAGACTCTATTTGTATGCAATTAGGTTTTCAAATTCCTCACTTGTGTAGCCCTTGACGTTTCGTGGTGTGTGAAATTAGGGTGAAACGCCAAATCCAATTCGTTCGATAGATTTCGATTCTCCTGTTTAATTTTGAATTTCTCATTTGAATGCCGCATTCGTTTCCTACGTTTCCAATCGTACAGGTTAGTTATTACATGCCCATCTACCGTTTGTACATTTACAACTATATTGTGTACACTAATGCACTAATGCTTTAAATATTTTGGTGTAACTGATACTGTACACGTTCACTACCGGATTAAAATTACCGGAATTTTATTTTATTTATAAAGTTCGATTTCATACCAGAAAATACTAACAGCAACATTTAGTTTATTTAATTAGAGACATTTCGTGATTACATAAAAGAAAAATCTTCTTTCGAAATTTCCGGTAGGAATTCGAAATTTTAGATTGAAAAATCACGAGTATACTCGTGGTTGGCAGCGAATGAGTTAATTGGTGGTACCAAATAGGTCTTTGTTTAATATTTTTATTAATATAATTTGTCAATATTTTAACACACTGTTGACCGGTCCCGAGTTAACTCGTATTTGTTTCACTAAGCATCATTGATTGAGGACATGGCTTTTACCTTACAGAAAATGAATCTATATTATGTTGTACATATTTTTTAGATTGTAAGATGTTTTATATTGGTTCCGTACATTGAATTATATTTACTGAAGCATAAACTTGGAAAACCTGTCTAGAAAATCATTTAAATGAAAGAGTTTTGAAAGGGGAAGGAGCTTCTACTGTTTTAAAATCAAGATTTCATACAAAATCGCCAGTCAGAAAAGTGTTAGTATGCTACCCATACAGTATTCGTTAGGAATTTTAATATTTATTGTTGCTGAGTAGCTAAAGTAATATATAATGAAAGTGATGTATCATACATGGAGGTGCAAAGAATTACGTGTTATTTATAACACTATTACCGAATAGTAATTTCCGTTTATTGAATTGGAAAATTTACTATTTGAAAATTGTGGTATTCACATTCCGTAACCTTTGGCATCTATGAATATACATTTATAATTTATAGTGAGTTTCTTGTTTGTTTCTACTGAAATAAATACGCATTATTACGTAATAATACTGATATTAGAGTAAATCATTGTAAAGTTTTAATAACTGCTTTTATTGATTTTCCATTAACTGAAATAAAATGATTGTGAGAAATAATTGAAAAGTAAATTCAATTACTGTTTGTTTTGTCGCTTTATTGAGAAGCTTGATTTTTTATACGGAGGCTCGATATAAAAGAAATAATGTTGCAGCAATAGAGGGTATAATAATTCATCAGTTTAATCGAGATATAAATTTGCAGCTTTTTTGTATTGGATACTCTAAGTAATAACGCAATATATTTACCGTAATTGCCAGTGGTAATATTGTGTATAATATCTGCGGAAATATTAAACATGTTTGAACTAGAAATTCCATTAAATTATGTAATTCATTTTCATGTGGCATGTTTTTTATTCATTTATTAAACAACATTTCTGGTGCTGTAAATGATTATTTGCCCGGTAATTGTAAGCCGGAAATTAGAGTACATAATTATATATGAGTATGCAATAAAGTATATTCAATTATATAATGAGGTTAATAAACTCGTCCACTGTGTGACTCTTGACGTTTTGTGGTGTAATTAATGGCGAAAGCCCAAACTCACTGGATTTGTGTTCTCTCATTTGATTTTACATTCTTCATCATATATATAATGTAGCATATATATAGAATAAATTTAGTATAAAACAAATTTAGAGTATCATATGAAGGGGTTAGAATGACAGTGGAGTAGGTCAATATTTAGTAATTTGAGAAAGGAAGGGTTTTGTGAAACTTGTTGCATTGAGTGGTCCAACTTGTTTTTCCATCTATCCCTCTATGAAACTATGACTTATTTGACTTCATATTGAACAGAAATGAATATACGTTCAGTAAAAATAGGGTTATCTCGATTTTTAAAATGTTTGACTTACGCTTCATTCTTATAATAGTATAGAATCAATGGCCACTCGTGACTGGTTTTATTTGGGGCACTAAATGCATGGCTGCCAAATTTATTCTTTTCTGGTCACTATTTTTCAAAAGAAATGTTTGACTCGTTTATTGGTAAAAATTTCTGCCTTTAAACAAGTAAAAGGTTTCTTTTAATAAATAATGGTACGAAAAGAATAAATTTTACAGCCATGTATTTAGTACCCCAAAAATAGCCAGTCACGAATCGCCATTGTTTAGAATATATTTAGGATATATATAGAATATATAGAATATAGCACATATATATATATATATATATCATAAAAATCAAAATATATCAAAATCAAAATATATATATATATATATATATATATGATATTATAGAATAAGTAATATAGTATAGAATACTATTAATTAGACTTTATAGAAGTATTCAGTACTTCTTGTAACAACCATACAGCATTCAAAATAATTTTAATATTTATCGTTGCAGTATACAGGGTGTCTAAAAAACTAAAAAAACGCGTCTTTAGTGACAGAAAATGCTGAAAATAACATGAAATTTAAAATATGATAACACGTTTTTGTTATAGAAGAATCAAAATTTTAATGTATTCGTTGACAGATCATAGAAAATATTTTCAAAATATAACTTAGAGTACTCTGCGATAGTGTAAAAATGCTAATTTCCTAACATTCTAAACTACAACTACTTTAACGTAAATGGATTTTGAAATGGTGAAGAGTACCGTTTGATTTTCTTTTTCTTTGGAAGAAGCTAACGGTATAGGATTTTACTATTGATCAAAGACAGGAAGATACACCCTGTATATAAAGACTATAAATTTATGCAGTTAAGAGTCGTTGGGAAAACTAAAATGTACATCTCGTTTCATAGTGTAATTATTAGGAACACACATCGTTTAATAGATTTAGATTCTCCCACTACATTTTGCGTACCTCATCTGAATGCAGCATACATTTTCTACGTTGCCATTGATATAGGTTAGTTATGATATGCATTTACCGTTGAAACCGCATCCACATTTACAGATACATTGGAAAGTGCAATAACGCATTAAATATTTTGATGTAATTGATATTTAGCTGGTATATCTAGCCAAATTGTATTCAATGGAATTTTAACATTTATTGTTGCTAATGGGGTATATTAATGGCAATGTTGTGTCATATATTGAAACTGTATGGTGAGTTACAAGCTTGCATCTAAAGAATGAAATACGTAGTAATGTATATAACCGGTCATACAGTATATGAAAAGATGCTTATTTTTGTCCATTACTGTTACCAAATATTTTAAATTACATATATTCAATTCAGATTTTCTTTTTCTTATAAAATTTATGCGTTGACACATGTTTATTTTTTGGACGTCAATAAACAGTATATAATTACATAAGTGTATACATAAGGAATTTATATTTATGAAATTTGGTCTTGTGTCACCAGCTATATAGCTCTAGACATTGCATAGTGTAATTAGTGGGAAAATGTAAACCCACTACGTCCGTTAGATTTATGTTCTCCCATTCACTTTGCATTTCTCATCTGAATGACGCATACATTTCCTACGTTGCCATTCGTATAGGTTAGTTATGATATGCATCTACTGTTGAAAACCACATCCACAATTACAACTACATTCGAAAGTAAAATGAACGTTAAATATTTTGGTGTAATTGATATTTAGCTGATGATACCAAACAGAGGTCTTTAATGACATATTCATTAGTTAAATATGCTAGCCCATACTGTTTTCAATGGAATTTTACCATTTATTGTTGCTAATGGGATGTAATAATAAAAGTGTTGTGTGATATATTGAAAATGTATGGAGAGTTACAAGTTTGCATCTAATGAAACAAACACGAAGTAATGTATATAACTGGTTTTACAGAATTTTAAAAGTGCTTGTTACTTACCCATCATACGTAGTATTGGGTAAGTCTTGTAATCGTTTTAAAAATCGAACAAAAAAATTTGACGGATTTACACGTTTCAGACACTGGAGATTCCCAAAAACATATTTTTAGAAAAAAAAAATTGCTGTCCGTCTGTCAGTCTGTGTGCTCTAACTCCCGAACAAATTGAGATAGAGACTTGAAATTTGATATGTACTTAGTATGTAATAATGAGAAGAAGCTTATTGAATTTCAGTCACCTCGATTATCCGGAACTATTTTTTTCGGACTCTCGAAACATTCGTTCCGATAAAAGGTACATAAAAATTTTCTAAATTTTTTTAAAGGAGTAAATATAAAAGACAATAAAAAAAACGTAAATTTTGCATAAAGAATGAAGTCGATCGGATAATGAGTTGCCGAGATATTTGTAATCCCATTTTTCGCACTCTTCGATTTTTCATGATCCTTTCTTTCAAATTTCAATTCACAGATATATTTTGACAGGAAAGGAGACGCTTAATCCGACGTAGTAAACTGTTAGTTAATAGGATTATCATTTTTAGAGTTATAAAGATGTTTCTCTTACGCAATTCAGTAATAGAGCATTTAAAGTTTATGGCGACATCAAGCCCCGATTTTATTTTGGAACAAATAATAATGCAGACTTGCCAAGTCTCCCACTTTTTGGATACCAGTAATTTAGTACAGAAAATGTTGTTTTATTTAATCGGAGCGTTTTGCGATTTAAAAGAACAACATTTTCTCTAAAAAATTACTGGTGTGCAAAAATCCGGAGACTTGGCAACTCTGATAATGTTTACCCATTTTATTGTCAGATTTCTGCAATTAAATGAGGAAAAATTTATTGTTCGGAAATAATAGTAATTAAATAGTAGTATTTAAAAAGAAGCTGACTTAGTGAAGAATAATGTCGTTAAAGATTAATAACTTGTGTAAAAATACATTTTTCATTGCTTATTCATTAAGCAAAAAGAAATGATCATGAGTAATTATTAAGAAGCGAATTCAATTAATTTTTGTCATGCTATATTATTCAGATACGTAATTTTATAGAGAGAGAACCATCGTATAAAAAACGGTAATATTGTAATAATAGAAGATATTATAAATAATTACTTTGGTATAATTTCAGTAGATAGTTAAGTATACATTATTTATTTTAAAGCCTTTTTTTGTATAAGTCCCTATACCTGATGGCGATATAAAGGGTTAACACAAATTTCCAATTAAATTTTCAGCAGGACTGAAACTGCGCGTAAATTTAATAACACTAACAAAGGATGCGAATTCATTTTCACATTGCTAGACAACGCGAATATTCATTATTCGTCTCATGTACACCACTGGGTAGTGTGCTCCTGTATGACATTCTATCTTGCTCTGCGAAGTTGCTGCCTTGCCACATTTTTCACTCTGTTGGTTATGCGTTGTTTAGCAATGTGAAAATTAATTCCCATCATTTGTCAGTGTTATTAAATTTACGCGCATTTTCAGTCCTGCTGAAAAATTAAATGGAAATTTCGATATTATCCGATGCTGTGAATTTTTTCGTCACATGTACGCCACTGGATAGTGTGCTCATGTACAAAATTCCATCTTACGCTGCGAGGTTGCAGCTTTGCCAACGTATATAAGTGAAAAGTGCCAGACTGGGTGTTGTCCAGATGGCTTAAATGGTAAAGCCCTTGGTGCGCTATATCAGGGTATTTGGATTCGATCCCCGGTCTGGACACATTTTCACTCTGTTGGTTATGCGTTGTTTAGCAATGGGAAAATGAATTCACATCCTTTGTCAGTGTTATTAGGTTAACACAGTCTACTATTCTTAACTATTTTGTTTCCTGGTATTCCTAAATAGTAATCTTTGCAAAATGGCAGCATTTGAAACCTACCACGAAGATTATTGTTTAGAAATAATGGCAGAAAAATAGTTGATACCCTGTAATTATACTTATAAATGTGTGTGCATATACAAGGAATATTTATTTATGCAATTAGGTTTTGTCTTGTCAGATGTTTAGCTCTCGACGTTTCATGGTGTAATTTGTGGTTAACCAGAAACAAATTGCGCTCATTAAATTTGCATTCTCCCATTTCATTTTACATTTCTCATTTGAATGAAGTATATATTTCCTACGTTCCCGTTCATAAAGGATGGTTGTGATGTGCATCGATGTGCTTAGGTCGGATGTGCATCAACCGTTATGAATTACACTCATATTTACAGTTGCATTGGGAGGTACACTCTTGCTTGAACTAATTTTGGTGTAATTAATATTTAGCTGCTTGCACCGAACATGTGTTGATGGAAAGTATTCATTATTTTATAAACTCAATGGGATTTTAATTATTTCTGCGTAATTAAGGCGTTATAATAATTAAAGTTTTGTTCCATGTACTGAAAAAGTGTAGTGATAATTGAAAGATAAACAGAAAGAACAGAATATAGGCTTCCTAGTTGCGAAGTATCTTCACACCCTGGAAATGAGCAATTGTGTAGCTCATGTTAGGGAGGCATAGAAAATGTCTAACAATAGTACTTTATGTACTACAAAAATGTTAAAGATAGTATTCAATTACAGGCGAGGAAAAAGTCTACAGCAAACCAACAGCCAAATGTCGGCAGCGGTCAGGAACTGGTCATGAAAAAGAACAACTGTGTCGATAGGCACATTCGAACTGATGTGAAGAATGTGAAAAGAGGCATCCCTAAATCCCTATGTTGTATTTATTCAAATTTAATTATTGAATTATTTCTGGTTTAGAGGATATTTATTTGTTCCGAGGATTATGAGTCAGAAATTACGCTATGTAATTCTATATGTATATATTGGGTTGTTCGGAAAGTTCTTTTCGTTTGGGAAAGTTAATTTGTACCGGAAAATTCTATCATTTAATTATTAGATATAAATTCCGATATCATTAATTAATAACATTAATTAGACATCAGACATTAATTCTGATATATTTAATAATTGATTGGCAGAATTTTCCAGGCGGATTGGTTTTCCCAAACGTAAGGAACTTGCCGAACAACTCAATATATAGTAAACAATACCTTTATCGGCACCGGCTCCGAAATTCAAAGTGTTTTTAGAAGGATACTGCAATAGAATTTTTTAAAAAAACATGGATTTGTCACATTAACCCAATACATAAGGACTATATATTTATTCAATTAGGTTTTGCCTTTTCACATTTGAAGCTTTTGACATATCATGGTGAATTACTTGGAAATCCCAATTTCATTTTGATTCTACAGTTCATTTTGATTTCTTCAATTTCATTTTGAATTTTTCATTGCGTTCTTTCCTGTGCATACACTCCCTATGTTTAGATGCATATAGGTTATTTATGATATTCATCTAGTACTTCTAAGAATCGCAACCAGGTTTACAAATATTTAGAAAAGTACACGAATTGATTTAAACTATTTTCATGTAACTGATATTTAGGTAATGGCACCAAACAGGAATTGTGATTTTTGGCTGTGCGTACACTTAAAAAATGTTGTTTATCGAGGACATCTGGTAAACTTGGAAGACTTGAAAGAAGATATCTCTCTGCATGTTAGAAGCCTCTCAGTCGACCAGTTACGAACCGCAGTTGAACAAGCTGTCAGATTTTACATGTTCAAGAAAGAAACTATATTAATCTGCATTCCCTGCGTCGATAGGATCCTTCTCACATGAATGTTTGGTACGTTCAAATAAAATGTATCTCATCAAAAACAACTCGTTGTAAATGATCCCGCCAAGCCACAAACCTAAAACGTCAGCCATAAAAAGAAGTGATATCACATCAAAAGAAACGATATAGAAGTGCATACTTCGAGTCCCGTGTAAAAATCTATCACCACTCATAATGTTTCCAAAGGACTCGGAGTGAGGTACAGTATGTGAAAACTGCTTGGCGACCTGCAGGCTTTTATAATGTTCACGTTTCCTGCAATTACATATGACTATATTATTTTTATTTATTTTTTATTATTTTTTATTTATTTAATTATTTTGCACCCATAAAGTTGTAAAAAGTTGAAGCTTCTGTGTTTGCATGTCTGTTTTTTATTTATGAGCTTGAAAAATTAATTTGTTGATTTTATTTACCATTATTTAAACTAGAAACACCACTCTTACGAAGAAGATTTCTTAAGTAAACATGTAAAGATTTTGAGTTTGTAATATATATATATATATATATATAAACAGGGTGTAACTGAAATGCTTCAACAAACTTTGAGGGATGATAGTACTCATGAAGACGAACAAAAAATGCAATGGAACATGGGGTCGCAAATGACGTTTAACCCCTTCAGGGGCAGTGGTATGTCTATGAAAGCGCTTAATTTTAATTCCAAAACGCCATAATGGCACCAGAATTTTGCTAAAATCTTTTACATTTAATATGTATGTGAAATATAGCCTTTTTCTTATTTACAAACAAATTTTCTTATAAATTCCAGTGCCAGTCATTTATTTCAACATTTTAGTACTAAAAGTAGTTTGCCCCTAAAAGGCTTAAAGGATAAAAATAGAGAAAATGCGTCTGAAAATGGACTGGCACCGGAATTTACAAAAAAAATTGTTTGTAAATAAGAAAAAGGCTATATTTCACATAAATATTAAATGGAAAAGATTTTAGCAAAATTCTGGTGCCATTGTGGCGTTTTGGAATTAAAATTAAGTGGTTTTTTAGACATACCACTGTCCCTGAAAGGGTTAAATGTCATTTGCGACCCCACGTTCTATTGCATTTTTTGTTCATCTTCATGAGTACTATCATCCCTCAAAGTTTGTTGAAGCATTTCAGTTACACCCTGTATATATATATATATATATATATATATATATATATAATGATCGTACGTATATTAATAACAATGCACCTTATGATAAACGTTAACTAAATTGAGATATATTACAATAATTCTAGCGTAAGCGGAATAGCATAAGTCTGGGGAAAAATCCGTTCTGTCAGTTCTTTCGCATACAAAAATATTTATAAAAGTGACATAACATAAATTAAAAATTTATTTTTTCGATTTTCAAAATTGATATACTGCATATATTATAAAAGCCTGCAGGTCGCCAAGCAGTTTTCACATACTGTACCTCACTCCGAGTCCTTTGGAAACATTATGAGTGGTGATAGATTTTTACACGGGACTCGAAGTATGCACTTCTATATCGTTTCTTTTGATGTGATATCACTTCTTTTTATGGCTGACGTTTTAGGTTTGTGGCTTGGCGGGATCATTTACAACGAGTTGTTTTTGATAAGATATCACTCCTTTTTGTACGGTATTTAATTTAAATTACACAGATTCTATTTTTATTCAGAAAAGAAAAGATAAAAGAAAGATGAAAGGGGAAAAATAAAAAAAATAATTGTGATGCTATAAACAGAATTATACATCAGAATTATACAATTTATTGAGTGCCTTATTCCAATGTACATGTCGCTACCATAGCAACGGGGAAACTTTTGCATTCATTTCCTTACATTGTATTCATCAGATTATTTATGACATGTTTATTTTTCTTTTTCTTTTGTTTATATCACTCTTCCGTTTATATACATTCAAAAAACAAAAAAATAGAAAATTTTACAGTAGTTTACAAAGTAATTAAAATACTGCAGTTTCAGAAAAATGTGAAAAAATAAGAAGCACCTTTTTTTCGGTCAATTATAACAATGAGTTTATGGAGCATACTTTACCGAGAATAATCAAATTTGTTTTTCTACGAACCATTGTAATTTACAGGGATTTTTATTCTAATATATTAAATATTATTCTGGAAAATTACTGAGCACCTTAAACGTTTTTTTATTTGTCAAGTTTTTTAACTCAACGTTTCGAGAATCGGAAAAATATATGATTCGCAACGTTTGCAAAAGTATAAAAACTATTAAAGTGATTTCAAAATAGAAAATGTTCGTAGGATGACATGTATTCCAAAATTTTGTGTGATTTTGTAAATATACCACAAAGACTAATGCGTTTACATAATGAACCGTTTAAAAAAATGTAAAATTTTATTAAAATTTTTGATCTGATAAATCATAAAGCTTTAAATCAGATTTTAAAAAGGAGCGTGATTAAACCAAAAAGGATTATATTTACTAAATGCACAAAATACATAATTAATGTTTCTAGTCTGTCCATTCCAATTCGGGGATCCTAAAACATAGGTCCTCAATCCCCGGCAGTCCATGAATTAATTAGGACATATGTATGCAACTGTTAAAATGTTCCCAAAGTCGACAATAGAAGCAATAAGTATAGCTCGGCAAATATGAAACACGGCATTTCTTCATCATGACTTTGTTTCGTGAGGTGTTCGTTCTCCAAACATAAAAATCTCTTGAAAGTGTTCGTTAACCGAACATGTGTTCGTTATCCGAACATAAAAAACCTCACGCGAAAGTGTTCGTTCACCGATTTGTTCGTAAACCGAACAGTTCGTTACCGATCACCTATTGTATACGAAATATAGCATTTTTAATTTTTATGGGGAATTTAAGAAGTTATTTCCTTTTCATTGTGCTCTAGGCCCGTTTTTAGAGCATTTTAAGTTCGTCATAGCCGGAGATTCGATGAACGGCAAATATTTAAACGCAAAACTTCTAATCTTGAGGTAGCAACATTTTTACATTCTATTACTCAGCGCATGAATGTAAAGTTGGAATTTTTTAATCGCTTTTTCAATCAATTCCTGATACATTTATTAATAAACACAGTTTTTTTTTAATCGATGAAAATACTATATTTTAATAGATTTAGAACTTAAGATCGACGAGCTTTCAGGCGGACAAAATGAACTCGTATTAAATTTTAAAGCAAGATAATAAAACCTTACAGGGATTGAAACAGTATAAAATCATTAAAATACATCTCACTCAGTAAATATACATCGGTTGCAATGTAATCAAGATCTTCTAAGAGACTCTGTAAACGAAACGTATATGGTTCAACAATACAAACAATAGAGAGGTTAAATGAATCGGATGTAATAACATATTTAAATATCTTGTGTATATAGCCACTTTGACAAAAATTATGCTATTTACTATTGTTTTTCCTCTGTGTTGAGGAATCAAGTACTTCAACGTAAAAATTCGCTAATTACACAACTATTTAGTCTTATTAAAAAATCTTTTGAGTTACCCTGTAAACGAACAGTAAATTCTACAATTCTGTTTTACAATAGGAAGTTAACTTAGGTCGTTCGTAGTAACATATTTTAACATCCTGCGCATACGTTCTTTTTTAAAAGAGTTAGACCATTTAATATTTCTTTGCTTCATCTTAAGTATAGGAATAAATCACTTTAAAGTGATATACATAAAAAAAACTAATTCATATTTTTACACGAAATATTAAACATTTGAACTACTCATAAAAACAATGCAATTGCTGCAAAGCGCGTAAAAATCGGATAATTACACAATTCTTTAGCCCTATATCAAAAGATCTTTTGTGAGAACCTGTAAACGAACCTTAAATGTTACTATTTTTTTATAATAGAGAGCTTACTTGGGTCGACTATAATAACATATCCTAATATCATGTGTATACGACCATTTCTAAAATTGTTGGGTCATTTATTATTTTTTTGTTCTATGTTAAGTATAGAAATCAATAACTTTAAACTGATATAAATCAAAAACTAATTAATATATTTTTATGAAACTTACAAAGGTTTGAACTACTCATAAAAACAATTCAAATGACGTAAACCACGTAAAAATCCGATAATTACACATTGCTGTAGCCCTGTCAACAGTTTTTGGTCTGTACAAGATTTAAAAAGTGCAAAAAACAGCACTTTTAAAATCGCATTTCCTGAAAACCTATTTGACAGATCTTGCTTTTCTTTTGATTTCTTAGTCATTTGGCACGCCCCATTCCATAGAATCAAGAATTTTGTTTCTATCATAAATAGAACGCGAGATATAGATGTGTCAAAAACCCGTTTTGTCCCGTCCGCAAAATATAAACTAGACAGAGTTAAAAAAAATTGTAAAATCGTTTGGCATCCATTGGCGGAAATTCCTTTCATTTACGGTTCAATGCATTGCTGTTTCTTAGCTTGGCGAGAAACTCTGTCGAGTTTCTATGATTTTTCTGTCATATGTCCAGTAAAGCGCCATCTACCGATGATTTCTTGAACGAAACCCTTTTTTCGTGTAATTCTATTCCCCATATTTTAAATTGTATAAGTACAAAATTTTAACCTTATACACTAAGTAATTCAATGTATACAGACGTCAAGTTAGGAGTGTTTTAATTCTGCCACCCTCTATATACATAAAGCCTATATATTTATGTAATTATGTTCTGCCTCCCGAAGTTTGAAGCTTTTGACATTTCATGGTGTAATTGCTTGAAAATCCCAAACATACTGTGCACATTAGAATTGAATTATCCCATTTCGTTTTGCAATCGTCGTCTGAATGCGCAAGCACTTCCTACGTTCTAGTTCATATATGTTATTTATAATATCCATCTACTTCTACGCATCCCACTCACATTTACAAATATTTAAAAAGTACACGAATGCATTAACTATTTTGATGTAATTGTTATTTATATAATGGCGCCATACAGTACTCAATACATTAATATGCTAGCCGTACATTATTCCAGGACTTTTACCACAATTTTTTAATAGAATTTTTGCCTTATTTAAATGCAGAAAAGAGTTACAAATCCAGTAATTACGCGAGGCGTCTTCAATTTCTGCTATTTAAATATTATATAGAAAACTTCCATTAAAAAATTGTTGTTAAAGTGTACGAACCCTGTATTCAAGAGAATTTAAATGTTTATTCTTGCTGCGCAACGAATGCGGTATAAAAGCAAAAGTATTTATTATGTCATATATTGAAAATGTATAGTAAGTTTCTAGTTTGCATTTAATGAAACTAATATAAGATATTGCATATTACTGGTTTTACAAGGCGCGTAAAAGCGCTTTTTTTATTACCCCTATTTTCAAAAAGTAATTTTTGACTTACTTAATCTCATAATTCTGCAATTAAATAAAGCGAAGATTGATTTCCGGAAAGAGCGGTACTAAAATCTAAGCACCTTTACGCATACTCTATATTGTCGCCCTACCAGTGGCCGAGAGGTTCTGCTCTCAAAGCTGTAGAGCTCGGTTCCATTCGCGCCCGTCGGCCTAATCATTCGGAGTTTTCGTGAGGGTTTTTTAACCGTGGATTAGTTGTCCTCACGTAAATACGGTTTCGTTCCTTTAGAAAGAACCCCACGGAGCACACTTCCCCCCTACAGATGTCGGCCGCCGTTATTACATCACCACCACTATACCGCTACATTGTCGTTAAAGTGAAATAGCTAGTATAAAAATGTAGTTTTTCTTGTTTTTAGGGTTTTGTTTATCTCACGAAACCCTATTACTTCCGATTCGTTGTCTGTCCGTCACAAAGCCGGTTCTCAGAAACTATACAACTTACAGGCATGAAATTTTCTGTATTTACAGCGGAATACCTACTGTGAAGCTCAAAATCATAAAATTTGAATAAATCGTATCATTTTAATATATGGAGATAAAAAAAAAAAAAAAAAAATCTAACAGCCTTTTCTCAATAATACAAGGAGTATGAGTATGTGTAAATACAGAAAGCAGCTTATTATGACGTCATTAGCCAATTAAAAAAAAATTCATCTGATGTCCTATTGGAAGTTTCACGGATTTTTCAAATGTTTGAGAAGAATACAAAGAGAATATCAAAATGAGTAATAGAGATTAGTAAATATATGAGTTTGAGGAACGTACTGAATCATGATAAAAACACGATTATGGATATATTTTATAGGCATATATACATATGGGCATATTTTTAAATTTTGAAGGTCTCTATCCAACATGTTAAATTTTGAAATTGAATTTTTTAATATCGCATTTAGTCCACATGACAGATATTATTATGGCAGAGTATAATAGCGGGCTGCGCCCGCTATCCGGCCGATTGAGATATTCAAAAAACGAGAAAAATAGGCCGGTAAATTTTTACTTTATAAAAAACATGACTTTTTTTGGAAAATGAAATTTATTTGGATTTATTAAAGGAAGGATAAAGTGTTTTGAAAGGAATATTAAACGAAACCCTTTGAGCGATCTTCGATCGCACTTACTCACTTGTTTCATTAGCCTTTGATTACGGTCCAGACTGGCCACTATTTTTATATTCAATTGTACCACAATTGTTACAAAAATTTCTGTGGCATATTTCTCTTGAAAATATCTTATCACCTTTTGACGGTGAGCATTGTATTTTGGAGGAGCCAGAGCCATTTTCTTTCAACACTTTGCAGGTGGGAGACTGTGCTCACAGTCTTGAATAGAAAAAAAAACATTGAAAGCCTCTTGTAAAATAAATGCCATATCTTAAAAGTTATACATGATTTGTACATTTTTTGTAATAGGAAGTATTTTCCTATCATCAGCCGTTTAAGGAATAATCAACCAGTGTATCTGTATACATATGTAAACTATATATTCATGCAATTAGGTTTTGTCTCGTCAACTCTGTAGCTCTTGACGTTTCATAGTGTAATTAGTTAGAAGCCCCAAACCACCGAGTTTATTACATCTGGTTTCACCCCTTTCATTCTGAATTTCTCATATATATATCACATTCTCTTCCTATGTTCCCATTCATATAGGTTTAGTTATGATATATGCGCCTATCGTTATGACCCACTCCCACATTTACAAGTATATTGAATCTAATGAATTAAATATTTTAATATAATTGATATTTAGCTGATAGTTATTTCTATTGTCAACATCCTTTTTTCTAAGAAAATACAAAATACAGAACGATAAGTAAGATCCCACATGAAAGAATTTTGAACAGGCTGCTGACATGGTACACTTACTTTCTTTAAAACATGTTTTTTGATTAAAAATTAAATCGACATTGTTTTCAGAAATGAAATGAAAGGTTTTCCTCAAATCAGTGTTGCCACAAAAATAAAATACTCCATTATCACATGACGTCATCCTATAATGCAATTAAAATTCGATTGTTAATTTATTTTTTGCGCGTGCTTTTCGAAAAAAAATATGGAGATTTTTAATCGGGTTTTTATTTAATTTTTACGCGTGCGTCATCTAATGTTTATTTGTTTTCTTTTTTCAATCATGGCTATGTATATGCGTACTGTATCGGAGCACAAGTAGATTACGTAATTTAAGGATTATCTTCCATTTAGATATACAATTCATTAGGATTCACAAAATTATAAGTATTTATATTTTAATACTTCATTAAGATTTTAATACGCCAGCGAAGTCTGGCGTCACTTAAATGGCTGCTGGACCACAAAGTTTGAACATACCATGTTTAAGTTCCCATAGGCTTAGGAAAAAGTGATCTAAAAAATATTCATTTATGTATTTAAGACATTTCTGGAACAGTTTTGCAAAATCTGAGGAAATGCTTTTTTATGAATTCCTTAAACGTCTGATTCAGTGTTTCAATTTTTTTTTCAATATTATATGAGCCTTGGCAACCTAGATAAATTACCTTGGCGAAAGAAAAAAATTTAGCAAAAAATTTTCTGGCAATCTATTCCCATTTTCTTATACACAAGCAATCATCCTATATATTATTTCTGTTGTCAACACGCTTTTTTCTATGCACATACAAAACATACAATGATGAATGGGGTATTTTTCGAAAACTTTTTGAACAAGTGTCTGAGATAGTACACCCACATTTCGTTAAAACGCGTTGTTTGATTTTTTTTAAATCAGTTAATTAAAAATTAGTGCTAAAATTAGTGTACCAGGAAATAATCTGAAAGATTGCAGTCGAAAGTTTCGCACGGGCCCTTCTGGTATTATAAAAGTTATGTGCAATATAAATTCACTGAGAAAAATGACACTTTCAAATCTGAGTAAATGGATGTTTTCATTTTGTTATGAAACATTTTGTTTCAAATAGGACGAACCAATGCTTTCAATCCTGAAAACCAGACTTACTCAGAATAGTGAAACATGGACATACTCAAAACTGAGCACACAGAGGTCAGTTCATACTCATTTTAGAAACATGGACATACTCAAAACTGAGCACACAGAGGTCAGTTCATACTCATTTTAGAAACATGGACATACTCAAAATTGAGTACATAGAAGTCAGTTCACACTCATTTTTTAAACATGGTCATACTCAATAATGTGCACATGATGTTTTATTCTTGAATTTGTGCATGTTTTCAGATTTGAGTATATACGCGTTTCAAACTTGAGTCATTTTGATTCGGAGCCAGTTTGACTATGCGACATACTCAGATTTGAGTATTTTTTGCTCAGTTTTGAAAATGTCGTTTTTAGAGTGTTGAACCAGAATCATTAACAGAACTAGCATAGTAATCAGTCAGACTGTATAATACAATAAAAATATTAATTTAGGTTCCATCTAGATAAATGTTATACTGGTTAATATTGTCATATGTTTGTCATGCATTCTTATTATGGTCATAATGATGTATTACTTTAAAAAGTTGATAATAAAAAAAAATGTCTATATTTAATACTTGGAAATTTTTCCATAGAAAATTTCACAAGCCTTGCATTCATAATATTCAAATTGTAATTGCTTAAAAGGCGTATAGTCAACAGAGTGAAAAAGTATCCAAGCCGGGACTGGAACCCGGGTCATCAGTATAACGCACTGACGTTCTACCAACTGAACCACTTGGTCTATACTGTGCACTATACTGATGACCGGTTTCGAGTCCCAGCTTGGGTACTTTTTCACCATGTTGGCTATACGCCCACTAAGCAATTAAAATTTGAATATTATGATTGAAAGGCGTGTGAAATTTTGTATAGAAATTCTTCCAAGTATTAAATATAGATTTATTCAATTATCGATGCTGGATTTGCTTTGGTTTCGTGTTTGCCCCAGGGTTGGTATCTCACGAAAAATATTCCATCTTGTGCTGCGTTTGTGGCCTTGCCAACATCTTATAGTGAGAAAGTGCCAGGCTGAGTATCGTTCCCAAGTGGTTCAGTTGGTAGAACGTCAGTGCGCTATACTGATGACCCGGGTTCGAGTCCCGACTTGGACACTTTTTCACTATGTTGGCTATACTCCTATTAAACAATTAAAATTTGGAAGTTAAAAAAATGTGTTGTTTCTTAATTTTAAACTTTTGATGGATTTTAGTGTTAATTAATAAAAAGTGAGTATAAATTTGGACTAAGTTGCAAGTTTTCTATTTAGTTATCTCTTGAATTGCTTCTGCAGAATACAAGAGACAGTGTGCGATTTCTTCTTGTGCGAGGATTATGAAAGACTATGTTTATGTGCCTCTCCTTCCAGGTACATTAGCCGAACTGAAGATACACATAACAGCAGCCGTGGAAGCAGTGGATACAGACATGCTCGCAAAAGTTTGGGACGTATTTGATTACCGTATAGATATATCCAAAGGTGGACATATTGAGCACCTTTAAGTTATTTTTTAAAATTAAAAAAAACCCTATATGAATAGCCATGTAGGGAAAGGTGGCCTAAAATGATTCTTACGGGCAAAACGATCCACATATGTTTTCTTCCAGACAGGTCGCGCGATCTACAGGGTAACACATAAACTAGTTGTGATAAGTGAAGAAAAAGCAAAGGCGGTATTTAGGCGATCGCAGTATTACGCGTCTGAAAAGAATTCTTTGAATTTTTTTTTAACATCTTTCATAAGGTAGGCACTAACTTTCATATTTATTTAGATTACAGTCTTTCATGTTCAGAAATATGACTGGGTTTACTTAATGGAGTATGTTTTTAGATGTGAATTACACGTATGTATTGTCATAACTACTTTTATATCCTTTATTTTGCCGATAAAAAACAATTTACAATTATTTTTAAATGAAGGATCATTTTGCCCTTTGGTAAGGGTAAAAGGATCCTTTGGACACTTTTAAAAAAAATCTATTTTTTTCATTACTCAATTTCGGTTTAAAACATTATTAAAATATGTTTATAATGCAAAATATAGTGTAAAACATACTGGCAAAGGGCCAAAGTTTTATTTGAACAGTTATGCTATTTTACACAAGTTTTCCCTTAAGTGGATCATTTTAGGCTATCTTCCCCTAGAATAAAATTAATCTTAAGTGTCTATGTTCAATATTTTTCATAATATAGGGCAGCGCTTCCCAACCTTTTTTCTTCCACGTACCCCTTTCTTAAGCTTTTCATTTCGGCGTACCCCCATTTCTCATTAACACTCCTCTCCCCCTCCACTTAACCATATAACGCAAACATGCTTGTTTTTCATTATTAATCTTCTTATCATGACCAAATAATAAATCGACACAAATTACATTGACATTCCTAACCCTTTATTTTTTAACTTGCATTTGAAAATTAATATTGCTTTTTATAATATTAGCTAAACATTAAAAATAATTAATATAACATTAAATCAAATTTTAGCTATTTATATTATTGATAACAAATTTGTCTCATTATATGCAAATAATCAAAATGACTTTTCATAGTCTCAATGGGATCCTTGAGCTTGTTTCAGGAAACTGAGTTTCTTAAAATCGGGTCGAAACGAAGACATATATAATCTCAAGTCGGGAGCGGTGTCAAGTTTATTGCGATATTTGTTTTTAATGTACGCATAAGACGAAAATGCTCTTTCGACAAGATCGGTATTTGTGAAAGGCAACAAGTGTTTTATAGCCTTATTACCGAGTTCTTTTTATTCTTCTTTTACTGCTATCCAAAAAGCAATAATATTTTGTTGGTCGAAATCAGATTGTAAAGCAGAATTAATCGAAAGGTCGATCAATTTTTCTTTTTCAGAAACTGATAAATTTTCGGCTTGTTGAAAGAAAAAATAGTTAAATGGGTTTGAAATCCAATTATTTTCACAACTCTGCTTCGGAAAATATTGTCTGAACGTCCGGCGTTTTAAGTCTTGTTAAATGAGTCACTATACAAGATTTCACTTCTTATAATTTTAGCCCGTTTTCTGATAAGAAATTCTAAAGTGTTTGAAAAACTTATGGCTGGTGCTTTCTGATGCATGATTCCCAAAAATCTAATTTTTAGTCATAGACCGGGAGGCGGCAGCACAGATAATCACCTCATCGAGTTCACGGATGAAATTCTAGGATTAGTTAAATATTGATTCGCATATTAAAACGCAATCGGTCTGCCAAGTCATATCTTGGTGGAAAACACCTGAAAACCCAATTTTAGCGGCTGACTCGTAGGTTTACCATTGTGTTTTCCTGCACCGAATGGTATGAAAACATGGAAGACTGGGAGCAGGAAAACACAATGGTAAACCTACGAGTCAACCGCTAAAATCGGGTTTTCAGGTGTTTTCCACCAAGATATGATTTGGCAGACCGATTGCGTTTTAATATGCGAATCAATATTTAACTAATCCTAGAATTTCATCCGTGAACTCGATGAGGTGATTATCTGTGCTGCCGCCTCCCGGTCTATCATAGACTCGATCTTGTCAGACACCTTAAAAATGCTTATGGAACTGTCCTGTAATCCTAAATTAAGTTTATTTATTTCTGAAAACATGTCAGATAAGTATGCAAATATTTGAAGCCATTCTTTTTCATGAAATTTAGAGCTCAACCCAAAAGGATTATCTAACTTGAACTTCATGCCTCAATCCAAATAATCTTTCAAGTACTTTTCCTCGTGAAAGCCACCTCACCTCTGTGTGCAAAAGCAATATAGCATGGAGGTTGTCCATATTTTTACACAAATATTTGAATTGTCTGAAGTTTGTTGAATTGGCCCTAATAAAATTAACAACTTTGACAACTTTATGTAGTACTTCCTTCAATGAGTCTGGTAGAGGTTTGGTCGCTAGACTGTGTCTGTGTATATAGCAATGGTTCCACGCTACGTGAAATGGAATTTCTCTGATTAGACCGCGTAAGCTTATATAACCCAACATAGATTTTCCAGCATCAGTGCAAACCCCACAGCAATTGGCCCAATGAATTTATTTTTCCCAGAAATAACTGTGAATTTCATTATATATATTTTTTCCTATGCATCTTTCTGTGAGAAGATAGCAGAGTAGCAAATTTTCTTCAAGCATATTATGATTCAAATATCTTGCAATAACAAGGAAAATTGAGAGCTTGAGATATCCGTACTTTCGTCCACCTGAATTGAAAAGTAGGGACTCTTTTTTTATTGTTTGTACTATTGTAGGTTCAATATCGGCAGACATGTCACTAATCCTTCAAGCAACTGTATTGTTTGAGAAAGGAATATTTTTAATTTTTTTCACATGTTCCTCACCAAACATACATTCGACAGCATCTTTGATACAAGTCTATATCAAGTTTTCAGTGATTGTATGATTTTTACCATTTTTAGCAATACGATAGCATATTCTGTACGATGCTTCAACAGCATTCTCACTGTCTTTGTTTGTAGAAAACACGAAAGATGCTACATTAGTGCCGCTTGATAGTGGGTGAAAGATACTGAGATCCTTTTGTTTATAAATTTGATGTTTTGCCTCTAAATGGCGTATTAATAAAGAGGGCTTAATGCTACCATTAGACAATATCTCTCCTCATACAACGCATAGTGGTTTTGGAAAATCTTCCTCTCGCGTGAATGAAAATCCATATAATATCATAGCTGCCAACTTTTACGCTTTTTTGATACCACTAAAATTTAATAGAAAATTTTGTCTTATTGAATCACACGATTTCGACGATTTAATAAGTTTAAATTTACTGTAAAATTTTAGTGGTAGGAAAAAAGCGTAAAAGTTGGCAGCTATGCATATATCAAGTACTCATTATTATATTTTATTTTCTTTAATGGGGCACTGATGCTTTCAGTTTTATTTAAAGTATTAGGTTTATAACTTACCAGAACAGGCCTAATAACACCTGCACTGAGGTTGTCTTGCACTTCTAAATAATCAGATTGTTTCGAATTTCTGGACTCACCAGGTACAATTTCAATCGTAGTTGCAGTTCTCTTAACAGTTCCGGTTTTCAAACAATTATCCATTTTAAAAACAAAACAAAATCACTCATATAATAAATAAACACTTTAAACTAAATGCTCATTAAAATAAGGAGGATTTCTATTAAAATACATTACTGACATAACTATTCGAAAACAAAAATAACGGCCAGCTTTTCAACACATTTTAACAAAATACTACATTAAAGCTAGAAGCTGTGATATAATTTAGACATTCTGCAATTATTATTAAAAACGGAACAATGAAAAAAAAGTGGTCAGAAAAAAATATTGCATAATTATTAATTAAAGTTTTCAGGAAGATTGGGGGAAAATATATAAGTACTCATGCAATAAGCTTAACAGTGGGCGGAGCTAGTGACATTGCATTATAAATGAATTATTAGATCTATTGGGCTTTTTCTTTCTTTTTGAATAATGTAACATATTGGATTTACACATGAGACTAACTTTGTAATCCAAAACTATCAGTTTTCTTTCGTGTTTTCAATCAAACCATTTTTGTGAATTCCGCCATTACCGATATTATTTTCACGTACCCCCGCCACGTACCCCCAGGGGTACGCGTACCCCAGGTTGGGAACCGCTGATATAGGGGAAAGGGGGGCACAGTGGGACACGGGGCACAGTGGAACAAAAGGCATTTTTTCTACCATTCAAATACTCAACAATTAGAAATGTATGCATCATTTAGTTAACCTGCATGGCAACACTGTGTGAACTTGTCCCAGTCACATTTCATTTTGTATGGAAGTTACAGCCATTTTTGTTTTTACTATCACTGTTGGAAAAATCAGGTAAATTTTACTTTCTTGAATTTGAGCAATAAAATATCATCCAATAATGAATATCATTGCATTAATTTAAAGCTTAAACTTTCTTCATTACATGTGTGCAATGCTCTTAATTCTATTAATAAATTTTGTGCAACTTTTGACTTTGGATTTAAAAATACTCATTGGGGGTACAGTGATCTACAGGGTACGTAACAGGCTGGATAGAGCACCTTTACATTGGGGTAACCCCAATGTAAATATATTAAAGGATAACAATCCACAATATAGCCGAGCTTGTTGGCAAGGATTATCCTCTGGCCGATTGTGCAAAGGACATTCTATCTGGATTTTCCTCTACAGGCATTTTTTCATATAATAACAACGTTTATACTGAAGAAGACTTCCTAGCTGCAAGTGTTACCGATGTTCCATCAGCTTGTGTTGCTGACACATCAACTACTGAACATGTCATTCTGTCACATGAGTCAAGTGAAGCTAGACCATTCACAGAAGAGCCACAACCAGGGTGCTACAATCTCTGGTGGAAAACCAAAAAGTTGATGAACCTATTTTGTCACCAGAACTAATAAGGCCTCTAATAAAATGACATGCACCTAATAATTCTAAGAGGAACCGAAGGAAGAGGAAATCAAAAGTACTGACTGATACCACCTGTAAAAAGCAGAATAGAGCAGGAAACTTTTGAAAGAATTGAAAAGCAAAATAAAGGTAAAAAGAAGTATTCTTCTAATGTTTCGAAATGGATAATCAAAATGAAAAAAAGATTGTAAATAAAAATTTATGGGAAAGCAGTTCTTCAGAAGACGAAGATTTGTAGCTCTCTTCAAATGATAGTGTTTCAGACGATCAGGTGGAAGAAAGAGAAAGTATTTTTGAGGATATGATGGAAGAAAGAGAAAGCGTTTCTATTAATATTGGAAATTTTGTATTAGTCAAAGTGTGTGGGAAAAGGAAAGGAGCCATATGCTATGAAGTTGCAGAAATCATAAATAAAAGTGAAATTGACTTTGAAGTGAAGTATTATGAAAAGACTTTTGCCAGCATACAATTTTGTCAATGATGATGAGACAACATATTTAGCTGTTCTTGCTGACATTGAAATGAAATTACCAAAACCAATGGCTTGCGGAGGAAAATAAAGAACAATGACACAATTATCATTTCCTGTAGACTTCCAAGGTTATTCCATGATAAAATGAACTTTTGAAAACTTTTGTTAAAACTCCTTTAATGTTTAATTTTATATTACCTTTTTATTTTCAATTCATCAAACATTATTTTGCAAAGAATTTTTCAACTCTTAAATGTGTTCCATTATTATAACTATTTTTAAGTCTTATCATTTGAAAAAGACTTTCATATCTTCTATGTTCAATATCTAAACCTGTATTTAATAATAATAAATGAAAGTATAAGTGATAATATTGCTAATTTTGTATGTGCCTTACTCACCGTCCCACTGCACCCCATTCCCTGTCCCACTGTGCCCCACCAGGGGGCACAATGGGACATCTTGAGTACCTTTTGAATTTTTTTTTTTTTCAAAGAATAAAATAAGTATAAATTATGAAAAAAATTACAATGAAAGCTAAAAGTTTCCAAAATATTACTCTGTATTTGTTTTATTTTTTTAATGAAAAGGGAAGAAATTATCATATAAAACAAGGGAAAATTGTCCCAGTGTACCCCCCTCCTCTCCCCTACACTCTAAAAACGACATTTTCAAAACAGAGCAAAAATTACTCAAATCTGAGTATGTTGCATATTCAGAATAGCTCCGAATCAAAATTATTCAAGTTTTAAACATGTATAGTCATTTCTGAAAACATATACACACTCAAGAATAAAACATCATGTGCTCCTATTTGAGTATGTCCATGTTTCAAAAAATGAGTATGAACGGACTTCTATGTGCTTACTTTTGAGTATGTCCATGTTTAAAAATGAGTTTGAACTGACCGTAATCATTTTTGAGTATGTTCATGTTTCAAAAATAAGTATGAACTGACCTCTATGTGCTCCTTTCTGAAACCATGCACACACTCAAGAATAAAACATCACGTGCTCCTATTTGAGCATGTCCATGTTTCAAAAATGAGTTCTATGTGCTGAATTCTATGGAATAGATATATAGATTCTATAGAACTGAATTCTATGTGCTGATTTTTGAGTATTTCCATGTTTCAAAAATGAGTTTGAACTGAATTCAATGTGCTCAGTTTTGAGTATGCCCATGTTTCAAAAATGAGTCAGAACTGATTCTAATCATTATTGAGAATGTCCATGTTTCAAAAATGAGTATCAACTGATCTCTATGTGCTCAGTTTTGAGTATTTCCATGTTTCAATAGTCGGAGTATTTCTAGTATTTCAGAATTGAAAGTCATATTTGAAACAAAAAGTTTCATAACAAAATGAAAACATCAATTTACTCAGATTTGAAAGTGTCATTTTCTCACTGTACGTATTTCGAATCGTATGATTCTTTTTGAAACATCCTGAATGACGTCTCATCACTAAGAATCTATAGACATTTCGAAGCCCAATTAGAATAATGCGTCAACTCCAGAGTATTCATTACTCCAGAGTATTCATTACCATGTAGATTCCGTCATTTCATTTTGCAATTCCCATTTGAATGCAATATACATCTGGGTAGTTATGATGAGCAGCTAACGTTGAGAAACGCACCCATTTACTGATAATATAATGGGAGACACACTAATGCATTAACTGCTTTAGAATAAAGAATATTTAGCTGATGGCAGGGAAGAGCTTTTTATGCAAATGTTCAATACTTTAATGCGTCCGTGCAGTGTAGAGTTGGTGTATTGAATCGACTTTTACAATGTAGCTAATGTGGTATAATAATGAAAGTATCCGTAGCGTGCTTTGGAAATGCATATGATTCTTGAATCTAGATGAAATTAATGTGGAAACAAGTAAGGATTTTTTAAGCTGCTTGAGTCCGATGCCCTTTCCTTATAAGCCAATCAAAGTTTAGCGAAATTATGTTATGTTAGGTGCAGACGATATAATTTATTTCACTGAAAAAATAACGATTTTTTTTTACATTAATTTGCATTGGATATTTGCGCATAGTATAATATCAGTGTAACAGAATTGTAACTAATAGTTTGTAGCAGTTGCACCAAGACCTGAATAATTTATAAAACTAGTTATGGTACGAACGCACCTCATTTGTCACACTTGACGCACAATTTTCTACTTGTTTTAAGTTTTCACAGTTTAACTTTTAATTTTCAGTAACTATAGATACTAGGGTTTTAATTTTAATACAACTGTACATAATGTTTAGTAGCGAAACAGTATCCTATGAACCTTTTATTCATCTTTCGATCAAGCGGTCTCAGAAATAACTCACAGTAGCTGTGCAACAATTTCTGTCAGCAGCAGTTAAGGGTTAATAATGAACAACGTATGTCACCAGCAGTTAAGGGTTAATACAGAAAAACGTATGTTTAAAACACGAAAAGAGAAAATTTTCAAGTGCTGAAATTATAAGCATGATAACAGTCCAGTTTACACAACAGTTTGTTATTTAATGCGTCGCACTCTGAAAATGACATTTATAATGAACATTGCGCTCACCAGGAACTTCCTGGAACTATCATCAGAGATGTAAGCGCTGCGCTACAAATGGCCGATTATCAGCACTAAATTTTAATAGTACTTGTCACCTTATTTAATGAGAGAATTTCAAAAATATTTAAAGTAAAAGATATCTGTAAAACTGTAGTGGTGACGATTGGTTATTTGTGGTGCAGATCTTTCATCACTGTATCATGCGGCAGTGAAATGCAATTTAAATGGTTTTCCTCTTCCAGTGCGAGGTATAATGGCGATAATTGAGCTTTAAGTCTCTTAATCTGTTTGTTTATATGTGAATACATCCCGGACTTGTAAAAAGTGCATTCGCGAAAAAGGATCAACGTACGACAATTGCTGGAACTATAAAAATATTCATTAGTCTGGATTATCTGTGATTTAATTGGGTAAATAATCGTCGTTTTACTGAGATAAATGCAAGAATCGCGCATTTTGAATAACCTCATTGTACGAACACGAACAGCTAGTTGTTAACATCAAATGAATTTTGAAAGTATAGACAAGAGGCTTGACACTATAAATTGTGAATTTGCAATATTGGAAATGGTACGTAAGAAACTTGGTACTTACAAATATAAAATAAACATTATTATCGCAATAGTGCGCAGTTATCGATTTATGAAATAAATGCATTCCAACAAGAATCATATCATTTTTCAAATAATTTCTACGCTTTAAACGTCATTTTTCTTCAATTTTTTCAATTTTTAACCAGTTTAATGTGCAGATATACAATTACAATTGAGTGGAACTTAATTAGGTTTGTGTAGCTTAAATCTTTTATAAAAATCTCAGTACGTATAGCACCACAATAATAATAATAATAATAATAATAATAATAATAATAATAAATGAATTTTACTACATGATACACACTGAGTTAGGTTTTGGAAATTTTTTTATACTTGCAAATAGCATTTCAAACTCATGTTAGCGTAACCTCATTTTGTTATAAAATATAATGATATATCTCATAAATATCAATTTCCACCTAATTATTTATACGTGAAACTTTTTAACTAATTAAAAAAATGCGTTTTCCCTTTTGATTATTGATCTTTCACGCGAATACTCTTCATAGAAACCTGTTCCATACTTTATTCTATATTTGATTCATCTACATTCAAGATTGATATTTATTTTTATATAAGGGCACCAACCCTTTCATTATGTTTACCGCATAAGCAATAAAGTAACAATAAAATTAAAAGTTCACTGAATACTATAAGAATAAAACAACTCCTCTCTACAGGGATTCATTAGAGCAATTGAACATTTGCATAACGAGTTCTTCCCTGTCATCCTGTATAATGCATTCATGTAACCTTCAATGCATTATTACCTAATGGGTGCGTCTCACAACGGTAGCTGCACATCATAACTACCCTGCATGAATGCGTGCGTAAGGAAATGCTGCTTTCAGTCGGGAACCGCAAAATGAAATGATGGAATTTATATTTAATAAACGTAATGGGTTCGGGGTAGAGCCCTTTACGGGTCCGGTTATAACCGACCTAGGAACGAAAATCCTATTTCGAGTCAACCCGAAACCCGACTCGTAATATTTAAACCCGAACCCGAAATAGAAGATAATTAATCAATGTTTTAATACAGTTATGGATAAGTAGTTTACAATCATCAGTGTTGCCAAATCTAATGGATTTTTTATTCGGAATTTCCAAATTATTACCAGAAAGTTTAAATAGCTATTTTCAATTTTTTTAATGTTAAACGTTCTGTGAATATTATAAAACAATTACTATTCAAACTTTTCTGGTATGAAATTGGAATTTCTGAATAGAAAATTGTAAGAAATTGCATCATTGACAATTATATCTCTAATATCAATTTTCTCTCGCATGTGTAAAAATGCACACATGAACACTCGTAAATATTAAAATGTATAGTTTTTTCATCTGAAAATATTCATGACTGTCTTTTGAAAAATCGGAACCGACCTGCAAGTGTCAAAACCCTGACCGGAACACGAAGCAATTAAAGTCAACCTGACCCAAAACAGACACACAAAAAAAGTTAATTAACGTCAGCCTGACCCGCTGCTGAACTCTAATGAAAACCACAAAATGAAATGATGGCATCCACTCCAATATAGGTTTGGGGTGTAAACACGTAGCATCAATCACCGCTGGTATATAGCAAAATTTACACGGACATCAACAGGATGTTTCTATACTTAATATTGAAAAAAAAAATGTACTCCATTTCGGGTCTACAAAAGAGAAAATAATTGAATAACGACAAATTTCACATTAGAATTGTACTAAAATCATTTCGTCTCATTTAATATATATTGGATATGGATGGATTTATATCAAAATACGTTTATTGACGCTTAGTTCTTTTTTCAAATGTAACAACACTTCCAAACAGCCATTTTCTGCCAAAAAATTATTTATTCGTATATTTTAGTATCAAGGTATACTTAAAATTGCATTTAATGAAAAGAAAAAGTAGTCTGTATTTTCGAAAAAAAATTATGTTTTTCTTTCTTTCTTTATTTTTTTTCCTTTCAGCCATTCAAACTTCTGTTATACCAATTCCATTTTGCCGTAAGATAGAATAAGTTATTCGTGAAAAACTATTTTCATTTAAATTATTCTCTGCATGTTCATTTTTAACAAATAAACTTCATAAAAATGAAGTTTTACGCTCCTGCTTAAGGGTGTTCTCAAAAAAATATTATTTTCCTGCGAAACTTTCTGATATGTTTACAGACTCATTTATAAACGTTAAAGCATAATATTTTTAGGCAATTGAAGATACTGAATTTAGAATGATTTTTTATTTTTTCATATTTTGATAAATCGTAGTTATTATTATATTAAATCATCAATCATATTTGATAAATCGTAGTTATAATATTAAAAATATTTTTTTTCCTGCGAAACATTCTGATTGTTTACAAGCTCTTTTTTAAACGTTAAAACATAATATTACAGATACTGAATTTGGAATAAAATATCTTTTTTCTTTCAGACTCATTTATATACGTTGAAGCATAATATTTGTAGGCTATTGAAGATACTGAATTTGGAATGAAACATTTTTTTTTCATTTTTTTTTGATAAATCGTAGTTATTATATTAAATCGTAGTTATTATATTAAAATTATTTTTCTTCCAACGAAACTTTCTGGTATGTTTACAGACTCGTTTTTAAATGTTTAAGCACAGCATTTGTAGGCATTTGAAGATATTGAATTTGGAATGAATTTTTTTTCCCTTTTTTTGATAAATGAATATCTTGAGTTATAAGAAATTGCTGTCTCATGACGACCTATATCAGAGTATCGCGTCCAAAAATGCTGTTCGAAACGCCAATTTCAATAGCATTTTTGGAAAGATCCTCTGCCTTTATCGCAAAATTTGAAAGAATATACGATTTTATTGTTTCTTTGTAACAGCACCTGCTAATCTCATGAGTTTACGAACAAAAATTAATTAGGAAATATGTCAGAAAGTAACCAGCTTTGATTAGATAACTTTAGAGTGAACGTACTTTGTCCTCCTCAGTCAAGGAGTACCCAAATGGCGCCCTCCTTTTTGCTCTCTATAATAAAATAAAATATTGTAATAATTTTTTTTTCGACGGATTTACAGGTTTTAGGGGTCAGATATTCCGAAAAACATGTTTTTACAAAATGTCTGTCTGCCTGTGTCCATGTGTGTGTCCTTTTTGTATAATCGAAAAGTGAATGAATTCACAGAATTGAACCAAATTTCATTTATAGGCTCTTGGCTATGGCCAACAGGTTTCACTTGAATTTGGTGATACTCCGCCAATACTTTGAGGACAACCGGCGGATATATTTCGCTCATACAACCTTAATGGCATCTGTTGCTCAATCGGTAGAGCATTGGCAATTTAAGTCAAAAGTTCTCGATTCGAATCTCGGCTTGGGCATTATTTCGCTCAGTTGGAAAAATTCAAATCGTAGATAACATACGTAGGTAAAAATAATTTTTTTACTGAAAACGTCAATATATTTTTTTTAGATTCCCCACTATCTCCACGAAAATATAAACATTTTTATATGAAAAATAACAATTATGTATTCGAATAAAGTTAGGTAAAAATAATTTTTCTTGAGAAACGCCACTAGATTTGTTAGATTTTCCAGTAACACCACGAAAATATAAGCATGATTATATGTAAAATAACAAATGTGTATTCAAATAAAGTTTGAAATTTATTAAAAACGATACTTTTGTATCAGCCGCATACCAGAGGCTCATATTCAAAGAAATCGTCAAAGATTTCCCTAATTATAGCAATTAAAAAAATATATTCTGATTATTTTAGTGTTTAAGCGCGTAGTTAAATTTGAGTTTTGTTTTTTCTTCATTTATCGATGAATTTTTAATTTCAGTAAGGAATTTTAGCATGAAACAAATACTGAATTGTTTATATTGTTTTGAGTGCAAATGTGTTAACTCTTCAGTCATAAAAAGCTGCTCACCGGGCCTCCGGGTCAAAACAACAACAACTCTTCAGTCAATGACGAAAATTTGCCCTTGTCTCTAGTGTCCGGGGTACCTGCCGCGATTTTAACATGCGTAACATACAGAGCCACAAACTCTATTTAAAACATCCCTATTTCATAGGTGCCAACCTCTCATTAATATTCCGTAATATGCGGGTTAATTTGAACCAGTTTAACAACAATTCAAACCAGAAAAATTATTGGATGAATCTTTATTTATTCAATTTCAAGTTTCTACGTGGAATTTATTTAATTTCATTTCTTAAAAAAATTTCTGGTGCGAAACGTGTTAAACCTGGGTCAAATTAACCCGCATATTACGGAATATTAATGAGAGGTTGGCACCTATGCTATTTAATAAAATGTAATTTTGGAGAAGAGGAAGTGAGAAAAGGTAAATGAGTTATGTCACTTCTGATTTCATTTTTGGATATAAATTTTAACCCCTTGTAGGGTGGTGGGATATTATTTATCTCACTGAATTTTAATTACCAAATGCCACAATGGCATCAAGATTTTTCTATACACAAGGAACTTTCTATAAATAAGTGACGTATTACGATACGCAATACATTAAAACTATACCTCAAAAATTAACTAAGAGTGCAAATTCCTTCGAAAAAAAGTTCAGCAGAATGTTTTTTAAAAGACTAATCTTCCATAGTTGGGTTCACCTTATTATAAAACTTTCCCTTATAATCTATAATTATGCGACGTAGAGCAATATATTATATACTAAAACATTCCATGAAAAATTATCTAACTTACAGTAAGTCTCATCGAAATCCGTCCAGTAGAACTCAAGTTATAAGCAACCGGAAGGAAATTCTCATTTGCATTATACAGGGTGTTTCTAAACTCATGGTACAAACTTTAAGGGTAGGTAGAGCACACAGTAACAATCATTTATTGTATAGTAATGTATGGGACCAAGTGACGCATTAAGGTAAAAACACCAGGGGGGCAATTAGGCCCCTTTTTTAATTTTCACAATTTCTCATTCATACCAGAAAATTTTTATGCTATCCTTTTTTTGACATTTCATAATTACTTAACAATAAAATTCTTCTTTGAAAATTTTTGGTATGAAATCGAAATTTTTGAATTATGAAAAAGCGCAAAACTGGCAAACTTATCAAACGAAATACATGAATAAAAAAGATAAAATGTTTATTTACAATGTAGTTTACAAGTAAATAATAATGCATACAATAATATTACAATAAGTGTTCAAAATTGCGCCCACCAACTGTGTACATGCTTCGCAGCGTCGGTGGAATGATTGGCGTACACTTCTAAAGATGTCAGGCATTTCCCGCACACGTGCAGCAGCTTCGGATATGCGAGATACTAGATTTGAGGTCTGAGTCAATAAACAAGACTCTTCAGATGTCCCCATAAAAAGAAATCAAGGCTCGATAAATCGGGAGATCGCGGTGCCCAAGGAACTGGTCCATCACATCGCGTCCCAAATGTGGCATTCAGGTAACTGTGCACATCAGTGGTGAAGTGCGCGGGCGCTCCATCATGTTGAAACCACATCCGGTTACGAATGGCGATCGGAACATCTTGCAGCAGTTCTGGTAAAACCTGTTTAAAAAAAAAAAAAGGTAACAGCGACCACCCAGCCTCTTTGGTAGTAGGTATGGGCCAATCAAATAATTATTAAAAATACCCGCCCATAAATTCACAGAAAATCGTTGTTGATAAGCATGTGGATTATTGGTTGCCCAAAGATGGAAATTGTGCGCATTAAATACACCCTCGCGTGTAAATACTGCCTCATCTGTAAATAGAATATGAGCAGTAAAGTCTGGCTGCAATACATGTTACTGCAAATCCCACTGGTAAAAGTTCAACCGCAGAAGATAGTCTTCCGGTTTCAAATTTTGTACACGTTGAAAACGGAAGGGATGAAATCGATTTTCATTTAACACTCTCCAAACGGTCGGATGACACACACCTAAATTCTGTGCAACAGCTCTTGTACTTGATTCGGGCCTTTCATTCACAAAATTCAAAATAATTTCTTTCAGGCTTGCACTGCGTACAGCTCTTTCTCGCCCAGTTTCCTGTCTGGTGACGTGGAAAGAACCTGTTTCAGAAAGCAGACGGTGTAAGCGCTGAAACATTCTATGATCAGACATTCTTCTGCCAGGAAACTGCTCCTGATACATTCGCAGGGCAGCCCTGGCGTTGCCATTTGCACGACCATACATGAAATGCATGTCGGATTTTTCGGCATATGTAAAGTCTTCCATGACGAACGATAGCACAATTAAAAATGGCGATTTCGTCTATTTGAATGCATGGTATTGAACGGCGACCAGTCACTTACTGCCCTTTACCGCCAGTGGAATCAACCAAAAACTATTTCTATTTCAAAAACTTTCTATTTCTATTTCTATTTTCAATTCAAAAAAATTTCGATTTCATACCAAAAATTTTCAAAGAATTTTATTATTAAGTAATTATGAAAATGTCAAGAAAAGGATTACATAAAAATTTTCTGATATGAATGAGAAGTTTTGAAAATTAAAAAAGGGGCCTAATTGCCCCCCTGGTGATTTTACCTTAATGCGTCATTTGGTCCCATACATTCCTATACAATAAATGATTGTTACTGTGCGCTCTACCTACCCTTAAAGTTTGTACCATGAGTTTAGAAACACCCTGTATATGTACATAGTATTGGGTTGTCCGGAAAATTCTTGCAATTTGGGAAAATTAATTCGCACCAGAATATGTCTATCAATTCATTATTTGACATTCATTCTGATAGCTAATGTCTAATAATTAATTAATAAGCAGAATTTTCTGGTACGACTTAGTTTTCCTAAATGACACGAAATTTCCGGACAACCCAATTACACCGAGCTGTATGTTCTATAACCCGGGAAACACAGGTTGGATTAATTGGTTCTTTTAAAATTGAAAGGGCTACTTCCGCTAAACGATAATAGTTGAAAGAAAAAGTAAAAAAAGTACTGTAAAGATGTGATGTCAAATTTATCTTGCTTTGATAATAAAGTAAAACTCAAAAATATAGTAAATTATAACACCTTGTAATAATACACCTCTTTTAATTCCTAAAAGACGTCAAATAAAAACTTTATAATTGACCAAATAAGTTTTATTAGACTGTTGATACGTTTATTTTACTTATTTTACGGTTTATAAAGTTTTTATTGGACGCCTTTTATCAATTAAAAGAAGTAAAGTAAAACTTCTAACGCCTTCAACTAAATTCTTCCATAGGGTTGCAAGTTTGGCATTTTTTTTTTTTTAGGATATCCAAATTTGTACCAGAAATTCTTAATGGTAATTTTTGGTATATATTATGACAGACATTTTGTGATCATATAAAGAAAAGATTCAACCTTCGAAATTTTCGGTAAGAATTCGGAATTTCTGATGGCAAACTTGGCCTATATTCTTTATATTACAGAAAACCTTAATTTTCGCTATTTATCCTTTTTTTTCACATTTATTTACATTTTTGAAACTAAAAAGTATTTTCCCCCCTGACAGCTACCTTTCTCGAACTTGATGAGGTACCACCAATTCATTTCATTTTCTCAACCGCATGATAGTTCTAAAAAGTTCCACGAGTGATTATAATCATTCAATATTCATTATAAATAATGTTCTAAATAAATATCTGTGATGTGAATTAACCTGTAAATTCAGAATTTAAACATCCTTTAGTGTGTGTGATTTAAATATATATTTGTTTCTTTATTACGCGTTTCTTTGTACGTTATCTTCACAGTCAGTTGGCCAAAAGTAAAAATATTGGAAAAATGACATAGAAATGAAAATTACTTGAGAAATGAGACTTTCTTGGAATGCACTCTATTTCCTCTTAATCTGCACTATTTCAATGATCGCGCGGATGCTTTGTCTGAGAATAAAATTATAAAATGGTTGAAATGTATCTCTCTTAAAGAATAGCAATGTCAAATTATAAGATTCATTATTAGCGACAAAGTGCTTTTTTAAAGAGAGCTATCAAAGCGTTGCTATAAAAATGTATACAACGTAAATTCAAGTTTGAGATAATTTATGGATTTTTCCTGTTTGAATTTTGCTTAAATTATCTATTCAAAACATTACAAATCTATTACATTTGTTGATTGAGAAAATGTATGTTTCAAAATAAACTAGTATGTTGCGGCCGTCACAAAATTTAGATCTATATAAATCAAATCGCCTGCAACGAAAATTAAATGACAATCTATTCATTCTTGAAATATAGCTATCGCGGAAATCGTGAAAACAGAGCATAGTAGAACCTGTTGGGCCTACATTAAACATAATAAGTATCTATTTATGTCAAGGTCTAACAGAATATGAAGTTGATGAAATTACATGCATTCGTTCTTGAGATATAGCTATCGCGGAAATCAGGAAAAGTGCAGCATAACAGCGCCACCTGTTGAGCGACTTACACAAACACCTAATCAGCACAAATGTATGTCAAGGTCTAACTGGATCTGATGTTTCATTAAATTACGTGCGTTAGTTCTTTAGATATAGCTATAACGCTAATCTTAAAAAAGGCAGCATAATAGCGCCACCTATTGGGCGATTTAGACCAAAATCTAATCAGCACCTATTAATGTCAAGGTCTAACTAGATCTGATGTTTGATTGAGTTCTGTGTGTTAGTTCTTGAGATACAGCGCCCACAAGCCGGGAATATATATAAAATGCGATAATGCAGAAAAGGAAAAAAATATTTATTAAAATACTTTAAATGTAGATTTCTTTAATTTTTAAAAGAATATATATGGTTTCTTTACCATAACATACATACAGAAACACAGACACACTCACGGATAGACATTTCCTATAAACAGTCCAATCGTGTTCATGACCTTCTAAAACGTATAAATCCGTAGAAAACCGGAGGTCGAATTTGTTTACGAGTTCAATACTTTTTTCTTGTAAAGATACATGAAAGTAAAAATAAAAGTATTTATTAATCATGTTATTAATTTTTACACACCTATCAGGTAAATAATATTTACCAATAATGCAACTTATCAATTTTTAATGTCTGGCATCATTTGTAAATATTCAAAATTAATTTTATCTGACTAAATACATAGTCTTTGTTATTCCTGTCCAATTATCAATTGTTTTCAAATGTACGACGTTCCATTTCTGCATTTATTTATCCAATTAAATGGCCAGACAATGCAAACTAATGAATTTTTCAAGTTTCAATTCTTGTCGTGTGTTGACCCTTCGCCGTGCATGCATTTATAAGTAATCCGGGATGTATTCGCGTATTTATACACATATCAAGGGACTTAAAGCTCAATTATCGCCATAACACCTACGTTTCTAGTAGTTAGTTGATGAGGAACACCAATTCATTTGCATTTCTCTGTCGCATCACAGTTCCAGGAAGTTCTCGGTGAGCTTATAATCCCCAATATTCATTATAAATGCCGTTCTCGAAAGTGCAACGCATTAAGTAAATAACTGTGATTTGAATTAGAGCGTTATTATGCTGGTAAATTCGGCACTTGGACAGTTTGTTTCTTACCAATTCTTAGTTTGTTTAATGAAAGAAAAGTCAATTTAAAAATATAATAATAATTCTTTGAAATCATTTTATAGAAATTTTTTCAATGTTGTATTTTGGAAAAGGAATTAAATGTACAATTTTAAAATACAAAATGTTTTCAACTCTTCATGAAAGCATGTATGTTGTAAAATTAAAACTCTAGCAGATAAATAATTCAGTGACTATAAAGTAAACACGATTATCTATACAGAAATATAGGATTGTAGGTTATTTTTAATTTTTATTTTTAACACGTTCACTGCCGGGTTAAAATTACCGGAATTTTATTTTATTTAAAAAAACCGAATTCATACCAGAAAAAACTAATAGCAATATTTACTTTATTTAATTACAGACATTTCGTGATTACATAACATTTCGTGATTACATAAAATAAAAATTCTTCTTTCTAAATTTCCGGTACGAATTCGTAATTTTAGATTGAAAAACTACGAGTATACTCGTGGTTGGCAGTGAATGGGTTAGTAAAAATCGGTCTCTATGTTAGCAACACTGCCAGCTTTTGACTCAGTGTATAATCAATATTTTCCAATCCAGTCCACTACTGCGAACGTTATTTATTTATTTATTTATTTATTTATTTCAATTTCAAATTACAAAATGGAAATTAAGAAAGAAAGAGGAAGAAAGTAGGAAATTAATAAACAAAGAAATAAAATGTCCTATTTATGACCATTTTATACATTACTTTATCACACAATACATGCAATCACTGCAAAAGTGCGGAATAATCAAGGAATCCGAAAAATAATAAAACCCTCAAAACAAGAATAACTTTTTATTTCATTTTTATATTTTAGAAAAGTCATTTTCCCATTTTCTTTAAAATTTAGACACTTACCGTATGGACAACCGCTTATGGTTGTGCATTCTTTCCAAAATTTAAGAATATTTCAAAATATTTCTTTTTATCCATTTAAAAATGGCAAAATTTGATGTCCTATTTTTACTAGATATCATGTTTAGAAAATTTGCTTATATAAAACTTCCACTTGTTATTTAAATCCCATTTTTACGTGCTTTGTATTTAACTTTGTCTTTTGTCTGTCTGTCTGGGTGAAATCTTGAAATCAATTTTTAACCCATTTCCGTCGAACAACGCTTTCTCAAACACAAGTTCATTTTCGAAGACAAGAAAATATTCTTGATTATCAAGGCGATACTTTATAAACATGAGTGACCCGAAAACAGCCGAGGTACTTCAATACCCCAGTCCTACCTAACCTGTGTAGATGCTATTCAACCTGCTGCTTGATATTTTTAAATTGTTGAATTATGCTTTAAAATATTCCGGTGAGATTTTTCGTGATCGAGGATACTACCCTCCCATCAGTCTTGAAGGAAGAGAGCAGCGATTAAGAGCAGTCAGATCGCCATCACTCACGGAACAGGCGAAACCGCGGTCCCCTTCAAAGCTACTGGGAAGGAGGTACCCCGATCACGGAAGACAACAAGGAAAATTTTAAAAGTGATTTTAAGAGACGGGCTTCAGGAGCAAATCCCCCTCTTCGCACAGGCGGAAAATAATTTAAAAAAAAACAAGTCAAATAGGAATGCGGGTTACAACAATAGAATCACAACAATGGTTGCAACAAAGAAGTCAATTTTGTGCAAAAACATGTTTGCTAAGATAGAGTAACAATATAGTTTTAGCTATATGAAAGTTACAACAATGGACGAAAGAACGAAATTAGGCAATAAAATTTTTAAGAACAATCAGACTGATAAAAAAAATTATTTCACTTAAAATTAATCTTTCTAGTTCCATTTTTCACTCATCGAAATCAGAACGACGAATTTTTACACTGTTCAATGTTTCTTAATGATAATATTCTTTATAAAAACTAGTATGAAGAATAGTAGATACTATTCTTCATAAAAAATGGTATCATAGTGTGTTTTATGCTGCATATACATCAGATGATGTATATGCAGCATAAAACACGAGCATGAAAATAGATACGAAGTTTGAATCTAGATAGATTCAAACTTCGTATCTATTTTCGTATGATGGCAAAGATACTAACATTTTTATATCGCGTTAGGAGCATAGTAATAATAACATTTAAAGTACGTTACATATTAAATGACTATTAGGGCAATATGAAGACATTTAAGAGTATTGAACATTTGCAAAAAGTTCGTCGGCGAAATCAGCTAAATAACACGTGTTTCAACATGCATCATTTAATTTTGACTAATCCAAATTAGAGAAACGCGTTTCTACACTATTTAATATTCTTTAATGAGAATATTCTTCATAAAAATTAGAATGAAGTATACTATTTGCTATTCTTCATAAAGAATAGCAAATAGTATACTTCATTCTACGTTTACGTTACATAGATTCAAGCTTCATATGTATTTGCATAGGATGACAAAGACGCTATCAGTTCTCTATCGCATTAGGAACATAGTAATAGTCACATTAAAAGACCATTGAATTTTATAAGACTTCCATATTGCATGGAGACGATAGAGTATTGATCATTTGCATAAAGATCTCGTCGGCGCCATGCATCAGCTCAATATCAAGGGTTTCAAAGCAGTTATTGCATTAGTGTAACTTCCTATACATCAGTAGTAAATGGGTTCTTCACATAATGTTAGCTGCACATAACTACCCGATATGAATGGGTACGTAGGAAATATATGCTGTATTCAAATGAGAACCACAAAATGAAATTGCAGATCCCACATTTAATGAACAAAGTGTGTAAACGAAATATGTACATAGATATTATAGATACATACACATACACAGAAATAGTATAGATACATAGTGATTAGAATGAGCTTAATCATATCACAGTGAGACGTACATACTTTTAATTATGGAAAGCATATTACATTTACTTAATTCCTTTTACAGTAAATGTAAAATAAGTAAATATTCCTTAAAAGAATGATGAAAATATTGGGTTCAACGGAAAATTTGTACCGTTTGGGAAAATTAATTCGTACCGGAAAATTCTGCCCGTTAATTATTAGACATTAGTTATCGGAATTAATGTCTAATAATTAAATGACAGAATTTTCCGGTACGAATTAATTTTCCCAAACAGCACGAATTTTCCGCTCAACCCAATACATTTCCCCGCATATTCTAATGCAACGTATTTATTAACTAATTAGTGCAATTTGATATTGATTTTATGTTCACCATAAAATGAAAATCTGTCTTTTTGTGACAAAGTGTGGTATGGGTATGTTATGATTAATCTGACCATATCATTAATCTTACCATATGATTAATCTGCCCTTTTTAGGGTTTCGTTCATTTAACGAAACCCTATTCGTCCCGCTTGGTTGTCTGTCCGTCAGAGAGCCGGTTCTCAGAAACTATATAACTTACAAATTTGAAATTTTGTGTACTTATAGTTTAATACCTACTATGCAGCTCAAAATCATAAAATTTAAAAAAAATCGCATAATTTTAATATAGAGACATAAAAAATCCGAACATCTAACAGCCTTTTCCTATTAAATTTAAACATTTTTCTTTATAGCAGTTGCAAACCATTAAAAATCCACAATAAAAATCTTTTTACACTAATTAATTTTCTATTGAAAGATTTCCATGTGAAAAATGAAAATGAAATAAAAAGTTTCACCCATTGAAACAAAGATTATTGGTAATAAAACGGAAATTTTCAAACGTTTCTCAATAATGCAAAGAGTAGGAGTATGTGTAAGTACAGAAAGCAGGTTAATATGATGTTATTAGAGAATTAAAAAGAAAAGTAATCTGACGTCATAATGGAAGTTTAACGGACTTTTCAAATGTTTGAGAATAATACAAAGAGAGTATCAATATGAGTAATAGAAAAATAAAGTAGATAAGACGTCAGCAAGTGAATATAACGTCATATTAGTTTGAGGAACGATTGCATTATGATAAAAAAAACGATTATGGAAAAATTGGCATATTTTAACATTTAACATTTTAATATCGCATTTAGTGCATAACACAGATATTATTATGACACAGTATAATAGCGGGCTTGGCCCGCTATCGAACCGCTTCAGATTTCGAAAAAACGAAAAACATAGACCGGTAATTTTTTACCTTATAAAAAAAATGACTTTTTTTCTGGAAAATGAAATTTATAGGGATTTTTTAAAGAAATGATAAAGTGCTTTGAAAGGAATACTAAACGAAATACTTTGTGCTATCATCGATCACACTTACCCACTTTTGTTTATTATTAGCTCTGGGCAATCAATTACCAATCGGGGTAATTCTGCCAAATTTACACTATTGTAACAAAGAAATGATCATTGTTAAGATAGTTTTTTTAATTATGCAGGAAAACTATTCAAAAAGTTACTAAATTGAACTGCAGTTTTCAGACAAATTTCATTCGAGACTAACTGTTTTTCTATTCGTTGATGTAAAAATTAAAATTATGCGATATTTAGAAGTGATGCATGAGCGATAAAGGCAAAAGCGAGCAATGCCGGTCTTTGTATATGATGGTCATTGTTATACATTTCTAAAAATTGAAGCTGGCTTTTGGCAGACGTCCAAAAGTGGACAGTAAATTCCCAGACAGAAAAATCTCTAGTGGAAGAAATGGGACTTTGACCATAAAAATCTCGGTTTTCAATTTTACTTCAACCATTTCGTAACTTAAAACCTCAGAATTAGATTCAACACCAATTATTGATTATCATCAAAATATTTTTATTCAGGCTTAATTCCTTTAAAATATTTCTCGTAACCAGTAAAAAAGCGACAAAAATTTCAATTGATTTAGTATGAAAATTTTTACTTTTAAAAAATATGTAAGAGAACCAACAATTAACTCGTATTTGCGAAAATGACCGTTTAAACTCCTTTTATTCTAATTCTAATTTGTAATACATTAGAATAACACAAATCATTAAAAAAATGACTTCATGTACTTAATCTCGCTAGATTATATGTTAATCAAAATTAAGGAAATGAACTTTTAACACTATGTAAAATTCGTTTAAAATGACAGTATTTTTCACAAAGAGATGTATAACATAATTTATTCCTCATTTGATACTGATCTATTGTCTGATCTGAAATTATAGGTTTAAATAGGTTTGTTATCAAAATATTTTTATTCGTGTATCTCTGTGTTTAATGCGAAAAGCGTATTCTGTCAAATTCACACTCTCTTTTCCACACAAAAATCGTCTCTCTGCGCATTCCTCAACGTTTTTTTTTTTTTTTTTTTTTTTTTTTTTTTTTTTGAAGGCTTCTACCTTCAGAAACGGGAAACGTGTTTAGTCTCGCCTGTTGAGCCTAGAGCTGTTTAGCCTAGGGGTATTGAAAAGGGTGTATTGAAAACGGAAGAGTAATATGGCCATTGCCTTGAAAGTTTAAAAAAAAAAGAAAAAGAACTCGTGTTATCACTACTAAATATGGATATTTTTTCGTAGAATTTTAAAGAGAGCTTGGATACAGTTATATTTATAACCGATTGAAATTTCAAAGCTTACGAAACATGAGAACTATTTTTTATTGCTATGTTAAAGGAGCCGACGCGAAAACAAACAAACAAACAAAAAAGCGAGAAGAAAACATTTCTTTTACAACTAGATAACAATATTTTTTCACGAAATTTTTACACGGGCTGTAAAACCGTTTTATTTATCACCAATAAAGAGTTCGGGCACACACACACAAATAAAATAAAATAAAATAAATTAATTAATTAAAAAAATAATAAATAAGAAAATGAGTGCTTTTATCACAAAACATCAATATTTTTTTGCGAATTTTTCATTTTAAAATATAATTTCATACAAAATCGGGTTAAAGATATAAAATAATAAAAACTTCATAGTTTTTAATTTATTATCACGGGCCCGGGCAACGCCGGGCGGGTCAGCTAGTGTGTCTTTAAATAAAAAAGCAGCAGTAAATATAGCCTGTCTTTTGTAAAACAATTTTTATTTAAAAAAAATTATAGAACGAAAATCTGTTTAAAACTTTTAATCAAAAAAAAAAAAAAAAAAAAAAAAAAAAAAAAAAAAAAAGCCTATGTTTTCGAAAATTTACTTATTTTTCAAAAGCTTGTTTATAGTCATTAGAACTAGTGATAATCTATTTTTTATAATCTGTTAAGAGTATCAGGACTCATGAAAAATTGATAACTGGTACCTGAATTGATTTTAAACAAATATACTTTAATTACAACATGCATTTTTATAATGTTTTTCAAAGCTAATATTCTTCATAAAGAACTAACTGTCATTTAACCCCTCCCCCTGTTCTTTACTCATCTGGATTCAAGCTTCTTACGTATTTAAAAACGACAGCAAAGATTCCTTTATAATATCGCATTGACTACATAAATAACTAACAAAATGTCATAAGTAATTACGCGGTACCTCAAAAGATGGCGCGAGCGTACCAGAAAACACAGAACATGAGTAGAGTGGAATTCATGAATCATGATGTATACTTTTATAATTTCAAGGTAGAATGGAACTGGATTATAACGATGGCAGTTGCTCATTATAACTGTATTCTTCCACAAACCAAGTTTAAGCTTTCATCTTTTGAAACATGATAAAATTAATTCAATAAAAGTAATTCTTAATAAATTCACAACGATTGTGCTATGATGGTGGAAATTTTACATAGATAAATAAGCAGGATGAAATTAAATTTGTGATGGTAACTTGACATTTATTTTACTAAAATTCGGGGTTTGGAATTACTACGTCAATATACAAAGCTCTATAAAAGTAATTAAAGAAATAACTTTTACCGTGTAATTGTTATTTTAAATTGAATTTTTATGACATTGTTTAAGGGATTATTTTAACCATGTTCACATGTATAAATACTTCTAATAACATCGTAAAAATAAACATGTAAATTAATTTTTTTTTTTTTTTGATAGGCTGTTTCCAATTCGAAACTAGTTATTTTCTGAAACATTAACAAAGTCATTATATTTCTTACATGCTCAAAATTTGAAATATGCTCGCATAAAAATCCTTATTTATCTTTTAAGAAATTGTTTCATTTATAATCAAAATTATTAAGATTACCTTTTAATATACAGAGATAAATATAAACTAGTCGGATGTGCCAATCCCAAAACTTTATTCTATCTCACATAGGTTTCGCATACGCTAAAAATGAATCTCATCACCAATTTATATTAAGTTCTAACTGAATCTAAATTTTTATTAAATTCCGTCCAATAGATATTGAGATATGACTATCGCTAAAATCGTGTAAATTCTAAAAAATGCAACATAGCACTTCACCTGTTGGGCGTTTTACACCAAAACCGAATCAAGAACAACTTACTTAACGTCTAACTGAATCTGATGTTGGATAAAACTTCGTGCATTAGTTCTTGAGATATAGTTAACGAGAAAATCATGAAAAAAAATAGCATAGCAGCGTCACCTTTTGGGCTATTTACACCAAAACGTAATCGGCATCTATTTATATCAAGGTGTAACGGAATCTGAAGTTTGATAAAAATCAGTGCATTAGTTCTTGAGTTTGAGCTATTGCGGAAATCGCGGAAAATGCAGCATAGCAGCGTCACCTTTTGCGCGATTTACACCAAAAACTAATCAGCACCCATTTATGTCAGGGACTAACTGAATACAAAGTGTTATTAAATGTCGTGCATTATTTCTTGAGATATAGCGCCCACAAAATTTTTGTCACATACAGACAGACAGACATTTTTTAAAAACAGTCAAATCGTGTTCAGGAGCTTAAAAAACGTATAAATTCGTAGAAAACAGAAAGTCTAAAATTTTCATGGATCCAATACTTTCTTCTTTTAGAGGTAGAAAAAAGTAACAAATGTGTAAAACATACGTTATTTAATGTTGAAAGTCCACTATATATTAATCATAAAGCAGAGATTTCCTTATCTGTTGCTGTTCTTTACTATTTGCTTTTGAAAATGAGTTTGCCTATTTACCTCAGTTAACTCTAGTTTTATCAAATTACCTTCGAAGACAACATGATCATTTGGTAAACACTCAATAAATCTATTTATCTCTCTGTCTATCTCTCTGTCTATATATAGATAGATAGATGTATGCATGTATGTATATACAGGGTGTTCCGTTAAAGGGGTCCAATATTAATAGGGGTAATAGAGGAGATCACACGGAGCATAAATCAGTATATAATGCCTGGCCGGATCTCAATAATTTTCAAGTTACAGAAAATAGAATGAAAAATCGGAAATTTGTAAAAAAACCCTCATTGCTAAACTATCGATAATGCTACATAAAAACGAAGCACATATTTAGAAAGAGCAGAAAAAATCCTACGAAATGACATAAGTTGTTTTAGAATATTGAGAATTAATGGCGAGTTACAAGCTCTGAAACAGTGAAAAAATACAAAATCAAATATTTAGCAAAATAGTTAATCGTTAATTCCAAAAATGCAACTCTACCTACATCAAGGAAAATGTTATAAAATTTGGTCCATTCCGAAAGCTTTCGAAGAAGCTGACAATAAACCATATCAGTTTAATTGTATGGGAGAAATCAAGCAGTTCCCTAGTTACAACTCTGTACTGTTGCACGCTCGGAAAGAGCGAAACTCCACCCATGACGATTGTAAACACCCCGTTTTAATATCTTTCAATTATACATTTCTGATCAACCTCTATCAATACCCTTTCATTATTCAGTCTGGTCAAGTGAATGACATATTGTGCAGCTCTCGCCTTGTCTTAAAGCAAACTCCGTGACTGCTGCGTTTCCTCCATGAACTTTCAGGATGATGAAGAAGAAGTACTTTTTATGCAAATTTTCTATGTGTATAGGAAGAAAAGTGTAATAAAACAGCAGTCATCAGTGGGCGTTATGTTAAAGGGAGGCTGTTGTAAGTGGGATTGTAGTAAGTTGATGTATAATAATTATGCCGGAATACTCTAACAAAGAATATGCGGACATGCATCTGATGTACGGGCAAGCTCATGGAAATGCATGTCTAGCACAGCGCATGTACCGTGAGCAATTTCCAAGGAGACGTTGCCCAAGTTCGAAACTCTTCATAAAAATCGATAGACGATTACGGGAGACTGGATCGTTTAATACAGCAAGCATTGATGCAGGGAAACCTCGACATGTACGAACACCTGCAATGGAAGAAGATGTACTGAATATTTTTAAAGATAACCCCTCCACGAGTGCACGAGCTGCTGCGTCTGAAGTCGGTGTTTCTCACCAAAGTGTGTGGCGTGTTCTGCGTGCAGAAAACATGCACCCCTTTCATGTGCAGCGGGTACAACTGTTATCAGTAACAGATTGTGCTCAGCGGACAGAATTCGTACGCTGGTTGCTTAATGTAACAGAAAAGAATCCACAATTTCTGGAAAATATTTTATTTACTGATGAAGCAACATTTACGAGAGAGGGCGTGGTAAACACGCACAATATGCACACATGGTCATATACAAATCCGCACACTGTTTTCCCGTCGAACGCACAACAAAAGTTCAGTGTGAACATATGGGCAGGTGTCCTCGGCGATTATCTCATAGGACCATATTTACTCCCAGATGTACTCAATGGCAGTACGTAATTGGTTTTCCTACGGGATATCTTACCGCAGTTACTGCAAAATGTGCCAGCAACATTGCGCCACAATATGTGGTTTATGCACGATGGCGCACCGGCACATTTTTTCATAGGTGTTCGCAATCACCTCAATTCAACATATCCTGGGAAATGGATTGGACGCAGTGGACCTGTTGCTTGGCCTGCACGCTCTCCAGACCTCAATCCGTTAGACTTTTTTGTTTGGGGACACCTTAAATCGATGGTGTATGAAACGCCTGTGGATACACCGGAGGATTTACTAGCGCGAATCGTTGTCGCTGCAGGAGACATTCCCAACTCCGTCGGAGTTTTTCGGCGTGTTCGCCAATCTTTACGACGTCGCTGTCGGCTGTGCGATTCTGTTAATGGGTGCAACTTCGAACACCTATTATAATAATGTCCGTTCGTCTGCCTTCCGACATTGAACTGTGCAGCGCAGGCCAGAAGACTATGCTTCACATATGTCATAAAGTACGTGGAATGTAATTCTTTATTTGTCATTTTTCTTTTATTTTCAACACTTTTTGGCACAGTATTTTGTAAGTCACAGACTGTGGCGTACTCAAATTGTAAATTACAAAGTTTGTATGAATTAATTTAAAATTTAGTGTCTTTTTTAAATTTATAATTAATGAAATTATTATGCTATTTGTTATTATTATTTCCTATCATAAATTATGATGCACATATACATACAATAATTGTCCATGTAAAACATGTACTGAAACTTCTTGCATAGTTACAAATCGCAATATTTTTAATTATTTCCGAATTTTCACCACCAGTTTAATTTTAAGGAATTTAACTTAAGCTTTATATCAATAAAAGACCACTTTAAAATGTAGACTATTATTGTAAAGTTATTTTGGTTCATTCAACTCTTGAATAATTAAAAATGTTGCATCTCAGAAGAAGCATGATCGAAAATGTATAGTTGAGAGTAATTAAAAAGGCGGTGTTTCCAATCGTGATGGGCGGAGTTTAACCTTTGCTAGTGTCAAAGAAAGCGGAGTTGTAACTAAGAAACTGATTAATTTCTCTCACACAATTAAACCGATATGGTTCATTGTAAGCTTTTTCGAAAGTTTTCGGAATGGACCAAATTTTACTACATTTTCCTTGTTGTAGCTAGAGTTGTCTTTTTGGAATTAACGATTAACTATTTTGATGTATATTGGATTTCGTACTTTTTTCACTGTTTCAGGGCTTGTAACTCGTCAATAAATATTGCTATTTTAATACAATTGATGTCATTTTGTAGGTTTTTTTCTGCTCTTTCTAAATATGTGCTTCGTTTTTATGTAGCATTATCGATAGTTTAGCAATGAGGGTTCTTTTACAATTTTCCGAATTTTCATTCTATTTGCTGTAACTTGAAAACTATTGAGATCCGACCAGGCTTTATATACTGATTTATGCTCCATGTGATCTCCTCTATTACCCCTATTAATATTGGACCCCTTTAACGGAACACCCTGTATATATATATATATATATATATATACAGGGTGTATCGGAAATGCTTCAACAAACTTAGAGGGATGATAGTACTCATGAAGACGAACAAAAAATGCAATGGAACATGGGGTCGCAAATGACGTTTAACCCTTTCACGGGCAGTGGTATGTTTATGAAACCACTTAATTTTAATTCCAAAACGCCACAATGGCACCAGAATTTTGCTACAATATTTTCCATTTAATATGTATGTGAAATATAGTCTTTTTCTTATTTACAAACAAATTTTTTTGTAAATTCCGGTGATTCTGGATTCGGATTTTCTGGAGTATTTCTTTCTTGTCTCAGTTTGTCCATTTCCAGACGCATTTTCTCGATTTTCATCCTTTAAGCCTTTCTGGGGCAAAGTACTTTTAGTACTAAAACGTTGAAATAAATGATTGGCACCGGAATTTACAAAAAATTTGTTTGTAAATAAGAAAAAGGCTATATCTCACATACTTATTAAATGGAAAAGATTTTAGCGAAATTCTGGTGCCATTGTGTGCATTTTGGAATTAAAATTATGTGGTTTCATAAACATACCACTGCCCCTGAAAGGGGTAAACGTCATTTGCGACCCCATGTTCCATTGCATTTTTTGTTCGTCTTCATGAGTACTATCATCCCTCTAAGTTTGTTGAAGCATTTCAGATACACCCTGTATATATAACCGTTAAACAACAAAACAGAAACATGATACAACAATTTGGAGGAAGGGGCAAATGAAATATTAAAAATAAACACATACCGGTTTGAAAAATATCAGAAAAATACAGAAAAAACATAAAACTCAAAGCTGTTATGAAAAGTACTCATGATATCAAATATAGAAAAAAGTGAAATATTGAAATAATTTGAAATAACTTAATAGATCAAATAATTTGAATATGACAGAATTAACCATGACAGAATTCTCAAGCCCAAAATAACATAGCTTACACAAAAATGTAAACTTTCATCCTTGCACGAATTATTAAGCTAAAAATGTGCAAGCTTTAGGCAATCATATATTAATAAACCAAAAATTTGAAAGAATTGCAAAATAAAAATATAAAAGTGAGGATGACAGGGACGAACCATGCTTACAAGAAAAAATGCCATGAATCAACAAAATGTCACCTGTTGCCATAAAATAGTTACTATTTCAGTAGATAAATTACAAGCGAAGTGAATCATTCATAAATATTCAAACCATGACAAAATGAGGTACATTCTACGTGATATATATATACATATATATATATATATATATATAAATTTTTGTGTACAAATGCTGCTTAATCACTTGCTTTTGTGATGCATATTGTTAATTCCTACATTCATTATCGCAATTTTGGGAAACAACTTTAGAATATCATATGTTTTTTTCTGCATCTGAGTTTATTTATTTTAATTTTGAGAATATTTATGTATTGTATTGTAATTATCGGTTTATCTATAGTCGATTATTTATGTAGTTTAATGGTTATTATTATAAAAGTTTTATTGTATTAAACTTCCGTAGTAAATTGCTGCAAATTCGCATTTATTATCGGATAGTTTTACATCTTGTTTAATTTATAAAAGCATTTTGCATTAGTTACACTGTTTTACATTTATACACTGCCCAGTTTTGGCAAATCAAAACAAGTTAATCATAATTTAAAATACAAAATTTCATAGCTGCAATAGCGATTTTAGTTGTGTATTTATAGATTTCGTATTTTCTATAAATTTTTGTGTACAAATGCTGCTTAATCACTTGCTTTTGCGATGCTTACTGTTAATTCCTACATTGATTATCGCAATTTTGGCCACTGCTTTACAATAATATACGTTTTTTCTGCATCTGAGTTTCTTGATCTTAATTTTGAGAATCTTAAATTTTTGGATATATTTATTTATTGTATTGTAATTATCGCTTTATCTATTGTTGATTATTTATGTGGTTTAATGGTTATTATTTACAAAAGTTTTATTATACATATATATATAATATTTAAAGTTGTAAAAATAGTCTATTATTTTTAACTGTCAGTGTAACTGTTACATATACAACGTGTATTTCTTACGGATAACTTACGGATACGTGGCTTCTGAAAGCAAAAATGTTGATGTTGGGGAATGTTTTACTGCAATTTCTCTTTTTGTCTAAATATTCCTTTTTAAATATGTTTTTGTATTTTAAGAATACTCAATATTAATTATTTTTGCAACTGTCATGTTCAGGTACTCAATATTTGTCCAATTATTCATTTATCAATTATCTTTAACTTTCATTTGATAATTGATTGGGCAATTTGGGTTGATAAATTAAGCTCATGGCTATTAACTCAAACAGAAATCAATTATATTTTACTTATATTAGTGGAAAACTGCCCTTGAAAAAGTGTTTCACTCTATAAGTTTCAATTGCTCTTGGTTATTATTTATAAAAGTTTTATTACATATATATATATATATACGTGTGTGTGTGTATGTTACAATCATCTAAAAGATGAATTTTTTCTCTACATAAAGTATTTTTCCCACTCATTTTAATTTTGAGAATCTTAAATGTTCGGATATATTTATGTATTATATTGTAATTATTGGTTATTGTCGATTATTTATGTGGTTTAATGGTTATAATTTACAAAAGTTTTATTATATATTACAATTATCTAAAAGCTGCAAAGGTGTACTTTTCCCCAAAGCATTATGATTTAATTTTCATATTCGGCTCAATACTTTATTTCGTGGAATAGAAATGTGTCTGAATATCTTATTTCATTTCTGAATATTTTCCAACAGGAACTCTTTTCGCGGAATGATTCACTCGACAAGACGACTGGGGTTCAATTTTATTGCATTCTAAGAGAAATATTAAAGAAAAAGATACTCTTTTAGCCGTTTTCGCCGAAAATCTATTGTAATTTGCAATTCTGGCATAGTTATGCAACAAAGCAATTATATAAAAGTTATTTTGAATCATAAATATACATCTTATTGTTCATATTGGAAAATTATCATATATTTTATCCAAATATTATGAACAATGTGAATCTTGCCTAGGATTTTTTTTCAAATTAAAGGTTGAAAAAAAAAGCATTAAGGGGGTTCACAAAAATGAATAAACAAATAAATAAATAAATAAAAATAAAATAAAAATAAATAAATAAAAATAAAAATAAAAATAAATAAATAAAAATAAAAATAAAAATCCCTTCTCAACAACGCAAAATTTTCTAACACATTTCCAGATTCATTTTTAAACATAAAAGCATAATACTTGCAGACATGATTATTGAAGTGATTTGTAATTTAACAGTTTTTTTTCCTATTTCTATTAATGAATTACATCTTGAGTTTATTATGTGTCAGGACGTCAGTTTTTTTTCTTGCTGTCGCGTCTGGAAATCCTATTCAAAACACTTCTTTCACAACATTTTCTATAAAATCTTGTGCCTTTACCGAAAACGCAAAAAAGTTCGATTACGCAGTTTCTTATTAAGAATACATGCCAATTTAATACGTTTGCGAACAAATATCAATTAAAGAATGTGTCAAAAAGTAGCCAGTTTGGATTTGACAACAGCCTTAATTCAGTTTAACCCATTCGCTACCAACCACGAGTATACTCGTGGTTTTTCAAGCTAAAATTACTAATTCGTACCGGAAATTTCGAAAGAAGATTTTTTATTTTATGTAATCACGAAATGTCTGTAATTAAATAAAGTAAATATTAGTATTTTCTGGTATGGATTCGAACTTTCTAAATAAAATAAAATTCCGGTAATTTTAACCCGGCAGTGAACGTGTTAATATTAGAAATACAGATTTTCCATTAGAAGTCTCTAAAATTAATATACATTTCACCTAAGCATTATGTCCCTCGTCAGCTTTATCAATCTTCAAAATAAAGATAATAAAATGTATAATTTTATAAGCTAAAAAATTCCTCTGTGTAGCAGAATAAAGAATGCACTAATTTGGATTCAATTTTATTGGATTTTTAAAGAGGCATTATAAAGAAAATACTTTTTCAACACCTTTTCAGAAAATCCTCTTAAACACTACCTACTTGATTTTCAGTATTTGATAATTCTCAGACTTTTCCGCAAGAAACTGAAGCGTTCTCTTCGCTGTTTATCCTCTACTTGTGGATCTAAGGAGAATTTTTTTAATGTACTTGCAACGGCATATTATTGATTGGCATAATTTTATCATTCGAATGAATCATTCGGTTATGAGAAAAAGTGTTATTGCCCAACCTTCGTATTTTTTAATCACTTTCTATCAGACATTTGCAATAAATAAATAAATAAATAATAAGTTTTTTATTTCAATGTAGTTATAACTTAGTTCAAATTAAAATAAAACTTTTTTCGTAAGAATGATTCAATATCATTCATTTTGCTGTTTATCCCCTACTTGTGGATCGAAGGAGACTTTTTAAATGTACTTGCAACGGCATATTAGTGATGGGCATAACTTTGTCATTCAAAAGAATCATTTCGAGTATGAGCAAAAGCGCAATTGTCAACCTTCTTATTTTTTTAATGAATTTCTACCAGACATTTGCAATAAATAAATAAATAAATAAATAATAAGTTTTTTATTTCGATGTAGCTAAACTTAGTGCTAATTAAAATAATATTTTTTTCATAAAAATGATTCAATATCAAAATCATTCACTTTGCTTATCACTATTCCATATACCATATTCGAAGTTTATGAAATATCACTGATGTAGCCAAAGTACACGGTCATTATAATATAAGTATCTCTATTTGGAGCTGTCTGTAGCTTGAAAGAATAACCCGAATGATACCAAAATCGGTACACTTACTATCGAGAAAGAGAAAGAAGAATTTAACAATAATAAAAATTAATAGTTGCAAGAATTGCCAACAGATGGCACTACAGGGCCTGTCGGTACAAACACCGTTGTGTACCGTGGAGGTGTCGCAAACCTCTGAATGCCTAAGGGGGGCCACTCAATGACTTAGCAGATCGCATATCACAACATGTGGGAAACATCAGTCCTGATACATTACATTCCGTAGTTGAGCACGTCGTTCACCGCCTGGATTGTGTTCTCGTGCACAATGGCTATGTGGACACCTGAACTGGATCGGCACCGCCATACGAAAGCGTAACCCCATTGACTGTTACACTTATTTCCAATAAATTAGGTTTGCCATCCGGTTTTACGCCTTAATCCTTTGTTCTTGTATTACACATTACATTTCACACTCAAAAGTGCAATCTGTCGGCGATTATTGCAATTATTTATTTTTTATTGTTCCATTCTCCTTCCCCCTTCTTGATTTATAAATGTACCGATTTTGGTTTATTTTGGGTCCTTCCTTCAAATAGAGATACTTATATTATAACTACTCGGTAATTTGCAATCCTGTCATAGAACAACTATGAAAAAAATCAGGAGACTTTTACGGCTACTAATGAATGATAACATCACTTATACTCTATTAGATTTCCCTAACGATTTTCACTCTAGAATTGGTTGCAAGATGATTTGAAAATTGTTTAAAATGCTTTATAAAATATTCGCAAAATGAGAGCTTGATTGGAAGTACCCATTGTGAGCTATAATGACCTTTAGTTACTGTACTGGACATGGCAGGATTTTTAACCGATTACGGATCGTTGCAATTGGCTGTCACTCAACGATCGAGAGGGATTGAGGCAGGTACTGTCCACAAGATAGACCTGTCGCATCATCGTACCTGTGTTACAAGCGGCAGCCCATAGGAGCGAACATTCGGCCCAAGAACTAGCGAGAAGCAGCATCCTCAGAATTACTCTACCGCCAGTTCGGAACATGGAAAACCTACAGAGGCGACAACTAGCTCTTTGCCGGTGGATAAAAATAAATAAATAAGAGCAAATAAAAAACTGAAAAAAACCCTAGGATCTGAGGAGTCGGACTGCAGAGTAGGGAATTAAAGCAAAAAGGTGGTCCGACCGTACCTGATGCCGTCTTCTACCTCACTGAACAGCCACTTGCTTCCGGTACCTTGACAACGACAGCCTCCCAGCAGCGCTACCTACCGAGGGATTGAGTAGCGTCCGTACGATATTGAACATAGAAACGGAATCCTCGACCACACTTACCCTCGAAGACTATACCAAGACAAGTCCCGACGCAGCCATGCGACCAGAAATAGAGCTCCATTGATACCCGCTTCCGTCTGGGAACTCGCTTAAGCAATCCTCCGAAATTGGTTGTCGTCAGTACGGCGTCCTCGGCTGAGCTGTCAGTCATTCATCTGCGCATAAGCCAGGTTGATTCGGAGCCACTCAAAGATTCACATGGCCTGTGAGTTATAATATTTACTTCCACATACACAAATCATGATTGAAATACTTTCCTTATACTATGTATTCGCAAAGTAAAAATACAAGCAAAATTCTCTGTAACATCTTTGGGATGTTATTGAATAATATGTAAATAATATAAACACTGTAAATCTTCCATAAAATCTTATTTATAGTTTTCAATATAATAAAAGTATGCCTTTCAAATATACTGAATTATGCTTTTTATAAATATTACTAAAGTATAAGTTAAAAAAAAAACATGTATTCAAGTGTTAGAATTAAAAAGTATCAATAAGAAATCTTTAAAATTAATACATATAGGAAATAAAATCATTTTTATGAAATTAGTTTTTTTATGCATAACAGGAATGTATGCAAATTAATTTTCAGTAGAAAAGCAAATTTTTTTTACTAGAAATTAATAAAATTAAAAAAGCTGCAAAGTTGTATCTTTCCCTTTTCAAGCAATATATCTTGTCATGCTTATTTGGCTTAAAAATCTATTTCATGCACTAGAAATATCTGTGAATATCAGATTTCAATTTATGAATCTCTTCAAACACAGACTTTTTTTGCAGATTGATTGACTCGACAGCACGTATGGGATTCAATTTTATTGGATTCTACGAGAAGTATTAGAAAGAAAAATACTCTAACCCCTTTTCCGAAAAATCCTCTTAAACGCTATACCTACTTGATTCTCAGCATCTGATCAATCTCGGATTTTTTTCGCAGAAAAGAGTATTTTTCCAAAAGAGTCTCTTTGATGTTTCTCCCCGTATTTGTGTTTCGAAGGCTACTTTTTAAAACCCCTTGCAACTGAAAATATTATCATATTCCAAGTCAATAAAATATCACTGATATAGACATAGTAAATTGCAACTGTGGTATTGTTATGTAACAACTACATAAAACTTTCTGTAGAAAATATCATCATATTTTCAAAGTCAATGAACGATCACAGATATATTACATTACTATATATTACATAGTTATTTGCAATTATGGCATTGTTATGTAACAACTATGCAAAACTTTCTGTAGAATCTCAAAAAAATATTTTTATTTCGTGTTGGTTTTGTGCAAGTGAAAATATCATCGTATTTTCAAAGTCAATGAAAGATTACTGATATATTACATTATTATATATTGCATAGCTATTTGCAATTATGGCACTGTTACGTAACAACTATGTAAAACTTTCTGTAGAATCTTAAAAAATATTTTTTTATTTCGTGTTGGTTTTGTGGAAATTATATCACCATATTCAAAGTCAATGAGAGATTACTGATATAGACATAGTTATTTGCAATTATAGCATTGTTATGTAACAACTATGCAAATCTTTCTGTGGGATTCTAAAAAATATAATTTTTTTTTCGGTTGGAAAGTTATAGTATAATTTATATTGTCTGCATATATAATACAAAGCCCTGTTACATCAAAGTATCGGATAAATCGAATTCTTTAAATTCCCTTGAAATCGTAACATGTTATAAAGAAGCTAGATATAACGAAATCTGCGTATAACAAATAAATTTTAACGTCCCGTTTAGCTTCGTTATAAGTAGTTTCCACTGTCATATAAACCATGTAATTCTTGGTAAGATTTTAAGCATATATCTCATATATGATTCTAAATATGTGTAGAAAGAAGATATATGCTAAATATAATAAAATGTTTTTTAAATATGTCATGTCTTTTACTATTCTTTAAAGGTAAAATTAAAACAAAAATACACAGTTTTCGTTTTAATATTAGAAAAACAAATAATCAATTGGAAGTATGTATAGTATTAATTATTTTTATCGAAGACAAATTTTAACATCCATGATCCTCAATATCTAAGAACTAAAATCTATAACTTTTATTCTGAAATAATAAATGAACAAATTAAAAAAAAATTCTAATTAAAAATTTGTAAAATTAAACAAAGTATAATAAAGTATCTTTAAAAACTGCAAATATACAGTTTTTGACAGAAGAAGTAATGTATCTTATTCTTCATCTAAAGTTTAAAAAACTATTTTATGAGCTAGAAATATCTGTTAATATCTTATTTCATTTAAAAATCCTTTCTCGGGTTTCAATTTCATTGGATTCTAGAAGCAGCACTATAAAGAAAAATAACATTTTAACCCCTTTTCGGAAATCCCCTTGAACGCTACCTACTTGATTCTTAGTATCTGATCAATCTCAGACTTTTCCACAGAAAAAAAGTCTTTACGAAAAGAGTCTCTTTGCTGTTTCTCCCCATATTTGTGGGTCGAAGGGGACTTTTCTAAATCCCCAGCAGCTGCAAACGACCTATTCCTAACACCACCCCCCTCTAATCATGAGCATGAAATGGTCGTCACCCCACCAGCAGGGGAGTATCTGATATTGTGGTGCAGAGCTCACCGAATGAATTACTGTTGCAACTGTTGGAAATATTCAGTAGAAAGAAAATAACCTAGTAATATTATATCTGTTATATGGACAAAGAAATTCCCAATTTAGTACTTTTAGCATAACTGCCAATTTTCTTTATTATTATTATTATTTAATCAACCTACACCAGAAATTTTATTAAATGTTATTTAAAAGAATTTGGAAACTATAAACGAAGAAACAATTCATCAAATATATTTTTTTATATTTTACGTTCAAATGACCACCGTCTGAAAAGCAATGTTTTTTAACAGAAAATTTCTACAACATCTCCGAAACATTAACCTCCGAATGTGGTTTCCGTAAAATGTGCAAGAAAAATCTAAAAATTAAATTTTTCTAAGAAAATACCGGTATTAAAAAAGCGAACCATTTGGGAGCGCTGAAATTATTTTAGTTTCACTTGAAAAAAAAACCGGAAAGAATAGTTAACAACTTGTACGTTTTTTTTTTCTTACCAATAAAATTTAATCGTCGAAATCTAACAATTGAAGAATTTGCTGCAAAAAGGAGGTAGCTCCATTCGACTCTTTCAATAAATTAAAAAAAGAAGTATTTTAGTTATTAAACTTTAAAGTTTCGTTAAAAGTATTTTTTCTACTTATGAATTACATTTTTTTTACCTATGAATGATTTGCCACCAATAATATCCAAAAATACCCATTCTAAGTGACATTTTTTTTAACAAGAAAGTGGACATTTCGAAAAAGTAAAAAATGTAGCTACCTCTTTTTTGTAGCAAACCCTTAAATTTTTAATGGTTAAATAAGGCACGTTAGTGATGATAACAGAAATCATAAATCTTGGCAGTTATGTATTAGTATTATTTTGACTGTGTGTGCATTATTTAAAGTATTATACCAGGTTCAGAACTGTTAAAATGACATTGACAACACATTTTTTCATTATACAGTAAAACCTTGGAAAACGTAAGCCCCTATGATGGAGTCTTATTTGTGGGTCGAAGGGAACTTTTTAAAATCTCTGTCAGCTGCAAACAACTTATTTATTCTTAACGCAAAACCTTTTCTAGCACTAGTAACTATTTTTATATTCTATTCGCACCACTATTTTTCAAAAAAAAAATTTTTGTAGTATGTTTCTTTTGCACATGTTGTACACAGAGATGCCAAGTTCCCACTAATCTTCCTTAATATGTGGTTTAATCTAACCAAGTTTAACAACGCTTCAAACCAGAAAAATTATTGGATGAATCTTTCTTTATTTAATTTCAGGTGTCTACATGGAATGTATTTAATTTCATTTCTTAAAAAAATTTCTAATGCGAAACGTGTTTACCTGTGTCAAATTAAGCCACATATTACGGAATATTAATGAGGGCTTGGTACCTCTGGTTGTATATGTAAAGGGTATTTGTTTTGAGAAAGTGGTACGAGATTGGTAGTCAGCCCTGTACCAGCAGTGTTGTGTCATAATGTCAATTGGTGTGGTGGAGAGAGCACCTCAGTGGCGGAACCAGGGAAAGAGTCCAAACGCTCTTAATACCAGTAAAATTGTAAAGTTTTTTTCTCCTTGATTATTGCAAAAAGTTTTATAATTGTTTGAATACGGCAAAGATAACTTTACAATATTAGTGGTATCAAGAACATCTGGAACCCCAACCTGACTACGCCACTGGAGCACCTAATGAATTACTGCAAGTGTTATATTTTGTAGAAAAGAAAGTATCTAGTAATAGTATCTGTTACATTGATAAAGAAATTTTTGGTTTAGAACTTTTTAAATCACTGACAATATCAATCTTTTTTTTTTTCCTAAGACAAATAAAAGTACTTTGAAACAGAAACTTTTTTAAGGTGGTTCTCAAATGACCTCTCAACAACGCGAAACTTTCTACACATTTTATGACTCATTTTTAAACAAAAAGACATAAAATTGGCAGGCCTGACTATTAAAGCTATTTGGAATCGAAATAACCTTAATAGTCAAACCTGCCAATTTTATGCTATTCGGAATGGAAATAAGTTTTCCATTTCTTTTATCACGTGATGACACGTTATTTCCCTTTTCTTCTTCTGCCGCATCGGGAATTCGGTTCAAAACGCAGACTTTGACAGTATTTTCTAAAAGATCTTCTGAATCCGTTATAAAAAAAAAGAAAACTTATTTCGATTACATAGTTTCTGAATGCCTGCCTGAACACCTGCTCATTTCATCCATTTCCAAATAAAAATTAATTCAAAATTGTGTTAGGATGTAACTCTTTTGGATTTCAGAACAGCTTTAATAAAGTCTGTCTTTTTTTCTATCTGATTATTTATTATTTTTTATTTTTTAATAAAATGTCTGGTTTTAATTGATAAAAAAAAAATTGAACGTTTGCAGATGTGCTTTTACCATTATTTACCCATTTTTTCGACCTGTGAGGAGTATACGCGTCACTAATTTAGCGCGTTTTTCTATTCAAAACATCTACCATAATTTTTGTATAGTAACCTTTTTCTCTAGCAACCATGGAATATCTGACATTAAAAAAGTGAAAATTACTTTTGGAAACTGCTTGACATCTTGGATAAAAATATGCGCTAAATCGGCAACACAAGAATGTGTTAAGATTACGTGTAGATAAGTCTTTGATTGTAAATGAGCATGAAATTTTCAAAACTTTTAGCATGACATTTACAGCAACAATATAAACCAGTGCACCGGTGCGCGGATTTCGCACTAGAGAATAATTTTTTTAAGCAATATCTAATATTTTTTAGATGCAGTTTCAACTTTGAAAGAAAAAAATGAAGATAAAAATATCTGGAAACAACGTTAATCAAGCTAGAATATCATCTTATTTATTATATCAAATCTACAGTAAAAACTGATCGAAGATAGGAAAAGGCACTCACGAGGATAAAACAATTAACAATCGTATTTTAACTGTATTAGAGGATCACGCCATTCGATTCAAGAAACAATGGACAAAGAAATATAAATTGAATATATATAAAATAGAAATTAATTTAATATAAAAAAGCACACATTTTATAATGTATCTTATTTATTATATACACCTGAAATACAATTGCTTCGATCGATCGACGGCGTCTTTTTCTTCTATGCATTTGAATTTGAATTTTGCTTACTGAATAAACATAAATCAATTGTAAATTTCTTTTATTTAACACGTTCACTACCAGCTAAAATTAACGGAATTTTAATTTAATGAGAAATTCCAAACTCATACTACAAAACACTAATAGCATTATTTGATTCATTCAGTAACAACCAATTCATGATATTATAAAATAAAATTCTTCTTTTAAAGTTTCCGGTATGAATTTGTAATTTTGGATTAAAAGTGGAACGTTAGATGAACGACCTCGGTAGCGAACGTGTTAAAGGCACAGATAGCATCTAGACAATATAGAGACAGTTTCGTTTTCAAGGAATCTGTCGATGATTTGCACATGTCTGAAAAGGTTTTGTGATACGAGAGTAAAATAAAAAGTCTAATTGTAACACAATATCAAGCCATACTGTTACAGCTTGTTACAAGAACAGTACATACTAGCATTTTGTTTTCAGTAGCGACATTTTATTTGTTTAATTCATTTAAACAGTACACTCTAATTTTTCTGGTGTTGAAAGTACTAATTTTAATTTATTTCGCACTGGTATTCGATTAATGACAATTCTATGTAACAACCAGTGTTAAATTCAGGGGGTAGCTCGTCCCGAAACATTTGTGATTTTATTCTTATAAATTGTCTAGAAGTGCTTTACACGGAACTGTGGTCTGAATTCAACTCCGGTAATAATGCTTTGGGCTTTGTCTAGAAAAAATTTAAACTATGTTGCTAATAATAATTTCTTTAATTTTGAATAAAAATATGGGAATTCTTTTGTCATGTCCTGAAGGTCTATTTTCACATATTACATTTTATTAATCTCACAGAACAGCATTTTAAAAACTATTCTGAATATAAACAACTGAAATTAACTCATTTCCTGCTACAAGTGCGAAAATGCATCCCCCTTTTTTTATATTACCGGGTTTCCGAAAAGACTGGAAACGGTCGAGTAACCCGAGAAATACACATCAGATCTTAAAATGGAAAAATATGTGTTAAATATATTTTTTAAATACTTCAGTGACATCAAAGTTGACCCCCCCCCCACACACACACCACCCCCTGAGGATGATAGGGGTTGCAACTTTAAAATCTAAAATGAGAACCCCACCATATTTTATTACAGATTAGGATTCTGCGGGAAAAAAAAACGTAACGGTTGTATTTAACATTTATTTCGTAGATAGCGCTGTAATCGAGCAAAATGTGGCATTAAACAGCACGCCGAATCGAGAGAGGCCAGGCGACTCATATTGAAGCACCGTGAAGGGAACAGGAAACTACTAAGAACAAGCAGTTGTTCCTGGGTAAAAACTTAAAGTAGTGCATTCAGTAAGAATTAAAGCAGTGGTCCCCTTCCCAGCCACAATTTAGGAAGGAAAGGAGCTAAGAAAACGAATCTGACTGCATCTTGCTCGATTACAGCGCCATCTAAGATGATAAAAAAATGTTAAATGCAAAAGTTATGATAGTTTTGTGCTTAAATTAAAAATTTATAATATTTACAGCAAAAATATTTCCTGAAATTAGAAACAATTCAAATTACGAAATTATCAAGGGTGTTATTATACTGAAAAAAGGATTCATGAAAATTATTACTACGAACATTTAGAAATTTTGATACACTAAGAAAAAAATCTTTGTGTGCAAAAGTTTAGAAATGTTAATCCATTGCAATTAAAAAAAAGGAAAAAGATATCTTCAAACGTTTAGAAATGGTAATACATTAAAAAAAAAAAAAAAAGAAAAAAAAATCCGGATATTTCAAAATTATTATTGCAAACGTTTAGGATTGTTAATACATAAAAAACAAAAACAAAAAAATAGGATATCTCAAAAAATATTAGTACAAACATTTAATGGTGATACTACCAAAAAAAAAAAAAAAAAAAAAAAAAGAAGAAGAAGGAAACTCAGAATGTCTATAAGTTATTTGTATAAACCTGTAGAGACAAAAAATAGGGAGTCTCAAAACTATTTGTACACACTTTTAGTACTACGTTAATGGACTAAGAAATTGTACCGGAAATCAGGATAGTTATTACTACTTATTCTATTTAATATCTGTCTCAGTCCAGAGTTGCCAAGTCTCCGGCTTTTTGCACACCAGTAATTTTTTAGTGAAAAATGTTGTTCATTTAAATCGCAGAATGTTAAGATTAAATAAAAGAGTATTTTCTGTACTAAAATACTGGTATTCAAAAAGCCGGAGACTTGACAGGTCTGTCAGTCCAAGCTGAAAAATGGAAAAATATTTCATTTCTATTTAATCAAAATGAATTCTTCGATATAAAACCTGATCCGTATAGTCTCACAATTATGAAAACAATTATTCCAGTAAATCCATCTGCTCATGATCCCATGTAGCACGTTATGACTGTCTGGAATAGGATCCTGTGAAATTAAATCCATTTACATACAATAGCAAAATATTTTTAAGGGTCAGCGTTTGCTTGTCTAAATCTACCGAGAGGGAATAAATGTGGGAGGAGCTTAGAAAATGCAAATAAGCGCAATTAAAGTTTCGGAGCTTTCTTTACTAGAATATTGAACGATTTATGAATGAATAAAACAATTATCAAGAACATCCATCAGTTTTTGAGTCTTGTAATTTTTTATTGTAATTTAAAGAATTTAAATAATCACTACAAAATGTTGTTTCGAAAATAACTTAAAAGTATATATTTGTTTCCCTTGAAAACATTAGGATATCGGTTAATATAAGTACAGTAGATAATACTGTTACGAACCGATGATTAATTAAATCGGCCGCTGTTATGAATCAGAACTCTGAGAATAAAGAATGTATAGTTGCAAGTCTCAAGATTTTTGATACGACCACTCATTCCTAATAGAGATATTCGCTTTTTTCAATCGCAAAAATCTGCGAATATATAACGAGAATATTCCTGCACGGAAAAGTGTTAGTCAAAATTAGGGAGACTTAGCAACTATGAACATATATATACAAAGTAACTTAACACTTTCAGGGGCAAAGTACTCTTGTTGCTAAAATGTTAAAATGATTCATTGACAACAGGATTTACAAGCAATCTTATTTGAAAATAAGTAACAGATTTTCTTCACTTAAGATATAAAAGCAAAATTTTCTTCCAACATTTTGGTGAAAATGTGGCATTTGGGAGTTGAAATTAAGTGGGACATTTGTGTCCCACCGCCCTTCATCGACAAATGTGACCGATGATTAATATAATAAAATAACCGATGATTAATTAAATCGACCGCTGCTATGAATAAAAAAACTGTGAGAATAAAGAATGTATAGTTGACAAGGCTCAAGATTTTTTATACGACCACAAATTCATAATAGAGATATTCGCTTTTTTCAATTGCAGAAATCTGCGATTATGGGATTTCACCACTATACAGGAAAAGTGGTAGTCAAAATTAGGGAAACTGAGCAACTGCGAACATCTATACAAGGTACCTTAACACTTTTAGGGTCAAGGTCTGTTGTTAATATGTTAAAATGATTGAAACCGGGATTTACAAGCAATCTTATTTGAAAATAAGTAACAGCTTTTCTTCACATAAGATATTAAGGCAAAATTTTCTTCAAAAATTCTGGAGCCAATCTGGCATTTGGGAATTAAATTATGTGGGACAAATATGTCCCACCGTCCTTCATCGGTTAATGTTACGAACTGATGATTAATCAAATCGGCAACTGTTATGAATAAAAACTTTGAGAATAAAAAGTTATAGCTGCCAAGTCTACCGAATTTTGACGACCGCTTATTCATAATAGAAATATTCGCTTTTTCCAATCGCAGAAATCTGCGATTATGTAACGCGAATATTTATATACGAGAAAAGTGGCAGTCAAGGGAGCCTGAGCAACTACGAACAAATATACAAGGCACCTTAGTGCTTTCAGGGGCAAGGTAATTCTTTTGCTAAAATGGTAAAATGATTGATTAACAACATATTTTACAAGCAATCTTGTTGAAAATGAATAACACATTTTCTTCACGCAAGATATAAAAGCAAAATTTTCTTCCAACATTTTGTTGAAAATGTGGCATTTAGGAATTAAAATTAAGTTTGACATATATGTCCCACCGCCCTTCATCGGTTAATGTTACGAACCGATGATTAATGAAATCGGCAACTGTTATGAATAAAAACTTTGAGAATAAAAAGGCATAGTTGCCATATCTACCGATTTTTGACGACCGCTCATTCATAATAGAAATATTCGCTTTTTTCCATCGCAGAAATCTGCGATTATGTAACGCGAATATTTCTATACGGGAAAAGTCGTTGTCAAAATTAGGGAGACTGAGCAACTACGAACAAATATACAAGGTACCTTAACACTTTCAGGGCTCTTTCTAAAATGTTAAAATGATTGACACCGGGATTTACAAACAATCTTATTTGAAAATAAGTATAAGATTTTCTTCACGTAAGCTATAAACGCAAAAATTTCTTTCAAAATTCTGGTGCCAATATGGCATTTGGGAGCTAAAATTAAGTGGGACATATATGTCCCACCGTCCTTGAAGGGGTTAATCCGTGGACTCCACACTTCGGTTCAGCACCTGCACCACTCCACACAATCGCAATTTAGGATTCTGTAACTTTACCTGCGCAGGCAATATAGTGAAAAAAATATAACACATGATTCCTATACGAAATTTAATAAGGAATCGTACTGTGATATTTATATTTACCAAAAATTCCATTCTATTCTTGAAAATTGCAAAGAAATTCCCAAGCATGTTCCCAAAAAATGGCAACATTTGAAATTTTGGTTGGTGCGAATTCGCACTAATGTAGATCCCACGGATTAAAATTATTAGTAAAAATGTTTAGGACAGATCCACGTCAGGACAAATAATTTGTATACTGTAAAATCCACTCTTTCATTTAAAAATATACAATGTCTCTCTCCAAGTCAAACAAACAAAAATTATATATCTACTCTTTCGCCAAAAATATTTCCTTTTTATGTAATCAAAATAAAATCTAAGCTAAAACATGCCTATTCTCTAAATTATAAAAACAATTATTCCAGTAAATCCAGATGCTTCTGATCCCACGCAGTACTTGTTTGGAATAAGTTCCTCCGAAATTAAAACCGTTTGCATACAAAAGCAAAATAATCGTAAGGGTAAACCTATGTATTTTGTCTAAATCTACCGGATAAATGCGGGAGGAGCAGAAAATGCAAACTAACAAATAGAACAACGTTTTTTGAATTGTATAAAACAATGAATTGTTCTAATTAGCAGAAACAAGAGAATTGTTTTGTTTTTCTTTACTAGAACCTACACGGTGTCTGAATAAACAGAACAATAATTGGGAACTTTCAGTACTACAACTTTTTAATTTGTGATTGTGAGATTAAAGCAACAAATTACACAAACGCTACAAAATATTGTATTAAAATATTTCAAATTTTAATTCAGTCGTTTTTTGTTTAATTTTAATCCCGAGATGCCACATCATAAGTTTTAAAAAATATTTTGATTTTACAATGTTCATGAAGAAAACCTTTTACATAATCGTATAATAAAATCACTAATTACCATTAAAATACAGATTTAAATGCGTAAGTGATAAAGGTAAAACACTAAAAAGCTTACAAAAAAACCTTTTAATTTAAGATTTTCGCTAATTCAAAAGAGGCTGATTCATTGCATATGTTCTCGTTAAGCAAATAGATTTCTATTGATTCACGGATAATATATTGTAAATAAAGTCTTGATGGATAAATTATTTTACTATCCTTAAAATCAATTTTTAAAGTCTCGGTCCTGTGGCAGATATCAAATATGACAGAAGAACTACAGCTTTGGCAAGTTATGTTTATCTAATGAATTGTAAAAAATAAATTATTCGAGTAAATCCATCTGGTTACGATCCCACATAGAGCTTGTTTAGAATAGGATCATGGTAAATTAAATTCATTTGCATAAAAAAGCAAAATAATTGTAATAATTGTAAGGTTGTTTACATGTCTAAGCGAAAAAATGTGGGAGGAGCTTAAAGGCAATCTAATAAACATAACTAAGGTTTTCGAATTAGATCGAACTGAAAATTTGTTCAAATAGCAGAAACAAGAGAACTGTTTTGTTGTTCTTTACGAGAGCATTTCTGTATTCCGAGAGCATTTCTGCATCATTTCTGTACGAGAGCTGTGTCTGTACCAACAGAACAATGACATAAGAAATTTCAGCAGTATTTTGCGTAAAGTTTTAGTTTGGATTAAAGCGCAACTCACATAATTCGCTACAAAATAATACATTAAGAATGTGTTTTTCTCTTGAAAATTTTAATTAACAAATAGATGCATATACCGCTTATTCGTTTATACTGGTTTCCCGACCTCGTAAGTTGGGCACAAATTTAAAAATATGTATATAGATAGATATTTTGTAAAATATATTTTTTACAGAGCTCGCGAGGTTTTAAAAAAATCGGACACAATAAAATAAAAAACGTATATTTTAATAAAATTATTATATTCTTTAATTTTTATTTATATTTTCTTTTTTCTTTTTAAGGTTTAAAATATTTCATTGAAAACGGTTTCACAGCGAGTTGGTATATATTTAGCTAGCGTGGTGTTAACTTCACTGTTGGTACTCGTATACAGTTGTAATCATAAAGAATATTTGTCGATTTATCACATCACATGCGCCCGACTAAGGAAAAAATGCCTTAAAATTAATTTATTAATTTATAATTAAGCTCTAAAAATATTAAAATGTTATATTGCCATCGGAAACACACCTGTATATATATATGTTTAAATTCTTGAATATCAGGAAGTGAGTGAAAAATCGATTAAAAAATCCCATCTTTACTGACACGAACCATGTTACGTTAAATACAAGAGTGTAATAATAGTAAAAAAAAAAACCCACAAAACTTGTATATAATTTTTTTCAAATTAAATAATCCGAATACTAGAGTAGAATCTGGCCAGTGGCAGTTCAGTTTCTGCCCCTCATTTAATAGTAAATTATTAACACCGTTTAAAATTAATAATTGCCCATACATAATTGGTAGATATTAGTCATTGAGTGCAAAAGTGTAACTCTAACCCTCAAGAACACTTTTATAATTGTTTTTAGCCCATACAAAAATTTGTGTAGGTACCACTGGTTTATATGAATTACTGTTTTATAAAATAAGTCGCTTTTACATTTGTATATAAAAATTTTGTGAATAAAACATATATACTAATGGCGTTTTTGCGGGTATTTACAGAATCCAATTTTTATTATAAAGTTTTGGTACACAAACTCATAGATCCCAAAAGGTCCGCCAACTGAATACCAATAACTTTTAACAGAAAATTTTATGGCAAATTTTTGCAAAATTTCCGCAAAAATTTACCTCCGAAGGTGGTTTATGCAAAATTTTCAAGAAAAATCTAAAAATAAAATTATTCTAGGAAAATATCGGTATTCAAAAAGCGGATCATTTTGGAGCCTTGCAAACTTTATCTATTTAACGCAGTTTTTGATTAAAAAGAAGGTTATTAATATATTTCATTTTTAAAAGCTGTGAATATCTAATATTGATATTTTTCTATGAATATGTGCCAACTTCCGACTTTTTTCCCTTTTTTAACCCTTCTTTGCATAAGTTTTTCTTTTACAATTGTGTTTTTTTATACATATATTAAATATTAGACACCAGAAATTTTAAGATAGATTTTAAACTTTGTTCAGCAACATAGTTCACGGGAAATCTAATGGATTAATATTTTTATATAAAGATAGTGTTGGCGAAGAAGTTGATTTATTTATTAAAAGTTAAATAAAAAGTGATGGAAATTTACATCACACTATGCAATTAAGGGTTAAGCATGTTTTTAGCCGAAAATTTATTTACATCTTCTTTCTATGTGGTACTTATTTCATTTCGTTTATTAAGTAGAATTTCTGATTTAAAATATGTTTAATTAAGTTTTATTTTTAAATGAAACTTACAGCTTTGTTTCAATCGTAATGAGCATCTTTTGCAGAATTTTTAATCATTTATCACCGGTCATTTCTAATAGACATTTTTGGCTAATTAAATCGCGAAATTCGGTGATTAAATAAAGTAAAATTTTCTCTTCAAAATTTCTGGTAAGAATAAACAAGTATTCTTAAATAAACAAGTATGCTCAAGTATTCCTATGTCTATACCCGACGCTTAACGCAATGGGAGTGAAGATAACAATGAAAGAAGTTGTTGTATCACATTTTTTCAAAAGTTTGGGGGGAAATTCTATAAGTGATATGTCGCCAATTGGCATATTTTATTGAACGCATATTGGCGCAAATTTAATTTTATTGGTGTCATTCAGTTTGTTTGTTTTAGATAGTTTTTCGCATTATTATGTTATAAACTTCAAAATGAAATATTGTATTATTTTAAGTTCGAAAAGTATTTTAGTGATTATTTTTAGGGTTTCGAACATAAACAATAACGAAAAATCATGCGTCAAGCATAGATTATGAAACACTTTCCAACACAGCCAGAAAACTGTAACGAAACTTCGCCGTTCAATAAGGGGAAAGAAGATATGTCTGTAAACAGTTTAGAAAACATATAACACATTGAAAAATACAGTTGTCGAAATTACCTTCCAGTGTCAAAAAAGTAGTCGAATTATTTTTTGCAGCCCTGTATAGGATCAATAGATGTGGATATATAGTATGATAAAATTTAGTTCAGTTAGAATATTCACATTTAGCAATTTTCACCAATCGATGGAAATGCACTCGAAATCAATACCTTGTGTACAGCCCTGTATATTATCTGAAGACTTTTCAACACACCACATATTAAGCTGAAAGGCAACTTAAAACTCACTCGCAGCAATTACCAACCGTAAACGACAATGTATCTTTTTCTTTGATTAGCCCTGTATATGAATTTATTTATATTCCACAAAATTATATTAGTTTACTGAATATAGTTCAGCAGGAAAATGCGTAAACACAATTAAAAACTACCCTTAAGAAATTAACTTCCATAGTCTATAATACTTAAGTACCACGGCAATATTTATCCCTTGTGTAGCCCTGTATATGGTCAACCGAGTTTATAAAAGCACACGTACTACGAAAAAAATTTAGTTAAACTTAAAAATGCAAACCAAAGTTGAAAACGCTCTTAACACACATAGACTGTAAATATCGCACATGCACTGTAACCAATTTGTTTTGTGTGTCCCTGTAAATAAACGAAATGCACACAAGAGAGCAATTTATACTGCACCTCAGTAATGCATACCATTTTCATTATGTTTGAAATACTGAATTATCACTAAATTACACTGCAAAAGCTTTTTCCCCATAGAACGATGTGAAACAGAATTCTTTTGTTCGACCCTGTAAATGAATAATTTATGTCTTACACCCCATATTCTACAAAAAACACGTTTTAACGCGCTTCATAATTATAGATGAATTTCATTATGTTTTAAATGACGTAGCGTCATCAAAATGCACTTGAAACCGTCATTTCCCATTGACTGTAGTGTAACGGAATATTTTTGACTGCCCTGTAAAAAAACTATAAGTGCTACACACTTCAGTTGAAATAGGGAACATGTAGTAAACGACAATAACATAAAAATAATTCAGGGCAATCCGAACCTATTTACGGGAATTAGAGCACGGACAGACGACAGGCTGCCAGACAAACCGAAGTCATAAACACTTTTCAACTAGGTTGGAAAGCGTTAAAAATAAAAACTGAACAATTGTCAGATCACTTGTGTGTTTGTCTGTCCGTCTACCACAGCCGTTTTTCTAGAACATTATGAAACGTGGAAAGCCCAAACTTTGCAAAGTAACAAACATTAACATATTTATAGATTATTAATCATTCACAAATATTTCTAAGGTAAAATTTAGGGGAATAATTAAGTTACTTAAGGCGGTATTTAAAAAATATTTTTTTCCACTCTCAACAACTCAAAATTTTCTGACTCATTTTCAAACTCATTTTTAAAAGTAAAAACATGAAACTTGGCGGCGTGATTTATGAAGAGATTTACAAGTGACTTGAGTTTTTATTTTTCGTTCAATTCATTAGAAATTGATTTAGAAACAATTATGTTTACAGTACGGTAATTTTCTTTTGTTTCCAGCGCTATCGCTTCGGGAAATTCGGTTCAAAATGTCCACTTTGACAGCATTTTTGGAAATATACTCTGCCTTTATCGAAAAATCGAGACAATACGGATGTTATAAAGTTTCTGAATAAGAGTACCTGCCAATTGGATGCATTTTAGAGCAAAAATGAATTAAAAAATAAGTCACAAAATAAGCAGTTTGGATTTGAGTACAGCCTTAAAAAAAAACATTTTTTTTATTATCGTGTGGGGTATGGTTGGAAAGATCTCGTAACATCGAACTAAAAAATATACTTGTTTTAATTTTAGGTATTATATTTATATCCCCCACCCCCCACTATCTCTAAATCTACTGAAACTACAATTATGAAAAAAATTAAGTGTAGTAGAAGCTTATTTAAAACGTACAGCGACTATCCCAGGTCACATAGTTTTTTAGAAATGCATTACAAACAAACTTTACTTTGTGGGCGCTCGATGTGCCTATCGTTGCGGAATCATCCAAGGTTTGTTGATAATGTTTTTCTGAAAAATGTGTCGGTAATTAGCCGATATATTAATTAAAAACCTACCTATAAAACACGGTACGGACCAAGACGGCATTGCAATGTTTTGATCGCCTTCCAAAGCGGGCTTGTTTGTGTTTTTGTTTTATGTAAATGCGAGCCAAAGTGATAAATAGTCAACGTTTTTCATTCCAATTGAATTCAATTACAAGAGGCAATAACAACGACTTTTTGTAATATTGCATTTAGTAATTAATATATTTATTTTACGGAACTCTTTGTGCGCTAGTAAAACTCGCATTAGGATTGTTTTTTTTTAAATATATCTACGTTAAATGTTACTTGACAGTTTACTGTTAGATATATAAAATAAATTACAGAATTTTAGAAACAAATAATAAACGTCGTTTTTCGCTTGTTTGTTTTAGTTGTTTATTCTATAATTTAATTTGGTGAAATGAATTGGTTGGTTGAATTTTCCTAAACGTTCAGTAAATATTTGCTAACTATTCTGTAAATATGCAAACATTTCTTAATCGATAACTGTTCTCATACCTTCACTACTTCTCATTCAAGTTTTTCAAAAAATGTGAAGAAAAAAAATTCTTATAATTAAACGACCCTTTTAAAGTTGTCTACAGACGAAACTATTGGTTAGAAAGTTGCGAAATTTTGTGAAGGACATAATGAAGGAATGGGAATTTTTTTAAGAGGGAAAAAATTACTTCCAAATTTCGCTAACAGATGGCGTTTTTAATGAATTACACATTTAGCATACATTTACGATAGTTTACATATTTTATTGCAACAAAACATGTTCCACATGACGGCCATCCCGGTGTATAGCCCCGCGGCTTATACACGAACTTTTTTACTGTTCTGCTCGATTTAAGAGTGCGGGCTGTACACCCGAAAATATGGTATATGTTATTCACAATATACTTTTTCCGGTTTCTAGTTTTAAGATTTTTTTTGTTTTCCTATTATTGCATTCTAAAATATACTTATGTCCGTAATATTTTTTAGGTATAGCTCTATCGCGGAAATCGGCAAAAACAGATCATAGTAGCGACACTTGTTGGGCGGTATACACACAAACCTAATAAGGATCTTTTTATGTCAAAGTCTAAAAGAATTAGACCTATTTTGCTTGCAAATATGACATTTTTTAAAACATTTTTTAATTTATATTCTGTAGAATTATAAACAGAATACATTATTTTTTGTGACAAGAAGTAAGTGTAAACTGAAAATAAATATACCTTTAAATCAGTCTATTATAAGAGTGAAAAATAAAATGCAAATGTTTAAAAGCTAGCTAATTTTAAAAAAGTTTCGAAATCCATAAACTTCATGACACTTTCCATTTTATTAAATGGGTCCATATTCGTTGCGTGAATGCACAAGAAAACATTTCTGTAAACTTAAACGTCCCACGATGCCCTGGCGGATTTGGACGAGGATCAAGCCAAATCTGGAAGATTTATGTCAAGCCCAGAAAAATGTGTCACTGACAAATAGAAGGGAGGGTTTAATAATCCCAACAGATGCTGCTGACGCTTAAATTGTATGAAAGAAGCATTACTATGACCCCCTCAAACATAACTAAGTAATTCATCGAAGGGCAAGCTGCCTTGTTTACTTTTCTGTAATCTATATATAAAGAAAAGATTTTAAAAATTTGAAAGAATATTTTGATATATTTTTCAGAAAAAGTAATTTTTTCATGTTATTTTAAAGTAATACATACCTAAAAAGCTTTTACGTATCTAGAGTCAAATAATATTTTGACGAAATATATATATAAGAGAGATGAGTTCGGGCTCTTTTTTCGGAGCCCGACCGAGACCGAAACATTTTGTGTCATTAGAGCCCGAGCACGATACTGAAAATTTGCAATAGAAAAAAATTGCATAATATTTAAAAATTGTTTTAAAATAATATCATTTTTAAACATCTTCTTACATGAAAAAAACTGTTAATCCGAAGAATATAAAAAAAAAATTATTTTTATTTTAATTTTTAATTTTTAATTTTTTTATATATTTTTTTTTTACATTTTTTTTTTTTTTTTTTTTTACAATTTTTTTTTCGTAAATTTACATTCAATCTTATCAAAATAGAAGTTTGGCATTAAATAAAAATATACTCCCTTTAAAGGATTCTTATATTTTTCTCCCCCAACAAAGAAATATGATGGGCACATTAACGAAGTGCGTTTTATAAATAAATGCATGATATTTACAAAAATGACATTTTATATGCTGAAGAATCGAACAGCGTTTTTATATTTCCTTTAAGGTGTACATCTTAAATTATAATAGATTCCTTCCTCAAAACAATCTTTTGCTATTCTCTTGCCCCAGAATATCAGGTTAAATAAAACATCGTAATTGACATCGTTATCTGAATGATCCGATGCATTTATAAGAAAAGAGGAAACACTGTTCGATTGTTTTGTATCAGAATAACAATACATGCTAATAATTATATCTACTTACGAATGAAAGTGACTTCCACAACGATCAGAGCAGAGCCGAAGCATGAGAAGAGGTCATGATGAAAAATAGATATAAGAATCACTAACGTTATTTACATATGAAAAGATGATTATGACTCGCACACTATAGAAGTCTAAAAATTTACAAACCTTTAATTAATGCTGGTTTACTGAAAACAAAAGAATATATTCACTTCGCATCAAATCTCTAAAATTAATAATAATAATAAATAAACGTTCCAATTAAAACATTTATTTTCTATTGTCACAAAAAGATTTATTTCCTATTGTCACAACAAATTATTCGCGCCTTTCTTATTGGCACAATATCAACAGTCGCCGTCAATACCAGACATAAATCTGCTCATATGAAACATTTTCTTTTGAAATAAAATTCTAATGGTAGAAAAGTAAAACAATATTTCTGTTTCCCTTCATTCTGATCAAAATAACATTGAAATGACTTTAACGCAATACATAATTTTTAAGTAAAAAACAAAAGTTATTTTTAATTTTTCTATAAGATGAAAAATAACATTGTCAATTTCTGAAATAATGAACCCTAGCCCGCCCGAGCCCTAAGACTGGTATAAAAATTGAGCCCGAGCCCGTGTGGGGGCCGGACTCATGCTCTCTGTGTCCGTCTCATCTCTAATATCTATCAGTATACAGGGTGAATATAAAAGAAAAACTATCGTACCGTTCACAGAAACTGAATGAAATTTTGGTTTAAAGTATTTTGAGGTATGCACTGAAGAATCATATGACAAACAACAGTTAAACTCTAAACGTTACGGTTACAGTGACAAAATTTCGAAAATTTCAAATGGCAACACCTACTTTTAGGTAGCTTTCAATACAAAAAAGTATAAAGCTACCTATTGCAGCCGTTCGGAGGAAAGCAGTTCCGGAAAATTTCGATATATTTTCACCGATCATGACCTCCAGACCCCAAAACCACCCTCCGTTCAAATGTTGATATATATATATATATATATCTGACCTATGTCATACGATAACGCTCGTATTTATAAATCAATTTTGATGAAACTAATTGTGTGTATTAAGCTCACCAATGTCTCGACCGAGTTCGTTGGCCAGCTTGGCCCGCCATTTTGTTTCAAGATGGCGGCCACTTAAAAATTTAAAACTAAAAGAAATATACAAAAAAGTTAAAAATTCAAATTTATTTTTTAATTAAGTGTTAGGCCTTGATACGAGGATTCCAGAGCATTTTTTGGTTTACCTCTATCTTAAAAAATGGCTGAGATATAGCAGTTTGAAATTCTAGGGTGGCTGACATTTTGAAACAAGACAGCACATTACAAAAATTTTCATTGTTGTAATAATTTTCCCAATCATACGCATAAAACTATATATTCATATCCGTTAGCGCCAAATTCTCGCCAAACTTGGCGACATTTGGTAAAATATCGCCAAACTTGGCGACCAAAATAAGTCTTCATAAATGAAGCCAATTTGGCTATTGCTCAATAATTTGGCGAATTTCTTATTCAAATTCAGTATTAACGAATCTTTTGTAACCGTTTCTTTGCATTTTAACTTGCTGTTTTCGTGTAACATTAGCTAAAATTTTAAAACTAAGATATAGGAAAGCTACCTTTTCCTCCCAGTACAGGCCGGAAGGACTTTTTTTTTAATTGGAATGTGATCTTCATAGTGAAAAACTATAAAAAGCGTTGGTTGGGACTGTACCTGTAGCACGAAAATCACCGGCGCTAGATAGACTAAGAAGAAAAGTAAAAACAACCAATAAAGGACAGAGAAGCAACAGAAAATAACACATTTTATTGTTCAGTGCTATCCACCCTCTGCCGCATGCAAAGTGTCATCGTGTGTGAAGTGGAAAATTTGTGAAACGCAATAAAATGTTTTGTTTTCTGTTGCTTCCTTATAATATAACATTTTAAAATCACTTTCATGCAAAACAAATGTTCCGAATGATCGATTTAAATATCTTTACTACGAGAGAATAGTTTGGAAAATATGTTAATAATAACGCTCATCATTAGTCCTATAATATTAGTAATAATAATAGCGCAAACAATGTGACTGTCATAAACAGTTACGGGCTGACCACTTCGCTTTTCATATGACAGGCGGCCAAATTATTTTTCCAAATAAAACTGCATAAATGCTATATTTTTAGAAAGATCGTTAAAAAATAATGTTCGAGAGATGAGTTACAGGCAAATATGTATATATTCTGATATAACTGTGGTTGAAATTAGGTTGACAGGCCAAAATCTCATTCCACCAAAGTAAAGAAACACAAGAAATTCGTTCGTTGTGAATGATAAAAATATTAAACCATGAAGATATTCATTAGGAAAGCAAGTTCTCCAGCGTTAATTTTGTAGCGCTGCGTGGTTTCAAAAGAAAAATTTGAGACTGTAAGCCAATCAAAATTTAGTATCATTTTGTTAGGTGAAGTGCTATACAATTCAACTTCCTTCACGCTATTTTCCTGACGAAGTTAAATATAAAAAATACAACTGGTGTAATAATATTTAATGAATCGAGTTACCCATGGTTACAAATATGAAAATAAACATTCAAGTCAAAATAAAAAATAACGCGCGTAGTTTAAAAAAGTACGTGAAAAATTAAATGATGGCGTATCAAATAATAACTTCATAGTCCGTGCAATTGTAGAATATTCTTATTTCTTTTGATAATGGTTCCGCTGTGAGCCAAAACTTGTCAACAGTCTAAGAAAACATATTTTGCTGTTTATAAAATTTTTATTTTACGCCTTTTAGCAATTACCCATTCGCTGCCAATCACGAGTATACTCGTGGTTTTTCAATCTAAAATTACGAATTTGTAAAGGAAATTTCGAAAGAAGAATTTTTATTTTACGTAATCACGATATGACTGTAATTAAATAAAGTAAATATTGCTATTAGTATTTTCTGGTATGAATTCGAATTTTGTAAATAAAATAAAATTCCGGTAACGTGTTACAATAAGTATATTATTACAATGTTATAATTTGTTATATGTTTATACAGCACGATGCGAAACAATTCAAACTCAACAATTACATCTAAACTTTTCTGAAATTACGAATTCGTATTGCAAATTTCGAAAGAAGAATTTTTATTTTAAGTAATCACGAAATGTCTGTAATTAAATAAAGTAAATACTACTATTAGTATTTTCTGGTATGAATTCGAACTTTCTAAATAAAATAAAATTCCGGTAATTTTAACCGGGTAGTGAACGTGCTAAAAAAGGTGTTTATAATGTATTACATTTTTATATAGTACAATGTGAAACAATTCTAACTCAACAAAAACATCTAGACTTTTTTGTCTCGAATAAAATATTTCAGTCATCACACGTCCCACGAAAAGCCGTAACTACATATCACTTTGATTACCCCTCCATTTTTAGAAGCATTCACTGAAATCCCCCAGTATCAAGTACACAAACGACGCGCACTTAGAAAAGCGAAGTTGCCTCTTGAGGCCCCGGCGCTAATACTAACTGCGAATGAGAAGTTGAGAGAATAGTTCAGTAGAGGATATTTTACAGTCCCTGTAGAATATGAGGTAACACTGCGCTGATGACCCACTATGAGTCATTCTGTGTGGTCATGGCTTAAGAATGGAAATGTTTAGCTGAATAAGCTTTTGGTGAGTAATGTCAGTCGCTGTGTGGTCACTTGAGGCAATCAGTAACGGAATGTGTTAACTTGTGGGTACTTATGACGGAATTTTTGGGTATTATGTTGAGGGACAGTTTGTCTGATCTTGCTTCACCCCCACGTAATTAAAAAAATTAGCTGTTACTTACCCATTATACGTAGTATAGGGTAAGTCTTGTAATCGTTTTGAAAATAGAAAAAAAAAATCGACGGATTTACACGTTAGAGACACTGGAGATTCCAAAAAAGCATATTTTTTGAAAGAAAAATTTTGCCGTTCGTCTGCGTGTGAATCTAAACGCTCTATCTCCCGAACAATTTGAGATAGAGACTTGAAATTTGGTGTGTACTTAGTATGTAATAATGGGAAGAAGCCTATTTCATTTCAATAACCTCGATTAACCGGAACTATTTTTTTCGGAATCTCGAAATATTCGTTCTGATAAAAGAAATATAAAAACTTTCGAAATTGTTTATTTTAAGGAATGAATATAAAAGACAATAAGAAAACATAAATTTTCCATAAAGAATGAAGTCGATCGGATAATGAGTTGCCGATATATTTGTAATCCTATTTTCCACACTCTTTGATTTTTCATGACCCTCTATTTCATTCAAATTTCAAATCAAAGATATATTTTAATTGGAAATGAGACGCTTAATCTGACGCAGTAAACCGTTAGTTAATAGGATTATCAATTTTGGAGTTATAAGGATGTTTCTTTTACTCAATTCAGTAATACAGCATTTAAAGTTTATGACGTCATCAAGCCACGATTTTATTCAAATTGCAATGCATTTTATAAACAGTTTACATATGTTTTATTTTCATATTTTATATAATGCATATCCATGATGGGTAAGTATTACGTTGGCCCCCAACAACTAGTTTTTCAATTTAGTATAATTAGAACCAGTTACATGAATTCTTCTTGTGGAAGTAGGTTGTTTTACATTCATATTTAAAGAAAGATTAAAGATACCAGATATTATTCATATTAAAGATACATATTCATATTATATTATTTCATGTATCACACATTATCACACTTCATTTTATATATTCATATTGAAGATACTAGAAGCTTTAAACAATAATTCTTCCCTTATTTAATAGAAGACTTAAGTAAGTTTATAAAACAAGTATTTTTTTAACACTAGAACTGCGGGAAATTTTCCTCAAGTTTTATCAAAATATTTGTACCGGAATATTTATTTAAAAGTTGTGTATTTAACTTGATTTTGGGTAGCATATATTTAATTTATTTTATAAACATTTCTAGTTCGAATGGACATCTTTTCATTTGGTACGCTTCAAAACGGCCCGTCATCGCTGTTGTAGTTTTAAATATTGTGGTATCAGCCACATTAGTAATTAATAGATTCATTAAAGATTAAATGCATGGAATTTTTGGGCATTATGCTGAGGGACAGTTTTGTTTGATCTTGCTTCATTTTTTAATGTATTATAATTGGAACGAGTGTTAAGGTTATTCTTTTTTTCCAGTTAGTGTTCCGTTTTAAACGTGTGTTCATAAAAATTAAGTACATATTTAAAATGAAATTAATTTTCCAAATGAAACAAAATTGCAATTACACAGAAATTTTACTGAATATTTATAAAATTATTTCACACCATAATTTTAATTTTAATTTTTTAACTTAGTTATTTAACGTTTCTTTTTTATTATTGATTAATTTTATTTTATAAAAAAATTCTGGTTTGAATCGACACTTAATTATTTGTTCGCAGTCGAATTGACTTCTGATGGGGTTAATCCGCTGAGAGTGAAGTAATACAATGGTGTTTCTGTTATGTTGTTGAATTCACAGAATTTTCGAAAACTTTTATTTGAAAATAAAGAAATGCACACCGGTTTTCCATCAAAGTTACAGAAGTAATAATTTGTTCTAAAATTCTGGTGCAAATCTTGATTAAAGATAAGTGGTATAAAAAATAGGCCTTAGCTATTCAAGGTGTAAAAGATGTAATATTACGAAACAGATGACCAATTATAAGTCATTATTTGTGGTCATGGCTTAAAAATGGAAATGGATTAAGCTTCTGATGAGTAATGTTAATCCCTTTGTGGTCACTTGAAACAATCAGTAACGAAATGTGTTAAATAGTGGGTACTTAATACGATAGAATTTTCGGATATTATATTGAGGAACAGTTTATTTGATCTTGCTTCCCCCCACGTAATTAAACAAGTTTGAAATTGTACGTCAAACATGAAAAATGAGGTGCGTTCGTACTATAACTAATTTTATAAAAATTCAGATCTTGGCGCAATAACTGTTGCACTCTTGAGCAAAAATGCATGAATACAAAATTTATTTTATGTGCAGATTTTCATATCATATATATTAATTTTATTTTATGAAATTAATTTACAATACACTTTATCAAACAATTAATTACAATTCTGTTACATTAAAATTATACTATGCGCAAATATCTGATACAAGACAGACAATGTAAAAAAATGATTGTTATTATTTCACTGAAAAAATAAATTATATAAATCTGTTATTATGATGTGTTTTATTTCTGTAATAAAATAAGTACATTTTAAGTTGGCAACACTTTATCTTTTGTTGACATTTACTGAAAATTCCAGCTTTGAAAATTTCAGAGCTTTAAATCCATTTTTAGACTATTTTTCCATTTAATATCTATTTATCGGGAAACATATATATAAAAAAAAAAACTGTCGGTAGATTATAGGATTGCTATAATTAAATAATTTTAGTCTACAAATTCGGTGTTTAAATTCAGTAATACGGAAATAATAGGACTCCATCTTAAATAGGATGTCATCAACATGTCAACCTAGAACCATTACCTATCATGGGATATCATTGAATTACTTACGCATGATAGGATTTAATAGAATGAAGAATACTTTTACTAATATACTTTTAAGTTTTGATTAGATTTTCATAAAATTTGAAATGACTCGAGAGAATTCTTCAACGATTATATATATTAAATTTCAATCCTTTTGGCTGGGTAGTTTTTTCGCTGTTATATGCGGACGGACGGACAGAGCAGACGACGACTGTAGCTGCTACCTATTTATATAATTACGAAAGCACCTAAAAATTAGCTGATTTTGAATTTAGTTTAATTATAACGAGTATTAATTAACCTTACGCTAATCGAATCTTTCTTTTAAAAGTTTTTTTTTTCTTTTTTTTTTTTTTTTTTACATCCATTGGATTGGATTTACACTCATGACCTTTAGGGTTAGAACCACAAACTTTAAAGAGTAATTCACCTTATTTAATTGCAGACCGTTGTAATTTTATATCAGAATATTTTTACTTAACACTAGAACCACGGGAAATTTCACTCAAATTTTATAAAAATATATTGTAATTAAAATTTTATTTCTGCAAATATCATTGTTTTTCTTGGTACATTATTTACCGATTCGGGGACAAGGAATCTGTAATGTTGAATTTACACAAGAATTTCGGAAAATTTTTAGTTAAAAATAATGAAATGCAATTTAACGGGTAGCATAAGTTAAAATAGTAATAATTTGTTCAACAATTCTAGCACAAATTTTGATTAAAATTTAGTGGTTTAAAAATATTCTACAGCCCTTCAACGGTTTAACCCCTTAATCGTCGCGTCCGATACATTCACGGCCAGTGTAGGCTACTTTTTTAAAATTCAGATTGTTTGATTCCCACCAGTTTTATAAAATAGTGTAATTGGGGTTGTGCACGCATTATTTTATCTGCTATTAAATAATGCGAATATTTATTTCTACTTAAAAAAATTGGTGTCGGCGAAAATATTGGTGTCTTATCGGTCGCGACGATTATGGGGTTAAAGAATGGATATTATGAGATCGAATATAGAGAATATTTTACAGTTCCTTAGGAATATGGGATAACAATGCACTGATGACCAATAGTGACTCATTCTTTGTTCTCAAGGTTTAAGAATGGAAATGTTTAGCTGAATAATCTACTCATGAGTAATGTCAGTCACTGCTTGATTGATGACTTGAGGCTATTAACCCATTAACCGCCAAAACTATGTGGGCGGAGCCTTCAATATTTTGACGGAAATCGTTTCCCACCAAAAATTCTGAAATATAATATTCGGTATCTTTAATAGCAACGTTTTTGTCATTAAATAAAGTATTTTTTAACATATTAAAACAGTGATGACACGGCAGGTTTTTTTATACACTTTTATTTGGAATGTTGCGTTAACGAAACACCACCGGGTAATGGGTTAATAAAGCTGCGTATAAACCAAATACAGCGACAAAAGACATAAATTATTTCTTAAACTTTCTGCTAAGACTATATGTTTAGTTATTGATCTTCCAGGTTTCGAAACAAATCACACAAAATTAACAAAAGAAATTCGCCCCAGGGCAGGTGATTAAAATTCCAGAAACCCTCCTCTACTACTGTCGTATTTTGTTGTTACACGATAAAAAGAATGACCACATTAAAGGACCGACAAGCTTTCGCATAAGTGTGGTCCGAACTTAACGGGATGTGTTAAATAGTAGATACTTAATGTGATGGAAATTGAGGAATTTTCGAGTATTATATTGTGCAGTTTATCAGATCTTGATTCAGCTTATGTAATTTTTATTGCTTTTTTTTTTAGTATAATAAGAACAAACATTAAAGTTATTCTTTTTTTTTTTTTTTTTTTTTTAGTATAATAAGAACAAACATTAAAGTTATTCTTTTTTATTATTCTTTTTTTTTAAATTTAGTATTATAAAAACAAGCATTAAAGTTATTCCTTTTTTTTTTTTTTTTTTTTTTTTTTAACTTAGTTTCTTTCATGTACGTGTTCATGAAACATACGTACCTATTTAAAATACAATTAAATTTTCATATGCAAAAATTCCAAATGTAAAATTTTTCTAATGCAATTCAAATACAATTGTTGCTTCTTGAAACATTATTTAGAAACTGATTATTGTGAGACAGAATTTAAAGAATCACTGAGGATATTTTACAGTTCCAAAAGAACATGTAAGTAACATCAGAAGCGGATCCAGCCCTCCATTTAGAGGGGGTCATGTCTTTTTTTTAGGGGGCGTTCATATTTATTAATTAGCAGTTTTTATGTCTTCCATCCAAATTGACTATTTTCTGACATATACCCAAATTTATTTTCTTTCATAAATGCATGGCATTTGCAGGTATATTCGTAAATATATAAAATTTTATGTTTTATCCACGTAGCAAGAAATTAGTTTCCCATTTTCATATAAATTAAAAGTATCTTACAGCATGTTTTCTCCAATTTCGCATTTTTAGTCGATTTTCGAGGCTCGGCTATCATGGAAATATCTCTTGAGGGAGCAATCAAATGCAATTCAAAATGTACCACGTTTATAGGAAAATTAAAAACAATGTTCGATTATTTAGTGCTTAAACAATATTGCTTGCAATTTTCCTGCATTTCTATTTGAAAATAACTCCATGAACGTATCAGAAATAGAATTTTTAAGCATAAAAAAAAACATCTTTAACCCTTTCCGGCGCGGAGTAAGTCTGTTTCTAAAATGATGAAATAATGGACTGACACCAGAATATACAAACGAATTCATTACAAAATAAAAACTTGTTTTTTTCCGGTACTTAATAAAAGGAAAAATTTAATTAAATATTCTTGGTGCCGTTTTTCAGTTTTGAAATTAAAATTAGGTGTCCTTTTCTTGTGGACACCGCCCGTTAAAGGATTAATACTTATCTATACATTTAAAACAGAAGGCTGTTTTTCAGTCATCTGCCCTGAGCTTTCTACTGAATTAATTTTTATAATTAATTTTTAAATGAAAGCTGTTCATTTGTAGATGTGTCCGCACTAGCCATTTTTTAAATATTCCCATTTTTATACTTTAATTTTAAAAGGTTTTTTTATGAAAATTTATTCAAAATGGTGGAAATTGGATTAAGATTTATAACACATAACTAATTTGTCTTGTAATATTCCAACAATCAGAAGCGGGATTCCATCAGTGTAAATCACGTCATATTAAAAATAAAAATCTCAATGGTTTTCATAACATTTAAAATGATTGCGTTTAATTATACAATAATCACGGAAGAGGAGAATGCAGATTATTTATTGAGAAATAATATTAAGTAATCTGAGTAAATAAACTAACAGTAAATAATCTATCATAAGAAGTAAAACGAAATTTTTCGATGAAGAAAATGACGTCTTTAGGAAAACAAAGAAGAATTTTCGTCCATGAACATAAATTATTTTACTAACCCTGTGTCAGTATGACATCACATTTACTGGTCTTTATTCCTGCATTTGAATAGACAGAACTTCTGATATTTATTTTAAGATCCTTGGTATGAACAAAATAATATATTTCTGAAAATTTAATTTAATTATAATAAATATTTAATGAAACTCAGCAATTTTAAAGCAATTGCTTAAATGACTCTTACAGTAATATTTTCCTACATATTTTTGTGAAAAATATTTTTTTTAAAGTTTTTTACTCCATCAACTCTGAAATTAAAAGCTAAATCATCTGCTTATGAAAACTAATATCATTTTTAAAATGTGCATTTTCAAACACAAAATATCAATTTTTACAAAGCTAAATGACGTAATTGTCTAGATTTTTACTGAGATCAGGATTTGACGGTAATGTGTGTGGTGTTCATTTGAGTATGTTTGTGTGAATATCATGTGTTGGATTTGAAGTGTCATTTTTTTTTCATTTCATTAATATTTTATTCATAAGCTTAAATTGAAAATACGTACTTATTTAATATATTCTCTTGCGTCGAATTTCGACGGGTGTAACTAGTTTATATTAAAAAAATACATTGTTCTATGGAAGTGTTTTCCATTTAAAGACGGTTCATGACCCGCATGACCTTACCCTTGGATCCGGGCTTGGGTAACACTGCCCTGATGATCATCTATGAGTCATTCTTTGTAATCATGGCTTAAGAATGGAAAATGTTCGTGTGAATAAGCTTTAGATGAATAATGTCAATCGTTGTTTGGTCACTTGCGGCTATCAGTAACGGAATGTGTTAAATAGCGTGTACTTAATAGGATGGAAGTTGAGGAATTCTGGAGTCAAGGAAGGTTTCTCAGTTTGGTTCCTTTTTTTAATTAAAAAATTCCGAATTCATACCGGAAATTCCAAAAGAAAAATTGCGAAATGTTTGTCCTTTTAAATATAGAAAAATTGGTATTCGGAATTTTCGGGTATAAATTGGTAAATTCTGAACCAAAGGATGCCAAACTAGTACCTGATGATTCATAGCTGCTACCCGCTCGGCTTTCTATTTTCAAAACAAATAAACGTAACTTATTACAGAAAACTTATTTAGTTAATTTAAGTTTTTGTAAAATTGTATGTTTTTACTGTACTGTAAATATAAGAAAATTTAAGATTATTCTATTTTCATTTAGTTTTTTTTTCTAAATGCTTTTATTAATTTATCTGCCTGTTTTTAATTGACGCCTATGCAAATTTCCACCTTTTTTTTAAAAGTAGTTTTTGCCTTATTTAGTAGCATTGTTCTGTGATTAAATAAGATGAAATATTCTTTTCGAAATTAGTGGTGAGAGTTTTGCAAGGGATCAATCATTGTTGAGGAAAATTTTTTCTGAACTTGATTTATAATTCAGAGCTAAAAACTAACTGTTTTTCATTTTAGTATAATTAGAACAAAGTGTATAACTGTTTCCAATTATTTTTTTTAATATCACTGTCCTTGATATATTTCTAACAATTGATATGCGTTGCAAACAAGTATCGAAGCAATTACAAAATGACTATCTCGCAAAGTTTTTTTTTTAAACTGCAGAAACAGGAGCAGTTTTAAAAAACCGCAACTAAAAATTTGTATCTTTAATAATGAATTGAGACATTATTTCGAATAAATTGAAATATAAAAGTAGTTCCTAGTTTTATTATATATATAACCAATAAATGAACGTTACAACCCCAAACAAAAACTGTGAAATTATGAATAAAAGTAAATTAACTAATTGACAACAAAACAGATCCCCCCCCCCCCCCCAACAAACTGAGCATAGATACGAAAAACATAGTATTAAGAAAAAAAAGTAGAAATGGAATAACAGAAATTGAATAATGGAAATTTGTGGAATTTAAACATAATCTTCAGGTCTCAAATGCCTAAATTTCCACAAATAAAATGTGTGGTTTCATCTTCATATTAGCCATAAAATAGCTAAAAAATATGAATTTGGGACAACCACACACACAATGAAACAACAATTAAGTTCAAAATAAAACATGATTAAAAAGGATAGAGGGAGAAAAAATAAAAATAAAAAGATGAAATTGCCCCATTTGAAAGCAAAATCCAAACTTGAGTCAGCTTATAATATATATATACAAGTTTTAAAAAAATGTCTCAGTCATATTTTTCTTTTATATACTATAAAATAGATATTTTTGTTAAAATTCGTGAAATATTTAAATCTCCAGACGTTCTTTTTAAATTTTTTTTAATTCATGAGTACATATTAAAAAAATGAAAAAGAAATCACTCGATGTCCGTTTTTGTATATTTTACATGTGGATTAAAATTAAGTTAGTTGTAGAAAAAAAAAACATACTATTTAAAATTTTCCTCTTTTTAATTTTTGTCTTCAGTTCCACTTTAGATAATTGAATTTAGTGTTCATTTGAGAGACGACCATTTTGCCCATTTAATTCAATAATTCAGAAAGGTGCTTAGAAGAAGATAGCTCGCTCCAAATTAATGTCTAAGTTTTTAAAATATGACAGTTTGGCGTATATTTTTAAATGCTTGCAAGATAAAACGTAGTTTTTTATGATTTTTTTTAAAGATCTCCAGTTTCTGAAATAGCAATTTTTATTACAATATTATGAATTGAGTAATATTTCGAATACGATGAAATTAAACTGACGTGTCTGAGTTGTTTACATTTTAGTTTTTTGTTTAAATGAAAACGTTCTTATTGTAATTTGTATATATTTAAACATACAATTTTATGTAAAAATAAATAAATATTTCTCATAAATTACCGAAAGTATATAATCCTCACATATTGCATAGAAAAAATAGGCATAATACGAAGTATTATGGATATATTGGAATATATTGGAAATATATTGGAAAATTTGTAATATATTGGAAAAATATTTTGTTAATAATAAAATCTCTTTTTTTTTTTATCCGTATATAATAAAACCTCTAATAATAAAATTTTAAAGTTTTTGGTTCAAAAGAAAATCATTCTTATTGTAATTTGTATTTATAGAAATAAAAAATTAAATAATTTTCATAAATTCCTTAAAGCATATAATCCTCAAATATTCCATAGGTAAAATAGGCATAATCAGGGGTGCAAAAATCTAGGCGCCAATGGGCCGATTTCCACCACTAAATTTTTAGTATTCTTCGCCTAATAAGAATACTGATAAAATTTAGGCGAATTATACAAATAAAATTTGTCGAGGAATACTAATAAAATTTACCGGTGGAAATCAGCCCATTGGCGCCTAGATTTTTACATCCCTGGTCATAATATATGATTACATAATATATGATTCTTTGTATAATATATGCACCTGAATAGAAAATGTAATACTAAACAATTTTTGCTACGCATATAAAACGGAGGCTTTATTTCTGGAAAATACGTTATATCCATTTATTTTGTGAATACAAATAGCCTTTGATGAAACTGTAAAAAATACAAATGGCGTCAATGCGTTGCTAGCTATATGGTTACAATGTCACTTAAAAAAATGTGAATATCATTAAAAATTTGAAAAAAAAAAATCTTGCCGAAATTACACTTGCTTATATACGTTGTATGGCCAATGATCTCGATACGGAAGGCCAGATATCTTCGCTACCATGTCAAACTATGGAATGTGAAAATATGCATTTTTCATTACTTTTAAAAATGAGCCTGTTGTCACCACTAAATTTGAGCAGTATTCTTCGCAAAAGTTGCCAGTTTTGCCTTCGATTTCAGTCAGAAATTTCGAATCCATACCAGAAATTTCAAATAGAAATTTTTACTTTATTTAACCCATTCGCTGCCAACCACGAGTATACTCGTGGTTTTTCAATCTAAAATCACGAATTCGTACCGGAAATTTCGAAAGAAGAATTTTTATTTTATGTAATCACAAAATGAATGTAATTACATAAAGTCAATATTGCTATTAGTATTTTCTGGTGTGAATTCGAACTTTCTAAAAAAGATAAAATTCCAGTAATTTTAACCCGGCAGTGAACGTGTTAATGACAGACATTTCGTGGCTACTTAAGTAAAATTATTGTTCTCAAAATTTCCGTTATGGATTCGGCATCGCTGAATTAAAAATAAGGCCAAATATAGGCTGTTCTTCACATTTTACTAGTATTTTTACTAGGCGAAGAATTCTAATAAAATTTATTGGTGACAATCGGCCCATTTTCAAAAGTAATTAAAAATGCATTTTTTCATATTCGATAGTTTGACATGGTAGTGACGATATAGGATCGAGCTATTAATAAATAAACGCACTTTGATATTAAATAGAAATTAGTCAACGAAAAGACAGATTTGCATTTTATGTTGAATATAAAATTAAAATCAAGTTAAGTTGAATTGGTTAAAAGATAAGTTGCATCAAACTAACAGAGCTGATAAGTGCTTATGATTTCGGTTCGTCTGTCTGTTCGTCCTCTAACTCCTGTAAATATACTTGGATTTTCACGTATCTTATAAATCTGATTGATGTTTACTATGTGACATTCCCTTATCGCAAATACGCGGCATTCATAGTTCGTTTATAGGGACACGAAAATAATTCCGTTAAATTATTGTCTCCGGGAAAAAAATGTTTGTCATGTAATATAATGCGGTAATACTAGTTGAAACATAGATGCAAATTAATATGCGTTTCTGAGGTTCACTACAAAATGTTTTCTATAGAATATAGGTGAGCGTTGCATTTATCATTCATTCACAGGGTCACACAAAATAATTTGCTCAGAGTGCTGTTTATAAGGTATAGTTGCAAGAAATACATTTTAAGCTGTGGTATACGCTTTTACACTTATTTAATGTTTAATATATTACATGACATGTGTAAATTTTATGTATAATATTCATGGCTGTGCAAAAGAAATTGTTAGCATTAAAGTATTTGCAGAGTTATCATACTTAGAGCGTTCTCAATACGTGTTAAGTTTGTTAGCGCACACTAGTGCCGCATTCCTGCCGCCGGTAGTCAAACCAAAATTGTGCTACAAGCGCATTATATCCAACTTATTTTCGGGTACATCAGCGCCACGTTCTTCTCTTGCGACGAGTTTTCAAAGCAAAAGATCGTGCTAAATTCTTGTAATTCATACTTCCGTATTGACCTTGGATTGGAATTTTCTGGTTTAAACCTTTCATTTTCCAGCATGCAAAGAACTATCAGCCGTAAGAGGACGCTAGTTTTAATTTGCAAAAAAAATTTCCATTCATCTGGTCAGGTTTAGTATAAAATGGCCATGGGTTCAAAAATCTATGCGCCAATGGGCGATTCCTACCTGTAAATTTTTAGTATTCTTCGCCTAATAAGAATACTGACAAAATTCAGAAGAAGTACACTAGTAAAATTTGACGGAGAATACTAATAAAATTTAGTTTTGGGAATTAGCCCATTGGCGCCTAGATGTTTGCACCCCTGAAAATGGCTATGCGTATTTGAGCGCAAATTGCTTAAAGTGGGTTTTAAATTGTGTTCTTTATTTTACTATTACTACTAAGTGATGTTTGCAGAATTATATTAAACTCGATACATTGTCATGTATGGAATACATTGTCATGTATTCGGAAGTGTGTTTTTATGGATAAATTAAATTTTATATACTGTGTGGTGTGTACACAGGAATGCACAAAGCTATATAATTACATTACAGTTTATGACGGAAATTGATGAAAATGATTTCCATGCATTTTTTAGATGAATTAAATTTTAACATTTTTTGTGGTGTGTGTAAAAATCTAGAGCATATACAGGCGTGCACAAACCAATTAGACAAACTTACTTACTTTGGGGGGTAATTACTGAAATTTGGTTTTGAACAATGTTATGCGTTTTCTTTCAACATATCAAAATAGGAAGTTGCGTTAAAACATTCTCGTGGAGATTGAAAGGGTTTCATGATCTAAGTATATGATTTTTCTGTTCATATACAAGTGTCCGACAGACAGCTCATTTACATGATCACAAAGCAGATTCTGTAATACCTAGAAAATTGGAATTTCAGAGCGAAACTTTCTTTTATTAGAATATATGAATACGAAACGCATAAAGATCACTGTTAAATCACGGACACCGGAAAAAAGTAATTAAATTTAATATAAAAATAATAAAATATAAAAATTATAATATAAAATTTATGAAATTTTTATATTAAAAGATATATTATATTTTATAAGAAAGTATTCTTTTTCAAATGTGTGCGCCCCTGTGCAGCTAAGGCTGTTAGTCAGTGAACTCCCCAGTTCCCCTCGGAGGGGACCTATGGTCGTAAGATTCCTTAATATATTTAAAACATCTCCTCAGCAAATTAATATTTGTAACTTCTTTATTCTCTATACTCGTCTTAAAGGATGTCTCTTTTTTACTTAGTTGTCAAAATATTTCTAAAATATATACTTAATTTTTAGAGATGTATTAAAATCTTACTCAGTTTGGCTTTTATTTTAACACGTACAATTATAAATTATGCATATATTTTAGAAATATATTGACAATTAAGAAAAAAGAGACATCCTCTAAGAATTGTATACAGAAAAATATATTTATAAATATTAATTTCCGGAGGAGATATTTAAAAAAATATATTAATCCATAAGATTAACGAGGAAACTGAGGCGCTCACTGTCTAACAGTCTTTAGACACTTTCGTAAATCTCTTATTATAGAAGAAAGGAAAGACTGGTCGTCTTTTCTTTTTTCTTAAATTTTGTAAACGCCTGTCGGTCGAACCGTTTGAAATACGGACAAACGAAAAATATATTCTTAAATTTCGTGTTTTTTATTTTCCAATGCAAACAGCATACGAACTCTAACCCCTTCAAAAGAAATTTTCAAAAAGCTTGATGTCCCTGTTTTGCTTTTCTTTTTAATACCATCGGGTTTAATTTTAGATATACTGAAAACTAAAAATACGTTCTTAACCCTTTAACGGGCGGTGTCCACAAAAAAAGGACACCTAATTTTAATTCCAAAACTGACAAACGGCACCAAGAATACTTAATTAAAATTTTCTTTTTGTTAACCCCTTCGTGACGAGCGTCCCTTACAGAATTTTTAATCTTTTGCCACTGGTTTTTCAAAACAGAAATTTTCGCCTAATTGAATCTCAGAAATGCTGTCATTAAAAAAGGCAAAGTTTTACAATAAAAAGTTACTGGTGGGAATAATCAAGGATTCTGAGCACCTTGTGCGTCACGTATACGTGTCGCTCGTCCCCAAGGGGTTAAGGGCCGGAAAATAAGAAAGTTTATATTTAGTAATGAATTCATTTGTAATTTCTGGTGTCAGTCCATTATTTCATCATTTTACAGACTTACTCCGCGCCGAAAAGGGTTAAATCGGACAGGTTCTTCTCTACTACGGTGAAATTCGCTTTCAAAAATACTAATTTTAATTCTTTCGAAAAAATACACGACTGCAGGTCACTTCGTGCTTATCGAAGACATTCTTTTTTCTATGCTAAAAGTACAGTGCCTAGAATACATAGTGTGGAAAACGGCTACAAAATAGTACTAAAACATTGAATCCGATAAATGTAGAACGATGCTGAAAAGATAACGAGTCGATAGCAGCGACATCTTCTAGCAGTGCCGTAGACAGGGTGGAGGTCCAGATGGTTTGGATACCAATAATTTTATAAAAATATTTTTGTCTTATCTAATCGGAGAATTTTCTGCGATATTAAAGGCGAAGAAAACTTCATAATATAAATAAGCATTTGAACCCCCCCCCCCCCACCCTCTCGGGCTACGGCACTGTCTGCTAGCTTTTTTCAAAGCAAACATTGTATAAGAATCGAACTTAGAAAACGTTTCAGCTGGTGGTAAATATTTTAAATAATTAAATTATACCCTATTTCCTTTGACTTGGATAGTAATTTGCATAATCTTTGAAAATTTGAATGATATTGTTCATGGCCAAAAAACGTGATACGCATTCTTTTGTGCCTTATTGCAGCGCTCGATACAAAACAGCAAACTAGAAACTATCCCTATTTAGCATACCAATGGATGAATTTCTGCTAGAAGAGTGGAAAAGATTAATTCCCTGATAGAATAAAAAACTAAACTTCAAAATCAGTTACATCCGAAATATACGCTTACAAGAAGATTGTATTAACAGAAATTATGTTCATGTTGTCAATAGTGAAACGGTTACTTTTGCTAGAGGTAAATCTATTTTTAAAGCAGATGTCGCTGCGATCGCCTTATTTTTGCACCGTATCGTTGCACGTTTATCGGCTACAATTTTTACCAGTTTTACAATTACCAGTTTGGCTTTTTTTTAATTACGAAATTTCGCATTCATACCAGAAATTTTCTATAATGTTCTTTTCCTTACTTAGTGGCAGATAATTCGTGTCTTCTTAAAGTAAAAATTCTTGTTTCAGAATTTCCGGTTTGAATTCGAAAATTTTGAATTAAAAAACGGTATGTATTCTAGGCACTGTAACGTAAGCCTATTTGACACATGATTTCTCTGTTGATTGTACAAGCATTCAACAGACAGCTTGTTTACTTGAATAAATATTCAAAAATTACAGACGGAAATACAAATTTCATAAATAATACATATACTATTCTTTAATTACTTTTCTGGTGTCGCTGATTTAACAGTGCACTATCTTGATGCGTTGCTTAGTCATCTATGTTTATAAAAGAAAGTCTCGCTTTGTATGTGTCTGATTGTCTGCGGTGGATATGAAAATCTATCCAACGTAGAAGTCTGCAATTTTGGATGAAGATAGTCCAATACAAGTCCTTATCTACCTAAGGATAAGATTTTTCATTGTTTGAGTATTAGCCGGGATATTAATTAAAATCCAAAATTAACTTTCATCAAAAAAGCTTTCTATTTCGAGTATGTGCGCTCCTGTGTTGTTAAGGCTGTTAGTCAGTGAACCACCCATTTCTCCTCGGGGGAGCCTATGGCCGTAATCGTAATGCACTCGTTAATTAAAAATAGCTCCACAGTAAGTTAACACTTGTAACTTCTTTTTCTGTGTAAATTCTTAAAGGATGCCTCTTTTTTTTCGTTGTTGTCAAAATATTTCTAAAATACATATTTAATTTTATGTGAATTGTTACTTAGTTTGGCTTAATCTTAAAGGTTAAATCTTACTTAGTTTGGCTTTGATATAAAATTATAAATTATGTATATATATATTAAAATATTTTGGCAACTAAGAAATAAAAAGAGACATTCTATAACAAGTGTACACAGAAAAAAAGAAGTTAGAAATATTATTTTCCTGGGGAGATATTTTAAATATACGAATGCATCCTACACCCATAGGCTTAACATTAGCGAAAGGATTGAGGAGTTCACTGACTAACAGCCTTAGGACATTTCCGCAAATATCTCAGCACAGAAGAATGGAAAAACCGAGGGTCTTTTATTTTTCGTAAATTTTGTAAACGAGCTTCGGTCGAACCATTCAAAATACGGACAAACTAAAAACATGTTCATAAATTTCGTATTTCGTACTTTCCAATGCCGCAAACAGCGAATTTTAACTCCTTCAAAAGAAACTTTCAAAAAAGTTTGATTCCGCTGTTTTTCTTTTCTGATTAATGCCCATCGAGCTCAGATATAATGAAAACTAAAAATACTTTCTAAAATCGGAGACCTTCTTCTCTACGACGGTGTAATTCGTTTTTAAAATATGAAAACATGTCTCCTCCCGGAGACATTCTTTTTTCTATGCTAAAAGTAAGTAAACGTTGGTATTTCGAAACAATCTTTATAACAGTATGTGTCTTTATAACAATCTTATAACAGTAATGTGCTAAGTGATGTAAGTAGAATTATATAAATTCATACGAGCAGGGAAGACCGAGCTATGCTCGGTCAAAATTAGCTTTTAGTTCAACTCGATATATTTTTATCTCTGTATTATTACTATAATGCATAGCTGCCAACTTTTACGCTTTTTTCTACACTGTAAAAAAAATTTCCTGAAAATAACGGAAGTTGTACTGGCAATCGAGACGCCAGTACTATTTCTATATTTTAATTGAAAAAGATTCCGTAAATTCCAGGAAATTTTCCGTGATTTCCTAAATATCCGTTTTTAAATTTCCGTTTTGTAACAGATATCTTCCATATATTTTAGAAATTTTTATGTTGTTAAAATAAATTTTATAGGACCAAAAAAAAAAGTTATCCTTCAAGGAACATCTTATAAGGGACAGATACGCTTCTTTTTTTTAATAAACAACCACCACTTCCCACGATGAGTATCGAACCCAGGACCTTCCGTTTACTAAACCAGAGGGCCAGACCACTACGATACGGTTGGAGACGACACTTACTCAAATGTTGTTACTTATTAGAGGATGCAAAACTTGAAGTTCTCATAGTTAGATGGATATTTTCAGAGTTCCAATGTTTTTAATATTTTCGTTTCAAAATTGTTCTATATTTTACTTTATTATTTGATGCTTTATAATAGATAAATTTAAAATTTTTATGTATTACATGCGTAAAATATTGCATTAACAGTAATGATTGTTTATTTTTACAATAGTACATATACTTTAAAAAAAAATTGTGTGTTGATTTATTTATCAATTCCAGTAAAAACAATATATCTTAAGCAGACGTATTTATTACGTGCTATTAAAGTAAATTTTCTTTATCTGTTAGTTTAAAACTTATGTGAATAAACAAATTTATAATAAATTAAATTAATATATTTAAGCTTTGCTGCGAGCTTTTGTGTATGGTTCTGTTAAAATGAAAAATTTTTTAAATATCAAAACGAAAAAATAGATTTTTAGAAAAAAATTTGAAATTAATAACTTTAGGATAGGTAAGTTTAAATTTGGACTTAATCATTTAGTTTAATTTATAAAAATTATAAACTAACAAAATAAATTATAAACTTTTATAAAAATGAAGTTTATAATTTTATAAAGTAAACAAAAAGTTATTAATTATTATTTTTTTTAATTTAAAGAGAAAATTATGAACTTTGTAAAATTATAATTTATAAAATAATAAATTTTAGTATTCACAAATTTAGAAGACAAATCAGTTTAGTTCAATACAATATACATATCGATAATTTGCAAACATAATATTTTATGAAACCTTTAATAACCTAATATTGCCTCACGTTAATAAAATCAAAATAAAATTTTAAAACGTCTGTGAAAAAATTCACAATTTAAAGCACTATAAAGAAAAAAAGTAGATTAAAAAATTATTTCTCTCTAATTTTTGAAAATAAAATAAATTTTTAAAGATTTCACTAAAAAATAAAAATATCACTATTATTTTCACAAAAAATTAGCGCCCAGACACAACCACGGTTAGAATGAGTTCCAGGATTGGCCCGAGTCTAATGACAAAAAATAGGCTCACGGGTAGGACTGGTTCAGACCTGGATCCTAGAAGAACTTAGTAAATACAACAATCTTAATTCGCATTTCCAACAGGGCGATTTCTGTTCGCAAACCTCTGAACGTCATTTACGGAAATGGCACTGTTTAGAAAGAAATACGGACATTGTACAGTTTTGCAAGAAATACGGAAAAATCCATTAAATTTACGGAAAACTGTCGGCATATTTACGGATTTGAAATCTCCTTTACGGAACTAATGTCATTTACGGAAATTGTACTGTTGTTTTGGAAAAATGTAACTTCTCCATATAATTTAACGGAAATTCTCTTGTATTTTCACGGATTTTATTAGAGTGTACCACTAAAATTTTATAGTAAATTTAACCTTATTAAATCACTGAAATCATGTGATCAATAAGGCAAAAATTTCTATTAATTTTTAGTGGTAACAAAAAAGCGTAAAAGTTGGCAACTATGATAATGCCTTTTATTTTATAAAAATAGCTTAACCCATTATGACCCGTGATCAAAATTACCCACTTACCAAATTTTCTCGAACATGTGACCAAGCCCATTTGTCTTCTCGTTCCCGAAATCCCGAGCCCCGAGGATATAAAATTTAGTCAAAATAGTCTGAGCCGTTTTTTAGGTAAAGTTAGCTTGTCCCACAGTGACTCTATAATGACCCACTAATCGAATTTTCTCGGACATGTGACCTAGCCTCGTGCCCGAAACTCGTAGGATACAAAATTTAATCAAAATCGTCAGAGCCGTTTTTTAGATAAAATTAACATGATCCGCGTTGACCCAAAAATGACCCACTCATGGAAAGTTCTCGAACATGTGATATAATGTGCCCAATAATCTTCTAGTGCCCAAAAATGGTAGAGTACAAAATTTAATCAAAATCGTTTGAACCGTTTTTAGATAGAATTAGCTTGACCCTAACCCATGGTGACTCAAAATGATCCACTAATCTAATTTTCTTGAACATGTGACCTAGCCCAATGGTTTTCTGGTGCCCCAAAACGGTAGGTTACAAAATCGTTAGAGCCGTTTTTAAAATAAATTTTGCAATATATACACACACCCAATATTTGCTCGTATTATAATACATATGATACAGAGTTTTGTGCAAAAAAAGTGGATACATTTGGTCGTCTACGTTTTGTTATTTTTTGTCGTCTGTGTAGAAATCATTAGAGCGTATACAGGGGTGCACAAAACAAATTCGAATATCTTACCGACCATGGGCAGTTTCAATTAAATTTGGGTTCACTGGGGAAACCCAATGAAACTGGGTTTTCAACAATGTTGTGCGTTTTCTTGCCATATATCAAAAAATGAAGTTGCGTTAAAATATTCTTGAAGTCTTTGTTTCGTAGGTATTTGATATACGATTTTTTTTCTTTGCATATACAAGCTAGTCTGACAGACAGCTTGCTTACATGACAAACACCGTGATTGAAAAGATAACGCACGAAAAAAAATTATAAATTCTATATTTACTTTTCATTAATTACTTTTTCCGGTGTTGGTTATTTAACAGTGATTGCAATTTCTTTTTCTCTTTAAAAGAAAAGTTTTAAATTTACACTGCGACAAAAAATGCGAACGTGCGGTATTTATTATCCCAGTTCTAATTAATGCAAGGAATAAAAAAGAAAATCATCATTTTAATTCTGAAAATCAATTTTATAATTGCATGTGCTTTATTTGTAAAATTATCTTTTCTTTTATTGAATTCTTTAAATACCCCTATAGCATTGTGACGTAAATTTGACTAAAATTTCTAAACACCGTGACCCAAACGGAATTGTTTTCTTTGGAATTGCCGTCACGTAACGTAAAAAATAAAACACGGTGGAGTTAGTATGTCCATTTTGGGATGAGTAACAAATAACTAAGAGATCGCTCCTTTTTGATCAGATTTTCGGAAATTGTGACTATAGAGTAACGTACCATCGATAACCTGTGGCATTAGGGTGTAACCGTAATGAAACATTTTTTAATGATTTTTTTTTACGTATGCATGTACAATGATAAACCTGCAAAGACGGAATCACAGGGGGCAAATACAAATTTTCGTTATGGACATTAGAAGGTACACAGTCTGTTCAAATTGTAGTGTATTGTTTAACCCTCTAGCCGTGGGCAACGTTCATATAACGTTTCACTTATTCTATACACTTCCGCAGGTTACGCTATTTTCGCGTTGTCTACAATTTGTATGGTATCGGGAAACGCTATTTCTTCGTTGAATCTTTTTTTTTTTTTTTTTTGAAACGCCCGGAGTCGTTTTACAAATTATAATGCATACATATTTTCATATGTTAAAACATCAGGAAACTTCTTCGTTTTTTGTTACATTTGGAATCCATAAATACCACATTCCCATCGAAATTTTGGATTAAAATTTTGCTTTTATAATGTACGAAAAGCTGATTTTACTTTTGAAAAAGCTGATTTTACTTATTTGGAAATACATTTGTTTGTAAATTACTGGTGACATTCAATGCTTATAATTATTATAAATGGTGAATAAAAATAGGCCATGGTTTTATATAAGAAAATGAAAAAATCGTCCATGGCTGGAGAGTTAAGTTTTCCGTTTAAGGTTGGATTCTGTTATTTACAAGGTCCGACTTGAAAAGTGTTACTGGACAATTTTTTCCACCACAAATATTGCACTCAAATGCAAAAGTTCAGAAAATAATCTTTGAATATAAAATTAAAAATGCAAAATGAGTGTTAATAAGGTAATAAACGTTTGCATTCAAAGATACAATCGGTGAGGACCTTTATAGTCAAGGTAACGTATTTTCTCGTCACAATATCTTTTTGTGTTATTTAACTTTTTGAAAAGCATTTTTATTGAACATTTTATTTTGTATCCTTCAGTTTTCCTTTCTTTAATTTAACCTATTGCGATATTTTTACCCCAAATAATTTTAATCAGAAATTTGTACTAGAATTTTTTAACGAAATTCTACTTCTATAACTCTGGAGGAAACAGCCGTAAATTTGATGTCTTTTCATATTATTTTTTTTTTTGTTGATTTCGGGCGTTAATTTAACATTACATAAAAACAAGTATGTGCCTCAAAGAATTGAATTGAAAATCAACATTTTTCAATTAAATTAACAATATCAGAAAGATAAATTTCAAAGAATTGATATACGTTATATAAGAATATGTAAATGATTAAAAATCTCACCTGTTTTATTTTTTACGACAAATGTAGGAGAGGCTTTAAAAACAAAACGTTTAAACGTTTCGATCACGAGAAAAACAACTCCTTTTTAAATATGAAATGAAGACTACTTTGAATAATTTGAAAAATAGATGACAGTTTTAGTTTCTGTTGTTAGCTTCTCGTTTAAAAAACAATCCTCGAGCTAAGTTTCTTTTTGTATGCAATAAAATAAATATTTTTAGTTAAAAATCTCGAAATGTCTCCAGAATTTGTTTTTAATTAAAATTCTGTTTCTATCAAAATAAAAAAATGAAATAATTATTATTTGAACATACAGATATATAAAACCTATAAAGGAAAAACAATTAAGATTATTATTATTATTTTTTTTATTTTAGTCTTTAGTTTCACTTTTGTAATTTAATCGGGACTTCATTTAAGAGATGGAGAATTTTCCATTTAATTCAATAATTCTAAAAGGTGTTTCGAAGAACTGATAGCTTGTTGCGTATTAATATCCAAGTTTTTAAAATATGATGCTTTCGCATACATTTTTAAAAGCTTCCAACAGTTAACGTAGTTAGTTTTTCTTTTTTAAATTCTCCTCTTTTTGTAACAGCATTTTTTTTATTTTGTATGGGACTAATGAATTTTGTTATATTTCGAATAAAATGAAATTTAAAGTGAGATATCGGAGTTTTTTAATTTCCTATTATTAGTTAATCTTATTTTTCTTTTCTTTTTTAGAATTTCATGCAAAAATAAATAAATATTTCTCTTAAATTTCTTGAAGCGTATTAATCTCAAAAACTAACATTTTTTAACGTTTTTACACTTTTTTTTTCAAATCAAATTAACTTATTTTGAATTCTAAATTTTACCTAATCCTTTCGCGACGATTATCACGTATGCATGACGTACGATGCTCAAAATCCTTGTGTGACCTACCGGTAACTTGGAATGGAAACTTTTATTTTAGTCAGTCATACAATTTCTACAACAACTTGGACAAAAGTATCTTTTCAGAATTAACGGTGATTAGAAGATAAATAATTCTGCAAAAGACGCTTGTCGCGAAGGTGTTAATATTTGAAATTAAATAAGTACCACAAATAAAAAAGAAACAGTTTATTAAATACAATTTCTGGTTCACAAAATGTTTATTTGACTTGAAGAAAAGCGTCAAAGTTGACAGCTATATTTTTCTATGCATATAAATATTAAAACATCACACTTACAGTGTTCGTACGCTTTTACCACAATTTTTCAATGGAGTTTTTCGCCTTATTTAAATGCAGAAAAGTATTACAAATCCTGCAATTAAACGAGACGGCTACAATTTTTGCTATTTAAATTTTAAATAGAAAAATTCTATTAAAAAATTGTTGTTATTGCAGACTTAAACGCACGTTATAATTTCATTTCTAACGTAAAATAATGTGCACAAAAAAAATAATTTTCTTAACACGGCTAATTTTTGAATAAAAATTACGTATTTATATGTAGTTTACATAAATTTGAATAAAAAATGAGATCGCAGTTTTTTTAATTCGCTTTATTTTATTTTACGTTGTATAAAGTTGTTCAAATTCTATCTGACTAAAGACCTATTTACTACATTACTGATTTTTACGTAGTCTTCAAATATGTGTTGTCTACGATATTCCGGTAATGGAGAAAACATATTTTTGTCCAATTTTATTGCAGATATGCTTGAATCACACAAAATCTTCTATTCAGATAAAAATAATCAAAAATTTTGAGCATCTTACGTCACGTATACGTGACGCTCGTCGCGAAGTGGTTAAGTAAAATTTGTGGTTTAAAATAAGGCTATTTGATTTTTTTTTTAAATAGTACAAGTTGGCAGCTATAAGAAAAATGATTGCGTTCAAAACATATTGTTTTTGAGATTAATACGCTACAAGAGTTTTAAGATAAATATTTATTTATTTTTGAATCAAATTCTAAAAAAGAAAAGGGAAAATCAGAAAAATTGCGGTTTACTTCAAACTAATAAAAATTAATTAAAAACTCCGATAGATTAATGATTATTGGATTTAGGAAATGATTATTTTCCGAACTTAGCAGTATTTGTGGCACAAATAGGTGTTCAGTAACACATTTCAAATCGGACCTTGTATATAACAGAATCAAACTTAAACCAAAAACTTTCATGCTCAAGATATAAAGAATACAATACAATTTCAAATGACTGTGCAACTTCTAAGATGAAAATGTGTCAAACATAAATTTTTTATTTGCCAAAGAAAAAAAATGTTTCATTATGCTTACACCCTAATAGCACAGGTAACAGATGGGACGTTATTGTGCCGTCACAATTGTCAAAATTCTGTGCAAAAAGGACTCGAACTCTAGGGACGCCACCTCGCGGCTCCACTGCTGGGACCGATTGTTTAGTTATTAGTTACTCAACACAAAATGGACATACTAACTTTACAGTGATTTATTTTTCACGTCACGTGATGACAATTTCAAGGAGAAGAGTTCCGTTTGAGGCGCGGTATTTTGAAGTTTTAGTCCCATATGGGTCACGATGCTATTAGGGAGACTAAAGAATTCAATAGGAAACAAATCATTTTTATAATATATAAATAACATGAAATTATAAGAGCCATTGTCAGAAAAAAAGGTTGATTTTACTTTTTTATTCCTTCATTAATTAGAACTGTGGTAATTTTTATTAAATTAACGCAGTTTTTTCTTACTGTATATTTTAAACTTTTCTTTTAAAAATAATAAAAATAAATTACCTAATTACCTACCATTATACATAATTACCTACACAATCATCGAGATATTTTACATTTAAATCACTGATACCGGAAAAAAGTAGTAGATAATGTAGTAGTAGCAAAGTTTTATGAAATAGTGTCGTTCTCTTATGTATCTTTCTTTTTGTAATCATGTAAGCAAGCTGGCTATCAGACTAGCTTGAATATCAAGAGAGAAATCTATACTAATAAAAGAAAGTTTCGCTCTGTGTGTGTGTCTGTTGGCGATAGCTAGGAAAATTTAGTGCACCTAGAAGTCTGTAAATTTAGATTTAGGTAGTCCAAACCCTCTCCTGGTATACCTGAGTCTCAGAATTTTAATATTTTGATAATTACTCTATAGTCTGCTCAGGGAAAGGAGATAACGAAAGTAAACAAACGGGTTTCAGAAAAATCGCCAAGGAGCCACACATTTGGCACAAATCCCTAGGTTGGCGAATTTTATTTTTTTATTTCGATTTGTTAATTGGAAGCCCAAACACTTCAGACAGTCTGCTTGGCGCTTCTGGCACAGCGCCAAGTTTAAGCATCGTCAATCCGCATGTGCATTTGTTTACTTCTGTTATCTCCTTTCCCTGAACAGACTATAGATATTAATTAGAATATCATTAAACATCGCATTGAAAATGTCATCTTTTAAATCAAAATGGCTAAAGAAAAGAACTGTTGTTGTGGATTTGGAAGCAGAAATGAACGAATTCGAAATTATTTTACTAATTAGCGAATTTTAAGAAAACTAATTAAGATATCAATTTGAAAATTACTGAGCCTATGTAAAAAAAAAAAAAAAAAAAAAAAAAAAAAAAAAAAAAAAAAAAAATCTGCATCCGTCTATGCAATTTTTGAAAAATTCGGCCGGTAATTTTTCTTAATTTATACAAAAAACTGCTAAAAATCTGCTGGCGCCAGTGAAAAAAAATCCGAGAAAGTTTCAGACAGGGATCTGCTTTCATTAAAAACTGAACTACAAAGAGATCTGTTTCTCGGGCCGATCCCTCCATTTAGTTTGCGAAAATGAAAGGAAATAATTGCCAATTTTTACTAATGAACAAAATTTAGATAACTAATTAAGATATAGATCTGAAATTGAGGATGGGAAGTGTTGTCATCTGCCGGCTATTTTAGCGTAACGTCTTCGTTATGTTCTATTTATCAGAAAAATGTAATTATTTTTTTAATGATCCCGTTAATCTAGGTGAAGGTGGTTTTCTTGAACAAATTATTCGTTGTATTTGCGGGTATGGGGAGGGAGGGGGTTGTTATTATCTCGGGCCCGGGCAACGCCGGGCGGATAGCTAGTCTTTTATAAAACACTTTCAAACAGCTCCATATTATTTTAACGTAACTTCATATTTTGATAGAAGGAACTGCATAAGATTGTTGAAATTCCAATTTCAGAAATTACCACCCATAGTCGGTAATATATTCAAGCTTATTTTCGCAACTCTGTATACACACTATACATTTTTTCACACACCAGGAAACATGTTAAAATTTAATTCATCTTTAAAATACATAACACAGTCAAAAACTCACTTTTAGCTATTACCGGCCATAGATTGTAAGTACTTTGTGAAGTTCTGTATACTATCTGTAGATTTTTATATACACCACACGGTATGCTAAAATTTAATTCAGCTATAAACCGCATAACGTAATTACAAGCACACTTCCGAGAATCAACATTTTAGACGACAATGCATCCAGTTTGTTTTTGCACTGCCATGTGAATGAATTTATTTAATTCATTCTACAAACCACTTTGTAGAAATACTAAAATGCTATTCTGCTGGAAGATCCATAATACACTTTAAACAATTTGAACCAATACAAGGTAATGCAAAGAAATTATTTTGAGCAGTCATAAATATTAGTTGTGGAATTTATACATATCGCATAATACATTAAACATTAGTTAGACGTTAAAGGGCATATAATCGAAAGTACATTTCCAGTAGCTTTCGCTCATACAGAAATTGTGAAACATTTATATTGTGTACCTTCCCAAATGAATAATAAATGATTCATACATCATATTCTATAAAAAACATTTTGTAGTGAACTTTACGAACGCATATCAATTTGAATCAATATTTGAAGGAGCATTACAGCATTAAAATACATTACAAACATTTTTTTTCCGTAAACTACAGGGTGATTTTTTTTTAAGTTGTGAAAGTAAAACCGTATAACAAAAGAACCACTGATCCAAATTACCTGAAATTTCACTAGTATGCTCCCAAAGAAATGGGAATTTTTTTGACATGGTTAAAAAAATAACTTGAAATCCAACCGACAGATCACGCTGTATATGCAGTAAAGTCGTAAGACGAGCTTGTGCACGACACACGTACAGTGGCGTTAAAAACGTGAAGCACGTACACCTCGTGTTCATTATTCTACGGATATCTTCGCAATGATTGTGCCTTTGACGGACCGTGCGTTGTTAGTGAAACTGTATTATCAGAAGACAGCGCAGCAACTGCTCTTAGGAGATTTAGGACACATACGAATTTAAGAAAAGGTCCAATGACGACAGAAGACCTGCGGAAGAGGGTTTTGAAATTTGTGCAGACTAGTTCATTGAGCCTAAAACCCGGTACAGAAAGAAAAACAGTTGATGTTAACCTACAGCGCCATCTGTAGGTGCGATTTTAAGTTTTTTTAAACTACGCTTAAAAAATTCACATTGCTTTGAGAGCATACTGGTGAAATTTCAGGTCATTTGCTTCAATGGTTCTTTTTTATAGTGTTTTACTTTCACAACTTTAAAAAAAAATCACCCTGTATAATGCAACGGAATTAGTATGTATATCCCTGTAAACGAATTATAAACGCTGCATCACGCTTTTATCAGAAGGGAATGTCATCTAGTAAACATCAATAGGATTTATGATTTACGGGTAAAACCATGTAAATTTACAAGAGTTTGAGCAAGGTCAGACAGACATACTAACCGAAATATTAAACTCTTTAATTTTGATGTGATGTGAATGATTTTAATCAATTCAACTTAACTTAATCTTAATTTTAGGTTCAACATAGAATGACAATCTGCTTTTTGTTGACGTTTAAATTCATCTCCAAAGTAGGGTATCTTATGATTAGTCTGATCTTAAACCTGATTTTCCGGAACCAAATGACGTACATGGGCAAATACAATTTGGTGCAAGAGTGATTTTAGAACCTTTAATGATATTCATATTTCCTTTCAGGGAAATTGTAGACATGATGACGCTATTTGTAATTTTTACATTTTCATCAAACGGTATTTTTATTCACGAGTGAAATAGGTATAATAAATAAAATGTTTTCGTTTTAAATATGTATAATAAATAAAATGTTTTCGTCTTTAAATATGTATAATAAACAGGGTTTGTACGGCTCCTGGAATTTTAAAACCAGGAAATTATTCGGTACCAGTATTTTCTTATAGATAATCTCTTCTTAAATAAAGGGAAAATTCGCACGTTTGAACTTGGTGTATTTTTTTAGAAAAATATACTGGTATGTCACCTGGAAAAGTAACGGTACCCGTACGAACCCTGATAAATAAAATGTTTTCGTTTTTATATGCATAGAAAATATTTTAATATAAATAAAATATATTTTCTAAGCATACATTATGCAATACATTAAGCCTATTTTTTCTATGCAATATTTGAGGATCTTACGCTCTAAAGAGAAATTTATGAGAAATATCATTTTTTTTTATATAAAATTATATTAAAGGTCTGCTCGGACCCGGGCAGGGCCGGAAATTCACAATCACTCAATGTCCCGACACACTTGATGCCAACTGCTATATCCCTTTCAGTTCAGATCTATCGCCGTTTTGAGTTTCTCGTCCAGATAACCAAACCATACTGATTTTCAATGTCTTGGAAGTGGTGATATTGGTGAATTAAAATTTTGTTCTGAGCGGCTTTGAAGTGACTAAGTTATAGCGTAGTGTTACGTCGTTTATCTCGAAACCTGAGGCCATCAGTTCGATCTCAGAATAGAAAAGTTGAAAAAAAGTGCAATTTTTTTTGTAATAATTAAGTATAAAAATTAATTTGAAACAATTATAACTATTTAAATAATGCGATTTTTTCTTTAACTATGTATTAGTGGTTTTAACGAATTTCCTGTATTTAATGATTCCAATGCAATTTAGCCAAATTCACTTATGTTTTAATTGGCTCGAATTGTTTTTATACGCGTTATAGTGTTATAGTTATCCACTTCAATTTTTGATGACATCACAAAGTTTCAGTAGGCTACCAAACTTATAAAAATAATAATCCACTTCATGTTTTGTAAACAGTTATACTAAATAAACAATAATTTTTTTTTTATAAAATAAATTTAGAAGGCAATAATAATAAATTTCATAATACATTATGTTATTTACTATTTTTACCTTCTATACTAGTTTATTTATTCCCGAATAAAACTGAATAATTTTTTATTATATTTAGTTAAACACTTTTTGACTTTTGAATTAAGTAGGGAAAAAAACATTAGTATTTATACAGTTTCTTACATTCTAAAGAGATAATACAGCACTGCAATATTACCAGAAATTCGATAATAAAATAATTAGCATGGTTATGTTTTTATTTTTTCAATTTCATACCGATCTTTTTAAAAAAATATTTTTAATATTTAATTAAATTTAAAAATTTGAAAATTATTTTTAATATTTAAAATTATTTTTTCAAAGTCATTCAGATGTTCCATTAATGATACGAAGACAAACTTTCCTGTAATAACATTTACATTTGTTGGCTTTTGACAGAATAATATGTAACTATGTTGTACTATGGAGTTGTTCAAAGTACAACATTATTGCTAGGTTCAAGGTGCAACACTATTGCTAGGGTCAAGGTACAACACTTGGTGACCTGAAAAGTAATGACTTCTTACCATTTTCTAATATGCCTTAACATGATTTCTTACCATTTTCTAGTATGGCTTAACATGATTTGAAACTCATGTTCATAATGCACAATAAATACTCGTTCATGCATAACTTTGAATTTAATACAAAGTTTATTAACAGTGTTCATTAACAATGAAGCGTTTATCAACCTAATTAACCCAGGAACGGAAGAATGAGTCATTATGACTCCTTGTCGGACTATATTAATGAGGAAAATGACAATGAAACGATGAATTATTTCTTTAAAACACCCTAAATTTGCTGAAACAATCTATAAAAAACTGTATGTGTAAAAGTGCGATTTAAAAGCATGAGTCAAAATGATTCCTAATGCTTCGAATGAAGAGTATAACAATGATTTTTCCATTCCAGGGTTAATGACAATAATTAAGGTCCTCAAACCCGAAATACATGCACTCGATTAAGAATGTACCAGATGAAGAACCTCGATATCATTTTTCCTTGCATTAAAACAAAAACTCCGGTCACTGCCAAAGCTACTCATTTAATAGCTACATTAATTTCGCGCGTATGCGCCGCACCTTAGTTAAGTCTTTTTCAAACCAGAAATTTTATTGAAAATAAGAAGTCAAATAAGTGCTAAACAGAGGTAAGTCACATTTTATTCAAAATAAATTCTGGTAGGAAATCGAATTGTCTGAGGTGCGGCGTATACGCGCGAAATTACGGTATCTAATTCTATTTATTAAATTTTGTACAGAATGATTGCACTAGTAGCAGATCAGTAATTAATCAGTTAACTTTATATCCGAACCGAGAGAACATTCTACGTAGCATAATTTTTCGGTGGGTAGGGCAGATCACATGAAGTCTGGAACTTGAAAATATCGTTCAATGATTCACCATTATCAAAGTCACCCTTGAATTTTTATTAACATTTCAAAATTTTTTCGCTGCATATTATATTTTAATGTTATGTTAAATCGAAAAAAGTAGTAAATTCATATTTTATCTTCAAGAGAAGATAGAGCATCACTATTTATGAGAAAAATATTACATATTTTTTTTAATATTTAGATTTTCTAATTAAAAATCCCGCAATTTGTTGCATTATATTTGACTATCTTTGATTTCACAATCTCTTCAATCTCTCACAATCAGTTTTAATGCTAGCTTCATAGTAGTTATACAGGGTTATTCTAAATGATGGACCCATTTCCAAAAAAATGTATTTATTAAAGTGCAAATCCAAAATGAACAATCTTTATACCAATGAAAAGAGGAAGTTTCAAAATTTTTTTTAAGACATTATAAATGTTCAATGTCTCCAATTTGCGACTCACTTCTTGCGAACTCAAGAACGCAGAAAACCTTGTGCTCCACAGTAGCCATCTCACAACTGACAGTGAAACGAAATCGCGGCCTATTGCCGCGCGACCTCTACCTGCCGCCTCTGGAACCATCACCGCTTTGAAAGCCGTGCACTCAGTAACAGCAGATACGCTTTCTCGTGTGTGGGACGCTATCGCGTAGATGCTTGCCGTGCAGCAATTGGTGGACACATTGAACATTTATACTGTCTTAAAAAAAACAAAAAAACTTTGAAACTTCCACTTTTTAGTGGTATAAAGATTGTTCATTTCGGATTTGTACTTTAATAAATAAATTTTTTTGAAAATAGGTCCAGTCGGTGATCAACTACTAACGAAACGTCTTTGTTTATACTTCGAATCGAATTACGAGTTAAAAGCAAGGCATAAGCAAATTTACTGACAAAGTTTTATACAAAAAAAAAAAAAAAAAAAAAAAAAAAATTCCTGTACATAATCTTTCGGTGGACAGGGCAGTTCCAGACTAGAAGAATTATGGAACTCGAAAATATCGTTAAATATACACTGTGTAGTCACCCTATTATAACTGTCTTAGATAGCGTTGTATTTCTATTAATTTTTCAATATTTTTTTTTCATATTTAATAAACCCAACATATTAATATTTTAATGTTATCGAAAATAGAAAAAAATAGTAAATTAATATTTTAGCTTCAACAGAAGAAAGCTGATCACAATTTATGGAAAAAAACACTACATAAAATCTAAAGAATATTTAGATTTCATAATCCCGCACTTTTTTCCATTCTGATTTGCAGTGGCGTAGCCAGGAAGGGTGTGTGGGTACCAGTAATATTGTAGAGTTTTCTTAGACTTGATTATCGCAGAAAGTTTTCCGATTAGATAAAGACAAAGAAAACTTTACAAAATTATTGGTATCTAGACCTAGAGCATCTGGAACCACACCCTGGCTACGCCACTGCTGATTAATGAACTTTGACTCCACAAGCTCTTGCAGCTCTTGCAGCTCTTGAAGTTTAAAACTGAGTTACACCTGTCTGTCTACATATATTCTAGTTCTTGATGTTTTCTATTTCTAAGTAACTTGGTGGGTCACTGATTAGTTACCGGTGAACCATGTGGTTGACATAAAACCACGTGGTTGACTAATGTATAACTCGCAAATTTTTTTCAAATTAACGGAAAAGTTGAAAATGTATAATACGACAATATTCAATGCAAACTCGGGCCATTATTTTAGATATTACTATTGCAAAACATAACTATCGTTTTATTTTGAAGAATGTATTTTATAACTGTATGGAGTTTATGTGTAATAATACTATTTTCTTACAGAATTCTTCAGCCACTCTAATAGCATTATGACGCAAATGCGACTAATCTATCAAAAAACTCTAACCCAACTATTACAAATATGTGAAAGCACCGTGATCCAAATCCAATTCTTATTGTTGGAAATGTTGTCATGTAATTTTGGAAAAAGAATCGCATCCACGTCACTGTGACGTCGATATTCCTCATTTTTTACGAGTATTTAAAGACTCAACAATCACTCAAAGTGATTGTATAAAACAGTCTCGATTTGACGGTCATAGTCTCGTAGTGTGACGAAATAAAAAATCACCGTTTGATCACAATTTTCCTCATTATGACGGTCCATTAACGTCACATCGACTGGCTATGCTACTTGGGTGTCATCGTAGCAAGGTGCGTACACTCGTTGGAATTTCTAAGTGGTCTGGTACCACTAATTCTAATTAGAAAATTTCTATTTATTTTTTTGAAAAACATGCTTTAAAACGGCCTTGTTCAAATTGTAGCATTCGTAATATTTTTCAGAGTTTAAATAAGTCGAAAAATTCTTTAAAAATTGTAGTGAATCTGGAGTAGTGAAAACATTTTTTTGGTAAGAATGTAATTTTGTTTTTAGTTTTGTTTTTATTTCGCATTATTGTCTGAAAAATAGGGATGATTAAATTGCAAACAAAAAGTTTTGCATTTCATAATGCGTAGCATTTCGCAAATTTATTTTAAGAAACAATGAATTATTTCTAAGGAAAGTTAAAGCAATTAATTAAAAACATTGTTCCGTAGATTTTTTTAATTTTTTTTACAAGAATAAACATGGATGGGAGAAATAATCCATCCATTTCTTCAAACGAATTACTATAACAAAAGTTTTTACATTTGATAATGCGCAGAACTTCGCAAATATATCATAAGAAACAATGAATTATTTCTAACAAAAATTAAAGCAATTAATAAAAAATATTGTTTCGTAGATTTTTTTTTCTTTTTAACACTTTCCAACCTAGTTGAAAAGTGTTTATGACTTCGGTTTGTCTGGCCGTATGGCCGTCTGTCCGTGCTTTAACTCCCGTAAATAGGCTCGGATTGCTCTGCAATTTTTACATGTTATTGTCGTTATCTATAGCATGTTCCCTATTTCAACGGAGTGTGTAGTACTTATAGTTTTTTTACAGGGACACTCAAAAGAATTCCGTTACATTGCGGCCTATGGGGAAAAATCATTTGCAGTTTATTTAAATAATGTTTCACTATTTAAAACGCATTGAAATTTATATATATCACTAAGGTGCATTAGAAGAAGCTTAATATGGAATAGGGTGTGCATAGCACTTATAGTTACTTTACAGGGACAGTCAAAAGAATTCCGTTACATTACGTCTATGGAGAAAAATCGTCTGCGGTTTAATTAAATAATGTTTCACTATTTTAAATGCATTGAAATTTATATATATCACTAAGGTGCATTACAAGAGGCTTACTACAGAATAGTGTGTGTATAGCAGTCGTCGTTCATTTACAGGGACACACAAAAGAATTCTGTACTGTCTGATAACAATAATTCCTGGAAGTGCGTTTTAAGTTACTGAACGCGATTTTAATTTTAACTCGCTTTTTGTCTATTACTTGGTGTGTATAAATTCTGTAGATCCGATACAGGGAAGCACAAAAGTTCGCGAACACATTTCCGTTTATTGACAGAAAGTCCAGACGGAGAATTTTAAACGGTGCTACGCGTTTCCTAACAGAACTAAAATTTAGCATCCTATGTAGTATATATACAAATCTATAGATCCTATGCTGTCCTGAATAAAATCTGAATAAAAGTGTATCTGAATAAAAGTATTCGGATATTTTTCAAAATATTGTATATGTTGGAAATTCCTGAAATGATGTTTTTAAATATGTTATGAGTTTTCCAAATTGTTTACTTAGATGTTATATTTTAGCTTATTAAACAGTATGATTTGTAAAATTATTTTGGAAGCGTTAGAAAGTGTTACATAACCTATGCTTGACGCATGATTTTTCGTTCTTTTTAAGAGAATGAAATTGGATTGGAGAAATTCGCAGAATCAAAAGAATCGCTATTTTAAATTTTTCCTTTTTTATCGTCCAGACGAAGTTTATTTACTTTATACGCAACTTCATTTAAGAATTTTTTTCTTGCACTTAGTTCGATAATTCGGAAAGATGTTTTATAGAATATCGTGTTGCAGATTAATGTTTAACTGTTAAAAAAATTATTCTGACATACACATATTTTTCAAATTTTAAGAAATTTAAAAACTTTTATTTTTTTAACTTCTATTTCATTTATCTGACTACATTTACAAAGTGGTGTTTGACCAAAATTGTCAAAACTATTTTATTACATTTTATTAAAGCCCAACGTTTTACCTTTCCAAAAGTGTATTTATTTTTATTGTAGGATAAAGAGAACCGGGGTTGTAGCGCTTTTTAAACTACTCAACAGCTGTCACTCAAACCGGAAGTAATGTTTAAAGGACCTGGAATAATAGTAATGGAACTAACTGGGATGGGGGGGGGGAAGCAAAAATATGGCCTTCTAGAAATAAACAAAGGCTCAGTACTTAAAAAATAAAATAAAAAAAAATCCCTGACGGCTCGGCCTACAGGCACAGGTAGATTTCGAAGACGCTGACCGTGGGGCGCCTGTTTGTCGGGAATTGCAGAAGAAATGACCTTTTTACGATGATGCGGCAGTTGGAACCGCCTACTTCGAAACCTAACTTGTTTGCAGGCGGAATCGGCAGGGATTTTTTTGTTTTTAATTTTTTTTTGCTATAACGGTTGGTCCTATAAAAAACTTGTAAATATAAAAGTTTTAAATAATATTAAGAGGATTAATAATAAATTTAAGCGGATTTGAAATCTTGAGAATTGGCGAAGTTATGAATTTTTTTCTTCTAAACACCCCTCCTCCCCCCCTTAAGGCAATTTTTAATTATATCAAACATCTGTCATACATAAATTTTCGGCCCTTCTCCTAGAAGTAATAATAACTTCAAACGGATTCGATACGTATCATAAGTAAAAAATTATGGGTTTTTTTCTGTTTTCACAAAAAGCCCCCCCACCCCCCCCCCCTTGGTTCGATTTTGTCCATTAACGAACTTGACCGAGATTTTATGCCCCTTGATTTTATGTATCAGTTTCGAAAAGATGCGGGAGTTGGAACCGCCTACTTCGAAAAATAACTTGTTTGCAGGCGGAGCCGGCAGGGATTTTTTTGTTTTTAATTTTTTTTTTTTGCTATAACGGTTGGTCCTATAAAAAACTTGTAAATATAAAAGTTTTAAATAATATTAAGAGGATTAATAATAAATTTACGCGAATTTGATATCTTGGGAATTGACGAAGCTATGATTTTTTTTCTCTTAAAACCCCCCCTTTCCCCCCCCCCCCTTTTGGCCATTTTTAATTATATCAAAAATCTGTCATACATGCATTTTCGACCCTTCTCCTAGAAGTAATAATAACTTTAAACGGATTCGATACGTATCATAATTAAGAAATTATGGGTTTTTTTCTGTTTTCACAAAAAGACCCCCCCCCCCACCCTCCCCCCCTTGGTTCGATTTTGTCCATTAACGAACTTGACCGAGATTTTATGCCCCTTGATTTTATGTATCAGTTTGTAAAAGATTAATGCAGAATTTTTCCAGTTATCGTGGTCATAAAAAAGTGACATAGATAGATAGATAGATAGATATATAAAGTTTTGAACTGGGGGTGGTTTTGGGTTCTGAGAGTCATGATCGGCGTAGATCTGCAAAAATTTTTCAAAATTTCCAACTTAGGTGAGAATGTAATAGGTAGTATTTCTTACGAAATCTACCTAAAAAGAGTATGCCTCATAGAAACAGTGAAGTTTAGATGCATATTACTAAGTAGATTCTTGTAGTAAAACATAAATCTAAACTTTAAATGCATTTTTTGGAATATGTAATTTTGGTGAAAATTCCATATGCAAAACATAATTTCTCAAAAGGTTTATAGAATATCACTATGAAATTTAAATCGCATGTTGTTTGTGAAGGCACAGATTTAATTTTAGAATAAATATTTTTTGTTTTATGGATGTTTTCGTGGAATGACATCGAGGATATTTTATGAAAATCAGCATGTAAAAAGGTGCGATATACTATAAGTTTTGAAACTTTTAAAATATCTCTTAGATTCTAGTTCGTTGTCACCAATGTCATAAGTATGAAGTGTAAAGAAGAAATTAAGGTACATACAACAGAATTTTCTGTAGAGTGTTTTGCGTATTGGGCCACATTTCACTAAATTTTATCACAAAATCCCCCATTTACCAAAAGTTCATCAATGAGTGAAATATATTTTGCTTTATTTTCTTAGTTTCTAGTTATAATCTTAACCCTTCTTTGCATGAGTTTTTCTTTTACAATTGTGTTTTTTTATAAATATATTAAATATTAGACACCAGAAATTTTAAGATAGATTTTTTACTTTATTCAGCAACATAGTTCTCGGGAAATTTACTGCATTAATATTTCTATATAAATATAGTGGTGGCGAAGAAGTTGATTTATGGGTAGTATTGGTAGTATGGGTAGATTTATTGGATACTTATTAGATGGGTATCAGAATAAATTTCAACAACGAAAACTTTTTTACTTATTTCCACAAAAATAAAATCTATCGGACAAAATAATGTTTTAAATAAACGGCTTATTGACAATGGAAGCGACCAGACCAATAATTTTCGTTATTAAGGCAATTTTTGAAACTTCTCAATGTTGCACAATTTCAATGTTTACATCGTCAAATAGAAAAATAAAATAAAATGCAATTTGTTTGAAAACTGTATCTGAATTTAATGAATTTCTATGGTTTAAAAAAAGTTTAAATCATGAATATTTTTAAATTGACGCTCGAAATCCAAATGCGAAAGTTTAAAACGTTAGCACTTAAAATAATGTAAAGAATTCAGAATTTGTTTGTTTCCGCGTAATATTCCATAACTAAATTGCCAAATAAAATAAAAGCTTCACAAATAAATAAATGAATTAATTAATAAAGCACGAATTAAATGAATATGTAATTCAACTACGCGCTCAAACACTGAAATAAAGATAATAACAAAGGTTGCTATAAATAGACAAATGTTTTGCAAATGACCACGGGCATGAGTTAAATTCAAAAGTAGCAAAAACACTCCTTGGTGTAGTGGATGGATAGCCCAAGGCAGCTAAATGTAAAAAAAACTATTAGTTGTCAATTAAAATCGATTTTGATCTGCGTTGTACTTACCGGACACTATATCTGAAATCTATAACTCGTACTGCCCGGGTTCGATTGCCTGATTTAAATAGCGTTAAAACAAACAAAAATAACCGAAAGGCATGAACATGGCAATTTCAAAATTACTTTGTAAATGAAATGAGTAATAATGAACTGAGTAGGGAATCTTTGAGACATTCATTAATATAATTCGTTTAAGTAAAGTTTACAGTAGTATTTTTTTTTTAGCATTTAGGGATTAAAATTAAGTGGTCCAAAAACGAACCGCAGCCCTTCAGTTGTTAAGTAAATTTAACAGTACTATTTTTTGTTTTTGTTTTAAATTACATTTTTAAAGCAAACCCTGTTTAAAAATATTGAATACTTAGTCTTCTTTTACAATTAAAAATTACTACAATCCAGAATAATATAAACAAAATAGTTGTCTTTATCCAAAAACAAAATTTAATTATAATGCATTTGTCATTACTTTTTGTATAAAATTTGAGATTTTTTTATCTGTGCCGCATACAAGTTAAAAAAAAACAGAATAATTTTTAAATGATTTTCAATCTAATATTATTCTAATAATATTTATTTCATAACGTTAATGCTTAATTTCTTGCATATATTGCTTATTATAACACATGTATATTTTAAAGCAAGCATGATTATTACGTAACTAGACAAATATTTCGATGTATGAAACAAAAATTATTGAAAAATGAGCTACCAAAACATTTCATTAAAGTGTTTAATGGCAAAAAAATTCAATATTATGGCGACGGGAAGAGTAATTTAATGCTTGATGTTTTTCATTAATAATTTGAAATACAGTTTTTTTTTTTATTGGCATTTTAGAGAGAATTTTAGATATTTTTTTAACATATATAATCTATATTTGTTTATTATGTACTTCATATCACTGCTAGCAATGAAATGCACAAATATTGGTTATTATAAAATCCTTTATATACACTGGCCTCCAAAAGTTAAGGTACAACCAGTTTTTTGCCGCTCACTATTAAAATAATGAAAATAAAGGTAGAAAATATGGTTTATATAAATAATAATAAGTAACTTCAATCAAACCTTATGAAAATATTATACCCATCTCAATTATTTTAATGTATTGGATACTTATATGTTTGTCAGGAGGAACTGCGAATATCCCACTTTGGAAATATGTGTGAAATTTATTTTATGGTTGATGATGTTGAATTGTTGGTATTAAAATAGTGTTGTCCATGTCTAGGAGGTGTCGTTTACTTGATCAGTTAAGATGGCGGGCAATCTAATGGATATAAATGGGGATATCACAAGCTGGTGCTGCGAGATGTTTTAATGTGTCTCGTTGTGGTGGTCCAAAGGCTCTTAGACCAATTTGAATCCAAACATTCAGCAGCAAGAAGACTTGTTCCAGACCTCTCGTGAGTTACAACCCCTGTACAAGATTGTTTTCTAGCCCTTTTGGCCCGAAGGAGGAGCATCACTACTGTAGATCAGCACATTTAAGATCACCGTAAAGCAACAGGTATGACAATACCTGCGATCACGATACATAGACGTCTTCACAATTAAGGACTCTATGCAAGACGACCCCTTTGTGTGTGGCCCTCTTAATCGACGACACAGAAGTGCCTGTTTATGTTGGGCAAGAAAGCACGTTATCTGGAACACACAACAATGGTATTCCGTACTGTTCACAGATGAGTTCCGGTTTGCTTTGGAGAGGGATTCAGTTCGTGTGCTGATCTGGAGAGAACAAGGCATCAGATTCTACCTATGTAACACTGTTGAAAGACACCGTTATAGAGGAGGTGGAATCATGGTTTGGGCTGGAATCTCTCTTTTGGTCACAGTAACTTTCATGTGTGCCATGGAAGAATTATGACTACTGTGAAATATCCGGACGAAATCCTTGCTCCGTTTGTTACACCGTATGGTGGTGCTATTGGTAATGAATTAATCTGAATGGCTGATAATGCCCGATCGAATTGAGCTAGAGTAGTTGTTGAATATCTAGAGGATCTAGGTTTGGAGCGAATGGAATGGCCAGCACAATCTTTGGACCTTGATCCTATGGAGCATCTTTGGGACTATCTCAACAGACAGGTGGCTGCCATAAGTCCTCCTCCGAAGTTGTTAAATGAGCTGGAACAAGCGTTGCTTCATGTATGGGAGTTGTTTCCCTTTCCTGTGTCAAACAACTTAATGGACAGTATGAAAAGTCGATGCCACAAACTCATTACAAGTATGGCCGAACACATCCCGCCTTAAAATCCGTTTATTCAATTTGTTTTCACAAAAAACTGCCATTTTTTTTTTATCAAACAGTGGACATTTGCAAAAAATGCATTTTTTTTTATTGTAAATCATCTTGATGTTAAAATGAAGTAAAATTCGATAAATAACTGTTTAAATCATAATTCCTCTAAATTTCATGATTTTATCTTCATTTGTTTTCAATTTAGACACAAAAGACTGGTTGTACCTTAGCTTTTGGAGGCCAATGTATATACAAGGTGTTTCAAAAATGACCGGTATATTTGAAAAATCAATAAAAAGTAAACGGGCAGCGATAGAAATACACCGTTTGTTGCAATATGCTTGGGACAACAGTAAATTTTCAGGCAGACAAACTTTCGAAATTAGTTACAATTTTCAACAACAGATGGCGCTGCAGTCTGAAAAAATCTAAATTACGATATTTTCCACATATATCCACCATGCGTAGCAATAATATGGCGTAGTCTCTGAACGAAATTACCAGAAACCTTTGTAAACCTGTGACTTCTTTCTGTGGGGACACTTTAAAGACCAGGTGTACCGCCACAATCCAGAAACAATTGAACAACTGAAGCAGTACATCTCTTCTGCATGTGAAGCCATCCCACCTGACACGTTTACAAAGGTTTCTGGTAATTTCGTTCAGAGACTACGCCATATTATTGTTGCGCATGTTGGATATGTGCATAGCTGCCAACTTTTACGCTTTTTTGATACCACTGAAAATAAATAGAAATTTTGCCGTATTGAATCACATGATTTCGGCGATTTAAGAATTTTAAATTTACTATAAAATTTTAGTGGTAGAAAAAAAGCGTAAAAGTTGGCAGCTATGATATGTGGAAAATATCGTGGTTTAGATTTTTCCAGACTGCAGCGCTATCTGTTGTTGAAAATTGTAACTAATTTCGAAAGTTTGTCTGCCTGAAAATTTACTGTTATCCCAAGCATATTGCAACAAACGGTGTATTTCTATCGTAGCCCGTTTAGTTTTTATTGATTTTTCAAATATACCGGTCATTTTTGAAACACCCTGTATATATATATATATATAGTGACCTCTCACTCATACGCGATGTTCAATAACTGCACTTTCGTACCACTATTTTAAAACAGTAAAATTGGATTTATAAATTCTGCGATTAACTAAGTAGAAAATTACTTTAAAAAGAAACTGGTGCTGAAAAATAATTACCGCGTATCTCGCGTATAAGTGAGAGGTCACTGTATTATATATATATATATATATATTTAAATCACAGTTACGTATTTCCTTGAACACAGTGATATACACTGTATTGCCAAAGGTGATTGGTCACTTGCGATTTTAGACGTTTTGTTAACTATCTAGAAAAATAGATGAGAAATTAACCTGAAACTGCAGGTGTGTAAACAGTATAGTATAGCTTATATATTTCCGTGAATGTTTTTTTTTTCAGAAACCCCATAGGAGACTGTCAACAAATTGAAAAAGAACGAATATCTTTTGGATTACCCTGTAAAACCTAATGTAGCAAAAGTGTTCAAACTCGATATTATTAATAAGTGGTTTATTGTAATATACTGTGTTTATTTTTATGAAGATAGCATGTATACTCGAAGAGAAATTAAGGTTTTTATAAAAACCGACCAAAATTTTGCTTATAATTAGCAGAGTTCTTAATATAAAAAAAAGTTATTTTGAGAAAATATGTCAAACAACATTGTACATCCTACTCTGCAATCGGATTTAAAAAATAATAAAAATTGGATGAAAAATGAGCAGGTTTACTAAAAAATGTTTCACTCCGCATGCGCGAATGCAATCAAAATATAATATGCATAATGTATTAGCTAAGTATATAGAGCAACTTTTGTGAAAGTCTCAAAATCATAGCTTGAAAATTCTGAAAATTATTGTCGATAGAATAAACTCGAAATCCGTTGTTCCCAAATGGAAGCAAAAAGATGAGGGGTTGTATCCAAATATAGTAGTACGTGCAATATTGTGTACGCTATCTTGGCACTAATCAACAGATATTTGATACAACCCCTCATATTTTTGCTTCTTTTTGGGAACAACGGATTTCGAGTTTATTCTATCGACGATAATTTTCAGAATTTTCAAGCTATGATTTTAAGACTTTCACAAAAGTTGCTCTATATACTTAGCTAATACATTATGCATATTATATTTTGATTGCATTCGCGCTAGCGCAGTGAAACATTTTTTAGTAAACCTGCTCAATTTTCATCCAATTTTTATTATTTTTTAATTCCGATTGCACAGTATTATGTACAATGTTGTTTGTCGTATTTTCTGAAAATACCTTTTTTTTATATTCAGAACTCAACAAATTATAAGCAAACAACTTGGCGAAATTTGAGTCAGTTTTTATAAAAACCTTAATTTCTCTTCAAATATTCATGCTATCCTCATACAAATTAACACAATATATTACAATAAACCACTTATTAATAATCTCGAGTTTGAACAATTTTGCTACATTAGTTTTTACAGGGTAATCCAAAAGATATTCGTTCTTTTTCAATTTGTTGACAGTCCCCTTTTGGGTTTCGGGAAAAAATATTCACGGAAATATATAAGCTATAACTATACTGTTTACTCACCTGCAGTTTCAGGTTAATTCCTCATGTATTTTTCTAGATAGTTAACAAAACGTCTAAAATCGCAAATGACCAATCACCTTTGCCAATATAGTGTACTACACTGTAAACAATTGCAGCTGATGTATTCTTAACCCCTTAAGCACCACGACGTACCTGCGTACATTATAAAAACCTCTATCTGTAATACCAGGACTGGCAACCTTGACGTATGTGCGTTCGTCAAGGTTGCCAGTTTGGCCTTTTTTTAAATTTAGATTTTTTTAAATTTTAGATTGAAATTTTTTGACCCCAAAAACATATAATTTGACATACTGGTCAATAATATGCCACAAATATTAACCCTTAACTTCTGTTATCGGTCTCACAGACCACTGCATTTTTCACTTTTCAGAGTTTAACTCTTAACTTTCAGTTTAACTACAGACACTAGTGAAAATTTGCTTCGTTTAGATCCCTAGTACTATCGCTAGAAACTTCTGAAGGGGTAAATTTTTATTAGAAACAGCATGTACATAAAGTTTAGCACAGAAACAGTATCTAATGCGTTAATCGAGCCTTTTATTCCTATTTCGATCTATCGGTCACAGAGATCGATGCACAGTAGTTATGCAACAATTTTTGTCACAGTAGTTAAGGGTTAAAGAAGTCAATAAATGGCGGCCATCTTGTACGCCATGTTGAAAATCATCACAAAAATGTGTAAGAAAAAAATGGCACTTAAGAAATTTAGAATCTACATGTAAAAACCGACAGAATAAGAAAATAATATCAAACTTGGTACGTCAGTACAGCTGGAGCCACATTTTATTACATTTCAAACCCTACTGTTATTCTGTTTTCATTATTTTAATCTCTCTAACCGTTTCGGTTAGGCAGCGAGATTCACTCCATACAACAACTAGGGTTGATAGTTTATCAGATTTTTAATAATAATATTTAACATTTATGCTATAGTTTTTCCGGTATGCATTCTCAGTATATTTTTCAATACAAAAGATAACATAATAACATTTAATTTACTGTCGTTCATTTTACAGTTTCTAGTGCTAGGGATGTATTTAATGTTTAGGCCTTGCACCCTAATCAGCCACACCTTGGACCGTATATATTAATACATTGATCTTTATAGATTAATTAAATTCTTTATCAAACAGTGTTTGGATTGTTTACATTTATACATATTTTTATAAAGAGCCAATATATGAAACTCTATATTTACATATACAATTTGTAATCTGGGCGCTATTCACGTCGAAAAATTTAAAGAAAGACGAAAAAAAAATTAAGTATAAAATTTTCTTAGCTTTTTATCTACTATATATATAAAATACAAACGGAAATTTCATTCCGTTCCTTTATAACTCGAGTTCCGCTGAATGGATTTTGATGGAATTTGCGCTGTTCAATAGATAATTTTTCAGGGAAGGTTTTAGTATATAACACAACTTTCTACGTAGATTAGTTATAGAATTATGATGGAAAGTTCTGTTATTTTGGACGAAAAGGTTACCATTGGTCGTTTTTTGGCGACCATTATCGTTGGTGAAAGAATTGAAACTGCTCTATAATTTAGAAAAAATACAATCACATCGAAAAATAAAAGAAAAAAGTTACTATGATATGAGAATCATATATTAATTTTAATCTATCATATCCTTCATTTAAATTATATTTTTTCCCCTTCCTTTTTCAAAATTTAATTGAGTTATCTTTAACTACAAACAATAATCCCGCTGTAATTTATACCCTTTCCCTCTTTCATTTTCACTTGTGCTCGATCACTAATATCTCACGCCTTTTCGATTAAAATAAAAAAAAGAAAAGAATTAAATCAGCACAGATGCCTTTTCGTAATTTCACTTTCCGAAACCAAGCTTATAACACAATATGTGCATAACGCATTTTTGTGGCCACAATGTCAGTTAAAAGTTATGCGAATCTTCCATTTGGCCCAAATGCATGCCCTTATTTGGTAGTGGTAATAACTCAATCACTCACACCCATGTCTAAAAGTATATTCTGATTGTTAAAAGCACATATTGTTTTGTCTGTCGAAATCCGTTCACATGAGAAAGATATTTGTCGGTTATAATTGCCGTGGCGATATTAATTTTTGAAACAAAATTCGTCCTGTCACCAATAATCTGGTAACCTCGCCCGGCAAATACCATTTGTTATGCCTATCTCTGTCTGAAAGTATTTACGCCTAGACACTCTGTAGCAACCCTATTTTGGCGAGATTCTTGTCAGTGCAATTCCAACTTGTATCGTGGAAACAACACTCACTTCGCCTCCTGTCTCCGCATAATAATGACCGTCTAAGAACGGTTTTTATCTCGGGACTTTGCTTCAACTGTTCCCCCTCTGATTCTCCAGCGCCTCTCCTACAACTGTCATCCGCCGGACCTGATGGACTGATTAAAACCCTCTGCCTACCCTCCTGTGTGTATAGAGACTTTCCTGTGCTGTGGATTATCATCATGCCCAGGAGGAATTCCCGGCCTGATTATCTCCATCTCGACTGAGCCAATGCAATGATGTAATTCCTGTGTCAGCACGTCCCCACTTACAATTTTTTTTCGTCACCAAGTTCTATCTTCCCTGTATTCTGCCAGTCTCGCCCGTCTCTCTTTCACCCAGCAACGCCAGTGCCACGAACTATAATACCAGTGTCCATGTTTTACTGCAAATGTGCCTATTACAAAAATCTTGCTACTAAATTGTGCTAAATAGAAGTTCATCAGTTTTAGAACCTGCATTCCTCCGTGTTAATCTGTGTGCCTGTGCAAAGCTCTATGACATCCACTGTGTCTCATCCCGCGCCCTTCCATATGCTACAAATTATTTTTCCAATTCGTGATAACTCAATATTTATCCAATATATTACGTCTATATAAGTTTTCAAGTTTGCATCATTTGTGGTGTGCAGTTTACTTCATAAGTAAAATTCCGTATGTATTTATCAACCTATTCAATTCAGCTAATGCATCGGAAAACATTTTATATCGCCTTTACTTTCTGCAAAATCAGTTACTAAATATTCACGTTCCTCCTAAGTGATTATCAAACTTCGGATCTCTCCATTCCTTATTCTGCATAATTTTTCTCGCCTCGGTGGTTTACGAAGAATAATAATAATTAGTTCCTGTTTCGATATGTCGAGTGACCTCAGTCTGTTTTACAGCTGATCAGTCTAAGGGAGTCCGAACTTTGATACGTTGTGCTGACATTCAACTTCAAAGATCATCATCACAGTACGCATAATTTTCATGGCCACAACAAACTTATTAATTGTTCCAGTGATTCTGTTTCTAGCATCCAAGAACCTTTTTCTCTCCATCAAAAACTAAAATAACTTAAGAAAAGAAAATTGTGGTCAGACGTTCTAGTAGGAACAGCTGGTGAATGTATCGAAGTGTGAACTTTGATTTTTCAGGCTGACTTTTAATTCACAGCTGATTATGATCGCGTTTTTACACGATTGCACTTTTAACGTTGAATTCAGTGCTTGCAGAAAACTACGAAAAGTAAAGTTTTTTTTTAATTTCAGGTGTTGTGGTTTATTTAAAAAAAAAAGGTACAAAATTCTCTTTTGGATTATTTTTTATTCTATTTCTCGAATTAAGGTAAGTTGTCGTTTTTCTTTTACAATGAGAAATATTTTAAGTTGTGCCTTGCCAAATAATTGTTTATAAAGTATACAAAGAGTAATAATAATCTCTAATATTGATTTAAACTGATATAATTTTAAATTGAACTGGCACTTGTTTTTTTTTTGTTTGTGCACTTTATGTTATAATATAAAGAATTCACGATAAAAGATACTGCAAATGTTTTATATAGATATGATTTTAGTAGTAATGGAATTACAACAAGAAACGTTTTCCGTTTTATTACATGGTCATATGTATTGATAATGATTTATTAGATTAATTTTAAACAATTGCTGATTATTTTCTGTTTTTATGTTAATTTTTCTAGCCCTATTATAGGTAAGTTGGTAAATTATATTTTGTAAGTGAAAAAAAAAATTAAACAGGCACAGGATGTATCTTAAATAAAGAAAATATGTGAATAAGAGAATTTTTGCATATTATTGTTTACTTCTAATTTTTTCCTATTATGCAATATGACTTGTCATATATTGAAGGTATGATTATTAGTATTTTGAACCAAGAAAGTAAATTAGTAGTTGCATCTCTTTTTATAAAGGTTTGTTTCTTTAAAAATAAACAATACTTTGTGTGCAACATATGATATAATACTTATTTATCTAGTTTATTCATTTTTCTCTCAAAGGTATGTTTAGATATCACATTTTTTTTTCTTTTCCATGACTGAAATTTATTTAATATATTGCATAAAAATTTTGAGTTTATAATAAGGCAGACATACTTTTTCTAGATACAGTTCATAGATTTTTCTGCCACAAAGTATAGCTATCTGCAGAATGAATGATTCGTTTATTTATGCATTTGCATAAATCTTTTTTCAAATTGTGCTTCTTTTGAAAATTAAGATATCTCTTGGTTAAGAATTTAAAAATATATATATGGATGGATAATACTAAAAGAAAGAAGATAATATATTTCGGTGTGAATAATTGTTCATTCTGGAGATATAGGTATTTTGTTTTTGTTTTTTTTTCTTTTTCAAAAAAAAGAGAGATTGCATTCATTTTATTTATTCATTTATTATATTTTTGCTTATAAATAATTTTTGCAGTAAATATTTTCTGGAAAGTTACTGTGAATATTTCAGGTAAACAAAATTTTCTCCACCTGAATTTTTAATATTTTCGTAAGGTAAAGATTTATTTATCTGATAAATTATTGCAAATATATCTGTATTTGCTCACCCGTTAGCCAAACATGGCCAGCAAACTAACTTTTAAAGTCACCAATTTTGATGGTGAACCCAGTTTATTAGAGTTCTTTTTTAATCAGTTAAGAACATTGGCCCGTATACAAAAATGGAAGCACGAAGAAACAATTCAATTTCTGGGTGGGAAACTCACAGGCCAACCTTTTTTACGCAAAACGCTGAAATATATAAATCTAATGATTTGGATTTCGTCGAGAAAGAATTCAGAGCATTTTTCGCTCCCCCGAGTAAAACTGCAGCACTGGTTGAATTCAATAATCTATTATTATTGCCAGAGGAATCGATTAGAAACTTAGCGCATCGTATAAACACACTCACTGCTCGTGTACATGACACTATAACAGATAGAACGGCCCTTGATAATATAAAATTTACTAAGTTTATTTCAGCAATTCCTTCAAATTTAAGGGTTAAAATACAAGAGGAGGGAATATCAAGTTATAAACAAGCGGTAAATAGAGCACAAGCTCTCCAGGAAATCATGCAGAATGAGAAAATATTGCAGCCCTGCGCATCATCTAGCTCCGCAGACTCGATCGCCCTGCAGTTGAAATCACTAAATGAAAAAATTAACGCTTTGTCGTTAACAGGTAGCGAGGACAAAAATAACTCTCATAATCAACCATCTCGCCCACAAAACTCGCATGATCAGTATAAAAAAGACTTCAAAAAAAGATACACTGGTCATATCTATTACCGCACTAATAAACAAGAAAATTCGAATTCTCCACCCACTTGTCAGTTGTGTTTGAAACGTGGCCACACTGCAAAATTTTGTTTTAAATGGAGAAGATCTAATGCAAATAAAGGTGGATACCAAAATTACAAATTCAATCCAAATTTTCGCAGAAAAAGTAATCAGAAAGGGGAATCTTTAAACTATTAAGGAGATGTAATTTAGCTGATGGCTTTGCATCTCAGGATAACATTTTAACATCAGCAACTTGCCCTACATTCCCATGGTCGATTGATGAAACTCTTCCAAAAATTTCTAAGGAAAGACTAGTCAATTCGGTCGCTTCACAGACCACAACAAACATAAAAATGACCAAGAATGGGTCGTCACAAACAGTGCACAGATCAACTGAAAGTTCATCGCAAACTGTATCGCCAAGTGACGAAAAGAAAGTTGAGGTTATTTCAAATGTGAATAATAGTTCCCCAACACTTCCCCTTACAAAGGCCTCTATAGCAAGAACAGACTCTATTTTACTTCTGGATACAGGGTCGACAATTTTCCTTTTATCACAGTCCCTTTTCGATTCTATTAAGGAAAATCTTAAATATAAAAGGTTAGGCACAACAGTTACTCTTAAAACAGTAAATTCCGATGTTGATTTCACCGCATGTATAAAAGCATCAATCAGAATTCACCACAAATCTTTTAGTCACAACTTTTATATTGTTGACATTCCCGATACGTCGAGTTTTCAAGGAATATTAGGATTTGATTTTATTCATAAACACAGGATCATAATTGATGTTCACAAAAATAGAATGTCAACAAATGAATTTCATGTGCCATTACTTAGTGCGTCAGCTGATGGCAAAGACATAAATCTTTTAAGTGAACATGTAAACTCTCCGGCAAATTCATTCAAAACGATTCGCCTTGCACATAAATTAAAACTTGAACCACATGAGAAAACATGGATTTCCATCGACACTAATTCTTTAAACCCTTCAATGCAGTACTGTTTTGAAAGTACTATTTCTAATAAACAAATTATTTGTTATGACAGTCTGCTAGGTAAAAATAACGATGTTGAATCGGTCGATCAGGAAAATCATAACAAACACCTACAAAAATCTCATGTATACGTATTCTTACAAAATTCTTCTAACAAACCCGTACACATAAACAAAAATGCACGAATAGGAATCTTATATGAGGTCTCGGAAATCATGGAACCATTTAAAAGTGACAATTTTTCACAGACCATGATGTCATGCGAAAACATCAACAATTTCAATATTCAACCTCATGATAATTTACAACAGTTTATTTGCAATTATATTCAAGCTTCAGACGAGGTCTTAAAAAAAAGAAAGGAAGATTTAACAATACAAGACTTCAAATTGGAACATCTAGACACTCAACAAGCAAAAACCTTAGGCTCATTATTGCTAAAATACTACAGTTCTTTTTCTAAATCAATGAAAACATTAGGTCACACAGACAAGGTTGTTCCAAATCTCAAATTCATTAATGACTACCCAATCAAAACATTACCTTTTCCGGTACCACAATCATTACACCAAGAAATGAAAGAGCAAATAAATCAACTTCTTGAAGCAAATATTATTGAACGTAACTGTTCAGAATGGGCATGTCCTATTTTGCTGGTTAGAAAGAAGTCTGATGGGTCTGCAAAACAAAAATACAGACTAGCTCTTGATTTAAGAATGCTAAATTCCGTCTTACAAGGATCTTCATATCCACTTCCCAAAATACAGACCATTATTTCAAATTTATCTGCATATAAATATTTCACTTCGATAGATTTTCAACAGGCCTATCATCAGATAAATTTACCTGAAAAATATCAAGATCCACTTACATTCACATGCATTTATGGTACTTTTCGTTTCAAAAGATTGGTATTTGGATTAAAGAATAGTAGTAGTTTCTTTCAAAATTTAATGGACACTATTATTGATGAATTAGAAATAGAAGGTATTTTTGCATATCAAGACTATTTGATCTTTGGTTCTAATTCTTTTGAGGAAACATGTGCAAAATTACAGAAAGTATTGGAAATTTTATCGAAATATAATTTAACTCTCTCTCCTAACAAATGTTCGTTTCACAAAACCGCTGTTGACTACTTAGGTTTTCACATTGAAAATCATTCCATTTCTCCAGTCCAATCAAATATTGTCAAAATAAATTCTTTTCCTAAACCGACAACAAAAAGACAATTAAAAAGGTTTATTGGTCTGGTCACATTTTACAAATCTCTAGTGCCTTCTTTTTCAAAAATTATCCAACCACTTATAGATCTCACTACACCAAAAACAACATTTAAATGGACTCAAAAACATCAAAAATTATTTGATCAAATGCAACAGGTGTTCTTTAATTCTCCCATGGTTCGTTTACCTGATTGGTCTAAAACTTTTTATGTAAACACGGATGCGTCAATTATAGCCATAGGAGGTGCTCTGTTACAGGAACATGAAGGACAATTACTTCCCATTGCATTTTTTTCTAAATCTCTTAAACAGTCTGAAAAACGTTATCCAGCACTAAAACTTGAATTAATGGCCATTTACAAATCAGTAATCGCTTTTAAATACTACCTATATAACAAAAAGTTTGTAATTTTATCCGATAGTGCTCCTTTAAAAAAATACAAGAAAACAACTAATCCCGCTGATATAACAACTAGATGGTTAACAGAATTATCAGAATATACATACACTTTTGATCACATTCCCGGTTCTTCTAATGTACTTGCAGATTATTTGTCCAGATGTTCTTTCGAGAAAAACACAGTTGATTTAAATTCCAACCCTGAGCTTATCAACGAACTATATGCATTGCCAATTGTAGATAATGATCTACCAGACACTGATAATGATCATTTATCATACGGTACACATTCTCTAAATTACTTAGTTATTGGTAACAAGGATCAAAAAGACCCTTTATTGGAAATTTCAAATGAAACATTTGTAAACGAACAAAAGAAAGACACAAAATTATCCGAAATTATGCAAAATGGCTCATGGAAGCAATTCCCTATGTACTTCATTCATCCCGATTCAAAGGTTTTAATGTTAACAAAAAGAAAATATTTTTAATGACACCTTTTCTTACCACATTATTGTCCCGGATTCATTAAAAGCAAAAGTTCTAACAATATGTCATTTTTCGCATTTTGGATTAACAAAAACCTATGCATTTGTCACAAAAAAATATTTTTGGAAAGGAATGTATGCTGACACTTTAAATTTCGTAGCGTCTTGCACAAAATGTTTACAGGCAAAACATCACAAAACTCCACTTGCTCCACTACAACCTACATACACACCTACGCATCCAGGAGACACAGTCAGTGTTGATTTGATAGGTCCCTTTACTAATGGACAGTCAGTATTGACAGTAATTGACCATTTTTCTCGACACCTAGAACTCTTCCCTTTGCGTACCATCACTTCCGAAAAGATAATTAAATGTTTATTCAGTTACATAACTATCTTTGGAAGACCTTCCGTAATATTGTCAGATTTGGGAAAACAATTCACTTCACACATATACGACAAATTTAACGACACATTAGGCATAAAGGTGCGTCATTCCAGTGTAGCGAGGCCACAAAGCAATGCCGTGTCGGAGCGCGTTAATAAATCAATTAAATACTCTGTTTCTACTTTACTTCAAGAAGGTCACACAAAAAAAAATTGAAAATTTTTGAAATGCTTTATCAATTCATAAATCTCTTTATAATGGATCCCTACATTCCTCCACAAAATATTCTCCCAACTTGCTTCACTTTGGAAGAGAACTATCCTTAATATTTGATACTTTTGACCATAATGTCAATCAGGTTCTAGACAAAGATTTTGAAGCTTACAAATTGTTACAAGATTTAAATTCTATTTACAGGAAAGCATACAATAACATCAAACACTCTCAAAACAAAAGAAATGATCATTTTCAAAAACGTGCTAAACTAAGAAAAATTATGAACAAAGATATTGTATATTTAAAATCAGTAGATAAGTTTAAACCAAAATATTCTGGACCTTACATTGTTATACACAAATATTCACCTGTCTCTGTTTCAATCAAACGCTTACATGCACCTGATGACTCTGCTTTTAGAGTACACATTGATAGGTTAATCATCGCTCCACCAAGAAGCGATCACTTACTTACAAGTCATGATGGTTACAATAATATTAACTTTCCAACTTATTCAACACATTATAATTTAAGACCAAGAAAATAGCTTATAATTTTATAATTGTTGTATTTTGTGCAAATTTTTGGTTTTGTTCACACTTGTGTATATTGCTGCGCACAATGTACTGATGTTATGTATGATGTTTCCTTGTGAAAGTTCTCGGCTGGTCCAAGTATGTTTCATCCAGGGAATTTCAAATATGACAATCTTGTTGTGAACATTATCTGTTATATTTATGGGGTGTTTGCACATATACACTTAAAAAAAAAAAAAAATTCTCCTTCTTAACTTTTTGTCACGTCATATTTTTTTAATCCCATAAATAGTTATAAACATAATAGTAGTAACATTAATTGCACTAAAATAATTTTTCCTCTTAATGTCAGTTTTTTTTAATTTTAATAATGCTAATTAAGTAAAGATTTTACCTCATGACTTAACATTTTTACCGAACTTGACAAAACTCTCTCTCATTACTCTAGGATTGACTTTTATTCGCCATACACTAGGTGTATATATATATTTTTTTTATTTTTCTAATTTTTCCCTTTCGGAGTGTTGATCTGTTCAAAATTATTGCCCTTAGGATCTTCCACCCCATTGTAATGAGAGACACATTCGAATTGGTATTCCAATTCACCTTAAATCCCCTGTCAAAATGAGTATACGAGACTGCTCCTCAGTTTGTTGCATTACTGCTGCGGGAGCAACGGGGTCTATGTTGTGACAACAATGTGGACCTCGCCCTAAATATTCCCTCCACAAATAAGGCAATAGTCCTAAACTTGCGCCATTACACTTGTCCTTAGACAAGATTTAGGGCAGGAATTTTCTTTGGATCGTGCGTCACTTTCCCTATCCTGTCCTGTGCGAAAGCACAAATTTTTACTATTTTTAAACCCAAATTTTATTCATTTTTTTTATCTTCATTATTTTTGTATTTCATTTTTACACATGTGTAACTGTTAATGTAACTGTAACTGTATCTTATCTTATATATCCTGTATTTGCATTTATATATTTTATGTTTATTTTATGCAAGATTACATATATTAGTATCTTGTATTCTGTTCGAACAAAGAGAATTTATTATATTGTAGTTGCAGCTTATCAAAGTTTATCTGTTCAGAAATATGAACATTTTAAATTCATTTAGCATGCTTACGACCAGTTATCAGTAAAATAAATATTAGTTGATGATAATGCAACTTTTCTGGTCATATTTTGGTCATCACTATATATGTAGAGTAGTTCAACTGCCATATGTTCCGGAACAGCAAAAATAACAACAACATCTACTTCTACAAACAAAACTCTTATGAAGCCATGGACTCAATGAATAAACTACTGTGTACACTATGATGACCAGTAGCAAAATTTTGGTATACCATTTCTATTTTCATTTTCATTTTTGATATTTATATGTGTTTATATTTTTTATCTTATATTGTGCATTGATTATATGTAAACTTTCAGACGGAGCATGCCTGCAATTTAAACCCCATCAAATTATTCTTTTATCTGAGCAAACGGGGGAAATATATGATATGAGAATCATATATTAATTTTAATCTATCATATCCTTCATTTAAATTATATTTTTTCCCCTTCCTTTTTCAAAATTTAATTGAGTTATCTTTAACTACAAACAATAATCCCGCTGTAATTTATACCCTTTCCCTTTTTCATTTTCACTTGTGCTCGATCACTAATATCTCACGCCTTTTCGATTAAAATAAAAAAAAATCCCTGACGGCTCGGCCTACAGGCACAGGTAGATTTCGAAGACGCAGACCGTGGGGCGCCTGTTTGTCGGGAATTGCAGAAGAAATGACCTTTTTACGATGATGCGGCAGTTGGAACCGCCTACTTCGAAACCTAACTTGTTTGCAGGCGGAATCGGCAGGGATTTTTTTGTTTTTAATTTTTTTTTGCTATAACGGTTGGTCCTATAAAAAACTTGTAAATATAAAAGTTTTAAATAATATTAAGAGGATTAATAATAAATTTAAGCGGATTTGAAATCTTGAGAATTGGCGAAGTTATGAATTTTTTTCTTCTAAACCCCCCTCCTCCCCCCCTTAAGGCAATTTTTAATTATATCAAAAATCTGTCATACATAAATTTTCGGCCCTTCTCCTAGAAGTAATAATAACTTCAAACGGATTCGATACGTATCATAAGTAAAAAATTATGGGTTTTTTTCTGTTTTCACAAAAAGCCCCCCCATTCCCCCCCTTGGTTTGATTTTGTCCATTAACGAACTTGACCGAGATTTTATGCCCCTTGATTTTATGTATCAGTTTCGAAAAGATGCGGGAGTTGGAATCGCCTACTTCGAAAAATAACTTGTTTGCAGGCGGAGCCGGCAGGGATTTTTTTGTTTTTAATTTTTTTTTTTGCTATAACGGTTGGTCCTATAAAAAACTTGTCAATATAAAAGTTTTAGGTAATATTAAGAGGATTAATAATAAATTTACGCGAATTTGATATCTTGGGAATTGACGAAGCTATGATTTTTTTTCTCTTAAAACCCCCCCTTTTTCCCCCCTTTTGGCCATTTTTAATTATATCAAAAATCTGTCATACATGCATTTTCGACCCTTCTCCTAGAAGTAATAATAACTTTAAACGGATTCGATACGTATCATAATTAAGAAATTATGGGGATTTTTCTGTTTTCACAAAAAGCCCCCCCCACCCTCCCCCCCTTGGTTCGATTTTGCCCATTAACGAACTTGACCGAGATTTTATGCCCCTTGATTTTATGTATCAGTTTGTAAAAGATTAATGCAGAATTTTTCCAGTTATCGTGGTCAGAAAAAAGTGACGTAGATAGATAGATGATAGATAGATAGATAGATAGATATATAAAGTTTTGAACTGGGGGTGGTTTTGGGTTCTGGGAGTCATGATCGGCGTAGATCTGCAAAAATTTTTCAAAATTTCCAACTTAGGTGAGAATGTAATAGGTAGTATTTCTTACAAAATCTACCTAAAAAGAAAAGAATTAAATCAGCACAGATGCCTTTTCGTAATTTCACTTTCCGAAACCAAGCTTATAACACAATATGTGCATAACGCATTTTTGTGGCCACAATGTCAGTTAAAAGTTATGCGAATCTTCCATTTGGCCCAAATGCATGCCCTTATTTGGTAGTGATAATAACTCAATCACTCACACCCATGTCTAAAAATATATTCTGATTGTTAAAAGCACATACTGTTTTGTCTGTCGAAATCCGTTCACATGAGAAAGATATTTGTCGGTTATAATCGCCGTGGCGATATTAATTTTTGAAACAAAATTCGTCCTGTCGCCAATAATCTGGTAACCTCGCCCGGCAAATACCATTTGTTATGCCTATCTCTGTCTGAAAGTATTTACGCCTAGACACTCTGTAGCAACCCTATTTTGGCGAGATTCTTGTCAGTGCAATTCCAACTTGTATCGTGGAAACAACACTCACTTCGCCTCCTGTCTCCGCATAATAATGACCGTCTAAGAACGGTTTTTCTTGTTTTCCCCTCTTCTGCCCGCAATCATCTTGCCATCGTCATAATGATCTTTTAATAAAATGACTTGACGACTATTCTGGAGTTTTTTTTATTATACAACGAACCTGACTCCTTTGGATTTTTATTCGATCACGAACAACAATAACAAACTATGATCTGATCAGCCAACATCTTTACAGTTACTAATTTTATTTAAAATAAAAAAGGGGAAATACGAAAAACAGTTTCGATGATAAATAATGTTGTAAAACGAAAATATTTAATTTATACATGAAAAAGCATATTCGTAATGCTTACAAAATTATTCAATGAAAAATATTGCAATTAAAACCATAGTTGGCGATTTATCGTTTACGTCAGGTTAAGAAAAATACTTCTAAAAATTTGATTTGATAAAATGTGAGTAACAATTTTGTTTTTGATTTGTTCTTCTTTTTAAAATGTCCTTTTTAATAAATCTAACTCCTTCATCATGTGACTTACAGAAGAAACGTTCAGCTGCAACTTTAAAAATGACTGTAACTGTGAGTTACATTTTATTTTTTTATTTACGATTTTGATTTTAATTTTGTTGCCAAACAATTTGATTTTAAGCCAAAAAGGCATAAGCGTTACATCAGTCTGAGCGATGTTAAAAAAATGGTGTTTTTCAAGTATACGACCGCATTTTTAGTGTAATTTTTTATATTTAAATGTATATTATATAAATATCAGTTAATATTATAAAAATGAAGTCAAATATTTAAATTTTAGTGTAAATTATAACACATATTTAAAAAGTTTTTCAGCATACATTTCATTTTAGTTTTCTTAGACCCTTTTTTTTCTTTTTGAAAGTTTTCAAAAGATATTGAAATAATCTTCTGTAATCGGTAAGCGTATATATTATATTGTTGGAAATTTCGGAACAACTGGGTTTGGCGCCATATTTGTTTTCGCCATTTTGCTTCAGAAAAACCCAGACAAAAAAAACAGAAAAACCCAAAACCCGGTTTTTGCCCCCGTTAGGCATAGATTCCTAAAGCAGCATGTTAGTTTGATTTTATTATGAAACACGTACAATTTTTATTATAAACACACACAAATTATTTTATTTTAAAACACATACAATGATTAATTTATTATACAACTCACATTATTTAATTTAATATAAAACCAATAGAATCTGTTCTACCGGATTGCCATACGAAGCAAAATCTTGCCAATTCGCCGGATTGCCCAGACATACAATCACCATTTTGACGCCAAACGGATACCCCGGTGCGTCTGAGACATCTGTACCAAAATTTCTTTTATATTTGAAGGGGACTTTGGACGGTAAATAAGATTGGAGAAGATTACACGCAATTTGTACTCAGCAATTAGTAAATTTATGTATTTTCATTATGAAGCAAACGGAGAAAAGAAGATTTACTATTATATATTTTTTCACTGTCAGTTATTCTACTATCACTAAACAAGCAGTACTTGCAATGTACCAAAACATCTTGGACATTTCAATGGTGACCAAGTAAGAATATTTGTTGATTTATCATTTTAGTCTAGATAAGATAAAAAGTACCTGGACTTCGGATTAGACACAATTTTGAGCATTACAATGCAATTTCTGCTAACGCACAGCTCTAGCCGCTAAGCTTAGTGACAGATTATCGATTTGAAGAATAATCTAATTCTTCAAAATAAAAGAAATTGCAAGACTGTTTATTTCTCCGTGTTATTATGCTCATTAGAAAAACGCAAAAAGGGCTTCGGTACTAAAAATTTTGCATAACTAACTTTATTTATCATTTTCAAGTAGTGTTATTGGTGAAAGATCTACAATTCAGTCAAAAGCAATTTGACATTATTTAATGGAACGTAGTTTGGCACGTAATTAACTTCGTTTTGCAGCTAACTCTGGTACTTGGACAAGTATCCAAGTAGCCAATATTTGTACAACAATGACATTTCATTGGAAATACTTATCCAATTACTATCAGAAAGTAAAATTAAATACTCTTATGATTAATAAAAATATATTTAAATTAAAAAAATAATAAGGAGAAAATTCAGTAATTATGTAATTTTCTTTATCATAAATAAAAGTAAGACAATTTCAAGAAAAAAACATTCATTACGGTTTGTATTTTCTTTGTGATTGGCTTGCGGCAAGATTTTAGACTCTACGTTCGTAGTAAAAGAACTTATATTACATCTGTTCCTGCCTGATTTTCAAACCCTTTTTATAGCCAAGTGATTTCAAATATGCAGTTCTAGTTTGTTAATACGAATTCATACAGATTTATGAATTTGTGCATCTCCCAGCCGAACTGCATTTTAGTATTACTACAAAGGGGTTTGTAAAATTTAATAAATTCATTCACATAGCTGAGAAAAAACAAACTGGACACATATATTCATGAATGGTGATTTTCAGACGTGCACAGATAAATTTAAATACATTATCGACTATGGATGGTAATTTCAACAATGTTATGCGTTTTCTTTTATTAAACAATGAAGTTTCATTTTTTTAAATGCAGTTAAACAACTGCATTTTTTAGAAAAAATGTTTCATCACAAGGTTTTTCTGTTGATATATTCAAGCTGAACTAATAGCCAGCTTGCTCACATGATTTTGATGAATTTTTTTGATGAATATATAACAATTGTATAAAATTTATTTTTAATAACTTTTTTCTATTTTTTCCCGGTGCTGCTGATTTAAATGTGAAATAACGTGATTTGATACGTAGGGAATAATATATAAACTCGAATTTGTTTTTAATATTATTAAAAGAAAAGTTTTAAAAGAAAAGTTGAAAATATGCAGTAAGAAAAACATGCGAACACGTTTTTTACTAGTTCTGATTAATGCAAGGATGAAAAAAGAAAAAATGTTTTTTTTTTTTTTTTTTTTTTTTTTTTAATCCAATAATTGCATTTGATTTATATACTAGTAAATCAGCAGTTCAAGAGCCTCACCGTCAGCTCTGAAAATCATTGTTTTTTAATCTCATTTTTCATATTATGTAGCATCTTACAATTCGCAATTTAATTTTTTGTTACATACATATTTATAGGCATATAAAATACTCCGGAGGTTTCAGAAATTTGAAGCGTTACATTAAACTCGGTTTATGCAATGATATTCTGAAATTCTTATAAACTTCTTATTGTTGTAATTTTTTAGATAAAGAAATATATTTCTTCAGGGGGGCACCCCACGTAATCATAATAAATTTATATTCATGATTGCCTCTTGATTGTTTGAATAATTCTAGTACATCTTGGATTTCGTTCTACACAGTGGTTTTATTAGGATAAGCAACAATTTCGAAAATAATTTAATTTTCTTCTAATACCCAAATAGCAATATTCACTTATCTGCCAATGACGAATCACCTGCATCTGATGAATAAGTTGAATCTAAACTGAATCTACGACATTTCACTTATATCTATTTTAAAAATCTAGTAATATTAAAATGTTTGCTTGGGAAAAACAGTTTTGATGATCATTCTATAATATTTACATAGGTGCCAAGCTCTCATTAATATTCCGTAATATGCGGGTTAATTTGACCCAGGTTTAACACTTTTCGCACCAGACATTTTTTTAAGAAATGAAATCAAATAAATTCCACGTAGAAACCTGAAATTGAATAAATAAAGATTCATCCAATAATTTTTCTGGTTTGAAGCGTTGTTAAGCTGGGTCAAATTAACCCACATATTACGGAATATTAATGAGAGGTTGGCACATATGTATTTATCTCATCTAACAAGGAGAGTGCCAAGCTTGGTAATCACAGATTTTGATTATTTTTATATATGTTGTAGGGTAGAAGCCTCTTAGTCTCAGGTTCAATGGATTTTATACAATGCTCCTTGGTTCTCGAGAAATGGCGGGGGGTCTAATATTATAACACAACTTAAATACTTACTTTGTAACAAAATAACGACGTTGGTTGTAGCTCAGTTGGTATGGCGTCTGCTCGTTGTTCAGAGGGCCCGGGTTTGATACCGAAACGTGCTACATTTGTTTTTCTCTTTTTTTTTTTTTTATAAATATACTTGTAATTATAATTTAATAATCTAAAAAAAAATTTTTAACATAACTTTAATTTTGCATTTTTGATTTTTTTTAACCATTATTAATCATTTCTCATCATTTAAAGAGCTTTAAAAATTGGATCGATCATTGACTAGTAAAAATTCAAAAATCGTTACAAAATCAGCATATTAACTATCGAATTATAGAATTCTTCTCCCATCGCAATAGAAAGCGAGGATATTACAGATGCTGGATTATTTGTTAAAAATTCATTGTTTTACAATAAAATTTTACAGTACTTCACCGCATTTGTGACATCACTTTTCCGATTTTCATTGAATCCCGACACTTCATATTGATCTTGTGAACTACAGCTTGCTTCTTCCATTTTTATACGATTATGAGCTGTTATAGAATGATACGCACTTGTGCGATAAAGATTGAAAACAAAAACCACTTAACTGCATCAAACTAAAAAAAAAAGAAAGAACCAAAGTCTGTTATGGTGCCCTCTACTTACAATAAAATAAAACATAAATATGTTGTAATTTAATTCTTATGCTAATGTTTAATATAAATTATGCTTCTTACTTTAAAAACAGAGTAGTATTATCATCGCATTAACTTCCCTTGTTAAGGCAATTTATAAATGATGTTTCTTTACAATCACAAATTGACACAGTTGTTCAAAATCGTTGCATTGATAAAGCATATATAAAATACATTTTAAAAGTGATTAAAAAAATCAAAAATGCTCAATTAAAATGTAATTATGTTAACAAAAATTTTATTGAGATTATTAAACTATAATTACAAGTATATTTATAAAAAAAAATACATAGTTCCGGCATCGAACCCGGGCCCCCGGAACGACGAGTAGACGCCATACCAACTGAGCTACGACCGACTCATTTATTTCGTTACAAAGTAAGTATTTAAGCTGTTGTATAATATTAGACCCCCCATTTCTCGAGAACTAAGGAGCGTTGTATAAAATCCATTGAACCTGAGACTAAGGGGCTTATACCCTACAACATATATAAAAATAATCAAAATCTGTGATTACCAAACTTGGCACTCTCCTTGTAAGTCCATCCTGATCAACTGTTCGGCAACTGTTCGTAATTACTCAAAATAAAAAAATTTCTTTCAAACCTGTATGAATTCGTAATTTTGTATTAAAAATGCAATGTCAAATGAGTTTCAAATCGACGCCACGTATGCATTCTCGGTAGCGAACATGTTGACGGCATAAATAAAGAGAAGCGGTCTAAAAAGGAAAAAAACGTAAAAATAACTATCTTTTAAATATATGTAATAATTTAATTTATGTTTCTGCGACACTTAAACAAAATTAACCGATAACAAAACTTTAGAAATATAATTTTTAATGGCTAATTACTGTATCAAAATTTTGCGATGCAACTAACTACTCTCGTAAAATATGCACTGATTGCATTTTCTAATGTTATTAAAGTATTGCAAACGATACTTAAAAGAACAAACAGTCACGCGATTTACCAATTAAAGTCAAAGAAAGATTAAATTATGATAGCAAATATCAGATTTTATTACACATTAGGAGACTAACTAATAATGGGAAGAAAATGTTATACTTTTAAAATGATTGCGGCATTAATGGTTAAATGCTATTGAACATGCGTTCTTTCTACATTTATGAAAGTATCCTGCGTGATGCTCAAATATATTCGATCTTGCAGCAAAAGTAATTTACCTATTAATGGATGTTTGTTATCCACTAATGAATAATATTCTCAGACGTAATGGGGACTGGTTTAACATAAAAGATTAAAAAAAAATATTTTTTGAGAAATCAAAAACTACTCATTTCCACCTATCTTTTTTTATCACATAAACAAACAAACAAACAAGAAATGACAAAATGTAGGATCCAGGCTGCAAAGAGCAGTATTACTGGATAGTCGATTTCCTCATAAGTTCTTAAATTTCCATAAAACATCAATGGATTTTTTTCCGGAAACAGTCCTCAACTCAGTTTTTACTCAGTTTTTTTGCCACTTAAAAAAAATATTTAATTAATTTAAGCTCAAATTTTTTTCTCAAATCAAGCCTTTTTTAAAAAATTCCCCCATTAAAAAAAAATCGAAAAGATATTTTTTATGTGATCGTTTAATTCATGAAGAAAATAACACGAATTACGGAAAGATAAATAAATATTAGAGTTAGATAAATAGTAAATTAGCATTTATAACTCCTGTAAACTGTCAACGAAGGGCACGGAGATAAATATTTGTCAGACGTATATGTACGATGAACCTCTTCTGAACCAACGGCCCATACACGAATTTTATGCACCACTTTTTTAAAAACAAGTTCCTTTACTGATTTAATGCCGGAACTACTTTAAATGTTACCTTTCTTTATTAGTAGTATCAACACAAAACACTTGCAACACTTGCACACATCTGGCAACACTTGTAACACTTACCTTTACTGATTTAATGACAGAATTACCTTAAATGATACATTTTTTTATTAGTAGTACCTACACAAAACACTTGCAACACTTGCACACATCTGGCAACACTTGCAACACTTACCTTTACTGATTTAATGACAGAATTACCTTAAATGATACATTTTTTTATTAGTAGTACCTACACAAAACACTTGCAACACTTGCACACATCTGGCAACACTTGCAACACTTACCTTTACTGATTTAATGACAGAATTACCTTAAATGATACATTTTTTTATTAGTAGTACCTACACAAAACACTTGCAACACTTGCACACATCTGGCAACACTTGCAACACTTACCTTTACTGATTTAATGACAGAATTACCTTAAATGATACATTTTTTTATTAGTAGTACCTACACAAAACACTTGCAACACTTGCACACATCTGGCAACACTTGCAACACTTACCTTTACTGATTTAATGACAGAATTACCTTAAATCATACATTTTTTTATTAGTAGTACCTACACAAAACACTTGCAACACTTGCACACATCTGGCAACACTTGCAACACTTACCTTTACTGATTTAATGACAGAATTACCTTAAATGATACATTTTTTTATTAGTAGTACCTACACAAAACACTTGCAACACTTGCACACATCTGGCAACACTTGCAACACTTACCTTTACTGATTTAATGACAGAATTACCTTAAATGATACATTTTTTTTATTAGTAGTACCTACACAAAACACTTGCAACAATTGCTAGTGTTGCAAGATTGGGGGGTTTTGAACCTTCAGGGGGAATCTTTTGAAAAGAATTATTAGTGAGAAAATTTTTGGGGGGGAAGGAACGTGGGGATTTTTAGCAATTTTTCATGTTTTCCGGTTAAAGTTTTTACTTTTAGTCATCTGGCAACACTGGATCTTGATTTGTCGATTAAGAAATAGAAATGTTCATTATAGTCCAGTCAATCTAGGCTTCTGCATGGAAAGTTTTGGCGAAATTTTTTTTTTCTTTCTTCTTTTATGTTTTTGGGGATGCTGAACACGAATTTCAACTTTGCCACCTCGTATCTGGTCTGCTTAAAAAATTATAAGTGAAAAACCCTGAAAAAATCGGAGTTTTTTCGGTTTTTCCCCTGTATTCCGGAAAGGGTTAATTTTTTTGAAAAACTTATCACACCAAATTAAACTAGAGAACATTTCCTACATTTTTCATATACAATGTTTGTTTCTAAGATGAATAGTTTTGGCACACGAGTAAAAGGAGTTTTAGCGATATAATTGAAATTTCATCATCGGAGGGCGAAAACGCGATCCAGTCACTATGCATCCATTTTAATCACCAATTTGAAGCTGTTTAGTTATTTCTGGTTGCATTTCGAATATGTTTACATTTTCTTACCAAGTTTTAAACCTTTTATAGCACTAAGAAAATAAATTGAAATCAGATGATTAGGAAAGATATAAAAAAACAATCACTCTGCATAGATGAGAGAACCAATTTTTATTTTTCTGGTAATCTGATTTAAGTACAATTATAAGTATTGTAAGTTTAATATAATAATAACATATGTGGAAGCTTATAAACAGGAAAAAAGAGGAATGTAGTGTTGTTTTCCAATTAATGTCGTTTTGGGGGTTTATGGAATTAAGCGTAGTGGATTATGACAGCTATATAGAAATAGAAAGCTGCAAAACTGGGCCCTTTGGGTCATTTCAACAACAACAACAACAACATGTCGTTTTGGTCACTTTGAAGGACCTGGTTGATATTCTTCAACAAGAGGTTCATCGGTATCTTCTTCTTCATTATCATTACTTGATGGCTCAGGTTGTATCTTCACTTGACTTAAAATATCCTGTATTGAGTCGTCAACTTCTGTTTCCAAGACATCTTCAGCAATGAAAGAGCTGACATTGTCACAATGGCCATCGCAGTTCAGGCAGAGGAGCGAACAAAACAAACTTGCTTTCTTACAGCCACACATTCCACTACAGTTTGTTTTGCATTTGCAGGATATTTTTCACAGAACAGTTTCTGGTGCGGGAGATTTGACAGTTTTTATGGGTATGACGTCTCTCTTGGTTTTATTCCAGCCCCATTCCTCAGCATTTTTACAGTTACCTAGCCATAACTGTACTTGGTGGTAAATTCGCAGACAGTGACAACGAGCTGCATCTTCTGTTGCAGGGAGCCATGCTATATTTGCATATTTTAAAGCATATTTTATGCAGCACCTGTACCCCAAGCTGTTTAGGGAAGGTGTTGCTTTCCCTCTGAATCCGTATAGGTGTACCAGAAACAACAGCCCAGCTTTAATAACATCATAGGCTACACCACTAGGGTTTTAAAATATATCTACCCCCCTGTTGCAGGTCGGAAAATTTCTTAAAAATTTGAAGGTATTTTGTTTTTCCTTGACTGCAGAATGCAGAAGTGGTATCGCATACACTCAGGGCATGTAAAAATAGGATGTGTTTGGCAATTCATTTGTCTACTGCACAAAAAGGTGAATAGATCTTCTGGGGACTTTTCCCTTTTCCTGGTTTCAAGAATTAAACATTGGTAAAAGTCGAATTAAAATTACCAGAAGGTCTACATCTTCACCAATGATTATCACATTCTCATGGTTAGGTGCCAACTTGAGAGCAGTGTTGATAATGAGGCTGTCGCGTCAATTTGTCACGCACAATTCATCGTGGAGCAATTCATAGCGGCGGTAACTCATCGCAGTGTCAATTCGTCGTGGTGTCAATTCGTCGCAACGAAAATGTTTTTGAAGGCTATGATGATGAAATTAAAGATAATGTAGTAAAATTATTTAATGATAATTTGTTTTTTATATAGAGAGAGCTATAACTAACAATTTACATCATTAAATAATTTTACTAAATTAGTTTTACTTTTATCATCATAGCCTTCAAATATATTTTCGTTGAGACGAATTGACGATGCGATGAGTTGTCGCCGCGATAAATTGTTCCGCGATGAATTGTGCGCGACAAATTGACGCAGAACCGATAATGAGTGTGTCGGCATCTACTTCTGCCTGCTTACAAGCCATATTTTCAGAGCCCTATCTACACATCAGCAGGGCTATTAAACGGGTTTTTTCTTGTCGTTTGTGAGAAATTTTCCCTGAGAAAACGTTGGTACCATAGTCTCATTAAAAACAACCTCATTAGATACCGTTTTGCGAGATCGTCTATCACGCTCAACAAATTTAGTGCTCATTTCAGTAATGTTTTCTGGGGTTTCAAGGACACCCTCCCACCCGTTTTGTATTCACAAAACCATTTTATTCAGCGTTTTCACCTACAACACTACATTCCTCTTTTTTCCTATTTATAATCTTCCACATATGTTATTATTGTATTAAACTTACAATACTTATAATTGTACTTAAATCAGATTACCAGAAAAATAAAAATTGGTTCTCTCATCTATGCAGAGTGATTGTGTTTTTATATCTTTCCTAATCATCTGATTTCAACTTACCGTAATTTCGCGCGTATACGCCGCACATCAGGCAATTCGATATCCTAGCAGAATTTATTTTAAATAAAATGTGACTTAGTTCTGCTTAGCACTTATTTGACTTCTTATTTTCAATAAAATTTCCGGTTTGAAAAAGACTTAACCAGGGTGCGGCGCATACGCACGAAATTACGGTATTTTCTTAGTGCTATAAAAGGTTTAAAACTTGGTAAGAAAATGTAAACATATTCGAAATGCAACCAGAAATAACTAAACAGCTTCAAATTGGTGATTAAAATGGATGCATAGCGACTGGATCGCGTTTTCGTCCTCCGATGATGGAATTTCAATTATACCGCTAATATTCCTTTTACTCGTATTCCAAAACTATTCATCTTAGAAACAAACATTGTATATGAAAAATGTAGGAAATGTTCTCTAGTTTAATTTGGTGCGATAAGCTTTTCAAAAAAATTAACCCTTTCCGGAATACGGGGGAAAAACCGAAAAATCTCTAGTTTTTTCATGGTTTTTCGCTTATAATTTTTTAAGCAGACCAGATACGAGGTGGCAAAGTAGAAATTCGTGTTCAGCACCCCCAAAAACACAAAGGAAGAAAGAAAAAAAAACTTCTCCAAAACTTTCCAGGCAGAAGCTTTTTTTGGTCTAAATTTACTGGAATAAAAGATTATTGTTTTATAACAGTGAAAGCAAAGGTGGAAATTTTAGGAAAGCTGCGAGCCCTGGTAAGATCTAAAACGCATGTATAAACCATATAAATCACAAAATTTTGTTTTTACAAACTTTTGTATGTATATTATACAAATGTATATCAATGTGATATAACGGATGATTCAGTATGACGACGCTTAGGAACTTTAAAAAGTTGGAAATTTAAAAACATGGACTAAGAAAGCTACCTTTTCCTCCCGATACAGGCCGGACGGCCTTTTTACACATAAAATATTTTTCATCAAAATATTGAGAATAAATTACAATAAAAAAGTTATGGAAAACCTTTAAAAAAATGTATGTTTTGAATGAAAAATTATCACTTCATTATTACAAAACACTCATTTGATTTTATATCATCTATCACAAACAGCAATTAAATCAGGAAAGCTAGGACAAAAATTTCCCGATAAATCTATAAGAAAAAAAGACCAAACTCTTTTTCATCTTTAGGCTCCCTAAACACGAAGATAACGGTCGTCACTTGTAATTCCTTTTTGATGGATGAATTTGCGCCCCTTTTGAAGGGGTGCACTTCTCTGCTTAAAAGATCATGCCGCCAGCTTAGGTGCGATTTCGATTCAAATGTGGTTATGTGCATGAATCGATAAGTAGTTTCTTGTAGTCTAGTTTTGTTTTATCGTGGAAGGTATTCAAACAATGTCAGTGAATTATTTTTTCATCAATAATATAGTTTAGATATATTGCAGCAAATATTATTTAGTAATGCATACATGTAGGGTATCTTAAAATACACGGAACGTTTTTTAACATTTGTTCTCACTTTATTTTAAATAGTGGCAGTTAAATAAATAGCTTTTATCCTATAAAAGGACGCCCCACCAGTGGCTGAGAGGTTCGGCTCTCGAAGCTGGTAGACGGGAGGTGCTGGGTTCGATCCCAATCGCGCCCGTCGGCCTAATCGTTCGGAGTTTTCGTGGTTTTCTTCGAGCCGTGGATTTATCCATGCGTAAATACGGGTTAGGTTCCCTTAGAAAGACCCCCACGAAGGGCACTCCCCCTGGGCCTATATCCCAAGTGTAGATAATTGGCCGTCAACAATCAACCCAACCCAACCTATAAAAGGATATATCCTAACTTTCTTACAAGCTATCAGAATGAAATTTTGTACACAGTTTTATGTTAAGATTTTAATAAATTGGTTTCAAGATTTTTAATTTCACGGGAAAATTTTGAAAATATGTTCCTCAAAGAAAAAAATGGCTCTCAAAAATCATCTTTTTTTTAAAAACTTTTAAATTTATTAAAAATTTTGTGAGTAATATTTCTATCAATCCTGAAGACAAATTAACAAGAAATTTCTTCACACAACGGAAAGAGTAATGGAATCGGGCGAATGGTTCACGAGTTATATCTAAATTTAAAATTTTAATTTTTAATTTTTTTAAAAATTTCAAAGTTTTCAAAACTTTTTATCTGAAAAGTAATCCTAATAAAATATTTCAGAAAAACGATTCATTAAAAATTTCTTTTAAATAAAGAAAATAAATGTTTGATCCTCGTATACCCTTAAATACTTAAACATTTATTTGCAACAAAATATCGCTTCTTTAGAATATATTTCTGAAATGTTGAATTAAATAGAACCTGGTCTTCTTTAAAACTAAGATTTTCTTAAATTACATTAAGTGGAACTGCAGCAAGTCGAAAAAAATAGCGAAAGAGAAAACTTTTTAATAATAAGGAATTCGAAGAAGTATCAATTATAATTTTTTCATGAAACGGAACACAATTTAAACCTCTATGAAAATGAATTAACAAGGTTTTCACTTTTCACCTGTCTGCAGAGAAAAAAAGAATTCTGATTTCTAGTAAAGAATTTTTCCTCAAACTTTATATGACGATAAATGCAGCAAAAAAAATTTTTAATTAAAAAACAAAAATAAAGAATCTCATTTTTTAAAATTATATCTGATAAATGGTACTAAGATCTCGTTTATGAATGAATAAGGTTTTCAATTAAAAAAAAAATTGCGCAGAAAAGAAATACTCATTTTTATTAAAGATATTTTTCAAGAAGTATAATTTGAAAATAAATTCAGTAAAAATAATTTTTAATTGAAAAACAGCAATTTAAAAAAACTTGTTTTTAAACTTGAATCTAATAAAAATATACTTTAAGAACTTAAATCTCGTCTTTTAATTGAATTTATCAAAACTTTTCATATTATAATCTACCTTAAATAAACAATAAAAGGTAATTCTGATATATATCGGCATGATCGAGTGACATTTTTTAACTCTTAGACATTCATTTGAAACAATATATTAATTTTTAAGGAGATCTTTGAGAATTATCAAATTAAATTGAATATGCACTTCTCCTTAAATGAAGACTTGATTAAATTACGTAAAATGGAACTGGACAAAGCAAAAAGAGAGAGAGAAAGAATTTTTCAATAATAATGTGTTCGAAGGAACATCATTTGTAATTTTACCGTTACTTGAAACACAATTTTAAACAGCCAGGGAAATAAATTAATAAAGCTTTCACTATTTTAAATGGTCAAAAAGGAAAAAGAAGCTCATATACTCATTTTTAATAAAAATAAATTTCCTCAAAGTTTATAACATAATAAATTCAACCAAAAAAAAATTTACCGTAATTTCCGCCGTATAATCCGCAGCTCAAAGAGTCGTTTTTCGACCCAGAAATTGTATTCAATAATTGTAGTTAAATATTTTCAGCGATCTTTTAAGTTACATTTTATAAAATAATATTTGAGCTGCGGATTATACGCCGGAAATTACGGTAAATGAAAAACAACAATTAAAAACGGACTTTACTTTTTAAAACTTAAATCTAATAGAAAATATTAAGTTGATGCTAAAGTTTAATACGTTTAATACCGGTAAAATTTTAATACGTGATAAGTTTATCAGACCTTCTTGCTATCCAAAATTATCAGGTATTAAAATCATATCGGTATTATAGGTATTAAAATACCACAGAACTTTTGAATCAACCTAATATTTAAAGACACTAAGATCTGTTATTTAAATGAACTATGTAGAATATATTTTACATCATGTTTCTCCTCCAAAAAAATTAAATAAATCAGGGAGCGTACAGTTCTACCACAATTATTGAAAAGAATTTCTCGCCTTATTTAATTGCAGTAAAATATTAATATTGCAAAGTATGCTATTAAATGAGGTGACTACACAGGTGAACAATTGAAAAGTTTAGGCATTTCATGGGTCTCCCTGTTGACGCCAACTGCACGCCCTGCCTAAGAGTAGCAGTATTTCTAAAACTTAGGGAGACGTAAGAGAAAAAATATGAATATAATTAACAGATAATTACAGAAAAGCGTTTACGATAGGATTAAAAATGAAAAATAGAATTTAGTTTAAAAAATAAATATAGTAATTCAATTTTAAACAAGAAAAATAATCATACGTCAAGTATAGATTAGGAAACACTTTCCAACACATTTAGAATACCGTAACAATACTTCACGGTTTAATAATGTGAAAGATGATCTCTAAGTAAATACTTCATTTATACATTTGATAACACATTGCATAACACATTTGATAACACAATTTAAGCAATTACAATCTATATCGGAAAAATGTTCAAATTATTTTGTGCAGAATCTATAGATTTCTATATATACTTCATAGTTTTCAAAATTGTCAGCATTATGCCTAAAATCGACAATATTAATCCCCTAATAACATATATATATATATATATATATATATATGAAACGAAAAAAATTAATAACCCACATGTGGTTCAAATAACAAAATAAATAAATAAAAATGCAATTTAAATAGAAATTAGATAAACAAGCAATTATTCAAATTAAATAGAAATTAGTTCATAAAATAATGTGCAAGACTTACTAAAAAAAGACAAATTTTACTGTAGGTTCAATAAGATTATAAGTACTTGACAACAGCCAGTCATCATTAACTTAAAATGGCTGCTATTGTGTAGTGCTGCCATATATCACAGAAAAATATAAGTAAAAGCTGAAATTGTCGACAGGTTAAATAATAAGTCTAGTGCTTCCATCTATTACACTAGTTTACAAAATTAAACTTTTTGTCTGTTGCCGCGAATTCTGTGGTTGATAATGTTCACTTATGACTTGTTTTTGTCAAATCTAACCGGAAAATCTTTTGAGCAGCTCGAGTTACTTTGTTTTTGATTTTTATCATTTAAGCATATATATTAGTCGATAACAGGCGTGTTTTACTGTGTTAAGATTACTTTCTCATGTTTTTGCGTCATGAGTAGTTCAAGGAGACGTTGTTTAAACAATCCAGATCATTTTTGCTATATATGCGGAGGTACTTTTCGGTTAGCCGGGCGCCAGTGAAATTTATATATCTATGTATACATATATATACATATATCTATACATACACACATTTATATATGCATGTATATATATATATATATATATATATATGTGTATATATACATATATATGTATATATAGATATATACATATCAGTGGCGCCCGGCTAACCGAAAAGTACCTATGCGGAGAATATGTGTTTAACAATTGTAGAAAAGTTATATCAGAGTTGGTGAAAAATACCTATTTTGAGTATTTTGGGATGCTCTTGGATAAAAATGAGAAGTCTTGGGCTCCCAATTGTGTTTGTAAATCGTGTGTGGAATATTTAAGATTATGGAAAAGTGGTAAAAGAAGTGCCTTTAAATTTGAAACACCGACTATTTGGCGAGAACCACGAAATCATCTCGAAGACTGTTATTTTTGTAGCGTGAACGTAAACGGTTTAAACACTAAAAATCGAGCTAAATGGCAGTACCCAAGTACTAGTTGTGTTCAAAGTCCAGTGCAGCGTTCACCTGACTCTTGAGAGTCTAAAAATATACTATATTTCCAATGATGACCGGTCACTTGCGATTTTAGACGTTTTGTTAAATATCTGGAAAGGTACATGAGGAATTATCCTGAAACTTCAGGAGTGTAAACAACAAGATAAACGTCATATATTTCCGCGAAGATTTTTTCCCGAAACCCGATAAGGGGCCATCAACAAATTTGAGAAAATGAATATCTTTTGGATAACCCTGTAAAAACTAATATTGCAAAAGCATTCAAACTGTAGATTATGATTAAGTGGCTTATTGTAATAATTTGTGTTCATTTTTATGAAGATAGCATGTATACTCGAAGAGAAATTCAGGTTTTTATAAAAATAGTCCCAAATTTTACCAAGTTTTTTGCTTATAATTTGCAGAGTTTTTAATATAAAAACAAGTTATTTTCAGAAAATATGACAAACAAAATTATACACAATACCCTGCAATCAGAATTAAAAAATATTAAAAATTGTATGAGAAATGAGCAGGTTTACTAAATATTGTTTCAATCAAAATATACTGTGCATAATATATTAGCTAAATGTATAGACCAACTTTTATGAAAGTCTCAAAAACATAGCTTGAAAATTCTGATAGTAATCGTCGATAGAATAAGCTCGAATTTCGCTGTTCCCAAAAGAAAGCAAAAAGAAGAGGGGTTGTATCCAAATATACTAGCTTATGAAAGTTGACATAATAAGAATGAACTGTCTCTCATTCTATATTTGGTACAACACCTCATCTTTTTGCTTCCTTTTGGGAACAGCGAATTTCGAGCTTATTCTATCGACGATTACTATCAGAATTTTCAAGTTATGTTTTTGAGACTTTCATAAAAGTTGGTCTATACATTTTGCTAATATATTATGCACAGTATATTTTGATTGAATTCGCGCATGCGCAGTGAAACAATATTTAGTAAACCTGCTCATTTCTCATACAATTTTTATTATTTTTTAATTCTGATTACAGGATATTGTGTATAATTTTGTTTGTCATATTTTCTGAAAATAACTTGTTTTTATATTAAAAACTCTGCAAATTATAAGCAAAAAACTTCGTAAAATTTGGGACTGTTTTTATAAAAACCTGAATTTCTCTTCGAGTATACATGCTATCTTCATAAAAATGAACACAAATTATTACAATAATCCACTTAATCATAATCTACAGTGTGAATGCTTTTGCAATATTAGTTTTTACAGAGTTATCCAAAAGATATTCGTTTTTCTTCAATTTGTTGACGGTCCCTTATGGGGTTTCGGGAAAAAATTTTCGCGGAAATATATGACGTCTATCATGTTGTTTACACTCCTGAAGTTTCAGGATAATTCCTCATGTATCTTTCCAGATATTTAACAAAACGTCTAAAATCGCAAGTGACCGGTCATCATTGGAAATATAGTGTATAGCTGAACCATTAGATAAGACATTGAAGGACCAAGCTCATAACAAAATGATGCTGATTTTGAAGGTATGTCAAATGAGCCAAAATGCTTTTCCCAAAATGAGTGATTTAGATGATCTTGTAAGAGATTTAAATCTTTCTAAACAAGCTTCAGAATTGGTAGCATCAAGACTAAAAGAAAAAAATTTGCTTTTCTCAGATACTAAAATAAGTTTTTATCGTGAAAGAGATACAGAATTACGGCGTTATTTATCAGAAGAAAACGGTATTACCTTTTGTTCAGATATCAAAAACTTGTTGATAAAAATGGGCTTGAAACAATACGAACCAAACGACTGGCGTTTATTCATTGACAGCTCAAAAAGTAGCCTAAAATGTATTCTATTACATAATGGAAATAAATACGCTGGGGTACCTATTGCCCACAGTACAAAATTAAAGGAAGAATATTGTAACATTTCGCTAGACTTGAACAAAATAAAATACAATGACCATAAGTGGCAAATTTGTGTCGATTTAAAAATGGTCAACATTCTTCTCGGTCAACAAAGTGGTTACACCAAGTTTCCCTGTTTTATATGTCTTTGGGACAGTAGAGCTGAACAAGAGCATTGGGTAAGACAAAACTGGCCCTTGAGAGAAAATATGGAGCCTGGAAAGCACAATATAGTCCACAATTCATTAGTAGCTCGTGACGAAATTATCCTTCCACCATTACATATAAAACTGGGCATCATGAAACAGTTTGTAAAATCACTAGATAAAGACGGGAATTGATTTTCTTACATTTGCCAAAAATTTCCTCAGCTCACTATGGAAAAGATTAAAGCCGGTATTTTTGATGGCCCCCAAATCAGGCAACTTACGAAAGATACTCAATTTAGAAATTGTATGACTGAGTTAGAACTAAAGGCTTGGACAGCTTTCGTCTCTGCGATGCAGAATTTTCTCGGAAATAAAAAATCTGAAAATTATATTGAACTTGTAGAAGACCTTCTGCTACAATTAAAAAATATGGGGTGCAATATGAGCATAAAACTCTACTTCCACCATAGTCACCTGGACAGGTTTCCGGAAAATTTAGGAGATATGAGCGAAGAGCAGGGAGAGCGTATGCATCAGGACTTACGCGTCATGGAAGAGCGCTATCAGGGTTTCTGGGATACGAATATGATGTCTGACTACTGTTGGTCTCTGATACGTCATTTTCCAAAGTCTACACATCGGAGAAAAGCTTTAAAACGAAGTTTTTTAGAACTCAATGATTAATTATTTTTTTAGTAAAGTTTTTCTTAGTATATACATGCTTTTTTCTGTTTAACACCTACATAGCTGAAACTCAGAAACTAGAGCTGATTAAAATATTCTAATTATATTTTTGAAAATAGCATGTCATATGTAGTCAGCAACAGCTAAAATTTTTTCGGCAACAGATGTACTGTAAACTAGTGTTATGAATAAAGAGAAAACAGCATCAAACTAAAAAAAATGTTTTTGACAAAGCAAATAATATTTGAAACTTACGGAAACTAAAGCAAGTAACTAACATTTAAATATAATAAAGATGAAATGGGAAGACAAGTACAATAATTAGCAATGTATGATCAGACATTGTGTATATATATATATATATATATATATATATATATATATGTTCTAAATTTTTGTAATAATTTTTTACATACTTAAAATGATGTATTCTAACATGTGAGAAAATATTTTTCAAATCCGATTTGTTTAGTCACAGCGGGGGGTTAAACGTATTTCCGAAAGATCGAATTAATCAAAAAGTGTACGTTTCCCATTCGAAGATCAGATTAAATTACGTGAAATGGAGCTGAACGATAGAAAATAAAGAAACTTTTATTAAAAAGGTTTTTTTAAGAAATTGAATATTCTTTCCACTTTTAATATCTTTCTCTCTAGCAACCCCCCCCCCCCAAAAAAAAAAATCATTTTTTATTCCTCTCCCCTTTTCCCCCCAAAAAAAATATCACTTTTTATTCCTCTCCCCCTTCCCCCCCCAAAAAAAATCTTAAAAAAACATTTTTAATTTAAATACAGTTAATTTTTAGGAGTAATCTGTCTTCTTTCCTTCTGTTGTTTTTTCCGCGAATGAGTTTGAAATTGATTAATAAGAATGCCTATTATGAAAAGCAGGATAAATATACTTTAAGAGTGAATATTTTAATAAACAAAAATAGTCTCGAGCAATAATTCATGTGTAGTTTGACGATACCCGTGTGAATGGATTGATACAAATGGAAAATGAGTATTTTTTTCTCTTTAGTTGAAACGGATTTGTCGGAAACCTCTGTTATTGGATATTTTTAATCTTTTAAATGGAGATTTCATTAAACTACCCAAGTGGAATTGGAGAATAAATGCAAAAAAGAACAAAATTTAAATCTGTCATTTATAATTTTACCGTTACTCGAAACAAAATTTTAAACTTCTAGGAAAATAAATGAATAAGGCTTTCACTTTTTGAAATTCCCAAAGAGAAAAAAATTATTTTTAGTAAAGCTTTTCGCTAAAAGTTTATAACAGAAAAAAATAATTTTTAAATAAAGAAAAGTATAAACGGACATTATTGTCTAAAACTTAAATTTAATAAGAGACACTTACAGAAACTAAGATCTCGTTTTAATTAAGTTTTAAAAAATATGTTATATATACTATTGCCCTTCGAAAAAATTAAATAAAATGGCTGATAAAAACAGCAGTACATTTTTCAATTACATTTATCTCATTTCTGTTACAAATGCAGGAAAAAAAATTCTACGATATGGTCATTATTTAAACTCATACATATTCATCTGCAACAAATTACGACAGTTTTAAACATATTTTCAAAAGATCAAATTAAACGAAAAGTGCATATTTCCTGTTTGAAGATCAGATTAAATTACGTGAAATGGAACTGAACGATGAAAAAAATAAAAACACTTTTATTAATAATGCTTTCGAAGAAGTTGAGATTTTTTTCCACTTTCAATTTGTTTCTTTCTAGCCAAAGAAAAGAATTAAATCATTTTTTTCCTCATAAAAACCACATTTTAATTTTTAGAACAAATTAGTCTTCTTTTCTTCTGTATCCTTCTTTTGCTATTTCCGCAAATGCGTTTAGAGTTGATTAATATAAATACATATTATCCAAAAGCAGTATAAATATACTTTTAGAGATATTTCTAGAAATAATTCGTTTGTTTGTTTTTTGACGATGCCCCTGTGAATGGATGATAATATACATTTTCTCTATTTTTTTCAAATGTAAGATGAACACTTTTATTATTGAAATCGAATTGTCTGAAACCTCTGTTATTGCATATTTTTAAATTCTCAAATGCAGATATCATTAAATTACCCAAGTGGAATTGGAGAATACAAACAAAACAAAATAAAAAATTTCAATAACTACAAGTTCGAAAAAACTTTTTGTATAATTTTACCGTTACTAAAAACATATTTTTAATTTCTAGGAAAATAAATTAATAAGGCTTTCACTTTTTAAATTTCTGCTTCGAAAAACTCATATTTAGTAAAATTTTTTGCTTAAAGTTTATATCAGAAAAAATAATTTTTAAATAAAAAAACAAAAGTATAAAAAGGCAATTATTTATTTAAACTTAAATTTAATAAGATGTACTTAAAAAAACTTAGATCTCGCTTTTAATTTAACTTAAAAAAATATATTATATATCCTATTCCCCTTCGAAAAAATTAAACAAAATGCCTGATAAAAACAGGAGTACATTTTTCAAAATATCTCATTTCTGTTACAAATGCAGGAAAGAAATTTCTACAAGATGGCCATTATTTAAACTCATAGATATTCATCTGCAACAAATTACAACAGTTTTAAACATATTTTTGATGGATCGAATGAAACGAAAAGTGAATATTTCCTGTTTGAAGACCAGATTAAATTACGCTAAATGGAACTAAAAAATAAAAATAAATAAATAAATAAAATAAAGAAACTTTTATTAATAATGCTTTCGAAGAAGTTGATTTTTTTCCACTTTCATTTCTGTCTCTCTATAGCCAAAGAAAAGAATTAAATCTTTTTTTTTTCCATAAAAACCACATTTTACTTTAAATACATTTAATTTTTAGGTGTAATATTTCTTCTCTGTATCCTTCTTTTGCTTTTTCCGCGAATGAGTTTAGAGCAAAGCTGCCAAGTCTCCACTTTTTATATACAAGTATTTTTGTCTGCGATTTAAGAATTTGCGATTTCTCTAAGAAAATACTGGTGTACAAAAAACCGGAGACTTGACAACTCTGGTTTAGAGAGTTGATTAACACATTCGTTGACAACCACGAGTATACTCTTGGTTTTTCGATCCAAAATTACGAATTCGTACCGGAAATTTCGAAAGAGGAATTTTTATTTTATGTAATCAAGAAATGTCTCTAATTAAATAAAGTAAATATTGCTATTAGTATTTTCTGGTTCGGACTTTCTAAATAAAATAAAATCAAGCTAATTTTAACCCGGAAGTGAACGTGTTAATATAGATATATATTATAAAAATCAGGATAAATGTACTTTAAGAGATATTTCTAGAAATAATTCACCTGTTTGTCTTTTGAAGATGCCTCTGTGAATGAATGATAATATATTTTTTTCGTTATTTTTTCAAATGCAACATAAATATTTTTTTTTTCTTTTGTTGAAATTGAATTGTCGGAAACCTCTGTTATTGCATATTTTTAAATTCTCAAATGCAGATATCATTAAATTATTCAAGTAGAATCGGAGAATAAAAACAAAATAAAGCAAAATAAAGTTTCAATAACTACAAGATTGAAAAAAAAACTTCATTTATAATTTTACCGTTACTCGAAACATAATTTTAAACTTCTAGGAAAATAAATTAATAAGCCTTTCAAATTTTAAACTGTCTGCAGAGAAAAAAAAATCATTTTTAGTCAAACTTTTCCTTGAAAGTTTATATGGAAAAAATAATTTTTAAATTAAAAAGTAAAAAAGGACATTATTTTTAAAAACTTAAATTTAATAAGAAGTACTTAAAGAAACTAAGATCTCATATTTAATTTAACTTTTTAAAAATATACTAGATGGAACCCGTCAAAACTTTAAAGGAAAAAAATACTATAACAATATCAGTAAAATAAGCTTCTTTATTATTTAAGAAGGGGAGCGTATGAAACAGTCTTTGAAATATTTTAGTTTAAAAGTTTTTTTCCTAGTCAAACACAGTACTATTTCCGATGCAAACTCCAAACAAACAATCCGTAAACAACTGTGTAATGCAAATCAGTTTGACATTACCGTCATATTCCCCACGGCAAGAAAAAAATTTCATGGACCTATGAAGTATCATACAAATAGTATATTCCTACGTTCATCTCATATTCGGTAAATAAATGAACATAGAAATAAAGCACACATCTTCCCCCCTCCCCTGTGATAATGTAACCGAATGAGCTCCTAAGCGCATGTGCATTGCATCTGCCCAAAAGCACCGTCGAAATTCGACGTTAAAAAAGTTTTAAAATGCTTAAATTAATTTTAAAATGTCCTCTTTAATCATTGTTCGTTTCAAATCCATATCTTCTAAAACGCATCCATTGTTTTAAGCTAATCAATTTTTATGTAAAGATGAAGATTTTTTTTACAGTAATAAATCAATCTGCAGATGAGGGAGATATTTAATGTTTTCATGTGTAATTTATTTGTATGGTTTCTTCGGTTTATTTACATAATCAGGATGATTATCCCTTTTCCATCACAGTCGGGGATCTTTTCCCTTTTATACAGTTGGCAAATGGATCTTTAAAAAAAGTAAAAATATACAATTCCTAGCATATTCTGATATTTGATGGAATATATACATCAACGAATTCAACATATCAATTTTATGTTGAACATAAACTGAAAATAGTTTTTTTTTCTCTTGACAGATTTTCGTTTAGTGCCAAAATTCTCTATCTTATGGATAATCTGATCTTATGATTTATCACGGTTTAATCTGATCTTATGATTTATCACTGTTTTTATTAATATTATTATAATTATTATTAACTTTTTATGATGGTTAGGGAAATCTATTTTAATTGTGGCAACTTTCCCGGGGGCTATTTTACATTATTGAAGCAAACTGGTGGTCACTGATAAGATAGAATTGAAAAACTTTTCATGCTTGAAAATTATTTAAAAAGTCGTTAAATTAATCGGCAGTTTTCAAATAAATTTCAATCGAAAGCTAATTTTTTTCTAATTTATTTTTTTCTAATTGTAAAATGTAGTAAAAAATAGAATTTTGTAGTATTTAGAAGTGATGTAAGCGCGATGAAAGCTAAAGCGATAGGGCCGTTTGTTGTCACAATACTTGTACATGTCTAAAAATTGCCACTGTATTTTGGCTGGTGTCCAAAAGTAGACTACCATTTTTTGACACCGAAAGAGAAATTCTCAGTGAAATAAATAGGACTTTGCCGCTAATAAAATGTTAAATGAACTTATAATAAACCTACCAAAATAATTCCTATGAAATATTAGCCTTACATTGTTTATTCTACCTAAAAATACGATCATTACTTTAAGTTTTTTTTCTACCATAACACTATTTTTAATAATTTTAAATTTCCTGAAATCCTTTACTTTTGTGATTATTTTATTAAAAAAGGAAATCTTCTAATCTATAATTTAAAAAAAAGTAATTGGTAACATGTAATCAAGGTATGCAATGAAGATGAAGCAATCAATGACGGCTCCAATTCTAATCTTTATAATTAAGAATGGAAAAATAAGTTAAAATTACGTCATGTTGACAGAACCATATACATTTTTTCTCTTTAGTTTTATAATGTTAAAAAGCATTCCAAGCTGAGCATAACGTCATTTTCATCTGCGCAAACTTTATATACGCTACTTTAATGCTTAAACATCATTTATACAAATAAAATATATTTTGTATTTAATTGTAATGAAAAAATGGCATCAACAAAGTTATAATGCATAATAATAAAATAAACCCAACGGACAATATTCCCGCGTGACGTCACAATAAATATGAATTTTTATTCGCTTATAAAACACGCGGATAAATATTTTTACCGAAATTTAACTTGCAAATTAAAAAATTTGGCCTAAAAGCCACGTGCTTTTAAGATTTATTATTTATGTTTCATCTTCGCAGAGTTGAGAGAATAAACTCTGCGCCTAGCAATAGTGGGCGTTATACAGATTGCCGATTTTATGACGTCATTAGCAGAAGTAAAAGTTTAATTTAAAATTACGGCTAATTAATTAAATTTTCGAAGAAACGAATGCACGATAACAAATCTGTATCCAAATATCTTTCATTTAAAAAAAGAATGATGTAATTTGATGCAGTAGTTTGTTGTCACGGATTGTCGAAAGAAAACGCTTAGCGTTTTAAATATATAGATTTTATACCCGATTTTCTTTTAAAAATTAAATAAAATGCTTGATAAAAACATAAGTACATTTTTCAAATATTTCATCTCTGTTACAAATGCAGGAAAAAAGTTTCTGCGAGATGGTCATTATTTAAACTCATAGATATTCATCTGCAACAAGATGAAAAGAGTTTTAAACATATTTTGGAAAGATCGAATTAAACGAGAAACGGTTCTTTCTCATTTGAAGACTAGATAAAATTATATGAAATGAAACTGAACGATAAAAAAAAACACTTTTATTAATAATGTTTTTGCAGAAATTGAGATTTTTTTCCCCACCTCCAATTTCTTTTTCACTAGCCAAAAAAGGGGGCTTTTCCTTTAAAAAACCATATTTTAAATGTAATTGCATTTAATTTTTAGAAGTAATATTTAATATTTTCTTCTCTTTATATCTTTTTGATTTTTTATGTCATTTATAATTTTACCGTTACTTGAGAAACAATTTTAAACTTCTAGGAAATTAAATGAATAAGGCTTTAATTTTTTTAAATTCCTGAAGAGCAAAAAAAAAAATTTTTTTTGGTAAAGCTTTTCGCTCAAAGTTTATATAAGAAAAAAATTATTTTTAAATAAAAAAAAGTAAAAAAAAAAAACATTATTTTTTGAAACTTAAATTTAATAAGGAGTACTTACAGCAGCTAAGTTCCCGTTTTAATTAAACTTATATCCTATTTCCCTACGAAAAAATTAAATAAAATGAAAAACAGGAGTACATTTTTCAAATATCTGATTTCTGTTACAAATGCAAGAAATAAATTTCTACAAGATGGTCATTATTTAAACTCATAGATATTCATCTGCAACAAATTACAACAGTTTGAAACATATTTTCGAAAGATCGAATGAAACGAAAAGTGAATATTTCCTGTTTGAAGACCAGATTAAATTACGTGAAATGGAACTAAACGATAAAAAAATAAAGAAACTTTTATTAATAATGCTTTCCAAGTAGTTGATTTTTTTCCACTTTCAATTTCTTTCTCTCTAGCCAAAGAAAAGAATTAAATCATTTTTTAAATAAAAACCACATTTTAATTTAAATACATTTAATTTTTAGATGTAATCTTTCCTTTTTTTCCTGCCGTATCCTTCTTTTGCTTTTTCCTCGAATGCGTTTAGAGAGTTGATTAATATATATATATAGCAGGATAAATGTGCTTTAAAAGATATTTCTAGAAATAATTCATTTGTTTGCCGTCTGACAATGTCCCTGTGAATGAATAATAATATTTTTTCGCTATTTTTTCAAATGCAACATAAATATTTTTTCTCTTTTGTTGAAATTGAATTCTCTGAAACCTCTGTTATTGCATATTTTTAAACTCTTAAATGCAGATTTCATTAAATTATCCAAATGGAATTGGATAATAAAAACAAATAAAACAAAACAAAATTTCAATAACTACAAGATTGAAAAAAAAACTTCATTTATAATTTTACTGTTACGCGAAACATAATTTTAAACGTCTAGGAAAATAAATTAACAAGTCTTTCACTTTTAAGAATGTCTGCAGATTAAAAATTCATTTTTAGTCAAACTTATATAAAAAAAATAATTTTTAAATAATACTAAAAAAAAGTAAAAAAGGATATTATTTATTAAAACTTAAATTTAATAAGAGGTATTAAAAAAACTTAGATCTCGTTCTTAATTTAATTTATTAAAAATATATTTTATACCCTATTTACTTTTTAAAAAAATAAATGAAATGATTGATAAAAACCGAAGTACATTTTTTAAATATCTCATCTCTGTTACAAATGTAGAAAAAAAGTTTCTACGAGATGGTCATTATTTAAACTCATAGATATTCATCTGCAAAACGTACAACAAATGTATTTTCGAAAGATCGATTTAAACGAAAAACGGTTCTTTCTCATTCGGACCAGATTAAATTATATAAAATGACAGAAATTGAAATTTTTTCCCCCTTTCCATTTTTTTTTTTTTTTTTTTTTTTTTTTTTTTTTTTTTACAAGGGAAAAAAAGGGGGGCTACTTCTTTAAAAACCATATTTTAAATTTAATTACATGTAATTTTTAGAAGTAATATTTTATATTTTCTTCTCTTTCTATCTTTTTGATTTTTTACGTCGTTTATTTTGCAGAACTGATTAATATAAATACAGATCATCAAAAGCAGGATAAATGTATTTCTGCAGATATGTATTTCGAGGAATAATTCAATTTTTGTCAATTTTGTTCCAATAAATCAGGTTATATATTTTGTTTGTATATATATATATATATATATAATAACTATGTATGTATGTTTTTGCATAACGTTTGAATGACCGTCCCAATTTCAATAGCACTTTTTTGATGAAAATTGCTTGTTCTAGTAGTGGTCTCATCTTCTATATCGATTATATTAGGATACAAACATGGTAGGGCTTTCTTTATGTCAGTTTACTTGTCATTTTTAGGTGCTTTCGTAATTATATAAATACGTAGCACCTATAGTCGTCGTCTAGTCCGTCCGTCTGTCCGCCTATAACAGCGCAAAAAAACAACAACAACCGATTGATTTGAAGTTTAATATATAGAATTGTCGCAGAATTTTGTCGAGTCATTTCAAATTTTATGAAAATCGAATCATAACTGAAAAACATATTAATAAAAGTTTTCTTTATTCTATTAAATCCTATCGTATGTAATCTATATAATAAAAGCGCAGTCAATAAACTCGGGAGATTCGTTCATCCTGAGTCATAAAAACATTAAACCATGGAGGTATTCATTCGCAAATCAAGATCTTCATGATGAATGTTGCAGCGCTGTCTGGTGTAGAAAAAAAAATCGAATTTGTAAACCTGGCAGGCGTAAATAATAAACGGGCATGCTCATTTCGATCATAGCAGACGATATAATTCATTTCACTGAAATAATAAGAATGATTTTTTTTTACATTGTGAAACTAGTTATAAAACGAGCGCACCTGCTATGTCACGTTTAATGTACAATTTCCAACTTGTTCTTATTTTATGTTGAAATACCATCAATTAATAATCCCATAAATAAATTTATTAAAGGAAAAAATATTATTAATAACCCTGAAAATAATATCAGAAGTTGCAACTGAAGGATGCAATCTGTGAGTGCACTTAAATGACGCAAATCGGATTTTCCTTGAAAACTGAGCTGTAATTATTCTATATAATGGGTTGTTTGGAAAGTTCTTTCCGTTTGTGAAAGGTAGTTCGTACCGGAAAATTCCATCATTTAATTATTGGACATAAAATCCCTTAATAACTTAGACAATAATATCAGAAGTTACAATCCGTTACTGTACTTTAATGACGAAAGTCATATTCTCCAAAGGCTTTTCCTTGAAAAAATGAACTGTAATTATTCTATATAATGCAAAGCCATTAAATAATAAGCCCAGTCAGATAGTGTTAAATTTGTTAGCGACACACTAGCGCCAAACCTCTGCTGCGGAAGGAGGACAAAACAGAAGTGAGTCGCAGAGAAACGATACGATTTATTTATATCGATATTTTATATGATTTTTATCGATGTTTTGTTTTTGCACTTCCTTTAAGAGCTTGCTAATTATTGGGATCTTTTACATTAAAGCTAAAACTATAATGAAAAAAAATGTGGAAATTTACTGGATTAATATTTCTATATAAATATAGTGGTGGCGAAAAAGTTGATTTATTTATTAAAAGTTAAATAAAAAGTGATGGAAATTTACATCACTATGCAATCAACCCTTTCCGGCACAGACAAATTATGTTCGTAAAATGTGAAATTACTGACTGACACCGGAATTTACAAACGACTTTCTTAGTAAATATGAACTCCTTATTTTAAGCTTTAATTTTAGAAGCAAAATTTTATTAAAATATTCTTGGTGCCGAATGCAGCACTCCCAACCGCTAGATGGCGCTATTTTCAACTTGCGAAAAGTTTCCCATTTATCTGACTGGGCTTATTATTTAATGGCTTTGATATAATGGGCTGTTTGGAAAGTTCTTTCCGTTTGCGAAAGTTGGTTCGTACCGGAAAATTCTATCATTTAATTATTAAACATAAAATCCGATATCTAATGTCTAATAATTGACGGGTAAAATTTTTCGGTATGAATTGGTTATCCCAAACGGAAGGAACTTTCCGAACAGCCCAATGTTATATGTGCACAAAAATGTTTTCCAGTATGTATTAGTAGAAATGAGATTCATAGTAACATGGAGCTAACTGTTCTTTTTTGTACTAAAGTTAAATGAAAATTTAAACTATTTGGAATTCAGAAGTAAATTAAATATTTTTGCAGTATTGGATGAATATGATTGGAATTAATCTTATTCCATAGATGAATACTAATAACATTTAATTATAATTTTCTATATAACATTATATAGTGGAAGCAATTTGGATATAAGTGCCAATAAAGATTAAATAAAGACCAATCAAACGAACAAAGGCATACCGGATTACCTGATAAAAAGTAGGCAAATGAAACTTTCTTCCTTTATCTATGTTAAATGTAAACACATCAGAGACTTGAGATAAACCTAGAATTTATATTTGATTATAAATTTAATATATGTAACATTTTATAGATTCTGACTTAAAAAAAAAAAAAAAAAATTGTTTTATCGTCGAAAAATAACGGAACTATAATAATTCCTTGTACTACGCATTTTTAAACACATTATTTTGTTTACAAACGCATAAACAAGCAATGTACATCAAAAATACTTCAAAAATACTTTTAAAACTACACAAAACTAGTCAATCTGTTAAACAGTAAAAATATTTTCACCTGTCGCTCTCAAGCATCTTCTCACTGATGTTATGGTTTCTGCTTCGTCAGTCAATCTGTTGAAAACCCTCATTTCTCTTTTTCCTAATAACATTTAGCGCCATCTGTTATCTATTTTTGCGTGGATCATATCGGTGCATGATTCTGAATTCGATGTATATATTTCTATGCCCTCTCTCTTTAATACTTTCTTTAAAGATAGTAAAACAATAAATTAATAAAAAATACTATTCAAAATTTTCTGGTATGAATTCGGAATTTTTGAATGAAAAGCTTACTATATTTGGCAACACGGAATGGAAATAACAATAAAGGGTTACCACAAAAACACTTAGTTATGTGAAAACACTATTTCTAAAATACACCAACCAGCCATAAATAAGTTAACATCGCATAACGGACCCCATAATCCCCCTGTTTTAGTTTTCAAGTACAACCAAGAATAGGTAAGGAGAATGTAATTTTGCATCTGATCCCTATTAGCGTAGTTACGCCACTGGCAAAATGAAATCCCCGGTCTGTTTTATTACATGTGGTCAAAAACTGACGCATCGATACCAAATAGATCAATAAATAAATAAATTTAGGAAATAAAAAAAATTCTCACATATTACAACCAAGTATTTGGTTATTTGAATTTTTATTTGTGAACTAAACTAAACTCCACGATCCATGTAGAAGTATGGCCTAAGGTGCCCAATTCAATTTTTGAATGTATTGGGCGAATGAATATATTTTTGAATTATAAATTTTGAATTGTATAATTTAAAATAAATTTAGAATGATAAATTTAAATTTTAAATTTTATATAAATAAGAATTTAAAAATTTGATTAAAAAAATTAAATTAAAAAAATAAAATAGTTAAAAAATTGGCTTTGAAAAATTAAATTTAAATTATAAAAAAAAATAATTAAAAAAATAATTTTCATTTCAAATTTCAATTAAAATATAGACAAAATGCTTAAGTTATACAAATAGAAACAACAAAATGCTTATAAAAACCTTTGAATGATCGACATACGTTTCAACGCTCTAACGGCGCCATTTTTAAGATATATAACGGTAAACAAAAATATTCTAGCTAATTTTAGAAAATAAACGTGAAAACATGAATCACGAGATGATATATGTAAAAAAAAACAGGTGCTTAAAGTCGCCAACTGTAAACGTGATAATTAATATTTCATTATTGCTTTTTAAAACTGAAAAGTACCTCGTGCCAAATTTTAGGTAATTCAAATGAGACGAATTCATTGCAAATGTTTACGTTACGAATGTAGATTTCTATTGATTCACGGATAATGGTCGGGAAATAAAATTTCAATTTTTACTTTTAAAGTTAGTTTAAAAGGTCGATTTTTGAAACGATTACAAGACTTACCCTATACTACGTATGAGGGTAAGTAAAAACAATGAATTCTTTATAACCGAGTTCGGTTTAGGCGCCAAATGAATGTATTGTAACGAAAATTTTGGAGAAAGAACATAATTTGCAGTCAAATAGGTGGACATGATTTTCAAGATAAATATTGAATGCTTATGTATATATATTTTTTAAATCTACTTTTAATTTTATATTTATTATTCAAAAATCATTTCACAATCTCTTAGAATAATTCAATCCCCACGATGTCTTAAAATATCATTATTTAATTGGTCATAAAAGAAACATTAACAGTTAAATAAATTACTTTTGTTCTTCTCTCGAATATGTTTGAGTAACACGCAGATTGTTATTTATAAATGTAGAAACAACGCATTTCTAATAAAAATAATTATTTAATACCTCAATAATCTTAATAGAAATGCACTTTTTTATCAATTGTTATAGAGCAGAGATTCCCAAAGTGTGCTCCGCGGTGTTCAAGGAAAATAAACAAAACATAAAATAAATTAGCATATTGCAAGGGAAAATTTTTCGAAAGTATGTAGGAATTTGTGTGTGTGTCAAAAATAAATACATCTATCACTGGGTTGAAAAATACTATAATATATATTTTTTAATTATATAAAAATTTGCATTATACATGTCTCCATTTTCTATATAATATTTTTGGTTTGAACTACTTTATTTTATGTTTCTGCATTTAATGTGTTTTAAAAATTAGATTCAAAATTAGCTACAAGAAAGAGTATTCGGAATCGAATGCACAACATGAATCAAAAGAGCAAAGGCTCGCGAGTGCTGTTATCTCTGTCTTACCGAACAAAAGAGAGAACAGTTTTGTTTTTTGGAGCTCCGCTTATTCATATGTTTATACTTAATTCTTTTTTGCTTTGTAACCAGGTTCTAACTTCCTAATGAGACAAGTGTGTCTCATATTGTTTATCTTCTTTCGCTTCACTCTTTGCGATCTTTAAAATATGGTATTTTATATACCATTACTTGCTATATTTACTGAGAAATGTGTTAGTTAAGCTTTGATTGTTTCAGTGATAGACTTATAATTGGTTTTCGCTTTTCGTTAATATTTTAATTTAAGTGGTTTAATCTCAAATTTCATGTTCTATTTCAGTTTAAAATTCAAAACTCATTCAATTTTTTTAACCAATTCAGTTTTTTAAAAGTTGTAATTAATTTTGATACCCAGATCGCGAAAATGGAACATATGTATTTACGAAATAAGTATTTATTTCCATTTTCATAATTGCTTGGGCTGTAAATTTTATTTTATAGTTAAAATTTGTAGTCAAATAACTCTTGTAACTTATAATTTATTCCAACATTTTTATTACTGTAATATTTAGTGTTTTTATTTTAACTTTACAATTAATAAATTTAAGATTATTTAGTTGTTCTTGGTGATTTCAATAATATCGCCTCAACACCGGATAGTTCGAATTTTATTGTAGCATTTAATTGAAGACACATTTCTGAGAAACATTTTACATAATTGTTCTTAATTTTTAAAGCAATGTATGTTGGTGAAAACGCATTTTGTTTAACATCTTGTATCACTTAGCAACCCCTCTTTAAAATTTTGTTTTATTGGTCTCGGCATTGGCTAAGATTCTTATGTAATGATGCCACGTATTCCTATAAGAAATAAGGCTGTAGCAATTAAAATATATATATTGGTTCTTTACATTTGTCATCACACAAATAATCTAAACTTTTGCTCAGCTCCACCCCTTTCTTTCTTAGACTTTTCGTCAATGAGTGACCACCCGATATAAATTTAACCCCACCCATATATCCCGTTTTGTTAGTAAAGTTTTTCTACTAGTTGCAGTTATTTTAACATGTGTAGTTTTTAACCGTATATCTATTTTGAAGCAAAAACAATTGTGAAAGAAAATTACTTTCAAAACTATAATTAATAGCTAAATACTTCAAATAAAACATCCAAAAAAGTGAACGATGCTGCACCTAACAATACACTCTAAAAAAATCCGTGAAAATACAAGAGATTTTCCGTAAAATTTTACGGAAAAGTTTCATTTTTCCAAAACAACAGTACAATTTCCGTAAATGACATTAGTTCCGTAAAGGAGATTTCAAATCCGTAGATATGCAGAAAGTTTTCCGTAAATTTGATGGATTTTTTTCAAAACAGTACAATGTCCGTATTTCCCCATTTCCGGAAATAACGTTCAGAGGTTTGTATACAGATATGGTCTTGTTTGAAATGCGAATTAGGATTGTTGTATTTACTAGAGTCCAGGGTCTTCTAGGATCCAGACCTGGACCGGTCCTACCCGTGGGCCTATTTTCTGTCATTAGACTCGGGCCAATCCTGGAGCTCATTCTAACCGGGCCCGTGTCTGGACGGTAATTTTTTGTGAAAATAATAATGATATTTTTTATTTTTTAGTGAAATCTTTAGAAATTTATTTTATTTATATAAATTACAGATTTTCTTTTAATCTACTTTTTTTCTTTATAGTGCTTCACATTATGAATTTTTTCACTGACATTTTAAAATTTTATTATAATTTTATTAACGTGAGGCAATAATAGGTTATTAAAGATTTCGTAAAATAATATCTTTGCAAATTATTGGTATTGAACAAAACTGATTTGTCTTATAAATTTGTGAATTAACCTAAAATTTATTATTTTATAAATTATAATTTTAGAAAGTTTACATTTTTTTCTTTAAATTTATAAAAATAACTAATGATTTTTTTTCTTTACTTTTATAAAAAGGAAGTTTATAATTTTATAAAGTTTATAATATATTTAGTTAGTATATAATTTTATAAAGTTTATAATATATTTAGTTAGTATATAATTTTATAAAGTTTATAATATATTTAGTTAGTTTATAATTTTATAAATTAAACTAAATTAATTTAACTATATTAATAAATCCAAATTTAAACATACCTATCCCAAGGTCATTAATTTCAAAATTTTCGCTAAAAATCTATTTATTATTTTAAAAATATATATTTTTAAGGTTTCATAAAATAACATTTTTGCAAATTATCGGTATGTAGATGTTAAACTAAGCTTATTTGTCTTATAAATTTGTGAATTAAAGTAAAATTTAATATTTTATAAATTATAATTTTGCGAAGTTCATATTTTTTTCTTTAAATTTATAAAAAATAATTAACAACTTTTTGTTTATTTTTATAAAAATGAAGTTTATAATTTTATAAAGTTTATACTTTATTTTGTTAGTTTATAATTTTATAAATTAAACTAAATTAATTTAAACTAAATTATCAAGTCCAAATTTAAACTTACCTATCCTAAGGTCATTAATTTCAAAATTTTCTCTAAAAATCTATTTTTTTGTTTTGATTTTTTAAAATTATTCAGTTTAACAGACCCGTACACAAAAGCTCTCAGTAAAGATTAAACATAATAATTTAATTTATTATAAAATTGTTTATTCATATAAGTTTTTAAAATAAGAGATAAAGAAAATTTACTTTAATAGCATGTAATAAATACGTCTACTTAAGATAATTATTGTTTTTAGAATTGATAAATAGATCAACAGACAAATAATTTTAAAAAGTATATGTACTATTGCAAAAAGAAGCAATCATTAGTCTTAATACAATGCTTTACGCATATAATACATAAAAAGTTAAAATTTATCTGTTATAAAGCATCAAATAATAAAGCAAGATATTAAAACTTATGAAAATAAAATATTGAAAAAATCCATCTAACTATAAAACCTTTAAGTTTTTGCATCATTAAAAGTATGTAAAATAAATAACAACATTTGAGGGAGCGAAGTGTCTGGTCTCAGCTTTATGGTACTGCCCGCCAGTTTACTACACAGAAGTTTCCGCGTTCGAACCCCTTCGTGGCAAGTGTTGGTTATTTACACAGAAATGAAAGAAAAAAAATAAAAAGTGTTATAAGATGTTCCTTGAGAAATATATATGTTTTTTTTTCTGGTACTATAAAAATTTTTTTAACGATATAAAAATATCTAAAAAATACGGAAGATATATGCTAAAAAACGGAAATTTAAAAACGGATATTTCAGAAATCACGGAAAATTTCCTGGAATTAACGGAATTTTTTTCCGTTAAAATACGGAAATAGTACTGGCGTCTCGATTGCCAGTACAATTTCCGTTTTTTTTTTTTTTTTTTTTTCAGGAAATTTTTTTTACAGATTTTGCCCCGCTTACTTAGACACTAAAATGATGATCTGCTTCTAAATGTATTTTTAAAAAATGGTAAAAAGAAGAAGCTCAGAGGCGATTCGTTTTCGTTGCATGTTTAGAAGTACTAGAAACGCAAAGAAGAACGAAAAAAGAATCCGTAATCGTATGATTCTATAACGGGTGTGCGGGACTAGCGAAAACGTGTTATATAATTACTCATGGGTTACTGGGCCTACGCATTTTCTTTCTTTCCGCGAGTAGCCTATTGGGAGTATACAGAAGTCTCTCTTTGTAAACGAAAATTGTACAACTTAGCTTATTTTCTGTGTGTGTGTGTGTGGTTTTCGCCATAAATAATAATAGTTTCACGTAAGCCTAAATGCAATGCATGACCTAGACAGGGTTGCCATTTTGATCTTTAATTCCGAGTTCATACTGGAAATCCCGAAAGAATATTTTTAATTTAAAAAAATGGATGCCATTAACCCCTTAACAGTATTCCTCAAACGTCACTCGGGTAAGAAGAGTTTGGTTTCTTCGTTACTAAAAGGCTTTCAGAAGCCACAAATTTTAAACTGTAATTTTTGCTGTATTTGGCGGACATATCTCGATTATACAAGGCAGATATTTTAATACAAAAAAGTGGTCCTTAGTCCTTATTTTTAATTTACTGTGCCCAATAATAGTAATATTAAATAAAACTGTTAAGAGGTTAAATAACAGAAAATTATTTTCAAAATTTCTAGTATGAATTCAGAAATTCAGAATTTCTGTATCAAGAAAAGAGCCAAACTGAGAAATTTGGCCCCATGTTGGAAACTACTGGTTCGGACTCTTGTTCAGCAGATCTTTCTCTGCTTTATAGGCATAAAAAACATTAATTTGTAAACTATAGAGTACCGTGGGGTTAAGGGGCTCCGCCTTAGAAATTTTTCCAAAAAAGGGCTCCGCGAGCCCAAAAGTTTGGGAACCACTGTTATAGAGGTTTCCAATATATAATGAAGGCTAATATTTCCCATGATGATAATTTTTCTTTGACTTTAAATGTTAAGTAGTTTTTTTTTTGTAACATTGTTTACAGTGTTTTAATAGCATTAATAAAGGCGATCAGATATACAAATAATGCGTATTTTAAAAGAATAGTTATATCACAACATATCTTGCATTAATTGATAATTAAAAGATAGAAAATGCACATTACTATAGTTTTATTATCGGTCTGTTTTGTGTAAATGTAGGAGAAACATAAAATTAATTAATGGGAAGTACTATTAATCTTTGTTCAGCAATTTGTTTTTTCGATACTTCTTTATTATCCTATCGGCCACTTTCCATAAAAAAAAAACTATCGCCAAAGTATAGGATTTAACGCCAAAATGCATATCGTGACGTCACACTTACTTTACGTCTTGTTCCATTTAGTCACGTCATCAAGTGATTTTTAAATGACATTTAACTGTATTTTTTATGATGTTTTACCGTCTTAGTAGTTCTTTCTTTAGTTAAAATAACAATTACGCCACTAAACGGCGACGCCATGATATTAAAAGAGAAAAAGCAAAAAAAAAAAAAAATGTTGTGATGCATACAGCATGTGATAGATCAGTTTCAACTGACGTCAAAAACGTTTATCCACCAGCCGAGTTTGATAATTAAAAAAAATAATGTAAATAAAATAAATACCTAAGATTTTGCTTTTTTGTTTTCATTAATGTACTGTAAATGTTATTGTTGAAAGTTACTCATAATTGACGATTTAGTAATCGGGGCTTTTTAGATTTCTTTCTTTTTTTCTTGAGATTTCATTACAACAAGGTCGCTGCAACCAGTGATGTCTTTTAATTTCGAAATGATCGTTAACCCTTTCCGGCACAGTGGTCTCACTCCGGGAACACCTAATTTTAATTCCAAACTTGCATTCGCCTCCAAAATAAAATTTTGTTTCTACAATGAAATCTTAAAATAAGGAGTTCATATTTTCTAAAAAAGTCGTTTGTAAATTCCGGTGTCAGTCAGTAATATCTCATTTTACGAACAGACTTTGTCTGTGCCGGAAAGATGCAATATTAATAAAATGTGGATTAAAATGTTGTTTTTTTATTGTTTATATTAACTTTTTTACATGTATCTTATTAAATTTGTGAAAAAAGAATATTTATATTTATTCATAAATGCAACACCAAAAAAAATCCTCCGTTTATTTATGGTTAAATTTAATAATTCTGCATATTTAATTTTCAATTAAATTATTTCTTATAATTCTTTCTTAAAAACAAAGCAATTGTTTGCCCAAAGTCGTCTGAAGGAATCAAATTTTATATCCGGTATGTCGCTACTCTCATATAAAGACACACTATTCTTCAGTGATGTTTGTATCTCTAAATCATTAAGTTTATAGTCGATTAGGAACTCTCTTATAAAGGCATTCTAATGTATTGAATGAGAACGTGATGTCATCAGCTAGCCTATGTGCGCAACAGTGACCTCTGTACTATATTTTACTCTAATTTTCGAAGCATGCATGTAGCCTTCGAAGTCTGCGGGTTTCTGTGTTTCGCTACAGGTTTATCCAAATTTTAACTTCGGTGGTCAATCACACAGAGTGTAAAAGTTCAAACGAAAGATTAAGTCGGCGGATTTAGGTCAACCCTCTCCCTACTAGGTGAAATTAAGGCCTGCTGTTATCAGCGACTACCGTGCTTGCATCCCGGAGTGAATGTTTATTGGAATCAAAGATTCACAATTGGTAAAATATTATGAGTTATAGTTCAAACAAAGCTATTCAGCAGCCATGGGTTGCAAGTGTTTTGAAAGTTAAGATTGTATTAATGATTTTTCTAGTTCTGTGTTTTAGCTGAAAGTATGGACAGATAGCTGGATTTAGTCGTGGATTATCTTATCAGTAAGTGGATATTTGTTTAGTAAAACTTTTTCTAGTTATTTCTAGTGAAGACCGAGTTAGTGATTGAACTTTGGGAATCGCCGCCATTTAGTATCGGCAAAAACTTGTGAAGAGTCTACGCCACATCCTTTCCCGCATAGTTTTAAATAAACATAATTTAAATGACTGAGCTATCTGGAAACGACCCTAACACGCACGTCACAAGTTTACTATTTGTCACTACCGCAATTTCGCGCGTATTCGCCGCGGCTTAGTTAAGTCTTTTTCAAACCGGAAATTTTATTGAGAATAAGATGTCGAATAAGTGCTAAGTCACATTTTACTTAAAATAAATTCTGGTAGGAAATCGAATTGTCTGAGGTGCGGCGTATACGCGCGAAATTACGGTAGTTAAAAATTTAGAATAGTAAAATTCTTCCATTTGTTTATTGGGCGTTATAGTTTGGCGAATAATTTGGCGATTTTTTTCATGGTCCATGGGATAAAGTAGAAGTACCGTTTTATCTTTTAACACAATGGAGGAAGTTTCGGAGTGCTGAGAGGTGTTTTCTATGGTAAACGGAAGATCATACAGGATTTGCGCAGTCTTTTTTTTTTTTGCATAATTTGAAATATTTTAAACATACTAAATTATAAAAATAATAAATTATATTCTAAAAGCAATATTCTTAAAAACTGATTAAAATTTAAAAGCTAAAATGATATTACTTTTATCGCAAATAGAATCACATCATTATAAATAAAAAATAAAAAATAAATGTACAATAATCTAAATATTTTCAATGAATAAAATTTCGTTTTTCAGAAAAAAGAAGGTCAGTTGTTGTGGGTTGTAATGTTTTATTTCTACGTTTTTCAGCCAGTCTTTCTATTTCGAACAAACATTTAAGCTTTTTTGACTCAAGAAAGGTACATCTATAAAAGTTTTCGATATATTAACCCTTTGATTATTCGCCTGGATTGGTGACTTCTTTCATATTCAATCATGCTACAATTTACAAAATTTTTTATTTCTCGTAGATTTCACTTGAAAATATTCAAGTATAATTGTATGATAGAGATTATTTTCGAAAAAGTGGTACTATTAGACTATTGGTATTTCACTGGTATGTACATGTTTCGGCACGTAATCAAAGTCTGCATCCATTTTTTAATTTTTTCATCAGGGTGTTAGAGCATGTTTGGAAACTTATAATCTGACTTAGACGAATCACCCGAACCAGTTATACGAGGATCACACTGAAATGTTTGAGATAAAGCTCAATGGCATACGTTACAACTTTTACACTACTTACAAACTTTTAGAAGTGTTTAAAGTAGTTCCTTCTTAAATCAATACATTTTTTAGGTGAATTTTCCAAAAATTAAATGCTTCAAACAACCCATTTCTTAAAATAGATACAAAATATGCTTTTATAGCTTCACCAATCTCATCTTCGAAATAAAAACGACTCCCACCTAATTTCTTTTAGTTTAAAATATAGCCAACACATAGCAATATCAGGAGAATAGGAGATGTTCTGTGACTTTCATGTTTTCTTTTGTTGTTGTTCAAGAAATTCGATTGAAATTCTTGCTGAATGAGAAGATGCATTGCCATGGTGAAGCATGAGTCCCCTAACATCTACTTCTTGAAGAATTTCTGGAAGATATTTAGTGGTATACCAGTAAGATGTAACTATCACCTGTCCCTCTAGCTTTATGGTTTTTACTATCCCTGTATTTCTGAAGAACACAGCATATATTAATTTATCATTGGTAGACACATTTCCTGGGATTACAGCAAAGAAAGGTCTTCCTGTGTGTTCTTCATCCAAAAGTGGATTTCGCCTCTTCCAAATTCTCTAAACCATCTGAATACAGTGGCACAAGTTAGAGCTTTATTTCCATATGCTAACTATAGCCGTTGAAGGTATTCTTCTTGATTTAGCCCTATTCTAAAATCACATGAAATCATAACTCGCTAATGTTCTCGCGTCAACTTCATTTTCTCTTCTTTAAAATTTATTCTACGATAGCTAAATTGCAATTGTTGCCACAAATGATCGTCTGTGGACAAAAAAGTGTTCAAATTCAAATATCTGACCAATAATTTTCTTTTGTCGCATATCGTCTGCCAACGTCTTAAAAATTTCAGCGTTACACTCGTATTTTCTGCCTGTAAATATTTAAAAAAAATTCTTATTTACTTAATTTCCAACAAATTTTGAATTCATCATATTTCTTTTTTTTTAAGTTGAGAAGTTCTGGCATCAAGTTGTTACACAATCTTCTGCATGATGTTTTTCTTGCGAAAATATAAATGAAAACAAAGATATAAATAACAATATTATTTAATGACATTGACGCTTTGCGATACAAGCTTATTTATTAGTATTAAACTTTTGATTACGTGATTGGAATAGCGTACGTCCCAGCAACTATTTTTTTTTTAATTATTTGTACCACTTTTTGAAAATTAATGTGTGCCAGACACTTATACTAAGATAATTTTAAGAGACATGTACCAGAAAGATATTTTCTTGTATGTGGTACGATTGAATATAAAAATAGTCATCAGTAACTAAATGATTAAAATAGTTTAAATTCATTTTTGCAATAAATTCCTGACACACTTGCGCAATAAGCTTAATCGTTCGATTTATAACATATTATATTATTAAAATAATTGATTAATCATTTCCTATTTTAAAATAATACTAATCATCACTTTATTTTATTTAGTTCAATTAATGTTGCTCTATCGTTGGCCGATCGTTCAGTAATTTTAATATGTTTTAAAAGTACACAGAAATACGTTATGTTTTAAAAAAGTTATTTGATCGTGCATAGTTTCCTTACAAGAGCACATCAAAATTTTAATATAGGATCGGCTAATGCGCGTCAAATTGAGAAATGTTGTCAACAATGGGATTTAAAATGATTGTGGGTGACAATAAAGGGTTGCAACAAATAAACCTTTGTTGTACCAACTTTGATGTACCTCTTATTAAAATATGCCACCTGGCATACAATAGGTAAATATAATTGGAATGACGAAGAAACAATTCCATGAAGTCGGTTTTATTTTTTTTTTTAATACTTGTGACACATACTTTTTATATATTTTTTATTTTAAAATTAGAGAGCGAGATAGAAGATGTTAAAATAATTCAAATTTCTTTTGTAATAAATTCATCTCAATTGAGCGCAGTAGTTCTTTTTTTATAATATCAAATTATGTCCCTTAAATATACTAAAAACATGCTTAGAAACATTGTTATTTTTTGCCTTAATGTCTGCAACTGACACGCATTCTATTTGTTTGCACATTCTTACCTTGAAAAAATGATTTCGTGCTGCAAACCATTTCAGATAACAACTTCGAACCCCCTTCCTACAATAAAAGTTTCCTTCATCTAAATACGAGTTTATTCCACAGAATTATTATTCTGGTTTTAAATTATTTTTTATGCTGTAGAAGTTGTTCTTAGCACCTTTTTTTCTGGGAGAAGAAAGATGGATACAAAAAGCGTGCTCCAAGTTTATATAAAGTAGTGTTAAAAAAAATGCGTAAATCCATTTCCCGAGAAAAATACTTTGTCCTTTTTCTTTGTTGTTTATTAACTTTTTATTCTTCTTTCGTACTTTAAATCTTTATTTTTCGGTCATTTTTCATACAGGCTATTACGGATTGTCCATCCAAAAAAGGCAAGTGACCTCTGAAACAACCGTATTACATAGAATAGAAATGGAGGTAGAAATAAATTTTTTGTCTTTTTCATAGAGAGTTATAACCAAAAACCCTACAACATCATAGAAAAGTCATTTATTTCAGAGGCTAAAATATTTTGCATGGTTATAGTTTTGTTTTGTCCCTTAAATCTTTCATCGAATAGCTATTGGTAGAAGATTCGCGTTTTTTGGAGAATAACTCTGTTGTGTTAGAATTTTCCTTTATCTGGATTTTCTTTGATAATCTGGCTTTTCTTTCTTTTTTTTAGTTTTTTTTTAGTTTTTTTTTTTTCACTTATTGTCTTTGAAAATTGTTTTTTGACATTGGGTTGATTTCTATTACTATTTACGCGTTCGAACTTAATGTAATTTGCTATAGTAATTGCTATATTGATTCTATTTATTTACATGAAAACATATTTTGTAATTTTATGAGGAATCTAAAACGTTATTAAACAGACTTTTTAAAATAAAAGTATATAAAAAAAAGACAATTATTATCGCAAGAAAAATATATACATACATGCGTGAATGATAGTTAAAAATATATATGCACGAAGAATTGTCGCTAATGGTTAAAATTAGTGTCCTTGAAAAATGTTAAAATAGATCAAATTCATTTTTAATAAATTCGTTACAAACTAAAGCAATAAGTTTAATCGTCCATTTATAATTTGAAATTGTGCTCCTTTAAAAAATATTCAAATAATTGATTAACATGTAACAAAACACATGTAACAAAGTCTTTAAAAGCTTTTAATAGCAAACCGACTAGTTTCGTATATTTTCTGACAGTGACATTTTAAAGTCTGCAAATAATAAATAAACTATTTGCTGAAATAGTTTACAAGTCGCTCATATTTTATTTGTTTACACATTCTTACATTGACAAAAAGATTTCCCCTTGCTGCAAATCATTTAAGATAACAACTTCAACACAAGTTTTCTTCATTTAAATAGGAGCTTATTCCACACAATCATTATTCTGGTTTTAAATTACAGTGATCTCTCACTTATACCCGATACACAGCAATCAGTTTTCAGCACCATTTTTTTTTTAGGGCAATTTTCGTTTTGTTCAATCGTAGAATTTATAAATCGAATTTTACTGTCTTAAAATAGTGGTATGAAAAAGTAATTACTGAACATCGCGTATAAGTGAGAGATCACTGTATTTTTTATGCTGCAGAAGGTGTTCTTAGTACTTTTTTTCTGGGAGAAGAAAGATGGATACAAAAGCGTGCTTCAAGTTTATATAAAATAGCCTTAAAAATAACAAATGCGTAAATCCCTTTTCCAAGAAATTTTTTTTTCATTTTTCTTTGTATTTGCTTATTTACTTTTTATTCTCCGCTCGTACTTTAAATCTTTATTTTTCGGTCATTTTTCAAATAAGACTATTTCTGAATGTCCCAAAAAAAAAAAAAAAAAAAAAAAGCAGCTGACTTGGAAACAACCGCATTTAATAGAATAAAAATGGGAGATAGAAATAAATTTTTGTCTTACTTATAGAGAGTTATACCCAAAAAATCTACAATATCATAGAGAAGTCATTTTTTTCACGAAGGTTAAAACATTTTGCTTGTTTACATTTTTGTTTTTTGCTTTTGTCCCTTTGAATCTTTCATCAAATAGCGATGACTAGAAGACTCGCGTTGTTTGGAGAATAACTTTGTTGTATTAGAATTTCCTTTTATCTTGTATTTCTTACACACGAAAGTTTTCTTTTTTTTTTTTTTTTTTTTTTACTCATCGTGTTTGAAAATTGTTTTGCGACATCGGGTTGATTTCTGTTTACTATTTACTCGTTCGAACTTAATGTCATTCTCTATATTAATTTCAATATTGATCCTATTGACTTACATGAAAATGTATTTTGTAGTTTTAAAAGGAGTCTAAAACCTTATTAAACAGACTTTTCAAAACAAAATAATAGAAAATAGAAAAAAGGCACTTATTGCCACAAAATTATATATACATTTACATGCGTCAGTGATTACAAAGCAAAGATTTTAAAAATTTTCAATTATGAAATAACTAGTTTCGTACATTTTCTGACGGTGACAGATTCAAGATCTGCAAATAATAAATAAACTATTTGCGGAAATAGTTTACGAGTTCGTATTTATTACTTGCAGACCTTCAGAATGTCAAAGTTTTCTAATAAATTCGTTGCATATTAATGCAATAGCCCATGTTTTATAACATCGAATTACGTTCCTTAAATATTAACACGTTCACTGCCGGGTTAAAATTACCGGAATTTTATTTTATTCAGAAAATTCGAATTCATACCAGAAAATACTAAAAGCAATATTTATTTCATTAATTACAAACATTTCGTTAACGCATAAAATAAAAGTTCTTCTTACAAAATTTCCGGTATGAATTCGTAATTTTAGATTGAAAAACGACCAGTATACTCGTGGTTGGCAGCGAATGGGTTAAAATCATGCTTAGAGACATTCTTATTTTTTGTCTTAATGTCTTAAAATTGACATGCATTCTATTTGTTTGCACATTCCAGCCTTGAAAGAAATGATTTTGTGCTGCAAATCATTTACGAAAACAACCTTAACCCTCCTAAACGAAGAGTTTTCCTTCATCTAAATCGGAGTTTATTCCACAGAATCATTATTCTGGTTTTAAATTATTTTTTATGGTGTAAAAGCTGTTCTTAGAACTTCCTTTTTCAGGGAGAAGAAAGATGGATACAAAAGCATGCTTTAAGTTTATATAAAATAGCCTTTATAAAGAAAAATGCGTAAATCCATTTCGGAAAAAAATACTTTGTCATTTTTCTTTGTAGTTGCTTATTTAATTTAAATCTTTATTTTTCGGTCATTTTTCAAACAGACAATTTCTGAATTGTCCAGAAACAACCGTATTACATAGAATAGAAATGGAGGTAGAAATATTTTTTTGTCTTATTTATAAAGAGTTATAACCAAAAAACTACAACATCATAGAAAAGTCATTTTTTTCCGGATGATAAAACATTTTGCTTGTTTATATTTTTGTTTTGTTTCTTTGTCCCTTAACTCTTTCATCAAATAGCGATGTCTGAAAAACCCGCATTCTTTGGAGAATAACTCTGTTCTATTAGAATTTCCTTTTATCTGGTATTTCTTTGATATCATTTTGTTTTGTACTTATTGTGTTTGAGAATTGTTTTGCGACATCGGGTTCATTTCTGTTTTCTATTTACTCATACGAACTTAGTGTAATTGTCTATATTAATTTCGATATTGATTCTATTTATTTACTTGAAAACGTATTTTGTAGTTTTTAGAGGAGTCAAAACCTTATTAAACAGACTTTTTGAAATAAAATAAAAAAGGCACATATTGTCACAAAGAAATGTATATATCTATATATATACACATTTACATGCGTCAATGATTACAGAGCATGCAACAAAGTTTTTAAAAATCTTTCAATAACAACGTAACTAGTTTCGTACATTTTCTGACGGTGACTGTTTCAAAGTCTGCAAATAATAAATAAACTGCTTGCGGAAATAGTTTACGAGTTCATATGTATTACTTGCAGACATTCATAATGTCAACGTTATCTAATAAATTCATCGCATACTAATGCAATAATCCTTGTTTTATAACATCAAATTACGTTCTTTAAATACTAAACACATGCTTAGAAACATTGCTATTATTCGCCTTAATGTTTAGAATTGACACGCATTTTATTTGTTTGCTTATTCCAGCTTTGAAAAAAATTATTTTTGTGCTGCAAATCATTTAAGACAATAACTTCAACCTTCCACGAAGAGTTTTTCTTCATCTAAAAAGGAGTTCATTTCAGAGAGTCACAGAATCATTGTTCTGGTTTAAAATTATTTTTTATGCTGCAAAAGGTGTTCTTAGAACTTTTTTTTGAGGGAGAATGAAGATGGATATAAAACCGTGCTTCAAGTTTATATAAAATAGCCTTGAAAAATCGCAAATCCATTTCTGAAGAAAAATACTTTGTCATTTTTCTTTGTAGTTGCTTATTTACTTTTTGTTCTCCGCTCGTACTTTAAATCTTTATTTTTCGGTCATTTTTCAAACAAGACTATTTCTGAATAGTCCAGAAACAACCGTATTACATAGAATAAAAATGGGAAGTAGAAATAAATTTTTGTCTTTTGCATAGAGAGTTCTAACCAAAAAACCGACAACATCATAGAAAATACATTTTTTTCCGGAGGCTAAAACATTTTGTTTGTTTATATTTTTGTTTTTTTTTTCTTTTATCCCTTAAATCTTTCATCAAATAGCGATGTCTGGAAGAACCGCGTTCTTTGGAGAATAACTCTGTCGTATTAGAATTTTCCTTTCATCTGAAATGATATGAAATAATATGCATTTTTGATATGAAAGTTAATTTTTTCTTATAGTGTTTGAAAATTGTTTTGCGACATCGGCTTGATTTTTGTTTACTATTTACTTTTTCGAACTTAATGTAATTTTCTATATTCATTTCAATATTGATTCTATTTATTTACATGAAAACGTATTTTGTAGTTTTAAAAGGAGTCTAAAACCTTATTAAACATACCTTTCCAAAATAAACTAATCTATATTAATATTATAAATGAGTAAAGATTGTTTGTTTGTTTGCTTGTAGGGGGTAATCTCTGGAACTACCGAACCGATTTCAAAAGTGATGGTAACACATTGATGGTGACAACTCCTGCTCCAACATAGGCTATATTTTATGTCGGTGCCACTAACCTCAGGGGGGTGCAAGAGCGAAAAACTTTCCAAAATTGCGATTTTTTGTATACTGAAGGAGCTGTGAATGCTCTCTAAGAATAATAATAAAAAAAAATCGAAATTTAAAAGGGTGAAATGAGCGAAAAGCGTTCTAAAATCATTCTAAATTACAATTTCTATGGAATCTCTGGAACTACAGAACCGCTATCAAAAGTGATCGACGCAAATTGATGGTTTCAATCCCTGCTCCAACATAGGCTATATTTTATGTCGGTGCCTTCAATCCCAGGGGGGGTGCAGGAGCGATAAACGTTCTAAAATTTAAATTTTTTTTATACTGAAAGAGCTAGAAATTTGAAATTTGGCATTGTAGTTACTTATAAGATGTAAATGCTCTCTAAGAACAAATTAAAAAAAAATCGAAATTTAAAAGGGTGAAATAAGCGAAAAGCGTTCTAAAAACATTCTAAATTACAATTTATATGGAATCTCTGGAACTACAGAATCGATTTCAAAAGTAATGGTGGCAAATTGATGGTGACAATCCCTACTCCATCATAGGCTATATTTTATGTCGGTGCCACTAACCCCAATAGGGTGCAGGAGCGAAAAATGTTCGAAAATTGCGACTTTTTTATACTGAAGGAGCTAGAAATTTGAAATTTGGCATTGTAGTTACTTATAAGATGTAAATGCTCTCTAAAAAAATAATTAAAAAAATCGAAATTTAAATGTGTGAAATGAGCGAAAAGTGTTCTAAAATCATTCTAAATTGCAATTTATATGGAATCTCTGGAACTACAGAACCGATTTCAAAAGTGATGGTGGCAAATTGATGGTGACAATCCCTGCTCCAACAGCCTCTTTAATAAAAAGCTATGCGTTGCTGACGACTGGGTTTTTCGCTAATTGTTGCCACAGATTAATCTCGGAAAATGAAATATTTGAAGTTACAGAAAAAAATAATAGCTCGAAAACTATTTGTCAGAAAATTGTTAGACAAACTGCGTTTAAAAAGGTAAAAAATTGTATTTTTCTTGATATATATTTCAAATTTCATGATTATGCCATTTTTCAAATAGAGAATTTCGAAAATTACCAAATTTCACAATGGAGTACCATAGCGAAACCTTCATGCGTAAAAATATAATGATAACGGAGACGTGTCCTGACGTGTATATTGGCACGAGTCACAAATGATAGTAGCCTTATTATTCTGTTAAAATATAAACATGAATTATGAAATGTCAATATTTTTTTTGATTAAAAGTTCGTTAAGAGAAATTGACCGGGCGTAGCTTGCTAGTATAAAATAAAAAGGCACTTATTGTCACAATAAAATGTATATATACATTTACATGCGTCAGTGATTACAGAGCAAATAACAAAGTTTTTAAAATTTTTCAATAACAAAGTAACTAGTTTCGTACATTTTCTGACGATGACAGTTTCAAGATCTGCAAATTATAAATAAACTATTTGAGGAAATAGTTTACCAGTAGTTCGTATTTATTATTTGCAGACAGTAGTGAAAAAAGGATAGTGTAACTCCAGCAGCAGATGGAGCCTGGAGCCAAATCATCGTCTTAGAGTACGATGATAAAATTCAAACTTAAAATCGAGGGTGGGGCGAAAGAGTGTGCTATAGGAGAGGGTGTTTTAGGAGAGGGGCTTCATGTTATAGTAGGGGGGTATTTTTTTAAGGGGGGCTTAATTTTAAAATTTTTTAAATGTCTTATAGTACGAGGTATCGGTGTTGGTAGAGTACGACCACTACCCCCTACCCACTGCCCCCCTCTACTCCCCCCAATTTTTTTTTTAATTTTAGGGGAGAGAAAGTTCAAGGTGGTGTCGCCCTCTATCGTAAGGTTTAATAGTTATGGAATTCAAAAATGACTTTCTGAAATTTAAGTTATAGCATACATTAAATTAAATGCGTTAGCAAACTGTTCGCAAAGGAATATGTGAAAGAATTTTGTTATAGCATAGCACTAAATAAAATATTTTAAATGTAACTCACCATACTGCTTACAATGGAAATATTTAATTATAGCATAGCACTTAATAAATAATTTTAAATGTAACTCACCATACTGCTTACAATGGAAATATTTAGTTATAGCATACCGCTAAATAAAATATTTTAAAGTATCTCACCATACTGCTTGCAATGGAAATATTTAGTCATAGCATACCACTAAATAATTAATTCTAAAGTTTCTTACCAAACTGCTTACAATGGAAAGAATGGTCTATGAAAGAATGATTACAATGGTCTGGAAGAACCGAGTTCTTTGGAGAATAACTCTGTTGCATTAGAATTTCATTTTATCTGGTTTTCCTTTGATATGATTTTTTATTTTTTCACTTATCGTGTTTGAAAATTGTTTTGCGACATCGGGTTAATTTCTGTTACTATTTACTCTTTCGAACTTAATGTAATTTTCGATATTGATTCTACAGGGTTCGTACGCATCAGGGGATTCAGGAAAATTTAAGTGTTTTAGTACCAGAAATGTCATAGAGTCTGGTCGCTGTATCTGGAGATAGAATTTCTTTTCCTTAAATAAGCCAAATGTTACTTTACGAAAATTCTGGTAAAAGGTGGTTGAAAGTCCTTGAAGCGTACGAACCCTGTTCTATTTATTTACATGAAAACGTATTTTGAAGTTTTTAAAGGAGTCTAAAATCTTACTAATAAGACTTTTTAAAATAAAATAATATTAATAAGACTTTTTAAAATAAAATAATATAAAAAAAACGTATTATCACAAAGAAATATATATATACATTTACATGCATCAGTGATTACAGAGCACGTAAGAAAGTTCTTAAAATTTTTCTGTAACAAAGTAACTAGGTGTTACAAGTTACATTTCGTACATTTTTGACGGTGACAGTTTCAAGATATGCAAATAATAAATAAACTATTTGCGGTACGAGTTCGTATTTATTATTTGCAGACCTTCAGAATGTCAACATTTCTAATAAATTCGTGCATCCTTATACAATAGCCCTTGTTTTATAACATCAAATTACGTTCTTTAACCCTTTCACGGGCGGTGACCACTTAATTTTATCTGTAAATTGTCAAATGACACCCAGAATATTTTAATGAGATTTTGCTTGAGAAGTGAACTCGAAGAAAATCAGGTATTTAGTTTCTAAGAAATTCTTTTTTAAATTTTGGTGCAATCAATCATTTCACCATTTTACGAACAGAAGTAATCCGCGCCTGAAAGGGTAAAATATTAAAAACAATATTAGAAACACTGTAATTTTTTGCCTTAATGTCTAGAATTGACACGAATTGCATTCTATTTGTTTGCGCATTCCAGCCTTGAAAGAAAAATGATTTCTTGCTGCAAATCATTTAAGACAACTTCAACCCACGAAGGGTTTTTCTTCATCTAAACAGGAGTTTATTCCACAGAATCGTTATTCTGGTTTTAAATTATTTTTTATGCTGCAAAAGGTGTTCTTAGCACTTTTTTTTTCAAAGTGATGAAAGATGGATACAAAAACGTGCTTCAAGTTTATATAAAATAGCTTAAAAAAAAAGCGTAAATCCGTTTCCGAAGAAAAATACTTTGTCATTTTTCTTTGTAGTTGCTTATTTACTTTTTATTTTCCGCTCGTACTTTAAATCTTTATTTTTCGGTCATTTTTCAAACAGACTACTTCTGAATTGTCCAAAAACAACCGTATTACATAGAATAGAAATGGAGGGGGAAATAAATTTTTGTCTTATTTATAGAGAGTTATAACCAAAAAACCTACAACCAAACCTATAACCAAAAATCCTCATACAATAGCCCTTGTTTTATAACATCAAATTACGTTCTTTAACCCTTTCACGGGCGGTGACCACTTAATTTTATCTGTAAATTGTCAAATGACACCCAGAATATTTTAATGAGATTTTGCTTGGGAAGTGAACTCGAAGAAAATCAGGTATTTAGTTTCTAAGAAGTTCTTTTTTAAATTTTGGTGCAATCAATCATTTCATCATACAAAAGTCATTTTTTTCCGGAGGGTAAAACATTTTGCTTGTTTATATATATTTTTTTCTTTTATCCCTTAAATTTTTCATCAAATAGCGATGTCTGGAAGACCCGTGTTCTTTGGAGAATAACTCTGTTGTATTAGAATTTCCTTTTATCTGGTTTTTCTTTGATATGTTTTTATATTTTTATTTTTTTACACATCGTGTCTGAAAATTGTTTTGCGACATTGGGTTGATTTATGTTTACTATTTACCCGTTCGAACTTAATGTAATTTTCTATATTAATTTCGATATTGAATCTATTTATTTACATGGAAACGCATTTTGTAAGAAATCTAAAACGTTATTAAACCTTTTTGTAAATAAATTTATGTAAAAAAGAAACACTTATTATTACTAAACAAATATATACGTGATTAACGAGAGTGATTACAGCAAATATAAAAAATTCTTTAAAATCTTTTAATAACAAACCGACTAGTTTCATACATTTTCTGACTGTGACATTTTTAAGGTCTGCAAATAATAAATAAACTATTTGCATAAACATTTTATTTATTTTCTGCAGATCTTGAGAAGGTCACCATTAGAAAGTGTACGAAAGTAGTAGATTAATTATTTAAAAAAAATTAAGGACGTCATATGCACTGTAATCACTTTTAGAATAAATAAATTATTTTATCTTATAAAATATAAAGATTATTCTTCTGTTTCTTATTTTCAACTTAAAAATGCTATGCTGATGCAACTTAGAATACTCTTTTTTATTCGTTTCATATAGAATTAAATTAGATTAGATTTAAATAGTATAGACTTAAATTTTCGGATTCGTGTTTATTGGTACATGTATTGAATGATCTATGATGTCATTAATACATCCATCCTTTCCTTTCGAAAAAAAAAACAACATTTCCGCGACACAAGCTATATCAGCAGGAGCAGGATAAGCAGTCATTTATTCTACATGTAACGAAATTTATTTATATTATATTGTACAGTTATATATAGATGCTTCTGCAATTGCTTTTAATATTTTTATTAAATTACATTAACTATAGCGTTACAATGTAGAAATAATAATAAAAAATATGGGTTAGTGTAGTTAGTAAAATAGGCATCATTTATCTGGGGCGGAAAATACGTAAGTAGCGACTATTCCTCTGTTTTCAACTTCAAAATACTATGCTAAAGCAACTTGGAATAACTAGCATCTACACTGCGCCCCTCACAACAGCTTTTATCACAAATGTACCACAGAATTCCCTAGAACACATGTCAAACTATAAAATATTTAAAAAAAAAATGCATTTTTCATTCCTTTTATAAATGGGCCGATTGGCACCACTAATTTTTTTAGAATTCTTTGCCTAGTAAAAATACTAATAAAATTTCTGTGACGAACAGGATTGCCAGTTTAGAGTTCTTTTTTATTCAGAAATGTCGAATTCATGCTGGAAATTTTGAGATTTTTTTTTTTTTTTTTTTACTTTAAGTATTCACGAAATGTATGTCACTAAATAAAGCAAAACTTTCTATGTGAAATCTCTGGTATGGATTCGAAATTTCTGAATAAAAAAAAGAAGCCAAACTAGTAACCCTGCTGTTAAAATTTAGTAATGACAATCGGCCCATTTTTAAATGTAATGATAAATGCATTTTTTCAAATTCGATAGTTTTACATGGTAGCGACGATATGATGTCATTATTGTTTACTTTCAACTTTAGAACGGAGTGTTGCAAATCCTTTCTCCATAATTCTTACAAATAAAAAAAAACAAGAAAACGGCTTACAAATATCATTCAGGTACAAGTTAAATGGGCTTCATTTAAATTGGTTAATATCATCATTTGTTTATTTAAAATCTTTGAATAAAATAAGTTTTTTTTTTCTTTTGAATTTATTTTTACTCCCGTCTGGATTTTTTATTTAAGTTTTATTTTAACTTTTATTTAAACTCTTGATTTTTTTATTTTAAACTATATTACCGATAATTTAACCCCTTGGGGACGAGCGACACGTATACGTGACGCATAAGATGCTCAGAATCCTCGATTATTCCCACCAGTTATTTTTTACTGTAAGCTTTGCCTTATTTAATGGTAGCATTTCTGCGATTCATATAGCCGAAAATTTCTGTTTTAAAAAACCGGTGGTAAAAGATTAAATATTCCGCAAAGGACGCTCGTCGCGAAGGGGTTAAACTTAATTGAATCCTAATGAAATGATATTTATGAAAGTAAATACGAACAAGTAACTATATTTTCCCTTTAAATAGGAAATTTTTTGGTTGCATTTTTGATAAGAGCTATTGTGAGGGGCGCAGTGCAGACGTTTGTCTTAGAACACTCCTTTTTTTAGTGTTTCACATATTTCAGATGAAAGTGTTCAGAAAACAGGAATCTGACATGAATTGAATGATCCGTGATGTCATTAATGCATCCATCCTCTCCTTTAGAAAAAACATTTCCTTGACACAGGGCTATAACAGCAGGGGCAGGATAAATAATCATTTATTCTACTTGTAACCAATTTTTTTTCGGATGTCACCTTGTATATCGAATCTCTAAGTAGCTCGTTTGCTTTCAGCCATCTAACCATTAACCATAATCATGGATAAATACATGAATATGGTTAATTCATGATCATAAATAAGTACAATGATTATGATAAGTACCGATTACTCTTCCATTCTCAACTTTAACATACTATGCTAAAGCAACTTATAATACTCCTTTTTATGCGTTTCATACATTTAAGATAAAAATTTTCGGATTCATGTTTATTGGCACATGTATTGAACAATATGTGATGTCATTATTACATCCATCTTCTCTTTTCGAAGAAACATTTCCGCGACACAGGCAGGAGCAGGATAAGCAATCATTTATTCTACATGTAACCAAATTTGTTCCGGAATTTACTTTGTATATCGAATTTCTATGTAGCTTGTTTGCATTCAGACATCTAACTATTAACCATAATCAGGCAGGAGCAGGATAAGCAATCATTTATTCTACATGTAACCAAATTTGTTTCGGAATTTACTTTGTATATCGAATTTCTATGTAGATCGTTTGCATTCAGACATCTAACCATTAACCATAATCATGGATAAATCCATGATTATGGTTAATTCATGATCATGGATAAGTACCTTGATTATGATAAGTACCGATTACTATTCCATTTTCAGCTTTAAAATAGTACACTAAAGCAAGTTAGAATACTCATTTTTATGCGTTTCATACATTTTAGATAAAATGCTTCGGATTCATGTTTATTGGCACATGTATTGAATAATATGTGATGCCATTAATGCATCCATCGTCTTCTTTCGAAAAAACATTTCCGCGACACAAGGCTATAACAGCAAGAACAGGATAAGCAATCATTTATTCTACATGTAACCAAATTTGTTTCGGATGTCACTTTGCATATCAAATCTCTAAGTAGCTCGTGATTTTTGCATTCAACCACCTAATCATGGATAAATCCCCGAAAACCAGGGATCTCATCCCCTGCAGGAATGTCTTTTTTTCCCTCTTGCAAAAGTTCAAAGTGTCTCCTGCAATACCAGAAAAAAAAGAAGAGGAAAAAAAATAACGTCTATGTACGACTATAACGAGGTAATCAGTAAGCCCCGGGGGAGGACGGGGGAAATATCTTCAATCAATGCATATGGGGAGGTCTTACCCCACCTCTCCTCTTCAATTCGAACTTTTTTTTGTCATAGAAAGGGGATATGATAAATTCAATCACCATATTTTGTGCTAGCCTTAATTTGTGCTTTTGGGACCCGACGCTATTTTTTTCTCCTACTGAAAAAAAAGTGTGGGTGACTTTTTTAGATATAGAAAAAAATCTTTAATTTTTGAATCGCATGACTGCCATGTTATAAAGCACGTTCTGTAGTCTCTATTGGCAGTTACGGGGCTGAAAATTGAATTAGTTTTCAATGGGTCGTACGTACAGTCTCGGGAAAGGCCTGTTCCCAACTAAATTTACCACACGTTTGTGAATTCAGCGAGCGAAAATCTCTAATACCCCACTCAGATGTTCTTTTTTTCTTTTGCGGTCCCTTTTAAGTTTTTTCCATTTTATGAGTTCTATTATTGTGCATAATTCTAGATTTGTTTGACATAATTTTATAAAGAAAAGTGCGTACTTATTCTATACACGTCGTACAAGTGGAAACAAAATGAAAAGTTTTAGTGTTGCCTGAATTCTGGATAAGTATTGTTTATTGACTGGAGTCAAAATTTTGTATTTTTAACAAAATGATGGACTGTCGTCACATTTAATCAGCGTTCGTACGCTTTTACCACATTTTACGCTTTAGTTAAATGCAGAACAGTATTACAAATCTGCAGAACAAACAAATTAAAATTTCTTATACCTCACTCGTATATGTGTATATATATATATATATTTCGGTCCCCTTTAAGAGTTATATTACGATGCATAATTCTGGATTTGTTTGATATAATTTTATAAAGAAAAGAGTGCACTTATTATATACACGTCGTACAGGTGGAAACAAAATTAAGAGTTTTAGTGCTGTCTGAATTCCGAATAACTATTGCCTAATGATCGGAGTCGAAATTTTGCCTCCGATTAATTGTAAACAGCTTTCACTTTATAGTGACTTTTGTACAAATAAAATTCGCGCTCATATTCGAAAAATTTTCCGCATACACAATATATTATTCTTATATGTATTGTGAAGTGTAGTAATAACTTGGGAGATTGTAACAGCAAATTTTTCGAATATATTTCAAAATATTGCTCGCTTCTGTTATAACGCATCGTACGAAATGCTTGCGTATAATATATTACAATTTACTCACAGTTTCAACAACGAAACCAATACTGTATTCAAGATTTTTATGCATGGAGTTTCTGATATTTTTGGGGATATAAATTCGCAGAGTCTGTGGTAAATTTACAGATTAGTTTCTCCGTATTTACAGAACCTCGGTTTTCAGCTCTCTGTAAATTACTATGAATTAAATGCTCATGAATTATAAAAAGGTAATAAAATACTATTATAAATTGCGCAAAAAATGAATATCCTTTTTTCATGACCCATCATACTTTCAAGTAGTGATGGACATAATGAATGATTTTTTCATTCTAATGAATCGTTCGGGCATGCGCAAAAGCATATTTGCCAACATTCGTATTTTTTTAATCAATCGCTACTAGAGATTTCGTAAACAAAAAAGAAGGGAAAGCATAGTTGCCAAAATTCATATTCCTTTTAATCAATTTCTCCCAGAAATTTTGCAAAACTAGAGACGTTCTATATTTCTATCTGGCCTTTACATCTCCTTCTAATTAAAATTTAAAAGTTTCTAACAATATAATAAATTATAACACCTTGAAATAATATATTACTTTTAAATGCTAAAAGGTGTAAAATTAACAACATAATATACATTAAAATAACTTTTATTAGTTGTTTTACATGTTTCGACTCTTTTCGAGTCATTTTCAAAAACAAAATGAGAATATTCTAAAGCTGCACGGGCTTTGAAGTTATTATTTTCATGTACTTTTTTAAAAATTACGCACGTAATCTATTATTTTTTACTTGATTGTTTATTTTCATATCTTTGCCCATGGAGTAACTCTAGCCGCAAAAATACAAACTTTATACTCTGCAATATTATCCAAGCTTTCTTGAAAAATTATAACACAGCCTTAAACGTTTCAATATCTGCTTAATAGCCAAACCACCTAAGAAATTAAAGAATATCATTTGCAGTAAAATTGACCCAATTAATTTTGAGAATTATTCAGGTGTATATGAAATACCTTTTATTAAAGAAGACGGATCCAAGAATTACTACATAGGCACGACCAGCAGGAAATTTAATTGCAGAAAAAAAGAACATATAGCTGATATTAAATACAATAGAAAAACTACAGCCATGGCAAGATTATATCAAGAAGAAACCATCCAAATAAATTTCAATGAAAGTAAAATAATATTTCCCTCCAGTCTATACTATCCATCCATAATAAGAGAAACCATAGAGATACTCACGCGCAAAAATACAATATGTAACGATGCGGCATCTTTTAATTTACCGAAACTGTGGCTAGAGTGACTCCATGGGCAAAGATCTGAAAATAAACAATCAAGTAAAAAATAATAGATTACGTGCGTAATTTTTAAAAAAGTACATGAAAATAATAACTTCAAAGCCCGTGCAGCTTTAGAATATTCTCATTTTGTTTTTGAAAATGACTCGGAAAGAGTCGAAACATGTAAAACAACTAATAAAAGTTATTTTAATGTATATTATGTTGTTAATTTTACACCTTTAGCATTTAAAAGTAATATAAAAAGTTTCTTTTCTTTTCAAAATTTCTGATAGTAATTGAATAATAATAAAAAATAATTGAAGTTTGGCAGATATGCTTCTGCGCATGCCCGAATGATTCATTCGAATATCAAAATCATTGATTCTGCCCATTACTACTTTCTAGTACTATTACAGAAAATGTGTTATCATATTCATTTAACATTGATTGACGATAATGCAACTTATGACGAATTCTAGTAGATATTATATTTTACTATATCCCGAAAATATTATTCTTTGTATTAAGGTAAAATATTTTTAAATCGATCGTTTCATTTCCAGTTGGAACTGTTCAGATTTCTTGATGCTCAAAGAACATTGGGTGGAAAGTTTAGTTCTAAAAAAATCTTGAGCTGTCATGTGTTATCAAAAATGAAAACAATTTTGACATGTAATCTGAAAGCATGAGATATATCAGTCAAAGTTAAAGTTAGTCGGAAGAAATTTTCAAACCACTGTTTGAATGACTTAAGTTACGAGACTCCTATGAGGTTTAAGTTAGCCAGATTGATAAAACGAGATCAATTATTACCAATTACTATCCTTACTTCACATAAACATTTTTAACAGGTTTCTAATCGGTTCTGAAAATGAAAGGTTTTAAAAATGAAATCCACCTCGAACAAAATAACAAATAACACTCGCACTGAAATAATTAGCATTTTTAATTTAATTTAATTTAATTTAATTACTTTTTTTCGTTCTTGGAAGACAGAAAGAAGCTTTATTTTATTTATTTTTTTTACTTTTTACTCCTATAAATATACAGGGAATCATAAAATAGACTGGAGGATTAAAAAATAGAATAACAAGGAAACCGTGACAGTTCTTGAAGCTTTTCTTGCAGTATATTAGTATGTGAAGTCGGGAATTTGTTTTATCATACCACCTAAACTTCACCGACAGACGACACTGTGCTGTTTCAGACCATAAGAATACTCAAACTAAGCTTTAAAGCAGGGTTGCCAGCTTGGCATTTTTTTTTAATTGAGAAATTCCAAATTCTTACCGTAAATTACGAAAGATAAATTTTTACCTTCAGAAATCAGAAAAAGTCTCTCACCAACAAAACAAAATTTACTACTTTGAATTTCTGGTCTGAATTCAGATTTCTCTATAAAAAAAAAAATGTCAACCTGGTAACCCTGCTTTAAAGTAGGATCCAAGTTCACTTTGCTTTTCAACTTCATTCTGGTTATCTGTGGAAACAAAAAAGAAATTGTAAGGTTATTTTGTTGTAGTTTGAGAAAATTCATCGGCGTCTGTCGATAATATTTTGTACTAAAGCAAGGAAGCATATTCACGAATTTCCCCCATTTCACATGTTTATCGTCTGTAAAAATAACTTTTATATATGAAATTGTTTGCTTGCTGTGTCATTTTAAAAATGAAAAAATCACCAGTGCATTTTAGGCCACTCTTTGCATCTATATCCATACAACATGCATATTTTTGATATTATATGTGTTTATGCAATGTGCACACTATACACAACACATGTAAATAAAATTATCCATCAATAACACGCTGGGGGTAAGTTTGTGAAGATTAATAAACAAAAGTTCTAACGGGGCTTACGTGATAATATAAAAGTCGACAATCCGTAGAAGAACAACACATTTGAAAACATCTGCAGACAGCTACAGAATTTTGAATTTTAATATTGTTATATTTCTTTTAAATGCTAAAAGGTGTAAATTAACAACATAATAAAAGGACAGTAAAATAACTTTTATTAGGTTGTTTGACATGTTTCGGATCACTCCGAGCCAGTTTAAAAAAAAAAGAGAGAGAATATTCTATAATTGCACGGTCTTTGAAGTTATTATTTAAAAGACTATCATTTAATTTTCATGTACTTTTTTAAAAATTACGCACGTTATCTTTTATTTTTACTGGGTTGTTTATTTTCATATCTATATCTGTAACCATGCAGTAACTCGAGCCACAATTCCGTAAGTTAAAAGATGCTGCATCGTTACATATTGTATTTTTGCGTGTTAGTATGTCTATGGTTTCTTTTATTATGGATGGATGGTATAGACTGGAGGGAAAAATCATTTTACATTCATTAAAATTTATTTGGATGGTTTCTTCTTGATATAATCTTACCTGGGCTGTAGTTTTTCTATTATACTTAATATCAGCTATAGGCTTCTTTTTTCTGTAACTAAATTTCCTACTTAACCTACTTAACTAAACCTACTTAATTTAACTTTTTTGTAACTAAATCCTTTTTAAAAAAGTACATGAAAATTAAATGATAGCATTTTAAGTAATAACTTCAAAGACCATGCAATTATGGAATATTCTCATATGTTTTTGAAAATGGCTCAGAGTGAGCCGAAACATGTCAAACAACGTAATAAAAGCTATTTTACTGAGTATTATGTTGTTAATTTACAACTTTTAGCATTTAAAACAAGTATATTGTTACAAGGTGTTATAATTTATTATAGTGTTTAATATTATTATTTTAGATGAGCTTTTATTATATACTATACAAGATTTCGGATATTCAGATAGAGTCTGTAAACGAAACTTTAATGTACACGCAATGTAGGTTTCGTTTGTTTTGTACTGATTGAGTAATCAAACTAATAAGGAAAAAAACTTCATTATTCTCTAATCAATCTCTAAGAATATTAAATTATTTCGCCCACTTCCTTTTTAACGAATTGCTTCAACCTTAATTATTTTCTTCATCTCCGCTGAATTACCTTTTCATTATGTAATATTCTTCTTTTTTAGTACAAATATTTCTCTTATAAAAGAGAAATCTTATATGTACGTGTCATATTTATATATAGTAAATTGCTAAAAATAATAAGTTTCATAAAAAAAAGTCGCATGTCCCTAGAGTATGATTAATTAACTTTCTAATTTTCGTATCTCCCGTATTATTAATAACTTTGATTAATATCTTACTATCTCGATCTAACAATAATACGTCACGCTCCATTTACATTCAACGACCTCTAGGCAAATCTGAATCAATCAACCTAGTTTGGTGTCATTCAGAATAAACCCAGAAAACCTACCTGACTCTTTTTTACCCCCCCCCCTCCCACATAAAAGGGAGCGCAGGCCAATCGATTAATCGATGACATCGCTCTCTGATGGACTCCCCCACTCTTGCACAGTTCGTCGTCGTAAGGGGGTGACCATTTTTGGTGGAGGAGGGGGCTTAGTAAGCCCCCCTTTATTCCCCCTCTCGCATGCTTATCTGGCCGTCAAATCGAAACTGCTTCCAGCAGCCGGCTGCTTGAGTTTTATGGTTGTCGAATCCGATTTTTTTGGGGTGTATTTGCAGTATTTCATCTATTTGGCGATCGTTTGGCGGAACGTTTTTATTTCCACACTTAGATGTAAGTTATACTTAAGTAAACCTTAAGATAAGAGATAACTCTTTTTTCTAAAGAGAAGCTAAAGAAAAGATCTAGAAAAGAGATCTAGGTGAAAAATATCTCAAAGGTTCGCACTGTTTCTGAATAGCATGCTTCGCCTTTTTAGAAATTCTCCGATTAAATACAGAGAATACTACTATTCGGAAATACTGGCATAAAAAAAAAATGAAACGTGTGAGCGCTGCATTTATTTTCCGCATATGATATCCGGCCGAAATTCTCAGATTAAATGGAGATTATTATTCGGAAATAGTGGTACTCAAATATAAGGAACGTGTGAGAAGTGAGCATATTTTCCGTATATGAAATTTGTAATTGTAGTCAACTTTGTAATATGAAAGTTTCAGGCAACTGTATACTTTAACCCATTGATTACGGGTCTGGACTGTCGACTATTTTTACATTTAATTATACTACATGTATGAGAGTTTCATTTGCAGTATTTCATCTTTTTGAAAACATTTAGTGGAACGTTTCTATTTCCCCACTAAAGTGTAGTAATACTTGCATAAACTTAAAAAAAATAACTCAATTCATAAAGAGGAGAATTATTTGGATGAATTAAATTAGATCGATTGCACTGAAAAAGGAAGAAAGAAATTTATAACAAACACATATAAAATCCCCACTAAGATGTAGTAATATTTGCGTAAGCTTTAAAAATAACTCAATTCATAAAGAGGAGAATTATTTGGATGAACTAAACCAGATCGATTGCACTGAAAAAGGAAGAAAGAAAGTTATAACAAACACATATAAAATCCCCACTAAGATGTAGTAATACTTGCGTAAGCTTTAAAAATAACTCAATTCATAAAGAGGAGCATTATTTGGATGAACTAAACCAGATCGATTGCACTGAAAAATGAAGGAAGAAATTTATAATAAACACATATAATATCCCCACTAAGATGTAGTAATACTTGCGTAATCTTTAAAAATAACTCAATTCATAAAGAGGAGAATTATTTGGATGAACTAAACCAGATCGATTGCACTGAAAAATGAAGGAAGAAATTTATAATAAACCCATATAATATCCCCACTAAGATGTAGTAATACTTGCGTAATCTTTAAAAATAACTCAATTCATAAAGAGGAGAATTATTTGGATGAACTAAACCATATAAATTGCACTGAAAAATGAAGGAAGAAATTTATAATAAATACAATATCCCCACTAAGATGTAGTAATACTTGCGTAATCTTTAAAAATAACTCAATTCATAAAGAGGAGAATTATTTGGATGAACTAAACCAGATCGATTGCACTGAAAAATAAGAAAGGAAGTTAAAACAAACACATATAAAATTGCAAAACATTAAAAAAGAAAAAAAAACACGAACTAAAAAACAAAGAAAAACAAAACTAAATAAAAAATACTAACGAAATAGAAATCTAGAAAACGATACCAATATTCGACAGGTGGAAAGTATGTATAGTGGCCTGGTTCTACCATCCTTTCGAATAGTATTCTTTGCCTTACCTAACCCACTAGTATACTCGTGGTTTTTCAAACTAAAATTACAAATTGTTACCGGAAATTTCGAAAGAAAAGTTTTTATTTTATGTAATGACGAAATGTCTGTAATTAAATAAAGCAAATATTGCTATTAGTATTTTCTGGTATGAATTCAAACTTTCAAAATAAAATAAAATTCCGATAATTTTAACTCGACAGTGAACGTGTTTATGATAGAAAATATGTGATTAAATAAGGAGAAAGCTGATATTTGGAAACAGTGGTGAACAAAAAAGTGAACACTAAGTATATTTTCTACCTCTGATATTTAAGACTGCTGCCAGATTTGTAACACGAATGTTATCGTCAATTGAATACATTAAATGGGCGAAGGGGAGTTGATAGGATCATTTAAATTAATAAGCCTGAATTTGACCTTGCATATTTTAATTCCTGCCTAATTAATAATCGGATAACTGTTATAATTACAATCATTTAAATTAAAAATCCTGATTTTGACCTTGCATATTTTGATTCCTGCCTAATTAATATTTGGATAACTGTCACAATTACAATCATAAGATAACCAATGTGAACTTAATGTCGTAAACGAAGATTAAAAGTAAGAGAATCAGCGTCACATTTCTTCAACGAATTTTACCGTTGATGATTTTGATATTTACTACAGAGTAATGTGATAAATATAACGAAATTGCCAGTCAGTTGCCGTACCTGCGGGGGAGGGGGGTTGCCATAGATACATCGCACACTCCGCTGCAGTGTTAAAGAAATGACAACCAGATTACTGATGTTACTCCGACTTCGGGCACATCATCAGTAGATATCCATCTCAAATATGAAAATAATTAAACATCTAGCTATAATCAACAAATAATTTGGAATTCATATCATGATATAACAAGCATAAAATAAAAAGATATAACTTCCACATTTATATTAAAAGAAAAAGAAAATTTGCCCAGTTAAACTGATGGCATTAAGCTCACAGGCGATTCACACTAATTGTGCATTATATTCTTATTTCAAAGAATAATGTCCCTCTAAAAATAAAGAAATGAACAATAAATTAAGGGGTATTAGCCATCGTTAAACCCTTTATACTTAACCAATGCACCCCCAAAACTAATCAGGGAATCGCCTTATCATAATGAACCTTTATACAAAATTTGAAGCATCGGACAATTTTCTGAATGAATAAATTAAAGGAAGTTAGCCCCCGTTCCCCCTTTATACTTAAACAATCAACCCCCAAAACTAATCAGGGAAGCGCCTTATTACAATGAACCTATATACAAAATTTGAAGTATATCGGATAATTCTGCCTGAAAAACCTATTTATCTAAATTAAGGGGATGGATTACCGCCCCCCTCCCCCCTTTATACTTAACCAATGAACCCCCAAAACTAATCAGGGATGTGCCTTATAACAATGAACCTATGTACAAAATTTGAAGCAAATTGGATAATTCTGCCTGGAAATCCCATTTATCTGAATTATGGGGGGATTAGCCCTCCGTCTCCCCTTTATACTTAAACCAATGAAACCCCAAAACTAATCAGGGAAGCGCCTTATCACAATGAACCTATATACAAAATTTGAAACAAATCGGATAATTCTGCCTGAAAAACCCATTTATATAAATTAAGGGGGATTAGCCTCCTGTTATCCCTCTTTATACTTAACCAATGAACTTCCAAAACTAATCAGAGAAGCGACTTGCCACAATGAACCTATATACAAAATTAAAAGCACATCGGATAATTATGCCTGAAAAACCCATTTATCTAACTTTAGGGGATTAGCCCCCCCCCCCCGTTCCCTCTCTTAATACTTAACCAATGAAATCCCAAAACTAATCCAGCAAGCGCCTTTTCAGAATGAACCTATATACAAAATTTGAAACAAATCGGATATTTAAATCAAGAGTTATCGCGTTACGTACATGCATGCGTACGTACATAACTTGCAGGCAGATTAACTCTCAGGCTTTGATAGCCTGTGAGCTAAAAAGGGACAAACTTGAATATGCCGCATTGAAAACCGATATTTCTCAGTCATGTAAACACCTCAAATTCATAAAAATTGAATTATGCATAGGATGTATTAAACAACCTTCCACAAAACGTATGTAACATTCACCAATCCACAAACCCTCGGGTCACTTTCTGCACTTTCGGGTAAACTTCGGCAATTTTATTCTTGCTTTACAAATATAGATAAGTGGAATCCCCCCTCAATAATTCGCAAATCTTCACAATCACAGCAGAAAGGGTTAATTAGGTGAACTTTTTGCTCCTTCAGGGCAAATGTAGGAGTCGGGGTTTTGTCTAAGGAAGCTGTGAAATGTTTCGAATCAATAAATATAGAACAATGGATGAAAAGCGTGTTTCGGAATATTTCTCGGCTGATTTGCAAATTTAATTTCATTAGGAAGGAGAAATTGTCTGCTTTATGACTGAGGCTTTAATTTGTGACACAAAAAGAATATTTTCTTCTTTCTTTATATATTTTTCCCCGTAGCGTAGTGCATTGCAGATTTTTTATTTAGAAATTCCAAGTTCATACTAGAAATGTTTGAATTTTTTTTTATACACTGGACTCTTAAAAAATATTGGTATTCAATTGGCGGGCCATTTAACAGAAAATTTCATGGTATGTTTCTACGACATTTCCGAAAAAATTTACCACCAAAGGTGATTTCTGCAAAACTTGAAAGAAAGATCTAAAAATAATATTTTTCTAAGAAAATACCGGTATTCAAAAAGCGTACCATTTGGCGGCTCTGTATATATAAAATTCATGCCCAACAGTTTATGTCGGTTAAGGGGCTTCCGAGTTGTGATCAACTGTACGCCCAGCCTATAAGTGAGTATAGTGTCTTGTAGAAATTGCGCCGTTGGGAAAAGTTAAAATGTAGTATTAACTACATGAAAAATAAATGTAAAGGATAGATGAAAAATTAAGAAAAGAGATGAAAACTAATATAGAATGAAAAAGTAAAGCGAAAGAGATTAAGGATGAGTCTAAAAAATGTAAGAAAGTGAAATGGTAGAGCTGTAGTTATGCTAACTAATATTTACAGAGAAACAGTAAAAAATAGAGTTCAGAGCGTCTTGAAACGTTTCTCTTTAATTAATATAAAAACAACTACAAAAATTTTCTGGTGTGAATGTAGAATTTCAAAATAAAATATTCATCATATTTTGTAGCTATATCGTAGCGTAGTATCATGGAGTTACAGCATGAAAAAAACATTTAAACATTTGTATCATTTGAAGATATTTATTAATTAAATCAAATTTAAAATAAAATAAAACAAACATTAGATAACATTTTATAAAATAATATTTCTGTTAACTTGATGTTAAAAACAACTTTTTATTTTTAATAAATTTGCATTTCATTGAATACGTGTAGAGGTATTTAAATAAATCAAATTTTACGTAGAATATTATTTTGTAAAATAAAATTTCCGTTATATTTAATGAGTGTAAAAAAACAAAAATTTTTTTGTATATTAAATAAATGTGTTTATCGCTAAATATTTTTAAACATATCTAAATGGTGATTTTTAATTAAAATACAACTGCAAATTTTTCGTTGAAATTAATCAATAGTAAAAACAGGTCTTTTATTTTATTTTAATAATTTTATTTTATTTTACTGAGTATTTGTAAACATATTTAACCATGTCAAATTTTATATGTAAAACATTTTACAAAATATAATTTTTGTCAAAGATAACCAATATTTTAACCAATTCAAAAGTTGGTTGAAATCATCTACCATTATTTCGAAGTAACGCAATTAAGTTTATTTGTGTCAAGTTTCTCGCAAATAATATCTGACAATTGCGGCATGATTCAATCAATTATTTCAATATTTCCCCCTATATCATCAAACATATTATTTCGATTTTTTAAAATTTAAACTAATTTCCAATAACCGTTTGAGAAGATCACCCTCCATACTGCACAATCACACTGTGCATATAATTTAAAAATTTAATTTGAACATAGCTTGCAATCTTAAAGAATATTGTTTACTGATATCTATATATTATATAGAGAGTATGTTATTACATTCACTGCCGTGTTAAAATTAACGGAATTTTATTTTATTTAGAAAGTTCGAATTCATACCAGAAAATACTAATAGCAATATTTACTTTAATTACACACATTTCCTGATCACATAAAATAAAAAATCTTCTTTCGAAATTTCCGATTCGTAATTTTACATTGAAAAACGACGAGTATACTCGTGATTTTTCAATCTAAAATTACGAATTCGTATAGGATATTTCGAAAGAAGAATTTATATTTTATGTAATCACGCAATCTCTGTAATTAAAGTAAATATTGCTATTAGTATTTTCTGGTGTGAATTCGAACTTTCTAAATAAAATAAAATTCCGGTAATTTTAACCCGGCAGTGAACGTGTTAAGTTTCTTATATGTTCAATATACATAGGCAAAGTTAACTGCAAACGTGTTCAAAATAAGCTTATGTTGGCAGGGAAATAAGGATATGTTCATGAAATATTTCTTCTATAAATTTTTAAAAAGTTACACTTTCTAAATTATTATACGTTCCCTGAATCCTATAAGTTATATGCAGAAATAAATTCACCATGCTCTGACAAGTACAGCAGTAAAAAATTATTCGTCTACTACCAAAATTTACTGAGTTATGATACTTTCAATTTTATGAATTTTCAAAGGCCGACACTAAAAACAGACAAAATGTTTCTTAGTACCGGAAAGCTCCAAAATTTCATGAAATTTTAAGCAGAATGGAATTTTTACTGTCGTACATGTCAGAGCAGGGAGAATTTTTTTATAAATATAACTTATAAGATCATGAGAATGTATAGCAATTTAGAAAGTATACTTTTGAAAATTTATGGCAGGAATATTTCATCAACATAACCATATTTCCTAACTTATTTTGAATTCTTTTTTCAGTTTACTTTACTTATGTTTCTCCAACAGGTAAAACTAATCGTTGGGAGCCACCGTAATACTTACCCATCATGCATATGCATAATATAAACCTTGAAAATAAAACATTTGTAAACTATTTATAAAATGCACTGCAATTGGAATAAAATCGTGGCTTGATGACGTCCTAAACTTTAAATGCTGTATTACTGAATTGCATAAAAGAAACATCCTTATAACTCCAAAAATGATAGTCATATCAACTAACAGTTTACTGCGTCGGATTAAGAGTGTCATTTCCAATTAAAAATGTCTTTGAATTGAAATTTAATGAAATACAGTGTCGTGAAAAATATGATTACAAATGTATCGTCAACTCATTATCCGATCGACTTCATTCTTTAGGGAAAATTTATGTTTTTTTTTTTTTTTTTTTTTTTTTTATTGTCTTTTATATTCACTCCTTAAAATAAACTATTTCCAAATTTTTTATATACCTTTTACCAGAACGAATATTTCGAGAGTCGGAAAAAAATAGTTCCGGATCATCGAGGTTACTGAAATTCAACAGGTTTCTTCTCATTATTACATACTAAGTACATGCCAAATTTCAAGTCTCTATCTCCATTTGTTCGGGAGATGGAGCGTTTACAGACACACACACAGACACACTCACAGACGGACGGCAATTTTTTTTTTCTAAAAATATGTTTTTCGGAATCGCCAGAGTCTGAAACGCATAAATCCGTCAAAATTTTTTTTTTCGAATTTCAAGAGTTACCCTATATATACTACGTATGATGGTTAAGTAAAATTAAAGTGCTTTTATATCTTTTAGGGACACAGATAAACAGTAGTTTGTGAAACAGGGCAAACTGCCACTAGTAATAGTGAAGAAAATTTTTGTCTTACTTTCATAACAAAAATTTCACATGATTAAGGCATTTAACCCTTTCAGGGGCAGTGGTATGTTTATGAAACCACTTAATTTTAATTCCCAAACGCCACAATGACACCAGAATCTGGCTGAAATCTTTTCCATTTAATATGTATGTGAAAGCCTTTTTCTTATTTAAAAATAAATTTTTTTTTGTAAATTCCGGTGCCAGTCATTTATTTAACCATTTTAGTACTAAAAGTACTTTGCCCCTGAAAGTGTTAAATAATTCCATTAAAATTTACTGGTGGAAGTTTGTTCCAGTGGTAATCAGGCCCCTGTATGTAGCTATTGGGTTGTCCGGAAAAATTGTGTCGTTTGGGAAAATTAATTCGTACCGGAAAATTCTGCTCATTAAATATTAAACATTAGCTATCGGAATTAATGTTAATTAATTAAATGCTAGAATTTTCTCGGACAACCCAATATTACCAATGCACTCATTGATGCTAATTAATGAAAGGTTGTCACTGCTGACTATTTTTTTTTATTATTATTATTTTGTATACCAGTTTTTCAAAATAATAGTCTAACAATATTCTAATAATCTAAAAAAGACTGATGTTTAGAAATAGTGGTAGACGAAATAAAAAATATTCCCCTGTGGCAGCCTTGTACGTAATCGTTCAACCATATCACCGCGGCTCTCCCATACTTCATCAAAACTAAATCGCGATATTATAGTTGTTTTTTTTTTTCAAAAATATAAATACTACAATTCTCCAAAAACGCATGCTTTATGATTTTAAAAAACTAATTCTCTTTCATCACTTCACCAAATGCTATCATCACTCCCTCCTCTATCATCAAATCTATTATTTGGGATTTTTTTAAATCAAACTGATTTACTGTAACCGTTTGAGAAGATCACCCGCGATACGCGGTCGGAAATCAGGAGATAAATTCACACGGCATTTAACGATTGCCATGAATCACGCACATTACCGACAAAAGCGACTCTTTAACGGCGTGAATCACTGCTGTTCATCGAGCTTTTTTAATGATGGGAATCAGTGATGAAACTGATGAGCAGCTTCATAATTTTCGTCGCGTGAATCACGTGTCATAATTTTATTTATTGAATATGGAGCACCGATTTCAATAGCACCGTTCTTAAGATAAGACATACTTGTGCAAAAATGAAACACTTGTTTAATTTTAATTTTTCATTCTCGATAAATGATTTTAAAATTTGGGAAAGTGATTAATGTAAAATGCATCCAACAAATGTTATTTTAGAAATAAAGAATGTATATAAATATATTTTATAAAAAATGATTATGTTAAAGTTACAGATAATAATTTAAATAATAATAATGACTTAAAACATTATTCGTATATTTAAATAATATTTTCGTTCAAAAGAACATGAAGGTTAAGTTAAAAATCAGAAGCTTAACGTTCTTCGATTGCTCAACATTGCTGGTATTTTCAACATTGGTTCAACTTTTCCCCAGCCTCCATTGTCCAAAAATGTTCTTCTAACCTTGATCTTGATTTTTGGGAAGCTTATCACATCATCAAAAATTCTGACTCTTTAGTCAATGACTTATCTAGTACTTCTGATTTTCCAAGTATTTGGAAAGCATTAATTTATTTTCCCTTTAGTGGATTTCTTTTGTTTCTTTCGTTTTTCGGTAGATGTATCTACTTGTCCACTCTGTTGTTTCATGCTGCTTTCTTCTCATTGGTTGCTTTTTGGTGTTCTCTACCCGCATTGGGCATATAAGCCACCGCCTCTCCGTCGTTTTGCCCAGTCTTGCCTTTTCTAGCACGCCGTTCATTTATCTTTGTCGCACTGAAGAAGAATCTCGCTTGTGAATTCAAAACATCTGTTTACTGCTTTTTTGTGTATTATTTGTGCATTTTTAACGTTGGTTTTCTGCCTTTTAATGGCTTAAAGGTTTTTGGAACATTTTATAATTTATTAATTCAAATTATTCAAGAAACCTAAATATACAAATATATTTATTTAACTGTATTTTTAAGCAGGATATCATATTAGAGGGTATTAATTGACAACGAATTAAAACTTGGCAGCAAAATGTGATATTGCTCTGTGATTTCTAATTGATTAAATATCGATCCATTGATTTGTTTCAGCGGAAAATTTATTTTTAAAAGTTGCATATTACTTAATATTTAACTTTTCTAAACATAACTATAAATATTCAGTAGAAAACAATCTTTTTCTAAATAAAAAAAGACTTGCTTTCAAACATTACTAGCTGACTCCCTCCCGGCGGTGCCCGGGCCCGTGATAATAAATAAAATAAAAAAATCACTTTTTTTTTTAAGTCTTTTACCGGATTTTGTATAAAATTATACTTTAAAATGAAAAATTCGCGAAAAAATTATTGATATTTAGTGATAAAAGCGCTCATTTTCTTGTTTTTTTTTTACGTAGGTCGTTTCATAGTTTTAAAATAAAAAGTTCTTTTTGTCCGAACTCTTTAAAATCTTTATGGGTGATAAATAAAACGGTTTTAGAGCCCGTGTAAAAATTTAGTGAAAAAATATTGTTATCTAGTTGTAAAGGAAATGTTTTCTTTTCGCATTTTTCTTTGTTTGAATATTTTCGCGTCGGCTCCTTTAACAGAGCAATGCAAAAATTGTTTTCATCTTCCTAACTCTCTGGCATTTCAATCCGTTATAAATATATAAGTGTATCCAAGCTCTTTTTTAAATTTTGCGAAAAAATATGCATATTTAGTAGTGGAAACATGAGTTCTTAAAAAAAAGATTTAGCTTTCAATCTCAGAGCATAAATAGTGAAGGTCTATGCTTTCAATGCAATGATGACTCCATCCGCTTCCATCAGGTTTCCCCTTTCTGAGCGGTGAAGCCTTCAAAAAACGTTGGCGCATGCGCAAAGAGACGATATTCGTGTAGAAAATTTGACAGAATGCGCTGTTCGTTTTAAATATATATAGTAAATAATTCTCCTCTGAAAATAACCAAATTGCACTGGATGGATAGCCAACCTGCACTCGCGGTATACGAGTAATTTCTTACAGAAATCTTAGCCTTATTTAATCGCTATCTCTGTTCTATTTTATTTAATCTTGAAATTATTTAAGTACGCCTACAAATATGTATATATTTTTAAATTGTTCAAAAAAAAGAAGAGAGAGAGAGATTTGTGTTTAAAATGCTTAATTTTAACGGAAACTGTATTTTATAGCTACGCTCACCTACCCCGGTACACCGCCCACTGAATACTAGCCCTGAGCGCTGACACAAAAATTGCGGCAGTAGTAGGCGGAAATTTTTCTTCGTGTGTACGGTTCTTTGAAATTGAACACCAATAATTTCTAAAAGTTTTCTCCGCCTTATTTTTCTGAGGTGCAATTAGACAAAGAAAACTTTTAGAAAATATTGGGGTGTAAAATTAGGGGATCGTACAAAGCTTTTACAAAATCGGCCTAGGAGAGCCGCCATTTATGTGTCAGCTACCGCCCACTGAATATTAGGCCTGAGCGCTGACACAAAAATTGATGCAGTCGTAGGCGGAAATTTTTCAGCGTGTGTATGATCCCTTTAAATTCAATACCAATAATTTCTAAAAGTTTTCTCCGCCTTATTTGTCTGAGATTCAATAAGTGAAAGAAAACTTTTAGAAAATACTGGGGTGTAAAATTAGGGGGATCGTACAAAGCTTTTACAAAATCGGCCTACGAGAGCCTCCATTTATGTGTCAACTACCGCCCACGGAATATTAGGCCTGAGCGCTGACACAAAAATTGATGCAGTCGTAGGCGGAAGTTTTTCAGCGTGTGTACGATCCCTTGAAACACAATGCCAATAATATCTAAAGTTTTCTCCGCCTTATTTGTCTGAGATTCAATAAGTCAAAGAAAACTTTTAGAAAATACTGGGGTGTAAAATTAGGGGGATCGTACAAAGCTTTTACAAAATCGGCCTACGAGAGCCTCCATTTATGTGTCAACTACCGCCCACTGAATATTAGGCCTGAGCGCTGACACAAAAATTGATGCAGTCGTAGGCGGAAGTTTTTCAGCGTGTGTACGATCCCTTGAAACACAATGCCAATAATATCTAAAGTTTTCTCCGCCTTATTTGTCTGAGATTCAATAAGTCAAAGAAAACTTTTAGAAAATACTGGGGTGTAAAATTAGGGGGATCGTACAAAGCTTTTACAAAATCGGCCTACGAGAGCCTCCATTTATGTGTCAACTACCGCCCACTGAATATTAGGCCTGAGCGCTGACACAAAAATTGATGCAGTCGTAGGCGGAAGTTTTTCAGCGTGTGTACGATCCCTTGAAACACAATGCCAATAATATCTAAAGTTTTCTCCGCCTTATTTGTCTGAGATTCAATAAGTCAAAGAAAACTTTTAGAAAATACTGGGGTGTAAAATTAGGGGGATCGTACAAAGCTTTTACAAAATCGGCCTACGAGAGCCTCCATTTATGTGTCAACTACCGCCCACTGAATATTAGGCCTGAGCGCTGACACAAAAATTGATGCAGTCGTAGGCGGAAGTTTTTCAGCGTGTGTACGATCCCTTGAAACACAATGCCAATAATATCTAAAGTTTTCTCCGCCTTATTTGTCTGAGATTCAATAAGTCAAAGAAAACTTTTAGAAAATACTGGGGTGTAAAATTAGGGGGATCGTACAAAGCTTTTACAAAATCGGCCTACGAGAGCCTCCATTTATGTGTCAACTACCGCCCACTGAATATTAGGCCTGAGCGCTGACACAAAAATTGATGCAGTCGTAGGCGGAAGTTTTTCAGCGTGTGTACGATCCCTTGAAACACAATGCCAATAATATCTAAAGTTTTCTCCGCCTTATTTGTCTGAGATTCAATAAGTCAAAGAAAACTTTTAGAAAATACTGGGGTGTAAAATTAGGGGGATCGTACAAAGCTTTTACAAAATCGGCCTACGAGAGCCTCCATTTATGTGTCAACTACCGCCCACTGAATATTAGGCCTGAGCGCTGACACAAAAATTGATGCAGTCGTAGGCGGAAGTTTTTCAGCGTGTGTACGATCCCTTGAAACACAATGCCAATAATATCTAAAGTTTTCTCCGCCTTATTTGTCTGAGATTCAATAAGTCAAAGAAAACTTTTAGAAAATACTGGGGTGTAAAATTAGGGGGATCGTACAAAGCTTTTACAAAATCGGCCTACGAGAGCCTCCATTTATGTGTCAACTACCGCCCACTGAATATTAGGCCTGAGCGCTGACACAAAAATTGATGCAGTCGTAGGCGGAAGTTTTTCAGCGTGTGTACGATCCCTTGAAACACAATGCCAATAATATCTAAAGTTTTCTCCGTCTTATTTGTCTGAGATTCAATAAGTCAAAGAAAACTTTTAGAAAATACTGGGGTGTAAAATTAGGGGGATCGTACAAAGCTTTTACAAAATCGGCCTACGAGAGCCTCCATTTATGTGTCAGCTACCGCTCACTGAATATTAGGCCTGAGCGCTGACACAAAAATTGATGCAGTCGTAGGCGGAAGTTTTTCAGCGTGTGTACGATCCCTTGAAATACAATACCAATAATTTCTAAAGTTTTCTCCGCCTTATTTGTCTGAGATTCAATAAGTCAAAGAAAACTTTTAGAAAATACTGGGGTGTAAAATGAGGGGACCGTACAAAGGTTTTACAAAATCAGCCTACGAGCGCTGCCATTTTTGTGTCAGCGCTCAGGCCTAGTATTCAGGGGGCGGTGCCCGTTATGTCTCCGCAGATACATATGAGTGAATACAGATTCGGGGGGGGGGGGGGAGAGATTGGGAAACAAGATTTCTACAGAATTTCCCCCCCAAGTTCACGGATTTCCTGCCGTTAAAATAGTATGAGATATGTAATGTTATTCCGTTTTTCACCTATGAAAAAAATTGCACATTATAAACGAGCAAATACAATAAGAAATCAAGAGTTTCTAAGGATTAATGCATTGGGTAAATTCAAGCAGTTTTAATTAAAAAAAAAAAGAAGGAAAAACCTTAAAACAGCTAATTTACTGTATTTTAAAAAAGGAAAAAAAATGGCAGGAACTCGTCAAAACTCGTTAGTAATTTAAAGAAAATATTATTTTAAGAAATGGACTCTGTTAGTGAAATAAGCATTCCACTTTTAATTTAATAAAATATCATTTGGACGCTGTGTTCCCCCCTAACCCCTTCTAACGCCCTAAAAAAAAGAAAAATTTGGGGAATAAGAACTACGAACGGAAAAAATTGTGAAAGTTATGCCATTTTGTGTAAACGTAATAAAATACTTAAGTTTTCTGAGTTAAAATGGCCGTTTCCTTTTAAATATGAGGACATTTTTGCTAGCCGAATCTGGCAAGTTCACGATTTATAAATGCAAATGCACTTGATCTGCTGAATGTGGCTCGACTTTTACAATAACAAAAAAAAAAAAAAAAAACACATTTTTAAAATTCAAAATTAATGTATTGATAACAAAATATTTGTATCAGTGTTATTTATTTATTTATTTATTTACAGGGTTATTCTAAATGATGGACTCATTTTCAACAAATTGTATTTATTAAAGTACAAATCCAAAATGAACAATCTTTATACCAGTGAAAAGAGGAAGTTTCAAATTTTTTTAGAGACATTATAAATGTTCAATGTGTCCGCCGTTTGCTGCACGGCAAACATCTACGCGATAGCCAAACTCGACTCACACACGAGATAGCGTATCTCGCCCCATGTGACTACTTCTTATAGGGTTATGTTAAGGAAGCTGTGTACGTCCCGCCGCTACTAACAACTCTAAACGATCTGCGGTACTCTATCACTGCTACCGTACACTCAGTAACAGCAGATACGCTTTCTCGTGTGTGGGACGAGTTTGGCTATCGCGTAGATGTTTGCCGTGCAGAAAACGGTGGACACATTGAACATTTATAATGTCTTAAAAAAAACTTTGAAACTTCCTCTTTTCACTGGTATAATGATTGTTCCTTTTGGATTTGTACTTTAATAAATACAATTTTTTGAAAATGGGTCCATCATTTAGAATAACCCTGTATTTTAAAATACGGTAACAGGAAAGAAAAGAAAATTAATTGTATTGTAAAAAAAATGTTTCAAATAACCTAAAATATGAAAGATAAAAGTCTTTTGTTAAATAAGGAGTAATCTTTAACAACTTTTTCTTTATACACTGTTATCTGTGCTGCGCGTATCATTAAAATATATTTCAATGCATGAAAATCCCCTTAGAAGGCGGTGGTTTAAAATTTAAGTAAGATATGTACCAGAATTTTTAAACAGAATTTTAATTTTATAAATTCAGCGAAAAAAAGGTTTAAAATGGTATTATTAAACATTATTAAAATATTAATTATTGCATTATTAAAATATTATTACATTATTAAAATATTATTATTTAATATTAAGCATTATTAAAAATAAATGGTATTATTAAAATGGTATTATTAATGGTATTGTTAATGGTATTTTAAAGGTTTAAAATGGTATTTCTTTATTTTCAAACAAAAGTTTCCCAACATTCTTGTGTGAATTCAGCATTACCGAATAACAATTACTTGTCCTCGAAACTGTAAAATATGACACAATTTTCACCAGCAAATTCTTTCCGTACGTATTAAATTTTTTCCATTTTTAATATTCACGTGTATGTATTTCAGTTGAAGATATATCGTTAGGAAATATTTTTATTAAGTCTTTTTAAAATGTGGCAACTTAAATAAAAAACTTATTTGAAAAATATGAATTAATTCGTAGAAACGCATATTTTAAAGGAGAATGGTAAATAGCACACAATAAAATCTATTTATTTAGGTACACGTTACTATTTCACACGGAGTAAAACCCGCTACGCTTAGAGAGTATTCATGGAGTTCTGTTCAAATATTCTCAGGACAACTGAACTTTTGGTAGACTTAATTCCTCAACTGGTGGATTTCCGGCCACACGTTCCCTGGAACAAGATCCAGGATTTCTTAGCTGCTCATTTCGAGATTGGACTACGTTTCATGGCAATATCATTTGCCCTCCGTACAACTCTGTGGTATTTCAGAGTCACGGGAGACCTCTGCTCATCTCAGCAGATCAAACGAAAGTCCTGTTTTGGGCCCCATTTCCATCGCATACATGGGCCATAGTGGTTTCGAAGCCAAAGTGGTCTCTCGAGAGGTTTTGAGTATTCGTAAATGCCTGAAAGTTAGAGCTTAATAACTGTCTTGTAACGTCATATTTAATGTTTTTATTGGAATTGATCAGTCCTGTAACGTCAATTGAGGATTCTTCAGTGGAATATATATATGACCACTCCAGTAATTTTTCCCACCGTAGTGGTTTTCGAGAAGTTTCGAGTATTCGTAAATGTCTGAAATTTATAGGCTTAATAACTGTCTGTGTAACGTCATACTTAATGTTTTTATGGTAATTGATCACTCCTGTAACGTCAACTGAGGATTCTTAAGTGGAATACATATATGATCACTCCAGTAATGTTTTCAGCCGTAGTGGTATCTGAAGAGGTTTTCAGTGTTCGTAAATGTCTGAAAGTTATAGCTTAATAACTGTCTGTGTAACGTCATACTTAAAAGTTCTTATAGGAACTGGTGATTTTTTCCTCTAACGTCAATTGAGGGTTTTTGAGTTGAATGACCATTCCAGTAAATTTACAAGAACCACACGGCACTTCAATACATTTGGGAAGAAGGAAATATAGGGATTCTATTTCATAATTATTCGTTCTCCAATTGGTTGAGAAACGAAGAATTCATCACACTGCATACGCTTGTAGAAATACTAATTCAATTTATAATTTCTGAATGTTTTCTATATCAGACGTGAAACCAAAAGAGTGAAAAAGTAACTAAGTTTGGATTTGAATTAGGGTCATTGGCAGTGCGCGCCAACGTTCTACCACTGAGCTACCCGGACGATATCCAACCTGTCACTCCTCATTCTATAAGTTGGCAAGGCTGCAGCGCAAGATGGACCACAACAACAGTGGCAAGCACAGTAGAAAGGCTGGAGGTAAGTTCGTATACTTTACCAATTTGTATTAGAAAATTGACACTATTTATGAGAAGCATGTAATTTTATAATGAAAAAATCTTGTGTGGATAAATATACTAAAAATATCAACGTTTGACACACAATAACATCGTGTAATAAACAGACGCACGTTTCATGAGTATCCTGGACTCATTTCCTCAGTGTAAATAAACTAAACCCTATTGTATCCCCCCAAAGACATGAAAATGAATCTAAAAACCCAAATGAAAAACAACAACACACCGAGAAACTCCTCCAATCTGATTAAGTCGGTTGGTTGGTTGTAGAGGATTCACTATGACAAAGTAACTCAACCCAGAAAGGTGAGATGTACGGTACACTTGAAAAATCATTAACCAGGGAGTTACCAAATTTATGAATATAAACTGCCTCAAAGAAGTCTAAATCTAATGGAGTGTTACATTTCTTAATAATAGTGGCTGAGTCGAAGTTAAAATTATGTCCCTCACTCCAACAGTGACAGGCAATAGAGGACTTTTGTAATTCTTTTTTCTTAATGTAATTTCTGTGTTCATTGAGTCTGAAACGGAGTTGTCGTTTAGTCTGTCCTATATAGGACAAACCACATTGACATTGGATATTGTAAATGCCCCAAAAGTTTTGATGTGAAATTTTATCCTTTAACTGTGAAAAATTTAGTTTATTAACTGGCTTAAAAACAACCTTAAAATCATATTGCCTTAAAATATTAGCTATTTTATAGCTAATGCTATTGTGAAATGGTAAAATAATGAGGTTAGAAAAAGATTCTGGGACATCAGAAGGAACAAGATTACTATTTTTATTTATACAACGAAAAATTAAACGGTTGATATAAGTCAAACTAAAACCACGATTAATAGCAACAGATCTAATATAATTCAATTCTGTACCAAGGGAAACATTATCAGAACAAATGGAAATTGCTCTATTAATAAAGAAATGAAAAGCAACAAGTTTTTACAAACTTAGATTAAAGCGTGAAAGGCTTTTAAATCATTTGCATTTTTTGTGTAGTTGTAAACGTCTTGGTGTTGTTCCTGATTTTATTTGTTTGAAGTTTAATCTTCCTTTAACTAAACGTCTCTCTAGGTCTATACACAACTGTAAATTACTTTTGCTTCGTGCCATTATTCAGGATACTCGTGGGAAACTGGCTTTTGTTGAGAGAGAACTCTGCCATTTACATATTTCACTTGGAAACACAATGATAAATTTCGACACACTGGATCGTTCATCATGGTTTCGTGCCATTAAAATGTCTGCTTTTCATAAACTTTCGTTGGTTAAAAAACTGTCAAATTTACTCCCTCATTCTCCTACACCCCCTTCGGGGCTTCCAATGGTTAATAATAATGCTATTGTTAACCTTTCCTCTCACCAATTGACACCATCACAAGAGGAAGCACTTAAGCTTAATTATAATTTTTCTTTTGCTAAACGCCCGGATTTACCTAACCTTATTGCTCCAGTAGAGAGAAGCTTTAAATTTAGCAAACTATCTGTTTCTCAAAAGGATTCTATTAGAGTTCTGATTAAAAATACTATTGAGCATAACGCAGTGAATTTTACACCGAATGTTAACAAGGATCTCAGTAATGCATTACTTACAATAAAGTCCAACGAAGACATTGTTATTTCTAAAGCGGATAAAGGGGGTCAAATAGTGTTGCAGGATAAATCAGATTATTTTAATAAAGTACACGATCTCTTACAATCTGGTCCATATGTTAAATTACACCGGGATCCATCTAACAGTTATCTTCTGAGTACTAGAAAACTCATTAAAACTTCTCCATGTATTGATGAAAATACTATAAATTCTTTAACTCCTTCCATAGCTAACTGCAGTCGTTTTTATGCTCTTCCAAAAGTACACAAAATTGGTGTCCCCCTCCGTCCTATTGTATCAAATATTGGTACTGCTTCTTACCCACTCGCTAAATATTTGGTTAAACGGTTTTCTTTTCTTTCAGTTTCCAATTTATATACTATTCATAATTCAAGTGCTTTTGTGAACCGTATTAGGAACTTCCCCCCCTCCCCCTCATTACGCATGGTGTCCTTTGATGTTATTTCACTGTTTACCCATGTTCCTGTCCAAGGGGCACTTCAATGTCTCACTTTAAGATTAAAAGAATTCCATTACCCAGATTATGAGATAAACCACAATATTGAGTTATTCAGTATTTGTTTAACGCAAAATGCATTCCAGTTTTTAAATCAATTTTATTCTATGTCAGATGGTTTGGCGATGGGTAATCCTTTAAGTCCTTTCCTAGCAGATTTGTATATGCATTATTTTGAGGATAAATTATTTAATGTTATAAATTTTCCATTTTATTGCAGATATGTTGATGATTCTTTTGCACTCTTGGACCTGTCTATTTCATCCATTGATAACGTCTTAACTATTCTAAACTCAATAGATCCTGTTATTCAGTTTACATATGAAGTTGAAGTTGAAAATAAATTGTCCTTTCTTGATGTGTTAGTCACACGTCAGCCTAATACATTTGATACCTGTGTATACCGGAAACCTTTTGCAGTCTCACTCCCCCCTCATTTTAATTCGTGTCACCCCCCTTCTCAGAAAGCCTCGGCTTTTAATTTCTTTATTAATAGAGCAATTTCCATTTGTTCTGATAATGTTTCCCTTGGTACAGAATTGAATTATATTAGATCTGTTGCTATTAATCGTGGTTTTAGTTTGACTTATATCAACCGTTTAATTTTTCGTTGTATAAATAAAAATAGTAATCTTGTTCCTTCTGATGTCCCAGAATCTTTTTCTAACCTCATTATTTTACCATTTCACAATAGCATTAGCTATAAAATAGCTAATATTTTAAGGCAATATGATTTTAAGGTTGTTTTTAAGCCAGTTAATAAACTAAATTTTTCACAGTTAAAGGATAAAATTTCACATCAAAACTTTTGGGGCATTTACAATATCCAATGTCAATGTGGTTTGTCCTATATAGGACAGACTAAACGACAACTCCGTTTCAGACTCAATGAACACAGAAATTACATTAAGAAAAAAGAATTACAAAAGTCCTCTATTGCCTGTCACTGTTGGAGTGAGGGACATAATTTTAACTTCGACTCAGCCACTATTATTAAGAAATGTAACACTCCATTAGATTTAGACTTCTTTGAGGCAGTTTATATTCATAAATTTGGTAACTCCCTGGTTAATGATTTTTCAAGTGTACCGTACATCTCACCTTTCTGGGTTGAGTTACTTTGTCATAGTGAATCCTCTACAACCAACCAACCGACTTAATCAGATTGGAGGAGTTTCTCGGTGTGTTGTTGTTTTTCATTTGGGTTTTTAGATTCATTTTCATGTCTTTGGGGGGATACAATAGGGTTTAGTTTATTTACACTGAGGAAATGAGTCCAGGATACTCATGAAACGTGCGTCTGTTTATTACACGATGTTATTGTGTGTCAAACGTTGATATTTTTAGTATATGTAATTTTATATTGACTAGCTGACCCGCCCGGCGTTGCTCGGACAGACTGTCAATGAAAAATATAACATTGACTTCATAAAAAAAGACTGAATAATATTTATTTATATTAAAAAATTTTAAATAAGAGCTAAAATTTTAAAAGTATATCAGTTACGTTTAAAAAATGAAACGATCAGGAAAAATTATTACACTTGCTTTTCCCTTTTTACTAAAAATCTCTTTTTAAAAATCATTGCTTTTTTTACAGTTTTAATTTTATATTGCTAATTGTATTTTTGAAATTATAAATATTAGATGCTTACAAAAATCAATATTTCAAATGAAATGTATAAAAAAATATATATTTATTGTTAATGTTGACAAATTACAATTTTTGCACTATAATCAAGTTTCGCTTGTATTCTTGTAAATGGCAGCACTAAACAGTTAAATGTAAAACACCCTGGCCTAAATCCTGCCAAAGGGCTTTTACACAACAAACCAATGAGATGAGTTTCATGCGGGCTTTGCCATTAAACAATTAACAAATAATCGCAATTTCTGTGCCACGTACGATAGCGTAATATATATATATAGATTGCATATGCAAAATAAGTACATTTTAGTCAATATACTTTTGTTATGTTCTAAATGTTTGTAATTATTTTTACAGGCTTAAAATGATGTTAAACGGTTCATTTATTGATTGAAAAGTTCTCACGTCTTTGCTAAACATCATTTAACATTCTGACCCCCTACATTTGTCCTGAAGGTGCAAAAGGTTCACCTAATTAGTCTCTTCCACCCTGATTGCGAAGTTGCATGAATTACTCAGTGACACCCCTCCCCCCCCCTACTTAATTTTATTTTCGAAGTAAGAACAAAATTTTAAAATGTCGGCACGAATGCGATAAAATGGCCAGAGGGTTTATGCACTGTTGAATGTTACACACGTTGTTTAATACCGAGTACTTGTAACTCAATTTATATGTTTCACGTGTTTACATCGCAGGGAAGTGTCAATTTTAAATACGACCTAAGAAGAATTGACTTTTGTTACAACCGTGTAAATTTCGTCCATTTATTTGTCTTTTAACGACATTAATTTCAAAATTAAAATAATTGTTTTTTATATCTCAACTGTGTAATTCTTTCGAATTTTACAAAAGTTTTTTATTATTATTATTAAGTGACAGAATTCCTTTTTGCTTTGAATTGCTCATAAAATGTCGAATCATTAACAACTTCGCGAAGAGCGCCTTTTACAGAATTTATAATCTTTTACCACCGGTTTTTCAAAACAGAAATTTTCACCGAATTGAATCTCAGAAATGCTAAGATTTAATGAGGCAAATCTTACAATAAAAAATAACTGGTGGGAATAATCGAGTATTCTGAGCATCTTATGCTTCACGTATACGTGTCGCTCGTCCCCAAGGGGTTAAGGGAAAAACCCATCCCTATTACGGAAGGAAATCGCTCTTGAATTGTGGATTAGGTTTATTGACGATTTCACGTTACTTCCCTTAGTTGCGAATAGCATTATTAAACTTATTCTATTTTTTGAAAGTCGTTGGATGTAAGTACATAATGAGATATATTTCAGTGCATTATATATATGTAAATTGTTTATGCATGCAAGCGAGTTATATAAAAAGGACTGAAAATGGTGTAACGCGGCATGAAAAGGTAATATATTAAATATGGACGGAATCTAAGTATTACGGGTGGTTTAAACATTATATTGATTGATTTTTTTTAGATGTTCAGTAGGTTTAACTTTGTTTATTACCAAAAGTTTAACATTCAATGTAAAACCAACTGAACGAACTATCTTAATATCTGCCCCTTCTCGGACCTAAACAATGTAGGAAATAAATTGTTGTTTTTTTTTTAATTTGTTTAAAAAATTAATTTTTGTTTAATCTAATTTTTTTTCTTTCTTCTTGTTATTATTATTACTTAAGCCACAATATTTGTTATTATCGTGAATAGCTGAAAAAGAACCTGCTGTATAATTTTTGATAAAATGAATCCGATCATGTAAAGAAACCATTGTTGATGTTTTGTTGATTATTGTTTTGTTGATTGCCGTTTGTTTATTAGAATTAAGGATGATTAATCATTTGCCAAGTCATTCTAACTTGCATTTGTAGAAAATATGGTTATTATACCTAATGAGTGCATTTAAAGTTGTTGTACGTAAGTCTATAATGCAATGGATTTAAGTATTATATATATATAATACTTAAATTCCATCTCATCCATATATCTAAGTAAGATGTATGATTGTCATTTGTTGTATGCTTCGTTTTCTTCTATTCGTTTATTCGTTTGTTGTATGCTTCTTGGCATTTGTTGTATGTTGTTTCGTTTGATGTGTGATTGTCGATTACATACCGTAATTTTCTGCCTATAATCCACGGATCAAACAATTATGTTTCGACCCAGAAATTTTATTTTATATAATGCAACTTACTAGATCGCTGTAAATATTTTACTTCAATTATTAAATAAAATTTCTATGTCGAAACATAATTGTTTGATCTGCCGATTATAGGCCGGAAATTGCGGCAAAACAACAACCGGTCATTTAATTGGTACGAAAGGGAAAAAAATTCATTCAAACCAGAAATTTCTTCAAAAAATAAATGAAACAGAAATAACACACACAAAAAAAAAAAAGTTAAAATATAAAGTTAAATAATTCTATATAAAAATCCTGATGTGAAATATTTTCATAAAACTTGAGTACAATTCCTGGTAGGTATAGTGTTAAATTTTTTCGTAGTATCTTTTCCAAATTACAATTTAAAATTTTTTTAACCAGATTTATTTTAAAGTAAAGATATATTTGTTTAAAGTGATAGCAGTACACAAAAATGCTTAAACATGCCTTTTAATAAATAGATCAACGAATTTCGTACGCTCAATTGGCGATATTTTCAAGGTAAATAAACTATTTTCGCATTTTTTTTCTTTACAAAATTAACTGGATAAACAAAAACTACGAGATCACATGTACAGGGTGTCCCAAAAGTCTCCGTACAACTTCAAAAATTTATAACAAAAAAAAATAATAGGCCTATAGCAAAAATAATTACAATAGTACATAGAGTAACTTAAAAAGTTTTTTTCTTCTACCTTAGTATACTTGTACATGAGATCCTTTCGTTGCATGAAGAATATCAAGTCGATATCTCAATTCCACCCACGTGCGTTTTCAGCATGCTAACATCAACAGTAGTTACAACTGTTTGATGAAATCTGAACAAAAGTTTATAGTCTCATGGAATTGAAACAAAAGTTCTAAACAGCAGTAGCTACTGTTGATATTAGCATGACAAACGTTCGTTTATTGAATTGGAATATCGTCTTGATATACTTTGTGCTACAAAACGATCTCATGTTGAAGTTTACTAAGGCAATAGAAAAAAACTTTTTAAGTTACTTTATGCACTGTTGTAATTATTTTTGCTATAGGCCTATTTTTTTTTTTTTTTTGTAATAAATTTTTGAAGTTGTACGGAGACTTTTGGGACGCCTTGTATAATGAAACATATACATGTATTTGTTTATTAAGTTTATATATATATATATATATATATATATATATATATATATATATAAAGCGAAAATAGTTGATTTTGAAAATGTTACCGACAGAGCGTACAAAATTTGTTGATCTATTTATTAAAAGGTATTTATTTATAAAATTTTATCTGTACTATCACTTTAAGCAAATACGAATTTACTTAAGTGAATTTTTTATATAATATAAAACTTTAATTCTTTTTCATTACAATTCTATAACAATACACTACGCCAGAAAAGAAAATTGTAACAAATGGAAAAAAAACTTCTGATTATGTCTCAAATTAAAGCCTCACTCATAAGAAAAAGACAATTTCCCCTTCTTAATCAAATTAAAATTGCAAATCAGCTGAGAAATATTCCGAAACACGCTTTTCATCCAGTGTTCAATATTTATCGATTGAAAACTTTTCACGTTTGAAGCCCCGACCCCTACATTTGCCCTGAAGGTGCAAAAGGTTCACTTAATTAGCCCTTTTCAACCTGATTGTAGAGATGCATGAATTACTGAGGGATTCCCCACTTAATTTTATTTGGAAAGTAAGAACAAAATGTTCGAACTCGACCCGAAAGTGCAAAAGTGGCCTGAGGGTTTATGCACTGTTGAATGTTACATACGTTTTGTTGAAAGATCGTTTAATACCTAATATGCATAATTCAATTTATAGGAATTTGAAGTGTTTACGCAATAGAGAAATATCGGTTTTCTAAGCGAAATATTAAGGGAATTTGTGTTTTGTACTTTTATGTGGAAATTTTATCTCTTTATTTTATACTTGTTTTCTGACGATATGTATTTCAAATACAAAATGATTGTTTATGGTATCACAAATATTTTATTTTCTTGAATTTTACAAAAGTAAAGAAAGCGGATTGTAATATACGATTCTGCTTATATTCATTCTCATTACAATTTTACATATTTATTATTTTTTTTATTATTATCATTATTTAAGCAACAGAATTGTTTTTTGTCTTCAATCGCCGGCATAACTTTTGTCATTTATATATTAAAATCACCACGATTGTGTAAAGAAATAATTGTTGCACGCTGTACATACAACAATGTGTATGTTGTACGAACATGTGTTTTCTATTCTTTCAAAATTTACAAAACAAAAATTAAACGAGAGCGGTTTGTTACATATATATATGATTCTGCTTATATTCATTATCATTCTAATTTTACGAACTTATTATTATTATCATTATTTAAGCAACATAATTGTTTTTTGTCTTCAATCGTCGGCATAACTTTTGTCATTTATATTAAAATCACCACGATTGTGTAAAGAAATAATTGTTGTACGCTGTACATACAACAATGTGTACGTTGTACGTACATGTGTTTTCGATTCTTTCAAAATTTACAAAACAAAAATAAAACGAGAGCGGTTTGTTACATATATATATGATTCTGCCTATATTCATTATCATTCTAATTTTACGAACTTATTATTATTATCATTATTTAAGCAACATAATTGTTTTTTGTCTTCAATAGCCGGCATAACTTTTGTCATTTATATTAAAATCACCACGATTGTGTAAAGAAATAATTGTTGTACGTGGTATATACAACAATGTGTATGTTGTACGTACATATGTTTTCGATTCTTTCAAAATTTACAAAACAAAAATAAAACGAGAGCGGTTTGTTACATATATATATGATTCTGCTTATATTCATTATCATTCTAGTTTTACGAACTTATTATTATTATCATTATTTAAGCAACATAATTGTATTTTGTCTTCAATCGCCGGCATAACTTTTGTCATTTATATTAAAATCACCACGATTGTGTAAAGAAATGATTGTTGTACGTGGTATATACAACAATGTGTATGTTGTACGTAGATGTGTTTTCGATTCTTTCAAATTTTACAAAAGGAAAATAAAACGAGAGCGGGTTGTAACATATGATTCTGTTTACATTCATTCTCTTCCCAATTTTATGTATTTGTTATTATTATTATTATTTCAGTGACAGAATTGCTTATTGTTTTCAATCGCCAGAAAAAAACTTTTGTCATTTATATTAAAATCACTACGATTATGTTAAAAACTAATTTTGTACATTGCATATACAACAATGCGTACGTTGTACGTACATGTGTTTGCGATTCTTTGGTTTTAGATTAAGTTTATGGAAGATCCCCCAATAGTCACTAATATCCGGAACGTAACATTGAGACTTACTGTTGAGGCACGAAAAGTTGGTGCATATTAGTTAGTCTGTCTGTCTGTATGTTCCGTGATAACTATCGCAGAAATCATACGATTATCTAGGAATTTGGTAGGTATGTTGGTCAGGTACTCGAATTTAGATGTATATGTTTTTGTTCAATTTGGTTTATTTAGAAAATATAGAACGTTTTCTTTCATATAATAACGATTTTCATATAAAGACGATTTTAAAATTTCATCATTCACTGAAAAGAAAATGACACATTTAAATTGATTTAAACGAAAAAGTACGTTTGCTGCATTTTTGATAGGAAGGTCTTAAAATACTCGAAACAGTTTGAAAATTTGCCAATACAGAAATTCGCTACAGCAGAAATTCCAAGTGAATCGTATAAACTTATCTACAAAAACAACTTTTCAAAAGTAAAAAAAGCCAAGCGTAAAAAAAAGCTGTGGCTTAAAAATGGTGTGATATCAAATTTGCAAGCTATTATATTACTTATTTAACTTTTTTCCATTAAATAAGTTATCATATATATAAGTCGAGTGCCTACGTATATGTTAATAGAAATCGTTTTCTCCTGTACTAAATACATCCTAACGAGTTTCTGAAAATTCAATTTTTTTCAAATTATGCATGATGGGTTTGGCGGCCATCTCTGCATATTAATCACAAAATTCTAAGCACCCAAATCCTTAGTTAAAATCCGAAGTTCAAAATTGTTATTTAAGCAAATATTTTAAGCGTTTCATTTATAAACTTGTATGCTCTGAAAATTGTGTCTTAAGAATAATGATGACTTATCTTAAAGATTCATCTTATGATTTATTTTTTAGAGTGATTAATAATTTCAAAGTAGTAAAAATCAATTTCTCAAAATATCAATCTTATCTAATATATCTGTTCGTAGTTAAAATCTGAAGTTCGAAATTGTTATAAACATATTACATTGCAAACATATTACTCTTTTACTTTAGAAATTTAAGTGCTTAGAAATATGGAAAGATGGCCGCCAAGCCCATAATGCATAATTTGAAAAAAATTGAATTTTCAGAAACACGTTAGGATGTATTTAGTACAGGAGAAAACGATTTCTATTAACATATACGTAGGCACTCGACTTATACATATATATGATAACTTAATTAATGGAAAAAAGTTAAATAAGTAATATAATAGCTTGGAAATTTGATATCACACCATTTTTAAGCCACAGCTTTTTTTTTTTTTTTTTTTTTTTTTTTTTACTTTTGAAAAGTTGTTTTTGTAGATATCATTTCTTTTTTTTTTTATAAATAGATTAAACATAATTTAAATAATCTAAACATGAGAAATAATTTAAATTACATTTTACTTTCGGTAATTGTTTAAAGGGTTAACTAGAAATACCAGTAGATTTTTCAATTAAACTAATTACACTCTTAAAAACAACATACTAAATGTGGCTTGTTATAATACTTGTTATCCTCCGTTAAAAAATATCACTGACTTATCGATGAAATGAATAAAAATGGAATACGTACATAGCGTGTCAGCGCTGCATTTGAAATCAAACGTGATATCACGCTCTTTTATTATTAGTACTGGCTGGCTTCGCCCGCTAGCGGGCCCCTAATTTACATCGAGGCCTCGAATCTTGTAAAACATCGAATAAGATAAACCTCGAACAGAACGAACCTCCGACCTGGTTCCCCGCTGCCTTCGGCACTGGATAATCCCTTAATTTGCACATCGAATAGTATAAACCTCTAACCAAACGAACCTCCGACACGGGTCCCCGCTGCCTTCGGCACCGTATAGCAGTCGTGCTGCGTTTCGCTCAAGTACCATCTTCCACCACCAGGTAGCGCAATCTGTTCTATATGAACCTCGGGCACTGAAATCGTTAAGGCTATAGATGTCGAGTCGAAGGAGCTATACCCCGTCGTGATCGAGCCCATAGAACCAGAGATAGAAAAGTGCCACCTGGTGGCGAAAAACGAACTAAAATCGGAAAGATCTATCGATGTCAAGTCGAATGAGCCATACCCCGTCGTGATCCGATCCATAGAAACAGAGATAGGTAAGCGCCCCCTGGTGGCGATAGCTAATCGCGTTTGGGGGACAAAGTGGGGGTATGAAAACCGGAGATGCATAATAGGATTAAGCGTTCACAGACCTTTCCAACGATATATCACATGAGAGGTGTCGGCAAAATTTAGAAATGTGCCCCCTTTAGGGGGGTGAAAGTGGGAGGATGGACCCCGAAGATACATAATATGAATAAGCGGTTACAGGCCTTTCGATATATCACATGAGTACTGTCGGGAGGGGCGCAAAATGTGGGGGTGACACCTGTGGTGCATAACATGAATAAGTGGTCACAGCCCTTTGTAACGATATGTGACATGACGGATATCGTTAAAATTTAGAAAAGTGTCCCGCTCGTGTGTAGGCAAAACGCGCTCCGCCCCTACCTATAATTTTTGACGCAGCTTTATTTTTAAAATTTATGTTATGTGTTATAAAATATCGTAAAGTTTCAAACAGATAGCCTTATTATTCTTCCTAATTTTGTTCACGCCCTTCCCCATCCCCTCCCCGAAATGTGAAGCGCCATTCTTTTTTATAAAATTTTTATCATGTGTTATAAACTATCTTAAAGTTTAAAACAGATCGCATTGGAATTTAATATATTTGCTGAAATTACTATTATATATAGAATAATATAGAAATAAACCCTCCTTTAGCTTTTAATTAAGATATATGAACAATTTTTAGAATTTCTGTAAGCTGATTTTTCTTTATTTATTTATTTATCTATTTATTTATTTTTTGTTTATTATTTATTTATCTATTTATTTATATTTTGTTTATTTAATTATTATTATTATTATTATTATTATTTTGCGTTGCCCTGTGCATGTTTGGAATTTCTTAGCAATTTCTTAGATTTACAATATTTTATTCAATTAAACATTGTACTGTTACAATAAATTTAAATGGAAACTTCACCTCTAAAACAAAAATAATTTAACAACTGTATTTCATTAATTTATAGGAAAATGACGTGAAAGGTATTCCTGCGAACAAAATGCCTGTCCTTTACCATGTTTTTAAGAAATAAATGAATCACATTTAATTCATTTCAAAAATTTTGTTTACGTTTGGAAAGAAATTTTAAATGCCGATAACCCTTATAGAAGGCACACCTTCCCTCAAAAATTAATTTATTTTTAAAGATCTTTCTAAAAACGTAAATTATATGTTTAAAATATTTTTAAAGCATAAACACTACGTCTGATTATTTTATTTTACAATATTATAAGAACACGCATTTTAACAGACAATTAAATACACTAAACAAACATGAGTGAAAAATTGACCTGGGCCAGGACTCGAACCTTGGACCTTATGCGTACCGCGCTGACGCTCTGCGACTGAGCCACCCAGATCGATGTCTTGTACCGCAGTTTCTCATACTTATTCATGTTGGAAACAGTCATCTGCCACAGTTTGCAGTCATATTTAATTGTCTGATAAAATGTGTGTTCTCATAATTATGAAGTTTTATTTTTTGTAAAATATCTTCAGAAGAAAATGGCTGACTTGCAGATGAAATTTGATGTGGTTATAATCTGTAACTGATTTGTGCTATTATAACACAGATGGTACACGGTCGTTGGCGGGCTTTAATCCTGTTTTGGCATAACTTTTTAATCGCCAAGTTAATTAACAGTTTTTTGCTAATTAAGAATAGAAAATATTTTTTTTACACTGTATTTTATAAAAGCACATAGATTACGTAATTGCTTGTCCAAAAATGCAATTCTTTTTTTATTTTGCCGAATATTAAGGTCTGTAGGTTGTTTGAAACAAAAAGTTTGCCGAAAAAAAAGTGGTCATTTTAAGTAACTCGACGTTTTTTTAAAAAAAAAAAAATGTATATCTCTGTTTATAAATCCTTTATGAATATGAGTTTGGTCTTAAATTGAAGAAATTCTTCATTAGATTCTTCTAGTTTTCGTTTTTTTGTCTGCGACGCTTCGTTTATTTGATATCTGGTATTTTAATCTGTCATGTTTTGTCGATTTAACATTGCGGAGTTGCTTTCTGTAAGTAAGCAGTGGCGTTCTTTAGTCCAGTTCTTGGCGTTGTTTGTGTGGCGTTTTTTTTAAAGCTTGGCTTGGCAGAGCGACCGCCCTGCTTGATAATGAAAATTTATGCACCTGTTCGAAAAATAAGAACATTTTATTTACTTATTTCTACAAAATTTCCAACGTATTTCTTTTATTTCTTGTTGCAACTGTATTTCGTAGCATATCACAAATGTAATAAAAATAAAGAAAATCGTACTAATTTGGCATAATTAACAAAATAGCATACTTTCTGTGATTTTACAGAAATAAATGAAATCATAGGCGCCGACTTAAAGGTGAGAAAATGGACAAATCAGACAAGACTAACTTTAACCTATTCGCTGCCAACCACGAGTATACTTGTGATTTTTCAATCTAAAATTACAAATTCGTACCGGAAATTTCGCAAGAATTTTTTTTATTTTATGTAATCGTGAAATGTTTGTAATTAAATAAAGTAAATATTGCTATTAGTATTTTCTAGTATGAATTCGAACTTTCTAAATAAAATAAAATTCCGGTAATTTTAACCCGGCAGTGAACGTGTTAAAATGTTATTTTAGTCTCAATTAATCCCTGTGACTAAATTTGACAAAAAAAACCTTTTAAAATTAGTGGTAGCAGTGTACCTTATTGCCTATTTCGCCCCCGTGAAGTCTGTATCTATTGATGTAATGAACTGTGAAGATCAGTAACACTTTTGCAATATGTGTTAAATGTTCATTATTATTCATGTGAAACTAACCTTGGATGAATTCATAAATATTTTATTGAAATAAAAGATCTCACAGTAATTTGAAATTTTCCGAAAACACATTGCACATTGCAAATCTAAATACACTTTTCAGAACACTTTTTTAACACTTATTTTGCCACCTTTTTTAGAACACTTTGAAGCGCACTTTTTGGAACAGTTTTTAGACTACTTCTGAAAAAACTTCCTTTGTTCAGCACACTTTCTAGCGCACATTTTGAAAGCGACGATTTCACAAGTGTGCCCAAATGTGCTTCAGATTTATTCCCAGGTTTATATTTAACAACTATCCTGAGCAGAACCCTTTCGGTACACTTTCAGAACACTTTCTTTATAGCGGAGCATATTTAGAACATATTAAGGGAACACATTAAGAACACTTTTTTTTAATCAAAGTGTTCCAAATGTGTTCCCAATGTGTGCTGGGAATTTGCAGTGCAGTCTTATGAATTCCTTGCATTGTTTAAAAGAAGAAACAATTCACGTGGGTGAAAGGTTTTCAGATAAGTTCAATGATCACTGACTATTTTTACCGCTTTCTCCATTCACAAGATATCTTCCGCGCTTCGATGCGTGCTTTATCATATAACCCTTTCTCCGCAAGATAATTCGTAAGAGTAAAATTATCTCACGAACATTCAATGGTGAAATCCAAAAAAATTTTAGTTTCTTTTAATCGATTATGTCAAATACTTTTGTCTTTGAATGCGATGTACATTGTTAAATTTTATTTTTAAAAATGTTTTTCAATCTAAAATTACGAATTCGCTCTGGAAATTTTGAAAGAAGAATTTTTAATAAAAGTTAAAATTTCAGTGCAAATTCACCTTGTTTAATAACTAACATTCATTAAGATACAACTAAATGTAAATATATTGCTTGAAGGTGCGTAAAACCATACATAAAAAACATTTAAAAGCACATTAAAGTCCTTTTAAAAATTCCAAAACGTTTTCAACCGAAACCCGGTCATCATCAGTGGAAAAAACTAATTCTGTTGAGTTGAGTTGAGTTGAGTATGTACATAATTTTATGTACATACATGTCATGTTCTTATGTATCTAATTTTATGTACATAGGTATGACAATGAGGAAATTTCGAGACAAAATAAAAGAACATGAAGCAGATCTAAGATTAAATAGACCCCACACTGCCTTAGCAAGATTAGCGCAAACTGAACCGATAAAAGTTGATTTCAATAGATCCAAAATTATATTCCGCACAAATAATCACCTGGAAGCAATTATAAGAGAGTCTCTAGAAATAATGTCTAAAAAAGAAAAACTCAACTCAACAGAGTTAGTTTTTTCCACTGATGATGACCGGGTTTCGGTTGAAAACGTTTTGGATTTTTTAAAAGGACTTTAATGTGCTTTTAAATGTTTTTTATGTATGTTTTTACGCACCTTCAAGCAATATATTTACATTTAGTTGTATCTTAATGAATGAAGAATTTTTATTTTATGTAATCACGAAATGTCTGTAATTAAATAAAGTAAATATTACTATTAGTATTTTCTGTGATTAAATTCCGTGCATTTAGTTCTTGAGATAGGTCTATTGCCAAAATCGTATAAATCATGCAAAATGCAGCATAGCAGCCCAGCCTGTTGGGAGATTTAGACCAAAACTTAATCAACAACAACTTATGTCAATGTCTAACTGAATCTGAAATTTGATGAAAATTAGTTCTTGAGATATAGTTATCGTGTAAATAATAAAAAAGTAGCATAGAAGCGCCACCTGTTGGGCTATTTACATCAAAACGTAAACAGCATCTATGTATGTCAAGTTCTAACAGAATCTGAAGTTGGATGAAATTCCGTGCATTCGTTCTTGAGATATAGCTATCGTAAAAATCATGAAAAAATGGTATAGCAGCGCCACCTGTTGGTATATCTACACCAAAACGTAATCAACGTCTATTTATGTCAAGTTCTAACTGAATCTGAAGTTTGATGCACTTATCGCGAAAAATGCGGCATAGCAGTGCCACCTGTTGGACGATTTTCACCAAAAACTAATCAGCATTAATTATATCAGGGACTAACTATATAAAGTTTCATGCAATTTCGGACGTTAGTTCTTGAGATAGAGCACCCACAAAATTTTTGTAACATACAGACAGACAGAGTCACAGACTCACATTTTCTAAAATCAGTCAAATCGTCTTCAGGACCTTCTGAAACGTATAAACCCGTCGAAAACCGGAAGTTGAAAATTTTCATAAATCTTTCTTCTTGTAAAAAATGAAGAAAGTAAAAATTAGCGTAATATCTTTTAAAACTTAATTATTTCACATTTTCATTTCAATAAAAATAATAAAATTAGTACCTCTTTCAAAATGTCTGTGTTAAATGAAACTAACCTTGAATGGTTTAAGAGAATTTTTTACAAATCTGCTGAAACTGCAATTGAAGTCTTATGAATTCATTGCATTGTTTAAAAATAGAAACACTCCACGTGGGTGAAAGATTTCAGATTCAAGTCTGGAAGAGATATTTCAGATAAGTTACGTTATCACAGACTATTTTTCCCGTTTTCAACCTTCACAAGATATCTTTTACGTTTCGGGGCGTGCGCTATCGTATAACCCTTTTTCCACGAGATAATTTGTACAAGTGAGAAAATGTCACGGTCTAGAAGACGATTTTGGATGGTGAAATACAGAAATTTTAGTTCATTTTTATTGATTTAGTTAAATGTATATTTTCGATTTTTAAAAAAATAATTGTACATGTTGTCAAAGGATCAGGTTCCATAAGCCGTGTTTTTGGCCCATGGAATAAGACTAAAATTGGATTTTGTTATACTGACTTAATTATTTCACTTTTTAAAATTAGAAGCTTTATCCTGTACAATTTCAACAATATTTTTTGCATTTTGTTCGGATTTATATGACTTACACAAGCACAAAGTTCGTACTATTCGTAGTTTTTTATGAAAAATACGCAATTTCTCCTAATTTTACCTCATTTGTTAATATATTTTTTAATATTTTACTATGAGCGCAGCTTTGCAACACTTTTATTTTTACATATATTGTACATTTTGATGTATTTTATAACATATGTAAAGAAGAAAGTGTTGCACGATTGCGCCCCTATAAATAATTGAGGTAAAATGTGGAGAAATTGCGCATTTTTCATTAAAAACTACGAATAATACGAACTTTGAGCTTGTGTAAGTCCTATAAATCCGAACAAAATGCAAAAAATATTGTTGAAATCGTACAAGATAAAGCTTCTAATATTAAAAAAGGAAATAATTAAGTCAGTATAACAAAATCGAATTTTACTAATAAATTTTACTGATATATTTAATCTTTACTAATCATATGGTACTATTATCATATCGTTACTAATCATATGGTACTATTATCACATCGTTACTAATAATATAGTATCGTTACTAATCCTATAACCGTTACTAATCATCAACTAATAGTTACTAATGATATCGTTACTAATCATAAACTACTCGCCACTAATCATATCGTTACTAATCATAAATGAAAATCATAATATTATCATTTTAGAACTTCAAAGAAGAGAGTGAATGGTGTATACTTTTCAAATACATAACAAGTTATAACACCATGTAATAATAATTTTTTTTTAATTGCTAAAAAGGCATAAAATAAAAACTTTAAAGATAATAAAATAAGTTTTATTAGACTGCTGAAGTGTTTCAGCTCCATCGGAGCCATTATCAAATTATTATTGTTTTTATATTGGCTCCGATGGAGCTGCAACATGTCAACAGTCTAATAAAACTTATTTTACTATTTATAAAGTTTTTATGTTACGCCTTTAAGCAATTAAAAGAGGTGTATACTCAATTTTGGAAGCCCCTGTACATATAGCAATCCTCTAAAAATACAGTTTCAGTCTTACGAATTCCTTGCATTGTTTAAATATAGAAACACTCGACGGGGGTGAAAGGTTTCAGATTTAAGTCTGGAAGAGATATTTCCGATAAGTTCTATGTTCACAGACTATTTTTACCGCTTTCTTCATTCACAAGATATCTTCCGCGTTGCGATGCGTGCGCTATCATACAACTCTTCCCGCTGGAGATAATTTGTACAAGTAAGAAAATGTCACGACCAAGAGAATTTTTAATGGTAAAATAACAGAAATTATTGCTCTTCAAAATCAATATGGTCAGATATGTTTTCGAGTTAGGAATTTTTTTTTTTTTCTGTTTCCTTTTTATAAAAAAATTTGATGATTACAAAAACTGTCAGATTTTACTTCTTGAAGAGTTTTGATTATAATTGATTTTTGATAATTAATTAACTTACTGAATGTTTTTACTTATCCATCATACGTAGTATAAGGTAAGTCTTGCAATCGTTTTAAAAAACGAAATTCTTTTTGACGGATTTACACGTTTCAGATACTGGAGATTCCGAAAAACATATTTTTAGAAAAAAAAAAAAGATAATTTTGCCATCCGTCTGCCTGTGCGTGTGTCTGTGTGTCTGTAAACGCTCTATCTCCCGAACAAATTGAAACAGAGACTTGAAATTTGATATGTACTTAGTATGTAATAATGGGAAGAAGCTTATTGAATTTCAGTAACCTCAACAATCCGGAACTATATTTTTCGGACTCTTGAAATATTCGCTCTGATAAAAGGGCTATAAAACTTTTCGAAATTGTTTATTTTAAGGAGTGAATATAAAAGACAATACAAAAATTTTGCATAACAAATGAAGTCGATCGAATAATGAGTTGCCGAGATATTTATAATCCTATTTTTCACAATCTTTGATTTTTCGTGACCCTGTATTTCATTCAAATTGCAATTCAAAGATATATTTTAATTGGAAATGAGACGCTTCATCTAACGCAGTAAACTGTTAGTTAATAGAATTATCATTTTTGGAGTTATAAGGATGTTTCTTTTACGCAATTGAGCACTAGAGCACTTAAACTTTATGACGCCATCAATCCACGATTTTATTCGAGTTGCAATGCATTTTATAAATAGTTTACACATGTTTTATTTTTATATTTTATATTATGCATATCCATAATGGGTAAGTATTACGGTGGCCCCCAACGACTGGTTTTATATTGTTACAAAAAGAAATACTTGGTATTGTTTGAGTGTTGGTAAAAAAATAAATAAAACAAATATAGAAGTATTGCTTAAGTTTTGATGTTGAAATTTTGTTTTTTATCAATAAATAAAAAGGAAATAGAAAGGCACACAATTCAGTGTATTCCATACAGTTTGATAGATATGGCAGAAACATAGCTGCCAACTATTACGATTTTTCGGCACTAATCATTCTGAAAAGAAATATTATTTCATCGAAAAAAATTGCAATTAAATGTGTCCATGGTTTTTCTGTGGAATTACTCGTGACGAAAAACTGTAGCCGTAGGAATCTATACAAAAATTGCACTGATACAGTTGTGGTGGTACAGTGAATGGTTTGTATGTAGAGCCATGATCTGTGTAATAACCACATAAATCAGTGTATTCATTCCCCTTCAAACAAAACCTTCTAATTTTCGTTCATTACTTAAGTGGTTTTTGCATGCAATACCAAATTACATGCGGATACCATATTACACTACCATATTGCCATTTGCATGCAATATCATATTAAAACATAAAAATATTCCTGTATAAGTGCTATCTTCATTAATTTTGATTAAAAATATGTTTAATTTGACAGGGTTTTTTTTTTCAAATTAAATACCACCTAACCTTGTTTCTTGCTGAATAACGTAAGTCAGAAACTGTTTTCCTGTCATTCTTCTTTATGTTATTCATAAATTATAAAAATTGTTCAATATTTACAAACTTTGAAGTCCAAACTTTATAATCAGCCAAAAAAAAACCATAAAAATTCGCTTACTTGTGAATAATATATATATTTTTTTAATTTCTGAAAAGTTCTGATTCTGTGGCTTATGTGGTTTTTGAAATGACCTATTCATTTATTTTTCTTGAAAATGAAGGATTAGTATCTTAGCGTAAAAACACTAATATATTGATCAATTTAGAAAGGACTGTAGCAGAAAAAACACGATCTTGCACATACATGCACATTTGTATGAGAAAGAAAAAACGCAAGAATCGTCGATCATTGAAAATAAGATTAAATCTGTCCAGTTGTCACAGCAATTCTCCGGAGGTAATTAGCTGGCGTTTAGCTCCCGGTTCGCTGTATCTTTACTGCATGTCGCTTATAGAATATCATTCATTTCAAACGCCAACATTTATGCCAAAAAAGAATTAAAGCTGGGAAGTATCATATATATGATTTCATTACATTCACTTTTAACTTAAAAAACAAATAAAATAAAATATCGTTATGTCGTTTAGTTATAGAAAAAAGGAGCATATAGCTGATATTAAATATAATAGAAAAACCACCGCCCTGGCAAGATTATATCAAAAAGAACACTTTAAAAAATTTGCTGCAAAGTATCCGGTCCTTCGACCGTTTTTATAAAAAACCGTTACATAACCGTAATTTAACAGTATTCTGACCATAATATGGACAATATTACGGTCAGAATAGCGTTAAATTACGGTTATGTAACCGTTTTCTATAAAAACGGTCGAATGACCGGATACTTTGCTGCAATTTTTTTACAGTGAAACCATCCATAGATAAAATAAGATAATTTCCCCCTCCAACCTATACTATCCATCCAGTAGAAGAGAAACCATAGAAATTGTAACACGTAAAAATACAATATGTACCGCTGCAGCATCATTTAACCTGCCAAAATTGTGGCTCGAGTGACTCCATGGTTACAAATATGGAAATAAACATCCAAGTAAAAATAAAAATATTTTGCGTAATTTGAAAAAGTACATGAAAAATCAAATGATGGCGTTTCAAATAATAACTTCATAGACCATGCAATTCTAGAATATTCTTATTTGGTTTGATAAAGACTCCGATGGAGCCGAAACTTGTCAACATTCTAACATTATATTTTACATTAATATTTTACTGGTTAAAAAGTTTTTATTTTACGTTTGTTTAGCAATTAAAATAAGTATAAAATGTCTCTGTTTAAAATTTTATGGAAACAAATGGTTTGTATAACTACCAACTATCAAATGCATTATTCAGGTGTATATTAATTATCTGACGTTTGTTAGTTTTCATAAACATAAATAAACCATGTCTGGTTACAATTTATGGAAATTCTACACAAATTCTCGCACGTATAAAGAAGAAAAATAGTTTCCGATTAACTTAAGATACTTAAAGTGCAATAAATTGTTTATGGAAGGAAATATTTGAAACTCTTTTCCCGATCAAACGGGAATTCGCCAAAAATGACATCAATCTTCCGAATGTGGCAACCTGTGTATTTTAACTCACGTTAAACCTGGATCAAGATTTTTACAGCTGGTCGTGTGCCAAGGAGGTAATTCTATTTTTGCAGACTCCTTCTCCTGGTTTCCCTTTTCCTTTTTTGCTTCCGTTTTCCGGAGTTTCTTTATTTGTTTTTTATTATCTTATTCGGAAATCTCCAAGAAGGTATAAAATACGGCGATGAAAGCCTTTCAGGAAAAATAAATTGTTTACGAATTCCGTCATAAATTAAGGTGTGATATCAGTGTTTGAGTTAGAAATGAAAGATTGATTAATAATGATTCACAACAAAATTTTGAGTGATAAAGTTTCCTTATTGCCGAAATGCACAATTTAAATTTTAAGCTAATACGTGTTTAAAAGTTTTCAATTGAAGCAGAATATAAAGCAAAGGCACAATCGTGAAAAAAGAAAAAAAGATTAATAACAGAAATATTATACAGAAAATTTTTATAAATTTGTAAAAAAAGGGCACTTCCAGGTGTTTCTCTGTATTAAACTTTAATTTTTTTTTTAAATTTTTTTTGTATATTTTTTTAATACGAGGTTGTTGTTACCTGACAATATTCAGCATTTTCTGTAGCGTGATCTAATTGCAAAAGTGGAGTCAAATTACTTTGAATGATTAAACAATTTGAAAATTGAACTATTCCGCAAAGACAGTGCCCTAGCGGAGAATTTCGGCACTAAATTTTTTTCTTATAAGATTTTTCTTTCTCCGTCACTTTTAACCCCACACATATACATAAAATTATTAAAATCTCCTTTTAAATTTTAAATTTAAATTATTTTCCAATTAGATATTTTCTAACTCTTAATGTCTAAATCTAAAGCTTCCCTTTTAACTTATTTTCCTAGCCCGTCAAAAATTACTTTCAGGGTATTGTATAGGTAATGGTATAATTGTAACTACATAAATACAAAACAAACTACTTAAACACAGAACCAGAAATCAGAAACAATTACTTTAAGACAAAACTATAGAACACAACATATTACAGCAATAATGAAAAAAACAACAGGGAAATAATAAAATGACTGTATCAGGTGGCATGGCTTAAGACATGCACTGTTGGTTTAACTCGTTTTACGCATGCAAAAGTATAGACTAAAAATGAATGAAACACATATAACGAAAGGGAGCAAACTATAGCCACACTACATCACATATACAGGGTGTCCCAGGATTATTGGGACAAACTTTAAGGGGAAGTAGAGGACATCACAAGGATTCATATTTGCATAGCAACCCATGGTCGGAAACGGCTTCGTTCGCTATCAGGTGGTGTTGTTTACAAGAGCATTGAAGAAAACCAGGGTTCTCAGATTAGGAAATTTTCTGGCGAGAATCCCCATGGCGTGAGACCACATGCTGCCCAACATCGCTTTTCAGTGAATGTTCGGGATGGTGTGGTCGGCGACCTCTTAGTCGGGCCTTACTTATTGCCAGCACCTCTAACATCTGCAGATCATCGCATCTTTTTGCAAGAGGTGCTACCAAGCTTACTTGACACTATGCCACAACATGTCAGACGCCATATGTGGTTTCAACATGATGGATCACCTCCCCATTATGGCAGATAAGTTTGTGAACATTTAAATCAGAAGTTTGGTCTCTGATGGATTGGCCGTGGTGGACCGGTTCCCTGGTCACCACGCTCTACTGATTTAAGCAGAATAGATTTCTTTCTTTGGGGTGCACTGCAAAGTGCTGTGTATGCATCGACTGTGGATTCCAATATGGATCTGGTTGCAAGATTCATCTGTGCTACTGCGGATATCCAACAAAATCCAGGTGTATTTGAACGAGTTCACCAATCCATGGTTCGACCGTGTAATGCATGCATCGCTAGCAATGGTGGAAACTTTGAAATCTTTAGTGACATTTTCACGTATCATCTACTACAACACATGCAATATCTTTGGCCAATATCTTATTTCAGATGATCTCAGTCTTGTGTCTCTTCGTTTCTTGTACCTGTCATACTACTTTCCCATGACGTTTACGACCATGGGTCTGTGACCATGGGATTGCGACCATGCAAATCTGAATCCTTGTGATATCCCCTACCTCTCCTTAAAATTTGTCCCAATAATCCTGGATCTGTATATAGAGAGAGTTAGTCATATACAGTCATATATATATATAGAGAGAGAGTGTGAGAGAAAGAGAGATGATATAGATAGATAGATAGATAAATAATTTTTTTATACCTAGAAATCAATTAATTCAAATGTAATTTACAATAGTAGACTATATTTTGAAAACAATTTAAAAAAACAACCTCGAACCAAAAGTCAAAGTGCAAATGAAATATAAACGAAACATTATCAGTTTCCATGATATTGTATCATATCACATATACTGCATTTTAACACGTAAGAGCCTACGCTAGTCACGCGAAGAAACGCTCAAGCTAATGTTAAGTCTATGGGAAGGTTCTTGGCAGATTTCTCGCTCGCATTTTAATATTTTTAAATGATTTATTTTTGCATAAGATAGCTGAGGTTGATCTCTAACGTTATTAGTTTTGAGTTTTTTGATTTTGGTTACAGTTTTTTTATGAGCAGACATTTTCAATTTTGGAACCGGTTGGAACCGTTACTGAAAATGAAAGTACCTTTATATAAAAAAACTGGAACCAAAATCGCAAAAGTAAAAACCAACAACGTTAGAGATCGACTTCAACTATCCTATGCAAAAACATCATTTAAAAATATTCTTAAGACTTAACATTAGCTTGCGCGTTTAGTCGCATGGCTGACGTAGTCTCTTAATGTCATAAATTAAATATACTACGAGTGACTAATAATTAATACTAGATGCAAGTAAGAATTTCTTAGTTATCTTCTAAATTTTCATAATTCTTATATAAAAATTTCTCAAAATATATAACGTATAGTGTGTGCTTCAAATAAACAAATATTTTTCGAACCAGGAAACAGTTTTAATAAATAAACTGAAATAATTATAACTGAGCAATAAGTCACATTTTATTAAATAATATTTTTATGTGTAAAAATATTTGGTTTGATCCGTGCGTCATGTGTCAGAATACACGGAACATGTTCATTTAGCTACTAAATAAAAAGTTTATCATTTGCAAAATATTTTATTTTTGCAATTTATCACCAGATTATGGTTATTTCTCATGATAAATGGCAATACTTACAACAGGAACAAGGTCATGTATGAAGAATGTCTTGAATTTCCGGATGTATGAACATTTTTTTCTTCCAAATGCTACTGAAAGAACATATTTTGCACATTAACCCCTTCGCGATGAGTGCATAAAATGCTCATAATCCTTGATTATTTCAGCCAATAATTTTTAATTAGAAACTTTATGTTATTTAATTAAAAAACATAAAACATTATATTATTTCAAGGGGATACCCAGTTGCAAGCAACTCCACTCCCTGAATATGAGTAGTTGTATATCACATCTTGAAGCAGCCATGTAAAAAAAAAAATATAAAAATAGCAAAAATGCACTTAAAACAGGAAAAGAAGCTATGAATCGCACCGTCAACTTCAGCAGCCAATCCGAAATTAGTAGACTAGCCAATCAAGATTTAGCTTGCGTAGAGAAGCCAATCAGGAATTACTTGTGATTTAAGATCAAAAAGAATGATATTAATAATTTTTATGAGAGAAATGAGTGAAAAAAAGGATAATTTTTAATAGAAATAAGTGAAAAAATGAAGAGAATTGTATGTTTAACTGTTACAAAAGGAGATTTGTTCGCTAATAAGTTAAGTGAAGCAAAAGAGCGTAAAGCTACCACAATTTTTTTTTAAGGCAGTTTTCATTGCTATGCATATAATAAAGTAAGACTTAGTATATGTATAAATAAGAAAAAAGCATTTTTGCGATAAAATTAAACAAACATTTCTACTTTGAAAAACCGGCGATAAAAGATTAAAAATTCTGTTAAAGATACTCGTTGCAAAGGGGTTAAGTAGTAGTATTTATAAAATACAAAATAATTTTTTTCTTGAAAATTTTATTTATTTTTTAATGTGTTCAAGACATGTATTATACCTATACAAGGTGCCTCAAAAAGTTGAAAAGCGCTTTAAATTTGGTACCTATTGGTGATATATAGGATTCTAATTTACAAAGGTGTTCAAAATATTGTAGGAAATCAAGTTGTGTTAATGAAAAAGTCCATCCAGTAATTTTCAAAAATGTACATTTTTGAAATTTTTATACGAAGCTTCTCAATAAATTTGGTCAATTAATATATTTTTTCTTTTTGCTGCAACTACATCATTACAAAAAACTTCATACCTTGTATCTTTACAGTTAACTGAATTATGAAAAAGGAAAAATAACTAACTTATACCACTTTTTTGTACGATTTGTTAGATTATTTCATTAGTAAAAATATGGACCATTCACGAATTGATTATGAATTTCTTTAGATCAAACATACGTTAACAAAAGCACGAGTACAAACATTTCACCACAAATTCATCTAAATATAACCATTACATAATCAGAAATCATGTACAGAGAAGAACGTTTTCACAATTTTTATGTAAGAATTGGCTAAAATATATTAGCGGGGAAAAAAGTTCATTCTCCAAATCCTCTATTTTTGTAATTTATCACCAGATTACAGTTACTTCTTGTGATAAATGGCAATACTTATGACAGAAGCCAGGTTGTATATGAGGAATGGTCAGTAAGAATTTCTGAAAGGGTCCAGGATGTTTTTTTTTTCTGCTTCTAAATGCCATTGGAAAACATATTTTGGTCATTAAAAGGTTATTTTTACAAAAGCCAAAATACATTTTTTTTTCTTTTTGAAAGCGCTCAAGAACACGTATCAATATTACATCCAGTGTCAGTGTTAATTAACCTACAACTTTGAACTTTTATAAGTTTTGAATCATCGATGAAAGTAATACAGAATTAAAAAGAAAAATGAGAAGAGGAACGTGAAAAAGGAATTCAGTGGATAATGCATTCAAAGATTCATTCATTTAGATTTCTTGCTGAATCCTTATACTTCCTCTGTTCTAATAGCTAACTTTGAGCCAGCTTTTCCCTTGAAATCATATTGAACATAACTTTTAAATTTTCTTATCAGGTATTTTAATCCACTGCAAGAGGGATAAGTGACCGTCTTTGTAGATTTTCACGTCCCTCGTGCTTTGGAAAAGCAAGTGCGAGTAGGAAAATCATGATTTAAGGCGTAGGATCCGTCTTCCTATTGGGTGTCCGGCTCGTCCCAAAGTGTAGATGTGGTAGTCTCCTAAGAGGGTGGGAAAAACTGCAAATCGCAGCGACCTATGTTGTCATTCACTTGGGAAAATGGGGCTGGTAAGCAGGTGTCGGCGCCCCCCACCGGCGGTAGAGCGTACAGGAACTCTCCTGGTCGTGCTCGTTAAATTTATCCAGAACATGGGTACGGCGGTTGATGGCCTGACGGTTGTATGCCTGATGCGCCCATCAGTTTTATCAGATATTTTTCCATTGATATAGAAGGCTTAGGCCAGTTTTTGAATGTTTAAAACCATTTCTGTAGAAATAGTGTTTCAGTTTTACCACGTAAATATCAATTTTTAAGAATGAAAATACAATCTTTGTTTGAATGAAGTTTTTAAAATGAGTGGAAGTGACGTAAAAATATTTAATTTTACGCCCTCTCTCCTTGCACGGATTCATAGCGGATCTAGTAAGGCTCCGAGAAATTATTTTGAAGCGATCTCAGCTCACCTGAACAGTATAAAGCTTGTCACTAGCTTAGAGTAACTGGCTTGACACTAGCATTCTCGCGTACTATTCATGAGATCCTTTAATTGATCTTCCCCTGCGCTAATTTCTTGATTGACGACCCGTTGAAACACGCAACAACCTTCAAAAATAACAATAATCTTCTCTCATAACCAACAGATGGCAGCACCAAATAGATCATCTCCAGCACGGAAAGCCTGTGAAATGCTCACAGTACAAAGCCTGTCATGACGCGCAACGCACATGCGCATGGTTACACAACAGCATCTACCACAAGTGGATATCGCTCGTCGGACGTGAACAAGATGTCTTCCTCATTGGGAATTGACACACACCAGCCATTTTTTAAAAATCTCGTTGATAATCTTCCGACTAGCCCATTGAGTGTTATTTTTTTATATATACAGTATACTCTCGATTATCCGTGCGCGGATTATCCGGTTTGCAGATTATCCGTGCTCATTCCTGACTCACAAAAAATTTAAGAGAAACATTTTCAATGACAATCACAATCAATGTCGATGTGAATTAGAATCTTGTCCGGTTTACCTGATAGTATTGTGAAGTGCGTAGCGTTCAAATCGAATGCTCTGAAACCTATTTGACGGTTGAAGGGGGTGGGAGGAATCGGAATTTTGTTTGTACAATAGCCTTTCAGCTGTCCTCTCTCACTTTCACACGTTTTCCTTTATTTTTTGCGTCTTGTTTATCGTCAGTTAGTAGCGTGGAATTTTTTACTGGTAAAAATGATTGGTGTGAAATGAAAACGAAACGTTTTAAGTGTTAAACAAAAATTATAAATCCTTCAAAAACTTTATAATGGAGAATCAGTTAGCAAATTAGCAAAGGATTATCAAATTGGATTGCAAACTGTACGTGATAAAAGGGATATACGGAACAAAAATGATTTTATTACGGTGACATTACTGCGGTTCATAAAATATGTGATGTTATACGACCCAGGTAGCACAGAGATATCGGCCAATATCCACGGCAATATTGGCCAATATTTTGAATGTCGCTGAATGTCGAACGTCAAATTTACAACATCTGCCGATATTCACAGACATAACTTAAAATTAGTTTTAAAAAGAAAGCATTCAAAAGAGCTTTTTACATTACTTATGACTTCATAGTACAGAAATAGTATTCTAAACAATAAAATTTAATAATTTTACAATTTTTAAAAATCTTGACTTTTTAATGCCTTATTTTTAATATTTGGTTACATTGGCCAATGTTGTAAAAATGATATTACTATTACAACATTCAGGGATATCTATCGACATTCGTAAAAAACATTATAATTTTTCGGACATTTCAAGATATTTGTCGACATTCAGCATATCTGACGAAATTTGTAATCTTGACGGAAGTGAACGGAAAGTTCTAAAGGACCGCCCATTTGTGTAATTTTCGTCAATGTGCATTTGATGGAGGCGTTGGGCATGAAATTTGCGCAGAAAGAAAAAGCCAATATAATAATTTTCTGTAAGAATCTATAGTTATTTTTATATATAAGAAAAGCATGTGAAAATTTGTGCTTTATAAGAAAACTAAAGATGTTTTTATACTATTTTTATACTATGTATTTTATACTATTTTTAAAAATGTCTTTACAAGAAAAAAAATCTATTTATGTAATTTTTAAATGGATGCTTGTTTATCTTTTTTAAAATGTTTCGAATTTCCGACTTTTATAAGAATTTTATTTTTTATTATTGTAAGAAAATTAATTTTCGTTTCAAAAGTTTAGTTTCAAAAGTTGGTCACTGATTTTTTAATTAGACACAATTAATAATAAATATTTTATATAATGCATCTAATTAATTATTAATATTATTATTATATTAGAAGCTTTTAGGGCTAATTTATGTGGTGTTAACTTTTCTGTAGTGTATTTTTGAAAAAATGTACACATATTTCTGACTTAAAATTAATAAAAAATATATATTTAATTTCTCACAAAGCAAAATTCAAAGTAATGGGGTTGTTAAAACTTTCTTTATAGTTTTGTGCAAGGGGAACACATGATTTTTAACACAGCAAGCTTTAAAATTTCGTATTTCGTTTAAATTTCTAAGTTTTTAATTTCTTACTTATTTTAAAATATTTTTTTTACAAAATTTCCAACAAACTCAGTAATAAAAAGTAATATTTAAATAAATCTTTGCTAAAAGAATGTACAAAAAAATATGTCGATTGTGATTGAAAAATACGAGATAATTCAATGATAGTTTTGTCATTTGTTAGTACACATTTTTTATTCCAGTAACAGAAAAATCTACTCCCACCAGCTTTTGTTAACAGCTCTTTATGACAAGTTTTTCCTGCGTTTATACCTGTCGTACTTATTAGTCCTTGGGTTTGCTTTTATCTTGTTACATAACCAGACTAAACTTTCCTAAGCAGAGATCTCTCGTTTTACAATGAGGGATTTCTGTCCACCACATCTGCGGTGCAAAAAACAGATTGTTATTCCGTAATGAAAAAATAAGTCATTTAATATCCAAAAATGTTATTCAGCAATGTTAGAAAAATATATCGCTCAATATCAAATGATGATATTCAGCAATGACAGAAAAAAATATCACTTAATGTCAAAAAATGATATTCAAAGATGTTGGAAAATATTGACCAACATTCACAGATGTCAAAAACTAATATTCACAAATATTATTTTAGGGGGGGTCATTTAACGTTGGCCAATATCAAATTTTGATATTGGCCGATATTACATTTTGATATTGGCCAATATCTTTGTGCTACCTGGGGATAAGAAATAAACGAACAGCAGAAGCAGCGACGCATTACAGATTTTTTTCAGCAGTAAATGTTAAAAGGAAAATTACTAGTTTAATGTTATACAGCATGCCAATGTAAGTAATTTTTATATTTTGTATTGATGTTGATTTTTTCTTTAATGAAAATAAGTTTTCGGATTATCCGTGTGATCCCTCCCGGTGATTAACTCCGATAATCGGGAATGCACTGTATAGGGATTTTGATTTTGATTTAAACAGTTAAAGACCGATTTCTAAAAGCAAAACTCAAATTTAATAAAAAATATGGAGATATTTTACGTTTGCGATCAGGTTTTACCCATTTGCACCTAATGTTGGTCAATATTTTCCAACATCTTTGAATATCATTTTTTGACATTAAGTGATATTTTTTTCTGTCATTGCTGAATATTATCATTTGATATTGAACGATATATTTTTCTAACATTGCTGAATAACATTTTTGGATATTAAATGACTTATTTTTTCATTACGGAATAACAAAATCTGTTTTTTGTGGTGGACAGAAATCCCTCATTGTAAAACGACTTTGTAACCCAATTTAAGTTATTTTATTCTGCATCACATGCAAGATCTGCTCGTTAAATTAAGCTAATGAATTAATTAGTTGTTAATTGTTTGGGTATATCCGTGTGGAGATATTTTCGCTATATATTCTTGCCTTTTTGAAGCACCAAAACATTGTACAGTTAATTGCCTGTTCACTATAAGCTATATCAACGCATGTTCAATATCGCAGTGGCCGATTTGTTCCGTTGACTAGTTGTTCCATCTTTTTATCTACGATATAATCACAGGTTACCACACACATTTTCTCAAGGAAATACCTCCAGACCAAAACAACTCTCGATCTAAACATAGCGAGGTTTCTATGATCCCTTTCTATCAAGATTAAATGACATATGCGATTAACATTGTATGTGCGAATATAAACTTGTGCTGCCCTCTGATGGTACGCTTCAGAACTTTTTTTTTTTTTTTAGATTTTTTAGTCAGTTTTGTATTAAAATAATCTCAATTTATGCCCAATTTATGCAATATTTGCTTGTTTCAAAACAATATGTTTTTCTTTTATGTTATCTAAAGCCAATAATTGCAATACATATGCAATATTAATATTTTTTATTATCCTTATTCATTTGAAATAAACCAAGGCAAATTATCGCAAGTGACAAAATGTTAAAGAGATTTTTTAAAATCTTATTTTTAATTAAATTAATTTTGTTTTACTTTATAATTTCCTAACGACATAAAAGAACGGCTTCAAACTTGCAGTGTTCTTCTTGAGTTACAATAACGCGATTTGCAATAAAAAGTCATTTTGTCAAAAATTGTCGTTTTCTATAAATTCACGAAAAAGGCAAGAAATATAAAGCAGTATCAAAACCTATTCATTTTTACTAGTAAAAAGAAAATCACAGTGCACCCGTGCGAGAATTTCGCACTGCAGTTTAATATATATATATATTTTTAATATATATATATATATATTATCTAATATATTTTTAGATGCAGATTTAAATATTTAAATTAAAATGAAGGATAAAAATATCAGCAAACAATATTAGTCAGGCCAGAATATCCTCTAATTTATTCCATCAAAGTTACAGTAAAAACTGATCGAAGATAGCAAAAGGAACGGCCTAGAAAAAAATAATCAATCGTATTTTAACCGCATTAGAAAATGAGTCATCCGCATCGAGGGAAAAAAAAAACACGGGACAAAGAAAAATAAATTGAATACATATAAAATACAATTTAATCTAATATAGCAAAGCATACCTTTTAGGCTACACGTGAAACACCCATTTTGACCAACACACCGATTGATGGTGTATTTTTTTTCTTAACAATTCAATTTCAATTTTGCTTTTTAATGTTATACATAATATAAACTCGTACGGAGGCATCATATTTTATCTTTTTTGTACTTTTCTATTTTTTATAATCATTGCTGAGCACGATATAATGCGGTATTTTATTTATGTTGCAACACTAATTTAAGAAAAACTTTCCATTTCATTTATGAAAACAATGTCAATTTCAGAAAAGCCTTTCATTTCATTTATAAAAACAATGCTGATTTCAGAAAAACTTTTCATTTCACTTATGAAAACAATGCCGATTTCAGAAAAACTTTTCATTTAATTTATGAAAACAATGCCGATTTCAGAAAAAACTTTTCATTTTATTTATGAAATCAATGGCGATTAAAATTTTAATTAACTGCCATTTTTAGTCAAAAAACATGTTTTAACGAAATGTGAGTAGACTATGTCAGGAGTGTGCTCAAACACCTTTCGAATGATACCTAATTCACTGTTGCGATTTTTGTAAATGCACAGAAAAAGGAATGTTCACAACAGAAATAATATATATGATAACCCGGAAAATGTCTGTCATTTTCTAAAATATACTGTTCTTATAATTTATCATAAGATTTTTCTCGTGATAAATTACGCTACTCACGACAGGGTCCAAGTCTTTTATGGTGAGAATTTTCGAAAGTATTCAGATTTATATTTCTTCTAAATGGTACTAGAAGAACATATTTTTCCCATTAAGAAGTAAGTTTTTAGCGAAACCAAAATAGTTTCTTCAAAGAACTTTCCGTCTTTCAAACTGTTGTAAATATACGCATTAACTGTGAGTTTTCTTTTATACTGGAAAACATAGCATTACAGAATATTCTTCTAAGTATTTAATTGTCTGTTTCTAAGTGCAAGATTATAAATAAATTTATGAAATGTTTAATATTTGCATTTAGTTAGCGATATTAGAGTTTAAACTGAAATAGGCACATAACCCGCGCAGGAAATAATTCGTATTTTTTTATTTGAACATCGGTCGTAAGTTAAATATTATATTTCAGAAGCAAGCGTGCGCAGCAGGAGATCACACTTACGCCAATTGTAATATTTCAATGTATTCAATATTCTCAAAGATTATGTATTTGTAGTGTTCATCGATTATATTTTTATTCGCAAAATGTCGCTCGATTCTTCATATGCAAATAGTTTATAAATCCACTCTCTAACAAAAAGTTTTTATATCTGTTACGTAACTTAAATACCATCGTTTTGTGGTGCTTAAAATGCCTTTCAGTTTGAAAAATGAAATAATAAAATGAAACTTACAAGAACAGGCACTTGCGAAAATAAGAAATTATTTTGACGAAAGTGTGGCATCTAGCAGCCACAGGCACAGGTTGTGAGGTACCTTATTTTCTATCTTATATGAAAGATCTGAGGATTTTACATAAAGCTAATGAATGTGTATAAATAATTCCTGTTATAATCCTTTCTTTACCTCAAATTAAAAGAAAACACTTTTTATAATAAAAACCAAGGAAATCACATTCATATATAGTTAGAAATGTAATATTTTTTCGAATTGTATTGTTTCCAAAAATCTGCAAATAAAATCACAACACTTATTGTTTCATTTTCAGTTCCTGAAAAATTGTAAAGTTTACTGAATCCTTTTGATGCAGCTGATTCCATTCTACACACACAACAATATTTTCTCAACTTTTAAGGAGCATGAATGTCACACGTCTTTTTTTCCTTGCCTCTCCAGATTTCCGATCTCAGAGAAGTGTAAATAAACCAAGGGAAGTAGAGAAAATATTCTCTTTTATATTTTCTCTTCCTTTATAGGCAACAAGATATATGCAACAAGAACTCGGAAATCGGATGCTTATGAAACGGCAATTCGGAAATATATGGGGAAGGAGCGAGTCAAGATAGCTTTTTCGCTGTTTTAACTCATCGACTGAAGAAATTTCAGCGAACCAAAATAATTATTGGTTACACATAACTTTATGTTGAATTTCTTCATATATTCCACAATTCTGCAGCTAAGAGAATAATATGCAATCTTAACTATTACGAGAATTTGCATATACGAAATAAAGAAATACATAGCAGAAATAAGTAATTAAAGAAGTAAAGAAGTTTTTATAAACGGGATAAACACACATAACTTTTTTTTTTTAAGTTTGAAATTGTAACGGTATGCCTGGTTACTCATTTATAAGATTAATTTAGTGGACAAGCGAGATTTTGTGATTTTGCGTCCATCGTGTTGTTTGGAATCACTAATATTTGTGCTTAAATAAGAAACCTATTCTGTCTTTCTTTCAGTTGCGCAAAGTCTACGATTATCATTGTCATGATTATTTTGGAACGATATTTTTAAATTAAGTTACTGTGGTTGTGTAATCTTTATATATATATAGTGATGTGTTAGCAAAAATACTTCGGGTTTTCAACGGATCTCGCTGTATGCGGTACTCTAGGAAAATGTATTGTTTTAGAAACATCATGAGCTTAGTGAAGTACTTGAGTTTTAGTGAAGTGAGAAAAGTATGGATTCCCCTCTTAGATTTTTTTATTACTACGGTTGCTTAGATACAGCTAAATTAAATTTATTTAATCCACTGCTCTTCTTATTTTTAAGTGCAATTATAAACTGTTGGTTTTGTTATTAAATTGCATCATGTGCTCCTTTGAAGTGAACAGCCCTGAAAAAGTTGTTACAAAATTTCTTTCTCAAATTCAAGTAAAAAATATTCAATTCTATTTGTGTCTTAATTTTATTGAATGATAGTTATTTTAGTATATTAATTTTGTATGCTCTCAAATATTAACTTTTAAAACATATTTACCTCTTTTTTTCCTGTTTGTTTTGTTCTTCGTTTTATTTATTGAACTACGTTACTTTAAAGGTTCCCATGATAAAGTTAGGCAAACAAAACGCGAATATGATACTGGCATGCTGAAATTATAAGACTGTATACAAAACTAGTGATTTTTAAATCAAGATATTATAATCAAGTTGTTACCCTCATTGCAACTCCCCCCCCCCCCTCCCTCATAAAAAATTCTATAACGAAAAAATAGATAAATAGAGAAAAATCATATAATAAATATGTTTTCTCTATCGACCTAAAATAGAAAAAAATATTGTATAATTTTTTTGCAAAGCATTAGTTTGTCCAAACCTTCTCTTCAAATAAAATTACAAGACTCATAGTTTTATTTTCACTTCTCTGGAAATGTTTAAAGTTTACTGAGTCTTTTTGACGCAGTTGATTCCATTCTACATGACATTCTTTAAAGAATATTTTCTCAACTTTGAAGGAGTATCTATTTCACATATCTTTTCCCCTACCTCTCTACATTTCCGACCTCAGAGGGTAAATAAACCAAGGTAAGTAGAGGAAAAAATTATATATTTTCTCTATGTATGCACTTTATAGTACATTTCTGATAATAACTCGTAAATCGGATGCTTATGAAACGGCGATTACGATATATAAAAGAGTCGAGATTTCTTTTTCGCTGTTTTAACTTATTATCTGAAGAAATTCCAGCGAACCAAAAGAATTATTGATCACATAACTTTGTGTTGAATATGTTCCACATTTCCGGAGTTAAGAGAATATACAATTTATAATATTATGTTTTTTAGCACATATGAAGTAAAGAAATATTTAGCAGAAATGAGTAAATAAAAAAGTAAAAAAGTTTTTATAATGATGTTAAAAGTATTACGTAACTTTTCTTTAAATGTTAGGTACTGGCTATTCATTTATAAGGGTACTATAGTGGACAAGTTGCGAGTTTGTTATTTAACGTTCATTCATGTTGTCCTGAATCACTAATATTTCTGCATAAATGAGAACCCTATTCTGGTTTTCTATAAATTGCGCAAAATGCGAATGGATCTGCGGAAATGGTTGTCACGGTTATTTTTCCAAAATGTGTTAATTAAATTACTGTGGTTGTGTAATGGCTATAGATTCTGAGGTGGTATAGATCTCGATGTATACGGTACTCTAGCTACAATCAACAATATGTTCTAGGGGAAGGATTCTTTCACGTTCGATGTGCTGAAGTTTTTACTTAGCATATGAAAAAACGAAATTTGTTCAAGGCTGCGGGAAGAGTTCCGTATGGTGACGTAATGTGACGGTTGGCGCGATAGGTGAAAATATCCAAAATGGCGCCAAAATGTAGTTTTAGCGTCTTACAAATTCTTTCAAGATAGCGGAAAAACATGTTTTTAAAGTACTTATAAATATATGTTTATTAAGCCACATTTTTGCGCCATCTTAAAAATAAGTGCGATGTTAAAACAAAATTTAATCGACTTCTTCGATATTTGAATAAGTAATGAAAATATACAAATAAACATATTTAACAAACCTAAGAGGCCTTTTTGTGTTAAATAATTGTTATTGTTAGGGGGACAAATTGTAAAAATTAATAAATGAATGAAAAAACTTATCGTTAATAACTTATGGGAATCTCAGGAAAGATATATCTCATATAAATAACACTTAAAATTATAAAATGCGGAAGTGGTCCGTATAAAAATGCAAAACATTATACAATGTTAATTATAAATAATTTATAATGTATAATATATATGTTATATTATACATATTGTTTATATGTATGTTATATAAACATATAAACATACAAACATATAAACATGTATGTATTGTTTATATGTATGTTAATGTTATATTATATATATTATGTATAATATAAATAATTTCTAAATTTTATATAAATCTTTAGTTTTTTAATATTTTACAAGGCACATATATAAAGGCAAAAATCTCGTTCAAAAATAGCAATAAAATTAAATATATATATATACAAAATAGAAAAATATTTATAAAAAATGCACAAAAAATATATTTACAAAATATTAGAACTACAGAAAAATACCATTAAAAAGGAAAAAAAAGGAAATCCAAATGTTGAAGATCACAACAAACGCATCAAAACACTTATCGCCAAACAAGAAAAAAAAAATATAATATTTAATAATATTTATGAAAAAGATCATACTCCAATTGTAATTTTATTACAACTCAAATGATAATAAAAAGATAAGTACAGCAAAAATATAATAAATATAGTTTATCTACTGACTTATAATAGAAAAAAACACATAAAATTGTATAATTTCTTTGAAAAGTAATGTTTTCCCAAACGTTGTCTGCAAATCACAAAACTTATTATTTTAGTTTCAGTTCTCTGGAAATTTTGAAAGTATACTGAATCCTTTTGATGCAACTGATTGCATTCTACGTGATTTTATCTCAACAATATTTTCTCAACTTTGAAAGAGCATGAATTTTACATATTCCCCTACTTCTCCAGATTTTCGATCTCAGAGAAATGTAAATAAACCAAGGGAAGCAGAGGAAATATTCTCTGTATATTTTATTTTTCTATATGTACTTCACAGGATATATGCGATAAGAACTCGGAAATTGGATGCTTATGAATCGGCAATTCAGAATTCGCTGTTCATCTGAAGAAATTCCAGCAAACCAACAAAATTATTGACCACACATAACTTTGTATTGGATTTGTTCATATATGAACATCTCTTAATTTTATCAATACTGTTAAATACTATTTTATTTCACGAAGTTAAGGAAGTAATTTCCTATTGTATTTCATTCATTACTTTGCAAAATAAATAGCTTTATATAATTAGTTTTCGTGTTAATTATGAATTCTGTAATTAACTATAGTATTAAGATTATTTGCATTTCACATTTCTTGAAAATATCTATGTTATTAAACTTATTTACCCATACAAAGTTAAGGTAGTAATTTGTTCTTATATTTGATTGATTATTTTGCAAAATGTACCGTTTATGTAGATAATTTTTATGTTATTTAAAAATACTTCAAGTAAGTATGTTATTAATGGTTATTTGCATCATAGAAGTTAAAGAAGCAATTTGTTGTTATATTTTATGGATTATGTTTCGTAATATACATATATATTGATATATTTTGTTTCAGAACATCTAAACTATCAGTTTATTATCAAATCTCATCGTCTCAAGAAAATAGTAAACTATTAGTGAGAAAAGGTTATGCGGGGTGCAATCAGCTGCATTGAAAAGAATAAACCCTCTTTTTGTTTTCCTTTATATCTTCATTTTATTTATTCAATTTCGTTACTTAAAATTTTCTCGTGAGGAAGTTATATAATAAAAAAAATTTCCAAATATGATTTTAACGTGTTAAAATTTAAAGATTTTATAAAACATCGCGTGAGTTTTATGTGAAATTAAAATCCAGTTGTATCCGTTATTTCAATCCTGATAAAAATAAGCTTCCTATAACGAAAAAAGGAATATATAGCAAACTTATAATAAATATGTTTTCTCTACTAATTTAAATTAAGAGGGAAAAAAAAAACATTTAAGTTGTTTTTATCTTTTTACAAAGTTATCATTTCCCAACCATTGTCCGCAAATAAAATCACATTACTTATTGTTTTATTTTCAGTTCTCTGGAAAAAGTTAAAGTTTACTGAATCCTTTTGATGCAGCTGATTCCAGTCTGCAGGACTTCCTCTCAACAATATTTTCTCAACTTTGAAGGAGCATGAATTTCACATGTCTTTTCCCCTTGCCTCTCCAGATTTCCGATCTCAGTGAAATATAAATAAACCAAGGGAAGTAGATGAAATATTCTCTGTATATTTTCTCTATATCTACTTCATAGGATATATGCCATAAGAACTCGGAAATCGGATGCTTATGAAACGGCAATTCGGAATATATGGGAAAGGAGTGAGTCTAGATTGCTTTTACACTATTTTAACTTATCATCTGAAGAAAGTCCAGCGAACCAAGAAAATTTTTGACCACACGTAAATTTGTGTTGGATTTGTTTATATATAAACATTTCTGATCTCCTTCTTTACTATTATATATATTTTTCACGAAGTTAAGGAAGTAATTTGCTGTTTTATTTCATTCATTACTCTACACAATAAAAAGTTTTATATGGTTACTTTTCGTGCTAATTATGAATTCTGTAATTAATATTAGTATGAAGATTATTTGAATTTCCACCTTTCTAGAGAATATCTATATTATTAAGCTTATTTACTTGTACAAAGTTAAGGTAATAATTTATATTTTATCTCTTGTATTTTATTAGTTACTTTGTAAAACGTACTGTTTTATGTTAAATAAAAATACTCCAAATAAGTGTACTATTAATGGTTATTTGCATCTTAAGAAGTTAAAGAAGCAGTTTGTTATTATATTTTATGAATTACTTTTCGTTATATATATATATATATATATATAACCATTAATGAAACATTACCAAAACACCAACAGAAACTGTGAAAATATGATATAGTAAGTAATAATTTATTGATAGCGAAATTGTAACCCCACAACACACTGAATATAGATATCAAATACTTATTTAAAAGAAGAAGAAAATAAATTAAAAATTAAAAATTGAATGAAAGAAATTGAATGAATTAAATTTGTGGAATTTATACAGAATTATCAAGTCCCAAATGCATAAATACCACAAATAAAATGAGTTGTTTCATCATCATATTAGAAATAAAATTGCTAAAGAATATGATTTTGGGACGACCACTCATAAACCAATAATTAAACCAGTGAAAAAAATCTTAAAGTTAAAAAAATAAATACTATATTAATATAGTATTAAAAAGGAGAGAAAACTTACCCATAATTATGAGAAAAAATCATGAAATTAAATCTTAATGTGCTAAGAACAATGAGATGAAGAAGGATTTTGGTGCACATCATTGACCAGATATATGAAGCTAACAACAGAGGCAATGAATTGCCAAAAATGTTTTCTAAATGTTGCCAAAAACACTTTTAGAGGATGATAAACCATGCTGTCAAAATAATTTTTAGAAAATGAATTACCATGGAATAGTTTAAAGTAACACAAACCATGGTGCTGCCATCTATGATATTATAAGTGAATATGAAGTAGAAGAAAATCAATATTAAAAATTGAAACCATATACTATCTAAAGTGATATTAATTAGGTAAATAATATAAAAATGAAATTAAATAATAATAATAAAATAAAAAAAATCCAATTACATTAAAGTAAAAATGGATGTATTAATGATTAATTTTCTCTCTCTTTCTCTCTCTCTCTCTATATATATATGTATGTTACCGCGAAAGACCGAAATTGGAGAATGTCGACTTTCACCGGTGAATGCCAACAAACACCAAATACGTCGGTGAAAGATCGAATATTTCATTATATTCTTGTACATTCGGACCCTCACCGGTGTATGTCGACAATCACAGATATGCTCTGGTGGAGGTCGAAAAGAGAGGAGCTTGAATCTCTTTCTCCCTTGCGGTAGCTGGCGTGAAAGTGTGACGTCACGATCCGTACATTCAGGCCTGGAAAGAAGTGTTACTGACCTGCGCGCGCAGCGCAATCATCGAGAAGGCCCTGAGCCGACAAAGAGGCGACTGGCTGTTTCCCGCCAAATCCTTTGTTCTGGTAGAGTCAGTCTTATGCAAGGTTTGATGGTGAGAGCAACGTTTTCTTAATTTTTTTTTTCCGATACCCTAATTTATACAGAATGGATACTGATGTGAATCGTGATCTTTTTCTTGAAAAGTTTAATGCATTAATTGCGGGTAAACGAGAAGACAATTGTTTTTATTTTTCTCAAGAAAAGTACTCTAAAATACTTTCTGAAGTGGTTTCTGCTAAAACTAAGTGCAACACACCTTTGGATTACAGACGATTAAAACGTTTTGACGTTTTAAAAATTAATGATGAAGAGAAGTTAACTGTACCATTAAAACTAGGAGAAACGAATATACAGTATTATGTTACCAATGAGGAATTGTTCAGTATACTATATGAAACTCACACCAGAATAAGCCACGGAGGAAGAACACGTATACTTAAAGAGTTGCAAAATAAATACAAAAATATTACATATGAAGTTGTAATGTTGTATTTAAATTTATGCAAACAATGTCAAATGAAACACAGTACACCTAAGAAAGGTATTGTTGTGAAACCAATGATCAGTTCTGAGTTAAACTCAAGATGTCAAGTTGATATGATAGATCTGCAGTCAAACAGAGATGGCGAATATAAGTTCATAATGGTGTATCAAGATCATTTAATTAAGTTTGTCCAGCTATGACCTTTGAAAACTAAGAGGGCGGAAGAAGTAGCGTATCACGTTCTTCCAATATTTTTAACATTTGGTGCTCCAGCAATCTTGTAATCAGATAATGGTGTAGAATTCAGTAATCAAGTCATATCCGAAATATGCGCTAAGTGGAAAGATGTTAAAATAGTTCATGGAAAGCTTCGTCACAGTCAAACACAAGGCTCAGTTGAAAGGGCCAATCAGGATTTACAGAATATGCTAACTGCATGGATGAACGATTACGATACAAATAAATGGTCAGAAGGTTTACCCTTTGTTCAATTTGCCAAGAACGCTACATTCCACGAAGGAATACGCCAAAGTCCTTATGAAGCCATGTTTGGCATTAAAGCGAAAAGAGGCATAGCATCGTCTTTTTGACTAGCGAACAAATCGCAAATATCGAAACCGAAGAACAACTTGAAGAAATTGCCAATACTTTTGAAACCGAAGAACAGCTTGAAGAAACTGGCAATACTTCTGAAAAAATTTGAGCGGTGGTCATACCGAAAACCATATTCCAAAGAAAAATATTGAAGAGGACTTGCAATCTACTACGTCTTCACATCAAGTTCTGACTGAAAAACATGAGTTAATTTCTATAAAAAGAGCGGCCGCGAAAGAGAATCTTCTACTGCAAGCAACAAAAATGTTACGAACCTCACAAAAACAATTTCCTCCTGCTCAAATTGGAGATACTGTACGAATACAAGTCCTTGATGTCGACCGTGGTCGTACAGATAACCGAAATGTGTTAGCGGTTGTTGTTGGAATAGAAGACTCCGACTTCTATAAACTTGCAAATGAAAATGGTACCCTCAAGCAGCTTTACACACGTAATCAGTTCGTAATTTGTAAAGAAAAGTTACTTTCCATAGATGAGATTTATTTTAAAGAAATTTCGCTGAGAGAAGCAGCTGCAGATAATTCGAGAAGCAGTTGGCAAGGCTATACACGCTGTCATTGCAAAAGGAAGTGTTCACAAATAAATACAGTTGTAAAAGCAAGGGCCTCTTATGCAATTCAAAGTGTCATAATAGTTTAAGTTGTTGCAATAAATAAGATTTGAATCACATAATTTAGTAAGTTTTTTATTACTATTATTTTATTTTCTCATTTAGAACATACTGTATAATTAAGTAAGTTTTTAACTTCTATTATTTTCCTTTCTGATTTTGAATGTACTGTATAATTAAGTTTTTAACTTCTATTATTTTCCTTTCTCATTTTGAATGTACTGTGTGTTTTAAGTTCTTAGTCATTCCTCTCAGAAAGAGAGGCGAAACATTTATCGCGACTGAATTACGGAGATAAAAATATAAATCTCGGACATGTTCAACATTCACCATTAGTGCATGATGATGTCGACATTTACCGGTGTAAGTCAGAAATAAGGGTATTTAGCAAATATTTCGGACATACACCAAGCGACTATGTGTTTGTTGACATTCTCCAGATTTCGGTGTTTCACCGTAACATATATATATATTAATGTTGTTTTCAGAATGCGAAAACCATCCCTTTATCCTAAAATCTGATCGTCTCAACAAAGTAGTAAAATATTATTGAGGAGAAGTTAGGTGGGATGTCATCAGCTGTGTTAAAAAGATTAACCTACCTTTTGTTTTTATTTTTATCTTTGTTTTATTTATTAAACTTCGTTACTTTAAATTTTGCCGTGATGAAGTTATATAAGCAAAATTTTAATATGATATTGAAGTGTTATAATTTAAAGATTTTATACACAACTCGTAATTTTTATAAGAAATTACTAGATGAAACCCGTCAAAATTTGACGGCAAACAACTTGATAGTACCATAAAAATAAAATTTATAGTTGCTTTAACTTGACAAATTTCATAGTGGGGAGCATAATATGATTAAGCGGTCACAGACCTTTCCATCGATATATCACATGAGGGTGATGTAAGCAAAGTGTGCAAAATTTAGAAAAGTACCCCCTTGGGGGGTCAAAGTGGGGGGATGGACATGGGAGCTGCATAATATGATTAACTGGTCACAGACCTTTCCAGTGATATATAACATGAGGGTTGTGTGCAAAATTTAGAAAGTACCCATTGGGGGGGGGCAAAGTGGGGAGATGGACATCGGAGATGTATAATATGATTAAGCGGTCACAGACCTTTCCAACAATATATGACATGAGGGGTTTCAACAAAATTTAAAAAAGTACCCCTTGGGGGGGGGGCAAAGTGGGGAGATGGACATCGGAGATGCATAATATGATTAAGCAGTCACAGACCTTTCCAACAATATATGACATGAAGGGTGTCAACAAAATTTAGAATAGTACCCCTTGGGGGGGGCAAAGTGGGGAGATGGACATCGGAGAGGCATAATATGATTAAACAGTCACAGACCTTTCCAACAATATATGACAGGAGGGGTGTCAAAAAATTTAGGAAAGTGTCCCCCTTAGGGGGGGGGGAGTGGCAGGATGGACCCCGGAGATGCATAACTTGAATAAGCGGTCAAAGACTTTTCCAGCAATATATCACATGAGGGGTATGTGCAAAATTTAGAAAAGTGTCCCACTTGGGGGGGAGTGGGGGGGATGGACCCCAGAGATGCATAACATGAAAAAGAGGCCACAGGCGTTTCAACTTGCAACTTTGCATTTGACAATATTATTTTTTTTTTTACCCAAGACAATTTAACAATATTCTTATTTTTTTTTTTTGCGTAATTCGTCACACGTTCATGGAAAAAAATCATGAAATTCGCTAATCAATAGTTGATAAATTATAAAATTCAACAATCGATAGCAGTAAAATTGGTCAATCGATAACGGAAAAATCACGAAATTCATCAAATGGTCTCCCATAAAAAAATTGTCCTGCACACTGATGTGATGATCAAAAGGGTTTTGAAAGTATAGGACAAAATTAGCACTTGCCAAACGGCGAGTAATACTGAAAATTTGACAATGGATTTTATTGCCACCACTGGTCAAACATAATAGTTACACTCACCAATTGCAATGATTGAATGGAAAAATATTTTTTTCTCTGCTGTCACTCGACAAATTTCGAAACCATTTGCAAATTTCACGCTTTTTTCCCCGAAATTGATGGATTGTGATTTTTTTTTCACGAAGCCATTCGACGATATTCGAAAACTTTTCCCCCCGAAACCAGTTGATGAATTTTGAGATTTTTCCACTGTCGATTAATGAATTTTGCGATTTTTCCGCTATCGATTGATGAATTTCGCAATTTATCGATTAACGAATTTCACGATTTTTTCCATGAACAAAGAAATTGCGCACTTTCTTTCCGCTAATGTTTGACACATTTCGCCCTTTACAATTCAGCCAATGAGTTGAACGTTGTTTCTTTCCAGAAATGTCAGGAATGAAACAATGATTCTTTAGGATGAATTCCCTTCGTTCGATGCCCCATGGAAGAATGTGTGCGATGCAGCAACGGGCGTCACAGACTTTTTAGGGCACCTGCAGACTAAAAACATCTAACCAATCTTCGCCGGGGGAAAAAATCACAGATTTCGTCAAATGATTGAGGAAAAAAACACCAATTTCATCAAAGGATCATGGGAAAACATGACTTTCGTTAAAAGACCACAGAAAAAATGTGAATTATGCAAAAGAATCACGAAAGATAAGCAAATTTTGTCAAAGAATCGCAAAAAAGGAAATTTCACCAAAAAATCACGCTTTTTTACTAAATTTCGTCTAAAAATTGCGGAATAAAATGTATTTTATCAAACAATCGCTGGAATATGCGAATTTCATTAAGGATCGCGAGAAAAATGCGAAATTCTTCAAAGGATCGCTGAAAAAACACTAATTTCATCAAAGAATTGCTGAAAAAACATGAATCTTGCCCAATACCAGAAAAATCAAGGTTCCTAATCATTATATCTTATTAGCGAATTTTTCTACCTTTTTTCTTGATGGCATTTGACAATATTGAAATTTTTTTTACCCGAGACAATTTGACGATATTCTTAAATTTTTTGAGCAATTCGTCAAACGTTCATGGAAGAAATCATGAAATTCGTTAATCAATAATCGATAAACTGCAAAATTCAACAATCGTTTCCGGTAAAATCGTAAAATTCGTCAAGTCTCCGGTAAAAAAGTTGTCTTGCACGCTGATGTGATGATCAAAAGGGTTTTGAAGGTATTTAATTTATTTTATTTGTTGTATTGTGTATAAGTATCTAGGTGTCGATTTTAATTTTAGCGTTAAAAATGAATTTAGGCTCATTTAATAGTTTGCCAAATCGATCCAAATGGAAATTACATTTTTTTAGCTCTGTCCTTTTGTTTGTATAGTACAGAAAATAATTCACATAATACAAAATTGGAACTCTTATAGTCCGTTTATTATTTATTCATACGGTGTTCCGATTACTACAATAAAATTCATAATATGCGAGAAAATGGGGATTTTTTTTTTAACTCATACTTACAAATTATAATTGTTTTGATAAAAGCATACATCTAACACATCACTGAATGCTTCAATATCTTAGCAAACTCTTAATATTTACGATATATTTACATTATATGGTACTTTTCAGATATATGGACATCATTGTCGCCAAGCATACATTTACATACATTATGCATTAGCATACATTTTGGCATGGTGTCCATATAACGGAAAAGTACCCATTATATTGTTTGTATGTATACAAATCTTGTATAAAACATTAACCTTCTCACCGTCGTGAACTGATATATCCGTTCACTATGCTCAGGTTTCACTGCAATAGACGCATTGGTTAAATTTATATAATTCTACAAATATGATGCAGTTTTAAAATATCGATTAATGATTAATACTGTCAAGGAATATACTCATATACGTAATTAAGTTTTGTATACAAAGTTTGAAAATTCATCTTTTTTTTTATATTAAAAAAAATAACAGAAAAAATATTACATATTTGCCCATTTGCTTGGCGGTCAGATAATTAAGTAAATATTAATGATTAGCGAAACTGGTTCTATCTATAAAGTATATTATTTCGCCCAAAAACCCCCAACAAAAAAATAATTACAAAGAATAAGTAATCGTCTTTAAATATACAATAAACAATGTGATTAATGGCCAGGTTTTTTTATATATAACATTTTTTATATACAAAAGAAAAACCGAAATAACCTCAATCATTTCACCTGAAGTCAAAAATAGTTTTTTTTTCGCATTCATGGGCAAAGCACGAAATCAATAAAATTACCTATTTGTGACAAATTATGAGTTTCATATAAACGGCAGCAGGCGCTGCAGAAGACATCTCAGATTAATTTCGCAGCTTTAAAAAAAATGCTGGGCTTATAAAAGTTGTTAAAATTTAGTGTCTCTAGATTTATTGTATATTTTTATTATATTGCAAATCAAAACATTCAAGATTAATGAAAACATTTAGTGAAGTGTGAAGCATCATGTATGTATAATAAGAATTACGTGAATTATTTGCTGTACTATAGAAACAGAAGAAAAAAAGCGATTTCCATGTAGATTGATTTGGATTTGACGAAACGCTAGAATCGAAATCGATACCTAAATATTTATACTTAACATTAAATGAGCCTAAATTCAGTTTCGACACCTAGTTATTTATACAAATTATGTAATAAATAAAATAAATACCTTCAAAACACAGATCAGCATGCTATTAAGCCTTGTAGATAGCGATATATGTTTTGTCAATCCGAATCTGCTTCTGCAGAGTAACAGCCCTCAGTTTATTGGCTGAATGCCGACGCATGCGTATTGAACAAAATTTTAAGGGAGTTCTGTTTCTGGATAGTAACTGCCCTCAGCTGATTGGCTGAAAGCTCGCGCACGCATATGGAACCCACTTTTGCATGGAAAACAGAATTCACCTTTAGCTTTAAATATATGGATAATTTACTTGTAACCCTTATTGAAACCCTAATGAAAATAAACTTTTTATAACGAAAAGAGATAAATAGAGCAAAATATAATATATATATTTTCTGCACTGTATTAATTATTTTAATTAGTTTATTAGCTTAATTAAAAATGTTTGAATTACATTTTTAAATTAGTAAAAAATCATTAAGTTGTATTTCTTTTAAATGCTAAAAGGTGTAAATTAACAACAGAATATACAGTAAAATATCTTTTATTAGGTTGTTTTGACATGTTTCGGCTCACTCCGAGTCATTTTCAACAACAAATGAGAATATTCCATAATTGCACGGAATTGAAGTTATTATTTAAAATGCTATCATTTAATTTCCATGTACTTTCTTAAAAATTACGCACGTTATCTTTTATTTTTACTAGGTTTTTAGCACTTTCCAACCTAGTTGAAAAGTGCTTATGACTTCGGTTTGTCTGGCCGTCTGGCCGTCTGCCGTCTGGCCGTCTGGCCGTCTGCCGTCTGGCCGTCTGGCCGTCTGCCGTCTGCCGTCTGCCGTCTGTCCGTGCTCTAACTCCCGTAAATATGCTCGGATTGCTCTGCAATTTTTATATGTTATTGTCGTTATCTATAGCATGTTCCCTATTTCAACGGAAGTGTGTAGCACGTATAGTTTTTTTACAGGGACACTCAAAAGAATTCCGTTACATTGCGGTCTATGGGGAAAAATCATTTGCGGTTTATTTAAATAATGTTTCACTACTTTAAACGCATTGAAATTTATATATATCACTAAGGTGCATTAGAAGATGCTTAATATGGAACAGGGTGTGCATAGCACTTATAGTTACTTTACAGGGACAGTCAAAAGAATTCCGTTACATTACGTCTATGGAGAAAAATCGTCTGCGGTTTATTTAAATAATGTTTCACTATTTTAAACGCATTGAAATTTATATAGATCACTAAGGTGCATTACAAGAGACTTACTACGGAATATTGTGTGTATAGCAGTCATCGTTCATTTACAGGGACACGCAAAAGAATTATCTACTGTCTGTTAACAATAATTCCTGGAAGTGCGTTTTAAGTTATTGAACGCGATTTTAATTTTAACTTGCTTTTTGTCTATTACGTGGTGTGTATAAAATCTGTAGATCCTATACAGGGCAGCACAAAAGTTCGCGAACACATTTCTGTTTATTGACAAACTCCAGACGGAGAATTTTAAACTGTGCTACGCGTTTCCTAACTGAACTAAAATTATCATCCTATGTAGTATATATTTAAATCTATAGATCCTATACAGGGCTGAATAAAAGTATTCGGATATTTTTCCAAATATGGTATATGTTGGAAATTCCTGAAATTATGTTTTTAAATATGTTATGCGTTTTCTAAATTGTTTACTTAGATGTTAGCTTTTAGCTTATTAAACGGTATGATTTGTAAAATTATTTTGGAAGCGTTGGAAAGTGCTATATAATCTATGCTTGACGCATGATTTTTCGTTCTTGTTTATTTTCATATCTGTAACCATGGAGTCACTCGAGCCACAGTTTCGGTAAGTTAAAAGATGCCGCATCGTTACCTATTGTATTTTTGCGTGTTAGTATCTCTATGGTTTCTTTTATTATGGAAGAATAGTATAGAATAGAGGGAAAAATTATTTTACTTTCATTGAAATTTAACTGGATGGTTTCTCCTTGATATAATCTTGCCAGGGCTGTGGTTTTTCTATTATACTTAATATCAACTATACGCTCCTTTTTTCTGTACCTAAATTGCCTGCTGATCATGCCAATATAGTAATTCTTGGAACCGTCTTATTTACTAAAAGTTATTTCATATACTCCTGAATTTGGATAAACGAAACATGTCAAACAAGCTAATAAAAGTTATTTTAATTAGTATTATGTTGTTAATTTACACCTTTTAGCATTTTAAATAAATATATTATTACAAGGTGTTATAATTTATTAAGTTTTGTAATTTTTTTGCAAAGTTTATCATTACCCAACCATTGTCTGCAAATAAAATCACAAGACTTATTGTTTTATTTTCAGTTCTCTAGAAAATTTTAAAGTTTACTGAATCCTTTTGATGCAGCTGATTCCACTCTACATGACTTTCTCTCAATACCATTTTCTCAACTTTGAAAGAGCATGAGTTTCACATGTCTTTTTCCCTTGCCTCTCCACATTTCCGATCTCAGAGAAATGTAAATAAACCAAGGGAAGTAGATGAAATATTCTCTGTATATTTTCTCTATATGCACTTCATAGGATATATGCCATAAGAACTCGTAAATCGGATGTTTATGAAACGGTAATTCGGAAATATATGGGAAAGAATTGAGACGAGATTGCTTTACGCTGTTTTAACTTATAATCTGAAGAAAGTCCAACGGACCAAAAAGTTTATTGATCACATATTGAGTTGCATTTGTTCATATATTAAATATTTCTGGATTTTATCTATGCTATTAATATTATTTACTTTCCCGAAGTTAAGGAAGTAATTTGAGTTTGTATTATATCGATTGCTTTGCACAATAAAGAGTTTATATATAGTTAATTTTGTTAACCCATTCGCTGCCAACCAAGGGTATACTCGTGGTTTTTCAATCTAAAATTACGAATTTGTACCGGAAATTTCGAAAGAAGAATTTTTATTTTATGTAATCACGAAGTGTCTGTCATTCAATAAAGTAAATATTGCTATTGGTATTTTCTGGTATGAATTCGAACTTTCTAAATAAAATAAAATTCCGGTAATTTTAACCCGGCAGTGAACATATTAAATATGAATTCTTTAATTAAGTATAGTTTTAGGATTATTTGCCGTTACACATTTCTAGAGAATATCAGGGGTGATAGTGTTCCGGTATTTTGTACACCACTAAATTTATATAGCAATCTTTTTCTTCTTTAATCGATAAATTCTGCCATGACGTACTAAGAATATTGCTATATAAATTTAGTGGTATACAAAATACCGGAACACAATCACCCCTGGAATATGTATATTATTAAGTTTATTTACTTGAACAGAGTTGAGGTAGTAATTTGCTCTTACATTTTATTGGTTACTTTGCAAAATGTACTGTTTTATACTGGTGATTTCTATGTTAGTTTAAAATTCTCTAAGTGAGTGGTGCATTTAAAAAGTTAAAGAAGCGATTTGTTGTTATATTTCATTCATTACATTGCGTAATAATTTTTTTTTTATAAAATTTGCGGTCAGAACACTATCAGCTTATCCTCAAGTAGTCTCTCATCAAAATAGTTAAACATTATTCAGGAAAGTTAAATAGAATTTAATAATCTGCATTAAAAGGATTAAGTAATCTTGAGAAAAGTTTTTTCGAGAATTGAAACCAAAAGAATGGAACACAAACACAATATAAATTTAACATTGACATTTGAAGGAGAGGTACTTTGAGAACTTTAGCTACAAGGCTGTTGTCTCGAATGATCTATATATTTTATTCACAGAAACATATACAGGACTTCAAGAAATTACATAAATTTTGTTCTTGAGGACGGGATAGATACAAGGAAGTAGATTGCACAGAAGAATACAGCGAGAAACTCCCCAAGAATTGTGCAACGGAGTCAGCGGGAGTCGAACCCACTGCCAGCTTCTATGGTCTCAAGCGATTAACGGAGTGGTGACTTAACCACTCTGCCACGGAGAGCCCACAATATAAATAAAATTCCTTTTCCGATCGCGATATTTGTTCACTATCTGAATGTGCCCGCTATTCAGATGTAAAATTATACAAATAATAATATTAAAACCTCTGAATTGCGGACACTTTGCGATCGCGGATTTTATCCGCTTTTCAGAGGTAATAACCTACAAATATATAAATGTTAGGGATTCAAAAAGTTTTCGTTAAGTAGAGGTGTCTATTATTATACAGAAGTGTCCGTTATGGAAAAAAAATCTGTGTATGTTGTAAATAATTCCGTTTAATTGTGAAAATATATATGTGTCGCCCAAATGAAAGTGTCACTACAGTCGGTTTGAGAAATGGTTTAATGGTATTAATGTAAATTAGTATACAAAAGAAAGAAGTAATACAGACGTAACAGATAGGATAGACAAAGTCACCTTATAGGTCCTTGGTGATAACAACATGCGCTTGACCAGGTCGCGATCTGTCATCAGTACTGTTTCTTCCACTACGAAAATCCCTACATCATCGAAATACCGATCTGCGTGACATACACTCCGTGCCATACACATTTTGCATTCGACGATAGATTTCACTAGCACTCACATTTTACGCTGTTAAAAATTTCACGACCACGCGTTGACACCGTTTGGAGCCATCTATGATGCGAACGATGCCTTTTAACGTGCTCCCACGCTATCACACACGCGTCTAGCGGGATCTGGCAATATCGCATGCATTTCCAGCACTCTGCGCCCTCTATGCAGTCATCTTTCTCTTCAAATGGCGGACCTTGAACCAGGACAACTTCACCTTGAACCAGGACAACTTCCATAAGAAACCTTGGCCGAGAACATTACTAAAATATTTTCCCACGTCTGTGTTTTTCATTTAACTGATGGCAATCTAAAAGATCTTTTGTGCTTAAAAAAGGTTTCTAAGAAGTTTCTAGGATTGCAAGTTACGAGGCAAAAGCCTACGAACACTTGTCGACCAGTGGTGTTAAAATATCACCTTGGTGAAATCAAAAGTGCTATACTCGTAGTTTTTCAATCTAAAATTACGAATTCGTACCGGAAATTTCGAAAGAAATTTTTTTTTTTATGCAATCACGAAATGTCTGTAATTAAATAAAGTAAATATTGCTATAAGTATTTTCTGGTATGAATTCGAACTTTCTAAATAAAATGAAATTTAAGTAATTTTAACGCGGCAGTGAACGTGTTAATCTAATGATTTAATGTCACCTAATCCAAAAGAACATATTTATTATGAATGTAAAACTATATCTTTACCTAATCCAGAATTTAAAATTTGAATTAATAAAACTTTGGCGAGAAAAAAAATTAAGGTCTGGTCTAGCGCGACTATCTATTCCATAGATGGACATTTCTTGAAGGTTTTATAATGTGTTGGGGATTGAAACATTATCCCTTTTAAAAAAGGTTTCTGCAATTCCGGGATGTACATTCCCGAATATAATTATTTTGGGTGTCTAACTCTGAATAGCGGACAAATTCCGTGAATCTGAGGAGATCATTATCTAGAGGTTTTACCGTATCTGTTTTTCTAGGTTTTATGTATTCTGTCCCTCTCTTAATATTTTACGTCGCGGGTTGAAATTCACTTTCGGCTGTAAAGTAAAACTGTTTTAAGAATTTTTTTTTTTTACAAATGTGTACTGTGAAGATATACTGGGTGCTTCAAAAATTCGTTAATACTTTAAAAATTCCTTAAAAAGAAACAAAATATGTTAAAAATTTGAGGTTTGCAGGAATGAGATTAGAGGGAGATCGGATTTTTTTTAATAACAAAAAAAATTTGGTTCAAAAGTTACCGATAGATGGCGCTTCATGCATAATAGGAAACAGATGTATGCAAACCGGGCTGTCCATAAACCACCTCAATGAACACAGACTCTTCATTAAACTATTTTACAAGAATGGGGAATCGGCAACTGGCGCATTGTCAAAATTCTGCATGGCAAAATGACTGAAGACGAGAAAAGGGTTTTTCATGTGTTTAATGATTTTCATGTGTTTAATGTTTTTCATGTTTAATGTTTTTCATGTGCTGGAATACCAAAGCTTGTCAGACGTATCGCTGAAATGGGTTATTTTACTATAAGCCTAATTTGCATACATCTGTTTCATATTATGAATGTCAGCTCCATCTATCGGTAATTTCTTTAACCACAACTTTTTTGTTATAAAAAAAATCCGATATCCCTATAATCCCATTCCTGAAAACTGCAATTTTCAATATCATTTGTTTATTTTTAATGAATTTTTTAATTTTTAACGAATTTTTGGCGCACCCGGTATATTTATTTTCAGAGCAATTTTATCGAATGTTTTCAATATTAACTTTAACACTAATTCAAATAATATTTACAGGGCTGCCACTGGCGACTATTTTTTAATTCTATCTCGCACCACATTTTCAAAACAAAATTTTTTCACGTACTCTTTGACAACATGTGCATGAGAAATATACTACAAAATTTATCTTTTTAAAATAGTGGTACGAACAGAATATAAAAATAGTCGCCAGTGGCAGCCTTGTATTTATGGGCAAAATAATTCTTTGAACGCTATAAACTGATTATAAAATATCAAGTAAAAAATTATCTTGAGATCTATGGGATAACTTTTTTCTTTCAGATAAATCTTAAATATATACATATTTTAATATGCGTGAAACTGCCAGTCACTGAAACCTAACCAGTAACTGACACTTGAGAAAAAAATCTAACAAAAGTAAGCATTTTGTTATAAAATTCTGCAAAGTAATGTCATCTAGTTGTAAATGAGACACTTATTTTTATTTTGCATGGATTTTTATTGCATGCAGTCAATTTATTCACCACTACAGGGCCAAGAACCTATTCAATGAGGAAGAAACTTTTGAGAATACAAAAAGTGTCATTTTGAAGCTACCATCTTACTTCTAAAATGAAGGAAGTGTTTTTCGAATCTATTTGTAATGCAACCATACTTGTAGAAATTAGTTTAAAGATGTTTATGATATATTAAGGCCATGATTTAGAGTTTATAGTTATTTAATTTAACTTAATAGGAAGTGCCAGTTATTGGTTCCTCGAATTTCATTTCACCAGTCTCTGACAGAGGTGTTAGTGATTGGTTTTAAAGAAAGTTGAAATCTATTATTTAAACTGTTAAAAATGCATAATAATAAATTAAATTTACCTTGTAGTAAGCATCATTAAAATTTAAGTTGTTTTACCAGTGTCTGATACCATATGTCAGTTACTGGATCATAAATGTCAGTTATTGGATATCCGCGTTACTATTAATGCAGTACTAATTATTACTGCTATATACTCTTACTCAAGGGTGCAAAAATCTAGGCGCCAATGGGCCGATTCCCACCACTAATAAAATTTTGTAGTGTGAATCAGCAAATTGACGCCTAGTTTTTTGCACCCATGCTCTTGCTATATACTATGTATTACTAACAATGCAGTACAGTTTGCTAAATCCCACTTTTTATAGTAAATATTGAAGTATTTTATTTTTATAATAAAGAATAAAAAAATTTCAAAGAATTTTAATTTTTTAAAATAAAGAGTCAGTCACTGGTTCACTTTGTGTCAGTTATTGGTGTTTTAAAATAGGGATGGTATCAGTTACTGGAGTTTATGACCCTATTTATGAATAAAATTAATTTTTAATAATGAAATGTATAATTTAAAAAAAATTGCCAACAATAATTTTTTAATAGATCTCCACTATCCTTACACAAAAGCAAAGGTAAGTATAAAATAGATTAACCCTTTCCGGCACAGTGGTCCCACTCCGGGCACACCGAATTTTAATTCCAAGCTTGCATACAGCACCAAGAATATTTTAATAAAATTTTGTTTCTAAAATGAAAGCTTAACTTCGAACAACATTTGCCGATGTACCAGTGGCCGAATGCCACACACCCCCAGGGACATAACAATGAGAGAAAATAAGGAGTTCATAATTTCTAAAAAAGTTGTTTGTAAATTCCGGTGTTAGTCAGTAATTTCTCATTTTACGAACAGAATTTGTCTGTGCCGGAGAGGGTTAAAATTTTTGTAATACTGAATTGAACAAGAAAGAATCCTTAAAGTGTCAGTTACTGGGGTTCTCACCCTGTATATTTATTTTCGCAATTTCCATATTTAAGTGCTTGCATATTTAAAAGTAACATTAATCTGAGATATATCAATGTTTTAGAAGTACAAAATTGCATGTGTGTAAATAAAATTCAGTTACAAATTGCAAGAATGTGTATTTCACAAACAACATCGTAGTTAGAAAACGAATTCTTAATATGTAGCGCTTCTGCATCTTGTTTTACATAGATTGTACATTTTTCAGTTACGTAGCTGGAAAAGCAATTTGCATTTAGTCAGACTCAACTTTAGGAATTCTTAATTTTGTAGAAAGATTTTCAAGTTCTGGATATAATAAATTCCTGACTCCTGCATTTACTTTAAGACAGGCAAGATCTCACATTCATATGTCAATTTTATAAAACTCTTCTGTTCGCCCAAGTTTATATAAAAGATTAAATGATTTTAAGTCTCTTTAGCGACTAAATCGTAGTCCATTATGTTTTTTATATACTATAAAAATATATAATAATATACTTAATTGATTAATACCAAATTATGCTGAAATCACTGAAATATACTAGTAACAAATATATGGTTATATTAAATTTTTAACAAGTGTATAGATATAACATTCGTAGTATACTGTAACAAGTGTATTTTGAAATTTCCAACTAATTTCACAAAAACTTTGAATATTAAATAAAATAAAAAATCATATGAACCAAAAAGAAAACACACACACACACAGAGCGAAACTTTATTTTATTAGTATAGATATTCCCATTTTAAGATAACTATTTTACGAAAAGTTAAAGAAATATTGCTTATTAAATTTAAAAGTACATTGCAGTAAACTACAAAATTGATAATCATATTAACCCTTTCCGGCACAGTGGTCCCACTCCGGGAACACCTAATTTTAATTTGAAACTTGCATTCGGCACCAAGAATATGTTAATAAAATTTTGCTTCTATAATGAAAGCTTAAAACAAGGAGTTCTTATTTTATAAAAAAGTCGTTTGTAAACTCCGGTGTCAGTCAGTAATTTTGTATTTTACGAATAAAATTTGTCTGTGCCGGAAAGGGTTAACTAACCGTTTACTGCGTCGAATTATGCGTATCATTTCTAATTAGAATATATCTTGAAATTGAAATTTGACTGAATACAGGGTCATGAAAAATCGAAGAGTGTGGTAAACAGGATTACAAATATCTTGGCAACTCATTATCCGATCGACTTCATTCTGTTTTTTTATTGTCTTGTATATTCACTCATTAAAATAAACATTTCGAAAATTTTTATATACCTTTTATCAGAATGAATATTTCAAGAGTCCGAAAAATAGTTCCGGATAATCGAGGTTACTAAAATTCAATAAACTTCTTCCCCTTATTACATACTAAGTACATACCCAATTTCAAGTCTCTATCTCAATTTGTTCGGGAGATAAGGCGTTTACTGACACACACACAGACAGACGGACGACAAAATTTGTTTTCTAAAAATATGTTTTTCGAAATCTCCAGTATCTGAAACGGGTAAATCCGTCAAAAATTTTTTTTTTTCAATTTTCAAACCGATTACAAGACTTACCCTATACCACGTATGAATAAGTAATAAAAGATGTAAATATAACACATTGAAATTTTAGATTTTTTTCTATATTCGTCGAATTATGAAAACATTCTTTTAATTTTTCACTAAAATACTTAATCAAAGCAAACTTCATCCAAACATATCTCTTGAATTTATTTTGCATTTTTATAGTCTAATTATAAAATACTATTAGTTATTAATTCAAAAAGGTTAATTATTTTATTCAAGTTTGTTATTTTATATTTTTCAATATTTAAGTAAAAATATAATCTCTTTACCCAAACTACTAAAGTAAAAAGAAAAAAAAGAAAGAAAAGAAAAAAAATACTAAAGAAATGAAAACAATCTTTTAAATTTTGAATTTTAGGTTTCTTTAAGACAGAAATATGCTAATTTGTTCATTTAAAAGGTAAATAGGAGTTAATATAAGAAGGTTATCTCTATTTTCATAGTTCACTAATTTTTAAATTTTCGATAGAAATGTATACAGCTTAATTTTAGGAAAAAACGAATACAGAAAAATATAAATAAATAAATATATATTTTTTCAATTTTAATGTTGTACTTATTTTAAAAAAAGATAAAATGCACTTATGAACTTATCATAAAAAAAAATTAATATCGAGAAATACAATAAACATTAAGAAATTATTTGTAAAATTATTCAAAATTTAGAATAATTTTTTTCTCTAAGCACTTAGGTAAAATATTTCAGTTTTCCATTACAAAAAAAATATATGAAAACAAATGAAAATAACCCGGGAACAGGCGTATAATCAGACTGTGTACGGTTTTAATTTTTGTCCCACTATCTCCAGATAATAATTTTTGTCTCGATTAAAATCACATACAATTGACACAAATTCTCAAATAAAATAACTTGTAATTAAAATAGTGGTGAAGACAGTGAAGACCGTACGCTCCGTAGGTATATCATGCCGTGTGTACTTGTTCCTGATTTAATGTAAATATTTCTCTGGCATGTAATATTTCATTAAATTTTAAGCTATAGGTGCAGGTTAATTCTTACAAAACAATGTCATGTAATTCAAAACGCCTTAATGTTTCTCAATTTTAAAATTTAATTTCTATATTTATCCCCAACTAAAATAAGGAAATAAATAAAATCAAACTAGTGACAATAAACATATAAACTAGCAAAATCACTAGCAAAATGCATTTCGTATGTCTCTTCTTCAACACAATAATTCTTTTAAATTAGGCATTTTATTTTATTTTGAGAGTTATACAAAAATGTATTCAATTAATCACTAAAATACTAAATAAAAATAAAATCGAGCTGACTGAAATATTTAACAATTCACTAAATTTAGAAATTTAGGTAATGTACATAGTAGGTAGTAGGGGAGAGTAGCGTAAATCCAGGTACCCTGTTTTCTCGCCTGTAGACTGTATGACCTGTAGACCAACATCCTTCTTAACTACATCCCTTAGCGTCCCCTAGTAGTGCGTCAGGAGAACGGCCATGTTGATTTTTGGTTGTCTGTTGGGGCATAACTGGTTCCCCTTGTTTTGCACTGAATTCTGCAATATCGCCTGTAGACAACATCCGTCTCAACTGCACACTTTAGCGTCCCGTAGTAGTGCGTTAGGAGAACGACCATGTTGATTTTTGGTTGTCTATTGGGGCAAAACTGGTTCTCCTCGTTTTGCATTGAATTCTACAATGTCGCCTGTAAACTACATCCGTTTTAACTACGTCCTTTAGCGTCCCCTTGTAGTGTGAAAGGAGAACGACTATGTTGATTTTTGGTTATATGTTGGGGCAAAACTGGTTCCACTCGTTTTGCATTCAATTCGTCAATGAATTGTTACCTCACACAATTGTTGGTGAAGGATGAATACAATGTTCAAACCGCAAAGATTGGACACATTAAGAGTGCAGCGGATACGAGAAGTAAAAGCTGAGAAAGCCATTACATGACAACATCAAAAATTGCTTGAAAACCCGAAAACAAAATTTACTGACCTTAAAAAATGTCTATATGTTTTAAATTTTAATTCAAAATTTATTACAGTGAAGCTTTTTGCTACTGGAAATGTAAAAACGTAATTTCTGATTAGTACGCGGTTTTACTCTACCACCAAATTTCGGAATCAGGTGGTCCTAGAAAATGTCTTTTCCCAAGTAGCGAATAATTTTCTTATGGCAACAGGCATTGTTTTTCAATATCCCAGATGTCCCCAAACGTTTTTGTGTGGTGTTCCGATTTTTCTGCTCTCCTGGACTTTTGTCAACAAAGGAAAACCATTATGTACCCAGTATTACTCTACTTTCCGCTACACTGTTAAAAATTTGCAGCAAACCTGTCCAGTCATTCGACCGTTTTTGTAGAAAACGCTTACATAAGCGTTATTTAACGCTATTCTAGCCATATTATTGCCCATATTATGGTCAGAATAGAATTAGATTACGGTTATGTAACCATTTTCTATAAAAACGGTCGAATGACTGGACAGTTGGCTGCAAATTTTTAACAGTATATACAGTTAAATATATAGAATTCTTAGTGCATATGGTTCAGTTTTAAAGACCACCAAGTAATTCAACTAAACTAAATATTTCTGTCACTTTTAAAGTTTCACGAAGTTTTGAAATAAAAAATATATTGTATTTACTGTAAAATAAAAAACGAACATCAGATCACTGAGTAACCTAAACGTTTATTTTAATTTTAGCGTTTTTCCACATTTTAACTCTTGGATACAGTAGATACATTTTATTTGCCGCTAAAAATAATTATCGAAAATAAATCGCAGATAATCAAAGCATCTTTTTTGAATTAGGCAATTCACTAAATTTTAAATTTTAGATACACAGTTAAATATACATAATTTTAAATTTACATGATTTAAATTTCTTCAAAACTCTCACATGAAGAAATTCAATAAACCCAAATACTTATTTCACATTTTACGCAATTTTACGTTTTAAAAACTGTTATACTTACTGTATCGTAAAAATAACCATCATAAGAAAAAAAAAATAAAAACTAAATCCGTTTTGTCGAATTTGGCGTTTTACTAAATTTCAAGGAAATATCTCTTTTGCGTGAACGGTTACTTCAATTTAATTCAGCCTCCTTTATAAACATTGTAGTTCTTTCTTATTTGAATGCAGCAGAAAATTTGTATTCCTCGCAGATTTCGCTTAATCCTAAAAAGTGATGTAAATTTGCACCACTTTTTATTAAACTGTTTATAAATAAATCCAGTTCTTCACCACCACTATATTTATATAGAAATATTAATGTTAAAAAAAGCACATTTATTATGTTTTGAACACAGTTGGAAATCTATGTTAAAATGTCTGGTGTCTAATCCTTAATATATGTATAAAATAACACAATTCTAAAAGAAATATTCATGTATTTAAGTGTTAAAGTTAACCAGCTAAAATGCATTCCTTGGTTTTCCTAAATTGAAAACTAACCTTACGTTGACTTGATTTAGATTAGTGTTTCCGACGCGATACATATTTCAGGAATACGTTTAACCGATATACGTATAATACGTCTGTATGAAATACGAACACCTTAAACTATACGTATAAGCGTATATCAGTTAAACGTATAATTCAAGTACCATAATTTCCAGTGTATAATCCCGCCTGAAAAAATTCTGTCACAAACCATAAATTTATTGATTAAAAAAGGTCAAATAAGTTCCATGCACAAAAAGATTATATTTTATTAAATAAACTTTCTGGTAGGAAACAGATTTATTTGAGCCGCGGCTTATCCACTGGAAATTACGGTATACGTATTTACTCTTAATACTAATAGACCTCACCAGTCTTACGTCACTGAACGGAGAGCAAGCTAGAAATCAGCATAATATCAGTCATACATAAGCTCTTGTTATTTTTCTCTATAAATATTTTAATTAATTTATGTTACTTTTAATTTTCATTGAATAACAGATGCAATGTTATATAACTTTTTTGGAACAGTTTAAATTGTTTTATATTTCTTTTTTCTATATTTTTTCGCGCAATAAACGAAAACAATTTATACGTTTAATCGCCGGGATAAGTTTCGACTATACGCTGTATTCGTATATATTGTTTCGTATAATACGTATGACCACCTTGGCCAAATCATACGTAACCAATGTCTGTATTCCAATAATACGTATAATACATACACTTGTATAAACGTTTAATATAGAGCACTGATTTAGATCCAATATTTATGCAAAAAGGCAAGACTGTTTGACACCTCGCATTTTTAACGAAATTCATACGAGAGTGTATAAATTAAAGTACATTATATATGCAATAAAATTTTGGTAATTTGTGTTTAATTTTACTATGTTGATGACCGTTTATTACAAACTATACCACACAATTATCAATAACTTTATACAGGGTGTGTACAGTTCTGCAACAATTTTAATGGAATATTTCGCCTTGTTTAGTCGCAGAAAAATATTACAAATTCTGTGATTAAACGAGACAATTACGAAATTTTCAATTTAAATTTTAAGTAAAGCTTTTCTTATCAGAAACAGTGGTGACAGGCTGACATGTTGAAAACTTCAAGTTGTACACACATTGTTTATATGAATTAAAATAGTGTTTTTCATTTTTTCTTCAATATATTAGAAATGAAGTTATAAACATCATTCATATTTTTTATGGCGTAATGTGCATCGTTACAGTGGCGTAGGGGCCCAGATGCTCTGGATACCTCTAATGTTGTAGAATTTTCTTTCCCTTATGTTGTCGGTGAACTTTTTGGGATAATCAAGGCGAAGAAAACTGTACAATATTACTGGTATCCAGAGCATTCGGAGTCCTCCCTGGCTATGCTATTGGCATCGTACACTGTTTAATATCCCAATTTTAAATATAAGCGATTTAATTTTAAACATATAACATAAAGAAATTCAATAAAATTTTATCTTTCATTTAATATTACACTCTTTTTTAAGATTTAAAATTTGCTACGGCGCTCTCTTTTTCATTTCATTTAATTCCTACATCTAAAAAATATTAGATATTGCAAATAATTATTAGACTGCCGTCCGAAATTGTCACACGGGTACACTGGTTTAATTTTTAAAATGTAACATGAAGAAATTAAATATATATATATATATATATCTCACATTTAAAATGTCAGTATATTTTAACATTTGAAATATGTTATATGCATTTTTTTCCATTTAATTTTGCCTACTTCCTTCACAAACGTCTTGTGTTCTTTCTTCCTTGAATGCCGCAGAAAATTCACATTCCTCTGACATTTTCCTTAAAGTTACCGAGTTAAACTGTCTTCCTTGATTTCCTTAAAGTTGAACTAACCGGGAGCTAACCCGATTGAGATCCAATATTTATGCAAATATGCAACACTATTTCCCAACTCGAACTTTTAATGAAATTCCTACGGGAGTGTAAAAATAGATGTGTAACTGCAGATTTAGATGCTTTATTCAATCTGGAAATGAGAGTTTTAGGAAAGTATTTTTTGAAACTGATATGTAAGTTCTCGCCTGTCATAAAATACAGCGAGAGAAGTCAAAAGACGGGAATTTATTATTTCCAAAACTTCAGAATCTTTGTACAAAATGAAAAATTGGTAACGCAGTATATATTAAGTGTAAGTTGGCCTTTTCTACTACGTAATTGAAAAATGTACAATATGTGTGAATAAAAATGAACTGTAACAAGATATTAAATTAAGGTTTCCTTTTTGAATTACTTTTGCAGTTTTGACTTACGCTTCTTCTCAGAAACTTTTTAACTTAATGTTAATTTTTTTTTTTTAAATAAAATTAATATTTTTTAATAATTTTATTGGTTTGAAATTTTTTTTGCGTATGTTAATATGAAAGGTAAAAGCGGAAGAACTTAATCTTAAATGGCTAAATAAATTTGTATATTTATATATGTTTTATAAATGAAAAGAAAAAGCAATTTTACAAAAAATCAAAATTTAACGAAAATATTCTCAAGTATTAGTTATTGCGAGCTGCTAAGTAATCAAAGTAGCTGATCAGTAATTTATAAGTTATTACATGTTAATAAAAATATTGAGTAGTTTCCAAATTGTTACTGCTAGTTCTTTTTATCTTAATTTTGATCAGTGTTCGTTATTATCCCTCAACTATAGATCTTTTTTTTTTTTTTAATAAACATTGTCTGTCTATACGTTTTTTTCCAAACTTCACAGAATTTTAACTCTCTACTTAACATAAATGGGATTAAATCTTGTTTTTATATATAGAAATAAATCAAAAGACGGGAATTTATTTCCAAAACTTGACAATCTTTGCACAAAATGAAAAATTTGTCACGCAGTGAATGTAATAAGTTGGCCTTGAAAAATGTACAACATGTGTAAAGTAAAATGATGGGTACGAAGATATTAAGGTTTTCTTTTTGAATTATTTTTGCAGTTTTGCCTTATATTATGCCCCTTTTTTAAGTACTTTTTTAATTAATATTTGTTTAATAATTCTATTGGTTTGAGTATTCTTTTTTCGTATCTTAATATGAAATATAAGATAGGAAGAACCTAACCTTAAATAGCTAAATAAATTTGTATACTATTTACACACTTTTTATAAATGAAAAAAAGTTAATTTTAAAGAAAAAAAAATTTAACGAAACCATTTCCAAGTAGTTATTGCGAGCTGCTAAGTAAAATCGAAAACATAAAATACAGCGAAAGAAGTTAAAAGACGGGAATTTATTTCCAAAACTTGAGATTGTTTGTAAAAAATGAAAAATTTGTTACGCAGAGTTGTTTTAAGTGTAAGTTGACCTTGCTACGTAAATAAAAAATGCAGAGCATGTGTACAGTAAAATGAAGTGCAAGAAGTTATTCATATATATATATATATTTTAAATTTAAATTAATTTTGAGTGGAACATCTCACTTGGAGTTTTTACGAAACATTGTTTTTTCTTTCTTCTTTTTTATACGGGATGTTTCCTTAATTCCGTTTCGCCTCAAATAACTGATGAACTGAGTTAGCTACAAGGCATAGTAAAACGGGTACTCGCGGGTTTCACGAGGAGGAACAAATTGGATTAATTACAAAATATATATGTTAAAAAAATTGTTTTTTTCTTGAAATTGAATCTTTTTTTATATAGTTATTTAATTCATGATACAAAAACATCTCTATTGCAGCGCCTCCTAGTCTCAAACTACGGAGGGTCAATGTCTAACTGTTTACTTTCGTACTTTTTCGTTTTTCTTTGCAGATTTTTTTTTCTGAGGACACTTTTTATACACTTTATATACATAAAGTATTATACATAAATATTGTTTAAAAAATTCGTTAACAATAACACTTATCTAGATATTTACTATGACAAATATTTGAAAATTTTAATAAAACATTTGTTTTAAACTATAATGCTAATACAATTATAGTTTTACCTAAAAAAATAGGCAGAATGAAAAATAAAAATAAAATTAATCTTAAATGTAAGACTGTTCATCGCTAAATTTTGAGCAGTATTCATTAGTATTAATCAAATATGGAGTAAAACAAATATTATCTGCAGATATGTCTTTCATTCCAAACTTCACTAAATTTTACATAAGCGTTATATATTTACATAAGCAAATATCTAATTAATATTAACGAAATGAAATTAATATTTTATAATCATTTAATATTACGGTCCAAAACGTTTTCTGTAATACCAGAAATTTACAATTAATTAAATATCTGATTTTAGCACAACAGAATTTTTATTTTACAGAGCGATAAGAACGACTTCAAAAGAGAAAGAAAGGATTTCCAGCAAATACAAATTATAAATTTTTCTCACAATCATTTTATAAAATATTTAAAATAAAAATAATAAAAACAATTTTCTGAAGCGTTTAAACACGTTCTTTTTATTTTTTAGTGTCATAATATTCGAGTAAAAAACACGAAGAAAAAAATATTTAATTTTACTGGCATTTATATGCTAGGCTAATTTAAAAAAAAAATACATAAAACGTTTTTATTATGAATCAATTATTCATTTTTTGTAGTTAAAAAAAAAAGATTAATTACACTGTTTCGTATTATTTAGAAAAGAAAAACTATATTTTTAAAAGATTGTCTTAAGAGATAAAAAACGAATATAAAAATTAATTTGAAAAGGAATATTTCTAGAAAAATAAAAAGATAAATAACAAAAAATATATATAAGGATAGATTAAAAAAATAATAAATAACAAAAAAAAATATATATAATGATAGATTAAAAAAAAATACTCCATACCCCAAGTATGTTACTTTAGTATATACCGTACACTTGTTTAATATTTTTAATGTCAAATAATTAATTAACTTTTTGCTCGAAAATATATATATCAGTTTTAATGATATAATTTTTAATGGTAAGTATTTTTTTAATATTAAGTATTTTTTAAATTATTAAAATTTTTTAAAATATAAAATCTTTTTAAAAATATTCATGGAGAAATATTAAAAACTAATTCTTGTCTCTTAAGTTTCTTTGTTCAGGTTTAAACAATGTAAGTTGTAAATGTAAATTACTATTTAATATTGTTCTTTACTTATATTTTTTATTATAATTTACAAATTAAAATTTTCGTTTTTTTCCACTGTTTTGAAATAAATGAAACAATCACTTAATTAAATTATCTTATATAATTTTCGATAAAAAAAAAGGATATTTAAACATATTTTAACTGTAAATCCGAATATGCCTAAAAAATACTTACGAAAATTTATTTGAAAGTTAATATATCTATGAAAAAAAAGAGATAAATAATAGATAAATAAATAATTATATAAGTCAAGATTTAAAAAAAAAAAGAAAAAATATTTCGTGAATCGGAAGTTTAATATTTTTACACAGTAAATAAAATTATTAATTTGTTATGAAAATAAATATTACATCAGTTTTATTGAAAGAATTTCAAACTGTGACTAATTTTTCAAATGTTAAATATTCTTAAAATTATATAAATCTATACATTTATAATTTATTATATACTTTAATATATACTTAATATATATTTAATTTATTATATACTTTAATATATACTTAATACATATTTGATTTATTATACAATTTAATATATACTTAATACATATTTAATTTATATTATATACTTTAGTTTTTAATATACACTTAAAACATATTTGGTTTATTATATACTTTAATATATACTTAATACATATTTGATTTATTATATATTTTAATATATACTTAATACATATTTAATTTATTATGTACTTTAATATATACTTAATACGTATTGGATTTATTATATACTTTAATATATACTCAATACATAGTTGATTTATTATATACTTTAATATACACTTAATACATATTTAATTTATATTATCTACTTTAATATACACTTAATACATATTTAATTTATATTATATACTTTAATATATACTTAATACATATTTGATTTATTTTATACTTTAATATATACTTAATACATATTTAATTAATTATATAATTAAAAAAAGAACTTTCTGTAATGCTTTTGGAAAAATTAAAAATACATTCTTGATTTTCGCGCTTGAAATAGGTTTTTACCGCTCGAGATGTTTTATATTTGATATTCAACTAGCAGACCCAACCGGCGGTGCTCGGGCCCTGGTTAAAACCTTAAATATAGTATACACACGAAGGGATGATAATCTTTAAAATACCCCAAATTACCTTATAATATACAAATGAAGACTGGATTATATCAGAAAGATTGAATTACAGAGCCGCGACGCCCAGAATCTGAAAAAAAAAAAAAAGTTGAACGTGGGTTTGGGCCCAGTGTTATGAGAGAAAATCAGCCTCAAACAAGCCCACGTGTCACTCCTGCTCCATTTGCAAATCTGGTTCCAGACTACGGGGCTCGCCCGAAATAGTGCGGATACTTTAACAAACGGAATAACAAAATTATTGCGTTTTCATGATTACAGATCCCGCCCTTCACAGCTAATAATAAACACAATATAGCTAGCTTTCTTACTACGGAACTGATGGCTTCATAAATTATTGGCGTTAAAAAAATTACCATAAAAACAAATTCACCCCCCATTTCTCTCGGTAGACCTTCGCTTCATGTAAGGGGCGAAAAAAAAGGCTGTATTACATTCTTTAATAATTAAAAAATACTATTTAATCTTTTTGGATTTGTTTTAATCCCTTCCTGAATGTTTCCTTCATACAGTTGGGTTGATTATTGACGGCCAATTATCTACACTTGGGATATAGGCCCGGGGGGAGTGCCCTTCGTGGGGGTCTTTCTAAAGGAACCTAACCCGTATTTACGCATGGATAAATCCACGGCTCGAAGAAAACCACGAAAACTCCGAACGATTAGACCGACGGGCGCGATTAGGATCGAACACAGCACCTCCCGTCTACCAGCTTCGAGAGCAGAACCTCTCAGCCACTGGTGGGGCTTCCTTCATACAGAAATAAAAATATAACATTTAATGATCAAAAGATATCATATGATAAAAACAATTTTTTAATTTTGGGCTATATGAAATCTTTGAAAAAATGGCGACAAATTCAAAAATCGCTATACGAATTTTGAATGAACTTTATGGTAAAAGGGGAAAACTATATTAGGCTAGGAGATTTATTTTGAATTGTTTTTTATAACTGGCGAAAAATTGCCCACGAACTTGGAAATCTTGGAAATTCACGAATATTTCCGTTCAATAAAAATCAACAAAAAATCGAGAGATTTCCTTAGCCATCATACATTCCCAGACATACAGAGACAGAAATCACACAGACATACCGACATATTTCTTTTATTAGTGCAAATTACAAATTTAAGTAACAAAAATCAATCATAAAAATGGACAATAATTTATCACTTATTAAACACGAGCAGTCGAAACTTCCCTTTGAAAATTAACCATCAATTTTAGAATTTCAAACCTTCCATTTCAGAAGAATTCACCGAACACGAATATTTTATCATACTTTATTCATCAACAAATATCAATTTACGCAACCGTAAAACGGAAGTATAAAACCACTTATATTTAATGAAACTTGGATACCTGGGGTTTATTAAACACGCGACATGTTTACGTTTGACGTTAATATGTAATAACATTCTGGGCGAGATTTATAACCACATACATAACGCCACTTTTAATCCGGTCGTGTATCAATTTTCCAGAGATTTCCGAATTTAATATTGGTTCTTCAAAATTTTATCTCTCTTGGTAAAATCAGAGCTATACTGAAATACTTTATATCAAGCTGGGATGTAGGTTTAGTTTTTATTTTTCCTTTTAACTCGACCGACATAAGTGACCACCGAAGCCATAAATCAAAAGGACTTTCTGCAGAAAGGAACCCGGAATTGTAAAAGATAGAATATTTTGAGATATACAGAATAAATATGTACTAGCAAATAGAAACCCAATCACTGCCAACCACGAGTATACTCGTGTTTTTTCAATCTAAAATTACGAATTCGTAACGGAAATTTTCGAAAGAAGAATTTTTATTTTATGTAATCACGAAATGTCTGTCATAAAATAAAGTAAATATTGCTATTAGTATTTTCTGGTATGAATTCGAACTTTCCAAGTAAAATAAAATTCCGGTAATTTTAACCCGGCAGCGAACGTGTTAAAAAACTGCTTTCGAAAGTTTTAATTAAATAAATATTCATTTTAAAATTTGCTTATATATTATTTCATGTCTGTTTGCCTAAAATTAAGTTTTCTTTAATATTTTTCTCAGAATTGGATGGTGATAAATTTATTTATATGCCGAATTGTAAAATAGAAAAAGAAATGTTTGGAATTATTATGTGAAGGTATTATTTTAAAGTGCAATATATTGCATTTTACTTAACGATAAAATGCTTAAAATTATGTTTAGTGAGAAATTTATCTTTAATAGAAAGCGGTTAACCCCTTGGGGACGAGCGACACGTATACGTGACGCGTAAGATGCTCAGAATCCTCGATTATGCCCACCAGTTATTTTTTATTGTAAGATTTATCTAATTAAATCTTAGCATTTCTGCGATTCAATTAGGTGAAAATTTCTGTTTTGAAAAACTGGTGCTAAAATATTAAAAATTCTGTGAAGGACGCTCGTCGCAAAGGGGTTAATAAATATGTGTCTGATCCTATTTTTAAAATAAAGTAAAAATACATGTAAAATCTACCATGGTGTTTTGCGGGCTTTATATTAAAAAAATGATACTTCTCCATTATCTCCCTCAATTACTTTCCATAAAAAAAGATTGCTAAATTGCAATGCCCAATAAACAAATGGAAGAATGTTGCCATTGGAATATTAAAAAAAAGTACAAGAAATCTGTAAAAGTCCCACTCTCTAAAATATCAACTATCAATAACTTTAAACAATAAAATTTACAATATAGTAATGTTAACAGAAAAAAATAATCATGGATATTTATTTATTTACATTATTTTTGTTAATTATCCTTCTCGGCAGGTGGATAAATGTTTGTGACGTCAGATGAAATTGACCTATTACAAATAACTAAGCATCGCAATATATTTTCACTACTGTTTCTCTTTTATTATCATGATGTCGTCGTTTAATGTTGTAATTTTTATTTAAATTAATGAAATAAATAATAAATCAGTGAAACATCATTAAAAAGACAAATAAACGTGGAATTAAAAATCCCTTAATGACGTACTAAACACGCATCATATACAGGGTGTTTCTAAACTCATGGTACAAACTTTAAGGGTCGGTAGAGTATACAGTAACAATAATTTATTTTATAGGAATGTATGGGACCAAGTGACGCATGAAGGTAAAAACACCGGGGGGGGGGCAACTAGGCTCCTTTTCTTATTTTCAAAATTTCTCATTCATACCAGAAAATTTTTATCCTATCCTTTTCTTGACATTTCATAATTACTCAATAATAAAATTCTTCTTTGAAAATTTTTGGTATGAAATCGAAATTTTTTGTATTGAAAATAGAAATAGAAATAATTTTTTTTTAAAATAGAGATGAAGTTTTTGGTTTATTCCACTGGCGGTACAGGGCAGTAAGTGACTGGTCGCTGTTCAATACCATGCATTCAATTAGAAGAAATCGCCATTTTTAATTGTGCTATCGTTCGTCATGGAAGACTTTACATATGCCGAAAAAGCCGACATGCATTTCATGTATGGTCGTGCAAATGGCAACGCGTGGGCTGCCCTACGAATGTATCAGGAGCAGTTTCCTCGCAGAAGAATGCCTGATCATAGAATGTTTCAGCGTTTACACCGTCAGCTTTCTGAAACAGGTTCTTTCCACGTCACTAGACAGGAACTGGGCGAGAAAGAGCTGTACGCAGTGTAAGCCTGGAAGAAATTATTTTGAATTTTGTTAGTGAAAGTCCCAAATCAAGTACAAGAGCTGCTGCACAGAATTTAGGTGTGAGTCATCCGACCGTTTGGAAAGTGTTAAATGAAAATCGATTTCATCCCTTCCGTTTTCAACGTGTACAAAATTTGAATCCGAAAAACTATCTTCTGCGGTTGATTTTTTGCCAGTGGGTTTTGCAGCAACATGTATTGCAGCCAGACTTTACTGCTCATATTCTATTTAGAGATGAGGCAGTATTTACACGCGAGGGTGTATTTAATGCGCACAGTTTCCATCTTTGGATAACCAATAATCCACATGCAACGCGGACACATGCTTACCAACAACGATTTTCTGTGAATTTGTGGGCGGGTATTGTTAATAATTATTTGATTGGCCCATACCTACTACAAAAGAGGCTGGATGGTCGCTGTTACCTTATTGTTTTGCAATAGCTTTACCAGAACTGCTGCAAGATGTTCCGATCGCCATTCGTAACCGGATGTGGTTTCAACATGATGGAGCACCTGCGCACTTCACCACTGATGTGCGCAGTTACCTGAATGCCATATTTGAGACGCGATGGATTGAGCGTGATGGACCAGTTCCTTGGCCACTGCGATCTCCCGATTTATCGAGCCTTGATTTCTTTTTAAGGGGACATCTGAAGAGTCTTGTTTATTGACTCAGACGAAAATCTAGTATCTCGCATATCCAAAGCTGCTGTACGTGTGCGGGAAATGCCTGACATCTTTAGAAGTGTACGCCAATCGTTCCACCGACGCTGCGAAGCATGTATCACAGTTGGTGGGCACAATTTTGATCACTTATTGTAATATTATGCATTAATAATGTAATAGTATGCATTATTATTTACTTGTAAACTACATTGTAAATAAACATTTTATCTTTTTTATTCATGTATTTTGTTTGATAAGTTTGCCAGTTTTGCGCCTTTTTTTAATTCAAAAATTTCGATTTCATACCAAAAATTTTCAAAGAAGAATTTTATTGTTACGTAATTATGAAATGTCAAGAAAAGGATAGCAAAATTTTTTTCTGGTATGAATGAGAAATTTTGAAAAATAAAAAATGGGGCCTAATTGCCTCCTTGATGTTTTTACCTTAACGCGTCACGTGGTCCCATACATTCCTATACAATAAATGATTGTTACTGTGTGCTCTACCTACCCTTAAAGTTTGTACCATGAGTTTAGAAACAACCTGTATACCATTAAGTGAATGTGATGCCACGATCATGCATTTTTGGCGTTAAATCCTATAGTTTGTCGATAGTTTTTTTTATGGAAATTGGTCAACGGGATAATGGAGAAGAATAACAAAAATTCTATTTTCTATAACTGTAATAGATTAAAATTTGATAAATAAACCCATGTTCCTAATCTTATCTAACATGTTTAATACATTTAAGAAATCTTCAAACAAAAGTCAATCAGCTAGACTTGATAATAAATTATACTAAGAGATATAATAAAGATAATAAATAGTATTTATGATTATATGATTAATATGAATATGATTATTAAATAATATGATTATAATAGGGATAATAAATTATATTAAATTAATCAAAACCTCGTGGATTTGTTTTGATACTGTCATTAGGGGAGAGGAGGTGGGAGTGAATATTTATCTCTGCATTTATTTTACTATTTTACTTAATTTAAAAATTTATATTAACTACTGTGACAGAAAATATCGCATAGCTACTGTGAGCGGTCTCTGAGACAGCTTTATCGAAAGATGAATAAAAGACTCGATTAACGTATTGGGTAATACTTCTGTGCTAAACCTTACGTACAGGAATTTTTAATTAAATTAAATAATTTTATCGCATGGCTACTGTGAGCGGTCTCTAAGACCGCTTGATCGAAAGATGAATAAATGGGTCGATCAACTCATAGGATACTGTTTCTGTGCTAAACTTTACGTAAAAGAATTTTTAATTAAAATTCATGCATTCTGAAGTCTTTATGGATAGTACTAGAACTACAAACGAAACAAAATCTCACAAGTATCTCTAGTTAAACTATAAAAAACAGGTTGTCGTACAACTTTTTGCGTTCGTCTCCCTTCAGACCACTAGAATCACGTGATGCACTTTTAGTGCACCTGCCTGCTTTATATGCAAATGCGCCACGAAAAGAGTACCCCTTGACTCAAGCGATCCGTAAATAGATGAACAGCAACGCTGTGCGGCAGCCTGTCTGTTGCATTAGCCCAAAAGTGCCAAGCTCCCACTAATCCTCCCGAATATGCGCTTTAACTTGACCTAAGTTTAATACGTTTCGCGCCAGAAATGTTTCAAAGAAATGAAATAAAATAAATATAAATATAAGTAAATTAACTTTCTGGTTTGAAACGCTGTTAAACTGGGTCACATTAATCCACAGATTAAGGAAGATTAGTTAGAGCTTGGCTCCTCTGATTAGTCTCATGGATGACTCCAAAATAGTGACGATGAACTAAATAAATCTAAAGGAATGCCTTCAAATTTAATACTTTATTTTAATTATTATTTTGAAACACATTTCTCAAATTGTCCACTTTTTGAATAACACTTTTTCTAACGGTAATATTCTTTTTGTTTTTTTCTAGCAAATTTTACACAATCCTATCCAGAAGGTTATTTATATTGCAAACTTTGTGGAAATTTACTTCGAGCACGAAAATTATTTTTCACATTTACTAGTACTAAAAAAACGGAACATTTAGAAAAGAAATAAAAATATTTCTTATTTTATGACTTACAAGGAGAGTACCAAGCTTGGTAATCACAGATTTTGATTATTTTTATATCTATTGTAGGGTAGAAGCCCGTTAGTCTCAGATTCAATGGATTTTATACAACGCTCCTTAGTTCTCGAAAAATGGGGGGTCTAATATTATAACACAACTTAAATACTTACTTTGTCACGAAATAACTGAGTTGGTCGTAGCTCAGTTGGTATGGCGTCTGCTCGTTGTTCCGAGGGCCTGGGTTCGATGCCGAAACGCGCTACGTTTGTTTTTTCTTATTTGTTTATCAATATACTTGTAATTATAATTTAATAATCTCAATAAAAATTGTTAACATGATTAAATTTTAATTTAGCATTTTTTATTTTTTTAATCACTTTTAAAATGTATTCCATATATGCTTTATCAATGAAACGATATTGAACAATTGTGTCAGTTCATCATTGTAAAGAAACATCATGTATAAATTGCCTTAACGAAATGCCTTAAAGTCAATGCGATGATAATACTACTCTGTTTTTAAAGTAAGAAGTATACTTATATTAAAATTTAGCATAAGAATTAAATTACAACATATTTATGTTTTATTTTACTGTAACTAGAGGGCGCCACAACAGAATTTGGCTAATATTATTTTTTATTTTTTTTTTAGTTTGGTGCAGTTAAGTGGTTTTTTGTTTTCAATCATTATCGCGCAAGTGCGTATCATTCTATAACAGCTTATAATAGTATAAAAATGGAAGAAGCAAGCTGTAGTTCACAAGAAGATCAATCTGAAGTGTCGGGATTCAATGAAAATCAGAAAAATGATGTCACAAATGCGTTGAAGCACTGTAAAATTTTATTGCAAAACAATGGATTTTAAACAAATGATCCAGTATCTGAAATATCTTCGTTTTCTATTGCGATGTGAGAAGAATTCTTTAATTCGAAAGTAGATATGCTGATTTTGGAACGATTTTGGAATTTTTACTAGTCAATAATAATCATTTTTTATAATGCTCTTTAAATGATGAGAGATGTTTAATAATGGTTTAAAAATCAAAAATGCTAAATTAAAATTTAATTATGTTAACAAAATTTGTTATTGATATTATTAAATTATAATTACAAGTATATTTCAAAAAAAAAAAAAAAAAGAGAGAAACTAACGTAGCGCGCTCCGGCATCGAGCCCGGTCCCTCGGAACAACGAGCAGACACCATACCAACTGAGCTATGACCAACGCAGTTACTTCGTGACAAAGTAAGTATTTAAGTTGTGTTAAAATATTAGACCCCACCCCCATTTCTCGAGAACCAAGGAGCGTTGTACAAAATCCATTGAACCTGACACTAAGGGGCTTCTACCCTACAACATATATAAAAATAATCAAAATCTGTAATTACCAAGCTTGGCACTCTCCTTGTTAGATAAAAATACATTTAGTGTATCACAAACACACTAAATAAAAAAAAATAAATAACCGAAACATCTTTCTTGAACCTGAAATTCACTAAATTTAAAAATTTAAATACACTTTTAAATATACGCAATTTTAAATGTATATCGTTTAATTCTAAAAATACAACATCAAGAAATTTGATAGGCCTAAATATTTTTTTCACGATTATTTCAATCAATTTTAAGTTTAAAAGTCCCTGACGGCTCGGCCTACAGGCACAGGTAGATTTCGAAGACGCAGACCGTGGGGCACCTGTTTATTCGGAATTGCAGAAGAAAGACCTATTTGCCATGATGTGGCAGTTGGGACCACCCACTTCGAAATATACCTCTGCCTGTAGACGGAGCCAGCAGGGATTTAAAATAAATACCGTAAGAGTTGGTCCTATAAAAAACTTGTCAGTATAAAAGTTTTTGATAATATTAAGAAGATTTATAATAAATTTAAGCGGATTTAATATCTTGGGAATTGACGAAGTTAGGAATTTTTTTCTTCTGAAACCCCCCCTTCCCCTCCCCTTGGGGCCATTTTTAATGATATCAAAAACATATCATACATCATATGATATCATACATAAATTTTCGGCCCTTTTCCTAGAAGTAATAATAACTTTAAACGGATTCGATACGTATCAAAATTAAGAAATTATGGGGGGTTTCTGTTTTCACAAAAAGCCCCCCCAATCCCCCCCCCCCTTGGATCGATTTTGCCCATTAACGAACTTGACCGAGATTTTATGCCCCTTGATTTTATGTATCAGTTTGGAAGAGATTTGTGCCGATTTATGAGATTTATCGTGTCCATAAAAAAGTGACATAGATAGATAGATAGATAGATAGACAGATAGATAGATAGATAGATAGATAGATAGATAGATAAAGTTTTGAACTGAGGTGTGGTTTTGGATTCTGGGGGTCAGGATCGGCGTAGATCTGCAAATTTTTTTCAAAAATTCCAACTTAGGGGAGAATGTAATAGATTTCTTACGAAATTTACCTAAAATGCTATATCCATTTTACTATACAGAAATCTAGCATCAAAAGCTAGATAAGCTAAACCTGTCAAATTTCGCAATTCAACTAACTTAAGAAATTTAGTTAAAGTATATAGTACACTGTTAAATATACACTTATTTAAGAGTTACAGAACCATAATTTTCTATATAACATTAAAAGAATGAGATTCAGTCGCTGAAAAAATGTGTAATATGTAAAACTTTTCAGCAGTTTTGTAGAAGATTTATGAAATTGATGTGTAAGATCTCGCCTGTCATAAACTACAGTGAAATAAGTCAAAAGACGGGGATTTATTATTTCCAAAACTTGAGAATTTTTCTGTTAAAAATTTTTCATTTTCTAGAGAATTAGATTAAGTGTAAGTTGCTCTTTTTCTGCTACGTAAATGAAAAATGTACAATATGTGTAAAATAAAATGAAGTGCAGAAGATATTAATGTTTACTTTTTCAATTTAAATTATTTTTGACAAGAATGTCTTACTTGGAATTCTTACGAAACATTTTTTTCTTCTTTTTCTATACGGGTGTTTCACTCATTCCGTTTCGCCTAAAATAACTGGTGAACCGAATGAGTTAGAAAGTAATGAATGTGGTCTTTAGGTATAGTAAAACGAGTTACGAATGTGGTGTATGGATATAGTAAAACGAATTACGAATGTAGTGTCTAGGTATAGTAAAACAAGTTACGAATGTGGTGTCTAGGTATAGTAAAACGAGTTACGAATGTGGTGTCTAGGTATAGTAAAACTAGTTGCGAATGTGGTGTCTAGGTATAGTAAAACGAGTTACGAATGTGGTGTATGGGTATAGTAAAACGAATTACGAATGTGGTGTCTAGGTATAGAAAAACGAGTTACGAATGTGGTGTCTAGGTATAGTAAAACGAGTTACGAATGTGGTGTATGGGTATAGTAAAACTAGTTGTGAATGTGGTGTCTAGGTATAGTAAAACGAGTTACGAATGTGGTGTATGGGTATAGTAAAACGAATTACGAATGTGGTGTCTAGGTATAGTAAAACTAGTTGCGAATGTGGTGTCTAGGTATAGTAAAACGAGTTCCGAATGTGGTGTCTAGGTATAGTAAAACAGGTATGCGCACGCTTCACTACAAGAAACGTTGCAACGCCCCCTAGTATCAAACTACAGAGGTTGTGTTCAAAATATATTAAGTGCAAAACTATATTGAGGTGTCTTTATAACACTTTCCAAGCTATTTGAAAAGTGTTTATGACTTCGGTTTGTCTGGCCGTATGGCCGTCTGCCGTCTGTCCGTGCTCTAACTCCCGTAAATAGGCTCGGATTGCCCTGCAAATTTTATATGTTATTGTCTTTATCTATAGCATGTTCCCTATTTCAACTGAAGTGTGTAGCACTTATAGTTTTGTTACAGGGACACTCAAAAGAATTCCGTTACATTACGGTCTATGGGGAAAATCATTTGCGGTTTATTTTAATGATGTTACACAATTTTAAACACATTGTAATTGATATATATCACTAAGGTGCATTACAAGAAGCTTGATATGAAATAGGGTGTGCATAGCACTTATAGTTACTTTACAGGGACAGTCAAAAGAATTCCGTTACATTACGTCAATGGAGAAAAATCGTTTGCGGTTTAATTAAGTAGTGTTTCACTATTTTAAACGCATTGAAATTTATATATATCACTAAGGTGCATTACAAGAGGCTTACTACAGCATATTGTGTGCATAGCAGTCATCGTTCATTTACAGGGTAAATTTAACAAGGTTCATTTACACACAAAATAATTCTCTACTGTCTGTTAACAATAATTCCTGGAAGTGCGCTTTAAGTTGCTGAACGCGATTTTAAAATTAACTCACTTTATGTCTATAACTTGGTGTGTATAAATTCTGTAGATCCTATACAGGGCACCACAAAAGTTCGCGAACACATTTCCGTTCATTGACAAACTCCAGAAGGAGAATTTTAAACTGTGCTACGCGTTTCCTAACTAAACTAAAATTTAGCATCCTATGTAGTATATATACAAATCTATAGATCCTATACAGGGCTGAAAAAAAGTATTCGGATATTTTTCCGAATATTGTATATGTAGGAAATTCCTGAAATTAAGTTTATAAATATGTTATGCGTTTTCCAAATTGTTTACTTAGATGTTATCTTTCAACTTATTAAACGGTAATGATTTGTAAAATTATTTTGGAAGCATTGGAAAGTGTTACATAATCTATGCTTGACGCATGATTTTTAAATCTTGTTTTAATTAATTTTTACTCTTGACGGCAATTAATGCGAATAATTTCATATTTCAAAAGAATAATTTTATTAATAATTTTATTTGTTTAATTTTATATATTTAACATTTCTTAACATGAAACTAAAATAAAAACAAAGTTTAAACAAATTATTAACACAAAAATGAATCATTTATAAATTTTTTATTACATGATGATTGGTTATTTAAGAGTTCTTGAGTAAGTGATTACAAGTTAAATGTTGTAAGTATTTAGAAGTCAATATGTTATCGAACTGTTTATGAACAGTTTCCAAGTGATTTCTACACTATACAAAATGTCAAATGTTTCTAATTTACGAAAAAATAAAACCACGAAAGAAAATATACAATATACTCTTCCGAATTATCCATGATTCCAAAAACCGTTCTTTATCTTTGGAAACCAATGTATTTTTTAGATTTAAAGAAGCACAGGGGTGCAAAAATTAAAGCGCCAATTTGCTAATTCCCACCACTAAATTTTATTACTATTCTTCGTCAAATTTTATTAGTATACTTCGCCTAAATTTTATCAGTATTCTTATTAGGCGAAGAATACTAAAAATTTAGTGGTGGTAATCGGCCCTTTGGCGCCTAGAATTTTGCACCCCTCAAGAAGCATTTATAAAAACAAAGTTTATATGGCTGCCACTGATTTTCTGAAACATTTTCGAGAAGTTTTTATGGTGTATTAACCAGTGTTTTCAAGCCAGAATATCGGTTTTTATAAAGCTATCAATTTTCCACTAAACATTTCCAGCTGTGCAATTGAATTTGTACATACAGGAGTAACAACATAATATTAATTTTAAGGTTAATGTTTATACTATTAATCTATCCTATTTGTCTGTAAAACATGTTTGTTGAACAGGAAAATATTTACTTGGGAATAGACATGAGCTAATGAATTTAAGTTGAATATCCTAGTCAGCGTTCTTATAAAGCATTTTTTTTAACCCTCTGAGCGTTTTGAAAAAGGGTAAAATTGTAATGTTGTTTTCACTGCATTTTGTTTTACCTGCTAAAAAAATATGATTCTTTCAGCATTATAAATATAACTTAATTACAAATATGAACGTAACCCTTGAGAGTATTAATCATTCTTCAATTTTTTGAAAATTCATTAAATCTATAGAATTATATTATCTTAAACATTGCATATATTGCAGTGAAACCTGGAGCTTAGTGAACGGAATATTACGTTCTACACGCTTAGAGTGTTAATATATATATAAATAAAATTTTCTTCAATAATTTTATTTGTTTTAATCCATCTTGATATAAAATATAAAATGAATAGGAGTAAATTGCTCAAAAGCATTGTTGTTGCATTTACATGTTTCATTGTTTAAAATAAAGAAAACTAACTAATAAACCAAATTTAACTGAAATTATTTCATGTACTTAATAGAATTTAATGAAGAATCGAAGAATGGAAAAATAGTTTTAACGTGATTATCAAGCTGAATTATTAAATTAACTATTAATCGATATATTTTTATTAATCAATAAATTTTTACATTTTTTCGAAACTTTTAACTACCGTAATTTCGCGCGTATGCGCCGCATATTAGTTAAGTCTTTTTCAAACCGGAAATTTTATTTAAAATAAGAAGTCAAATAAGTGCTAAGCAGAAGTAAGTCACATTTTATTTAAAGTAAATTCTGGTAGGAAATCGAATTGTCTGAGGTGCGGCGTATATGCGCGAAATTACGGTAATATTAATGAAATTAAATCCTTATTTTTTTACACTTTATTATAATACAATCAAGCAAAAGCATTCCCTTTATTACGTCAAATTTACAATCAATAAATTTTCTGATTTAAATATAACATATAATTATAGTCTTACAATGTGAAAAAGATAACTGCGAAAATTCTCATGGAACGTATTATCTATATAAATTGTTACTTATTAAACCTTGCTATTTTTCTTTTCATATGAAAGTGTATTAAAGTTTTAAAGGAATTTTTTCATCGTTTGTGCAGTCTCTTGAATTTAAATAGCAGTATTTTGTAAAAGCATTCTACGACTGATATTAAATAAGGCCAAGCATGCTTTTAGAAAATACTCCTATTAAATTCAAGGGACCGCATAAACGATGAAACAAAATCCATCTACGTCAACACAGTCGTTTTTGTGTCAGCGCGCAGGCTTAATATTCAAGGGGCAGTGGAGCCCCACCAGTGGCTGAGAGGTTCTGCTCTCAAAGCTGGTAGACGGGAGGTGCTGGGTTCAAACCCCTGTCGCGCTCGTCGACCTAACCGTTCGGAGTTATCCGTGGTTTTCTTCGAACCTTGCCGTAAATACGGGTTAGGATCCCTTAGAAAGACCCCCCACGGAGGGCACTCCCCCCAGGGCCTATATCCCTCGTGTTGATAATTGACCGTCATAAAATCAACCAACCAAGGGGCAGTGGTACATTTTTCAATTACGTAGCAGAAAATGACAACTTAGACCATAATCTAACTCTCTACAAATAAAAAAATTGCAACGAAATTATTCTCATGTTTTGGAAATAATAGATTCCCGTATTTTGACTTCTCTCGCTGTGCTTTACGACAGCCAGGGTCATACTATCAATTTCACAAAACTCTCTGTTTGACTAAATAAAATAGATTATACGATTGTTCATTTATATCATTTTAACTTGCTAATCTGTAATGGTTACGCATCCGCTCTCCGATATTTTATCAACTTGATAATCACGTTAAAACTATTTTTCCTTTATTTGATTATTCATTAAATTCCATTAAGTACCTAAAATAATTTCAGTTAAATTTAGTTAGTTAGTTAATTTTCTTTATTTGAAACAATGAAACATGTAAATGCAATAACACTGTTTTTGAGCAATTTATTCCTGATTGTTTTATATTTTATGTCACGATGGATTAAATTGACATAAACAAATAAAATTATTGAAGAAAATTCTATTAATATATACAGGTGGTTATCAAAATAATGGAAACACCCTAGATTTTGAAGGAATTCTTTATTAATATGGTGTAGTACCGCCTTTGGCATGTAATACAGCTTGGATTCGCCTGAGAATCGAATCATACAAATTCTGAATAGTGTTTAGAGGAATATTGTACCATTCTTCATGGAGATATTGTGAAAGTTCCGTGAGAGATGCCGGTGGAGGATATCGATTCCAGATTGAAAGCTCTAAAATAGACCACAACGGTTCGATTATTTTGATTTCTGGGGACCGTGCGGGCCAAGGTAGATGTTCCACCTCATCCTCATGTTCATCAAACCATGATTGGACAACTCTGGCTGCATGAATAGGGGCATTATCGTCCTGGAAAATTCCATCTCCTGCAGGAAACAAAATTTGCATCATGGGATGGACATGGTCAGCTAAAACTTCTCAATGCTTCTCCCCAGTGATCCTTCCTTTCAGGGTTACAATTGGACCAGCAGAAATCCATGACACGGCTGCCCATACCATGACCGATCCACCTCCATGCTTGACAGTTGGACGGAGGCAATCAGGATCATACGCTTGTGCAATTGTGTTCTCCAGACATGTACCCGTCCTGTTGTGGGGAAAAGTGTGAAAGATGATTCGTCTGACCATATAACAGTCTTCCACTTATCAATCGACCAAGTTTTGTGGTTGTGGCACCACTCTACACGACGTTTGGCATTAGCATCTGTGACAAGTGGCTTGGGAATTGCTGTTCTGCCGTAAATGTTCTCTTTATGAAGGTATCTCCGAACTGTAATTGTTGACACTGGAGAATCCAGATGCTGATTGAGCTCTGCGGTCACTTTGGCTGCAGTTGTTTTCTTTTTAGACATTACAATCCGCTTCAATACCCGTCGGTCTCTTTCACTCAGCTTCTCCTTCCGTCCACTATTTTGCTTTGCTGAGCTTGTCTTTCCGCGATGTGTGTATGCTGTCATGACTTTAGACACCGTACCTCTAGAAACGCCTATAAGCTGGGATGTTTCGGTCACCGTTGCTCCAGCTAGTCGGGCTCCTACAATTTGGCCTCTTTGAAAATCTGTGAGGTCTGACATTTTACGCTTCTGACAAAAAAAAAATCAAAACGTAGACAACTCTTCTAGAGCTCTCTCATACTACCTAATACATGTACTTTTTATATTAAAAAAAATCTGGTAGCTAAGATTATATTTTAATGCTTACGAAGGGAATTCTTAAATGTCCCTTTCATTCACAAGTGTTTCCATTATTTTGATAACCACCTGTATATATATATATATATATATATATAATGCTTTATAAGAACGCTGACTAGAATATTCCAGTCAAACTAACTTAAATTAAAAAATGAAGCTTTAATATTTGATTGTAAATTTATCAATTTCGTATCGGAATATGGCAATTTACACTTAATACATCTTTGCGTTGCAAATTTTTCATTTTGTAGCATGTTGAATTCTCGCATTCTTTCTATTTTATGATAGGTTTTTCGGACTTAATAAAGTATCAAAACTTCCTGTTACAGATCTATTTTTTACACTCCGGTAGGAATTTCGTTAAACATTTGCGGTGGGAAATAGTTTTGCATTTGCATAATTATTGGTTCTACATCGGGTCATAATGTCGGGTTATTCTCACTTTAGGAAATCAAGGATTAACTGAGTATCTTTAAGGAAAATATCTTTAAGGAATATAAAGTTTCTCCAGCATTCAAGTATAAAGTTTGTGAAGGAAGCGGAATTAAATAGAAACAATTTGTTCAGATAAAAAAAGACTTTCTTTTAAATATCATGAAAGCTAAATTTGTCAGAAACGCTCCAGTTTATTTAGTTTTTTATGGTAAAGTAAACGCACTTTTAAATCTTAAAATTGAGTGAAATGCTTAATGTGAAAGAAACATTTACATTTGGTTGCATATCTTGATAGTAGATATTTAGAATTAAACCATGTACAGTAGGTACATGGACTGTACAATTAAATATACACAAACATTAATGTATTGTACAGTCAGCCAAAAAATAATAAAATTACGTCTTATATCTCATAACTGTTTAAAAAATATTAAGCTTAGGGATCGTATTCTTACTGAAATTGTACCAGGCTCTGACATTTTCATACGAACAACTCAGTGTTTGACTTTTCTGTACATTTTATCTTATGATACTAAACGGGAAGTCATTCGTCAAGTAGTTTAGGAGTTATGAAGGTTTAAAGTTTGGAACTTTTCATATTAAATTGCTTTATTATCAAATATAAAATAATAAAATTACTTGTTAACTTTAATTTAAAGTGTAATTATTGCTTAAAGTGATAAAAAAGATAACACAAAATGTTTAAAAATGTCTTTTAATATAGATGACATATGTTTCTTTCGCACAAACGGCGACATCTTCAGATCAAAATGATAAATAAAATATTCTCGCAATGTTTTTAAAAAATATAAACATAAATCATGAGATCACATGTTCAATGTAAACTGGTGCTTAACCCTTTCAGGGGCAAGCAATTTTGTTCCTGTAACGTCGAACTCACACCGGTATTTACGAAAGAATTTAGTTCAAAATAAGGAAAATAAATTTTTCAACTTCGACACGTCAGAGTTAAAAAATTAAAATTTAATTGAAAGTTTCTGGTGCGAAGCGGATTAAAATTAGGTGGTATATAATATATACCACCGCCCCTCAAAAGGTTAAATTGGTCAAACTGGAAAACGTGAAAATTATTATGTTATTTTTATTTTTATTGCTTTTTCAATTTGTAAAGCATCGCGTGCCAAATTTTAGGTAATTCAAAGGAAGCTGATTCATTGCAAATGTTACTATTTCGCAAATATATTTCTATGGGAAATAAACTCTTGATGTAAAAATTATTTTAATATTCTTGAAATCAGTCTGCAACGGCTCTATTCTATGTCGTCTAGCTAATGCAGTAGCTCTACTGTCATATTTGATATTTGTCATATGTTCTTTTATTCTCTTTTTAAATTTTCTGTTTGTCATTCCTGTTTAGTATTGTAATGAATAAGCTTCGGTGAATGGGATTTCATAAACACCGGATAATTGCTTTATTATCATTACAAAACAGACAATTTTTTAGTGCGAATAGTTTTTTAAGCATAACTCAAGACCTACTTTCTTGAGCTGTAATTTTGGATTCTCATAATTGAAGATTCTAGAAATAGAATTCTGTTTAAAATGTTATATGTTACAATTCATAATTTTTTCGAAAAAAAAATATTTGTATTCATTTTCGAGAAAGAAATTAATTGTAATATATGACTTTATAAACAAATATCGATTTCTAAAAGATTCAAATATGCGAATCCAAAATTACAGCCCATTCTGATTTTGAGTTCAATCTGTTCTGCAACGATTACAAATGAATTTGAGATTAGGAGCTCTGAACTCGAAACATAATTCGTAAATTGTATGATCGGATGACTTTTTATTTTGGTATCCAGATGTAATATATATATATATATTGAAAATTTTAACTTTTGGTACAATTTGGACGATGCCCTAAACTTATTTTTTTAACCATAAAAACTTCTCATTGCTTGATAAATTGGGATAAAGTGCAACTGATGGCAATTAACTCATGCCACATATTGGCCGAAACGTTGTCTTCAGGTTGGTATACGTTTATACTTAAGAAAATAGGCCTCTATAGCTTTATGTTAAAAAGGTATAACTAACGAATTGTTGGGAAATTAAATGGAAAATTCTTTTATTTAATTTGAGAATTCATTTAGAATTTATTTATTTTTGAAATTTTCCATGCAAATCATTACTTTATATAAATAACTTGAAACGTCAAAAGATTTCTTTTTAATAAACCTGCCCTTAGAATTATTTTAGAATTTATTCCATGTTGAAATTATTATTAAATATGAAACTATAAGTTGTTTTTATTTTAGCAATCTATAGTTTGTGGTGGCATTCTCATTGTGTTTTCGCAATAATTCCTTATTTTATGGAATTTTAAAAGATAAGTGAATTAAAAAAACCAATTAATTACATTTTTACGATGACAAAATCTAAAAAAATTAATAAGACCTTTGTTTTAACCTCATTCATTTGTAATTAGAATATAATTTTACCTAAAACAGACAAATAAAAACAATTTTTTTTCTTAAATCTAAGACTGTTCATTTTTAAATTTTTATCAATTAAAAAAAATTAATAAGACCTTTGTTTAATTTACAATCAATTAAATTTCTGATTTAAATATAACATATAATTTTAGTCTTACAATGTGAAAAAGATAAATAACTGCAAAAAATGGAACGAAATACTAATTACATTTTTTGCACGATTTCAGTCATATCTTGAATTATATAAATTCAGAATATTAAAAAATGTGAATTATTTAAAAGCGTTTTTTATTCTTTTAGTGCCATTATGTTTGAAGAAAAAACACGAAGATTTTTTTAAATTTCATTTATTTTGTTTTATCCAATTCTAATTAAAAAATATATTTTTATTAAACATTTTTAATAAAAAAAAAAGCTCTATCGTATGATTTAAAAAAGAATACTCACAACTTTTTAATTTTCTTATGTGTAAGTAGATATTTAAAAAAATATTTCTGAAAATTAACATTTTTCTAGGAAAAAATAATTAAATAAAAGTATACGCAGTTTTTTTTAAAGTGAAATTGCTCTATATCTCGAGATTATTTTTTCCCTAATTTCCAAAAATATAAATATGTGAGTTTTTTTTTTTTTTTTTTTTTTTTTTTTTAATTGACAAATGATTAATTGGTTTGTTAAGAAAAATAAATATTATTTCAGTTTTAATGAACGAATTGTTAATTGTGATAATGTTTTAATGTTAAACTCTTAAAATTATAAAACAAATATTAATTACTATAAATATAGAAAAAACAATTACATTGTCTGTGGTAAAATTAATACATATTTAATTTTTTTAGTTTGTCATATATTTTTAATGCTTGTATTTTTGTTCAATATTTTTTGGAGACTAACTTTTTAAACATGGGGATTCGAATGACGACGAATTAAACAAAAATCATTAATATATATTTTTTAATTTAATAATTTATAATGATTTATTAATTAATAACTAATATTTCAAAAACATATTTATTCAAAATACACATGCGCGTTATGGTTGGACTTTTACAAAATATAATGTTAAACGAACAGTCATTAAATGCATTAATTATTATTTGAGTTGTCTAAATAACTGACGTTTCTCTTTAACCCATTCGCTGCCAAAATTTCAATCTAAAATTCGAATTCGTACCGGAAATTTCAAAAGAAGAATTTTTATTTTATGTAATCACGAAATGTATGTAATTAAATAAAGTAAATATTGCTATTAGTATTTTCTAGTGTGAATTTGAACTTTCTAAATAAAATAAAATTCCGGTAATTTTAACCCGGCAGTGAACGTGTTATTGTTGATCGTTCCATTTTTCAAAACTGTGTAGTCTCAAATACTGTACACTCAAAATTGATTTAAAAAAAAGGTTGCATTTCTATGTATTTTGGTATGCGAACTTAAATAGGTAATAAAATTATGGTGCTGAAAAGATTAATAATAATAATAATAATAATAATAATAACTTTTCAATAGCAATTTCAATTTATAAATGATCCCTTATGACAAAATAAATGACATATATTTGACAACACAAGTGGAAGCGAGTGTGCTTACACTCTTTGGAATCTCTAAGGAATGTAGCACACGATTAAAAACATGAAAACATTTAAAATGAATCATAATTCATTTATTACTAAAATACGTGTAAAATGAAATAAAGGTTTTAAAACATTAAAACCATTCTAAGATGTTAAAACTTTCATCGGAGTCCCGAGCGCTTGCGACCAGAACCTGGCCATCGTCAAAGGCAAAATGAGAACAATTCTCACCAATTTTGAGATTTTTTTCTTATTTTCGCCCTTTAATGATGGCCAGGTTCTGGTCGCAAGCGCTCGGGACTCCGAAGAAAGTTTTAACATCTTAGAATGGTTTTAATGTTTTAAAACGTTTATTTTCTTTTACACCTATTTTAGTAATAAATAAATTGTGATTCATTTTAAATGTTTTTATGTTTTTAATTGGTATACTAAGGTGAATTTATGTTCCAATATTAGAAGAATTTTTCTATATATTTAATGTGGCACACTTTTTCAAATTAAATAAATTCTATTTGATATTTAATAGACTTCGCTTTCAATCGTAGAATTTATATTATTTTTATAAGATCAAATAAGACGTAAAATTTTGCACAAAAATTGTGATAAACTTGTATGCACTCTGTATGTGTTGCAATCGGAAAAATTAAATTCGGAAAACTAAAGTGTAATGCTATTTATTTTAAATTTTTCTTGATATATTTTCGTCTTGCACGTTTAAAATGTCAGTGCATGCATTACTAAACAATCTCAGTAAAACGTAATAAGATGTAATTATTAAATATTAAAAATCATTATTGTTATTTAAATAAATAAATATTAAAAATTAAAAATTATTATCACATCCCAATATAATTCGAATCATAGTATTTAAATTTACATAGTTTACTAAATAAACACCTTCATCGATAAAAATAAACAAATTTTGAGAAAATTTTGACACAAAATTTTCTTTTACTCATGTTTTCAATTATAAAAAAATATCTCTAAATTAAAACGATTTCTCTCCACCAACGTTTTTTTTTTTTTTTTTTTTTTTTTTGCATTAGATAAAATTGAAAGCTATTGTTCAGTTTTTTTTTTAATTCATGCCTTTTTTAAGTAATTATTAATATATTACTATACTTCTTTTATCAACTTTAGTAACTACTAATGCGTACGCATGCATTAGTAGAATAAGACAGATATTAATATATAAAAATAAAGCAAAGAAAAACTTTAAACGAATTCCGTCTTCCATCGAAACTGTAATCGAAAAAATTAGTAACAGGAAGCAATCATAAAAATGGCCTACACACTTATTCACTAAACTACAAGAGCATTCGAAAATCTCTGGGTAAAATTTAACCAACCAGTTTCGAATTTCAAATATCCCATTTTCGAAGTATTGCCGGACACGAATATGATATATATTGTATTTTATTTAGCAACAAATATCAATTCAGAAACAGTTAAAACCTCTTATAGTTAATGAAACTTGGATACCTGACGTATATTAAACACGAAGCATGTTTACGTTTGACGTAAATATGTAATAACATTCTGCCCGAGATTTATAACCACATACATAACGCCACGTTTTATCCTAGTATGCATAAAATTTCTAGAGATTTCCGAATTTAATATTGGTTCTCGAAAATTTTATATCTCCTGGTAAAATCAGATCTATATAGAGCTATAACTTAGATTTATTTTTTTTTCTCCCTTTAACTCTACCAGATCATTCCGCGACATATGTGACGACATAAATCAAAATCATTTTCAGCAGAAAAGATTTTTAGAAAATTAATTTGATAGAATATTTTGAAATATACAGAGTGATTAGGAAGTGACAATCAGAAACTTAAAATATATTGCTTTTCAAAAGTTTAATAAAGGATCAGGGTCCATGAAATAAGACTAAAATTCAATTTTGTTATACAGATTTAATTGTTTCACTTTTTAATATTAGAAGGTTTATCCTGTACGATTTCAAAATATTTTTTGCTTTTTGTTCGGATTTATATGACTTACACAAGATTCCGTATTATTCGTAGTTCGTATTATTCGTAGTTTTTTATGAAAAATTCGCATTTTCTCCTAATTTTACCTGAATTATTTATATGAGCGTAATCGTGCAACACTTTCTTCTTTACATATATTATAAAATACATTAAAATGTACAATATATGTAAAAATAAAAGTGTTGCAAAGTCACTAAGAGACTTTAGGATGCAGCAACGTGTTTAAACGTGCTAAAATAAACGTAAGTATCGCTAATAACTGCATTCTTTTACCTTAGCAATAGTTGCGTTCTTTTTTGCACGTTTAAACACGTTGCTGCATCCTAAAGTCTGTTAGTGAGGTGAGGGAATGCAGTTACTAAACTCTCTATTTTTAATATTTTACTATGAACGCAGATTTGCAACACTTTTATTTTTACATATATTGTACATTTTAATGTATTTTTATAATATAAGTAAAGAAGAAAGTGTTACACGATTGCGCTCCTATAAATAAATTAGCAGAAATTAGCAGAAATTTTCAGTAAAATAGCAGAAATGCGTATTTTTCATCAAAAACTACGAATATACGAACTTTGAACTTGTGTAAGTTATACAAATCCGAACAAAATGCAAAAAAAATTGTTGAAATCGTACACGATAAAACTTCTAATATCGAAAAGTGAAATAATTAAGTCAGTATAACAAAATCGTATTTTAGTCTTATTTCATGGGCCAGAAACACAGCTTATGGACCCTGATCTTTTTTTTTTCATTTTTCAGGGTTAAATAAACTAAATATTTCTGTTAGTATTTTGTGGTATGAATTTGAACTTTATAAATAAAATAAAATTATGGTAAATTTAACCCGGCAGTGAACGTGTTACTACACTTCTTTCTATCAACTTCAGTAACTTCTAATGCATACATAAGACAGATAGTAATATATAAAACTAACGCTATCAAAAATTTTAAACAAACGTACATTTCTAAAAATCATCAACTGAAATTGTAATCGATAAAATTTAGAAACAAGAAGCAATCATAAAAATGGCCTACAATTTATTCACTAAACAACAAGAGCATTCGAAAGTCTCTCGGAAACATTTAACCAACAAGTTTCGAATTTCAAATATCCCATTTCGGAAGAATTACCAAACAGGAAACATTTTACGATACTTTATTTAGCAAAAAATATCAATTTAAGCAACCGTAAAACCGAAGGCTAAAACCACTTATATTTAATGAAACTGGAATACCTGAAGTATATTAAACACGTAGCATGTTTACGTTTGACGTAAATATGTAATAACGTTCTGCGCTAGATTTATAACCCCATACATAACGCCACGTTTAATTCTGACGTGTATCAATTTTCTAGAGATTTCCGAATTTAATATTGGCTCTCGAAAATTTTATCTCCTCTTGGTAAAATCAAAGGTATATCGAAATACTTTATATCGAGCAGTAACATAAATTTATTTTTCCCTTTAACTGTACTAGACCAATCTGCGACATATGTGACCGTGGAAATAATATATCAAAAGGACATTTTTTCAGAAAAGAATCCAGCTTTGTAAAAGTATTGTAACTTGTTAGTATATTTTGAGATATACGAAGTGAAGAACAACTAGCAAATTGAAACTTTAAAAAATTGTTTTTGAAATGTTTCAGTTTAATAAATAAATATTTTGTAACTTGTTTTTTTTTTCCCCTTTGATTTTTGTTTATTTTAAATGAAATTATTATTAATGTTTTTGATAGAACTTGATGCTGAAAAATTTAATCTATATGAAAATTTATATTTAAATAAAAAAAAAACCTTTACAATACATGTTATATGCAAATTAAAAAAAATTAAAACATTATAAAGAGAATTAAATACAAAGTTTCCGGTGATGAAAATGCATTGTTATCTACCCTACTAAAATCCGTGAGCGTATATATCTATGTAACCTCAAAAACTTGGAAACCGCAGGGCGCAAGGCTACGAAATTTGGCACATGGGTTGCTGGTAGAGGGCCCATGAACGATCGGGGCCAAACATTCAAAAATTTTAAAGAGATTTGTTTCTTTATTTATGTTTTTGACGAATTTTTGCCGTTTTTTCATGTTCAACCCGTAATCGCCTGAGTTCTAACCAGTTCTAAATGTTTACTGCAATGTGATATATACATATTAAGTACGCCACGCTGCAATACTAAGAAGCTGTAGCGGGTATTACGATAACTTTTACCTCGCATGCAAATAATTAGAGATTATTTAATTGCGTTTAATTATTAACTTTTTATAAAAATAAAAAAAAATATTTTACCACAAACATCAACAAAACTTTTTTTCTATTTATTCCATTATTCCAAAGATATCGTTTTATCGTCTGCAGCCATAGCAACATGATAAAATAAATTTCATTAAAAAGAATGCACAGTGGTAGAAAATATTTTTCTAAATCGAATAGTTATTGAACAATTCAACACTTTAACAGGGGAATTCTTATTTCTTTCTTATTTAGATATTTTAAAGTTTTTTACGTCATTTTTAACACTTTCCAACATAGTTGAAAAATGTTTATGACTTCGGTTTGTCTGGCCGTCTGCCGAATAGCCGTCTGTCCGTCTGTCCGTGCTCTAACTCCCGTAACTATGTTCGGATTGCCCTGCAATTTTTATATGTTATTGTCGTTATCTATATCATGTTCCCTATTTCAACTGAAGTGTGTAGCACTTATAGTTTTTTTTACAGGGACACTCAAAAGAATTCCGTTACATTACGGTCTATGGGGAAAAATCATTTGCGGATTATTTTAATGATGTTACACAATTTCAAACACATTGTAATTGATATATATCACTAAGGTGCATTACAAGAAGCTTAATATGGAATAGGGTGTGGATAGCACTTATAGTTACTTTACAGGGACAGTCAAAAGAATTCCGTTACATTACGTCTATGGAGAAAAATCGTTTGCGGTTTAATTAAATAATATTTTACTATTTTAAACGCATTGAAATTTATATATATCACTAAGGTGCATTACAAGAGGCTTACTACAGAATATTGTGTGTATAGCAGTCATCGTTCATTTACAGGGACACACAAAGAATTATCAATTGTCTATTAACAATAATTCCTGGAAGTGCGTTTTAAGTTGCTGAACGCGATTTTAAATTTAACTCACTTTATGTCTATAACTTGGTGTGTATAAATTCTGTAGATCCTATACAGTGTACCACAAAAGTTCGCGAACACATCTCCGTTTATGGACAGAAACTCCAGAAGGAGAATTTTAAACTGTGTTACGCGTTTTCTAACTAAACTAAAATTTAGTATCCTATGTAGTATATATACAAATCTATAGATCATATACAGGGCTGAATAAAAGTATTCGGATATTTTTCCGAATATTGTATATGTTGGAAATATATGTTGTAAATTCCTGAAATTACGTTTTTAAATATGTTCCAAATGACCTGAAATTTTATAGACGTGGTTAAAAAAAAAATTTTAATCCCGTCGACAGCTGCCGCTGTCTATGAAGCAAAGTCAAGAGACGAGCTTGTGCACGATACACATACAGTGGCGATAAAAGCGTAAAACACGTACACCTCGTGTTCATTATTCCACGGATATCCTCGCAACGACTGTGCCATTGACAGACCGTGCGTTGTTAGTGAAACTGTATTATCAGGATAATGATAGCGCAGAAACTCCTCTTATGAGATTTAGGATACTTAAGAATTTAACAAAAGGTCCAATGACGACGATAGAATATTTACGGAAGATGGTTTTGAAATTTGCACAGACTGGTTCACTGAGCCTAAAATCTGGTAGAGGAAGGAAACTAGTTGATGTTAACCTACAGCGCCATCTGTCGGTGCGTTTTTAAGGTTTTTTTTAATTACGCCTAAAAAAATCCTCATTGCTTTGGAAGCATACTGGTGAAATTTCCGGTCTTTTTGATCAATGGTTCTTTTGTTATAGGGTTTTACTTTCCCAACTTAAAAAAAAAATCACCCTGCATATACTAGTTCGGATCAACAATGTGTCGGCCTCCTTGGAAAAATATCTTATCTAAAATATCTAATAAAAAATCAGCAATAGTTGTCTTATTCGTCCAATCTTCCATAATAGGGTTCATTGCGGATGCTGGCGACGAAATCTCTAAAATATCTTAAATACGTGCTTAACTATTTTTAAGCGGGTTGCTTTAGATGTATTTTATGTATTTCATTCCTGTAATTTCCTTGTTGTAACTATTGTTGCAACTTAATTTTGTATTGTTGCAATATACATTCTTTTTTTACCTAACACTCCCACCCATTTAACCTCTTTAGTGATGAATTTCTGAAATCGCTGAATACTTGTTTAACCCTTAAATGCCAGAGTATCAAATTTGCACAACTTTCTATTTAACTTTTAATAAATAAATCAAGTTCTTCGTAACCGCTATACTTATATCGAAATATTAATCCTCTAAAAATCACATGAATATGCTACTAAATAAAGTTAAAAATATATCTTAAAATTTCTGGTGTCCAATCCTTAACCCTTCAATGCATGAATTTTTCTTTCAGAATTGTGGTATTTTCTTTACTTATTTTAAGGATTGGACACCAGAAATTTAATGATATATTTTAAACTTAATTTAGTAGCATATTTATGTGATTTTTACAGGACTTTCGATATAAATATAATGGTTGCGAAATTAAATAAAAAGTGTTTCAAATTTGATACTTTAGGCATTTAAGCGTTAACCATTTTTTTTAGTAGATTTGTTTTCCTGAATTTCGCGCTCCGAACTAAAACTGCTGCTGAGGTAGGGCTGCGAAATGACCTATAAAACTTTCTGAATTTTCAAGATATAATTTGCCTAGGTCATAACAGCAATCTACTGTCCAAATTTCGTGATCTTGACTTTAGTCGTTTCAGCTGGGCTTTTATGAGACAGTCATTCATTCTCTCTTTATATAATAGCATAGATTTGTTCACATTCTTTTCTCTATCTAAGAGCAGAAGTGCAATGAGATAATATTCTCTCATTGCAAAACAGAAAAAAAATTGAAGAAAGCGAATTTTCCAAATGAATGTTCGAAAAGAAAATGGTTCTGCAATCTATTTCAGTATTTCAGAATCATTATTCAACTTCATATAAAGTTTACATGGAACAAAGGAGTAAAAATAAAATATATATGCATAGATATCTACAGGTTCTTTTGCAATAAAAGCTTATATGACGGTATAATGCATGAAAAATTCAACACTAAAAACGCCTACAACTGATTTTATTGAGATGTTTACATTTAGTACCGAGAAAAAAGCAAATATTTGTTTAATTATTAAAGATTTAAATTTGAATTTTACAGTTCCAATAAATTTGAGAGCGTAATATATATATGCAGTTCCTTTTACAGAGTTTCGTTACAAAATATACTCATACAATTTTAAAGAACTTTATACAAGGTGCGTACAGTTTTACCAAAAATTTTTAATAGAATTTTACGCCTTATTTAGTCGCAGAAAAGTATTACAAATTCTGTGATTAACCAAGACGATTACGAAATTTTCGATTAAATTTTAAATGGAACTTCTTTTTTTTTTATCAGAAATAGCTGTGCCAAACTCGGAAATTCCATGCAGGGTAAGCACCTTGCTTTTATATTTTACATGAATTAAAACATGTGTGAATAAAAAGTATTTTTCATTTTTTTTTTCTTTAACCCACTCGCTTCCAACCACGAGTATACTCGTGGTTTTTCAATCTAAAATTACGAATTCGTACCGGAAATTTCGAAAGAATTTTTATTTTATGTAATCACGAAATGTCTGTAATTAAATTAAGTAAATATTGCTATTAATATTTCCTGGTATGGATTCAAACTTCCTAAATAAAATAAAATTCCGCTAATTTTAACCCGGCATTGAACGTGTTAAATACCGTAATTTCATGCGTATAATGTGCGGATTAAACAATCATGTTTCGGCCCAGAAATTTTATTTTATAAAATGTAACTTAATAAATCGCTGTAAATATTTATTTTCAATTATTAAGTAAAATTTCTGAGTCTAAACATGACTGTTTGAATCGCGGAAATTACGGTAATTAGGGCTGAAGTTATACATTCTGTTAGAAGATTTTGTATGGCGTACTTTCAATAGTACACAGTTAAATAATCCGATTTTAAAAATGTACGATTTAATTTTAAAAGTGTAACATGAAGAACTTAAAGAAACCCAAATATTTCTCTCACATGTAAAATGTCAGTATACTTTAAGGTTTAAAATGTGCTATATGCAATTTTTTTCTTTTAATTCCGCCTCCTTCACAAACGGCTTGCTTCATTCTTCCTTGAATGCAGCAGAAAATTCCTCTGACATTTTCCTTAAAGTTACCGAGTTAAACCGCCTTCCTTGATTTCCTTAAAGTTGAACTAACCGGAAGCTAACCCGATTTAGATCCAATACTTATGCAAATATAGAAGACTGTTTCTCAACTCGAACTTTTAATGAAATTCCTACAGGAGTGTAAAAATAGATGTGTAACTGCAGATTTAGATGCTTTATTCAATCTGGAATTGAGAGTTTTGGGAAAGAATTTTGTGAAACTGATATGTAAGATCTCGCCTGTCATAAAAGACAGCGAGAGAAGTCAAAAGACGGGAATTTATTACATCCAAAACTTGAGAATATTTCTACAAAATGAAAAATTGGTAACGCAGTATATATTAAGTGTAAGTTGGCCTGTTCTACGTAGTAGAACAGGCCAAATTACGTAATTCAAAAATGTACAATGTGTAATGTAAAATGAAGTGTTAGAAGATATTAAGGTTACCTTTTTGAATTATTTTTGCAGATTTGACTTATGCATCTCGTCGGATGATATTTTATATTATCGTTAGTTCCTTTTTTAAATAATATTAATATTTTTAAATAATTTTATTGGTTTGAAAATTATTTTGCGTATCTTAATAAGAAAGATAAGATAGCAAGAACCCAATCTTAAATTGCTAAATAAATATGTATATTTATATACTTTTTATAAACGAAAAAAAAATGAATTTTAAAGAAAAACAAAATTTAACGAAAACATTTCCAAGTATTAGTAATTGCGAGCTGCTAAGTAATGAAAGAAGCTGATCAATAATTTCTGAGTTATTACCTGCTGATAAAAATATTGAGTAGTTTCCAAATGGTTACTGCTAGTTTATTTATCTTAATTTTGATCAGTGTTCGTTATTATCCATCAACTATAGATTATTTTTAAAAAGGAATATTGTCTGTCTATACGTTTTTCTTTCCAAACTTTAAAGAATATTAACGCTCTACTTAATATTAATGGGATTAAATCTTGCTTTTATATCTAGAAATAATACAGCCATGAAAAGCCTTTTTCTTTATTACTTAAAATTTACAATAAAATATCTGATTTCAGTACTGTAGAATTTTAATTTTGCAGAGTGAAAAAAGATAACTAGCTGCAAAATATCTTATTAAAAAAAATACCAATTACAGTTTTTTCAGGATTTTTTTCTTTCTGTCATTTATTGAAGTATATAACTTAAGAATTCTAAAAACAATTTTGTGAAGGATTTAAAAATGTTTTTTATTAGTTTGGTGTCATTATATTTGAAGAAAAATGCGAAGACTGTTTTAAAAATATTTCGTTTGATTTACTTTATGTGCAATGCTAATTAAACATTATTAATTATTTTTATTAATTTGATTTGATTTTTTTTATTTTGAAGGAGAGTGCTTTGAGACCTGTAGCACCAAGACTGTTGTCTCCAATGATCCTTATTTCTAGAGCTGGTCTCCTAATTTTGAACCAATTCCAGATGAGAGACCTGCATCTGGATTGGTACCCCCAGAGGTAACGCTTATACTAACCTTGGAGGACATTAGAGCACAAACAGATTTTACGTGGAGCAGCTCCCATTAACGAACACGGTTCCACAGAAGCGGCAGCCGAGAGAGGTTGTCACCCTCCCAAACATTGACCTTGGTCGATGCTGCTTCGCTTTCGGTGATCTTACGGGAATCCAGCTTAATCGTCTGTGCCACTGCGGGACGTTTTTATTAATCATTTGATGATTTTCTTTTAGAATGAAATAAAATAAATACAATGTAACGCATGACTTTGAAATGAATAATCATATTTATTTGAATTTCATATGATCCGGCATATTGGTGTGCCGTATATAATCGCGGATAAGCTGAATTTAAGGCGAAAAAAAACTATTCTGAATTACTGGTATTAAACCTGTTTTCATCTCGAATTTGGAGGTCGGCTTGTAGACGAGTATATATATGGTAAGTGACTAATTTTGAGAACTTGAGTTTAGAGATCGGAAGATATCTAAACACTATACATTTTTTTGCTGAAAATAATCTTTGGCACCTGTAGTATATTTGAGTGAAGTTTTGAAACAATCTGTCAACTATACCTGTAATAAAATCACTATTTATTGTCTTTCCAACTCTGTAAATGCCACGTCCACTAAATGTTCACACCATAAACTACTCACCAGAGTTGGGACAATTTGAAATTGCAGATATCTGCAATGCAATTACAATGTAATCGTATGTAATTAATTATACTTGCATTTACATGCCTTAAAAAAATTCTTGCAATATTGTAGCCGGAATCACTCCCCATCCCATTATTTCACGAAATTTCTGTGTTTGAATGTGTGCAACTATAATCAGTTATATACAATTAAATTGTAATTACATTTCAGGTAATTGCAATTACAAATTTGCCAACTCTGCCTCCCACCAATACAACTTAGAGGTGTATAAGCAGCAGAGATACTCATTTAATATTAAGAAATGTGGAACAGTTTTTAATAATATTTTCTAAGCATAAATAAGCTTTTCGCAGTTTGTTCTTTTTTGAAAACTTGCTGTATTTAAAATGCTAAAACTTCAACAATTGTTTTTCAAATGGCTTATTTATTTTTTATATATATTACTTATGGATGGATTTTACAATATAATGAGAAGGAATAAATTAGTTTTACCCTCACAAATGGCACCAAAATTAAAATTTGATTTTCTATACTGATATGTATCAGGTTGCATCAAAAGTATTTTCGTTTTTTGAATGTTTTTGTCCCAAAGTATGTTGCTGGCACTTTCTCATTCCTATTGTTGAACATAAAATGTTATTTAACCCCTTGGAGAGCAAGCACGTAGTCTAAAAATGCTACATTTTGTGATGTTTTGACACCAGTAAATTTAAATAATGAATTTTTACCTTCTCAATCTGCAAAAAATAATAATAAATATTTTTATTTAATAATCCTGGTGGCAAAGTTATACATTAAAAAGTGGTATATATTACATACCGGTGCCCCTCAAAGGGTTAAGAGGATATATGTCCCTCTATACTGTTCTATAATCATACAGGCTTCTATCTTAGGTCACATAATGAGTGATACAAATATTGAGATTTTTTGCATCAATCAGGCGAAAAAAACCGCAAGCTAATATTAAGTCTATGGGAAGGCAATATTAAGTCTATGGGAACTTTCCGAATCGGTTCCAAGCGGTTCCAAAATTGAAAACATCTGGAACCAAAATCGAAAAAGTAAAAACTAACAACGTTAGAGATCGACCTCAGCTATCCTATGCAAAAAATATCATTTAAAAATATTAAAACGCGAGCGAGAAATCTGCCAAGAACCTTCCCATAGACTTAACATTAGCTTGCGAGTTTCTTCGCGTGTCTAGCGTAGGCTTTTAACCCCTTCGCGACAAGCGTCCTTTACAGAATTTTTAATTTTTTGCCACCGGTTTTTCAAAACTGAAATTTTCGCCTAATTGAATCTCAGAAATGCGGTCATTAAATAAGGCAAAGTTTACAATAAAAAGTTACTGGTGGGAATAATCGAGGATTCTGAGCACCTTATGCGTCACGTATACGTGTCGCTCGTCCCCAAGGGGTTAACTGGGTACGACGAAATATTTCGTCATACACGAACTTCTACCGTAATATTTTGAACGCATTAATTCCATCAGTAAAATTTTAATAGAAATTTTCGTCTTATTAAAACGCCCTATTCGTGCAAAATTACCGCCATGAATAAGGAAAAAAATTCTATTCTTTTTAACTGGTGGAAGTGTGCCCGGTTGGTAATTGTGAAACGAATTGAACAGAAGTTTATTTCCCGGCCTTAAAACCAATAAAGCTGTCCTCAAAACTTGGAAGCAAGAACAAGAGTAGTGTTCGGACAGTTGAAAACAAATCTAAATATTTTAAGGAAGGGGTCCTCAGCCATGAAATCAAGCCAAGAAGTGACAGGTGAATTTTGACCAGTTGAAGAGAAAAAAAGAGGCGAATCCAACCACTAGCATCCGAAAACTGCATAGAAGGAACTACAAAGCACCAAGCAAGCCGCATGACAAGTTTTATATAAGCTTAAACAAACTTGCAAGGAGTCAAGAAAAAGTCAAAAATCGAATATACTTTTGGTACACCCTAATACAATTCGTCGTTCTAACTTGTCTCTGATTATTGCCATGAAGACTCTCTGAATTCAACACTGGAAAGAAAAAGAACCCACCCACGCCCGCCCCGCAAAATATAGTTATTTCTGCGTTATTTTGGGTACTGCGAATTCGAAAAAAAAAGAAGGGCGATAATTTTGCATTTATTTTATTTAGGCGTGACATTGAAAAAATCAGAGGGAGGAATTGTTGCAATTTGAACGTTACTTCAAGTGTTGCAGACTCAAAAGTCCTGATGGAAACAAACAATCAAATAAACAAACAAATATCATCAACAACAGAAAAGCAGAAATTTACAATCTCGGCGTTACGTGGGGTACCCGAAATATCTGAATGAAACGAATTAAAAAAAAAAAAATCTTTTACTATTTCTGGTCCTGCAAAGATTCAGAAAAACAGATAAAAAGCTATTATTTTAACCCCTTCGCGACGAGCGTCCTTTACAGAATTTTTAATCTTTTGCCACCGGTTTTTCAAAACAGAAATTTTCGCCTAATTGAATCTCAGAAATGCTCTCATTAAATAAGGCAAAGTTTACAATAAAAAGTTACTGGTGGGAATAATCGAGGATTCTGAGCACCTTATGCGTCACGTATACGTGTCGCTCGTCCGTAAGGGGTTAATATATATATATTTTTTTGTTATTTAGAGTCCCATAAACTCATAAAAAAGCGAAATTTCATCGTGTAAATGTTGATGGTGAAAATGATGATTGTTTTTCGGAGTTTTTATTTCATATTTTGTATTTGTCATTTAATGAGCTTTCCGAGGATATGCATATACTAAACATGCACGGTATCTCTGTACAAGTTTAAAACTACACTGTGTGGACTAAAAGAAAATTGCGTTTTTAGTTAAAAATCGCAATACATTGGGCCAATTTCTGTAACATCGTAGTTATTGGATTTACATAGAAATTACGACTTTTTCGTAACTGTTGGCAACTCAGTGAAATACTCTGGTATTATCTAAATTATTACTCTTTTTTATTTTGTTTATCTGAAAAAGAAAATTCTTTTCAAATCTAAGATGATAATTCATTGCACTGCTACATATTCATCAATTGTATTAGTTGTATTGCATGCTTTCATAAGCCAAAATTTACGCTTTCAAAGAAATCACATATACGTGCTGATAAAGTACGTCAACGATGAGATGCAAAATACGCTCTAAGAAATGTTGTTTTTATAAAAAATAACTTTCATCTGATGAACAGGTCTTTTATAATAAAAAAGTAAAAAGTTTAAATAAAGATATATTTTCAGTGAAAAAATAGTGATATTTTTGTTCCAGGCGTCTCTTAACAACATGCTGTTGCAGAGTTGCCAAGTCTCCGGCTTTTTGCGTACCAGTATTTTATTAGAGAAAATGTTGTTATTTTAAATCTTAAAATGCTCCGATTAAATAAAGCAAGATCTTCTGTATTAAAATACTGGTATCCAAAAAGCCAGAGACTTGGCAGCTCTGCTGTTGATGATGAAAGTTACAGTAGGTTTTCAGCGTTTGCATAAGATATTTTGCATTTCGCCATCGTTTCAGCTTTCCGAGAACAAATGCAGCTTTAATTTTTAATATAAACATTTATCAAATTATTTAAAAATATATCCCTTATTATATACTTAAAGAACTTTTTTTTTTGATCTGTGGGAATGTACTCTTCGTCTGAAGTATATTTTTAACTCTTGAGATGTTTTATATTTTATATTCAATATTTTTTTAGACTATTGTTCTTTGTTTCGTTTAACATTTCAAAATCAATTATTTCATTTAATCATTTTTCGAAAAATGATAATATAGTAAAAACTCCGAAAACACAATCGCTAGGAATCGTACCAAAACCATTTTTGAAGATATAATTGTATGTTTTTTTTTTTTTTTTTTTTTTTGGGGGGGGGGGGGGGTAGCATGAACGATATATTTTTTTGTGCAGCACATGTTATCAATGCCTGTGTTATTAGTGACTCGAGACACATCCTAACGGTACACAATTTTAACACATATGTAATTTATAGTATTGTTGTTTATCTATGATCGTTCATAATGTCATTTTTAAAATAATAATTATTTGCACTAGCCATTTATTCAGACATTTTTTTTATTTTCAAACACATTAAAGAGTAGTCCACAAAACACAGCTTTAAAATTACACTAAACTAGTCAATCTGTTAAAAATTGTACAAATATTTTCACCTGTCATTCTCAGGCATCCTCAGTTACTGATGTTATGTTTTCTGCTTCATCAGTCAATCCGTTGAAAACCCTCATTTTGCATTTTTCTAGTAACATATGGCGCCATGTACTATCTATTTTTGCGTGGATCATATAGCATTGATTTTAGATTGGTTTGCATGCATAACCGTTTAAATATAATTGTATAAGATTTTGAATTGTATAAATTATGCCCTGTAACTGATTGTGACAAAATAAATGTTTTATAATGCTTTGTTTGTGTCTTCGGGCTTTTTTCTGCTATTGTTGTGTTTTGGGGTATAGCATCATGTATCGAATACATTTGTAACTATTTTTTTCTGAAACACATAAAATTCTTTTAATCATGGAATTGTAATTGTAACTTTATTACAAACCCCACACTCATGTCAATTGCTTATATTGAATTTTAAAATGGTCCATCTAATTTAAGGACATTATATAAAAGTAATTGCAACAAACAGCGTTATTCATAATGTCATTTAGAAGATCTATTCATCATTACAACTGTATCCAACAAACTTCAATAGCTGAAGTAATCACAAAAATGGTTTACAATTTACCCTTTACTAAACACAAGAGAATTTGAAATTCTCCTCTAAAAATTTTACCAACAATTTTCGAATTTCAAATAAACCATTTTTGAACACGTATATTTTACGATACTTTATTCGGCAAAAAATCTCAAAGGCTACAAGCACTTATGTTTAATGAAACTGAGATACCTGGGGTATATTAAACACGCGGCATGTTTACGTTTGACATAAGTATGTAATAACATTCTACGCAAGATTTATAACCACAAATAACTCCACGTTTAATTTTGACGTATATCAATTTTCTAGCGATTTCCGAATTTGGTTCTCCAGGATTTTATCTCTTCTCATTAAAATCAGAGCTATACTAAAATACTTTATATAAAACTGTAACATAGGCTTGTTTTTCAAATATTCCCTTCAACTGTTTCAGACCAACCTGCGACATATGTTACTTGGAAAAACATAAATCAAAAGTATTTTCTGCAGAAAAGCACCTGGATACGTAGAAGAATAACTTGATAGAATATTTTGAGATATATAAAGCGCAACTAAAGCTAGGGAATAGAAACTTAAAAAAATTCCTTTTCAAAAGTTTCAGTTTAATAAATATGTATTTTCTAACTTGTTTTCTATTAGTATTTCATTTTTGTTTTCTTCAAATGCTATTTTCGTTAATGTTTTTGAGAGAGTTTCATGGTGAAACAATTTCATGAATGGCAACTTTAAATAAGGTTGCATTGAAAAACGATCTCAAAGCGATATGTGCATAGGATATTCTTCTTCTTCTTTCACATACAAACTCCTATAAAGTTTCTGAAATGATATTATTCTTGTTGTTTCACAAACAAACTCTTGTAAAGTGTCTTAAATAATACAGGGTAATCAATTTAAAAGGGTACCCATTTGTTTTTTGTATTATCCACATATATAATATATGTAGCGAAACTTTCAACATCATTACTTATTTAATTTGTCTATATTTAATGTTCGGGTACGGTTTTTTTTCACTTTCGAAATGCAAAAACTCGTTTTTTAAACATAAATTTGCGTGAATATCGTTAGAAATTTTTAATCCGATTTTGCATTTAATTTCAATACACAAGTTGCAAGTTGAAATTCTCATTTTGGGGTATAGCATCATGTATCGAATATATTTGTAACTATTTTTTTCTGAAACACATAAAATTCTTTTAATCATGGAATTGTAATTGTAACTTTATTACAAACCCCACACTCATGTCAATTGCTTATATTGAATTTTAAAATGGTCCATCTAATTTAAGGACATTATATAAAAGTAATTGCAACAAACAGCGTTATTCATAATGTCATTTAGAAGATCTATTCATCATTACAACTGTATCCAACAAACTTCAATAGCTGAAGTAATCACAAAAATGGTTTACAATTTACCCTTTACTAAACACAAGAGAATTTGAAATTCTCCTCTAAAAATTTTACCAACAATTTTCGAATTTCAAATAAACCATTTTTGAACACGTATATTTGCATTATATTATTTGCATATATATATATTTGCATATATATTAATGTAATATATATTATTACATTATATTATATATATTAATGTTATTATGTACATTATATTATATATATTATATATATTAATGTAATATATATTTGCATATATATATATATTTGCATATATATATTAATTGAAAGAAGCAGACGATTTAATCAAATCATTTGCTCAGAATCGAATTAAAAATTACTAATGATGTTGACGTGAATTTATGTTTAGGAAATGAGTTTTCGCATTTCGAAAGTGAAAAAAATGATACCTGCACATTAAATATAGACATATAAGTAATGATGTTGAAAGTTTCGCTATATATACTATAGATGTGGATAATACAAAAAACAAACGGGTACTCTTTTAAATTGATCACCCTATAGTAATAATATCAGTAGTGATTGCGAAATGTGCATAGGATATTATTCTTCTAGTTTCACATAAAAAGTCTTGTAAAGTTTCTTAAATGATAGTAATAATATCAATAGTGATTGCGAAATGCAGCTGTAGATATATAGGAATCAAAATGACATTCTTTAGAAAAAAAAGACTTATAAATGTTTAATTTGATAGGATGTTTTCTGATACAGAGGTGCGAAGCTCTCACTAATCTTCCGTAAAATTGAATTAATTTGACCCAGGTTTAATACGTTTCGCACCAGAAACTTTAAGAAATGGAATTAATATATTTCATGTAGACAAATTAAATTAATAAAGATTCATCAAATTAATTTTCTGATTTGAAACATTGTTAAACTGGGTTAAATGAATCCACATATTACGGAAGATTAAAGGGGCGCTTGGCATCTCTGCATGTAGAGTGAATAAAAACTGGCCAATAGAATTTTTTTTAATTCCTTTTAAAAAGTTTCAGTTGAATAAATATTTATTTTCCAACTTATGTATCTAGTATTTCATTTTTGTCTTCTTTAAGTGCTATTTTCGTTAATGTTTTTGAGAGAATTTCGTGCTGAAATAGTTTCTTAGGTGGCAACCTCAAATAAGGTTGCATTGAAAAACTGCCCCACAGCGAAATGTGCATAGGATATTATTCTTCTTGTTTTACATGCAAACTTTTGTAAAGTTCTTAAATGATAGTAAGAATATCAATAGTGATTGCGAAATGCAGCTGTAGATATACATGAATCAATATGACATTCTTTAGAGAAAAAATAAAAATAAAAATAAATTTGGAAATTGAACGTTAAACGTGACAAATGAGGTGCGTTCGTTTCGTGCTATAACTAGTTTTATAATGTAAAAAAAAAAAAATGTTGTTTTAAATGCGATTTCATTTAATGGTTTTGAAAGAATTTTATGGTGAAATGTTTTGTACAATGAATTAAGTATAAGACGGTATCGATCGGCAGCGAGAAAAATTTCCGTCATAAACAGTATTGCGTTTTAGACAGAGTTTACAGTACTGAAAATCGTCCTGTGGGACTTTAAGATCTTTCCGCGTTACACAGATTTCCGCCTTTCAGAGTCCGCCTTACACATAGTTTACTGCATTTCCAAATTTAAAATGTTTTAGAAGGAATTTGATGCGAAAATGGTGTTTCGAAGCTCAAAATATTGTATTTAAAATAACGTTAACACCCTCAACTTAACTCTTATTGATACGTTTATCATTAATGGAAATATGCAAAGACATTTTAGCCGACTAAACGAAGATTTATATTTATTTTAATTTTTTTACGTGTTTTACAGTTTGATGCTACTGCTATATAAAAATTTAATAGAGCATTTACACTTTCATTTAGAATTTTACACTTTCCAATTAAAGTTTTTTTTATATAAAACCTCTATACTTACAAAAAAGTAATAAACATTAAAAATTAATAATGCACATGCTGCAGTTATTATAAACATGAAATTTTTTGAAATATTGCATGCACCGGTATAAAAAGACAAATATAGAGTAAATGCAGTGGAAAATTGAATAAAAAGCCTAACGTTTCAGGTATTAAAAATGTTTTATTTAAAATGTAGTAACATAAAAAGCACCCTAAAAATCACCGAAGATATAAATAAAAAGGGATTTCTGCTTACACAGGACCAAAATTTGTAAAATCTTAACTTTTTAGGTGCGTTCGTAATTACATAAATACGTAGTACATATAGCCGTCGTCTGGTCCGCCCAAAGCCATTAAATAATAAGCCCAGTCAGATAAATGGGAAACTTTTCGCAAGTTGAAAATAGCGCCATCTAGCGGTTGGGAGTGCTGCATTCGGCACCAAGAATATTTTAATAAAATTTTGCTTCTAAAATTAAAGCTTAAAATAAGGAGTTCATATTTTCTAAGAAAGTCGTTTGTAAATTCCGGTGTCAGTCAGTAATTTCACATTTTACGAACATAATTTGTCTGTGCCGGAAAGGGTTAATTGCATAGTGATGTAAATTTCCATCACTTTTTATTTAACTTTTAATAAATAAATCAACTTCTTCGCCACCACTATATTTATATAGAAATATTAATCGAGTAAATTTCCACCATTTTTTTTTTATTATAGTTTAGCTTTAATGTAAAAGATCCCAATAATTAGCAAGCTTTTAAATTTAAAGGAAGTACAAAAACAAAACATCGATAAAAATCGTATAAAATATCGATATAAATAAATCGTATCTTTTCTCTGCGACCCACTTCTGTTTTGTCCTCCTTCCGCAGCAGAGGTTTGGCGCTAGTGTGTCGCTAACAAATTTAACAATATCTGACTGGGTTTATTATTTAATGGCTTTGGGTCCGCCCGTCTGTCCGCATATAACTGAGCAAAAACTACATTACCGAATGGTTTGAAATTTAATATGTATCGTCGTTGCAGAATTTTGTCGAGTACTTTCAAATTTTATGAAAATCGAATCAAAACTTAAAAAGATATTCATAAAAGTTTGCTTTATTCCATTAAATCCTATCATGCATCCTAATAATATTATAAATCTGATTGTGTGCAAATGTTAGGCTGAAGCCAGCGTCAAAATGGAGCATTTAATGATCATGTACCTTTGCACATAGGTTGAATATAACCCTCATATGAACATAGGCTGGTTTTTGTTTATTTTATTCAAATATTTTTCTTATTAATTCAAAATTTCGTTATTTTCACAGAGAATAAATGGACATTTTTTCGTATAACATTTTAAAATGGTTAAATTTACTTTACCGTTGCTAATATTTTATCGGTGCCAAAACTAAATCAAAGCCTGGGATAATAATTTTTACTCAACAATTAATTTTCAATTGAAAGATTTTCACGTGAAAAATGAAAATGAATTTCCGTGATATTGGAAACAAAAATATGGAGTATTTGTTATTATACATGAAGTATGAATATTGGTTACGTTGAGAAGATATTTTCTGTCAAAAACTGCGTTATAATTAGAAGGAAAACTGAACAATAATCATATTATTAAGAAAAGACTTCGCTTGGACCATGGAACTATGAAAAGGATCCTCCTTTTCTTGAAAAAATATGACGTCAAGAATAAAACATGTATTTTCAAATATTTGTAATATTACAAGGAGCATGAATATCAGTGTATAATAAAAGTATATACATAATGGACGTCAGATTTAAGATGAATAACTGAAATATGTTTTTTGATACTGATTAATAATAAGCTTGAAAATCGGTTACATACAGATGTGAGTTTTCTGATAAAATTCCCGTCATGATTGCCAGGAAAAGAAAATTAACAAGAATTATATCATTGAAAAGAGATTTCTCTGGAATCAAAGTGACGTCATATTTCAAATAAAACGGGATTTTTCAAATGGTGCGTGAATCAATTTCATACATTAATAATTACAGAGTACAGTGAAAGAATAGAGAGGCAGTGAACCGTCGAATCGGCTTGCAATATGAAGCCGGTTATCGCTCAAATCGTTAGGCCCAAGGGCTGACTTCATTGGAAGGGGAGAGGTTTTCAAAGCAAGCCGCCAGTTGTTTACGGCAAGTGTTGGGTTGCATTTTTAGCATCACGCCAAACATAAACATTTTATATATATTTGTTCTCTGAACTGCGATTAATAATACAAGCATCAGTAAGATTATTAGGAAAAGAAAATTGAACACAAATCTATTATTTTAAAATCTGACTGTCTGTTTGTATTTCGCAACTACTACTCTTAATGCAATGCGATTTACTTAACACCATCATTGATCTAAGGATGTCATATAAGTTCTGAGAATTTAAAATTTAAAATTAGATTCCGAGATATTATTATTTATTTTATTTTTTATTTATTTATTTATTTATTTTTTTTTTATTATTTTTTATTTTTTGTAAATTTTAACGAAATTTTTCTAAACACGGTAATTAAATTACTCCATTTTTGTGGATAAAAGAAAGAAGAAATAAAACGGATTAATACATTTTTATGTCATTTTCTCATTAAAACTGAAAAAAGAATTAATTTTTAATTTGAATAGTTGGTGAAAAAAAAATCTTGATTACAGTAGAATTTCCGAAAATTAAAAACATATTTCCATGTATTCAAACTTTATGAATTAATTTATTCTGCAGAACAAAAATCGTTTGTCAGCATATTGTCAAGAAATCAAGAGTTGTTTCAGCTATAGATTAAACCAAGGAGACAAATTTTCTGTTACATGCAAACGTAATACTTGCAATTGCAAAGCTTTTCGCAACCCCAAATTACATGCAAACGTAACATTTACATGTAATTTGCACCCAAATTAATTTTAATTTGAACCCTTATAAATGTTAATTTGCACTGAAAATTGCATGCAAAAGCAATGTTTACATATAATTTTGGGTTGCAAAAAGCTTTGCAATTGCAAGTGTTACGTTTGCATGTAATTTTGGGTTGCAAAAAGCTTTGCAATTGAAGCTCCTTGCATTTAGGTGTAGAATTATTCCTCCATATTCACAAGAATTGAATTTAAACAAAAAGCATATACTATTTCCAATGAATTATTTTTAAATGATGGCTGTTAAAACGTTTTTCAAAGTCGTTAAAAGTAAAATGGTTTATCAGGTAAAACTGATATTTGTTTTTCGACAAATTGTACTTTTTTAAAACTGAGCTATGTCAAGGCCCCTATAACGAAGAAATACCGTATTTTCTCCTATGAAATATGATAAAGAGTTAGTTAATTATTTACGTTTTTAATTATTGGGGTGAAATATTTTGCATGATTAATGCATTTATTCTTCTTTTAATGTTACGTGAACGAAGTCACGGGTAACAGCTAGTAATCTATATAATAATAAAAATGCAAATCAGGTGACTGAGGAAAACAAATACGGGCTGACCATTTTTTTCCCACAAGGCAGGAGACAATATTTATTCAAATTTATTTTTTCGAATAAAATTGCATAAAAGTGACATTTTTAGAAACATCGTTCAAACAAAATTGTTTGTGAGTTACATTCAAAAATGCATAGATGCCGAGATAACTTCAGTGAAAATGAGTTAATAGCCAAATATCTCAATCCATTAGAGTCAATAAACACGGGAGATTCGTTCTTCATAAGTCATAAAAAAAATTAAACCATGGAAGTAAGCAATCGCAAAGCAAGATCTCCATAGGGAATTTTTCAGATCTGTTTCGTTTAGAAAATTAAAATCGCATTTGTAAACGTGGCATACGCAATAAGAAAAATAAAAGTCATGCTCATTTTGTTCATAGCAGACGATATAAAGTCATTTCACTGAAATAATGAGGATGACTTTTTTTTTCTTTTCATTGTGAAACTAGTTATAAAACGAACGCACCTCCTATGTCACGTTTAACGTACAATTTCCACCTTTTTAGATTATTTTTAAGATATGAGTGAATAAGAAATATTAAATAGAAACTTTCTAAAATTGGTTTTCAAAACTTTTATTTTAATAAATATTTATTTTTCACCTTATATCCACTCTATTTTTTCATTTAAATTCGATTTTCATTAATATTTTTGACAGAATTTCATGGTGAAAAATTAATATATATGCAAAGTACTACTATGAAAAATCTTTTTTGTTTAAACTGAATATTATGTAATGGTAGTATAGTAAAACCTGTGAATACGAAATCGCTCGATACTAGAAAAAATATTCCGTTTTAAACAGGTTTCAGTAATAGCAGGTGCAATTGTACATTCATCCATTAGGACTATGAAATAGTTCCGTTTAAGACAGCTTCCACTGTAACAGGTTTTATAGTTTTTAAAGTGGAAATATTGCAGTTATAATAACATTAAAATCCTAAATTTATGTTTACTGATACACGTTATTAGAAATTCGCAAATTAATATTTGTCTGTTTATTTTAGATTTAAGTATATACTTAAAACTTTCTATGTGTAGTTTTAGGTAGTTCGAAAGAATTTTTGGTGTACAACCGTTATTGGATATAAAAACTATATTTGCATACAAAGTTTAGATTTGCCACTGGCGACTATCTATATATTTAAAACGAAAAGCGCATTCTGTCATTATTTAAGGCTTCTCCCCTCAGAAAGGGGAAACCTGGTGGATTAGCCCTCACCTGTTTAGCCTAGGGGGATTGAAAACGGATGGAGTCACCATTGCATTGAAAGCATGGACCTTCTAATATATTTTTGCTCTGAGATTGAAAGCTAATGATTTTTTTTTAAAGAACTCATTCTTCCACTACTAAATATGAATATTTTTTCACAAAATTTTACAGAGAGCTTGGTTACAGTTATATATTTATCTACAAAAAATAACTTTTCAAAAGTAAAAAAACAGCCAAGCTTAAAAAAAAAAAAAAAAAAAAAAACGAAAGTTGTGACTAAAAAATGGTGTGATATCAAATTTCCAAGCTTTTATTATAGTACTTATTTAACTTTTTTCCATTAAATAAGTTATCATATATATAAGTCGAGTGCTACGTATATGTTAATAGAAATCGTTTTCTCCTGTACTAAATACATCCTAACGTGTTTCTGAAAATTCAATTTTTTTCAAATTATACATGATGGGCTTAGCGGCCATCTTTCCATATTATACACAAAATTCTAAGCACCCCTATCCGTAGTTAAAATCCGAAGTTCAAAATTGTAACTTAAACAAATATTTTAAGCGTTTCGTTTATGGACTTGTATGTTCTGAAAATTGTGCCTTAAAATAATGATGACATATCTTAAAGATTCATCTTATAATTTATTTTTTAGAGTAATTAATCATTTAAAAGTAGTAAAAATCAATTTATCAAAATATCAGTCTTCCTCAATTTATCTGTCCGTAGTTAAAATCTGAAGTTCGACATTGTTATAAACATATTACATTGCAAACATATTACGCTTTTACTTTAGAAATTTGGGTGCTTAGAAATATGGAAAGATGGCCGCCAAGCCCATCATGCATAATTTGAAAAAAATTGAATTTTCAGAACCGCGTTAGGATGTATTTAGTACAGGAGAAAACGATTTCTATTAACATATACGTAGCACTCGACTTATATATATGATAACTTATTTAATGGAAAAAAGTTAAATAAGTACTATAATAAAAGCTTGGAAATTTGATACCACACCATTTTTTAGCCACAACTTTCGTTTTTTTTTTTTTTTAAGCTTGGCTGTTTTTCTACTTTTGAAAAGTTATTTTTTGTAGATATCATTTCTTTTTTTTTAAATAGATTATACATAATATAAATAATCTACTCTATGAAATTAACATGAGAATGTTATGTAAAATTACATTTTACTTTCAGTTATTGTTTAAAGGGTTAAATAGAAATACCAGTATATTTTTTAATTAAACTAATTACACCCTTAAAAACAACATACTAAATGTGGCTTGTTATAATACTTGTTATCCTTCGTTAAAAAATATCACTGACTAATCCATGAGATGAGTAAAAATGGAATATGTACATAGCGCGTCAGCGCTGCTTTTGAAATCAAACGTGATATCATGCTCTTTTATTATTAGCATTAAATCCCATTGATTGGCGAATCTTTATAAAACGTAGTTAATGGTGAAAAGTAGCAATATATCTTAGCAATTTCTTAGATTTACATTATTTTATTCAATTAAACACTGTACTCTTACAATAAATTTAAATGGAAACTTAACTTCTAAAACAAAAACAATTTAACAACTGGATTCCATTAATTTATAGAAAAATGACGTCAAAGGATCTCAGCCTGCGAACGAAATGCTTGTCCTTGATACCGTGGTTTTATAGAAATAAATTAATCATATTCAATTCCATTTCGAAAAGTTTGTTTACGTTTGGAAAGAAATTTTAAATGCCGATAACACTTAATGTATACATTTCAGAAGGTACCTCTTCCCTCAAAATTAATTTTTTTAAAGATCTTTCTAAAAATGTAAATTTTATATATATTAAAAGCATGAACACTACGTCTGATTACTTTATTTTACAATATTATAAGAACACACATTTTATCAGACAATTAAATGCACTAAACCAACATGAGTGAAAAATTGACCTGCGCCAGGACTCGAACCTGGGACCTTCAGCGTACCGTGCTAACGTTTTACCACTAAGCCACCCAGATCGATATTCTAACTCGGCAATTTCTCATTCTTATTCCTGTTGGAAACAGTCATCGGCCACAATTTGCAGTCACATTTAATTGTCTGATAAAATGTGTGTTCTTATAATTATGAAGTTTTATTTAAAAAAATATCTTCAGAAAAAATGGCTGACTTGCAGATGAAATTTGATATGATTAACCCGTAACTGATTTGTGCTATTATAATACAGATGGTACACGGTCGTTGGCGGGGTTTTATCACTGTTTTGGCATATTTTTTTAGTTGGCAAGTTAATTAACAGTTTTTTGCTAATTAAGGATAGAAATGTATTTATTTTTTCTCTGTATTTTATAAAAGCACGTAGATTAGGTTATTACTTGTCCAAAAATGCAATCCTTTTTCATTTCTGTCCTATATTTAAATCTGTAGTTTGTTTGAAAAAAAAAGTTTGACGAAGAAAATAGTGATCATTTTAAGTAACTCGACGTTTTAAAAAAATCTATATCTCTGTTTATAAATCACTTATGAAGATGAGTTTGGTCTCAAATTGAAGAATTTCTTCATTAGATTCTTTTAGTTTTTTTTTTTCTATGACGCTTGGTTCATTTGATATCTGATATTTTAATCTGGCATGTTTGGTCGATTTAACATTGCGAAGTTGATTGCTGTAAGTAAGCAGTAGCGGTCGAAAGTCCAGTTCTTGGCGTTGTTTGTTTGGCGATTTTTTTTTTAGCTTGGCTTGGCAGAGCGACCGCCCTTCTTGATAACGGATTGAAATGTCAGAGAGCTCGGAAGATAAGAACGATTTTTTTATTGCTATGTTAATAGAGCGACACAAAAATAAACAAACAAACAATTAAAAAAGCGAGAAGAAAACATTTCTTTTACAACTAGATAAAAATATTTTTTCACGAACTTTTTACACGGGCTGTAAAACCGTTTTATTTATCACCAATAAAGATTTCAAAGAGTTTAGACAAAAATAACTTTTTATTTTAAAACTATGAAACGACCCTATGTAAAAAAAAAATAAATAAATAATAAAGACAAGAAAATGAGCGCTTTTATCACTAAATATCAATATTTTTTCGTGAATTTTTCATTTAAAAATATAATTTTGTACAAAATCCGATTAAAGATATAAAATAATAAAAATTTGATGTTTCTTTTTAAATTTATTATCACGAGCCCGGGCAACGCCGGGCGGGTGAGCTAGTTTTTACTATTTGCCTACCAATATTTCAAAACAGTAATAATCTTCCTGTTAGATTTCTAATAATCTTCAAGATTTATGTCACACAATTTGTTTCTTTTTGCTGGTATTTATGAGTAAGATAAACAATTCAAAAGTCGTTAGTCATATAGAATAATTGGTAGAATCTCTGTAATGTCAAGAACTAACTCTTCGCCTAGTAGTTTGAAATGAAAAGAGTCCATAGGTAAAGAACAGACCCTCCTTCTTTTCGATCAGTGGTCAGGACAAAAAGACATACTGCTCATGAAAGAGAAATTGGGCGGGAATTTAGAGGCCATGTTCTTTCCTCCTAATACGACAAAGACCTGCTAATAATCTTCAAGGTAGATTATTTTTGCCTAGAAATACTGGTAGATAATATAATAAAAAATTCTCCTCAGTGCCAGTACGGAAAGTTACAAGCATTAAAATTAAAGGCATATAATACAATGCATGAAAAATATTTTAGTCATTCAGTTAAATAGTTTAAAAGCTGTTTAAAAGTAGTTTAAAAGAAAATTTGTTAAAAACATCATAGAAATAAGAAATGTGCAACATGTTTCGAATCTTTCTTTATCTGGCGTAAACGAAACATTTTACCACTTCAAAAGCAGAAGCAAGACTGAAGTGAAATAAACGAAGAGACGACAAGAGAGAAGGAACAGCCAATATACGAAAGCAAGAGATTAAAATCAATCAGATGGTGATACATCAATGGCAACTAGGAATCAAATGGAATCAAATACAAAAGATGGAGGGGGGGGGGGGGGTTAAAAGTAAACTAACAATATAAAAGTAATAAATAAAAATTAAAAACATAGAAAGTCAAAATCTAGAAATAAAAGCTTATTTTGTTAAAATGAATAATATTTCGAAAGTGCAGAGAGCGTGTTTGAATAAGATTTTTCATTAAAATTAACTTCACAAACAAGATAATATTTATGTTTACTCCTTCTTATTCCGTTTAGTCTTACTCCTGCAACGTGCTAACAAGACTTTTTTGCGCCTGAAAAATAAAAATACTTTCATTGAAAAGGCTTTGTTAATTTCTTATGGTTTTGAAATTATAAATTAAATTTAATACAAAATGACTATTAAGTTAAAGTGTTACACCTGATATTTTCGATGTAAAAGAACAGGAGAAATGAATATGATGTGATTATTTATTTACACTATTTTTATCTTAGTAACCTGGTTAATTACCTGGAAACCCCTCATAAATGTTCCGATAACACATTAAACTATAATCACCTGATAAATACTTCGATACATATTAAATTGCAATATGTCATAATTTCATCAATAACTTATCCCCATGTAATATCTATTGGTATAAATTTTACTTTAAATGGTTGTATTCTTTAACCTTTTGAATCCCGCAATAGCCGAAATCATTCTAATACTCTGAAACCCACAATAGTCCTGGATATCTGAAATGATTTTCTTTCCCCTAAAATGGGTTGCTGTGCTGTCAAAGGGGTGGCCTATCTCAGTGATGGATGGGGTAATGTGTTGACATTTCTGGACAGTATAGAAAGAGAAACAATATTTTTTTTCAGTAACTGGGGCAATGATAAACAGAAGGGTGTAACGCTTGTCGAAATTTAAATAAAGGGAGAAGGTAGTAGTGTCATTTCCATACCTAGTGAAAAAGGGGAGAACGAAAAAAGCGAGTATTTTCGGTTATTTTGTTGGGATTTTAAGGTCATTCCGTTTTTTAAAGCTTGGGACTTAAAGAGTTAATTTTAGTTTAAATTATTTATATAAAACATCTAAATCTACTAAATTATATTTAAAAAAATTATAAATTTGTTACTTGCTATTTTATGACAAATGAAGTACATAGATACGGGAAAAACTATATTATACAAATTTTTATTCTTTGAAAACTAAACATCACTCGGAAGAATTTTTGCCAAGATTTAAAAAAGAAAAAGAAATGAAATCTTAATGTTCTCTTGAAGTTCCTTTCATTTTGTACATTATATTGTATTACACTCGTCAAATTTGTAGCTGAAGTTACGCGTAATCTAACACTGTATTAGAAATTTTCTGAAAAAGAAAGATTTTCCATGTTTTAGAAAGAATAAATTACCATCTTATGACTTTTCTCTGGATTTTATGAGACAAGAACTCGCATATCAATTTCATAGTCAATTTTCTCTGCAAAACGATCTGAAAAAATGTACTTATTGCACTTTTTTCTCAGCGTCTGAAATTCATTCTATTCTATTCTATTGTAAATTTCGTATTATATAAAAATGGTTAATATGAAGATATATTCAAATCGCGAAATATGGTATACTATGAACAGGCTTATTCTATAACAATTGAAGTGATGCAATACGTTAAAAATAAATGAAAAACGTGAAATAGTACAAAGAAAAATATATAAATTTGCAAACAGCTGTTTCGGAGCCCCTAAAGCTCCATCATCAGTGCCAGTTCAGAAGATTAAAACCCGATTTGAAAGTTTAAGCCATGTAAATTTGCTTGCGTCTTTCGAACGTGCCAAGATTGAATGGCGGCGACCTTTTCCAAAACAACAGCGGAGTCAGGAAATATATGTGACGCAGAGACCAATAGGAGCGCCCTGCCAGACTGGATGAGTTTAAGTACGGAGAAGAAAACAGATGGGAAACGAAGAGAATGAATTAAGTGAAAGGTAATCAGACCTTTCAAAAATTTGATACGGAGGAGAAAAAGGGGGGACGAAGAAAATAAATTAAATGAAAGGTAGTAAAACAGATAGTACATCCGAATTTTAGTTATATGAATTTTATTCAAATTGCTTTCAAGATATAAAACCAAATGAGTGAAAAATAATCCAGGCCAGGGTTCGAACCTGGAAAGTGCCTGATTACCGGAGGAGCAAACTTCCACCAGTAAAATTGACATCCTTATTAAATAAACATTCTTATGATATAAATGTTTCGCTTATTGTTCACAGAAATTCTGTATGAATATGGCGTTTAAATAAGCCGAAAATGGCTGTTTAATTTTACTGGTCGATGTTTGTCCTGCAAGTAATCAGTCCCTGATACGTGGGTCATTGATTCAGCGCAACAACGCTCGCCAACTGAGCTACCCGGACGACATCCAGCCTGCCACCTTTCACTCTTATATGTTGGCAAGGCTGAAACCACAGCACAAGATGGGATAACTTCATGAAACACCACCAGTGCGACAAATATGAAACGATATTAGTCCAGCATCAATGACATTATATATATATATTTTTCTAGATACAGCGTGCGAACAACTAAGTATTATAATCAACAATCTACATTGTTCCATTGTTATTAAAACTTTAGGTTCAATTTTAATATGTTGACTCCTTATTACAACATATACACATACAATTTTAAACTTTATACAAATTGCGTACATTTTCACATCAATATTTTAATAGAATTTTCCGACTTATTAAATCGCAGAAAAATAAAAACACCCTATATATGTATTATTAATTAATTGATGATGAAGATTGAGTTTTCCTCTCACTTCAGTAAAACTTGTTTTTATCTTGTCTTTTGTCTTTAATAATTAAAAAAAAACCCTATATGTAAACTGCCTATTGGCTTTTTATTTTTAATGTTCATAATGTTGTAACTTTTAAACTAACTGTTATTCCAATTTTCAACAATTACCTATTCTCTGAAAGGAGTCTTTTTTCTTTTTTGAGATGGGTTCGACCCTCGGTAGGTTTCGTCTGTCATTTTTAGGATCTAATGGAAATGTTTTTATTTTATTTACTTTTCTACTAGTTTGTTAAACTTCTATTTCGTTATTATATATTTATTGTATTTATATTTAACTTTTTAAATTTCTCACGGATTCCTTTTGCCTCGCAAGTCAATTACCTATAACCGGGAAGTTCAGTTGGTACGTAAGTAGGTATCCCATACTACTAAATACATTGTTCTATTGAAAATTTTCCAAAAAAAAAACAAGTCGTTAAAAAAAATTATATTTAAAAATTAAATAGCAATTTTCTAATCCGAAATAGTGGTGCTAGACTCCTTGGAAATGCAGATGTGTGTACGTACCTTGGGGATGTAAAGTTTCACCGCAACTAGGTAGCCTGAAGAATTGTATCATTGTTCCGAAAATTGTACAAGTGTAAATTGGAAATGTAGTTAAAAAACGGAAACCTTATTATCAACTTGCGTTTCATTAAATTCCTACACTATTAGCTCACTCTCTCTCTATATATATATATCTTGTTGGAATTTTCAATCGTTAATAAAATATTTTCTATTCATCCATTCAAGTTCAAATAATTTTTTTTAAACTTGTACTGGATGACAATTGATGTTAATACAGTTTTTTCAAATATTAATTCATTAATTAAATTTAATTAATTAATTTTAATTTTATATTTCATTTCTGTTCAAAAGTAAAGACTCACTCCATATTTATAGTCTCACCTTCACATGTAAAAAGATAATGGGGCTGTTCACGGACGAAGATCAGGTGGCTCGCGGGCGAAGGAGACTATAAATGTGGAGTGAGTCTATACTTTTGAACAGAAATGAAGTATAAAACTAAAATTAAATAATAAAATTTAATTAATTAATTAATATTTGAAAAAACTGTATTATCGCTAACTATAACATCGCTATGGCACTTTATTGTGAAGTTTGGAAATTTTTGAAATTCAATATTTGAAAAACGGCATAATCATTAGATTTTAAATTTACATCAAGAAAAATAATTTTTTTTTACCTTTCTAACGCAGTTTGTCTAACAATTTTGTGAGAAATACTTTTCGAGCTATTAATTTTTGGTATTTTAGCTATTTATTTTTTATTTAATTTTTAATACATTTCAAAAATTTCTCTTATGTAAGATATTTAGCAGGATATAAATTTAGGAATAAATACCGTCAGTGGCGAAGCGTGTAGATCGCTGGAAAAAAAATTCTATTTGACCTAAGTAGGAATTGACTTTAAAAAAAAAAAATTATATTACTCGTTTTGCATTACACATACAGCGCATTTTTCAATTACGTAGCAGAAAAGTGCAACTGATACTTAATATCCCGTCTTTTGATTACTCTTGCTGTACTTTATGACAGGCTGCATCGTACACATCAACTTTACAAAATATTTCTGCAACATTTGGAAAATATATTCACTTATTAAACATTTTAAAAACTTTCCAACATAACAATATAATAAATTATAACACCTTGTAATAATATATTTCTTTTAAATGCTAAAAGGTGTAAACTAACAACATAAAATAACTTTTATTAGGTTGTTTGACATGTTTCGGCTCACTGCGAGCCATTTTCAAAAACAAATGAGAATATTCCATAATTGCACGGTCTTTGAAGTTATTATTTAAAATGCTATCATTTAATTTTCATGTACATTTTAAAAATTACGCACGTTATCTTTTATTTTTACTGGGTTGTTTATTTTCATATCTATAACCATGGAGTCACTCGAGCCACCATTTCGGTAAGTTAAAAGATGCTGCATCGTTACGTATTGTATTTTGCGAGTTAGTATCTCTATGGTTTCTCTTATTATGAATGGATAGTATAGACTGAAGGGAAGAATTATTTTACTTTGATTGAAATTTATTTGGATGGTTTCTTCTTGGTAATGATGTAATAATTCTAACCATCCAAATAAATTTCAATCTATTTAAATATTAAATATACAAAATCTGATAAAAATTGTGTTAAAGAGTACGAACCCTGTTTAGACATCACTTTGTACTAAAATTTTCAGTTTCGTAGCAGTAAAGATAGACTTACACGTAATTGAACTCTGCATTGCAAATTTCTGGTTCACGAATGTTTCATTTTGTACAAAGATTCTCAAGTTTAGAAAATAATAAGTTCCTGTCTTTTGACTTCTCTCGATGTACTTTGTTATAGGCAAGATTATTACATATCAATTTCACGAAACTCTGTGTTCAGGACATAATAAAGCATCTAAACATGAAGTTTACACATCTACACAACACTTTTCAGTTTCGTACCAGTAAAAAGCAACTTAAACTTAATTTAACTGTGTGTTACAAATATCTGGTTTACAAATGTTTCATTTTGTACAAAGATTCTCAAGTTTAGAAAATAATAAGATCCCGTCTTTTGACTTCTCTCGATGTACTTTCTTATAGGCAAGATCTTACATATCAATTTCACGAAACTCTGTGTTCAGGACAGAATTATGCTTCTAAATATGAAGTTTACAAATCTACACAACACTTTTCAGTTTCGTACCAGTAAAAAGCAACTTAAACTTAATTTAACTGTGTGTTACAAATATCTGGTTTACAAATGTTTCATTTTGTACAAAGATTCTCAAGTTTAGAAAATAATAAGTTCCCGTCTTTTGACTTCTCTCGATGTACTTTGTTATAGGCAAGATCTTATATATCAATCTCACGAAACTCTGTGTTCAGGACAGAATAAAGCATATAAACATGAAGTTTACACATCTACACAACACTTTTCAGTTTTGTACCAGTAAAAAGCAACTTAAACTTCATTTAACTGTGTGTTACAAATATCTGGTTTACAAATGTTTCATTTTGTACAAAGATTCTCAAGTTTAGAAAATAATAAGTTCCCGTCTTTTGACTTCTCTCCATGTACTTTGTTATAGGCAAGATCTTACATATCAATTTCACGAAACTCTGTGTTCAGGACAGAATAAAGCATCTAAACATGAAGTTTACACATCTACAAAATACTTTTCAGTTTCGTACCAGTAAAATGCAACTTAAACTTAATTTTACTGTGTGTTACAAATATCTGATTTACAAATGTTTCATTTTGTACAAAGATTCTCAAGTTTAGAAAATAATAAGTGCCCGTCTTTTGACTTCTCTCGATGTACTTTGTTATAGGCAAAATCTTACATATCAATTTCACGAAACTCTCTGTTCGGGACTGAATAAAGAATTTAAATATGAAGTTACACATCTATTTTTATACTCCCGGTAGGTATATCGTTGAAAATTCGAAGTGGGAAACAGGCCTGGATTTGCATAAATATTGGATCTAAATCAGGTCAGCTACGGGTTAGTTTCACCTTAAGGAATCAAATAAGACAGTTTGACTTGGTAACTTTAAGGGAAATGTCAGAGGAATATAAATTTTCCGCTGCATTTGAGTAAGAAAGAATCAAGAAGTTTGTGCCGGAAATGGAATTAAATGGAAATACTTGCTCAAGAAAAAGAGAAATTTCCTAAAACGCTAAATTTGACAGAAATGCTTCCGTTTTATTTAGTTTTTTAATGCTAATTTTTTAAATAAAGTGCGTATAACTTTGTTTTATTGAAAATATTAAACGAAATATTATATGTGACAGAAATATTTAAGTATATTTAGTGTTTTGATTTTAGTTTTTTATGGTAGAGTGGATATAATACCTTTTAACTCTGAAAATAGAGTGAAATATTAAATGGATAAGAAATATATAAAATTATTGAATTTCTTGGTATTAGGTTTTTAAAATTAAGCCATGTACACTTAAAGATCTGTAAATTTAACTGTGTACTGAGTATAGTGTCAATTTTTAAATTTAGAGAATTGCTAAATTAAAGAATGTTAACTGTTAAGATTAAGTAAGCAATGCTTTTTTTAATTTAGAATGTTCATTTCGTTGCACCATATATATTCTCCACACATAGACACATACACATACATAAAAAAGAAAAGGATAGGAAGAAACGCCTGAAAAGCAACTGTATAAAACATTTTAACATATGAAATATGTTATATGTGCTGTAAAAAAAGTCTGTAAGGTTACTAAGAATTTTCTACGAATCTGGGAAGCCTAGAACTTTTTCTGTAACTGCAACAAAAAATGTAAAATTACAAAAGTTGTTTTAGTAACTGTTACTAAATACACATAAAACTTTAGTAAGCATACAGATTTCTGTAGCTTTACAAAACTAATTTTGTAGATTTACATTTTTTTTACAGTGACGTGTCAAATGCATATTTAAATATTTAATATTTACCGATTACATCATATTAATTCAAAATACATTTTATTTCAATTTATGCAGACGAATTAATTTTGATTAAAAAATTATAATTTAATTTTGATTTTCTGAAGATAAATTATTTTTTCAGCATGAACTTATAGTATGTTTTCTGTTAATGTAGTCTGAACGTAATTAAATATATTTATATTTACCTAACTGTATGCTTTTCATTTTAGTGTTTGAAAGTTTGTATATAAATATTTTTTTACATATTGGGTTGTTCGGAAAGTACCTTCCGTTTGGGAAAAACATACTCGTACCGGAAAATTCTGCCCGTTAATTATTAGACAAAACAGTGAAACAGTTTATTGTTTCGAGGGAATACCCAGTTGCAAACAACTCTAATCCCGTTCTATGAGCAATTGTATATCAAATCTTAAAGGAGCCATATGAAAAAAGTATAAAAATAGCAAGAAATGCACTTAAAACAGAAAAAGAAGCTATGGATTGGACTGTCAACTTCAACAGCCAATCCGAAATTAGAAGCTAACCAATTAAGAATTGGCTTGCATAGAGCAGCCAATCAGGAATTATAGGTGAATTTAGATCGAAAGAGAGTAATGATTATCATTATGATGATAGAATTGAGTAAAAAAAAATAATAATTTTAGTAGAAACAAGTGAGAATTTATTAAACATTAGAGATCAGAATTAATGTCTAATAATTAAATAATAGAATTTTCCGGTACAAACCAATTTTCCCAAACGGAAAAAAGTTTCCAAACAACCCAATAAAATAAAAGTTGGCAGAAAATAAAACCTACAAGATAATTATTCAAATATACACATATGTATAATATTTTAAATTTATATCCAAATACTTGGTAAACATTTAATTGTCATTTTTTAATAAAAGTAAATTGCTCAGTAAATATAAATTTAGATATTTAAATATTAACTTAATATTATTTAATTTTGACATTTTAATAGTAACTTAACTGCAATTATTTGCAGCTTAAAATACTTCCTTCACATAATGTTCTCTTTAAAATTCATTAAATTTTAAAATTTTGCATATAAATTAAATTTTCACATATAATTCTAAGTTTCATTTAAAAAAAAAAACACGGTTCGTACGCTTTTACCATTTATTTTTAAAAATAAGATTTCTTATATTTAATATTTAAATAGCAGAAATTGCAGGATTTAAAATGCTTTTCTGCAGTTAAATAACAGGGTTGCCCGGTTGCCCTTTTTTAAAATTCAGAATTTTGAATTCACCCCAGAAATTAATAGGTGTAAATTTTGTTTTATTTAATTGGAGACAAATTCTGTCTTATCAAAGTAATAATTCTTCTTTCGAAATTACCGGTGTGAATTTGGAAATTTGGAATTTAAAAAAAGGCCAAACTGGCAACCTTGTTAAATAAGGAGAAAAATTATTCTATTAAAACTTGTGGTAAAAGCGTACGAACCCTGAAAAATGAATGAAAATAAATATTTATTAAACTTTTGAAAAGCAATTTATTTTAAGTTTCTGTTTGTTACTTCTTATTCACTCTGTATATCTCAAAATATTCTATCAAGTTAAACTTTTAGAAATCTTTTCTGCGGAAAATGATTTTGATTTATGTCGTCACATATGTCACAGAATAATCTAGTAGAGTTGAGAAAAAATTAAACCTAGGTTACAGCTTGATATAAAGTGTTTCAATATAGCTCTGATTTTACCAGGAGATATAAAATTTTCGAAAGAACCAATATTAAATTCGGAAATCTCTTGCAATTTGATACATACTAGGATAAAACGTGGCGTTATGTATGTGGTTATAAATCTCGGGCAGAATTTTATTACACATTTACGTCAAACGTAAACATGTTTCGTGTTTAATATACGCCAGGTATCCAAGTTTCATTAAATATAAGAGGTTTTAACTGTTCCTTAAATTGCGATTTGTTGCTACATAAAGTATAGTAACATATTCGTGTCCGGAAATTCTTTGGAAATGGGATATTTGAAATTCGAAACTTGTTGGTTAAATTTTACCCAGAGTTTTCCGAATGCTCTAGTTTTTTAGTGAATAAGTTGTAGGCCATTTTTATGATTGCTTCCTGTACTAAATTTTGTCGATTACAGTTTTGATGGATGATGGAATTAGTTTAAAGTTTTTCGTTGCGTTATTTTTATATATTAGGACAATTCCATTGCAACAGACTAACAGTCATAGAGGAAAAAATGGCCTTCCCTCATTTCACAAAAATTAATTATGTAATTCAAAGATGGTTACAATTAGCATATGATACTAGAAGATAAATTAATATAGTCCCAGCAAACACGAGATTTTTGGCCACCTGTTGTAAACGTTGTGGCCAAAAAAGTTTGCGGCAATTTGTATCCAGCCATTAATGTATTTTAACTGAAGCGCCCGCACACCGGATGTCTATCGCCAAATCGTTAACGGACAAATGGCGGGGAAACTTAATGCAATTTCAGTGCCCAATAACGAATGAAAGTACGTTTGCGGCCAAGATATACAAATCTATCATTGTTTAAAAGTCAGTGGCCCAGTATAATCTTCTCGACATTTTTATTATAAGAAATAAAAAGTATCTTTACTTCACATTTTATAAGATGATTTTCGTTATTTTAAACCTGGATTTATGTGAAACGATAAAATATGCTGCATTTAAATATTTTATGCAATAAAAAATACACAAAAAGTACCCTTCTTTAATTTAAAGAGTTTTTATGGAAAAAAAAAATCATAAAAACTGTTAATGTTTTTGCTTTTAAAGTATGCATTAATATCTTTAAATGAATATTTTTTGTGAGCACCTAGAATGAAAATGAATATTGCAATCTTTAGACATACATATTATATAAACATATTAAAAAAATTAATGATAAATGGGAATTTAAATTCCAATTTCAATGAAAAAATATTTGTCAAAAGAAATAAATGCCACTTTACCAAAAAGCAGTTACTGTTAAACGAAAAAAAAAAAAATTCTTTTTTTTCTTGGAGGGGGGGGGGGCGGTGATTTTATATTATCTGTATATTATCTATAAATCAGTTCCAAAAAATAAGTTATTTTCATTTTTTGAAACACTCCAAAATTTAGATTTAAAAGAAAAAAAAAATCTTAACTAGCTTAAATAAGCAATAATACCAAATACCGATCCCACCCTCCCACTCCTTTCACACGGCAAGCCGGGAGTAATGCAGGGAAAGATGAAACAAGATTTCCCTTTTCCAACACATTTTTTTTCCCAGTGGGGATTTTTGTAAATATATTTTTAAATGTTTTCCGCTTTGTAATAATCAGCATTGAAAAATTTCCACTTTTAAAATTATTTAATGTTGTATGAGAAATTTTGAAGATAAAAAAAAAACCTTGAAAAAATAAATCTATTGAAATATATATAGCTTTTTTTCTGCGGTCTCGTAGGGATTTTTATGTCTTTTTGGCAGCGTCATCGCACATCGCAGCGTTGTTTACATTTCCCTTTCCTGCATCGTGGCGTCGTCTATGTCTAATAAGTCTCGTCATTCACTGGTTTTTGGATATTTAGATTTACTAATTAGGTAAGATTATTTTTCTATATTATTCCAAGAGTTAGTTAAAAATTAGTTTTCATCATTCTCAGGGACAGATTTAAGTTCAAGATAAAGAAAGCTGAGAAAAAGCATCAGCAATTGTGTAAAATTAACTGCATTGCTTTGCTTATTATGCGACTTGATTCTACAGAAGTGAATAAAAAAAAAAGTTCTTTACTGATCTTACATCTGCCCTGAATATGCTATTAATAAGTTGATTGTAATTATATATATATATCAGAGTAAAATGTGTCCGTAATGAACAATCTCGGAAGTTTTTGGTTTATAAAAAAATTAACCAATAAAAATTCAGCTTTTATTTTTTTCATAATTCTCCGTTGCCTGTTTTATAATTTGCTTTATTGCTGACAATCTTAAACCAGTCAGGAAGCGGAAAGTAATATTTTACAGCTCCAGTGTCTTTCAGTGAAATTATACTTCATATGTTAAGATCTGGTTTTAATTAACTAATATATATATATATATTCTGTATTTTCTGATGATACTGGCATATTTTTATTTTGATAGTAATAGAAAACTTCGAATTTTATGTACTAATTAATGACCATTTGCAAAATTTCACTTTATTTTTAAGATTTTAATAAAGTAGGTAATTTCTTTTTAATTCATTAACACTCTAAAATTGGGAGGAGTGAGAAGTTGACTCTTTGGAAGAGTGAGAGGCATTTTCACTCTTTTTGGAGTGAATTTTATAAAAATACACTCCTTAAAGAGTGGAATTTTCCACTCCCTAGAAAGGAGTGAAATATGTCACTCCGTTGTCGAGAGTGACTGTCTCACTCCTTTGACAAGAGTGAAATATTTCACTCCGTTGAAGAGTGAAAGCCTGGCATTATATAATTTTGTCCATATTTATTTATTGAGAGAAACGAAATTATAATTTTTCTTTTTCTTTTTAGGTAGATTTCGTAAGAAATACTACCTATTACATTCTCCCCTATGTTGGAATTTCTGAAAATTTTTGGAGATCTACGCCGATCATGACCCCTAGAACCCCAAACCACCCCCCAATTCAAAACTTTATCTATCTATCTATCTGTCTGTCTATATAGCTATATCATTTTTTTATGGACATGATAACTTCAATAATTCTGAACAAATCTCTTCCAAACTGATACATATAATCAAGGGACATAAAATCTTGGTCAAGTTCGTTAACGGGCAAAATCGAAATGGGGGGGGGGGGTGGTTGTGAAAACAGAAAAAAACCCATAACTTCTTAATTATGATACGTATCAAATCTGTTTAAAGTTATTATTATTTCTAGGAAAAGGGCCAAAAATTTATGTATGACAGATTTTTGATATCATTAAAAATGGCCTCAAGGGGGGGGGGATGGGAGTTTAAGAAGAAAAACATTCATAACTTCGTCAATTTACAAGATATGCAATCCGCTTAAATTTATTATAAATCTTCTTAATATTATCTATAACTTTTATACTGACAATTTTTTTATAGGACCAACCCTTATAGACAGAAAAAATCCCTGCCGGCTCCGCCTGCAGACACAGGTGGATTTCGAATTTTGCTTTTTAACCATAAATATAAAATAAACTTATGTGGAGAATTGATATTTTATCTTTTTTGTACTACTATTTTTTTTTTTTTAATCATTGTTCAGCAGTATATAATGCGGTTATTTTATTTTTGTGGCAACACTAATTTGAGGAAAAATCTTGCATTTCATTTATAAAAATAATGCCGATTTAATTTTTAATTAATAGCAATATTTAATCAAAAACCATGTTTTAACGAAATGTGGGGGGTAGTACTATGTCAGAAGCTGCTTTAAAAAGCTTTCGAAGGAGGCTACCTCATTTGTTGTTGTGTGTTTTGTAAATTCGTCACTGCAAATAGCTAAAAATTATTATATTTCCATTTGGAAGAATTTTTTTTTTTTTAATAATCAGGCATAAAGAAAATAAAATTAATTAAATTTCAAAATACTGAGAGGGGCAACGGCCTCCACTGTCCTCCTGCTGACACTTATGTTTTATGAAAATGCAATAGTTATTTGCAAGTATTACGACAAAATCTGTAATTAAACTATGTTTTATATCTGTCGAAACTTTTTAAAACTATAATAGTAATTAAACTCAAATAATTGATAAATGTCAGTTATCGTAAATTGATAAATGCAAGTTGCATTATGAAAAATATACCAAATAAAGAAATTAAAATGTTTCTAATTTATTCTCCTACAACGGTTTATTTCCCGCTGATAAAAAGTAATGAGATGAAAAAACTCTTTATATTATAAACGAAGTTGAGTCAGTGATAACGCTAAATTCAAAATGCTGACCTGGCTGTTTTGCTTTGTAAGATGACGTCAGTACGTCATTGGCATTCGCGCGGTAAAAGAAACTGTTTTAATGATTTGTACTTGTTTCACGAAGTTTGTCCAGATTTTAAATGGTGTATAATTCCCTGATTATAATGAAATATAGTATTTAAATTGTGGTTCTCATAATGTGTGGTGTGTCATCTGCATCTGCAACTATATTAGTGCAGTTTTTGTTCTTTAAAAATTTACTTCAATGGCTATTATTTGATTGATAAAGATGCCATGCTGTTTCTAGAATAAGAAACTACTCGCGAAATACCAAGTTCCAGAATGATATAAAAGTTTCTTCAATATATATATTTTTAATTTTACTCATTCATCTGCACATTTAAAGAAAGATATAAAAGACAAATAAAAAGTGCATATATTTTTTAATATTTATATAAAAATTGATTTAAAATTTTGTGGATTATTTTACAAAGGTAAGAGCTCTTGCGCGATTATTTACGAAAATATAATTTTTATTTTGAAATGGAAGTTTTACGCGATTTTATTACTTCTGTAATATTAATTATTTAAACTACTTTTTTAAGAATAATATGTATTATCCTATTTGTATATTTTTATATCGAATAAATATTTTTCAGTGTTACAAGAATTGTATTTTTTTTTTATTATTATTTATATATTTATTTTTTTATTTTCCACTAAATTTATATCATTTCCAGGATTAACGATCTTGTTTACTAATCCTTAAATCATCCACTTTATAAATACATGTTTTTTTTTTCGTTTTTTTTTTTTCTAGTAAATAAACTGATTATTGCTTGAATACATAAAAGCAGAGTATTGCTTTTATTGCTTGTATATTCAGACCCATATTTGGCAAAAATTTTCGTATTATATTTTTGCCAAAAAAAATTCCTTTTATTTTTTTAGCTTAAAATTTTATATTTCGATTTTGCAAAACTTCAAATATTGAAACATAATATTAATATTGATTTTTCGATTACTTCTGGTAAAAAGGTGATTTCAGATTTTAATTTGAAATTGGAAAAAGGTAAGTGTTTTATATTATTTACGTACATAACTACATTTTTCACATAAAATTGCTGGGGATTTTTTGTAAAGTATATTTATGCATTTACATGAAAGATAAGAAACTAACAATTGGACATCATAAAATGTACTATATATAAGGAAAATGATCTTGAAGCTAGAAAATATTTCTCCTGCATGTTATTAATATATATATATATATATATATATAATTTTCTAATGACAGTTTAGTAACTCTGGTACTACCATCTGATGTATATAAGAGAAATTACTAACATGGCAACTTAATTAAAAGTATAAAGTTATTAAATGATATTGTATTAATATCTTTTTCAATTGTAATTTTCAGTTACAGGTATTACTGGTATGATTTCGCATATGAATTTTTATTTTTAATGACAAATCATTTAATTCTGTTACACATTATAATTTTGAAGTTAATGTTTTCATGTTAACAAAATGAAATATATATATGGGAAATGTTATGGACATTTTAGCTTCAGATGGCGAACATAAAACTTGACAAATAATCATAAAAGCATCCGAATGAAGTTATCATAAAATTCTGAATATTTTATTAATAAATTTTAATTAAAAAAATTAAATTACTATTATATTTAGTTTCAGGATTTTTTTTTAATTTGAAAACTTGCTCAAAAAATAAAAACTGCAATTAGATCCTGTGTTCCATCTGTATAACATATTTAGATTTCAAGACACAAATTCATTTTGAAAGCTTTACGTTATAAAAACTGCAGAAAATGTTAATTTTGATTTTGATTTTTTATTCTTTTTTAAAATAAAAAAGTTTACAATTAAAAAATGGAAATCAGAAAAAATCTACAATTTAATATATTTACTTACATAAAGTTAAGATGTATATTTAACACCTAATTAATTTTTAAACTTGAATGAATTTTTCCTAGTGTTATTAAAAGAATAGATATATTTTTTAAGGATAGCTGACACTTTCTATTAACTAGGTCTTACAATTATCATCTTATCTATATAAAAAAATGCCCATATGGTCACCTTAATAATAATAATAATAATATATATATCTGTGTTCCATCTAAATAATATATTTAAATTTCAAGACACACAGCCATTTAAAAAATATAATACAAACAAAGAATCCAAATCGGTTTACTTAATCATATATGAACTGGAAAAATAAAATAAAAATAAAAAAGTCATATTGAATAAGATTCTAAATAAAGAATCAAAATAATGTGGAACTAAAAAAAGAAAATTGAAAAAAAAAAAAAAAAAAAAAGAGTGGTGGTGGTGTGTATGTGTGTGTGTGGGGGGGGGGGGGGGGGGAGGGGATTGGGTAGATAAGAACCATGTTTGGCCCATGGCAGATACAAATATATTATTTTTTAAGGAGTTTGTAATAAAATTTAGGATTAAAATGGTTCTTTTTGTATAACTATTTAAGTATGCTATGTACAAGATATAAAAAAAGTTGTTTAGCAAATTTTAATATACTCTTAACATTTTTATTAAAAAAAAAAAACCTTTTTTTAATTTATTTATTTTTATTTATTTATTTATTTTAATAAGAAGGGCTCGTAACACCAGCGTGGTTTTTATGGATGTTAATATTTGAATAAAAATATAAAACATTCAGAAAAAGAATGAAAACTTGATTTTTCCTTATTATTATTATTATTATTGAACTATTCTATTCAAATGTTAAAATAATTTAAAGCATACTTAAAGGATAGAAACTCGTACTTTCTACTAAGAAAATGAACTGCATGAAATGAAAATGAACTGCAATGAACTGAAATGAACGAAAATGAACTGTAAAATGAATTTATGCAGTTAAAATTCTCGATAGCGGATACCTCGGGACTTCTGGGTTTGTTATCTATATACCTCCATTTAGCGAACTATAAATCGGGCTTGGAGACCACCGACCAGGCCCCTACCTACCGGTATTCGACCCAGTTTGACGGGTTTGAGTGCCTGGAGAATGGGGCGAAAATCGCCTGATCGCCTCATGGAGGCGGTCCACTAAGACAAGTACCCAGGTCTGCCAACTAATGGAGTCCTGTTTTACTGTGTTGTTCACTCCTGAGTTTCAGTGTTCTGAGATCTGACGCCGCACACCACGAACTCGTCATGGCAGTTGGAATAGGGCTGGACAATTTAGTGCCAAAACTTTTGTACTCAACTTAGCCTGAGAATTGGGGGGAGAATTTTGAGGGAAAGTAAATTAAGCAATTAATTAATTAAAAATTTTTGAAGATACTGTGATTAAGTAATAATTGCCAAAAGCTGGGTTGCTTCCAGAAGAAGGACATGATTAATGCATGGGCAAACTCTTCCCCTGCTGTGACCCCCTCCTCTCTGATTTTAGGTGCCTTCCAAATTTGATATTTCTTTCAATATTTTAAACTTATAGAGTAGGATATAGCGGACATTTCGAGACTATAAAATTTGTCTACTATTCGGAGGTGTCCACATTTCTGATGTAAAAATATTCAAACATGTATGTGTTGTAGATTGAAAAGGTGTATTTTCGCTAAATAGAGGTGTCCGCGTTTACCTCTAAAACCGGACACTTCCGAATAGCGGAAAAATTCTGTGGTCCCGAAGTATCCACCATTGAAAGATTTTATTGTTTTTAGATAAATATATTTTTTGTTTTCAATCTTATCTTAAAAGCTCAAAACATTGAATATAATCTGTACAATGTCGAAAGAGATTTAAAATATCAGCTTTACGAAAATTGCGTATTAAATTTTAGGCCCCATAAAATCGGGTGTGTGTTTGTGAGGGGGGAGGTAGTGCCATGGACCAGTTTTCCCATGCTTTAATAAAGTTCTTCTTCTGGAAAAATTACCAGCCCTGCTTAGTGGCAAAATATATTCCCATTTATCGAGGATGCAATGTGGTCAAATATGGCTGCATTTAATGCTTTAAAAAAAATGTGGACAAAATTGGCAACTTATTGCCGACAGATCAGAGCACGAAAATGGCCGCAATTCAGACGTTTCAAATGTCTTAAATTCAGACACAAATAAGTGTCTTAAAAGATTAAGACACTTTAAAGTGTCTCTTTTTTTAACCATCCGTTTCAGACATTTCAGTTTACAGTGATAGAAAAAGGGATGTTGACAACAGAAATAATATGTATGATTTTAGAATAATAGGACTTTGCAAAATAGCACTAATTTACGGAAAAGTACTGTCAAAAGATAAGAGTTTATATTTAAAACAAAAATTAAAGTGAAATCACACATTGTTAGTCATAGAATATCCCTCTATTAAATAGTTATTAATAAAACTTTAAAAGCAACTAAAATACAGTAAACAATAATGTTTGATTAGATTTAAATTCATTAGCAATTAATACAGAGATCTAAAGATGTAAAATTTGAATTACACATGAAAAAAACATAACGTACATCACAGGAATTATTAAAATACTAAATACAACTTAATGGGTATTTGAAAAGAAAGAAATTAATTAACTGATTAAGATTTTGGTTAATTACTTGCCCTTATGGTAATTTTAAAACTATCTTATCTTTATAAGGCATGCAATGAAAGTAAACACAATTGTGATAAGCTTGGAATAAAATATTTTAGTTTATTTCTGTCAGTAACCTAATTTAATTCATTATGTAATTCCAATTGAATTTTTCCTTAAGAGTTCAATTACTGTTACAAACTATGAATTAAATAAATATTGCCAATAAAGTATTTTATTCCAATCTTTACCACGCTTGTGTCCATTTTCATTGCATGCTCTAAAATATATGATTCTTTTAAAATGCCCATAAAAGAAACAAAAAAAATAATTCACTCCATAAAAAGTGAACATTCACTCCTATGAAAGAGTGGCTATTCACTCCTGTGAGGAGTGAGAAATGCACTCCTTTTACAAGAGTGAATAGTCACTCCTATGAAAGAGTGGATAGCCACTCCTATGAAAGAGTGACTATTCACTCCTATCAGGGTGAAAAAACCCACTCTTTTTGCAAGAGTGGATAGTCACTCTTCTGAAAGAGTGAGTATCCACCCCTGTTTAGAGTGAATATTCACTTCTCGGGAGTGAGTATTCACTCTTTCAGAGAGTGAACAATTTCACTTTTGCCTAGAGTGAATAGTCACTCTAAAGAGGTTGGGCAAATTTTGACTCTGCGATAGAGTGAATATCCACTCCTCCGGAGTGAATAGTCACTCTTTCTTGTTTAGAGTGAATGTGATTTTTAATTAGTCATGGCAATAGTGCCCAAAATGTTTTGGTTTAGCCGAAAAGCTAAGTAATCTGATTTAATTTTTAAATTCCACTTATCAGAGTCGTGTAATAGGAACACAACTTGGTACTTTTCTGTTATACCAACACATGCCAAAATATACGCTAATCTGCCATTTATTTCTACCCTAACCGTGTAAAGAATTTTTTATTGCAAACTGTACCAAACATTCTGATTGGACTATTTATTGAACGTGAATCTTTTATTATTATTATTTAATCGTAACCTCATAAAACATCTTAACTTGCTACTTTTCAAATAGAAAATATTTATTAAATTATAACTTGCATTTATTATTGACACTGAAATGAATTTTACCATTAAGCTGTTACTTGATGATGTAGAAGCGGCAATAAAATTGTTTTAGGACTTTAGATACATAAAAAAAAAAGTTTTTATCAAAAAAACTCATAAACATCTTCATTCAAAAAATGAAATGTTTACAGCAATCCTAAGAGACATTTACAATTTCAAGCCTGTAGTTTAAATAGAGTTTTATTTTATTACCTTATGTAATATTTATTTGTTCTTTTATTTTAAGTGCATATTTTGTATTGCAATTTTCAAACGTTTTATTTTTAAGTGCTTAAATTCGTGCCAACAATGTTATTTTTGTTTTCAAATGATTCGTTTCATGTGAATTTCCTTTTGTGCCGATTATTATGCTTAGCGACAATGGTGTTGGTATAGCAGAAAAGGACCCAAACTTTTTATAAACAGTTGCTTTTAATATATTTTCATGTTGTAAATATTTTTTTAATAACAAACCAGATTAATTTTTAATGGGTTTTTTTTTTCCTAATGAAAGCACATAATTTGTTTGGGTACATTTCGGTTAGCCGGGCGCCAGTGATATATATACATGTATTATATATACACATATCTATGTATATACACATATGTCTGCATATACATATATATACATACATATATTTATATACATATATGTATGTATATACATATATAGGTATATACATTATGTATTTATATATGTTGATATATATCACTGGCGCCCGGCTAACCGAAATGTACCTTTTTTTGTTTCAAAGTATTGCATCGTCCCTTACCCCTCATGCAAAAACAAATTTGTCTTTAAGGACGTCTTCCTTTTTAAAACTTGTTTTAAGCCTTTTTTTAACCTCATCTCCCCCGAGTCTGAAATTTTCTTTCTGTGTTTGTGACAACATACTCTCAAAGCATGCAATTTCTTTCTTGGAATCCAAAATAGTTGCACACTGTTATACTATACTGTTACATTTTTTTTTTTTTTTTTACACCCATCCAAAATATTAAGAGGAGAGAGCCTGTCTGATATTACACTTTTAATTTTATGTTAAATAAAACATTGGGTACTTTTCGGTTAGCCAGGTGCCAATGATGTGTACAGGTACATACATGTATATATATTACTGGTGTCCAGCTAACCGAAAAGTACCAAACATTGTATCAATTATCTTCCTTAATTACTTTCCTGGAACTATAATTTATCTCCATCTTTTATATTATGTTCTGCAGTGTTTTTCTTTTTCAGTACCATAATTTCAGTAAAAAGCGCTATAGTGCATATGCGTGTAAAAATTTAAAACAGTCTAAGTGCACAGCACTTCTGCTGGTGTGGCTGATTCAGTAATTTTTTTTTTCTTTTCCTCCCCATAGCAATATTTAGATAAGATGCCATTTTATTTAATGCAAATTATGTGTGTGTGCATGTTGAAATAAGTTTTGATTTAAAAGAAGAAGAAAATGATTCACTGACATCAGTTATATACATTAATCAGTTGTAATTTTTCTTTTTAATTTTCTAGTTGAATATGATAAATGCTTAATATTGCAACCTATTACAATTTATTTTCATATTTTTCAGGAAACTGTGGTGGCGCAGTTCAGAGATGGCAGCAGAGATGACTGTGCAGCATAAACTCGTTTGGCATTCAAGCAAAGGTAAGTTGTCAATTTACTCAGTTTGTAACGCAGGGCTTTTATCTTAGGGCCCATTTTGATAAAAGTAAAAGTTATTTGTGTGAAATTTATTCTTTTTTTTTTTGTGAAAGATAACATTTTGTAATGAATATGAAATTTAGTTACTCAAATTTGAACCAAACGTTTATTGATAACTTCTTTAAGTCCTTCTGTTAAAGTTTTCCTTTCAATTTGTTTGCAAATTACACATTTTGAAACATAAAATAAAAATTAACAATGAAGAGTATGTTTTTATGGATTGTTTATAAAATAGTCAATTCAGAAAATTCCAGATTTTAAAAGTATTGCTACCCCACATGCAAAAACAAATTTGTCTTTAAAGACTTCTTCCTTTTTAAAACTCAATTTTTTTTAAGTTGCCTGTGTTATTTAAAAAAAAAAAATGGGAAGAGATCCTGTTTATTAAAAGGTATATTGTGAAGGGACCTGCTTTACTAGGAAGAATTTTGGGATGGTCCCCTAAATAGGCTCCAAATTTTGTCTGTATTGATCAATTTACATTAGTAAATTTAATTTCACACATTCATAAAATAGAAGTGCACTCTTGTATTTTAGCTGCATACAGTTGGTAAATGTTAAAGCTCTTTACAAAGCTTTCCAACCTTTGCACTTTAAGTGTAAAATTTACACTTTTTAACCTTTTTTTACAGCTAGAATGTACTTATTTTTTACTCTTAAAAGTTATAGAAAAAAAAAAGCTATTAAAATATTTTTCGGCAGAATCCTCGAATAAGCGAGGGTCCCCGATTTGGCGATTTTTTTTTACGCACGCCAAGGAACGACGCGCGCCAACCGAGAAATCGGCAACCTCCGAATTCTACCCAATCAGAACACGAGCTTTTCGGCAGACGACTTATTACTTACACACATCGTCAAGCAAATTCTTTCACAAAGTACACCGTGAACGTAGCATTGATTTTATTTCGTTTTAAGAATATTTACAAAGTTTTAGTAAATTTTACCGCCACATTTTTCGATTTTTACATACTTTTACCAATATTTTCCTTCAGATATTTCAATTTTTACAAACTTTTACCGATATTTTCCTTCAGATATTTCAATTTTTATAAACTTTTATCGATTTTTTCATTCCGATTTTTTCCATTTTTACAAATTTTTAGCTATTTTTCCTGCCGGATGTTTCCGTTTAAAAAACTATTTAGCTATTTTTCACTCCGTATTGTTTCATTTTTAGCAATTTTTCTATCCAAATTTTGAACTATTTATTCCTCCGGATATTTTTATTCTTACAAATTTTTTCCTCCGGATTTTTCCATAAAAAAAAGTTCTACCCTATTTTTTCCTCCGGATTTTTCAATTTTAACCTACTTTTTTCATTTGGATTTTTCGTTTTTACAAGTTTTTAGCTATTTTTCATCTATTTTTCATTTTTACAAATTTTTAGCTATTTTTTCCTCTACATTTTTACAAATTTTAGCTACGTTTTTATTTTATTTCTTTTGTTTTCATTTTTATAAATATTTAGCTATGTTTTTACTTTTTTTTTCATTTTTATAAATATTTAGCTATGTTTTTACTTTTTTTTTCATTTTTATAAATTTTTAGCTATGTTTTTCCTTTGTTTTTTTTGCATTTTTTGAAATTTTTAGCTATTTTTTCCTCTGGATTTTTCCGTTTTTAAAAATTTTTAGCTATTTTTTCCTCCGGATTTTTCCGTTTTTAAAAATTTTTAGCTACTTTTTCCTCTGGATTTTTCAGTTTTTAAAAATTTTTAGCTACTTTTTCCTCTGGATTTTTCCGCTTTAAAAAATTTTTTAGCTACTTTTTCTACAGAATTTTTCAATTTTTAAAAATTTTTAGCTACTTTTTCCTCCGAATTTTTCAATTTAAACAATTTTTAGCTACTTTTTCCTCCGGATTTTTCAATTAAAAAAAAATTTTAGCTACTTTTTCCTCCGGATTTTTCAATTAAAAAAAATTTTTAGCAATTTTTTCTCCAAATTTCTCAATTTTTTTAAAAAAATATATCTATTTTTTTCATTAGGATTTTTTATTTTTACAAATTTTTAACTATTTTTTCTTCCGGATTTTACCATTTTTACAAATTTTTAGCCATTTTTTTCCTCCAGATTTTTCCATATTTTTAATTTTCTTTCTTCTGTATTTTTCATTTGTATAAATTTTTAACTATTCTTTCCTCATCATATTTCCATTTTTACAAATTGTTAGCTACTTTTCCTCCAGATTTTACAATTTTCACACATTTTTAGCTATTTTTGCCACCATATTTTCCCACATTTTTAGCTATTTTTGCCACCATATTTTCCGAATTTCCAATTTTTTTGCTATGTTTTCCTCCAATTTTTCCATTTTAAACTATTTTTGCCACCGGATTTTTCCTTTTTTTTTTATGAATTTTTAACTATTGCTGTACGGCGAGTTTCATGCGTTCAGTGATGTTTTTTTTCGGTTAATGTACGCGAAGCGTACATACCTCCAGATTTCTCCATTTAAAAAAATTTTTAGTTATCTATTCCCTCTAGCTTTTTCAATTTACAAATTTTTAGCTATTTTTTCCTCCGGATACTTCATTTTTACAAATTTTCGGCTATTTTTTTCCTCCGGATATTTCCATTTTTACATACTTTTATCAAATTTTTTCTATTTTTACATATTTATAGCTTTTTTCTTCCATCTGTATCCATTTTTACAAATTATCTTTTTTTTTCTATGAATTTTTTTGAAATATTTATCAAGTTTAATAATTTATTACCTTTAACAATTAAAAAATTTCTAGTAAAATAAGGCTTAAACTTGAAAATTGTCACAAAACGGAATAAAATCAACGTTTACTTCATGAAAGAAATTCTCATAAAAACTCTATAAATAGTCAATTCTCTGCATCACACCACATACGTTATAATTGAGGAAAATTTCGATATTCTTCATTATTCTAATACATGCAAGACGCGGTTGACTATGCTTTGCGTACATTAACTGAAAAAAAACATCACTGGACGCATGAAACTCGCTGTACAGCATTCTCTAGAATGCACGAAATTCATTTAAGCCGAGGTCAGTAACTTGTGTATGTACGCTTCGCGTACATTAACCGAAAAAAAACATCACTGAACGCATGAAACTCGCCGTACAGCAATCTCTAGAATGCACGAAATTCATTCAAGCCGCGGTCAGTAACTTGTGTATGTACGCTTCGCATACATTAACCGAAAAAAAACATCACTGGACGCATGAAACTCGCCGTACAGCAATCTGTAGAATGCACGAAATTCATTCAAGCCACGGTCAGTAACTTGTGTATGTACGCTTGGCATACATTAACTGAAAAAAAACATCACTGGACGCATAAAACTCACTGTACAGCAATCTGTAGAATGCACGAAATTCATTCAAGCCGCGGTCAGTAACTTGTGTATGTACGCTTGCTGTACATTAACCAAAAAAAAAAACATCACTGACGCATGAAACTCGCTGTACAGCAATCTGTAGAATGCACGAAATTCATTCCTGCCGCGGTCAGTAACTTGTGTATGTACGCTTCGCGTACATTAACTGAAAAAAAAACATCACTGGACGCATGAAACTCGCTGTACAGCAATCTGTAGAATGCACGAAATTCATTCAAGCCGCGGTCAGTAACTTGTATATGTACGTTTCGCGTACATTAACCGAAAAAAAACATCACTGGACGCATGAAACTCGCTGTACAGCAATCTGTAGAATGCACGAAATTCATTCCAGCCGCGGTCAGTAACTTGTGTATGTACGCTTCGCGTACATTAACCGAAAAAAAAACATCACTGGACGCATGAAACTCGCTGTACAGCAATCTGTAGAATGCACGAAATTCATTCCTGCCGCGGTCAGTAACTTGTGTATGTACGCTTCGCGTACATTAACTGAAAAAAAAACATCACTGGACGCATGAAACTCGCTGTACAGCAATCTGTAGAATGCACGAAATTCATTCAAGCCGCGGTCAGTAACTTGTATATGTACGTTTCGCGTACATTAACCGAAAAAAAACATCACTGGACGCATGAAACTCGCTGTACAGCAATCTGTAGAATGCACGAAATTCATTCCAGCCGCGGTCAGTAACTTGTGTATGTACGCTTCGCGTACATTAACCGAAAAAAAAAACATCACTGGACGCATGAAACTCGCTGTACAGCAATCTGTAGAATGCACGAAATTCATTCCTGCCGCGGTCAGTAACTTGTGTATGTACGCTTCGCGTACATTAACTGAAAAAAAAACATCACTGGACGCATGAAACTCGCTGTACAGCAATCTGTAGAATGCACGAAATTCATTCAAGCCGCGGTCAGTAACTTGTATATGTACGTTTCGCGTACATTAACCGAAAAAAAACATCACTGGACGCATGAAACTCGCTGTACAGCAATCTGTAGAATGCACGAAATTCATTCCAGCCGCGGTCAGTAACTTGTGTATGTACGCTTCGCGTACATTAACCGAAATTTTTTTTTTTTTTCCCCAACAATCCATTGACTAATTTTAAGATTTTTTACCACGATTGGCTGATAAATTTGGCGATATCTTTTAAATGGCCAAAAAATCATTTTGTAAACTTTTTCATATTAAAATTTAGTTAAATTGTAATATTTTAACAAAACTGTATTCAAAAAGTTATCATAAAAAAATCTTCGTCTATTACATATTGCATAGGAATTGTTCATTTTTATTAAAATTATTTTATTCAAAATTGTTATTTTACAGTTTGTTAAAACAGTTTAGCAGAGTTTCATGAAATGTAAACATCTTGTACAATGGGTCCTTCAAATTACTCAAAATTTTGATGCTTCAGCTCATGTGCTTAGAAAATGTTTGCTTTAAATGTTTTAATATTTGTTTCAAGAGTGATGATTCAGTTTTGTGATTATTGTGACACCTCTGGAAATATAGTGCATCTAATCTGGACTTACATTTAATAAAAATTAAATTAATTTAAATTTTTGAAATGTAAAATTTAATAGAAAAAGATTGAGTATTTTTTAAAGTTTTGCAGAAATGTGTCAAATAATTTTTGTTAACAGGGTTTTTGACTTTCATGAACTTTGACAATACTTAAGATTACACAGATTTATGCTAAATAATTTTTTTTAATTTATGCTATGTATGTAGAAGAGGAAGGGAGGTGGTGATAAAATTATTTAATCTTCTGACCTCTAAATTAAGGATTTTTTTTTAATATGTTGTCATATAAATTAATTTGGATTTTGATTATATGTAATGTATAATTTTTAACAAATTAAAAATAAAGCAGATTCTTTGGAGAAAGGGACCTTCTTTAATACTTTCTTTGACCCTTTTTTCTTAAGAAACTTTAAAAAATGATATTTAAATTCAAGGTATTTTTAAAACATTCTTATGTTTTGCCCAAAATATTTTGCAAATGTAAGATTCTGGAGAGGAGCTGAAGGTTCAAATCCATGTTTTTAAATTTTCCTTTAAATCAAATATCAAGTAATAAAAATGGTGATTTTTTTTCATTGCTAACTAAGCGTAAAACTGACAGTGTGAAATATGTTCGAGCCTGGAAGCTTGGTTACGCTTAGTTAGCAATGTAAAAATTCACATGTTTGTTATTCAATAATTTCGAGTTAATTTCACTGCTGAAAATAAATTAAAATTACTCAAATATCAAGTTTTTAGAATAAAATAACTGTGGCAATATTTGTATTGGAGTAATTAGTGTTTCCCCTAGACGTTTTCGAGACGGCGCAGTACCCTGCCCATTTTTTTATAGTTGTAAATGCGCCCTGCCCGTTTTTATATAGCTGGAAATGTGCCCTGATTATTGTGGATTCGCAAGAATTTGCTTTCGCGAATTTCACCAAAATTTAGCGGGTAAATATCACAAAAATCATCTATCGGTCATGAGAAAATATCGCAAGATTCGTCTATTGATCACAGTAAAATATCACAAAATTTGTCACTTGGTCGCAAGAAAAATTACAAAATTCAAAAATCTCAAAATTCGGCAGTTTGTTGTAGGGAAAAAATTGGGAAATTTGCTTATTTGTCGCAAAACCTCCCTCCCTGCACAATTCGGCAATTGGTAGCAGGAAAATATTCTAAATTCATCAGTCAGCTGCGGGAAAAATCACGAAACTATTCAGTCAGTCATGGGAAAAAATAGCGAAATTCTTCCAAGATCGCATGAGAAAAATTGCTAAATTTGTCAATCGATTGCGGCTAAAAATAGAGAAATTTATATATCTGTCATGGGCAGGGCATTCGGGGCACGGGCCCAGGGTCCCCGATTTTCAGGAGTCCCCAAATGCTACTAAAAATTTTTGAATTATTTTGCCAAAACAGTTTTAACTGTTAAAAAAACAAAATTAAAATGGAAAAATCTGTTTGTCAGAGATTGTCTATGATGTGTCAAAGCAGGGTTGGCAATTTTCTTCCAAAGTGGAAAAAACCGGCCTGAAGAAATAGGTTTCTTCCAAGTGGAAAAAATGGAAGAAACTGTTTTTCTTTAAGAATTTACCATATAAGTTACAACTTTGTAAAATACAATAAAAATAAATGTATTTTCTAATAGATAACCTTACATAAATTTAATTAGACATAAAAATTTAATTATGTATGATAAATTGATAATTACACCAGTTTTTTAGCCAAGATCACACACCTGTCTAAAGCTTTCCAATCATTGTGTACCTGAATAAAATAAATGGGACTTTTCTAACACCATGCCAAAATGTATGCTAATGTGCTATTTATTTAAACCCTGAACGTGTAAATATTTTTATTGCAAACCGTGCCAAACATTGTGATTTGCTATTTATTGAACATGACACTTTTTAATTATTATTATTACTTAATTTACTCTGTAACCTCGCAAAACATCTTAATTTGCTATTTTTCAAATAGAAAATATTAAATATTAAGTAGTAACTTATATTTATTGTTGACACTAATGTGGATTTTACCATTAGGCATTTACCAGATGATGAGGACGCTGCAATAAAATTGTTTCAGGACTTTGGATACAAAAAAAAAAGTATGAACGTCTTCATTCAAAAAGTGAAATGCTTACTGCAATGCTAAGAGACATTTACAATGCTATGCCTGTAGTTTAAATTGAGTTAATTTTATTAATTTATCATATAATATTTATTTGTTCTTTTATTTTAAGTCTATATTCGTGTCGATTTAATAAAATAGTTTGTGAAAGTCTGTAATTTTCAAATGTTATATTTTTAAATGCTCAATTTTGTGCCAACATTTTTTTTTTTTCCAATTGAATCCTTTCACATGAATTTCATTTTGTGCCAATTATTGCACTTGGTGACGACAATGGTGTTGGTATAATGGAAATGTACCAAATAAATTTATCCAAAATACACAAAATCAATTAAAGGTAATTCAATTCAAAAGAGGCACATTTTTTTTAATATATATAATTTAAACTTCTGTAACCAGTAGTAAATAGTATGTGGATCATTTACCTATTGTAGAATGAAACTCTTTTAAATAAAAGACAGTGCTTTGAATTTACGCCCATTTTATTAAGGAAACTAATATACAGTAATTACTGTATTGAAGGATTTCATTAAAATCTCCATTTTCCTTACTACAGTGCAACATTGTATAACAAAACAGAAGTAATTTAGCTTTAAGATGCTGCAATCAATTTCTCAACTTAGAATGGATGAATGCAAAAGATGAAAAAAATTCTTATCCCTGTAGAGTTTATTTTCAGAACATTTATCTTTTAAATCAGCATGCTAGTATACATAATTACAAATTTGTTTGTTTTAAGTTTTGCACAATAGTTTTTAAAATATTGCATTTTTATATGATAAATAAGGAATTGGTAGGTTTTTTTTTTTTTACAGAAATTATATAAACAATAAAAAAATATCCCCTACCTCTAAAGTTGTAAAAAACATAACCTGTAAATACCTGCTGAACCTGAAGTTTGTTATTAAAAAATAACTTATTTTTCCATAAATAATATTTTTAATATTAATTAATTTCCAATTTAAATTTCATATAATTAGGTTTTGAATTTAATTCTTTTATATAGTTAATATATTTTAATTTTGAGCATCTGTTTTGTTTTCTGTTGGTTTCTTCCAGTTTTTTCCATTTCTTCCAGTTTCTTCCGGAAGAAACCCAACCCTGTGTCAAAGTAACTTCATTTTTTCTTTATTGTCTTTTAACCCTTTGAGGCGTGGTGGGATATATTATATCCCACCTAATTTAAATTTTACTTTTTTAACTTTGACGGGGAAAAGTTGAAAAATTGCTTTTCCTTATTTTGAACTAAATTACGGTGAGAATTGAAATGCTATCGTTTTATGAGTGATAATATCAGATTTATAGCTTGGAGGTACACAATGTATTTTCTTACTTTACAAAGCCATTTTGAAGGAAATGTTATGTGAAAAAATAAGGTACACAATGTATTTTCCTACTTTACAAAGCCATTTTGAAGGAAATGTTATGTGAAAAAATAAAGTGAAAAAAATAAAGAACTGCTGGTTTCTAGCAATACAAATTCTAGAAACATTTACAAAGTGAGCAATTCGACTTTTATGAAATGAACAGAAAGAGCACCCATACATCATATGTAAAGAATATGAATTTATATATTTGAAGTTATTCAAAAGAATTTATAGAAAGCCTGTTTTTATTTTGTTTTAGTGATCAACACAGAGATAAAGTATTTAATATATACAGCTCCCCCCCTGCTCTTAACACATAAAAATAGAAACAATATTATTGTTAACATGGTTGCAAAAAGAAATGAGAGAATATGATATAACATAAAATTGCCACCATGAAATGCAGTTTCGCTCCTAGAAAAAAAAAAGGAATTAGGTGTCATTTGACAACGCTGCCCTTTCATGAGTTTTTGTTAAAAGCAAATATAGGTATACTGCAATAAAATAGTTTCATTTTGTACAAATAACTTGAACTACAAAGCTTTTTGTAAATAGTTTTTTTTAAATTATAATTTCTGTTCCGATTATATTTATAAATGGCTAATTAATAAGTGGTGTTTTTAAAGTAAGGCATTTTAATTTTGTTTTGTAAAATTTATTTTTTGTTTTTCAGAAGAAGAAGAATAAAAATCTGGAAAGAAAAAAGTTCTGTGAAGATGACTGTAGATTTTCAGCTCTTGTTTATAAACTTAAATTAAGAAACATCAGAAATTTAATTGTAACAGGATTAAATTTTCTTGTAAAATATTTCTGATAAATTTTGAGCATCTTGTAAATACATAAATAAATGTTTTTTGGTTGGTTTGTTTTACATTTGTTGTGAAAAATAAAATTTATATGAAAAAAAAAAGCATTCAGTTCTAGTGTTTTTAAATATATATATTTATTTATGCAAGTGATGTTGTTAAAAAAGATGTACTATATATTTTCCCCTTCTTTCTCATTCTGAGAACATTCCCCCTTCTTTTTACAGGTTAAGATATAATTGAATAAAAGTGTTTTATGTAGGCTATATTTTAAAAACTGATAAACTGTTTTTGTTGGTTGATTATAAATTAGCATTGCTTGGAGATCAGGTATTAAAAATAATTTGCTGTATAATAACTTTTGAAAATTTTAATAAAAATTTCATCATAATCTCATTAGAAGTTGAGATTAAAATTTTAATGTACATAATATTGTATGAATCAGTTTGAAATTTTGTTAGTCAAAAAGTCACATACCTCCTGCTGGAAGGAAAAATATTTTAAAGATTTCTTTATTGGTAATATATTAAAAAAAATATATATATATATTCAGTACTCATTACTTGCTAATTTTTAAAAAGTAAAAACAATGATATATTATTATTTATGAGTAATGTTTAGTCCATTTAAAAAAAAAAAAAAAAAAAAAAGATTTAGTGTATGAATGGTGAACTTGCCGTGTTCTAGAAGATCAACTGCTACTACTATTTTGAAAAAATATTAAACTTATTTAATAAGAGAAATTTTAAGATTACATAAGAAGGAAAATAGTGACAATTGGCTTTCTGTCAATTAGTAATATTTTGTAAATATATATACATTGAAATTTTGTTCTATGATGTGTATAAAGGGGGGAAGAGTCCTTAACAGACTAAAACATTACTTTATAGGAATACTGCTACATTTTTCTGATATTATATGCCAAAGAGATGAAGATAGTGAAATGACATTTTTTGAACGGACCTAATTTACATATATATATAGTTACATCATTAAAAAAAATTCTTAAATTTCAATGATCAGTAATGTCAACATTTTACCAATTTTATAAAATAGAGTTCCTGCGTTTTTGTTTTATTTTCAAGCTGGATAATTGGAAGAAACATCCAGGTAAGAAATTGTATTATAAAAGCACCAGTGGACCCATGCGAAGATTTCACACTGCAGTCTAATACTTTTTAGCAATATCTAATACTCTTTAGATGCAGGTTTAAACTTGTAAAGGAAAATTAAGGACTGAAACTATCTTCAAACAACATTAGTCGAGCCAGAATATCATCTCGTTTATTCCATCACAGTTACAGTAAAAACTGATCGAGCATAGCAAAGACAAAAAAATATATATATCTATAGTTAATTAACTGCTTTAGAGATGACATCATCTGTTTCAGAAAAAAACATGGGACAAAGAAAAATAAATTGAGCATTTCAATTTTGCTTTTTAGTCATAAATATAAAATAAACCCGTGCAGCAACTATGTCCCACTTTATCTTTTTTGTAGTATTTATTTTTTATAATCATTTTAAGCATTATATAATGTGGTATTTTATTTTTGTGGCTACACTAATTTGAGGAAAGCCTTTCATTTCTTTTATGAAGACAATGCAGATTTAATTTTTAATTTACAGCAATTTTTAATCAAAAAATATGTTTTATCGAGATGTGAGTGCACTATGTCAGAAGCTGGTTCAAAATCCTTTCTTATGGCATCTCGTTCATTGTTGTGCATTTCATATTTTCTGAGAAAAGGGGATGTTGATAACAGAAATAATATATACTAGTGGGCCTGTGTGAAGATTTCACACTGCAGCCTAATATTTTTTAGCAATATCTAATATTTTTTAGATGCATGTTTAAACTTCTAAAAAAAAATAAAGCCAGAATATAATCCAATTTATTCTTTCATACTTTACAGTAAAAACTGACTGAAAATATCAAGAGCTATATATATATATATATAAATTGTATTTTAACTACATTAGAGAGTGACATAATGTTTTGAAAAAAAAAAAAAAAAATTGAGCGTTTGAATTTAAATTTTGCTTTTTTATCATAAATATAAAATAAACCCATGCAGCAACCATGTCCACTTTATCTTTATTGAACATTTTTTTTATAATCATTGTTGTGGAATTTAATTTTTGTGGCAACAGTAATTTGAGGAAAAACTTTCATTTTATTTCTGAAAACAATGCCTATTTAATTTATTACTTGCAATTTTAACCAAAATACATGTTTTAAAGAAATGTGAGTGTACTATGTCAGAAGTCGCTTGAAAATCCTTTCATATGGTATCTCATTTAACATTATACATTTTTTATTTGCTTCGAAAAAGGGATGTTGAATATAATCATTAGATAACAATTTTCAATGGAAATTCTGGCTGGACAATCCACCTGGTGAATTAGCTTGAAGAAACATAAATTGAAACTACTTAAAAATTTACTCCTTTGAATAGAATGTTTAAACCTATAATTTAATTAAAAATTGAAGAAAATTAGTTTTTTTTTCGTATTCTCACCATCATTGGTAATTTAACGCTCAATATATATTTTACACCTTGTGTTACACCTTATTTTACAACTTTTTTTTTATTAATTACAATTATGGCTTTTGCAACTTTTTCAGAATAACATTAAAAAATAAATCATAACCATATGGCCTTTTATTCCGATCTAATGAGATGAGTGGATACGGCCAATTTTTGCCTCCATTGGGACACTTTTTTAAAAAAAAATTATTATTATTGCTTCCAGATTGAAAGTATTCTATACAAGATCTGAAGCACTTTCGATTTTATTGTATTTTGACCTTTTTAATATGGGGTGCTTATAACACCATTGCAGTTTTTAACTGAAAAATATTATAATAAAGTGAAACATGTTTGCATAAAAGTCAGGTTGGTGTTATGAGCTCTTGTTAAGAAAAATATTCCAATAGATTATTATTTTTTTTTTTTTCAAATTTTGAATAAAATATTTAGAGTTTTCAGACAAAAATTATGGACCAGTAAATTTAGATTCTAAAGTTTAAAATAACTTAAAAAAAGAAAAAAAATTGTCCCTGCCAAAGGAGTAAAAATGGAGATTTGCTCAACTTTACTTTTTTGAGGACCATAAAAAGTATAATTCTGGCCAGCTTCCATTCATGATATCTAATAGTGGCATGAATATGGCTAGCTTTGGGCTATCATTCATTAATGATGCCCATTGATGGCGACAAAGTGGCTAGCTTTCGGCATGCATTCATTAATGATTACCATTGATGGCAACAAAGTGGCTAGATTTCGGCTTGGATTCATTAATGATGGCAACGAAGTGGCTAGCTTTCGGCTTGCATACTTTAATGATGCCCATTCATGGCAACAAAGTGGCTAGCTTTCGGCATGCATTCATTAATGATTACCATTGATGGCAACAAAGTGGCTAGCTTTCGGCTTGCATTCATTAATGATGGCAACGAAATGGCTAGCTTTCGGCTTGCATACATTAATGATGCCCATTCATGGCAACAAAGTGGCTAGCTTTCGGCTTGCATACATTAATGATGCCCATTCATGGCAACAAAGTGGCTAGCTTTCGGCATGCATTCATTAATGAATAGCATTGATGGTATGTGGATGGCTGGCTTAAGGCTAGTTTACATTTATGATGACCAATAAATTAACATTTATGGCCAGCTTTGGGGTAGCTTTTATTCTTAACAAACGCAGGTGGCATGGCTGTGGCGATCTTCTGGCTAGATTTTATTCACGATGATCGTTAATGGCCAAACTGTGGCTAGTTTTCATTAATAATTGCCACTTAAAGTATAACTGTGGCCAGTTTTAGGCTATCCGTCAATTATGATTAACCACTTGTGGCACAATTATGGGCATCTTAATGTAGTTATGGCCAATTCTGTTGCGGCCACATTGTGGCCGGCGTGACAGTTTTTTTAAGTTGCCGTTACGGCAAACGATTGCGGTCCCTCATCTACTAGTTTGGGCCAAGGCTAACGTAGCCATCAGTGGCCCGCAAGTTCTGTGTTAGTTGGGGTTATTATGAATAAATTATTTAATGTAAATAATTATGATTAAAAAAATTGTAAAGTAACAGACAAACAGGAATTACCATGTTTTTCGGATACCTTGATGTTTATCGATATTACTTATAATTAATTATAATAAAAACGTGTTTTCATTCAGAGGGAGTTCTGAAACATACATCTTTCACAAAATTTGACTGTTGCCATAAGATAGTTATGAAAAATATGTATACTTACCTGTAACAGACCAACATTTAACGTGTAAGAGACAAACAAATAAACACATAAAAATAAGCCCTGCTGATTATAATGGATTTTGACTATAAAATATATACGTTTAATACTATCAGAAAAAATATATATTACCTATTTGATGTAAAAAATAAAATACTAGAAATGGTAACACTGGCGTGTAATATCAGTCTGACTCTACTAATGAATGCGCACGCATCAGAAATTACTGAAATTGTAAGAAAGAATTGTAGTTGTTTAAAAACCTGCGCGAAATATTTTTTAAAAATCTGGAAGATATCTCTAACTTCGGATTTATTTAATGCGAAAAAAAGGAATGGAACTGTTTTAAATCGTAGAAAATTCTTTATAATTGAAAACTCGATGCAAAGATGCTTGATGATATGTGATATTATTTTTAATATTTTTTGATTTAAATAATAGTTATAATGACCTTATTTGTTGAGGTGATATCGTCGCTACCATGTGAAAATATGAAATGTGAAAAATTGCATTTTTCATTAATTTTAAAAATGGGCCAATTGTTACCACTAAATATCCTTCAGCAGGGTTGCCAGTTTCCCCTTCTTTTTCATTCAGAAATTTTCAATAGTAATTTTTGCTTTATTTAATGACATACATTTTGCGATTATTTAAAGTAATTTTTTTTCTCAAATTTTCCGGTATGAAATAGGCATCTCTGATTGAAAAAGAAGGCTAAACTGGCAGCCCTGTTCTGCACAGAAATTGTATTAATATTTTTAGTAGGTGAAGAATTCTAATAGAATTTCGTGGTGACAATCGGCATATTTTTAAAAGTAATGAAAAATGCATTTTTTCATATTCGATAGTTTAACATGGTAGTGACGATATATTGTGCTACGAATTTTTTTTTCATGGCTCTTCTAAGATGTGATACACAAATACTCATATACAGGGAGTGGAGTTGCTGTTCAACTGGGAATCCCCTTGAAGCAATAAAATGTTCAACTGTTTAACTGAAGTATCATTTCATTAATTTTTTTTAGTTCAAATTATGTTTATTTGAAGCGAAACAGACAGGGTAGGTTGGTAGATATCAAATCCAATACACATTTTTTTTCATCAAAGTTTTCCGTATCAATTCGGCATCTCTGAATAACAGAGAAGGCCGAATTAGAAACCCTGTTCTTCACGGAATCTTTATTAGTATTTTTATTAGCCGAAGAATTCTAATAATATTTAGTGGTGACAATCGATCCATTTTTAAAATGTGTTTTTTCATATACGATAGTTTGACATGGTAGCGACGATATATCCAAAAGAGTGGAACCTGGACTGTTCCACTGGAATACAGAAAACTTTGATTAATATCCTTTAAGTTTTGATTCGATTTTCATAAAATTTTAAATGACTCTACAAATTTCTGCAACGATAATATATATTAAATTTCAAACCATTCGGTTGGGTAGTTTTTGCGCTGTTATATGCAGACAGACAGACAGACGACGATTATAGGTGCTACGTATTTATATAATTTAGTAAAGCACCTAAAAATAAATTACTTTTTGTCAAATTTCTTTTTCACGCACTAAAATAGTGGTTCCTATCCTCGCGTACCTTTAGAGCAGGGTGTCCCAAAAGTTTATGCTTCACGTACCCCTGAAGACATGCGCGCGTGGCTTGCCCCTAAATGTTACCCCTGTAAGAATAATGAATAGGCAAATGGGAGCAAAGAAAACAATGAATGGTTGAAAAGAAACGTAACTTTTATTGTATACTAGCTGACCCGTCCGGTCCCGTGATAATAAATTAAAACAAACATCAAGTTTGTATAATTTTATATCGTAAACCCAGTTTTATATAAAATTATTTTTTTAAAGAAAAATTAGCGAAAAAATATTGATATTTAGTAATAAAAGCGCTCGTAAGTAGGCATTTTCTTGTTTTTGCACATAGGATAGTTTCATAATTTAAAAAAAAAGTTCTTGTTCTTCGCTTTGAAATTTCTGTCTGCTATAAATATAACTGTTTTACAGTCCACATAACTATAACTATAACATATAACTGTTTTACAGTGTAACAATTTTGTGAAAAAAAAAATTATCTAGTTTTACAAAAATCATGAAATTAGAAATTTATAATAAAATGAAAATAAAATTTTAATTAAATGTTTATATATTTTTAAATAATTGTCTGTCGGGTTAAAAAAAAAAAAGATACACAACTTCTTCAATAAATTCCTTTTAAATACAAAACGAGAAAGAAAAATCATGCGCTAAGCATAGATTATGAATCAATTTCCAACACATTCAGAATACTGCAACAAAACATCATAGATTACAGGGTTCGTACGCTTTTACCACAAATATTTAATAGAATTGTTCGTTTTATTTAAGTCACAGAAAAGTATTACAAAGCCTGCAATTAGACTAGGCGTCTATGATTTCTGCTATTTCAATATTAAATAGAAAAATTCTATTAAAAAATTAACCAGAGTTTAACATGTCGGTACTTCTCTATTATCCCGTTGATCACTTTTCATAACAAAAAACTATCGCCAAATTTTAACTCCCAATAAACGGGAGAACGTTGCCATTGGAAAGTCAAAATAAATAAATAAATAAAATATAAGAATTTAAGGACACAATTGTTATTTTAATTAATGAAATAACTAATAAATTAGTAAAACATAATGAAATATACACGCAAATGTCGAATTGACATAATAAACACGTATAATGCTTCTGACATCAAGTAAATGGGACTACATTTTTGGTATTTAATCTTACAGTTTGGTGATAGTTTTTTGTTATGAAAAGTGGTCGACGGGATAATAGGGAAGTTCCAACATTCCTTTATTAAAATTGAAATAAAGTTTATATTTCTTAAGAATTTATTTAAACATTTGCGAATAATAATAAATAAAAACGAAATATCACACATCCATCACAGATTATAAAACACTTTCCAACACTAACAGCATATTATTAAGAAATTTATTTTTTTAATACGATGAAATTATGTATCTAAATAACTAGTTTAAAAAATACATAATTCAGAAAAAATCCATTTTCAGTAATTGCTGCTCATCTTCGATCTATTTTGTGCATCCTTGTATATGATCTACAGGATTTGTAAACAACACGTAGTATACTAAAAATTACATAAAATTGCATATCACAGCGGAAAGAACACTTCTAGCAATGACCGAACCCAGTCAGTCCTTTAACCAAATTATTTCGTACGTCTCTGTACATGAAAGATCAATCCCACGCACTGCATAATCTTTAGAAAAGAAGTTTCATTGATCCTTTTAAATTTCACTATGCTTCAAATATCATAACATGTTCAAAATGCACCGCAAACGACTTTTCCCCATACATCATAGTATAGGGATTATTTTGAACGTCCCTGCAATGGAACTATAAAAGTTACCAATTGTATACTTCGGATAAAGGATGCTGTAGTCCACCCCAGTAATGCGTATTAATTTCACTATGTTTGAAATATCGTAACATCCATAAAATGCGCCGCAAATTATTCCCCCCCCCCTACATAGACCCTAATGTAATGGAATACTTTTGTGTGCCGCTGTACATGAACTATTAATGCTACACACTTCGGTTTCAATACCGAACATTCTATAGTAAAATTCAATAATGTGTAAAAAATTCATGACAATCCGAGTATATTTACGAGAGTTAAAGCACGGACAAACAGACAAACCGAAGTCAAACATTTTTCAACTAAGTTGGAAAGTGTTAAAAATGAAATATTCAAGAACTTGTTGCCGAGGCATTTAGGAAATAAAAAATCATGTAGTACGCAATACATTCCCCTTTTTTTCTCTATTTATATAATTTTTAATTTTCTCTTATTTAACAATTTATACAAGAGAGACTAAATTTTCAAATAATAAATTTGCATAGGTGTTTTTTAAACATCTGCGGACACATATAATATTTAAAAGCTGTGTTTGTTGCTTTTGTTAAATCATGTCAATGTGAGATTAATTAAGATGGCGTTTCTCGTTTCATTTGTTGCAATAATTTGGATTTTTCTCCCTATAATTTTTCGTGAAAAACAAAGATGGGAAACTATTGAATATAAAATAACATAAATGTCAAAAGCTAAACACAGAAATCTAAAAAATAAGAACATGCCTATAATATTTCTCCACGAATACTTACGAAAAAAAGATTTTATATTTAAAATAGACTGCAATTTAAACTAGTCGTTGGGGGCCACCGTAATGCATAATATAAAATATGAAAATAAAATATGTGTAAACTATTTATAAATTGCCTTGCAGTTTGAATAAAATCCTGTCTTGATGACGTCATAAACTTTAAATGCTCTATTACTGAATTACGTAAAATAAATATCCTTATAACTCCAAAATTGATAACCATATTAACTAACGGTTTACTGCGTCGGATAAAGCGTGTCATTTCCAATTAAAATACATCTTTGAATTGAAATTTGAATGAAATACAGGGTCATGAAAAATCGAAGAGAGTGGAAAGTAGGATGACAAATATCTCGACAACTCATGATCCGATCAACTTCATTCTTTATGAAAAATTTATGTTTCTTTATTGTCTTTTATATTCACTCCTTAAAATAAACAATTTCGAAAATTTGTATATACCTTTCATCAGAACGAATATTTCGAGAGTCCTAAAAAATAGTTCCGGGTGTTTACTGAAATTTAATAAGCTTCTTTACATTATTACATACCAAGTACATACCAAATTTCAAGTCGATATATCAATTTGTTCAGGAGATAGTCGTTTACAGGCACACACACAGACAGACAGACGGCAATTTTTTTTTCCCTAAAGATATGTTTTTCGGAATCTCCAGTGTCTGAAACATGTAAATCCATCAAAAAATTTCTTTCGATTTTCAAAACGATTACAAGACTTACCCTACGTATGATGTAAAAATGCTTAATCGTAAAAAATATATATTTATTTATATTTTTTCCGTTTAACATGATTTCAGTAAAACTGATATAATACTTATAATTAGCAATAATAATTAATTAATAATTTGAGAATTAAAAATATGAAACTATATATATATATATATATATATATATATATATATACACTACTCAAAAAAATTAGAGGAGCAAGCAAATAAAAGAAGACAACCGTGCGAGACAGCCATACATGGGTATAAAATGGAGGGTACACGTGTATCAATGCGCAATACAGAAAATAAGACAGAAAAATTGTAAGGGAGCTTTAATTCTTTGAAAGGATGTAAAGAACATGAAAAGATGGTTTAGGGCAACAATTTAGTTGTATGTAAATTAAAAAAAAAAGTATTGTTTAGTAATGATGCAAGTTGTTTAATACGGCGTGTGGTCCCCTCTAGCAGCTAAGACTGCTGCATACCCGTTTTCCATGGATGTGATGAGGTTATCGATAAGACTTTGAGTAATACTGTTCCACTCTTCAAGAATCTCCTTTTCCCAGACAATAAAAGAAAGCCTTGCCTTCGTCTTGCTGAAATGCGTCGTCCGAGTGTGTCCCAAACATGCTCGATCTGATTCAGGTCAGGAAAGTAAGCTGACGATTCCATACGCTGTACTGTTTCAGTTTCAACCATGTTCTCCAACAGACGAGCTGTATCCTTTCAGGCATTATCATGCATGAAAATAAAGGAATCACCATGGGTGAAGCGTAAGGTATGACATGAGGTCTCAGTATCTCGTCTGTATACCTTTGGGCCGTCAAAGTATCATTCCAAATGATATGCAGTTCCGTCCGTCCACCTATGCTGATTCCAGCTCATACCGTCAATCCACCTTGTCTGTAATGTGACCTTTCACGAAAAAATATGGGGTTATTTCGAGTGCCCCTTTCCCTCCATACAAAAACACGTCTAGTGTCACACTCCAGACTGAATAGGGAAGCAACATTTGACTCCAATCCGTTGCCTTCAATCTTGATGTTTATCAGCCCAACTTCTTCAGGCCGCACAGTGGTTTGTGGTCAATGGAATACAGATCATTGGCCTACGTGCATAGAGACCACCCTGATGAAGCATATTTCGCATTATTTGGCTGGACACCCTTTGTCGTGTTGCCAAAAGCTACCGTTTTTCCAATTGAGATTCATCCCCTTTTCTGTCTCGACGAGCTGTTAACAGGATATATCGGTCATCAATTGCTGTGGTGCACATGGTTGACCTTGCCCTGGTCGACATCTAACATTTCAAGTTTCTTGGAATCGATTCCACAGGCTTGCAAGGACATTACCTGCAACTCCAACAGCGTCCGCTACACTTCGTTGTGTTTGCCCGGATTCAAGTCTCATCTCTAATACGCCAAGCCATGGATTCCGGTAAATCACCCTTTCTCAAAACAAAAGCTGAGCAATTGAATTTCGCAACTGAGACAGTGAAACAGACGTTTTTGTGAAATCTTGAATTCTTCACTTATCTCATTTTTCTGGTTTTTGACGTCATGAACTTTAATTTGCAAATGAAGTTTTATTTTCTTGTTTTCTGCTATGCTTTAAGTTATGTATGTTTTAATTTAAGTCACTTATTGGTGTAAGTATTCGTGTAATTTCGTTAAAACCATGTGCTCCCCTAATTGTTTTGAGCAGTGTATAGTCTATATATATATCAGAAAACAAAATGCGGGATTTAGTAAAGTACCACTCTTGTAAAAAGGAGTAATTTCTTTCTTTATTTTAAAATTTCTGTTTATATAACTTTTAATTTACTGTTATGTAATTTTCTCTCGGATAAAATAATTTTCAAATTAATTTTCATAAGTTTTTCTTTTTTTTTTTTTTTTTTTTTTTTTTAGATATCTACGGAAATGTGAAAAAAATTTTGATTATTCTTCTCCAAATCATACGACAGAGAATTTTTTTTTTTATGGAAAAAATCAACAAATGATTAATGAAAATATTTTTTGTTTATTAATTATCATTGCGTATTAAAGGAATCAAATGAAATATTTAAAAACAATTCTTTGCGTTTTTTTTCTACTAAAAGAATAAAAAAAATTTAAATACTTCAATTTTTTTTTAATATCCTTAATTTAAATATTTCAACAAATGGCAGAAAGAAATCCTTAAAAGTAATTGCAATTCGTATCTCGTTCAATGAGATTTGTTTGTAGTTGCTTATATTTTTTATTCTGCAAAATTCAAATTCTATTTCGGAAATCAGAAATATTATTGATTGTAAATTTGACGTAATAAAGTAAGCGATTTTGCTTGAATGAATTATATGTATGTATTAAAAAAATATATATCACTTTAGTATTAATTAGAATGATGAGACATTCAATGAAGGGAATATGCAACTACAGACAATATTTCTTTACCAAAATAATCAGTATTTGATGAATACGGATCAAAATTAAAAGATGTACAGTCTTAAATGTAAGATTAAATTTAGTTGCTTCTAATCTGTACTTTAGATAAAATCATAATTTTGAATTAAAAATTAATAAGTTTTCAACAATTTTCAAATATTTGCTATCGTAAAACTGTAGATAAATATTAAAGCTAGCGATAATGATTAAAAAAAAAAAATTCCAGAAATTTTTTCAACCCTTTCCTGTAGCATTATGCCATCAGTGGAATGAATCCCTGAGCATTTCTATATTTATTATTCATTCGGATATCTCGATAATAAAAATATAACTTGAAATATTCACTCGATTGATTCTTTTTCTGCAATGATGGCATGTCTGTCGTTTGTTTTTTTGCATGCAAAATAAATATAATTTAAGCCAGAAAAAGTATTTAAGGGAATGTTCTTTGATTATATGTGTAATTCAATTCTTTTCTTTACAAAATTCCTGGTTTCAGTTGGTTAACACGTTGACGGACACTTGCGGCTATAGCCGCCCAAAACGAAACGGTCGTTTTTAGACACTACGGCTATAGCAGCACAAATGTGCATTTACCGGCGTACAAGTAGAAGTCCAGTGTCATGTTTTGGAAACAATTTTTTAGGTTGAAGTTCGATTTCCACTTGTTATACGAGTTGCAGCTTCAGTATGCACGTGCAGGGTGGCTAGTGGTCAGGAAAAAATACAGTAAAAAAATTATAATTACCAGTATATCCTTATAGAAAAATTCAAATTGATTATTGGATCGAATAATCAACATAAATTTTTCTATAAGAATATACTGGTGTTTATCACTTTTTTTGACTGTATTTTTCCCTGACCACTAGCCACCCTGACGTGGTTGTGAAAGGAGTAGTGCAACCTAATTAAAGGTGCTGAATGAATCAAAATGAAGTTTATTTAAGCAGAAAGAGTAAAACTATACTTCTAATATTCTAAAAATTACAAAACCATATAGTGTAAATTTTTGAACTTCACTTGTTGCTACTGTCCGTCAACGTGTTAAAAAGATTCTTCACTGCATATCATTGACTCAGTGTGTGGTTCTTACCTTACAGAAAATGCATTTATATTATGTTGTACATTATAAAAGTTGTCCATATATTTTTTAGATTGAAAGACGTTTTATGTTGAATCCGTACACTGAATGATATTTACTGATGAATAAACTTTAAAAAAAAAACTAACTAGAAAACCATTTAATGAAAAACATTCAGAAGAGAGCGGAGCATCTATTGCTTTTAAATCAAGATTTCATACAAAATCACCGGTCAAAAAAGTGAAAGTTTATTTTTGAAAACATACCATATTGTTATACAATTTTCAATAACACTGAGACAATAGTAATATATTTTAATCGTACCGAATAGAAATAAATTAAAATGTAGATCATGTTACACAGGAAAACTTTTTTTGTCTTTAACTACTGCTCAATAATTTTGTACTACTTTCTCTAATATTGACGAGCACTATAATATTTATACATTAAACATATTTACAGGATACTTGAAAAATAAACCACTATGGAATTAAACAAGAACGAAAAATCATGCGTCAAGCATAGATTATGTAACACTTTCCAACGCTTCCAAAATAATTTTACGAATCATACTCTTTTATAAGCTAAAAGATAACATCTAAGTAATCCGAATACTTTATTCAGCCCTGTATAGGATCTATAGATTTGTATATATACTACATAGGATGCTAAATTTTAGTTCAGTTAGGAAACACGTAGCACAGTTTAAAATTCTCCGTCTGGAGTTAAATAATACGGAAATGTGTTCCCGAACTTTTGTACTTCCCTGTATAGGATCTACAGAATTTATACACACCACGTAATATACAAAAAGCGGTTTAAAATTAAAATCGCATTCAGTAACTTAAAACGCACTTCCAGGAATTATTGTTAACATACAGTAGAGAATTCTTTTGTGTGTCCCTGTAAATGAACGATGACTGCTATACACACACTATTCTGTAGTAAGTCTCTTGTAATGAACCTTATATAAATTTCAATGCGTTTAAAATAGTGAAACATTATTTAAATAAACCGCAGACGATTTTTCTCCATAGACGTAATGTAACGGAATTCTTTTGACTGTCCCTGTAAAGTAAGTATAAGTGCTATGCACACCCTATTCCATATTAAGCTTCTTCTAATGCACCTTAGTGATATATATAAATTTCAATGCGTTTAAAGTATTGAAACATTATTTAAATAAACCGCAAATGATTTTTCCCCATAGACCGCAATGTAACGGAATTCTTTTGAGTGTCCCTGTAAAAAAACTATAAGTGCTACACACTTCCGTTGAAATAGGGAACATGCTATAGATAACGATTATAACATATAAAATTTGCAGGGCAATCCGAGCATATTTACGGGAGTTAGAGCACGGACAGACGGCAGACGGCAGACGGCAGACGGCCAGACGGCCAGACGGCAGACGGCCAGACGGCAGACGGCCAGACGGCCAGACAAACCGAAGTCATAAACACTTTTCAACTAGGTTGGAAAGTGTTAAAAAATGGAAAGAAAGAAAATTTCTTCTCAAACTTTCTCAAGATATTTTTTAAAATATTGTTACCGGAAATTTTAAAGAGGTGTTTATTTTAATATTTTTAAAAGAGAAGTGAAAGTGGAATGACAGTAGATCCTTTATGATTCAAGATATAAGCAATCTCTCTAAGATAGCGTATAATAACGAGAAAAAAAATTGGCGAATATACGTACATTATTCTTTTAATATATTGACACAGACTAACATTTATGTACATCTGTGGTCAATATGATATAAATGCATTTCTGTAAGGTAGAATGATTTTATTTATTTATTTTTTTAAAAATAAAAACGAGATTTTCCGTTTCCCATCGGTAATGTGTCAAAAGCAAGTTATACAAATAACATGATGTATTTATTATAAATACGTTTTTCTGTAAAGTAGAAGACACGCCCTTAGTGAAAAATGTTTTTTTTTTCTTTGTTATAAAAATAAAAAAAATAAAAACGAGATTTTTAGTTTCCCATCGATAATGTGGGAAAAATAAGTAATGAAAACAACATAACATAATGTATTATAAATGCATTTTTCTATAGGGTGGAAGACACGCCCCTTGATGTTATTTATTTTATTTTTTTATTTATTCATTTTAATAAAAACGAGATTTTTCGTTTCCTATCGGTAATGTGTTAAAAGTAAGTTATGAAAATAAAATAACATAATGTATTATAAATGCATTATTCTATAGGGTAGAAGACACGCCCTTAGTGAATGATGTTATTAAAAAAATATAAAAACGAGATTTTTCGTCTCCCGTCGGTAATGTGTTAAATGTAAGTCATGAAAATAACATAACATAATGTACGTATATAAATGCTTTTTCTGCAAGGTAAAAGACACACCCCATGTCTAGTTCGAAACATGGAACCTGACTCGTTGGGTTAAATAAACAGGCATTTTAGGGTGATAACACTGGGAAGTTGGAAGGTATGTAATATGGAAACAAAAAATTACCGTTTATAGAATGAAACATTTTTTTTTTTTTTAAATTTCCATTTCGGTACTTAAAGCATATTTAGATTAGTATCCGCCTCACCAGTGGCTCACAGGTTCTACTCTCAAAGCTGGTAGACGGGAGGTGCTGGTTTCAAACTTCTGTCGTGCTCATCGACCTAACCGTTCGAAGTTTTCTGTGGTTTTCTTCTAACCTTGTGTAAATAGGGTTTAAGATCCCTTTGAAAGTAAACGGAGGGTATTCCCCTCAGAGCTGCGGCCTATATCCTTAGCGCAGATAATCGGCCGTAACAAATAACCAACCAACCATTAGTATTCCCATGGCTGAACAAAAAATATATTTTCATTAATTATGACTGAAATGATTCAAAGAATGTGAAGCTGCAAGAAATAATTAATATAATTATGACTACTTTTAAGAACTATAAAATGAAATAAAAAATGCAAAGTATATTTTAAAATATAAAATATATCGTATTCTTAAATATTTTTAATTTTGAGGACAAATATATTTTTATGTTATATACTGTATGTTATTAAAATACAATAAATAACAATGTAAAAAGCTTTATTTTTGGAACTACGTATATTATTAATAAAACGAAATAGACAAAATTATATCTAAAATATATTATTTAGAAACAATCTTCTCTTTTGTTTTAAAATCACAAATTGCAGAAAATTAAAATTCATTCATTAAAAGTTTATCCCTTTCCGGCACAGACAAATTCTGTTCGTAAAATGCGAAATTACTGACTGACACCGGAATTTACAAACGACTTTTTTAAAAAATAAGAGCTCCTTATTTTAAGCTTTTGTTTTAGAAGCAAAAGAATTAAAATTAGGTGTGCAGAATTAAAATTAGGTGTGCCCGGAGTGGGACCACTGTGCCGGAAAGGGTTAAAAGAGGAACTTCGATATTGAACATAACGATCGGAACTGATCGGTTTAAACAATATCGGAACATACCGATATTGTTTAAATCCCAATATTTCATCACTTGCAAAAACATTACAACAATAATAAACTTATTTTAAGTGTATTGTAAGATAGTCCTGAAATATGGAATAGGATGTTAAAAATGAAGTAAACGAACAAAATTTGGCAAAAACAGATTTAATGGTATCAAGAGATCATAATCAACATATGATATCTAATCACGAAACCACGCCATATTGTAATAATGAAAAAAATCTAAGTAAGCAGCAATCGAAAGACTATAGTGAAATGTGGGTAACACATAAAATCATTTTCCCTCGTCTCCTCGTTATCGAGATATAAAGTCTTAACGTTTGCTAATTTATTTGTTTACTTTAGGGAGAAAAGGCGTGGTTATGATTCAGAAATGTTATTAATCAGATTAATATAAAATACAAAACATATTTAGACAAAGTAATATAAAAATGAAAGAATCCCGCCAAAAAATGCTATTCACAAATGTGGTACGGAAACAAAAAAAATGATTGAAACATAGAAAATAGTGGCATCAAGAACATTTCATGAACTTAATTCTAATGCAATGATTACAATGGTCCACCTCCTGCGAAAACAAAATTGCAAGGGCGTTTCAAGTGGAAGTGGCCCAGTTTGCACTAACCCAGACGTGTAACAAGCATACCGAATCCTATCCGAGTTTTGCGTCGAACTAAATTGGAAATAGACACGTGACTGGAGTTTGATGATGTTGTTTCGTTGAAAACGTAATGCCTTCTCCTTCATATCCTATCGAATCCTCCTTGCATCCTATTAAATCAATAAATTAGTAAATTTTAAGACTTTATATCTCAATATCGGGAAGACGAGGGCAAATGATTTATGCATCAAAAAACACGTTTCACTATGCTCTTTCGATTGCTGCATATTTAGAATTTTTTTCATATTTACACTAACGACGTTGTTTCCTGATAAGTAGTCCGCCAATATAATACTCCAGTTCATATTTCAGATTTGCACAAATCAAAAATATAAGGATCTGTCTTTGCGCCACCATAATCACAGAGTATTATGAGATATTGGTATTCGATATAACTCGACACCGCCGGTTTGGGAGAAAATTACTTTGTGTTTATTGGGGTGAATCGCGAACTAAAAAACAAGTATTGCATCATAAACTGTTAGTATTTTCTTGTACATTATGCTAAATTTCAATATAAAAATATTACTTCTAATATTGAATAAAAAAATATTGCAAAATTATCTCCTGAAACTTCACAAACACGAAAAAGAAATATTTATTCACACAACACGCTATGACGCCTATCGGCGAACTGTGGGCATTCTCGAAACGTTCTTAAGTAGCTTATGATATTGCCGCTTAGTGGCAGCACTTTACCAAACAGAAACTTTGGTATTTCATATTATTCGACTATCCCATAATACCCGAAGTTCCGCTATATTATGACTAGTAAATCTACAGATCAGAGGCCTCAACGTCAACTCTACAAATCATTGTTCATTAATCTCACTAATTTTTAATATAATCTGCATAATTTTTGACAGCCTAAAATTAGATTTTTTAAAGTTATTTATACATTTATAAAAATATAAGATATATTGAAAGTTCCGAAAATTTTAGAAGTATCACATTAAACACAATTTTATGTCGGATAAATTATAGGATAAACTACTTATTACTGTATTTTTTCAGAATGGGATTACATTCCTTCAGGGGGACTCTGCCCCCATGAACCCCCGTTGTCACTTTAATTTTATATTATCAATTTCCAGTAATTGTGCTATTTCATTATTCCAGTATATGTCGGAGTTTATAATTTTCGTTTGTAAAACCGATTTGGTCATCTTTCTTAAGTAGTTAAAATAAATCCTTATCTATTTCATTAGAAAAAGCATATTAAAAACTTAAATCACCCGAAAATTAGCTATTTTGTTAATAAAATTTCGCTTCAAAATAATGCGATTAACTCTAATTTTATTTTGCTGATATTCTTTGAAATATAGTTGCTTGGCAACCATTTAATAAAAGAAAAAAAAAAAAGAAATGCATTGTAAATTTTTGTAAAAAAATGGGAAATTAAAATGTTTTATATCTTTTATTATAGCGTAAAATTTTCCAATAATTTATACAATTAATTTCAAAATTCTAATAAATATATTGGCAAATTTTCAAAGCGATCGGATTAAATTAAGATCTCCATTTCGTAAATTTAGAATCCATAATTTAGCATTTACAATTATCCTAATGCGTGATTTTATTTTGGGTGAGTGTTAAAATTAAAAAATCGTCTGACTTCCCATTCGAAAGCATTATGATTTAAAATAAAATCTTATTTTTCGAACGAATGAACCAAATTTAACCAAAAACTATATACAGCTAATTTCGGTTACCTCGCCAATATACCCACCAAAAATCAATCTAATCGGACCCTTTTTGCGGCAGTTATTGCGGAACAGACAGACAGACAGACAGACAAACAAACAAACAGACAAACAAACAAACAAACAAACAGACAGAAACCAAAAACTTTTCGGGTCTCAACAGTGAGCCTTCACTGACGTTTCGGAAATTACACATTTGTTATTTTATCATCAGATTTATTTGAGTTTTAGTAACCAAAAATATTATAATTCTCGTTTTAGCTATTTTTTTACTTGATTCGATAAGCACAGGCTCAATGAAATACAAATTTAAAAACATATCTGAGCTACATTATTAAAAATTCAGCACTAACATCCCGTAAAGGAAATGTTAGGTACCATGATTGACAATAACTAGACTAATTCTTATGTAAACTTTTTAAATTATTAATTTATATAATATTATTTATATCTTTTTCTGGTATGTGTTACTTTTTTCCATTACAAAATAAAATTCAATTATTTTATATTGAAGAAGTTCGCGACTTTGGACGGATGGCTGTTGAAATATGCCAAGTGGTATTTGTATTCAGGACTGAAACTGGCGACTATTTTTATATTCTATTTGCACCATTATTTAAAAATAAATCTATTGCACAACTAGTCAAAATTTCTGTAAAAGATTTTACCCTCTTACAAAAAATATATATTATAATGCAGTGTACTTGGGAACTCTATTTATCAGCTAATGTACTGTAAAATAATTTTGAAAATCGAATCAGTAATTTCAGAGTCTATTTCCTAGAGACAAATTCTTATCTTTAACCAGTATAATTATGCTTTGTTTCACCCTAAAATTAAAAATACCGTTAAATAATTATTGGGGAACAATGGTTTTGTATATTTAACCTTCATTTTTGTGCGGCGAGAAGCTGAATATCAAGTACTAGCGGATAGGGACAGTTTAATGCAATAATGTTAAAACTTCGACTGCCTTTTGAGAATTGAGTGCGCATGCGTGGACTAGAGAGTAGAATAACTATATGGGGAAAAACTAAAAAAAATCCCTAGCCGACTTCGGAACGTTGTTTTGTTGATGTTCGTTTCCTTAGAACTTAACCATAAAATTATTTATTTGATTTTAATGTTACTGCCATAAAGAATTATGGAGAGTTTTCAGCATACATGTGTGAAATTTTAAACATTATAAAGCACTGTAAAGTAAAATTTTAATCAGGAGATTGCCCACACTTATCGTATTTAAATGAGTTATTTTCCCAATAATAGAAATAAATTTGTAATTGTTATTAATATCAAAATTTACTTTTATTAAAAATATTCCATTTATCATGAAAAACATAAAGCAACCAATAAACATTTTAAATTGAAAAAAATTGTGAAAAAAAATCTGAAAAACAATATTTAAATAAGTATTTTTTATTTTAACAATACGTATTAATCTGAAATTGTTATTAATGTCAAAATTTACCATTTATCATGAAAAACATGTTGCAACCTACAAAACATTTTTAAATAAAAAAGCAGAAAAATAAAATCTGATGTAAGCGTGGGATTCGAACTCAACTATCTAGGTGCTAGATCAGCGCCCTAACCATTCACCCACCAAGCACACAACCGAACAGCAACAAAATATTAATAAAAAACAATGTTCCGAAGACGGCTAGGGATTTTTTTTTTTCCCCATATCGTTATGTTACTCTCTAGTTCACGCATGCGCATTGAATTCTCAAAAGGCAGTCGAAGTTTTAACATTATTGCATTAAGCTGTCCCTATCCGCTAGTATATGAAGTCCTCTCTTACCTAGTTATCAATTATGTTTCTTTATTGCTGTCATTGAAATTCATTACAATAGTTACTGTTATTTGCGTTTTATCCCATTGCTCAGAAAAGTTATATCTAACAATGGCATGAGAAGTAATTGATTTTTATTTATTATTTAAATTAAAAAAAAAACATTGTTCGTGGGCATCTACGTCTTAGAAGATTATATATTATATTATATATTGAGTTATTATATATATATACTTTATGTATTATGTATGTACATGATTACTTTAAAGAATAGTCTTTGTCAGAAATACATAAATTAAATCAATATCCGTGAGAGGAATAAATTTTAAATAAGATAAATTGAAATGATAAAATAGAATAAAAAGGAAGTAAATTTACCCAACATTAAATTATAGAGAAAGCTTTTGAAATTTCAAGATCATGAAAGACATTTTTATGGTCCTATATATAAAAACATAATTATGCATATTGGGGTCATTAAAAGTATTTTCTACAATAAAATGTGATAAAGAGTTGGTTAACTGCACAGCTTTTTAATTATCATGAGTGATATGTGTGTATCTACGCCTTAGAAGATTAAATATTATATTATATATTGATTATGTATTATATATTGAGAATATTTATGTACGTATGTAAACCCTATACTAAATTTAAAGTTTCTGGGCTAAAAGCTTCAGAACAATCATAGTGAAAATATAACTGTAAAACAATTTCCTCCCATTTCACTCATTTGAAACTAGAATTTGTTTCTAAACTTTTCTTTTGGGCAATAACATCCTAATAGAAACCGGCATGCACAATTTAAAATCTCTAGCCCGAATAGTTTCAATTATGATTATAAAGCATTTTAAAATTATTTCATCCATTTAATTTTTAATTATTTCTCGAATACATTCTCAGATGTTCTCAACGAATATTTACGTTTTAAAAGTAACTACTATATCACATTTCAATTTTTAGACTTGACAGATTCAAAGAAATCGAAACTTCAGAACATATTTCGCTCTTTCACCCCTTTGAGGGCAGTTTGTATAGAGATAAAATTTAGACTAATTTTAAACAAAGATTGTCATCATTATTAACCTTAGAGAAGATTTGAAATCAGTGCAGTAGCTCGAAAGAAAGATCAAGATTTTAGAAAGTTTCTTTTTTATTTCATTGTTTTAAATTTCGAAATTATAGCATATACATATCTTTCTTTTTTCTTCAATATGTGAAGTGTTTTGGAATAGAAACATAATTTTCAGAGCTTCTACAGATCAGGGAATTTCCAGACGAGAAAATTCTTGAGAACCAGTATTTTCTTATAAAAAAAACTTAGCTTAACCCTTTGAGGGGCGGTGGTATATATTATATACCACCTAATTTTAATCCGATTCAAACCAGAAATTTTTAATTGAATTTTACTTTTTTAACTTTGACGAGAGAAAGTTGAGAAATTGCTTATTCTTATTTTCAACTAAATTCTTTCCTAAATTCCGGTGGGAATTCAACGTTACAGGAGCACAAGTGCTTGCCCCTGAAAGTGTTAAATAATGCGGGTTTCACGAGATTAAATTAGACGAAATTTTCTATAAGGAAATACTGGTATTTCAGAGAAATTCCCTGAAATGTAGGAACCCTGACGTTGTATGTTGATTTTCTGTTATTCTAATCCCTTCAAAGTCATGCCTGAAGTGATCTGTAAATTAACAAATTTCCTCAAAAATATTTACTAACAGGATTACTTTAAACAATATTCTTTGTCAGAAATACAAAAATTAAATCAATATCCGTGAGGGGATTAAATGTAAAATAGCATAAATTGAAATGATAAAATAGAATAAAAAGGAAGTAAATTTATCCAACATTCAATTTTAGAGAAAGTCTATGAAATTTCAAGTTCATGAAAGACATTTTAATGGTTCTATATATAAAAACATAATTATGTATATTCGGGTCATTAGAAGTACTTTGTACTATAAAATGTGATAAAGAGTTGGTTAATTACATAGCTTTTTAATTATCACGAGTGAATTTTTTTGCTTAATTAATCCATTTATTCTTCTTTAAATGTTACATGACGAAAACGAAGGTCAGTTGGTACTATACTTTTAATGTTTGCCATCTCTGACTCCACACCAATGTTGCCAGAACGCCCGCTGGCCGTTCATTGCTCGAACTCGCAAAATTGGAAATTTGACGCAAAATGCGAAAAAACGCTAAAAATAGTATGAAAAATTAAATAACTGAAAATCTAATAAGAAAATTCAAAATACGACCCTCAGGTGCATTTGGACTTCATCTATCAGGGACTATGCACTTGCAGACCACTGCAAGTGATATATACACGTAGCTGACGCCAACAAACATACGAACAGACATATACATAGAAAGACATACACATATGCAAGTAAAAAATTTCTTTTAATTAATATAGATAAATGATTATCAAATAAAAAAATGTAAAATGTATTACCAACTAACGAAACAATTTCTTTTTGATATAAATACGTTCAATTTGAGAAATCATCATAAATTGGTGACGGCTGTTTTTCGTCTTTTAAACAGGAAGCCACGCCTAAAAGCTTTACACTTGCTTGATACATTATTTAAATAAAAAGAAAAGAGCCCAATTAAACTGAAGGCAGTGAGCTCACAGGCTTTCCACACTAATTGTATATTATTTCGAAGAATTATCTCTTATTTCAAAGACTTCAAAATAAACCCCTCGAAAAATAAAGAAATCGACAATATATTAAGGGGGAATCATCCCACCATCCCCCCCCCCTTATAATTAACCAATGAACCTCCAAAACTAATCAGAGAAGCGTCTTATTACAATGAACCTATATACAAAATTTGAAGCAAATCGGATAATTCTGCATGAAAAACCCATTTATCTAAATTAAGGGGAGGGGGAGGATTAGCCTCCCGTTACCCCCCTTTATTCTTAACCAATGAACCACCAAACCTAGTCAGGGAAGTGCCTTATCATAATGAACTTATATGTAAAATTTGAAGAAAATCGGATAATCTGCATGAAAAACCCATTTATGTAAATTAAGGGGGGGGGGGTATTCCTCGTTCTCTCTCTGTGGTTTTCTTCGAGTCGTGGATTTATCCATGCGTAAACACGGGTTAGGTGACACCCTTAGAACACCCCTTAGACACCATTAGAAAGACCCCCCACGAAGGGAATTCCCCCCCGGGCCTATATACCAGGTGTAGATAATTGGCCGTCAATAATCAACCCAACCCAACCCATCCCCGTTCTCTCCTCTATACTTTACCAATGAAGCCTCAAAACTAATCAGCGAAGCGCCTTATTACAATGAAATTATAAACAAAATTTGAAGAAAAACGGTTATTTCTATCAAGAGTTATCGCGTTACGTACGTACATACATACGTACCTACATACGTAAATACCTACGTACCTACATACGTAAATACATACGTACCTACATACGTAAATACATACGTACGTACATGCGGGCACATTAGCTCTCAGGCTTTGATAGCCTGTGAGCTAAAAATGAAAAAAAAAAATCCCTTTATATTGAAAATAAATATATATAATAATGGTGTTGTATAATCGAAGTATATATAATGCTCGAAATAACATAAAATACGATACTTTTTTTTTTTGAGAAATACTTTAACACATAAAATGCGAAAATACTGCCTATAGACAGGCAGTACGTGTTCAAAAGACGTGAATTCGCATTTACCGTCAACAAAAAAGAAACTAATAGGATCATATCATTCTTCTCAACAATTAAAACTCGATGTCTTAAAGTATTTTGTGAACATAACAACATATTACCTATTGAAATTATTTTAGAACAAAAAAATATTTTAGATAGAAATACCGTAGAAATGATTACAAAAGTAATTAATTATAGGGGAATCAATTTTGGATAATCTTTTTTAATATGATTTCTGTCCAATAAGAGAATAAATTTGTAATAATTCTGCATATTAATCATCTATCTTTGAATTCCTTTTCATTTTATTTAATAAATACCCCTCAAAAAATGAATGCAATTAAAGAAACAAAGTATGGGGTTGTCCGAAAAAATTCGTGCCGTATGAAAAAATTAATTCGTACCGGAAAATTCTTTAATTTAATTATTAAAGATTAATTCCGATAGCTAATATAAAATAATTAATGTCTAATAATTAATGGTCAGAATTTTCGGAATCGAATAATTTTCCCAAACGGCACGAATTTTTTTCGGACAACCCAATACAATCTAATCAAGTTAATCAAAAATCATCTCGTTATTCTACATTTAATAGCTATTCCATGATCAAAATTAACTAGCAAACTTATATTACGTAGTTTCATTTAGGTCTGAAGTTGGCAAATGAAGTCTGAGCTATGGGAGCAATAACACAAAACAATGAGTATCGTATTTTTCGGCGTATAATACTCGGCTCCACTATTTCAGTTTAGACCCAGAAATTTTTATTAGTAATTGTCACGTGTATTTAGAGTTTAAAAAAAATAGCATTTCATCAAATACAATTTCTGGTTCTAAAATGCATTTTTTGAGCCGCGGATTATAAGCCGAAAAATACGGTCTTTAAAAGGACTCTAGTTTACTTATCCAATTAATTTCTGTAAATGAATCAATCTGAATGATCTTGAGAACTTAACTTGCTTCTTGAATACGTTTAGAGGAAAGTCAATTTCAATTCCGCTGACATTTCGTAATTAGGAAAAGTGATTAATTAATGTCTACAATATTAATTAGAGAAACCAAAAGTATAATCTAATTAAGTAAATCAAAAATCTTCTCGTTATTTTGCATTCAATACCTATTCCATGATCAAACTTGAATTATGTAGATTATTTTGTGTCTGAAATTGGCAAATCAAATTTGAGCTATAGGGACAATGTAGCTCAAAATAGCTTGCAACACAATACAATGAGTGTTTAAAAGGAAGAGACCCTAGTTGACTGATCCAATTAGTTTGCGTAAATTTAATCAATCTGAATCATCTGGAGAACTTAACTTGTTTCTTTAGTATGTTTGCAACAAAGTCAGTTTCAATTCCGCTGACATTTTGTAATCAGCGAAAGTGATTAATTAATGTCTACAATGTAAATTACAGATTTGGATACAATTTTTTAAACCTCCAAGTACCAAGTTTTTTTTTATGAGAGTTCTTAGTTTAGGACAATTTGAACCAGAAATTACTTAAATTAATTCTTTATTTCTCCCGAGATGTCTTTCGAGATTTTCCTTATAATGTTTAAGTTGCTATTTTTTTCTGGTTCCAAACTTGAAAACATTTAAAACAAAAATAAATGGGATCAAGAGACTCCAATGTTACTAGAAGTATTAAGGTGTAATTCATTTAATTTGTTTCATAAAAAATAATTCTGGATTTTTTTAAACAGACTTTCCAACATAGTTGAAAAGTATTTATGAAAAGTGTTTCGGGTCTGCCTGTCTGCCGTCTGTCTCTCTGACCGTGCTGTAACTCGCCTGAATATACTCGGACTGCTATACAAATGGCATGTTCGGTATTGGGAATAAAGTTTATAAATTCGGTTTGTCTGTTTTCTAACTCGCGTAAATATACTCGGATTGCCATGCAATTGAAATATGCTATTCAGGATGACTATGGCATATTTGGTATTGAAAATGAATTGTGTACCATTTATAGTTAATATATTTAACTAGTATATAACCCCGTCAAAAATGACGGATTGTTGATCTGCGTTTCATTTTCATAAGACTTCATACAGACAAACAGCATGGAGATTTATTAAATAAAAATAATAAGGATATATATATATATATATATATATATTTTTTTTTTTTTTTTTTTTTTTTTTTTTTTTACTTAGTATTAAATTTCTGAAATAGTTTACGATTGGACAAAATCAAATATTAACAAATAATCCATGTGCGAAAGTTTTTGTAAAAAAGTGTTATCAATGAGTTTTTAAACAGCTTGACTTACCATATAACTCATTGTTTGATTACATAAGCAAAATTAAATGGAAATTACGCCGTACTATGCATTTCTTATATTTTAATTACGTTTGATAAGAAAGAATCATTTTACAGTATATGACCCATTATCCGAAAATCCAAAATCCGGAAAAACCCGAAGTCCGGAAAGAAAAATTCGAAAATTTTCTAAATTTGTAAATTTTTACTAAAATTTTAGATTTTCTGAAATTTTCGAAAATTTTACCGATTCCTAATTTTTTTTCAGTCCATTGTGTTTCAATGTTTAATCACTAAAATATTGTTACTTCAGTGGCGGGTGAACACGGTCCCCCCCCCCCCCCCCTTCTCTTCCCGAAATTAAAAACATATCATTTTTCTCTCAAATTTTAGTTTAAAATTAATTTATATTACGATTCGTTAGAAAAAAAAAATAGTTATGTATTTATTTCATCAGGGGTGATTCTGTTCATGTTTTCCTAAAAATTTAAGGCATTCGATTTCGAAAATTTAAGTCTTCAGTCCAAAATTTCGAACATAAATATCTCGAATTTTGAACGATAGTCGCCGAAAAAAATCAATTATGTCTATCGTTCGCAGAAAAAAATAGAACATTTCATCAAAGGATTGTGGAAACAACGTGAATTTCGTCAAAGTACCGAAAATAAAAACGCAAATTTCGTTGCAGGATTGAAAAAAAAAAAACAAAAAAAAAAAAAAAAAAACGCTAATTTTGTTAACAAATTGCAGAAAAACGCGATTTCCGTGAAAGGCTTACGAAGAAGACGCAAATTTCTTCGACTCCGAAAAAAATGTTAAATTTCATCAAGGGATCACAAAAAAAAAAAAAAAAAAAAAATGGTTAAAAGATCGCAAAAAAAAAAAAAAAAAAAAAAAAAACTGTGAATTTCGTCATATAATCGCGGAAAAACATGAATTTCTTCAAAGGATCTAGAAAAAAAAAACACAAATTTCTTCAAAGCACTGCGAAAAAATGTCTAATTTCGTTAAGCGATCGCGAAAAAAGTGAAATTTCGTCAAAGGATCGAAAAAAACCAACCGCTAATTTCGTCAATCTCAGAGAAAACACGAATTCTGTCAAAGGATCGTGAATAAAAGGCAAATTTCGTCAAAGAATAGCAAAAAACGCAAATTTCAAGAAAACGCAAATTTCTTCAAAAGACTACGAAAAAATGAAATTTTGTCAAAGAACAGCAGAAAAAATGCAAATTTTGTCAAAGAATCACGAAAAAAAAAACATGAATTTTGTCAAATAATCGTGAATTTCGGGAGGACCCGTATTCCGGAACGATGGAAACAATTTCAAAATCCGCCAGTAGATGGCGACAGTATACTGAATCAACCTCAAATCTCTCCCAAGGAAATAAATCACCGCATTCTGAAAAAAAAAGTGCTTACAGATTTTTTTTTTTTTTACAGAAATGTTAATATACATTTTTTTTATGAAATAGTGTTTTAAGGTTTTAAACAAAATTAAAAGATTTAAAAGCTTGAATATGCTTTTACAAATATTTAAACGACGAAAGTAGATAATATAACTTTTTTTTCAGTAAGCCTAACATGGCGTTTAACTACGGTCGAATCGCAGAGTGGTACAACCCGGTACCGTTACAGACACTTTCTCGCCTTTGGATTTTATTATAAGTAAGATTGAAGATTCTGTTCTAATTGAAGAACTGTACTTAATTTTTAAAGCAAAGTATGTTGCTGAAAACGCATTTTTTGAAAATCTTGTATCACTTAACCCCTTCGTGACGAGCGTCTTTTACAGAATTTTTAATCTTTTACCACCGGTTTTTTAAAACAGAAATCTTTGGCTAATTGAATCGCAGAAATGCTAAGATTTAATAAGGCAAAGCTTACAATAAAAAATAACTGGTGGGAATAATCGAGGATTCTGAGCATCTTATGCGTCGCGTATACGTGTCGCTCGTCCCCAAGGGGTTAACAACACCTCTTTAAAATTTTGTTTTAATTGGTCTAGGCATTGGCTAAGATTCTTATGTTATGATGCCACATTTTCCTATCAGAAATAAGGCTGTAGCAATTTAAAAAATATATATTGTTTTTATACATTTGTCATCACACTAACAATCTAAACTTTTGCTCAGCTCCACCCCTTGCTTAGACTTTTCGTCAATGAGTACCCGCCCTGATATAATTTTAACCCCACCCATATATCCCGTTTTGTTAGTAAAGTTTTTCTACTAGTTTCAGTTCTTTTAACATGTGTAGTTTTTAACCGTATAACTATTTTAAGGCAAAAACAATGGTGATAGAATGTTTCTTCCAAAACTATAATTAATAGCTAAATACGTCAAATAAAACAAAAAAAGTTGAACGATGCTGCACTTAACAATACAGGTTTATACATTTTGCCTCGACCACTTAAACACTGAAATTGTGATCTGCTTCTAAATGTATTTTTAAAAAATGGTTCAAAAGAAGAAGTTCAGAGGCGATTTGTTTTCGTTGCATGTTTAGAGTACTAGAAACGTAAAGAAAAACAAAAAAAGATTCCGTAATCGCATGATTCGATTACGGATGGGCGGCACTTGCGAAAACATGTTATATAATTACTCATGGGCGATTGGGCCTACGCGTTTTCTTTCTTTTCGCGAGTAGCCTATTAGAATTATGGTGAAGTTTCTCTTTGTAAATGATAACTGTACAACTTACCTTTTTTCTCTATGTGTGTGTGGTTTTCGCCATAAATAATAATAGTTTTACGTAAGCCCCAGTGCAATGCATGACCCAAATACCATTTTGATCTCTAATTCCGAGTTCGTACTAAAAATCCCGAAAGAAATTTTTTATTTTAAAAATGGATGTCATTAACCCCTTTACAGTATTGCTAGAACCTCGCTTGGGTAAGAAGTGTTTGTTTTCTTCGTTACTAAAAGCTTTCAGAAACCGCAGATTTTTAACTATAGATTTTGCTGTATTAAGCGGACATATCTCGATTATAAATGGCTGATATTTTAATACAAAAAAGTGGATTTTAGTCCTTATTTTTAATTTATTGAGTCCAATAATAGTAATAGTAAATAAAACTGTTAAAGGGTTAAATAACAGAAAATTTGATTTTCAAATTTTCTAGTAAGAATTCAGAATTTCTGTAATAATTTTTTTAATTTAATTTTAACAAATTAAATTAAACAAATTTAATTTTTAATTTGTTTAATTTCTGTAAATGAAATTGTTAAAGGGTTAAATAATAGAAAATTTGATTTTCAAATTTTCTAGTAAGAATTCAGAATTTCTGTATCAAGAAAAGGGCCAAACTGAGAACCTTGGCCCCATGTTGGAAACTGCTGGTTCGGACTCTTATCCAGCAGATCTTTCTCTGCTCCATAGGCATAAAAAACCTTAATTTGTAAACCACACAGTAACGTGGGGTTAAGGGCTCCGCCTTAGAAATTCTTCCCAAAAAGAGCTCCGGGAGCACAAAAGTTTGGGAACCACTGATCTATAGATATGTATATATACTACACAGTATGCTAATATTTAGTTCAATTAGGAAACGCATAACATAGTTGTAAATTCCCGTCAAAAAGCAGAAATGTACTCGATATCTTTTGTGCTACCTTGTATATCATCTATAGAACTTATGTACACCAAAAAATAGGCAAAAAGTTATTTAATATAAAAACGTACCACAACTTAAAACGTATTTACAGCAATTACTGTACTTTGATAGCGCTCTAACAGAATTATTTTGTGTGTACCTGTAAATGAACGATGACTGCTACGCACACCCTATTCCATATTAAGCCTTTTGTAGCACACCTCAGTGATATATATCAATTTCAATATGTTTGAAATAGTGTAACATCATCCAAATGCACCGTAAACGATTTTTCTCCATACACTGTATTGTAACGGAATTTTTTTGAGTGTCCCTACAAATGAACTATACACGCTACGTATTTCATTTTCAATATCAAGCATGCCTCATTAACATATATTATTTACATAAAAATCCGAATATATTTTCGCGAGTTAAAGCGTGGACAGAGAGACAAACCCAATTAGTAAGCACTTTTCAACTATGTTGAAAGTGTTACAAACCATAATATAAGTTAACTAAGACACTCAAATCACTTAACCCTTAATTGCATAGTGATGTAAATTTCCATCACTTTTTATTTAACTTTTAATAAATAAATCAACTTCTTCGCCACCACTATATTTATATAGAAATATTAATCCAGTAAATTTTCCGTGAACTATGTTGCTGAACAAACTTAAAAATCTGTCTTAAAATTTCTGGTGTCTAATATTTAATATGTGTATAAAAAACACAATTGTAAAAGAAAAACTCATGCAAAGAAGGGTTAAACTATTTCCTGACAGTAATTGCGAATCAAGTCTAATCAACCAAAACAACTGTTCTGATAACATAATGCAATTACTGCATTTAAAAGTAAAAGAGACTGGTTGATTGATTCAATTAGTTTGAAGATTTTAGTAAGTACCTCAATCTGCGAGATCTTGAGCACTTTACGTCACTGTTTAATCCGTTTGCAGCAATGTCTTCTATTCAGTTGACATTTTTCGTAATCAGCAAAAGGGATTAAACAACTTTCAAGATATAAATTACGAGTATGTCTTATGTAAAATGCTTCTTTTATTTAAATTAAGTTTTCTTGATTCCCACCAGTTTTTTGAGAAAATAAAATTCGCCTTATTTAATGACAGATTATAAAAAGGTGCGTACAAGGCGCATTATACGATTTCAAAAAAGTGGTGAAAATCAAACAATCCGAAGCTCATCGGGAACACACACTTTCGAATTACAGAAATTCAAGATACAAAGAAATTACCAAGAATACAAAGGATGTAAACTATCACTTTACATAACAGCGCACAAGAGAATGCTAGACGGGATGTCGTCCGGATGGCTTAATTGATAAAGCACTTGGTGCGTTATACCAATGGATAAGGGATCAAACCCCGATCTGGACATTTAATCACTCTGTTGGTTGTGCGCTGTTAAGTAAAGTGATAATTCACATCCTTCGTATTTCAGTAATTTATAGCGAAATTTCAGCTCTGCGGAAAAATTGATTAGTATATAAATGTTCTCCGATACTGGGTTTGATTTGTCTCATGTATGCCGAGTTGTATTCATGATTGATGTTCCATCTTGTGCTGCGAGGTTGTAACCTAGCCATATAAGAGTGAGAGAATGCTAGACCGAATGTTATCCGGATGGCTTAATTGGTAAAGCACTTGGTGCGCTATACCAAAGAATCCGGGATCGAACCCCGATCTGGACATTTTTTCACTTTGTTCGTTGTGCGTTGTTAAGTAAAGTGATAATTCCCATCCTTTGTATTTCAGAGATGTAAAAATTAAAATCGCAAAAAGTTTGGTTTTCGACTTTTCGGTTTATTTTTAAAGTCATCATCAGGAGTTAATTTTCTTAAATATAAAACGGCAGATACATCTTACATTATCAAATCTCTATTCAAACTGAATGGAATCAACAACCAAAATCCGTTTTGTATTTAAAACAAGAACGAAAAATCATGCGTCAAGCATAGGTTATGTAACACTTTCCAACGCTTCCAAAATAATTTTACAAATCATACCGTTTAATAAGCTAAAAGATAACATCTAAGTAATCCGAATACTTTTATTCAGCCCTGTATAGGATCTATAGATTTGTATATATACTACAAAAGATGTTAAATTTTAGTTCAGTTAGGAAACGCGTAGCACAGTTTAAAATTCTCCGTCTGGAGTTAAATAATACGGAAATGTGTTTGCGAACTTTTGTGCTTCCCTGTATAGGATCAGCAGAATGTATACACACCACGTAATAGACAAAAAGCGAGTTAAAATTAAAATCGCGTTCAGTAACTTAAAACGTACTTCCAGGAATTATTGTTAACATACAGTAGAGAATTCTTTTGTGTGTCCCTGTAAATGAACGATGACTGCTATACACACACTATTCTGTAGTAAGCCTCTTATAATGCACCTTATATAAATTTCAATGCGGTTAAAATAGGGAAACATTATTTAAATAAACTGCAGACGATTTTTCTCCATAGACGTAATGTAACGGAATTCTTTTGACTGTCCCTGTAAAGTAACTATAAGTGCTATGCACACCTTATTCCATATTAAGCTTCTTCTATTGCACCTTAATGATATATATAAATTTCAATGCGTTTAAAATAGTGAAACATTATTTAAATACACCGCAAATGATTTTCCCCCATAGACCGCAATGTAATGGAATTCTTTTGAGTGTCCCTGTAAAAAATCTATAAGTGCTACACACTTCCGTTGAAATAGGGAACATGCTATAGATAACGACTATAACATATAAAAATTGCAGAGCAATCCGAGCATATTTACGAGAGTTAGAGCACGGACACACGGCCAGACGGCAGACGGACAGACAAACCGAAGTCATAAACACTTTTCAACTAGGTTGGAAACTGTTAAAAAGGTTAACTCCGGATGATGGTTTTAAAGATAAACCGAAACGTAGAGAATAATTTTCATTTTTGCGATTTTAATTTTTACATCTCTGTTTAAAACCTCGTAATAAAATGTACGTTGCTTAGCACCTTAATGTTTTGCTTTCATATTTGAGTATACAACGTAAAGTCCCTATTTATTATGTCCTGTATTACATAAAAATTTGCATGTAACAACTTATTATTAAATGTGTTATTATGTCCTGTGTGACCAACTAATTAAATATTTATTTTTATTAAAAGTACGTGAATATTCGAATTTCCGCCTAATTTTATTTAACAATATATCGTTGATAATTATGCATTTCTTGTCTAATCTAAAATTTATTCATCTAGAGATTTAAAGTTAGATTTTAATTTAAACCATATAAACATAAAACAACATCTTAAAGAGCATTTATATCTGATAACAAGATAAGTTTTAAATAGCTCTCTATATTAACTAATATTATTTTGTTTTAATTTAATTTAATAATATAAGTACAATTAAAAAAAAAATTAAAGCACAAATTAATGTAAATCTAACTTCCTCTATTTATGTCAATTCCAAACCCATTTATGTTTAAATCCAAAGTTTATGATCTAAATTAATTAACACATTTAACTTATGTAGATTATTTCATGCCAAAAAATTTACGATTTCAGTCTGATCTATCACAACTGCTGTGCTGACAACATTATACAACGAGTGTTTAAAAGAAATATCTCCTCATTGTTTAATAACTTATTATTAAATACAAATATTTATCATGTGTTACCAACTAATTAAATATTTCTTTTTAGTAAAAGTACATTGAATTCAAAATTCCTCATAATTTTATTTAAGAAAATATCGATGATAATTATACATTTCTTGTCCAAACTAATTTTTTTTTATCTACAGATTTAAAGTTAAAAATTAATTTAAGCTACAGGGGGTGGACAAAATAATACGAACACTCATGAAAAATGCTGAAAAGAGCAATATCTAGAAAAATACATGAGGAATTAACCTGAAACTGCAGGTGTTTGAACAGTATAGTATAAGTTATATATTTCTGTGAAGATGGTTTCCCGAAAGCCCATAGGGGACTGTCAAAAAATTGAAAAAGGACGAATATCTTTTGGATAACACTGTAAAAACTAATGTAGCAAAAGCGTTCAAACTCGAGATTATTAATAAGTTGCTTATTTTAATATACTGTGTTCATTTTTATGAGGATAGCATGTATACTCGTAGAGAAATGAAGGTTTTTATAAAAACAGTCCCAAATTTCAATTAGTTTTTTGCTTATAATTTGCAAAGATTTTAATATAAAAAAAGTTCTTTTCAGAAAATATGAAAAACAACATTGTACTTAATACTCTGCAATCAGAATTAAAAAATAATAAAAATTGGATGAAATATGAGCAGGTTTACTAAAATATGTTTCCCTGCGCATGCGCGAATGCAATCAAAATATAATATGCATAATGTGTTAGCTAAGTATATAGAGCAACTTTTGTGAAAGTCACAAAATCATAGCTTGAAAATTCTGTAAATTATCGTCGATAGAATAAGCTCGAAATCCGTTGTTCCCAAAAAGAAGCAAAAAGATGAGGGGTTGTATCAAATATATGTTGATTAGTGCCAAGATAGCGTACACAATATTGCACGTACAATCTCTCATATTTTTGCTTCCTTTTGGAAACGACGGATTTCGAGCTTATTCTATCGACGATAACTTACAGAATTTTCAAGCTATGATTTTGAGACTTTCACAAAAGTTGCTCTATATACTTAGCTAACACATTATGAATATTATATTTTGATTGCATTCACGCATGCGCAGTGAAACATTTTTTAGTAAACCTGCTTATTTTTCATCCAATTTTTATTTTTTTTTTAATTCTGATTGCAGCGTATTAAGTACAATGTTGTTTGTCATATTTTCAGAAAAGAACTTTTTTTTATATTAAAAACTTTGCAAATTATAAGCAAAAAACTAATCGAAATTTGGGACTGTTTTTATAAAAACCTTAATTTCTCTACGAGTATACATGCTATTCTCATAAAAATGAACCCACATTATTACAATAAGCCACTTAATCATAATCTACAGTTTGGATGCTTTTTGCAACATTAGTTTTTACAGGGTTATCCAAAAGATATTCGTCATTTTTCAATTTGTTGACAGTCCCCTATGGGCTTTCGGGAAAACATCTTCACGGAAATATATAACTTATACTATACTGTTTACATACCTGCAGTTTCAGGTTAATTCCTCATGTATTTTTCTAGATATTGCTCTTTTCAGAATTTTTCATGAGTGTTCGTATTATTTTGTCCACCCCCTGTATATAAACATAAAACAACATCTTAACCGTTTGAGTGCTAAGCGCGATAGCGCCGCAATGTATCTGCGGATCAAACAAATTGTGTTTCAACCCAGAAATTTTATCTTATAAAATGTAACTTACTAGATCGCTGTAAGTATTTCAACTGTTGAATAAAAATTAAATGATTTCAATTATTGAATAAAATTTCTGGGTTGTTTGATCCGTTGAAATTTGTTTGATCGCAGATACATTGTGGCGCAATATAAAGTACAAATTACATCATTAATGTACATCAAACATTCTTTATTTATGCCAATTCTATCCTTAACACTTATTATTTGCCATATCTTTGCAATACCTGAATTTGGGCGTGGTAGTTATTTTTAATATGTAAATTTTCGCTAATAACAGTTTTTAAACAAATCAAAATTTAAAATAGTGAAACGAGCAGAAATAATTCCAAATTACTATTTATTTGGACTTTTAGGGCTAGATACTTGAAATGGAATATGGCTGTTGCTTTCAAGACAAAAAACTTCTGTCAGACGTTTTACTTTACAGTTTTATTGTCTTTATGATGATCTGAAATGAGCTGAGCCACATTAGTGATGCTCCTTCTTCGGGACAAAAGAGCTAGAAAGCGATCTTGTACAGGGGTTGTAACCCATGAGCGGTTTGAACAAAGTCTTCTTGATACTGAATTTTTTGATTCAAATTGATCTCAGAGCCTTTGGACGAGACACATTACGACGACCAGCTTGTGATAACCACATTTCCATCCATCATACTGTCCGCCATCTTAACGAATCAAGTATCTATACCTCTTAACACTTCGCCGTCCGCATGTCTCGTAAAAATACTTCTATTCGTAATACCGGGTGATTATAATTAAAGTTACGATTTCAAAAATCGATAATTTTAAAACTGCTGGTCAGAATGACTTGATATTTTAGCAGAACAATCGTGAGGCAATGGAATTTTGTTTGGCGAAGGAAAAAATAGTTCCAAATTGTGCCGATAGATGGCGTTGTCAGGGTAATGTCAGGGGAAAGACCAAAAATGTATTCTTGAACCCTTTCCGGCGCGGTGTAAATTGTTTGCAAAATGATGAAATAATAGACTGACACCGGGATTTACAAACGAATCCATTAGAAAAAAGAAACTTGCTTATTTTCTGGTTCTTAATGAAAAGAAAATTTTAATTAAATATTCTTGGTGCCGTTTGTCAGTTTTAGAATTAAAATTGGGTGTCCTTTTTTGTGACCACCGCCCGTTAAAGGGTTAAACATAGGAATGATGTTGCCAAAAGGAAAAAAATAGAGTTCAGAGATTTACTAAAAATTTATTAGCGAAAAGACAAGACTACGTGTTTACAGCGACGACAGCGATAATGACAAAAAATGAAAAAAAAAGAGCTTCATGGAACAAACACCTTACTGATTATTAAGGCATAAGTTGCTCAATATGCCCTCCGCCTTGTTCCGCTACTAATTGGAAGCGCAAAACGGCATGCTCCACAACAGATCGGAGGGTATCTGTACTAATGCAATGGGTGTGTTGTGTGATGCTTGCCTTCAAGTCGGCTAGATTCTGAATCCGCCCGCTATAAACAACATTCTTCAGGTACCCCCAAAGCCAGAAATCACACGGGTTTAAGTCGGGGGAACGTGGCGGCCACGTTGTTGGAAAATGGCGGCTTATGATCCTATCATCTCCGAAATTATCACTCAGTAGCTGCTTCACAGTAGTAGCAATGTAAGGAGGAGCGCCATCTTGCATGAATATTATGCGATCCACACACTGACGCTGTTGAAGTGCCGGAAGAACATGGTTACGCAAAAGTGCTTCATACCGCTTGCCAGTAACTGTGCAGGTAACGGAACCGGCAGGTGTGATCTCCTCGAAGAAAAATGGACCGACGATAAACGCTGCCGTTATTCCCCACCACACAGTGACCTTTTCAGACTGAAGAGGTAATGGCTGTAGCTGGGACGGATTCTCGGTAACCCATATCCTGCAATTTTGCGTATTTACAGAACCTTGCAAATGAAAGTGGGCTTCGTCAGACCACAGAATGTTTCATGGCCATCCGTTGTCCACTTCCATCCGGGCAAGAAATTGTAGTGCAAAAGATTGACGTGCTTCCAGGTCAGCAGGTGGCAACTCCTGCACATGAGTTATCTTGTACGGATAACAGCGTAAGACGTTCCGTAGGACTTTACGCACCGTGCTGTTCGGCATATACAGCATTCGGCCAATCCCCCTTGCACTGCTGATTCCAGCATCACTGTCAGTATGTTCCTGTAATGCTGTAGCCACATCTTCCACTGCCGCAGCTGAAACTGGTTTCCTTCCTCTACCCCGTTTAACGTCAAATGAACCGGTCTCTTCGAATTTAGCAATCATTTTTTGCAGACCATTTGTTGTTATTGGACCTTTTTTTATGGATTTTAATGTCCGAAACTTCCTAATAGCTGTAAGTGCACAGTCATCGTTCTTAGAAAAAGCTTCAAGAGCAGAGCGCGATCCTTCATAGTCAGAGTCATGATGAAGCATTCAGGCAAAGAGCTGCTGCTCTGCATTTTTATGGTTGCTATGTCTGCGGTGCGCATGTCACGTATTAGTAATTTGCATATCTTCAGACAATGTGAACCCAGACAGCGCCATCTATGGGCACATTTTGAAGCTTTTTTTTAAAGTAGTTTTAAAATTATCGATTTTTGAAATCGTAACTTTAATTATAATCACCCGGTATGTTGAAATGATTGATTGACACCAGAATTTAGAAACAAATTTATTCGAAAACAAGTAAAATCTTTTCTTCATGTACTTCATAAAAGGGAATGTTTCATTCCAAAATTCTGGTGCCAATGTAGCATTTAAGGATTAAAATTAAGTTACTTTACTACGACACCACTGTGGTGTCGCCGGACGGCAGAGTGTTAAAATCCAAAGTTTATAATCTATATTAATTAACACATTTAACTTATGTAGATTAATTCATGCCAAAAATTACGATTCCAGCCTGATCTATCACAACTGCTGTGCTGACAAGTGTTTAAATGAAAAATCGCCTCGTTGATTGATCTAATTAATTTGGCGAATTTGGTCATTCGGATAAGACCCGAGAAGATTATTTGTCCATTTAGTGAATTTAAAGCAAAATCCGTTTCCATTACAGTGACGTCTTGTGTTTCTATAGAAGCGATTACATGACATTTGGGAGATCTTGTAGGAAAAAGTATTTTACTGGTTGATTGATCCAATTAGGCTGGAAAGATTTGGCTAATTCGATCAAGCTGAAATGGATTGAGGACTTTACTTTGTCCATTTAATTAATTTACTGTTCCAGTTTTAGTTATAATTGTATACCACAGAAGTGATTAAATAACATTTGGGGGATTATTTAGAAAAAATTCTTTTTGGGGAATTTTTTTATCGTATTTGATTAAAATGAAGATATTTCATTACTTTCTTCTATATACAGGAAGAAAGTATTGGATTTGTGAAATATTTTGACTTTCGGTTTTCGACGAATTTATACCTTTTAGATGGTTCTGAACACGATTTGACAGTATTTAGAAAATATCGTTTGTGTAAAATAAAATAGACAGTTGAGTGAAAATGTATGTACCCTTACCCCTACTAACTCTGCCATAAATCATCATATAAAAATATAGCTGGTACCAATCGATTTGTAATTACGTCTATCGATTAAGAATTAGAGGGGTCGTCTACATATAGAAATCGCATCATGTTTTTAAATTTCAATAATCATACCGAATTTGGACATCACATCAAATTTGAATTCTTCGCTAAACTTTACTTACGGATATATAACGGTATGTCATTCGATCAAGTAATTTAAGAGTCATGCAGATTTAAAATTTTAATTACTCCTAATGTTAAATTGGATTTTAATCGTTGCAAAGCAGATTCGAATGGGGGGGGGGTAGTGTTTTAAGAATAACACACTGATGGAAAGAGATGCTTATTTTCAATAACAAGATTCGCCCCTGACGTAATGAATTCACATTAGAATATATTAGCAGAATTACTCGTAGTATTTCAATATTACAAGCGTACATTTCCTTTGTTAGAGAATCTAGGAATCTTTTATAGCAGTCGGTTTGTTGATGGAAATATGACAGGTGACATTAATTCTATTAGGGAGTTTCCCTTTAAAACAGTCAGGTGCTTTATTTATTTTTTTTATTTTTATTATTTTTTTTAATTTGCCAATTCAACAAGATTGGGTGGAAGCCGTGAACCGTCAAACAGAGAAACTGTAGCAAAATACTAGAGAACACTACAGACAATATGTAATACATAGTGGAAACACAAATATTTAAACTGAATTTTGTTAATTTGGCATAGTCTATATTAGCAACCATAGTTAGAGTAAATACGGCTCGAAAGCAAGCCTTTTGTTTCTCTCTCCTTTCCTTAGTCGACAACATACCCAGAAACCCATAATTAATAACAATCTAGAACCGACCAACACAGTAACAAAGTGATTAATAGTGATTAAATAGCAAATAGCGTTGCAGCCAATGACACCCAAGGAGCTGGTCAGGTAGATCTATGAGGAGATTAGGCGAATTTCGCCCCGCGGCCAGATACACAAACTCGTTAAGCTAGGCATAATGCCATAATGCCCGGCCGGTAGGGGCCTGGTCTGCGGTTTAATAATAATAATAATAATAGAGCGAACAGCTTTATTAACTTCGTTCATTTCAAAATAAACAACAATAACTGAGAAATTCTAATTGCAGCAAAAACATTTTAAATCGGCAATCAGTTTTGATTATAATTCATGACAATCTAAACTATCGAATTTATCACTAATGCAGAGTAAAATGTTTGGGATTCCAATAATGACATAAGATATTTTCCAGAGAAATATGATGATTAGCATGACTTTTTGGACAACAAAATATCGACAACCTAAGCTCTGAAAGAGTGCATAATGTTTTATACTACTGAATACAAAGAAAATTTTAAAAACAAGTGTAAACCGGATCTCCAGCCAATCAGTAACCCAAATGCACAAAATAGCCGCATATGAAGAAATAAAGAGTGCAAATAATCACGAGTAAGGAAAGACGATATCAAAGAACGCATGCCGAAAAAGTAAAAAAACTAGGCTTTTAAAAGAAAAAGAATGTTCGAAATGGAATGTTTTTAATACTAAGGTCTACTAGGCGTAGAATAACGAAATTTTGAGATGGAAGTAGATTTCAAGATGGAAATAAGTAAATTAAAGGGGGGGGGGGGGATATTATATTCGTATACATATATAGAGCGTGTACCAAAAATGACTGATAGATTTTGAAAGTAAACTTGAAAAAAAAAAGGAACACGATAGAAAAATAAAACATTTGCTGTCTTATGTTTGGGAATTTTATCCCACCAATTTGCAAATTTAGTTAACATTTTCGCCAAAAGGTGGCGCTGTGTTCCACGTGCTGATACTTCATAACAAGAAATATCCTCTGTACCAACGAATAAACCATTTTCAATAGCGTATACTCCTTCAAAAGCACTCACTAACAGATTGCGTAGTAAAATACCGAATGAAGATGGGACGGATACAATTTCTCTGCAGCTCTCGCATATCTGCACCGCCATCTTTTGGCGAAAATGTTAAGTAAATTTGCGAATTGGTGGGATAAAATTATCTGGTTTCCCAAACACAAGGCCGCAAATGATACATTTCGATCGCGTTCAGTTTTTTTTTTCTTTTATTGACTTTCAAAATCCATCAGTCATTTTCGGGACAACTATCACAAGAAAACTACATCACATCACACTACATCATTACATCACAACACTGTTGTGTTTATAATGATTAAAACAATTCAACACATAATAAAATCGAAAACAATCTGAACACAAATTACACCACAAATATGATGCTTTATAACATAGTATGTAATTAGAAAATTGTATGTACACCAGCTCATTTCATTTATATAACTTATTTCACGCCAGAAATTGTACATTACACAAAATTTATCAGACATAGAACATAGCACAATGGGTATGTAAAAGAAGACAGGTTGATTGATCTAATTGGACTGGAAAGATTTGTCTAATTTGATCATTCTGTAAGAGATTGGGAACTTTACTTATCGCTTTAATCAACTTAATGCAATGTCCATTCAGATTCCGGTGACATTTTGTACTCAACAGAATTAATTATATCACGTCTACGAAATAAATTACAGATTTGGAAGAAACTGGTTTTTTTCAATGGAGTAATACGTTTTTTTACTCTGTATTTTATTTGGATTTTATTGAGAAATTTTTAGTTTGGATCATTTTTATTCGAAATGTATTAAGCATTTTTAATTTTTAATAAATTTGTTATATTTTATACTATTTTACTGACTCTTAACACATTCTTAACACATATTTTGTCTCTTAACAACTCCCGCCTGTGGGAGTTACTCTTTTATGTTGCATTATATAATAAAAGAGTTTTTTTGTTCGTTTTTATATCACAAATTAAAATTATATTTATATATATTATTTATATATACATTATTTATATATATAATAATGATATTGTTTTGTGGCGACTCGTAAATGGCTTTATTTGGGGCACTAAATGTATGACTGAAAAATTTATTTGCCTTATACCACTATTTTTTAAAAGAAATATTTAATTTATTTAATGGCCAAAAAAAAAAAAAAAAAAAAAAAAAAAAAACGCTGTCGTTAAACGAAACAAAGATTTTTTTTATAAAGTACTGGTAAGGAAAGAATAAAATTTTTAGCCATGCATTTAGTGCCCAAAAACAAACAATCACGGGCCGCCACTGGTATTGTTATTCGAAGTTTTTATATGCTTAGTACACTTATTGCATAAATACGAATATTATTGTTTATATTATTGAGAAGTAATGAAAGATATAAAATACAAAAGTACCATCCGTAGGTGAAATTAAACATTTCCAAAAGATGGAAATTCGCGTCAGCCGTCAGCAATCTATACTAATAAAGGGGGTAAGTTTGTCTATCTGTTCGCGATGGCTAGGAAAATCTACACGCGTAGAGGCATGCAAATTTGGATTTTTGTTGTCCAAGATAGGTCGTAATGCACCCGGGGCTCAGATTTTTATTTGTTTCTTAATTAGCCAAGATATTAATTAAAAACCTCTACGATTACTCAACAAAAAGACTCTTTTTCTCAACATGGCTCACAGCCCCCGTTCCAAAAGACCGCTACCACAGAAGATCCGAAGGTCCGATCTTCAAACCATGGAGGACATAAAAGGACATTTTGTAATCAATAAATAACCTGTATTTAAGGTTAGGATCCTTTAAAAAGGATCCCTTCTAATCATGCAAAATTGAGGTTCGTTTGGAAATATTTTCTTTTAAAAATATATAATCATACAAATTCGAGATTAGTTTGCAAATCCAGACCCAAGCGTGCGCCGCACGACTGGTGTACGCTGCCGAAGTTTGTTCGGGAAATACCTTTTGAAGAGATTTTCGTTTTAAGATGTAAACTCACGCAAAATCGGGATCAAGATATAAAATCATACAAATTTGAGGTTTATTTAAGGTTATTATCACAGGCCCAGTCCGGTGGGCGGGTCAGCTAGTATGAAAATGAAATTATCATCAAGTATTTTGTTTCTGTCATCACTGTAACATATTCTACATTTGAAATAATATGAGCAATTTAGTTCAATTTCAGGTCCGATCTTCAAACCACGGGGGACATAAAAGGACATTTTGTAATCAATAAATAACCTGTATTTAAGGTTAGGATCCTTTAAAAAGGATCCCTTCTAATCATGCAAAATTGAGGTTCGTTTGGAATATTTTCTTTTAAAAATATATAATCATACAAATTCGAGATTCGTTTGCAAATCCAGACCCAAGCGTGCGCCGCACGACTGGTGTACGCTGCCGAAGTTTGTTCGGGAAATACCTTTTGAAGAGATTTTCGTTTTAAGATGTAAACTCACGCAAAATCGGGATCAAGATATAAAATCATACAAATTTGAGGTTTATTTAAGGTTATTATCACAGGCCCAGTCAGGTGGGCGGGTCAGCTAGTATGAAAATGAAATTATCATCAAGTATTTTGTTTCTGTCATCACTGTAACATATTCTACATTTGAAATAATATGAGCAATTTATTTATTCAAACTATTTCATCCTATAAATTGTATATAAAGTCAAATTTATCGGTAAAATAGTGCTTACAACATATTACAGCGGTTAAGTAAATAAATACAAGTTGATTGATCTAATTAGACTGGAAAGATTTGTCGAATTTGATTACAGTGAAAGAGATTCGAGATCTTTACTCGTTCCTGTAATGAATTTATTGCAAGTCGATTCAAATTCCGGTGACATTTTGTAATCAATAGAAGTGAATAGACCACGTCTAGGAAATAAATTACCAATTTGAAAGAAACGGATTTTTTTCAGTGGAATAATTAGTTTTTTTAAATTATTTGAATCCTTTTGAGAAAATATAGCTCAAGATTCCATTGATTTATGCAGTTTCAGATAATACGATATTTCAACTGATGCACAATGCGCGGAATAAATTATCTATTTTTTTTTCTGCCAGCCCAAAAATTGCTAAATTGTACTAAAAATGAAAAAAACTCAGATGATAAATAAAATAAAATCGAAAATTAAATTTTGTGTTGTCTCGAATTGTACAATCGACAATTTATAAGTTTGATCATATTGTATTACACTACGTTTAACATCATATTGTGAAAGTTTTTAATAATTAACTTAGAGTGATTAAATAAACAATTAACCTAAAAAATTTTAGTAAAGCATAATTAAAATCGATGTTGTCCATTTTTAAATTAGTTCACAAGTTTATGTTAATGTGTAAATTAGATAGCTTAAGAAAATTTGGAATTAAACTGTTAGAAATACTTTATAACAATAATAGAGTACATTATTTTATTGCGTATTTATATGCATTACTTTTTTTTTTTTTTACAGAAAATTCTCAGTAAATCTATTGTAGTTTTCTTAGTGCAGTGTTGCCAGTTCGCTGCTTTCTTTTATTTAGGTTATTTGCTTGTTACCACTTTTGTGAAATAGTAATATTTTCCTTGACAATTATTTGGCAAATTTGACAATATTCCTTGACAATTATTTGGCAAATTTGACAATTTTCCGTGACAACCATTTAGCTTAAATAAATCTAAAACTAGTCGTTGTGGGCCACCGTAATACTTACCCATCATGGATATGCATAATATAAAATATGACAATAAAACATGTGTAAACTATTTATAAAATGCATTGCAATTCGAATAAAATCGTGTCTTGATGACGTCATAAACTTTAAATGCTCTATTAATCCAAAATTGATAATCATATTAACTAACGCCTTACTGCGTCGGATGAAACGTCTCATTTCCAATTAAAATACATCTTTGAATTGAAATTTGAATGAAATACAGGGTCATGAAAAATCGAAGAGAGTGGGAAATAGGATTACAAATAACTCGGCAACTCATTATTCGATCGACTTCATTTTTTATGCAAAATTTATGTTTTTTATTGTCTTTTATATTCACTCCTTAAAATAAACAATTTCGAAAATCAGAAGAAATATTTTGAGAGTCCGAAAAAAATAGTCCCGGATAATCGAGGTTACTGAAATTCAATAAGCTTCTTCCCATTATTACATACTAAGTACACACCAAATCTCAAGTCTCTATCTCGATTTGTTCGGGAGATAGAGCGTTTACAGTCAAACAGACAAACAGACGGACGGCAAATTTTGTTTTCGAAAAATATGTTTTTCGGAATTTGCAGTGTCTGAAACGTGTAAATCCGTCAAATTTTTTTTTTCGATTTTCAAAACGATTACAAGACTTACCATATACTACGTATGGTGGATAAGTAATAAAACGATTTATACTCTCTTAAAATAGCGGTAGTAATTAAGCAATCTGAATAAAGGAAAGTAGCCCAGCTGGCAACACTGGATTAGTGCCGTAAAAGTTCAAAATCAATTAACGGTATTACTCGAAAGAAAATTTTAAAAAAGGATCTGAAATGTCTAAACCTGTTACATTTGTAAATGAAATTTTGATTGTATTATACATTTTTATCTTATCTGTCTTCCTACAATAGATATATAAAAGAAATGCTGACTGATCTAATTAGCTTGTAAAGTTATGGCTAATTTGATTTAGACCCTATTGGTTTAGATGTCCACTGCCTCCATTACTATATTTTCCACACCAATTTTTACATATAGAAATCTTCAATTTAAGAAGTCAAAATTTTCCGTTCCGAATATGTGGTGCCAAAATATCCTAGCAGTTGGCAGCTATGCATAACTGTTGTTTTACAAACTTCTAAATTAAAATTAATTTATTTTACTTTTTTTATATCATTTTTCTCAAACTTCTGAGTTTTAATTATTTCTTTCTATTGTTTTTTAATCACAAATCATATTTTTCATTCATAAATTTCAATCATAAATATCCCATTCGCAACCAACCACGAGTATAATCGTGTTTTTTCATTCTAAAATTACGAATTCGTACCGGAAATTTCGAAAGAAGAATTTTTATTTTATGTAATCACGTAATGTCTGTAATTAAATAAAGTAAATATTGCTGGTAATATTTTCTGGTATGAATTCGAACTTTCTAAATAAAATAAAATTCCAGTAATTTTAACCCGGCAGTGAACGTGTTAATGTTTTTTTTTTTTTTTTAATATACATATATACAACTCGTATTTTTCAAACATCTGAATTCTAATTAACTCATTTTATTGTTTCTTTACGTGTAACTTATATTTCATAACATTTTAGATTACATTTTATATTTAGTCCAGAAACCACTCATTTGCAATAAAATATAAATTCGCTCTTCCGAAATAAAACACAGTATTTTTAGCATGAACATAAATTCGGTGACAATAATAGAGATTTTGAAACTTACACATTGTATCTAATCAGATACCGACATTTGACAAATCTGATAATTCACCAAAACTGGACTCTTTTCATTTTAATTATTTCAGAGCTGAGTGTATTAATACCCATTTGATTTAGATGTCCACTGCATATCGCCAGAAGTGTTAAAATGTCACCTTAAATCTCAGTTGTACATTTAAAAGCGAGAACAATTAAATTGAATTCAAAGAATTTATTTTATTGAGCTAAGGTTGCAAAATAATTTCGCAAGTTCTATTTGAATTATTGGATTAAATTAATGTTTCACGTACTGACTCTTATTGTGAAACTAATTTAAAATTATTGAACGTTTTCTGTATTTCTAAAAATAAATATGCATGAATTATTGTCATACTTTTCACCCAATTTGTTCGGTCTCAAAATTGCATCATCTGTAAGTTTTTAAAGATTTGAATATTTGCCATTCTTCCGTTGCTAGGTGCGTTCGTAATTATATAAATACGTAGCACCTATAGTCGTCGTTTAGCCTGTCCGTCCGTCTGTCCGCGCATAAACTACCCAACCGAATGGTTTGAAATTTAATATATATAATAGTTGCAGAATTTTGCCGAGTTATTTCAAATTTTATGGAAATCGAATCAAAACTTAAAAATATATTAATAAAAGTTTGCTTTATTCTATTAAATCCTATGATACATAATCTATATAATAATAAAAATGCAAATCATGTGACTAAGGAAAGCAAATACAGGATGACCATTTTTTTTTTCAGAAGCTATAGGAGACAATATTTATTCAAAATTATTTTTTGAATAAAATTCCATAAAAGTTACATTTTTAGAAAGATCGTTCAAAATCATTGTTTGTTTGAGTTACATTCAAATATGTTTTATGTATTGAAATAACTTCAGTTGAAATTAGATTGAAAGCCGACTGCCATCGGCAGCGTTAACAGTCAAATTTGTATGATTTTATTTGTATGATATATTTTTAAACGAATATTTATTCAAACGAACCCGGGTTAGAGGTCATATTTATATCAAGGATCCGAGTTCGATTCCCGGATTGAACATTTTTTACTCTATTTAATATACGCTTTGTTAGCAATATGAAATTCACGTATTTAATATTGTATTATAACCTCACTTGGTTCGCTTAAAAAAAAATCTCAGTTAAAAACAAAAAAAAATCTCTTTGAGATACCAAACTTATTCATTTTTAAAAACATTCATTATGTCATTTTTTAATTCTTTCTCCTGTTATCTATTCTTTCGAGACCAGACTTTTTAGCATTTTTTTTCTTCTTTTAAAAGAAAATATATCAACTAAAGAAAAAGTGCTAATTTGTGAGGAACAGCAAAAGTAACATTCCGCTGGGGTTATTTTGGCGCAAAAGAAGAAAAAAGTCGCGAAACATTGACGGTAGATTCTTTTGTAATAATAATGACTTATTTTGATTACTCATTCTGTTTTGATTAATTTAGGTGGTTAGTATCATAGTTTGGCTTAGTTTGGCTTGCAATTTTTTAAGATAGGCTTTATTTGGGGAATTATACTATCTTGCTAAAACATATGTCTACTTCAAAGTTCTTATATAATATTCTTTGGAAATGTTTGCATTCGAGAAAGTTTATGAGTTCAAAATTTTATTCCAAATGCATTATTTAATTGCCTTTATCATTACAAATATGTTTTAGACATAATACAAAATTTTACATTTAATCTGTTTAAAAGAACGAAATATTTAAAGATCTAAATTAAACCCACGCATTATATTTTTAAAGAAATATATCCCAGCAATTATATATTTTAAAGAAGTGCAAAACTTTCACATCCCATGTTACATCTTTCTTTTCGACTTCTAAAATATTCTATGATATTCGAACTTTTATAGTCTTACTTAATATATAAAAACATTTAGAAGATTCATGTGATTTTTACGATTTTTATTTCGATTACAAAGAAAATATAATTTTGTTTTCACTTTATTAATTTTCAAACCACAGTGTATGATTTAATTTTTAAATTACATGTTACATTTATAAAAAGAATCAACATTGCTTTGACTAGATTAATTTTAACACAATTATTTTAAATTGGTAAAGAAATCACACAAGTTGTAACTCTCCAGCTGGACGAAAAATGTCCGGGCCACATCCTGGCCCGGACATTTTTCGTCCAGTTGGAGAGTTACAACTTGTGTGATGGCTTTAACATTCAAAATATTGTAAAAACGACTAAAAAAATTGAAATTTTTTCTCGATTTCATTAAATTAATTTTCAAATCTCAGATTGAATCTTAAGAATGTATCTTTTACAAGTAAAATTTTGACTTTTTGCATTATATTTATTGACTGCCTAACGGGAACTGCTCAGACGTGGAAACCATGTATGTAAAGCATAGATATTCCACCCGGACATCGTTATCTGGTCTTACAAAAACTAGTCGTTGGGGGCCACAGTAATACTTACCCATCATGGATATGCAAAGTATAAAATATGAAAATAAAACATGTGTAAACTATTTATGAAATGCATTGCCATTCGAATAAAATCGTGGCCTGATGACGTCATGAACTTTAAATGCTCTATTACTGAATTCCGTAAAAGAAACATCCTTATAACTCCAAAAATGTTAATCATAATAACTAACGGTTTACTGCGTCGGATTGGGCGTCTCATTTCCAATTGAAATATATATTTGACTTGAAATTTGAATGAAATGCTGTGTCATGAAAAATCGAAGAGCGTGGAAAATAGGATTATAAATATCTCTGCAAATCATTATCCGATCGACTTCATTCTTTATGCAAAATTTATGTTTGTTTTATTGTCTTTTATATTCACTCCTTAAATTAACACTTTCGAAATTTTTTATATACCTTTTATCAGAACGAATATTTCGAGAGTCCGAAAAAAATAGTTCCGGATGATCGAGGTTACTGAAATTCAATAGGCTTCTTACCATTGTTACATATTAAGTACATACCAAATTTAAAGTCTCTATCTCAATTTGTTCGGGAGATAGAGCGCTTACAGACACACAGACAGACGGACGGCAATTTTTTTTCTTCTAAAAATATGTTTTTCGGAATCGCCAGTGTCTGAAATGTATAAATCCGTCAAAAAGAAAAAAAAAATCTTGATTTTTCAAACGATTACAAGATTTACCCTACACTACGTAAGATGGGTAAGTAAAAAAAGTACCGCAATGAGTCCATAGTAGGTTCCCGCCGAAAAATAAACGCAAAAAATGGGCGACGGTAAGAAACATGAAATATACTATAAATAGGTTACAGACTGTGGTCTGGTCATTGATCAGATCACCATAAACGCGACAAGGTCCGATAACATTTCATTTATATATATTTAAATTTTTGTTTATAAAAAGAATGTATAATACATCTATTGCGGCGGAGAGTACCTGCATATGCGCGCCGTAAATCTCCAATCAGACGACCGTTTTTACTCCGGTCACAAGAATCTACATACCTGCAAACATCGGACTAAGCTTATGTACAATGTAGATTAATTTAACCGAGGTTATACACGTTTCAAACAAGAATTTTTTTTTTAAAGAAAGGCAATCAAAAAGGCTCCGCATAAGAAAATGAATCTAACTATATATTATTTCTGCGGATATATTTTCTAGTTAAAAACGCCTTTAACCTGGATCAAATTAATTCACATTGTACGGAAATTTAGTTGAAATTTGGCAGGTATGCATCTGAAACAAATTTGGTCGCCAAATTTTGAAAGGGCATTAAATTATCTGGAGCATATGCCAACATTTAGTTTAAAAAGTTGATCTGAAACAATTTTGGTCGCCAAATTTTGAAAGGGCATTAAATTATCTGGAGCGTATGCCAATATTTAGTTGAAAAAGTTGATTTTTGACAAATTGGTGGTCATTTGAGTGAATAAATTTTTACTCTATTTTTTAACACTTTCCAACATAGTTGAAAAATGTTTATGGTTGGTTGGTTGGTTTTATGATGGCCTATAATCTACACGGGGGATATAGGACCTACGGTGAGTGCCCTCCGAGGGGGGCACTAAGGGATCCTTCTAAGGGATCCTTACCCGTATTTACGGCAAGGTACGAAGAAAACCGCTGAAAATTCCGAACGGTTAAGTCGACGGGCGCGACAGGGGTTGGAACCCAGCACCTCTAGTCTACCATTTTTGAGAGCAGAACCACTCAGCCACTGGTTGGTCGAAAAGTGTTTATGAATTAGGTTTGTCTATCTGCCGCCTGTCTATCTCTCCGTGCTCTAACTCGCGTAAATATACTCGGATTGCCACGCAATTGATATATGTTATTGAAGTTTACTATCGCTTGTTTGGTATTGAAAATGAAGTGTGTATCATTTATAGTTCGTTTACAGGGACGTTCAAAATATTTACGTTGCATTACGGTCTATGGGGGAAAATCGTTTGCGGTGTATTTGTTACACTATTATATAATAATGTTACACTATTTCAAACTTATTAAAACTAGTATATATCACTGAGGTGTACAACAGGATGCGTACTGTAGAATAAGATTTGCATACACTGTAAAAAATTGCTGCAGTAAAATTACTGCAGCAGAGATTCCAGACAATGTCCGTAAGAAAACGGGTTTTGTCCCTAGATAAACGGACATAAACGGTTTTTGCCCGTAAAAACAGGAAATTTATGGAAATTGACCGTTTACCTTGAAAAGGGGCATTTTCCGTAAAATTAAGGCAGCAATTCACGGAGAATGCCCGTGAATTTACATTTTTTTTTTTTTTTACAGTGTAGCATTGTCGTTCAATTACAGGGACATACAAAATAATTCCGTTACAGAACTGTCTATCAATAATAATTGAATAACAATTGCTGGCAGTGCTTTTTTAATTTTTTGCATATTACTTGCTGTATAAAAATTCTATAGATCATATACAGGGCTGAACAAAAGAGTACATGTCCATTTGTTGGCGGAATAAGTTGTAGGTGACTTATCAAATGTGCTATATGTTTCGTAACTGTTGTAAATTTTAGAATACTATGTAGTATAACAAATCTATAGAACTTATACCGGGATACATAAAAGAATTCCGATAATTTTCTAGCTATAGATGGCAATTGATGGCATTGTGTTTTCAAATGTAATTTTCAAATTTATTAAAAAAGATCTATGATCCCTTTTCCTAATTTTATAAAGTACTTTTTAATAGAGTATATTTCTTAAGGAAAATTGTAAATTATAGTTCACATTTTGTACTCATACTGCTTCTAATTCAGCTTACTGCTTCAGCAATGCAAAATTACTAGTTGTGTTATGATTTAGTATTATTCTCATAAATTTTCTAATTACTTTCTATTATACTTTTTCTTATATCACATTTTTTTTAATAGTAAGAAATTTCGTGATCTGAACTCGTCTTGTAAAAACTAATTTTATTTTAATCTCTTATGTAATATTAGAGTTGCAAAAAACCGATTTAATCTCAGGCTTATTTCCAATGGACCCTGTTTATTCCCAGGTTTATTCCCAAAAACCAAAGTTTATTCCCAAAAACCCAAGTTTATTCCCAGGTTTAAACCGGATTTTTTTCTAGTCTTTGCAACTTTATGTAATATTCAACATCTGAATTCTAAAATATGAATTTTCAATTCCCCTTGTCGAGAAAAGTTCCTACACTTAACGGCTGGATCTCCCCGAGAGGATGATTGCATTTTATTTTGTTTCGTTTATTTAGACATCATATTTCTTCATATTATACTGTGAAGTTTTGTAATCATAATGTGTTGGAGTTCCATAATCTATGCTTGAAGAATGATTTTTATTTCTAGTTTTAATCTTTTCCGAGCTCTAAAGACTAACTAATCAATGAAAAGTATAGTTTTCAGCGGTATAGGGCCCAACGACATAGATGAAGAAAGAAACGTTTAAATTCTTACACATGTCTTTATAAATTTTCGTTTAGTTTTATAAATTTCGTTTTCACTTTATTAAAATTTAAGCCACAGTTTATGATTTAATTTTTAAACCACATGTTACATTTTGGAAAAAAAAAAAAAAAAAAAAAAAAAAAAAAAACGACATTTTTTTACATTTAAATTATTGTAACGACAAAATAATTGAAAATTCGACTCAATTAAGTCCAGTAGAAATTAACGAGAATTAATTAATTCCAGATTCAATTAAATTAAATTTCAAGTAAAATTTTGAAATTGTTACACATGATTTTATTAGTTTTTGTTTTAACTTCATTAATTTTCAAGTCGCTGCTAGTGACCTAACTTTTACACCATTTTTTTATTCCAATAAATATATTTCGACAGGCTAAATATAACAAAAGAGACAGAAATTTTGAAATTCTTACATGTGACTTATTAGTTTCAAATCGCTTCTGGTAACTTAACTTTTAAACCCTTTTTCTCAAATAAATATATTTTTGGCACTCAAAATATAGCGAAAGATAAAGAAAGTTTGACATTCTTATATGAGATTGTATTAGTTTCGTTTTGACCTTCTTAGTTTTCAAATAACAGCTTTGACCTAGCTTATGAACAATGGTTTAAAGAGATTAATTTAGACATACAAAATGCACTAAACAGGACAGAAAGTTTGAAATTTTGATACGTGACTTTATTAATTTTCAAATCGCACTTCTAAGTTTTTAATGAAATTTATTCCGGCATGCAAACGTATTTTAACGATACAGAATGTTTGAAATTATTATACGTGACTTATTAGTTTCCGTTTCCACTTTATTAATTTTCAAATCGCACTTCTAAGTTTTTAATGAAATTTATTTCGGCATACAAACGTATTTTAAAGATACAGAATGTTTGAAATTATTACACGTGACTTACTAGTTTCCGTTTCCACTTTCTTAGTTTTTAAATAATAGCCTAAGACCTAGCCTTTAAAAATTTGATTTAAGAAATTAATTTATATATGCAAAATGCACTAAACAGGGCGAATAGATTTTCAAATTCATACACGTGACTATATTAATTTTCAAATATCATTTCTAAGTTTTTAATGAAATTTATTTCGGCATGCAAACATATTTTAATGATGCAGAAAGTTTGAAATTATTACACGTGACTTACCCCAACTTGTGATTTAAGTTTTGTACAATGTAGACAAAAACCTTTTAATGAAGGATATTCAAATATTATTATCTTAATTGATCGTTTAACGTTATAATTTCTTGAATCACTACAAAAATTACGGCTTGTGACTTAACTTTAAAACCACTCGTTAAATTTAAAAAAAGAAATTTGTTTCTACATTCAAAATATTTTAAAACAGATTACATAGATTTTGAAACATAGATTTTGAAATTCTTACATGAAAATTTTATTGGTTTCCGATTCGACTGCCTTAATTTTTAAATAATACCCTGTGACCTAGCTTTTATTCATTTGATTAAAGAAATAAATTTAGACAATCAAAATACACTAAACAGGGCGAACATTTTCAAACTTTTATACGTGACATAATTATTTTTCAAATCACACTTTTAAGTTTTTAACACTAGGACGACGGTGAGGGGCCATTTTGGCCCCTACCATAAGAAAAAATGTCGATTCGAACCGGATATTTCTTCTTACAATAAGTTCAATATATACCGCACAAAAATAAGTTAAATAAATAAGTTAAAAGCCCAAAATAAAAATTCTTGTGTAAAATATTTTTACGAAACTTGTGTAAAATTTCCCGTCGTTCTAGTGTTAATGAAATTTATTTCAGCATGGAAACATATTTTAAAAATACAGAATATTTGAAATTTTTACACGTAACTTAACTTGTGACTCAAGTTTTATACCAAGTGCACTGATGGAAAAGTGGCGCAGCATTTGGGCGATTGTCACCGCTAAAGTTAACCCTTTTAGGGGCAAAGTACTTTCAGTACTCAAATGTTGAAATAAATGACTGGCACCGTAATTAACGTAGAAATTTATTTCGAACTAAGAAAAAGGCAAAAAATCACATACATATTAAAGGGGAAAGATTTTAGCAAATTTCTGGTGCCATTGTGACGTTTGGGAATTAAAATTAAGTGGTTTTATAAACATACCACTGCCACTGAAAGGGTTAAACAGCATTCTTTGTCTTTCTTAAAGACAGAATTTCTGAGATTTTTTTAACATGCAAAAAATATGTTTGCATGTTATCTAACTTTATAATTCTCGAATAACTACAAAAAATTTAAATCTACTGCTTGTGACTTAACTTTAACACAACACGTGTTACATTTTTAAGAAAAGAATTATTTCGACATTCAAGATATTCTAAATCAGACAGAAATTTTGAAATTCTTACACGTGTTCGTCGCGAAGAACCTTTCAAAACACACTTGAAATTCGACAGCGGAATGTCTCTCTTGTAAAATGCCTTCGCAATACATTGTGAAAGCTGCTAAATAGATAAAGACATAGCGACAAAGAATCTCTGGCTTTTCAAAATCCCACTTGTGGGATTGAGAGTTAAAAAGGGAGAGAGAAAAAAAAATCATATTCTCCAGGCTTTCCCCACTAGTATAAAGAACTCTTTCAAAATCACTCTTGTAAGTTCGCCATTTACTTTTTGAAAATATAGGGAAAATGTCAAAAACCATTGTATAGGAATTTATTTTTTCTAAGCATACAGGAAAGGTACAATCTTTGTTGGAAAAATATGTGTGTCCACGAAAAACCTTTAAACACATAAAATCAGGGGATGGGAGAGCTTATTAGATTAAAATAGTTTATTATTAATAATATAAAGAATTTGATTCACAAACCTAATCATGACATTGTGATTATTCATAATTAGTTCAACTTCAAAAGCTGAACTTACCAAAATCAATTAAAACATTCATCTCTAACAAGATGCAGGACAAGACTGAAAACCTTTCATGAAGGTGCACATTTAAAAAAAACAAATGACATCATCAAAAAAGATTGCAACATACTGGTGACATAATATACTTATTGCCAATCATTAAACATTAAATTATCTGAAAATCATTATAAGACAATAAATTATCTGAAATGAGACCAGAATGTAATTACATCATGTATTTCTCATCATAAGCACGAATTGCATCATTTTTCGTAATATAAACAACTGGGTTTTGTCATGTGATATTTGATTATGATGTGAATCAAATTATAAACAGTAAATGATTATAGTCCCCATAAAGCATTACATCCAAATATTTGTTGTTGTTATTTATTTACTTATTTATTTTAGAAAATTAACCCTTAACTGAATGACGTTATCTATTATTCCTAAAAAATTACTTGATATTCTTTGAATGGTGTAAAATAAAAAAAAAATATATATATTATTTCATTTTATTAAGTCGAAATTTTGAATTTTATCGTTCGTATCATAGATTATGTGTAAAAAGTACCCGTGATTTATAATTTAAAAGCCATCACAAGAATGTCACATAAAATATATGACATTTTTTTATCTATATGTTGGTACCACTGCACCGAGTTGCAACTCAGAGTTTGAGCGTCATCTGTGACTTAGTGTGTTGACAGCGGCTGTTTTATAGCATTACTTTTGATTAATCTGCGAGTTTGGACAACGAACAAATTAATTGAACGACGAATTTGTCTTAAATTTTGTGTTTCAAACGAAATTTTGTAGTAAAATATCTTAAAATTTCCGAAATTTTGTTTAGATTTTGCACCACCACAAAGCTATCATTGTGCAAGTGTTTTGGGCTAAAAAAGCAACAAATGTCATCGACGAAACACCGTACTCGCCTGATATGGCCCCATGTGACTTTTCCTTTTACCAAAACTAAAATGACCACTTTAATAAAGGCTTTTTGGAGTCCATTGATGTCATAAATGAAGACTCGCTGAAGGCTCTGAAGGCTAGTGATGGGCAGAATGAATGATTTTGATATTCGAATGAATCATTCGGGCATGCGCAGAAGCATATGTGGCAGATTTCAAAAATATTTTATTCAATCACTACCAGAAATTTTCAAAAAGAAAAAGACATTTAAAATTTTAATTAGAATTAGAGTTTAAAAAAAATAATAAATGTATTTTCTTTCGCAAAATTTCTGGGGGAAACTGATTAAAGAATATGAATTTTGGCAACTATGCTTTTCTTTCTCTTTTGTTTACAAAATCTCTGATAGTACGAAAAATACTTTTTGAAAACCGTCTTCAACTGATTTCAAATGATTAAAAAAAAAGCACGTATTAAAACTTTTGAAAATAAATTGCTTATAACAATTTCGTGTAGGATTTATCAAAACTACCAGTTTAATTTTTTTCTTTCAGGAGATATAATGCAAGGGAAGTATTGAAATTATGATTTATGTGTGTGTAAGTGAAAACGATAATCTCCAACCAGTACTTCTGAGTTGAGCTTTCATTTGGCTAATATGTTATAAACAATTGTTGAAAGAACTATATAGAATTTTATCCAAATATGCCGTTGGTATTTAATTCATTTCAAATCCATTTTAAAACCATTTTCGAACCATTTTGCAACAGAAGAATAAGTGATAAATAATGCAGAGATTTTTTTTAAAACATAAATCAAGCCAAACTACTTACAATACGAACATAACCTAAACGTAAAGATTAGTTGAAATAAATTATTAGTATCGTGAAAGAATCTTCAGTTGCGATTTCGACGTGTCTTCTTTCTTCTTCTGTTAAAAAAAGCCCCAATGGAATATTGCATCTGTTGTTGTTCACAAATTAACACCTTTTTTTCCCTTTCTTTTCTTTTAAAAAAAGGAAATTAATGAAGCCATGTGTTGAATAAGTAGACGACAGTAAGAGGGGATAATAAGGGAGAATCGATTAAGATATTGAAATGTTTATTAAAGAATAGTTCGTTTTTATTCCATTATTTTCTCTTTCGTTGAAAATGCCTCATTAATGGTATGATAGTTAATACAGTAAAACCTGTATAAACGGAAACTTTCTATCACGGAACAGTGTTTTAAACGAAAAGATTTCATGATCTCTTCAGCAAGAATACCATACAATTGTACTTACTAAAACGGAAACTTTTCTATGAAAAATATTTTTCCCGTCCTTTGCGATTCCGTTTTCACAGGTTTCTTTACTAGAAGCAAATTGCTCTTGTTTATATTGGTGATATTGCTTCAATATTGTATTCGGTTGAAATACGTACAGTAAAATAATTTTGGTTAAAGTTAGGTTTAGTTTGGAAATTTGTTCGATGAATTGTCGCTATTACAGAATTTTTTTATATACTTTGAAAACATCTGAAATAAAAGTAGGTGTTAAAAGTAGGATGTTAAAAAGTGGGTGTTACTATTTTAGCAAAGTTTGAGCATTTGTTTTATTATGTGGACGACCCTTATTTCAAAAATTGTATTCATATTCGGAAATAAAACAATATTCAGAGTCCAATGACATCTTTGGTGAGATATCATTGTAAACGGTCTACGCATAAAGGCAGGTGTATTGTTTTTTTTTTTTTTTTTTTTTTTTTTTTTTATACTGACTGTACAATCTAACAAAAGCTGTATGCACAAGGCTAGTCGGAATAAGGCATTAAAGAAATTTTTTATTTGGGAGGATTCTTTGAGATCAAGGAAATAATATTTCGCTGCGGTTTCGATGTTTCTTTTTTTCCGCTTCTGTTGAAAAGTGACCCCATGGAATGTTACTTCGGCTGTTCTTCACAAATTAACGCATTCTTTTCCGTTTTTTCGCCTTCCTATAAAAAAGGGGAAAAGAAAAAACTTAATGAAGCCTTGTCTTGAATGAGCAGTCTGCACTGAGGGGAAGAATTAGGCGAAAGAAATTGAGATACTGGAAGATTCAATAATGAATAGCATGTTTTTATTCCTTTATTTTCTCTTTGGAAGAAAATATGTTGCTTATCGTTAACCCTTTCCGGCACAGACAAATTCTGTTCTTAAAATGAGAAATTACTGACTGGCACCGGAATTTACAAACGACTTTTCTTGAAAATAAGAACTCCTTATTTTAACCTTTGATTGCAGAAACAACATTTTATTAAAATATTTTTGGTGCCGTTTGCAAGTTTGGAATTAAAATTAGGTGTGCCCGGAGTGGGACAACTGTGCCGGAAAGGGTTAACACGTTCACTGCCGGGTTAAAATTACCGGAATTTTATTTTATTTAGAAAGTTCGAAATTATACAGAAAATACTAATAGCAATATTTACTTTATTTATGTACAGACATGTCGTGATTACATAAAATAAAAAATCTTCTTTGGAAATTTCCGGTACGAATTCGTAAGTTTAGATGGAAAAAAGACGAGTATATTCGTGGTTGGCAACGAATGGATTTAGTAGAAAAACAATATTGAGCCAATATTCGTTGTTGTTGTTGTTGTTATCGAATCCAATAGTGTTATTGTTTCATCTGCCAAACGTTTTAGAAAAGATTAATTGTGAGGTCTCCCTATATTTGAATAATAAAATTTTTGAATATATATATATATATTTTTTTTTTAATCGTAGAACAGCGAATATTTGTGTTCGAAAAGAGCTTATATTTATCCCATTATCTTCTATTTGAATGAAAATAGATTGTTTATGGTTAAATTACAAGACATTTTGTTTCATTATTTTCGCCTTCGTTCTTTCTTTATATTTTGGGTAAAATAAATGCCTATCTTCCAAACTTCCTTTATTTTTCGTAAAATTAGGGATAATTTCATATAGGTTAAACACATCTCGAACCAGAAAATGTTTATAGAAATCAAATTAGAGGCTTTTCACGTAAAAGCATAAAATGTACTAAACAAAAATATATTAACCCCTTGCCTGTGACGCCCGAACTCAGTTTAGACAGCGCAAATGCGCCAATTTTGGAATACCCGACCTGAGTTCGGGCAAAATAAAAATCCGTGTTTCAACTCCATGAAGCCCGAACTCAGTTCGTGCTTCATGCATAATATGTAATATGTACAATGTACAGTATGTATAATATGTACAATGGAATGCATAATATGTAATTTATCATTTCACCAATAGATGGCGATACTTTCCCGCGAAAAGTTCGGCAGTTTCACGCCATTTGTCGGATTTTTGTAATTTTGCAGTTCTTCCCAAATTTCATTTAAACCACATTATGTTTGACAAGCAGGTATATACATTTTTCGCAAGTTAAAAGTTTCTTTGCATTGTTTTTAAAGAGAAAAAAAATCCATTTTGGCACGTTTTTCTCAAATATATTCCACAGGCAAGGGGTTAAAGAAATTTTCTAGTTTAAAACCTGTTTAACGAGAGTCAAATTAAACCACATTTTACGGAAGAATAGTTGGAGGTTGGCAAGTAAATATCGTTTTCAACCCAACTTTCATAACCGTGTTTTGTCCGTCACGCAATTTTTGAATTCCAAGTTTGATTAAAAATTTTTTTTATATTAATGAGAATTTTTTCCACTGCATAAAATAAATAAATGTGTAAGGTAATGAAATATAAAATCACATAACAATTCATTTAAAAGTTATTATTTTATGAATCTTTAAACATACAGAGAAAATTCTGCGCGACGCCTAAAGGGTTGGCAAATTAATGCAATGTAGCTTTGGGAAATAAATTTATTTTTTAAATTATTATAAGTCACATTTTTCTACTAATTATGAAATATAGCCTAAAAGTAATAACTAGTTGAAATAGTTACTTTGCTTTGGAAATATTTGCAATGTAATGTCGATATTACAGAAATATTGGATTTATATTGGGAACATTTACAAAAAAAAATCGCCACTATTGCAGAGAAATAATATCCTTGCATTGCAAAAATTCCGATATATTTCTTTCGAATATTGATGCAAACTTACAAGGAAGGTCTCCTTAAAGCGCATACTCAGAATATTTTGAAAAAAAATGCTAATGAACTACTCATGTACGTAATAAGAGATCAGTCAAATTTAGCTGCGGAATCCCAGTAGAAAATCGGTAAAAAAAATGAAATACTTTCGAGCATTTGACGCAAAAAGACGCGATTTGGCGAGCAAAACTTTTTTTCGTCGCCAAATGCAAGCGGTTTTAATGTATTTGAAAATTCCTGGTAAAATGAGTGTTTAAATGCGTAGCACTTTATGAATTTAAACTTCAACGATTAAATAGTTTATTATTTTTTCTATAATACATATACAAATTAACTATTGCTAAAGTTATTTAATTTTACACGGTTTTAAAGGCTGGATAAGAGTATATTTTAACAGTAAATGTCCGATTAAACACTCTTTCATTATACATTTCGACTTTGAATAAGTCATTGTTTTCACGGCAACAAGACTTTTCTCTAGTTGTCTCCGGTACTAACAATATCGAGGACAAATTGACAGTTCTCAGAATCGCACAATTAATTTTTAATTTAAAGCAATTTTAATCAATTCATACTTTGTTCTAAACCGTAGAATGCGATCGTTAATTTTCTTTTAGATATAAATATAAATATATATGGCAAAACCGTAGTTATAGAAGTGAAATTATTTAAGTTAAACTTACTTTAACTAGCTCAGTATGAAGAGTAGAAAACATTTTTCCTAAAAGAGCATCATCTATCGTAATTGCGTATTTTTTATTTTTTTGTGTTGCCAACCCAGCGATAAATCGCCTAAACACGAAATTTTCATAATTGTTTTACGGTCGTTACATCGAGGTTCCGCAGCAAATTTTTTTATAAACGTATATATCCTCATGAGAAGAATATTCTGTAATTTTTTCAGAATTTTCTGAGTATGCACTTATGGAGACCTTCCTTGTTAGTAAGATATAAACACACCATATACTTCACGACTATATTGCTAATACTGACCAATATATGGCTAATACGAATAATATTGCGCCAAGATTTTTTTACTGCTATATCTTTCGAAATTGTTATCAGTTGAACCAAGCTACTAATAACAAAACATAACCTAATCGTAAAGATTAGTTGATACAAATCATTAGTATTACGAAAGAATCATCAGATGTGGTTTCGGTAAAAAAGTAAGGAAACTATTGTTCTTCACAAATTAACGCTATCTTTTTCATGTTTTGCCTTTTCCATAAAATGAATAAAATAAAAATAATGTTTGTAATGAGTGTACGACAGTGGGTTGGGATATAAAAGAGAAGAAATTGAGATAGTGAAATTTAACAAAGGATAGTTTACTTTTATTCCGCAATTTTCTATTTGGGGGGAAATATATTGCTTATGCGGTCATAGTTAATAACGAAATCTTGCCTTAAACAGAAAATTTTCATGATCCCGATGGAAAGAATACCACACAAAAGTAGTTACACCTGTTAGACAGAAACCATTCTAGAATGGAATGTTTTTCGGTTAGGTGAGATACTATTTACAAAAGTTTTACTGTACCAGTTGCAAATAAGTAATGATTATATTGTTTATATTTCTCCATGTTGTATTCTTCCAAAATACTTCGTATGAAATAATAATATTGGTTAAATATCAGCTTTATTTTGGTAATATTTGCAATGAAACGTCGATATTGCAAAAAGATTGGATTTAAATTTGCAATAAAACGCCTGTAATCATTTTAAACATAAAAGCTTTCGAGCTGTCTGTAGCTTGAACGAATAACCGAAATGAAACCAAAATCGGTACACTTACTATTCGAGAAGGGAGAAGAAGAATGGAACAATAAAAAATTAATTACAATAATTGCCGACAGATGGCGCTTTTCAGTGTGAAATGTAATGTGTAATATTGCATGTCGTGGAGGAGTTGCAAACCTCAATGTCTTTACCGCATATCACAACTTGTGCGAAACATCACTCCTGATGCGTTACATTCCGCAGTTGAGCACATTGTGCACCACCTGGATTGTGTCCTCCAGCACAATGACCATGTGGAACCTGAACATGATCGGCAGCTCCATGCGAAAGCGAAACCCCGTTGACTGTGACATTTTCCAATAAAATTGGTATGACATCCGGTTTGATGCCTTAATTCTTTGTTCTTGCATTACACATTACATTTCACACTCAGCAGCGCCATCTGTCGGTGATTATTGCAATTATTTTTTTATTGTTCAATTCCCCCCCTCCCCTACTCGAATAGTAAGTGTACCGATTTTGGTTTCATTCGGGTTATTCCTTGGAGCTACAGAGAGCTCGAAATAGAAATACTTATATTATAACCACCCTGTATATACAGGGTGTCCATAATTAAACGACCCTACTTTAAAGTTGTCTAAAGACGACACTATTGGTCAGAAAGTTGTGAAATTTTGTGAAGGACATAATGAAGGAATGGGAATTTGTTTAAGCGAAAAAAAAAATTAGTTCAAAATTTCGCCGCTAGAGGGCGTTTTTTAAATAAATTACGCATTTAGTATACATTTACGATAGGTTACAAATTTTCTTACAGCAAAACATGTTGAACAAACCTTTTTCACGACATGTTTTTAGCATTTCCCAGAACACACTGCGAACATGCTGTGGAACATGCTATCTTACGATTCAATATAGTAGCTGAAAATGATGGCCGTCAGGTGGAACATATTTTGTTGCAATAAAATATGTAAACTATAGTAAATGTATGTTACATGTGTAATTAATTTTAAACACGCCATCTGGTGGAGAAATTTTGAACTATTTTTTTCTTTCGCTTAAACAAATTCCCATTTCTTTATTATGTCTTTTACAAAATTTCACAACTTTCTCACTAATAGTTTCGTCTGTAGACAACTTTAAAGTAGGGTCGTTTAATTATGGACACCCTGTATATTGAAGTATATATTTCAGGCTAAACTATTGATAGGTCGTTCAACATTTAAAAAATGCATTGGTGAACTATTAAATACTGCTTGTTGTTATAATTAACAATATTTCGGTCGTTCTGTGTTTATATCACAAGGCGTTTTAAAACGTTTTCACCACGATTAACATCAAAAGTGTTTTTTTTTTTTTTTTTTTTTTTTTTACTAGAAAACATACCATGTCTTTTACACGTAATTGTAGTTTAATGCATAGGAATAACTTTTATCTTAATTATTAGATATAATTCTAATTTTATATATTTCAATTGATTATTTTCTCGAACAAACTAAATAAATAAAAAAGTACATAAATAAAAATACAAATAACGAAAACAAAATATTGTCGATTACACTTCATGATACGAATTAAGAACAGGCTTTATTAAAATACTCCTAAAAAATTAATTAAAATATTTTTTCTGGTACTGTCCTTCTATTTTCACAAAATACTATTAATTCTTTTTCTCTGGTATAGCATAAAAAATGCATAACATGTTCATTCAATTATCCTTAACAATAGATGCTAATCCACCTTGTTAAAAGATAAATGTTTACTTTCCCTCTACTATTTCTCTGTGATCTGACAACGATAACTAAAACTAATTGTCACAGAGCGTTGAATAATAAATGAAAAATATTTCTTCACTACACGAAAACGGAAATTGTAATCCAGAAAAATCTATTTGCATTATTTAATTATTTTAATGCGGTGGTGGTACCGTGGAGGTGTGTGTGTGTGTGGGGGGGGGGATACTATTATTAAAGCTTTTTCAAATACTTATTAGTTAAAGACAAAGAAAGGGCTTACTATTGTAAATTATTTTATGTTTATTAGATTATTAATATGCAGTGCTTTTTTTTCATAACATCATTTCATTTTCTGAAAAGATTAAGACACGTAATTTGATGTTCTGACTTAATTCTTTATTATTAGGAACGTCGCGTATACGTCACGCATAAAGTCAATAGGTTCATTAATTTTTGCTACCAGTAATTTCGTTCAGTAATTTTCGCCTTATTTAACTGCAGAATTTCTGCGTTTAATTTAGGCAAAGAATTATATTTGAAATTACTGGTGACAATATATTTTCTTTTTAATTTGGATGTTCATTGAGGAGAGGGCAACAAACTTATTTATTTTCAGTTTTTCCATTTTCATTTTTTTTCTAAATTCATAAACGGAAAATATTTAATTCGTAAAAATTTTTGATATTTATTTTATGATAGATATAGGAGTTTTGGGATGTCCTGAAAACGATTTGACAATATTTAACACTTTCACTGCAGGTTTAAATTTACTGGAATTTTATTGTATTTAGAAAGTTCGAATTCATACCAGAAAATACTAATAGCAATATTTACTTTATTTAATTACAGACATTTCGTAATTACATAAATTAAAAAAAAAATTCGAAATTTCCGGTACGAAATCGTAATTTTAGATTGAAAAACCACGAGTATACTCGTGATTGAGAGCGAATGAGCTAAAAAACTTCTGTTTGATTGCGTGTTGCAAAAATTTTGTGTCCTTTCTAACTCAGGTACTAATGAACTAATGCATGAAAATTCATCAAATTACATATTTATTTATACCTTGACACTACTGACAAACATCGACTGCTATAAAGTTTGAATAGTTTAACTATACCAGTGGCATTGTTTTTACAATTGATACAGGGTGATTTAGAAAAATATATACACATTTTGAATTATTATAACTTGAGTTGTTATATAAAATGTATACACATTTTGAATTATTATAACTTGAGTTGTTATATAAAATGTATACACATTTTGAATTATTATAACTTGAGTTGTTATATAAAATGTATAACTTTTCCTCCTACCGCAGATGTTCAAAATTATTACCGTTCTGGTTATTGCGGTTTCGGAACATTGCCTATGAACATCCATTCTTTCAAAACTGATCTTTTATCCGATGAATTGTAAATCGCATCAAGTGGATCTGCCTGAAATTGCCTGTGATATTGTTTTTGTACTTCTGCTACTTTTTCATACTTGCAATAGTACACTGCAAGAAAAAAGTGTTGATTTTACAGTATAATACTAGCACCCCAGCTGCCAACCAATAAGCAGTAATACGCTACCGTGCATGCGCGGCAATGTATTATTGCTTATTTAACTGTTTATTGCTGTTAATTTTACGGTATAATACTAGAAGCTGGAATGCCCCATACTGTAAAATCAACACTTTTTTTCGCAGTGTATTTTTTAAAATAAATTTTCTTTTTTCAAAAGTTAATCTTGCACCACACATTATTTTCAATTAATTATACTTTGAAAAGAAAAAAAAAATAGAAAGTTATGACCCGTTCAACAATGTATGCATACAGTTTTTGACGCACTGTGTATATATATTATTGAAGGAGTTCATCCAGACTTCACCTGACGTCATTGTATTAAATGTTTAATTTCAATTAGATAAACAAACTTCAAATAGTTTTGTTTAAATATTCTGATGGTATAAGATTTTTAAACGTTAACTAATCCTTGGTATAGCTTTCACCCTTCCATTTTTTTTTTAAAAGTCAAACATATGTTTATATTTTTAACCACAAATTTTACTTAATATTTGAATACAAATAAGTGCCTCATAGAGAAAAATTAATTTCTGGTTCAAAAAAGATTTATTTGACTTATTAAAAAAAACCTTGGCAATATGCATTAGACATATACAAAACTTGAAGCACATAACACTACACTCAATTATACCTTCATATATAAGAATAACAAAATACGGATAGTAAAATTTGATTAGTAGAAAATAATTTTAACAAAACAAACCAAGCTCGTAAGACAAAGTTCTGTAATGTGTGTTTAGATAGCTTGGACAAAAACGACATATATCACCATACGTCTTGTGTGCATGTGTCACTATGATATATACATATATATGTACTCTATACTAAATGGTATCGGGAGAATTACACCAGGGTTAACATATTTTCGTCTAACCTGATTGCTCTATTGTGCTCATCTTTAAAACAAGTTGGAAATTGAACGTCAAACGTGACAAATGAGGTACGTTCGTACTATAACTAGTTTTATAAATATTCAGATTTTGGGGCAGTAGCTGTTGCACTCTTACGCAAAAAATGCATGAATACAAAATTTAATTCATGTGCAGATTTTCATATTATAGATATTTATTTTATTTTATGAAATTAAGTTTCAATACACTTTTACAAACAATTCATTATAATTATGTTACATTAAAATTATACTATGCGCAAATATCCAATACAAGACAATGTAAAAAAAAAATCATTGTTATTATGAAACATTGTTATTGTTTCAGTGAAATGAATTATATCATCTGTTTTTTCATATGATTAATTTCCGTAATAAAATAAGTACAATTTAAGTTGGCAACATTTACTGAAAATTCCAATAGAACTGAAAATTCTTTTGCTTTGAAAAGCTTTGAAAATTTCAGAACTTGAAATCTATATTTATACTATTTTTCTATTTAATATCTATTTCTCCGTAAACATGTATCCAAAAAACTGTCATTAAATTACAAGATTGTAATAATTTAAAAAAATTAGTATACAAATTCAGCTTTTAAATTCAGTAATATGAACATAATAGGACTCCATCTTAAATAGGACGTCATCACCTTAGCAAACTGGAATCATTACCTATCATGGGATATCTTTGAATGAATTACGTATGATTGGATTTAATAGAATGAAGAAAACTTTTATTACTATCTTTTTAAGTTCTGATTCGATTTTCATAAAATTTGAAATGACTCGACTAAATCCTGCAACGATTCTATATATTAAATTTCAAACCATTCGGTTGGGTAGTTTTTGCGCTGTTGTATGCGGACAGATGGACAGACCAGACGACGACTATGGGTGCTACATATTTATGTAGTAAAAATACGACAGTTATTTTTAATTTTTCTAAAGTCAGGCTACTTATAATGTCATCTTTCTGAAAGCAACAGTGAGGACCCTGTAATCAGGTTTAACTATGTCCCACTTCCTTATAAATGAAATCCGATAATATATTTTTATTGCTCCAAAAGATACGCTACGTCTAATTTTCAGAGAATATATTTGGTTACATGTACTAGAATTTAAATTTATAGCAAACTTTTACTATGAATGCAAAAAAAAGATTTTCACAGGCTGTTCGTAATTTCCACACCGAAATTGAAGTGAAGATTAAGTCCTTAATCTGTCATTTTCCCCACCTTACAATCACGAGGCTCAGAGACAGACGTCAGTGTTACAAAGTCTGACAGAGTTTTAATTCAGAAATTTTAAATTTTCGCCAGAAAGGGTAAATAATTATTTTTGCTTGACCTAAAGTTAGCCATTCCGTGAATCGAATATAAAAAGTCACTGTTCAAAATTTTCTGGTGCAATTTCGGAATTAATAAAAAATCCACCAGTTTTGGAAACACTGGCTGTTGGTCGTCATGTTTAAAAGAAAATACACAAATTTACTAGATTTACATTTTTTTACGACTGTATAAAATGCCTCCGTGAAAACATATTTAAAGTAAACGCGCATTTCTATTCATAAAACTGAAACGATAATAATGTAAAAACATAATTTTCACTCTTTATGCATGATATTGGCTCTATAATTAAAATGGAATTCAAAATCGTTACTTTAAGTTTGCAAAATGCAAACTGTTTAAATGCCACATAAATATTGCGTTCGTTTTTAAGATCAGGATGGTATCGGGAAAACTGACTATTTTAAGAAAGTGACCTAGCGGCTTTTTAGAATGCAGCTTATTTTTGCGGTAGATCTAACCAGGAAACCGCGCCGTTAGTGCAATAATGAAAAAAAATGTAAATAAGCAGCAATCGAAAGAGCATAGTAAAACGTGTTTCTTGACGTATAAATCATTTGCCCTCGTCTCCCCGTTATCGATTTATAAAGTCTTAAAATTTGCTAATTTATCGATTTAATAGGATGGAAGGAGGAATCGCCGTAATAACATCATCAATCTCCAGTCACTTGTCCATTTCCAGTTTAGTGCGCCGCAATACTCCGACATGATTCGGTATGCTTGGTACAAGTCTGTGTTAATGCAAACTGGGCCACTTCCATTTGAAACGCAATTTTGTTTTTCGAAGGAGGTGGACCATCGTAATCATTACACTAGAATTAAGTTCTTGAAATGTTCTTCATGCCACTATTTTCTATGCTTCAATCATTTTTGGTTCAGTACCATATTTGTCAATAGCATTTTTTTTTGCGAGCTTCTTTCATTTTTATATTACTATATTTATATATGTTTCGTATTTTATATTAATCTGATAGTTAAAATTTCTGAATCAAAACCACGCCTTTTCTCCCTAAATTAAAACAAATAAATTAGCAAACTTTATGACTCTATATCTCGATAACGAGGGCAGATGATTTATGTGTTAAAAAACTCATTTCACTATACTATGCTCTTTCGATTGCTGCTTACTTAGATTTTTTTCATTAGTACTTTATGGTGTGGTTTCGTGGTAAAATGACAAATATCAAGGAAGCTGCTGAGGCTTATTTTCTGATTAGGCCTCATTTTCGAAGAAACACAGTATCTATTTACTCTTGCATATGCTTTCTCTGGATTAAAAATAAATTGATGTGATTCTAACAATATTCTAATAGTAAATAAATATTAATTCAAAAATGTGAAACTTTTTAAATTTTATTGCATTTAGTCATCAGTGTCGAAAATGGTATTCTAGGCTTCAGAAGCCGATCATTATTTCCAACTATAAATTTCTTACAATAAATCTTATTTTAATTTTACTGTACATAAAAAATAACGAATTACAAAAAGATTACATAACATGAAATGAGTTAAAACAAATTTGCTATACATACATGCAATGATATTTTTCAGCTGTTTGATATGTTTGTTTATTAATTCTATTTTTTGTTTCTCTCATCTAAACTGTTACACAGCTTTTTTTTTTTTTTTTTTTTTTTTTTTTTTTTTTTTTTCCATTACGATTAATATAACATAAAATACAGCTTCGCGATGACATTTAAAATTAACAGTTGCATACTGATTATTTAATCCCTTCATCCGATAAAATTTGAAAATTAAACCCTTCGTTCTCGCCTTGTGCAGTTTTAACTTGTAATATTTGATACATCAGGGAATATCTCCCACAAAAATTATCAGATTTATCAAATAGATGAATGAAAATTGCAAGCTTTATTTATAATATTGTACGATTCGACGCAAAATCAAAAACTTTAATCAGTGACATAAAACTGAAAGGAATAAACCTTTTCTAGACGATAGGATATTAAAGGATGAGTCGATAGAATTGTAATTAGAATGTTGTACAGTCAGTAAAGAAAAAAAAAATACTACTTTTTTTTTTCAAACCAGTTATGATAAAAGCTCCAAAAAGTTGTCATTAACAAGGAATAATGTCTTATTTCAGAATATGAATGGATCTTTTGAAATAGGGGTCGTTTACATATTACAAATTACATTTTTCTAATGCCAACACCCGCTTCGGACATTTTATTTGAGTTCCTTGTATCATATTAGTTTGGAAAAGTATATAATTTATGTATTTTTCTTTAATCTTCATAGAGTGAACAGAGGTCAAAATTTGAGAATGATAAAAAGCCGTGGTTTTCATTAATTTTTGCAAAAATCATTCAGAAATTGCTATTTTCAAAAAGTAATTATTTACCTTATTTAACAGCTAAAATTCTGCAAAGGTGAAGATTTCTTTTTCTTTTTTAAGTGGTAACTTCGCGGGCCGTGTAGTGAGTGGTACTGGTCTAGTAAACCAGTGATACCAATAGACTCTAATTACCAAATCTAAATACTTTTACCTTTAGTCTCTAATGAAGAACGCATTCCCTTACCATTCAATTACATATAAAAAAATTGAAACATGGTACCAGAAAATTTATACGAAACATTTTTAAATAAAAAATTGAAATCAAAATTTGATATAGATGGCAACTACAATTTAACTAGTGTTAATGTGGAAGTTTTGCCGGTCCTAGTTTCTTTTTTAACTCTATGAAAATTTATAGCATATATATTTTGCAGCGTTTCCTTGATCAAATGAACTTAAATATCGTGCCAAATGTGAGTGTTATCACTTAAAGTAACGAAGGTGGTGTAATATCTAATATGTATACAATCCCTATTCAAAAATTGCATTCATTGTCTGAAAGAAGACATTATTTCGAGTGTATATACACTTCCTTCTTGTGATTTTATCGTAAACGTTGCTACATGCAGCTAATAGTATTAATTTAGTAACACATAATAAACAAATTTATTTTAAAAAATAAGAATTTTAATAAATCATATTTTTAAAAATAATTAATTTTTTTAAAACGTGTTAAAATATAAGAATTAAAAAAAATTACATTTTTAAAAATAAGAATTTCAAAAAAAATATATTAAACGAATTAATCAAAATTGCTCCATGCAGCTAATAGTATTAATTATTTTTCACTTTCACCTAAACAGTTTCGCATCTTCTCGATTGTTATTTAATAACATTTCATACAATTTTAAATACAGCTTCATCTGACACAAATTTAATACAGTTCAAATTTTATAACACGTTTGATGGCCTTTTAAGATAAACAGCTACACGCTGATTATTTAATCGCTTCATACAAATATTTTGAAGAATTAAACCTCTCGTTCTCGCCCAATTTTAAATTTATAATGTTTAATGCACCAGGGAATATATCTCGCTCAAAATTTATCATATTTATTAGATCGCTCTTGTTTCGCAAATGACTTGGAATTGCTATTTGCGAGCTTTATTTTACAGAATTGTCGGATTGTAAAATAATCAAAATGAATTGTAATCTGCGATTTTAAATGAAATAAATAAATGCTTTCTATGCGATATGAAAAACAAATAAAAGGATCAGTCGACTAAATTCTAATTAATAAGATGTACATAGACATGTATAAAAGAGAAAAGGGTGATTTACATATATGAGCCATTTTCTTCGTATGTTAAAATTTCATTTGGTAAAGAAATTTAGACTTATGTTCAGATTATTGTTAATTCCTCATCAGAGTGTTTTCGCTGTTGTAAAATATTAGCTGATAATATTGCTAACTATATAAAATCCATATCATATATCTAATTTTCACTGCATATAAAAAATAAACTAATTAAGAAAATATTACATAATATTAAATAAATCGAAAGAAAGTACATACGAGTAAATTTTTCAGGTGTTTAATACGTTATATAATTCTCAACATTTTCATATTCTTCTGGAGCTATATTTGCCCCACCAATGGCCGTGAGATTCTGCTCTCAAAACTAGTAGATGGGAGGTGCTGGGTTCGAACCCAATCGCACTCGTCGGCCTAATCGTTCGGAGTTTTCCATGGTTTTCTTCGAATCTTTGATAACCATGCGTAAATGCGAGTTAGGTTCCCTTAGAAAGACCCCAGGGAATGCCTTCCCCCCTAGGGCCTATACCGCTCGTGTAGATAATAGGCCGTCATATATCAACTAACCAACCGGAGCCATATTCTCCTAATTCAAATAACACATGGTGTGAACAAGAAATTTTATTTAATAAATTAAATCAAACACGGTCTACAGAGAAACAAGACCTATTTTATTAAATACATTTTCCGGTTCAAAACACATTTATTTGGTTTGGGATGGACTGTGAGTTAACAATCCGACAACTATGGCGTTGCCGTATTAATTATCTTTCTTCCTCTAAAACTGTTACGTAGCTTCTGAATGATTACTATTTAATCACGAATTTTAAACTCTAACTTCGCGTGACACAGATTTATTGCTTCTCAAACTGTATTAGACGCTTGATGGTCTTTTAAAACTAACTCTATCATAGTGATTATTTAATCACTTCACTCGAAAACTTTTCAGAATTAAACCTCTTGCTCTGGTCTTGCCCAATTTATAATTTATAATTTTTATACATCAGAGAATCAGCCTGGTGCAAAATTTATCAGATGTATGAGATAATACCTCATATTTTGCAAATGCCGGGAATTGAAATTTGCAAGCTTTGTTTTATGCAATTTTCAGGTTGAAAGAATAATCAAAAAACATTTAAATCTATGACATTAAACGAAATAAACAGATCTTTTCTCGTCAATAGGGTATAATAGAATGTGTCGATGAAACTGTAATTTGGAAGCTGTATCTAGAAATCTATAAAGGAGATAAAGCGGATGTAAACAACATATATATATATATATTAAGTTTCATTTCATGAAAATATATGAATTAATTTATTTATATTAATATATAAAAAATAATATAGTAATTTATTATATTTTATATTAATTTATGATAGTGTAGGATTATCTGTTATTCTTAATTAATATATATACAGGATGTCCCAAAAGTCTCCGTACAACTTCAAAAATTTATTACAAAAAAATAATAGGCCTACTGCAAAAATAATTACAACAATACATAGAGTAACTTAAAAAGTTTTTTCTACTACCTTAGTATACTTGTACATTAGATCCTTTCGTTGCACGAAGAATATCAAGTCGATATTCCAATTCCATCCATGTGCGTTTCAGCATCATACATCAACAGTAACATCATATAACATCTAACATCAACAGTAGTTAGAACTGTTTGATGAAATCTGAACAAAAGTTAATAGTCTCATGGAATTGAAACAAAAGATCCAAACAGCAGTAGCTACTGTTGATGTTAGCATGAAAAAAGTTCGTGGATTGAGTTGGAATATCGTCTTGATATTCTTCGTACTACGAAAGGATCTCATATAGAAGTTTACTAAGGCAGTAGAAAAAAACTTTTTAAGTTACTCTATGCACTTTTGTAATTATTTTTGCTGTAGGCATATTATTTTTTTTCTAATACATTTTTGAAGTTGTACGGAGACTTTTGGTACACCCTGTATATATATATATAAATTTAATGTAAAATTTAACCATTGAAACATAAGAAACTGACGATACACAATGAAATCATATATCATACCATATATATATATATATATATATATATATATATTACAAAATTTAATTTTTTTCCGCAATCTGCTAAATTATTCTATAAAATTTTTCCATTTAATAGTGTTCAGTATATCCCCAGCTTATTAAAATAATTTTTTTCTTAAAATAGTCTTTTACTATCCATATGTAAAGCCAATTTATCCTAATCCACTTAATAATATTTATTCGAAACTAGTTAGTCTAAAAATGGCTATAGATTTTTACTTTATTCTTTAAATAGAACATCTTTATTTTAATCCATTATTAAAATTCATTAGTATTATTCCCGTGTAGTCAAACTGCTATAACTTCTTTATTTAAATGCTAAAATATCGCATATCTTAAATTATTCCGCTCAGAAAACCTTATTTCCGTAAAGTTATTCTATTATTAAATATTAAATGCCTATTAAAATATTTCCGAAAAACTTTCCGAAATTCTTTCTTTTTTTTTTTCCTTCTACAAAGATTCATTTTCTTTTTATTATTATTATTATTTATTACGTATTAAATTCGAAGTTTAACTGCAGCCTCAAAACAGATAAATTCGTTTGTTGATATGGCAGGCATCTGGTACGAGATTATCCGAATATTCTGGAAAAGCGTAGAACATTTTTCGCGGGAAGGAAACCATTTTTCGACAAGATAATTCCACCGGAAATACTAATAGAGTTCCTTAAAAGACCTTTTGATTTGATAAAAGTTGGTCGAGGCTAACGAAAAAGAAAGGCTACCGCGGTGCTTTACGTGTATCTTTTTTTACAGACCGCCGGAGTCACGTGATGCTCGAATGCACCAATGCGGGTGTACGAAAAGAGCATCACGTCACTCTAGCGGTCCGTAAAAAAAGATAAGTGGAATGCACCGCGGTAGCCTGTCTTTTTCGTTAGCCTCGAAAGTTGGTCACGTGACGTATTCTGTCTTCTTACGCGAGCTAGTTTAAAAACACGTACACATCCTGATTCGGAGGAAATTTTTGACGTTGGTGTTTGCTAAAAGAAACGGGACGGATGTTGTAAAATAATGGAACGTTGTCATCGAAAAGAACTTGACAGTGGAGATTTTTTACGTTTAGCGTTGGCTAACGAGCAGGTAAAACTGTAACTGCCTTTTAATACGGATCATCGTCTTTTAGTTAATAATGTTGAGAAATTTGGTAAAGTTTTAGAAGGGTTTCGTGCCCAGTGGATTCAATCCATTCACCTAAATAATGATATTAAATTTGGGACAATTATTGACTTTCGCAATGGATAGTACTGCTGCATAGATTTAACTACAGACTACCGAGCATTCTTCCTGAAGTGATGTCTTCAACTGTCAATAAACTTTTTCGTCTACTGAAAACGGACTGAAGTTATTTGTTGTTGGTGACACCACACGGCCTCCTGATGCGATCTAGAAGGGAAACCTGGCACAGAGTTAAACCTGTTTATCAACGAGCTTTCGACTGCCATTCACACCGAATTCGAACTTGAAAATACGACATTATATATATATATATATATATATATGTGTGTGTGTGTGTGTGTGTGTGTGTGTGCGTATTTCCTTTACATTACTTCAGATTATTGTTACTTCCTTTCTATAAATTTAGCTCTTTTTAAAAAGCTGATAATGTTGCTAACTCCTAACTCTCATCATTGCAGGGATTTTTTAAATTATTTAAGCTAAATAGAAAACAACTAACCCGAAATTTTACTTACTAAATGAAATAAAATAAATGCTTCGTAGGAACAAGATACACTTTTCTGTTCAAATTGTGTTTATTTGTCTTGAAAAAAAAAGGTAGGTTGGCTGCAGAGCGATTGTACTTAGCGTACGCAGTATGTCTTAAATTGATTAGCGCTACTTAACGCCACTTTCCATTCCTGCGACCTGTTGTCAAAACCAAACCGATGCGTCCACATGGAAATTTTGTTTACATACATGAGGGCCGCATTCTCTCCCTGCGACGAATTCTCAAAACAGAAGTTCGCCACAAATTAAATAAAGTGACTACTCTCTATTCATAGGATACTTTATCCATCGTTAAAGCCGATCCATCTGATAAAATCATTTATTTATTTCATTTTGTCGAGTTTAACTTTCATGTAGTTTCAAGGTGAATGTGAGGTTCGGAAAATATAGTTGAATTTTTTTATATCAGTCTCACCTGTGACGAAGCTTCTAAATTATTATTTAATCACGATTCACTTAATTTAAAATGCATATTCATCTGACACTGCCTTAATACTGCTCAATCTATATAACACGCTTGATGACATTTTAAAATTAAGACTTGCATACTGATTATTTAATCGCTTCACCTGAAAGATTTTGAAAATTAAACCTCTCGTAGTGGCCTCGGCCAATTTTAATTTATAATATTTCATACGCCAGGGAATATCCCTCGTGCAAAATTTATGAGATTTATCAAATGTCTCTTATTTCGTAGATGATTGGAAAGTTTTGTTTTATAGGATCCACAAACTGAAGGAAGAATCAAAATAAATTTTAATCTACCATATTAAATGAAATGATTGAATCTTTTCCAGACGATGCAGTATAAAAGTATCTGTCGATAGAGTTGTAATTAAAATGCTGTGAAACTCATAATGGAGATCAGGTGGATTTATAAATATACGCAATAAATTTATTTTGTTTAAAGTTTTATTTGATAAATAAATAGTAAAACGAATATTTATGAAAAAATAAATAGTAAAAATTTTGATACACGATTGATAATTTTTAAATAAATCGTTTTAATTTACTTATCAAAATATATTCATTTTGTAAAAATTGACAAATAAATAATTCTTATTTAAAAAAAAGGAGTCGTTTGATAAATAAATAGTAAAACAAATTTCAGTAAATGAACATTTAATTTGATAAATAATTAATAACAAGCAAAGTTTATAAATATATAGTAAAATTAAAATGTATGCAACATCTTTATTGAATAATTATTTTTGTTTACATTATTGTTACTTCCTCCATAGCTATTTTTTGGGGGGTTAAAAAAAGTTTTGTTAATAATATTGATAACAATAAAAATTCTACTACAAATGTAGTCATCACTTCATTGTTCATAATAAACAAACTAACCACGAAATACTACGTACCATGAAATAGATGAAAAGGAAATTGATACGAAATTTATTAATTATAGTTTTTACTTTTACCTTACCTTTTGCGGCTCCGTCTAATTTGTTATAAATAACAAATTAGACAAATCACAATTCACTTAATTTAAGATGCAGATTTAACTGACACTAACTTAATACTGCTCATGCAATATAACACGATTGATGACCTTTTAAAATTAACACTTGCATACTAATTAATTAATCGCCTCACCGGAAAGAATTTGAAAATTAAATATCTCGTTCTAGCCTTGGTTTAATTTTAATTTATAATGCTTGATACATCGGGGAATACATCTCTCTTGCAAAATTTATCAAATATCTCTTATTTCGCAAATGATTGGGAAGCTTTGTTTTATAAGATCCTCGAACTGAAGGAACAATAAAAATAAATTTCAATCTACTACATTAAATGAAATACTTAAATCTTTTCTAGGCGATGAAGTAAAAAAAGTGCATGTCGGTAGAATTGTAATTAAAATGTCGTACATAGAAACTCATACGAGATCAGGTGTATTCAAAAATATAAGCAATAAATTTGTTTGCTTTAACGTTTCATTTGATAAATAAATAGTAAAACTTTTATAAATAAATATTAAGAATCAATTTTATAAATAAATCGTTTTAATTTATTTATCAAAAATCTTTATTTTGTCAAATTTGATAAATAAATAATTAATTTACTTAAATACCCATTTGATTAAATAAATCTTTTTTTATTTAAATACCCATTTGGTAAATAAATAGTAAAACAATTTTGATAAACGAATAGTAAATTTGATAAGTAATTGATAACAAACAAATATTTTAAATAGATAGTAAATTCAAATCCTATTCTGTTTTTTAAAAAGATGTTTCACTTAAGATTAGATTATTGTTACTTCCTCTCCAGATATATTTTTGTTAAAATTCCTTTCGCTAATAATATTGATACAATAACGATAAAATTTCTACCACAAATTTAATTTATCATTTTATTATTAATAATAAACAAAGCAATCACGAAAGGCTGCATAATATGACATAAGTAAGAAACGAAATTAGTTGCAACGAAATTTATTAATTATATTTCTTACTTCCACCTAAACAGTTACGCACCTTCGGAATTGTTATTTAATCACGATTCATTTAATTTAAAATGCAGATTCATCTGACACTAACTTAATCCGGCTTAATCTATATATCCCGCTTGTTTTAAAAGTAACACTTGCATACTGATTATTTAATCACCTTGCCCGAAAGAATTTGAAAATTAAACCTCTTGTTCTAGCGTTGGTCAATTTTAATTTATAATGTTTGATACATGAGGGAATATCTCTCATGCAAAATTCATGAGATTTATCAAATGTCTCTTATTTCGCCAATGATTGTAGAAGCTTAGTTTTATTAAATCATAGAATTGAAAGAACAATCAAAATAAATTATAATCTACCATATTAAATGGGATGATTAAATCTTTTCCGGTAGGTAGAATATAAGAGATTTTGTCCACAGATTTGTAATTAAAATGCTGTACACAAAAACTCATAGAGGAGATCAGGTAGATTTAAAAATATAAGCAATAAATTTGTTTTGTTTAAAGATTCGTATGATAAATAAATAATAAAACATTTTTTATAAATAAATAATAATACAAAAATTTCAAAAATAAATCGTTTTATCAAAATATACTAATTTTGTAAAAATTTGATAAATAAATAATTCTTTCAAATAATATAATAAAATCACTTGTTAACTAATAAACTAATGTGTAATTATTGCTTAAAGTGATAAAAACATAACACAAAACGTTTAAATATACAGATGGTCGACAAAATAATACGAACACGCATGAAAAATGGTGAAAAGACCAATATCTAGAAAAATACATGAGGAATTAACCTGAAACTGCAGCTGTGTAAACAGTATAGTATAAGTTATATATTTCCGTGAAGATTTCTTCCCGAAAACCCATAGGGGACTGTCAACAAATTGAAAAAGAACGAATATCTTTTGGATTACCCTGTAAAAACTAATGTAGCAAAAGCGTTCAAACTCGAGATTATTAATAAGTGGCTTATTGTAATACACTGTGTTCATTTTTATGAGAATAGGATGTATACTCGTAGAGAAATTAAGGTTTTTATAAAAACAGTCCCAAATTTCGCCTAGTTTTTTGCTTATAATTTGCAGAGTTTTTAATACAAAAAAAAGTTATTTTCTGAAAATATGACAAACAACATTGTACATAATACTCTGCAATCCAAATTAAAAAATAATAAAAATTGGATGAAAAATGAGCAGGTTTACTAAAAAATGTTTCACTTCGCATGCGCGAATGCAATCAAAATATACTGTGCATAATATATTAGCTAAATGTATAGACCAACTTTTATGAAAGTCTCAAAAACATAGCTTTAAAATTAGTATAGATAGTAATCGTCGATAGAATAAGCTCGAATTTCGCTGTTCCCAAAAGGAAGCAAAAAGATGAGGGGTTGTATCCAAATATAGTAGTACGTGCAATATTGTGTACGCTATCTTGGCACTAATCAACAGATATTTGATACATCCTATTATCTGTGAATCAATAGAAATATGTTTGCGAAACGATAACATTTGCAAAGAATCGACTTCTTTTGAATTACCTAAAATTTGGCACGCGATGCTTTACAGATGGAAAAGCAATAAAAATAAATAATAATTTTCACGTTTTTCAATTTGACCAATTTAAGCACCTGCTTGCATTGGACATATGATCTCGTGATTTATGTTTGCCATTTCCAAAAACTTTGCGAGAATATTTTATTTATCATTTTGATCTGAAGATGACGCCGTTAGAGCGAAGGAAACATAAGTATTCTCTATTAAAAGGTATTTTTAAGCCTTTTGTATTATGTTTTTATCAAATAATTACGCTTTAACTTAAAATAATCCTTTATTTAAAAAACTGGTTTGATAAATAAATAGTAAAACAAATTTCGATACATGAGCAGTAAATTTGATAGGTGGAACAAGCAGTTTTTGTAAGGGAATAGTCAATTCAAAACCTATTCAAAATTTTTAAGGATGTTTATTTTATGTTTAGATTATTGTTACTTACTCTCCAGATTTTTTTTAAAAATCATTTCGCTAATTATAATATTAATAACAACAATAATAATAACGTCGTCCGAAGATCGCAGAATTCGATCAAGCGTCGATGAATGACCGGTCTCTTTAAAAGTCGGATACAATACCGGAAAAATTTAAACGGTAAATTCCAACAAATTTAATGCCCCGAAAAAAGAAAGGGACGTGTTTGAGGCTCTGAGATCTTCGGACGACCGCTGCGGCTTCTTGGTCTATGTTCGTCTTTTATTAATATTATTATTCGATAACGTTAACATTTTCTATCACAAATTTAATTTTCATTTCTTTGTTTTCTGAACAAACTAACAACAAAAGACTACGCAACATGAAATAGATAAAAACAAAATTGATACACGCAACGAGATTTATTAATTATATTTTTTCTTCCACCAAAACAGTTACGCAGCTTCTGAATTGTTATTTAATCACGATTCACTTAATTTAAAATGCAGATTCACTTGACGCAATGTTAATACCGTTCAAACTATATAACACGCTTCATGGTCTTTTAAAATTAACAGTTGCACTCTGATTATTTAATCACCTTGCTCGAAAAATTTTGAAAATTAAACCTCTCGTTCTCGCCTCAACCAATTTAAATTTATAATGTTTGATACATCAGGGAATTTCTCTCGCGCAAAATTTATCAGACTTATCCGATGTCTCTCATTTCCTACATGGCTGGGAATTGATATTTGCAAACTTTATTTTGTAGAATTGTCGGATTGAAGGAATAATCACAATAAATTTTAATCAATGACAATAAATGAAATGATTAAATCTTTTCTAGGCGATAGAGCATAAAAGGGTTTTGTCAATAGAATTGTAATTTGGAAGTTGAACGTAGAAACTTATAAAGGTGATAAAGGGGAAGAATGATGCATAAACACACAAAAATGTTTTTCATATAACTAAACATATTAAGCCTGAATCAGAATTAATTAAATTTTAAAATTTTTAAATATGAGCAATAAATTTGTTTTGTTCAATGTTTCATTTAAGACATAATAAGATATTTAATAAAACTAAACAAGTTAAAATGGTACATTAAACGTGACAAATGAGGTGCGTTTTGTTTCATGCTACAACTAGTTTTACAATGTAAAAAAAAATCATCGTTATTATTTCAGTGAAATAAATTCTATCGTGTGCTATGAGCAAAATGAGGATGCTTTTTATTTTCTTATTACACATGCCACGTTTACAGAATGCGATTTTATTTTTCGTTACCAGACAGCACTGTAAAATTCACCATGGAGATTTTGCTTTATTATTGAAGATTCTGGTATTCATAACTTTTCATGAAATAACATTCCAACAATTATGTGTGTGAGTGTTTAATAACGTCACCTTTTTATAGTTCACTGTGGTTACCTTATCATCAGATTTAGCTTTCAAATTTATTTGCCTTTTCATCTTCTTATCTAAATCTAAATCTAAAGAAACACTAAGAAAAATCTTCTGGTAAAGAAGTAACAATAATCCAAAAATAAATGAAACAATCTTTTGAAAAAAGATAAATGTATCTTGCAGCATCCATTTATGCCATGAAAATTGTTAATTAAAACCAATTTTACGTTTCATGTGCTTAACACCTAATTATAATATTTCTGTGACTCACGATGAATGAATCTTTGGTGTATTTACTTTAATGGATTAAGATATTCGGCTGTTAACCTAACATCTTTAGAAGTGTACGCCAATCTATCCACCGACGCTGCGAAGCATGTATCATAGTTGGTGGGCGCAATTTTGAACACTTATTGTAATATTATTGTATGCATTATTATTTACTTGTAAACTACATTGTAAATAAACATTTTATCTTTTTTTATTCATGTATTTCGTTTGACAAGTTTGCCAGTTTTGCGCTTTTTTTTAATTCAAAAATTTCGATTTCATACCAAAAATTTTCAAAGAAGAATTTTATTGTTAAGTAATTATGAAATGTCAAGGAAAGTATAGCATAAAAATTTTCTGGTATGAATGAGAAATTTTGAAAATTAAAAAAGGGGCCTAATTGGCCCCTGGTGTTTTAACCTTAATGCGTCACTTGGTGCCATATATTCCTTGATTGTTACTGTGTGCTTTACCTACCCTTAAAGTTTGTACCATGAGTTTAGAAACACCCTGTATATTGCTTGCAGCTAAACTGTCACGAAGCTTTTAACTTTTTGTTTAATCACATATTCCTTAATTTAAAGTGCAAATTCATCTGAGACGGAATTAATGCTTCTCACACTATATAACACGCTTGATGGTCTTTTAAAATGAACAGTTGTTGCATATCGATTCAATTCACCCGAAAGATTTTGAAAATTAAACCTCTCGTTTTCGCCTAGATCAATTTTAATTTACAAGGTTAGATACGCCAGGGAATCTCTGTCGCGCAAAATTTATCAGATTTATCAAATGGATCTTGTTTGGTAGATGACTGGGAATTAATATTTGCAAGCTTTATTTTATAGGATTGTCGGATTGAAGGAATAATCACAATACATATAAAACTATGACATTACTTGAAATAAATCAAGATTTTCTTGGCGATAGAGTGTAAAAGGATTTGTCGATGGAGTCGTTATTTGGAAACTGGAGATAAAAATAAGTGAATGTGATTCAGATAATTAGGTGTTAAGCACATGAAACGTAAAATTGGTTTTAATTAACAATTTTCATGGCGTAAATGGATGCTGCAAGATACATTTATCTTTTTTCAAAAGATTGTTTCATTTATTTTTGGATTATTGTTACTTCTTTACCAGAAGACTTTTCTTAGTGTTTCTTTAGATTTAGATTTAGATAAGTAGATGAAAAGGCAAATAAATTTGAAAGCTAAATCTGAGGATAAGGTAACCACAGTGAACTATAAAAAGGTGACGTTATTAAACACTCACACACATAATTGTTGGAATGTTATTTCATGAAAAGTTATGAATACCAGAATCTTCAATAATAACTAAAAAATAAAGTTTCTAAAAGCTTAACCTCTATGTTCCGTGATTAATCCAAATTATATTGATTGCTTCTTAACACGAAAACACAAATTTATTAAATTAAAGAACATCACATAAATATTCAGTTAAACTTCACACAATAATATTAATAATAAAATAAATCTTGATTAATTACATGATGAAAAAAAAATAGCATAGAATATGATAAGATGAAAAAAATAGTATAGAATAATAATGCTTATAATTTGTTTTCAAATTTGTACCTTGTGGACAATATTTTCCATATTGTGAATTTTTTTTCCATATAAATGTAATAATTACATGTCTTTAATTCTTAAAAACTGGTTGTATCGTAAGCAGCGTGTGCGTATTTCAGAGGCATTTCTAGCAACAAAAAAAAAAGCTCTCCTACAGTCTCTAAATTTCATTCGAAATCCAAAGGGATAAATTCATGCCCATTTTTACTTACCCATCATACGTAGTATAGGGTAAGTCTTGTAATCGTTTTGAAAATCGAAAAATTTTTTTTGACGGATTTACACGTTTCAGACACTGGAGATTCCGAAAAACATATTTTTAGAAAAAAAAATTTTGCCGTCCGTCTGTGTGTCTGTGTGTCTGTGTGTCTGTAAACGCTCTATCTCCCGAAAAAATTGAGATAGAGACTTGCAATTTGGTATGTACTTAGTATGTAATAATGGGAAGAAGCCTATTTCATTTCAATAACCTCGATTAACCGGAACAATTTTTTCGGACTCTCGAAATATTCGTTCTGATGAAAGGTATATAAAAATTTTCGAAATTGTTTATTTTAAGAAATGAATATAAAAGACAATAAAAAAAACAAATTTTGAATAAAGCATGAAGTCGATCGGATAATTAGTTGCCGAGATATTTGGAATCCTATTTCCACACTCTTCGATTTTTCATGACCCTGTATTTCATCCAAATTTCACTTCAAAGATATATTTTAATTGGAAATTTGACGCTTAATCAGATGCAATAAACCGCTAGTTAATAGGATTATTATTTTTGGAGTTATAAGGAAAAACCTCTTTCAAGCAATTCAGTAATCGAGCCTTTAAAGTTTGTGACGTCATCAAGCCACGATTTTATTTGAATTGCAATGCATTTTATAAGTAGTTGACACATTTTTATTTTAATATTTTACATTATGCATATCCATGATGGGTAAGTATTACGGTGGCCCCCAACGACTAGTTATAATATTTTATTATTTTATAATATTTTACTGGTATTTCATTTTACGTACCAGCATCGCACTTTCGCGTACCAGTAGCCAGAACTTTGTGTACCAGTATTGGTACACGTACCATAGTTTCGGCACCCCTGCTCTAAAATATGCTAACTGTCGCGAAATAAGTTAAGAAATGCTACTTTGTAGTGGATTTTTTCCCCCAAAAAAATATTTCTTAAGTATGCATTGATCAAAATTATTTCGCTAATGTGGCGTAAATTTTTCCGATAACGTGTTTCTGAAACACATAAAAAATAAAAGACAAAAGGCTGAAGAGCATCCTTAATTATATTTTTATTATTATCATCTTAAGAATGCAGTACACCGGGAAACAAGTATACAAAGCAAACAATGCCCTGGAGGAAATCTGTGAGACATCAGATTAGATGAATGACAATCACTTAATTTAGACACTTTCTAATTTATGCTACGAAGGAGTAATGGATGTTTCGAACCTTATCTCACGTAGAGTAACAATTAGGTTCCTTACAAAACAAGCTGAAGCGTTAGTTCCTATGTAACATTTTGATAAATTTGATAAAACGATAAAAATATCATTATCCATTATCCTTGAATCCTTATCACCTTATGTTGTTCCATAAGATTTAGGTACAAGGGGTAGATCATAGTGTAGGTTTTTGTAAAATTTATTGCCAAATTGTTACATATTGTTTCATAATATATGAGCTGTTGAATTTGAAAATGCGGGAATTTTACTTTTATGTTATTACAGATTATTATAGATTATTATTGCATAGATATTTAATTGTTTGTATTTGTATTTGTTGATATTTAATTGTTTGTATTTGTATTTGTTGATATTTAATTGTTTGTATAGTTCAAAATTTGATAAAACGATAAGAAAATCATTATCCATTATCCTTCAATTCTTATCACCTTAAGTTGTTCCATAATATTTAGATACAAAGGGTAGATTATGGAGTAGGTTTTTGCAAAATTTATTGCCATATTGCTTATTACATACTGTTCAATAATATATGAGCTGTTGAATTTGAAAATGCGGCAAGTTCAGTTTATGTTATTATAAATTATTATTATATAGATATTTAATTGTTTGTATTTGTAGTTGTTACTATATAATTGTTTGCGTAGTTCCTACGTAACATTTTGGTATATTTGAAAAAACGATAAGAAATTCATTATCCATTATCCTTCAATCCTTATCACCATATGTTCTTCCAGAAGATTAAGATACAAGAGGTAGATTATGGAGTAGGTTTTTGCAAAATTTATTGCCGTATTGTTTGTTACATATTGTTCAATAATATATGAGCTATTGATTTTTAAAATGCGGCAAATTCAATTTATGTTATTGCTAGATATTTAATTATTTGTATTTGTTGTTTGTATTTGTAGTAGTTAATATGTAATTGTTTGTATAGTTCCTACGTAACATTTTGCTAAATTTGATAAACGGTAAGAAAATCATTATCCATTATTCTTCAATCCTTATCACCTTATGTTGTTCAATAATATTTAGATACAAAGGGTAGATTATGGAGTAGGTTTTTGCAAAATGTATTGCCATATTGTTTATTACATACTGTTCAATAATATATGAGCTGCTGAATTTGAAAATGCGGCAAGTTCATTTTATGTTATTATAGATTATTATTATATAATTGTTTGTATTTGTTTTTTTTGTATTTGTTGTTGTTGATATTTAATTGTTTGCATAGTTCCTATGTAATATTTGACAAAATTTAATAAAATTATCTGAAAAACGTTATCCATTATCCTTCAATCCTTATCACCATACGTTCTTCCTTAAAATTTAGATACAAGGGGTAGATTAAGGAGTAGGTTTTTGCAAAATGTATTGCCATATTGTTTGTTACATATTGTTCAATAATATATGCGCTATAAAAAATAACTCTTTAACTTTAAATTAAAGTGCAATTATTGCTTAAAGTTTTGTTTTTTCTGTTTGTATTTGTTGTTGTTGATATTTAATTGTTTCTATAGTTCCTATGTCTCCTATGTTCTTACGATTTTCCTATGACTCTATGTCTATAAAATCTCCTTGTATCTAAATCTTATGGAAGAACATCTGGTGATAAGGACTGAAGGATAATGGATAAAGATGTCCTTATCGTTTTATCAAATTTTGCAAAATGTTACATAGGAACTATACAAACAATTAAATATCTTTTGTTAACTTCTTAACCCTTTAACGGACATTGGTTTCTCTGTGAAACCACAAAACTTTAATTACGAAATTCAACAATGACAGCAGAATTTTAACAGAAATATTTTCTATGTATCATATATTTGAAATATCGCTTTTTTCTTATATACAAATAAATTTGTTTATAATTTCCGGTGTCAATCATTTATTTCAACATTTCATCAATTGAAGTGCTTTATCCGTTAAAGGGTTAATGCAAAATGGCAGCGTTAGTTGAACAAAATCATGGTTTTGGTATGCGCCAATGACCTGCGTCGCTTTCAAAAGCAGTGATTTATATACTTGTTTTTAATTTCTAAATGGTGTAAAATAAAAAGTAAAATAGGTAAACAGTAAAATAGGTTTTATTAGACTGTTCAGCTCAAACAGAGCCTTTATCAAAACAAAGAGAAATATACCGTAAATGCACGGTCTATGAAGTTATTTTAAACGCAAACATTTAATTTTGTACGTATGTTTTAAAAATTAAGAACGTTATTTTTATTTTTTACTTGGGTGTATAGTTCCATATTTGTAACCATGGAGTATGTCGTATAACTCCAAGTAAAAAAAAACAACATGTGTAATTTTTAAAAAGAGGTTTGTATTGGTTGTTCTTTAACTTTTACCCTTTTCCCTCTGATTTCCTTTCAATCTTGCTTCTGCCATGAAAGTAGTAGCACGTCTTCTTTGCGCCTGAGGAAGAAAGACAAAGTTCTTTCGAAAGGCCGAACTCAATCCTTATTTTATGGTGTTTTTCAGAAATTTTTATGTTTTTATTGCTATCATACCAGTTTTTCAATACTTTAATGTAAATTTATCTAATTTGCATGAATTTTTCTTACCATAAATTTGTGATCCACTTTAGTAATCTACAGAAAAGAAATTAAAAAACGGCGATTCAAATTCTACTTTTAATTTTATTGTTATATTCGTTACTTGCAATTAAGTTAATTGGTAAAAACTTATATGATTCTAAACATAGTCAATTTGACTACTACAAACCTTTCGCACACTTTTAATTTGTTTAAGCATAAATTTATCGGTTCTTATTTTTACAGTTTTTTTTAATTCCAGGACGCATTTTTTGGAATAGAAAATAGATTTTCGGTTTGAATCTAATTATTGGTTGTATTTACATTTCTCGTCGGATTTTTTAAAGTTTCAGAATAATTTGGCGGCATTTGACTGGTCAAAAAAAGGATTACCCATTCTTTGTTTCGCATACTAGCACAAATTTGCGTAACATCTAATTTTTTTTTTTAATATATATATTTTTTTTATCTGAAACCGCATAAATCGGGGAAACATGTGCTAAAATTTTTGTTTTCTGAAAATTAATATAATATTTAATAATATATAATACGTATATAATAAGTATATAATATAATAATAATAAGTATATAATATAATAATAATAAGTATATAATAGTATATAATAAGTATTACCCACGTTGAAAATCTAAAATGTTTACGAATTATTTACGATGAAACAATCGAAAACTCTCCATACACATATTGCTTATTGCAGTCGGCATTAGAGCAAAGAGAAATAGATCAAGCAAGTGTCCGGATCGCTAAACGTAAGAGACAGAAAATATACAAAACACTTGGGTAAGTTTTCTTAGATATCATTCGTGGGGCTGAAAAAAAATCTCGCTCAGCGCCCCTTGGCTTTTAAAGCCAGCTATGGATGGAACTATAATAAACGAAGCTTAATTGTTGGTTTAAATATTGTGAGTTGTTCGGAAAATTCTTTCGGTTTGGGAAAACCAATTCGCACCGGAAAATTCTGCCCGTCAATTATTAAACATTAACAATCGGAATTGTTGTATGATAATTAAATGATAGAAATTTCCGGTACGAACAAACATTCCCAAAGGGTTAAACTTTCCAAACTAACCAATATTTTAAATGCAACTTATAGTGAAATCGCTTGTATTGTTATACAAATATTTGGAATTTCGTAACAACTCTGTGCCTACATTGAAGTAAAATCTATTATACGTTAGAATTTTACATCATGTTAGCAAAGACGATTTTTGAAAAATGATAAATATGAATCAGCATTCAAAATAATAAATTATACTGTTTTTCAAATATCAAAAATAACTATCAAAGACCAACTACCATGAGTTATGATGATTTAGTATTCACAGTAAAACATACAATAAACTTTTTTCACTAAGAAAAACTCCATCCAGATATAGAATTTCTTTTAGAAAGTGCGACACCGTCATAAATTATAATGCGTAAAGTCACATTTATGGCCTTCTTTCAGTACCGTGTTAATTAATGTAAACACGTTCACGGTCGGGTTAAAATTATCGGAAATTTATTTTATTTTATTTAGAAAATTCGAATTCACACCAGAAAATATTAATAGCAATATTTACTTTTTTTAATTACAGACATTTCGGGATTACATATAATAAAAATTCTTCTTTCGAAATTTCCGGTATGAATTCGTAATTTTAGATTGAAAAACCACGAGTATACTCGTGGTTGGAAGCGAATGGGTTAAACCTATATACATAAATATTTTATATAAATCTGAAATATAACAATGGTGAATATTTGAAAATGGTAAATTTAAATCACTAATAGCGTACACGGGCCAAGGCCAACGAGGGGAGGGGGTGGGGTTAATCCCTATTTTCTAATAGTAATTTTCGCCTAATTTCATCGCAGAAAAATGTTTAAATTAAGCGATAAAATAATGCAAAGATTACTTAATTATCTATAAGATGTGATCTTTTTGTTTTTGTTTGTCAAGTACACGCAATTTTATAGTTTTTGATTATAAAGTTTTTTTTTTTTTTTTTTTTTTTTTTTGAGGAAATAGTTTAATTATTATTCATCTTGAAAATGTCACCGAGTGAGCTTACGAAACTTGTTGATCAATTTATTACCACGTTCACTGCCGGCTTAAAATTAACGGAATTTTATTTTATTTAGGAAGTTCAAATTCATACCAGAAAATACTAATAGCAATATTTAATTGCTGCCAGCCACGAGTATACTCGTGGCTGGCAGCGAATGGGTAAAAATGTATTTATAAGCATTTATGTGTATTATTATCACTTTAACCCTTTCCGGCACCGTGGTCCCACTCTGGGCACACCTAATTTTAATTCCAAACTTCCATACGGCACCAAGAATATTTTAATAAAATTTTGTTTCTAAAATGAAAGCTTAAAATTAGGAATTCACATTTTCGAAAAAAGTCGTTTGTAAATTCCGGTGTCAGTCAATAATTTCTCATTTTACATACAGAATTTGTCTGAGCCGGAAAGGGTTAAGCAAAAAATACATTTGTACTTTACTGCAATGAATACTATTTAAAAATTCTGGTACCTGCCCCGCCCTCCATATAACCCCACTTTAGTTACAACACTGTAAATCACCATTCTAAATATAAATAAAAAAATACTAACGAAAATAAATTACCAAGAGTTATGAGGATTTCATATTCACCAAAACTACACAATAAGCTCTTTTCACTAAGTAAAAACTCCATCCACCCAGATTTAGTCTTTCCTTTACAATCTGAGACACTATAATAAATTATCATGTATATAGTTACATTTAAAGTAATGGCCTTCTTTCTCTATTATATGGTATTAAATACAAATGACTGATTCCCCTCACCGTAAATATGAATCAAAAAGTACGCAATGAAATTTTGATGATGCAATGCACTGCACTCCTACTTTTCTTATTCGAATGTAAAAGGAGTGATTACTTAAGACAAATGTCGTTGTCGGAAATATGGGTGTTGTACGTTTCGAGAACATCGAACGCTACTTTTTCACCACCCGAAACATGAAATGAGTATTTTTCATTCTATTGATGTTAAAAGACACCATCCTGTTGATGTGCCATATTTGATATGCATCAACATTTATCGTGAAATGAAACAGGTATTTATAAGAAAAAAATATAAATAAAATCTACTTCAAGCAATTGCATTGATATTTATTTTTTGCACCCTAGTTGGTAAATTTTAGTGACAATGTATTGGCACGAGAGAGTGTTTTGTGGTAATATTTTATTATTTTTCACATCAACTATAAATAGCATTGTTCCTAATATCCGTAATTTTCACGCGCAGTAGACGATGTTGTATTATAATGTTTTACATGTAAAAAAACGAATGCAAGATCGACGACTTTTTTTCAAAATCTAATGACGAATGATAAATTTACGAAGACGAAAGCTAAAATCTATAAGCCATTCGCGAGTATACTCGTGGTTTTTTAATCTAAAATTGCAAATTTTGAAAGAAACCGGAAATTTTGAAAGGAGAATTTTTATTTTACGTTATCACGAAATATCTGTAATTAAATAAAGTAAATATTGCTATTATTATTTTCTGGTATGAATTCGTACTTTCCAAATAAAATAAAATTCCGGTAATTTTTACCCGGCAGTGGACGTGATAAAGTCATTCAAAAAGCTGAGTTGAAAATATCAATGCAGTATGCATGAAACTGCTGTAAAACTGAATTTAAGGTATATATCTTTGTTTTCACAAATTTGATAAACGCGTATTCTTACACTAATAACATATTTTCTTTGAAGAGTAAAAAGGAAAAACATATTTACCGAGTGTAATTCTAAGTTTGAGAAATTGAACTTTATATACGAAACACGTCTGCAGACCTTCTGAAAATATGGGACATATAAGATTACAATAAATACATGACTTATTTAATAATTCGATATTCAAGGATTCGTATAATGTAAAGTATTTTTCAAACAATTCGAATTGAATAATATTTTTATATGAGTACTTTTCTCCCCATGTTTCTTAATTTTAAAATCATTAAAATGAATTTTAATTTTCTAAGTGTATTGCGTCTCACTGAATTTACAGTTATCAACTACCATTTTACTTCATATACTTTTAAGGAAATTCTGCGGATAAGAATATGTTTTATAGAATCTAAAATGATGGTTTAATTCTAACCTACGTACATCTACAATCGGACCAGGGTTGCCAGTTTGGTATCCTTTTTCATTTAAAAATTCTGAGTTCATACCAGAAATTCTGTAGATTTCTTTTTGCATTATTTAATCACGAAATGTCTGCCATTAAAGAAAAAAGTAAAAATTTCTATTCAGAATTTCTGAATAAATATGGAAAACTAGGAACACTGAATCGAATTACTCCTTTGATTTTGATCCATAACAAGCGGATTCATTATTCTTATGGGGGAAAATAACAATTAGTCAATGTTTTGCCTAAAATATATTTAGACATCCCTAGTATATTATGACGAAATTACGTAAATATCCGACTGTTAGAAATATGAGAAAAATGCTTTTAACACTTTGCCGGCCGCATGCCTCGTAAAAATACTTCTATTCGTAAAATGTTAAAATGATCGATTGACACCAGAATTTAGAAACAAATTTATTCGAAAATAAGTGAAATAATTTTCTTCATGTACTTCATAAAAAGAATTTTTCGTTCCAAAATTCGGGTGCCAATGTAGCATTTAACCCTTTTTTGCATGAGTTTTCTTTTACAATTGTGCTTTTTATACATATATTAAATATTAGACACCAGAAATTTTAAGATAGATTTTTAACTTTGTTCAGAAACATAGTTCACGGGAAATTTACTGGATTAATATTTCTATATAAATATAGTGGTGGCGAAGAAGTTGATTTATTTATTAAAAGTTAAATAAACAGTGATGGAAATTTACATCACTATGCAATTAAGGGTTAAGAATTAAAATTAAGTTACTTTACGTACCACACCACTGTGGTGTCGCCGGATGGCAAAGTGTTAACTGCATCTATTTCCCATTAGATGATTCACAGTTACATTTTTTAAATTCATATTTTTTAATTAGTGTTTCTTCAATACATCTCTAAATTCAAAGTGGTAAAACATCAACTTCTACTTTGCAAATGACTAGCTATTATTTCTTTTGAACAATCGGATCCCTTCGGGATCTGTGTGCAACACGTGAATTTTATTCGATTGACACCACTTTTTCTAAAGAGTTACCTTTACTCAATTAAATCACTAATTATTTTTTTTTTAATTACGTAAGGCAAATATTATATTTCTGTATTATGGTATCAAAATCAATTGTTGTATGTTATCTTTGAAGACGCAAATATATACACCCACGTTCATTTAAAAAAATTAAGGATAGGATTTTCAGTAATATAAATAGTTTATTATTATTTTTTTAAATATTAAACAAAATACATTAAGTTTTTTAAGTTTTTGAACTATGACAATTTTTCTCTCTTAAACGAACGTTTAGAAATCAGATCATTAGTGTTATAGAGCACAATTGAAAGAAAAATCTTTCAATATGAGTAAAGATATTGCAAAAAAATTCAAAATTATACAAGAGTTTAGAATGTTTTTAATTATTTTTTAATTAATTTTTTCAAATTTTACAATATTTTTTCTTAAAAATATATTTTTTCCTTATAAAATTGTTTATTAATATGTAAAAAAGACAGTATGAAATACTCAAATTGAAAACTATAGAAATACAAAGGCTCTTTACAAAGAAGAATTTGTAACATATTTATGTATTTTAATTTTATAATATTAAAAGAATATCATAATTATCTTCATATTAGTATTTTTACTACGGAAAGACCAATCAGGTTGGATGTTTGTCTTTTGGAAATTTATAGCACGATTCTCAACTCTTTTATAAAAAATAATATCAGATAAAATGTCTCTTCAATAAAGAGAAAGTAAAAAGATGAATTGAAAATTCTCATAAAACTGATTTAAAACCCTAAAACGCGGAAGAAGTTTTTAGCTAATAATGCAGCATAATAAAATCCGTGATAACTCGATGAAAAATTCATGACCAGAATATGGGACCAGTATATGACCCACATCATTACCAGGAGTAATGAATTGATCTTTCTGAAGTGCTCTTTATTTTGCTAAATTTGACATCTAAAATTAACACCGTGCTTTGCTAAAGATACAGCTGACAATTGCTATGTCTCTGTAATACTGCTAAAACTTAATAGGAAGTTTTGACTCATTATTCACTGGGATTTAAATAAAGCAAAATTTACTATTATATTTTAGTGGTATGAGTTAAGCGAAGAAGTTAGAAGAAAAATACAATCGAAAATTTGACAAATTTTAACAAAATTACAATAGAAAGTTAACGCACAAATTTTCATTTTTGAAGTATGTTTTTTACTTTCTTCTATCTTTACAAGAAGAAAGTATTGCATTCATGAAAATTTTCGACTTCCGGTTTTCGACGGATGTATGCGTTTTAGAAGGTCCTGAACACGATTTGACTATTTTTAGAAAATGTCTGTCACTGACTGTCTGTCTGTCTGTCTGTCGGTATGTGACAAAAATTTTGTGGGCGCTCTATCTCAAGAACTAATGCACTAAATTTAATAAAACTTTATATTCAGTTAGTCCCTGATATAAATTGGTGTTGATTAGTTTTTGGTGAAAATCGCCCAACAGGTGGTGCTGCTATGCAGCATTTTTCGCGTTTTCTCCAATAGCTCTATCTCAAGAACTAATGCACTTATTTTCATCAAACTTCAGGTTCAGTTAGACCTTGACATAAATAGATGCTGATTACGTTTTGGTGTAGATATCCCAACAGGTGGCTCTGCTATGCTACTTTTTTCATTATTATCACGATAACTATATCTCAAGAACTAATGCACGGATTTTAATCAAACTTTCGATTCAGTTAGACGTTGACATAAGTTGTTGATTAGGTTTTGGTCTAAATCTCCCAACAGGTGGTGCTGCTCTGCTGCATTTTGCACTATTTACAGGATTTTTGCAATAGTCATATCTCAAGGACTAATGCACGGAATTTCATTAAACTTTAGATTCAGTTGGACCTTGATATAAAAGGGTGCTGATTCTTTTTAGTTTATGCGAAATCTGTGTGAGATAGAAGAAAGTTTTGTGTTTGGCACATCCGACTAGTTTATATTCATGTTTGGGATAAGACACCACAACTTTTATAGAATATTTTTTTGCCCGTTTTAATAGGAATCTTCTGCGATTAAATAAAGTCAATATGTCTATTTAAATATCGTGGAAGCAGAGAACTAAATTTATTTATTAAAGGTTAAATTTTAACTGCTTCATAGATGCATCACTGCGAAGCGTAGTGTTAAAAATCTGAGATGATTGAAAATGAAAATATCTCGATAGAAAGATTTCTTGTGTATATGAATATGCATAAATAATATTTATTCATTCATAAGTGTAGAAAATAATAATAGACAAAAATAAATAATGTGTGATTACATTATAATGCAAAGTTATAAAACTATTTTCAATACACTTTTTCTGTTATGAATAATTTGACTTTTCGCCGAATTTTGTTTCTTGCAACTTATTTCCTTAATTATAAACATTGAATAAAAATAATCTTTGACGATTTTAATTTTTATAAAATATTGTTTGAAAATTTTGAATGTTTTCATACAGTATATTAGCTGGTTAAAAAAAAAACTAAATTAAATGTTTTAAGCATTTTCAACTTTTTTTTTTTTTTTTTTTTTCAAAAATCTACTAAAAATATTTTTTTTTAAATTAGTTTTTCACGAAACAAAATAATAACATTTCTACTTCTGAAATCGATGGAAGAGAATTTGCATCTCCTAATAATAAATAATATCAAAGCAACCAATGAGCTTATGTTAAAGTGATTTTTTAAATTAAAACATATTTATTTAATAATAGATTTTAAAGGATTTTTAGCAGTAGTGTTTTTTTTTACTTAAATTACGTATTTAATTATTTTACTTAATTTATTTAATTGTAAATAAAACATACACATTTTTTTCTATTTCTATTTTAAACTTTACTATAACATAAATAATACAAATATTTAAAACGCAAAATATAGGAAAGGTATAATTTTATACAATCGGTCTTTTTTGTAATTTGAATTTTTTTTTATACAAACTTTCATTAGTTGTTCATGAAGTTAAATATAAGTGATTATACAAAATACCAATTTACAATTTAGCAGAATTTATTTTTTCAGATATCTACCACTATTTCCCAATACAGAATATCCCAATAGAGAATTAGAGAATTTAAAAACGTAATTTTAACAAGTAACAAAATACAGGGTGGTCATAAAAGACTTTGCCGATATATGGAGCTGTAGTGGCCGGTCCGTTCAACCAATCGATGTTACATTTCAGATATAGTTATTCAGAGGTATGAACTCAGGATTCTGTGTACGGCAACAAAGTGATGCTCACGGTTATGGTTATAGATACAGAAACTCGTAATTTTCCAATGACAACGCACATTTTTTTTTTCGTCGCAAAATGCTCAGCGCATGCGAAAACCCTAAAGAGCATTGGAATCGTACGTGTATCGCAAGAAACGAACTCGTTATGCACGCACAGAAAACAGCTCTGCGAACGGCCAAAAAAAAAAAAAAAACACGATCGGCGCGCACGGAGAAAATTTGTATATGACACAGAGTCAGTACACCAATCACTGATTACAACACAGATCGGAGAAAATAGAACTTTTATTTTGATTACACATTTTCCACATGGGTGCCATCACAGGCATGCGGGTTTAATCCCACATTGCATGCGGGCGACTGTGGACAATCCAGCCGAACGTAACATCGCATGAGGGATGTTTGCAATCTCACGTTAGATAGAATCTTTCAAATCCGGCAAAGTTTGCGGATTACACGTGTACACTCTAGATTTGAGATATCCCAGAACCAGAAATCCATAGGAGTGAGGTCGGGGGATCGCGGAGGCCACGGAAATTGAAAATGGCGTGAGATGACACGGTCGCCAAAATGCTGGTCCAGGACCCTGCGAACAGACTTCGCTATATGTGGAGGTGCACCATCTTGCATCCAAACGAAGTCATTCAGTACATTTCGCTGCCGAAATTCTGGTATGATGAAATTTTGCAGCATTGCCGTATAGCGGGAGCCTGTTACAGAGCAAGTTGCAAATCCCGTTAGTGTCGCTTCCTCAAACAAGTACGGCCCGAGAATAATTGTGCCTGCAATGCCGCACCACACAGTAACTTTGACGCGGTATAAAGGTACTGGTGCCGCAGCGTGCGGATTCATGTCTGCCCAGTGCACACAATTTTTGGTGTTGAAGTTTCCAGTTAAGGTGAAATGTGCCTCGTCCGTCCATAATATGCGAAGAAGCAAGTCGTTATCTCCATCATATCGGATAAGAAATTCATTAGCAAAGTCTATACGTTGATGATAGTCCCCCACTTCCAACATCTGGACGTGCTGGTACCGGTAAGGAAACATGCGGATTACAGAGAGCAGTAGCTTTAGGACCGTTGATTTCGGTATATCCAATACACGAGATGCACCTCTTGCAGTTTGCATGTGTCCTGTAGTCACTGTGTGTTGCACTTCCATAACAATATCCTCAGGAACAGTTGGTCGTCCGGATCGCGGTCTATCACAGGTGCAGCCACTTTCTTCGAATTTCTTTACTAAATCACGAAGAGCTTGCGGGCTACATGGGAAACGTATTTGGCGATGGTTTCGACGGTAAACACGCAAGGTTTTCGCAGCATTCATCCCATTTTGATAACAGTATTTTACCAATTCGCCACGAACTGTCGCTGGAAAAGTCATTTCGTTGGCATGTGCGTGCTCCCGACTGAAGAACTAACATTCCCACCCCACTTTTTATCCGTTTTCTACGCTGACTATCTGACGAACGGCGTTCCGTGATTGGTGTTTTGCCTCTGTCATATGAAAATTTCCTTCGTGCGCCCTGGTCGTGTTTTTTTGGCCGTTCACAGAGCTGTTTTTGTGCGTGCATAACGCGTCCGTTTATTGCGATACGCGTACCGTTCCAACGCTCTGTAGGGTTTTCGCATGCGCTGAGCATTTTGCGATGAAAAAAAATTGGCGTTGCCATTTGAAAATTTCGAGTTTCTGTAGCTATAACCGTAACCGTGAGCGCCAATTTGTTGCCGTTCGCAGAATACCGAGCTCATACCTGTGAATAAATATATCTGAAATCTCATCTCGTTCGGTTGAACAGACCGGCCGCTAGAGTTCGATATATCGGCAAAGTTTTTTTATGACCACCCTGTAAATGAAATAAAGGCATAAGAGATTTCAGGTAACATTATTTCCGAAAAAATACTATTTCAAATTGTCCCACAAAAGAACAATCATATATACAGGGGCCCAATTTCTATATTTTATTCGTACCACTATTTAGAATTCAAAAAACTGTCTGGTTGATTTCTCATGATATTTTTGTGTATTGTCAAGTAACTGGGGATGCAATTTAACTTAAGTGGAAAGAAAAAAAATATCAAAGGAATTTTCTTCTAAACTCATGCGGTAAGGGAAAAGATCAAAGAATGATTTTTCTTTTACTAACGAAACGGGTAGGTAATAGTTGTTGTGAGAAGTAAAAGGGTTTTGTATCCAAAGTTAGGATACGGGAGAGACAAGAATTTTGTTATTCAAAATATAGGAATTTTGGGGTGAGATTTACAAAAGAAAAAATGCGAAAACAGAGTCGTAAACTTTAAGATATGAATACATTCAGAAATGGTGTCGCCAAAAGAACGGGGTTCAGGGTTTCATAAAAGCGGCTTTATTCAAAAATATGAATGTAAGGTTTACGAAAGTGGTGTAAAAATAAGTAGAGCAACAATGTACAGGTGTGACCAAGAGAAGGGATGTGCGGTAAGATCCTTTGAAGGTGAAATCGAGGTAATTTCTATAGAAGGGTTGGATCATAGTATGTTAGAGGGGAAAAGTAAGACCCCCCTTGAGAAGGGAGAGAAATAAACGTAATTTGTATAGAAGGGTTGGGCATCCAACGAAATTGGTAGGAAAATAATAGAAAACTCGATATCCAGTCAGAAAAGTTTATGATATGAAAGGAAAGAAAATCGGTCTCCTCGCGTTGTAATTTTAGCCAGGATGGTGTAACAAGACTTTCGAGAGTCAAGGGAAAATATAGTGAGTGTGAGTGCGGAAAGTCAAGATATCGAATTGTGAGAGTGTGTGCCAAAGGATTTGGAATCTCTAAGCATGGAGTGTCCTGTTACAGTTATATGGGGTAAGCAAATCTTCACCATATAAAAATAAATAATTGAAGGAATAATTGAGCTAAATAATTAAAGGCATCTTTGTATTGAATGGTTTAAAAATGATACACATTTAAATTAAAACTGAGTTGTGTAATTCTAAAATATAATAAATTGTATTTAAGTAAATATGATATATGTAATTTTATCTAATACTTTATTAAATGTATTTCAACCTATTTAAGTGTTTTAATTTGAGTAAATCTTGTTGTTTACTTTTAAAGTTTGGACTACATGGTATTGCTTGGGTTATTCACTAACGACACGGGAAAAGGAAAATAAATAGAGGGATTGATAAACAGAATTAACAAAATTTAAGCAATTAAAAGGTATGCAACCCAGTAGTCCAGCAATATGGCAAAAGCGTTCTTTTAAAAATGTGGTATATACCAAATAAAAAATAGTCGCCAGTGGTAGCCCGGTGTATGATATACAAGGTGTCCATATAATTAAATTGACAATACTCATCGTGTTCTATAGCGAGATTTAATTGCGAGAATGGAGCCAAATTCCAAAGGATTATTAAACAAAAAATTGTAATAGAATTTTTAAAATTGTATTCTGAATGTTTGTATAAAAATATTTCACCTTTTTTTTTCTTTTGCATTGCATTCCAGGTTTTCCACTATCACAATATTCAGATTCATCTGTTTCAGATTAAACATTTTCAAGAAATTCTTCACTCGTTGAAAGCTTAGTGTATGATTTATTTAAAAAGACAAAATAGCATATTTTCTTCTGGAACTTTTGAGTAGAGCTATAAATTTTCTTACATATGTTCGCATAACTCGGATAACGAGACATGTGAGGGGTGTCTGTTAACTGAATAAGTCGTATAATCGAGTGTCGGATAATCAAAGGTCTACTAGAGATAATCGGGGGACAACCCCGATTATCTGGGGTATATGTATATATAAACATATATATTTCAAATTTTACTAATGAAGATCCTTGCATCATAGGCGCCAAATCAGCACACAGTAAATGCAATAAAAATATAATTCTTCGAAATATTAATTTCCAATCCTTTATATATGAAAGCAGGTGCATATATCGAACAAACTAACTAGATGATAGCATTAACATTTTAAAATTAAATTCCCTTTACACCTACTGATGAGAAAAAGGCAATCTATTTACCTAGGCAGTTTAATGTTCATTTGTAATGTTTGGGCGTTTATTTTAATCATTTCATCTAGCTAGTTTGCTTGATATAGGCAGCTGCTTTCATGTACTGAGATTTGGAAATTCATTTTTTTTAAAGAATTATAAACATATAAACATATGTAATCAAATAGATATAGATATATACACAACACATACACACATATGAACATATGTATATGTTTCTATATACATATACTCAAATTTCTATAAAAAATATTTTTTTACAATGGGAATTCTTTTTATGTTGGGAAACATGACCATGTAATGCATTAAAACACAATTTTATTTGTAGCAAGTTAAACTTTTAGTCGATTTCATTTTTTATGAATTCACCGCTGAAACATCGTTCACAAATTTCAGCTTCCGGTCAGATGTAATGTCTGATTACTTTACGAACTAACTGGATAAGATATCAGCCTCGGGCTAAAGATGTCTCCGTTAGATGTCTGCGTGGAATAACCTTATTTTGTGAACTTTGATTTAATGTTGGGTATCTATAACAGACACTTTTATCGTTAAATTGATTTATTCGAATGTTCTTGAAAATCATTGTCAAAAATCAAAGTAAGGCTCCTTTAGGCTTGGGAATTGTCTGCAGTTGCAGAATCTTAGATATTAGCTTTAAATTAGATATGATATACAAATAATTTCAATTGGAAGTAGGTTATTCAGAAAATTTAGTGCGTTTATTTATAGAAAATATCTACCATAATTTTGATGTAGAAATCTTCGCTATATATAATAACATTCATTCCGTATTTAAATAAAGTGGTGTTATCCGTGCAAAAAATTAGGTACATATTTTGAATAAACAAATACGTTAAGTTGTCAATACTGTTTGTAATATGGAGATAGATAATGTTCAGCAAAACCAATTGCAGAATTGTGTTTTTTTATACTTATATTAAGAATAAGACACCAGAAATTTTAAGATAGATTTTTAATTTTATTAGTAGCATTTTTATGTTATTTTTACAGGATTAATATTTCTATATAATTATAGTGGCTGCGAAGAACTTGATTTATTTATTAAAAGTTAAATAAAAAGTGTTGCCAGTTGGATACACTATGCATTTAAGGGTAAAACCCTTAACATATTAGAAATATCCAGAATTTTATCATAAAATCGATTTACTGAAATGTCTAGAAATGCTTTTTCAAAACTCAAAAGATAATGTCGTTAGATCAGGGAATTGTTTGAAGTTGTAAAATCTTAAAAGTTAGTCTCAAGAACCTGCACCAGTCACGCGAAGAAATTCGGACGTTATTTATCCCATACAAATTCCTAACAAGCAAGAAATATTGGGTTGCTGGGAAAGTTCATTTCGTTTCAGAAAACCTATTCGTACCGGAAATATCTACCCGTCAATTATTAGACATTAGATATCGGAATTAACGTCTAAAATTAAATGATAAAATTTTCCGGTACAAACCAACTTTCCCCAAACGAAAAGAACTTTTCGAACAACCCAATAGAGCTTTTTATTTTTATTTTTATTTTTTCTTGCATATGATAGCTGAGGTTGATATAAAATGTTGTGCGTTTGTACTTTTTCGATTTTGGTTACAGTTCTTTTTAATGAGGATATTTTCACTTTTGGAATACGGTTCTGAAAGTGAAACTATACTCATGTATCTTTAAAAAAAAACTGTAACCAAAATCGAAAAAGTACCAAAGCACAACATTAGATATCGACCACAGGTAGCCTATGAAAAAAAAAAAAAATTAAAATGCAAGTGAGTAATTTGGCTTCCGAGATTCTTCGCGTGTAGTCTCTTAAACTAGGAAGCATAGCGGGATGGAATTCATTTGGGAGTGGTGTAATTAGAAATATTGTAATTTAAAAACATTTATTATTAATATATATATATATATATATATATATATATAACCATTAATGAAACATTACGATAACACCAACTGAAACTTGAAATTATGATTTAGGAAGTAATAATTTATTGACAACGAAATTGTAACCCCAGCACAATGAATATAGATATTAGATACTAATATAAAAGAAGTAGAAATTAAATTAAAAATTGAATAAAATAGAATGAATGAAATTTGTGGAATTTATACAGAATTATCAAGTCCCAAATGCATAAATTCCACAAATAAAATGAGTGGTTTCATCTTCATATTAGCATTAAAATTGCTAAAGAATATGAATTTGGGACGACCACTCTATGACCATAACCACTTAATTAAAAAAAGACTGAAAATTCATAAAACAAATACAATACTTAAAAAGAGAGAAACCTTACCCAGAATTATAAGAGAAGAACTGGATAATAGATCGACAAATGCCATAATCTATACGATGAAGATGGATTCCTACTACCAACACTTACCAGATACATGAAGACAAATAAAGGCAATGAATTGCAAAAAATAATTTACTAAATGTTGCCAAAAACAGTTTTAGAAGATTATAAAACCTGTTGCCAATTTAGAAAATGAATTACATGGTTATATGGAATTTTTTTAAAGCATCACAAACCATGGTGCTGCCATCTATGATTTTGAAAATAAACTACATGGAAATATTGAATATTTTAAAGCAACAAGCCATGGTTCTGCCATCTATGAGCAGAATATGTACTGAAATACAGTGGAAAAATCAATATTAAAAATGAATTCATTCTATCTTAAGTGGTCGTAATTAGTTAATAATTATAAATGAAATAAAAATAAAATAAATAATATTTAATAATAAATACATATGAAATTAAATATAAAATGAATAATAAATCCAATTACATTAAAGTAAAATTGGATGTAGTAATGATTAATTAAAATACTAAAAGTGAATAAAGATGCTATGGAGATAAATTTAATATTAAACATATGATACAATAGGATAGGGAATAACATTAATTTAAATTAATACATATAATTTTAGCATTTAATAAAGTATTACATTATATTAGAATATGATATTAGAATATGATATTGCCCACCGTGGGCAAATTAAAATACTAAATTATGTGAATTAAGATACTATGGATTAAAAATTATTTTAATTAAATATTGAAATTAATAGTAACAAATTATGTTTTTGCATACAAAGTTAAAATTTAAATTCACATGATATAAGTTGTTTGGGAATAAAATTAATTTGAATTAATATATATTATATTAGTGCTTAATAAAGTATTACATTATATTAGAATATGATATTGTCCCCCATGGGCATAAAAGTAAATACAATAAATCAATAAACATTCTTAATAGTAGTGAATAGTTCATTTAAATTAATTAATGAAGATTTAAATATAACTACGGTAATTCACATATAAAAGTACTACATCAAAGTCCATTACAAAAAGTGTATTAGTAAGCGTATGTGTAAATCAAAATGCCCTCTTTTTTTGTGTAAAATAAATTAACCATGCGTTTTTTCCATACAACTCCGCCACACACCTCCTCAATCCAACATCTACCCACCCAGCCGTCCTATTATAAATATTTTTTTTATTATTATTATTTAAATATTATATGTTTTTTTTTATACATTTTTAACGCATGTGTTAATTTGGTTGTATAGATCATATAAATACTAATTATATATTAAAGAATATATGAATTTTTTTGGAAAACCATGTTGTAATGCATCATAGATTAGTTTTTTAATGTTGCTGTTAATGAGTTGAGAAGAACATAAACTTTTTATTCTGTAAATATGATTAAGGAGTATATTACGATATACAGAATTATGAAGACAGGATTTAAAATTAGTAAATGTATTAACTTTAAATTTAAATTCTTTACGTTTATCAAAAAGATCAATTATTGTTTTGTTTTCTTTAAGTGTAATTTTAAGATCTAAAAAGTTAATAGTATTGTTAGAAAGGAGGATTTCCGTTAATTCTAAATTAGTAGGATAATCAACTGGAAATATAGATATATTAGTGTGATCAGTGGCAATTAAAATTATGTCATCAATATAACGATATAAATGTATATTACTGTTAATAAAAGTACGTTCATAGTGATACAAGTATAAGTCTGATAGTATACTAGATGTACATCCCCCTTGTGGTATACCGACTTCCTGTAAATATAACGTATTATCATGCAGTATAAAATTATTATATATAATGAAATTTGTTAAAGTTTTAAAATAAGCAGTATCTATATGAATAGGTAAATTTAGTGTATAATGATACTTATTAAATAATGCATTTATAACATTATGTAGATCTAATAAATCTATATTATTAAAAAGATCTTTGAAATCATAAGTCAATATATTGTTAACACATTTAAGATTTTTTAAAATATTGACGAGTTGATAGCTATTTTTTATACAATGTGTATTATCAGTGGATGTTGTCAGTGTATAAATTTGATTGAGAATTTTTAATAGATGTTTATTGGCTATATTATTATATGTATTGCACCCAATAGTTACAGTCCTAAATTTAATTGGATTTTTATGAAATTTGGGTATAAGAACTAAATAAGGATAATTAAAGTTAGTAGAAGAAATATTTAATAGTTTATAATAACTGTGAATTTTACGATTATTTACAATTACATTTTCATTAGTTTTTTGAAACGATTTGTTAGTAGAAATACAAGATGTAAGTAGCCGGTGATAATAAGATTTACATATGATTGCATAATTATTAGGAGATTTGTCGATGTATGTGATTACAAAGTTTTTTTGTAATTTAGTAATTTGCTGGAACAACTGTTTAGTGTTAATTTTAACCAGATGCGATAAATTATGTTTTAAAGACACAGTTAATTTTTCTATAACTAGTATTTTCCATTGATTAAAATATTCAATAGGTTTACTATATGAGATTGAAATTTTATAAATGAAAATATCTATATCATATATAAACTGTTTTATAATAGAATTTATATTAAATTTAGAAGGAAGCCTATATTTAGTACCATAACCCATTAGTTTTTGCAGTTTAAAATTATTCACACTATCAAGATTAGCAGTGATTATATGTCCATGATCATTATTAACGTATTTTTTTAGAGTGGGGTCATTGCATTTACACGGAAAAGAACTTGCATCAGATGTATTTTTTGAAAATGCATTATAGTTAAAAATCTTTCGTCCGACTGTATTAGGATATTTAAATGTTTTTGAAATTTGAAGATTATTAATAGGAAAATAACAGTTTTTATCATTAATTATAGAATTAATATTAATTTTATTAAAGATTTGATTTGAAAAAGTGATTATCATTTGAGTATTAGTGTTTTGAATTTTTTGTTTTTTATGTAAATTAATGTTCAAAAGATTAGCTCTTGTCATAATAAGATCATAAAAAATATCAGAGAAATGATTTGAGTAAGAATTACAAAGAAACACATTTAAATATTGCACTATCTGTTTCTTTTTAATAGCAAATATGTATTTTCGAATTAATAACCAGTTGTAATTCTTATTGTAGTAATTCTTATTGCTGAAGAGAATTTATTTGTTTAACAATATATTTTTTGGAAATAACATCTGTAGCAGTACACTTTCCTCGCTTGTTACGTGTAGTTTTATTATTTAATTTATGATTAAGTGTAGGATAAATAGGAGAATAATCTTTAGTATTATTTGTTGAAAAAACTTTAACTGGTCTGTTAAATAATTCACTATTAAGTCCATAAGGATAAATTGTGTTATAATATTTCATATATGAAGACTCCAAGAACAAACGTTCTGATTTAGATTTTATAATTTGTATAATTCCAATTGTAGTATTTTTAAATTTATGTTTATGAAAATGTTGTATTTCTGCTGTAGACTGTTTATTTTTTGCTGTGTTCTTGTTAGTGTCTGAACGATGTTGATTAATACGTTTATGTAATGGACCCGATGTTTCACCCACATATTTCAAACCGCATAAGTTACAATTAATACTATATATAACATTAAAGGCTTTACAAAAAATTGATAAATTAGGATCTGATACAATTTGTTTCTGAGAAGCAAAGGAACAAGTCTTGCATCTAGCATCATTACATAATCGAAATAATAATGGAGGAGGAGGAGAGTAAAAATGGTCACTGGATGACGATCCAGGAGCAACCCATTTATTGCCCCTGTACCGGGCACTACACTGCTTTGATGCAAGGTGTATCTTACCGGGAACGATAATTTTACTGAGTACTGCCATATAAATTGTTGTTTGATACATTGAATATTCAATAACAAAATTAAATGAAAATATAAATAAATGAAAATAAATATCATTAATATATGATATTAAAAAATCTTGAATAATTTAATAAATTATAAAATATTTAAAATTTCTTGAATAAATGAAAGTATATACAAAATGTACAGGTTAAATAGGCAGTGCACATAAAAAACCATCAATAAAAAAATCTTAACCGTAATAATATAAACCCGCATTACAATACTCCAAAACATAAAACCAATGGACTTTTAGTAAAAAACAAATGAACCAAGTCATTATACCAAATCCATAAATGACAAATAACAAGCAAAGACTCCCATAATATATTCCCAAAAGACTTCTCAGAATTATGCGATCAGATCATAACAATTTACCAAAGCATGATATACATTTAATCACCAGTATTGTAAATAGTTGTACAAAAGTGAAACAAAATAAAAGAAAAAGATTACGGATAACAGTAGAACAAGAACCGTAATGAAAAATGGCATACGCCCGTTGTTCAACATATTAAGCACATCCGTTTATGTCAAAGTTTGTTTTTATATATTGTGTTGTCCGAAAAATTCGTGCCGTTTAGGAAATTTAATTCGTACCGGAAAATTCTGTAATTTAATTACTAAACATTAATTCCGATAGCTAATGTCTAATAACTTTCCGGTACAAATTAATTTTCGCAAACGGAACGATTTTTCCGGAAACCCCAATACATATGTAAAAATTAAAAAATATATCGAATACATAGTATTTGCTGCTTTCAAAATTATTTTTATGAAAAATCTTACACTATAATTATTAAAATGTGATTTTATTTGTTGAAGTTAGCATTTCAGTAGCTTTTACACTTTTTCTTATTCCACTAATGTAATTATTGTTCTCAAATTTTAGCCTCCGGTCGGATGTAATGTCTGATTACTTTACGAGCTAACTAGATAAGATATCAGCCTTGGGCTAAAGATATCGCTTTTAGATGTCCACGTGGAATAATCTTACGATGAACTTTGATTTAATATTGGGTATTTTCAATGAACACTTTAATCATTAAACTGATTTTTCAAATATTTTCGAAATTTTTTGTCCAGTCTAATTTAAAACCAAATGTAAAATATGTTATACACATACTTTATATACGGTTTTACATAAATTTTATGTACCTTCTTAGTAATTTTAATACGTAAGTTATCTATTTTAACTACAAGGTCAATGTGACATACCACTTTAACACGTTCACTGCCCGGTTAAAATTACCGGAATTTTATTTTATTTAGAAAGTTCGAATTCACACCATAAAATACTAATAGCAATATTTACTTTATTTAATTACAGACATTTCCCGATTACATAAAATAAAAATTATTCATTCGAAATTTCCGGGACAAATGCGTAATTTTAGATTGAGAAACCACGAGCATACTCATGTTTGGCAGAGAATGGGTTAAACTCTTTTTTAGTTTTTCTATGATCTCAGATTTAGTTTTAAATAAAAAAGCAAACAGGATGAATTTCAATTTGAAATAGAGTAATTAGGAATTTTTTAATTTCCAATTACATATATGTCAGCAAAAATACACTGCCCTCCAAATGTTAAGGAACATCCAGTTTTTTTATGCTTACTATTAAAAGAATGAAAATAAAGGTAAAAAATATGGTTTATATGAATGATTATAAGTAGCTTCAATAAAATCTTATGAAAAAATTATACCCATCTCAATTATTTCAATGTATTGGATATTTATATGTTTGTCAGGAGGAACTGAAAATATCCCACTTTGGGAATTTGTGTGATTTTTTTTTTAATGGTTGATACTATTGCATTGTTGGTACTAAAATAGTGTTGTCCATGTCTAGGAGATGTCGTTTACTTGATGATGGATGGAAATGGGCTTATCACAAGCTGGTGCTGCTAGACGTCTTAATGTGTCTCGTAGTGTGGTCCAAAGGCTCTGAGATCAATTTGAATCCAAAAATTCAGTATCAAGAAGACTTGTTCCAGACCGCTCATCCCTGTACAAAATAGATTTATTTTGGCCCGAAGGAGGAGCATCACTACTGTGATTCAGCTCATGGTAAAGACAACAGAACTGTAAAAAAAACTGTTCTGTCAGAAGTTTTACGTCTTGAAAGCAACAGCCATATTCCATTTCAAGTATCTAGCCCTAAAAGTCCAAATAAATAGTAATTTGGAATGATTTCTGCTCGTTTCACTATTTTAAATTTTGATTTGTTTAAAAACTGTTATTAGCGAAAATTTACATATTAAATGCCATGCCCAAATTCAGGTTTCTATCCCGAAGGGTAAAATACGCAATTTTAGAACGTCTTTTGCTCCTCTCCTTTTTTAAATTTATAATTTATTAGAAACTGTTCTGTACAAGGTGTAACTGTCTTAAATGTAACAACCATGACAAATTTTAAATTTATAACCCTAACATTTCCAAATAAATATTCATTTAAAAAGTTTAAGGACGTTTTTCTGTCGTTCCATTTCACTCTTTTAAATTTCGAATTGTTAGAAAACGTTCTTAGCGAGCATTTACATCTTAAGAGTAAGTAACATTCCAAATTTCAGGTTTCTATCCCCAATGGTATCACAGCTATCGAAATTTTAAAACTTTTTTTTTGTTTATACACATTTTTAAATTTCGATTTTTTAGAAACTTCTCTTTATGTTCGTCTACATATTAAAATTAACAACCATATCAAATTTCAAGTTCCTAGCCCTAATAATTCCAAGTAAATTGTAGTTTTAAAGTTTTTTAGAACGTTTTCAACTCATTTAACTCTTTAAAATTTTTATTTTTTTTAGAAACTGTTATGAGCGAGGATTTAGTTACTAAAAGCAAATACCAGTCAAAATGTCAGGTTTCTTCTTCCAAACGGTATCCCAGAAAACGCAATTTTAGAACGTTTTTAGTTCCTGCACACTTTTAAATGTCGGTAAAATAAAAAAAAAATAATAAAAAATAAACTAATCTGTTAGAGCATTTACTTCTTAAAAGTAACAACCGTTTAAAATTTCAAGTTTCTAGCTCTAACAATTCCAAATAGATCATAATTTAGAGCGTCTAGACAATTTTAAAAAATATAAATATTTATAACCGTTCATTAAATTTTTAATGAACTTTTTTACGTGAAAAACTAAATAGCCTATAAATAAAATTAAGTCAAGTATATAAAAGAACATGTGAAACAGTATTTCAAAATGTGTACAAATATCTTTTTATCTCGACGACGCGGATATTTCAAATTTTACTGCCAATTTAAGTAACTATAATAAGGAATCCATCGATATAGGTATTCTTGAAGACTGTGTAAAGGATCAGGGTCCATAAGCCGTGTTTTTGGCCCATGAAATAAGACTAAAATTCGATTTTGTTATACTGACTTCATTATTTCACTTTTTAATATTAGAAGGTCTATCCTGTACGATTTCAACAATAGTTTTCGCATTTTGTTCGGATTTATATAACTTACACAAGCTCAAAGTTCGTATTATTCGTAGTTTTTGATGAAAAATACGCAATTTCTCCTAATGTTACCTCAATTTTTAATATATTTTTAAATATTTTACTATGAGCGCAGCTTTGCAACACTTTTTTTTTACATGTAGTGTACATTTTGATGTATTTTATAATATATGTAAAGAAGAGAATGTTGCACGATGGCGCTCCTATAAATAATTGAGGTAACATTAGGAGAAATTGCGTATTTTTCATCAAAAACTACGAATAATACAAACTTTGAACTTGTGTAAGTCCTATAAATCCAAACAAAATGCAAAAACTATTGTTGAAATCATACAGGCTAAACCTTATAATATTAAAAAGTGAAATAATTAAGTCAGTATAAAAAAAATCGAAATTTAGTCTTATTTCATGGGCCTCATATAATATATCCTCAAAAACATGGCTTCTGGACCCTGATCACCAAATATGACGCTGAAACATTATATCCATACGAAATATCAATAAAGGTCCAGAAAACCTGAGATAATGTCATGGAATTTGACTGTCAAAATTATGAATCATTATGATAATCCACTGGTATAACAATCCAAAATGTAATTAGTGTTTTAATAGTTACAAGATTTAATATGAAAATCTTTATTTTCAGCATACTAAATGCTATTATGTACGGTTAACAAAATATAAATTACATACAGTGTTGCTACAGGTGACTGTTTTTATACTGTAGTCGTACCCTTATCATAGTTGCTAACCTCCCGCTTTTTTGAATAACAGTAAAATTTTAGAAAATGTTTCGCTTTATTAAATTGCCGAAATCGTATAATTAAATAAAACAAATATTTTTTAATAAAAATATTGGTATGAAAAAAATCGGGAGGTTGGCAACTATGCCTTATTTTACAAAAAATATTCTTTGTGGCTGACTTCTCGTGTAGTTGTTGAAATATATGGCAAAGATAGGGATATGACATAGGGATATATAGCAAAGATTTGAAAAAAAACTGATAGGAACCATTTGAAAAAATAAAATAAAAATAGTGGCCCCTGGCAACCCTGATTACATATGCTTCACAAAATTTTGACTACATTCATTTTGATTCAGATTAATATCTACTATTCCAGATGAATTAAATCAAATTAGTGCGATACAAATTTAGATTAAAGATTTCCTCGGTAAATCTTGCATATGGATTTTCCGTGTAAATCAGTGGATTAAACTGTCAAATACATTAAAAGTGATTCATGAAATCTAAATTTCAGGAGAAATTTGTTGAAATTAATTTCGCCTCGGATACTCTTCAAAAGAAAAATTAATCCTGGGTGATCAACAGCTTTAAAGATAATTGAGATTTGGTAAGCTAAAAGGAGTAATTTAAAACCGTGATAGAAATCTTTATTATTCATAAATGAATCGCGTACAAGGTTTTAACAGTGTTGACAGGTGGCTACTTTTTAAATTCAGTTTTCTTGATTGCCACCAGTTTTTTTTCAAAAAACTATAATTCGCCTTATTTAATGATAAATTAAATAAGGCGAATTATGCTATTTCAAAAAAGTGGTGCCAATCAAACAATCTGAAATTTTAAAAAGTAGCCCACTGGCAACACTGGGTTTTAATTAATAATTTTCTACACAAGAAATCATGTTCATTTAGTGTAATACTGGGTTGTTCTGAAAGTTTATTCCGTTTGGGAAAACCAATTCGTACCGGAAAATTCTGGCCGTCAATTATTATACATTAGATATCGGAATCCATGTCTAATAATTAAATGATAGAATTTTCCGGTACGAACCAACCTTCCCAAACGGAAAGAACTTTCCGAACAACCTAATAAATTTAAAGAAATTGATATGTTTATCAATATTGTTTAAATAGTCTTCAATGATACAACATTTGATAGTTTTGATAATAATTCATGTTTATAAAGATGCACTTTACTGAGTGGGATAAATCACTTATAATAGATGTATCATAAAAGCAGCGTTACCAAGTTGGGAAATTTTTTAATTCAAAATACCTACTACTATTTCAGAATAGTAATCTTCACTTTATTTATTATTCTGTGATTAAATAAAGCGTCGATTAATAGCGGGAAAACGTTGCAGATATTTTGAATAAAAGAGATAAAAAAATAAATTAAAAAATTCAGCTTATCATATTTTTGCTAATTTATACTTTATATTTTGAGTAATATATACTTTATATTTTTATTGATTATGTAAGTATAATGTATAAGTATCTATAATGCATAAGTAAATATAATCTATAATGAATAAGTAGCATAAGTAAATATAATGTATTGATATATAATTATATTTTATATTTTGAATGAGCTTATTTATACTCTATATTTTGAATAAAAGTAGATATTTTGAATAAATAAAAATAATTTCATAATCTGGCAAAAGTGTAGTATGGAGATATTATTTATATAAAACATAGTATTCGATTAAATCAGCTAAGAAAGTTGTGTGCAAAAGACCAGACTGAGATCTTGTGGGAACTGAGGCACAAATTCACCACTATATTCGTTTTCGCCTTATGTACGACAGAAATTCTTCGTTGAAAAAAGGCGATGATAATTATTCGAAAATAGTGGTACTCTGTGCTATAATCCTGTGTGCCCATATATGATCCTGTTTGTATAATAACATACTTACAACGCGCGGAAATCTAGACATATAAGTAAACTTGCTATTTTGTTAGCATACCGAGAATTGAATATCTTTTTAAATAACAGTATTGCTTGATGCTTTCAAACACAGAAAAAAAGTTGTATCATTTAACGCCATAATATTGGGAAATAATTGGAAAATATTGGGTGGGTTAAAAATGTTTTGAGCAAAATTGCACGGGCAATTTCTTTTATTTATTTATTTATTTTGTGTGTATGCGTATATATTGGGGGGGGGGGGTGTTCAAAGGAAAAAGGGATAGCTTGAATATATAATTTTCGAGGGCGAAGTATAAAGTTGTAATTTTATTAAATTAGATTTTCACGAGTTTTTCGTTTTATTCATTGAAAAATATCATAAATATGACTGCAAAATAAAACCGCAAAAAACAAAACATTCCAGCCACCTAAGTGCTTTATGGATGTCAGTGAGGACATTTAAATATATAATTAAATAGATTTAAATAGATCACTCACTGAAATATAATCGCTGATAAAATATATGGGAAGTTTATTTCATTCAGATAAATCGAATTATACGTCCGCGAAAAGATTTTTAGTGCTTCTGTATGTCTGTTACTTCTGTGATCACTATATATTAAGGAGGTCCGGCACACAAAATCCTTTTTTTTTTTTAATAGATATTTTCGAATGAAATTTTTTTGTGAAATTTATGTTTATACACTGGCCTCCAAAAGTTAAGGTACAACCTGTTTTTTTTGCGTCAAATTTGCAAATGAATGAATATAGAAACAACAAATTTGGAGGAAATGCGCGCTAAACTGTTATTTATTAAATGCGACATAGAAATTTACTTAAGTTAAACGTATAAATAAAATTACAACAAAAAAGCACTCATGGTGGAAAATTCCATTCTGGGAGAAATCAGTACATCGCAGTATTCTGCAGTAAAATGTGACAGAAACATTAAAAAACTGGTTCTAATATATGTCCACCCCGGACTTGAATGCATTGGCGGCATCGACATTCCATGCTTTCAATTAAATTGTCGGACACCGAAATAGGTAACGCTGACCAGACTTGGAGTAAGCCTTGTTCCAGCTCATTTAATGACCTTGGAGGAGGACTTAAAGCCGCAACCTGTCTTCCAAGATAGTCCCAAAGATGTTCTATCGGATTCAAGTCTGGAGAGTGAGATGGCCATTCCATTCTCTCCAAACCGTGATCCTCAAGATAATCCTCAACAACCACAGCTCGGTGTGGTCTCGCATTATCATCCATTAGAATGAAACCATTGCCAATAGCACCGTCATATGGGCGCACATATGAATCAAGAATCTCATCCCGAAATCTCGCACAAGTCACAGTTCCTCCATTGAACACATGCAGGTCAGTCTGGCCTCCGAGTGAGATCCCTGCCCAAACCAAAGAATATACAATAGATGTTCTATTTCTTTGCCCAAACCATGATTCCACTGTATTTGTACCTGTGTGTTTCGACAGTGTTTGATTGATGGTATCGAGTGCATTGTTCTCTCCAGATCAGAAGACGTCCTGAATCGCTCTCCAGTGTGAATCTGGACTCGTCTGTGAAGAGTACAGAAGCCCACTGTTGTCTGGTCCAGGAAACATGTTCTCTTGTCCAACATAAACGGACCCTTCTCTGTCGTCTTTTGAGGGGGACACACAACTGGTCGCCTTGCATAGAGGCCTTATTGTGAAGATGTCTTCGCACCGTAGTAGCGGATATTTGCTACACAGTAGTGCGTCTTCTCCTTCGAGTCGACAGAGCTGGAAAACCGGTCTTCTACAGGTGTTGTAAGACGTGGGCGGCCTGGAACATGTCTTCTGGATACAGAATCTTCGGATTCATACTGATCCCAGAGTCGTTGGACTACACTGCGAGACACATTGAGCCGTCTAGCAGTATCGGCTTGTGACAACCCTATTTCCATCCATCCTACCGCCCGCCACCTTTATGAATCGGGCAAACGACTTCTTCTATACATTTCTAGACTCTACTGGCTATTGTGAACAAAACTGACAACAACAGTTCAAATACAACAAAACTTACACGCGAAATTACGAAAGCTTCGTAACTGCATGTTTTTCTCTCATTCACAAATACTTATTCTTTTCAATAAAATAAAAGTGGTAGCTGTAATTTTTGCGTACGTTTTTTTAAAGCTTATTATTGTCATTCATATAAACTATGAAGTTTAATCTGACTGCCATTTTTTGTCTGGTGAGCTTCGAAAAACATGTTGTACCTCAACTTTTGGAGGCCAGTGTGAACAGGCCAGTGCCAATGAACATATTGCATGTGAAAAATACTGAAAACTTTAAAACATTTTTTAAAAAACTAAAAATTAAAAATTAAAACATATTTAATTTTTCTTATAACTCTTTAACCACTTGCCTGAATTTCAAAATTTTTGGACTGTTACGTACAGAATATGTGTAATTTTAATTTTTCTTCAGGATTTAAAAAAAAAATTTATTACAAAGTTCATAATAAATTTGAAAGTTAAAAAATGAAGTTTTTTTTATAAGTGACTTTTATAATAGAATAAGGTGACTTTTGCATTAAATAGCATATTTTCCCAATTCTCGCTCCAAATCAAAAAAAAAATGAAGACAATTTATTAGAAATATAATACAGAAACTCTGTTGAAAATTTCATACATATACCTTATTAGGAATTTTAGATATATCTTTTCAAAGTTCACAAATCATGCAAAAATTTATTCTGAGATAAATGTAGTTAAAGTTCCCGTCAGAGGGTCAGTCGCTTCGCGGCTACAAGTGCAATAAAAGTTAGTTGTATCTCAAGATGTAATCATGATAAAAGCATTCAGTTTGCAGTATTTAACTCTAAAAACTGCAATTTTTAAGCCAAAAACAAAAAAAAAATTGCATTTTGTTGAGATAATAATGGTTGATAATGTAAGGCAGTAATGGTTGGAAAAATTATCATTTTCTCATCACTATTTTGAAAAAGAAATAATTGCCTTAATTGTTAGCAGAAAATTCTGCCATTAAAATAAGTATAAGTTTTCTTTAAATATATAGTGGTAAGAAAAGAATTAAAGTTTCAACCATGCATTTAGTGCCCCGAAAAGAGCGAATCACGAGCCGCCACTGGTTATGCGTATATAAATATTTCCACCACTGCGTTTAATATGGCAACTATACATTATTAGCTTTGGAGTTCGTAAGTACCAAAAAATATACGTGAACTTTGAACAAAATAAATCTAGCAAATATAATATCACCCCAGCATTGGTTCAATATTCTCTCTTTCCGTTTCAAAAATCTAAACCTTCAAAATTAAGTAAATCATACCCATAATCAGAATAATCCATAAATATAGTGTTATTGCAGCTTCGACACTGTATTATTTTCTTTCCAAAATATAAGCTTTCAAACAAAATAAATTCATAAATTTACACCAATCATTTAAACAAATCAATTAAACAATCATTTTCAAAATTCAATCATTTAAACAAAATAAATTAATAAATTAACACCAATAATTTAAACAAATCAATTTCAACAATCATTTTCAAAATTCAATCATTTAAACAAATTCATACATTTACACCAATAATTTAAACAAATCAATTTCAACAATCAATTAAACAACCAATTTCAAAATTCAATCATTTTACACTAGAAAGACGGCAAAATCGAACTTCCTACAAAGCCCGTAGCGGTCAATTTGACCACTGTTTAGAAATTCCAAAAAATAATTATATTTTATCATCGCAAACATATTAAACAACAAAATACACTTTATATTGAAATATTTTATTTACCTTTTCTTCTTATGGAACATTTTTTTGAGCTTTTCTTTCAAATAATTGCAGATGTAGATAATGGAGAATTTATTTATTAACATTCACATTGCACAAAAGTAACGTTTTTAATAATATTTTTAGTGCTTTTTTTTTTTAAGCTTGACAAATATCTATGGTTTTATTCCCATTCCAATTTCCTATTTGACATTGTCGTCGACGTTTGGAAAGAGGTTCAGAACTCTGTTGTGGCCCAACATTTCTCGGGTAGATCTTGTTCCGACACAATATTCCACGTAGTTTCATCAGCTAATTGCAGAATAAAATCTCGTCGACTGATATCTTTAAGCAAAACTTCCCTATATATTATCCAAGCATTGATGGCGGCCAAGTCTAAGATATTATAAAATATTTGTACAGGCCATCGTCGAGAGCTTGCTTTTACCGATTATTTTTTAGCCATCTGATCTATATTACATCAACTGCATATTTTGTTGCGTTATAAAATGCTACTGTCTCTGGAATCCTTTTATTATCATTTCCAATGTCAACGCGTGGGGATGCAAAGTGCTTAGTAAAATAACGCTTTTGTTTTTCTTTCTTTGATACATAGTCAAAGTTGTGTGTTTATGTTCCATTATCGTTGACGAGGAAGTTCTTGCTGTGCGTTTTTGCATGATAAGGGAATTTCACGTCTTTTTTGGTTTACTGTTCCTACTATGCTTGTTCCTTTGCTTTTAAGTTCATCTGCTAATTTTACTGAAGTAAAAAGTTGTCAGTTGTGACATTTCTACCTGAATTGCAAAAGGCTCCACAAAGCGTAGAACGACAAATTCTGACACAGACTGGTCATCAGGTCGAGACATGTCTTTTCCAACATATGGAAATCCATTCAGTAGATATTTGGAATCCACTTCTACAAGAAGCCAAAATTTTTTACCATACTTATTATGTTTATTACCCATAAAAGGTATAAACGGACATCTTGTTTTCATTGGTAAAAGTTCCTCATCAACAGTGATATTTTCATGAGGTTTGTAGCACAAATAACATTGTTTGATGAACTTTCCCAAATTTCTGATATCAAAGCAAATTTATTAGATTTCAGTTTTTCTGACCTGGTTGTTTTTAACTCAAATCTTAGATACCTTAAAATTTCTTTGAATCTTTCTCGTGTCATAGTGTCTCGAAAAACTGTTGGACCACAAGCTAGACACAGACAATCCTTTAGCACAGTATGCACCAGGGAAGTATAATAATGCAATAAATCCATCCAGTTCTTCTAAAGATATTGACCATGCGTTATTTTTAAGTTGCCTACAAGCTTCATTTTCAGTACAGTTTTGAATATGCCGTAGCATAGCATCTGGTAAAAGAAGTCGCCATGCAGATGTTTTATTTTCAATAATTGAACGTCTGGCATATGGTGTCAGCACTGGAATTTCTGTAAGCACATTTTGTTTTGAAAATCTACCCGCAATACGAATATAATTATTATTTTTAGTCCACTCAATACCATCTGGAGCGGTTTCTTTATCAGAAATAGTTATTCTTTCAGTTTTTGGGTGTATTTTACGATTTTGCGTAATTTCTTTCTTTCTTTCTCTTTTTTCCTTTATTTTTCCTTTCGAATGTTTTTTCTAAAATGGCATTACTAGTAGAAGGAGATAAAGTTGTACCGTAATTTCGCGCGTATACGCCGCACGTCAGACAATTCTATTTCCTACCAGAATTTATTTTAAATAAAATGTGACTTACTTCTGCTTAGCACTTATTTGACTTCTTATTTTCAATAAAATTTCCGGTTTGAAAAAGACTTAACTAGGGTGCGGCGCATACGCGCGAAATTACGGTAAATTCAATATTTTCATAACTTTCGCTATCACTGTCACTTGATAACTGCTTTGGAAAAAATTCTTCATCACTATCAATTATCAAGCTACCTTCCGCTTCATTTTCAGAAAGTGCTTGCAATAATTTCAAACATTCTTCGGAGTTAATCCTTTGCGACGAGACATAATTGATAAAATCAAACCGGAACATATAACTAGCTGCTACCAAACCAGTAAAAATATCACACTGAAAATAAACTAAAATTAAATTCCACATCCCTACTTTCTCCCACTAAAAAAATCCTTGCCAATAGGAATCCACTATTTTGACCTTGACTTGACTGCAGGTGCATCCTTGATTCATGTTATGCGTGGGTAGAGTTGAAGAAAAAAAAATGATTCTTTTTTATTTTTTCCACGAAAAGAAAATTACAGCGCCGGTCAAAATGACCGCTCTGGGCTTTCTAAGTAAATTTACAGAAATCTAACGAAAAAAATCAAATATTATTTTTTTAAGTAAAAGAATATGCGCAGAGAAAAATATTAGAAAATGTAACGAAAGGAAATTACCAGATTATAAAAAATAAATCAAATATATGAAAAAAAAACTTGAGATATCGGTCAAATTGACCGGTTCGAGCGTTCTAGTGTTAAACAAAATAAATTCATAAAGATAATATTACTGCAGCATTGATCTAATATCTTTTCGTTTCAAATATACAGTGGTGGCCAAAAGTTTGGGCATTTTTTGAAAGTTTCATGTTTTTCAACTTTGTGTACTTGTAGAATATATTAATTTTCACTTAAATACAAACGTTTATATATCAAATTGAAGGTAATTTAATGTAGAATTTAATAATAAAAACAGTATTACAATATCTGTATTACAAAAAAAAGTTATGCTTATTTTAGTAGAACAAATAAACAGAAATCGTTTTGAATAAGGACGTGTTTTGTAATAAAAGCGTACTAGCCAATCACAAACACTGTTCTGAGGACCAATCAAATGTCTGTAACTATAGTTTAGGTTATTTGGATGGTAAAAGAGTTATTGTTGCGGAAATATTTTGCGGAATGATGCATACTAGTACAATTAAATGGAGTATTGCTGTTTTTGAATATTTAAAGTCTTTTTTTTATTAAACTAATTTTAAACAATGTCATCAACAAGAAGAACTAATTGGACATCTACAAAAAGAAGCCGAATTGTCATATTGAGAGAAAATGGCCTCTCTTATGCTGAAATTGCAAGACAAGTTGGTGGTTCAGGGACTTGTTCTGTTGTACGAAAGTTCTGTTTACGTTAAGAAAAAACGAAATCAGTCGAAAATAAGGCAAAATTAGACCGAAAAAAATGCACAAGTGCTACTGCGGATAGAAAAATTAAACGGCTATGCCTTCAAGATAGAAAAATTTCATCAGATGTGAAATGAATGCGGCGGGTATTGCAGTAAGTTCAACTGTCCTATTATTATAAGAAGAAGGTTATCAGGATTTGGACTACAAGCTAGAATTCCAAAAAGAAAAAAACATATTTAAATCAAAAGCAACGCGAAAAACGAGTTAAGTGGGCAAAAGAACACATTAAATGGTCAGAAAATCAATGGAAGCAAGTAATCAGAAGCGATGAGAGTAAAATATCGCTCTTTGGTAGTGATGGTAGAAAATACGTGAGACGTAGAGTAGGAGAAGCACGTCATCCTGATTGCATTGAAGCAACTACAAAAAACCCAACAAATGTCATGATTTGGGCATGTATGTATGCAGATGGTGTGGCCCGAATTCAAGTGATCGATGGCATCCTGAATGCCAAAAAGTACATCGAAACTGTCCTGGAACCAAAATTGATACCTTCCATCAGGGATCTCTTCCCCAACAACGCACCATTTATTTTTCAGCAGAATTCAGCTCCATGCCACACAGCAAAAGTATGCAAAGCATGGTTTCAAAATAAAGGCATAGATATATTACCATGGCCAGGGAACAGCCCTGATCTCAATCCAATTGAAAATTTGTGGCGACGTTTGAAAATGCTTGTACGAAAAAAACGGCCATCCAATAAAAGACAACTTATTGAAGCTATAATTGATTCTTGGCACTATGTGATTACGAAAGATGAACTCCAAACACTCGTTCACTCGATGAAAAGACGCTGTGAAGCTGTCTTAAAAAATAAGGGTATTCCTACTAAGTATTGATTGTTTAAGTATCACATTAAAAAAATGCAAATCTAAGATAGATCTTACTATTAGTTGCATAACTTTTTTTGTAATACAGATATTGTAATACTGTTTTTATTATTAAATTATACATTAAATTACCTTCAATTTGATATAGAAACGTTTGTATTTAAGTGAAAATTAATATATTCTACAAGCACACAAAGTTGAAAAACATGAAACTTTCAAAAAATGTCCACACATTTGGCCACTACTGTATTAATCTGCAAAACTAAATAATAATAATAATAATAAACCAATTAATTCGTTTAATTCAATTGTTACAGTATTTGTGTAGCATTCAAACATACATATACACACACATATATATATTATTTATGAAAAATAATTTTAATATTTATAAATTCGTTTCATTAATAGCAAATTATATATATTTTTTTAATGCGTTAATATTTTATTAAGGTTTTTTTCCCCCACTGAGCCCGCAAAGAAGTAATATGTATTTTTTATATTATTGAACAAACTTGATAAAAAACCTTCATTAAAATATTTCTATAACATTAAACAAAATATGCCTGCACCATAATCTCTCTAGTGTAATAAAATATCATTAATTAATCCCCCCTCTTTTTAATACAAAAAATTACATATTCATTCAATATTTAAATTCTTCACAACAATGAATATTAATCCACTTTGTAAAAAGATCGCTGTTCATTTCGTATCTTGCAGCTTTTGGCAGCGATAGCTGAAACTAATTGCTACGGTGCATTGAATAATAAACGAAAAATATTTTTTCGCAGCTTGAAAACACAAACATTATCTGGCGATATCCAATTTACAGCGTTTAATAGTTTATAAACTCTATCGTGCGCTACAGGGATTTTTGATATAATACCTTTTTTATAATATTCATCTGCTCTAAATTAGAGAAAACAATAAAATTACTATTTTCCATTAACAATTTTCTGTAGTTGTTTACCTGGGTTTTTGCTTATTAGTTCCTTTCATTATTTAAAAATATGGACAAAAATTTAAGAAGGGAGGGAACAGATAATCACTCGTTATTTATTCTTGTCAATTATTCTTATCACTTATTCTAGTGTCTATCTTAATTCGGGAACATAATGGGGAAAACTGCAAAATTAAATAAAACAAAACCAATTAATAATAATATGTAATATAATATATAATGCATATGTAATATAATATATATATGTGTCTAATATAAGTACTAGATGGCAGCACCACAGCCGGTTGTTCTGTCACCTATCGGTAAAAACTTTGTTTGCTGTAAAAATGTATCTGTCGTATTTCGTTAGTGTTCGATGTACGTGTTTGTGATAGTATGTAAATAAAAGTTCTTTAAAGTCCACCTCGACTAATTAATAATGATGCTGATTCATTTACTTTACTTTAAGTATATAATATAGAATATTATGGCGACGATGAAAATCAAGTTTCTTACCGGAATTCAAATTACAAGAAATTCCACCTGATTCGCAAAATGGCGAAACTTCGTGTTTTGCATCTACAAGAGAATATGCATCGTGTTTTCCATCTACAAGAGAATATTAATATTTTGTATGCGTACATCATTTCGAGGGTGGTAAGTGCTGATATTTTTTTTTCTTCTCTGCAATAAATAAAAGTTCATAATGTTTGCTAATTTTAAAGAATTTAACGATTCAATTGAATCGTTCCAATCATATGTTAAAAGGTTGGAACAGAGTTTTTTATTACATGATGTTGAAGAAAAAAAAAAGGTACCCGCCATTATTTCATGTATATTGTGTGTATATATTACTAAGGTATTTCATGTATATATGTCATGTATATATATTTCATGTATTCTAAATTGTATAATTTGCTGTCAGATTTAACATTTCCGAAAAATCCTGAAGCACTGAAATACGAGGAAATAGTTGAAATTCTGTTAAAGCACTTAAGCCCCGCCCCTAATAAATTTTGTTCTAGAATTAAATTCCGTAATTCTTATCAAAATGAAAACGAATCGATACAAGATTTTGTTTCAAAATTAAAGAAGTTAACCACGTTCTGTGCTTTTGCTGGTGAAACACTTAATGAAAATTTGTTGGAACAATTTCTGCGAGGTTTAAAAAATGAAACTATCCAAAGTAAATTACTCACACAAATAGATGATTTAACATTCGAGAAAGCCATTGAAAAAGCAATTATTTTGCAAAATAACGAACATGATATTTCTGAATTGATAAATAAAAATGTAAATGTTAATACATTGGCATATTCTAAAAATGTTCAACCGAATAAAATTTCAAATAATTTCCAGAAACCGAAAATAAACAATGTAAATAAGGGGAATTTTGAAGTAACTAAAAATAAATTACAATTTTATAGATGTGGAAATCCTTCTCATCTTGCCAATAAGTGTAAGCATGTCAATACTATTTGTAAAATTTGTAAAAAAAGAGGCCACCTTGGTAAAGTATATAAAAGTAGTTCTCAGAAACAAACAAATGTATTGCAGACGGTTGATATTTTATCAGTGAGTCATGATAAAAGTTCTACACCTATAAAAGTGTGGGTTTTAATTGAAAACAAAGCTAAATCTGAAATGGAGGTAGACACGGGCTCCGGAATTTCTGCGGTACCTGTAAATCGTTTTCGGAGAATTTTTCCGAATAATAAAATTTTTCCACCAGACATTCAATTGAGAACGGCAACTGGTGAGGTGTTTACACCTGTGGGGTATGTAACAGTAGATGTTTCTTATGCAAATATTACTAAAAATCTTAAATTGTATTTAATTAAAGAAGATAATTTCCTACTTTTATTTGGCAGAGACTGGGTAGCTGCATTTAATTTGTTTCCTACTAACTTTAAATCTGTGTATGTCAATGAAATTGCAAATTCTACTGATAAATTAAGAGCATTATTAAATGATTTTTCTGATTCATTTTCGGATAAAGTAGGGGAAATAAAAGGTTTGAAAGCAGAACTTTATCTAGAAAAAGGTTCTACGCCCATATTTTGTAAGGCTAGAACAGTCATGTATGCTCTACGTAATGCAGTAAATGATGAAATCCAAAGGTTACAGGATGAGGGTATTATTAAACCTGTCACCAGTAGTAAGTGGGCAACTCCTATAGTTCCAGAGGTAAAACCAAATGGGAAAATACGTTTATGCGGAGATTTTAAAGTTACAGTAAATAAATTTTGAAGGTGGAAAAATATCCTTTACCTAGGGTAAAGGACATGTTAGCTACTTTAGGTGGTGGTTTACATTTTACGAAAATAGATTTAAATCAAGCTTATCTTCAGTTACCTGTAGACGAAAAATCACAGGAATTGTTAACTATAAATACTCCGAAGGGCTTATTTCAATTTTTAAAGTTACCAATGGGTCTTACTACCTCTCCAGCAATTTGGCAAAGATCGATTGAACAAATATTAAGTGGTATTGATGGTGTCACTGTGTTCACTAATGATATTGGTGTTACAGGGGAAACGGATGAAATTCATTTAAAAAGATTAAAACAAGTCTTAGAAAGATTACGTGAATATAATATTAGGATAAATAAAGATAAATCAATTTTTCTGGCTGACCATATTACATACTGTGGTTATAAAATTGATAAGCAAGGTATTCATAAAACGCAAGATAAAATTGAAGCTATTGTCAATGCTCCTAGACCAATTAATGTGTCACAAGTTAAAGCTTTTTTAGGCTTAGTCACATATTATTCTAAATTTGTACCAAATTTATCTACAATTGCTCATCCTTTAAATCAATTGCTCAAGAAGAATGTAAAATTTATTTGGTCTCCTGTTTGTGAACAAGCATTTAAAAATATAAAAAATGAAATTATTTCAGAAAGAGTTCTTACTCATTTCAACCCTAAATTGCCTTTAGTGTTAGCAACAGATGCTTCTCCATATGGTATCTCTGCAGTTTTTTCGCATGTGATGCCAGATAACGTGGAAAAACCAATTGGTTTTGTGTCCAGAACGCTTACGAATGCAGAAAAAAATATAGCCAGGTGGATAAGGAAGCACTAGCTATTATCTTTGGAGTAAAGAAATTTTTTCAATATTTATATGGTAATAGGTTTACTTTATTTACAGATAGCAAACCACTCGTGTCCATATTTTCTCCAAATAAAAGTATTCCTGTTCTTTAAGCTGCTCGGATGCAAAGATATGCATTATACTTACAAGCGTTTAAATATGATATTCGCTATAAGAAAACATCCGAACATGGAAATGTCGATGCTCTTTCACGACTTCCATTACATAGTGAAGATTTACCCCCACAATTAAATTCAAGTAATGTAATTGATGAATCTGAATTTTTTCAAATTAACCAAATTTCTACATTGCCTTTAAACGCCAAATCAATTGCTGTAGCTACAAAATCTGATCCTTTATTACGTCAACTTTTTCATCATCTAGTTTCTGGTTCTCCAATTCCTAAAAATTTACTTTTTGGTGGCAAACAGGAAGAATTTACTCTTCAACATAGTTGTATTTTAAAAGGATGTAGAGTAATTATCCCAGAAGTTCACCGTAAACAAATTTTACGTGATTTGCACTATGGACATTTTGGTATAGTGAAAATGAAGTCCTTAGCTCGCAGTTTTGTTTGGTGGCCAGGAATTGACCAAGATATTGAAGATCTTGCACGAAATTGCATTACTTGTGTCAATTTAAAAAAATAATCCTCTTAAGGTAGATACTCATAATTGGGAATAGCCTACAGCTCCATGGCAAAGAATTCACATACATTATTTTGGTCCTGTGATGGGTAAAATGCTTTTGCTTGTGGTTGATGCTTATAGCAAATGGCCTGAAGTTTTTATTGTTCCTAACACAACTTCAGAGCATACAATTACTTGTCTTTCTTCTCTTTTTGCCAGATACGGGTATCCTATATCTCTGGTATCTGATAATGCAAAACAATTTACTTCTGAAGAATTTGAGACATTTTTGAAGAATCATGGGGTTAAACATAGGTTTAATGCTCCATACCATCCAGCTACAAATGGTCAGGCAGAGAGATATGTACAAATTCTCAAAAGAGGGTTAAAAGCCTTATCTTCTGAAGCTGGTACTTTACAGATGAAAATAAATAACTTTCTTTTACAATATAGAAAGATGCCTCATGTTACTACGGGGGAAATTCCTGCATCTCTATTTCTAAAACGAAATTTAAGAACGAAAATAGATTTGATAATTCCAAGCGTTATAAATTTTGTGCATGATAAACAAAATGCGAGAAAGGCCAATTCTAAAGTAAAAGAATTTCAAATCAACCGGAAAGTGGCTGTAAGAAATTATACTACAGAAGCCAAGTGGAAAATTGGTCGCATTATTGCAAGAGAGGGAAAGTTGCATTATAGAATTCAAGTTGATTCGAATATTTGGAAAAGGCATGTTGATCAGATAACTAATGTCGGTTCGAAGATACATCTAACTAATGATTCAAATTCTGAAGAGAATGGTACAGAAAGTCACAAAAGTGATAATGCAGTTGTTAATCAACGTGATTCTCAGCTAATGCCTCCTAGTACTCCAGATCCTCGACCAGCTGACTCAGTTGTCTCATCTGCTCCAAATCCTCAACCAGATGACTCTGTTGTTCCATCTACTCCAAATCCTAAACCAGATGACTGTGTCCTCCCAAATACTCCAAGTCCGGCTCCAGTAGACTCTAAAGGGATACCTTCAGCTCCAAAACCCATGATGTCCAATGCTTCTAGTGATCATGCTACTGATACTTTAAATACTAATTCTTCTTCTTCCCTACAGGTACCTAGAAGATCCACCAGGAAAAGAAAAGCTCCCACCATGTTTCCAAATTAAGGAGGGAAGACTTATGGTGTCTAGTGTCTAATATAAGTACTAGATGGCAGCACCACAGCCGGTTATTCTGTCACCTATCGGTAAAAACTTTGTTTACTGTAAAAATGTATCTGTTGTATTTCGTTAGTGTTCGATGTACGTGTTTGTGATAGTATGTAAATTAAAGTTCTTTAAAGTCCACCTCGACTAATTAATAATGATGCTGATTCATTTACTTCACTTCAAGCATATAATATAGAATACTTCACAACAATGAATATTAATCCACCTTGTAAAAAGATCGCTGTTCATTTCGTATCTTGCGGCTTTTGGCAGCGATAGCTGAAACTGATTGCTACGGTGCATTGAATAATAAACGAAAAATATTTTTTCGCAGCTTGAAAACACAAACATTATCTGGCGATATCCAATTTACAGCGTTTAATAGTTTATAAACTCTATCGTGCGCTACAGGGATTTTTTATATAATATCTTTTTTATAATATTCATCTGTTCTAAATTAGAGAAAACAATAAAATTACTATTTTCCATTAATAATTTTCTGTAGTTGTTTACCTGGGTTTTTGCTTATTAGTTCCTTTCATTATTTAAAAATATGGACAAAAATTTAAGGAGGGAGGGAACAGATAATCACTCGTTATTTATTCTTGTCAATTATTCTTATCACTTATTCTAGTGTCTATCTTAATTCGGGAACATAATGGGGAAAACTGCAAAATTAAATAAAACAAAACCAATTAATAATAATATGTAATATAATATATAATGCATATGTAATATAATATATATATGAAACAATTTTTTTTTACCGTTGGCCTCATCAAAGCTATAATTTTGTGTAAATCCCATTATTCTAAATTATTTTCTCTTTCTAGTATTTAGATTGTCAAAATTCCGCCTAGCTAAAAATGCTTTATTCTAAATTCATTCTCTTTAAAAAATGGCTCTAAGCGTTGTTCTGTTAAAATTACACACTTTTTGTTTCATTAAATAAACGCATCCTAGAATTTAATTTATTAGAATTTAACATCTTTTTATTTTTATTTTTCCTCTTAAAAAAATGGCTTTATTCACTGTTCTGTTAAAATTACACACTTTTTGTTTCATTAAATAAACGCATCCTAGAATTTAATTCTTTTAAATATCAATCTCCCAGCAAAAAATATTTTAATTCTCTTGAAATAACAACCTATATCTTTTTATTTTTATTTCCCTATGTTTTCTGACAAAACAATATTCTTTCTCAAAAATATAAAAGTTAATTTCAGTTTCAATGTAAAATCTTATCTTGACATCCTGCCCATACACGGTAAAACCTACATATTTTTTTTTTCTTTCTTATTTGTTCGAAGGAATTAGATTGTTCCGAAAATTCTAGAAATATTTTACCGCACTTTTTCAGCATGCGGTCTGATATCTTCAAAATCATAGCGCCAGAAAATTTAGTTCCGTAGCGCTGATTGGTCGAAAGATTTTTTAACGGCACTGTATTCATAGGCGTTAGATAATAGTTATACGCTGCTTTTTCAAGCGTAAAAGCAGATAGTTCCTGGAGCTCGATGTATACATGTAAGACCGGCGCGTACTTCACGTCCGTGGAATAATCTCCTTGGCTGCCGATATACAAGACGACGCTGACTGTTAAGATATTATGTCTTCTTAAAGCCTTGAATTAATTCACCAAGTCTCTCCATGGTACTAAAAATCATTATTTATGGAATTATCATTTTGAAATAGTAAAGCATGGCCTCAACGTTTTTCTGGATTCTAATAAAATGTGGATTGGAATCGGCTGCCTCTTATTTTCCTTCAGTACGCACACCATAATTTTGATTCTCGGCGCGACGACTAATATATATATTAAAAAAAAGTAACTTGCAAAGCAAATTAAAAAAAATAAATTTATTTCCAAAATTTTAAGCCCGAGAAGGGACAGATATTAAAATTATTTTATTTAGTCAATGCTACAATAATGTTGCATTTTTATATTAAATCTTGTTCAGTCTATTTAATCTTAAAATATTAAATTTAAATTTGAAACATGATATTAAAGCAACTTTAAAACATTTCATTTAGTTGAAATGAAATCTAAATAAATCTTCAACTTTTTTAATTATTTGAACTTCTCATGTTTCTTGTCTGTTAGAATTTGCTACAATACAAATTTTGCATAATGCATGTAAAACTGAAAAAAAAAGTTGACGATTTATTTAGATTTCATTTCAACTAAATGAAATGTTTTAAAGTTGCTTTAATATCATGTTTCAAATTTAAATTTAATATTTTAAGATTAAATAGACTGAACAAGATTTAATATAAAAATGCAACATTATTGTAGCATTGACTAAATAAAATAATTTTAATATCTGTCCCTTCTCGGGCTTAAAATTTTGGAAATAAATTTATTTTTTTTAATTTGCTTTGCAAGTTACTTTTTTTTAATATCTCAAGTTTTTTAATAACAAATATGAAGCAGATAAGATTCACACAAGACAAGTATGTAAAAGACTGCACAGATCAAAATCAGTATTGTAATATGAAATATGCAGTTCAAACATTGATTATTCTGTAAGCAATTCAAATAATAAAAAAAGTAATTTTTAACAAAAAAAATATATATAACGGACTTCAACGGATTGTTTCTCATCTTCATAATGATAATAATAAACGAATCATGTTCATTTTTGCAAATAATTTTATTCCACTGTGCAAAACACGTTTGCAACCACTTTGGAAAGAGACACTAGTAAGTGGTGTGTGAAAGCTATCGATAAAATCTTGTGTTGTTTTATCACATAAGAAGTATAAATATAATAACGAGTATATATGAGCAGAATGTTCTTGAATATAACTGTAAACAGTGAATGTGTCAAGAGTTTTTGTTATATAATGCAGATAAGAAAACTAGCTGGCTTCGCCCGCTAGCGGACCCCTAATTTACATCGGTGCCTCGAATCTTGTAAAACCTTGAACCGAACAAACCTCCGACCCGAGTCCCCTCTGCCTTTTGCACCGGATAATCCCTTAGTTTGCACATTGAATACTATAAACCTCTAACACAACGAACCTCCGACCTGGGTCCCGCTGCCTTCGGCACCGTATACCGGTCGTGCTACACACGCACCGGACGATTCCTTAATTTGCACATCGAATAGTATAAACCTCTAACTGAACGAACCTCCGGCTCGGGTCCCCGCTGGTTTGGACGGACAATTTTAAAAACGTGTGAATTGTACTTCTTCCAATGCTGAAGGCAGGAATTCCCGTTGGTGCTAGTACTGCAGCAGCATCATTATTGTGATTACTCGTTAAACGAACTTTCTGACTGAGTAATTAAATTAGAAAGCTTTTTCTTGTACCAGCAACTCCGCTTACAATCAGATTTATGGGTGGAATAGACGGGTCTTTCTTTTGTTCTTCTACGTCCTTTATAATTGATTCAAATATTTTCCTTTGGTCAGCATTCATTTTTCTTGTTCAATTTATCTTCATTAATAACAATTTCTTGGTGAGTTTCAAAGTTATCAAAACCTGCGGCCATCATATCAACGTCTTCATTTGGTTCTTCAATATTTTCAAGCTGGTCGTGCAAATCACTTTCTTGTTGCAACTTTTCAACCAAGTTGATTGCAGCTTGTAGTCGTTGTTTTGTTTCGCGACATTCTTCCATCTCTGGAAAATTTTTCACATTGTGCTCAAAGTATTCACGGTAGAGTTTAAATTCTCCCAATAGGTCTTATTCGTTTCGCCAAGGCTTGAACAATATCAGAAATGAATTATAGTACAACTCAATTCCAGCGTCCGTTTTCGGATTATGATTGGGCGTTTTCGAAACAACTATGGTTTCAAACGTTTTCTGAACCAACTGAGGTTTTCTTTTAATTCGTAATATTCTACAGACTTTTGGTCTACAGTCGTTTGTATTAGTACCTAGTGGCCAATTCGTATAAACACATGTTTTCTAATTTGTCATGTCGATTCGGGTAATAATCATCAATCAAATTCTGACAGTAAATTTCAGTAGATCGTTCATCCTCTTTTGCCAATAAAATCAAATCATGGTGACTTTCAGTTTTATCCGTCGGTCTTTTTTCATGCTGGTATTTAAGTATTGCACAGCATCCATGAATAGAAGCATTTATGGCCAAGAATTTTGTCTACGGCTTCGTAACTTCCAGTTTCTCGACTAATCAAGTTTTATCTCGCAAAAGCGCGTAATCTAGCACCGAGACTTTTGTTTTCGTCAATGGTCTTCCAAATCTCTTCCTTACGATTTTTTCCCGGTTGGTTATATAACGCGTACTGTAATGATTTAACACCAAACTGGGTTCTCCAACAAACTGGATGTCAATGTTGGCGGCTCACATAAAGAAAATCGCGGGATTATAATCATTGATCCAAGTTTGTTTATCTGATAACTTTGTAACATGGTGTCCACCTTTTCGAGACAAAATGCAGTTTTTAACAGAATTTAAAGTTCAATGTTTCACCAAACCATACTTGAAAATTATGTGTAATAATATGCAGCCTGATTATGGCACATTATTGATGACCTTTTAGATGATAATAATGATAGATTTTCTAATATTCCGTAATCGAGTCTACAGCCAATGTTTCAATGTTAGCAAGAAACAAACCAAAAAAAAGGGTACTTTTTGGCTAGCCGGGAGCCAGTGAAATAAAATATATATATATATATATATATATATATATATATATAATATATATAGTGTGTGTGTGTGTGTATATATTTCACTGGCACCTGGTTAACCGAAAAGTACCAAAAAATATTATAGCAACAATATGGATGCAGTGCAAATGTGGATATGATTGAAGGTTTTTCACAAGATCGCAACAACCACATCAAACATTTATCGCCAATAAGAGCCCACTAAATCTACCCGCACAGGATTTTTCAATTTATTGTATAACAATTATTTGTTTTCTTATTTGAAGTATATATTTGTGTTTTAATTTTAATAAAATAGTGCTTAAAAGTCTGTAATTTTCAAATGTTATATTTTTTAAATGCTCACTTTCGTTTCAACATTGTTGTTTTGTTGTTGTTGTTTTGTTTTTTTCAAGTGTTTTGATTCACGTGAATTTCATTTTGCGCCAACTATTACGCTTGGCGACAATGGTTTTTGTATAACGGAAAAGTACCGAAAAACATTCAATAAATAACAAATCACAATATTTGGCACGGTTTGCATGACAACACGGTTTGTAGACAACATCTGCTCGGTCAGGGTTGAAATAATTGGCGCATCAGCAAACATTTTGGCATGGTGTTGGTATAACGGAAAAGTACCAAAATAAAAGATACAGCACCACAAAACTATCGCCAACTCAAAGATTAAACGCCAAAAATGCAGTCACATTTACTTGATGTCAGAAGCATTATACGTGTTTATGTCATCGAGTGGTTTTTAATTCCACATTTGCGTGTGTTATTCATTATGTTTTACTGATTTATTAGTTATTTCATTAATTAAAATAACAATTGCGTACGTAAATTCTTATATTTTATTTATTTATTTTGATATTCCAATGGCAACGTTCTCCCATTTCTTTGGCGTTACAGTTTGGCGATACTTTTTTGTTATGAATGGTCGACAGGATAATAGAGAAGTACCGAAAATTGTTTGCCGCATATTTTACGTGAATTAGATGAAATTATGAAACACAATTCTTTTAAACAAGCATATAAAATGCTTAGTGAGTTTGAACGTTAATAGCAGGATCCTGTTAGGCGATACTTATTAAACATATTATAGCAAACGTTACCGCGTTTGCTATGATATTCATAGTTATTAATCACATAGTAAAAATTATAGTATCGTAAAAATTAAAATAGTAATCACATAGTAAAAATTATTTCAATTTTTTGTTATAAATATGGCGTCATATACAATTGCTTCCTGTATTTATTCATATTGATGCTCCTTGTATTATTAACAAATGTATACTGAACTAAGAATATGCTCTTTTTGTTACAAATATGGTGACATATTCACCTGCTTTCTGCTTGCATTATAACCAAATGTTTGAAAATGTCCGTTTATTTAGAGTATGATGTCGTGTTGTTCCATTTTTTAAAACGTAAAAAAATCTAATTCGGTTTTATTTTGATCGTGGAAATCTTTCAATTGAAAAATTATTGCTGTGGTCAAATTATTATATTAGGTTTTTGAATTGTTGGCAACAATAAAGAAACATAGTTAAATTTTATAGGAAAAACGTCCATTGATTCCCAGTGAAAATTATGAAATTTTGAATTATTAAGAAAAATATTTGAATGACGTAAATAAAACATAGCTTATGTTACTTCCTGGATTATAATTCATCTATATGCAACGGCATTTAATCCATTTTGATCCTGACGTCAGCCAAAGAATTTCACTATTTCAAATTTCATTAGAATTTCACACAGTTAAAATTTTGTGGCAACGCGTACAAAAAGTGGGAAAAACTCTAGTAAATTAACTCGTTCAATGGGATTTGCTGTGTTAATGTTACATTAAGATGTCACACTGGAAATAAATAAGTATTGCGCTGCCGCGCAATACTTAATATGAAATCATACATTTTTTGTAGAATCTATGAAAATTTGGGCTTGAGAATTTGAATTTAATTATTTCATATATTCAATTATTTCAAATTATTTCGATATTTCACTTTTTTCTATTTTTGATATTTTATGGATACATTTCATAACAGATTTGAGTTTCATCTTTCATCTTTTTATTTTTTTTTACTTTTTCCTCCAATCTTTTATACATTATCTTTGTTTTAAATTCTTTTTATATCAAGCAGGGCGGTCGCTCTGCCAAGCCAAGCTTAAAAAAAAAAAAAAACGCCACACAAACAACGCCAAGAACTGAACTAGACCGCTACTGCTTATTTACAGGAATCAACTTCGCAATGTTAAATCGACAAAACATGCCAGATTAAAATATCAGATATATAATAAACCAAGCGTCGCCGAAATAAAAAACGTAAACTAGAAGAATCTAATGAAGAATTTCTTCAATTTAAGACCAAACTCATCTTCATAAGTGATTTAGAAACAGAGATATGTATTTTTGTAAAAAACGTCGAGTTACTTAAAATGATCACTTTTTTCTTCGTCAAACTTTTTTTTTCAAACAACCTACAGACCTTAATATTCGGCAGAATAAAAAAAGGATTGCATTTTTGGACAAGTAATTACGTAATCTATGTGCTTTTATAAAATTCAGTGTAAAAAAATATTATTTTCTATCCTTAAATAGCAAAAAACTGTTAATTAACTTGGCGATTAAAAAATTATGCCAAAACAGAGATAAAACCCGCCAACGACCATGTACCATCTGTATTAAAATAGCACAAATCAGTTACAGGTTATAATATAACCACATCAAATTTCATCTGCAAGTCAGCCATTTTCTTCTGAAGATATATTTTTTTTTAAATAAGACTTCACAATTATAAGAACACATATTTTATCAAATAATTAAATATGACTGCAAACTGTGGCAGATGATTGTTTCTAACATGAATAAGTATGAGAAATTGCCGGTTACGAATATGGATCTGGGTAGCTCAGTGGCAGAGCGTCGGCATGGTACGCATAAGGTCCCAGGTTCGAGTCCAGGCCCAGGTCAATTTTTCACTCATGTTTGTTTAGTGTATTTAATTGTCTGATAAAATGCGTGTTCTTTTGAATATTGTAAAATAAAGTAATCAGACGTAGTGTTTATGCTTTAAAAATATTTTAAATATATAATTTACGTTTTTAGAAAGATCTTTAAAAATAAATTAGTTTTTGAGGGAAGATGTACCTTCTAAAATGTATACATTAAGAGTTATCGCCATTTAAAATTTTTTCCAAACGTAAACAAAAATTTTGAAATGAATTAAATGTGATTCATTTATTTCTAAAATAAAAAAACACGGTAAAGGACAGGCATTTCGTTCGCAGGAATACCTTTCACGTCATCTACTATATATACGAGGCTAGCGAAAAAGAAAGGCTACCGCGGTGCTTTACGCGTATCTTTTTTTACAGACCGCGGGATTCACGTGAGGCTCGAATCCACCAATGCAGGTGTACGAAAAGAGCATCACATCACTCTAGCGGTCTGTAAAAAAAAGATAAGTGGAACGCACCGCGGTAGCCTGTCTTTTTCGTTAGCCTCGCTATATATATAAAACACAAACGGAAATTTCGTTCCGTTCCTTTATAACTCGAGATCTGCTGAATGGAACTTGCTATTTGATGGAACTTGCACTGTTCGAGAGATAATTTTTCAGGGAAGGTTTTAGTATGTAACACAACGTTCTACGTATAATAGCTATCGAATTATGATAGAAAGTTCTGTTATTTTGGCCGAAAAGGTTACCATTGCTAATTTTTTGGCGATCATTACTGTTGCAGAAAGAAATGAAAAGGCTATACATCTCGAAAAATAAAAGAAAAACTGTTACTAATTTTATTTTAAAAAAAAGAAAGAAAGAAAGAAAAAGAGAGAGTTTTGATGAGAGAATATTATAAAACGAAAATATTTAATTTAAACATGATTAGAAATGTTCATAATGCTTAAAACATTATTCAAGGGGCAAGATTTCTATTGAAACAAATTTGGCGATTTATCTTTTGTTTTTGGCGATTTTGATTTTACTTTTGACCCCAAACAATTTGATTTTAAGCCAAAAAGTGTCTTTTTTTGTTGCAGAAAGAATTGAAATGGCTATACATCTGGAAAAATAAAAGAAAAAACTGTTACTAATTTTATTTTTTTTTTAAAGAAAGAAAAGAAAAAAAAGAAAAACAGTTTTGATGAGAGATTTTAGGCCAAAAGGTGTTTTTTTTTCAAGTGTACGACTGCATTTTCGCAGTATTTTTTTTTTTGGTACTTTTTGGTTAGCCGGGCGCCAGTGATATATATATATATACACACACATATATACACATATATCTACACAAATACATGTATATACATATATATATATATATATATATATATATATATATGTGTGTGTGTGTGTGTGTGTGTGTGTGTGTGTGTGTGTTCATATATCACTGGTGCCCGGCTAACCGAAAAGTACCTTTTTTTATTCAAATGCAAACTATATTAATGGCAATATACTTCTATTTACTTCTACATATATGAAATTTCGTTCCGGCTGCTTATAACTCGTGTTCTGCTGAATGCATTTTCGTAGAACTTAAACTAAGATAATTTTTGAGGGAAGGTTTTAATGTATAACATATCGTTCTACGTAGCTTAGTTATATAATTATTCTGGGAAGTTCTATAATCAGATCAATCCGATTATGAAAGATTAGCCTTTTTAAAAGATTTTGCCGAATGTATTTCGATGGAACCTATACTGTTAAATAATTTTCTAGGGAACGTTTTATTATATAACGTTGCTTAGTTCTAGAATTATAGGGGGAAATTCGAAAATCGGGTGACCATTTTTTTAATCAAATATTAGCCTTTTCAATATTTGATTCCGATTATGAAAGATTAGCCTTCTAAAAAAGTTCTACTGAACGGATTTTGATGAGAATTGTATTGTTAGTTAGATGCTATTTCAGAAATGGTGTTAATGTACTATATATTGTCCTACGTTGCTTAGTCCAACAGTTATGTGTGAAGGTTATATAGTCAAGTGAACCCGATTCCGAAATATTAGCCTTTTTGATAGTTTTTACTGGGCGTATTTTTTGCGACTTGCATTGTTAAGTAGATAATTTGTAAGGATTGTTTTAGTATATTTTATATCGTTTTGTTGTTTTAGAATTATGTGGAAAAGTTCAATAATCAGATTATCAAAGATTAGCCTTTATAAAAACTTCTTCTGAATGGATTTTGTTAGTTAATTTGTTTGCATTGTTATTTCGATAATTTTTAGTGATGGTTTTAGTATATTGCATATAGTTTTATCATTGTTTAGCAAACCCTAACTGTAAATGACCAAATAAAAGAGTTTGTCCTTAACAGCTAAAATTTTGACTGCACATTAGAAAATATAATAGCGCAATCGCGTCATTTTTCAGTAATGTGGAAGGATATTCCACGTAAATATACAGATTGCTTTCAAATACAAGGTCAAATTAAACGATATATTTCGTTTGATTCAGGGTTCATTTGTAGAAGCCGACCAGCGCAGTGGGCGCAGCGGGTGTAGCTTGCTAGTTTTCCTATAAATTAATGAAATCCAGTTGTTAAATTATTTTTGTTTTAGAAGTGAAGTTTCCATTTAAATTTATTGTAACAGTACAATGTTTAATTGAATAAAATAAGGTAAATCTAAGAAATTGCTAAGAAATTCCAAACATGCACAGGGCAACGCAAAAAAAAAAATAAAATAATAATAAACAAAAAATAAAAAATAGATAAATAAATAAATAAATAAATAAAAATCAGCTTTCAGAAATTCTAAAAATTGTTCCGCTATTCATATTATGTATCTTCGGGGTCCATCCTCCCACTTTCAGCCCTCCCACCCAAAGGGGGCACTTTTCTAAATTTTGCCGACACCTCTCATGTGATATATCGTTGGAAAAGTCTGTGAACGCTTAATCATAATATGCAGGGGGGGGGGGGGGTATTTTCTAAATTTTGCACATACCCCTCATGTGATACATCGTTGGAAAGGTCTGTGACCGCTTAATCCTATTATGCGTCTCCGGTGTTCATCCCCTCTTTTGCCCCCCAAGCGCGATTAGCTTTCACCACCAGGGGATGCTTTCCTATATCTGTTCCTACGAGTCGGATCACGACGGGGTATGGCTAATTCGACTCGACATCAATAGAGCTGTCCGATTTTAGTTCGTTTTTTCACCACCAGGGGGCACTTTTCTATCTCTGGTTCTATGGGCTAGATCACGACGGGGTACAGTTCATTCGACTCGACATCTATAGCCTTAACGATTTCAGTGCCCGAGGTTCATACAGAACAGATTGCGCTACCTGGTGGTGGAAGATGGAACTTGAGCGTGCGCAGCACGACTGCTATACGGTGCCGAAGGCAGCGGGGACCCGTGTCGGAAGTTAGTTTGGTTAGAGGTTTATACTATTCGATGTGCAAATTAAGGGATTATCTGGTGCCGAAGACAGCGGAGAACCAGGTCGGAGGTTCGTTTGGTTCGAGGTTTATCTTATTCGAGGTTTTACAAGATTCGAGGCCCCGATATAAATTAGGGGTCCGCTAGCGGGCGAAGCCAGCTAGTGCTAATAATAAAAGAGCGTGATATCACGTTTGATTTCAAATGCAGCGCTGACACGCTATGTACGTATTGCATTTTTATTCATTTCATCGATAAGTCAGTGATATTTTTTAACGGGAGATAACAAGTATTATAACAAGCCACATTTAGTATGTTGTTATTAGTTTAATTTAAAAATCTACTGGTATTTCTAGTTAACCTTTTAAACAATGACTGAAAGTAAAATGTAATTTTAAATTATTTCTCATGTTTAGATTATTTAAATTATGTTTATTCTGTTTTAAAAAAAAGAAATGATATCTACAAAAACAACTTTTCAAAAGTAAAAAAAAAGCCAAGCGTAAAAAAAAAAAGTTGTGGCTAAAAAATGGTGTGATATCAAATTTCCAAGCTATTATATTACTTTTTTAACATTTTTCCATTAAATAAGTTATCATATATATAAGTCGAGTGCCTACGTATATGTTAATAGAAATCGTTTTCTCCTGTACTAAATACATCCTAACGAGCTTCTGAAAATTCAATTTTTTTCAAATTATGCATGATGGGCTTGGCGGCCATCTTTTCATATTTCTAAGCACCCAAATTTCTAAAGTAAAAGCGTAATATGTTTGCAATGTAATATGTTTATAACAATTTCGAACTTCAGATTTTAACTACGGACAGATAAATTAGATAAGACTGATATTTTGAGAAATTGATTTTTACTAGTTTGAAATTATTAATTACTGTAAAAAATAAATCATAAGATAAATCTTTAAGATAAGTCATCATTATCTTAAGACACAATTTTCAGATCATACAAATGAAACGCTTAAAATATTTGCTTAAATAACAATTTTGAACTTCGGATTTTAACTACGATTTGGATGCTTAGAATTTTGTGAATAATATGCAAAGATGGCCGCCAAGCCCATCATGCATAATTTGAAAAAAATTGAATTTTCAGAAACTCGTTAGGATGTATTTAGTACAGGAGAAAACGATTTCTATTAACATATACGTAGGCACTCGACTTATATATATGATAACTTATTTAATGGAAAAAAGTTAAAAAAGTAATATAATAGCTTGGAAATTTGATATCACACCATTTTTTAGCCACAACTTTTTTTTTTTACGCTTGGCTTTTTTTTTTACTTTTGAAAAGTTGTTTTTGTAGATTTCTTTTACTCTACATTTTTCTGGATATTATTGAAACAGGTATGTGTACATTTTTCATATTTATTTTTTTCCCCAATTGTTGTACGATGTTTCAGTGTGGTTATCTAATGGTTATATATATTAAATAACTTCTCTAAAAGAATATTAATATTTATAAATTCGTTTATTTGAAAAATAAATTATTTTTTAAATGCTTTATAATTTTTTATAAATTACATACCTTTTCCACTGATTCAAACGAAGAAATAGGCATTTTTTTTATATTATTCAAAGAATTTCATAAAAATCTTCATAACATAGTCTTTTTTTTTTTTTTTTTTAATTGTCATCACTTATAAATTAGAGAAAAAATGAGAGATTTATAACTTTTCACTATGTTAGATTTTCAATCGGATTTTAACATGTTTGTTTGTTTATTGTTTCTTTCCTTAAGAGCCTACGGTAGTCACGCGAAGAAACGCTCAAGCTAACGTTAAGTCTATGGGAAGGTTCTTGGCAGATTTCTCGCTCGCATTTTAATATTTTTAAATGATGTTTTTTGCATAGAATAGCTGAGGCCATGTCAAACTTTTTAATTTTTTACTGTTTCGATTTTGGTTCCAGTTTTTTTTTATATATAAGGAAACTTCTACTTTCAGAACCGGTTCCAAAATTGAAATGTCCGCTTATATATATATATATATATATATATATATATATATATATATATAAACGTAACCAATATTAATATGCAACTGTATATAAATTATTTTTTTAATGCCTTAACATTTTTTGATATATATTTTTAAAAAATATTATTCACAGAAGAAGATTAAAAAAAAAAAAAACCTTTATTAAATTATTTTTAAAAAAGCAACTAAAATAAGGGCTCAAAATAATATCTTTATTCTAATAAGATATCATTAATTATTCTTCTCCTGTTTTTTCAGTACAAGAAATTACATATTCATTCAATATTTGCATTTTGCACAACAATGGGTATTAATCCCCCTTGGTAATTAATAAGATAGTTGTTTATATCCTATCCTGCAGTCTTTTGGCAGCGATAGCTGAAATTAATTACAACGGTGCGTTGAATAATAAGTGAAAAATATTTTCTCTCAGCTTGAAACAGAAACATTATATTGTGTTATTAATTTTTAAGTAGTTCAAAATTTTATATACTATATTTAAGGATAAGGGTATGCTTTATATAAAGGCATTTTATAGATGCCATCGGTTTGGTAGATTAGACAGAAAAGCGATTACTGATCTTCATACATGATTTTCTAAAGTTATTTGTATGGTTGTTTGTTTACTAATTCATACCAATTTAAAAAAAAAAAAAATTGAATTCAAAACGAAAAATGTAGCAAGTATGAAAAATCATGCGTCATGCATAGATTATGAAACATTTTCAAACACATTCAGAAAATGTTACAAAACTTCACAGTTTACTAAGTAAACAATTTAGAAAAGGAATAATACATATGAAAAACACAATTTCAGCAATTACTACCAATAGTCAAACAAAACATACGAATTCTATAAATTTATTTGCAAGGTGGGTTGTTTATTAATTCATACCAATTAAAAAAAAAATTGAATTCAAAATGAAAATGTAGCAAGAACGAAAAATAATGCTTCATACATGATTTTCTAAATTTATTTGCACGGTGAGTTGTTTATTAGTTCATACCAATTTTAAAAAAAATTGAATTCAAAATGAAAATGTAGCAAGAACGAAAAATCGTGCGTCATACATAGATTATGAAACACTTTCAAACACATACAGAAAATGTTACTAAACTTCATCGTTTACTAAGTAAACAATTTAGAAAAGGAATAAATGACACATATAAAAAATACAATTTTAGAAATTACTACCAATAGTCAAACAAAATATCCGAATTCTTCAAATTTATTTGTACGGTAAGTTGTTTATTAGTTCATACCAATTTTTAAAAAAAAATGAATTCAAAACGAAAATGAAGCAAGTACGAAAAATCATGTGTCATGCATAGATTATGAAACACTTTCAAACACATTCAGAAAATGTTACAAAACTTCACAAACTTAAACAATTAGAAAAGGAATAAATAACATAGATCAAAAATACAATTTCTGAAATTACTACAAATAGTCAAACAAAATATCCGAATTTTTCAAATTTATTTGTACGGTAAGTTGTTTATTAGTTCATACCAATTTTTTAAAAAAAATTGAATTCAAAACGAAAATGAAGCAAATACGAAAAATCATGTGTCATGCATAGATTATGAAACACTTTCAAACACATTCAGAAAATGTTACAAAACTTCACAAACTTAAACAATTAGAAAAGGAATAAATAACATAGATCAAAAATACAATTTCTGAAATTACTACAAATAGTCAAACAAAATATCCGAATTCTTCAAATTTATTTGTACGGTAAGTTGTTTATTAGTTCATACCAATTTAAAAAAAATTGAATTCAAAACGAAACTGAAGCAAGTACGAAAAATCATGCGTCATGCATAGATTATGAAACACTTTCAAACACATTCAGAAAATGTTACAAAACTTCACAGTTTACTAAGTAAACAATTTAGAAAAGGAATAAATAACATATATCAAAATTACAATTTCTGATATTACTACAAATAGTCAAGCAAAATATCCGAATTCTTCAAATTTATTTGTACGGTGAGTTGTTTATCAATTTTAAAAAATTAATAATAATTCAAAACGAAAATGTAGTAATGACGAAAAATCAAGCGTCATGCGTAGATTATGAAACACTTTCAAACACATTCAGAAAATGTTACAAAACTTCACAGTTTACTAAGTATACAATTTAGAAAACGAATAACACATATCAAAAACACAATTTCATCAATTACTACCAATAGTCAAACAAAATATCCGAATTGTTCAGAGCAGCCCTGTATATGATCTACAGGGCCCTGTATACTACACAGTACGCTAAAATGTACTTCAGTTACGAAATACATAACACAATTGAAAATTCCTCTTCACTCCCCCGTCGTTATCCCAAAGCTTGACTCGCTCGGGGGAGGGGGGGGGGGGGCTTGTGTGCTCTGACAACCCTGGGAGCTATACCGGTGGTAGTCTAACTACCGGTAGGGTCACCCAAGCCGGACAGGTCCTCGTAGGATAGGACGCTATTACCAGAATATAAAGGATACCACCACCGGATCTAAGTCAGGTGCTCCAGTCTCTGACCACAGAAGCTGCTCATTTTGCCCTTCCATGAATAAGACGCTCTTGCTCGCTTTCGTAGTGGGCACTATAAAATTTTCTAAGACCACCAAGTGCTCCACTGAGCTGGCCTTCCTTTATCATATCCTTGCGTGCCTGGGGCTCTTCAAGCAGGATCTTGCTGATGATCCCTTAATGGTGCTGGATTTCCTTAGAGTGTATAATATCATGGACATGGCCTAAGGGGATGTGCAACAATAACAATACATTAACCTTCAGAAATTTCTATCAATAAGCGGAAATATACGTGAGATCTCTTGAGTAGCCCTGTATATCATCTGTAGAATTTATATGTACCCATTAATATGCTAAAATTTAGTCAAATTAAATACGCGTACCACAACTGCAAAGCTACCAGCAATTATTGTTCACAAGACAGTACTGAAACCAAATTCTTTTGGGTGTCCCTGTAAATGAACGATACATTACATCACAGTGTTTAATACTCGTACACTGTAAAAATAACTCAGAAAGCTTCCGAAATTGAATTTGCCAACTTTGTTTTTGTACATTTTTTTTAAGATCTTGAAAATATAGGATTACGATGTTTCTAAAAATAAAGAACGCTTTTCAAAATTATGGGTAACTTCGAAAAGGTTGCTGTATATTTTCGTTGGAAGTTATATTATATTTTCCTAAATTAGCCCTTTAATGCCTAGTGTATCAAATTTGCAACACTTTTTATTTAACTTTTAATATATAAATCAAGTTTTTCGCAACCACTGTATTTATATTCAATTATTAATCCTTTAAAAATCACATAAATATGCTACCAAATAAAGTTAAAAATATATCTTAAAATTTCTGTTGTCTAATCCTTAACCCTTCAATGCTTGATTTTTTCTTTTAGAATTATGGCTTTTTTTACTTATATTAAGAATTAGACACCAGAAATTTTAATATATATCTTTTAAACTTTATTTAGTAGCATATTAGTGAGAAATTCAGAGGATTAATATTTCGATATAATATAGTGGTTGCGAAGAACTTGATTTATGTATTAAAAGTTAAATAAAAAGTGTTGCAAATTTGATACTCTAGGCATTTAAAGGTCTTTTTTTTTCTTTTTTTTTTTTTTTACAGTTAAAATGATTTTAATTTGTAATATAAGTTTAATGTTTGTAAATTCATTGATTCATTTTCAAGATAAAATTATTTTCCGATTGCGTTAACATTTATCATAAATTAATTCTTTTTATCCTTATTGATAAAAAAGAAATGTATTATATTTTGTATTATTCAACGAATTTTATGAAACACCTTTAAAATATTTCTATAACAGTAATTAAAATGATCTCACATTATAATCTCTCTATTCTAATAAGATATTTTTCCTCATTTTTAGTACAAATAATTACATTTCCATTCAATATTTCAATTCTGCAGAACAATGGATACTTAGGGATAACGAATAAAGGTTAATTTCTAACAATGGTAAAGGTAAATTTATTCAATTTTTTAATCAAGTGTTTTATATAATGTTTGCAAAGCATACCATGTGCCATATTTATCTCACATATTGTTATAGATGCTGAAGAAAATTTTCTTGTTCAGTTCAATGAGTTTTATAATTATAAATTATAATAATCTAGAAACACATAAACTCTTTGTCTTTCCAGCTGTATCACGAGGGTTTTAACTGCTTTCTATTATGAAAATGCTTATAAGAAAAAAAACATCTTGATTGAAAATGAGGAGCCACGATAAATCGTAACCGCTCGTACAAACGATATAAAAAATCCCATAAAATAAGAAGCGACAAGCTTAATGAAACAAATAAACAACTTATATGACTCACCAAGATGGAAGATTTTCTTCAAAATTGATAAAAATTTCATGTCTATTTAGGAATGGTATCTTTAAGGGTACGTGTTATGCGGATAATAGGTTTGTCTTATTTCATATGCAGAGCTCGCAATGTTTCTAAAATTTTCTGCTTTTGCTACCGCTATCATAAAACAGTAAAATTTATGGTGTTCCAGAGATATAACATAGCGATGGGTAGAATAAATGATTTTAATATTCTGTAAACTTTTGTATTTTTTTAATCAATTACTACCAGAAACATATTTAGAAAAAAATGTTTTTAATTTTAATTGAAATTGAATTAAAAACCTCCACATAAAAATATAAAATTTATTTTCTTTTAAATGTTTCTGGGTATAATTTAATAATAGAAAAAAACGAAGGTTGCCGGCAATGTTTCTGCGCATGCCCGAATGATTCACTCTACTATCAAAATCAATCATTCTGCCTATCTGTTAAAGGCATCTATCTACTAAGAACATTTTTAGAAAAGTGGCAGAAAAATTTATGAACGCTGAAAATGCTGCATATATTATATATCACTTACGTGTTATTTATTTAAATATTCTCTTATATCTATCTATATTATAAAGGAAAAAAAAACATGTTCTTGAGTAAGGCTGATGTCAAATCGACGATAGTCATGATTTGAGCGATCAATTTCGGTTTTTTACAAAAATCATTAAATAAAAAACTTTCAGATGCCATCTGTTTGAAAATTATATCTTAATTTTCTGATAATTTTGGGGTTCTTAAAATAATTTTCAAACACGGATTTAAAACAAAAATGTCTGTCAAAAATTGAAGTAATGCCCTATTATGGAAGATTGACTCATTTATACTTAAAACAATGTAAATATACTAGCATTTGTTTGTTTCCATGTTATAATCCATATCTAAATTGGCAACTAAAATTAACATTTCAAAAATAAATAATTAAATCAAACACGAATTTATCATATATATAACCCACATACGCAGTTGAACACTGGAATAATCTGTATCCAAAAGGTTGCTGTAAAAAGGAAAATCTTTAGTGATTTACCGCTGACGAAAATACCAAAATACTAAAAACACTTTTTGGTGAAAAAATATCTAAGAAAATATACTACAGGCAAAACATCTATTAGTTTTTTAAAATAAAGGCGATTTGTACTCGCTTTCTGTACACCAGACAGTATCTTGATCATATTTAACCCGCCTGGTTGCATTAAAGTTTTAAGTTTAAAAGTATATCTGTTAAATATTGAATTGTTCGGAAAGTTCCTTCCGTTTGGGAAAACCAATTCACGCCGGAAAATTCTGCCCGTCAATTAATAGACATTAGTTATCGGAATCAATATCTAATAATTAAATGATAGAATTTTCCGGTACGAACCAACTTTCCGAATAACACATTATTTTTCCTACATTCATAATGAAAATTATGACAATTATAAGTTAAAGACACGGATTTGAGGGCATATAATTGAAATTAAACATAACTATAATCCATGACAAATGACACTTTTTTATAAATATCATGATGCGAAAATCATCTTCCCAATGTATAGTCATCCAGTAAAATTTATATGAGTAACCATAAGAGTGACCTTAAGCTGCGTGGAGCCATCTGTAGCAAAAGCTAATGAACGGAATAAGATCTCATTTTATATTTAGACTTTTCGAGACAGGAGACACCTTCCTGAGCGGTCGACCCATTGAGTTTAACCCCTTCAGGGGCAAAGTACTTTTGTAGTTAAAATATTGAAATGATTGATTGACACCAAGATTCACGAACGAATTTATTTTAAAATAAGTAAAAGCTTTTTCTCATGTACCTTATAAATTCAAAATTTGATTCTAAAATTCTGGTGTCATTGTGGCATTTTGGGATTAAAATTAAGTGGTATATATAATATACCGGTGCTCTTCAAGGGGTTAAAGCCGGGAACATCCCTAAAACCCAAGAGGAAGACTTCATCTATTCCTAGTTAACACAGTGACGGACCAGGAGGATAGAATCCCGATTTAATGGAGCGTTTAAAAATAAATTGTACATTGTTTTAAGCTGACATTACAATGCGATAGTTTACAAATAGAACTTTGAATGTCATTATATATAAATTTATACATTATTAACATTATTTAAAATATATATATATATATATATGAAATAATAAATAAGTTCACTAAGTATAGAAAGTTCATTTAGCTCGTAAATTTTAGTTTAAACTTTATATTACTTTATAGAATCTGATTCAATCACTGCAATTATTCTTGAGGTTGTTAAATATATCTACTTTTAAGAGTAAAAAAAAGTAATCGGCTTTTTAAAGACAAAAACTCTTGAGCTCTTCTGTCAATAATTGAGAAATTCTTGTTTCATAATTGTTGTATCTTTTATCAAATATGTTCTTATATATATATAATTGAGAGCTCAAATGCTTTTAGATATTTGAATGCTTTATAACTGACTTATCTGTGATCATAGTATGTTCAAGATTATTTTAACGATATTTATTACTTTTGGAGACATGGGGGGGGGGGGGATAATTTCCGGGAAGCAAATAGTACTGGAAACTGAATAAAATTTATAAAAATATATTTTAATAAAAACAAGTGGGAAACTGTACGTTAAACGGGACATATGAGGTGCGTTCGTTTTAAAACTAGTTTCACAATGTAAAAAAAATCTTCCTTATTATTTCAGTGAAATGAATTATGTCGTCTACTAGTAGCGAAATGAGCATGCCTTTTTTGTCTTATTACGTATGCCATGTTTACAAAGGAGAATTTTTTTTTCACCATGGAGATCTCGCTTTGCGAATGATGACCTCCATGGTTTAATATTTTATGACTCATAATGAATGAATCTCCTGTGTTTATTTACTGTAATGGATTGAAATATTTTGTTAACCTAATTTCCACTGAAGTTATATCAGAATCTTTACATTGTTGAGTGTCACTCATCTCTCCAGCAAACTATTTTTTTGAACAAACTTTCTAAATATGTAACTTTTATGCAATTTTTTTCGAAAAAATAATTTTAAATGAAAATGGCCACTTGGCATATGAAAAAAGCTGTGGTTAGCCCGTGTATTTGTTTTCCTCGGTCACATGTCTTGCGCTTTTATTATATAGATTACGTATGATAGGATTTAACAGAATAAATAAAATTTCATTAATAACTTTTTAAATTTTGATTTGATTTTCATAAAATTTGGAATGACTCGACAAAATTCTGCAACGATTCTATATATTAAATTTCGAATCAATCGGTTGGGTAGTTTTTGCGCTGTTATATGTCGACAGACGGACGGACGAACCAGACGACGACTAAAGGTCCTACGTATTTATATAATTACGAACGCACCTAATGAGGAACCGCGATAAATTGGATCGATCGTAAAAGTGTTATAAAACATTCTGTCAAAAAATAAGCTGAAGCTAACGTAAAAAATCAATAACTTATGTAGCTAACCATGATATAATAACCATGGACTTCAAGGTTGATGAAATATTCATGTCCATTTATGAACTACATCTTTAAGAGTACGTGTTACGTAAACTAATAGGTTTGACATATCGGATGTATAAGATTCGCGCAATGTATTCACCCATGTTTCATAAAAGGTTTAAGATAATATTGAGTAATTGAACATGATATGTGTAAATATCAAAGAATAGGGAGCATTATTCAGGGTTCGTACGGCTCCTGGGATTTTGCGACCAGGAATTTATTCGGTACCAGTATTTTCTTACAGAAAATATCTCCTTAAAAGAAGGTGAAGTTTCGCGAGTTTAACCTAGGTTTCTTTTTTCTATAAAAAAGTATTGGTAACACACCTGGAAAATTCCCTAATCCGTACGAACCCTGTTATTAAATACAAAAATGCGTTTAATAAAGAATTGCTAAACAAAAAGAGAAATAGCAGTAAAAACCTACCGAACCAGTGAGGTTTTAGCTATCAAAAACTTAGTTATCCGTTACTAAAACACGTTTCATATAACCGTTACATTGGTAGTTAATAATATGAACTATTTTTACAAATTTAAAAATAATTCATATACACCTATAAATTATTTTTATCTTGTTTTAAAACAATATCCAATCTTAATAATGATGGAATAATGAAAGGAATGTTGAAATTAAAATATTTACAGCAGAATAAAAAGGCGGAAATGATACGATATTTAATGATAAATCGAATATTGACTACAATACGTCAATGCATATTTTAGCAGCGCCTATAATATATATATATCGTAATACAAGTAATTTAAAAATATATATATATCACGGAGAAAGAACCTGGAGGGGAAACTAGAATCGGCGAGGATATCGAAAATGCAAGTCAAATTTTTTTAACGAAAGAGGGCGCTGTAAAATTTGGCGGCTGCCTTTAAACAGAATGTCATTAGATTACATGTTAAATTCCGAAAGTATTTTACTCGATTATTTTTAATTATAGCAATTATATGTCATAAATTTAAGATGGGATATAAATGTTTTATTCCGGGATGTAGATCGGGCTAAGATGATGAAATAAACAAAAGAAAAATCGAAGATTTTTTTTTTTTAAGTATGTTTATAGCTCCAAAGGTGAGTGCTTTTTATTATACTTTAATTTAAAGTTATATGCATGTAATCATTTTTAAACTAAGAAATTTTTATTCTAGTATATCGATCTTAGTGTATATGTTTTTAAAATGTTATACTTAATGAATGCTAATGTCTGTGGCTAATTGACATGGCCATTTAAATTGTCTTATAGAGTGCTATTTGTTTGGCTGTAATCTGAAGCTGTTTTTATTTGAATAATACTTTTAATCTCTAAAAATTATACGTCCATTCCGTATTTCTTCGCAGTACAATATCAGTGATATTTATTTTTAAATGACTATTCAGATGCTTCTGTCAGGATGAACTCTTATTTAAAGAGTTATAAAAAACAATCGGAACGCCAAATATCTATTAAAATATATGCATGGTGTGAAGAAAACTTTATTTAATGAAATTTATACTTGTTTGACTTTTTTAAAGTTCAAATTTTCAATCAAAAACATTTAAAAAATGAATGCTTTTCGCATTGAAAAGCATTGCAGAAGCAGGTTAGGATAGCCTTCAGTTTACCGTGGCGCCATCTATAAGAAGAAAAACTGTATTGTAAAATTTCAACGTTACTTTCCTCTCCATCTATCTTCCTCCGTGATATATATAATATTTTTTAAACATGTTTTTTATAAGAAATATTTGTTATATCTCAGGGAGCGATTTATATATAAAAGGTAAATGATGCAACATAAACACAATTTACGCATTCAAAATGGTTTAGTTCTTGAAAAAGATTTTTGTATTCAATCATGACATTTGACAAGTTGAAATACGAATCTATCTTTGTCAATGCAGAATTTCAGCTTTATTATCATTTTATAAACTCACTGATACAACCAATTTCGTTCGCACAGTTCGCTTCCGGTCAGATGTAATTCGTGATTACTTTGCCAACAAATTGAGTAAGAACGCAGCCTTCGGCTGAAGATGTCTCTTTCTACATGCCCGTATGTAGTAATCTTGTTTTACAAATTCGGATTTAATCTGGGGTATCTAGGACGAAGAATTATTCTCTTTGAAGTGATTTATTAGAATATTTTAGCAGATAGCTGCCGATGTTGAAACACTAAGGCTTTAGATTTAGACCTTTAGGATGGGTGTAGAGATTGAATTTTAGGATTGCATTTTCATTAAGAAGTCGGCCAAAATGATGAAGTTTACAAGAGCCTATAAATGTACTAGTAATTATAATTGGGAATACTGTTCTAGAAGAAGAAAAACTAATTGATTGGTATATTTCTTTTAATTTGCTAAAAGACGTAAAATAAAAACTTTATAAACAGTAAAATAAATTTTTATTAGACTGTTGACATGTTTCGGCTCCATCGGATCCATTATCAAAACAAATAAGAATATTCTACAATTGCACGGTCTATGAAGTTATCTGAAATGCCATCATTTCATTTTTCACGAACTTTTTCAATTTACGCACTATATATATGTAATAATAAAAAATTTTCGCCATTTTTCCTTAGTTAAATTATTTCAAATTCTTACAATTCTAAATTTTTCCTGTTTTATTCTAATTTACTACTCTATATTCATTAAATCCTTATTCTTAAATTAGCTCTATCGTTAACTCTGTTAAATTCCCTTTTATTTAATTCTAAATTGTCCAAATTTACTTAAATATAAAGCTTTTAGTTATTTTTAATTTCTATCATGATCCCCGATCATTTCTGGGTTTTAGAATGTTTTTTGAGAGCCATTTTCATTTTTATTCCGAATTTTATTTTCCCGCTCTAAGTCACTTTACTACAAAATCCATCCACTACCTCTCTGTCCGAACTCTTTACTAATTATCTTTCATTGGTCGTGACGTAGCATGACGCGTCTTCTTTAATTCCTCATTGGTTCAGTGCGCGTTCTACGTCATAATTTGTGTTATTGCGCTAGGTAACAAAAAGCAGCTACCTGCGGTGCTCCCTCAGAAATGAGTCGAATTTTCACTTGTCAACAACTCCCTGGCTGCTCGTTTGACAATAATTAAGATGTTCTATTACTTACCCTCTATACCTTGATGACGTGGCGATGCACGGCTATTATTGTTAGGTGGAAACTGCCCAAGAGAAATACTTAATAAAGGATTGAAATTGAACAGCCTTGTTCGTTTGATTCATGGAGAAACGCCTCTGGTTTTTTCATTCTACTGCCGCTACGGCCGCGTCGAGACTGAAACTGAAATATTACGACTTCTTCTAATTTTTCACATCATCAATAACACCCACCGTTCTTAATTTCATTGTGCGACCACGTGTGTTCCTACTTCTAGTATCAACTTTACTCCAACTACAACATATGACGGTAAATATTCGAAATATGATATATATATATATATACAGGGTGTATCTGAAATGCTTCAACAAACTTAGAGGGATGATAGTACTCATGAAAACGAACAAAAAATGCAATGGAACATGGGGTCGCAAATGACGTTTAACCCTTTCAGGGGCAGTGGTATGTTTATGAAACCACTTAATTTTAATTCCAAAACGCCGCAATGGCACCAGAATTTTGTTAAAATCTTTTCCATTTAATATGTATGTGAAATATAGCCTTTTTCATATTTGCAAACAATTTTTTTTTGTAAATTCCGGTGCCAGTCCATTTTCAGACGCATTTTCTCGATTTTCATCCTTTAAGCCTTTCAGGGGCAAAGTACTTTTAGTACTAAAATGTTGAAATAAATGACTGGCACCGGAATTTACAAAAAAATTTGTTTGTAAATAAGAAAAAGGCTATATTTCACATACATATTAAATGGGAAAGATTTTAGCAAAATTCTGGTGTCATTGTGGCGTTTTGGACTTAAAATTAAGTGGTTCCATAAACATACCACTGCCCCTGAAAGGGTTAAACGTCATTTGCGACCCCATGTTCCATTACATTTTTTGTTCGTCTTCATGAGTACGTCTCTCTAAGTTTGTCGAAGCATTTCAGATGCACCCTGTATATATTATTTCTAGAGGGCTCCTAAATGGTCCGCCAACTGAATACCAATAATTTTTTACAGACATTTTTCATGGTAGGTTTCTACAACATTTCCGCAAAAATTTATCTCCGAAGGTGGTTTCTGCAAAATTTGCAAGAAAAAACTAAAAATAAACTTTTTCTAAGAAAATACCAGCATTCAAAAAGCGGACCATTTGGGAGCCCTGTTTTTACTTTGATGTTTATTTTAGCATTTGTAACCATGGAGTCACTCGATCCACAATTTTGTCAAGTTAAATGATGCTGCAGCGTTACGTATTGCATTTTTACGTGTTACAATCACTATGGTTTCTCTTATAATGAATGGATATTATAGACTGGAGGGGAAAATTATCTTACTTAACTTACTTTTCTTAATCCAACCTTCCCATTGCTAAAATTCTTAAAGAATATGATTTCAAAATAATGTTCACCCCTGCCAATTAACGTACTCTCTCTTTCCTATATTGGAGATAACAAACGTAGTTTAAAATGTCGAATTAAAGAGAACAAGAAACATATTCGTATAGAAATCAGCCATTGCAAAACATTGCTGGGAGATGAAGCCTTTGACTTTAACTCAGGTAAAATTACCTCTAAACACACTTCTATACTTGAACTTAACTTTTTAGAAGCATTACATAAACATACAAAATTTATTAATTCTGACATCGCTATTCCCCGATTCTAAGATTTTTCAAAATATTATATCAAGACTACTTTTCCTTAATTTCTGCTAACATTTTCCCACACATTACCAGTTGCTTTCCCTATGCAATTTCCTATTGGCCGACTTCTGTAATATCCCGTCATTCTATTGGTCAATAAATATCTCTCTCACTCTCTAATCTGCTTCTCCTCTTTATATATAGACGAAAATACATCATTCTTTGCACTGCTGATGGTAACTGCATTGGTAGAATGCTGTGAATGCATGAAAGTAGTCTGCAATTAGTTAAACAGACCTTCCGGCCTGTACCGGGAAAAAAAAGTAGCTTCTCTGTTCCTTATTTTTAACAATTCAACTAATTTTAATCAATCACACGAGGGTAAGAAGTGTAGAACGCAATTATAGACGATTCCCACTTTTCGTCAACACTGAATTTGAATGGGGATTTCGAAAAATTAGTCAGCTAATGCTAAGTTGGCTTCATTTGTGACGATCAGGGCCTGATTACTGACGGGGCACACTTCCACCAGTAAAATTTATTAGAAATTTTCGTCTTATTAAAACGTCCTTTTCATGCAAATTTACTGCCATGAATAAGAAAAAAATTTCTATTCTTTTTTACTGGTGGAAGTGTGCCCCGTTGGTAATCAGGCCCTGGTGACGATCTAATTCTTTCGCCAAATTTGGTGGTATTTCACCAAGTATTGCCATACGTGGCGAGAATTTCATGCTGGCGAATATGACTGTATAGTTCTAACCGTATTGAAGTAGCAATAGTGGTTATACAACAATTAAAGTAAATTACCACGTTTTCTGAAGCTCATGAATGAAGCCTGATTACCGAAAAATCATCACCCCTAGAACTTTAAAGAGCTATATCTCCGTCATTTATTTTAGATACAGGGAAAACAAAAAAAGAAAAACACTTAAGGGTATAAAATTTTTGGATTTGTAATTGTTTGTACACCTCTTTGAATTTGACATCTTTATTTGGCAGTCATTTTGACACAAGTTGTCTACGAACTCGGTCCACCTTCGTAAGTCATCGGAGACCTTCGTAAGTCCTATACATATGCTCAATCACATACAAATCGATTAATAAACATGAGTGTTCTCGCATGACAAAAAATATATAAATTATATTTATAAATCAACATTTGTACGGGGAGGGCTTTTGGGGCAATCATGATCGGTGAAAATATACCGTAATTTCCGGCGTATAATCCGCAGATCAAAAAATCATGTTTCGACCCAGAAATTTTATTTTATAAAATGTAACTATTTAGATTGCTGTAAATATACGATTTCAATTATTAAATAAATTTATGTGGGTCGAAACATGATTGTTTGATCCGCAGATTATACGCCGGAAAATACGGTACCAAAATTCTCCGGAATTGCTTCGATCCGAACGACAGCAATAGGTATTTTCCAATTTTTAAATATAGAAGCTACATAAAAGTTCTGATACTTAAAACGTTATTTTATATGGCTATAAATTTCGGTATATATTTCAAAATATAAACATTCTGACATTGTTCATTATTTCTTATTTTCAAAATTTCATTGCTCAAAAATGTATTTTCTTTTTAAATCGCTGTTTTCTACGGAATAAAATACGAGTTTATGCGTATGAACATAAATTTTACCTTCTTCCTTATTTCATAAACTCACTAAGGCAACCAATTGATCGATCACACAGTCTTGCCTTGGGTCAGATGTAATTCGTGATCATTTTACCAACAAACTGAGTACGAACACAGCCATTGGCTAAAGATGTCAGTTCTAGATGTCCGGGTGGAATAATCCTATTTTACAAACTCGGATTTAATCTGAGGTATCTGGGGCAACGAATCATTCTCTTCGAAGTGATTTATTAGAATGTTTTCGAAAACAAATGACGAAGTCAAAAGACTAATACGCTAGATCAAGATTTTTAGAGTGTAAGTAAAGATAGCAATTTTAAGTTCAGATCTAAAATTCTGAGTTCAATATGACGAAATAAAATCTAACTTTTTTAGTAACTTTTTTATTTTTTAAATACATATTATAATTCGGAATATTTTTGTTTTGCTAAGGAAAACATGTGCAAAATTTTGCCTGTATTGAATATTAGAATAGAAATGTCTGTAAATATTGGCGGTTAAATGGAATATATTTTATACAACTTAATTTTAATATAGATTTGTAGCAGAAAATTAGAAAAATAAAATGTACTTTTATAACTTTAGCGAAAAAAAAATGCTTAAGATTCCATTTCTCTACTTAAGAATTTCTGACGTAAATTACACAATACAAAAACGTAATTACTTGGATTAAATAAAGTATAATATTAGTGTTCTACAGGAAATAGTGCAACATCACGCCAACATTTTCTTCTATGTTGTGTAAATAACGATAGAGAGGCAAAACAATATTTTAAACAATTTAAATCTTCTAAAATTATTCAATTTTTTTAATTAAAATTTCATTACTTAGAAAAAATAATTTTAAACAAATACCTACCTTAAATAAAATGAATAAAAAAACTTGAATAAAATACAAATATATGTGTATTAATATGCATTTTTACCTTCTTTATCATTTCTAAATTTATTAATAAAAACAATTTACCGATCGGGTCGTCCGATTCCCGTCAGATATAATTCGTGATTACTTTGCCAATAAACTGAGTAAGAAAACAGCCTTCGGCTAAAGATGTCTCTGCTAGATTTCCTTGTGGAAGAATCTTATTTTACAAACTTGAATTTAATCTAGGGTATCTAGGACGAAGAAGTATTTTATTTCATAGTAGAAGGAGGTTTTATTCAAAAGCATTTACTGAGTAATACAATTTTTAGTATAAAAAATATTGAAAAGTTAGTGTGTTTGTATTTTGAAAAGAAAATATATTTTCTGTTTACCGATATTTACTAAATTTGGTGTTGAAATGTTGCCAAAATGATGTAGTATACAGTAATACAATGTTACAAGAAAGTATTTTTTAATTAACTGCCAATATTTATAGACGTTTGTTTTACATTTTTAATACATGCTAATAAATAAAAGTTAAATTTTACACTAGTTTATCTCCTAATAGAACAGGATTTCAAAGTGCAATTCGGCGTAAAGACTTATTATATCTCCATCATTTTAGAATATAAAATCCAGGTCTAAAACCCTAAATTTATGTACAACTGTAGCCTGATCTACAGTCTTCGGCAGTTGCCTTCTAAATTTTTTTAATAAAACACTTCAAAAAGAAAAAAATCAATAATACAAGTAATTTTTAAACAAAAAAATCAACGCAACTTCAATTTTTTTTATAAACGACATTGCAATTGTTTAAAAAACTCCTGGTTGTGACATTGCCTCTTTTTTTATTTACTTATCGAATGCCAGTTTTTGTATTTTAGCAGGAGTGGAAAAACACAAGAAAGTTTTTTTTATTTGTGACAGCTACATTCAAACTAATGTATGTTGTTGCAATTTTAGCACATTTCTGTATAAATAAAATAATTGTGACGTGCGCTCGCGGAGCAATGCTCTTTGAAGATGCAATGCTCTTATCAGAGTATTTTAGAAGACAGGCTGCAGACAGAGTAATACACTAGAGCTAGAACTAAATTTAATCGTAACAAGCAGTCCAAAATGAAAGACGTTTGATAGATATTTGAAAACGTTTCTTAACAATCTTCAAAATTACTGTTTCTTTAAATATTTATTATAATTTGAAATATTGTTACACTACGGAAATTTTTGTTAATACATGGTGCTGAATTAAAAATTGTAATGGAATTATCAATGCATATTGTGACTTCATTAGAAAACAATTTTTAATGAAATCGATATTAATTTATAATATTATTTTTAATATAATATTATATTATTTTATATTATTAGTATATTATTAAGTTATATTATTATATTATATTACATTATTATTATATTATATTATAATATTACTGTATTATATTATAATATTATTTTTAATCGATATGAATTTATTGCACCATTGTAACAGCATTTCCACTCATGTTGAATATTTTTTTTATATATAAACTCTCAGACATTTCTCGACGTTTTTTGTTTTTCAAAATAAAATTTTAATACTTATAAATGATTTTTGCAACGAATCCTGATCTGTCGATTAAAATACAGACTTATATGTATGACCATAAAGTTTCAGATTCTTTATTATTTCATTAACTCACTAATGCAGACAATTTACCAATCAAACTTCTTCCTCTGGTCAAATGTAATTTGTGATTACTTTGCGAACTGACTGAGTAAGAACATAGCTTTCGGCTGAAGATGCCTTTGTGGAATAATCTTAGTTTACAAACTTCTAATCTGGGGTATCTAGGACGGAGAATTATTGCCTTTGGGGTGATTTAGTAGGATATTTTGGAAGACAATTTCAAATGTCGAAAGAATAATCTGTTAGACTTTGACATTAAAGATGTAGGTAGAGGTAAAATTTACATAAAATAGTCGTCCAAAATGATGGAGTTAAAACTCAAAGTGTACTTAGAATTTTAATTTGGCACAGGTTTAAATTTAACCTATTCGCTACCACGAGTATACTCGTGTTTTTTCAATCTAAAATTTCGAATTCGTACAAGGAATTTCGAAAGAAATTTTTTTATTTTATGTAATCACGAAATGTCTGTAATTAACGAGAGTAAATATCGCTATTAGTATTTTCTGGTATGAATTCAAACTTTCTAAATAAAATAAAATTCCGGTAATTTTAACCTGGCAGTGAACGTGTTAATAACAGGAATTGAAAATTGTAATATGAATTTTTGTAAACTTTGATTGTTTGCTGAAATATATTTTGAATGTAATATAATACTAGCGTTTCATTGGAAATACTTTTAAAAATGTACCAGTATTTTCAATAATTTCGGAAAACACAAAAGACTACATTTTCAAAATACCCATTCAGTGTATTTTTTTTTTCAATTTCAAAATTTCGTTATATAGAAAAAAATATATTTGTCACAAGTATGGAATTTCGTTTCTGGAAAAAGTAACATGAAAATTTCTTCTATAGAAAAAAGTACGAGATCATTCATACATATGAACATAAATTTTTGCACAAATCCACTTATTCAGCCAAATTACAAATCTCATCGTCAGCCTGCGCTCAGATATAATTGCTGATACTTTGTCAGTAAACTGAGTACGAACACAGCCTTCGGCTAAATATGTATCTTCTAGATGTACCCTTGAAATAATCTAATTTTACAAACTCGGATTTAATCAACATCCTCCTATAGATAATGCCTAAGAGTTGAGCTTTTACGTCACGGCATATCTGACCACCACCTTCTGAATATTAGGCCTACGCGCAGACACAAATATGGCGGCTGTCGTAGGCGGGTTTTTTCCAGCGTTTGTACGGTACCTTGAATTTATATACCAGTATTTTTTAAAGTATTCTTCAGTTTCTTTTTCTGAGATTAAATAAGTCAACGAATACTTTTAAAATATACTAATATTAAAATTCAAGGGACCGTACAAGCTCTGAAAAAAATCCACCTTCGACAGCCACCATTTTTATGTCAGCGCGTAGGCCTATTATTCAGGGGGCGGTGATCGGCCGATCACCACCAGTGATGGAGGGATAACAGCCAATCACGCCTGCAATTTTCTTAGTTGTTTATGATTGATCTAATATTTTAAGAAGTAAGTAGTTTGCTATTTTAATAAGTTAACATTTTAATAAGTAAGTTGTTTGTTACTTCAGAGTAAAACGTCAACTGTCTTTTAAAACGATTAATAACAAAATAAAACGTATACTGTCTGTTAAACTGATTTAATAGCATATATGCTACCAACACTAATTCCAATAAAGTAGATTTTTAATTCATATATTGAATATTTATCCCAGAAATTAAAAATAGCAATATTTACTTCAAATTAATAACAAATATTTCGCCATTAAATAAACCTAAATTTATCATTGAAATTTTCTGGTATGAATTCGGATTTTCTCATTTATGAAATTTCTATAACGTATTCGACCATGGGAATTAGAGGGTTAAAACAAAATAAATTTTTTTGTTAAACTGAATTAAAATAAGCCAAACTGAAATATAATCCAAGCAATTTGGTTTAATATTATGTTGCTATATATTTTGAATGCAAAACATATGCGTTTCATGAAAAAAGAATGTTATGAAAAATGAAATCTTGAGTATTTAAAGGATAAAAAGTAAAATTTTCTAATTAAAACGTTTCTTATTTATCTTACAAAAATCATAAGAAAATTTAACTTGTATCACTTCCATATAAAAACTCATATTTAATAATTGAGGGGGTCGAGGCAAGAAAGTGCCAAGCCACATTTTTGGTAAAATAAATCTAACACTGTAATCTGTTACTTAATATTGTAAATTATAATATCCAACATGCAGTTTGTTTCTAATGTCACTCGGTTGCAGCCTATGTGGCAGGCTTCATTTTTGCTCCAGATGTTTTTGCCCCAATGAAGATAGCTGATTTACAAAAATCGTTATAGTAATATCATTAAAGTAATGTCATATTATTACTCAAGAATATCTCGGATGTTATTAAGACATTGGCGAAAATAACTTTAGGTTATACATCTTGATTTGTGTATTTGATCAAATTTTCAAACTGAATTATCTCAGAAGTTCAAAAATGTGGCTTGGCACTCTCTTGTCTCCTCAATTAAATATTAAACTTTGTATCTGAATATCATGAAGAAATATTTCAGATATTCTAATATTTTCAAAGAATTTTTTTCCAAACAATTAAACAAAAAAAAACGATTAATCATACATGATCAATTTATTTGGTTATTGACATTTGTTCACTACCTCTTTTTGTTAATATAAAAAATGAATATTTAAAACATATAAATGAGCAATAAAAACAAACCCGAGATTGTTTAGTTGGAATATGATACTTCCATTGAATAGCAGAAATAATTTCTATTTTATTTCTTGATATTTTAGAAATGTGTACTTTAGGGCTTGTTTCATAATTACCCTTACAAAAGAGTACAACACATTTGTGCACCGTTTAAAAATTCATAAACACAAATAAAATTTCTCACAATGAATTTCCAAAGCTAATATTGTATAACAGAGCGAATGTGATTATAATTAAAATCCCACTTTCAAAATGCTGTAAAATCGGAACCACTGATCAGAATGACTTCAAATTTGAACTGAATAGACTGGAAGAAGGGGGAAACGGTATGGCATAAGAAAGAAAAAGTTCCAAAGTGTATCAATAGAGGGCGTTTTAAGCAGCATAACGGAAGTGGATTCGTCTGCAAGTGACATTTTTAATCGAAATCCGACAGCTTTGGCACAGTAAACCAACCATACTGTTCAATGTGCATGAGTGTTTCAGTTGTTTGACGGAAAAAATGACTTCCAAATCAGTCAACAGTTCTGGTACTGTTAGTGGAAAGCACATCCACCACGGCAAGGTCATACCATATTAGATTGGAAAAATCGGTTTTTAATTGTCCTTCGGCCAAACACCGCATAGAAGCACACAATGATTCGGTTTCTGGGCATGAGCGTCTTTTAATTTCACAGTAGGCCGCTTACAGCGCCATCTATTGACAGACTTTGGAACTTTGTTTTCTTCTGACATACTATTTCCTCCTTTTTCCAGTCTATTCAGTTCAAATTTGAAGTCATTCTGACCAGTGGTTACTTTTTTACAGCATTTTGAAATTGCGAATTTAATTATAATCACTCTGTATATACTACAAAAAATATATAATACTTCATATACTTAATACTTAACCCGTTGGGCTAAACCTGTATAAAAAATGTTGATCAGGGTTATCTAGGGCTCTTTCTTTTCTCTCTGAAGTGATGTATTAGAATATTTTGGCAGAAACTGGCAAAGTCAAGAGCATAACACCTTAGACATTGAATTTTACGATGTAAGTAATGGTAGAACTTTAGAACCGATTTTATCATTAAGAAGTCGACCAAAATGGTGAAGGTTTCTCTGTCTTAAAATGTACGAGAAATTGTAATTTGAAATCTTATTTCACTAGACAAAAACTTGCTTCTTACTTTGCTTTAATAATTTGAAATATTGTTACTATTAGAAATTAAAATTCAATTAATCTAATTATTAAAACTATTGGAAATTGTATTCGAAGTATATATAAAAACTGCACTTTAATAATATATAATTCTTGTACAAAGTACTACTGGTATTTTATAAAGAAATTCTTCAACCATATGCCAAGATTTTCATCTCTGTGTTGGAAAATATCAGTTAGACAGAACAAACGATATTTTCACAATATAGGTAATGTAAAATTGTTCAGTCAATACTTTTGATTTTAACAATTTCAGTAATTAGAAATGTTTGTTATAACACTGGGTTATGTATGAAATAATATTTGGATTTATGCATATAAACACAAATTTTCAGCCTTTTAATTATTTCATAAGATCATTGATGCAATCAAATTTCTAATATCGGCTTCCCCCCTTCGGCCGCTGTAATTTGTTATTACTTTGCCAACAAATTGAGTAAGAACACAGCCTTCAGCTAAATATGTCATTTCTGGATGTCCGTGTGGAATAATCTTATTTTACGAACTAGGATTAATCTGAGGAATCTACGACGAAGAATTATTCTCTTTGAAGTGACTTGTTAGACTATTTCATACCAAAGCTATCGAAGCGGTAAAGGTGCCATTAAATCTAGACATTTGGAATGCAAATAGACAGCGGCTGATCACTGATTAGTGATTAGGTGAATTTCTTTTCTAAAAGTAATTTTTGCTTCATTTAAAAAAAAAAAAGCATGAAAATTTGCATAGACTGCAATCACACCAGTAGGTAGAAATGAATTTTAAAACTGATTTTTGCATAAATTATCAGTCCAAAAGGATGAAATTCCATTCTATGGAATGGTTCGAGTATCATAGTTGAGATTTATTCCAAAAGAGCGGAAAAATGCCGGGACCAGGAATCGAACCTGGGTACTTTGGCTTTCGAGTCTTGGCCCCGGCAATTTTATATCTGTTGGAATAAATCTCAACTATGATACTCCAACTATTGAATATAATTTACCGAATTGAATATACTTTCCTCTATTCATTATGACCTAATTACATGGTATATAGGAGTTTACGTGTTATTTCAGATTCATCATGTAAAATGCTATAGTTATAGGTCGGATGAATGAAATTAGCGCTGCACTTTGCAGAGTTGTTCAACAAATAAGAGTGAAGAATGCCATCCAGAATATCGTTGGAATCGCTCAATAGGAAGAGTTTTTGGCACGGCAAGCCAAAGTACCCAGATTCGAGTCCTGGTCCCGGCATTTTTCGCTCTATTGGAATAAATATCAACTATGATACTCCAACCATTGAATATAATTTACCTAGTTGAAAATACTTTCATTTGTTCATTATGGATGAAGTTCTTTTACGTCTTTTATGTACTGATTTGTTGATTATACTGATCATATACAGGGTTTCCCAAAAGTCCTTGACACAATTAAAATTGAATTAAAGATCAAGCAATTGGCGTACGAGAGTGAGATTTAGACGAAAATGCTTCTTACGATTTGAAAATTTTTTAAGCATATAAAAAAATTAGTTAAAAAATTTATCATAGTGGCGTTGCTTCTGGAAAATTATCAGATAGGCAGAATGCCTTTATACATAGCAATGGTGAAAGACGCGCAATGCGTATGCACAGTTTTTGTCCAAACTGTGGCAACCCACATTCCAAAGCTTAACAATTCTTGCCCTCCTGAGTTCTATTAGGCGAGTGAGGGTTATTATTAACTTCTGGAATTTCGGCTGCCATAGTTTTGACAAAAACAGTGCATACGCAATGTGCGTCTTTCGTCATTGTTATGTATAAAGACATTCGATAACTTTCCAGAAGTAGCGCCATCTATGAGAAATTTTTGGAACTATTTTTTTATTATTTGCTGAAACAAAATTTCAGATCTTAAGAATCATTTTCGTCCAAACCGCATTCCCGTACGCCAATTGCTTCATCTTTTATTGAATTTTAAAATGTATCAAGGATTTTTGGGATACCCTGTAATTTGAAATCCTGTTCGTCTAGGTTAAAAACTACTTCCAGATTACGCATTTTTTAAACCGAATTCTTTAGAAAATATCACAGAAATATGTCTTAAATATTGATAGTTTATTAAGAAATGATTTTAACGTAATATAATATTAGTGTATTATAGCAACTACTTCAATAATATATGCCAGCATTTTCACCAAATTTGCGCAAATATCGGCAGTCAGGAAGAGATTGTTTTTAAGATATAAACACCCTAACATTATTCAATATTTTTTATTTGCAAAATTTCATTATTTTATCATATTATGTATCATATTATTTATCACATCATTTATCATATTATCTTATCACTTATCAAAATTTCAATAAAATGATGATTTCTGTAACAAATCCTGGTCTTCTATGGTATAAAATGCGAGCTTATACGTGTGAACACAAATTTTCAACTCCTTTATCATTTTATTAACGTATTGATATAAACCAAATTAGAACACATCTTCGTTATTCAGTCATATGTAGTTCGAAATTACTTAACTAACTGTCGCTAAAACTATCAGCTAAAGGTGTTTTATCGAGATATCACCGTAGAATAATCTTATTTTACAAACTCGAATTTAACTAGGGTATCTAGGACAAAGAATTATTTTATGTGAAGTGATTTATGAGAGTATTTTAGAAGAGAGATGGAGAAGTCTAACTGATTTTCGAGTCCATTAAAATGTGTACGGCGCTAAGACTTGAAACGTAAGTTTTACATTAGAACTTTGGAGCGGATATAAACAACGTAATTTACATTAAGAAGTCGCCAAAAATGATGGGTTTTGTTTTGTTCTTCAAATATGTTCCAAATTGTAATTTGGACTTCTGCACATCTACAACAAAGAAAGAAAATGCTGATTTTATATTTCACCTATATTTATTAAGCCCTTGCCTGTGACGCCCGAACTGAATTCGGGCAAGAGAAAAAACGGTGTTGACATTTTTCAATTAACGTCTTTTAATTAACGTTTTTCAATTAACGTGTTTCAATTAACGTTTTAACGTTTTTCTCAAATATATTCCACAGTCAAGGGGTTAAATTCCTGTTGTAATAGAGAGCTGTTGGAAAAATTTGTAATATAATATTATCCTGAAATTACTGGTAATTGTTGTATGTTTAATCTAATTTCAGTAGTTTCGCTAAAATATTTACGACTTTTATTCACCAATTTTATCTATGTTTGGTATATACCAGGTAATTCAAATTGAAGGATCCTTCTTTTGGAACGCTCTGGAGATGCAGCCGACGTACTTAACGCCCACATATTTGGAGGATATGCATTTCAGAGTGTTGGGAAATGTTTGATTCAATTAAAAAAAATTAAGTTACAAACATGGGCGTAAGGTGAAAATCATACGCTGCGAGTCTATTTTTATGTAATGAATGTGAAACTGCAGTACTGATAAAGATCCTCATATGAAGAGTATTTATTTAAATTCATTAATTTACAACATATACACACAAACTCTCGAATCCCCAATTAAGTAGTAGATTACGCCATCAACAAAATACACGTACTTTGGAATAAAATACGAATTTATGTGCACATTTTAATGATTTTATAAGGTTACGGATGCAATTATATTAACTCCATTCAAACCTAACACGTAATTCTTTGGAACAAGCAATGTAAGGAGACATCCTTTGACATAAGATGTATATTTTAGATGTCGGCGTGGGATAATCTTATTTTACGAACTTGGATTTAGCTGCATCTAGGACGAATTCTCTCTGAAGTAATTTATTACAGTAATTTGACGGCATAGGTTTTTTAAATATATGCAGTCTTAGACTTTGAAACATAACTTTATATTTGAAAGACTTTAGATTGACAGATATTCTATTGAATCTTGTTTACATAAAAAAATCGTTCAAAATGATTTTCTTGTTGCTGTTCTCAAAATATGTTTGAAATTATAATTTAGAATCCTGCTCTTTTACCAGAATTCGAAACAAAATTGTTTTATAATAAAATATCACATTTAATCAGACATAAAAGTTAAAATTACATGCAATATAATTACGTTTATACGTTATTACGTTAATACGTTTCTGTCAACAATATAAAGTTACTTTTGCTTTTTCGCAGAAATTGAATAAAGAAAATCTTTTAACGTTTTGATTTATTTTATACTTAAAGACACGCTGTGTGTTTATATACAGTGTGATTCATAAATATCGAAACAATAGGCTATCTCCTTAAATATTGCCCCTAGGCACATACTTCCAATTGGAAAGTTTCATAAAATAAGGTGCAAAATTTGATGAGATAAGTTGTAACTCCATGGGGGGTATATTTACGAAAATACAAAAATTAAGTTTTTATACGGCCCCCGTAGAACAAATTTTCCAGTTAGGAATTTTTTCTTTATCCATTCCTGAATTAAACAAAAAAAAATTCCATCTTTATATCTACAGAACTCAGAGAGATATATCAGATTTAATAATTCGTGTGGTTTCAGGGGATCAGACACAAATTGAAATGCGTGTAATTCAAGAAACAATGTTACTGTAAGGTGCCCGGGAAACATTTATTTATTGAGTTAGAATTTTGAATTTTTTTGTAATGGTTAACCATAAAATTTTTAAACAAAATCACATCATAAGACTTCTTACAAAATTTTTTAAAAAATATTTAAAAAGAAAATTCAGAGTAATTTAAAATTGTTATAACTCGAAATATTATTTGTCGAATTGGATTTTTTTCTTTTAATTAAACAGAAATATATAAGTTTAAATTTTGATTCAGCATTTTAAAAAATATTAATTAAAAAAAAATTAAAATCCTAATCCTAATAATATAAATCTGATTGTGTGCAAATGTTAGGCTGAAGCCAGCGTCAAAATGAAGCATTTAATTATCCTGTATCTTTGCATATAAGTTGATTATAACCCTCAAATGAACATAGAATGGTTTTTGTTTATTTTATTTCAATATTTTTCTTAATAATTCAAAATTTCATTATTTTCATAGAGAATAAATGGTCATTTTTTCGTATATTTTAAAATGGTTGGTTGGTTTGGTTGGTTTGTCCCAAAGGGCCCGGTTTTGCAGCTTTTTTTAAAATGGTTAAATTTATTTTACCGTTGCTAATACTTTATCGTTGCCAATATAAAATAAAACCCCTGAGTAATAATTTTTTAATCAACAATTTATTTTCAAGTGAAAAATTTCCACGTGAGGAATGAAAATTAAATGAATTATTTAAGAATTAAACAGAATATGAAACGTAGTATTCAAATATGTTTCTGTACATTTTTAATTGTTTGCTACGCAGCGCTCTGGCCGAAACCCACTGCCACTAATTGTTAATCTTTTTGTTCGGATGGTTGGCTGCCTTTGAATTTACCCACTGCTGATGAGGCCGCAGCTTGTTTCTGTTTATTTTTACATATATTTTCTACAGTGTTTTTTTGTGTTGTCTTGTTTCTGGTGAGGGGGGTGGTGCTAGTTCAGGCCAAAATCATGTTTTTGCTGGATTATATTGAATTTGTGTGTTCTAATATGCAGCTTCTGGCGCTGTTCACATGCATATATAGCTGTTTTGTTTGTGATGTGATGGTTACTGCTTATATATATATATATATATATATATATATTTGTGTGTGTGTGTGTTTATATATAATTACCCATGTTATCTAAGGATTACATATTATGATAAAAGTTACATTATATGTTAAAAGTTACATTATATGTTAAAAGTTACATGTTAAAGTTAAAACATTCCTTGCTAAATCATCTGTACAGTACCGCTGAAATGAATCAGGGGATTAATTCGTTAAATGCATTAAGTGTGCCTTAAATCTAGAATTCAAAGTAAATTTGCTTAAATTAATTTCTCCTCTAGTAGTCTCACAAAGGGACAATATATCCAAGGGAATCATGAAGATTTATAAAGGTCGGGTAGCTAATAAGGGAAGATTTATAAATTAAGTAACAGAAAATTGCAAATCGAAGGGAAATATTCCGTGATAAGCAAATTAGGATTGATGTTTGTACATCTTAATTATCTATTCAGGAAATAAATATGCCGGGCAGTATTTTGAAAGAATGTTAGACATAAAGTTTTCACTTTTTCGGTTTTGTACTTAAAATGGAAAGTAAACGCATACAATTTCTAAATATATATTTTATGTATCTTCACAATATATAACCTCATAAAACAGAACCTTTCATTTTCTAAAGCAATGTCACGCATATGTGTGTAATTTTTTTTCAATTCTTTCTCATAATTTATTTATCACACGTTTAGGTACACATTTTATAAATTTTTTGAAAGATTTTATAAAATGATTAACTAAACATTTCAGATTTGTAGCTTTAGAGCTACAAAGATAAAATGTTTCGTTCTTGTATGGCTATTATTTATCTTTAAAACTATCTAAAATGATAGTTGTAACTATGATATGACAGAAGAAATACAAAAATTTATTATATTTTCTGTATGGATTTTCTGAATGTTTCAGTAACTTTTTTTTTTTTTAATTCCTTTGTTTTTGAAAAAGTCGAAAATATTTCTTATTATTATTAAATGGTAGATTTTTAACCTTCATGTAAATTTTCACGTTGTTATCCGTAAAGTGCTATAATCTGTAACAATATTTAAATCCACTTGTTTGAAATAACTGTTATATTACAATTTACGTCAGTACTCTATTAGCAAAAGAATTCTCAAAATACTTTACTTGCATTATATTGGTTATGTAAATCGCACTATTATTTGTCTTTAAATAATATAAACTACTTTTTTCCCTTTCCACACTTTCCTAGTCACTTTTCTACTAGCATCGTCACACAAAAGGGACCAAAATGCGAAATCATGGTCATCCTAGTTCAACTGTCCACGTTACCGTCCCGTGAAGTAGAGGGGCCGATTATCTACGAGAGGGATATCAACCGAGAAAAAATTGACCTCGATGGAAATCGTACTAAGGTAACCTAACCAGAATTTACGCAAGATAAGAAAAGTTCGGATAAAACCTTGGAAATCTACGGACGGTTAGACCGACCAATGCAACATGGGTTCGAATACAGGACCTCACGTAGACCAGCCAACACAACAGACTCTCTCAGCCGCTGCTGGGGCCACATGAAATGAAAAACAAGAACGAAAAATCATGCGTCAAGCATAGATTATGTAACACTTTCCAACGCTTCCAAAATAATTTTACAAATCATACCGTTTAGTAAGCTAAAAGATAACATCTAAGTAATCCGAATACTTTTATTCAGCCCTGTATAGGATCTATAGATTTGTATATATACTACATAGGATGTTAAATTTTAGTTCAGTTAGGAAACGCGTAGCACAGTTTAAAATTCTCCGTCTGGAGTTAAATAATACGGAAATGTGTTCGCGAACTTTTGTACTTCCCTGTATAGGATATACAGAATTTATACACACCACATAATAGACAAAAAGCGAGTTAAAATTAAAATCGCGATCAGTAACTTAAAACGCACTTCCAGGAATTATTGTTAACTTACAGTAGAGAATTCTTTTGTGTGTCCCTGTAAATGAACAATGACTGCTGTACACACACTATTCTGTAGTAAGCCTCTTGAAATACACCTTAGTGATATATATAAATTTCAATGCGTTTAAAATAGGGAAACATTATTTAAATAAACCGCAGACGATTTTTCTCCATAGACGTAATGTAACAGAATTCTTTTGACTGTCCCTGTAAAGTAACTATCAGTGCTATGCACACCCTATTCCATATTAAGCTTCTTCTAATGCACCTTAGTGATATATATAAATTTCAATGCGTTTAAAATAGTGAAACATTATTTAAATAAACCGTCAATGATTTTTCCCCATAGACCGCAATGTAACGGAATTCTTTTGAGTGTCCCTGTAAAAAAACTATAAGTGCTACACACTTCCGTTGAAATAGGGAACATGCTATAGATAACGACTATAACATATAAAAATTGCAGAGCAATCCGAGCATATTTACGGGAGTTAGAGCACGGACAGACGGCAGACGGCAGACGGCCAGACGGCCAGACGGCAGACGGCCAGACGGCCAGACAAACCGAAGTCATAAACACTTTTCAACTAGGTTGGAAAGTGTTAATGAGTAACTGCGAAGTCGATATGTGCCATTTTGTGACGAAGTGCGAATGGCTCAACAAATGTTCATGGGAACTTCAAGGAGTGACATTCACCTGATACTCGTAATGTGATGGAATAATGTGACTTGCAACTGCGGGCATCTGTGGCAATTTTGATGTTGCAGTGCCGACACCAATTGGCTGTTCTATTAGCATAGCTGCCTACATGCTGACGTATTTCTGAATAGAAATATTTCCTTCATTTAACGTAAGGAATTTGTGATTAAATAAGACAAAGAATCCTATTGGAAAATAATGATACTCAAAAATATGAAGGTTTGGAAGCTATGTACAGAGTGGTTATAAATAAAGCCCCTTCTGGTTAACGGATTTCGTTGAAACTTCGTATGCACCGTGGGGAACAGAAGGGTCCAATGAAAGAAATTAGTTCAAATTTCGACATCCAAGTGAAAAGATGGCCCCCAAAGAGCCGGAAACACAAATTGGAAACATAAAACTTTATTTAATCACAGAATTTGTTTAATGTGCATTGCATTTGTGTCAATAACATGTTCAACAGAAGCACGGAGTTATTCTTATGGAATTGAATCGACTTGGCGTGCTATGCTTGATTTCTGCTGAACATGTTTCAACACGCTTTGAATATGTCATTGACACAAATGGAATGCGCATTGAACACATGATGTGATTAAATAAAGTTGTATGTTTCCAATTTGTGTTTTCGCTTCTTTATGTGTCATTTTTTCACCTGGTAGTCGAAATTTAAACTATTTATTTTCATTGGATATTTCTTTTCTCCATGGACCATATAACGTACTATATACAAAGTTTCAACGAAATCCGTCAACCAGAACGGGCTCCAGATTGTTCTGAGTAGTGTAACTTTAATTATAACTACCCTGTATAACAGTTAATAAAAATATCCATTTTCCCATTTTGACAATTTTCACCTGCATTATATTTAAATTTCATAACGTAATACTTATAATGAAGAATTACATATTAAAATACTGATTTTGATTAAAATTTTACAAGTTAAGTATTATATGTTGCTTCATGTTTGAAACGGCAGATTAATCTGTCAGAGGCATTAAATATGTCACATTAAATTTATAATTTAAGGAAAATCTGCTCAAATTAATTTCTACTTCATCATTCTCATAAAGAGAAAATCAAGTCAAGTAAAATAAGCTGATTTCCAAAGAACATGTATCTAGTAATACAAGATTTGTAATGTAAATAAGATAAAATCAGAAATCGAACAGCAATCTGTGATTAGAAAATGCAGACTGACGTTATACCTTAATTAGTTAAGCAGAAATCTAATTGTATCCAGTGTGATGTTATAAAATGAAACCATAAATGTAATATATGCAGATTTATAAAATACTATGATTAACTTTGACTTGTACATCAGTGTTATCTACATGTATGAAGGAAATAAAAACGCGACGTAGCCTTCTGAAAAGTTAATAATATGCATGTCTCCAAGCGTAACTATATAAACAAAAGTGATATTCAAATACCTAAAAAGTTAATGATGTACATGTTTACAAGCGTAAGTATATAAACAAAAATGATATTTAAATACTACAAAGTTAATAATGGAAATGTTTGCAAGCGTAAGTATATAAACAAAAATAATATTTAAATACCCACAAAGTTAATAATATGCATGTTTGCAAGCGTTAATTTTGTGGGTATATATAAAAAAATAATATTTAAATACCTACAAAGTTAATAATATGCATGTTTACAAGCGTTAATTTTGTGAGTATATAAACAATAATAATATTTAAATACATAGCTTTAAAATATATACATAATTATAATTTCGGAAAATATTTCTACAAATTGTTACATTTTTCTATACTAATATAATAAAGAAAGAACTCCTGACTCACTGGCTGACTCATCAACGCAGAGCTGAAACGACTAAAGTCAGGAACACGAAATTTAGACAGTAGATTGCTGTTATAACCTAGACAAGAAATAAGAAATTGTTTTTAAAAATTCAAGTCATTTAAATCATTTCGCCATATCTCAGCTACAATTTTAGATAGGAGCATACAATACATCTAAACCAATCTGCTACTGATTATAAAAGGTTAGACGAATAAGACAACTATTGCTGATTTTTGCTTAGATATTTTGCGTCCAAGGAAAATATTTTTTTTTTATTTCGTAATATGTATAGATACCACACGAAATAAAGTTTAGCTAAATGCTACGTCATTTTTTTTTTTCGTATTGTCAGGGAAATTGTATATTTTTCTGTTACATCCACCGAAGTAAATGCACATTCTCATTTATAAAGCTGAGGGTTTTTTTCTATGATCTTGTCAAAGTAACTTAATTTTTTCTTGATTGCCTTTTAACGATTTATGTGGGGGAATGTACAGAACTCTGTTATTGTGATTGCCATATTACTGCATATTTACTTATTTTACATGTAAGGCCCTCGTGATTAACATGGGTAAAGCCCGGTGAATCTGCTAGTTGTTTATAATATTATATTATTGTATTATTTATATTATTGTTTATAATGTTATATTATTACAGTGTTTATATTATTCTTTATAATGTTAAATTATTATGATGTTTATATTATTAATACTAACATCAAACTTTTGCTTCCAACGTATATTTCGTTTAATTTAATATGAGTTACTTTAAAACTACATATATATATATATATATATATATATATGTGTATTTTTAAATTAAACGAAATATACGTTGGAAGCAAAAGTTTGATGTTAGTATTTATATGTGCAACGTAAAGTCCTTATTAATTATTGTTTATATTTTTGTTTATAATGTTATTTATATTGCTCATAAAGTTATATTATTACGTTGTTTATATTGCTCATAAAGTTATATTATTACGTTGTTTATATTATTGTTTATAATGTTATATTATTATGATTTTATATTATTCATTATAATGTTATATTATTGTTTATAATGTTATATTATTATATTGTTTATAATGTTATATTATTACAGTGTTTATATTATTATTTATAATGTTATATTATTATGATGTTTATATTATTGTTTATAATATTTTATTAATATATTGTATATTATTTTCCTATTATTGTTATATTATTCTGTAAAATATAAAATAGTATTTCTCTTATCCTTTATTTGCAACATAATGAAGACATTGGTCTTCATTTTTTTCATTTAGATATGTTTCTTTTTAAGCATACAAATATTTACAAATTCTGTTAAATGAAAGATTGTGTAATAAGATAAATAATTTGATGAAGAATTTCCTTCCTTAATCTTGTATGTTGTATCTACTATGTATGGATAAACAAATTAATTCGTCAAACGCATTAAAATTGCTGTATTAAATCTATAATTTAAGGGAAATTCACTTAATTTAATTTCTTCTTCAGTAATGTAACAAACGAATAATTAAAACCCAGGGAATCTGCGCTGATTTCTAAATCAGACAAAATCTAGTAAGACAAAATTTATAATTTATATAACAGAAAATTGCATATCCAACAGTAATTCCAAAATTAATAAATGAAGAGATATGTTTGTGCATTTAATTATCTATTCAATAAATAAATATACAATGGGCACTATTACAGATAATTGTATAATAAAAACTATCAAGCTAATATAATGATATAAATTAATTCCAACTATTTAATTCAAAATCACAAAACAGATGCAGTACTAGATTTTAGGATACTTCTCTACTAATCATGAAATATTTGTCTAAATGATGTGCACTGAAAATTATACTATTAGGTATCAATAAAAAATTTCTTCCTGTCTGTACCGGGAGGAAAAGGTAGCTTCCTTATTTCTTGGTTTTAATATCACACATTGGTTTAATACTTGGTTTAATAATACACATTTTATAAGTAGTTTCGGCTAATTTTATTCGAAAACACGAAGCTAAAATGCGAAAAACCCGATTTGAGAAGATGCATTTCAAGTTTTCGTGAATGCTGAATTTGAAGATGAGAATTTCGTCAAATTAATCAGTTAAAACCAAGTTGGCTTCACCTATGGCGATTTATTTTTTATCAGCAAATTTGGCGATATTCCGCCAAGTGTCGCCAAGCTTGGTGAGATTGTGATGATAGCAGATGAATATATAGTTTTATCCGTATGACAGTACGAAAAATGGTTGCGGCAATGAGAGATATTTTGTGAAAAACTAGGTTCAATAAAACTAATAAATTAAATTAATCCCTTCTTGAGCCTAATTAGCCCCTTATTTTTTAAAAATCTTTTGTATTTTTTCAAAATGTCAGCCACCTCAGAATTTAAAAATTGCTGTGTGTCTGCCATTTTTTAAGGTAAATGCAAAACTAAAAATGCCCCGGAATTCTTGTATCAAGGGTATCTTATTGTAAGTATCACTTGAGCAAAAAATAAATTTGATCGCATAAAAAAACAGATATATATATATATATATATATATATATATATATATATATCACCATTTGAATGGAGGGTGGTTTTGAGGTCTGCGTGGTCATGATTGGTGAAAATATGCCGAAATATTTGTTATGCGTTAGCAATCGTATTTATGAACCCATCTGCATGTTGACTAAGCATGCGTATAACACTTAGCAAAGTCTCGTCCAAGTTTGCTGTCCAACTTCATCTGTCATCTTCTTTCAAAATGGCCGCCATTTAAAGATTTTAAATTCAAAAATATGTACAAAACAATTAGAAATCCTTACAGTGATTAAATTAAATCTTTGCTTTCAACACAAAATTTCTGGAGCATTTTTTGCTTCTCCGTAATATAAAAAATTGGCTGATTCATTGCAGTTTGAAATTTTAGAGTGGCTGGTATTTTGAAACAAGGCAGTAGAATTCCTCCGTAAACGGATTTAATTTATGAGTTTTAGTGAACGCAAATTATCCTTCATTGTTGTAACCATTATTACAACTCTCATATGCTGAAAACAATATAATCATATCGAGCGACAAATTCTTGCCAAGTTTTGCGACAGTTGGTGAAATATCTCGGAATTTGATGACCAAAAATAAATCGCCATAAATGAAGCAAACTTGGCTATAGCTGACTAATTTCAAGAATTTTTCATGAAAATTCAGTATTCAAGAAAAATGGGACTAAATCATCTATAATCATTTTAGCTTCACGTGTTTCAATAAAATTAGCTGAATTCTTAGAATTAAGTCATCGAGGAGCTAGCTACATTTCTCTTCCGGTACAGGCCAGAAGGATTTCTATTACTTACCCATCATACCGTAGTATAGGGTAAGTCTTGTAATCGTTTTGAAAATCGAAAAATTTTTTTTGACGGATTTACACGTTTCAGACACTGAAGATTCCAAAAAACATAATTTTTAGAAAAAAAATTTTGCCGTCCGTCTGTGTGTCTGTGTGTCTGTGTGTGTGTGTGTCTGTAAACGCTCTATCTCCCGAAAAAATTGAGATAGACACTTGCAATTTGGTATGTACTTAGTATGTAATAATGGGAAGAAGCCTATTTCATTTCAATAACCTCGATTAACCGGATCTATTTTTTTCGGACTCTCGAAATATTCGTTCTGATAAAAGGTATATAAAAATTTTCGAAATTGTTTATTTTAAGAAATGAATATAAAAGACAATAAAAAAACATAAATTTTTCATAAAACATGAAGTCGATTGGATAATTAGTTGCTGAGATATTTGTAATCCTATTTTCCACACTCTTCGATTTTTCATGACCCTGTATTTCATCCAAATTTCACTTCAAAGATATATTTTAATTGGAAATTGGACGCTTAATCAGATGCAATAAACCGCTAGTTAATAGGATTATTATTTTTGGAGTTATAAGGAAAAAACACTTTCAAGCAATTCAGTAATCGAGCCTATAAAGTTATGATGTCATCAAGCCACGATTTTATTTGAATTGCTATGCATTTTATAAGTAGTTTACACATTTTTGTTTTAATATTTTACATTATGCATATCCATGATGGGTAAGTATTACGGTGGCCCCCAACGACTAGTTTTTATCAGTAACATTAGTTATACTTTTTTTTTTTTTTTTTTGAGGAAAATAATTAAAACTTTCTTCTATTGACATTTCGATGTGGAGTAGATTAAAGCATATATCGATGTTTACAAATTCTGTTAAATGTTGTTTTTGGTTCAAGATAAAGATTTTATACAATAATTGACATTGAATTTTAACTAATGCATCCATGTGTCATTCAGCGAACTATTTTGCCAAAAAAAGGCCGAATTAAATCTGGAATTCGTGACTTACTTTGAAGTTTAACTCAAAAGTTTACGAAGTTTACTTCAGTAAACTTACTTTGATATTTACTGGAGTTACTTTATTTTCGGTAGTCTTACAAAGGACAAGTTCAGCAAAGTGAATCAAGGAGATTTCTAAGGAACGGATATCTATAGTAAGACAAGATTTATATTTTTAAAACCAGAAAATTGCAGATACTTTAATCACGTGATTAAAGAAATGAGATGTTTGTGCCTCTTAATTAGCTGTTTGCATCTAATGTAGTGTTATAAAATGCAACCATGAAGTATTTCAGTACAGGTTAATAAAACACTGAATGAAGAAGTGTATGACATGATACAGATTTTTATTAATTTTTACTTGTGTATCGTAGCTATTTACGCAGAAAATACAAATGCCGGACATCCTTTTAGAGTGTTGGATATTTACAGGATAAGTGTGGGAACAAAAGGGTCAATATTTAAATTCAAACCCTTATAATAATTTATTATTTTAACATAAATGCAACGAAGTCATACATTTTAGCCATTACATATTAAAAAGTTTTTTGTTGTTTCTGGCAAATTATCTCAGTGTAAAACAAAAGTGTTCCATGGTCCACATATCTATCTTCGGGAAATTGCTTGGTGAAACTTTTAATTTAGCATTAAATATTGATACGTTTTGTAATTGATTTTATTACCGCATTAAGAACGGATGGAAAACAATTAGTCACCAAGGTTTCTCTGTAAGTAACACAATATACAGAACCTCGATCCACCGTTCGCACATCTTTCGTTTTTCTGCATTCATCGTTTTAGTTCAATAGACCAGTGAAATTTCAAGAAATTCTATATTTAACCGCATTCGTCATCTTCCCTTATCTATCGATTCTTTCTAACGTTTACGCAAGTAACGTTGAATCAAGGTTCTATTGCAATCAAAAGGGATTTCTGTATTCTAATTTTAATTAACTTTAAGAGAGTAGCCATTTTTCTTTCTTAACACAACCTAATACACGTCTCTGTAGTGTTATTTCCCTTTTCGCCATTTGACCACTATGTATAATACTTAATATTTAAAATTTAAATTTAAAATGTATGTTGTAACGTGTGTTTATATATTGTGTAGAAACATTTGTACAATAATTTACATGAATTATATAAGTCTTTTTTTTTTTTTTTTTTTTTTCCGTAAATCAACGGAGTAATCGATCTTATTTTTTTTTTCGAAGCAACTTAATGAAAACATTCATTTTGTTACATTTCGATCAGATTTCTTATTAAAACTTATATAGATACTTTTACAAATTTTATTTTATATTAAGATTTATGCATTAAGAATTTGAATTAAACTTTTCATGCTAAATGTTCTATATTGAATCTCTATATGCATAAGCGAATTCATATTTCAAAAGCATTAAACATACCGAATTTAATCTAAAATTTAAGGGAAATTTGGCGAATTTAATTTCTCGTTCAGTAGTCTCATAAAGGGGAAATTAAGCACAGAATTAAGAGCAGATTTATACGAGACGAATATCTTGTAAAGCAAGATTTCTAATTTAAATAAAAGTTAATTGCAAATCGAACACTAATCCAGTGATTTGTAAATGAAGAGTTTGCAAATATGATCTTTGTACATCGTAATTAGCTATTCAGAGATATATTTGTATCCAGTGCAGTTTTATGTATATGAGATTGCTGCGCAAGTTTATAAAATGATGAATGAAGAATTAGATATTAAGATACAGATTTTGATTCACTTTTGATTTGTATATCATAGTATTTGGCGGAAAGTAAATATTAGCTTCTTACATTGTTAATAATCTACATCATGCTTACACGTGTAAGTGCATAAACAAAAGTAATAACATTTTAAATTCATAGTTATTAAAAATATTAATATATTATAATTTTGTTTACTACTCTACTAATAAAACAATATTCGTCTAATAATTTGCTTGGATAATATTTACACCAAAAATTGATCTAAGCATTATTTAATCAAGGATGTGAAATATATATATATTTTTTTGGAGCAACTGAATGAAAACATTGTTCTTGTGACATTTTGATTTGGTTTAGATTGAAACATTACATATTCTGTTAAATGAGGGCTTATGCTTTAAGATAGAGAGTTTAGCAACTGTTCCGTCTTAATCATTTTGCCAAAACAATGCCGAAGCAAACCTTGAATTTGTGATTTACTTTGAAATTTAACTCAGAAGTTTACTTCACTCAGAAATTTACTTCACTAACTTCTCTGAAGTTTGCTTCAGTAAACTTACTTTGAAGTTCACTGGAGTTACCCTTTTTTTCAGTAATCTCACAAAGGACAAATTCAGCAAAGTGAATCAAGATTATTTTTAAGGGATGGATATGAATAGTAAAACAAGAATTATATTTTAAAAACCAGAAATTTACAGATCGAACCCTAATCACGTCATTAAGTAAAGGAGGAATGATATTTACTCATCTCAATTAGCTATGCAGGATTCTATTTGGATCTAATGAAGTCTTATTAAATGCAATCATGAAGGATTTCAGTACAGGTTATTAGAACACGGTATGGGGAAGTGAATAATATGTTTCAGATTTAGATTAATTTTGACATGTGTATCGTAGTTATTTATGTGCGGAAAATAAATATGTCGGACATCCTCTTACAGGGTTAGCAGTAGTGATGGACATAATAAGTTACTTTGATATATGAATGAAATCATTCGGACATGCGCAAAAGAAACTTTCATATTATTTTTAATCAATTTATACCAAAATTTTGTAACAAAAAAATTAATTAAACTAATATTTAAACTGGCAATTTAATTAATTAGTTTTTTTTTTTTTGCCAAAAGATTTTTGGCTTTGGCTTTAATTGATTTAAAAGAATGTGCTCTTGTGCGTGTCCGAATGATTCATTCAAATATCAAGATAACTAATTATTCCCATCAATAGTTGTTGGCATTAACAGGAGTAAGTGTGGGAACAATAGTAACAGCGTTTAAATTCATAGTCTTATAATATACGCATTAACTATAATTATGGATTCTGCTGTACTAACAAAGAATTAAACACAACTACGAATTAAATTTCCACTGAAAATTATATATGTTATTTTTTTATATGAACGGGGTAAACAATTTTGTTTTCGAAGCAACTTAATGAAAACCAGTGTTGAATTCAGCAGACAGCATTGAAATGTCCCTCCGGAAGATTTGAGATATTTTGCTTTTAATGGTTAAAAAGTGCAAAGTGCAATCCCCCCAGGAGCAACAAAAATCTCTACCGGAGAAAAGTTTCTGAATCACACACTGATGAAAACATTCTTCTTTTGCCATTTTTATCTGGTTTACATTTAAATATTTACAAATTCTTTATGCATTAAGACTTTGAATCAAACTTTCTATGCTGAATGTTGCATTTTGAATCTCTATATGAATGAGCGAATTTATATGTCAAAAGCATTAAACATACCGATTTTAATCTAAAATTCAAGGGAAATTTGGCGAAATTAATTTCTCCTTCAGTAGTTTCACAAAGGGTAAATTAAGCCCAGAATTAAGAGGAGATTTCTACAGGACGAATATCTAGTAAAGCGAGATTTCAAATTTAAATAAAAGTTAATTGCAAATCGAACACTAATCCAGTGATTTGTAAATGAAGTTTTTGCAAATATGATCTTCATTTATCATAATTAGCTTTTCAGAGATATATTTGTATCCAGTGCAATGTTATGAAATGCTGACATAATAGATTGCTGCGCAGGTTTATAAAATGATGAATGAAGAATTAGATATAAAAAGATACAGATTTGGATTAACTTTGACTTGTATATTGTAGTATTTGCCGGAAAGTAAATATTAAGTTTTTACAGGTTAATAATATACATCATGCTTGCATGTGTAAGTGCATAAAAAAGCAATAACTCTTAAATTCATTGTTATAAAATATACGTAATATTACTGTAATTTTGTTAATTACTCTATTCATAAAACAATAGTCGTCTACCAATTTGCTTGAATAACCGTAAGAGACCCAAAATGGGTATTATTTTAAATTCCCTTATTTAAATTCTTTAATCTCCTTGTTTTACAGTTTTTTCTATCATTATTTGTGGGTTTTTTTCTGCCTTCACTCTCTGTCTTTTTCACCAAAATTGTTAAATTCTCGAATCTTGGTTTACTGATTTCTGATTGACCGGCTAGCCCCGCCTCTTCTGTCTCCCTGGTATATATATATATATCTCACTCATGGCGGTAATTATTTTTTAATTGAGCTTGTTTTTATTCTTATGCCCTATACCAGTTATGATTTACCCTAACAATTATTTCACTATTTGCTATGCGCTAGGGATGTGTGGTAGATGATTTTTTTTTTTACAAAATCTCTGGCTTAAATTGATTAAAAACAATACGAATCTTGACAACTGTGCTTTTGCGCGTGTGCGAATGATTCATTCAAATCAGGGTCTGATTACCAACGAGGCAAACTTTTACCAGTAAATTTTAATAGAAATTTTTGTCTTATTTAAACGCCGTATTTATGGAAAATTAGTGTCATGAATAAGGCAAAAATTTCTATTTCTTTTTATTTGTGGAAGTTTTCCCGGCTGGTAATCAGGTCTTGATTCAAACATCAAAATATCTAATTTTGCCCGTCACTAGTTAGTGGCACTTACAGGTGAAGTGTGTGAACAAAAGTAATGGTATTTAAATATACGCATAAATAATATAATATGTTTATAATATACGCATTAACTATAATTATGGATTCGGCTGTACTAACAAAGTAATAACTTGTTTACTCGAATTAAATTTCCACTGAAAATTATATTTATCATTTTTTTATCAACGGGGTAATCAAATTTGTTGTCGAAGCAACTTAATGAAAATATTTTTCTGTTAACATTTGGTTCTGGTTTATATTTAAATATTTACAAATTCTTTTTCATATTAAGGTTTATGCATTAAGACTTTGAATCGAACTTTCCATGATGAATGTTTCATATTGAATCTCTGTATGAATAAGCGAATTTATATGTCAAAAGCATTAAACATACCGAAATTAATCTAAAATGCAAGGGAAATTTTGCGAAATTAATTTCTCGTTCAGTAGTCTCACAAAGGGAAAATTATGCCCAGAATTAAGAGAAGATTTCTACGGAATGGATATTTAGTAAAGCAAGATTTCTAATTTAAATAAAAGTTAATTGCAAATCGAGCACTAATCCAGTGATTTGTAAATGAAGAGTTTGCAAATATGATCTTTGTGCATATATTAGCTATTCCGAGATGCATTTGTATCCAGTGCAATGTTATGAAATGCTGACATAATAGATTTCTGCGCAGGTTTATAAATTGATGAATGAAGAATTAGATATTAAGATACAAATTTTGATTCACTTTGACTTGTATATCATAGTATTTGGTAAATATTAGATTATTTCAGGGTTAATAATATACATCATGCTTACACGCTTAAGTGCATAAACAAAAGTAATAACATTTAACTTGATAGTTATAAAATATACGTATATTATAATTTTGTTTACTACTCTACTAGTAAAACAATATTCATCTAAGAATTTGCTTGAATTTGCACTGAAAATTGAACTAATTATTGTTTAATCAAAGATGTGAAATATAAAAAATTTTTAAGCAACTTAATGAAAACTTTTCTCTTTTGTGATTCTAATCTAGTTTATATCTATACACATATATTTCGAAATTCGTAAGCTGTATTATTATAGTTTAACATAAACATTTGGATTTGATATTTCCGTAATAAAATCTTTTATATATCATGTTTGATATCTACGGATTATTTTGACGAAAGCATTAAATGTTACATTTTATGACATTAATTTATCCTTCAGCTGTCTCACAAAGAGAAAATTAAGTCCAGGGGAAAAAGTAAGATATCAAAAGGAACAGGTATCTAGTAAGACAAGATTTGTGATTTAAATAACAGAAAATTGTTAATCAAACGATAGGGTATTGATTAATAAATTAGTAGTAGTGTTTGTTCATCCCATTTATCTATATAGAAGATAAGTATATAGAAACGTCCGTCTAGGGCAGTTTGTCCCAATGTGAAGCGTACGTATCACAGGGAGGCAATTTCATTTTTAAAAGGGGAGCAATTCAAATTCTTTAATTAACTCATTCTCTGTAATTTCTTTTCGTTCTTTCTTTTTTGCCCTTGAAAATGTAATGTTGTAGACTAAACATAACAGCTCGATATGCAAAGAATCAAGGTAAGATTAGGAAAAATCACGTATTTTTCATCAAAAACTACGAATAATACGAACTTTGAGCTTGTGTAACTTATATAAAAACGAACGAAACGCAAATACTATTGTTGAAATCGTACAGGATAAACTTTCTAATATTAAAAAGTGGAATAATTAAGTCAGTAAAACAAAATCCAATTTTCGTCTTATTTCATGGGCCAAAAACACGGCTTATGGACCTTAATTCTTTCAAAAATAACACGAAAAAAATAACTTTTTATTCAATAAAATTCTTATCGAAATAATTTTGTTAAAAAAGGAAATTATTAAATATTTAAACTGCCTTTCCCCATTGTAAATGTTTTTTCTTGTTTTTTTTTTTCTTTTATCTTTTAAAAAAGACTTTATAATTTTTCTGGATTTTATAATTTTTCTGTTTAGTACTTTTTCTGCCGTCGTACTTCTACTCCCTCTACAATATGTCGTTGAAGAAACTTTTACACATGAAGTAATTTAGGTTATATCTAAAACTGTCGTCTTAGAACTTGGCGAGACTCACCAATCGATTAGATGAGTGAGACAAGTTAAGAAACATTAGCCTGGCGATAATGGCAGACTCATCAAGATACTGGCGAATCGTTTCTTCCAAAACCATCGCAAATAATCCGTCGCAATAGAAAATTTTACCCATGTTACGTCATCTGCGGGTATATAGAATCAGTACAAAAACCCTTAACGGGTTAAAAGTTGTGACGCAGCACTTTCTTCTGGCTCAAAAATTTTAAATATGGGTCTTAAAAGCAATGATATCAAATTTAAGTGAAGCTATGTTAATAATTTTTTTTTTAAATCATAATTTTCTTTTTAGTTTTATTTATATTCACAGGTGTAATTTTTATTTTAATATGAAAAAATATATAAAATTTATTCGCTGATGCTTTTTCATTCACATCTCTCATGAATTCAAAGTATGGGTTTTAAAAGAAATGATATCAAAATTTGAGTGACACCTTGACGTGAATTTAATAGGACTGTTTTAAAATTCAATTTAAATTATTTTTGGTTTGTCTTCTAAAGTATATTTACACATACAAACAATACTTTTAATTTTTTAATACACTTTTAAATATATTACTTTCACTGAGCCTATATTATGTATTGAAATGTATCTATTTCAATAAATTGATTTATCTTCTGTGCCACGCTATCCAACATCATAAGTAAAATTTATGTAAATGATTATTTTGCGTCATATTATCCATTTGCATACATTTCCCTTTGTTTGGATACTATGACGCAAAATAATCATTTACATAAATTTTACTTATGATGTTGGATAGCGTGGCACAGAAGATAAATCAATTTATTGAAATAGATACATTTCAATACATAATATAGGCTCAGTGAAAGTAATATATTTAAAAGTGTATTATGTTTCCCCCCCCCCACCTTTTTTATGGTATGAAAAATTCATATGAGGTTAGATTTATAGATTATAATCTAATATGTGACAGCAGAATGAGCCAGCGAGTCAAGATTTTCTTCATTTAAATATAAATATCAATCTAGATGAAGTTAAATAAAAGTAACTATTATTATTTATTATAATTTTAAAATAATATTCATAGCTATTTATTTTAACTTCATGCTTTCACATTAAACTAATTTAAAAATACATTTAAGACATTCTGCGATATTACGTTCTTTTTTTTTTCATTTATCAATAATCAAATACAAACTTCAAAAGCGAAAATGGTCACCTTAGTATTTTTATTTTAAGACTCATCTGGCTGCTAATTTCACTTAATGTATAATACAAATAAAATTCTTTTAAAAATAAATAAATAAACAGACAAAAAAGTTTTAAAATCAGACATTATTAACTATTTTTGCTTCTTTTTCATATTACAATGGTTAAAACTACATAGACATAGTAATGTTTTTCCTATTTTGTTTACAAAATGTTTTATGCAGATTACATATAGATTAGACTATTTCTTTTAAATGTATGCTACTTACTGATGATCTTATGCAATTCATGTTGAACTGGAGTTATTTTTTCTGTTGATTTCATGAATGAAATCTTTTAAAAGTTAGTCTGTGTCAATTCAACGTACTGGGAATGCACGGCACGCGTATGAATATATGAAAACATAAACAAGCCCAAAGAAAAGTTGGTTGGTTGTGAGACAGACTTCCGTTTAGGAACGGGAAATATATTATCCAACCAACGAGAAATATATTATCCTTAAAAAATTAAAACCTTGTTATAAATAACAGTAAAATTGAATGCATATAATTAAAAAATATTTCCCCTATTTAAAAAATGAATCTAAGTAGTTTTACAACGAAATACAGATATATAAAATGCGAAATGTATTTTAAACAAAAAAGAAAAATATATAAGCGACAATTTAATTTAATACAATATATATTACGAATTAAAAATATATTTTCGTATAAAAAAATGAGTCAAAATAATTCATCAGCTACATGCTAAAATTTATTCCGAGCTTAACTGTATACTGAGAACCAATTTTTAACCTTATGTTTGAGCAGTCAAAAGAGGTGATTCGGCTCCATGTATTCCTATGAGAAAACGCGTAAGAAAATAGTCCGATCCTAAAAATGGATTATATTGAAAACAAGAGTTTTCCTACGTTAACGCAATATCTTATTCGCTTCATCTAAAACTGATTAATATAATATATTAATTTAAAAAAAATCGTTCGATCCATTTTTGAGATAACAACTATGTGCCCATTACAACCATTACATTTCCCATTTTCGCTTAAAAATTGGTTTCCAGATCTCAAAATCTACTGCATGTAGAAATCTATAAATTTCAGGATAGAGTTAGGCCATAGATATAAGACTAATGTGAAAAAATCGAAACGGTATGCCTCATATTTACTGAGATATTACATGTCGGCGTTTCGATTTTCCTTTGATGTCCTGCTAGCTGTATATATGAGAGTGACGGAATCTTCGGTTTTGGGCTTACGGTTTTCGGTTTTTCGCTGCGTCACTCGAGAAACTACCGTCTCTCATGATAAAATTACTAATAGGCGTGAAGAACATTTTGGCATAGCTTCCCCTTCATCCAATAAACAGTCTTTTTCGAAGGGCATATACCTGCAGAGGCGTGGCTGTTGTGTAAATTCCATTGTATATTTCATATAGCGCCATTCTCATATAGATGTACTCTAACCACTGATGCACTTTTCGACTTCCTCCATGTGAATAAGAGTTAAAAAATAACAATTATATGATATTAAGGGACAAGGCAATCATGATTTAAGAGATACTTAAGTAGATCGTGGCAAAAAAAAATTTTGGTAACCACTATTCTAGAGGATTGATAATATACGCATAGCTGCCTACTTCTACGATCTTTTAAATCTTACAAACGTGTTTTGAACGAAAAAAGTTATTTCATAAACACTGGGCTGCGTTTATGTAATGAAGTATTGTACAGATTTTATTTTAATTATGAAGTCAATTTTTTGGTACAAATATGTTTATTTAACTTTTAAAAAAACATAGACGTTGGCATTGCATACTTACATGTGTAAGTGAACTATAAAAAAGTAATAATATTTAAACTTATAGTTTTAAAGTTTTATGCAATATTGCAATGATAGGTACTATTCTACTAATAAAACAATATTTGTCAATTTTAGATAGATTTAGTAAGAAATACTACCTATTACTATCTCCCCTAAGTTGGACTTCCTGAAAATCTTTTGCAGATCTACACCGATCATGACTTCTAGAACTCAAAACCACCTCTAGTTCAAAACTTTATCTATCTATCTATCTATCTATCTATCTATCTATCTATCTACCTACCTATATCAATTTTTTATGGACACGATAACTTCCAGAATTTTACACAAATCTCTTCCAAACTCATACATAAAATCAAGCGGCATAAAATCTCGGTGAAGTTCGATAATGGGCAAAATCGAAAGAAAATAAAAAGATATAAGTTGTTATTTCAAGAGAGTTAAAATATTTTTAGCTGGGAGATTGGTGTTTTTTAAAAGAATTAAATTCTAGGACGCATTTATTTAATGAAACAAAAGTGCGTAATTTTAATAGAACATTGCGATGAGCCATTTTTTTAAGAGAATAAATTTAGAATAAAGTACTTTAGCGCGATGGAATTTTGACAATCGAAATACTGGAACGAGAAAATAATTTAGAATAATGGAATTTACACAGAATTATATAGTTTTAATGAGGCCAACGGCGAAAATTTTTTTAATTTGTTTCATATATATATCTGCTGGCTCCGCCTGCAGGCAGAGGTATACTTCGAAGTGGGCGGTCTTTCTTCTGCAATTCCCAACAAACAAGTACTACACGGTCTGCCTCTTCGAAATCCACCTGTGTCTGTAGACCGAGCCGTCAGGAATTTTTTTTTTGTTTGAATGATATTTGCACTTAAATTCATACATTTTTTTTTTATAAACAAACCTTTAGTTTTTTTCGATGCAACTTCACAAAAAGGTAGTTCTTCTGGTATTTTGATTTGGTTTATATTTAAAAATATATAGAATTTTTCAAATTTTATTAAATGATAGGTCATATACTTTGATTAAAATGTTCCATGATAAATCTTCTGTACTGTATCCACGCGGGAAAAAACGAACTAACTTGTCTAAAGAATTATACATGCCGAACTAAATCTAGAATTCAAATTAAGTTTACGGAAGTTAATTTATCTTTTAGTTAGTCTCACAAAGATAAAATTAATCCGAAAGAAACGAACAGATTTCTAAGAAACGGGTATCTACTAAGGCACGATATCTCTAAATTACAGAAAATTGCATCAATCCATTAATGAGAAAATTAGAAATGACATTTGTACAGATTAATTATCTGTACATAAAATAAATATGCGGGTCATATTTTTACAGGATTAGTAATATACGTGAAGTTGACGCGTGTAAAAGTATGAAAAAATAATAATATTTACATTACTAATCTTTTAACATATCCAGTCTTATAATTTGATTTACAGTTTGTTAACAAAAATATATGGCCAATAATTTGCTTAAATAATTTGCTTGTATTGCAAAGAAAAATATACTAATGATTTTTTTATAAACGGAATGAGCTACCTGTAGCTGCCAAACCTTCCAATTTGTGATACTACTATTTTACAATAGAATGTTTTTTCTTATTTAATCGCATACTTCTTCATTAAAGAAATTGGATATTTTTTTCGAAGTAAGGAAAGTTCTCAAAGGAAGGTATTCAAGAAAAAGAAGATTTTGCAGCTATAACTATCTTTTTAACACTTTCCAACAAAGTTTAAAAGTGTTTATGGATTCGGTTTTTCTGTCTGTCTGTTCTGTCTCTAACTCACGTAAATATATTATGATTGTCATGCAACTGATATATGTTATTGAAGTTGTCTGCGGCATGTTCGATATTTAAAATGAAGCATGTAGCTCTTATAGTTTTCTTACAAAGGCCCTCAAAATAATTCCGTTACATGACGGTCTATGGGGAAAATCACTTGCGGTTTATTTTAATGACGTTACGCAATTTAAAACTTATTGAAATTGATATACATCACTGAGGTACACTACAATAGAATATGGTTTGCATAGCACTTATAGTTCCTTTACAGGGAGACTCAAAAGAATTCCGTTACATTACGCTCCATGTAGAAAAATTCTTTTGTGGTTTATTTTAATAATTTTCCACTTTCTTAAGCCTATTGAAATTTATACATACCACTAATGTGCATTACAAAAGGCTTACAATAGAATAATGTGTGTATAGCATTTATCGTTCATTTAAAGGGACACACAAGAAAATTCGGTACTGTCATTTAACAACACTTGTTGGAAGTGCTTTTACAGTTGCTGAACGTGTTTTTAAATGTAACTCACTTTTTGCCTATTACTTGGTGTATAATTTCTATAGATCCTATACAGGGCAGCAGAAAAGTTCACGAGTACATTTCCGTTTATTGCGGGAGATTCCAGAAGGTGAATTTTAAACTGTGTTACGCGTTTCCTAACTGAACTAAAATTTAGTATTCTATGTCGAAAACAGATCTATAGATCCTATACAGGGCTACCCAAAAGAGTTCGGATATTTTTCCGAATATTGTTGGTATTTATGGAAATGGGTTTTTAAATGTGTTATGCGTTTTCCAAATTGTTTACTTACACGTTATCTGCTCACATCTCATGTTTCATTTGTAATATACTGTAACTCTCCGTGGTGAGATGCTCTGTAATTTTATTGTTTTTTTTTTTTTTTTTGTTTTGCTATAAATTTTGTGATTTCAGTAGCTATATAATTGGTAATTGTATTTTAGAGTAATTGCCTTGTATGGGAACTTATGTATTTGTTTTTTGGTTTATTTTAGCTTTAGAATTAGGTTTAGTGAAACAGATGTAACCAATCTATCTTTAGAGACTCTTATAATTCTTAGTTTGTAAATTAGCTTTAGTAGTATTCTGTTTTCGGTTCGCTTCGTTTATTTTTCTAGTTTCCTGCGTGAAGCAGCGTTTTCTCACTAATTTGGTGGGGTGTTGTTGTTTTGTTTTAATTTAATTCCAATAACCCTTGTTTCGGGTTCGTCTTTGAGCTGTGATATTGCTGGGTGGTGAAGGGGAGGTTTTACGCCGCAAACCCTCACAGGTTGGTGCTCACAGGGTGATCTTGTTTACTTACACATCATCAATATTTCTAAAATTATTTTGGAAGTGCTGGAAAGAGTTACATTATCTGTGCTTGACGCATGATTTTTCGTTCTTGTTGTTTTTTCGAATGATCGTAATGAAAATAAATTTATTTTGACAATTTGATTTATTTTAGCTTGAAACATTTACATACATTTACAATTATTTTAAAAAGAAAGATTATGCATTGATTAAATATCCCATTACTAAATCTTGTATAGTGTGTCTATGTGTAAGACAACAAATTAATTTCTCAAAGACAATACAGGGGAAATTTGCTGAAGTTATTTTCCCCTTCTTTGGTCTGAAAGAAAAAATAAGAAACCCTGAAAACGAGCCTAGGAATATATACCTAGCAAGACAATATTTGTAATTTTATAGCAAATTACAAATATAGCAAATTACAAATATAGCAAATTACAAATATACAATAAATACAATTACAAGTATATGGGATTTCCTCCTCAATTTATCAATTACTGTTGTAACTTTTTTCAGTTTTCACGATATTTCACTTGTCTTTTTACATGAGTTGCTCTACAGTATTGACTATCAATATATTGTAAAAAATCTTAGTTCTCGTAAGCGCAGTTAAAATTTATTTCATACAAATTAAATATTTCATTAAATATTCAATACATTAATATTTTAATTACAATACACTATTTCTAGGATTTTTTGTCAAGTTTTTGGAAAGCGGTGTTAAATTCGGCTGAAAACTCTTCATGCTATAAAGTAAAAACATCTTTTGAATTTTTCACAGAAACGTTAAATCTTCAAGAATATATGTATTTTGCTTACACAAACGCACACAAATGTTGAACAGTACCTACATAGTCATTTGCTACAGTGACAGACCATTTTAACATTTTCTGTTACTTGGGTGATCGAAAGTATTATTTCATTATTAAAATTATTATTGCCCCCCCCCCTTGCGAATTGTCCCCGCGACAAAAATTTCACTGAAAAACATGAAGTCAAACATGTTCTTTACATACTCAAAGTTCAAGGGCTTTTCGGGCATTTCCTAATGGATTTCAGTAGATATTCGACAAAACATCTGAAATCGGTCACTGCCCTTAATTTCTGGACACCAGTGTATAAAGTAATAAACATTGTTAAAAAAAAAGACTAATTTAGTTAGAATTAATTGCTCAATTACTTTGGAATTCTCAACTGGTTTTCACTGAGTGGCGCAATGCACAACCTATATCTTTAAAGGTTAATTAGCTGCGCAAAAATATATTTGTATCCAGTTTATGCTATAAAATACAATTATAAAGGATTGATGTGCAGATTTGTAAAACGTGAGTGATATTCATCGAGCTTGAAAGCAACTATATAAAATAAAATGGTAAATGCAAAACAAACTAAAGCAATTGAATGTGTAATTAAAAAGCTGCTGATGTAAAGAATCATTTCAATTTCAGCTTTAATTCCGACCATTTCACCCAGGTTGTTTCAATTATTTGATACACTGAATCGTGTAAATACGTTTAATTCTAGAATCTTAACTACAAATATGTGTAACTTCATTTGTGTATTATTTTTTATTGTATTTGGTTATATTAACCACTTTAACTTGTAAATAAAAACCTACATTAAAGCAGGGTTTTTTTAATTATTCTTGTTACAAACATATATTACGTCATGGAATAGAATTTGTGTTAAATTTGTTAGGCTATATCTTGATTAGTTTCACTGATTTAATCGGTGGAATAAAGGCATGAATCAGAGGTATTAATTTCTTGTCATGAAATCCAGAATTAAAGAGAAACTTATTGAAATCATCTTTTCATTTAATACTATTGCTTAGAAAACATTATGTGTAGGGAATTAATTATGCACATTTAAAGAGATGGAATATGTGATATTTCCACATATATCTTTTCAGCTTTAAGCCGCTATAAATCTAATAGAAATACTGCGATTAGTGAAAAATTGTTGATATACAATGCTATACAAACACTGGTTAAAAGAAATGTTAAAATCAGATTAACATACAAGTTAAATTAATATAATGTTAAGCTCTTTCATGGCAATTCTTTACAACTACAGTTTATAGAAATGAAAATTTTACCTACTATTGCGTAATTAAGGTGCATTATACTATGCTGAACATGAATGTGCAATAAGTTCGCGTATATAATTTAAATCTTAAGATCAAATCAAATAGAAATCGTGTGATTAGTAAAGGACGATTTTACAATGTTATAGAAACATTAGTTAAAAGAAAATGTTAGAAATCGGATTAGAATAAACCAATTAAGTGAATAGCATTAAACATGTTAAACATTTTCATCGGAATTCATTTATAATATCATTTCAGAGAAATGAAAACCTTACTTTCTGTTTATGTAATTAAGGTGAAATCTTCTATGCAGAACATAAATTAAAATATATGGGATAATATAAAGATATGGGATCTGAGTGTATAATTTAAATCTTCAAATATTGCAAATCAAACAGATCAGTGATCTGTAATGAGGAATTTAAATGTTATACAAGCATTAGCTGAAATAAAATGGAGGAAATCTAATTATATGTAATAAGGCAAATGAATAATATGAAGTATGTTAAAAACGACCTTGGAAACCCTTTGAAATTGCATTTTATAAAAATAATTGATAAATCCATCTTCTGTTTATACAGTTTAGGCAAACTCTTTGCAGATATTTATCAATGTCAATGACGAAAAAGAAGATTACTGGGAAGATTTAAAATATTATACTTGCTATTCATTTAATTTTGGTTCCTGAAAGAGCCCTCTTTAATTATCCTTCTTAAATTATTATGGGATTATTAAGATTTGAAACGATATTGTCATATACAAGTTTGTTTTTAAATGAGCTAGCGGATATTATGTAAAGATGGATTTTTGTAATCTTTTTTTTACTCACTTTCTTATAGACTAGAGTTATACAAATTATGCACACAGATGTGTTTCCGACGATAATAAAAATTTTAATATTTTTGGAATTTGATTATAAATTAATTAATTCATTTTCAAGCAATTTTGAGTTAGCCGTGGACAGGTGATAAATTGCTAAATATTCTTTATGGTTACAACTGTATTTCAATGTGAAAGATGAGAAAAAAATATAGAAATTAAAAATATATTGTACATATATAATATAATGCATATCATGCATATACCCACATGTAGAAAGACGATTTTAATGAAATGCGTTGTAATATATACTACACTTTTCCTGTTAATTATCTAATCTCGGAAGAAAAATCCAGAAATCAGTTTCCCCTTAGAGAATATTCTAATGGAGGAAACGAATCCCCAGGCTAAGTATTGTAAGATTAAAAACTACATTTAACCAACGCTTCAGGAAGAAATACGAGTAACGATCTCCTGAAATCTTTAATGAAATCATTCGAATTTATCAATCAATCTTAAAAGTATACGTGATTTGTTCTAATCAGACCATTTAAGCAAATTATAAATAATATTTAATCGAACTTCATTAAGTGTATTTGTTTAATTAAATTGTCAATATAATATCCAGAGGTGCCAAGTCCCCACTAGACTTCCGTAATATGTGATTTAATCTGACCCTGTTCCAACGCTTCAAACCCGAAAAATTATTAAAGGAATCTGTATTTATTTAATTTCAGGTTTCTACGTGGAATTTATTTAATTTAATTTCTTAATAAAATTTCTGGTGCGAAACGTGTTAAACCTGGGTCAAATTAACCCGATTGTTACGGAATACTAATGAGAGCTTGGCACCTCTGTAATATATATTAGTTAGCTTCTATTACGACACGTAAAGATCTACCCATTGTAGCCGCCCAGAGGAAAATAATTCCGAAAAATTTCGACGTACTTTCGCCGGTCATGACATCCAGACCCGAAAACTACCACCCCTTCAAATGTTTATATATATATATATATATATATATATATATATAAACACATGTGAAAAACAAAGGATGAGATATTATGAAAATCAAGGGAAAGGATACTGCAGGAATTAAACTTAATAAATTGAAAAAAAAAAACAAAAATTAAAAAACTATGAATATCTTAATTTAAAATCTCTGGAATCTTCAGAAGAGCTTCATAAGAATATTCATAGTAAATATATGTTATTTCATCAAATATTGTCAGCATTATGCCTAAAATCGACAATATTAAGCCTTTAATACCAAAGATATGAAACAAAATATTAAAAAAACCTTCAAGAGTTCAAATAACTAAATAAATAAATAAACTATTATTCAACATAAATAGAAATTATATTATAAAACAATGTGCAAAACGCACAAAAGAAACTAATATAAATGAAAATTGAACAACATGCAAAGTTCTTTACAATGATCATGTCAACATCAAACTCAAAATGGCTGCAAAAACACAGTCATTGCATTAACCTTTTGAGGGGCGGTGGTATATATTATATACCACCTAATTTTAATCCGCTTCGCACCAGAAACTTTCAATTAAATTTTAATTTTTTAACTCTGACGTGTCGAAGTTGAAAAATTTATTTTCCTTATTTTGAACTAAATTCTTTCGTAAATACAGGTGTGAGTTCGACGTTACAGGAACAAAATTGCTTGCCCCTGAAAGGGTTAAAAGAAATGATGCCAGGAAATTAAAAATTGTTTAGTGTTGCTATCTATCTCATAAAAATTACCCCCTACAGCAAACAAACAAACAAACGTTACTTCTTTATAATATTTGTATAGATGTATTTATCTGTAACACACACAGCCTCACCGTCTCTCTTTATATCTACAGACCGTTTAACACACACACACACATATATATATATCCAAAAATATACACATACATACAAACTACTTGAATTACATCCAATGGTTTGAGTATCATAGTTGAGATTTTTTACAACAGAGAGAAAATATACCGGAACCAGGACATGAACCTGGGTACTCTGGTTTGCCGTACCAACGCTTTCCCTACTGAGCTATCCCGACGATATCCCGGTTAGCATATTTCACTCTTATCTGTTGGACAAGGCTGCGAACTGCTGCGCTAATTTCATTCATCCGAGCTATAACTGTAGCATTTTACATGATGAATCTGAAATAACACGGAAACTCCAATATACCATGTAATTAGGTCATGATGAACAGAGGAAAGTATATTCAACTAGGTAAATTATATCCAATGGTTTGAGTATCATAGTTGAAATTTTTTCCAACAGAGAGAAAATACGACAAACCAGAGTACTCAGGTTCGGGTCCTGGTTCCGGCATATTTCCTCTGTTGTTAAAAATCTCAACTATGATACTCCAACCATTGGATATAATTTACCTAGTTGAATATACTTTCGTCTGTTCATTATGTACTTGAATTACATTTAATACCCACAAAAAAAGACGATTTCAGAAAATTGCAATGAAATATATCGACCAATTTCTTATACTAGTCTGTGGAGTGTATTGCAGAAAATAATTTCGCCTTGGAGAATGTTAGAAGAATGAAATCCCTAAGCTTAACTATTGTAGGGACGGTAACCGACTCCTTAGAATAGAGACCTTTAATCAAATGAATAGAATTGATAGTTTAAAAAGAACGAACTTAAAGTATGTTTAATCCCCACTATTGAAATAATTTATGGAAATTATTAACACAGGACTAATTGATGTGGTATTATACTTCATCGACAGAGGTGAATTGGAAGTTGCTGAATAAAAATTGTCTAATTTCTTCAAAGATTCCATGGGGCAACTTCATTAGGTTTATCAATAAATAAATATTTTTCACTTATTCGACGTGCAGGAAGAAATACAAAAAGGACTATGCAGAGTTGCCAAGTCGTCGGATTTTTGCACACCAGTAATTATTTAGATAAAACGCTGTTCTATTAAATCGCAAAATGCTCTGGTTAAATAAAACAACATTTTCTGCAATAAATTACTGGTACCCAAAAAGCCGGAGACTTGGCAGGTCTGACTATGTAGATATTGATTCTCTCTCTCTTTTTTCTATCTCTATCAACAAGTCTATTAAATACACACTCACACACAGGCACATTCATTTAAGTTATATTAGAGTGCATTTAGGATGTGTATTTGACATATCTTAACAGAATATTATTCGGAAGATAACACAGGAATGAAAACCATACTATCCGGTCAAAATTTAGATAGTTTCCAACTCTTTTTAATACACTTTCTTAGTAAAAATCTTGAAGCTGAATAGATTTTGTCAACAGTTTTTCTTAAAATGTTTAGTTTTTTTCATCACATTGAAACAAAAATAGAATTTTTTTTTCAGACTGTTTAATTATATGTGAAGTGTGTAATTATATTGTATAATTAACAGGAATTAAGGAAAGAGAATACATTAGGGATCTTTATGAAAGTACAATTACAAACAATTTCAAAATGATATATCTGGTACAATACATAAAGGGAGGCAATTTAAGAAAGTGATTGCTTTTATTATTGCTTTATTTAAAGAGTTTGTGTTGGATCTTCATTGAATTCATCAATACATAATATTTGTGTGACGTATTTGGCGTATGGATTGAATTATAAAAGTAGTTCTATGGGCTTCGACCGATACATAATATGACCAATACATACCTAAAGATAAACGATTTTGCTATATATATACTCTACACATCTCCTTCCAATTACCTTGTCTCCCAAGAATAATCCCGAATTGAATTTCGCCTTAGAGTACTTCTTAACAGAAAACGAAATCCCCAGGAAAAGAGCTGACATTTAAGCAAAGTTAAGAATCGAAAAGGAAATAGACTTACGAAAAATCTTGAATTTAATGATTCGAAGTTCATCTTAAAAGTATTCGTGACAGATAATCAGATACTTCATGCAAACTGTCAATAAAATACAAATTTCTTGGAAATTTTCAGTGTAAACCCGGGAGTCTAAATTCCTTTTTTTTGTTCCATTCCCATCTTTGAGATGGAACTTATTTCCGAGATGTAAAATGAATTTTCGGCCCTTTTAACTGAACATAAATTCCATTTGAACATGTGCACAAAGCACGTGCAGCTAACGTGGTCGCAGGGCTGCACATCTGTTGATAAACAATGTGCGGGTACCCAATGTCACTCTCCCTGTGCTGCTTTTGTTACTTCCGTTTCTTATCATGTACACCAGTTTGCTTCTTTTTGCTGAGCTGTGTACACAAGTCCTGCAGGAGTTCGTGTTTGTACATTATGTAGTTCTGCATTTTCAATTTTTGAAAAATATCACAAAAAAGGAAAAGAGTTGTGTTATCAATTCAGGATAAATTAGAACTGATTAAAAAAAAATTGGAAATGGTGCTACGAGAAAACAAATGAGCTTGCAATAGGGAACAGGGGAATGCACAGTTAGGGATATTTTAAAACAGACGGGTAAATTGATGCAATTCGCAGCCTCATCTATGGAAAAATGAAAAAATATGAAAATCAGCACTTTAGAAGAAAGGATGCGGCACTTGTTCGCTGGGACAGTTAAGTAAGAAGTGAGGGAACGCCTGATTCAGGGCCTATTGTTGTTGCAAAAGCAAAACAATTTTTTGAAATGCTGGGATTGGAGGGAATATTTGACGCATCGTCAGGATGGCTGACGAGGTTCAAACAGCGCCACTGGATAAGAGAAATAGGTCTTTACGGCGAGAAATTAAGTGGCGACGAACAAGCTGCTGAACACTTCAAAGATTATGTTTAACAATTTCTTCAATCAGAGGGAATTTTTCCTGAACAAGTATACAACGCCAATGAGTCAGGATGGCTCTGGAAATGCTTTCCAATACGAACTCTGGCATCTGAAAGCGAAAATCAAGCTCCAGGACATAAGTGCAGTAATAAACGCCTAACAATATTGAATGCAGCAATGCTACGGGATCTCATCAACTAAAGCTAGTAGTAATTGGAAAAGGATGAACTGAAGTGAGGGGAACAACAGCTGAAAACCTCCCAGTACATTATTTCAAAAAAGAAAGGCTGGATGAATCAAACAATATTTATAAAATAGTTTGAAGAAATGTTTATTCCCCAAGTTAGGGAGCATCTGGAGTCTCAAAATTTACCCCAGAAAGCTTTATTGATAATTGACAACGCCCCATCCCAACCAGGAGAATTACAATTAAAATCAGAAGATGGAAATATTTTTTCAAAAATTTTTCCTCCCAATGACAGAGCTCTTATCTAGCTAAGGAACAGGGCGTAATCGTTTCAATTAAGGAGAAATATAGAACGAAATTACTGACAAAAAGAACTGAAGAGGGAGGTGATCTTAAAATATTACACGATTCTCGACAGCATTTACGACGTAAACAGTGTTTAGGAGTCAGGTCAAAAATCAACATTATTGAAGTCCTGGCGGAAGATTTTGCCAACTGTGGAAAAATCTTTTGTAGAATCTCAAAAGAAAGCGGAAGAAGTTTTCGTTTATGATTTAGAGAATTTGACGAAATATGTTGCTGATGGAGAAAATGTCGATGAAAATAATATTATTGGGTTGATTGATTGTGACACTAATGATCCAGGTTTCGAGCATCTAACTGATGAACAAAATGTAGAAGAAGCGTTAGGTATGAATTTGGAAGAGAGTGATAAAGAAGATGGTGTGATACAAAAGAGGATTAGCCACGACGCAGCTTTAGCTCACGTTGAAGGCCTTATTCAGTATTTAGAGGAAGAAGATGACGTATCACTTTGTGATAACATAGTGCTAAAAAATTTCAATCCCAAATAAAGAAGAAATGTTTCACTGAAAAAAACAAACAAACTTTTGGCTGATCTTCTAAAAAAGTAACTCTACAAATTTGTCAGTAGTGAATAATTGTATTATTCCTCAAGAAATAACCATGTTTATGTTACCTATTGTGCGTATAAATTGTTCAAATGTATGTTTATGTTACCTATTGTGTGTATAAATTGTTCAACTGCAGATTTGTGATGATTTGTTCCCTTTTTTCCTAATTTTGTGGATAATCCACGAAATCGGCTTTTCCGCTATAACCACGATACTCAATTCTGCGGATAATCGGGAGTTTACTGCATAGATAATTCATTTAAGGTGTCCATTTTTAATGCCCATTGAGATTAACATAAAGGTTTTTATCTCATGTGTTTGTAAGAAATGCAAATTTGGCGGTATGGTAGTTACTTATCTCTTTCTCTGCCTATCTAATTCTCTTTTTCTCGCTCTTTCTCTTTCTCTCTCTCTCACACCCATCCACCCACATACAGATATACATTACGCGTGTATACTTACAAGTGATGCATATAACCTGCGAAAACGGAATCGCAAGAGATCGTAAAAATGTTTCGTATTCAACATATTTCCAATCTAAAAGGTATAATTGCAAGATATACCTTTCTTTGTGACCATGAAAAGTTTTCGCTTAAGGCAGGATTCTCTAAAACACAAGTTGTTTTTTGACAATTTTACTTTATATACAAACTACTTGAATTTAATTGACATCTAATGCAGACATTTAGTAAAAAACATTTTTGGAGGTTCAGGAAAATAAATGAACATTCTTTTGGAGTCATTGGAAAATCGGAAGAGGTTATATTATATTTTCGGAAACATTTGTCTTTTTTTTTTCACTTTGTAGACTCAGTAGAATATTCTAGAGATCAAATTCGTCTTAAGAGTATTTCTTAAATGAAAGTTCAAATTCTCGACATCTAACGCAAGTTTCAGAATCAACGACGAGAAATGCATAATGAAATGAATCGAATTTATCAATCAAAATCAACTATCTTTAAAAGCATACGTGATTTGTTCTAATCAGACAGTTTATACAAATTATCAGTCCAGGACAAATTAAGTCAAACTTAGATGTTATAGGCAAATTTATAATTTGACATTTAAATCCCAACCGTCTTAATTGAATGTAGTTTCTTTCGTTAAAGTAAGCATGTTGCATGTTGCATTTTCATTGATTTTATCAATAAGTAAATGTATTTATCATGTATTTGACATATAGAAGATAACATAAAATGTTCTAATACTCGTTTAACTTTACCTAAATTGTAAAAATCAAGTATAAGATTGCATCATAATCTAAATATAAACGGTTGTTTAGTGGTTAAAATTCTATAAAATATAAAATTTTAAAACGATTTGAAAGCAGACATTTATTTGAACAAAAGAACATCGTGGCGCATTTACGGCGCTTATCAAGTTCTACATATCAATAACAGATTATTTCGTTTCAGTTCAAAAGAAAAAAGCTTCAAAAGCGCATGCGCGCCGCATGGCTAAAAGTTCTTTCAATGATTAGCCGGAACAAAAAGAAAATATATTTGGATGTATATTCCTTAATATCCATCCTCACCTTATTTTTCTCTCTCTATAGATGTCTACTGATACATCTGGGCACATGCATTGCATACATATACAAACTACGTAAACTCAGTTACAGCTAAAGAAAATTTCATTACTTATGATGCAATAAAAAAAAACAATAACATCAATATATGTTCAGTAAAATGCATTAAAATTGTTATTCTAAGGAATCAACTTGTTCGTGTTGTTATAGTGAAATGATGAAGAAACTGAAGCCACTATAAAAGATTTCGTCAAATTAAAAAAAAACAAGAACGAAAAATCATGCGTCAAGCATAGATTATATAGCACTTTCCAACGCTTCCAAAATAATTTTACAAATCATACCGTTTAATAAGCTAAAAGCTAACATCTAAGTAAACAATTTAGAAAACGCATAACATATTTAAAAACATAATTTCAGGAATTTCTAACATATACAATATTCGGAAAAATATCCGAATACTTTTATTCAGCCCTGTATAGGATCTATAGATTTGTATATATACTACATAGGATGATAATTTTAGTTCAGTTAGGAAACGCGTAGCACAGTTTAAAATTCTCCGTCTGGAGTTTGTCAATAAACAGAAATGTGTTCGCGAACTTTTGTGCTGCCCTGTATAGGATCTACAGAATTTATACACACCACGTAATAGACAAAAAGCGAGTTAAAATTAAAATCGCGTTCAATAACTTAAAACGCACTTCCAGGAATTATTGTTAACAGACAGTAGAGAATTCTTTTGCGTGTCCCTGTCAATGAACGATGACTGCTATACACACAATATTCCGTAGTAAGTCTCTTGTAATGCACCTTAGTGATCTATATAAATTTCAATGCGTTTAAAATAGTGAAACATTATTTAAATAAACCGCAGACGATTTTTCTCCATAGACGTAATGTAACGGAATTATTTTTACTGTCCCTGTAAAGTAACTATAAGTGCTATGCACACCCTGTTCCATATTAAGCTTCTTCTAATGCACCTTAGTAATATATATAAATTACAATGCGTTTAAAATAGTGAAACATTATTTAAATAAACCGCAAATGATTTTTCCCCATAGACCGCAATGTAACGGAATTCTTTTGAGTGTCTCTGTAAAAAAACTATAAGTGCTACACACTTCCGTTGAAATAGGGAACATGCTATAGATAACGACAATAACATATAAAAATTGCAGAGCAATCCGAGCATATTTACGAGAGCACGGACAGACGGCAGACGGCAGACGGCCAGACAAACCGAAGTCATAAGCACTTTTCAACTAGGTTGGAAAGTGCTAAAAAAGAATGAACCGATCTAATCCGGAAAAACTCAAGCAATACTTATTATGTCGCAGTGTTGCCAATTAAGGCGGATTTTTAATTCAGAGAGTCTAAATTTCTTCAATAGTTATTGTTGTTTTATATACTTTTTAAACTTCTACTCTAATTATTCTGGTATGAATTGGAAACTTCTGACAACAAATTGGTCAGATTTCTCAACAACTGAAACCGCCAAAAACCGCTTCACCGATCCAATCGTCTATTTTTCCCCATTATTTTTATTATTCTGCATACAAAATAACCCAAAAGGAATGTTACTTGAGTTGTTCAAAAAAATAACTCAAAAATAAAATTAAATAATCTCGTCTTAAATGAAAAAATAGAAAGAGGAAGGAATTACAGGGGAATAGATACCATTAAAATAATTAAAACAATCAAGCATTCTGCATGTTTTAAAATTTAAAGTAAGCTATTTTATGCTTTGTAGTTTAAAATAAAATGCATAAGAATAATTTTTTTTATAATAACTATTTTTACAGTTAAAAGACAAAATTGTGGAGTATAGATTTCTTTTCTGCGTTTAGAAAGCTTTATTTTTTCGAAGAAAATTCCTAAATTTTGGAGAAAAGTTAATTTATTATGGTCAGTTATTAGAAATTTCCGTCGAAAAATAAAGAATATAAAGAATATAAAACTATCAACAAATAGTTTTTGAGTATAATCTCCTTAAAAAAAAAAAGAATTTAATTTATACTGACATATCCCTTAAAGAATCTTTATTTTAACTATAAAAAAGTTTAATTCTTACTTTGGCATAGATATTTTTAACATGAAAAAATGACTACATTAAACCTTGATACTAGCAATGCAGCAGTAGAAACTTATTCTTTATTAATATTGTTAAATCGTTGTAATTATTATAGATATTAAGCTGATAAAGATTGAAAAAGATTAAAGCTGATAAAGATATTAAGCTGATATAGATATTAAGCTGAAGTACTTGATCTTTAATAGTATATTTAACTTATTGTGAAAAATGTGTGAATTGTAATATTAGTAATTATATCTAATAATGCAAAGCAAGTAAATGCAGTTTTGTTACGTCATTGGAACATATAATAACTTCATTGCTAGTGCAGTTTTTGAATAATACTGCAATTTTTATGTAATTTAATTCATAGCAAAAATTTTTTTTCTCATTTATTAACAGCTCTTATTACTTAATCATATTTTAACTAACACAATAAATGTATGCATGCATTTTATATTAATATTCAGAGAACAAAACCTTTATTCAAGTAAAGTATCGTTAGTTATATATCTTTTTCGTAGTGGTAAAAATTGGATATTTATTCAATATACGAATTTTGAATAACAATAGAAGCTAATCCTCATTCTCAAAAATATAGTTGTTTTTCTTGCTTATACTATTTTATAATATTTGACAGTGATAACTGAAATTAATTGTTTTGAAAAGTTGAATAATAAATAATAACATCTATAATTACATCATAATAACTATAATATTTTTCTACTTTTTAAAAATATTGTTATTTCACTGTAGATACTATTGAAAACGTTTATTAAAATATCTTTTAATAAAGCCTCTAAAATTTTACATATCTATTCAAGTAAAGTATCATTTATTATATACTTTTTTGTAGCTGTGAAAACTGGATATTTATTGAATATATGAATTTTGAATGACAATGCAAGCTAATCCTCTTTGTGAAAGAGATAGACGTTTTTGAGGTTTATACAATTTTATTATATGTGATGGTTATAACTGAAAACAATTGTTTTGCAACGTTGAATAATAAATAAAAAATATTTTTTAAGTTATTTTACCTAATGTCTATATAGCTACAAACTATATACATATATTTTCACGTTACACTACCATTCAAAGACATTAAAAACAAATTTTCACATATATAAAGCCAATGTAGATGTTATTTACAAAGATAGACGTTATTCTCCTCCAAATAGAAGAAAAAAGTATTTTTAGAAACATTTGTATGTGCTATAACAATATTAAAGAACATGAAAGAGATATCAGATTAAATAAAGAGACCACAGCAATAGACCGACTAAATAAGAAATCCGTAATACAGATAAATTTAAAAAAAAGTGCAGAAACTTGGAAATTACAACAACTTAAATTATGCCTTAACGCGTGAAACCATTGAAATAGATTTGCAATGATATTATGCAGAGACTTGCAATGATATTATCCATGCGACAATAGACAATAGAAGGAGCTTTCTGTTACATTTAAAAAAAACGGAAAAGTTAGAATGACATTAAGAGGCGATGGTGAAGATCAGAAGAACTGAGGATGCCCAAGACGATGGGCGAAAGTATTTTTTAGCACATATAAATGATTTTTAAAAGGACTGATTTCTTTTATTTGGAGGAAAGTAACGTATATCCAATGTATATATCCAATGTTTGGAGTTGAGATATCCAAGTTGAGAATATTTTCCTCTGTTCATTGTAACGCTTATATTTGTAAACATCTGCATTGGCTTTACATATATGTGAAATTTGTTTTTAATGTCTGTGAATGGTAGTGTAGTGTGAAAATATAAATAAAAATTATTTCTTAATTCTATTTTTATAATTACATTAAAATAACTATACTGTGTTTCTACTTTTTTTTTAAATATTGTTAGTTCATTATAGATACTACACTGCAAAAGAAAATGTTGATTTGACGGTATAATACTGACACCCCAGCTGCCAGTATTATACCGTCAAATTAACAGTAATAAACAGTAAAATAAGCAGAAATACGCTGCGCGCAGTTAATTTTACGGTATAATACTGGCAGCAGGGGTGCTAGGGGGTGCAGGGGTGTATTATACTGTAAAACCAACATTTTTTTTTTTTTACAGTGATATAAAAAACCTTTATTAAAATAACTTTTAATAAAGCATCTAAAATACCCCTCTTCAAGTAAAGGGTCATTAAATATGTCTTTTTTGTAGTACTGAAAATTGGACATTTATTCGATATATGAATTTTGAGTAACAATGGAAGCTAATCCTCTTTGCGTAAAATATAGTTGTTTTTCTTGCTTATACTATTTTATAATATTTGACAGTGATAACTGAAATTAATTATTTTGAAAAGTTAATTAATAAAAAAAAATATTTCCTATTACTATTTCTATAATTACATCATAATAACTATAATATGTTTCTACTTTTTAAAAATATTGTTATTTCACTGTAGATACTATTAAAAACGTTCATTAAAATACCTTTTAATAAAGCCTCTAAAATTTTACATCTCTATTCAAGTAAAGTACCATAAATTATATATATATTTTTTGTAGTTGTGAAAACCGGATATTTATTCAATATGTGAATTTTGAATAACAATGGAAGCTAACCCTCTTTGTGAAAAATATAGAATTTTTCAGGTTTATACAATTTTATAATATGTGACGGTGATAACAAAATAATTGTTTTGCAACGTTGAATAATAAATAAAAATTATTTCTTATTACTACTTCTGAAATTGCATGATAATAACTGTAATATACAGGGTGTCCGAGACGAAACGGTCTAGTTGAAAACATTAATACTGAAGATAATATACAAACAAGACAATTTTGTTAGGTGGTACATGGTAGCTTAGATGTGGAAATTTACATTATGTAATTGCAATGATTTTTATTTCAGGTGCTAAAAATCGGAAAAATTGAAAAATGACAACGAAATCTGAAAAAGCACAAACCATGTGGTGGTATGCAGGATTGGAGTCCATTGGCAGGATGCACTCTAAAATCGACATTTTCAAAACTGAGCAAACAATGCTCAAATCTGAGTATATCGCATTGTCAAAATGGCTCCGAATCAAAATGACTCAAGTTTGAAACATGTATAGACTCATTTCTGAAAACATACACACACTTAAGAATAAAACATCATGTGCTCCTATTGGAGTATATCTGTTTAAAAAAGGAGTATGAACTGACTTCTATGTGCTCATTTTTGAGTATGTCCATGTTTCAAACATGAGTTTGAACTGATTCTAATCAGTTTTGAGTATGTCCATGTTTCAAAAATGAGTATGAACTGACTTCTATTTGCTCATTTTTAGCTCACAGGCTATTAAAGCCTGAGAGCTTATGTGCCCGACGGTTCTGTATGTATGTATGTACGTACGTATGTACGTAACGCGATAACTCTTGATAGAACTAACCGTTTTACTTAAAATTTTGTTTATAGGTTCCTTGTGCTAAGGCGCTTCCCTGATTAGTTTTGAAGGTTTATTGGTTAAGTATAAAGGGGAGAAACGGGGGGCTAACCCCCCATAATTTAGATAAATAGGTTTTTCATGCAGAATTATCCCATTTTCTTCAAATTTTGTATATAGGTTCATTTTGATAATGCGCTTCTGTCAATAGTGTTGGGGGTTCATTGGTTATGCATAAAGGGGGAAAGGGGGGATCCCCCCCCCAATTTAGATAAATGAGTTTTTCATGCACAATTATCCCATTTTCTTCAAATTTTGTATATAGGTTCATTTTGATATTGCGCTTCTGTCAATCGTTTTGGGGTTCATTGGTTATGTATGAAGGGGGAAAGGGGGGATAACCCCCCCTAATTTAGTTAAATGAGTTTTTCATGCAGAATTATCCGATTTATTTCAAATTTTGTATATAGGTTCATTGTGATAATGCGCTTCTCTGAAGAGTTTTGGGGGTTCATTGGTTAAGTATAAAGGGGGAAAGGGGGGCTAATCCCCCCTTAATTTAGATAAATGGGTTTTTCATGCAGAATTATCCGATTTTCTTCAAATTTTGTATATATATTCATTGTAATTAGAGACTTCCCTGATTAGTTTAAGGGGTTCATTAGTTAACTATGAGGGGGTAACGGGGGGATGACCCCCTTAATATATTCTTGATTTCTTTATTTTTCGAGTGTCTTATTTCAAATTCTTTGAAATAAGAGTATAATATACAATTAGTGTGAATAGCCTGTGAGCTCAATGCCCTCAGTTTAACTGGGCAGTTTTCTTTTTATTGAGTATTTCCCCGTTTCAAAAATGAGTTGGAACTGATTCTAATCCTTTTTGAGTATGTTTATGTTTCAAAAATGAGTATGAACTGACCTCTATGTGCTCAGTTTTGAGTATGTCCGTGTTTCAATATTCTGAGTATTTCTGGTATTTCAGAAATGAAAGCATCGGGTCGTCCTGTTTGAAACAAAAAGTTTCATAACAAAATGAAAACATCGATTTACTCAGATTTGAAAGTGTCATTTTTATCAGCGTGGAGCTACTGCGCACTGGCCTTTGGGAGTCCTGAACACATTGACTGCTGAATTCTCACAAAGATGGATTAGGAGAGGAGATCCAATCTCCTTAGACCAACAAAAGCCTCATAACTATGTGTATCCATTGTTCTTGCAATCTTCTTAATGCAATGATTACGTGTTGTATTACAAACTGTTCAAATTAGGGCGTTTCGTATTGGATATTTTATATTTCTCTCTTTTTTAAATATGGTTATTTCATTGTAGATACTATTAAAAGGGTAATAAATGAAATATCCGTTCAGTACTTTAGCAGTTAGTTTGTGAGAAAGTTATAAATCATAGCTGTGAACACCAGCGTCTCGCGGCAGACATCACGTGACACATACTTAGATTCCTACACTTTTACATATTTAAATATGTTTTGCTTAAAATCAAAACGTATTTGATAATATTAACAGTGAAATGTGAAATGAAACTTTAATTATCAAAAGGCGCTTTATTGTAAAATTTTAAGCGAATTTATCGTATTTAAATAAGTTTATTATTTTATTAATAGATATAAATTAATAATATTTATAAAATATATAATATATACATATAATATTTATTAAAATAGTCTAATTTTTAATAAATATCAAAATGAAATTTTATTAAAATATTCCATGCATAACATTTTAAAATGAAAAAAAATAGAAAAAAATTTTGAAATGGAATATTGAAGTAAGTATTTTATTTTAAAAATAAAAATGAATCTGTGATTGTCATTAACATCAAATTTTACCATTACTAAAAATATTCCATTTATCATGAAAAATATAAATCAACCGATAAAATAATTTTAAATAAAAAAGTTGAAAATAAAACTCAAATAGAATATTTTACCGATAAAACATTTATAAATGAAAAAGTAAACTGAGATAGAATATTTTAAGGTATAAAACATTTTAAAATAAAGACCTAGAAGAAAAGTTGGGAATATAATGAAGACGTGAGCTTCGAACTCATGCTATCTAAACTCAAATACATCGCTCTAACCATTCAACAAAACATTAAAATAAGTAGGGGAATCTATGATCTGAAGGCAGGCATCTAAGTATGGTCACATGATGTCTACCGCCAGACATTAGTAGGTAACAACTTATACTCTTTGATGTTTTGTTACTACTTTTCTTAATAGTAATCTCGTTCTTTTTTAATTGTAGAATTTCTTCAGTTAAATAAGGGGATGATTAATGTTCGGAACAAGTGGTAATAAAAGAGCGTAAATCTTAGAAACTATGCATCCTGACTTTCCCGATAATCCAACAATCTTACTAAAACAAAAATGAATACATATATATAATATTATTAATATTCAATAAACAAAAACCTTCATTAAAACAATTTTAATGAAGCACGTAAAATTCTATATCTCTATTCCATTAAAAGATCATTAATTATATTACTCTTTTGTAGTATGGAAAACTGGATATTCTCACAACATATGAATTTTTCATAACAATAAAGGCTAATCCACTTTGCGTAAAGATAATTGTTTTTCATGATTTTACTATTTTATATGCGACAGTGATAACATGCAATTGATTATTTTGCTACATTAAATAATAGATGATTAAATAAATGATGAATTATTTCTTTACTGCTGAAAAGAAAACATTGTTTCGCTACACCAATGCTGTATTTGAAATCTGTATTGTATATCATATGTATTTTGTTTTTATTAGGTATGTACTGAAAATTTCTATTGCATATATATATTGTGTTTTTATTGTATATATATTGAAAATCTTTATTGTGTATGCATTTGTATTGTATATATATTTGTATAGCATATGTATTGTGTTTTTATTGGGTATGCATTGAAAATTTGTGTTGTATATGTATTGTGTTTTTATTGTGCATGTATTGAAAATTTGTGTTGTATATGTATTGTGTTTTTATTGTGCACGTATTGAAAATTTGTATTGTATATGTATTGAAAATTTGTATTGTATATGTGTTGTGTTTTTAATGTGTACGTATAGAAAATTTGAATTGTACATCTACTACTACTATGAATGTAAATGTGATAAATGCAATATTGCAACAGTACTGGAACAATACGAATATTCTTATTTCGTTGTAAATACTGGAAATTTAAATCTTGTATATATGATATTGTTGTTAGTACTAGATCAATATTTTATACGACCATTCTTATTTCATTATAAATACTAAAAATGTAAAACGAATAAATACAATATTCCGTATTAATAGATCAATATTCGCTTAATACTCTGATTGTTTTAAAGGAATACTGCAATTTATGTATTAAATTTATTTAGTAGTAGCATAAATCAGTTTCTTATATGTCTTACGGATTTTCTCTGTTTTAATTAACACACACAAAAAAAAGAATCCATATATATATTTTTTAATTATTATTAATATTCAATGAAAAAATACTTTCATTAAAATGCTTTTAAATAAAGCAATTAATATTTATATCTCTATAATCTAGTAAAATATCTTTACTTCTTTTGTAGTATGAATTTTGCATGAGTATGCGAAAATGTAGTTCTTTGTTATCTTTCTGCTATTACTTACCCATCATACGTAGTATAGGGTAAGTCTTGTAATCGTTTTATAATTTAAAAAAAAAATTGACGGATTTACACGTTTTAGACCCTGGAATTTCCGAAAAACCTATTTTTAGAAAAAAATAAAAAATTGCCTTCCGTCTGTCTGTGTGTGTCTGCAAAAGCCCTATCTCCCGAACAAATTTAGATAAAGACTTGAAATTTGATATGTACTTAGTATGTAATAGTGGAAAGAAGCTTATTGAATTTCAGTAACCTCGATTATCCGGAACTATATATTTCGGACTCTCGAAATATTCGTTATGATAAAAGGTATATAAAAATTTTCTAAATTGTTTTTTTAAGGAGTGAATATAAAAGACAAAAAAAACCCCATAAATTTTGCATCAAGAATGAAGTCGATCGGATCATGAGTTGTCGAGACATTTGTAATCACATTTTCTACATTCTTCGATTTGTCATGACCCTGTATTTGATTCAAATTTCAATTCAAAGATGTCTTATTTGGAAAAGAGACGCTTCATCCGACGCAGTAAACTGTTAGTTAATAGGATTATCATATTTAGAGTTATAAGGATGTTTCTCTAACGCAATTCAGTAATGGAGCATTTAAAGTTTATGACATCATCAAGCCATGATTATATTGGAATTGCTATGCATATTATACATAGTTTGCCCATGTTTCATTTTCATATTTTATATTATGTATATCCATGAAGGGTAAGTATTACGGTGGTTCCCAACGACTAGTTTTATAATATGTGACCGTGAAAAATAAAATTAATTATTTTGTTACTTTAAATAATAAATGAAAATTATTTCTTTAGAGCTGAAAAAACAAACATTATCTTGCGATATTAATTCTATATATAAAAAAATTATAATCTGGAGGTAAGATGTATATTTAAAAGCATAGCTGTGTGTGGTGTTTTTCGTAAGTTACACTAAAAAAAAAGAAAGATAAACATTTCTCATTTTCTATCTGTTTTCGATAAATTTGTTTATACCTATCTCACTATTTTAAGTCTGTGAATTGAAGAATTTGAAGAATTCAAGAATCTAGTGGAAAACGATGATAGTCCACTTTTGGTAAAATGTGAGATGACATTGCCACCCCCCCCCTTTTTTTTTTCACATGACAATCATAGATCGACGCAAAAATGACCGTAGTCCTAAAGTTGAAAATTGGTATAAAGGTAGGAAAACGACGAAAGTCCTTTAAAAAAAGTTGAAGAAGATTAAAAATCAAGAAGAATGAGGAAAGCCTTTCTAAAACCACAGTTGAAGATAAATACAGGATGTACTATAAAGTGGGCAAAACTTTAAGGGATGATAGAACGCAGCTATACGAGCAAATTTCGCCATAGAATGTAGGGTCGGAACGCAAGCGGTGAGAAGTTGAAATGTAGTTTTCCACTGTCGCAGTTAAAGAATTAACACAAGAATGAGAGGAGTTACTTCAGAAAAAAATATATTAGCAGCAATGTAATTAATGTACATGCTCAAAGAAATTGCTCAAAAGATTTTCCGCCAGCTGTAATGCACGCTTCACACCTGCGGGATAGGGACAGACGCACATTTGCGAAGACACCAGGCATTTTCCGAATATCCTCGGCAACAATGGCAATCCTGGCAACTAGCTCCATATCGGTTTCAATGGTGCACTCGTAGTTAGGCTTTTCATATGGCCCCACAGGAAAAAGTTCAAACATGAAAAATCCGGCGATCTTGGGTGCCAAGTTATAGCACCACCTCTACTAATCCATCGCCCTGTGAACGTTGCATCTAAAGTGTTCCGCACATCCAAGGCAAAGTGTGCATGCGCACCGACGTGTTGAAACCACATTCTCGACCGGATGGGGGGTTAGAGACGGACACAGCTTCTCCGGCAACACCTCTTGAAGGAATCTGTCATACAATTTATAACGCCACCTAGCGGCTCGCGCGGCCATACATTCTATAAATATGCTGGTATAGCTGCGTTCCATCACCTAGTAAAGTTTTGCCCGCTTTTTCAGATATACCCTGTATAAAGAGAGATAAAAATTTAAAGTCATTTGAAAAAACTCAGTTGAAGGAAAGAGAAAACTGATGAAACTCGATGTTCTTAACCACTTGCCTGATTATCCCGAGTTATCTCGGGTTCGTATATTTTGCGGTTAATTATTATCCCGAGAAAACCCGGACGAAGCAGAATTTGTCAATACGATTTGTTTTATAACGGTCTTACTCGGCCTGGAGCAAATGAAATGAAATATTCAGCTTTGATTGGCAGTTTGCCAAGTTTTTTTGTTTTCGCGGTTCTTTTGTTGGGACTCGTCACGTGTTTTCCCTATTGTATAGTATACGTCGGCTTGTTGATTAGTAATGTATAAAGAAGGATAGTTGCGTTGAAAAAAAAAAATAATGGCGATGATGCAAGATAGCGAAAGCGATGATTTTTCAGATAGTGAATATGAAGAGGTAGACTTTGAAAATAGTGAAAGTGATTCTTCTGTATGTAGCCTTATTAGGGTGGCTAGTGGTCAGGGAAAAATACAGTAAAAAAAGTGATAAAGACCAGAATATTCTTATATAAGAATTCCTGTTGAGTATTTGATTGAATAATCAGCATGAACTTTTCTATAAGAATATACTGGTGTTTATCACTTTTTTTACTGTATTTTTCCCTGACCACTAGCTACGCTGCTTATTGAAGACGAGAGAAAAGAGATAAAAACTCCCATAAAAGAGATTCTAGAGGTAAGCCAGTAAGAAAAGAGACCAGATACCAGTGTACAGAATGTCAGGTATGACTTTGTGTTCTCCCTTGTTTCAAAAACTATCATACAACGACTAATTTTTAACTTTTTTCCATTTGCTCAAGATACCTCGGGATAGTAAACTAATATTAAAACTAAATGCTTTTACACCTGTAAAAAATTAAAAATTCAACTTAAAACCTACATATTTTGTTTTGTATCGTTTCCTTGTATTTAATAATAAAATTTAAAAAATGTGATGATTTTTTTGCAATTTTTTTCAAAAAAATTTGTAAGGGAAGCGATTAAAAGGAAGAATGACGAATAATTATTATATAACTATCCGTGAAGGCATTGTTCTCTTAAAATCTTCAATTCTTACAGATTCTTTTCTTACTAATACAAAAAATGTGTACATACACTTTTTTTATTCCTATTCAATAAACAAAAACTTTAATTAAAGTACGTTTTAATAAAGGATCTAAGATATTATATCTGTATTCTAGTAAAATATCATTAATTATCTTTTGTAGCATGAAAAACTGGATATTTGTTCAATACATGAATTTTGCATAACAATGGAGGTTAATCCAGTCCGTGAAAAGATAGTTTTATTTTATCTTCGTTATTTTATAATAAAAATTAATTGTTTTGCTGCGTTGCATAATCAATGAAAACCATTTCTTTATAGCTGAAAAAACAAACATTGTCTTGTGATATCAATGCTGTATTTTAAAATCTAAAGATCTTAATCTAGATAAATAAAGAATATTATATATATTTCCCCAGTTAAAGCAAAAGGAAAGATTAAAGCTTCCCATTTTCTGTTTTGTTTCGATAGATTGGAATAATTTAATTATTTATTTAATAACAATGAATGCCTAACACGAATGTATGATGCAAAAATCAAACATTAATAAATATATTCATCGTTCAATAAGACGGTTTATAATACAAGTATCTTTGAGTTTTTTCTATAAATGTGTATCATGTAAAAAAAAGAATCTTGTAGATAACGAAAAAATTTTTGGTTGCAATTTCTATTTAAATTTGCACAAAAAATTCAGTTAAATTTATATTATGTCCCTATTCACTTGTATTGTAATCGAAATTATTTTCGACTTCCGGTTTTCGACGGATTTACACATTTTAGGCGTCAGAGATCCCACAAAACATGTTTTTACCAGAGGTGATTGTGTTCCGGTATTTTGTAAACCACTAAATTTATATAGCTATATTCTTAGTATGCCATCGCAAAATTCATTGATTAAACAAGAAAAAGATCCCTATATAAATTTAGTGTTGTACAAAATACCGTTACACAATAACCCCTGTTTTACGAAATATCTGTCTGTCCGTCTGCCCGTGTGTATCTTTATTGTATCATCGAAAAATGTATGAAGAATTGAACCAAATTTCATTTATAGGTTTTTGACTGTGGCCATCAGGTCCCACTTTAATGTGGAGATATTCCGCTGGTTTGGGACGCAGTAATAACAAATTTTGTGCCATTTTCATTATTGCATCATCGAAAAGTGCATGAAGTAATACATTCAATTGAACCAAATTTTATTTATATGTTTTTGGGCATGGTCAGCTGGTTTCAGTTGAATTTGGGGATATTCCGACGGAAGGCGGCACTATGATAACCACTTAAAAGTTTCAAATTCATAAATATGCACAAAAAAATTAGAAAACCTAAAAGTTTTTTCCGTTAAAAGTTCTGCCTTGATCCAAGGATTCGGGAGCAATTTTTGTTTTGGCTCTATCTTAAAAAATGGCTGAGATATAGCAGTTTGAAATTGTAGGGTGGCTGACATTTTGAAACAAGACGGCAGGATTCCTCCATAAAAGGGTTTATGAGTTTTAGTAAACATGCTTGCTAGCAAATTTTCATTCATTGTTGTAACCATCGTTCCAACTCTCATATTTGCCAGCGTCAAATTCTTGCTAAGCGTGGCGACATTTGACGAAATATCGCCAAATTTCGCGACAAAAATAAATTGCCATAAATAAAGCCAACTTGGCTATAGTTGACTAATTTGTTGAAATTCTCATTCGTATTCAATATTGACGAGAACTGGGAATGAATCTTATGTATTCACACATTTTAACTTCATGCTTTCAAGTAAAATTAGTTAAAATAAACGAAGGAATACAGAGGATACATTTTCCTGTCGGTAGAGGCCAGAAGGATTTTTCGTAGTCATCGGCTGCTCGCTTCCAAGTAACCCGACGATTCGCCAGCAAGTGGTGTACAACAAAATGATGAAAAATGTTGATTATATTGAAGATGTTATAATGAATTTTGTTTTGTTTGAGAGTTTCGAGTGTATGTTTTAATATGCATGAGATGGAAGACAGTTTTGGGATTAGCACATCCCGACTAGTTGAATAAAAGATTCAAACTGAATAGGAAACTAAAAGGAGGGAGTCCCACTTGAATTTGGGGATATTCCGTTGGTATGGGGGCTGTAATAATTTTTGTGCCATTTTCATTATTGTATCATCGAAAAGTGTATGAAGTTATGCATCGAAATGAACCAAATTTTATTTATATGTTTTTGGCTATGGCCAGCAGGTCCCAGTTGAATTTAAGGATATTTTGACAGCATGGGGCACTGTGATAGCCACTTAAAAATTTCAAATTCAAAAAGATGGAAAAAAAAATTAGAAATCCTAAAAGTTTTTTTCCCTTTAAATGTTCGGTCTAGTTTTGATTCAATATACTTCCTTGTGTATAAAATTGGTACAAGTGATATGCTTTTGTCCGTAAAAATACATCGCGAACGTTATACTTACTAATTCTTAGTCTGGGTCCAAAATGTGTATCATTCGTTTAATTCGCCGTCTTTATGCTAGGCCCGTAAAGAGTACCACGTATCTGAAACTTTAACCTCATTCCAGATTCAGAAAATCTACGTCTCTCAAACGTTAGAAGGAGAATGGAGCAGATTTTATTAATCCATTTGCCGAGTTTTACAGGTATGACAGATAATAATACATTCGTCTCTAATGACGTTATAACCTATGATAAGTAATTAAATATAACTTGTGCCGCACCCTTCGGGCTCATCAGCTAAGAAAGTTGCCATAACACAATAATGAACACTAACAATGATTTATTAAAAGCAATGAATAAGGAAGATGTCAGTTGAGCAGGCACTTTTAAACTAACAATGATTGAAATTAGGCTGAAAATACCAATAACTGAGTGAAGAAATGCTATTCGCCAAGAAACTCACTAATTCAAAGACTAACTTACAGCAAAATGGCTACTCCGATAGTTCGCATGAGCCGAACAAAAGTTCACTTCAGATCACTATACATACTGCAGAACTGAAAAAGCTAAATTTGTCACTTTACAAATACTGCAACAGCACTGACGAGGAAAGCTCGTAGATTAAAACTTCCTTTATTCGAAATATCAATATTAACACCTAATTACGATGTCGAAGTTCTCTGTCGACGATTCAACGCCAAAAGACAACTCAAAATGGACATCGGCTTTTTAACATGTGGCAGAATCCATCTCCAAGAATCCAGAAACGTTGGACTCGTGTCTGATTTTTCCCAAAGTGCAGGATGCGACTAAATCCTCTGGTTCTAACTTCTACTACTATATTTCCGACACCTAGACAACCACAGAAAATCTAATTAGCATAAGTTAAACAAAATAACCGTAAAAATAATATTTTTGGAGATTCAGGCACACTTTGCGAAAATTAAAGAGACGACAGAATAGTATCTCGTCCACGCACAAATGTTAGAATCTCAAGAACACGTTCACTTACAAAAACTCAAAAATCCATTTAACCCCAAACTAACTTCGTAAGAGAGTGTGTTGACTTTTATGCCACAAAGATATAGATTTGCTTAAAAAACGTAGAAAATATGAGAAAGCAAGTCATGACTTGCATCTGCAATCAGGTTTGACAGATAATAATTCATTCTTCTCTAATAATATTATAACAGATCATAAATAATAAAACAAAACTTAAGATAAATTTGCCTAAAAAACGTAGAAAATATATTCACGTCGTTACCTATATCTGTAAAAATTTATTAAAATCTTTTCTCTTTATTGAGATGAAAATAAAAAGGTTCTTGAACTACACAATAGTTCAGTAATTATGTTATTAGATATATAGTTCTAGACTTTTATATAAAATTTGAAAAAAATTATTGAAAATATTTACATCCTTTCTTTTTATATATATTTAGTGATAGATTCTTACTCTTCATAAAATACTTTAATAAATATACTTCTTATCAAGAACACGATCTTTAACTCCTCTTTATTAAGATATAACTAAAAGAAGTTCATGAATGACAATGAAGAATCCTGATAAAGTAGTTGAACTCGTAAAACTTGTATGAAAGAAGCTACACTATATTTCCAATGATGACCGGTCACTTGCGATTTTAGACGTTTTGTTAAATATCTGGAAAGATACATGAGGAATTATCCTGAAACTTCAGTAGTGTAAACAACATGATAGACGTCATATATTTCCGTGAAGATTTTTTTCCCGAAACAACATAAGGGGCCGTCAACAAACTGAAGAAAAACGAGTATATTTTGGATAACCCTGTAAAATCTAATATTGCAAAAGCATTCAAACTGTAGATTATGATTAAGTGGCTTATTGTAATAATTTGGGTTCATTTTTATGAAGATAGCATGTATACTCGAAGAGAAATTCAGGTTTTTATAAAAACAGTCCCAAATTTTACCAAGTTTTTTGCTTATAATTTGCAGAGTTTTTAATATAAAAACAAGTTATTTTCAGAAAATATGACAAACAAAATTGTACACAATGCCCTGCAATCAGAATAAAAAAATAATAATAATTGTATGAAAAATGAGCAGGTTTACTAAATATTGTTTCACTGTGCATGCGCGAATTCAATCAAAATATACTGTGCATAATACATTAGCTAAATATATAGACCAACTTTTATGAAAGTCTCAAAAACATAGCTTGAAAGTTCTGATAGTAATCGTTGGTAGAATAATCTCGAAATTCGCTATTCCCAAAAGGAAGCAAAAAGATGAGGGGTTGTATCAAATATAGAATGAGAGACACTTCATTCTTATTATGTCAACTTTCATAAGCTAGTATATTTGGATACAACCCTCATCTTTTTGCTTCCTTTTGGAAACAGCGAAATTCGAGCTTATTCTATCGACGATTACTATCTATACTAATTTTCAAGCTATGTTTTTGAGACTTTCATAAAAGTTGGTCTATACATTTAGCTAATATATTATGCACAGTATATTTTGATGGAATTCGCGCATGCGCAGTGAAACAATATTTAGTAAAACTGCTCATTTTTCATACAATTTTTATTATTTTTTATTTCTGATTGCAGGGTATTGTGTACAATTTTATTTGTCATATTTTCTGAAAATAACTTGTTTTTATATTAAAAACTCTGCAAATTATAAGCAAAAAACTTGGTAAAATTTGGGACTGTTTTTATAAAAACCTGAATTTCTCTTCGAGTATACATGCTATCTTCATAAAAATTAACCCAGATTATTACAATAAGCCACTTAATCATAATCTATAGTTTGAACGCTTTTGCAATATTAGTTTTTACAGGGTTTTCGAAAAGCTATTCGTTTTTCTTCAATTTATTGACGGCTCCTTGTGGGGTTTTGGGAAAAAAATCTTCGCGGAAATATATGACGTTTATCATGTTGTTTACACGTCTGAAGTTTCAGGATAATTCCTCATGTTTTTTTCCAGATATTTAACAATACGTCTAAAATCGCAAGTGACCGGTCATCATTGGAAATATAGTGTATATCAGATAGATCCAAGCTTAATAAAATTAAAAGCTTAATGCGTTGATATATTCAAGTTCCAAATAGAGATACGTATATTATAACCACCCTGTATTACTATTCTTACGTTTTGCAGAATTATTCTTTTTATGGTTCCATTTTTCTTCCCACTTCTCGAATAGTAACTGTACCTATTTTGGTATCATTCGGGTTCTTTTTTCAAGCTACAGACAGCTCCAAATAGAGATACGTATGTTTAACCACACTGTATTACTATTCTTAAGTTTTGCACAATGAATAGTACCGGGTAGTTATAATTTAAGTTAGACTAGTTATACCAATATGAAACCCGTTCTGGTTGAAGGATTTCGTTGAAACTTGGCATATACGTTATATAGTCCATGGGGGAAGAGAAATATCCATTAAAAACAAATAGTTCAAATTTCCACTACCAGCTGAAACGATGGTGCCTAATGAACCAGAAACACAAATTGAAAACATGAAACTTTATTTAATCACAACATTTGTTCAATGCGCAGTCCATTTGTGTTCATAACATGTTCAAAGAGTGTTAAAACATGTTCAACAGGAAGGAAGCATAACACGCCATTTCGCTTCAATTTCTGAAGAATCATTTCGTGCTTCTGTTGAACATGTTTTAACACGCTTTGAACATGTCATTGAAAGAAATGGAATGCACATTGATCAAATACTGGGATTACATAAAGTGTTATGGTTCCAATTTATGTTTCCGGTTCTCTAATTTTCACCTGGTGGTCAAAATTTGAACTATTTGTATTAGATATTTCTCTTCCCAATGGTTCATTTAATGTATATACCAAGTTTAAACAAAATCCGTCAATCAGAAAGGGGCTCTAGATTGGTCTGAGTAATATAAATTTAATTATAACCATTCGCCACTATACGTTGCTCTTTTATTAAGCTCAAAAAACTTAGCAAACATACTACGTGTTGAAAGCGCCAATTTAATTTGCCCCCTGCACCCTTCTACAAAAGAAAAAACACCTTTTACCTTTTGTTCGGTTTTGTTAGTTGATAGTGTTTTTAACAATGCTTCAGCGGGTAATAAATAATAAAACAAAAATTAGCATTATTTTATACGAAAATCGCAGAAAATATGAGCAAGCTTTGCCCTTTTTTTTTCGGAAGGTTCATTTATTACACTCTTTTTCATGAACAAAGAAAGAAGAAAGTTTATTAAATGAAAATGGGGTACGAAGTTACAAGCGCTTGTAAAAGTGATATGAAAAGATTTCACCAAAATACGTACAAGCTGATTATACATGTGCGAATAACCATGATGTAAAACTCTTTCAAAAGGTTGATAAAAATTCATGTCCATTTACATGCAATGAAGAGTAAGTTCGTCTTTTCAGGTACATCTGCTATGTGTAGTTTATTTTAATATTCGCCTATGTTTCAACGGAATTTTAAGATTAAAAAAAACGTCTATTAAATTGAGGTAAAAGATTCTTTAAAAGAATTAAGAAGTTGATAAGGTAACCATAATTATTTGAAAAAAAAATGAAATAAAAAGAAAGTATGTACTAGATAATGATATGTTTTTGCAACTATCAAATCGATAAAAGTATATTTTGTCTTTTTTTTTTTAAACAAATTCACGTGCTTGGTATTTTAAATTATGAACTTAAGTTAACTAATACCAAGAATTAGCTTCTTTATCATTTTGTAAACTCATTGATACAATCAATTTACCGATTTGCCCCGATACCGGTATAATATAATGCAGTGATACCTCAGAAAACGAATATTTTGGTAACGAAACCCCCTTTCGCTGAATTTTTTTTAAATTGATTAACGAATGTTTTATTGAATGTGCTCGCTAGCATAACACAGATTATCTGCATTTAATTGAACGAGATATCACGTTCCGATTTACAGAGTTTTCCACTAACGAAATATCTTTGTTAGCCATAGTATTGCTATACAGATTTTCTTGAAATAGAAACTTTGCATAGCATCTTTCAATAGAATTCTTTGCAAATATTCTTTGAATATAATTGAATGCAAAGACCGTTTTTGTTTAATTAATTTATCAAATAGTCGGTTATTTTTGAGACACCCGGTATGTGTATTTTTTAATTAAACTTAAATCATTGAGGGAGACAAATTGTTACAAAAATATGTGAACATCTGTACTTGAATAAAAATAATACACTTCAAAATAATGCTTTTTTCCAGCGACATGTTAAAGCAAAGGATATTATAAAGGCAATCATTAAACCCTATTCCGAATTGATGCCATATATAGTTTTTTTAAACTTAAATCACAGAGAAAGTCAAATTGTTACAAAAATGTGTGAACACTTCAAGGATGAGATTTCTCCGCTTTTTTGCTTACCAGTATAATCATAGAGAAAACATTGTTCTTAAAAATCGCAGAATGTTCCGATTAAATAAAAAAACATTTTCTGTAAGATTATACTGGTATGAAAAAAAGCGGAGAAATCTCATCCCTGGAACACCTATTATACCTTAACCAAAATAATACACTTCAAAATAATATATATAATACACACATAGAGAGAAACAATTCCCTAAAGTAAATTAGAATATATTCTGCAATTCTTACCTAGTCTCCGAAGATTATTCCAGAAGTTAATTTCGTATTAAAGTATTTCTTAAAGGAAGAATCAAATCCCCAGGCTAAATACTGTAAGGAGAGGAACTGACTTTTAAACAATATTTCAAGATCGGCGATAATTTGGTTTAGAAATCTTTGTTGAAATGAATTGAATTTATCGTTCAAAATCAATTATCTTTAAATTATATTCCATCTCTACTAACCAGACAGTTTAGGGAAACTATTAACTAAGGACAAACTTTGGCTAACTTCGTCGAATGTTACTTGGCAGATTCGCAATTTGACATTAGAATTTTAATAAGGTATAATTGATTTATTGAATATGTCGATACTATTAATGTCATGAGATTTTCGATATATGAATATAAGTGTCACTCATCTATAAAATTGCAAAATAAAGTCATGAAATAATAATAATAAAAAAGCTGCAATTGAAAATAAGTAATAGTGGAAAGGTGGTTCATTATAATTTAAAAATACATATCGTATAGTATTGTAAATGAACAATTCTTGTTTACTTATTTATGTATACCATTTATTTATATATTTGTAAGTTCTCGTAAATTGCTCGAACGATTTTTATGGCAACGACCGATTAGGTGTTTTATGGATTTGGAAACCGATCTGTCAGGGTGTCATCTCTGGGAGAAAAACGTTTTCATGCAATAACCCGCTCTTCACACAGATGGAAAACATCTACATCAGAGTTTCTACAGGTCAGGGAGTTTTTAGACCAGAAAATTAACCAGTATTAGGATTAATATAAATTATAAAAAAAATTATTAATATATATAAATTATTATATAATTATTGATTATATAAATTAGGAACCAGTATTTTCTAATAGAAGAACTCACTTTAAATCAGGCGAAGTTTCGGGAGATTTAATTAGGCAAATTTTTATATAAGAAATTGCTGATTTAATCCTTGAAAATTTCTTGAAATGGAGGAACCCTGTATGTTCTCATTTAGTTATACATTTATTTTTGCAGAAACAGGATATTTTGCATGTTGAAGATATCTATCATATGAAAATAAATATATATATTTTGCAAGTTCCATGTTTTTATCTGCAATATCCGTCTAGTTACACGAGTTTTTGTATTTACTCATATAATTTTTCCCGCCAGTATACCTTTACATACAGGAACCATTTGTCAATTATTATGTACAAGCATCTGTAACTTCTTATGTATGTATTTTGTATTTATTTATTTATTTCTGCATTTGTTTTGTATTCAAGTATTTATTAGGTATGTATGTATTTATATATGTATTTGTATGTATGTAATTTATGTATTATGGATGTATTAAAATCAGAAGCACTAATACATACACAAACAGCCGTAATAAGTTATCTGTTACAATTTCATAGTCATTTGTCAAAGCAAATTTTAAAACCAATAATGTCCCTACAAAAATGAAGTTCCATACTTTATTTATTATTCTACACGTAAAAAACTTCAAAGGAATTTTATATGTGTTGTGTTTCACAACTTAACGTTTCTTACTTGTTTCACTTCTTTTCTTAACAAACATTGATGTTTGCTCTTGAATCAGAAGACGATAAAAGAAGTAATCAAAGTACATGAGCACTATTGAAAGTCGTAAAAAAATGGAATTAATTTTTCATTCGTTGTCAAAAATAACTATTTATATTATATTTATTTCTAATAGAAGATATTTTCAATAGTTAACAAGATTCCTATAAAAATGAAGTGCTCAATTTATTTATTCTATTACAGATAAAAATTTTCAAAGTAATTTTACTTGTGTTGTAATTCACAAAATAACGCTTCTTACTTATTTCACTTCATTTATTTAACAAAAATGAATGGCTTCTCTTGAATCAGCAGACGACAAGAGAAGGAATCAAATTATATGAGCATTATTGAAAGTCGTAAAAAAATTGAATTAATTTTTCTTTCTTGGTGATAAATAACTATTTACATTATATTTATTTGTAATAGAAAATATTTTCAATAGTTAACAAGTTCTTTATAAAAATGAAGTGCACACTTTATTTATTCTTCTACACAAAAAAAAAAATTTCAAAAGAATTTTATTTGTGTTAGTTGTTCTGTTAGATAGTTGTGCTGTTCACATATTAACGCTTCCTGCTTATTTTACTTATTTTATTTAACAAAAATGGGTGTCTTCTCTTGAATCAGCAGATGATAAGAGAAAGAATCAAAGTATATAAGCACCAATAACTTTGGTCTAATAACTTTGGTCTTAATATATGAATACATTTTATTTTTTTGTAATAGAAAATATTTTCAAAGGTTAACAAGATCCCTATAAAAATGAAGTGCACACTTTATTTATTCTTCTACACATAAAAAACTTCAAATGAATTTTACATGTGTTATATTTCACAAATAATCGCTTCTTACTTATTTCACTTTCTTTTATTGAACAAAAATGAATGGCTTCTCTTGAATCAGCAGACGACAAGAGAAAGAATCACAGTATATGAGCACTATTGAAAGCCATAAAGAAACGGAATTAAATTTTCCTTCGTGGTGATAAATAACTATTTTGATTATATTTATTTGTAATAGAAAATATTTTCAACAATTAACAAGATCCTTATAAAAATGAGGTGCACACTTTATTTATTCTTCTACACACAAAAAACCTTCAAAGGAATTTTACTTGTGTTAGTTGTTCTGTTAGTTAGTTGTGCTGTTCACAAATTAACGCTTCTTGCTTATTTTACTCCTTTTATTTAACAGAAATGAATGTCTTCTATTGAATCAGCAGACGATAAGAGAAAGAATCAAAGTATATGAGCACTAATGAAAGTTTAAAAAAATGAATAAAATTTAGTTATTTGTGATAGAAAATATTTTCAAAGGTTAACAAGATTCCTTTAAAAATGTATTGCATGCTTTATTTATTCTTTTATACATAAAAATCTTCAAAGAATTTTTACTTGTGTTGTATTTCACAAATTAACACTTCCGACTTATTTCACTTCTTTTATTTAACAAAAATGAATGGTTGCTCTTGAATCAGCAGACGACAAAAGAAGGAATCAAAGTATATAAGTATATAGGTATATAATTCAAAAAATTGAATTATTTTTTTCTTCGTGGTCAAAAATAACTATTTATATTATATTCATGTGTAATATAAAATATTTTCAGCAGTTAAAGAACAAGATTTGGGAAATAAACTTCTTTTCTTTGTTTATTAAACTTTAATTTTCGATACAGTGGGTGGTTTTTCACCGATGAAAATTCAGAAAGCATGAAGAAAAGTTAATTTATTACGGCCAATAAGTTCTTAACAGTTTTTCAGAAAAATAAGTGAAGCATCTAATTATGTTAACAAGCACTTTATGCCAATAAACAAGAAGTTTATTTCCAGTGACACGTGAAATTGAGCATTTATTTTTCAGAATTGGGGTACTTTTACTTTTATTAGCCAACTTCTAAAAAGTTAGAATTATATAATTTCTTTGTATATCTTTTAGATATGCCCAGTTAACACTTTTGAACGGATTCTTCGTTCCTTTTTTAACACTTTCCAACATAGTTGAAAAGTGTGTATGATTTCGGTTTGTCTATCTGTCTGTTCATGCTCTAACTCACGTAAATAGCCTCGAATCGCCATGTAATGAATATGTCATGTTACTGAGGCTTACCATGCCATGTTCGGTATTTAAAATAAAGTATGTAGCATTTATAATTCGTTTACAGGGTCATACAAAAGAATTCCGTTATATTACGGTATATGGGGAAAAATCGTTTGCGGTGTATTTTAATGATGTTACACTATTTCAAACTTATTGAAATTCATATACATCGCTGAGTGTAAAATAGGGTGTGCATAGCATTTATAGTTCATCTACATGGGCACACAAAATAATTCGGTTACATTACTGTCTATGAGCAATAACGGCTGGAAATTCGTTGTCAATTGCGGTATATGTTTTTAAATTGAACTAATTTTTTTGCGTATTACTCGGTGTGTTTAATTTCTGTAGATCATATACAGCAGGCCTGTCCAACCTTTCAGTAAGCCAGGGCGCACCTTAGCTTGTGACACACAATCAAAGGCGCCATTTTTCATATGATTCGAAAAATGCAAGAATATTATTTCTCTTTTGCAGTGATAGCGATACCCACATGATTACAGGATACACAGACAAAGTGGTATGCGTTATTAAAGTGGTATGTACAGTGGTTAATCATTGGCGTCCTAAGTTGGAGGTGGCTCATCTGAGAAATTGAACAAAAAACATATCATACTAAATTTAACCCCTTGGGTACGAGCGACCCGTATACGTGACGCATAATATGTTCATAATCCTTGATTATTCCCGCCAGTTATTTTTTATTAAGATTTGCCTCATTAAATCTTAGCATTTCTGCGATTCAGTTAAGCGAAAATTTCTGTTTTGAAAACCGGTGGTAAAAGATTAAAAATTCTGTAAAGGACGCTCGTCGCAAAGGGATTAACGTTAAATTTTTCTGAGGTTTGGGGATGAAAAAGGGGGGGGGGGATTTTAAGGACTTTTGCATGTAAAGGAGGCAAAAACCTTAATAACACCTGTAATAAAAAAAAGTATGCAAATATTAATTATTTTAAGGCAAATTAACTTTTGAGATGGAATTTTGTTTAAACAAATCTAGAAAAATTAAACATTTGAAGGGGCGCCAAGAAAATCTTCAAAGGGCGTCATGGCGCCCACGGGCGCCGCGTTGGACAGCCCTGATATACAGGATTAAACAAAAGAGTTATTGATGGAAATTGCTTACTAAATAAACATTTTAGCAGACTATGCAATACATGTAGAAATCCATAAATAATTCACAGAGTTGCACAAAAGAATTCCAAATATTTTCCCGACTATACATGGAAATTGCTGAAATTGGGTTTTGTTATGCGTTATGTGTTATTTGTAATGCGTTTGTTATGTGTTGAAATTTGTTATGCGTTTAGTTTTTGTTATTAGTTAATCTTTTACCTAGACTATGATTTGTCGACTACTCTGACTTATAAGAGTAGGCGAAGTTTTGAATGCGAACGTAGTTTTTGCCCAATAATAGTCAATGTGCGTAAAAGTTATCAAGGGTTTCTTTCTCTAACTTTCGATGAATGAGTGTGAAAACCTCGGAACTTGTGATTTTTCTTTTCGTATCGATATTTATGCAAATTTCTGCATCTGGTGAATCGATGTAGCAGTATTTAAACGATGGCATGCGCTGGGAAAGTGGAATTTTGGATTGGTTCTCGAGATCTGTGTTAGTTGCTCAGCTATTACGCAGCGAAGAAAGAAAATTGGCCGCTGGTAAGAGTAAAATTATTTCCTGCTAAGCGAATAAAAGCGTTTGGCGCTCACGAAGTGCCGCTTTCAGTACTATCATAGGTGTGCATCTTTAAGTGGAGTTGGACTAGTTTGCATAGTGGATATTCAATCTTGTTGGAAGTATATCGTTTTGACGCTCGTCCAAGTCGTAAGTGACATTTTGAAGTTTGAAAGTATTTTGGGAATTGTTTTCTTTCTGCTAAGGAAAATTAAGCAGAGCTTTTCTTAAAACTCTGCCCTTTTTAAGATTTTAAATAAAAGTTATTTGATTTTACGCAACCTGTGTTCATTTCCGACTAGCTAGCGTTGATCACCACCAACACCAGCGACAGGACTTTTACAAGACATCATCTTTCACCTTATTAAACGGTGAATTATTATTACAATATTCTGAATTTATTGGAAAGTGTTACATAAACTATACTTTTTCTTTGTTATTTGAGCAGACGTTAGGGGGAAAAATTTAAAGCATGGGCGCTATTTAAAACAATGACGTTTTCTTTTTCTTCGTGACCAGCAATAAGTAATTTATATTGAAGGAATAAATTTTTAATATAAAATCTTTTCAACAGTAAAAAAACAATTTTTCTAAGAATAAACTTCTTTTTCCTCGTTTATTAAACCTTATTCTTCTTTACAGTGGATGATTTTTCTCCGATTAAAACTCTCAAAGCATGAAACAAAGTTCATTTATTATGGCCACTTAGTCTTAAAAGCTGTTTTAGAAAAATAAACGAAACATCCAATCGCGTCAACAAATAGTTTAAAGAATAATTCCCAATAAAACAGGGAATTTATTTCCTGTGGCACGTGCAATTAAGGATTTATTAGCTCACAGGCTAACAAAGCCTTAGAGCTAATGTGTCCGCAGGTTATGTATGTACGTACGTATGTACGTAATGCTACGTAATGATAGTCTTGATAGAAATATTCGATTTGATTCAAATTTTGTAAATAAATTCATTGTGATAAGACGCTTCCCTGATTAATTTTGGGGTTCATTAGTTAAGTATAAAGGGGAGGAACGGTGGGCTAATTCCCCCTTAATTTACTGTCGGTTTCTTTATTTTTCGAGGGCATTATTCTTTTAAATAAGAGTATACTATACAATGAGTGTAAATAGCCTGTGAGCTCAATGCCTCAGTTTAACTGGGCACTTTTCTAAATAATATAATACAATCACTTGTTAACTTTAAATTAAAGTCTAATAATGCTTTAAGTGATAAAAGCATAACACGGAATATTTAAAATACCGTTTTAATGTAGATTACGTATGTTTCGTTCACACTATCGGTGACATCTTCGGATCTAAATGATAAATACAATATTCTCGCATATTTTTGAAAATGGTAAATATAAGCCACGAGATCGCATGTCCAAGGCTAGCATGTGCTTAAATTGGTTAAACTGGGAAACGTGAAAATTATTATTTGTTTTTATTTTCATTGCTTTTTCAATCTATCGATCATCGCGTGCCAAATTTTAGCTAATTCAAAAGAAGCGGCTTCGTTGCAAATGCAATCTTTTCGCAAATATATTTCTATAGATTCACGGATAATGGATGGGAAAAAAGCTTTTGATTGAAAAATTATTTTACTATTCTTGAAATTAATCTGCAACTGCTCCTTTCTATATTGTCTGGCTAAAGCAGTGGTTCTTCTGTAATGTTTGATATATGCCATATGTTCTTTTATTCTAGTTTTAAATTTTCTGCTTGTCATTCCTATGTGGTATTGTACTGTTCCATCTGCCTTGGTGAATGGGATTTCATAAACACCAGAAAGTTGATCAGGTTCTATTGGTTAGTGTTATGATAGGGTTTGGTTAGAAATATATTTGCGAAAACACTGCATTTGCAACGAAGCCGCTTCTTTTGAATTAGCTAAAATTTGGCACGGGATGATCGATAGATTGAAAAAGCAATAAAAATAAAAACAAATAATAATTTTCACGTTTCCCAGTTTAACCAATTTAAGCACCTGCTAGCCTTGGACATGCAATCTCGTGGTTTATGTTTACCATTTTCAAAAAATATGCGATAATAGTGTATTTATCATTTAGATCCGAAGATGTCACCGATAGTGTGAACGAAACATATGTAATCTACATTTAAAAGGTACTTTTAAATATTCCGTGTTATGTTTATATCACTTTAAGCATTATTAGACTTTAATTTGGGCACTTTTCTTTTTATTTTTAAGAGATTTCGAAAAAGTAGAAGTTCTATTCCTTTTATATCTCAACAACTCCAGTGAGAGAAATACTAAATAAATTTACTTAATATTAAACAAGAACAAAAAATCATGTGAGCATTTTATCAAAACTTCACCGTTTAATAAGGTGAAAGATTGTGTCTAAGTAAAAAATTTGGATAATGCATAACACATTTGAAAACCCGATTTCAGGACTAACCGACAAAATTCTGAAAAATAACTCTCCTGAATTTCACGCTTTTTTCTAAAACTGCTGATAAAATATGGTGATAAGGTGAAATCACCGAAAATTTTCGACCCATCATTTAACCCCCTTTGTAGTTAAATTTCTAAAATCGCCTGAAATGCATGTTTAACTATCCTTTAGCAGATTTGTTATCCCGAATTTCACGCTTCTAACTGTAACTTCTACTGAGATATGGCAAAATGGCGTATAACATTCGATCCCCATTTAACCCCCCCCCCCCCCCCTTAGTGTCTGAATTTCTAAAATCGCTGAAATACGTGTTTAACTATTTTTTAGTAGATTTGTTATCCTGAGTTTCATGATTCTACCTATAATTTCTACTGAGATATGGTAAAATGACCTAAAATATTTGACCTCCTATTTAACCCACCTTAGTAGCTGAATTTCTAAAATTGCTGAAATACATGTTTATCTATATTTTTTGTAGATTTGTTATCCCGAATTCCGAGCTCCTAACTAAAAATGCTGCTGAGATATGGCGAACAAGCAAAATAACCTAAAACTTTTGACCCCCCATTTAACCCTCTTAATGAATGAATTTCTAAAATCGCTGAAATATGTGTTTAATTATTTTTTTAGTAGATTTGTTATCCTGAATTTCACGTTCCTACCTAAACCTGTCGCTGAGATATGGCGAAAACGTGAAATGACTAAAAACTTTCAACCCACCATTTAACCCCCTTAGCAGTTGAATTTTTAAAATCGCTGAAAGATGTGTTTAACTAACTTTTAGAACATTTGTTATCCTGAATTTCGCGCTTTTAACTAAAACTGTTGTGGAGATATGGCGAAAAGGCAAAATGACCTAAAACTTCAGACACCCATTTAACCCCCTTAGTGTTGAATTTCTAAAATCGATTAAATACATGTTTAATTATTTTTTTATTAGATTTGTTATCTTGATTTTCACGTTTTTACCTAAAACTGCTGATGAAATATGGAAAAAATGTGAAATCACCGAAAATTTTTTAATCCCCATTTAACCCACTTAATGATTGAATTTCTAATATCGTCTGAAATACATGTTTAACTATTCTTTAATAGAATTGTTATCCCGAATTTCACGCTCTTACTTAAAACTCCTGCTGAGATACGTCGAAAAGCCGAAATTATCTAAAACTTTCGACCGCCCCATTTGACCCCCTTATGCTGTGAATTATCAAAAATCCTTTCTTAGTACGCACCTACATTGCATAAAGAACCTGTCTTCTAAATTTCATTGTTCTAGGACAAACGGTTGAGGCTCGGCGTTGATTATGAGAAAATCAAGCTATTCCTTTATAAGTATAGATGTTACTGCTTGAAAGAGCAGACGAAAGGTGAATATATCTGCAGTAAGTAGTCACTATTTGAAAGTTTTCAAATAATGACCTTTCCCTAGTGGTCATAAATAAATAATTTATATTTAAAGAATACTTTTTTAAAGGAAATGTTTTTAATCGTTAAAAAATAGGTTTGCAGGATTACTGAAAACTTTACTTTACTTTATTTTTTTACAGTAGAGTTTTGTGGAGTTTTTTTTTTTTTTTCAAAGAAAATTTCCAAAAAATGAAGAAAAGTTAATTTATTAGGACCGGATAGTCTTAAAAGCATTTCAGAAAAATAATGGAAGCATCCAATCATGTCAACACATAGATTAAAGAATAATCCCAATGAAGTTCATTTCCAGCGATACGTTAAATTAAGGATTTATTTTTCGGCAGATTTCGATCAAGTAAGTTTTCTGGAAAAATAATAACAAGAAAGAAAAATCTTAAGTCAAGAGTAGATTATGAATCATTTTCCAACACATTCAGAATACTCTAACAAAACGTCCCTCTTTAAAAAATTAAAATATGATATCCCAGTAAACAATTTGGAAAACTCAAAAACATTTGTGATCCCAATTTCAGCAATTACTACCATCAATATTCGGAAAAATATCCAAATTCTTTTGTGGTGCATTTTTTTCTCATGCTGGATTAATTTTGATGAAAAAGAGTAAGATTGACGATAAATTATAAGATTCTTTACAAACCGTATTTTCGTACATTTTTTTTTTTTTTTTTGCGTTGAAAATGCCAGTGACACATAGTCCGTAAATCCCAAGGAAAAGGCACACATAAATGTTGAAGAAAGATGAAGTCTTTTCAGCTGAAAGTTATTTTTTATTGACACATATCGACGTAAGATGATAAGGATCTCCGCTATCAGAGCAAGAAAAGAGTTGTGGTTAGGCCACAAGTTCGAAGCGATCTGATATTTTTCCGTCATATCGCCAACATTCGATAGACACTGAGCCAAAAAACCTAGGATAATTTGTACGTTATGGATAATTAATGTACATATTTGAGTGGGATGATCGCCAACATTTACCATATTTTTGCGTTCCTAATGCTAATAACACATAGTCCGTAAATCCCAAGGAAAAGGCACATATAAATGTTGAAGAAAGATGAAGTCTTTTCAGCTGAAAGTTATTTTTTATTGACACATACAGGCGTAAGATGTTAAGGGAGGTGTCTCCGCTATCAGAGCAAGAAGAGAGTTGTGGTTAGGCCAAAAGATTTAAGCGATCCGATCTTTTTCGGTCATAGATTGCATCGCCAACATTCGATAGACACTGAGCCAAGACGCCTAGAAGAGTTTGTACGTTGTGAATAATTAACGTAAATATTGAAGTGAGACGATCACTAACATTTACCACATTTGGCGATTTCATAAATTAGTAAATTTTGACGGACAACCCCATGGGAATGAACTTTAAAGAAGGAAGCGGAATCATACACAGCTGGAAAATTACATTGCATTGCGCTATTGTATATGTTTCAGAAAGAGGAAGGGTGACCAGGTAGATGTGAAAATGGACATCTGGAAAAATATTACACCGACAAATTTAACTGCAGTTGAAATAAAGAATAGATTTTAACGCAGATGACGAAATATTAATAAAGATAGCATTTAATATGAGGAAAGGAAATAACATTTGAGGTTTTAGAATAAAGAGATCATAGCATACAGAATGTATTAATTAATGTATTATAAATTAAGCTAGGAAGATAATACTTTTGAATAAAAGAGATATGTGTATATGATTAATATCATAAGACCTGTATATGTATATAGATTTGTATATGTACTAAATACTATGCTAATATTTAGTGTTGTTAGGAAACGCATAGTGCAGTTGAAAATTCGCATTTAGCAATTTCCTTCAATAAACTGAAGTGTACTCAAAATCTTTTGTGCAGCCCTGTGTATGGTATGTAGAATTTATAGTTACCAAGTAATATGCAAACAAATAGTTAAATTTAAACACCCTTACCACAGCTGAAAACGCACTTCTAGCAATTATTGCTCATAGATAGTTCTGTAACAGAGTTGCTTTGTGCGTCCCTGTAAATGAACGACGAATGCTATGCATAGTAAGTATCTTGTAGTGTACCTCAGAGAGATATATAAATTTCAATGTTTAAAATTGTGTAATATAATTAAAATACGTCACAAACGATATTTCCCCATAGACTCTAATGTAACAAAATACTTTTGATTGTCCCTGTAAACGAAATATGAATGCTAAATGCTTCATTTTCAATACCAAACATGCCTGAGTAAACCTCAAAAACATATATCAACTGCATAGCAATCCAAGTACATTTACACGAGTTAGTGCACGGACAGACAGACAGACAAACCGACTTCATAAACCGTTTTCAACTATGTTGGAAAGTGTTAAATACGACCTCAATGGATTACTCCCTACCTTATGTCATTGATGTTTACTTATTGCATGCCTGTTGCCGTATGCTAGTGAGCAGGGCTTAATTTCTAAGAAACAAAGTACCGGAGCCCTAATATTCAGCAGTACTAACAGCCATAGCGTACTCCACCCCCTTCGCCGTTACTCCAATTTGCATATTTATATTTCATACATTATTTTCAAATCTTAAAGCATTGTTTTTTTATTTAGCAATATAAAATTTTTAAATACATCTATCTGCGTATACTTAGCAATCAATTATTCCACTTTTTAGTTATTACTACTTCCAAATAGAAAATTTTGTCTAATCTTAATGTTAATTAATCGCAGACTTCTGCGATTCAATAAGCTCAGGATTACGATTCGGAAATAGTGTTAGCACAAAAAATGAATAGTTCGCAGCTATGCAGAATAGAAAATGATAAAAATGATTAAAGAATTAAAGAATTAAAATGATTTGAAATGGAAAAAAAAAATTTGAATTAAGCTCGAGCCTGCCCAAGCCCAAAGACTGATATAAGAATCGAGCCTGTTTTATCTCCTTCTCTTACACGAGCGACACATTACGTCGCTTATAAGTGTTTTGATACAAAAAAGACAAAAGGAGATGGAAATGAAAAGAAACAAAGGGTAATTTAGGATTCGTTGTTTGGAAGCGTTATTGCACTGGGCTCCGGAGCGCAGCCTTTATGAGCTCCCGTAAATTCTGGCCAATATAAAAAAAACAGAGAAGTACTGGAGTTGAGCTCCGGTAAGCTCCGGCGCAAATTCATCCCTGCTAGTGAGTATGGTTTAGCACAACAATGTGTGGCAATCCTTGATTTTTATCGTCATTGGTTTTAAATCCAATTGTTGGGAATATCATTCATTTTGCGCAGTAGATTAATTGCGCAGTATTAAATTTATTTGCATGTCTCTGTTAAAATTCCATATACTATAACTATTTAAAAACATAAAGTAGTTCTCTATATTTTAAAAACATATTGAAATCTCGGGCCAATTGTATAATTTTTTGAATTAACAAGAACTTTAAAAAGTTAGAAACAAGGACGAAAAATAATGCGTCAAACATGGATTATGAAACACTTCACAACACTCCAGAATATTGCAACGGAATTTCACTGTTTAAATAGGTGAAACCAGGTTTCAGCATTTACCGTCTACAGCTGGAAAGATACTCGAATTCTTTTGTGTATCCCGGTATATGATCTATATATCTCTATATATGCATTACATAGTGTGCTAAAATGTAGCTTCGTTAAAAAAGTATTAAATAGTTAGAAATTCACCTTCGGCAATTTCCACCAATAGACGGAAAAGCACTCTAATAATCTTGTAAGGCCCTGTGGATTACCCATATATTTACAATGTTACAATAACATTTTACAGTGTAAGAAACGGTGAATAAATTGCTCATAATTTCCATTTTGTATTTTACATGCAATTTGTATTTGTAGGCCACATTTTATCATACACCGAATTTTGTTGCAGTGAAGTTAATCGCTTTGCATTTATTATGCAGGAGAAGTGAGAGGCTGCACAGATCGAACCAGAGAATCCTGTGCTGCCACGTGTTGGTCTCGAAAGGAGATGATGATGTTTGTGAAGGTCACCAATGCAGAGACGGAGGAGCGCCAAGGATGGAACCAGAGAACCCTGGGACAACAGGCGAGTTCTATAGTGCCGAGCAAAACGGTACCTTATTCTCTTCCTGTGAGAAACTCGTTTTACTAGTAGTTATATATTCTGAATTCAACACTGTTTTGAACACATAGTTTTTGTTGAAATATGATTCGATTACATTTGTGTAAATTGTCTTTACAAAACAAGAAAGGAACACATCAATATGACTAATTTTTGTAACAGGGTCGCAAACCATTTTTTTTGTTGTCAAAAAAATACGAACAATTTCAATACAAAATTCTAAGTTTCTTTCATAACTTCGACAACACTAAATATATGTTAGCAAAACTTTCAACAGACTAACTTTATTTTGTGTGAAATATTATGACTTCTCAAGACGCGATGGAAATGCGATGTGCTTTAAAACAATATATTTGAAAGTACATTTCGTTCCCCTATTGGATGATGTAAAAATTAAAACTATCCGATGTTTAAAACCGACGTATCTGTATTATGAAGGACAAACGTTTCCGTGCGTAACGCTGACGTCATATTGCGAATGGCAACACTTGAGGATGAAATTTCTGTTTTGCGATTTTTTTTTATTTCCAAACATCGCACATATTCAATTTTGACATCGTTATATAGGAAAACAAATATACTTTCAAATGCAATTTGTTTGAAAACTGGAAAACTGCATCTTAGTTGACTGATTTATTATAGCATTTGAATTAAATTTCAAGCATGATTTTTTTAAATCTATCCCTATCGCTTTCAGACGATTACAAAATATTAATCCGTTTGCACTTTAAACAATATAAAAAGTTCAGCATTTGTTTCCAGCTAATATCCCATAACGAAATTAGAACTTTATTAAGCAATAAATAAAAGAGCTTAAATAAAACACAAATTAAACAGGCATGTAGTCGAAATAAGCGCTTAAAACCGCTGAAATTACCAGAATAAGAAAGACTGCTGTATATAACGAAATATTTATCGATTTTTTTCGGCTATTAACTTTTGGCACGAGGACAATACGAAATTACTGCTTTTAATAAATATCAAAATTATATTTGAATATGTAATTGATATATTTATATAAAATTTCTCTTTGGGGGTAATATAAGAAAATTATTAAATGCAAAATGTCTATTAGAGTTTTCAATAAAAAAGTAAATGGTTTTCACCTATATTCCTCATCCCGGGACGCCCGGGTTGTATTCCCTAGTGACCGATAAAAGCGAAAGCGATGGTGACTATCGATTCCACTATCTTTATGACATTGGCGTACCATACTACATCTTGGGATGCATTTCTATTAATACGTTCAAAACGTACTACTGATGGCGATGGAAAAAAATCTGTGATGAAATAAATAGGATTTTATCGCACATAAAAGTGAGTTATTAAAAATTCACGTGACATACAATAACCACCATTCACTTGATTAGCTCTGAATAGTGAGCAATACAGTAAGTAAATTACACTTTATGCCATTCAATTAAAATCAAAATAGTTGTTCCCCAGAACAATAATAAATATTTTCAAATCTCAAGACTCTTAAATCAACCCTCTGTTGAATGACTTTCTAATGCAAAATTAATTTCTCAAATTCTATCGCTTCAGACATTTCAAAGCACTCGGAGATGAGTGTACAAACTCTGACAACTGCCTTTCCAGAATATTCCAATAAATCCCTTCAAAGAGAAAAATCCCTCTTCATAGATGCTCAAGAGTAGATTCTAGTTAATGTAACAAGATTATTTCGAACGGACATTTAGAAGACATATATTAAGCTCAAGGCTAGAATTTTGCTTAGCAAAGTAATGAGATTTTACATTTGGGAAAAGGCTGGAGATACGATGTATACACTGGTTGCTTTATTGACTTTATAAACTGATATGCAGCTTAAAAATCGGTTTAGATGTAAGTATAATATTTTGTACCGTTTACAAAATGGTTATTTCTATACCTCAATCGTTTTTATTTTTGACAAAAATAATTAAGAAAGTTAAGTGTAAGGAAATGTAATATATCATTTTAATGTATTTTTATTACATGAATACAAAAATAAAGGTATCAATTGATTTTTAATATTTAAAAAGACAAAGTTAAACAAAATGCAAAAAGTGTATTTGTAATCTTTTTTTTAATACAATTATTTATATAGATTTAATTATAATAAAGGAAGTTAGTGTATTTTTTGATGTCCTTTGTGTTTAATGAGTTTTTACTGTGTAAGGTGCTGTGGCGTAAATTCCATTTTTAGTGTTTTCTGTGACAGTTTATAGTGCTATCTGCAATATTTCTAGTGATCTGATGTGAACATTTATTCGGTCTTTAAGTAAGTTAGTGTTTGAATTTTAGTGATTTTCTTTGTAATAGCATTCCACTCAATTCTTAGTGTTTTAAGCTTAATTTCAATCATTGTTAGTTAAAAAGTTTCTGTTCCTAACGCTTTTAATAAATCATTGTTATTGTTAATTTCTGTGTTATGGATACTTTCTTAGCTGACGGGCCCAAAGGGTCCACCACACATTATACAACTCATTTGTTTGTTCCGGCTTACAGCTTCTTTGATAGCTGAAAAATTATAATTTCTATAAGCATATTGTTCATTAATCATATATAATTTTTCTCTTGGTTAAAACACGAAAGTGCATATCACCATGCGTTGCACTAAGCAGAAGAAGTGTTTAATACGTTCATGCAATACAGTATATGTCATTCATTTTAAAACAAAATTATTTCTTCTCTAAACAATAAATATTTTCAAATACAAAGGCTTCTAAACAAACCAGCTTCAAGATGAGATCCCTCTGTCGAATGACTTTCTAATGTAAAATTAATTTTGCAAATTTTGAATGCTTCAGACATTGCAAAGCACGCGGGGATCAGTGTCTAAACTTTAACAATTGACTTCCAGAATACTCTAATAAATCCTTTCAAAAGGGAATAATTCTTCTTCTTAGATACTGCGGATTAAATTCTAGTTAATGTAACAAGATTATTTAGCACGGACATTTAGAAGAAAGATCTGAAGCTCAAGGATGGATTTTTACTTAGTTTGCCAGTAATGTAATGAGACTTTACACTGCAGGAGACTGGGTTTAAAATAAATAACTGATCGTATTATTGAGTTTATAAAATCATTATACAGCTTAAGGCTGTTTGGATATGTATAAAATATTTTTATTTTGTTACAGTTGTTACGAAAATTATGTATTAAATTTGTTATTAAAGCTTTATATCTCACCAGGAAACCGCGTCATAGTGTAATGATGAAAAATATTTACGTAAGCAGCAATCGATAGAGCATCGTGATATGTGTTTTTTTACACATAAATCATTTGCACTCTTCTCCTCGTTATCCAGATATAAACTCTTAAAGTTTGTTAATTTATTTGTTTAATTTAGGGAGAAAAGGCGTGGTTCTGATTCAGAAATTTTAATAATCAAATTAATATAAAATACAAAACATATTTAGATATAGTAATATAAAAATAAAAGAAGCCCGAAAAAAGTGCTATTGCCAAACATGGTACTGAACCAAAAAATGATTGAAGCATAGAAAATAGTGGCACGAAGAGTATTTCATGAACTTAAATCTACTGCAATGATTACAATGGTCCACCTCCTGCAAAAAACAAAATGGCAAGGACGTTTCAAATGAAAGTGGCCCAGTTTGCACAAACCCAGACTTGTACCAAGCATACTGAATCATGTCGGAGTACCGCGGCTCACTAAAGTGGAAACAGACAAGTGAAGGATGATGTTGTTATGTTAAAAACGTAATGACTCCTCCTTCCATCCTATGGAGTCCTCCTTCAATCCTATTAAATCAATAAATTAGCAAATTTTAAGACTTTATATCTCGATAACAGGGAGACGTTGGAAAATGGTTTATGCGCCCAAAAAAAAGATTCACTATGCTCTTTCAATTGCTGCTTATTTATTTTTTTATTATTATTACAGTAATAGCGTGGTTTCCTGGTCAGAATTTAATTTTGTTTTCAAGTGTTTTAGGCAGTACTATTTCATACATCATATGGAATTTCTTAAGACCTTTAAACTTTAGTAGAAATAGAAATTTGGTAATAAACATTATTTTAATGTATGAAATTACGTATAAAAACAGATTTCGTCCGAGTTGATATGTACGCCTTTGAATTAAAAAACAGAGGTCGTGCGAATGTCGAATAAGCAATAGATAAGAGGACAAAATTTACCACATTGGACTAAAATATTTAATTCGAATCTCCTTTATGAGTGGATCAAAATCACAGCAAAGTGGGATGAAAAGAGTGTTTTCGGTGACATAAATGCACAGCTCGTAAAAGACATCGAAAGGATTGATATTTGGTAACTTTATGTTGTTAAAAGTGTGGAGAACGCGAATCTGAAGCCAGAATTCGGAAAGTACTTTGACAAAATGAAGAAAAAGAAGACTCTTAACATGATATTTTCAAAATTCCACTACAAAATCATCTTTAAACCTGTTAAGGACGTCTAAATATGATTGCGAAGCTACCGAACAAATGCGAAGCTACCGATGAATTGTGCCGAATGTGATTATTATGAATATCTCGCACCCTAAGGAAAAGGGAACTTTTTGGAACAATTCAGAATTTTTTTTTATAGAGAATATGGTTATTATGAATGTGTTTATTACGAATGTGGTTATTATGAATTTCTCTCAGGAAAGAGAGAACTTTTTGGAACAATTCCAAAACTTCATAGAGAATGTGGTTATTATGAATTTGTGTATTATGAATGTGGTTATTATGAATAGTTATTACGAATGTGGTTATTATGAATTTCTCTCATCCTAAGGAAAAAGAGAACATTTTAGAACAATTCAGATTATTATTTTTTTTTAATAGCTGTCTTTTTAAAAGGAGCATTTAAATACATGTATTTTAAGCAAAATATCGATAATAATGCTACAAAAACACGTTTTAGAACTAAATTCTATTGTATTTAACGACGTAGACGGACAGAAAAAAAAAACTTCATAATTTTTGAAAGGGAAATATTAACTGCCAACTCCAATTAAACAATTTCACAAAACCTCAAAATTATGCAAAATTCCATAAAATAGGCAGGTTTATTGAAGGTTAATGTTACATTTTTGCTCCGTTCACTGATAATCTTTGGAATATATGGGACACGTTCATCTAATTTTTTTAATTATAATATTTCTTTGGTTTGGCCAATGTCGCCGTGCGCCGGCAAAGTTGGAAAATTATGAAAATACGCGAATTTTTCTGTCTAGTATAAAAAGACCAAAAAATAAAAAAACTGAATCGCAGGTGCATTGCGACCCGTTTTCGTTTATCCAAAATCAAATTACTCTTTTTGCTGTAGATTTCCCTATCGCACATACAGGCAAACATCTTTCTGGTATTAATATAGATAACTAATCCGTATCATGCACTTTTGAAATTCGATTTTTTGTTGTTGTTGCTCTCGCTGCTGTGCTAAATATTCCTATAGCATTTATTTCTTTGATTGAATTAAAGAATTTGTAATAATTAAATTCATTTTTTTTTTCATGGATTAATGCATAAAATAATGTCTTATTTAGATAAATGAAGATACGTTCAACCTGTTCTCTTGTATTAAAATACAATTTTTTATACGGAATTTTTTGATATTTTCAGTTAGAAATTTGAAAAATCTGAGGAGAAAAAATATTCATTATTAGCTTTTTTAGCATTTATTTGGAAACCTGTATTAGATTGCTCACAATTTAAAATGTTTTTCTTTTTGATAATTGAAAAAAATATATATATGTATCTTATAAATGAAAAATCTTAAATATATATCTAGTTACATATAAAAAATATTTTTTTTTTTTTGCACATTTCTTTAAATTATTTTCGAAGTAATTTTACAATTATCACTTTGATTTTGTTATAACAAACTACAACCCATAACTATTTTTATTTTTAAAAAATAATTATATACCTATTTCGTCTTTTTTCTATATTTATTAAAATAAAATTATTAATTTCGAGAAAAATAAACGGAAAAAATATTTAAAATTGCGAATCTGTGTAATTAGATAAATTCAGCAGTTAAATTACGATGTATTACGACGCATATTCGAATTGAAAATGCTTACTGCAAATTTTCAATATAAGGACTGCGTATTAAACGCACGCGATTAGTCTGTCAGAAATATTAAGCTCGACTGATGAAATCTGCAATTTAGGAAGACATTAATTTCACTCTTTCAAAAGCAAACATAATTTTATGATTTCTTGTAGTGCTGGGCATTATGAATGATTTTGATATTCGGATGAATCATTTAGAAATGCACAAAAGTAAAGCAGCTAACCGTCGTTTTCTTTTTAATCAATATAACCCAGAAATTTTGTAAAACAAATATTAAGTTTAACAGCTCTTAATTTATTGTGTGTATGTATGCATACGAGCATGGAAATGCTCGGTCAAAATTAGCTTTGAGTTCAAATATCACGAAATATCTTTCCATTTACGCCAAGTATGTGCTTTGTCATTGGTAATCTCGAAAGTGAATTTTCCAGCCTAATGTCGTCAATAATTCTCCAAATTTGGCGAAATGATGGAACTGCCAACTATACAACAACTTAATAACAATTGCATTCTCCATTTCCATTGAAACGCATTAAGCACAGTGGTATCAAAATAATCCACTAATCGAATTTTCTCGAGCATGATACCAATGATTTTCTCGTGCCCAAAAACCGTAGGATACAAAATTTAGTTTAAATCGTCTGAGTCATTTTAAAGATAAAAATACAGAGGTGTGAAAATTATTAGAATAATTGTGATTTTTTCAGTTTTTCTTGATTAATATTGTATTTACTTGCAATGTTTCATGAAAGGTAATTTGTTTTGTTGATCCAGTCAATTTTTCACTCCTTTAGAATAGTTTTGAGGATATAATTTTGTTAAATGTTGTCATTTTTTAAAAAGAAAAATATTTGATCCAAAGTAATAAATTTGTTTGCATTCCATAAAGAATTTGTTTGATTAACAAAAGAATTTAAAATAAAATTTTAAAATCGTCTGCTTGCTGTGCTAGTATTTTCTTTCTTTTCTTGAGTTGGCATCATTATTATTTTATTCTTAAAACAAATATTTTTGCTGTTTTGATTAGTTTATACTAATTGGTAGCTTTTTTTCGTTTGTCAAATGATTATTGCGTGATTAGGGGTAAAGCGAGTGATATTTCTCCTAGAAAACTAGCTGTGGTAAAGTGTCTCATCCAAGAAAATCACTATACACAGCACGAAATCGCTGAAAAAGCAAAAATTTCGCAAGCATCTGTGTGTAGAATAAAAAGATCTTTGGACTCCAAATGTGAATATGAAAACTCTAGAGTAGGGAAATGCGGAAGGAAAAGTAAATTTACTGCAAGAACAGAAAAGAAATTAATTCAAATAGCTAAAGCTAACAAAATAGCAACTAGTCATGAACTAAAAATCTCTTTGCAAGCGTATGGACTAAATGTATGTGATTCTTCTATCGGTAGAAAGCTCATCTCAGCTGGACTCAGTGCTCGTCGTCCTCGAAAAAAGGCTAAAATCACATCTGCTATGGTAAAGAAGAGACTAGCTTGGGCAAACGTTGTGCAAGAACAATTCGGAAATGACTGGAGCAAGGTGAGAAATATTAATTTTCCTTTAATTAATTAGTTTAATTCAAGTTGTTAATTTCATTTCCTGAAATTATGTTTTTTGCATACTGACTAAAGATATAGAACTGTTTATAAATTTAATTAAAAATTTCTTTATAAGAATATTTTTCTACAAATTACATACCTTAAAGTATTTTTTATCTTTTAGGTATGTTTTTCTGATGAATCAATGTTTACGATATCAGAAGAAAGCAGTCAATATGTCAGAAGTACCAGTGCAGAATTTTCCCAAATTGCTTAGCACAAACGGTTAAACATCCTACTAAAGTAATGGTTTGGAGCGTGATATCTGCTCAAGGTACTGGACGTTTATACATTGTAGATGGCACTATGGACCAGTATCAGTATAAAAAACTGCTTGAACAAAGACTAATTCCACAATTAAAAGACTGGTTTCTAAATCGAGACTTCATATTTATGCATGATGGAGCTCCGTGCCATAAAGCTTCATCTGTGACCAAATGTTTGGATGAAAAAAAATATAAAAACACTTCCATGGCCTGGAAACAGTCTAGATATGAACCCCATAGAGAATTTTTGGGCCATTGGAAAGAAAAAAATTAAAGAAATGCAACATCACAAATAAGAATGGTCTGATAGAAAGACTCATCCAAATTTGGCACAATGACAACCAAATACAAATTAATTGCCAAAAACTCATACGTATGCCAAAACGCCAAAAGTATGCCAAAACGTATCGAATCTTTAATAAAAAACAAGGGGATGCACACTAAATATTAAATATATCAATATTTATTAAATAATGTATTATTTCTTTAATATAACAAGATTTTATAGCAAATTTCACAATTATTCTAATAATTTTCACACCTCTGTACATTGACCCATAATGACCCATGACCCAAAATGACCCACTAATCGAAATTTCTCGAACATGTGACCTAGCCCAACAGTCCTCTCGTTCCCGAAAACTGTAGGATACAAAACTTAGTTCTAATTGTCTGAGCCTTTTTAATATAAAATAGGTTGACTCATAATGACCCATGACCAAGATGACTCACTAATCAAATTTTTCTGGATACTAAATTTAGTTCAAATCCTCTCAGCGGTTTCTAAGAAAAAATAGCTTGACCCATAATGACCCATGACCAAAATGACCCACTAATCGATTTTCTCGAACGTGTGACCTCGCTTAACAGTCTTCTCTTGCCCGAAAACCGTAGGATGCAAAATTTATTCTAAATAGTCTGACCCACTAATGGAATTTTCTCGGACATGTGACTTAGCCCAATGATTTTCTCGTGCCCGAAACTCGTTGGATACAAAATTTAGTCAAACTCGTTAGAGCCGTTCCTTAGATATAATAAGCTTGATCCGTAATGACCCCAAAATGACCCTCTTATCGAATTTTCTCGAACATGGGACTCAGACCAATTCTTTTCTCGTAATCCAAAATGGTAGGATACAAAATTTAATAAAAATCGTTTGAGCCGTTTTTTATATAAAATTAGCTTGACCCTGCCTCGTGGTTAACCCAAAATGACCCACTAATCGAATTTTCTCGAACACGTGACCTAACCTAATGGATTTCTCGTGCCCGAAAATGGTAGGATGTAAAATTTAGTAAAAATCGTTAGAGCCGTTTTTAAAATAAAATTTGTATAACCACACACAAGATTTGCTCGCATTATAATATATGATATGTATGTATGTAATACGAAAGTTGGTAGTCAAGCTTTTGCGCATGCCCGGATAATTCATTCGAGTATCAAAATCATAGATAAGCATCATAGTTATCAAAACTAAATACAACTCAATTTCAATCAAAGTTTTAGAATCTAAGATAGTTTAGCCTAAGCGAATATATATTTATGAAATGAATGAAATTTTTGAATCAAAATACTTTTATTATCAGTAGTATACGATTGTCGCTAAAAGGAAATTTAAGAAAATTATCTTTTGAGTAACCTCGTTACATTAAAAGCCAGAATTTATGAGAGATCGATTATCTAAATAATCAATTCTTAAAAAGTACTTGTTTTGCTAATATTTTCTCTAATTATTTATTAAGCTTTTCACAAATATACATATGCTTCATCGCTAATACACTGCACAGTATAAATTAAAAATCACGGGACTAACAAGGCAGGTCTCCGTAAGCGCATACTCAGAAAAATTTGAAAAAATTACAGAATGTTCTTCGCATAAAGATATATACGTCTATAAAAATAATTGCTGTGGAACCTCGATATAACGTTCATAAAAAACTAATGAACTTTTCGTGTTTTTGGCGATTTATCTCAGGTTGACGACACAATGAAAAAAAAAGTTGTTATGATAAATACTCTTTTATGAAAAACTTTTTCTACTTTTCATACTGAACTAGTTTAGGTATGTTTTACATTTAAAAAAATATTTTTTTATAACTACGGTTTTGCCATATGCATTTATATGTATGTATAAAGAAAATTAACGATCATATTCTACGGTTTAGAACAAAATTTAAATTGCTTAAGAATGCTTTAAACTAAAAATTAAAGTCCGATTCTGAGCACTATCATGTGTTTTGACTTAGATATTGTTAGTGTCGGAGACAACAAGAGAAAATTATTGTTGACATGGAAATAACGACTTATTCAATATCTAAATGTCGAATGAGAGCGTTCCTAATGGGTCAGTTACTGTTAAAATACACTTAAAACTTATGAAGTCGGTGAAACCGTGTAAAATTAAATAACTTCAGCAACTATATATATTATATAAGCTGATAAAAAAATTAATTATTTAATCGCTCAAGTTTTAAATTGAAAAATGTATTAAAATCGCTTGCACTTGGAGAGGAAAAAGTATTGCTTGCCAAATCGCGACTTTTTGCACCCAATACTCGAAAGTATTATATTTGTTGGCAGATTTTCTACTGGGATTCCGTAGTTAAATTTGACTGATCCTTTATTACGTACATAAGTAGTTTCATTAGCATCTTTTTTTTCAAAATTAATCTGAGTATGCGCTTTAAGGAGACCTTCCTTGTAAGTGTAAATATCAGGGATGATATTTCTTCGCTTTTTTGCATACCAATATAATGTTACAGAAAATCTTTTTTTTTAAATTTAATCGGAACATTCTGCGATTTAACAGAACAACGTTTTCTCTAAGATTATATTGTGGTATGAAAGAAAGCGGAGAAATATCATCCCTAAAATATTCACCATGTCCCCCAAAAAGTGTAAAACACTCACACATACAGGTAAAAATACATTTAGTTACATCAAATAACTAACAGTGCACAAATATCAACAACTATGCAGAAAAATTTATATCAACACATACGAAATTTAATTTGCCTTATACTAAAAATAACACTAAACATCTAAAAACACTTTAAAGTACGAGTTGACTTTTTAAAGTAATAAAAGATAGCATTTATTAAAGGGAGAAAGGATGTATGAATTATATGAACTAAATTTTATACTTTTAACCTTCAGATTTCAGTTCTCCATGAGAATCCCAAGAAGTTGATGTCGAATTCAGACATTCGTTAATGGAAGAATCTAATCCTCAGGCTAAATGTTAAGGGAAACTTAGTTTCAATCAACATTTTGGAAGTGAAGGTAATTTTAGCTCAAGAGAAATCTTTAATGAAATGATTTCAGATAATTAATACTCACATTAGTAGTATACTTTGAGATTTACGCTAACGAGAAAATTAAAGAAAATTAACTTTTGGTGAAGGGTTATCTTAAAAACCATCATTTATACGAGATCGGATATAGTTAATTCTTAGGAAGTAGCTGTTTATCTACTTCCGGTAAAATGAAGAGTTTACTGCACCATGAGTTTTTTTCGTACCAAACGGTAAGATGACGAAGTACATTGATCATGCTTACAGAGTTACATAAATATATATTTTAATACCACAAACTGTATATGATATTTAATTTAAAATAATATTACAACTCCATTTCTAGTATTTATACTAAATTTTATTTAATTGTTTTTAAATGTATGGCAATGAAAACTGCCATTTAAAAAAAAAAAATCGGGTAGATTTACGCTTTTTTACTTCACTTTACTTATAAGCGAACGAATCTTCTTTTGTAACAGTCTCTTCATTTTTTCACTTGTTTCTATTCAAAATTATCTTTTATTATTCAATTCACTCATCCTACTCATTATTTTAATTCTCTTTTGATCTTAAATCACAAGTAATTTCTGATTGGCTGCTCTACGCAAGCTAAATCTTGATTGGGTAGCTTACTATTTTCGGATTGGCTGTTGAAGTTGGCTGTCTAATCTATAGCTTCTTTTTCTGTTTTCAGTGCAGTTTTGCAGTTTTGGTATTTTTATACTTTTTTTACATGGCCCTTTAATCATAGAAACTCGACTAAGTTTCTCGCCAAGCATAAGAAACAGCAATGCATTGAACCGTAAATGAAAGGAATTTCCGCCAATGGATGCCAAACGATTTTACTTTTTTTTTTTTTTTAACACTCTGTCTAGTTTATATTTTGCGGACGGGACAAAACGGGTTTTTGACACATCTATATCTCGCGTTCAATTTATGATAGAAACAAAATTCTTGATTCTATGGAATGGGGCGTGCCACGTGACTAAGAAATCAAAAGTAAAACAAAATCCGTCGAATAGGTTTTCAGTAAATGCGATTTTAAAAGTGCTGTTTTTTGCACTTTTGAAATCTTGTTCAGACCAAAAACTGTTGACAGGGCTACAGCAATGTGTAATTATCAGATTTTTACGCGATTTACGTCATTTGAATTGTTTTTATAAGTAGTTCAAACCTTTGTAAGTTTCATGTAAAAATATTAATTAGTTTTTGATTTGTATCAGTTTAAAGTTATTGATTCCTATACTTAACATAGAGCAAAAAACTGTTGACAGGGCTACAGCAATGTGTAATTATCGGATTTTTACGCGGTTTGCGTCATTTGAATTGTTTTTATGAGTAGTTTAAACCTTTGTAGGTTTCATGTAAAAATATTGATTAGTTTTTGATTTATATCAGTTTAAAGTTATTGATTCCTATACTTAACATAGAGCAAAAAAATAATAAATGACCCAACTCTTTTAGGAATGGTCGTATACACATCATATTATTACAGTCGACCCAAGTAAGCTGCCTATTATAAAAAAATAGTAACATTTAAGGTTAATTTACAGGGTATCACAAAATATTTTTTGATATAGGGCTAAAGAGTTGTGTAATTATCCGATTTTTACGTGGTTTGCAGCATTTGAATTGTTTTTATGAGTAGTTCAAATGTTTAATATTTCGTGTAAAAATATGAATTAGTTTTTTTTATGTATATCACTTTAAAGTGATTTATTCCTATACTTAAGATGAAGCGAAGAAATATTAAATGGTCTAACTCTTTTCAAAAAGAACGTATGCGCATGATGTTAAAATATGTTACTACGAACGACTTAAGTTAGCTTCCTAATGTAAAACAGAATTGTAGAATTTACTGTTCGTTTACAGGGTAACTTAAAAGATTTTTTAATAAGACTAAATAGTTGTGTAATTAGCGAATTTTTACGTTGAAGTACTTGATTCCTGTACTTAACACAGAGGAAAAACAAAAGTGGCTTGGTACACAAGAATTTCAAATATGTTACTACATCCGATTCATTTAAACTCTCTATTGTAAAGTGGCATTGAACCATATGCGTTTCGTTTACAGGGTCTCTTAGAAGATCTTGATTACATTACAACCGATGTATATTTACTGAGTTAGATGCATTTTAATGATTTTATACACTTTCAATCTCTGTAAGGTTTTATTATCTTGATTTAAAATTTAAAACGAGTTCATTTAATCTGCCTGAGAGCAAGGTAACCTGAAGTTATGGTAATCCGAAGCTCTAAACCTATTAAAATATAGTATTTTCATCGATTAAAAAAAACTGTGTTTATTTATAAATATATAATTCTAGCGTATCAGGAATTAATTGAAATAATTAATTGAAAATTCCAACTTTACATTCATGCGCTGAGAAACAGAATGTAAAAATGTTGCTGCCCCAAGATTAGAAGTTTTGCGTTTAAATATTTGCCGTTCATCGAATCTCCGGCTATGACGAACTTAAAATGCTCTAAAAACGGGCCTAGAGCACAATGAAAAGGAAATAACTTCTTAAACTCCCCATAAAAATTTAAAATGCTAAATTTCGTATACAATAGCTGATCGGTAACGAACTGTTCGGTTTACGGTTAAATTTTAATAAAATTTTACATTTTTGTAAACGGTTTATTATCTAAACGCTTTAGTCTTTGCGGTATATTTACAAAATCACACAAATTTTTGGAATACATGTCATCCTCTACGAACAGTTTTTATTTTTAAATCACTTTAATAGTTTTTATACTTTTGCAAACGTTGCGAGTCTTATATTTTTCCAATTCTAGAAACGTGGAGTTAAAAAACTTAACAAATAAAAATCTTTTAAGGTGCTCAATTATTTTCAAAAATAATATTTAATGTATTAGTATAAACATCCTTGTGAATTACAATGGTTGGCAGATAAAAAAAACTTTTTGATTATTCTCGGTAAAGTATGCTCTATAAGCTTATATTGATCGAAAAAAATGCTTCTTATGTTTCCACATTTTTCTGAAACTGCAGTATTTTAATTAGCTTGTAAACTACTGTAATTTTTTTTAATTTTTTGTTTTTTGAATGTATGTAAACGGAAGAGTGATATAAACAAAACAAAAAGGAAAATTGACATGTCATAAATAATCTGATGAATACAATGTAAAAAAATTAATATAAAAGTTTCCCCGTTGCTATGGTAGCGACTTGTACATTGGAATAAGTCACTCAATAAATTGTATAATTCTGATGTATAATTCTGTGCATCACTATTATTTTTTTTTTTTGCTCCTTTCATCTTTCTTGTATCTTTTCTTTTGTGAATAAAAATGGAATCTGTATAATTGAAATTAAGTACCTTACAAAAAGGAGTGATATCTCATCAAAAACAACTCGTTGTAAATGATCCCGCCAAGCCACAAACCTAAAACGTCAGTCACAAAAAGAAGTGATATCACATAAAAAGAAGCGATATAGAAGTGCATACTCGGAGTCCCGTGTAAAAATCTATCACCACTTAGAATGTTTCCAAAGGACTCGGAGTGAGGTACAGTATGTGAAAACTGCTTGGCGACCTGCAGGCTTTTATAATATATGCAGTATATCAATTTTGTAAATCGAAAAAATAAATTTGTAATTTTATTACATCATTTTTTAAATATTTTTGTATGCGAAAGAACTGTCAGAATGGATTTTTCCCCAGATCTATGCGATTCCGCTTACGCTAGAATTACTGCAATAGATCTCAATTTAGTTAACGTTTATTATAAGGTGCATTGTTATTATTAATATGCGTATGATCATTATATATATATATATATATATATATATATATATATATATATTACAAACTCAAAATCTTTACATGTTTACTTAAAAAATCCTCTTCGTAAGAGTGGTGTTTCTAGTTTAAATAATGGTAAATAAAATCAACAAATTGATTTTTCAAGCTCATAAATAAGAAAGGACATGCAAACATAAAAGCTTCCACTTTTTACAATTTTATGGCAGAAAAAAAAATAATATAGTCATATGTAATTGCCGGAAACACCAACATTATAAAAGCCTGCAGGTCGACAAGCAGTTTTCACATACTGTACCTCACTCCGAGTCCTTTGGAAACCTTATGAGTGGTGATAGCTTTTTACACGGGACTCGGAGTATGCCCTTCTATATCGCTTCTTTTTATGTGATATCACTTCTTTTTATGCCTCACGTTTTAGGTTTGTGGCTTGGCGGGATCATTTACAACGAGTTGTTTTTGATGAGATATGTGATATGCAACTACTCATATGCAGGGAGTTGAGTTGCTTGCCACTGGGTATCCCCTTGAAATGATAAACTATTTACTAGATCTTTATATCAGAAAAATTTGCAAATTAAAAATAAAAGCATGTTTTCTTTAATGAAAAAATTCTTCTTACGTGCGCAATTTTTCACGATTAACCCCAAACAATTTCATTTCTTTTTACACAATAAACTAAACATAAGCAATAAACACCACTTTTTCCGCACAAAAATGTTTGCTTTATATAAGGAATATATCGGAAAATGTCAATCAATTAATAAAACTACGATTACAGTTAACAATTAGTTAGCTTGCTTCGGGGAAAACAGTTGAGTGTTTAATCTAAAAATATAGGCTTAGATCATTTTTTTCGTCGAAAATGTATTACACTTATTACAATCATACCCCTCTTTGTGACTCAATATTTACTATGAATCTAAAAGTATGGCACATAGCTCTAAACATCGGAACCCCAAAAACGTTTTATGTATGCACGCGCACAAACATGAGATGCCATTTAAATACTAGATTCGATAACCTTGAGTAAATATACATCAAAAGCTGTATAGACAATAATCCTTTTTAGGTACGTTCGTAATTATATAAATACGTAGCGCCTATAGTCGTCGTCTGATCCGTCCGTTTGTCTGCATATAACAGCGCAGAAACTACCCAACCGAATGGTTTGAAATTTAATATATATAATCGCTACAGAATTTTGTCGAGTCATTTCAAATTTTATGAAAATGTAATCAAAACTTAAAAAAACATTAATAAAAGTTTTCTTCATTCTATTAAATCCTATACGTTATCTGTATAATAAAAGCGTAAGTCATGTGACTGAGGAAAACAAATACGGAATAACCACTTCTTTTTTCATATGCCAAGCGACCATTTTTATTCAAAACTATTTTTTCGAATAAAATTGCGTAAAAGTTACATTTTTAGAAAGAGCTTTCAAAAAAATTGTTTTGTTAAGGGATGATTTACATGAAAAAAATGTATAAATTCTGAGATAAATTTACTGGAAATTAGGTTAACACGCAAATTTCTCAATCCATTAAAGTAAATAAACACAAGAGATTCGTTCACCGTGAGTCATAGAAATTTTAAACCATGGAAATAATCATTCGCAAAGCAAGATTTCCATGGTGAACTTTGCAGCACTGTCTGGTGGCGAAAAATAAATTCGCATTTGCAAACGTGGCATACGTAATAAGAAAAAAAAAATGCATGCTCATTCCTCTCATAACACATGATATAATTCATGTCACTGAAATAATAATGATGATTTTTTTTTACATTGTAAAACTAGTTATAGTACGAACGCACCTCATTTGTCACGTTTAACGTACAATTTCCAACTTGTTGCTTATAACCTGCAAATTGATTGCTAACCTGTTGATTGTTAGATAAAGGCGGTACTATATAATGTTTGGGAAAAGTGGATTTTTATAAGTGTGCTTATTCAGTTTCTTAGTAGTTTGGTAGTAGTTATAAGTATGCAGCATTTAATAACTCGATTACAATAAACGTATGCATAGTTTCGGCAAAAGCGTTTCATAAACTTTTTTTTAATGCATATTCAATTGTTCTTTCATTTTGACGAATAGTTGATATCTTTTTTTTTATACATATAAGAAATTCTGAAGGTGAGTCAGTCGTTAGACACATAAAATTGTCTCAGCGAATGGATCACTACAACGTATCGGCTAGTCATGATAAATATGATGTGAAATATTTATCATTGAAAAATCACGATAATTGAAAAATGCGATGTTTTTTTAAACTTTCTATATGTTGAGAGTAATGTTACAAAATACTCCAAACAACAGTATAAGAAAAATTAAAGAATAAAAATTTAAACAGTAGAAAGAAGTTAACAAGGATTACGTTCAACAGCAATCTACAAAGCCCATTACTGAATAGTCGAGATTGGCGATGAATTCGACGACTTTCTGTGCGATTTTGGGTACCAAAATTGTCGCCAAATACATATTCTTAAATTTCGAGATAGCTCTATGATTGAAATGTCCAGAAATATTTTGGCCCTGGTGTATATCAACACGTTTTACGTTATCATCCAGAAAAACTATACAAACGGCCTTGTTGCGAAGGAACAGACAGTTAGTCCTGTCTCAAATGATTACTAGTTTGAGAGCAATTTTGACTCATTTAATTATTTATTAAAGCATGAAAAATCTAAACAATAGAAAGGATTCAACAATGATTACGTTCAGCAGCGAACTGCAAAGCGTATTCTTGAATAGTCGAGCTTGGCGATGAATTCGGTGACTTTGGGAACCAAAATAGTCGCCAAATACATATTCGTAAATTTCTAGAAAGCTCTACGATTAAAATATCCTGAAATTTTTACTCTCTGGTGTATATCAACATATTTGACGTCAGCACCCAGAAAAACTAAATAGCAGAGACAATTCAGTTAGTCCAGTCTCAAATGATTACTAGATTAAGAGCGACTATGACTAATGAAATTGCTTATTTTTATTATTGGGCTGTTTGCTTGATTTTTGGGATACGAGTTAAATTCTATACGTCGCACTGTCTCGAAAAGACGAATTTCCCCGACATAGGTGAAAATTGTCTGTATTTTCCCAAGGTTCGTCAACTATGTAGAGTTGTTATGTGCGTCCAAGAGCATGAGAAACTATATATGTTTTTTTCTCGTACATATTGTCAAGCCCCAATTTAAAAGTTGATGTATCGAAAAGGTAAAAAGCAGGTAAAAGCCAAAAATGTGTAACTCATGAAAAGTCCAATTTTTTTATATTGTTGTACATTATTTTTTTCTTCTTGTGCGCAATATTCCGAGCCTAACTTTATTATTAATAATAGTTGGTATGTATTTTTTTAAAATTTGTATGACTTTATAAATGTTTATCTTGTGAAGTCAAGATCCCGCTATGTCCAACAAAATCGTTGGTACATTCCTATTCTGTACATATTTGAAGAGCGAAAATCGCTGGGATTACATGCACCGAGTGTGACTTTGGCAGTTAGTGGTATTTGATTAAATGAAAGTGCACGTAAAAAAAAAAAAAAAAAAAAAAAAAAAAAAAAACATGTTTCTCGTATGCTTTGTATTCTTCTGCACCTAACTCATTAAAAAACTTTAATATTTAAATAAAACTTTAAAAAACATTATTGTTACGATATCTTGGTATACTCAATGGCACTAATCGATACTACGCGAACAGATACGTAACAAGACATATTGATAAATCAATTTGGGCATCCGCACATAATATGCGCGTAATGTCTGACAAAACAAAAAACCTTAGTCGTTAGGGGCCACCGTAATACTCACCCATCATGGATATGCATAATATAAAATATGAAAATAAAACATGTGTAAACTATTTAGAAAATGCATTGCAAATCCAAAATAAAATATAAACTTTTTTTTTTTTTAATTTAAAGATTTATTCATATAAATAATTATACAAATCTGTACACATAAAAATCGAATATTTCGAAAGTCCGAAAAAATAGTTCCGATTAACTAAGGTTACTGAAATTTAATAGGCTTACCAAATTTCAAGCCTCTATCTGAATTTGTTCGGTAGATAGAGTGTTTACAGACACACTCCCAGACAGACGGACGGCATTTTTTTAAAACTAAAAATGTGTTTTTTGGAATCCCAGTGTCTGAAACGTGTAAATCGGTAAATTTTTTTCTTCTGTTTTTAAAACGATTACAAGACTTATGATGGGTAAGTAAATAGCACTACGTCACGGTGTGCGTCGTGTTACTAGAATATTCGTCAAATACTTATTTGCATTCATGCACCTATAATTACAAATCTACTTTCATTGCACTAACAGTCGTGTCTTCAGCACTTGACAGTGTGTTTTGTTTGATACAGTTTCAGAAGTTTTTCGAGACATTAAAATAAATATGTCTGAAATCTCTTTCGAAATTGTCATTAAAACGTCAAAATATTATTTTTGTATTTGAAAACATGGTTATGAAATCTATCGTAATGTATATTTTTTCTTATTTCAATGATTTTCTGTATGAAGCTTTAATAAAAAAAAATAATAAAGCTTTTCAGACCATACCACAAATTTTCTGTGATGACATACAAAGAACTTTTCGAAAAAAAGTCTAAAACTGTTGCTTCGCTGAAATACTTTTTTATGTAGTAAATTTAACATTATAATTGTAATGTTTAACATATTAAATGTAACATTCTATTAATACGTTAATTAATTATACCATTAATTAATTATATTAACATATTTAACATTGCATTAACATTACGTTAATATATAGTAAATTTAACATTACTTTAATGTTTGTCGCAAAGAAAAATTGAGTAACTTAATTGATTCTTGTTCTTGTAACCAGTTTAGTCCAAACAGTGTCATTATTTCAGCCCTTAAATGCCTAGAGAATCAAATTTGCAACACTTTTTATTTAACTTTTAATAAATAAATCAAGAACTTCGCAACCACTTTATTTATATCGAAATATTAATCTGTAAAAAATCACATAAGTATGGTACTAAATAAAGTTAAAAATATATCTTAAAATTTCTGGTTTCTAAACCTTAATGTAAGTTTAAAAGAAAACACAATTCTAAATTATTTAGAAGTATATTTATGTGGCTTTTACAGGATTAATATTTCGATATATTTATAGAGGTTTCGAAGAACTTGATTTATTTATTAAAAGTTGAATAAAAAGTGTTGCAAATTTGATACTCTAGGCATTTAAGAGTTAAAGATTGTTTTCGACATCTTTATCTGTGATCGTCTAGTTATGAAGAAAAATTTGGGAAAAAGAATAACAGAACAAACTTACTTTTGTAGAGCGTAAATAAGCTGTCAATCCTTCTGATGTTTTTCAAGTCAAATAAATAACCATATTTCGTATCAGAAATTTTAGGTAATTAATTACTATAAATAAACCAAACGCATATCATTAAATAAATATTTTGTTTCAAACGATGTTAATTTGACTTTAAATCAGAATGTTTAACAACTATGCTCCTACACCGAACATGGACGGACAAGTGAAAAAAGCCCTCAAAACAAAGTGCACGCGGTATTCTCAGAGTGCTAATTTTTTTTAATATAAAACTATCACTTTTTTGAAATAGTATAATTCGCCTTAACAAATCTGCAGAGGCGCCAAGTTCCCACTAATGTTTCCGTAGTATATGGTTTAATTTATCCCAATTTTTTTTTGCAGTTTGCAAAAACAGTTTAATTTAACCCAGTTGAACAACGCTTCAAACCAGAAAAAATATAGGATAAATTTATTTAATTTCATGTTTCTACGTGGAATTTATTTAATTTCATTTCTTAAAAACATTTCTCGTGCGAAAAGTGTTAACCCTTTAACCCTTTGAGGGGCGGTGGTATATATTATATACCACCTAATTTTTATCCGATTCAAACCAGAAACTTTTAATAAAATTTTACTTTTTATACTTTGACGGGAAAAAGTTGAAAAATTGCTTTTCCTTATTTTGAACTAAATTCTTTTGTAAATACCGGTGGGAATTCGACGTTACAGGAACACAATTGCTTGCCCCTGAAAGGGTTATCGGATAAAGCACTTCAATTGTTAAGATGTTGAAATAAATGATTGACACCGGAAATTATGAACAAATTTATTTTTATATAATAAAAAAGCGCTATTTCACATATATAATAAACGAAAAACATTTCTATTAAAATTCTGCTGTCATTGTTGAGTTTCGTAATTAAAGTTTTGTGGTTTAGTGGGGAAACCAATGAACGTTAAAGGGTTAAACCTGGGTTAAATTAACAAACATATTACAGAATATTAATGAGGGCTTGGCACCTCTGAATCAGTCATTAAATAAAGCGATTGTTTCATTACTACTTCAAAAAAGTGTTGACAATAAATAAATCTGAATTTTAAAAAAATGTAATGACCTCTGAGTGCACATTCGGCAAACGCGACATTTTTTTTATTATATCTGGCACTACTATCTTAAGTCAAAATTCTTTCACATGCAATGCAACAATGTAGTTAGCAGCATTGTACACCTAGTTGTGTACCAACTGAACTTCCAGGTTAAAGGTATATGTGGTATATGTTATAAACATATACCACAAAAGTGGTATATGTTTATAAAACGACTTAATTTTAATTCCCAAATGCCACAATGGCACCAGAATTTTAGTATAAAATTTTTCGTTAATTATGTATGTGAAATATAACTTTTTTCTATTTCCAAATTAATTTGTTCGTAAATTCCGAAGTCACTTATTAATTTCAACATTTTAGCGATGTAAGTGCTTTGACCCTGAAAGTGTTTAAAAATAAAAATGTAGTTATTAAAAAAATATTTAAAAAATCAATTTAATAATATATATAACACTTTTAATAATATATATAAAACTTAAAATCATTTTTTATAAAAAAAATAATTTGAATAGCATAAAAAATGAAAGAAAGTTAATTTCAAGGATTAAAATTAAAAGGATAAAATTGTTTAAGCTAAAAGCAAGCAACATACTTCAAATTAATTACGAAATTATCTAACCTAAAACAAAAATATCCATCAAAATGTTTCTCAAATAACACGACAGAATAATTACTAGAAATAAAAATACTTAGAAAAAATTTAAAAGGCTTTCAAGCATCAACTTTATCCACTCTTTTAAAATAGGAACATTTACGAGTTAATATTTTATGTCAAAATATTTTTCGCGTTTTTATTGATTTTGAAGTGCTGATAGCTTCTAATAGCGCAGAGAGGCAATTCCTTTTAAACACGGACTGCAAGATTAAATTTGCAGCAGTTTTACAAGGATTCGGATACCAGGCGTTCTTGACTTTAAAAGCTTTTGTCAGTCACTGATTGTTTAAAAGTACCTCGTCCGTCGATTTTAAAAGTTATTTCGTCATCGTACGTAAAATAAGCGTTATATTTTTCCGAAAATTTCGCCTTTTCTAAAGTACACGAAGTAAAATACAAAAATTAAAGTAGAACAGCTTTTATAACGTGAAATGCTATTGAGATGATTTTAAATAGTTTGACGTTCCGAAATATGACATTTTTTCCCTTTTAAATTATTTTAGCTGGTAAGCTTTTAGACATTTTTTTTTTCTTGAAGCATTTATATATTTTAAATCTGTATTGCATAAAAAATACGTTTATGTAGAATTATTTTATAAGTGAAATGCGAGAAAAACAAATAGGTTTTATTACTTTCTTCTATAATAGAAGAAATATAATCGAAGAAAGTATCTGTTATATAATAGAAGAAAGTATTGTAATCGAAATTTCTTTCGATTTCCTGTTTTCGACGGTTTTACACGTTTTAGATGCTAGATATCCCGAAAAACATGTTTTTACAATATATCTGTCTGTCTGTGTGTCTCTGTTCTCTTTGCATCATCGAAAAGTGTATGAAGTCATGCATAGAACTGAACTAACTTTCATTTATATCTTTTTGGCAGGAGCAGCAACTCCCATTTGAATTTGGCGATATTCCGCCAGAAGGGGGCGCTGTGATAGTGATTTTTGTTCCATTTCCATTACTGTATCCTCGAAAAGTGTATGAAGTTATCCATAGAATCTAACCAAACTTCATCAATATGTTTTTGGCTACGGTCAGCAGGTCCCAGTTGAATTTGGGGCAATTCTACCAGAAGGAGACGCTGGGATAGCTATTGTTGCGCGATTTTCTCGATTTTTCGTAGTTGTGATGTACATTCGCTGCTCCTGCAGCGAAGGGTGTTTCTCATCCAGGTAACCCATCGATTTGCAAGCAGCTAACAAAATGTTCAACAGAATGACGAAAAATATTGATTTTATTGGCGCTGCCATAGCGAATTTTGAAATAATAATAAGTATGGTTGGTTGATTGATTTTATGACGGCCTACACGACAGATATAGGTCCTAGGGAGATCTTTCTAAGGGATCCTAACCCGTATTTACGGCAAGGTTCGAAGAAAACCAATGAAAACTCCGAACGGTTAGGTCGTCGAGCGCGACAGGGGTTTGAACCCAGCACCTCCCGTCTACCAGCTTTGAGAGCAGAACCTCTCAGCAACTGGTGGGGAATTAACATGTATGAGATAGAAGAAAATTTTGGGATTGCCACATCCGACTAGTATATACTTATAAACGTAAACCATATAAAAGCGACTAAAAGAGAAAAGTTTACAATGAAAAGTTTTAAAATAAATGCGAATACAACTAGGATCTTCTGGAAAAATTCTTATGAAATTTGTTTTATTTTATCTGTAAATAATTGCTCTGTATAAAAACAGCTTTAACAGAAAAATATTTTTAATTAGAGTATCCAAAGATAATTGTCATTAATGTTTTCATGCTGGAATGATGTTTGTGCAATTTTTAACAATGTTTTCTTACTATACTGATATTTTATCTAAATTTATATAGATTTTTGAATAAATGCAATGTAGAGAAAGATATTTGTTGAAAAGGAAGAAAACCACTATATTTTAAACAAATTAAAATTTAAACGAAGAGATGAACTATAAGTCATTTTTTTTACTTTAGTAAAGCATATAAAACAGATTAAATCTTAGAAGTAAAATCATTTATTTTTATTATTACTTTACATAAAAACACAAAATTTTAAGTAAAACAATTTTTTTCTTTCCAAATTTGAAATGGCGATATGTTTAAATATCCAAATTATTTGACAGTTAAAAATATGACATTTTTCTTTTAAACCACAATCATATGTAGATATTCTAGCTTTTTTCTTTCTTTCTTTTTGTAAAGCACTTTATAAATTACGCACGGTTTTCTTTCGAGTTGTCCTTTTACATAAATATATTCAATGTCGAAATATGTTGGTTGTTCAGAAATAACTTCATATAAAAATGCTTAAAATAGAAAATATTTTTAATATAAAAATGTTTTGAAAATATAAATATGCGTGATTTTCTCTAAAAATATATTTATTTTTAAAAGAAGCTGTTACTTTTAACCATCATTTCAAAAAATATATAATTTAAAAAAATATGTATATGATATGAGCTTATTTTTTTAAGAAATGCACTATCTGAAATTGAAACTGATTTATCAGTATGGATAATAGTATTTAATTTTTACAGAACAACTTCTAAATTATTTTATCCGTTGCGATGAGTTACAATTTCAACTATTAGATGCACTATTAGAGACATTAAACGTCTTAGATGATAATGTATATGAATTTTTTCATGAAATAATTATGACCATTTCGAAAATCAAGTATAATTAAGAACTTATCCAACTTATATTTCTTTTTAATGCTAATAGTGTAAACTAACAACATAATATACAGTAAAATAACTTTTATTAGATTGTTGGCATGTTTCGGCTTACTCCGAGCCATTTTCAAAAACAAATGACAATTTTAGCATTTAAAAGAAATATATTATTACAAGGTGTTATAATTTATTAAATTTTTATTCAACTTATTCAACATATTCAACTACAGAACCTATTCAAATAATACAAATGTTTTTACTTATTTATTTAAGTATTTCTATTGAAACATTTAAATGACAATATATTCATAAATTAAATATGTATCTATAATAACTATATAATGCCATAGGTAAAAAACGCATCATCCTATGGTATTTTATCATACAATTACCATACAAAGAGATGCGAAAGGTGCCATTCGACTAGGACATAAGTCTTCTTTCCGAATAAAATATAAAAAAAAAATCAATTAGAGATCATCTGCGCATTAAAAGACCACCAACTTTCAATTTTCAAATGGCAACACCCACTTTTTAAACTTTGAGTTCTCGGTATATAGCAGTCAGGAAAAGTATATAATTTATATATGTTCTATACAATGATGATTTTAAAAAGTGAAACACCAAGTTCCCTCCAAATGTGCTACACATATTTTTTAAATATTTGTAAATGAAATAAGAACGACTGCTGTTGAAATTATACCAGATTACAAAAAAGCCTCCATTTCATGGACAGAAATTCAATTAACTTTAATCAAAAATATTTTAAATATATAAAAACTCACACCAATTTTTTTTTTCAATTTAAAATATTATATAAAATTTTAGTTCAATTGCTTCCGTCATAACAAATTATTAAACTCGTGATGTAAGCTATTCTACAATAGCTTAAAAGTTCGTTAAACGAAATATGATACATGAATGTTGAATGGGTGAGGGTGATAATGCTATCATATTTTTAAAAAAGAAGGGAATCATTCGTTGTGTCTATAGGAGAGCACGGTTGCGCGAGCCCTTTTTAACACTTTCCAACCTAGTTGAAAAGTGTTTATGACTTCGGTTGGTCTGGCCGTATGGCCGTCTGCCGTCTGGCCGTATGGCCGTCTGCCGTCTGCCGTCTGTCCGTGCTCTAACTCCCGTAAATATGCTCGGATTGCTCTGCAATTTTTATATGTTATAGTCGTTATCTATAGCATGTTCCCTATTTCAACGGAAGTGTGTAGCACTTATACTTTTTTTACAGGGACACTCAAAAGCATTCCATTACATTGCGGTCTATGGGGAAAAATCATTTGCGGTTTATTTAAATAATGTTTCACTATTTTAAACGCATTGAAATTTATATATATCACTAAGGTGCATTAGAAGAAGCTTAATATGGAATAAGGTGTGCATAGCACTGATAGTTACTTTACAGAGACAGTCAAAAGAATTCCGTTACATTACGTCTATGGAGAAAAATCGTCTGCGGTTTATTTAAATAATGTTTCCCTATTTTAAACGCATTGGAATTTATATAAGGTGCATTACAAGAGGCTTACTACAGAATAGTGTGTGTATAGCAGTCATCGTTCATTTACAGGGACACACAAAAGAATTATCTACTGTATGTTAACAATAATTCCTGGACGTGCGTGTGCGTTTTAAGTTACTGAACGCGATTTTAATTTTAACTCGCTTTTTGTCTATTACGTGGTATGTATAAATTCTATAGATCCTATACAGGGTAACACAAAAGTTCGCGAACACATTTCGGTATTATTTAACTCCAGACGGAGAATTTTAAACTGTGCTACGCGTTTCCTAACTGAAATAAATTTTAGCATCCTATGTAGTATATATACAAATCTATAGATACTATACAGGGCGGAATAAAAGTATTCGGATTACTTAGATGTTTTCTTTTAGCTTATTAAACGGTATGATTTGTAAAATTATTTTGGAAGCGTTGGAAAGTGTTACATAATCTATGCTTGACGCATGATTTTTCGTTCTTGTTTTGTTTTGTTGTTAGATTTTATGAGAAAACGTAAATGATTTTCAAATTACGTTAAGATGGCTTTAAGACACTAAGAGATAAAATTTCTCCAACAAGAAGATTTTGTTGACTGTGTAACTATTTCAGGTTTCATGGCAATTATCTTAAATGAGAAATATTTAAGATAATTTAATCCTAAACCGTATATTAACCTGTTAAGTGGGTATGACGAAATATTTCGTCGTACACGAACTACTACCGTAATACTTTGAACGCATTACTTCCATCAGTAAAATTTTAACAGGAATTTTGTCTTATTAAAACGTGTAAAATTACTGCCATGAATAAGGAAAATATTTCTATTCTTCTTTTACTGGTGGAAGTGTGCCCTGTTGGTAAACAGGCATATCAGTTGAACACAGTGTTGCTAGTGGGCTACTTTTTAAAAATTCATATTTCTTGATTGGTACCACTTTTTTTAAATGTAATTAATTTGCTTGATATTTGCATTATCTAATCTGTCATGAAATAAGGTGAATTTTGGTTTCTAAAATTAGTGGTGGCAATCAAGAAAACTGAATTTAAAAAAAGTAGCCCACTGGCAACACTGGTTGAACAAAAGTTTATTCCCCGGTTAACAGGTTAAATTTGTTTCAGAATCCATCGCATGGTGTCAGAACCTCTCAAAAGGTCAATTCAAACGAAAACAGAAAAAAAAAATTGCGTAACTTATGCCGTAAATTGGACCGAATTGCTTGCGAGTGTCTTCGCGGTAATAGCGTATGCACTTGATTCCTATTATTATCTATAATTATAAATCATATTATCTTACTAATATCTTTCACTATTATTCTCAAATTATTCTTTCTCTAATTCTTAAATATCATTGTCATTATATTTTAACAGAATGAACACAATATGCAAATTCATCGAACTGTTACACATTTTGTAAATATTTTAATTAATTCTCATAGTGGGCGGAGATAAAATCCAAAATAATTATTTTGTATCTCCAGTAAAATGGCTAAGAAGAAGCAGAGTCAAAGGTACTAATAAGGACCAAGTAAGCGTGACCACACTCTTGTAAGAATGTAGCTTTAAGTTTGAAGGCGTGGTCTGAGTTGAACATTCCGGAAGCCGGATGTTTTACATTTATTCAATCCAACGTTAAATCTAAGAAAATAGGTTCATGCCACCGTAATCAGTTTGACTCTAGTCAAGCTAGTCGGTGTTGAATTTAGAATTTTGACTGCGCTGTTGGCCTGTGGCATTTTAACCCTCAGCTTTGGAAAATTTATTCATATATTTTTCTATTATATGATTTCTTTATTCTCATTCACTGTGACTGATTGAGTAATAGATTTGATTGAACTCCCATGCTTTGTTAATACTGTGTTAACAATAAAATTCGAGACGTTAAAAAAATGTCTTATTATTGGTTTTTAGTCACACGGACCTCAAACAATATGTTTATCAATTTTCGATAAGGAAATCACTAATAATATAATACACTTGTTAACTTTAAATTAAAGTCTAATAATGCTTAACCCTTTATATCCTGAATTAATTTTCCAGCTACTTTTTAGATGCTCAGAATCCTTGATTATTCCCGCCAGTTATTTTTTTTTTTGTAAAGTTTTCCTTATCTAATCATAGCATTTTTGCGATTCAATTAAGTAAAAATTTCTCATTTGAAAAACCGATGGTAACAGATTAAAAATTCTGTAAAAGACGCTCGTCGCGAAGGGGTTAAAGTGGTACTTATAAGTACTGTCAGGATAAAAAGGGTTAAAGTGATAAAAAACATAACACGGAATAGTTAAAAATACCTTTTTAATGTAGATTAAATATGTTTCGTTCACTCTATCGGTGACATCTTCAGATCTAAATGATAAATACAATATTCTCGCATATTTTTGCAAATGGTAAACATAAACCAGGAGATCGCATGTCCAAGGCTATGCCTAGCCTTGGACATATACACTATATGGCCATTAATGACCGGCAACTTTCAATTTTAGACATTTTGTGGAATAGTTAAAAATGTACTTGTCAGATTCTTCAGGAATTTTAGGATTAAAAAGAACAGGTTTGACTTCATATTTATCAACGTCGATTTGATAAGGAGTACAATTAGGGGGCCAACAAAAATTATTGAAAAAAGTAATACTTGGGATCACCCTGTAAAATAAAATGCACGAAATGATCTATCGCTACAGAATATACATAGGCAGGCATTGTACAATATGTGTATTCATTTATGTATGAATAGAATGTGTATTAATAGAGATATAGCGATTTTGTTTAAAAATTAAAAAAATTCTTGCAGGTTTTTTGCTTATAACATACAGGGTTTTTAACCAAATTTAACGCCAGTTTCAGAAAAATTGACAAAATATAGTAGAAACAATATAGTGCAATTGGAATGTAAATAAATTAAATATTTAAGGAAATATGGGCAGTTGTATAAAATATTTTTTATCTCCGCATGTGCAAACGATAACAAGGAACTTTTTGCATAATTTAGTAGTCAACTCTATGGAGCAACTTATTAAAAAATCAGTCAAATATCGTAAAAATTCAGAGAGATTTCGGTGTTAGAGTGAGCTGTTTTTTAGTTTCTCACTAAAACTCGTTGAATGATGAGGGATTGTTCACAAATTGTCATGTTTAATTTTTATACTATATTTCATTTTTTATTGATACTTTAGTTCGCCTTTGAAAACTTTATTCCACCAGGTTATAATACTTTTGGAACGGATCCTTTGATTTTGATAATTCTTTTTTTGTTTGAATAAGCTCGTTAGGGTAGTTTTTCAAAGAGAACTAAAGTATAATTAAAAATTGGAAAATAGTATAAAATAAAAAATGTCAATTTGTGGAAAATCCCTTATCATTCAGCGAGTTTGGTGAGAAACTAAAAAAACAGCTCACTCTAACGCCGATATCTCTCTGAATTTTTACGATATTTGACTGATTTTTTTTAATAGGTTGCTCCATAGAGCTGACTATTAAATTATGCAAAAAGTTCCTTGTTATCGTTCGCGCATGCACAGATAAAAAATATTTTATACAACTGCCCATATTTCCTTAAATATTTAATATATTTACATTCCAATTGCACTATATTGTTTCTACTATATTTTGTCAATTTTTTCTGAAACTGGCGTTAAATTTGGTTAAAAACCCTGTATGTTATAAGCAAAAAACATGCAAGAATTTTTTTAAGTTTTAAAAAAAATCGCTATATTTCTATTAATATACATGCTATTCTTACACAAATGAATACACATATTGTACAATGTCTGCCTATGTATATTCTGTAGCGATAGATCATTTCGTGCATTTTATTTTACAGGGTGATCCCAAGTGTTATTTTTTTCAATAATTTTTTGTTGGCCCCCTAATTGCCCTCCTTATCAAATCGACGTTGATAATTATGAAGTCAAACCTTTTCTTTCTAATCCTAAAATTCCAGAAGAATCTGACAAGCATATTTTTAAATATTCGACAAAATGTCTAAAATTGAAAGTTGCCGGTCATTAATGGCCATATAGGGCAGACCGGGGTAATTCTTGGTCACTTGCAACATAGGATGATTATTGGTCAATTAAATTTTCATTAATACTAATGATAAAATCAAAAGAAAAAAAATACTGGATGTCAGACAATTTCATTGTTATTCAGTAACACAAACGATATTTTGATTCAAAACATAATTTAATGAGAAAAAATATTTTAACTAGACATATGTATAAAACTTGAGCAAAAAATAAGGGATTACAAAATCCTGCTTTTTTTTCATAAGGTGCCTGTAATATGAAATTTAGCTACATGATTATCTAGAAGGGTTATATAGAAAGAGAAATATGTATAGAATACGTATGTATGTATATGAACACTGCATGAGTACATACATTAGGGAAATAGAGGGCTAAACATCACCCTATAAACATGGGATGATTCTTGGTCAACATGGGGTGATTCTTGGTAATGTAATTTTAGCTTAGAAATTTCTTATAAACTCACAAATAGTGCAGAAATGTTTATTATTTGTCAGTTTTAGATGGCAGCGTCTGCATTCAAAAGTTTTTTCAAGTTCATGTGGCAACACTTTAAGAGTAAACCACATTGTTTTGATTTTTTCAGTAACTCATAACACAAATTACATTTAAAATAACTGAACCTTTGTTTATCCATTTTTTGAAGAGATATTGGGGTGAGTTTGAAAATTTAACTTATATATTTAGATAATGAACATCTTTTACAGTACAAATGCAGCAGTTATCACCAACGAGGATTTCATGAAGTTGTGTGAAAAAGTTGAAAAAGAAAAAGATGAAAAAAAATCAAAAAAGAATTAACATTAAACATTAAACAAGAATACAGCTGAAGATGCAGTAGCATCATCCTCTGAGACTGGAAAGAAAACTCAGGAATGCACCCAAGATACGGATATAGATATAGAAATGGAAACGGGTGAAACTGAAAAAATTCCGCAACTGCAAAAAAAAAAAAAAAAAAAAAAGATTCTGTTATTTCAGCTACAAATAAATTAAGGAAAATACATAAAGACATATGTGTAGAGAAGTACTATGCTGTCTACTATGAACAGATGCCATACATCGGGCCTGTTATTAGTATTCAGGTTGATATTTTGTCTTGCAAATTTTTGGAAAAGTCTGCAGAAATTATCGCTGGCCAAAGAAAACGGATCTTGCGTCAGTGAAGCACTCTTTTGTGTTTTATGGACCAGTTAGACTCTATGGTACAGGGTCATTTCAGATTGAGGAAGATGAAATGCAAGCTGCATACCTTAAATACAAAAGCAGGGTGGCGCTAGTGGTCAGGGAAAAATACAGTAAAAAAAGTGATAAACACCAGTATATTCTTATAGAAAAATTAATGTTCATTATTCGATCAAATAATCAATATGAATTTTTCTATAAGAATATACTGGTGTATATCACTTTTTTTGATTATGTTTTTTTCTGACCACTAGCCACCCTGAAAAGTATTTTGTAAATAAATGTATTATTTTGTGAAATATATTTGAAGTTCCAACCATTTTAGTAATGTTCTTTATTTTATAACATTTTTCCTAACTCTGTTTATATTTACAAACAATATAAAGTATTAAATTTATTCCAAGAATGTTTCATTTAATCATTTATTAAATTTTTGAGTGTTTAAAATGTTGGTATTTGATCATAAAACAATGACCAATAATCACCCCATTGCCGGGGTGATTATTGGTAAGATATTTTTTAATTTTATTCATATTATATATAATTTAAAAAAAAATAAAACTAATTAAGATTGTTAGGGATTAGATTCTCTTTCTGCAAGTATAAATTTTTTGTTTCAATTCAATTTAGTTACTGAGTTATATGGATCTTTATGAAAAGTGACCAATAATTACCCCACTCCACCCTAGTGTACATACAGTTATGTTTTAAATTGTGGTACGATTGTATATAAAATTACTCGCCTGTCCTGACATGTAATCGAAAGGTTAATGGTAGAATCAAATCCTAGGATTAAATGTTTGAACTAGGGGAGGGAAAACGGCCATTAGAGACGGGGGTCGTTTAACGACATTTGAACATTCAACACCAGTAATTTCATATTGCATATTTTGCTGTATCTTCCAAAAATATGTAGAAACTTTCTGCGATTAGAGAAGGCAAAGTTTACGATTAACATATTCTGGTACTTAAAATGCATATGTACATATGGGACGTATATATTCCACCTTCCTGAAAGGCTTGAGGAAGGAAAACTGATTTTGAATCAACCTATCGCAATTGAAGACAGCTTAGCGTCAGATAAATATTTCAGGAAATGAATGCAACTAGTGCATTCAGATACTCTTGTACTCTAACATATAGATTTATCTATATGTTTTTGTATTCTTGAAAACAGCTCTAAACGTCTAGAAATCGATCTGTCAGGGTATTTTCATTTAATATCCATTTATTACACTGGTGGAAAGCATTGCAGAAAACATAAAAAATGTACAGGAACTGCCAAAAATTGTAACGAAATACTAAAATATTACACTTTGTATGTGGTTTGCGAAATTAAACAATTTATCATGTTTCATCAGTCAGATAAATTAGATAATTGTATACGTAATTTGGATCCACAAACAAGGTTGGCATTAGACAAAAAATGATGCTAACACTGATATTGTTTTAACTGTATAAGCGTTATAAAAGTGTTATTAAATGTGGCAATTGGCTTTGGATTCATTTACGTAAATTTTCGGTACAGAAAAAACTGTTGTGTTTTTCCCGATTGAAGCTCGGTCAACCAGATACTAAGCAAAGGGAATCTATGCAAAGAGAAATGGGAGAAAATTCATCTGTTGGGTTGATGTAACCACCTGCATGAAGTAATCATAATTAGATAAAAATAATATTTTCCATCCAAAGTAGATTTAAAAAATAATCATGTTTTGTCAGTATATCAAAAAAAAATTAGGTTTTGTACAGATCCAAGAGCAAAAATTCTTTGAGCAGATCCATTATCAATTGTGACATTTTAAGAGCATTGTTTGACTTCATAGAATGTTTATATATCATAATTGAGAAAAAAATGCAATCTGCACATTTCTCTAAGCGTTGTTTTTCTGCACAATCTCATATTACATTACCATACATGACAGTGTTACGGAAAAATCAAATCCTAGGACTAAATGTTTTAAGGAAAAGGACTTTGAATCAACGTATCGGAAATGAAGACAGTTTAGCTTAAGAGAAATATTAAATGAAATTAAGGAAATTCCTGCGTTCAAATATATCATTATCAATAAAATACGTTTTTAGTGAAAATTATCTCTTGCGCAAACCTCCTTTAATGTAACTTCAGTACATGAAAAACCAAAGTTTACAGAATATCTTAAAATGGATTGATCGTTTTTAAAATTCAATAACAAGAAAATGGTGACCGCTTTTGAAATTTTTCGTAACTGACAGGGTGAAGTCCAGGTTTGTTTTACTACGCTACTTTGATTTAGTTTCAAATATCTCCGATAGAGGGCGCTTCTCTGCCTTAAACTGTCATAAAGCTCAATATAAACTTGCAATTTAAAAACGCAAAACTTGTTTTCCTCGGAGTTTCAGCAAGTAAACAGAATGAAGGTTTGAACTTGACTGAAATTTGATCCCCCTTTATATGTTAGTTTGAACGTCGCTAGCTTGATGCAGCATGGCGATATCTATCGGTGATATTTAGAATTAAATAGAGCAAGTACAGCAAACGAATTCCCTACTTCATATATGAATTACCAGGAAAAATAACTTCAAAAGCTATTATCGTTTTTTTTTTTAATTTAACCCCTTGCCTGTGGAATACATTTGAGAAAAACGTGCCAAAAATGGAAAAAAATTCCCTTTAACCCCTTGCCTTAACCCAGTGCCTGCGCAGATGGCGCTGTTGAATGCAACTGCGCTGTCACCGCAACAGCGCCATCTGCTTGATCGAGGTCGACATCTACCCAATGGTATCGGTGTCTTGCACGTTCGTGTTCACCTGCTGTGTCGTCTTTCGCCCATAGCCGTTCAACGCTTCGTCCGTATGCAAAGCCCTGATTTTTTCATGGAGGGCTTTTTGAATCTTATAAAGCGGTATGACAAATGTCTCAATGTACTTGGTACTTATGTGGAAAAATAAAGTTATGTTTTATCTTTAATGTCTCATTACATTTTTTGTCTTTCATACACACCTCTGTCCACAGTCGCCAGGGGAAACTTATTTTCCGACTGCCCCTCGTATTTTCAAATTATTAGAGGTTTGCCTCAGGCGAAATATTTAACTTAAGTAGGATCTTTATTTAACTTAAGTAACTTATTTAACTTAAGTAGGATCTTTATTTAACTAAAGTAACTTATTTAACTTAAGTAGGATCATTACTTAAGTAACTTATTTAACTTAAGCAGGATCATTACTAAATTAAGTAACTTATTTAACTTAAGTAGGATCATTACTTAAGAAACTTATTTAACTTAAATATTATCTTTACTTAACTTAAGTAGGATCATTACTTCACTTAAGTAGGATCATTACTTAACTTAAGTAACTTATTTAACTTAAGTAGGATCATGTATCTAAAGATTGAATTTTTTAATCGATTTTTCTCACACTTTCTGCTATACTAGAATATATATGTGTATTTTTAGTGTGTATCATTTTTAGTGTATTTCCGATGACAATACAACATTTTAATAATTTTAGAAATTAATTATAAATCATCAAATTCACAAAGGCAATCATGAGGCATTTTCCCGTTATAGGGCGCAAGTGATAAATAGCCAAATATTTTTTATTGTTATATACGGGTTTATTAGATTTTGTAGTATTAACGAGTATTATTGTTACATACGAGTTACAACAACAATAGAGTTAATTATGCGCCAAATCACGCTCGCTAAAATATGCTAACTGCGTGTAACAATGAAATACTTTAAGTTCTAAAAGTACAAAATTAAATCAAAATTAAAATAAAGAGTGAAATACTTAAAAAAAAATATTATATTTATATTCTAATCGTACCACTATTTAAAAATATATACTTTCTGATAGATTTCTCTTGTATTAGTTGGCGAGGATTATAAAAAAAATGATACGAACCGTTTAAAATAGAATAAAAAAATCATCTGTAGCAACTCTGTTATTATTAGTAGTTTAAATAGTGTACGTGGATGTAATGAGGCTTTTATAGAAAACAAGTATGTTTTAAATCACATTTTCATGTATGTTCTTTTACATTAATGATTAATAAATAATTTTAAAAAGGAGAAACCGTAAAATTAAAATTTTGTTCTCGAAAATACATCGAAAAAAAAACGTTTAAAACAAAATAGAAAAACACAATATCGATAAATTTTTGACATCGAAACAAGAGGAAAACAAATTCTACCAAAAGAGAAGCAGAATCAGTTTCCTCCCTTGTAGGGATATCTGCTCTCTGCTACTGAAGAGAGCAGATAATTAATTGCTCTCGAAACTATAGTTGTAGTCTTTACTTATTATATATAGAAAAGTAAAAATTAAATATATATTATTCATCTCCCGTTAAAAATATAATTTTTTTAATTAATTTACTATTAAAGATTAACAATATACAAATTCCTTCATAAAAGTTTGCAATTACACGATAAAATAAATGCCAGAAATGAAAATATACTTTACATTTCAAAAGCTTTTAAATATAAATTTTATACGCGTCTTAATGTTTTACGTCAAAATATTTTTGACTTTTTTATTGATTCTGTAGTGTCGATAGCTTCTAATAGCGGAGAAAGGCAATTTCTATTATACAGGCACTAAAAGAGTAAATTTGCAGCATTTTTACAAGTATTCCGACACCAGACGAATTTGACGTTAAAAGGTTTTGTTATTCACTTACTGTTTAAAAGTACTTTGGGGTGTAGATTCTAAAATATATTTCACCTCCTTATTTCGGCGACATACTTTTCTGAAATTATGCCATTTCTAAGTACGTTAAATAAATTACATAAGTCACAGCACGATGTATTTTATAATTTGAAATGCTATTAAATTTATGCCAGACTGTAGTTGTTGTTTTTTTTTATTTTAAAGCTTCGAAATACGGTTTCTGTTTTTTGTTTGTTTTTTTGTTTTGTTTTGTTTTAGTGCGTAAGCTTTCGACGTTTTTTGAAAACACTTAATGATTTTTAATTGTGGTAAAAGATGAATTTAAAAATAATTTCATCGAAAATTGAATTTTAATTATTTTCTAGTTGATAATATCATTTCTTAAAATGAATTACAAAATTATATACAATACAAAAGTAGGCTTCATAAAATTCGGGCATTTACACGATAACATAATACCAGAAATAAAAATATACTTAAAAATTCAAAAGCTTTTAAATATCAATTTTGTACGCATTTGCGTGTCTTGATATTTTACTTCAAAATATTTTTGGCCTTTTTATTGATTCTGTAGTGTTGATAGCTTCTAAGAGCAGAAAAGAGCAATTCCTTTTAAATATGGACTGAAAGAGTGAATTTGCAGCATTTTTACAAGTATTCCAACACCAGACAAATTTGACGTTAAAAGGTTTTGTTATTCACTTATTGTTTAAAAGTACTTTGGGCTGTAGATTTTAAAAGTTATTTCATCTCCTTAAATCGGCGTCATACTTTTCCGAAAATATACCTTTTCTAAGTACATGAAACAAATTACAAAATTCACAGCACGATGCATTTTATAATTTGAAATGCTATTCAGATGTCAGAGCGTAGTTTTTTTAATAGTTTAACGTTTTGAAATACGGTATCATTAAAAAATATATATTTTAGTGCGTAACATTTTGACATTTTTTCAAAAACACTTAATGACTTTTAACCGTGGTGAAAGATGAATTTAATAATAATTTCAACGAAAACTGAATTTTAATTATTTGTCTATTCTTAATCTAAAATTAGCAATACTGGAAGAAAATATACAAAAGATATTTAATGTAAAATAAAATATTAAATACAACCAGCGTCATGCGAACTCGTATTTTAACCACAGAAAATCCAGTAATTTTAAGAAAATTCTGTAAAACTCCTCACTCACAATAATAAAAATAACATTAATTTCTAAATTAACTTTTGTTTATTTACTAAACCAAAAAATATAAAATATGTGTCATTAACTCGTGGCCCAAAGACATCAAAATACAACAGTTTTAATGTAAATAAATTTGCCTTATTTAATGTCAGAAACTTTTATATTTATAAACAAATATTTCACAATTTGTGGGAGCCATTGAATTTCAGGTAAAAATACTGAAGAACCCTAACAGAAAATGTAGCTTTTGGCGATATATACTTTTCTCTCATTAAAAACCTTCCGTTAAAATATAAAGGTACACCAGAAATGTCATACTAGTAGTAATATGTAGAAATTATGAACGATTTAACAGTACACCAGCTGCTTTCAAATTAATACTTTTATATTGTGCTAAATTACTATGTAGCCCTTCAATTTGTGCACATAATTAATAATATATATATTAACATGTACTAATACATATACTTTGCAAAGTGTATTTTGTAAAAAAAAATCTCGAAAAAACTCTATCTTAAAGTGACTGTTTTTAAAGTCTGATACAATAAAAATAAGCATAAGGTTTCCCTAATTTTTTACCAAATAATAACCGCAACAACGCAGTAAAAAAATTGTATGCCTGGTCTATAGCATTTAATATCATCATCACGAATCCCCTATTCGTTAATGGATCTTATGCACAGCACGTAGTTAATATTAAATTGCTAACATTTCACTAAAATTAATGTTTCTATATTAATAATTAGTATATAATAGTAGTTCATTATAATATATACATATATATGACTGCAAATATCGAATTGCGTGTTATATATATTGAAACCACAGTTGCCAGTTCGGCCGCCTTTTTATTCAGAAATTACGAATTCATACCGGAAATTCCGAAAAGAGTATTCTTATTTTATGTAATAATAAAATATCTGTGATTAAATAAAGCAAAAATTACTAATCGGAATTTCCGATATCAATTCATAATTTATGAATATAAAAGGAGGTCAGAATCGCAACCCCCAACGAAACCGTTAACCTTTTCATTACGGGCCAAGACTGGCGACTAATTTCATATTCAATCCTATCACAATTTACACAAAAAAATTTTGCGGTAGATTTTTCATGACAAACAATATCCTAATATTAAAGTCAAAAATTATTTTATAAGTGTTACGATAGAGAGAATAATAATAATAATAATAAAATAGTCGCTGGGACCCATATGTCCCGATCCCGTAATTAAAGAGTTTATTCACATTTTTAAAATATAAACATTCATGGATCATAATGTTTTATGCCAAAATATTTTTAGCGTTTTTAATGATTCTGAAGTGCGATATCTTCAAATACCAGAAAAAGCAATATCTTTTTCAGACATTAAATTTGTAGAAAATTCATAAGTTTCCTGATATTAGACGAATTGGATTTAAAAAGCTTTTCTCATTCCCTTATTGTTAAAAGTATACTAGGCTTCACATTTAAAAGTTATTTCATCCTTTAGCAGCGATTTAATTTTTGTAGAAATATGTCTTTCCTAAATATGCGATGTAAAATATAAAAAAGTCCTTCCGGCCTGTACCGGGAGGAAAAGGTAGCTTTCCTATATCTTCGTTTTAAAATTTTAGCTAATGTTACACGAAAACAGCAACTTAAAATGCAAATAAAACGTTTACAAAAGATTCGCTAATACTGAATTTGAATAAGAAATTCGCCAAATTATTGAGCAATAGCCAAATTGGCTTCATTTATGAAGACTTATTTTGGTCGCCAAATTTGGCGATATTTCGCCAAATGTCGCCAAGTTTGGCGAGAATTTGGCGCTAACGGATATGAAAATATAGTTTTATGCGTTTGATTGGGAAAATTATTACAACAATGAAAATTTTTGTAATGTGCTGTCTTGTTTCAAAATGTCAGCCACCCTAGAATTTCAAACTGCTCTAGCTCAGCCGTTTTTTAAGATAGAGGTAAAACAAAAAATGCTCTGGAATCCTCGTTTCAAGGCCTAACACTGAATTAAAAAATAAATTTGAATTTTTAACTTTGTTGTATATTTATTTTAGTTTTAAATTTTTAATTGGCCGCCATCTTGAAACAAAATGGCGGACCAAGCTGTCCAACGAACTCGGTCGAGACATTGGTGAGCTTAATACACACAATTAGTTTCATCAAAATTGATTTATAAATACGAGCGTTATCGTATGACATAGGTCAGATATATATATATATATATGGAGATATATATATATATACATATATGTATATATATATATATATATATATATATAAATTAACATTTGAACGGAGGGTGGTTTTGGGGTCTGGGGGTCATGATCGGTGAAAATATATCGAAATTTTCCGGAACTGCTTTCCTCCGAACGGCTGCAATAGGTAGCTTTATACTTTTTTGTATTGAAAGCTACCTAATAAAAGCAGGATAGCTTTTATAAGATGAAATACTATTGGAACGACAGAGATTTAAAGAGATTGATATTCCTGTGTATGTCATTCTTGGTTTTAAATTAATTTAGTACTTAAGTTTTCGGCATTTTTGACAAACCCTTAACCCTTTGATTAGGACAGATAGGTCCCAGCGACTATTTTTTTTATTCTATTCGCACCACTTTTTGAAAAATAATCTCTGCAATAGACTTATACTAGGATATTTTGAAGAGAAATCAATGATACAGAATTTTTTTGTACATTGTGGCACGACTGAGACATGTCTCGTTATCAGAAAGTTAGTGATTATTAACTGCAGTGAATGATGAATTAAACCTTTTAAAGGCAAAGTACCAGGTGGTTATAATTAAAGTTATATACTCAGGCCAATCTGGAGCTCGTTCTGGTTGAAGGATTTCGTAGAAACTTGGTATATATACTTTATATATATCCAATAACAAATAGTTCAAATTTTGACAACCAGATGAAAAATTGGCGCCTAAAGAACCGGAAACACAAATTGGAAACATTAAACTTTATATAATCACAGCATTTATTTAATGTGCATTCCATTTGTGTCAATGACATATTCAAAGCGTGTTAAAACATGTTCAACAGAAAGCAAACATAACACGTTTCATTCACGTGTCGCTTCAATTCCGGAAAAAATCCCTTCATGCTTCTGCTGAACCTGTTTTAACACACTTTAAACATGTTATTGACACAAATGTTATTCTCAAGTCCATGTTATTGTCACATCCTTTCACCTGATGGAAGAAATTTGAACTATTTTTTATTTTATATTTATATTTTCCGTATATAAGTTTCAACGAAATCCAGAAACCAGAACGGGTTCCAAATTGGACTGTGTAGTGTAGTGTAACTTTAACTCGTTCACTGCCGGGTTAAAATTACCGGAATTTTAATTTATTTAGAAAGTTCGAATTCATATCAGAAAATACTAATAGCAATATTTAATATATTTAATTACAGACATTTCGTGGTCACATAAAATAAAAAGTCTTCTTTCGAAATTTCCGGTACGAATTCGTAATTTTAGATTGAAAAACCACGAGCATACTCGTGTTTGACAGCGAATGGGTTAAATTATCACTAAACTGTACTTCCATTTCTGTTGCTAAAATGTTGAACTGATTGAATGACACCAGTATTTACTGAGAAATTAATTTGAAAATAAGTAAAAGCCTTTCTTCAAAGAAAGTTTTATTCGAAAATTCTGCTGCCATTGTGCATTTGGGGATTAAAATTAAGTAGTAAATGATATTTTTAATAAAAAATGAAGTTGATAATATTTTTAATTTTTTCTTCGTGATTCTTAATGTAAAAATAGTAATAACATAAAAAAAGGTCTAAGTTACGTTAGTTATGTTTATAAAGTAAAACAATAAAGTAAAATAAAATTTAAAATAATTATCATTTTACAAATTAATGTTTAGGAAAATACAGGAAATATATAATCCACATTTATTCGAATTTTGTGATGTTAGCATGCGAAATAAAATATTTAAAACAAAATAAACAAAAATAAAATAAAAAATGTATTGCTTTTAAACACCAATCGTATTCACCCTATTAAAATATGAATAGTCCTGGTCTGAGTGCTTTATGTCAAAATAATTTGATGTTTTTACCTATTCTGAAGTGTTGATACCTTCTAAAAGACAATTCCTTTTAAACACGAACTGGAAGATTGAATTTGTAGCATTTTTACAAGTATTCCAATACCAGACGTTTTTGACGTTAAACTTTTTGTCAATCATTAATGTTTAAAAGTACTTAAGCCGTCTACGTGGATTTTTAAAAATATTTCACCATTATGTTGAAAATCGGAGATATTTGTTCTAGAAAATACGCCTTTTCTACGTATGCGAAGAAAAATACAAATATTACAGCAGAATAAATTTTATAAATGCTCTTAACATGACACAGTGTACATTTTAAATAGTTTGACGTTTACGAAATATGGCATTTTTTCTTTTAAATTATTTTAGTGCATAATAAGCTGTCGATGTTTTTTTGAAGCGTTTAATAAGTTTTAAATACATTTCATAAGATATAAGTTTATGTAAAAATATTTTTAATAGTAAAATACGATTAAAAAATATGTTTTTTAAATAGTTATAAATGATGAATTGTGTAAAAACGATTTAAGATGGAAGTTTTTTTAATTGAACGATATAATAGAAATACCGGATATAGTTAAAATACGCTGTAAAAATGTATTCGTAATTTGGTATGTAATTTTTTATAAATAATTTGTATAGGCATAATAATATGAAACCAATTTTAATAAGGAAATATTTATAAATAACAGATTTAAGAAAATATATTATATTCTTAAAACATGTTTTTAAGAATATTTTAACGCGAGTGCTGTTTTAACGTAACTGGATATTATTATTATTATTATTTATTTGAATACAAAATCTACATCAGAATAGCTTTTAAATTTAGAAGTTCTATTGAAATGACAGAGTGTAGATTTCAAATAGTTTGACTGTTCCAAAATATGACATTTTTCTTTTCAGAGATTTTTGAACACACATTTTAGACATTTATATTAAACTCTTAGTAATCTTAGAATGCAATTCATTCCAGATTTTTCAGTAAAACTGTATTTGATGTTTAAATCCAATAAAGTGGTTTCTTTTGAAAACGTTAACCTTATAAAAATGATTTTATTTACTTAGACATTCTTAAAGTATATGCATTAAGTAATACATTATTACTTAATACATTTACTTTAAGATTGTCTAGTTAATAATATTATGTAATAATATTAAGTATCCATTATTATAATAAATAAGATACTTAATATTATTAAGTATCTATAATAATATTAAATAATACATTATTACTTAATATTACTTTAATAATGCATAACGATCAACCTTCTGTCTTTTTTCATGTTAAATAAACATTCTTTGAACCAGCAATATTATTTATTAATAATTTCAAATAATAATATGGATTTTACTGTGTAATAAAATAAGTATCACATAAAAAGAAAACACATTGTATTGAATAATTTTCTTTGACAAAAATATAATATAGTAAAACTAATTAAAATAATTAAATTATGCATTTTAATGGAAGAAAAATAATATGTTTTATAATTATTATATTATATATATATCAATTTATTACAACGACTAAATAAAAAAGAGAAATAAAATTGTGTTGTAATCCTTAAAGGCTTTTAAATACCGATTTAATACATCTTTTAAAAACATGAAAATTTATGGATCTTAATGTTTCATGTCAAAATATTTTTAGTGTTTTTATTGATTCTGAAGTGTTGATAGCTTCTAATAGCGTAAAATGGCAATTCCTTTTAACCATTTCCGGCGCGGAATAAATCTGTTTGTAAAATAATGAAATAATGGACTGGCACCAGATTTTAAAAACGATTTCCTTAGAAAAGAATAACTTGCTGATTTTCCCTTACTTTATAAAAGGAAAATTTTAATTAAATATTCTTGGTGCCGTTTGTCAGTTTTGGAATTAAAATTAGGTGTCCTTTTTCTAGAACACCGCCCGCTAAAGGGTTAACGTGGCAGCAATTTTACAAGTATTTTGATGCCAGACGTTTTTGACGTTAAAAGGTTTTGTCATTCACCTATTTTTTAAAAGTACTTTCAATTTTAAATGTCACTTAACTTCATCGGCGACATATTTCGCCAAAAATACGCCTTTTATAAGTACATTAAATAAAATATAAAAATTACGGCAAAATAGCTTTCATGTTGAAATGCTATCGAGTTGACAAAGCATAGATATCAAATAGTTGGACGGTTCCAAAATAGGGCATTTCTCCTTTTAGGTTATTTTAATGGATATATTTGTGACATTTTTGTAAAGCACTCAATAATCTTTAAATCTATATCATAAGAGACATGTGTTCTGTAAAACTATTTTTTGTGTTCAAACTCGATTAAGAGATGCGATTTATAGTAAAAAAACTTGTAAATGAGATTCGTATAAAAAATATTTTATTTGAAAACAATTTTCATTTAAATGCTTTTTAAAAATGAGATTACAATAGGGTGAAGTGCCCAAATATGAACCACTTTTCCTTGATGTAATTTGATTATTTTCAAATGCTCTTTAATGACCAAAAAATTACCAGTTGTAGATGCATTTCCTGCCTATAAGATTCTGGGGTCAAATTTTTTCAAAATTTAATACAGCTTGAGAAAAAAAATATTTGTGTGGTGTATCATTTTCAGGTTCAGCGAAAGGAGTTCTTAATATGGTATACGCTGGGTCCCTCGGCACTCACACCAAAAATGTCAAAGAAAAATCAAGATTTCAGGGTATTCAAATAAAACGACAGATTTTTCACGTAAAGTAAATGTATTAGCGTAGAACATTTAATCTCAGAAAAGGTATTTTTCTTAAATATAAAATAAAGCTGGTGCAAATAATCGCATAAAAAATTTCCTAAGATAGGTAATCAAAAATATTCAAATGACTAGTTATAAGAAATAAAAGTAAACAGAAGAAAACAAATAATTGACATAAAAGTAAAAAAAAAAAAGAAAAGAAGAAAATATGTTGGATAAAAGAAAGTTTAAAACATGGGGTGCACAGAAATAAGTCAGTTTTCCAGTCCCCACAATCCTCGTGAGATCACCTAATACACTGGGTGCATCTAGCCCACTTTTCTCCCATGCAATCATCAGAGAATTTTGATGCACAAAGGGGACACTCAACGTATTCTGTTTCACTGAATGATTCCGGGTCCATGTCAGAGTCTGTGTCGATCTCCGGAAGGTCATCCTCATCGAGACCATCATCAGATGATTCAATATGAATAGCTTTTCGGCGTGTAACTAACTAACTCACTGACTGCTAACTCTGCTCCGCTTCCATATATATATATGGGAACGAGTGGATGCTCGAGAACATTCCACGATTTTCTAATGCTAGAATTTTCTGGAATCCCCTTGAAAAACATGGAACAGCATTTAATGCATCTCCATACCTATAAAAAGGGTTACCATGGGGGGGGGTCTTGGCGATATATAGCCAAATTGGGCGACCAAAATTAATCGCCAAAAGTTACGCCAATTTTGCGATATCTCTAATATTTCACCAAATTCCCACAGACTTCCATTCTAATCCAATAGGGTTTACTTGTTTGTAGAAAATCAACAAATTGAGATATTTTAATGCAACGAAAACTAATATTAGCTTATAAATAGTGCTTAATTGAACTATTTACATTATTTTTTAGCACAAACAATAACTATTTACAAAATCCGTAACAATATATAAAGATAAAGTAAACAGGTATTACACGAAAAAAACGGAGGTCCAAATATTGCACTATAACCATTTTTTCGGATCCTAGGTAGTGCCATGTTGGGAATTCCACATGGATTGCTAATACTAGTTACTGACAAAAAGATGAATTTCAACCCAAACCAATAATTCGCAAACATTAATATAAGTAAACTGAAATTACATATATGTTCAAACATTTCAAAATCACTTACCTTCTTCGAAAAAGTTACTCTTGAAAATGTAACCTTAAAAATATTCAACACTTGGAAACACAACTGGTGGCGTATCAATACTAAAATCGATAGAATGAATGCGAACGCACTGCACCCTGTTGAGTAAACTTGAAAAACTATTGTTTGAGAACTTTCTCACTAGAGTGCGACTTTTCCTCTACAAGATATAAGGTAGTGCCATACTAGGCAACTATACCATATTTGGGCACTTTAACATATGTATATTCTAGAGGATTAAGATTAAGATTTTTAAGATTTTTTTAAATTTGAATATATTTTGATGCAAATTTGTACAGACGGTACACCACAAGAGAAACAAATTGTTATAAAGTTTATTTAACCATATGATGTGTAGTAGAAACTTTACTTAACACGTTGACGGACAGTTGCGACTATAGCAGTCAAAGCGAAGTTCACTATGTGGCATGACGGCAATAGCCGTCCAAAAGGAAACGGTCGTTTTTAAACACTATGGCTATAGCAGCACAAATGTGCATTTACCGGCGTACAAGTAGAAGCCCAGTGTCATGTTTTGGAAACAATTTTTTTAGGTTGAAGTTCGTTTTCCACCTATTATACGAGTTGCAGCTTCAGTATGCACGTGCAGGGTGGCTAGTGGTCAGGGAAAAATACAGTATAAAAAATGATAATTACCAGTATATTCTTATAGAAAAATTCAAATTGATTATTTGATCGAATAATCAACATAATTTTTTCTATAAGAATATACTGGTGTTTATCACTTTTTTGACTATATTTTTCCCTGACCACTAGCCACCCTAACGTGGTTGTGAAGTGAGTAGTGCAACCTAGTGAGAGGTGCTTAATTAATCAAAATTAAGTTTATTTAAGCAGAAAGAGTAAAACCATACTTCTAATATTCTAAAAATTACAAAAACATATAGTGTCAATTTTCGAACTTTACTTGTTTCTACTGTCCGTCAATGTGTTAATAAAGTTCCAAAAGTATTATTATGCAAAGCTTTATTAAGTAAAAGAAAAAATATTTTTAAATGTATATTTACATTTTTTTAATTATAGCTATTCAGCTTTCTTGAAGTTGAAAGACATGAAGTGGAAAATTTCAGTTCTGTAAAATATTCCATTATTCTGGTTTCATTGTGGCATTTGGTTATTAAAATTACCGTAATTTCGCGCGTATGTGCCGCGTCTTAGTTAAGTCTTTTTTAAACCGGAAATTTTTTTGATAATAAGAAGTCAAATTAGTGCTAAGCAGAAGTAAGTCACATTTTATTTAGAATAAATTCTGGTAGGAAATCGAATTATCTGAGGTGCGGCGTATACGCGTGAAATTACGGTAAGTGGTACAAAAATGTGTCACCGCCCTTCATGGGATTAATTGATATTTTTAATAAAAAAGGAATTTTATATATTTTTTAAATTTTTCCCTCATTCTTAATTTAAAAATAGCAACAACATGAAAAACTAAGGTAAGTTAGTTATGTTTATAACGTAAAAAATAACGTAAAATAAAATTTCAAATAATTATAATTTTAAAAATTGTGTTTCAGAAAATACAAGAAATATATAATCTAAATTTACTCGAATTTTCTGGTGTTTTTATGCTAAATAAAATATAAATTGAATAACAAAAGAAAATAGACTAAACAAATAAAAAGAAAAAAAAATATTTGAAACTTTTAAAGGCTTTTAAACAATAACTAATATATTCACACTTTCAAAATATGAAGATTTTTTCTCTTAGAATTTTATGTCAAAATAATTTCTGTGTTTTTCTCTATTTTCTCTATAAGTCTGGATACCTTCTAAAAGCAATTCATTTTAAACACGAACTGGAAGATTGGATTTGCAGCATTTTTACAAGTATTCCAATGCCAGACGTTTTTGACGTTAAACTTTTTGTCAGTCTATTAATGTTTTAAAATACTTAAGCCGTGAACGAAAAATTTAAAAAATATTTAATCCTAATGGTTATTCTTAAAATTTGCAATATTTATTCTAGAATGAACGCATTTTCTACGTATGCGAAGGAAAATACAAATATTACAGCAGAATATCTTTTATAACTTGAAATGCTCTCGATGTGACAGAGTGTACATTTTAAATAGTCTGATGGTTACGAAATACGGCATTTTCCATTTAAATTTATTTTAGTGCAGCTTTCGATATTTTTTAACGCATTTAATAACTTTTAAATGCATTTCATGAGAGATATGTTTATGTAAATCTATTTTTAATAATGAAATAGATTTTTTTTTAAATATGTTTTATAAATACTTATATTGTGTGAAGCTATTTAAGATGAAAAATTTTTTAATTAAAGATTTAATGACAATTCGGATAGTGTAAGAATACGTTGTAAAAATGCATTTGTAAATTGTTATGCAATATTTTGTAAATTAAATAATTTGTATAACGAGAACAATATAAAAATAACTTTAATATGAAATATTTTTAATAAAAAAATTAAACAACATATATGATTAACATAGAGCTCTTAAAAAATGCCTTTAAGAATATTTTTAGCGTTAATGCTGTTTTAACGTAACTGATATTATTATTATTATTATTTATCTGATTTCAAAATCTACAGCAGAAGAATTTTTAAAATTTGAAGTACTATTGAAGTGGCAGTGTGTAGATTTCAAATAATTTTACTATTCCAAAGTAAATTTTAAAAGTGATTTTATGCACACATTTTAAACATTTTTAAAAGACTTAATAATATTTAAATACATTCGAACCAGAATTTTTCCAGAAAAAAACATTTATATTTGACAGATAATGATTATATAATAATTTGATATATATGATTATATTTGGTATATAAAACGATGATGTGACGTGCTTTATGTAGTCTAAATAATGTATTGCATGAGAAGATTATTTTAATAATGCAGGGCTGTCAACTTTTCGTTTTTTTCAAGTCATACAAAACTTTTTTTGAACCAGAAATATTATTTATTACTAATATAAAATTGGAACATTACTTTAATGTGAAATAAAATAAGTATATAATAAAAAAGACGCATTATATTGAATAACTGTTCTGTATTGAACCGACTTTAAAATATAATTTAAGATGTTAACTTAAAAGTCATTAAAGTGATTGAATTACGCATTTAAATGGAAGAAAAAATAATGTTTTATAGTTATAAATTATTTATATATATACCAATTTATTACAACGACGAAATAAATAGCAGAAATAAAAATGTGTTGTACGCCTTAAAGGCTTTTAAATACCAATTTAATCCATCTTTTAAAAACATGAACATTTATGGATCTTAATGTGTCATGTCAAAATATTTTTAGTGTTTTTATTGATTCTGAAGTGTTGATAGCTTCTAATAGCGTAAAAAGGCAATTCCTTTTAACGTGGCAGCAATTTTACAAGTATTTTGATGCCAGACGTTTTTGACGTTAAAAGGTTTTGCCATTCACCTATTGTTTAAAAGTACTTTAAATTTTAAATGTCACTTAACTTTCACCGGCGACATATTTCACCAAAAATACGCCTTTTTTAAGTACATTAAATAAAAAATAAAAATTGCGGCAAAATAGCTTTCATATTGAAATGCTATCGAGTTGACAAAGCGTAGATTTCAAATAGTTTGACGGTTCCGAGATAGGGCATTTCTCCTTTTAGGCTATTTTAATGGATATATTTGTTACATTTTTGTAAAGTATTCAATAATCTTTAAATGAATTTCATAAGAGACATGTGTTCTGTAGAACTATTTTGTCATGTTCAAACACGATTAAGAGATGTGCTTTATAAAATAAAAACTTGTAATTGAGATTTGTATATAAAGTATTTTATTTGAAAACAATTTAAATGCTTTAAAAAAATGGGATTACAGTATGTATATTCTAAGGGATGCTTATTCAATGTTTAAGAACTTTTTAAGTTTTAATATATTTTTATACAAATTTATACAGATGGTTCACCACAATAGAAACAAATTGTTATAAAGTTCATTTAACAATATGATGTGTAATAGAAAAAATACATTATCAAGTTCCAAAAGTAATATTATGCAAAGCTTTATTAAGTAAAAGCAAATATATATTTAAATGGATGATCATATTTTTTATTATAACTATTAAGCTTTCCTGAAGTTGAAAGACATGAAGTGGAAATTTTCAGTTCTGTAAAACAACAAATTCGATCAAGCTAAAATTAAACTGATCTTCAGGAGCTTCAGAACAAGCAGATGGTTTGTAGTTGATGGGCTTTGTAACGATGATACTCCAACCAATAAAAGTTAAAAAAATTAAACTAAATATATAAAAACCTGTAAAACCATTCATTTTCAAGAAAATATATAATTAATTTTAAAGTAAAATTTTTAGGGAAAATTTCTTGGAAGCCATTGTTTACCCTAACAATAATCATCGAGATCAACAAATAACTTCATTTATATAAGCTGATAAATCGTGACCACTCAAAGATGCAATCGACTTTCCGTTCACATAGTTCAACAAACCGATTACTGAATTAGCTGCAATAACTCGGACTTTGGGATATTTCTCGAATTAACTTTTGATTATACTTTAATTAATATACTACCAGATTGCAAGTGTAACAGATTAGACACTGATTCGCATCCGCAGGGAACATACCTCACAGAGTTTTTACTCATACTTCGACCACGAACAGAAGGCGGGTGAGACGTCAAAGTCACGTGGTGCCAGACGGGTCTATTTGACTGATTTAGCGAAAGAAGGAGGATTGAGAGAAGAAACTTCAGGACTAAGTTATTTGAACTCGGATTACCATATCTGGCTAGTTAGCGCCTTTTGATGTAGAATGAAAATAAGATTACATTTATATGTGTTATACAAGAATACAAATTCGAAATTCTTTACAACGTGATATGGCAAAAAATGCTTGGAAAATAGGAAGTAGTGAATTTTTATTGGGTGAATTCATTGTTGAGAAAAATTTTTGTTAGGGTATTTTAGGTAAGGAGAGTTTTTACACAGTGAGAGACCTTGTGAATTAAATATACAAGCTAATCCATAAGCAATAAATAAAAATTTTCAGTAAAATGTGCTTTTTTATCCAAGATACTTTTCGCATAATGTTATATTATATATATATATATATTTTTTTTCCAAATAAAAGTTTGAAAGCTTTTTTACGCACCGAAACTTTAAAAGTATTTGAATATTATGTATTATTAAATATTAAGTTGCGATGAAGATACGTTCCGGTGTTATATGAAATATTCATGATATTTTGGTCAGAGTAAGATCTCTCGGCTAAATCATATTCTAAAAAAATCCCTGACGGTTCGACCTACAGGCAGAGGTAGATTTCGAAGACGCAGACCGTGGGGCGCCTGTTTGTTGGGAATTGTGGAAGAAATGACCTTTCTGCAATGATGCAGCATTTGGAAACGCCCACTTCGAAACCTAACTTGTTTGCAGGTGGAGACGGCAAGGATTTTTTTTTTTTTTTTTTTTGCTATAAGGGTTGGTCCTATAAAAAAACTTGTCACTATAAAAGTTTTAGATAATAGTAAGATGATTTATAATAAATTTAAGCGGATTTGCTATCTTCTGAATTGATGAAGTTATGAATTTTTTTCTTCTAACTCCCCCCCCACTCTTTCCCCTCCCCCTTGGAGCCATTTTTAATGGTATCAAAAATCTGTCATACAAAAATTTTCGGCCGTTTTTCTAGAAGTAATAATAACTTTAAACGGATTCGATACGTATCATAATTAAGACGTTATGGGTTTTATTCTGTTTTCGCCCAACGCCCCACCCCCTCCTTCCCCCCCCTGGTTCGATTTTGCCCATTAACGAACTTGACCGAGATTTCATGCCCCTTGACTTTATGTATCAGTTTGGAAGAGATTTGTGCAGAATTATGGGAGTTATCGTGTCCATAAAAAAGTGACATAGATAGATAGATAGATAGATAAAGTTTTAAACTGGGGTGGTTTTGGGTTCTGGGAGTCATAATCGGCGTAGATCTGCAAAAATATATCGAAAATTCCAACTTAGGTGAAAATGTAATAGGTAGTATTTCTTACGAAATCTACCTAAAAGATTGTTTTCATAAATTATTTTCTCAGAATATTTTAACTAGATTTTATATACACTTATATTAAAATACAAAAATGCGATACCTGAAAACATTGCCCCACCAGTGGCTGAGAGGTTCTGCTCTCAACGTTGGTAGACAGGAGGTGCTGCATTCAAACCCCTGTCACGATCGTCGGTCTAACCGTTTGGAGTTTTCCGTAGTTTTCTTCGAACCTTGCGTAAATACGGGTTAGGATCCCTTAGAAAGACCTCCACGGAGGGCTTGCTCCTCCCCGGCCTACATCCCTAGCGCAGATAATCGGCCGTAACAAATAACCAACCAATCAACCTAGAAACATTGTCAAAACGAGTATTTCAATATAATTTAAATTGATTTTGCATAAACCATATAGGTTCAGGGATCGATGCAGTTTTTTTTTAGGGGGGGGGGGAGGGGGGTTATTTTGTGAAAGGTAAGTTATTTTTGTGATATATTTTGTGAAATTTGTTATATCTTTGTGGAAAATAACATTTTGTTACGAAACATGCAATCCAGCTACTCAAATTCAAACCAAGCATTTTTTAATAATAACTTCTTTAAATCCTTCTGCCAGTGTTGACGCTCCTGTGCTTTCTGAATCGGAATGGAAAGAGACGAAGATTTTGCTTCATTTTCAAAAAAATTAAGCACATTATCAACAATGTTACGTTCATCCGAACGCAAAGTTTTCCCTTTACGAGACATTTTGTGTTGTTCTGAAAAGAACAGTTTAAATAGAGAATAATGATAATAATAATCAAGAGCGCTGAGAATATAACAACAACAACCTTCTAGGACAAAAGAAATTATATCAGTGAAGGAGAAGACAGACGAGAAACAGAGAGGGAAATGTATATCGCCAAAAGCAGGAACGCTCGAATATGTTACAACCCTAAATACTTGCTCTTCCACTGTCCTAACCTTTGAGAAAATGAACTCTTCTTCCAAGCGGCGATCTCACCCGCCTTCTGGTTGCGGTCGCATTATACACAGTACTATTGTTTTCATCACATTATGGTTACTGGTTACTCAATGGATTACATAGAAACAGATTGCTACTAATATGTTCATTAGCAAAAGAATACACCACTGAGTTTCATTTGTAAATTTTTCAATATATGTATTTTGTGAGTGCAGCTGGCTACCGGGGTTTTCTTCACAACTACACGCATACACGGTTACCCAAATAGCCATTTATTTTAAACAAAGCAAAGAATTATAAAGACAAATTTAATGATTCACCCGATACGAATTGTTCATATGTCATGTCACATCACTTCATAGCCAAATTTGGTGTATTAATTACTATATTTTTCACAACGTTCACTAGTTTAACCCTTTCCGGCACAGACAAAGTCTGTTCGTAAAATGAGAAATTGCTGACTGACACCGGAATTTACAAACGACTTTTTAAAAAAAATAAAAACTCCTTATTTTAAGCTTTCATTATAGAAACAAAATTTTACTAAAATATTCTTGGTGCCACCTGCAAGTTTGGAATTAAAATTAGGTGTGCCCGGAGTGGGACCACTGTGCCGGAAAGGGGTTAACCCTTTATATCCTGAATTAATTTTTCAGCTACTTCATAAGATGCTCAGAATCCTCGATTATTCCCACCAGTTATTATTATTATTTTTTTGTAAAGTTTTCCTTATCTAATCATAGCATTTTTGCGATTCAATTAGGCGAAAATTTCTCATTTGAAAAATCCGGTGGTAACAGATTAAAAAATCTGTAAAAGACGCTCGTCGCGAAGGGGTTAAAGTGGTACTTATAAGTACAGTCAGGATAAAAAGGGTTAAAAACATTGGAAAACACCGGAAAAATTACCTATAGGAATTAGAGTGCAGATATATTTAATTAAAAGCTGAGCAAGACGGTGCAGTGAAACGCCGTTTTTGTGGCAAAATTTTCTGCAAATCATCCCATGCTAACTTTTTGAAAATTCGTTTCTGAAGGAAATTTGTAAGAATATCGGGAAATTCATCTAATGTTCACAATGCATTTTATCAAGAGGAATTCAATGAAGCCATCCTCCTGTCGATACGACCTATATTTTACGAGTTATAATAATTTTTCTGTGGATATTTGAAAACTTAAATTTTGGATTATTTCAGAGTACTAAAATATATTACCTTATCAAATATTTCAGTGTCGATTCATATTTATTTTGATTCCTACTGAATCGATTGAAACCATCCACAAGTGAATACGAGTCGTAGCTATCGAGTTATAAACATTTGAAAAGAATTGAAAAAAAAATGAAAAGCTGGAATTCGGGCTCTAGTGTTTGTGTTCACCACTTTAACCTAGAAAATCTAGACCGCTAAAACGGTATTTTTCAGCAAATTGGACTTCAGTCATGATCAGTTCCAATCAGTTAGTCCATTCGCTGCCAACTACGCGTATACTCGTGGTTTTTCAATCTAAAATTACGAATTCGTACCGGAAATTTCGAAAGAAGAATTTTCATTTTATGTAATCACGAAATGTCTGTAAGTAAATAAAGTAAATATTGCAATTAGTATTTTCTGGGATGAATTCGAACTTTCTAAATAAAATAAAATTACGGTAATTTTAACCCGGCAGTGAACGTGTTAGAATGCATGAATTTCGCCTTGCATGATCCAAAAAAGTAGTCCCATTATATCACAAAAATTAGCTAAAACTGATTAAAGAAAGTATTTTATTAAAAATGAATTAATATGATGATAAAATAAATAAATAAATGGGAAATTAATTAAAAAGTTTTAAAAAAGCAAAAACATTATATGGTTTATGGTTGTTTGAGATTATTCTGACATATATTCGAATGAGGAATCGAATAAGACTATTGCCAAATTGATACGCCTAATAATTCTCCAGATAATTATTCGCTTTTAATTAAATAATTTAATTAATTTTCTGTAATAAAGGAGTACAAAGGCAAGAATTGCAGATAATTGCAACTGAAATAAATATAGCTGTTTCTTGAATGTATGTAAATGAGAAAAGTTGCCACCCCATATCGAAGGCTAATGGAGCTTTTTTTAAAGCTTGGACAAACAATTTACTCGCTATTTAAAAAAATAAATATTGTATATTTTAATTTTCCATATAGTAATGGAATATTCCAGCGGTGATTTATTCCGCAACTATCAAAGAACAGAAAACCACAAGAAACGGCGCTTGAATTAAATGTTCACTTTTGGATATTTTTGTCGCTTCGCACTGTGCGGCGCGCTGTTAGAAATGGAAATAAACACAGACTACATTAAGCTGATTTTTTCTTAGAATTTTTGATTGTTTTACACCGCATTTTCCTAACACATTAGTTAGGCAAAGTGAAAATTTAGAAAAAATATTGGGCTGTTCGGAAAGTTCCTTCCGTTTGAGAAAACCAGTTCGTACCGGAAAATTTTGTCCGTCAATTTTTAAACATTAGCTATCAGAATTACCGTCTAATAATTAAATAATAGAATTTTCCGGTATGATCTAACTTCCCCAAACGGAAAGATCTTTCTGAAACATTTCGTCTTATTTCAAATGTAATAATAACATTTATTTTATTTTTCTGAAGAACCGTCTTTTTATTTTAAAAATACTTAAAATTGTCGGACTTAAAAAAAAAAAAAGCATTTAAAATTTTTTGACTTTTTTTACTACTATTAAAAGCAGGCCTTTTTGAAGTAACTTAAACAAAAAAAAAAGTTATTCAGCTTTTGCTTTCAACCGGTCGGCTTTTTTTTAGCCTTCAAACGTGCTCATTGGCATGTTTTTTGTTCTCTATTTTTGGTAGATGTTGTAATTAAAAAAATCGTGCGATTTAACAGACATGAGAAATTAAAATTGTGATGAAGATACAGGATAATTCGATTCAGTTGAATGTGCTATCTAAGCTATAAAAGTATTATTACTGTTATACCTTATATTTATAATTACATTATTATTATCTTTATTATTTTGAGTATTTGGAAATACATTTTGATCATTTAATCGCTCTTGTATTTAAAAAAATGAAATGAAAATACGCAAAGATTAACGACGAGAAATCCGAAATAGTATCTCTCAAAACATATTTATTTATTTATTTTTATTTTCTGTAAAAGCAATCATATGCATGCAAGTATACATAATCATACATTTATATTTCAGTATTCTGTCAATTTAATGTTTGAATGCTTATACTCAGAATCTACATATAAGTATAATCTTTCAGGCTTACGCATATTTTTCTATTCTGTCTGTGTAGTGTTAGAAATATACTGTGACTAGCTGTTACCCGTGACTTCGTTCACGTAACATTGAAAGAAGTATAAATGCATTCATTAAGCATAATATTTCACTCCCGAAAATTAAAAACGTACATAATTAACTAACACTTATCGCATTTCATAGAAGACAATACGGTATTTCTTAGTACGGTATTTCTGTTATAGGGGCCTTGGCATAACTCAGTTTTAAAAAATTAAATTTTGTGCCAAATAATCTCGAAAATGAAACTGCGATAAATGGAAAGAGGAGAGCCAAATAAAATCGTGGAAATCGAGGAATTGGGTAAAATCAAATATCAGTTTTTCCTGATAAACCATTTTACATTTAACGACTTTGTGAAACGTCTAAACAGCCATTCTTCAAAAATACTTAATTGGAAATAGTATATGTTTTTTCTTTAAACTCGATTCTTGTGAATAAGGAGCAATAATTTGTACACCTAAATGCAAGCAGCTTAAATTTGCCTCCTTGATTTAATCGATTAGCCTACACACCGCAATAAACATTCACACAGGTATAAACGGATACTCATATTTTGTATTTTTATTAATGGAAACAATTTCTCAATCTATGTGGACATAACAGTTGTGAAGTTAATAGATGATGTCTTTATATGTTTTTTATAGATTGATGATATTTATCGCAAAATACTCGAAATTATTACGGTAAATTTACAACCAGTGGTGTTGCCAATGTTCAAATGCTCTGGATACAAGAGTAATGTTATTTTCTCCTTATTTAATCGCTGCAAATTCTGCGATTGGATAAGGCGAGGAATATTTCTTTAAAATAGTTGTGTTCAGAGTCTGTGGAACCTCTTTAATTATTTTTAGCACTATTTGATGTAGCAGTAGGTCAAAATAGTTCCGTTAACAAAGTTCTATTTGATCAAAAACTATGATAGCAAGTTAACCAACTTTATTATCTTTATTTTATTATCAAATGTTTAATTGTGCTTATTTAATCAATCACGAAAACAGCCGATAGCTGTCACAACAGCAGTTGATTCGGCCTTAAAAACAGAAAAAACATCCAGTCAAACGGAAATTAATGGCAACTCGATAGCAGAAGATCGCCATTGGTAGTTTAATTACAAGTTAAACTTCTGTAATATTTATAAAACCGGTCCGATTAGCGAATTTTTGAACTTCTGTTGTCTTAATTAAGGTTAACGAGTTTGGTCCGTAAAAAAGAGCCCCTCCCCACCTCCATCCAAATATATATATATATATATATATCGCCTGTGGCAACTGTTATTGTTGTTAAAACTGTAAACAGTATGGATGGACATAACGAGCCTTTAATAGAAAATAAGTTAATTTTAAATCTTATTTTTATGTATATTTTTTCATGAATGATTAATATACAAATTTTAGAGAAGAAATCAAAAAAAAAAAATTTTTCAAGGTGGTAAAATCTTGTAAAAATACATTAAAAGAAAAACAAAAAAAATGCAATCTCGATATATTTTCTCTGTCGAGACAATAGGAAAATTTATTTTTCCACAAGAGAAGCAGAATCAACTCATCAGAATCTGTTTCACTCTTGTGGGGGGGGGGGGAGGAATTACTCTCTGATATTAATCAATCAATGAAGAGAGTAGATATCTAATTTTTCTCAAACCTATAGTTGTGTTCTTTACTCATTATATGAATAAAAAGTACGTCATGTTATTTTCCAGTTAATAATATCATTTCTTAAAATGAAATACAAATTATATACAAATACAAAAATATCCTTCATAAAATTCTGGCATTTTCACGATATTATAAATACTAGAAATAAAAATATATTAAAATCTCAAAAGCTTTTAAATATCAAATTTTTTACGCATTTGTGTGTTAATATTTCACATCAAAATATTTTTGGGCTTTTTCTTGATTCTGAAGTGTTGATAGCTTCTAATAGCGGAGAAAGGCAATTCCTTTTAAACACGGACCGATGGAAAAAATTTGCAGCATTTTTACAAGTATTCCGACACCAGACGAATTTGACGTTAAAAGGTTTTGTTATTCACTTATTGTTTAAAAGTACTTTAGAATGTACATTTTAAAAGTTATTTCATCTCCTTATTTAGGCGACATACTTTTCCGAAAATATGCCTTTACTAAGTACGTGAAATAAATTACAAAAGCCACAGCACGATGTATTTTATAATTTGAAATGCTATTTAGTTTATGCCAGAGTGTAGTTGTTTTTTAAACGTTTAAAGCTTCAAAATACGGGTTTTTTCTTTCTTTTTTAGTGCGTAAGCTTTCGACATTTTTTGAAAAACACTTAATGATTTTTAATTCCGGTAAAAGATGAATTTAATAATAATTTCAATGAAAAAATGAGTTTTATTTTATTTATTTATTTATTTATTTATTTATTTTAACTATTCTTAATATAAAATTAGTAATACCGAAAAAACATATAAAAGATAGTTAATGTAAAACTGATGACTCATAATAATAATAATAACATCAATTTATCTATATTTACTTTTCTTGTTTACCTAACTACAAAATATCATCAAATATGTGATTTCAGCCTGTTGCACTAGGAGCGACAAACTACGATTGTTTCAGTATAGAATAAATAAGTCCTTTCGCAATAATGGCCACTGAATTTCAGGCAAAAACCGCCCTTTAAGGAGTTAAATTATATTTTTAATGAAAAATGCATTTGATTATTTTTAATTTTTTCACGTCATTCTTAATGTAAAAATAGTAAAAACATGAAAAACTAAGTTATGTTAGTTATGTCTATAACGTAAAAAAATAACGTAAAATAAAATTAAAATAATTACAATTAAAAAAAATAATGTTTCAGAAAATACAAGAAATGTATAATCTAAATTTACTCGACTTTTCTGGGTTTTTAATGCTAAATAAAATAAAAAAAGAAAATAGACTAAACAAATAAAAATAATAAAAATATATTGAAATTTTTAAAGGCAAAGCTAACTATAATATATAAACAACAACTAGTATATTCACCCTTTTAAAGTATGAATATTTTTTCTCTGAGACAAAATTAAATGACAGTATTTTATGTCAAAATAATGTCTAAAAGTACTTAAAGCGTGAACGTGGATTAAAAAAATTATTTCCTCCTCATGCTTAAAATCGGTGATATTTATTCTAGAAAGAACGCCTTTTCTACGTAGGCGAAGGAAAAAATTGCAGCAGAATATATTTTATCATTTGAAATGCTCTTGATATGACAGAGTGTACATTTTAAATAGTCTGATGGTTACGAAATACGGCATTTTCCCTTTAGTGTAGCTTTCGATATTCTCTTAAGCATTTAATAACTTTTAAATGAATTTCATGAGAGATATGTTTATGTAAATCTATTTTTAATAATGAAATATGATTTTAAAAAGTATGTTTTATAAATAGGGAATCGTGTACAAACGATTTAAGATGGAATTTTTTAAAATTAAAACATTTAATGGAAAAGCGGATATAGTTAGAATACGCTGTAAAAATGCATTTGTAATTTGTTATGTAATGTTTTGTAAAATAAATAATTTGTATAAGGAAAACAATATAAAAATAACTTTAATATGAAAATATTTTTAATTAAAAGATTAAACAACATATGATTGAAATGGCGATATCCTTAAAAATTGCTTTTTAAAATATTTTTAGCGTTAGTGCTGTTTTAATGTAACTGATATTATTATCATTTATTCGAATGCAAAATCTACATCTGAATAGCTTTTAAAATTTGAAATTCTATATTAAAATGACAGAGTGTAGATTTCAAATAGTTTCACGGTTTGAAACTATGACAGTTTTTCTATTCAGAGATTTTTGTACATTTTAGACATTTTTTCTTAAGCTCTTAGTAATCTTTAAATGCAATTCATTCCAGACATTTTTCAGTAACATTTACTTGATGCTTAACCCCAATAAAGTAGTGAGTTTTATAAACATATTATAAATGGTAACCTTATAAAAATTATTTTAATTTCTTAGATAGTCTTAAACTATTCTAAATAATGTATTACTTAATATTATTTTAATAATGCACAGTTATCAACCTTTCGCTTTTTTCAAGTCAAATGAAAATTCGTTTGAACCAGAAATATTATTTATTAATAATATTAAATAATAATATGGACTTATGAAATAAAAAGTTTTCCTTTCTCTTCAATTACACTTAATTTCTCTTTGTCTTTTGTATTATTATTTAAAAAAATATTTTGACTGCTTTAGCAACATTTTGAATTCTTAAATTTAAATGTATGGTCTCTGTAAGGAATGTTTTTATGATATGGGTTCGTCCCTCGGTAGGTTTTCGTCTGTCTCTTTTTTTGGATCTAATGGAAATTATCTTCTTCATTTCTCTTCTAATGTTAATTTATTAAACTTTTCTTAAACTGCATAATACTTTTATTTTCTCTTATTCAATTTATAAACGTTTCTTTTTTACATAGTCCTTTACTAAATTTTAAAATTTTCTTAGGGCTCCCTATTACTTTGCAAGTCGCTTACCTCAAGGCTTAATTTGGGCAGGAGCCCACCGGAGCTCACCTCCGGTACTTCTATGTCCGGTACTTTTTCATAAATATTTAATTATTGCTCAGAATTAACTGGAGCTCATAAACACTGCGCTCAGTCTTCGGATTTGGGCAGGCTCGAGCTCCATCCGTGTTAAATTCAACATTTTATTTATTTCAATTTCAAATCATTTTAATGCTATTTTGATCAGATTAAAGAGTCAACAGAAATAGTCTTCTTCTATTCTGCATAGCTGCGAACTATTCATCTTTGCTGTTAACACTATATCCGAATCATAATCCTGGCGTATTGAATCGCAAATTTCTGCAATTAATTAACTTTATGATTAACCAGAGGTTTCTATTTGGAAATAGTAATAACAAAAAAGTGGAATAATTGATTGCTAAGTATACGCAGATAGATGTATTTAAAATTCTTTTTTTGCTAAATAAAAAAAACAATTCTTTAAATATTGCAATTGAAGTATGAAATATAAATATGCAGATTGGAGTGACGGCGGAGGGGGAGGGATGTTAGTACTGCAGAATATTAGGACTTCGGTACTTTTTTCCTTTGAAATTAAACGTGGCTTACCTATATACTGGATGTAAAGTTGCCCCGCAACTAGGAAATCCATGGAGATAACTACAATGTCCCATTGTTCTATTGTGGAATAAAATAAGTACCACATTAAAAGAAGACACTGTATATTGAACAATTTTTCTGTGTTTAATTGACTTAAAGATATAACGTAACATAAACTTGAAACTCATTAAAGTAATTGAATTACGCATTTAATAAAAGAAAAATAACAGCTTTTACGGTTATAATATATATATATATAAATTTACAACAACGAAATAAATAGGAGAAATAAAAATGAGTTGTAATCCTTAATACCAATTTAATCCATCTTTTAAAATCATGAACATTTATGGATGTTAATATTTTATATCAAAATATTTTTAGCGTTTTTATTGATTCTGAAGTGTTGATAGCTTCTAATAGCGTAGAAAAGCAATTCCTTTCAACGTGGACTCAAGCATTACATTTTCACCATTTTTACAAGTATTTTGATACCAAACGTTTTTGACGTTAAAAGGTTTTCTCATTCACCTATTGTTTAAAAGTACTTTCAATTTTAAATGTCACTTAACTTTCATCGGCGGCATATTTCGCCAAAAATACGCCTTTTCTAAGTGCATTAAATAAAATAGCAAAATTACGGCAGAATAGCTTTCATATTGATATGCTATTAAGTTGACTGAGCGTAGATTTCAAATAGTTTGACGGTTCCGAAATAGGGCATTTCTCCTTTTAGGTTATTTTATTGTAGATATTCGTGACATTTTTGTAAAGCACTTAATAATGTTTAAGTGCATTTCATAAGAGACATGGTTCTGCAAAACTATATTTAATAACGAAACACGATTAAGAGTTGTATTTTGTAAATAAATAAATAAATATATATATATATCCTATAAAATTTATTTTAATAGAATAATATTTTGATTTAAATGTAAAAAAACACATATAGGATTATAATACGTATATTCCAGAGCAGCCTTACACAATTTTTAAAAACTTTTAAATATTAATTCATTTTGAAGTAAAGGATCAGAGTCCATAAGCCGTGTTTTTGGCCCATGAAAGAAGACTAAAATTCGATTTTGTTGTACAAGCTTAATTTTTTCAATTTGTAATATTAAAAGGTTTATACTGCATGATTTCAACAATACTTTTTGCATTTTGTTCGGATTTTTATAATTTACACAAGCTCAAAATTCGTGTTATTCGTAGTTTTTGATGAAAAATACGCAATTTCTCCTAATTTTACCTCAATTATTTATATGAGCCCAATCGTGCAACACTTTCTTCTTTACATATTTTATAAAATACATCAAATGTACAATATATGAAAAATAAAAGTGTTACAAGGCTGCACTCATAGTAAAATATTAAAAATAGAGAGTTAAGTAACTGCATTCCTTCACGTCAGTAAGAGGCTTCAACAGAGAATGCAACAACGTGTTTAAACGTGCTAAAATGAACGTAACTACTGCTAATAACAGCATCCCTTCACATTACCAATAGCTAGGTTCATTTTAGCACGTTTAAACACGTTGCTGCATGTCTCTTAGTGACGTGAGGGAATAGTTATTTAACTTTCTATTTTTAATATTTTAATATGAGTTCTGCTTTGGAACGCTTTTATTTTTACATATACTGTAAGTTTTGATGTATTTTATAATATATGTAAGGAAGAAAGTGTTGCACGATTGCTCTCATATAAATAATTGAGGTAAATTAGGAGAAATTGCGTATTTTTCATCAAAAACTACGAATAATACGAACTTTGAGCTTGTGTAACTCATAAATCCAAACAAAATGCAAAAACTTTTGTGGAAATCGTACAGAATAAACCTTCTAATATTAAAAATTGGAAAAATTAAGTCAGTATAACAAAATCGAATTTTAGTCTTATTTCATGGGCCAAAAACACGTCTTATGGACCCCGATACTTTATTCAGACGGTACGCAACAATAAGAAAAAAATGTTTTAACCCTCTAATGCCCATGGTAAAATGCATTCTAGAAATTCCAAAATTAGGAAATCTTTATTTCACACCAGAAATAACAACTATTAACTTTCGTTTCTTTTTAATTCTGGAATGTCTGTCATTACGTAAAATAAAGATTTCTATTCCGATTTTCTGGTACGAATTCGGAATATCTGAAAGAAAAAAATCCACTAAATTGGCAACACGGATGGTTACATATATGCTATGATAATAATACGATACCTTAATCTATAACATTCCAAAAACATTATTACTCAAAGCTATATTATAAATCAAAAATATTTTAAATAGAAAAAAAATCAAATTATAACTGTTCAGCTTTCTTGATGTCGAAAGACATGGAATGGGAAGTTTCAGTTTTGTTAGTTAAACTAATCTGATCATCAGAATACTCAGAACAAGAAGATGATTCTATAACAAAGGTTTAAACATTTTACACGGAATTTAGAAAAAAAAAACTTAAAAACCATTCATTTTCACGAACATGTATCATTATTACTTTTTAACTTGAACACATTACAGATCGGAAACGAGAATACTCGTTTTTATTCAAAAAACATCATTGATTAAGGGCGTGGCCTCTTCGTGACAGAAAATTCATTTGTATCCTGTTGCCCATATATTTCTAGTTTGTATGACATTAGATTTAAATTCTGGTAATTGAAAGATATTTACTGATGCATAAACTTGAGAAACCCATCTAGGATACCAATTTACGAAAGACTTTCAGAAGAGGGGGGAGCTTCTGCTGTTTTAAAACCTTTATTTCACAAAAACATATACTGTTGGTAATATGTTAAAATGAAATTTTGAGGTAAAAAGTTCTTAGAAACATTTTCGTTAAAAAAAAAAAAGATGAATTATAAATACAAATTTAATTGGTCACTAGAAAAATTATACATAACCTATAAAACGGCCTTTACTCTAAAGTAAAAAGTCTGTGGTTAATTACTATATTTTTCATAACGCTCACTACTTTAAGAAAACCGAATTTTAAAGATTTGAAGAAGTAGCTGTTAGAATTATACCGGGGTTGTATTTAATTAGTCGCTGGGTGTTAGAAATGCGAATAAACATAGAATATTTTAAGCTGATTTTTTTAGGGTTTTACACTGCATCCTCCTTAATCTATGCTGGTGGCTTACTTAGATAAAACGTAAACTTACAAAATACATTATACCCGATTAATTTCTTTCTTTTCGTTTGAAGAACCTACTTTTTTCTTTAAAAAGAACTGATTTTTTTTCCTTTTGTAAAAGCCGGCTTTTTTGAAGTACTTTAATCCAAAAAAAAGTTACCAGTCTTTTGTTTTTGGCCGGCCGGCTTTTTTAGAACCTTGAAACGTGCTCATGGGCGTGTGTTTTGTTCTCTATTTTTGGGATATCTTGTAGTTAGAAAAAAACGTGCGATTTAGTAGACATGAGAAATTAAAATTATGATGAAGATACAGGATATTTCGATTCAGTTGAATGTTCTATCTATGTAATCAAAGTACTTCACAATTATTATTATCATCATCATTATTATTATTTTGAGTATTTGGAAAGTCACTTTGATCGTTTAATTGCACATTTTCACTTTTATTCACAAATGAAAATATGCCCATATTGATGATGAAAAATCTGCAAGAGCATCTTGGAAAAAAAAATCTATTTATTAATTTTCTGTAAAAGCAATTATATGAGTGCACGTATACATAATCGTACATTTATAATTTAGTATTTTTGAATATTTATGTTTGAATGTTTATTAAGAATCCGTATATCAGTATAAATGTTCAAGCTTGTATTAGAAATATATATTGTGATTAGCACACAGACTGCAATAAACATGTCGTTATTGTTTCTAATCCTAAATGATCTAAATCAAATCCATGAGCCCAGAAATTTGGCGTAAGTCCAAAACGATGAAAGTGCACTTAAAAAAGGTCACTCCCAGTCAAGTCCAAACAGGAAAGGAGATGGTCAGTGGTGGACGGTGCAGTCTTGCAATTTCCACAAATGGGGAAAATCTTGATACGTTTGTCAAATTTCAATCATCTCAAGTGTCCACTCAAGAATCTTGATATAGCAGACTGTTGGTCACGGCTACCCCCAACAGTAATAGCTCCTCCCGGCTTTTTGCCATAGTACCAATTGTGAGCTGGAGGGGAACGCGAAGATCCGTCGAGAGTAGATTTGGTTCTTGAACAGACCACACGTAACAGGTCTCAATAAACCTTCATACGCGTATAAATGTACACTCATATGCTTTATTATTTTTATTGAAACTATTGGAGAGTTAATAGGCGATTTAACACTAAATACAGGATGCGGCAAAAAAATGTATACACCTTTTAAATGATTACAACTCCAGTTTTTATTCACATGTAATTAATATTTAAATTGCAAATGAATCTATATAAAATGCATAACTTTTCCGCCTACCGCAGTTGTTTAAGAATATTACCGTTCTGGGCAATACACTATGCTATCAACTTTATGCATCAGTGAATATCTTTCAGTTTACGGATTTTAATACAAAATGTCATACAAACTAAAAATATATGGGAAACAGGATACAAATGCAATTTCTGTAAGGGAGAAGCCATGTCCTCAATCAATCACGTTTTTTGAATAAAAACGAGTATTCTCGTTGCCGATTGGTAATGTGTTCAAGTTAAAAAGTAATAATGATACATATTCGTGAAAATTAACGATTTTCAAGTTTGTTTTTCCTACATTCCGTGTAAAATGTTTAAACATTTGTTATAGAACCATCCTTACCAAGCACATCACTAAAGGGGGCACCTTTGAAATCTTAAATGATAACCCCCTTTTTTATTGCAGATTCGGATTCTGCAGGAAAAATACGCAACTTTTGTATTTAACATTTTATTCGGAAAATCGTAGACAAATAATGCATGTTCAATTATTTAGAAAAATCTATTTAGGGATATAAAAGTTGCTAATTTTTTTTTTCTAAAATATTGAGCACGTATTTTTCCGTTTTTCAATCCGCTCTCTATTTCTCGAGTTATTCGCCCATTTCCGTACTTTTTAATGGAAACGATTCTCATTGCATTTTACTAGATTACAGTGCCATCTACGATTTTTCGAAGAAAATGTTAAATACAAAAGTTACGTATTTTTTTCCGTAGAATCCTAATCTGGAATAAGAAAAGGGATGTTACCATTTAAGATTTCAAAGTTATCCCCCTTTCCCCCGGGAGGGCAGAGTTGGGGGGGGGACTTTGATATCTCTAAATCGATTTTTCAAAAATATTAAACATGCATTTTTTCGTTTTTCAATACGATGTATATTTTTCGAGTTATTCGACCATTTCCAGATTTTTCGGAAACCCTGATATCAATTTCGATATATTTGAAATAGTATAACAGTATTAAATCACATCGTAAACGATTTTCCCATACACCTCCCATAGACCAATTTTCCCCATAGACTCTAATGTACCGAAATTCTTCTGAATGTCTCTGTAAATAAACTATAAATGCTGCACACTTCATTTTCAATACGAAACATGACATAGACCATGACCTCAATAACATATCAATTGCATGAGAATCCGAGTATATTTACGTGAGTTAGAGCACGGACAGATAGACAGACAAACCGAGTTCCTAAATACTTTTCAATTATGTTGGAAAGTGTTAAAAACAGCATATTAATTTAACTAGGTTATAGCTATTTTTCCCAAGTGAAATTAAATGTAACATGTTGCGTGTTGATTTTCCTAACAGAAAAACCGAAAACCGTACGTTAATTCATAATTAAGCTTATATTTAAATATTAGTTTATAATTATTCAATATTTCATTCCATAGATGTCTTGTTTATTCAGAAAAAAACATTCTTTAAAAAGTGTTCATTAAGATATTTTTAATTGAATAAAAACAGCAACAGCTATTTGTTTAAAGTGAAATTAAACGTTACATGTTGCGTGTTGACCTTCCTAACATATTAATGAGAAAAATCTAAAATCGTTCGTTAATTCATAATTAAGCTCATATTTAAATTTTAGTTTATAATTATTCAATATTTCGTTCCATAAATGTTTTGTATATTCAGAAAAAAGCGTTCTTTAAAAAGCGTTCATTAAGATATTTTTAATCATATAACAACAACAACTACTACTACTACTTTTTCCATGTGAAATTCAACGTTACATGTTGCGTGTTGACCTTCTTAACATATTAATGACAAAAACCGAAAATCGTTCGTTAATTCATAATAATGCTCATATTTAAATTTCAGTTTATAATTATTCAATACTTCATTCCATAGATATTTTGTTTATTCAGAAAAAAGCGTTCTTTAAAAAGCGTTCATTAACATATATTTAATAAAATAAAATCAACAGCAACACCTATTTGTTTAAAGTGAAATAGTTTATAATTATTCAATATATCATTCCATAGAAGTTTTGTTTATTCAGAAAAAGCGTTCTTTAAAAAAGGTTCATTAAGATATTTTTAATCATATAATAACAACAACATCTACTTTTTCCATGTGAAATTAAACGTTACATGTTGCATGTTGACCTTCCTAACATATTAATGAGAAAAAACGAAAATCTTTCGTTAATTTATAATTAAGCTCATATTTAAATTTTAGTTTATAATTATTCAATATTTCATTCCATAGATGTTTTGTTTATTCAGAAAAAGCATTCTTTAAAAAGGTTCATTAAGATATTTTTAATCATATAACAACAACAACATCTACTTTTTCCATGTGAAATTAAACGTCACATGTTGCATGTTGACCTTCCTAACATATTAATGAGAAAAACCGAAAATCGTTCGTTAATTCATAATTAAGCTCATATTTAAATTTTAGTTTATAATTATTCAATATTTCATTCCATAGATGTTTTGTTTATTCAGAAAAAGCGTTCTTTAAAAAGGTTCATTAAGATATTTTTAATCATATAACAACAACAACATCTACTTTTTCCATGTGAAATTAAACGTCACATGTTGCATGTTGACCTTCCTAACATATTAATGAGAAAAAACAAAAATCGTTCGTTAATTCATAACAAAGCTCATATTTAAATTTTAGTTTATAATTATTCAATATATCATTCCATAGATGTTTTGTTTATTCAGAAAAAGCGTTCTTTAAAAAAGGTTCATTAAGATATTTTTAATCATATAACAACAACAACATCTACTTTTTCCATGTGAAATTAAACGTCACATGTTGTATGTTGACCTTCCTAACATATTAATGAGAAAAAACAAAAATCGTTCGTTAATTCATAATTAAGCTCATATTCAAATTTTAGTTTATAATTATTCAATATATCATTCCATAGATGTTTTGTTTATTCATAAAAAGCGTTCTTTAAAAAGGGTTCATTAAGATATTTTTAATCATATAAGAACAACAACATCTACTTTTTCCATGTGAAATTAAACGTTACATGTTGCATGTTGACCTTCCTAACATATTAATGAGAAAAAACGAAAACCTTTCGTTAATTCATGAGTAAGCTCATATTTAAATTTTAGTTAATAATTATTCAATATTTCATTCCATAGATGTTTTGTTTATTCAGAAAAAGAGTTCTTTGAAAAAGGTTCATTAAGATATTTTTAATCATATAACAACAACAACATCTACTTTTTCCATGTGAAATTAAACGTTACATGTTGCATGTTGACCTTCCTAACATATTAATGAGAAAAAACTAAAATCTTTCGTTAATTCATAATTAAGCTCATATTTAAATTTTAGTTTATAATTATTCAATATTTCGTTCCATAAATGTTTTGTATATTCAGAAAAAAAGCGTTCTTTAAAAAGCGTTCATTAAGATATTTTTAATCATATAACAACAACATCTACTTTTTCCATGTGAAATTAAACGTTACATGTTGCATGTTGACCTTCCTAACATATTAATGAGAAAAAACGAAAATCTTTCGTTAATTCATATTTAAGCTCATATTTAAATTTTAGTTTATAATTATTCAATACTTCATTCCATAGATGTTTTGTTTAGTCAGAAAAAAGCGCTCTTTAAAAAGCGTTCATTAAGATATTTTTAATAAAATAACAAGAACAACAGCAACAGCTATTTGTTTAAAGTGAAATTAAACGTTACATGTTGCGTGTTGACCTTCCTAACATATTAATGAGAAAACAGTAAAATCATTCGTGAATTCATAGTTAAGCTCATATTTAAATTTTAGTTCATAATTATTCAATATTTCATTCCATAGATGTTTTGTTTACTCAGAAAAAGAGTTCTTTGAAAAAGGTTCATTAAGATATTTTTAATCATATAACAACAACAACATCTACTTTTTCCATGTGAAATTAAACGTCACATGTTGCACGTTGACCTTCCTAACATATTAATGAGAAAAAACGAAAATCGTTTGTAATCGTTCATAATTAAGCTCATATTTAAATATTAGTTTATAATTATTCAATATTTCGTTCCATAAATGTTTTGTATATTCAGAAAAAAAAGCGTTCTTTAAAAAGCGTTCATTAAGATATTTTTAATCATATAACAAGAACAACTACTTTTTCCATGTGAAATTAAACTTTACATGTTGCGTGTTGATCTTCCTAACAGATTAATGAGAAAAACCGAAAATCGTTCTTTAATTCATAATTAAGTTCATATTTAAATTTTAGTTTATAATTATTCAATATTTCATTCCATAGATGTTTTGTTTATTCAGAAAAAAAATCGTTCTTTAAAAAGCGTTCATTAAGAAATTTTTAATCATATAACAACAACAACTACTTTTTCCATGTGAAATTAAACGTTAGATGTTGCGTTTTGACCTTCCTAACATATTAATGAGAAAAACCGAAAATCGTTCGTTAATTCATAATTAAGCTCATATTTAAATTTTAGTTTATAATTATTCAATATTTCATTCCATAGATGTTTTGCTTATTCAGAAAAAGCGTTCTTTAAAAAAGGTTCATTAAGATATTTTTAATCATATAACAACAACAACATCTACTTTTTCCATGTGAAATTAAACATCACATGTTGCGTGTTGGACTTCCTAACATATTAATTAGAAAAACCGAAAATCGTTCGTTAATTCATAATTAAGCTCATATTTAAATTTTAGTTTATAATTATTCAATACCTCATTCCATAGATGTTTTGTTTATTCTTTAAAAAGCGTTCATTAAGATATTTTCAAGGAAATAACAACAACATAAAAAAACCTGATCTGAAATCTCTTTATTCGAACGAAGTATCATTAATTATTTTTCTCTGATATAGCACAAAAAAGAGCATTATCATTTAACTTGCTTAACAAAAGAAACTAATTCACATTATGAAAACATAGCTGCCTCTTCTCTCTATCCTTTTTTGTTTTAAGTTGTCAGTGAATAGTGATAACAGAGATTAATTGCTGTTATTTGTTGAGTTTTGATTGGAAAATATTATTACAAAGCTTGAAAATGCAAAATAAATAAATTAATAAATTAATTAATTAAAAATTAAGCAAGTGCTGAAATTTGTGTATTCCCGAGTTTTGTAATTTTATTTATAACTTTTATTCCTTGGGTTGTTAACACGTTCACTGCCGGGTTAAAATTACCGAAATTTTATTTTAATTAGAAAATTCGAGTCCACACCAGAAAATACTAATATCAATATTTACTTTATTTAATTACAGACATTTCGTGATTAGATAAAATAAAACTTCTTCTTTCGATATTTCCGGATCGAATTCGTAATTTTAGATTGAAAACTAAAAGTATACTCCAGGTTAGTAGCGAATGGGTTAATTGGTTCTTTGGTAATAAATTGATTGAAAAATCTTCAAAATATTTATATTTGAACTTGTTTACATTACGTTTTTCAAAATAAAGGCAAAAATAAACTGACAGGGAATTGGTTAATAAATCTGGATATGCTCCCTTAAAAATCAAATTTTCGCAGAATCAATATATGAAATATTTTATATTAATATGAATTTACATTAAATTATATGTATATTCATGGTTTATTATTTATTTAGTGTTTAATAAATAAATTTTGATTGTTCAAAATTGTTCCTTAATGTAGTGTAAAATTTTCATGAATGTCGTAAAGGTAGGTACATTTTATATACCGTAATTTCCGGCGTATAATCCGCAGCTCAAAGAGTCGTTTTTCGACCCAGAAATATTATTTTATAAAATGTAACTTAAAAGATCGCTGTAAATATTTAACTACAATTATTGAATAAAATTTCTAAGTCGATAAACGACTCTTTGAGCTGCGGATTATACGCCGGAAATTACGGTACTTATGGAACCGAGTCCTTTATAGTCATATATTGGGTTGTTCGAAAAGTTGGTTTGTATCGGAAAATTCTATCATTTAACTATTAGACATTAATTCCGTTATCTAATGGGCAGAATATTCCGGTATGAATTTGCTTTCCCAAACGGAAGAATATTTCCGAACAATCTAATAATTTTCAATTGAATTTTTAACAGACAATTTTGGAAAACTTGAATTAAGTTTTCTAAAATTGGCTGTTAAAGAATCAATTGGAAATTAGAACTTTATATGAATTAAATAAAGTTTTGCAGTAAAATTTATTTAGATTGTTTCATGAATTCATCAATCCTAACACAAAGCTTAAACTCATTATCCAGAAGTCACCCCCGAGTAAAGAACGTCTGATAAATCACTACAAAGTTTGTACCATCGGTGCACAATATTTCCCTCGTGTATCAAGCATTATATATTAAAACTGTACAAAGCAAAAGTAAAAGACTCAGTGTTAGCTTTTGGATAAAGTAATTGAATAATTACTCTACATCAGCGGAGTTAAATGTATACATGATTCGGTACTTTTTTATTAACTGAACTAAATATTTTTTGCATCGTTATTGTTCGTATTGAATTCATTTTATTTAAAATATAAACATGTCACTCATTTCATTTACAATTATTGCATTTAAAATACGTACATTACATGCATTTAAAATACATGTCCTCATTTTATTTATACAGTCACCTCTCACTTATACGCGTTTGAAGGGACTGATTTAAAATCGCGCATAACTGAGAGCCGCGCATAACTGAGAGGATGTCGTATGCAGTAATTCTTTATACACATTATACACATTATTCGAAAGAAAAACATATTGAAATATAAGAATTATGATTAATGTCATTTTATAAAGGAAAAGAGGTGTAATATTAGTATAGTGTACTAAAAAAAATCCTTACACTTTCACTATAAAATTTAGTTTAAAAAAATACAATAAAGTAAAATTTCATTTGATATAAAAGATGTTATACTTACATAAAAAAATGCCAATTAGTCCTTTTTTAAGAAGTTATCAATGGTAGTTTGTTTTCGCTTAGACCGCGTTTGTACAACGACCTTTTCTAATGCATTAAAGTGCGTCATTGTATTTGAAGCTACATCAGCATTTTGTATGTAGCATTTCAAAGTGTCTAGGGCTCCTAAAGCAGTAGCATAAGATGGGACAATTACAGTATCAGTTTCATCATTATCACAATCTTCTCTTTCTTTTTCACCTGTCACAATATCAAAAACAGTTTCAATATCTCTTATTGCCGTTGATGTTAATTTTTCATCAACACGGACGAAATCTTGAAAAGAAAGAGAATCTTGGCTTATTCTATTCCATACTTCTTCGTCTATGTTAAAATCATTGTTGTTGTTTTCATTTTCTTGTAATGGAATAACTTCAGCATCATTTGAATGAAAAATATCCGCTTTCCTAAAGCAGTTAGAAATTGTTGTGGCTGTTACGTTATTCCAAGAGGAAACCAACATATGCATGGCATCCAGAATCCAAATTTCCTTGAATTAATTTTTTTGCTCTAGTGATATAAACATTCTTGGCACCAAATCTTTCCTATACTGCGCTTTAACTGACCTTTTTATACCGAGATCTAAGGGCTGGAGTTAGGGCCGTAGCTAGGGGAGTGCCAGGGGGGGGGGGGGGGGCTCAGCACCCTCTGAAAATTTTTGAGCCCCCCTTGGGAAAGTTGCCAAGGCCACCAAATGAAATTCTGTTTTAAAAATCCAAATGAAACTGTTTAAAAATTCAACTTAGTTTCGGGGGCTTTTTTCAGTTTTGCACAAATACTAAATTGTAGTATTAGTTTAAAGACTGTAGGTAAGTACTTCAATAGGCGCGCATCCTATCTGCACATATTCAGAATTAGCAACCTTTTGTCGATGCAAACATTGACTTTTGCATTAGTTATATACTGAAATTTTTCATTTTGCAGCGTTTTTCATTATTAGCATAAAACAAAGTTATTCTAATGAGTTATAGCCAATTTAAATACAAGTGGTTTTAGCTTTTGACTAGACACAAAAATAATTTTAAAATGCAAAATACATCCTTGATTTTTCTAATGTTTTTTATCATATAAAAACATAACTTTAGAATCCTTAAGAGCATGGAATATTCAGAAAAAAAAGTAAAGGTTGCAACTCTTTTGAAACAGGTGAACTTGTCAGCTTTTTATTTACTTATTGTCATCATCACTTATATTTCACTAGTATAATTATTAGAGATCGACCGAAATTTCGGTTTCGGCGCAAAATCGGAGTTTTACCGAATATTCGTTTTCGGCGAAACTGCTGCCAAAATTTTGGATTGAGCGAAATTATCTGTATTTCAAGATCTCGTTCTTCTTTCGGAAATTTTCACTGTTTATTGCTGTGAACGCCACTGTTTATCATTATCCGTCATGATCATGACTGATTTATGATGCGAGCGTAAATTATAAAGCAAGCAATGCATATATGACTAAACTTAAAAGACGCTTATCACGTGATCTTTAAAAGCTGCAAACTTATCAGTGATAGAAATTTTTACTTTGAAACTCCAGATTGCTTCGAATGCTTTATGAGGAAGGTGTTGTTAAAACTCTGAAGATTTACGAAATTTATTACAAAAGATATATCGAAGTATGTATACTTAAAATATCTTTTTATTAGATTGAAATTCGTATAGTTGGAAACAATTTCTGTCTTATTGATAAATTAATTGCGTTTTATTTTATATGAAAATAAATAGATTTGTATAGCGGCACAGAGAGTCAACTTGGCACCAGAGTTAAAATTTTTCATCAGCGGAGCCATTTCAATGCTTTCCTAGGGAGGCAGGGAGTGGCAAACCTTTTTTTTTGGGGGGGGCGGTGAGTGAGCAAAGATTGACCTTATTGTGCACATCCTAAAAGAAAATTGACAACTGTTACATTTTTATCCTTACATATATACTTAAAATTAGCTAAAGTACAAAATAATGTTAAACATGTCTCACTTCGAGAATATGGAAAATAAAGTTTATTAATTAATAATTTCTAGGCTTAAAATGTTGTCTTAATGCCAATTTTCCTTTTTTAGTCAAATTAAACAAATTATTTTAGCTTTTGTGCCCTTTACTTAAACTAACCTATAATGAATCATACATTCTTATCACATTCTTTGAGGAGGAAACTGACCTCCCGCCCTAACCTTCCCAAATGACACTCCTGTTTGTAAAAAATTGCACATATGGGAGCATAAAAGGTGCATATATATGTACGTTTGTTTGTTAGAAATGTGGTTCAATACACGTATAATTAATAAATTAATTAGTAACGTAATTATTATTATTTGTAATTAATAATTATATGCAGTTATGCATGTATTAATCAGTTTTTAAATATTTTTTTACACTTTTGGTTTCGGTCTTAAAAACCTGTTTCGATCGATCTCTAATGATTATACGCTGAAAATTTTCATTCTGCAGCCAGTGATGTAGTTGTAAAAAAACCAAAGGGCATACGCTTTAGGCAGAGGGTATACTCTAAAAAGCATATGCTATAGTGTATTTGAGAAGAGGGTATATGGTATACCTTCAAATAATCCAGAAGGTACGCTGTATCCACCGTATATCCTCCATTACATCCCTGTCTGCAGCCTTCACTTTTCTTAGCATCATATGAGGTTATTAGAAACAATTTAATAAGAAACATAGGGCCTACAATATCAATGTGCACTAATTTACCTTTCTATATAATACTTTGATCATATATATCTGTGTTTGTGCGTGCATGTGTCACAGTGAGAAAAATAATATGAGCCCCCCCTACATTTTCTTGAGCACCCCCTAATTTGTACTTCTAGCTACAGCCCTGGCTGGAGTCTGCTAGTACAGTTAGCAGGGAAAAATATAACTCGTGTATGTGTCAGAAATGTGAGATCTGAAGGAGGGTCGGGACACTGATCCATAAATAGCAGAACTTTTCTTTTTTTTTAGCCATCTTCCTATCGAATTCCTTTAAAAAGTCTAAAAAAAATTTCGATGTCATCCAGGCTTTGGTGCTACTTGTATAAGAACATGGCAATTTCTTGACATTTTTTAAACACTGTGGATTCTTGGATTTACCAATCACTATTGGCGGTAACTTTTCTGATCCGTCCTCATTGCAACATAAAAGCACAGTCAGTCTTTCTTTGCTGTGTTTGCCACCATAGCATGTTTCTCCCTTAATCCCCCATCGTTTTGTTTGGTAAAAGACGATAAAATAAACCAGTATCATCCCAGTTAAAAATGTTCTTAAGATGAAATTTTTGAATTAAATTTGGAAGGTCTGCGATCCATTCATTAGCAGTTGAATCCGAAACGGCTGCGCTTTCACCACTCAGACAATGATTTGTTAAGCCGTGTCTTTTTTAAAGTTTTTCTAACCATCTCGAAGAAGCCGAAAAATTTTCGATTCCCATTTTGCATGACAAAGTGGTGCCTTTTCTTTAAATAACTCACCGCTAATGATGGTAAATTAGAAGCTCTCATTTCTCTGCACCACTGAATTAACGTGGTTTCTAAAATCTCAAATTTTCCATTCTGAATTCTTGATAGTTTCTTTGCTTGTGTAGAATATTCACTATTCATTTTCTGATTGAGTCCTTGTTTTTTAAAATCCCTCTGGTTGTTGATTCTGGCAAATCGAATTTTCGAGCTAAACTAATTTTTGACAGTCTAGGATCATTTTCTGCTGCTTCTATAATTTCCATTTTGAACGAAATTGTTAACTTTTGCTCATTTTTATTAAAAAAAAAAATCTAGATGCTACCGCAAGGACGAAATGTAACACGCAAGTGACTTGATAAAATTAAAAACAGAAAGAAAACCAGGAACCTTTTGAACTGTGAGGAGGAGGGGGGGGGGGTAAAACCGAACTGTAACATCCTCTCCACCCCATTTTTCGGAAAGGTCTTTTGACCTTGACAGGTGCAGAAAATTAATTATCAATTCAAAAAAGAAAAAAAAAAATGTGAATTGCGCTGTTATTTCCGCGTATAACTGAGAGAGATAATTGAAAGTGGCGCTTATAAGTGAGAGATCTACAGCATTATTTTCCTATTTCTTGTGGCGGGACCTTACGAAATTCGCGCATAACTGAGAAACGCGTATAACTGAGACGCGCATAAGTGAGAGATGACTGTAATACAATATATATATATATATATATATACATACCAACCAAATATAAACCAAAATATTTGGCGAGGTTTGCGTCTGTTTACCATAAAAGCTCCGATCAAACTATATTTCTAAATATATACGGAATTATTTAACCCTTCTTATCCTGACGGTACTTATAAGTACCACTTTAACCCCTTCGCGACAAGCGTCTTTTACAGAATTTTTAATCTGTTACCACCGGTTTTTCAAATGAGAAATTTTCACCTAATTGAATCGCAAAAATGCTATGATTAGATAAGGAAAACTTTACAAAAAAAAAAAAAAATAACTGGTGGGAATAATCGAGGATTCTAGGCATCTTATAAAGTAGCTGGAAATTTAATTCAGGATATAAAGGGTTAAACGTTTGAACGGTCCCTTGAATTCTGACACAAGTATTTTCTAAACGTTTTCTTTGAATTATTTAATCTCAGAAAAATAAGGCGGAGACAATTTTTAGAAATTATTGGTATTCAAATTCAAGGGACCGTACAAAATCTGAAAATAATCTGCTTACGACAGCCGCCATATTTGTGTCAGCGCGTATTCGTAGTTTTCAGAGCACGGTGAACTAAATCATTATGACATCAGATTTCTTTTCAAGAGAATGTTTTCTACAATATATATCAGCAGTTATTTCTAAAAGTTATTATTTATTCTACTAAATGGAAATGAAGTAACAGTTTACATACTTGACAAACTACAACTTATTCTTTCGTAAAATGCGATTTGATTTGACCTTGATTAAACACGTTTAAAACCAAAAAATTTGTTTAATGCATATTTGTTTAATTAATTTCATGTCTATTCGTGGAACTTTCAAAATTAGAATTCGAAACGTGTTTAACAACATTTTAAGGAAGAATACGGGGAGTTGGCAAATAAGCATTTAATTAACTAGAACAAATGTTAAATTAATTTCATTGTGTTAATAAACAAATCTTTTAATTAATTAGAACGGATTTATTTAACTATTAAAACTGCTAATTAGATTAGTACAAAGATTACCTTACACGTCATGTTTAGAAATACAGTCTATTGAATGTCCTGTCTATGGTCAATTTGACAGCTTAATTCAAAGATGTCAAGCTCACACTAATCTTCCGTAATATGTAGATTAATTTGACCCAGTTTAACAACGTTTCGTACAAGAAAATTTATTTGATAAATCTTTATTTATTTAATATCAAATTTCTACGTGGACAGATTTAATTTAATTTCTTTAAAAAATTTCTTGTGCGAAACGTATCCTTTTCAAAGAAACAGCATAAACGGAAGATTATTGAGAGCTTGGCATCTGTGTTCATTTGATAGGTATAAAAGAGAAAAATGGATCTAAAAAAGAAAGCAAAATAAAATTTAAGAGAAAAGTGGTTCAAATTTAATAGGTATTATTTTTCTCATTCACGATGGTGACTAAAAGTTATTTCTCCTAATATATTATTAAAAACACAAAATATAAATTTGGGACTAGTAAAACTAATGTAAAATTGTTTTCACCTTCTAGTATTACATTTATTGTGATTATTTATAGAGCTACGCACGCCCGAAACTCATTATCTTGTATTCTCCCTCGAATACAGAAGTCTGATAAATCACTAATACAACTAGAACCCCTGGCACAAAATATCTCCCTGTAGAATCAAGCATTATAAATGTTAGACTGTTTGACAATAAAACTAGATAAAGTGAATCAAAATAATTCGAAGTAAAATCTTAGGGATAAACACAGGAAATAGCCAGTCTGAATTTGATAAAAACATAAAATTTAGTAGGTGTTACAAGATTTTGTTAGGTGACACTATATTTAAAACCCTGAGTAGAATTAAATTTCTACTTGAAAGCTGTGCGAGTTATATGACGAAAGCAAGCAGAACATTAAGACGACAAGTAATTATGGAAAACATAAAAGATTCCTTGCTTAGTAGTTTATTTGTTCATTAATTATCTTAATTATTTTTATTTTTTCTTCTCTGTAGTTTAATGGTTTATTTATCAAGTACATGGGGAAAAGGAGGAAGGCTATATGAGGATTTTTGCTCATGTACTTTTTATCGTAGAAGTGTCCTAAAAGTTTATCCCCAAATTATCAGCTGTCTCTTACTGAGTTTAGATTTGTGAGCTTCATCCACAAAATAATGCATATATGTTTGCAGCATACTTATTGACGCCGAAATATAATTTATCAGTCAGTCTAAATTTGATAATCTTTAAGGGGTCTCAGGAGTCTTACTTTTCCTCCGAAGATGGAGGTTTGCATCATGTCACATTTTATTTTATTTCTGATTTCATATAACAAACAATAAAATGAAATGTTTACCACTAATAGGTCAATATGTTCTTGATTTAACATAATTATTTCAATGCTGTACAGTTCAAATTTAATTATTTTTAAAAAGTTAAAAAAAATAGAAATAAAAAACTTTTTCGCCTGATATCCAGTGCGCGCAAGGTTGTAGAAAAAATATTCCTTCAAAAATAACAAACAAAACTGATAATGATGTAAAATGGATGTATCTTGAACTTATACTTCCATTTCAAGCAATTATAAATTTCATTTTTTAAAAATTAAACTGTAAAATGTTTAAAAATTTCATTTTTTTTCTTAAAAAATGACAAAAAAAAAATTATATGAAAAAGTTTTTTTACTTTTTTTAAATTTTAAACTTCTAAATAATTAAATATGAACTGTACAACATTGAAATAATTATGTTAAATGAAGCAGATATTGACCTATTAGCGGTAAAAATTTCATTTTATTGTGTGTTATATGAAATCAGAAATAAAATAAAATGTGACAGGATGCAAACTTGCATCTTCGGAGGAAAAGTAAGACTCCTGAGACCCCTTAAAATTTTAGTAGGTGTTAGAATGTTTGAGCTACAAAAAGATCGTATCAAATGACACTTTATTTGAACCCCTGAATAGCATAATTTGTTTATTTGGCAGATGTGTGAGTCATTTAGTGATACACAGAAATTAGCTTACGTAGAGAAGAATAACTTATATACATAAAGTATTTTTTGGTAAAAAATTGATAATTTTTCTATGAATTACTTAATTTTGGTTAATAACTTTCAACATAATTTGGTTAATAAACAACTTAACATTTGAAAAATATATAAATGCCTGAAATGATATTTCTCCAAATTAAGTACTTAAATTTTGAATTATTTCACGAACAGCAATTGTTACAATTTAAAGAACAAACCAAAGAAAGAAATTTTTGTTAACTCTCGGGAGCACTATATATTTACTTTAATTATAATTTACAGTTTTTTTCTTTATCTTGTCAGTTCCAGAATAAAAATATAAATTGTCCATGCACCTTACATGCACCTTGTTCATGCACCTGGAATTCATCATCGCGCAGAGAATAATCCACTGTGGTATTTGAATCTGCTACATCTATTATTAATTTTTTTGAATCAGCTATGAAGTATCCACGCGAGATCGTCATCGAAGTGCTATAAAAAATGAAGTTGTATTAAAAGAGCAGTAATTCATGAAATAAGCGGAGATCCATGTTGATTTTAAGTAGAATTGTGTATCATTTCTGGGATACATTATAGATCTAATTTAATTGTGGAGACTGCACATAATTGCTCCACTTTTACACTATTAAGTTAACATTTATTTTAAGAGCTTTCACATAAGCAACATTACGATTAGACTATATTTTGTACACAATAAAAGCAAGATTGAAGATCCACGTGCTAGGAGATAAAGTTCAAGGTCTGTCTGTTTTTTGTTGAAGTGTTCATTTTTTGCAGTCCAGCTGGAGACTTCAAGTTCATATTGTATCTGCAGTTTTTATTTGTGATAGAAAAGTTAATTTGATCCAAATTGACTTGATGAAAAACAAAAACACTTGATGATTTTCGCTGCAATGTTCGATGACTCACTTGACAGTCATGGAGTAATTTCAGATGTGTTTTTTTTTCACATCTTTCGTGCCACGTGGAGATTAATTGGGAGTAATTGGGATTTTTACGTCAATTTTAAACATATTTCAGTAGTGTAACACTAAATATACCAACAACCGGTCATTTGAAAATGAAAATATTTTGATTAAAACCAGAAATTTCTTCATAAAATACATAAAATATAATTCACATATAGTGTTGCCTAGATAGTTGAGAGTCATTGCTCCAAAGTTCTAAAGAATTCCCCAAGTCAGTGGTTCTTTCTGAAAAAGTCCCCATATGAATTACTAAAGAAAGTAAATTTTAAAATTACTAATCTAAAAAATATTAAGCTCTCAATTTTTCCACAAATCAACCCTTTTGAAAAAAAGATTCTCCAATTTAAAAAAAGAAAATAAATGGCAATATCAGAATTTTAGTAACAAACTTTTTAACGAGCTTATAATAAATAATGATTTCAATAGCTCTTTACCATTACTTAAAGAGATAATTTTCCTGTACCGACAGCTTGGATTAACCTTCTGTACAGCCCATTTTTATCGCTAATAAATTGATACATTTCAATTTCCGAATCGGCGATTCGAGATCCAGTGTTGCTAGAAGACTACAAGCAAGCTTTAACCCCTTAACAGTTGTGCCCGATTAATGTAAGCAACTTTTTTAAAATTCAGATTGTTTGATTGTCACCACTTTTTTTAAGTAGAAATATTCACTTAGCAGATAAATAGCAGACAAATAGCAGGCGAAACAATGATATAATAAAGCCAATTGCGCTGTTTTAAAAAAATGATGGTAATGAAACAATCTGAATTTTAAAAAAATAGCTTACATAACCCGTCAATATCACGGGGCCGAGAATTAAGCAGGTTAACCAGAATACGTGAAATAATGAATGTTTTACTCCCAAAAAATTTTTCCATTGAGTCTTGTCCCCAAAATGTGGACAACATCCCTTATCGTGTTCACACATAAATAAGTTAAATAAAAAAGTTAAATAATTTTAGTTAAAAATTTTCTGGTGTGAAACATCTTTATAAATTTTATAAAACTTGAGTAAGCTTTTCGATATGTTTAGTGTTAAAAAAGTATAAATAAATTATTCACTCATAGTAAACATTACTGATAAAATATGGAATGAAACATTCATGTTACAACCACCTGTGTTACTACTTCTTTCATTAGACAGAAAAGTGTAGGTGGCACCGCAAGAAAAATATCACTGTCGAAAATGTGGGTGTTGAAGATGTCTGAGAACTTCCTGTACTACTCTTCTACCGTCCCACGCAGAAAATAGATACTTTTCAGTGCATACTTTTAATAAGTGTCTTTAGTATTATCAAGGGATGATAAAACATCTTTACAGAGAGAAGTTATCATCCTGTGACCTTTTGCTTTCGGAAATTTATTACTCGGTCTTCAACCCTTTTTTTCATTAAGATACAAATACAGATAGGTTTATGAACTTGAATGTAAGAAATATAAATTAGAAAATCGTAAATTGAATGAGAAATGGATAAGCTGCTCGTTATAATAAAGCAGATTGGTGGATATTGTAATCATGAAAAATTCATATCTGTTTATAAGAATTTCTAGAGACTTGAGTATATGATAAAAGTTTAAGACAGAAAATTATACCTAAATATCTAATTTTTTTTAACTGAAGTTCATTTGAACAATACGATTATATACACAGTAAAACATCTATAACAGACACTTCCGAAGAGCGATCATCTTTTTCAATAGCTAACACATATACGGTTTGTATCTTTTTATCTCTGAATAGCGAGAAGTTTCCGCAGGTAGTACTAGTTTCCAATTAGGTCCAACTAGTTATGGGCAGAATGAATGGTTTTGATATTCGAATGAATCATTCGGGCATACGCAAAAGCATAGCTGCTAACCTTCGTATTTTTTAAAATAAATTGCTACCGGAAATTGTTTAAGAAAAATACTTTTTCATTTCAATACGAATCGAATTAATAAATTGCATAAAAATATGAAATTACTTTTTCTTTTACAAGATTTCTCGGTATAATTGATTAAAATAACACAGAGGTTGGCTACTATGATTTTGTTTCTTTCTTTACAAAATTTCTGGTGGTAATTGATTAAAAAAAAATACGAAGGTTTTCATCTATGCTTTTGTACATATGATGCAGTTGTACATATGATTTTGTACTGAATGATTCATTCGAATGACAAAAACGATCAATATGCTATTCATTTTCTTGTATTTTCTCTTTTACAAAATTTCTGGTAGTAATTGATTCGTAGGTCCGACTACGTCCAACACAGAAAAGGGATATATATCATGGTACAGAGTTGCCAAGTCTCCGGCTTTTTAGACACCAGTATTTTAATACAGAAAATGCTGTTTTATAAAATCGGAACATTCTGCGATTTAAAAGAACAACATTTTCTGTATAATAATACTGGTATGCAAAAAACCGGAGACTTGGGAAGCCTGCATGGTATGTATTTAAAAATTGTCTATAGTATCATCAGGGATACCACATAACTCATAAACAACAAAATTAACATATTTACAGACAAAATATATAATATTTTACTATAGATACAGAGTAATTTTTTTTTAAAGAAGAACAAGATTGGACAAATGTTAAGAAGTGACAATGCACATCAAACTAATTTTTACTTGTTGAAAAACCACGATCGTAATCCATTTTCCACTAAACAAATACAAGGTGTGTCACGCTAATCGAAAGATCGCTAATCACAACTTTAACTCATTAATGCCGGTTGGTACGAAAAGTTACCATTTAAGTGATACGAAACTTTTAATTATGAACACCAGTATCTCAGTAAAAAAAATAATTCATATTATCTAATGTGAAACTATCAGAGATTCAATCAGTTAAAATAACAGTATGGGAAAACTGGTGTCAACTGGTATCGAAGTATTAAAAGAAGTGTAAGATAAGTCGGCGTTAATGGGTTAACTAAAATAAAAATTCTTGAGTCTTGTTGGTTTTTGTAAAATGCTATGATATCATGAAAAGTAATGGAATTGTACAGTATTTCGGTAAGTGAAACCGTATGAACTGTCAATTATATTTAGAACTTCTAGCTCATCGTTAATTCATAAATAAGGTAGCCAATTTTACAATTTCTTCTGCTATATTTACATTTCGCACAAAGAGCAAAATTAGACTGAATTGAATTATAAAAAATTAACAGTAATGAAAATTATTTTAACGTAAGTCCGACTTTGGATTCGAGCGAAACACACTGTAGTTTTGATGGAATAAATATATTGTGGTCCCAGTTCCCAAAACAAATATATACTGGTATCCAGAAATTAAGCGGCAGTGACCAATTACAGCCGTTTCGCCGAATATCTTACTGAAACTCGTGAGGAAATGCCCGGAATGCTCTTGAACATTGAGGATGGAAAGAAAATGTTTGACTTCATGTTCTTCCGTGAAGATTTTGTCGCGAGGACAATTCGGGGGGAAATAATAATTTTAATAATAAAATAATATTTTCGATCACCCAAGTAACAGAAAATGGTAAAAATGGTCTGGCAGATGATTATGTAGGGCCTGTTCATTCTGCAACATTTGTGTGCATTTGTGTAAGCATAGCACGTACATTCATGAAGATGTTAACGTTTCTATGAAAACTTAAAAGACATTTTTTTTATAGCATGCAGAGTTTTCAGCCGAATTTAACACCGCTTTCCAAAAACTTGACGTAAAATCGTAGAAATAGTATACTGTGATTAAAATATTACTATGTTGAATATTTGATGAGATATAGGTATTTTTTATTAAATAAATTTTAACTGCGCATGCGCGAACTACAACAAAGATATTTTTTTTGTCATGATTTCATAGTCAATACTATGAGGCAACTCATATAAAAAGACTCGTAAAATATCGTGAAAACTCAAAAAGTTACAGCAATAATTGAGAAATTGAGAAATAAGTTCCATATAATCATATGGGACTTATTTCTCAATTTCTCAATTATTGCTGTAACTTTTTGAGTTTTAACGATATTTCACTGGTCTTTTTATATGAGTTGCCCTATATTATTTATTATCAAGATTTGTACATACGAGACAACAAAATTTAAAGCAAATCGGATATTTCTATCAAGAGTTATCGCGTTATGTACATACATACGTACGTACATACATACAGTACCTGTGTGCACATTTGCTCTCAGTCTTTGATAGCCTGTGAGCTAAAAAGAAAAACAAAAAAATCTGAATCTTTTTTTTTTTTTAATATAAATGGAACAAGAAGAATATCGCATCATTGACAGAACAAGAGCATCCAGCAAACGAAAAATTATGAAATATGTATCCGGTGCATTCGATTATTTATTACTACAGTGGACGCTCGTTAATTCGAATTCAGTTAATTCGAACTTTCGGTTAATTCGAACTAATTCAAAAGCCCCAAAAACTTGTATTGGAATTAATGTTTAAAATATCTCATTAGTTTGAACTAATTTTTATTATTTCGGTTAATTCGAACTAAAAATTTGACAAAAAAAATTCTTTTTTCTCGTTTAACGAAGAAAAAAGCACGCTGTATTTATTATTTTGTGTGTCAAAATCATCTGTATTTATTTTCTATGCGCGCCACCCACGGTAGTTAGAAACTAAAACTAAAAACGCTCCAACTTACTTTTCCTCCCCCCCCCCTCCCCCAAGCAGAATCCACAAACGTGAGTAGAAACAGAGCGGGAGTGAAGAAGAAGCACGAGGGGAGGGGGAAGCGCTATCATTTTTTATTTGTTATCAATTTTCTTAGAAATAAATAATTTCAGATAAAAAGAACAGTCTTTAGTACAGATTCTAGAGGACTGCGTCAGTTATGACTGCAGTGCAGACAAGTTAATGTGCTCTAGTTTTTCTTCCTCACTGTGTGGTGTGACCGAGTAAAAATTTAGGATGCCTAAACGTGGAAAGTACAAAACCCTAACTTTGGAGACAAAGGTAGAAATTTTAAAGAAAGTAGAGAATGGCAAATGTAAAACAAAGTTAGCAGCTGACTATGAAATTTAAAAAAATACCTTGTCAACTTATTTGAAAAACAACGAATCAATTTTAGATTCATGGGAAAAATTTTAATTTGCTAGAGGAAGGAAACGCAGGAAAAAATGTGTCCTAAGAAAATCTATAAAAAGCTCTACTGCTATGGTTCCAGGATGCTAGATCTCGAACTTTCCGATAAATGGACCCCTAGTACAGACGAAGAATGATGAATTGGCAAGTCGAATGAGTATTGAAGATTTTAAATGCAGTGATTAATGGCTTTCTCGATTTAAGTAAAGGCACAATATTTCTTGTCAAACTGTTTGTGGCCAAAGCTCTGATGTAAACGAAGACATATGCACTAATTTCGATAGGAAAACGGCCAGGGCCTTTATCTACTTACATGCTGAAAGATATATACAAAACTGCACTTTTTTATAAACTCTTTCCAAACAAGACATTACATTTTGAAGGGAAAATTTGCGTAGGAGGTAAAAGCAGTAAAGACTTTACTAGTACAACTTTAGTTTGGGCTAATATGGATGGGAGCGAAAAGATTAAATTATTAGTGATTGGAAAGTCCAAGAATCCACGATGTTTTAAATGAATTAAAACACTACCAGTTGATTATGTATCCAATGCAAAAGCATGGATGACACTAGACATCTTCAGTAGCTGGTTAAAAGGAATAGATAAGCAGTTTTCGAGACAAAAGCGTAAAATTCTCTTATTTGTGGGTAACGCACGCTGCCACAATAACCTTCCAGAACTGAGTTGCATACAGGTTGAATATTTCTCGCTAAACAGAACTGCGAAGCTACAGCCAATGGATCAAGAAATCATCCAGAATCTTAAAACAAATTATCGTAAGAGCATCTGAAAACAAATATTTTTTTCTTTAGATTATGGTGAAAATTACGACATTACTCTTCTGACAGTTATAAATGATCTATACGCCGCATGGGACGCTGTTAAAGAAAGCACAATTAGTAATTGTTTTCGTCATGCTAAATTCATGCACGCTGAAAAGAATAATCATATCAAAGAATGTGACGATATTGACACCGATTTTCCTGAATTCAAAAAATTAAAATGTGATAACGTTACTTTTTCTGATTATGTAACGGTAGATGAAGACATAGAAGTCTGTGGAAAACTGAGTGACGACGACATAATAAAAACTATCCGAAAAGATGAAAAAGCAGAGACCTTATCGGATTCAGAAGAGAATGCAAAGACTATTAAACTTCCTAATGACCAAGCCATAATTTACTCTATAAAAACTCTGAAAGCATTTATTCAGATGGAACATGCCTCTGAAAATGAATTGAAATGTTTACTTCAAATTGAGAAGCTCGCTGAAAAATGTAGGCATAATAAACAAAATCAAACATCCATTTTACAGTTTTTTCCAAAAATGTAATTCATATTTTTAATTAAAGTTTTTATTCTACTAAGTAACTACTGCTTCATTTTATGATTAAGGTAAGTCTTTATTGCTTTTTAATGTGTTTAATTTTAAATAGCATGGTAAAATATATTTTCTGGGGTTATATTTTATCTTAACATCGGATAATTCGAACTTCGGATATTTCGAACTTATTTCTGAGAACCTTTGAGTTCGAATTAACGAGCGTCCACTGTATTTGGATTTTAAATCTTTCCTTTTAGGAAAGTAATAAAATAGACTGGTGGAGATAAAAATTAAGTATCACAATATATTGGAAACTCGTTTAAAATATATTTAAAGATTGATGCATTAAAAAACTCGTAAGTTACGAAATAAAAACCAATGGATTGATTGAATAAACGTGATATGTGAGCTTCTAAGAAGCTGATAATAAATTCATGTCTGTTTATATGCAATTTACTCACAAGAACGTGATGCGTTGCGTAATACGTTGGTTTTGTTTCAGACATATCCATTAAATGTAAGCTTATGTTTGGCTTGGGATATTTAGTTTGAAACGGCACACTGTAAATACTTTTGACAGTTTTGACTTTAAACATACGTGATTGATAAAGCAATTGTTTTGATTTGTGGCCATAACTTAAGATAACCAGAAAGGTGTGAAATGGGGAAAATGCACTGAAGTTTTGAGCATGGATTAATTTAAACTATGACTTTTTTTGTATTTTTTTAAATCCTTTATAATAACAAAAATTATTTGTTTAAAAGTAAAAAACAATCAAAAAAGATTAAGGGATCTTGTACCTTTTAATCTTGTCGTAAATCAACAAAAACATTCACAGTTTGAATTATTGTATCTTTAAAAACTTTTTATGTACAAACATGTAATTTTGACTGTTGATTAAACAGATTGTGGTTTTTAATATACTAACTTTAGAAACTTACTAGTCGTTTACAGAATTTGTGTTAGAAATAATTCCTCATATTGGATTAAATTAGTATCTCTGCAACCACCAAAAAACCCAGATGTTCAAAGCGAAAAACCAGCAGGAAGGATTCTTCTACTCAGTGCAATATCTCGTGAACTGACTCATTGGAAATAAATATCTTGCAGAAATGTATAGCCAATTATCTTCAAATACAGTACTCAGCTTATTTTTTATCAAAAGCGATAGTGAAATGATATTTTGTTTATATCATCAAATATTGAACAAAGTGCACACACCAATTAAAGAACTTGTATAAATGCTGTAACAAGTAGGAAATCCCAGATATTTGTGAAATGTGTTTATATTTGTAATATACTCTTTATGTTTCTGAAATATGCTCATTTATTCCTGATGTATGCCAGAAACTGTAATTAAAAGAAAATCTCGTGATTGTATACAGATAAAAAATTACTATAAATTTCAAAGTTACGCGTTTTTACAACTTTCCTTTTGAAAAAAAAAAACGGTTTTTGATGTTTATTCTGCAATATTTAAAAAAAGGTTTCCTATCTAAATAAAGATTAATCTAGAAAAAAGTAACATACATAAGTATAGAAGAAGAATACGAAAATCATCCCAAATCAGATTTTTAATGTAATAATAATGTAATTTTAGTTTGTTTCAAAACGGTTTTATTTTTATTATTATGTAAAATTATTTGCAATTATGTTACATGTATGCATTGAAATTTCATTTTTGAAAGATTTACCTATAATGTAATAAGTAAAATTTTACGGCATCTGATTACATTGGAAATATTAGATTGTAGATGACAACACAACTTCATTTTAAAAAATGCACAATTTATTTTCCAATTAATATTTTCTATTGCTATCGAAACGCTTTAATTTTCTTTCAATTATTTAAATATTATTTCATTTTTGATAACAGAACAAACCGCCACACAAATTATTAAAAGGGCGAAATATATAAAGTTTTTATGTTATTATTGATGATATTATGTTTACATGACTTTGACCTTAAATATTGTCAATTATGGGAAAGTTTATAGATTTTTAATAGGTATCTTTTCGTTGATATACCATGCCAGTGGGCTACTTTTTTTAAATTCAGTTTTCTTGATTGCCACCAGTTTGTTGAGAAAGTAAAATTCACCTTATTTAATGACAGATTAGATAAGACGAAAAGACCATAAAGACCATGTCAAAAATTGGTGTCAGTCAAGTAATCGCAATTTTAAACAAGAACGAAAAATCATGTATCAAGCATAGATTATGTAACACTTTCCAAGGCTTCCAAAATAATTTTACAAATCATTATCGTTTAATAAGCTGAAAGATAACATCTAAGTAAACAATTTGGAAAAAGCATAACATATTTAAAAACGTAATTTCAGGAATTTCCAACATATACAATATTCGAAAAAATATCCGAATACTTTTATTCAGCCCTGTATAGGATCTATAGATTTGTATATATACTACATAGGTTGCTAAATTTTAGTTTAGTTAGGAAACGCGTAGCACAGTTTAAAATTCTCCTTCTGGAGTTTCTGTCAATAAACGGAAATGTGTTCGCGAACTTTTGTGCTGCCCTGTATAGGATCTACAGAATTTATACACGCCAAGTAATAGACAAAAAGTGCGTTAAATTTAAAATCGCGTTCGGCAACTTAAAACGCACTTCCAGGAATTATTGTTAACAGACAGTAGAGAATTCTTTTGTGTGTCCCTGTAAATGAACGATGACTGCCATACACACAATATTCTGTAGTAAGTCTCTTGTAAAGCCCCTTAGTGATATATATAAATTTCAATGCGTTTAAAATAGTGAAACATTGTTTAATTAAACCGCAAACGATTTTTCTCCAGAGACGTAATGTAACGGAGTTCTTTTGACTGTCCCTGTAAAGTAACTATAAGTGCTATGCACACCCTATTCCATATTAAGCTTCTTGTAATGCACCTTCGGGATATATATCAATCACAATGTGTTTGAAATCGTGTAACATCATTAAAATAAACCGCAAATAATTTTTCCCCATAGGACTGTCATGTAACGTAATTCTTTTGAGTGGCCCTGTAAAACCATAAGTGCTACACACTTCAGTTGAAATAGGGAACTTGCTATAGATACCAACAATAACATATAAAAATTGCAGGGCAATCCGAGCCTATTTACGGGAGTTAGAGCGCAAACAGACGGAAGACGGCCAGACAAACCGAAGTCATAAACACTTTTCAACTAGGTTGGAAAGTGTTAAAAAGTAGCCCACTGGCAACACTGCTATGAAATAGTTGATAGCCTAAAAGTAGATATATTATTTAAAAATATAAAATTTAAAATGGCACATTTTTGGACAACATGAACAAAATTCCACTCTCAATTTCAAGATAAGTGGATAATCGGATGATTTTTATGGCAACGATCGCGAGACAGACAGGCAGACACACCGCTTCTTCGGAAAATATTATATATCTTTTTGTAACTTACTCAAGGGTTTAATTTGGAATGTTATTTCTGTACATTTAACCTTCCAAACATTATTTTGACTATTAAAAGAAAAGAAACAACAACAATAAACATATAACTGCAAAATTGCCCGTGTTGCAATTTGTTTCACTGTTGAAATTTAAAAAAATGGACATTTCACATAATAAGTTTTAAATTTCTCGAATTTCTCAAATTATCCGAATTGCTTTTAGAATAATACATTAGTCCGAATAATTGAAGTTTCAAGGTATTAGAGAATTATCTTCAAGAACTCACTGTAATTCCTAATCTTCAGATATTCAATCTTTCAAACAACTTCCAAAAATTAATTTCGCATCTGGACTTTCCTTAATGGAAGAATCTAATTCCTCGGGCTACTGATGAAACTGACATTCAACCAAACATTTTAGAGACTAAGTTCGGTTCGAATGAAATTCTTAATGAAATGTATGAATTTTATTGATTAAGATCAATGATCTTAGTCAAATGCTAAGTTTCAACTTACTAATTATGCACTTTACGGAAATTATCGTTCAAAGCAATTTGGATGAATTCTTAAATGCCGCTGACAGATTCATAATTTCAATTCAGAATATTCCGAATTTTCATAAAGAAATTTATGATACAATAGTGAGTATTTAATTGCAGATTTTTTTTTTTTTTACAGTACTCAAAGGGTTATCCAAAACTGCTTTTAAGATTTTATTAAAATAAAAAACTCGTAGTAGTTTTAGTTCTTTTAACACTAGATTACCTGTAGATATCATTACTAGTATTTTCTAGCCAGTATGGATTTTTCGAACCATTATCGAACAGAAATTTTGGCCTTATTTAATTGTAGAAATTATGTGATTAAATAAGATTTTCTTTTAGAAAATGCTTGCATCCATATCCCTCTCCTCTCTCTGACTATGCCCAAGGTCAGATTATCGCGGAGGCAAACTTTAATCAGTAAATTATAATAGTTCATTATATAACTTAAAAGTTATATTATAATAGTATCATTTTCGGCCTTTTTTAAACGCCTTATTCATACAGAATTTTTGTCATAAGCAAAGCTAAAATTTCTATTTTTTTTTTTTTTGCTACTGGTAGTTTGCATTATTGGTAATCAGGCCCTGGTTACGCCTCTCTGTCGACATAACATCGCCTGGAGCTCGTTTTAAATTTGTTTAGTAGTAATTTTGATAGAAATGAAGCGATGCACTTCTGTGATAAGCGAGTGCGTATGATGCAATCCATGCATGAGATTTCGCAAGCTAAAAAAATTAAAAGTGATAATAGCAAAAACACTCTTCTAAATTTTCTTTTTTTTTTTCTTTTACTCGCATTAAATATTTATCTTAAATATCGCACCTAATTTCATGTTTGCAATTGATGTTGTTACAAACAATTTCCGTCATGATCCGTCAATTTGGCGTCGTTCCCGATTATTTAAAATTCTTGCTTTTATTTACGCTTGGTAGAAAGAGCGAACTAAATACGAAAAAATATATAATTTTTGCTCCGATTTCTTTAGGGGCAAAATTTTTAATTAATATTTTTTTTTGCACATTTACCTGGTAAATATTATTGTTCATAAAAAAAGAAGAAAAACAGATAATTGAAGAAATGACCGTGTTGCAACTTGTTTCACTAATGAAATTAAAGAAATGGACATCAAATTTTCGCATAATAAAAGTTTTAAATTTCTCGAATTTTCCCGATTTCTGAATTGCTTTTAGAAGACATTAGTCTGGATATTTGAAGTTTAAATGTATTATAGAAATATCTTTAGGAACTCTACATTAGCTTTAATTTCTACCCTTCAGATATCCGTTATTTCAAATAAATTCGAAAAATTAATTTCGCATATGGACTTTCCTTAATGGAAGAATCTAATTACTCGGGCTAACTGCTTCAGAAGATGAAACTGACATTCAACCAAACATTTCAGAGACTAAGTTTGGTTCGAGTGAAAATTCTTAATGAAATGAATGAATTTTACGGATTAAGATCAATGATCTTAGTCAAATGCTAAGTTTCAACTTACTAATTATGCGCTTTACGGAAATTATCGTTCAAATCAGTTTCGATGAATTCTTAAATACCGCTGGACAGATTCACAATTTGAACTCAGAATAATTAGCAAAGAGCTTCTGTAATATATTCTTAAATGGATATATTCTTAAATGCCACTGACAGATTCATAATTTGAATTCAGAATATTCAATTTTCAGAAAGAAATGTATGATGTAGTAGTCAATATTTAAATGCAGGTATTTTTTTTTTCAGTATTCAAAGGGGGATCCAAAATAGCTTTTAAGATTTTATTAAAATAATAAACACTTAGTAGTTTTTAGTTCTTTTAACATTAGAACGCCTGTTGATGTCATTACCAGTATTTTCTAGCCAGTATGGATTTTTCGAAAACATTTTCGAACGGAATTTTTAGCCTTATTTAATTGTAGAAATTATGTGATTAAATAAGATTTTCTTTTAGAAAATATTTGTTATCCATGTCCCTCTCCTCCTTCTGACTATGCCCAGGGCCTGATTACTGCGGAGACAAACTTTAACCAGTAAATTATAATAGTCATTTTCGACTTTTTTAAACGCCTCATACATACAAAATTTTTGTCATAACATAAGCTAAAATTTCTATTCTTTTTTTCTGGTGGCAGTTGGTATTATCGGTAATCAGGCCCTGATTACGCCATTCTGTCGACATAACATCGCCTGAAGTTCTAGTTTTAAATTTAATTAGTAGTAATTTTGACAGCAATGAAGCAAAGCGTTTCTGTGATAAGCGCGTAGAGTTCCATGTAAGATATTATTTCGCAAGCTAATAAGTATAAAAGCGAAAATAATAAAAACACTCTTCTAAATATACTTTTTTTTTCTTTTACTCGCATTAAATGTTTATCTTAAATATCACACTTAATTTCATGTTTGAAATTAATGTCGTTCCAAAAAAATTCCGTGACGACCCATTAATTTGTCGTGGGTCCCGATTATGGAAAATTCACCTTTTTATTTACGCTTGGAAGAAAGAGCGAACTAAAATACGACATAAATACGAAAAAAATTGTTATCAATGCTCTGCTTTCTTTAGGAATAACATTTTTAATTCTAAATATTCTTTTTGCACATTTACCTAGTAAATATCAATTGTTGATAAAAGAAAAATAACAGATCATTAAAGAAACTGCCCGTGTTGCAATTCGTTTCACTAATAAAATTAAAGAAATGGACATCAACTTTTCACATAATAAAAGTTTTATATTTCTCGAATTTTCCGGATTTCTGAATATCTGAATTGGTTTTAGAAGACATTAATCTGGATATTTGAAGTTTATATCTATATTAACTCTATATGAACTCGCTTTAATTCTAAATCTTCAGATATTCAATCTTTCAAACAAATCCCAAAAATTAATTTCGCATCTGGACTTTCCTTAATGGAAGAAACTAATTCCTCAGACTAACTGCTTTAAAAGATGAAACTGACATTCAACCAAACATTTTAGAGACTAAGTTTGGTTCGAGTGAAAATTCTTAATGAAATGAATGAATTTTCCGGATTAAAATCAATGATCTTTGTCAAATGCTAAGTTTCAACTTACTAATTATGCGCTTTGCGGAAATTATCGTTCAAAGCAGTTTCGATGAATTCTTAAATACCGCTGGACAGATTCACAATTTGAACTCAGAATAATTAGCAAAGAGCTTCTGTAATAAGCGTGTGCAGTTCAATGCAAGAGATTCCGCAGGCTAATAAGTATAAAAGTGAAAATTGTCAAAACACTCTTCTGAATTTTCTTTCCTTTTTTTTCTCGCTTTAAATTTTTATGTTAGAAATATTCACCTAATTTCAGGACTAAAATTTATGTTGTTCCAAAAAGTGTTCGTTACAATGGATTTTGCGTCCCGATTATGGAAAATTCATGTTTCTATTTATGCTTGGTAGAAAGAGCGAACTAAATTACGAATTAATTACGAAAATAATTATAATTTTTGCTCTGCTTTCTTTAGGGGTAACTTTTTTTATTATAAATATTCTTTCTTCACATTTACCTAGTAAGAATTATTTTGGTTTAAAAAAAAAGATAATTGAAGAAACTGTCTGTTTTACAATTTGTTCCTCTAATGAAATTAAAGAAATGGACATCAACTTTTCACATAATAAAAGTTTTAAGTTTCTCGAATTTTCCAGATTTCTGAATAATCGAATTGCTTTTAGAAGACATTAGTCTGAATATTTGAAGTTTAAATGTATTACAGAAATATTTTCAGGAACTCTATATTACGCTTCAATATCCGTTCTTTGAATCAAATTCTAAAAATTAATTTCTCATACGTATTTTCCTTAATGAAAGAATCTAAACCTCGTGCTAAATGCTTAAAAAGATGAAAAGGACATTCAGCCAACATTGATTTAAAAACTTAGTTTAGTTCGAGTGAAAGTCTTAATGAAATGAATGAATTTTACGGATTAAGATCAATGATTTTAGTCAAATGCTAAGTTTCAACTTACTAATTATGCGCTTTGCGGGAATTATCGTTCAAAGCAATTTGGATGGATTCTTAAATACCGCTGACAGATTCATAATTTCAATTCAGAATATTCAATTTTCAGAAAGAAATGTATGATGTAGTAGTCAGTATTTAATCACAGATTTTTTTTCAGTAACCAAACGTTTATCAAAATGATTTCCATTAAATCTGTGTGTACGTCAAGCATTCCCTATTATTAAAATATAAACCCTATTAAGTCAAAATGATGCTTAAGTTAAATGCACTAATAAGGATTTTGTGAGTAATATGTTATTTACAAATATTATTTATTAGTATAGATTATTTTTCTGTGCTATTATATAAAGAGACTGCCTGACTGACTGACTTTGCAACACCCAGCTGAAACAACTAAAGTCAGGATCATTAAATTTAGACAGTAATTATGACCTAGGCAAGTAATTAGTAAAGATTTTTGAAAATTCCCTCCTGGTGGGGGGTTAAAGGGGGTCGAAAGTGTTAGGCCCATTTCGCCATATATCAGCAGCAATTTTAGGTATGAGCGCGAAATTCAAAAAATCAAATCTACTACAAAAAATGGTTAAACACGTATTTCAGCTATATTAAAAATTTTCCGGCACAGACAAGTTCTGTTCGTAAAATGCGAAATTACTGACTGACACCGGAATTTACAAACGACTTTTTTAGAAAATAAGAACTTCTTATTTTAAGCTCTCATTGTATTAGCAAAATTTTATTAAAATATTCTTGCTCCCAAATGCAAGTTTGGAATTAAAATTAGGTGTGCCCGGAGTGGGACCACTGTGCCAGAAAGGGTTAAATGGGGGTTGAAAGTTTCTCGCCATATCTCAGCAGCAATTTTAGGTAAAAAAAAAAAGAATGAATCTTGCAACAATACAGCTATAAAGTCGCAACAGTAGTTACAACAATGAAATTATAACACTGAAATTATATGGGTCGCCCAAATGAAAGTGGCACTACAGTCGGTTTGAGAAATGGTTTAATGGTATTCATATAAATTAGTATATAAAAGAAAGAAGTAATACAGACGTAACAGATGCGCTAGACAAAGACCACATCTGCAACTGCTTCCTTGGTAATAACCACAATAACCACATGCGCTTGACCAGGTCGTGACCTATCGTCAGTACTGCTTCTTCCACAACGAAAATCCCTACACCGATCTGCGTGACAAACACTCCGTACCATACACATTTTGCATTCGACGATAGATTTAACTAGCACTCCCATTTCCCGCTGTTAAAAATTGCACGACCGCAATTTGACACCGTTTGGAGGCATCCATGATGCGAACGCTGCCTTTTAACGTGCTACCACGCTATCGCACACGCATCTGGCGCGATCTCACAATATCGCATGCATTCATAGCACTCTGTGCATTCTATAGGAGCATGCGCAGTCATCTTTCTCTTCAAATGGCGGAGTTATTACAGCAATCTCACTTTCATTTAAGCGACCCTTATACAATAATGAAATACAGCTAAACCAATCTTCTAAAAAGTAGTAGTTAAACACGTATTTCAACTATTTTAACGATTTCGTCGCCAACATCGGCAATGAACCCGATTATGGACGATTAGACGAATAAGACAACTATTGCTGATTTCGGATTAAATGTTTTACATAAGACATTTTTCCAAGGAGGTCCAGACATTCTACATCCGAGAGAAAATCTGACGGGCGGCTAGTTTGTTATATTTTGATAAGTTTATTTATATACGATTGTTTTTATCGTTATATTACTAAATAATAATGTGCAAAAAAATTTCGTTATGTATATTTATTTATTTATTTATTTATTCATCATTTTTAAGTACTTTTATATTGCATTTTTGAATCGTCAAGCTATTTCAAATCCACATTCTGCCATCTCAATAGCATTTCAAATTATACGACCTGTTGTTCTACTTAAATTTTTGTATATTAATTCACAAATTTTAAAAAACAAGGAAAATTTCGGTAAAATTTACCGCAGACTTTAAGCACGAGAGATGAAATAATTTTTAATATCTACGTACGAAGTATTTTTAATCAGTATGTGACTGACAGAACTTTTAACGTCAAAAGCGTCTGGTATTATAATACTTGTAAATCTGCAGCAAATTTAATCCTGCAGACCGTGTTTAAAAGGAATTGCTTTTCTCCTCTATTAGAAGCTATCAACACTTCAGAATCAATAAAAACGCTAAATATATTTCGACATTAAGTATTAAAGGCGAGTACATATTTTTAAAAGACGGATAAACTTGTTGTTTAAAAGCCTGTAAAAGCTTGCATTATATGTTTATTTTCATATTTATCATAACTTGTTGATGGGAAAATTTATGTTTTGAAATCTATGTTGTTAGTTTGAAAATATAGTTAGTTTGGATTTTGTAATGATTTGAATTTTTCATTTGTATTAAATATATCTGTCGCCTAAATTAGTTACTTGATTTAAATAATTACATAAACATAAATTACCATTAAATTTTTATACGAGCATAAATACAAATTTTACATTAAAAGCAAAGTTGGTAAATATCATGATATTTTCGGAAATATAAAAAAAGCGATATTTTGATATATATCCGATATTTTCAAAACTGTCAACTTATTGATGATTAAAAATATTTTCAGAGTTAATATAAATTAGGCATTAAAACATATGTTATTTAGCGTGAAAACTTAATAAAACAATATTCTAAATGACTTGTTCTATTTTTTTCACTTACTTAAAAAAATCAACTAATTGAAAACAGACACGATTTGCTTTTTAGACTCATAAAAAACAAACTATTAAGATTTTTAATTAATAAGGACTTTTGACTCAATCATGTAACACATTTTAATTTTTTCTGTTCATATTTATGCAGGTTTTTTTTCTCCTGATGATGGTTATAAAGATTAACAGAAAAGTCGAGGTTTGTTTTATATATATGTAGTTTAAAAGTAACTCATATTTATTAAATAATTTTACGTTGGAAGCAAGTGTTTGATGAGTATTTACATGTATTAAGATTTAATAATCAAGTTTTAAGAAAATTTTATGTTTTATGCAACAAAATAATTTGTTTTTATTGGAAAATTTGAATATAAATAGTAAGCTTGGTCTGCTTAACTGAACACAAGCAAAATGAGAAACAATTTCTAATGGAAGCTGCAAGTTTATCTACATTAGATAAATTATGCTTTTCCAAGTAAATTGTCCCACATAATTACTGATTCTACATTTAAAAATTTCAGGTTCAAAAATAAAGCTTAGAAAAGGGTTTTTCCGTTAGGGGGGAGGGGGGGCTAAAAAAGCCGCTATAAGAGCAAAAATTCTTTATCTACAGTTAACAATCAGTACACCAATAACAGTTAAAATAAAAATTCCTTTACACTTGTTTTGACTGAAAATTCGAAAAATATTATACGCAATATTTTGAAATAGATACCAAATGTGAAAATATCAAACTTCATGATATTTAAAAAATAAATATCGGATATATATATATTATATATATATATCCTATGATATATATCACCGAAACCTGATTAAAAGTGTATGCCCAAAAAAAAGTGCCCAACTCTGCTTCGGATCAAAGAATAGTTCATTGGCTCACAAATAAGGCTGCAAGGTAAAACATTTGAATTAAAAATTTAAAAAAAAAAGAGCTTATAAAAGAAAGTCAAATTTTGTGTAAATAATTGCACTGTTTTCTTTTGATTTTTTAAGCTACTGTACGTTTTTTCCCTTCAGATTTAAGAAAACTCCAGCTATTCGTATTGCAAACTTAAGGCTCCAATTTTTATCACCAGAGGCATGATCAATAGATCTGAGGGCACCTTTTTCAAACATGTTTTATGAAGGCCTTAAAGAACAGAAATGCACACTGTTTTTATCTAATGTAAATAAATGATCGCGCCTTAACTTCTTTTTCATTCCATTACTTCAGACTTAATTTGAATCTCGTTTTTTCCGCAAGTCCACAAATTAAACGTCAATGGAGAAAGGTAATTTTTATGCCTTTATCATGATATTTTTTTTTGTACACCCTAGAGCATTTTTTTTTTTTTTGCCGTTTTAAAATTTACTGAAACAATTTAACACATTGCAAATCTTTATACACTTTTCAGAACATTTATTTTGTCATCCTTTTTAGAACACGTTGAAGCGCACTTTTTGGAACAGTTTTTAGAATACTTCTGAGAACACTTCTTTTGTTCAGCACACTGTCTAGCGCACTTTTTGATCCGTTCTCAAATGTGTTCCCAAGTTTAAAGTTAACAGATATTTAAAGCAGAACACTTTCTGTATGCTTTCAGGACACATTCTTTATAGTGGAACACATTGATTACACATTAACCCTTTCCGGCACAGACAAAGTCTGTCCGTAAAATGAGAAATTGCTGACTGACACCGGAATTTACAAACGACTTTTTTAGAAAATATGAACTCCTTATTTTAAGCTTTCATTACACAAACAAAATTTTTTTTAAATAGTCTTGGTGCAGTATGCAAGTTTGAAATTAAAATTAGATGCGCCCGGAGTGGGACCACTGTGCCGGAAATGGTTAAAGTAACTGGAACACTTTTTATAATTAAATTGTTCCAAATGTCTTCCCAATGTGTGCTGGGAATTTGCAGTGCATATACAAGTAAAGCTGTGATATAAATTATTCGAATTAAAAAAAAATATGAAAAACATTATTCCTGAAATCAGTTGTAGAATTCTTTCGTGCAATTATTTATGGAGTTTTTTTATTTTATTTTTTTATGTCCTTTCTGTCTTTTCAAACCGAATTTCAGCGAAAAAAAATTTACACAAACTTTTCTTAAATATGATCACAAAAGGTACCTAAATTGTTTACTGCCGTTTGTTAAAGTTTTTGACTACAGAAGCACATAAAGCCTTAGCTGAAATATTATTCTCTAGTTGTTTTCAATCCATTATTTTAAACAAACGTAGAATTCTTTTTTTTTCTTTTTTTTTCCTGGTAGGCTATTACGAATTATTAATGATCATGAATTTTTCATTAGCAGCTCGAGTGATTATAAGATTTGGCTTGTCACACAAAATAAAGAAAATGATTATTAGTAAGTCTCATCCATTTATCATGAAGTTTATTCCTCTCACTGGAACATTCTTTTCATTATATTACAAGTTATGAAACGATTTAAAACTTACAACTAAAACTTCCAGATTAAACACCGGAATTAAAGATTAAGAAAAAAACGATCTTTCTAAAATAATTCAAAACATCTGTCAACAGCTTTTCTGGATTTTTTTTTTTTTTTACCCAATTTCAGTTTTTTCATATCCTTCTTTCTTCAAAGTAAACTGAACGTTGCTGTGTCAAAAAAAAAAAAAAAAAAAAAAAAAAAAAAAAAAAAAATCCGGAAATATTTAGAGGAAAATAAAATTTTTCTTTCTCAAGTACTGGCAATAAAGTACATGTAGTCTTTATTTAATACAGATAAATTATTGCATCTTTACTTATTATTGCATCTTTACTTTCCATTCCCATTGCTATTACTAGAAACTAGATATTCTTCATTTTCTTTTCCCTCTGATGGAGTATTGCGAAATTGATGAGTTCTTCATTAGCAGGTCGAGTGATTATAAGATTTTGTATGCCACACAACAAGAAAGAAAATGGTTATTAGTCAGTCTCATCCATTTATCATGAAGTTGGTTCCCAAACTAGAACATTTTTTCATTATATTAAAAATTAAGAAACAATTTAAAACTTACAAGTAAAGATTTCTGATGAAATACCCCAATACGAAAAAAATAGAACTTTCTAAAAACACTTCCAAACAGCACTCAACAGCTTTTCTTGAAGAATCTATAATGTTTTTTAGCTCATTTCTGTTTTTTTTTTTTTTTCATATCGACTTTCCACAAAATAAAAACGTTTTTGCGTCAAAAACTCAAAATTTTTACACAGGAAATATTTAGACGAAAAATATTTTTTTCTTTATCAAGTACTGGCAAATAAAGTGCATGTAGTCTTTATTTAATGCCAATAAATTATTGCATCTTTACTTTTTTTCCGTTCCATTGCTTTAACTGAACACTGAATTCCTCCTTTTTTCCCTCTCTGATGGGGGTCTTAAGAATTGTGTCAATGGTCATGAATTTTTCATTAGCAGGTCAGATTTTGTATATCACACAACAGAAAGAAAATGATTATTAGTAAGTCTCACTCATTTATCATAAAGTTGCTTCCCAAATTGGAACATTTTTTCATTATATTAAAAATTAAGAAACAATTTAAAACTTACAAGTAAAGATTTCTGATGAAATACCCCAATACGAAAAAAATAGAACTTTCTAAAAACACTTCCAAACAGCACTCAACAGCTTTTCTTGAAGAATCTATAATGTTTTTTAGCTCATTTCTGTTTTTTTTTTTTTTCATATCGACTTTCCACAAAATAAAAACGTTTTTGCGTCAAAAACTCAAAATTTTTACACAGGAAATATTTAGACGAAAAATATTTTTTTCTTTATCAAGTACTGGCAAATAAAGTGCATGGAGTCTTTATTTAATGCCAATAAATTATTGCATCTTTACTTTTTTTCCGTTCCAATGCTTTAACTGAACACTGAATTCCTCCTTTTTTCCCTCTCTGATGGGGGTCTTAAGAATTGTGTCAATGGTCATGAATTTTTCATTAGCAGGTCAGATTTTGTATATCACACAACAGAAAGAAAATGATTATTAGTAAGTCTCACTCATTTATCATAAAGTTGCTTCCCAAATTGGAACATTTTTTCATTATATTAAAAATTAAGAAACAATTTAAAACTTACAAGTAAAGATTTCTGATGAAATACCCCAATACGAAAAAAATAGAACTTTCTAAAAACACTTCCAAACAGCACTCAACAGCTTTTCTTGAAGAATCTATAATGTTTTTTAGCTCATTTCTGTTTTTTTTTTTTTTTTCATATCGACTTTCCACAAAATAAAAACGTTTTTGCGTCAAAAACTCAAAATTTTTACACAGGAAATATTTAGACGAAAAATATTTTTTTCTTTATCAAGTACTGGCAAATAAAGTGCATGGAGTCTTTATTTAATGCCAATAAATTATTGCATCTTTACTTTTTTTCCGTTCCATTGCTTTAACTGAACACTGAATTCCTCCTTTTTTCCCTCTCTGATGGGGGTCTTAAGAATTGTGTCAATGGTCATGAATTTTTCATTAGCAGGTCAGATTTTGTATATCACACAACAGAAAGAAAATGATTATTAGTAAGTCTCACTCATTTATCATAAAGTTGCTTCCCAAATTGGAACATTTTTTCATTATATTAAAAATTAAGAAACAATTTAAAACTTACAAGTAAAGATTTCTGATGAAATACCCCAATACGAAAAAAATAGAACTTTCTAAAAACACTTCCAAACAGCACTCAACAGCTTTTCTTGAAGAATCTATAATGTTTTTTAGCTCATTTCTGTTTTTTTTTTTTTTCATATCGACTTTCCACAAAATAAAAACGTTTTTGCGTCAAAAACTCAAAATTTTTACACAGGAAATATTTAGACGAAAAATATTTTTTTCTTTATCAAGTACTGGCAAATAAAGTGCATGGAGTCTTTATTTAATGCCAATAAATTATTGCATCTTTACTTTTTTTCCGTTCCATTGCTTTAACTGAACACTGAATTCCTCCTTTTTTCCCTCTCTGATGGGGGTCTTAAGAATTGTGTCAATGGTCATGAATTTTTCATTAGCAGGTCAGATTTTGTATATCACACAACAGAAAGAAAATGATTATTAGTAAGTCTCACTCATTTATCATAAAGTTGCTTCCCAAATTGGAACATTTTTTCATTATATTAAAAATTAAGAAACAATTTAAAACTTACAAGTAAAGATTTCTGATGAAATACCCCAATACGAAAAAAATAGAACTTTCTAAAAACACTTCCAAACAGCACTCAACAGCTTTTCTTGAAGAATCTATAATGTTTTTTAGCTCATTTCTGTTTGTTTTTTTTTTTCATATCGACTTTCCACAAAATAAAAACGTTTTTGCGTCAAAAACTCAAAATTTTTACACAGGAAATATTTAGACGAAAAATATTTTTTTCTTTATCAAGTACTGGCAAATAAAGTGCATGGAGTCTTTATTTAATGCCAATAAATTATTGCATCTTTACTTTTTTTCCGTTCCATTGCTTTAACTGAACACTGAATTCCTCCTTTTTTCCCTCTCTGATGGGGGTCTTAAGAATTGTGTCAATGGTCATGAATTTTTCATTAGCAGGTCAGATTTTGTATATCACACAACAGAAAGAAAATGATTATTAGTAAGTCTCACTCATTTATCATAAAGTTGCTTCCCAAATTGGAACATTTTTTCATTATATTAAAAATTAAGAAACAATTTAAAACTTACAAGTAAAGATTTCTGATGAAATACCCCAATACGAAAAAAATAGAACTTTCTAAAAACACTTCCAAACAGCACTCAACAGCTTTTCTTGAAGAATCTATAATGTTTTTTAGCTCATTTCTGTTTTTTTTTTTTTTCATATCGACTTTCCACAAAATAAAAACGTTTTTGCGTCAAAAACTCAAAATTTTTACACAGGAAATATTTAGACGAAAAATATTTTTTTCTTTATCAAGTACTGGCAAATAAAGTGCATGGAGTCTTTATTTAATGCCAATAAATTATTGCATCTTTACTTTTTTTCCGTTCCATTGCTTTAACTGAACACTGAATTCCTCCTTTTTTCCCTCTCTGATGGGGGTCTTAAGAATTGTGTCAATGGTCATGAATTTTTCATTAGCAGGTCAGATTTTGTATATCACACAACAGAAAGAAAATGATTATTAGTAAGTCTCACTCATTTATCATAAAGTTGCTTCCCAAATTGGAACATTTTTTCATTATATTAAAAATTAAGAAACAATTTAAAACTTACAAGTAAAGATTTCTGATGAAATACCCCAATACGAAAAAAATAGAACTTTCTAAAAACACTTCCAAACAGCACTCAACAGCTTTTCTTGAAGAATCTATAATGTTTTTTAGCTCATTTCTGTTTTTTTTTTTTTTCATATCGACTTTCCACAAAATAAAAACGTTTTTGCGTCAAAAACTCAAAATTTTTACACAGGAAATATTTAGACGAAAAATATTTTTTTCTTTATCAAGTACTGGCAAATAAAGTGCATGGAGTCTTTATTTAATGCCAATAAATTATTGCATCTTTACTTTTTTTCCGTTCCATTGCTTTAACTGAACACTGAATTCCTCCTTTTTTCCCTCTCTGATGGGGGTCTTAAGAATTGTGTCAATGGTCATGAATTTTTCATTAGCAGGTCAGATTTTGTATATCACACAACAGAAAGAAAATGATTATTAGTAAGTCTCACTCATTTATCATAAAGTTGCTTCCCAAATTGGAACATTTTTTCATTATATTAAAAATTAAGAAACAATTTAAAACTTACAAGTAAAGATTTCTGATGAAATACCCCAATACGAAAAAAATAGAACTTTCTAAAAACACTTCCAAACAGCACTCAACAGCTTTTCTTGAAGAATCTATAATGTTTTTTAGCTCATTTCTGTTTTTTTTTTTTTTCATATCGACTTTCCACAAAATAAAAACGTTTTTGCGTCAAAAACTCAAAATTTTTACACAGGAAATATTTAGACGAAAAATATTTTTTTCTTTATCAAGTACTGGCAAATAAAGTGCATGGAGTCTTTATTTAATGCCAATAAATTATTGCATCTTTACTTTTTTTCCGTTCCATTGCTTTAACTGAACACTGAATTCCTCCTTTTTTCCCTCTCTGATGGGGGTCTTAAGAATTGTGTCAATGGTCATGAATTTTTCATTAGCAGGTCAGATTTTGTATATCACACAACAGAAAGAAAATGATTATTAGTAAGTCTCACTCATTTATCATAAAGTTGCTTCCCAAATTGGAACATTTTTTCATTATATTAAAAATTAAGAAACAATTTAAAACTTACAAGTAAAGATTTCTGATGAAATACCCCAATACGAAAAAAATAGAACTTTCTAAAAACACTTCCAAACAGCACTCAACAGCTTTTCTTGAAGAATCTATAATGTTTTTTAGCTCATTTCTGTTTTTTTTTTTTTTTTTCATATCGACTTTCCACAAAATAAAAACGTTTTTGCGTCAAAAACTCAAAATTTTTACACAGGAAATATTTAGACGAAAAATATTTTTTTCTTTATCAAGTACTGGCAAATAAAGTGCATGGAGTCTTTATTTAATGCCAATAAATTATTGCATCTTTACTTTTTTTCCGTTCCATTGCTTTAACTGAACACTGAATTCCTCCTTTTTTCCCTCTCTGATGGGGGTCTTAAGAATTGTGTCAATGGTCATGAATTTTTCATTAGCAGGTCAGATTTTGTATATCACACAACAGAAAGAAAATGATTATTAGTAAGTCTCACTCATTTATCATAAAGTTGCTTCCCAAATTGGAACATTTTTTCATTATATTAAAAATTAAGAAACAATTTAAAACTTACAAGTAAAGATTTCTGATGAAATACCCCAATACGAAAAAAATAGAACTTTCTAAAAACACTTCCAAACAGCACTCAACAGCTTTTCTTGAAGAATCTATAATGTTTTTTAGCTCATTTCTGTTTTTTTTTTTTTTTCATATCGACTTTCCACAAAATAAAAACGTTTTTGCGTCAAAAACTCAAAATTTTTACACAGGAAATATTTAGACGAAAAATATTTTTTTCTTTATCAAGTACTGGCAAATAAAGTGCATGGAGTCTTTATTTAATGCCAATAAATTATTGCATCTTTACTTTTTTTCCGTTCCATTGCTTTAACTGAACACTGAATTCCTCCTTTTTTCCCTCTCTGATGGGGGTCTTAAGAATTGTGTCAATGGTCATGAATTTTTCATTAGCAGGTCAGATTTTGTATATCACACAACAGAAAGAAAATGATTATTAGTAAGTCTCACTCATTTATCATAAAGTTGCTTCCCAAATTGGAACATTTTTTCATTATATTAAAAATTAAGAAACAATTTAAAACTTACAAGTAAAGATTTCTGATGAAATACCCCAATACGAAAAAAATAGAACTTTCTAAAAACACTTCCAAACAGCACTCAACAGCTTTTCTTGAAGAATCTATAATGTTTTTTAGCTCATTTCTGTTTTTTTTTTTTTTTTCATATCGACTTTCCACAAAATAAAAACGTTTTTGCGTCAAAAACTCAAAATTTTTACACAGGAAATATTTAGACGAAAAATATTTTTTTCTTTATCAAGTACTGGCAAATAAAGTGCATGGAGTCTTTATTTAATGCCAATAAATTATTGCATCTTTACTTTTTTTCCGTTCCATTGCTTTAACTGAACACTGAATTCCTCCTTTTTTTCCTCTCTGATGGGGGTCTTAAGAATTGTGTCAATGGTCATGAATTTTTCATTAGCAGGTCAGATTTTGTATATCACACAACAGAAAGAAAATGATTATTAGTAAGTCTCACTCATTTATCATAAAGTTGCTTCCCAAATTGGAACATTTTTTCATTATATTAAAAATTAAGAAACAATTTAAAAATTACAAATAAAGATTTCAGATGAAATACCCTAATACAGAAAAAATAGAACTGTCTAAAACAGTTCCAAACAGCTTTCAACAGCTTTACTGGAAGAATCTATAATGTTTTTCTATTTTTTCATATCGACTTTCCGCAAAATAAAAACGTTTTTTGTACTAAAAACTCATATTTTCACACCGGAAATATATAGATAAAAATATTTTGTTCAGTTTTAAATCTAAACTACACCATTGCAACTAGATAATCCAAGAAGATACATTGTTCTATTGACATCAGAAGTGCATTTAGCTTTTATTTAATGCAAATAAATTATTGCATCTTTACTCATTTTCCATTCCATTGCTTTTACTGAACACTGAATTCTCTTTTTTTCTCTCATGGGGTATTACGAATTGGTAATGGTCATGAATTTTTCATTAGCAGGTCGGACGGTTATGAGATTTTCTATGCCACACAAGGAAAAAAAATATATATTAGTAGTTTTTTATTCACTTACCAAGAAGTTCGTTTCTACACCGGAGAATTTTTTTATTTCTCTTTTATGAGTTACGAGTGGATGTTGTAAGAGATTTTTATTTCTAGTGACCTCTCAAGATGATAAATCTTTAAGAATAATAGATTTTAAGAGAAAAGGTGAGTTTTTTGAGTGCTTGTAAGTTGTAAAGAAACTCATGTTTACACTTACGAGGCATGTATCGTTGTTTTTATTACAGCACTATGTGGTGGATATGACCTTTGTTTGAGTAGGCATAATCGTAAATGTAAATTTATTGCTATGTGTAAAGAAAGGTTCAAGAATAAGATTGTTTATCTTGAAATAGCCGTGACTAAAAAGCATTTAAATAAGAAAATATTAGAATGGGTATTGCGTGCCAGTATTTTATTTTCTTGCACCTTTATAACCTGAAATAATATAAGATGTTAATGCGCGTGAAAAATTTTAAATATCGCTCGTAAACAAAAACGTGAAGTTATTTTTTTTTTCTGAGTAACTTATTTGCCTAATTTAACCCATTCGCTACCAACCACGAGTATACTCGTGGTTTTTCAATCGAAAACTACGAATTCGTACCGGAAATTTCGAAGTAAAACTTTTTGTTTTATGTAATCACGAAATGTCTGTAATTAAATAAAGTTAATATTTCTATTAGTATTTTCTGATCTATCTATTAGTTTTTAACTTTCTAAATAAAATAAAATTCCGGTAATTTTAATCCGGCAGCGAACGTACACACGGAGCATAACAAACAAACATAACAAATCATACCATCACTCGACCTACTAATGAAAAATTTAGGTAAACATGTAGGTAGGTAAGCGTATAAATCTGCTGGTAACTTTTGTTTAATCTATATGAAAATTGAATTTGACGTATATGTTGAATTATAGATGCTCTTAGCAGATTGCTTTTTATACATTTGTTCCACTAACATTTAAATTTGTTTCTTTTAAACAATTTTTCATCTTCGCTTGTAATTATGTCATATTTTCATGTATGTAATGTTTTTATGATTACTTTTTATTAACAAAACTCTTCTCTAAACTAAAGATGTAATTAATGCTTAAAGTGATAAAAATATTACACAAAAATTATTAAAAATACCTTTTAATATAAAGGTGGCATGTTTCTTGTGCTCAAACAGCGACTTCTTCAAGATAAAAAAGGATAAATGATAAATTTTTGCAAAGTTTTTGAAAATGATAAACACAAATCACGAGATAACATGTATAATCCAAGCAAGTACTTAAAATGATCAAACTGTAAACTTGAAAATTACTATTTTACTTATAGTTTTTCTAATTTGTAAATCAGCTCGCGCCAAATTTTAGGTAATTCAAAAAGAGGCTGATTCATTGCACATGTTCTTTCGCAATAATGATTCTATTGATCTACGCCATCATATTAATTGCCAAAACGTCAGTTGAGGCTCACTGTGGAGAACCGAAAAGTTTTTGGTTTCTGTTTGTTTGTTTGTTTGTCTGTCTGTCTGTTCCGCGATAACTGTCGTGAAAAACATTCGATTAGGTTGATGTTTGGTGGGTATGTTGGTGAGGTACCCGGAATGAGCTGTATAGTTTTTAGTTACATTTGGTTTATTCGTTCGAAAAATATAGAACATTTCTTTTTAGGTTATAATGCTTTCCAATTTTATTTATATTGAAATGAAAATCGTATATTTGAATAATGGATTTAAACGTAAAATTACGGATACTAAATTTGTGATATAGAGGTCTTAAATATATATAAAAGCTTTGAAAATTTGCCAATACATCTATTAGAATTTAGAAATTAATTGTTTAAAATTATTGGAAATTTTTTTGCAACTGTTCGAGAAATATAAAACATTTTATTTTCCTATTTCTTACAAATTTTAAAATGCATTTATTTTTCTTCCCTTTTTATTTTGTTAGTTTCTTAGCAACCGTATTTCAAAGAATATCAAATTAAGAAATGCATTTTGTTATCTAAAAAATTACAAGAATAAGAATTTCATAAGAAATTCAGAATATAATTGCATAAACCATGTTTAATTTAATGCTTCTAATTTCTGAAACCGCCGAAGTATTTTATATGTCTATAAGTATGTATGTAATATAAAAAAAAAATAATTTGCGGATTGTAAAATGCTAAATAACATGAAAAGTGAGATTAAAAAACAATGACTTTCAGAGCTGATGTTCAGGCAGATTTACTAGTTTAGACTTTTTGTCTAATGTTTTTATGACTTTAAGCATTAAGTTTAATTGTAATGTTTTCTTTTAAATATACACTAAAAACACTTTTTATTTTGCTTAAAAGACGTCAAACATAAACCTTAAAGAAGTTAAAATTTAAAATTTACATATATATATATATATATATATATATATATTCTGTATATATATATATATATTCTGTATATATATATATATATATATATATATATTCTGTATATATATATATATATATATATATATATATATATATATATATATATTCTGATGACGATTTGATGAACAAATCGAAACATGTAAATTTTAAAATCTTTAAGATTTATGTTGACGTTTTTTAAGCAAAATAAAAAGTGTTTTTAGTGTATATTTAAAAGTTAATTCTAATGGACGTATTTTGACTCTCTACTTTATTTGAAATATAATAACAGTTGAATTGTAATGTTTTCGTTTCTTAAGAACTTCTCCGTCTCTTTTTTTTTTTTTTCATTCATAATACAAACAAACTCAGTGTTACCAGTACGCTATTTTTTTTTTAAATTCATGTGGCTTGATTGCCACCACTTTAAAAAAAATGTTATAGTCGTGTTATTTAATGATAGATTAATAAAGAAAAGTAAAGATAATTATGCTACTTAAAAAAAAGTGGTGGCAATCAAGCAATTTGATTAAAATAAATAGTGGATGACAACACCGCTCACATTTTTTATTGGATTAAATACATTATGAAGAAGTTTATGTCTTGCATTTTAAATTGTCTTGATGACAGAATGCCTTCAATCCTACGTGGCATTTATATTATAGTCAAGCTACTGTTCATTTTAACATCCGAACATTCACTGTTAAAACTACAGGTGACACATGGCACCCAAAAGGGGTGAAAGGCTTGTCTCACTGGTGACACCCCTAGGGGAGCCAAAATGGCACCCTTAACTAGGGTGAAAGGATGGCACCCCTAATACAGGGTGCCCCAAGGGGTGAAAGGATGGCACCCAGGGGAGAATAATGGCACCTCTACTCTAAGGTGCCCAGCGGCACTCCACAAATGAAAGCATCTCCCCCCCCCCCCCGCCCTTGTCTAGCAATTATATTGAAAAGAGTTTGTAAATTCTCATACTTAAAAAAGAAAAGAAAAAGCTAAACATATATAATTATAATGCAATGTTTAACTTTAGCTGCAATAAACTGATCAATACTTCATTTTCTCTGTTGAAATTTATACAAAGTTAAAAGTTGATCATCTCATGTCAAGTGTCGATCCCGGCAAAATTTGGGGCCTATTCAGAGCTCCTTCACAAAAATCTATTTAATAAAACAGACTCCTTCACAAAAATCAATTTTATAAAATGGGCCCCTTCAGAAAAATCAATTTGATAAAATGACACCTTCACAAAATTTCTTTTAATAAAACAAACCCCTTCACAAAATTCCTTTTAATAAAATAGGTCTTTTCACAAAATTCTATTCCATAAAAACATACTATTTTTATTAATTATTTATTATTTTGTTATGTTTTAAAATGTGCAATTTGTAAACAATCAAGTTCACCAGAAAGGAAAACAAATAGGACTTTAAAAAGTTTTTGTTATGTTAATAAATGTTTGGTTCGAAAGATTGTTTACAAATTACACATTTTAAAACATATCAAAATAATGAATAATTAATAAAAATAGTAAGTTTCTATGGAATAGAATTTTGTGAAAGGGCCTATTTTATTAAAAGGAATTTTCTCAAGATACCTGTTTTATTAAAAGGAATATTGTGAAGGGACCAGTTTATGAAATAGATGTTACTGAAGGGGCCCAATTTATTAAATTGATTTTTGTGAAGGAGCCTGTTTTATTAAATAGATCTTTGTGAAGGAGCTCTGAAAAGGCCCAAAATTTTGCCTGGATCGACCCTTGACATGAGATGATCAACTTTTAACTTTGTATAAATTTCAGCAGAGAAAATGAAGTATTGATCATTTTATTGCTGAAAAGTTAAACATTGCATTATAATTATATATGTATAGCCTTTTTTTTTTCTTTTTTAAGTATAAGAATTTTCAAATTCTTTTCAATACAATTGCTAGACAAGGGGGGGGGAGGGAGGCATTTTGTGAAAAATATAATAAATTTCACAAAATGCCCCCCTCCACACACACACACACACACACAAAAAAAAAAAAAAAAAAAAAAAAAAAAAAATTGCATCGACTCCTGCATGTGCAGGTTAATATCTATGAGAAATGTATTATATTGTTATGAATTTTGTATATATCTGTAAATATTCCATTTGTTTAAATTTATTTTATTTTATTATTGTGAAAATTGCAGTATTATTAATGTATTTCCTATTGAGCATCATGTAACTCAATGCTAAAGGCCTCAGATGGTTTGCAAGGAAAACAACCTTACAGCATCGGTTTTATAATAGAGTTCTATTGGAAAATCGCCAAGGAATGGGTTTATCGCCAAGTTGGCGATGGTTTTGGCGACTTATTTTTGTCGCCAAATTTGGCGATATATCGCCAAATGTCGCCAAGTTGGCGACGGATTTGGCGACTTTTTGTGCTCCACACCCCCTTTATACCTATACATTGGGATCCTTCCTTGCTTGGGTTCTCTATCGAAAGTTAAAGCACTTTCTGGTAATTTCTAGCATCTCTGGAATAATCTGGAAAGATCTCTGAAACCTATATAAGGACCTCCATCAGTTCAGTTAGTTAGTTGTCTGTCAACTGCGATTGAATTCATACGAGAGGCTTTGCATTGAGAACTGTGTTTCTCGGATCGATTTTGTCGTTGATACGTCGTATTGAACGCATTGTTTCTATGTGAAATTTTGCTGTGCTTTTATTGGATTTGAAGATTACTGAATATCTTGTAATTTTCAGAAGATATTTGTGATCGTATTGCACTGTTTATAGTGAATAAAGCCTTTTTATTGTTCTTATATATTGGCATCAGTCCTTTCGAACCCCGAGCTCACAACATTTGGTGTCAGGAGTGGGGTTGAATGCCGATCACCAGAGCAATGGAGGGTCAACTGAAAGAATTATTGGAGAAATTAGCTGCAAACCATGGCGAGTTGAAAGAAGAAATGAAGAAAGATATGACAGCGATGGATGAGAAAATGACTGCGAACCTTGGTGAGTTAAAAGATGATATGAAGAAGGATATTTCAACCAACCTTGGTGAGTTGAAAGAACTAATAGAGGATAAAATAACATCTTTAAATGACAGAATTGACGGCGTGGAAAACAAAGTTGAAGAAAGATTTCAAGAAATAGAAGAAAAAGTTCAAAATACAGCCAAAACCGTAGAAGAAAAGGTAGAAGAAATTCAAAGGACAGCCAAAACCGTAGAAGAAAGGATTGAGAGTGTAGAAAAGGAGTTGGAAAATGTGAAGAAACAAAAGATAACTGCCGAAAACTATCCCGAAGATGTCAAGTATCAAGCTATGCTTCCTCGGGTCTCTATTAAACTCTCGACCTATGACGGAAAATCCTCATGGCCAGTTTTTAAGACACAATTTGGGATCGTAGCGGACGCCAATGGATGGGATTCCCAGACAAAGGCTTGCCAGTTAGCTGCTTCTCTACGAGCTGATGCTGCCGACGTCCTACAGACTTTGCCTGCAAATGAACCTCTGGATTTTGAAACGCTCGTCAGTGCCTTAGAATTGCGCTTTGGCGAGAAATGCATGAAGGAATATAGCAGACTCCAGCTCAAATCTCGACAGCAGAAATCCACTGAATCCCTGCAAGAGCTTGCTACGGATGTCGAGAGACTTTCACATCTTGCTTATCCTGACTGTCCGACTGAAATTAGAGAAAGCTTGGCTCTGCAGCATTTTATTGATGGTGTGCGTGACTCTGAGATCCAGAAAGCACTCCGGATTGCAGATCTCAGCGATTTAAAGGGGGCTTTGGTTTACGCTCTGAAATTCGAGGCAGCCCAGCAAGCTACTAGGAAAGATCGACACGTTGTGCGAGCAGCCAACCTGCCTGAGACGTCGGATAGAGCTGTGGAGTGCTTACAGCAGCAGATGAATGACATAATGAGAAAGATGAACTCCTTAGTGGCCAACAAACCTTACAGGAAGATCAAGTGCTGGAAATGCGGTGGAGAAGGCCATATCCAAATCGACTGCCCAAGACGACCCAGCACCGAAGGTAATAGCTCACCCGCTAACGGAGGAGCAAGAAAACTGATTATTGACCATCTTGCGGGGCGGAGGTTTCCAGATCTTAAGAAGCCTCACTTTCAAGTATGTGAAATTTCTGCAAGAAGTTGCGGCGAGAACGGAGTTTTTCCAGTCGGAAGTGTGAATGATTTGCCCTGTAATATGATCATCGATACAGGAGCCAATGTGACCATCATTCGGAAAGATCTAGCTCAGCGGCTGAAAGAAAAACTCTCCTGGACACCGCCCCGTGTTATCCTTCAAACCGTGACCGGGGATATGATCGACATACATGGAAGAATGAAACTGAAAATAAAGTTTGGGAACGCCGTTTACCATCATACAGTCTATGTGGCCGATATTTCAGACCCTTTCATACTCGGACTGGACTTTTTAAAAGAGCATGGATTTACACTGGATTTTAAGAAGAATGAGTTACGCTCTGCTCAAGAAGATGTCATTATTTTCAAACTTGGAAATGAGTCCGGGTCTATTCAACGGATCACAGCCAAGGCAGATGTTATCATCCCTCCTCGGACCGAAATGATGATACCTGGATTAACTGAGAACGAAAGTAGTTTTCAATGTGGCTTGGTTGGATATCCTGAGAAGAGCCCAAAAGGAGTGCTAATAGCATCAGCGCTGGTAGATCTGTCGAGAGATGTGATTCCCGTGAGGATGGCGAATGTAAGTGAAAAGTCTAGAATTATTCAGAAGGGTGAAGTGCTTGCTACCTGTGCTCCAGTCACCTGTGTTTGCAAAGACCCGAGCTTGACGTTGTCGGAGCCGCCTACAAGTTTAACACCTGAAATTGGACGAAATGAGAATTTATCTCCTGAGCAGAGACATGCCGCAGAAAGACTGTTCCAGGAATTTAAGGATGTGTTTTCACAAAACGAGAATGATATAGGTCGCACTTCTCTGACACGTCATAGAATTGATACTGCCGACCATCCACCGATTAAACAGCATCCAAGACGCTTGCCGTTCGCAAAACAAGAAGAGGTTTCTAAGCTCTTACAAGAGATGCAGGATAGTGACATCATCGAACCGTCATCAAGTCCGTGGGCCTCTCCCATCGTGTTGGTCCGAAAGAAAGATGGCTCCACAAGATTTTGTGTGGATTATCGTAAACTTAACGATATCACGAAGAAGGACAGCTATCCTCTACCAAGAATAGACGACACGCTAGATACTCTTTCAGGACATAAATGGTTTTCCACGCTGGATTTGAAGAGTGGATATTGGCAAGTAGAGATCCATCCTGATGACAAAGAGAAGACCGCATTTACTACTGGACAAGGACTTTGGCAATTTAAAGTTATGCCGTTCGGGCTCTGCAATGCTCCAGCAACGTTCGAGCGCCTCATGGAGACAGTGTTAAAAGGTCTGACTTTTGAAGCTTGTCTCATCTATCTAGATGACGTCATCATTGGTGGCCGCACGTTTGAAGAACATCTAGAGAATATTCGAAAAGTGTTAACGAAACTAAGAGCGGCGAATTTAAAGCTGAACCCTTTGAAATGCAAGTTCTTCCAACGAGAAGTAAACTATTTAGGACACATCATCTCAGCTGAAGGTGTTCGAACAGATCCTGAAAAAGTGTCTGCAGTAAAGCACTGGAAACGTCCGGAAAATGTCCATCAGTTGCGAAGCTTTCTGGGACTATGCACTTATTACAGAAAGTTTGTACAGGGGTTCTCCAACATCGCAAGACCCTTGCATAGACTCACTGAAAGCAAACAGAAGTTTCTATGGACACAAGAATGCGACAATTCATTCCAGCGGCTGAAAGAAGCTCTCACATCCTCTCCAGTCCTTACCTATCCAGACCCCGACAAACAATTCATTGTGGACACGGATGCCAGTCAGGAAAGTGTCGGCGCTGTACTTTCCCAAGAAATAGATGGCCAAGAACGAGTCGTAGCATACTGGAGCAAATGTTTATCGAAACCAGAGCGGAATTAATGCGTCACTCGTAAGGAGTTATTAGCTATAGTGAAAGCCATAGAACACTTCCATCACTATCTCTATGGCAGGAAATTTCTCCTTCGTACTGACCACGCATCCCTAACATGGCTGATGAATTTTAAGAACCCAGAGGGCCAAGTAGCCAGATGGATACAAAGACTCCAGGAATACGACTTTGACATCAGGCATCGCAAAGTCTCATCGCATGGAAACGCCGATGCCCTATCAAGAAGACCGTGTCCCGAGAGCTGTCGCTATTGTACCAGAGCGGAGAGCAAGTATAATCCCGAATATGTCATACGCCAGACGAAGACTTCACTATTGACGCCACCAGATCCCTGGAGTGATGAGAAGATTCGAGAAGATCAAATGGCAGACTCTGAGATCAAACCAATCTTGGAGTTATTAGAATCTTCTAGCACGAAGCCCAGTTGGAAAGACATCTCGACTTACAGTCCTACGACGAAGCAATATTGGGCTCTTTGGAACTCTCTCCACGTCAGGAATGGTGTCCTGTTCCGAAAATTTGAATCGGAAGATGGGAAGACATCTCGGTGGCAGTTGGTACTTCCTCGATCCCGAATCCCTGAGATCCTCAAGGAATTACATGACAGTCCCACTGGTGGCCATTTTGGAATCATGAAAACATTACACAGAGTCCGAGAGCGCTTCTTCTGGGGAAAAGCGAGAGCTGACGTCGAACAATGGTGCAAATCTTGCGATGCATGTGCAGCTCGGAAAGGACCAAAGAAACGTAGCCGAGGAAGACTACATCTCTACAATGTAGGAGCACCTTTCGAACGCATCGCCCTAGACATCCTAGGTCCTTTGCCAAGAAGTTCCGATGGCAACAAATACTTCCTTGTTGTCATGGACTATTTCACGAAATGGCCTGAAGTTTATGCCATCCCTGATCAAGAAGCTTCTACGGTTGCTGATGCCTTGGTACACCAGTGGATATCAAGGTATGGAGTCCCTCTTCAAATGCATTCTGACCAGGGGAGAAATTTCATCTCTGCTGTGATTGAGGGTCTCTGTCAACTTCTCGGAATGGACAAAACTAGGACGACGCCTTTACATCCACAGTCGGATGGCATGGTTGAGAGGTTTAATCGTACCATCCTCAACAACCTCTCACTGCTAGTCTCAAGAAACCAACAAGACTGGGACCAAAAACTTCCTTTGTTTCTTCTCGCCTATCGCAGCGCCGTCCATGAAACAACCGGCTATTCCCCGTCTCAGATGCTTTTCGGTCGTGATCTTCGTCTACCTTGTGATCTGCTTTTTGGTCGCCCTCCAGATGCGCCTTCATCGCCAGAGGGATACGTGCAGAATCTCCAGGCACGATTTGAAGACGTCCACAACTTGGCTCGAGAGCGGATCAATATACAGACGGAGAAGATGAAGACCAGGTACGACACGAAAGCCACGGGACATCAATTCAAAGAAGGTGACAAGGTTTGGTTTTATAATCCGACTCGACGTAAAGGACTTTCTCCCAAACTGCAATCGCACTGGGACGGTCCTTATACAGTCCTAAACAGACTGAACGATGTCGTAATTCGGATCCGAAAGTCACCAAGTTCGAAGCCTAGAGTCGTTCATTACGACAGGCTGGCTCCATACTATGGCCATAGTACTTAGCTCATTAATTGTAAATAGTGTAATGTAAATAATGTAAATTAGTATGACCATGGTCTTGTATATAAGTTAATGTAATAATTTCTTTTGCTTAGCATTATCATTATTAATGTTATTATTTAAATACTTGTATGTAATGATGTCTATGCTTTAATTTAATTCAATTTTTTTTTAAAATAAGTGTATATTTTGTATAATTCAGCATTATGAATGTGTTTAATTGTTATTTTCCATGTTTGCTTTAAGTGTTTTGAGTAGTATAGCATTTGTTGGTAACGGGTTTGCTTTCCGATCAAAGGTTGAACTGCCCGGGACGTGCAGTCCTTGAGAGGGGGGCAATGTTATGAATTTTGTATATATCTGTAAATATTCCATTTGTTTAAATTTATTTTATTTTATTATTGTGAAAATTGCAGTATTATTAATGTATTTCCTATTGAGCATCATGTAACTCAATGCTAAAGGCCTCAGATGGTTTGCAAGGAAAACAACCTTACAGCATCGGTTTTATAATAGAGTTCTATTGGAAAATCGCCAAGGAATGGGTTTATCGCCAAGTTGGCGATGGTTTTGGCGACTTATTTTTGTCGCCAAATGTCGCCAAGTTGGCGACGGATTTGGCGACTTTTTGTGCTCCACACCCCCTTTATACCTATACATTGGGATCCTTCCTTGCTTGGGTTCTCTATCGAAAGTTAAAGCACTTTCTGGTAATTTCTAGCATCTCTGGAATAATCTGGAAAGATCTCTGAAACCTATATAAGGACCTCCATCAGTTCAGTTAGTTAGTTGTCTGTCAACTGCGATTGAATTCATACGAGAGGCTTTGCATTGAGAACTGTGTTTCTCGGATCGATTTTGTCGTTGATACGTCGTATTGAACGCATTGTTTCTATGTGAAATTTTGCTGTGCTTTTATTGGATTTGAAGATTACTGAATATCTTGTAATTTTCAGAAGATATTTGTGATCGTATTGCACTGTTTATAGTGAATAAAGCCTTTTTATTGTTCTTATATATTGGCATCAGTCCTTTCGAACCCCGAGCTCACAACAATATACATCATCAGGTCATTTTTGTTACCTTCAAAACCGGTTAGTATTTATTACCATATATATTAGTATTTATTACCATTTTAAGTTAGATGTAGTAGTACAGAGATATTTATTTATCATTATTATTTTAAGAGGGGAAAAAATCTTCTAGCTATGCGAGTTAAATATATTTACATAAATCACTCAATCATCTAAGACATTCTTACATCCAGTCACACTACTGTGAAATGTTCCAGTGTTTTATAATTATTAATATGTTATAGTACAAGAGACTCACAAAACATTTTTCAAGAAGACACATGTATAAATGTCAAATATCAATTCAGGAATTACGATTTATTTATTTTGTTAATAATTTATAATATGTAATGAGGTATATTTTTAGTTCATTTCATCATCAAACACCAGCTCTAAAAATTTCGATAGTAAAAAGTATTTGATTAGTAAAAACATCTGCAGAAATTTATATTTTATCAAGTTTACTATTTCTTATGTTACAAAGTTTACTATTTCTTATGTTACAAAATTTATTATTTCTTATGTTACAAAGTTTACTATTTCATATTATCAAATCAACTAATTTAAAATTGTCAAATATTCAATTAATACGTTTCAAGTTAGTAAAAATCAATTCCCTTTAAAACTTGTAAATTCTTTAATTGTTTACAAATAGTTTGTTTATATATCAGAAAAATGAGAAATTAAACTATTTTTTTAAATATAACAACTTATGTTTCTCTCTTTATATTTTTTATTACTATAATAATGCATCATTAAATTTATTTCCAGATCGTAAACAAAAAAAACTGTGCGAGAAAATTCATTAGATAAAAATATGAATAAAATGAAATTATTATAAGCTCTGCATAAATAATAATTTAAAAAACAAGCAAATAGGTGAGGCTACATCATTCTAATTTCACGAGATACAAATTTCAACTTTCCACATCAAGATTATAACTTAAAATGTCTGCTTGAAAATAATGTGTGGAGCCACTTGTAATACAACATAATATAAAATCTTTTTATAATAATAAAACATAATATACAAACAACACTGAAACATTTCACATACCTGTATATAAAGAGTGATTCTTTTTATTGACTCCCCTGGTTTATTTATTCTAAATAAATGTCGTTATTTAGTTATTATATTAATAACTATGCGGCAACGATTATGCAGCAGCGATGCACTGAAATTCAAAGTCAGCCATCTTGTTCGAACTCCCCTATGACTTGCGAAAAATGAGAGGAAACAAGTCAACACCTCATGAAGAGGAAACGAATCAGCGCAAGCGCAAGATACCAGTCGAATGGCGGGGTGAAAAAGTTCGAGCAATATGCATTGTATGGCACCCTAATTAGCTTCAATCACCCAGTGAGTGACCAAATGGCACCCTAATCACATTTTCAAGCCTGTACGGCACCCTAGCGTTTCAAACGGCACCAGAATTTCACCCCGGGTTCCCAAAAGGCACCGAACTGTCACCTCTAGTTTTAACAGTGTTGCTGATCTTTATTTATTTTTATTTTGCTTACTGTACGATAATGAATATCATCACCAATGTTGCCAAATAAGTGAGTTTCTTTCATTTAAATCGTTCACTATTTCGTAATAGTAATATTGTTCTTATTTAATGTCATTTAAATAAGGCGAAGGTTACAATTCGAAAAAAGCGATAGATTTTTGGAAACAAAATCGCTTAATTGGTAACGTTGAATGATAAGGATGTCCGAAAGTTCGTACCAACAAGAACGGTGCTACGTCTTGTGTAAAAGGATGTTAAACATGGACATACGATTTATTCAAAAAATTCTTGAAACTTTTAAACCGTTATACAACGTTACACCCCCCCCCCCCCCCAATGGCTGGTAAGAGTCCTTACCATCAAAATGGGAAAACGGTGTTCCATTTTGATGCTAAGTTTTGTGAACACTTGGGCACTGTGTTAAACAGAGATCGGGTCTAACCAACACTACAACGTACATTCTATACTATTAAAAACCGTTCGCGTATCTATCTATGTAACCTCAAAAACTCGAAAACCGCAAGGCGCAGGGCTACAAAATTTTGAACACTGGTAGCTGGTAGGGCGGTCATGAACGATTGAGGCAAAAAATTCGAAAATTTTAAGTAGATTTTTGATAGATTAAATATTAATTAAAATCCACAAAGAGATCTATCTCTCAAAAATACGAATTTGTATTTTCGGTTGGTGGTTGCATAAAATCTCCGCAGAAGTCATTAAATAAATCAAGGTATAGGGATCATTGTAATTCAGAGTCGAGTGCTTAAAATCGATGGATCAGAGATAATATTACATGTAGACAATGAACTTAACTATTAACCGTTACCAAATGCTCAAAATTTAATTTTAAAGGATTTTATCGACTTAATGAATGATAATTAGCTGAAAGTAAGGTTTTTGTTTTTACATGACATATATTAGTATGATAGCGATTATTAATACAGAAAACTTTAACAGATTATTTGTTAAATTTGCAGGGATGGGTAGGGGTGGGGGTAAAAGAAATTTTATTAAATATCCAATTTATTTTACTTGACCGAGCGCCACCTGCCGTTGGCTTTTTCATTAATTGACCCTCCTTATTAATAAATCTAAATCTACTGCTCTTATTTCAACAGAACTAATTTCATTAAACAAATTTAACATCTTTAACTTCACCCGTAACGTTTAATCGCTGTTTTATATAGATAATACCGCTATTTTAGAATAACAGTTTTTCTAAAAATTAAATTTTTGTTCCTAATAAAAGTACAGAGACCGTATTCAGTTGATGCATACCAACAGACAAAGTTATTGATTTTTTTTTAGCACTTGACCGCGCGCCTCGTCGCGGCTCCTCCCTCAAGGTTTTTTTCTCTAACTGTGTTTTATTTACAGAACGCAGATAATTATGTTCCAAACTTCTCCAAACCAGTTCCATTTTACTAAATTATCATAAAAATCAGCATTCATAGCTTCAGGGTGTACTTCTAGAAAACAGTTACCAGTGTTTCCGAATAATAGTCTAAGCCAAATTTTAAATTAAGTTCCTAGCAATTTCTGCAATTTCTGCTATTTAAATATTAAATAGAAGAATTCTATTAAAAATTGTGGTAAAAGCGTTCGAACTCTTTCCTTATCTTTTCGAATAAAGCTTTTTATGATCTTAATTTGATTACTGACTGGCGAATTATCAGAACAAAATAATATTTATAAATTTATTTTGCATGATTTTCTTGTTATTAATTTCTTCTGACCTGTATATTGTTCCGAGATTTAAATCTGATTTGTACTCATTTGCGAAATACTATTTTATATTAAGTTTTTAAAAATACAAAAGTCAACTGGATTCACTCATGTTTTATTTTTTAAATATAACGTACAACTTAACACCAAATGATGTTCAATAAATCATTCATTAAGTACCTTTAACACTTGTTTATACAAAGATAAAAAATTATCCAGCATTCACAGTGCTTTATGGTGTGCAGTAACTTTCTTTAAAAAGAATCGCAATCGCACACGCCCTTTTGATTTCTGTAACTGGTAGATTCTTTTAACTGCCATTTAACGTAAGTTTTACGAAAACTCAGACATTTATGTATTTTTGTGATGATGCTCACCTTTAAAAAATGCAAACCCGAAAGGATCAGGGTCCATAAGCCGTGTTTATTGCCCATGAAATAAGACTAAAATTCGATTTTGTTATACTGACTTAATTATTTCACTTTAATATTAGAAGGTTTATCCTGTTCAATTTCAACAATATTTTTTGCATTTTGTTCGGATTTATATAACTTACACAAGCTCAAAGTTCGTATTATTCGTAGTTTTTGGATGAAAAATCTGTAATTTCTCCTCATTTTACCTCAATTGTTAATGTATTTTTTAATATTTTACTATGAACGCAGCTTTGCAACACTTTTATTTTTACATATATTATACATTTTGATGTATTTTATAATGTATGTGAAGAAGAAAGTGTTGCACAATTGCGCTCATATAAATAATTGAGGTAAAATTAGGAGAAAATGCGCATTTCTCATCAGAAACTACGAATAATACGAACTTTGAGCTTGTGTAAGTCGTATAAATACGAACAAAATGAAAAAACTATTGTTAAAATCGTACAGGATAAACCTTTTAATATTAAAAAGTGAAATAATTAAGTCAGTATAACAAAATCGAGTTTTAGTCTTATTTCATGGGCCAGAAACACGGCTTATGGACCCTGTTCCTTTTAAACAGAATTTTAGATAATTTATTTCTATGGCATTACGTATGTAATAAATAAATTCCGTCATTTATTTACAATGAAAAGTGTTTAAAACATTGCTCATTTGAGCCATTCAATATTTTGTTTTCACAGTATAGCAGTCATCTTCTTTTAATATCAAATGATTTTCTAAATTCCATTTATCATATTCTTATACCACCAAAAACTTCCTCCAACTTTCCACAACGTTATTTGATCTTCACAACGGTATAGTTACAATAACTTTCATTACCAAGTGTCACATTTGTGAATGTAACTTATGATTCCGATTACCGGTTGAGTTTTCAAACTGACATTTATCAGAATTCTTACGTAAACGGTAAGGTTTCCATGTTCATGATATCGGTACCTCAATATTAAAATATTACCCCCGGAAATTTTAAGCAGAATTTTTTTATTGGTATTTAGCTAAATAATTTTTTAGAAGTGTTCTATGTTATTCATTATCGTAATTTCGCGTGTATACGCCGCACCTCAGACAATTCGATTTCCTACCAGAATTTATTTTAAATTAAAATGTGACTTACTTCTGTTTAGAACTTATTTGACTTCTTATTTTCAATAAAATTTCCGGTTAAAAAAGACTTAACTAAGATGCGGCGCATACGTGCGAAATTACGGTATTTTAAGGAACAGTGCAAAAAATCATTGAAAGATTTATAATTCAATATTTGCAATTAACAAATGATTTTCAAAATATCATTCATCAGTCTTTACTTTCATTCTAAATCTCGAATACTCCTAAAACACTTTACTGCTGTGAGTCACTAACAACACATTTTAGCATCCTTTTCATTTCTTTATGGAGATAAATTTTTATCTGATCTAAACAACGCTATAATAATTCTATCATTCTTTCAGCTTCAGTGTTCTTCTATCTTGATGCGGCATCATGCTTCCGAACTCATCAGAGTTCAAAGGATTCTCCTCCAGAAAGTTACTGAACCTGATAAAATATGATTTTGAAGGAGAAACGCTCGAAATATTCTATAGCAGTGTGACCGTTAATTGGAAAACTTAATATACATGTATTATATTAAATATATGTATACAGGGTGTCCGAAAAGTCTGGAAACGGTCGAAAGCTGGAGAAATATACATCGGATTGAAAAACGGAAAATGCATTTTCAATAGTTTGATATCAATAAATAGATTTTTCAAAAGTTGCCTCCCCCAACTCTGCCCCCCTGGGAGGAAACCGGGGCAATTTTGAGATCTTAAATAATAACCCCCTTTTTTATTGCAGATTCGGATTCTACGGGAAAAAATACGTAACTTTCGTTCTGAACATTTTCTTCGGAAAATCATAGATGGCGCTGTAATCGCTACAATGCAGTGAGAATCGTTTCCATTGAAAAGACTGGAAACGGTTGAATAACTCTAGAAATATACATCGGATAGAAAAAGGGAAAACTGCATGTTCAATAGTTTTGAAAAATCTATTTAAAGATATCAAAGTTGCCCCCCAACTCTGCCCCCCCTCTAAGGGGAAAGGGGGGCAGCTTTAAAATCTTAAATGATAACCCCCCCCTTTTTTATTGCAGTTTCGGATTGCCATTTATTAATTAATAAACTCCTACTACCCCTAAATTTCTCATAATTTTAGTTTTAGTAGATTCGGAGATATGAGGGAGGGGGGGGGGGGAAGAGTATTTCTCCAGTACTTTCGATGATATCTCTGAAAATATATCTAAAATTAAAACAAATATATTTTTGAGTTCGATGTTACGAGGTCTTTCGAACGATACACCTACATGACATATATATATATATATATATATACATATTTAAGTAACTTAATTAATATCTTGGCTAATTACCGACATTTGTTTTCAAAAATAATTATCAAATAACCTTGGATGATTCTGCGTAGATAAATCCCTCGAGCGCCAGTAAACTCCCCAGCTGACCGCCCGAAAAGCAAAGTTTCTGTGTACGGAAAAAATGCGTTTTTCTCCAAAACTATGGTATCTAGAAAAATCTCTATATTTCCCTGCAAGGTTTAAATAAACTTCTACTGCCCCTAATTTTTTCATAATTTTAGTAGGTTCGGAAATAGAGAGGAGGGGGACAGATTTTTGCAGTACATTTTCGACGATATCTCTGAAAAGCTAATGCCTAAAATTAAAACAAATATTTTTTGAGCTCAGAATTACGAGATTTTTCATACGATATACAAAAATAAATCTTTTTAAGTAACTTAATTACCCCCTAAATTTTCCCTAAAGATATGGCTAATAATCTGAAAATATATGGGTAAAAAGGCTTTATAACTTTCCCAATTTTGAACTTTCTACGTCCCATAGTTTAGGAGAAAAGAGCTCTGACAGACGGAAAGACAGGCGCAGGAGTGGTTTTATAATGGTTCCGTTTTCACTTTTTAAGTACGGAAAAGTAATTTTTTTTTATTAACTGGATAAAAGGTTGCGTTATTACTAGATTCGCGCATACGATTTTTTTTTTTAATAAAGCACTCATCTTCTTCTAATAACATATGATTTTCTCAAAGCCATACATCATTCAAAAAATCTCCTCCCACGTCCCAAAACACTTTTAAACTATGACTGACAACAGCTTTTAACCTTAAAGTAGAATATATTTTCACTTGTTTATGAGAGATAAAATTTTATCTGATCTTCACAATGCTGTAATGTATTCCAACATTCTTTCAGCTTCAGCGTCTATGCTATTCTGATGCGGCGTCACGCTTCACAACTAATCTGAGTTCAAAGGATTATTCTCTAGAAAGCTATTGAACCTGATAAAATATGAATTTGGCTAAGATACGCACGAAATATTCTTCAGCTATTGCGACCGTTAAAGTGGAAAAATTAGTCTACTTATATATATATATATATCGGAGTGATTTTTAGGAGTAAACAAAATTATTAAACCACAAAAGACTATTGAGAAAGTATTAGAGGAAGTCTTTGTGTAAAATATTAAAGAAATTATATTCCGCACCAGTTTTAAATGTCTATGTCGATGATGCAGTAAACTGTATTTGTCAAGTGTGAAAGGAATTATTTTGTAAAATATGTCCTAACGTATATATGTCAAACGTATTCTGAATATGCAAAGCATGTGCAAAATTTCACCAGTAAAAAATAGTAAATTTTTACTCTTTTAATTGCAGTCAATTAGTTTAAAATTACCTTTTACTGGTGGAAGTTTGCACGTGCTGCATTCTGAATACTGTCCTGGTCATATGTATCAATTATATTGAATTAAAAATATACAATATTCACAAAATAATGGTTTGATAAAAAATAAACTGCTTAAATTGAATATATAAATTCTATTATTAATTTCTAAAATCGGTTTATTTTTATAACGAACATACAGTAAAATTTTTACTCAAACTCTTACATCCACATAATTCCATGATTATAATATTCGTGCAGAACAATTAAAAATTAAACATCGAAAATTTTAAATACAATTTTTTATAATTATTTGAGTAACAATATATTTGCAAATTAAATAAGTAACTTTAATCATTAACTCTAAAAAAAGTTACATATTACAAGATTCATACAGGATTTTTTACTCTAATATAGCACACATGTTCTTTTAACCCATTCGCTGCAAACCACGAGCATACTCGTAGTTTTTCAATCTAAAATTAAGAGTTCTTACCGGAAATTTCGAAAGAAGAATTTTTATTTTATGCAATCACGAAATATCTGTAATTAAATTAAGTGAATATGGCTATTAGTATTTTCTGGTATGAATTCGAACTTTCTAAATAAAACGAAATTCCGGTAATATTAACACATTTCCGGTATATTAACACATATCAATTGATTTTCTCAAATCCATTATTCAAAAAACCTTTTCCCAAAACGCTTTTCCACTCTTTAGTGATTGACAACAGCTTTTAGCTTCAAAATAGAATACATTTTCACTTGTTTATACAGAGATAAAATTTTATCTGATCTGCACAACGCTGTAATGTATTCCAACATTCTTTCAGCTCCAGCGTCTATTCTGATGCGGTGTCACGCTTCAAAACCAATCAGAGGTCAAAGGATTCTGTAGAAAGCTACTGAACCTGATAAAATATGATTTCGGCTGAGAAACTCTCGAAATATTCTTCAGCTATTGCGACCGTTAAAGTGGAAAACGTAGTCTACTTATAAAAATATAGGAGGGATTTTTAGGAGTAAACAAAATTATTCAAACAGAAAATAATTTTCAGAAAGTTTTAGCAAAAGTCTTCGAGTACAGCTAGGAATTAATGAAATTTTATTCAGTACTAGTTTTAAAATTCTATTTAGATGAAGAGGGAAATTGCATTTTCACAAACGTGAAAGGGATTCTTTTGTAAAATATGTCATATGTCAAATGTATTCTGAACATGCAGAGCATGTGCAAAATTCCACCAGTAAAAAATAGTAATTTTTGATTCTTTTAATTGCAGTAAATTAGTTTAAAATTAAAGTTATCTTTTACTGGTGGAAGTTTGCACGTGCTATGTTCTGAATACGGTTCTGGTCATATATATAAATTATGTTGAATTAAAAATATCTGATATTCACAAAATAATGGTTTGATAAAGAATAACCTCCTTAAATTGAATTTGTAAATGCTACTAATTTCTAAAAGCGGTTGAACATGCGAACATGCAATAATATGTTTACGCAAACTCTTACATCCACATAATTTCATGATTATGACATTGGTGCAGCACAATTAAAAATTAACCATCGAAAGTTTTAAACACAATTTTTAATTATTTGAGTAACAATATATTTGCAAATTAAATAAGTAATGCTATTCATTAATTCTAAAAATTAAATATTACAAGATTCACATATATGATTTTTACTCTAACAGTTTCGCTACTAACCACGAGTATACTCGTGGTTTTTCAATCTAAAATAACGAATTCGTATCGGAAATTTCGAAAGAAAAAATTTTATTTTATGTAATCACAAAATTCTTTAAATAAATAAAGTAAATATTGCTATTAGTTTTTCCTGGTATGAATTCGAACTTTCTAAATAAAATAAAATTCCGCTAATTTTATCCGAGCAGTGAACGTGCTAATATAACACTCATCATCTTTTAATATCAAATGATTTTTTTTCAAATGCATTATTCAAAAAACCTTTTCCCAAAGCGCTTTTCCACTCTAAGCGATTGACAACAGCTTTTAGCTTCAAAATAGAATACCTTTTCACGTTTATACAGAGATAAAATTTTATCTGATCTTCACAACGCTGTAATGTATTCCAACATTCTTTCAGCTCCAGCGTCTATACTATTCTGATGCGGTGTCACGCTTCAAAACTAATCAGAGTTCAAAGGATTCTTCTCTAGAAAGCTATTGAAACTGATAAAATATGATTTTGGCCGAGAAACGCTCGAAATATTCTTCAGCTATTTCAACAATTTTCAAAAAGTTTTAGCAAAAATATTCGTGTATAGCGAGGGATTAATGAAAATTTTATTCAGTGCTAGTTTTAAAATTGTATTTAGATGAAGCGTAAATTGCATTTTGACAAAAGCGAAAGGGATTATTTTGTAAAATGTGTCATATGTCAAACATATTCTGAACATACATAGTATGTGCAAACTTCCACCATTAAAAAATAGTAATTTTTAATTTGTTTAATCACAGTAAATTAGTTTAAAATTAAAGTTATCTTTTACTGGTGTAAGTTTGCACGTGCTATATTCTGAATACTGTCCTGGTCATATGTATAAATTAAATCGAATTAAAAAATATCCGATAATCACAAAATAATGGTTTCATAAAGAATAACCCCTTTAATTGAATTTGTAAATGCTATTATTAATTTGTAAAATCGGTTGATTTTTATAACGAACATTCAGTAATATTTTTACGCAAACTCTTACATCCACATAATTCCATGATTATGGCATTGGTGCCGCACAATTAAAAATTAAACATTATTTTTTTTATAATTATTTGAGTAACAATATCTTTGCAAAATAAACAAGTTAATGTTATTCATTAACTCATAAAAAATAATTACAAGATTCATACATGATTTTTTTTACTCCAATATACCACTCATCTTCTTATAACCCATTCGCTGCCAACCACGAGTATACTCGTGGTTTTTCAATCTAAAATTACGAATTCGTACCGGAAATTTCGATAGAATTTTATTTTATGTAATCGCGAAATGTTTGCCATTAAATAAAGTAAATAATGCTATTAGTATTCTCTGGTATGAATTCGAACTTTCTAAATAAAATAAAATTCCGGTAATTTTAACACATTTCCGGTATATTAACACATATCAAATGATTTTCTCAAATCCATTATTCAAAAAACCTTCTCCCAAAGCGTTTTTCCTCTCTAAGTGATTGACAACAGCTTTTAGCTTCAAAATAGAATACCTTTTCACTTGTTTATACAGAGATACAATTTTATCTGATCTTCACAACGCTGTAATGCATTCCAACATTCTTTCAGCTTCAGCGTCTATGCTATTCTGATGCGGCGTCACGCTTCAAAACTAATCAGAGTTCAAAGGATTCTTCTCTAGAAAGCTATTGAACCTGATAAAATATGATTTTGGCTGAGAAACGCTCGAAATATTTTTCAGCTATTGCGACCGCTAAAGTGTAAAACTTAGTCTACTTATATATATATATCGTGGGGATTTTTAGGAGTAAACAAACTTATTCAAACACAAAAGAATTTTCAGAATGTTTTAGCAAAAATCTTCGTGTATAGCTAGGGATTAATGAAAATTTTATTCAGGGATTAATGAAAATTTTATTTAGTGATAGTATTAGAATTCTATTTAGATGAAGCGGTAAATTGCATTTCAGAAACTTCAAAGAGATTATTTTATAAAATATGCCATATGCATAATAGGTGAACAGTGTGTTTCAAAAACATTGCCCTCGGTTTCAATTTCTTAAATATTGATCACAGAAATATATAATAAATTACAAATTTACGTAAAAAAATTTTACAGACTTTTATGAAATGGATTAAATTTTTTCAAAGGGATCAATTAAATTTGAAGAAAAGCAAAATTTATATATTTATACGGCCTTCATACAAAATATTCCCATTGAGTAAAATGTTCCCACATACACTAAGATCGTGTACAAAATTTCAGCATTTTATCATAAAAAGTCGCAGAGATATGGAAATATATAATTGCTGACTTAAACTTATTTTCGATGGCTAGATATAAGTTCGCAAAGGGGAAAAAGTACGTCTGAAGATCGCGTTTCAGGGGCCGTACACAAATTACAAAAGAAAACAATGGTTGCATAAATAAATAATAATTCTGATGATGTAGTTATGATTAAACCATCACCAACTTTGTTTAAATATGCGACTTTTTATGATAAAATGCTGAAAATTTGTACATGACCTTATTAGTGTATGGGGCACATTTTACTCATTGGGGAAATTTTTTGGACGGGGGCCGTATAAAAATGTAAATTTTACATTTCTTCAAATTTAATCCCCTGAATAGTCTAATCGATTTCATAAAATTCTGTTTTTAGGTAACTTTGTAATTTAAAATATATGCCTATTATGGTGAAGAATGTTGTTGGGCTGAAATATTTTTATGCATAACGCATGAAGTGAGATAGTTTTTGGGCCGTTCGTTCGTACCATTTGCGTTGTAAACAAATACCCCATAGTTCGAATCCAGGAAGGCAGAAAAAAGAATATCCCATGAACGAAGACATCTCAGCTGAAGTCTTTTTATTGATATATAGCACGTATAAGATGGTAAGAATGGGATGGTCTCGGATATTAGAGGCTTAAAACCGTTGTTGACAGACCAAGAGCTAGGAGTGATCTGCTGTTTGGGCAGTAGATTGTCTCGCCAAGATTCGATAATACATTTAGCCAACAAACCGCAGACGCGCAGAAGAATTTATGTGTACGTTAAGGATAATTAATATAAATGTTTTGGGAGGATGTAATGAATAGGCTACCACATTTGGCGAAACCGTAATTTTTGTGAATTTTAGAGGACACATGCGGGCAACCCGGTGGGAAAGGAATTTTAGTTAAAGGAAAGAGTTAAACTTTGAATCTGAGAAATTACATTACATGCACAATTTGTTTATGAACAGAAAAATGTTGGGCGCCCAAGCAGCTGTCAAAGAATGTCCGGAACACATGACATTACATCTGTTATAACCACATTGGAATTAAAATAGATTTATAACGTACATGCTGCATTTAATAAAAATAGTCTTTCATATGAGAAAAGGAAGTAATATTTGAGGTTTTAGAATAAGAGATATTTTAGCGAAGAGAATATTAATTAATATATTAAAAATTAAGTTAGGAAGATAATAATTTAGAATAAAGATATGTATAAATGATTTTATATCATACCTATGATCAATATTTAAGGAATAAAAACTTCTTTCCTTTTCTTTCTTTGTTTCAAAAGTTCGCTGTCATTCTGAATAAAGAAAAATTCAAATTATTATTTAAAGTATTTTTTTAAATCATTATACTTGATAAATTCCAGCCTTTGCCTACTTAAAAAAAGGAGAAAGAAATAGTAACTGTGATTCCAATTTAAACCATCAACCATCAAAAGGATTTGATTTTATTCTTTGGAAATCTATAAAATATATGTCATGTTGCAATTAAAAATTCACAAAACTTTTCGAGAATTCAAACATAGGAGAGAACAATAAAGAGAAAATAATTCCAGAAAATACTTTAGAATTAGATTTAAAAAAAAAAGAAAAGCTTCGTTAAATTACGTTTCAGTGAACTAATTTTGTTTGAAACCAATATTTTGTTATCTTCATTCTTTGGTATCTTTATTAGAAAGATACTCCTATTTTACCTGAGGTTTTAAAAAGGTTTTGTCTTCTAATTCAACAATTCCTACCATTTTTTATTGGATATGTTTTTTTTTTTTTTTTTTTTTTAAGGAAATAACGGTAGGTACTTTTAATCTTAAAACTGAAGTATCATATCAAAATAAAGATCTTATTATGTTTTGATTGTAGAACACAATTATTTTGTCGTTCTAGTCTTTTACTTAGTATCTTAGTAGACTTAGATTCATTCTCCGCATAGTAAAACGCATGAAAAGAAAAACATGCGTCAAGCATAGATTGAGAAATATTTTTCAACATATTCAGAATATTGCAACAAAACTTCCCCGGTTAACACTTTCACTGCCGGGTTAAAATTTATTTTATTTAGAAATTTCGAATTCATACCAGAAAATACTAATAACAATACTTACTTTATTTAATTACAGACATTTCGTGATTACATACAATAAAAAGTTTTCTTTCAAAATTTCCGGTAGGTATTCGTAATTTTAGATTGAAAAACCTCGAGTATATTCGTGGTTGGCAGTTTTTGTTAATGAATATTGTGCATTTTATTTTTTACTGAATTTGTACGTCACGAATGCTACGAATTGCTTGATCTCTTGGCTTAATGCAAAAATAACAAGTGGTCGAAATTAGTGCCTTAAGAATGTTTAATTAAAAACAATTACCGCTCTTAAACTGTCTCAACCTGCCCCATTACACGCTGTTTTACATATTATTTACACTATTAAGATACATTATTCATTAAAGAAGGATTTGACCACGACTATACTCGTGGATGGCGGCGAATGGTTTAATAAATTGGAAAATGACACCTAAAAACCATAACAGATTTAAAACTCAACAAGTACCGTCTAGAGTAGGAAAAGTATTCAAATTGTTTTGTGAAACCCTGTATATAATCTCTACATTTGCATATATACTGCATAGTATGTTAAAATTTAGTTGAGTTGGGACACGCATAAACAGAGTTGAAAATTCGCTCTCAGAAATTTCCGACAATAATCGCAAATGTAATAGATTTTTTTTTTTTTTTTTTTTTTTTTGTGCGGCCCTTAGAATCCATACAATTTATACATACTAAGTAGTAATATGCTACAAATTAGTTAAATTTAAAAATGGTATACCACAACTGAAAACGAACTTCCAGCAATTTTTTCTCACAGACAGTACTGTAATCGAATTACTTTGTGTGTCTCTGTAAATGAACAATAAAATTGTATTCACAATCTGTTCTAGACTAAGCTTTTTGTAATGCACCTCAGTGATGTATATTAATTCCAATACGTTTGAAATAGAGTAACATCATTAAATTATATTGCAAACGACTTTTCCCCCATAGACCATAATGCAACGAAATTCTTTTGAGAGGCCCTGCAAACGGACTATAAATGCTACACACTTAATTTACAATAACGAACATGTCATAGTAAACCTCGATAAGATATATCAATTACAGGACGATCCGAGTACATATACGCGAGTTAGAGATCGGGAAGACAAACCGCATTCATAAACGCTTTTAAACTATGTTGGAAGGTATTAACAAGTTGGAAATTGTACGTCAAACGTGACAAATGAGGTGCGTTTGTACTATAACTAGCTTTAAAAATATACAGATCTTGGTCCAATAGTTATTCCACTCTTATGAAATAATGTATGAAAACAAAATTTATTTTGTGATGCAGATTTTCATATTATAGATTTTCATTTTATTTTATGAAATCAAGTTTCAATGCAATTTTACAACAAAATCCATTACAATTATGTTACATTAAAATTATACTATGCGCCAATAACCAATACAAGACAACGTAAAAAATATTATCGTTATTATTTCACTGAAATATTAATTATCGTCTGTAATTATCATAGGATTCATTTCCGTAATAAAATATGTACATTTTAGGTTGGCAACATTATCTTTGTTGACATTGACTGAAAATACCACGTTGAATCTTAAGCCTAGCTTTGAAAATTTCAGAACTTGAAATCTCTATTTAGACTCTTTTTCCATTTAATATCTATATCTCCGGAAACACCGATCCACAATACTGTCTGTAGATTATAGGATTGCTATAATTAAACAATTTTAGTATAAAAATTCAGTTTTTAAATTCAGTAATACAGAAATAATAGGACTCCATCTTAAATAGGACGTAATTACCATGGCAACCTAGAATCATTACCTATCATGGGACATCATTTCATTAATGACGTACGATAGGATTTAATAGAATGAAGAAAACTTTTATTAATATCTTTTTAAGTTTTAATTCGATTTTCATAAATTTTGAAATGACTCGACAAAATTCTGAAACGATTTTATAGATTAAATTTCAAACCGCTCGGTTGGGTAGTTTTTACGTTGTTACATGCGGACAGACGGACGGACCAGGCGACGGCTATAGGTGCTACGTATTTATATAATTCCAAGCACACCTAAAAATGAAATTTTTTATTTATTTATTTGTCTATCATGACTTCTAGAAAGGAATAGTACACTTTTTCTGTGAATACTTTTTTTTTCGAACAAACAAAGCAATAAAGGACTATGATAGTTATGTAAATACAGCCTACCTTTTTACCCTACATTATGCAGCGATCCTGAATAAAATAAAATAAAATAAAATAAAAGTAAAGTAAAACGAGTAAGTAAATAAATTTAAGTCAATTAAAATTTAACCTGTAATAAACAATCTCAGTTCATGGTTATCATAATATTTAAGAAAAGTCATTCGAAGCAAAAGTATGCTTCTTAATAAGCTCAGGAATTTCTCTCTAAAATTTCTGGTGCATAAAACTAAATATAAAAAATTTGTTTAAAAAAGAAATATTCCTGCAGGGTAGGGTTAAGAATAAAAATCTCAGACTTAAAAAACCTGCGATTGAGGCAGCAAAATTAATCTTTTATCCCTCATAATCATTCTTCAATACTTAGAATGTATTAAAAAAAACCAATAAATTAAATTGAACCAAAGAAGACGTTAACCAATTAGTTGTCAACCACGAGTATACTCGGGATTTTTCAATCTAAAATTACATATTGCTATTAGTATTTTCTGGTAGGAAATCGAACTTTCTAAATAAAATAAAATTCCGGTAATTTTAACACGGCAGTGAATGTGTTAACTAACTCACTTATCATAAAGAAATGAGACAATAAACTAAATCTCAGATAAATAACTTCCCATAAAACACCTCTGTCATGTTACGGAAAGCTATCCTCTTTCTTGATGTCAGTTCATTCTACATATAAGTAAAGATAAAAATGAAGTCATTAATTTTTTTTCTTTGGCTATATCATGACTTCTACAGAAAAGGCCAGCATTGAATTACTAACTATACTCTTTATTTTTCCCATGTACACTTTTTAATTCAAAAAGGCAATATAAAGCGAGAAAGGGGTGTTAGATGGTAAAGAAAATCTAGTTTTATCCAATCTAGAATTAAAATTTCAGCTTATAAGACATGCAGATGAGCGGAATTTTAATGTTGTTAAAAATGTTTAGCTAATTGACTTTGACACTTTAAAATAAAGACTTTGCTGTGTCCTTCACAAATGTTTTTTAAATATGTTCAATCGTATTAAAAAACTAATCGTTGGAGGCCACCGTAATACTTACCCATCATTGGATATGCATGACATAAAATATGAAAGTAAAACATGCGTAAACTATTTATAAAATGCATTGCAATTCGAATAAAATCGTGGCTTGATGACGTCATAAACTTTAAATGCTCTGTTGCTGAATTGCGTAAAAAAACTCATCCTCATAACTACAAAATAGATAATCATATTAAATAACGATTTATTGCGTCGGATGAAGCGTCTCATTTCCGATTAAAATATATCTTTGAATTGCAATTTGAATGAAATATAGGGTCACGAAAAATCGAAGAGTGTGGTAAATAGGATTACAAATATCTCGGCAACTCATTATCCGACCGACTTCATTCTTTATGCAAAATTTAGATTTTTTATTGTTTTTTATATTCACTCCTTAAAATAAACAATTTCGAATATTTTTGTATACCTTTTATCAGAACGAATATTTCAAGAGTCCGAAAAAAATAGTTCCGTATAATCGAGGTTACTGAAATACAATATGCTTCTTACCATTATTACATACTAAGTACATACGAAATTTCAAGTCTCTATCTCAATTGGTTCGGGAGATAGAGCGAATACAGACACACACACAGACAGACGGACCGCAATTTTTTTCTCTAAAAATATGTTTTCCGTAATCTCCAGTGTCTGAAACATGTAAATCTGTCAAAAAGATTTTTTAAACGATTGCAAGACTTACCCTATACTACGTATGATGGGTAAGTAATAAGTAAATCTAACAGAAGCAGAGAAGAAATTAACTCTTGTTAAAACATATCCTCTTTGACCGTGTCAGTAATCCTACAGAAGCAGAAGTGCCAAGCTCCCACTAATCTTTGGAATTCAGGGTACAGACGTTAAGGGTTGGTGCAAGACACTGTAACAATCATTTATTTGTATAGGCAACCAGGGTCAAAAATACATTTATTTGGTCAAAATCGAATCCAATCCGAAGTAGCGTTTTCATTCATAACTTTAATAGTAGTGAAAATACTTTAACCCATTCGTTAGCAACCACGAGTATACTCGTGGTTTCTCAATCTAAAATTACTAATTCGTACCGGAAATTTCGAAAGAAGAATTTTTATTTTATGTAATCACGAAATGTCTATAATCAAATAAATCTGTGCTGGCAAGAAAACCCTCTTTATTTTCATGTGTATTTTTTCTTTTGAAAAAAAAAACCACTAAAGTGACAAAAAAAACCACTAGTCAGAGACTACAGGCGACATTTACAGAATAAAAAATTCGGATAAATGACATCTGCAGATGAGGCAGATTTTTATTGTTTTCAGCTGATATTCTCTATGTAATTTATCTTCGTCCCGTTTCCATCATCACAGTTATTTTCCCTATGATCGGATTTCCCCTCCGTCGCATGGACTGGCATCTACACATTAACTTTAAATATATACCGGTTGTCCTAAGTTTTCTATTTTCTATTTTATTTTTTTTATTTTTAACTGCGATTCTTGATTTTAGTTCGAATTACCAGCAATAGATGGCGCAGCGAGCGATAGGAGTGCAATCCAGGCAACAACTAAAATCACCCAGCATTGATGCGAAGGAAGGAGGTTCAATACATGGAGTAGCCATTCGCTAATATAATCTTGTTTTTAGGGCCCGTTCCTGAATAAGATTTTATTGGTGAATGAGACCCTCTCCATGTATTGAACCTCTTTCCTTCATATCAATGCTGGGTGATTTCTGCTTTTGTCTCGATTGGATGTCTATTGCTCGCAGCGCCATCTATTGCTGATAATTAGAGCTAAAATCAGGAGTTGCAGTAAAAAAACTCCTGACATCATACATTATTCTCCTGCAAGAATTTTTTTAATATCTGTCACCGTTTGGAAGTTATTGAATTTTAAAATCGGTCAGCCTTTTTTTGAAACCCGGTATATATGTATTATAATGTAACCATAATCCAGATATTTTTACTACAGTTAGAGCGCGGACAGACATACAAACAGATTTTAGAACCTAACTCCTAAATCCTTTACATGTGCGTTGACGTGTTAAAAAAAATCTATAAATTAAATAGAATTAGACAAAGCGCACTTTAATGAACTCACCTAGAAGAAAAATATTATTCGATAAAAATAAATCTTAGGTACATAACCTTCCGTAACACTTCTCTATCACGACCTCTGTTACGTTATGAATATCTATCCTTAGTAATCCTGCAAAAGCGTAAAATAATGGCGAAACATAAGTAAATATAAAAATTAAGTTGTTAATTTATTTATTTGGCAATCATCAATTCAGAAAAAAAAGAGACCACCAATGCTGTGGCATAAAGAAGGGAAAATAAAGAAAAAAAATCTTTTTATTTTTTATTTTTGCCATGTTTACTTTTTCTTTCGGAAAAAACAATAAAGCGATAAAGAACTACGATAGTCACGAAAATCCAGCCCACACTTTCTGGAATAAAAAACTCGGATATGCAAAAAGAAGCCACCTATTCACGATTTGCGGGGACCTCTGTGTTAAATATCTTTGGCTTTGTGCCATCGCTTTATCGAAACCCACAATTACCCCACTTTAGGCTAAGACTTACGTTTTGATTAAGCGGCTTAGTGATAAAGATCATCAACCTTCAGGTAAAATAATATAAGAGTAAAAAAACTATAGAGCAAAAATAAAAAAAAGAGTTGAAATACCGAAGAAGTAAAAGATATTTCAAAGGTTTTGAAGGTAGATTAATGTACAATAAGGATGTAATGAATTTCATGAACGAAAAAAATGAAAAATGATTATTCTTTTCGCATTTTGATACATTATGCTTATTTACAGGGTTTCTAAAACATCTTGACTGTTTTGAAAATAAAAAGGCAAAGAAAATATATTGACAGCATTTGACCCATTCGCTGCCAGCCACGAGTATAATCGTGGTTTTTCAATCTAAAATTACGAATTCGCACTTGAAATTTTGAAAGAAGAATTTTTATTTTATGTAATCACAAAATGTCTCTAATTAAATAAAGTAAATACTATTAGTATTTTCTGGTATGAATTCGAAGTTTCTAAATAAAATAAAATTCCGGTAATTTTAACACATTTCCGGTATATTAACACATATCAAATGATTTTCTCAAATCCATTATTCAAAAAACCTTCTCCCAAAGCGCTTTTCCACGATTGACAACAGCTTTTAACTTCAACATACAATGTAGCATTTATAGAAATTTCTAGATCATATACAGGACTACAGAAAAGAATTCGGATATTTTTCTGACTATTGATGGTAATTGTTGAAATTGGGTTTTCAGATTTGTTATGCGTTTTTCAAACCATTTACTTATACAGCAGCTTTCACCTTATTAACAGGTAAAGTTTTGTTAAAGTATTCTGGAAGTCCTGGAAATTGTTTTACAATCTAGTTTTAATCATGATTTTTCGTTCTTATTTGTGTTATATAAGAAGAAAATGATTTGTGGCATTTCGTTTGCATAGCGAGATTTCTAATTTTTTTATTGTTATTTTGTTGAAAATATTTTAATGAACGCTTTTACATTACGTAATAAATGAACAAGGAATTCAAATTTTAATAGTTTTCTCACCTTAACCCAATCTCTGTCAACAACGAGTATACTCGTGCTTTTTCAATCTAAAATTACGAATTCGTACCGGAAATTTCGAAGAAGAATTTTTATTTTAAGTAATCACGAAATGTCTCTAATTAAATAAAGTAAATACTGCTATTAGTATGTTCTGGTATGAATTCGAACTTTCTAACTAAAATAAAATTCCGGCAATTTTAACCCGGCAGTGAACGTGTTAAATAATTCTTGCAAGAATTTAATGTGCGAAGTTTCTTTATAATGTGGGAAGATCCATAAATTTCTTTAGTATTATTTCTTCTTTTAATATCAAGCATCACACAAATGGCGATATGATAGTCACGGAAATCCACCCCACTCTTTCCAGAATAAAAAACTCAGATGTGAACAAAGTACACACTTATTCTCGATTTTGGGAAAATTTAAATTTGTTTGGCTTTATGTCCTCCCTTTATCGAAAACCACAATTACCCCACTTCAGGTTAAGGCTTAACGTTCTGATTAAACGGCTCAGTGATAAAAATCAACCACCTTCAGATTAAAGGCAAAAACAAAGAAAAATTAATAAAAAGTGTTGAAATATATTTCAAAGAACTTCAATGTAGATTAATGTACAACAGGGATGTAATGGATTTAAAGAGCGAAAAAATGAAAAATGATGATTTTTTTTTCTCATTTAGATACATTATGCTTATTTACAGGGTTTCTAAAACGTGTTGATGGTTTTGAAAATAAAAAGGCAAAAAAATAGATACAGCATTTGACCCATTCGCTGCCAACCACGAGAATACTCGTGGTTTTTCAATCTAAAATTACGAATTCGTACCGGAAATTTCGAAAGCAGAATTTTTATTTTATATAATCACAAAATGCCTGTAATTAAAAAAAGTAAATATTGCTATTAGAATTTTCTGGTATGAGTTCGAAATTTCTAAATAAAATAAAATTCCGGTAATTTTAACTCGGCAGTGAACGTATTAAATTTATTCTTGCAGAAATTTAATGTCTAAAGTTTCTTTATAATGTGTGAAGATTCAGAAATTTCTTTAGGATTCTTCCTTTTTTTAATATCAAGCATCAGAAGCAAATGGCAAAATGATAGTCACGAAAATCCACCCCACAATTTCCAGGATAAAAAAACTCAGATGTGAACAAAGTAGACACTTAATCCTGATTTTTGGGGTATTAAATTTGTTTGGCTTTATGCCATCGCTTTATCAAAACCCACAATTACCCCACTTCAGGTTAAGGCTTAACGTTCTGATTAAACGGTTCAGTGATAAAAATCAACCACCTACAGATTAAAGGCAAAAAAATAAAGAACAAAACAGCAAAAAAGAGTTGAAAGATATCTCAAAGATCTTGAAGGTAGATTAACATACAATAGAGATGTAATGAATTTCAAGAGCGAAAACATGAAAAATGATGATTCTTTTTTCTCATTGGGATACATTATGCTTCTTTAGGGTTTCTAAAGCATGTTGGCTGTTTTGAAAACAAGTAGGTAAGTGTGATCGAAGATCGCAAAAGGGTTTCGTTTAATATTCCTTTCAAAACCCTTTATCCTTCCTTCAATAAATCCAAATAAATTTCATTTAAAAAAAAAAAAAAAAAAAGCATGTGTTTTATAAAGTAAAAATTTACCGGTCTATTTTTCTCTCATTTTCGAAAATCTGAACCGGTCCGACCGGCCTCTGTCATAATGATATCTGTCATGTGGATTAAATACGATATTTAAAAAAAAAACAATTTCAAAATTAAACATGTTGTATAGAGACTTTCAAAATATTAGACGTCAGATTAATTTTCTTTTTAAGTCTCTAATGACGGCATATTAAGCTGCTTTCAGTATTTACACATACTCCTTGTATTATTGAGAAATGTTTGAAAATTTCCATTTTATTACCAATAGGACGTCCTATTAATCTTTTTTTCCCCAATTGGTGAAACTTTTTATTTCATTTTCATTTTTCACGTAGAAATCTTTCAATAGAAAATTAATTATTGTACAAAGAATTTTATTATGGATTTTTAATTGTTGGCAATTGCTATAACGAAAAATGTTTAAATTTAATAGGAAAAGGCTGTTAGATTTTTGGTTTTTTATCTCTATATATATTACCTATAGAGATTTACCCGATTTTGTTTTTCAAATTTTATGATTTTGAGCTTCATAATAGGTATTTAGCACAAAATTTCACACAAGTACACAGTACAAAGTACACAAAATTTCATGCCTGTACATTACATAGTTTCTGAGAACCAGCTCTGCGACGGACAGACAACGAAGCGGGAGTAATAGGATTTCTTGAGATAAACGAAACCCTAATAAAAAGGCAAACAAATAGTGATATCATTTAAATTTATACTTGCGGAAATTTATTGTGTGAAGTCTGGATTTTCTTTAGTATTCTTCCATGTTTTAATATTAACCCATTAAAACTTAGCGTTACATTAATGCATTACCGTAGCTAACAATACTTTTGTTGTTTGCACACCAGTAATTCTGAAAAGAAAATTTCGCTTTCTTTGATGACAAAAAAACACTTCTCGATAAAATATTATCAAAAAAATTTATATTCTAAAAAAGTGGTATGAAATGCAATATTCCCATTTTTCAAGAGAAAAATAATTGGCATTGATTAAACAAATGGCGCTAAACTGTCATAAATGATAATAGTCACGAAAATCCACCTCACACTTAAGAGCCTACACCAGGCATGGAAAAAAACGCGCAAGCTAATATTTTTAAATGATGATTTTTGCATAGGTCGATCTCTAACGTTGTTAGTTTTTACTTTTTCGATTTTGATTCCAGTTTCTTTATATACGGGTACTTTCACTTTCAGAACCGATTCCAACTGGTTCCAAAATTGAAAATGTCCGCTTATAAAAAAACTTTAACCAAAATGAAAATAAAATCTGACAACGTTAGAGATACTTTTGCTTATGATCATAAAATTTATATTTACTTCTATGCTGAGTAATTTATTACATAAATCTGATAATTGAGAATCAAAGTAACTCCACTTGCCTTGTTATTGCAGAGCGCCCCTCAATTACTCCACTTCAGGTTAAAGCTTAACGTTTTGATTAACCGGCTTAGTGATATAGATCAACCACCGTCAGATTAAAGAAAAAAAATACATATGAAATACTTGATAAAGTAAAGCATATCGCAAAGGCCTTAATGGTAGATTTAAAAGTGAATGATGACTGTAAAAAAATATACGGGAAAACACTTTTGAAACAATCTGAATAATTCGCTCTTTTGGATGCATTTAATAAGAATGATATTGAAATGAAATAGAACATGGTATACCAGATGGTCGGAGAATTCCTTATTTCCAAAAACGTTGCTGTTTGGCATAAAAATACCATTTCGTTCCACGATTGTGCATGTCACGAAAGAAACTTTTGGGACAACTTGAATAATTTGTTAATCTGAATACATATAATAAGAATTCTCTCTAAATAAAACAGAATCTGCCAGCAGATGGCCAGAGGGTCTCAAGTCTCAACATAAAGATGTACACACAATCATGCTTGAGTCTGCTTTTATTTAGTCTTGAGCCTACGCTAGTAACACGAAGACAATGGCCACGTTCTCTTTTGTCCGTTAACATTTGTATATTTTAGTTGTTTTTAGGGTTTCGTTCATCTCACGAAGCCCTATTCGTCCCGCTACGGTCTTAGTCCGTCACAGAGCCGGTTCTCAGAAACTATATAACCTACAGAGTTGATATTCTGTGTACTTATAGCTAAATATCTACTATGAAGCTGAAAATCATTTAAAAAAAAAAAAAAAAAAAAAAAAAAAAAAATTCTTACTATAGAGAGATAAAAAACCAAAAATCTAACAGCCTTTTCCTATTAAATTAAAAAAAAATTTCGTTTTAGCAGTTGCCATCAATTAAAAATCTATAATAAAATTCTTTCTACAATAATTAATTTTCTATTGAAAGATTTTCACGCGAAAAATGAAAATGGAATAAAAAGTTTCACCTATTGAAAAAAAGATTAATAGGACGTCCTATTAGTAATAAAACGGAAATTTTCAAACATTTCTGAATAATACAAGGAGTATGAGTATGTAAGTACAGAAAGCAAGTTCATATGATGTCATAAGAGAATTAAAAAGAAAATAAATCTGGCGTTATATTGGAAGTTTAACGGAATTTTTCAAATGTTTGAGAATAATCCAAAGAGAGGATCAATATGAGTACTAGAGAAAGCAAGTAGATAGGACGTCAGCAAGTGATTATAACGTCATATGAGTTTGAGGAACGTGATAAAAACCCAATTATGGAAATATTGGCATATTTTAACATTCTTTATACAACATGTTTAATTTTTAAATTTATTTTTTTTTAATATCACATTTAGTCCACATGATAGAGTATAATAGAGGGCTTCGCCCGCTACCAGACCGGTTCAGATTTTTTAAAAAAAACGAGAAAAATAGACCGGTAAATTTTTACTTTATAAAAAACGGTTTTTTTTTATTTTATTTTTTTTTTTCGAAAATGAAACTTATTTATTAAAAAAAAGGATAAAGTGTTTTGAAAGGAATATTATACGAAACACTTTTTATACCCACTTTTTTTGTTTTTTTTTTTTTTTTTTTGCGTAGGATGCCTGACATAGTAAAACAGCACGCACCTTGTATTTACTTTCGATCTATCTTCATTTTGTAAAAGTTTGATAGATCATACATATTTTTTGTTTATATATCTATGATAAAAATCGAAAAAAGTTTCATTATTTTTTTTCAGAAGTATTAAACAGGAGCCTCAGGGAAAACTAGGACCTGCGCCTTATTTTCTGGACTAAGCCTGGACGCCTGATCATTCTGAATGCATTTGATGTAAACTCACAAAGAAAAAAAGAATGTGGCACCAGATGGTCAGAGAAACATTCTAAAAGAAATGCAGTATCATTACGTGCACAAGCAATCATGCTTGAATCTGCTTGTATATTTAGACTCCTCCCTAATAGGATGTGTTGTATCGTCCAAACAACAACCATCTCTGTTTACCGACCAGAAATGAACGATTAAACCTCGATTAAAGAATTAAGACATCGAGGCATTGATAAATTACACGAAATATGGGTGCGGTGCTTTCTATTACAAAATTCTAGATGTGTAGATAAATATTAAAGAACATAAAGCAAAGGGGAGATTATTATTATTCTGAGAAGAGAGGTGTTCAGAATTTAATGGCAATGCACTTCGGAATTTCATAATAATGTTATTATCGACTTTTTTGAAACTGGAAGCAGTGTTACCTGCTGGATTTTGTATTCAGAAATATCGAATTCATACCAGAAAATTTTGAATAGTAATTTTTTCCTCCCATTTTATTCATTGAATGTATAGCATTATGTAAATAAAAAATAATTTACAATTTCTGGCGAGAATTTGTAATTTATGAATAAAAAATCTGCCAATTTTTGCCAGAACACTGACTGGAAGGAATGTTGCCAGACCGCTATATTTTTATTATAATTATTTAGATTGCTTGACTGCTACTACATTTTCGAAATAGAATTAATTAAAAGTAATTAATAATAGTTAATAGTAATAATAGATAATAAATAGTATAATAGCATAATTCGCTTTAATTTTTCCTCATTTCTGCTATTAAATATTTTGAATTTTACTAATTTTTGACATATTCAAACAAACTGAATTTTAAAAAAAAGTATCGGACTGGCGCCATTGTTTGGGAAGTGAGAAATAGAATTAATTAAAAGTAATTAATAATAGTTAATAGTAATAATAGATAAACAGTATAATAGCAAAATTCGCTTTAATTTTTCCTTATTTCTGCTATTAAATATTTTGAATTTTACTAATTTTTGACATATTCAAACAATCTGAATTTTAAAAAAAAGTATCGGGCTGGCGCCATTGTTTGGGAAGTGGGATTTAATTATATATATTTTTTCAAATGTATGTCAAAAAATACGCAAAATTGCCGGTAGGCTATTTTTTTTCTTTTTAATATAAAAAATATATTTTTTTAAATTCAGATTGTTTGATTTCCACGAGTTTTTTTAGGTGCGTTCGTAATTATATAAATACGTATCACCTATTGTCGTTGCTTGGTCCGTCCGTCTGTCTGTGCGTCCGCATATAACAACGCAAAAACTACCCAACCGAATGGTTTGAAATTTATGATATATCATCTTTGCAGAATCTTGTCGAGACATTTCAAATTTTTTAAAAATCGAATCAAAACTTTAGGAGATATTAATAAAAATATTTATTAAGAAATTTGATTTTTTTTTAAATCGGTGTTTTCTTGTTAAAGGAACTTCCGAGGTTTAATCGTCAAGCGACCGAGATATTTATTTTATGACAGATATTAATCTGCAGACGATATAATTCATTTCACAGAATTAAAAATCATCAAGATCTGAATATTTATATAACTAGCTATAGTACGAACGCACCTTATTTGTCACGTTTGACGTACAATTTCCAACTTGTTTAAATTGTGTAATTGACTTCATTTAATCTATTATTAACTAAGACGAATATTTCGACTTATAAAAAGAGGTGGCAATCGAACAATCTGAATTTTTAAAAAAACTAGCTTAATGGCAACGCGGTAAATACAATATTCGTATTGCTGTATATGCAAATTTCTGTAAACAAGTTTCATGGAATTGTACAAGATGTATTTAAGGCGCCTCATATAGGATAATAATAGGTAACATAATAATAGGTAATAGGATAACAATAGGCATAATAATAAGAAGAAATATTGTAAAAAAATTTGCCTTCTTGAACGCAAATAAATTATATTTTTATATTATTGATTATACTTTTAACACTTTGCAGGCCGGAGACTCTGATCACAGTTCTAAAAACTAGAGGATCTTTTATTAAGAAATCGCAAATTCATACCAAAAATTTTGTATAATATTAATTTTCTTTATTTTATTCGCCGAATGCCGATCATTATGTAACAAAATAATCATTCAAACTTCCTGCTGAAAATAACTGGTTTCACCCGCACATGTTCGAAAACATTAAAAATGCCTCCCGCCGACTAAGTGTTAAATAAAATTTTGAGAATTTCATATTTCACATTAAATTATAGCAAATTTAGGAAATAAATGACTTTAATAATCATGTTTAATAATTTCACAAACTATGATTTATAATTCACGAATCGTGATAAATAATTCAGAAACCCTGATCAATAAATCAAGCCAAAATATTACATAAAAAGACATACTAAAAATAAAAGACATATTACATAAAAAAAATTACACAATGTGTAATACAAAAACGTTAAAAAACAGACTTTTTATTTGCATTTTAAATATTTTTATTTGCTTAAACATATAAATAAGCTCATTAATAATTCTTCATATATTTGATTTTATTTGTTTTTATTTTATTGTCTAAAAATAAAATCACATCCCTCCTAAAATACATCAACTATATTTTTTAAATCATTAATCAGTGCTTTTTTAACATTTCATGAAAGAAAATTATCTCTTTCAAACATAATCTATTCAGTAATTCATATTTTAAGATGTTTAACCAAAGATATCATTTTTTTTAAAGAGCAAAGTTAAAATAAACATCGAACAAATTTTAACCAGATGGATTGAACCTGAACTATTTTTCCTCTCCCTGGTTCTTATTTACATATATCGGTAATGCCGGTCTTTTATTCCTCATAACCCCATCACCTTTTTTGCAATCAGAGATGACATAAAAGACGCATGTTATTTATTTTATTTTATTTGTGTATACTTTTATTTATTTATACTTTTATTTTCCACCTTTTTCACAATCATTAGCGACGCATTTTATTTGTTTGCATTTCACATGATACTTATACTTTTATTCATTTATACCTCTCCTTTCACAATCGCTAATGACAAAGAAGGCACGTTTTATTTATTTTATATTATTTCATTTGTTTGATTTGAATTATTCACCTTTAAATATTTGCATTAGATTTAACAGATAAAAAAAGAGGGCTTAATGACTCTTTGTAGTTTTGCTTTGGTTTATTTTTATTTTATTGAATATAAGGTCGATCATTATCCTCACAAATACATCTTCTATTAAATATAATTCCCCAATCAGTGCTTATTTTTTTCTCTTTGTAATATTTCATAACACCAAGTGATCTCTTTTAAAAATAATGAATTGCAAAATTTATTTTTTACGATATTTGAATATTTGTATAAGCTTAAGCGTATAAAAAAAAGGGCGAATAATGATTCTTTGCAAATTTTCTTTGTTGTTCTTTTCTTTTATTGTCTAGAAATGCAACTATTTTCCTCACAAATATGTCTACGAATTGAACACAAATTTATCAATCAGTATTTCTTTAATATTTAGTAAAAGAAAATGCTTTCTTTCAAAATATAATATATTCAAAAGTTCATACTTTACTAAGTTAAATCAGAGAGAGACCAGGATGTTCATTTTAAACAAAAATTAACATCCGACGAATATCAACCAGATGATCAAAGCAGGATTCCCCCCCCCCCCGTGCTCTTATTTACATACTTTGGTAACGTTGGCTTTGTTATTTTATTACTCATCACTCTCTTCCCCCATTAACAATAATAAAAAAAAACGAAAAATCATGCGTCAAGTTATGAAACACTTTGCAACACATTCAGAAAACTGTAACGAAACTTCGCCGTTATATAAAGGTAAAAAAAAAAAAAAAGAAGTATACAGCATAGGAAACATGATACATCTAAAAATCCAGTTTTAGCAATAACCATCCATAGTCAAAAATGCAGTCGATATATTTTATACAGCCCTGTATATGATCTACTAATTTGGATATATACTATATAGCATGATAAAAATTAGTTCAGTTGGAAAATTCATTTTTAGCAATTTTCGCCAATAGATGGAAATACACCCGAAATCTTATGTACAGTCCTGTATATTATACAAAGAGTTTTGTACACACACCATATTAAGCTAAAATTTAATTCAGGTACAAAATGCATAAGGCAACTTAAAACAAACTTCCAGCAATTACCAATCATAAACGACATTGTACCTTGTTCTATGAGTAGCCCTGTATATGAATGTATTTATTTCCCACAAATAATTTCTATAAGTCTACTAACTATAGTTCAGCAGGAAAATGCGTACCACAATTAAAAACTACCCTAAGCAATTCACATCCATGGTCTGTTCTGCAATACTTACGAATTACCTTGTGTAGTCCTGTATATGATCAACCGAATTTATACACACCATGTACTATGAAAAATTTTGGTTAAACTTAAAAACTCAAACCAAAGTTGAAAACGCACTTATCACACATAGACTGTAATCGTCGCACATATACTGTACCCGAAATATTTTGTGTGTCTCTGTAAATGAACGGTAAACGGAATGCACACCATACTTTTAAGCGAGCCATCTTTAATGCATCTTAGTAATGCATATAATTTTCATTATGTTTGAAATAGTGAAACAACACGATTTTTCCCCGTAGAACATTGTGTAAAAGAACTCTTTGTTTGACCCTGTAAATGAATGATAACTGCTTTGCACCCCATATTCTACAAAAAGCATTTTTTAGTGAGCTTCATAATTGTATATCAATTTTATCATGTTTCAAATGGAGTAATAGCATCAAATGCACTTCAAACAATTTTTTTCCCAATCGGACGGGGAGGCCTACATTTCGGTTTAAGCTCAACTAGATTCGGAAATAGAGGTGGGAGGGACATATTTTTATAGTTTATTTTCAATGATATCTCTGAGAATACAATATCTAAAATTAAAAAAAAAAAAAAACATATTTTTGAGTTTGGTATTGCGAGATCTTTTACACGATATACAAAAAGAAACCTTTTTTTTTTTCTTCAAGTAAATTAATTAGCCCCTAAATTTTTTTGTAAACATATTTGTGAATAGCTAATTATTTTAAAATATTTGGGTAAAAAGGCTTTATAACTTTTCCAAGTTTGAACTTTCCACGTCCCATAGTTTACGAGAAAAAGGTCTGTGACAGACATACGGGCAGACACAGGAGTGATCTTATAATGGTTCCGTTTTTACTTTTTAAGTACGGAACTCTAAAAAAAAAGAACAAACTGGCAAAGTACTTGGACAGTGTGTATTGATAAATAGGTGGTTGAAGAAATATTTATTATATATTAATGCAATAATTTGAAATTGCACAACAGAACATCCAACATTAAATAATAATTCAAGCTGACTTGTTTTTCTTTCTATGCAATAATAATGTGGAAAATTCTTTGATTTTACTTTTTTTCTTCACCCATTTCAAAATTTACAATGAAAAATAAATACGTAAATCGTAATCTCTATCTCTATAAAAGAGTAAGTGTCTGTCTGCCTGCCCGCGGATTTCTCCGTAATTATACCACCTAGGACTCAGAAATTTTTGTCATGTGTAGATGTTATCACCGGACAGTATACCTCACGGTCGAATTTTTAAATTTTAATTTAGATTTTTAAAAAAAAATTAAAACGTGTATATGGAATTTTGGGTTCGAGGCTATTTCAAGCTCCTCCCATGAAATAGCCTCGGCAATACCATCCGTGGCAACGAAGCAGCCAGCCAATGAGAGCAGGTGCAGCATCCAGGATCTAGCTACAGATTAAAGATATTCCATTACTCTATGGATCTAGCTACCAGCGACGATTTATTTACTTTCTGTTCAGTGAAGTGTAAGATGAAATTGGCCTAAACCTAGTGACAGAACTATCTTCGTGTGTCTGCAACGCTAATAATATTTCAAAAATAGTTTGAAATATGCAATATATATCATATTAAGTTCCCGATAGTTAGTTTTGTCACTGGGGTTTAGGCCTATTTCATCTTACACTTCACTGAACAGAAAGTATATCTTCATGTATCTGCAACGCTTATAATATTTAAAAAAACTATTCTTGACTGTATTTTTAGTTAGTTTGTTTCATTTTTTAACATTTTTAGTATGAAAATATTCAGTAAATAATTTGTGCAACGCTTATAATATTTTAAAAAACTGTTTTTGACTGTATTTTTAGTTAGTTTGTTTCATTTTTTTAGCATTTTTAGTATGAAAATATTCAGTAAATAATTTGAGTTCTTGGGCGGTTAGGAATCCATTGTGATTTTTTTTTTACCTCATACTTACAAATTAAATATCTTTGATGGAAACAAACAATTTACATTTAAATTTTTGAGTAATTTATTGTTTACAATTTTTTTCCTGTAATTGTTTTGGACTACATTTTTAGTTCCCGAGATTGATGAATTCATAACATGCGATAAATTGTTAAGATGTATGTTCTCATTAACATTTGTTATTGAACTCCATTTCAGAACCATTTTTAACTCCATTTAAGAAGTTTCATTTAAGAACTTTTTTAGTCGCCCAAGAAAAATATTCTTAATGAAACAGATTTTCTGAGCTGTTTCTATATATTCATGATTTTTTTGTTGGGGCGTTTTTGAGTGATGTTTATGATTTAAGAACTTTTTTAGTCGTCCAAGAATCTAATGTTTTCTTGAACTTTACTTTGAATAAAATGAAAACATTCAGTAAATAATTATTAAATCTTAATCACCTGAGAACGGATTTTTTTTTTCCAAATTTGTTTCTTTTGTCACTTTATAGAATGCATACTTTGCGACGATCGGCCGGTAGCATCCAACCACCACCACCATCCATAAATATCATATAATACAATTCTAATACCGTGCAAGCGCCCCCCCCCCTGGTTATTTTACGATTTTCCGTCGCATTTAGGGGGGCGGATTAACGAGATTTGACGGTAATTATTAAATTGTTTTGATGAACTGATTATAAATTCCCAGTCCGTGAAATATTTATGATGTGCATTTTGTGACATGAGTTTCATAAGAATCACTCACATATAGGACAAAATTAGCACTCACCAATCTGCAAGTAATACTAAAAATTTGTCGATTGACTGTTTTGCCACCACTGGCCATCTTAATAGTCACACTCGCCAATTGTGATGATTGATTGAAAAAAGATTTTTTACCCCTGCTGTCGTTTGATTATTTTCAAAACCATTTGGTACATTTCACAATTACCCCCCCCCCAAATCATTTGACAAATTGTGATTTTTTTAAAGCTATTTGCCGATATTTGCATTCCCCGCCCCCCCCCCCCCCCGAGACCATGATTTTTGAGATTTTTTTCAACTATTGATTGATCAATTTTGTGATTTTCCGTTTTCTCACATTATGAGTTTCATCAGAAAGTAAAACAATAAATAAATATGAATGATTTGCGGAGCTGTTTCAAAATAATTATAAAGAATAAGTCTTTAAAAATGTAAAATCAATAATATTTCTGGCCGAGTTTTTTTTTTAAATAATTATAAACCATTTTAATTTGTAAGCATGTTGTAAAAAAATCACCATTTGTGACAAATTTTGTGTTTTATAAGAATCGCCCAAGAACGGACATGCAAATTTATGTTGTCATCGCACTCTTTATAATTATTTTTGTTGAGGGTTTTTGGGCGATGTGATTGAATTTTTGATAGAAACAGCTCCGCAAATCATTCATATTTACTTAATGTTTTAACTTGCTGATGAAACTCATAATATGTGAGAAAACAGGATTTTTTTTTTTTAACTTCATATTTACAAATTAAATTGTGGAAGACAGAATAGGTTTGTTTGTGTAGAGGTTTGTGTGTATGCTGTTTTTAATAAAGACAGTTGCATTTTTCCCGCGACCCTTTCACGAAAGTTTTTTCTGTGAACCTTTCACAAAATCTGCATTTTTTCCACAATACTTTGACGAATTTCGTATTTTTTCTGCGATCCTTCGATGAAATTCAAGTTTTTCCTGCAATCATTTGACGAAATTTGCTTTTTTTGTGATCCTTTAACGAAATTCGTGTTTTTCCACATACTTATGTCGAGATTCATGTTTTTTCAGTGATCCTACAACGTAATTCGTGTTTTTTTTTTCAGCGATCCTTTGAGGAAATTCACATTTTTCCTGTGATCCTTTGGCAAAATTTGCGTTTTCTCCGCAATCCTTTGATGAAATTCGCATTTTCCGTGATCCTTTGATGAAATTTGCATTTTTAATGATCGTTTGACAATATTCGTGTTTTCTCTGCTGCCTTTTGACGAGATTCATGTTTTTTTAGCGATCCTTTTACGAAATTCATGTTTTTTCAGCGATTATTTGATAAAATTCGTGTTTTTCTTGCGAACCTTTGACGAAATTTGCGTTTGCCAGCGATTCTTTGATAAAATATGCTTTTTTCTATTATGATAGGGAAAAGCGGATTAGGATAGGTAGATAGGGAAACCCCATTATCAGATCGGGACATTAGATGTAATTAAGAAACATTTGTATATTTGTAATAATTAGCGAAAATGGCGAGATAAAGGGGGTGGGGTGGGAACGACTTTTTATTAAATATCACATTTATTCTACATCAACTTTCTCTCACCACCATGGGGTGCTTTGCTATCTCTGTTTCTATGGGCTGGATCACAACGGGGTATGGCTCTTTCCACCCGACATCAATAGAGCTTACTGATTTTAGTTTGGATTTTCACCACAGGGGGGCGCTTTCGTATCTTTGGTTCTATGGGCTGGATCATGACGGGGTATGCCTCATTCGACTCGACATCGATAACCTTTATGAATTCAGTTATGTTCGTATAGAACATATTGTGCTCCCTGGCGGTGGAAGGTGTAACTAAAGGATTTTGCAGCTAACTCGGGTTCTATGGGCCACATCACGACACGGTTTGGCTCATTCGACACAACATCAATAGAGCTTACCTATTTTAGTTCTGAATTTCACCACCAAGGGGTGCTTTCCTATCTCTGTTTCTATGGACTGGATCACAATGGGGTATGGCTCTTTCCACTTGACATCGATAGAGCTGACTGATTTTAGTTCGGATTTTCACCACAAGGGGTGCTTTCCTATATCTGGTTCTATAGGCTGGATCACGACGGGGTATGGCTCATTCGACTCTACATAGATAGAGCTTTTCGATTTTCACCACCAGGGCTGCTTTTCTATCTCTGGTTCTATGGGCTGGATCATGAAGGGGTATGGCTCTTTCGACTCGACTTACAGTAATATATGGGAGTGTGTATGGCACGCCCAGTGTTTGCTGTCTAAGGTAGTGGGGCCCCCAACATTAGATTTGTTTAATAATAAAAAAATGTTCAACGCTGATTTCAGGTACATTTAAGGTTGTGTTGGCACGGGCAACGCCGGGCGGGTAAGCTAGTATATATATTTTTTTATGCTGTGGATTTCACTACCACGCAGTGAGTATGTTACTAAATGCTACAAATATGTGAATAATAGAACTATCACAAAAAAATTAAATAATAATTTGCGACTATGGAAATAAATTCATTGCCTGTTTGAACTTACTTTGAATGTAAATCAAAAGTTTTCCTTGAATCTCCCTCCCACTATTATACCAAGACTTTCTTTTTGAAGAAATAACTTTTATTTACTTTAAAAAAGAGCATGAGTTTAGTTACTTCTGTGAGGTGTTAAAAAATATGTTTCTTTAAAATATAATTTTTATAGAAATATTTATTTTATGTTGTTGGCTTTCAATGCAATAATTAGAACTCTTGTTACGCATCCGACATCAACGAAATATTTATTTTATGTTGCTGGCTTCTAATGCAATAATTAGAACTCTTGTTAAGCATCTGACATCAACGAAATGTTTAATTTATGTTGTTGGCTTTTAATGCAATAATTAGAACTCTTGTTATGCATCTGGCATCAACGAAATATTCATTTCACGTTGTTGGCTTTTAATTCAATAATTATAATTCTTGTTATACATCTAACATCAACTAGATGATTAGACATAGACTTCTCCCCCACCTCGCTATCATTTAAACACATTGGTAATGTCGAAAGTTCTAAGGTTTCTTATTATCTTTTTCCCACATCAAAATAGGATATGAAAAATAAAATATTTGTTTACGTTAGGACATTAAAAGAAATATATGTTTTAACTTATTTATTATTAATGGATTAATTACAAATTGTGCGAAACATTGTAGATATTTTAAATAATTAATCACAAAGCAGTTAAGATGTTACTAAATGCTAAAAATATGCTATTAATACCAACAAAAATATTTTTAAATACCTGACATTATGCATAGTTACCAACTGTTACGGTTTTCTGTTTTTAATATATAACCAGTAGTAACTTTCATCTTATTCAATCGCAGGATGTCCGTGATTAAACAAGCCAAAGATTTGGAAATTGTTGTAATAAAAAGCGTAAAAGTTGACAGTTTTGGATTATCAGAGTATATATATATATATATATATATTCATCTTTCTCTGAGTAAACTTCAAATCATTTTTTTTAACCCTCTTCTCAACATTAAGCTGTGTAATTTATCACAAATCTTCGAGTGTGCTCCTAAATGCAAAGGATATGTAAATAATCGAAATAAAAAATATATACTAAATAATGTAGGTTCTAGAATTATGGGAGTAAATGAATTGGCTGGCTATAAAATCCGACTCTGTTTTCAAAAGAATTATGTTAATAATCCTCCTCCCACCACCTTGTCTAGAATTCCTTTTGATGAAATTACTTTTAATGGTTCCATTACATTTGCAGTGCCTATGGGCGTTTAAGTTATCGTTGAAAAGCATTTTTAAATTTTGAGACTATATTTCTTTTAAAAGAAATTATTTTTATTTATCTAACATATTCGCTGCCAACAACGAGTATACTCGTGGTTATTTAATCTAATATTACGAATTCGTACCGGAAATTTTGAAAGAAGAATTTTTATTTTATGTAATCGCGAAATGTCTGTAATTAAACAAAGTAAATATTGCTATTAGTATTTTCTGGTATGAATTGTATCTTTCTAAATAAAATAAAATTCCGGTAATTTAAACCCGGCAGTGAACGTGTTAAAAGTAGAAAGTAATATTTCATTACTTCATATATGTAAAAGACAGGCAAACTTTTTTTTTCAATAAAATATTTACTTTATTTTATTGGGTATTAATGTAATATTACCAATTGTGCGAAACACTGTGGACATCTCACATCAACCAATAATTAGGGCTCGATTTTTTTTTCTTTTTCCTGGTTTATCTTCATACCTTAATAATGTCGAAAGTTCTTGGCTACATATATATTTCTTTATTTCTCGCCCGCTTCAAAATCTTCAGTGAGAAAGAAAACAACTATTTACGTTAGGATATCCACTTCATAAAATATATTTCTTTTTATGTTTTGTAATTCATCTCAAAACAGTGAGCATATTTCTAAATGCTAAGAATATGTAAATAACGCAAATAAAATATTAAATAATCTGGGATTACAAAAGTAAATATATTCACTGCATTTATTTATACTACTGCATTTTAAAAGATTTCCTTAAATCCCCCTTGTTGTAATATTTTATTTGAAAAACAAAATATTTTATTTGATTAAAAGAAGAACACAAGTTTAATTACTTCTATATCATATATTATATATAAAACACCTGCACACAATTAAAAATATATATATATATATATATATATATATATATATGTTTTATTTTATTGATTATTAATGCAATAACAAAAATTCTGCGACGCGTTGTAGCTATCTGAATTCAAATAGGTAATAAGAGTTGGATTAATTTTCTTTACTTTAGCTTTTATTTCTATAAATTCATTTTTACAAAAGGTCTTTAGTTTTTTTAATTACTTTCACGCCCACATCCAAACCTACAAAAGAAAACAAATCTTTACGTTAAGATATTCTGTCAAGACATTTTTTTCTTACGCCGTGTAATTTATCACAAAGTTTTGAGTATGCTGCTAAATGTAAAAATTATTCAAATAATATAAATTAAAAAATATGTATATTTAATTATTTATGTTCTAGGATCATGAGAGTAAATGAATTGGCTGGTTATAAAATCTGACTCTGCTTCTAAAGAATTAATTCTACTATAGCCCAGTCAAATAAGGATATAACCTCGGAATGAAAGATAACAAGCTGAAAATTTGAGAAAATCTTTGTTTTGACATTCTAAACGTAAGCTAAAAAGTCTCATATAATCTCGTGTCCGCGTCTCGAGATATTCAAGGTCAAAGGTCAAGAAAATCGGTTTTTTGCTTATATCTCAAAAACTGTGAATTTTATTTTAAAAAATCCAATTACAAAATTAAAGTAGACAAAATTTACTATAAAATACATATATTATCTTTAATTTTCTGAGAAAGGGTTTAGGCGCTAGAGCGCGCTGAAGAAAGACAACTTTTTGACCTTCAGACCAAAATGAGAGAAACTTCATATTTCGCCCTCGATTTCTCAAAAACTATGAATTTTATTGGGAAAACATGTTACAAAATTGAAGTAGGCAACATTTTCTACAAAATTCATAAATTAACTTTAATTTTCTGACAAAATTTTTAGGCGCTAAATAGCGCTAAAAAAAAGCGACTTTTTGACCTTTGAGCCAAAAAACTAGAGAAACCCCCTTTCCAACCCTCAATTGCCCAAAAACTAGGCATTTTATTGAATAACACCAGCTACAAAATTAATGTAGATGACATTTTCTGCAAAATGCCTATATTAATTTTAATTAGTTTTTGGCCCTCTGGCCTAAAAGGGAGAAAAACCCACTAAAGATTTTTTTCTTATATTTCAAATGATATTTGAGGCTATTACAAAACTTGTAGAGAATAAAATTATCTACAAATTTAGTCTTAATTAGTTACATTATTTACTTATTAATAAATATTAATTATAAATAAGAATTAATTATAAATAAATTTGATAATATTTTGTTAAATTATGTATAAATAATAACATATTGAAATGAGTTTTTATGTATTGTAATTACATTTTTATTTATCATAAGATTATCAAATCTATTATATTTTGTTTAAGTTAAATTATAAGGCGCTAATTACCTCTGATTATCAATAGCAGGCATACAGCATACGTTTCCTCTTGTTCGTCGTCGTGTACTTCGTCTGGTCGCCCATATAAAATTTCCAGATCGTTATCATCATCCTCGTTGTCCATAATACTTGGCTCTAAACCTCAAGAATCTCAGGTACATATTCACTTTCTTCATCAAAATCATTTGGATATGATGAAGCGTTGAGACATGCTTGTCCATTACACTGGCCACAAACTGAGGAGCATTGCAACCCTACTTTTCTACATCCACAGTTCGCGCCACAGCCTTTCTTGCAATTGCAGACGATCGTGCTGAGTAGTTCTTCTGGGGCTGAAGGTGTTATGTTGGCTGGGGCTCTGCTGTTGTGGGTTCCAGGATCTCGTTTTGTATTACCCACCCCCATTCTCTAGGTTCTAAATCTTTCCCTAACCAAGTTTGGATCTGATAGTAGACACGATAAATATGCTGTCGAGACATTGCACTTGTTGGAAGAGATGATAATTGCACCGGTTTATTGAATCTTGTTGATTTAATGAATTGTGTGTACCTAAAATTGTCAATACTATGTTCTGATTTTGGAGCATTATACATTGCTAAAAGAACACGTATTCCATTTTCAAATAATGTGTTTGGAGGGCAGTTGTCTTCCTGAAACAATTGAGCTGATTCGTACAAATTGGAATGTTTCTCGAACATTTATATAATTGTCAGTTTTCCTTTTTTAAACAGCGCAGTGTTGTGTCACATCCACTGATAGCGTGCAAAAATAAAATATGTTCTTTAGAACGAGGATATTTGTCGAAGCTTTTAGACGAATACATTTGTGTCTCCATATTGCCTTTACCCATTTAAAAAAAAAGATTTCTCGCTGATGTGACTGTGTTCGTCCTATTAAAATAACTAACAGATCAACATCTTCTCCAACTATGACGGCGGTCTTTTTTTGTTTCGAGTAGAATATTGGGTCTTTCCTTGTTACTATTTTTTTTAAGAAGTTATTTTAATGCATCTTATGACTATAATCTTGCATTCTACCACTTCACAATATTTAACTTCAATCCAATTATACAAGAATTTAAATTTAACATTACACCAGGTGAGAAAGACATACCACCAACTGAATATTGTTACCATAAATTTATTACAAACACCAGGTAATTAGATTTAAGAAGGGGCACCAAAATTTAGTACAAGTTAACACACATAATACAAAATATAAGAAAAGGGAGAGAATGGCAAAATAAATTCATTTACTTTTAAATTTTACTTTTAAATAAATCAAAGGAGGTAACAATATTCTCATATCTTTCACAACCAAAAAAAAAGAAAAACACCCAATACTTCTAAATCTCAAAAATATAAAGTATTCATAAATGATGACGAATAACAGTGAAAATTAAACTAATTTTGAATGACTGAATGGAGACAAACTCTCATATTTGAGAGGATAAAACCCAGAAAATTTGCAAGTAAAAACCAAAATGACATTACTTTATGAATACATTTATACCTTTAAAATTTAGGGACCAATGAAATCGTATAGTTGAGCACACTACGTATTTTATAAATCATTTGAAAAGCTGTGATTCAAGATGATAGGACACATTTTTAATTACCTAAACAATAATATTTCACTTAATAGGATTCTCTTAATACTTCATAAATTTATTAACTCTCTTTAAAATATATAAAATTTCACAATTAACTTAATTCAGAATAAACAATTTATTTTAAGTGCATCAATAAACTTTAATCTATAAAATTTACTATCATCTGTTTAGCTATTTAGTCCTATTTACATTTGGATATTTAGATTAGGTCTACACATTTCATCTTAAATCCACATTAATTTAAAATTATATTTGTCATATATATATATTTCTTACAGAATTAATATATTTAAAGAAAACATGTGTGATTGAATTTCACTCCATATGAATTCTGTTATCAATTTAAAAAAACCAATGAAGGTGGACTTTTTCACAGAATAAAAATATAAGGGCAACAAAGCTAATAAAAAGGAAAGGGGAGGGGGTTAATTTACTATTAATTTACATATTTTAAACTTAAAGTGTAGAAAAGAATTACTTATTAAATAATATTTATAAACACATTTGAATAAAACAATAACAGAATTCTAAATTCAATTTTTTACACATGTATTTGCTGTTATTATAATCGAATAGACTACTATTAAAGTAGAATTTAACATTACCATTTAAAGTTTGATAACTTGAATAAAATCTTTTAAGCTACTGTTACAATACATGAGAAATGTATTTAAATTAATCAGAATAATAGATGCAAATTAATAAGGGAAAAACAGATTCTTGGTTAATTGTGGGTTTATTTACAAGTAAACATTTTCATATCAGTACTAGAAAGAATATTATAATTATAGTATGACATTATAGACAAACCAAAATTTACTCACATATATTTTTCTTAGACCACAACAGTTATCTCATCTATAGAGATTTTCATCAGGATGACAGATTAACATTTTTATATCAGATCACCACATTATCGTCGAAGATGGCCTCTACTTCATCGGCAGTCCTCACTTTGCCGAAAGAGAAATTCTTTACCACCTAAAACCGCATCTCACTGGTCACGTACTGCTTTCACATGCTATTTCGGGGTTGGTATTTGTAATACCGATGACATTTGTGTCGATGATGTCGAGAGAAATTCCGCTTACACTATCGGGGTTGGTATTTGTAACACCGATGACATTCGTGTTGATAATATCGAAAGAAATTCCGCTTACACTAATTAAGTTTTAATGTAGCAGCAGGATTATTTGAAGTATAACATTAATTCCTCCTTCTGCTCTTTAATTCGATCCTCATCCAACACATTCCGAACTTTCATGTACTACCTCGGCTCAAAGTTGAGGAAAGCTCATATCTCCTAAAAACCTCTGTAATGGAGATAGCAAAAAATACTTATAGGACCAGCATCCTTTTTAGTTAGCCTCTTCTGTAGTACAAATGCCTTTTTTTCTGCGCTCATGCTTCGGAGCTCAGGGGTAGCGGGGCGCATTTTCCCGCCAAAAATCCCCCTCGCCCGCTCCAAATTTTTTCGACTCGCACCTACATCATACGTTGTTCTCTGCTTACTGCTTGACCTCTCCGCCTCACCTTTCTCTCCTCGAACCTATATGGGACCTACCCATTTAAAAAAAAAGGGGGAACGGGGGCCTATCGCTTCTGTTACTATGCGCTAACTACATGGTAACAGAAAAATATTTGAAGGAACGGGTCACCTAATGGTCCTTTTTTTGACCGAAATCCTGGGGGAAGGTTGACTGCATGTCCTACAAGGTTAAACTTTGCGGGTATTTTTCCTGGAATAAGTGGGGTTGAACAACAAGGTCACAACAATTTACACTTGGGGTTGATATTACGAAAAGGGAAAAAAAAAGGAACATTTAACTAGAATTTGGAAGAAAGAACTGCATTACTTACCATGTTATACATTAAAAAAAAAGAAAGTGAAAGAAAAATTAACTGAAAATTTAGAGAAATGAAGGGTTATGTTAATATAAGTTAAAAATTTAGAATTTGCGAAAAATTCTACAACAAGACTCCCCTATCCTGAATAAAAAAAAAAAATTTGACTAAAAAATTTTTTTTTTTTTTTTTTTTTTTTTTTTTTTTTTTTTTAAACAAAAAAAAAAAGAAAGTATAAAGCTAACTCCCAATGGAGAACTCGATTTCCTACTCCAAGTTAGTTAACCTAGACTGGTTAAAACCAAAAAATTGGAAAAATGAAGGTAAAATGGTTTACTGCCTGCTGGAGAAACACCTACGTGGGTCCAAGATACTCGAACAAATCAAACAGCGACTCGAAGAGCTTCCAAGCATCACATAGTTGAAACCCCGCTCGTCACACTCCGGAATGTGCAATTCGAGCTGCACACAATGAACCGTCCACCTGACCACATCCCTAAAAGAAAAATGGAATTGAGTTTAAAAAGGAATTTATACATAAGTAAAAGCTGTGAGCCATATAAGTAACCATGGGGTTTATCACAACCAACTGAGCCTCTATCCTTGCCTTCAGATTTGCCTACAGTTATCTGTATTAGATGATACCTACTGAAAATTTTCACCAACTTCCCGAAACAGACCAGATATCCAGACGGTGAACTCTCATTTCACCACTACTACTTTCTACAAGTGAGTATGCCACTCCACCGTAATTGCCATGTGTAACTGCAGCTAGGCCCCAAAATTGTTGCTAAAATTAAATAAATTTAAGTTTAAGGTTAATTAACATGTGAAGGACTGCCAACTGGTAATTTTCACAATTTACATACACATCAAGACACAGGTTGGAGATGCAGATGTAGATATATATATACATAATACACAAATAAAATCTTTTACTCGACATATAACAGTGTGTGAGTCAAAGGTAATAAAAAAAACTATTTAAATCAAATTCATAGAAATAGCACCAGGTTACATACAGGTAAATAGCATAACACAAAAAAAAAACACAACAGAGATGCAATATTTCATTTTCAGTTTAAAATGCTTTACAAAAAAAAAAAAAAATACATGAATGCAAGTTCATTGTATTAGCAGGGAACCCCTATTCATTTGAAAAGTTCATATTTTGATTGTTGGGGTTTTACTTGGAGTGTACAAATGCACTTACAGATCATTGTGCATACATTAGTGTATGTCTGCAACTCTGTATTCCTATGGGAACAATTACCATAGCCTAGACAACTTTAAAAATGCAGAAACTAAAAACAACATGCAAAAAAAAAAAAATGTGAAAAACAAATTCCACTACTACCAGGTAACTCTGCCAACAAGATATAAAAAGGGGAAAATTAAAAAAAAATGCAAAAAAAAAAAAAAAGGGAAAAAAGAAAATATAAACACAATTACCCAAATTTACAGAAGAGAATAGAATATAGAAGGCATAAAACTGTACACACCGAAAGTGTATATGTACGGCTGTAAATAAGTCACACCCCACATACAGAAATGTATAAAATATCTCTGTAAGATTTGCACATATACCCAAAAAATTACAACTTCCGAGAAGGTAACACAAATAAGTAAACTAAATAAGTGTTAGAATTAGCTATATATATACAATACAATTATATTTTCAAAAGGAAGTAAAAAAGGGGAAAAAAAAATTTACCCAAATCCCTTCGCTTGCATCACGTAATTTTCAAAACATCCCCCAAAAAACTCCAAACATCCCAGAAATAGCACGAATTTTGGTTAAAAATTTATAAAAATTTACAAAAAGTGGGTGCGGAGCGGTATGCATGCCAAAATATAACATAATACCCAATACCCTTCTAAAAAAGGTACATATAAAGCTCCAAAAACGCTTACTAACACTTCCGGAAAGCAATCAAAACAAACCCATTTTAAGTTGAAAAATTTTCAATTCCGAGTTTTAATTTCGATAAATTTCCTCTAAAACACATATAAATACAAATTAATTAGACTATATACAGAAAACATTGAGTGAAAAACAGATAAAGTCGTTACTCTTTATAAATGGGACGAACGCTTCTGTCCCGAAAGGAATAATCGACCCGTGGAGTCGATCTAGAACGACCGAGGCGTTTCGATTTCGCGACAGGCCGTATCGAATCACCCTCAGTTGCTTTTTCGTTGCTATCGGACTGATCAACCTCTCTGCCTCTTTCAGCAATATTAGGCTCCTCTTGTGTGCTACCCGAACTTTCCCCTACCGGAGCAATCTGTGGATGTGACTCTTCCCCTCCCGGACTGACCTGTGGTTGTGGGGAAAGAGCACCAATTTCGGTTGAAACGCTGCGCGCCTCCTCCTCGTCTTCCTTAGTTACGGTTTCAGTGTTGCAATCATTCTCGTTTTCTTGCGCTAAAGGGGGCGGAACCCATGCGAAATATCGTCTATGTCTAGTAGTACGGAGGTGGGTTGGTTGCTCGCCACTCTGAATCGGTTCTGTTTCATCGATGGGCGGATTGTGAATCGAATTTCCGTTAGTCGTTTGTTGTTGTGGATTGTTTTGGTTAGTAATCTTCCTGTCTTTGAATAACGTTAGTCTATCAACATGGACAACTTGGGTATTTTTCGGGTTAGCAACTAAAGCGATCTTAAAATTTACATTATTTAATTGTTCAATAATAGTAAAAGGACCGTTATTTAATTTACTTAGCTTTTTAGTCTGTCCTGGCTCAATTCTAGGTGTGTAAAGCCACACTAGATCACCTACTTTTAGATTTTTACACACTGCTGTTTTTTCTCTGTATTTCTCCTGAGTTTCAGCTGCTTTAACTAGATTGTTATGGACTTCTGCATATACTTTTTGGAGAGCAGGAATTACAAGTTCACAGAAAGACGGTGCATCGTTGTAATTAAGTTTAGGTGGTTGTGAAAATACATGATAGGGAAGATTTAAGTTTCTACCATACATGACAGCTGCCGGTGTTAACTTTGTTGATGAATGTACAGCGGTCCGCATTGCTAACAGAGCAAATTTAAGTTTAGAGTCCCAGTCTGTTTGATTTTGATTTACAATATGAGAAAGTGCATTCTTTAACGTTCTATTTTGGCGTTCCACCTGAGCATTTCCGGGTGCATGATAAGAAGATGTTCTGATATGTTTTATGCCAAACATACTGTATACATGCTCAATCGCATCCGATATTAGGTTTTTTCCATTATCTGTCGTTATATAACACGGTGCTCCATATCGGGATATGAAATCTGCCAACGTGTCCGCTATTACATCAGAAGTAATTGAACTGACAGCATACGCCTCTGGCCATTTGGTAAAAGAGTCTATGTATGTGACTATATATTTATTTCCTGAAAATGTTTGTGGCAAGACGCCTATAATATCTAAGTGTACTTTATTTAGAGGAAATTCAGGGGTGGGCATACGCTGAAGGGGGGCAAGCTGATTTGCCTTATGGGCTCTTTTCTCTTGACAACTAACACAAGATTCTACCAGGTGTTTGACATCTGCCGACATCCCTGGCCAGTAAAATTGCTCTCGGATGCGGTCAATTGTTTTCTGGAAACCTTGATGACAAGCAGCTAGAGAGTCGTGTGTTAGAGTGAACACTTGCAAAACCAGTTCCTTAGGAACCACTAACTTGATGGGGTTGTTTAAAATCAAAGATTCTCTAGTATCCTCACATACCAAGATATCGTCTCTAAAAAAGAATTTCATATACCTAGGTGAGATTTCCAATTTCTGTTCCAATTTTTTTACAATTTCACAGCATTTCGTGTCCGATTTTTGGAACTCGCAAATTTTTCCCATAAGGTTTGAGTATGGTTCAAAAGATGTTTCTTTAGCTACCTGAATACTAAAATTGCAGCTAACTGCACTTGTAGGCTTCTCTACATTAGCAAAACGCGATAGGAAGTCTGCCACACTGTTACATTTTCCCTTGACATAGTTTATTGTAAAGTTATAGTCTGATAAAGTGCATATCCACTTGGCCATGCGTGACGTGGGATCCTGAATCTTCAACATAAAGGTGAGTGGAGCATGATCTGTATAAATGGAAAAATGTGTACTGGCTATATAACACTTAAAATGTGCAGTGGCCCAGACAAGGGCTAAAAGTTCTCTTTCGGTGGCAGAGTATCTTGTCTCTGCATCTTTCAGTCTCCTGCTAGCAAAGGCGACAGGGTGTATCATTTTGTTATTATCCAATTGTGATAACACTGCCCCTAAATATTCACTACTTGCATCAGAATATATAATGAATTCTTTGTCAAAATCAGGTAAAGCTAAACAAGGTTTTGAGATAAGAGCTTTCTTAAGATCATCAAATTCCCGCTGGGCTGCCTCGTTCCAGACAAAACGCCCTGTTTCTTTAGTGAGGTCTATTAAATTAATTGCTCTTTTAGTAAAATCTGGGATAAAGCGTCTGTAAAAAGACAATGTGCCGATGAAAGATCTGACACCTTTGCGATTTGTAGGAGGTTGTAACTTTTCTATAATTTCAATATTTTTATTAATGGGGGATACTTGACCACCATGAATCTCAAAACCAAGATACTGAATTTTGTCTGTCAGGAAATTACATTTGCTGGGTTTAAGTTTTAAGTTATGTTGGCGAAGCCTTTCGAATACTAAGTTAAGTTTGGTAAAATGAGACTCAATGTCTTTAGAAGATACTACAATGTCATCAATATACACTAATATACCCAAATTTCCGAGATCCCCAAAAATGGCATTCATTAATCTCTGAAAGCTATTTCCTGAATTAGCCAATCCAAAACAGTTGCGCGACCACTCAAATAATCCTTTATGCGTAATAATAGCAGTTTTATGCATGTCTTCAGGTCTAATGACTTGTTGAAAAAAACCACTAGTAAGGTCGAGAGTTGAAAAATAATTGGCACCTGAAAGGGAGTCTACAGAGTCTGTGATATTAGGAATGGGGTATGCATCTTTTACCAAGTTTTTATTTAGCTTCCTAAAATCTACAGCTAATCTGTATGTACCATCTGTTTTTTGTACGAGAATGACTGGAGAAGAAAATTCTGACATTGAAGGTGACAAAATATTAGCTTCTAATAAAATGTTTAATTGGTCCTCCATTTCCTGGCGCAGTTTATAAGGGACTCTATATGCTTTGCAACGAACTGGTTTATCAGAGGTTAGATTTATGGTATGGGGAATAGTGTCACAGCCAGGTAAATCTAGTACAGAGGCTGCGAACACATCTTTGTTCTTATCCAGGAAATCTTGCATTTGTGCTTTTAAAGGGGTGTCTAAGTGGTCTAAATTAATTTCAGAGCTCCATTTTAAATCTGCATGGTCGAAATCTGCAATTGGGGGGTCAACATTTACATTACAATTTAAATTACATATCTCTGGGGTTAAATTTAAGTTGTCTTTACATTTAAGAATTTTGGCAACATATGTTCCTTTATTTAAATTAATAGAATTATCTGAGAAATTAGCAAAAGATAAAAATAAACCATGCTCTTGTGTGCAAATGGTTCTAGAAATAAGGAGGCCTTGATGCATACTTCTAGCAAGGGGTTCTAACATTATAGGGTCATTAACATTTACATTTAATTCTTTATTACACTTAACATTAGCTAAAATTTTAGTTTGGGGGGGAATTGTAAGTTTGTCACATAATGCGGCAATGCCTATGATAGTCTTGTCATTACTCTCATTGCTACTCATTCTATTTTCACTCTCATTATTTTGTGTGTTCCCACTTAATTGTTCCTCCATATCATAAAAAACAGTCTCATCAGATTTGCTAGCATTATCCGCATGTTGTGCAATATGGTTTACTTGTTGAGCCTCAGTAGTCTGTGGTATACTGTAGTTATTTGTGGTACCCTCTACTTTTTCACTTTGCAAGACACTATTACTTTCACTTGACACCTTATTCTGCCCACCATTATCGAATTCTCCACTAATACTACTTATGGTACCCTGAACTGTCTTTACATTACTACTACAGTCTACCTTCTGCTCCCTTTCACCTTTGTTGACATATTTGCACTGGGAATTTTCAGGGTCACAATTATCACAATTACACATTTTTGAATCATTATTATACATATATTTACAATTATATTTACAATTATTTACTATAACCCCTACATTATTTACAGAATCCTGACACTGTTCAGTATTTTCCTCGACGTTTTCCACACTCTCAGTAGACTCACTAAGATTATGGCAACCCTTGTTTGTCTCTAATTTGGAATGACTTTGCATATCAATTTTTTGTTTACATTGGGTTTGTTCAGGGCTTCTAAGAGTGATAGCATTGTCTGAACAATCAATGAGAACTCGATACTTTTTTAAAAAAGGCATTCCCAAAATAGCAGAAAATTCCTCCGCCAGCTGACCTGGTACAACAAAAAACTGTGCCTTGCACAGCGTATCATTAATTTTAAATGTTGCGAGTACACTTTGATTGAGATGAACTTTTTGACCAGTTACTGTCACAATCGGTGTGCAACACTCTTCTATAGGGCTACCCGTGAACAAATTGAGCATAGTGCTACTCAACAAATTGATAGCCGATCCCGAGTCACATAACGCAGTAATATTTTTATTATTTACAGTAATTTTAGTAACTGGGAGACTATATAAATGGGGTGAAAACACACTATATACAGGGGGTGAGTCGTTTGGCTTTTGGGGGATCAATTCGACCATTAAAGATCCGGCCTCTAACCGTTTAAAGGCCTCGCAGGAGTACCTTGGGCATTAGCATCATTACTCGGTTGGTTTCCATTACTGTTTTCATGTCTGTCCCTATTATTATCTCCTCTATTTATGTAGTCATCACTATCTCTATAACTGTAGTCATTTCTACCCCTATAATTATATTCATTTCTATTTCCCCTATAGTTACCATTCCCTGCTTGGTTTGAATTTCCTCTATAATTACTGTTATAGTTTCCACGGCCCCTATAGTTATTATGCCTGCTCCTACCAAAGTTATACTGGTACCTCGCCTGTGGGCAATCTCGTGCATAATGTCCACTTTCTGAGCACAAATGACACTGAAAATTTCTGAATTGTGCTCTTTCCTGGCTCTGGACCTCACTCTGCCTTTCCTGAATTCGAACTAAACTGTCAATTTTTGCTGACAGCAAATCTACCTGGTCTTTCAAATTGCTGATGTCCTGCTGTGATTGTTTATACTCATTTTGGGGATACATAGCTGCACAGGCTAAATTTTGTGGTACAGATTCAGGTATAAATGGAGCACTAATTTCATTTTGGAGGTTATAGAATGGATTTATACTCCTGCACGCTTTTTCCTCAAGCAATGCAACAGTGAGGATTTCTTCAGGCGTTTGTGGGTTTTTCGTAATGACCCCTTTTCTTATTTCTGGGGACAGATTTCCCAAAAGCATTGAGTGAAAGATAGCGTTTCTACTTTTGTTAACTACCTCCCCTTGTAATCCATCAATAACTAGGGCTTTAAGCGACATGTCGTAGGCTCTGTCATAGAAGTCCTGCACCGACATTTGAGGGGTTTGCTTGAAACTAAAAAAATTTGAAAGGGCTATATCTGGAGAAACATGACTGGTGTATCTTTCCCTGAAAATTTTAACAATTTCATCTACCTTTTTATCTTTATGAAGCTTAAATAACCTTGCCGCTCCCCCGGTAACTCTGCTAAACCAAGCGAATTTTTTCTCATCCTCCCCCCATTCGAAAAAGGTAGCAAGGCTATCCCACTTTTCAAAAAATTCACTAAAAGAAACTGAATTTTCAACACCGCTAAAAGGTGGAATTGAAGAAATATTTTCCATAAGGGAATTTTTCTTTTGAATATTAGCCAAGTTTTTTGCCTGATCTTCTGCCATGATAAGTTTTATCAATGAGAAAAAAAAATTAAGTGGGAGGGGGGTGCAACTATACACAGAAATACACATACAAAAGCATAAAAACAAGAGAGAATTTAAATTTGGAACTATCTAAGTGCAGAGATGTCAAAACTTTAACCAAATTGCAATACAGAGTCACAGACTTACCTTTCACAACCATGAAAATTAAATCAAAATACCTTTTACAACCATGAAAATTAAATCAAAATACCTTTTACAACCATGAAAATTAAATTAAAAACACAAAATACAGCTTCATATTTTTTAAAAAATTTTAGATTTTTATAAATCTATAAGCATAAGCCAGGTTTGAAATGTCATGGGCACCAATCTTATTGGGTCTTTCCTTGTTACTATTTTTTTTAAGAAGTTATTTTAATGCATCTTATGACTATAATCTTGCATTCTACCACTTCACAATATTTAACTTCAATCCAATTATACAAGAATTTAAATTTAACATTACACCAGGTGAGAAAGACATACCACCAACTGAATATTGTTACCATAAATTTATTACAAACACCAGGTAATTAGATTTAAGAAGGGGCACCAAAATTTAGTACAAGTTAACACACATAATACAAAATATAAGAAAAGGGAGAGAATGGCAAAATAAATTCATTTACTTTTAAATTTTACTTTTAAATAAATCAAAGGAGGTAACAATATTCTCATATCTTTCACAACCAAAAAAAAAGAAAAATACCCAATACTTCTAAATCTCAAAAATATAAAGTATTCATAAATGATGACGAATAACAGTGAAAATTAAACTAATTTTGAATGACTGAATGGAGACAAACTCTCATATTTGAGAGGATAAAACCCAGAAAATTTGCAAGTAAAAACCAAAATGACATTACTTTATGAATACATTTATACCTTTAAAATTTAGGGACCAATGAAATCGTATAGTTGAGCACACTACGTATTTTATAAATCATTTGAAAAGCTGTGATTCAAGATGATAGGACACATTTTTAATTACCTAAACAATAATATTTCACTTAATAGGATTCTCTTAATACTTCATAAATTTATTAACTCTCTTTAAAATATATAAAATTTCACAATTAACTTAATTCAGAATAAACAATTTATTTTAAGTGCATCAATAAACTTTAATCTATAAAATTTACTATCATCTGTTTAGCTATTTAGTCCTATTTACATTTGGATATTTAGATTAGGTCTACACATTTCATCTTAAATCCACATTAATTTAAAATTATATTTGTCATATATATATATTTCTTACAGAATTAATATATTTAAAGAAAACATGTGTCATTGAATTTCACTCCATATGAATTCTGTTATCAATTTAAAAAAACCAATGAAGGTGGACTTTTTCACAGAATAAAAATATAAGGGCAACAAAGCTAATAAAAAGGAAAGGGGAGGGGGTTAATTTACTATTAATTTACATATTTTAAACTTAAAGTGTAGAAAAGAATTACTTATTAAATAATATTTATAAACACATTTGAATAAAACAATAACAGAATTCTAAATTCAATTTTTTACACATGTATTTGCTGTTATTATAATCGAATAGACTACTATTAAAGTAGAATTTAACATTACCATTTAAAGTTTGATAACTTGAATAAAATCTTTTAAGCTACTGTTACAATACATGAGAAATGTATTTAAATTAATCAGAATAATAGATGCAAATTAATAAGGGAAAAACAGATTCTTGGTTAATTGTGGGTTTATTTACAAGTAAACATTTTCATATCAGTACTAGAAAGAATATTATAATTATAGTATGACATTATAGACAAACCAAAATTTACTCACATATATTTTTCTTAGACCACAACAGTTATCTCATCTATAGAGATTTTCATCAGGATGACAGATTAACAATTTTATATCAGATCACCACATTATCGTCGAAGATGGCCTCTACTTCATCGGCAGTCCTCACTTTGCCGAAAGAGAAATTCTTTACCACCTAAAACCGCATCTCACTGGTCACGTACTGCTTTCACATGCTATTTCGGGGTTGGTATTTGTAATACCGATGACATTTGTGTCGATGATGTCGAGAGAAATTCCGCTTACACTATCGGGGTTGGTATTTGTAACACCGATGACATTCGTGTTGATAATATCGAAAGAAATTCCGCTTACACTAATTAAGTTTTAATGTAGCAGCAGGATTATTTGAAGTATAACATTAATTCCTCCTTCTGCTCTTTAATTCGATCCTCATCCAACACATTCCGAACTTTCATGTACTACCTCGGCTCAAAGTTGAGGAAAGCTCATATCTCCTAAAAACCTCTGTAATGGAGATAGCAAAAAATACTTATAGGACCAGCATCCTTTTTAGTTAGCCTCTTCTGTAGTACAAATGCCTTTTTTTCTGCGCTCATGCTTCGGAGCTCAGGGGTAGCGGGGCGCATTTTCCCGCCAAAAATCCCCCTCGCCCGCTCCAAATTTTTTCGACTCGCACCTACATCATACGTTGTTCTCTGCTTACTGCTTGACCTCTCCGCCTCACCTTTCTCTCCTCGAACCTATATGGGACCTACCCATTTAAAAAAAAAGGGGGAACGGGGGCCTATCGCTTCTGTTACTATGCGCTAACTACATGGTAACAGAAAAATATTTGAAGGAACGGGTCACCTAATGGTCCTTTTTTTGACCGAAATCCTGGGGGAAGGTTGACTGCATGTCCTACAAGGTTAAACTTTGCGGGTATTTTTCCTGGAATAAGTGGGGTTGAACAACAAGGTCACAACAATTTACACTTGGGGTTGATATTACGAAAAGGGAAAAAAAAAGGAACATTTAACTAGAATTTGGAAGAAAGAACTGCATTACTTACCATGTTATACATTAAAAAAAAAAGAAAGTGAAAGAAAAATTAACTGAAAATTTAGAGAAATGAAGGGTTATGTTAATATAAGTTAAAAATTTAGAATTTGCGAAAAATTCTACAACAAGAACTTTCTAACCCTAGCTCTGTGTGTTAGTGAACACGGTGTATGATTTTAACGTATGAGATGCCTCATGCTTAGTTTGTGGCTGTATTATATTAATTAGAATTAAGTATTTCTGTTCTAATAAAGAACTTTTAAGATTCATAAGATGTATGATCTTGGATTTCAGTATATACATATATATGTATATCTAACAGAACTTTAATAGGACTAAGGCCACTTCATCACAGCCTTTCATTTAAATAGAAAAAAGAAAATGGTCTTATTAGGAGACCGTGTTTCAGAAAATAATATACGTAGGTATATCCAAGCGCTTACATTGTTCGAAAAATAAATACTTAATCCCTTTTCTACTTAAAATATAATTTTTATAACAAAAATGTAATTACAATGTATTTATACTATTTAATTTCAATATCTTATTATTTATATAAATTAATGAAATATTATCATACGAATGTCTTATTTATGAATGTCATTTATAAATAAGTAAACAATTTAAATTTCTTAATTTTGTTATATTTCAAACACCATTTGAAGCGTAGAAAACAATCTTGAAGGATGTTTCTCTTGTTTTAGAGGGCTTTAAACTAGCCCTTTTTCCGCGCGCTTTGGCGCTTGAACCCTTTGTCAGAAAATAAGTTACTTTTGCAATATTTAGATAATGTTGTGGACTTTAATTTTGTAATTAATATTCTTTGATAAAACGAACAGTTTTCGAGTAATCGAAGGTAGGAAAGGGCCGTTATTCTTGTATTGGCTCGAAGGTCAAAAAGTCGTTTTTCTCTCGGCGCTATTTAGGCCCTAAACATTCCGTCAGAAATTAAAGTTAATTTATGAATTTTGTAGAAAATATTGCCTACTTTAATTTTGTAACAGATGTTTTCTCGATAAAATGCATAGTTTTTGAGAAATCGAGAGTGAAAGATGAAGTTTCTCTCGTTTTGGTCTGAAGGTCAAAAAGTTGTCTTTCTTCAGCGCGCTCTAGCGCCTAAACCCTTTCTCAGAAAATTAAAGATAATATATGTACGTTATAGGAAATTTTGTCTACTTTAATTGTATAACTGGATTTTTAATAAAATGCACAGTTTTAAAGATATAAGCAAAAAACCGATTTTCTTGACCTTTGACCTTGAATATCTCGAGACGCGGACACGAGATTATATGAGACTTTTTAGCTTACTTTTAAAATGTCAAAACAAAGATTTTTGCAGATTTTCATCTTTCATTCCGAGGTTTACCCCTTTTTTCACCTTATTTGACTGAGCTACTAATACTCTTCGCATTATCTCCTTTAGAATTTTTTTTAAAGAAATCACTATTATTTGCTTAATTAATTTTACTGCAGTAGGTCTATAAGGCGAGTGTTTATATTATTATTGAACAGTACCTTTAAATATTACTGGTGTAACTGTAATATTTTGAAGTTCCGTCATGCTTAAAATTTATGTCATTATAGACAGAAATAACCGCGCCGACTGCGGATATGTATAAACATGGTTTTAGCATACATAATACATATGCGCTTGAGAGTGCTTTTACGTCTTGGTCACACTCGGGTGACAGTTCTGAAAGGAAAGGAATCAGTATTCTAACCAGTAACAAATTTCTCATATTAAGAGGCATTTCACTGTCCCTTCCAATGGGAAAATTTAATTAAGCGGTTATTTATTAACTAATACAACTAGCTGGCTTCGCCCGCTAGCGGGCCCCTAATTTACATCGAGGCCTAGAATCTATGAAAATTCGAATTGTATAAAACCTAGAACCGAACGAACCACCTTCTCGGGTTCCCGCTGCCTAAGGCACCGTACATAGGGCGTGATGTACACGCACCGGAAAAACCCTTAACTTCCACCTCGAACAGCATAAACCTCTCACCGAACGAACCCCCGGCATCGTATAGCAAGCGTACTGCGCACGCGCTGCAAAATCCACGAAGACTATCAAAGTCGAGTCGAATGAGACAACCCCGTCATGATTGGACCCATACAAACCAAGATAATTTGAAATAAAATTGCAAAATCCTTAGCGTTTTCTTTTTTTCTATACGAATATCGGGATTTTGATAAAATCAAAAATTATGGGCCGAATTCGAAAATTTCTTGAAACTCTGAAAACTTAGCCCACTCTGAGCAAGGATGCATACTTTTCAGAACCGAAAATCCGATATTTAAAAGATATATATACAGCGTATAAAAATTATATTCATTTTCATCTCTTTCGGCAGAAAGCGATGTGATATCTGATCCAAAATCCAAACACGTGCAAATCTTTTTGTCACCTGTCCTGTTGAAATAGAAATAAATCCATTTTTCATTTTCATTAATGTATTTTTAAATGATATTTTTAAAATTACTGGTCGATTTTTATGAATTTTGTTTCATTGAATTAGCATTTTTTTTTTTACATATGTTTACACGTTTTCATGGACATAGAGTAATTGTTTCGACTTGTTTCAAAATCCGGAACTTTGGTCTTGGCAAACCTGCATTTTTTACAGTAACACTATTTTCTGTCTGGGCCAGGTTGGAAGTCTGGTCAGCTTTTCGACGAAATAAAGAAAAATTACGCTCCGAATTTCAAAAAAATTGAATTTTTGGAATGACAAATGTCGACTGCGTGTGTACCCCGAAAAAATTATCTGCGATAACTTTTTTTTTATTCGACGATGCGTGAAAAAGCGACTATTTCGATATCTGGGATTAACAAAACGGTAATTTTCTTTCGAGGTTTCGATAAAACTGTTCCTTGTTTCACTAATTTTGATGTTTTTAATTAATAACTTTCTTAATTAAAGGCCGATCTTTTCGATATTGAATGTCAACAATTTCGGGATTTTTTTCGAATTTTTTGACACCAGGACTGCTTTTCTACTCGCTCTGCGAGCATAGTTTTTCCAGGTATAGTAGCTCAGACAAACTTTTCCGAACATTAATAGTATAGTAGTATAGATTGTTGAAATAAACACCCCATCAGGAAGTAGATGTCCGATGCGTAGTGTATTTCCCCCCCCCCCCTTTAATCTTGAGTTTTTTCATAAGATTATACAATTTGAAGATTTTTCCACAAGTAGAATTTTAATAGTTTACAGAGTTTGTAAAATACATAAAATTGTTTGTAGAATACATAAAATTGTTTGTAAAAATTTACTATGTCTGCATAGAACGTGTACTTTCTTATCGTGAAAACCTTATTTTGATAATCATATTAGAATAATCAAAAATGTTGCCAAAACTGGCGGGCTTTTTATACATAAATTCCGAATTCTCACTAAAGTAGAATAGTTATTTTTACTTTACGTAACAGCAAACCTTTTCGTGAGTAAAATAAAATAAAATTACTGTTCAAAATTTTCTGGTATGAATTCGGAGTTTTTCAATTAAAAAAATTGCTAAATATGGTAACGCTAGTAATAATTTAATTAAATTTTCAAATACGTTAGTATGGGTTTTCTTGAGCGGTGTAAAAAAAAAAAAAAAAAAAAAAAAAAAAAAAAAAACCTGTAATGGTGAAGCGTTTCCTTAAATCTTATGCTGTATTCATCCAGAATCTCACAATGATGGATAAAATTAGAGTAAAAATAAAAAAATCATGTTTTTAATATTTGCAGATTTAAAGGGTTTGCAGCGTTCCTAAAATTGTCTACATTTGCTACCACTGTTATGAAAAAGTAAAAATTGTGGTATATTTCTCTTGCACACATTAAAGGAATCTACCATGAAGATTTTTGTTTTAAAATAGTGGTACGAAAAGTAGAAAAAATTAAGAATGCTTCGAGCCCTGCGTTTAAGAAAAAAAATAAAACGTTTCATTTAGTGCAGATTTTTGTCGTAAAAAAATAATGCGGATATTCAATCTATAGAAAGATAAGTATAGACTTGTTAAAGAAAAATATTTTCATCGCAAATATTATGCAAAAATAATTGAACTAACAAATTTACAGAATTCATAAGTAGAATTTTTCGATTCAAGATGGTAAGGAATTCGAAGAATTCTGTTCAAACAGAACCCAATTAAATAACATGCCAATTTATTTATTTTTATAATCCTAGATTATTTTATATTTGTGTTTGCATTATTTATATATACTTACTGAATTTTAGAAAAAAATCATGCACTCTTCTAGATGATCAAGCAAACAAGAAAATGAAACTCATTAATATAAAATCTTAACTCAAAGATTTTTCTTTCCTTTTAATTTCAAAGTGTAAAGGAAAAGGAGATAATAAAATATAAACTCAACAACTTTTGACATTTTCGATGTGTGTAAATAAGAGTGAAGACACAAGAAAAATAATGGAGTTCTAATCATCTCTTTGAAGTATGCCGGATGTTCATTTTTAGATTTTTACCTTTTTTAATCATGAAAATATCTGTCACTGTTCATTTTAACATATTAAAGAATAATAATTTTATCAAAAGATCTTTTTGTTGTTGTTGCAATATATTTATAGGAGTTTCTGTATCTTCAATTAAGCTAAATAAATCGAAGTACTTTTTAAAAGATGAAGAATATAAACACAAAGATTATAAAAATCATTAATAAACCATAATATACTTTTACGCACACGCTCATATGCGTTAACTAATATAAATACGACACAGTAATAGATTTTTAAAATATTAAATAGTTTATACATATGAATTGTTGTTTTTGAAAGTGGTTCAAATCCATTATATGTTATTGCTAGATATTTAACCCATTCGTTGCCAAACACGAGTATACTCGTGTATACTCGTTTCAATCTCAAATTACGAATTCGTACCGGAAATTTCGAAAGAAGAATTTTTATTTTATGTATCAGGAAATTTCTGTAATTAAATAAAACAAATGTTGCTATTAATATTTTCTGGTATGAATTCGAACTTTCTAAATAAAATAAATTTCCGGTAATTTTAACCCGCCAGTGAACGTGTTAATACGTGTTAATGAGTTTAAAAATGTGCGTAAGAATTAACAGACATTTTTAAAAATATTTTTTCGGTCTTATTTCATATAGATTTAATATGCAATAATGGTTATCCATGTTAGCTAATAAGAAAATGGGATTTTGGTATGCGCGAACGGAATTGCCTCACTTTTAGACATAAAGGTTAGAAAACCGATAAAATTTCTCCGTTAAAATTATATTTTATATAATTTTTATACTTTTAATTTTTTAATTATTGAATTTTTAATTGTTAATTTCACGCCAAAAGGGAGTTAAGTCGCCAAATATGGCGCTACAAATTTTCCACATGCTTTATCCCTGGAGTATCTGGAATTAGAATAAAATCAGATTTAAATTTAAATAAAAACGCCAACTCAGATTTAAAATTTAAAAACCGCCAAAAATGTAAATATAATGTAATTTTTCATAATCAAATTCGTAGGTTTTTGAAGGAATTTTTACACATTTTTAAATATTTTATACTTATTATTGACTAATTTGTACTTTTAACAGATTTTTTTTAAACTTTTATGTTAATTGTCCGTTAAGTGGTCTCGAAAATTACATTTTCAGAAAGTTATGCTGCTGTAAAACAAAAATGTGACTTCAACAGAAAAATTTTCTCGATTCTGAAGTTTCGTAATGTAGGGCTTTAAAATGTTCCAGGTCTCAATGCTAAGCGTGAGCTGCACCAAAAGTGGTTCCCTTGTCAGTAAAATGCTGTATGCATATAATTACATTTCTTAATTTAAGTACTGAAGATTTTGAAAACATTCAAAACGAAACTTTGATTATGTTCGTTAATAGTATGCAACATAAAATAATTATATTCAAAGTGGACCTGCCTAAATTTCAAAATCAACGTATTTGAAATATCGTTTACCCTATAAATGACTAGCAATAAATTTAGGTACTTCTCTATTATGCCGTCGATCACTTTTCATAACAAAAAACTATCGCCAAACTGTGAGATTAAACGCCAAAAATGCAGTCCCATTTACCTGATGTCAGCAGTATTATACGTGTTTGTTAACTCATCAAGTGGTTTTTAATTTGACATTTACGTGTATTTTTCATTCTGTTTTACTGATTTATTAGTTGTTTCATTAATTAAAATAACAATTGTGTCCTTAAATTCTTACATTTATTTATTTATTTTGATATTCCAATGGCAACGTTCTCCCGTTTATTGGGCGTTACAGTTTGGCGATAGTTTTTTGTTATGAAAACTGGTCGACGCGATAATAGAGAAGTACCTAAAATTATACTGCTATTTAAAATATATATTTATTGTGGATTGATTAAAAATATTAATTTTACGCTAAATTGTAATATTTAGCTTTAACTAATCTTTTTCGTCCACAATGGACTACCCCCCCCCCCCTTTTCAAAATCATTTCATTTATATATTCGTATTACGCATATCTTTTTCTCACTACTTACAACCAGGGCTCCCAAATGGTCCGCCAACTGAATACCAATATTTTTTAACAGAAAATTTAATGGTTAGTTTTTACAACATTTCCGCAAAAATTTACCTCCGAAAGTGGTTTCTGCAAAATTTGCAAGAAAAATCTAAAAATATTTTTTTTCTATGAAAATACCGATATTCAAAAATCGGACCATTTGGGACAACCCAAGAAAACAATACATTTTTACACGTTCACTGCCGTAACTAAGTTAAAATTACCGGAATTTCACTTTATTTAAAAAGCTCGAATTCACACCATAAAATACTAATAGCAATATTTAGTTTATTTAATTGCAGACATTTCGAAATTGTATAAAAAAAAAATTCTTTCGATATTTCCGCTATGAATTCGTAATTTTAGATTGAAAAACCACGAGAATACTCGTGGTTGGCAGCGAATGGGTTAACCCCTTCAGAATCCTCGATTATTCCCACCAGTTATTTTTTGGTGTAAATTTTGCCTTATTTAATGGTAGCATTTCTGCGATTCATATAGGCGAAAATTTCTGTTTTAAAAAACCGGTGGTAAAAGATTAAAAATTCCGTAAAGGACGCTCGTCGCGAAGGAGTTAAAGAACTTATTTATATACCATTTTCCTTAATAAGAAACAAAACTAATTCATTAAACTAACAAATCTAAGGATATAGAAAGAAAATTTCAAAGCCTGTGTGTTGTAGGTATGAAAGATAAATTCGAAGAATTTTATCGCAGCACAACCATATTAAATAATATGCCAATTAATTTACTTTTGTAATCCCAGATTAATTAAAATTTTTGTTTGCATTATTTATATGTATTCACAAAATTTAAGGAAAAAATAATCCACTCTTGTAAATGATCAACTACAAAAGAGAAAAAAGAAAATCATTAACATAAAATCTTAACTCAAAGAATTTTCTTTCTTTTTCATCACAGATTGCAGAGGAAAAGCGGGGAGGGAATAACAGATAAACTGAACAACTTTCGACATTTCCGATGTATGCAAATAAGAATGAAGACAAGAAAAATAATCGGGCTCTAATCATATGCTTGAAGTATGCCGGATGTTATTTTTTATTTTGTTATTTTTGTTTAATCATGAAAATTTCCGTCACTGTTCGTTTAAACATCGAAAAGAATAATATAAACATATATTTTTCCGTTCTGTTATGATATATTCAGAAAAGAGCTGATTGTTGAATTAAGTTAAATAAATGCATGAGCTTTTTGCAATTATGATGAGTCTAAAAATCATTAGTGGATATTTTTTCTCACTCCTTTCAATAGAATTTTTTTAAATAATTCATTTTTTTTTCATATTATACAATTGCAATTTTTTATTATACATATGTAGTTTTCAATTTTCTTATCTTTCTTCGCTCACATCATAATTTCATATAAATTGTAACGGAATAAAATTTGTATTAATCTAATTTATTTAATCTAATCATACAGGGGTCTTATCATAAAACGTATAGATACTTATCCTGATTATCAAAGTGTTATACGCGTTAATTTTTAAAGTAAAGTTGAAATAAGTTGGTATAAGTATAGGGCAGAGATTATTTTTCAAAAAGTTGTAATTCAAAATAACGTACTGCATATCTGCCAACATCGCACTAAACTTCCGTACAATATAGGTTAATTTAACCGAGGTTAAACACTTTTCAAACCAGAATTTTCTGTAAGAAATGTAATAAAATAGGTTCCACGTAAGAACACGAATATAAGTATATGTTACGGTCAATATGATTAATCCAATTATTATTAATAATAACCGGATTAATCATATTGACAGTAACATATGTATTATTTTTTCAGATATATTTTCTGGTTAGAAACGTCTTTAATCCGGATCAAATTAACTCATATTATACTGAAGTTTAGTTGAAAGTTGGCAGGTATGGTACTGCGATACACAGGAGTGAAAAAATCTAGGCGGCAATGGGCTGATTCCCACCACTAAATTTTATTAGTATTCTTCGTCACATTTTTTTAGTATACTTCGCACAAATTTTATCAGTATTCTTATTAGGCACAGAATACTAAAAATTTAGTGGTGGGAATCGGCCCATTTGCGCATAGATTTTTGTACCCCTGGCGATATATATGTCCCAAACCCGTAAACAAAAGGTTAATTTACTCGTATAACTCCAGGTTATTAAATTTTTTTGTTTGCTATTTTTAAAATAATCCTAACTTTTAACACCTTTGAATCGGGCAATTTTTACGGTTCCCCCGCATCTTTCGTTCTGACCCGGAAACCACGCCATTAGTGTAATAAACGAAAAAAAATCTAAATAAGCAGCAATCAAAAGAACATGATGAAACGCGTTTTTTGACGCATAAATCACAATGGCGGATCTAAGGGAGGGGCGATGGGGCGATCGCCCCCCCCCTTGGGCTAAAAAAGGGTCGGTAAACCGACATTAGAGGCTTCCACGGGAAAAGACCTGTGACGAATGCCGGCCCGACCCAGGTCGGGCCGGGACAGGTCTTAACTCTTTAAGGGTCGGGTCAGGACCGGGACTTATTTTTTTATGGAGACTTGGGCCTGGACCGGACTTCGCTGTTTGTGAAGACTGGGATCGGAGCAGACTTCTTTTTTATCGGGTGGAACCTGGCTTAGATTTCATTCTTTCTAGAGGTCTGCACGGGCTGAAATTTTCAGGACTGCGCCCAGCATAAAAGCTGAAAATTCGGTCCGGTTGCGACCAATGGCAGATCGATCGCCTCCCCTCCCCCCCCCCCCCCCTGCGCTAATAAAAGGTCTGCAAACTCGGACCTTGCCTGTTCTCCACTCTTTCCTGGCCGGGTATTCCTATATTCTGTAGACTCGAGCCGGGCCGAGCTAGACTTCTTTTTTCCGGGACGAGTTTGGTATGGAATTCATTCTTCCTAGAGATCTGCACAAGCCGAAATTTTCAGATCAGGGCCCGACCCGGCATAAAAGTTAAGAGTTCGGCCCGTGTCTGACTCAACCCGTATGAAATCCATTATTGACTCGTGCATACATACCTCTAAATTCTTCCCCCCGAGCCTAAGTTCGGGTGGTAATTTTTATTTTTTTCCATTTTTACAAGAACAAAGTATTGGATTGGTAAAAATTTTCGACGTATTTCTACAATTTAGGAGGTCTTGAACACGAATTGACTGTTCTTAGAAAATGTCTGTCTGTCTATACATATGTGACACAAATTTTGTGGGGGCTCTATCTCGAGAACTAATGCGCGGAATTTAATAAAAATTCATATTCAGTTAGACCTTGACATAAATTGGTGCTGATGAGGTTTTGGTTTAAATTACTCAACAGGTGGTGCTGCTATGCTGCATTTTTCGCGATTTCCGCGGTAGCTACATCTCAAGAATTAACGCACGGAATTTCATTAAACTTTAGATTATGTTTGACCTTGGTATAAATAAATCTTTATGAGAATTCGGTATATACCGCCCAACAGATGTTGCCACTATGATCTGTTTTTCACGATTTCCGCGTTAGCTATATCTCAAGAACGAATAAGTTGTCATTTAATTTTTATTGCAGACGATTTGATTTATATAGAAGAAAGTTTTGTGATAGTCACAACATACTAGTATTTTTTTGTTTTCGTAAAAATTGTGGTGATGTTGTGCATTTTTTTAGCATAATTTTTAGAAATTTAATTTGGTTTAATAAATCAAAGCGATATATTTTTAAACAGTCCCAAAACTTTCTTCTATCTCATACATGTTAATACTTCAAAATTCGCTATCACGGAATTCTGTTTTACGTCATCTGCTTGCTAAGCGCCGGGTTACCTTCGCCGCATGAACAGCCGATGTTAAACTACAAAAAATTGCACAAAAATCGCTATTACAGTGCCCCTTTCCGATTGAATGTCCCTAAATTCAATTAGAACCTGCTGGCCATAGTCGAAAACCTATAAATAAAATTTGGTTCAATTCTATGCATAACTTCATACACTTTCCAATGATACAACAATGAAAATGGCACAAAAATCGCTATTACAGAGCCCGCATCCGGCGGAATATCCCCAAATTTAAGTTCGACCTGCTAGCCGTAGTCAAAAACCTATAAATGAAATTTGGTTTAATTCTATGCACAACTTCATACACTTTCGATGATACGAACACGGACAGATAGGCATTTTGTAAAAACGTGTTTTTCGGGATATCTTTCGCTGTAAATCCTTCGAAAACCGGAAATCGAAAAAATTTGCAATTACAATACTTTCTTCTGTTATATATAAAAGAATTAAAAAAATGTACTTTTTTCTTTGTAGAGCTTTAAAATTATGACTTTTGTTTATTATTTGTTTCTTTATTAATTCTAAACTACGTTAATATTAATGAATATTCATCTGAATGTAATTGTACAATTCAAATATTTAATGAGTGCTTATATACACAATTATCTAACTGTCATTAATATTGTTTTCATTCTGTATTCCATCAATTACGAACATAATCTCAAAAAAAATCTACTTATAAGTAAGTGGGCTTTATGAATAGTTTTCATTGTAGAATAATGTTGTTTCAGAAATATCGGCATGTTTTGTAGAAATTAAGTCTGGCGGTGAAGTACCAATTAAGTTTTTGTATGGGCAGATCCGGGCAAACTTTTAGTTTTTATACTGGAGCGGGCAAAGCCGAGCTCAGGCTTTTATACCGGGCCGGGCCAATATTGTTTGTACAGGTCGGGCCTGGCCCGAGGCTGGAAATTTCGGCAAGTGTAGACCTCTAACCGTGATATCTAAGCTAATTTTAATGTTTTTTTCTAAATGCCTCTTTCAGCCAGCGTCCCATAGCTACTGAATATATGTTTCGTTAATAAGTTTCAAAACAGTCTTTACTGAATTAGAACTGATCTTTGATATAAAGAAACAAGCAGTCTTATACCCAGTTAGTATTTGTTTTACAGAATTCTGAAATGTGGCGATCAATCAAAGCTTAAAATTGTCTCTATGATTATATTAGCCTTCAAACAATTGAGCCCTTATGCGACTTCTAAAAGGTATCTCCGCGAGTGCCCATAGATACACATTGCCTCTAAAAAAAGTTTGTATGAATTCTTTGTATATTTTTCGTCCTACCGCTGTATAACTTTAATAAAAATCTGAACAACCTTTTTATTAGTACTGTAATGTGATGTTTTTCTTCCCTATAGTTCTATCTTCGAAGTGTTCGTTGTTTCTTTGGGAGTTTTATTACAAGGTCCAATACGTCGATTGCGTCATAGGCGATGTTACAGGGAGAAGAGCTCGCCCAGCCTCACTGTACCTATCCCTACATCTGTCTAGTTGGCGGCAAGTTTCAAGTTAGCATAACCTACGATAATCTTCGCTCCTTCCGGTCTTCCACACCCCGTAATTTACTAGCAGTGAGAGTAAAAAGAATCTAGTGATAAAGCAATTGCTTACATGTGCAAAATGATAGATAGCAGAGATTCACATTCAAAATTTGATGTGTTTGTTGCGAAAAGCGAGAAAAACTGGCGAAGCATATGTAATTCAGGGGAAAAATGAAAAAAAAAAACATTTTAAATAAATTGGTTCTTCTTCCATTATGAAAAAAATACACTTAAAAAAAGGGTGATAAAGATTAAAAAGGTAAAGACATTTAAAACATTTGTTTATTACTTTTGTTAATACTCTCAACAACAGTAAGCCCAGTAGTGTAATGCTTCGCTTTACTCGCTACCAGGCTACAGGTTCCCAGTTTGACTGCGGACTGATCAAGGCTAACTCAGGCCTTAATCCATTCGGGGTCTATAAATTGAGCACCAAGCTTATTTGGGGATGGTCCCTCCCGCATTAGGCTGACAACTTGACAGGGGCATTATAGCATCCCAGGGCCCATTATAATAAAAAAAAACAGGGCTATAGGCCATAAGCCTTAATGAATTGTAAGTTTAGTTCTCAAAAACAAACTCACTTTTTTTCTGACACATTTACAAACTCATTACTATTCATACACATACAAGAATACAAGATCAGTAGCAAAGGCTGTGTTTTAAGCACCCGTAGCAATTCAAAAATTTGCTCTCGCTCCCTAGAGACTACTGTAGTTTCTTATACCGTAATTTTTAATACAGCGATGTTTCGGAGTTTCGCGCACTGGGCAATTTTTAAGAAACTACAAAAATCCCATTTAAAAGAACTCCACCTTTTTAACATACAACTTAAAATTCCACCTAAAGACCTGCGCGGATCTGGTTGTCTCTAAGCGAACCCAAAAATTCCATTGTAAGCATAACCGAACCACGAAAAAATATCTTTGTTCTCCCGAAACCGAAATGAAAGAAAATTAATCCAAATTTTAATAGAATTATAAAATGTAGTATGCAATTATATTTCTAATTTCAATTTTCTTTTATATAGAAATATAAACATCTATTATATATATACTCATTAATATTCAAATACTGTAAAACATTTAAATAACGGACACATCGGTGCTATCGAATTTATCTCTTACTCGGGGGAGTTCACAAAAATATGCAAATAATTGTATTGGGGACTGTCTCCACTCTTCAGGAGTGACCGTACGGAGGTCTTACTGTGCATGCTATTACTTCTGAATTTGCGGATAAATTCGACAGCTCCAAGGTGCCCGTAATTCGGAGGTTTTACTAAATAAAAGATTTAAAAAGTATTCCCTACATAAAGCTTCCCGTTATTTGGGACTGTCCGTTATGAAATTTTTACTGCATATAGATTTTATCGGAAAAATATTTTAGACATTCTTTTAAAAAATCGGTTCAATCTTAACACGACACGCAAGAGTGAAAAACCCCAACCCGATAATGTAAGTCAACCCGACCCGTAGGAAAAATGTAGAAGAGAAGTCAACCCGACCCGCAGCAAAAAAAGTAAAAATTAACCCAACCCGAACCCATCTCGTACCAAAAAACAAATTAACCCGACCCGCAGTAAACAAGTAGGAGTCAGCCCGCCCCAAACCCGACCCGTAGCAAAAACGTAGAAGTAAACCTGACCCGCAATTTAAAAAAAATAGGCCCGACCCGACCAAGATTGCGGGTCGGATATTAACCTCCAAATTTCTGATATCGCCCCCCCCCCTTGAAGACTCTCTAGATCCGCCCTTGATAAATCATTTGCCCTCGTCCCTTCGTTATCGAGATATAAAGCCTTAAAATTTGATCATTTTTTTGATTTAATAGGATGGAAGGAGGAGTCATTATGTTTTCAACAGAACAACATCATCAAATTCCAGTCACATGTCCATTTCCACTTTAGCACGCCGCAATTCTCCGATATGATTCGCTATGCTTAGTGCAAGTCTGGATTTGTGCAAACTCGGCCACTTCCATTTGAAACGCCCTTGCAATTTTGTTTTTCGCAGGAGGTTGATCATTGTTATTATTGTTCTAGATTGTTATTACTGTACTATTGTTCATGAAATGTTCTTGGAGCCAGGATTTTCTATACTTCAATCTTTTTTCTTATTTTACTAGGGGGCTCTGCCCCCTGCTCGCTACGTTCACCAACCCCCGTTCTGATTTCACAGCCTCTTAACACCTGGTAATGTATCCAGTTTCTAAAAGATGATGATGATGATATCACGAACGGCGACTTTCTTCTGTAATCAGGTTATAATGCTTTTCATTTAACTGGTTATAATGCCTTTTTCATTTAATTCATCTTTTTTATTTTTAATATTCATGTGTAAACACAGTTTTTATGACGTCATTTTCTTTATTTCCTGCTTTCAACACGTGATCATTTAATTATTATTTTAAACTTCCATTATTGTTTTTAATAGTCTCGCGCAAATACATTTTTTATTTGAAATAAAACATAATCCTTTGCGCTTATTTAGAAATTGGCAACAATATAAAAAAATGACTTTTTCAATAAAAGATTTTTTTACTCGATTTTTAAGGATTTTTTGAGTTTTTATTGTCCGACCGTGATAATTTTTTTAATTTCTGAAAGCTTGTTATATTTCGCGTCTGGTGGTATGATTTTCGAATCCGTAGGATGGCTAGAAAAAAATTAATAGCTCCTCAAAAAAATCCCTAGTAAAAAAGCGATGAGAATAACCAGGAATATCTACGCAGAATTTGATTGGTCCATTTCGTTTTTGGCTCAGTTCCAGATTACTTTTTTTTTTAATATAGAAGGATTTTTTTTATTTGGTTCATTGTCATTTTTGTCAATAGCATTTTTTTTTTTTTTGCGAGCTTCTTTCATTTTGATATTACTATACTAAATATGTTTTGTATTTCATGTTAATCTGATTATTAAAATTTCTTAATCAAAACCACGCCTTTTTCCCTAAATTAAATAGATAAATTAGCAAACTTTAAGACTTTATATCTGAAAAACGGGGAGACGAGGGCAAATGATTTATGTGTCAAAAAACACATTTCATAATGCTCTTTTGATTGCTCCTTACTTACATATTTTCACTGTTACACTAAGGCGTAGTTTCTCAGTGAGTACGACTATTGAGGAATGGTAATGTTCGCTTTTTATCTATAATCACAGACTTTCCGTCATTGAACAACGCGAATACTACTATTTGGAAATAGCAGTACTTGTCAGCAAAGCGTATACTTATAAGAAAAGGAACATACTCTCCGTTAGGCGTTTTTTATTTATTTATTTTTAATCTAAAAAAAATATCACCAATTGAAAATGTAAAAGTAAAGAGTTTTCTTTTCTTTTTGTATACCGACTGCAAGAAACGGGGGTGGGTAGAGATAAAAGACAAACTGAACAACTTTTGACGTTTCCAGTGTATGTAATTAAAAACGTAGGACTGGAAACATAATCCTGCTCTAATCATTTAATTGAAATTTGTCTGATGTTCATTTTTATCTTATTACTTGTTTTAACCCTTTCAGGGGCAAGCAATTGTGCTCCTTTAACGTCGAATTCACACCGGTATTTACGAAAGAATTTAGTTCAAAATAAGGAAAAGCAATTTTTCAACTTTTTCTCGTTAAAGTTAAAAAAGTAAAATTTAATTAAAAGTTTCTGGTTCGAATCGCATTAAAATTAGGTGGTATATAATATATACCACCGCCCCTCAAAGGGTTAAATCATTAAAAATCTTAGTTTTTCTCCGATTTAACATCGTAAAAGATATACTATCGAGATAGATTTATTTTCTGTTATGTTCCGAAATGTTGAATTAAGCTAGTAGGATGGATGTGTTTTTAGCAGTAATGAAATTATCGAATTTATGAAGAATTTAAAGGAATGCAGTTATTGAAGACGTACAAAAAATTTAAATAAAACAACATTTATATTTAAAATTCATTGCATATTTATAATTTTACAGGAAATTTTAATCTTCATATGAAAAAAAAAATGTCAATAGAAAACTAGATTAATGTAAACAGATTCAATTAATTTACTCAATTAATTCGAAATAATTTACATTTTTTGTTTGCATTTTTTATAATTTTTTAGATTTCAACACATATGATATGCATCGAACGATTTTCCAAAGCGTCCTTAAAAGATATTACCGTTTCCTTGATTAAACATCTTAAAGGATAAATTTTCCATGCTCCTTTCATCTTCAGATAAATTGCCGAGTTAAGTTAGTTTCTTTTTTTTTCTTTTCTTTTTTTTTTTTTTTTTTAACAGAAATAACTGAATTTATAAAGTGTTTGCAGCTGGTACAGAACGATAAAAGAAAATGAGAATTTTTGTATTTAAAAAATCCAATGTATGATTTTAAAACCTATTATTGTTTTCATTAAATTTTTCAAAAATTCTTATTTTAATATAAATTATTCTATCAGAAGAAAACTAGTTAAATACACGGTTCTGCGTCAATTCGTTGCGCACAATTCATCGCGGAACAATTCGTCGCGGCGTCAGTTCGTCGCGGCGTCAGTTTGTCGTAACGTCAATTTGTCGCAACGAAAATATATTTAAAGGCTATGATGATAAAAGTAAAGATAATTCAGTAATAATTAAATAATTTTACTAAATTATCTTTAATTTTATCATCATAGCCTTCAAAAACATTTTCGTTACGACGAATTGACGTCGCGACAAATTGACAACACGACGAATTGACGCTGCGACGAATTGGGCGGGGTGAATTGTTCCGCGATGAATTGTGTCCGACGAATTGACGCGACACCGCCATATCTATGCAGTCAGAGTATTTACAGGTACTTTAATGCTAACATTTTACTTCTTTAAATAATGAATTACGTAACATAAAAGTCAATTTTTCATCATTTGAAAATCTTAAAGTTAATAATTTTATTTCCTTTTTCAAATTGCAGGCGGGGTTTTTAGCAGGAGTGAAATTATTGAATTTATGAAGAATTGAGAGGCACAGAAATGAAGAATTTAAAGGCACAGAAACGAAGAATTTAAAGGCATAGAAATGAAGAATGTAAAGGCATAGAATTCGGAGGGAGAGAAATAAAAAGAAAAGTGCCCAGTTAAAGTAATGGCATTGAACTCACAGCTATTCACACTAATTGTATATTATACTCTTATTTCAAAGAATAATGCCCTTCGAAAAATAAAGATATTGACAATAAACATGTATACCAAATTTGTAGCAAATCGGATAATTCTACATGAAATACCCATTTAGCTAAATTAAGGGGGATTAGCCTCCGTATCCCCTCTTTATACTTAACCAATGAACCTCCAAATCTAATCAGGGAAGCGCCTTATCAGAATAAACCTCTATACTAAAGTGTACTGCATGAAAAATCCATTTATCTAAATTAAGGTGGGGATTAGCCTCCGCCCCCCCCTTTATACATAACCAATGAACCCCCAAATCAAATCAGAGAAGCGCTTTATCAGAATATACCTATATACCAAATTTGAAGCGAATCGCATAATGCTACATGAAAAACAAATTTATCTAAATTAAAAGGTATTGGCCTCCGCTCCCCCTTTATACTTGACCAATGAACTCCCAAAACGAATCAGCGAAGCGTCTTATCAGAATGAACCTATACACAAAATTTGAAGCGAATCGGATATTTCTATCAAGAGTTATCGCGTTACGTACATACATACATACGTACATACATACGTAAATACGTACATACGTATATATACATACATACGTACATACAGAACCTGCGGGCACATTCGCTCCCAGACTTTGATAGCCTGCGAGATAAAAACAAATTTAACAGCTATCGACGATTGCGATGTGTGAAAATAAAATTAAACAACGACAAAAATAACCCGTCTCTGATCACTTAATTGAAATTCTCGAATGTTCATTTTTATCTTATTACTTGTTGTAACCAGAAAGATTTTAGTATTTCGTTAAACATTACTTTCCTTACTGTTTCATTCGATGTCGTAAAAAATAAAAGTATTCTCCAGACAAATTTATTTAAGTTATGAAATATCGATAAAGCATCTTTTATCTAAATTAAGCTAGTTTGATTGATGTGTTTTTGGTAGAAATGATTGAAGAAATTTAAAATTCATACAGAATGATTGAAGAGTAGTAATTATTTTCTAAAAAAATGATTTTTTTTTTAAAAATTCAATGTGTATTTATTAAAACATTTCACGATTTATACTAAGTTTTTATATGTATTCTTGACATTAATATAAGTCATTTATAATACTAGCTGACCCGCCCAGCGTTGCCCCGGCAGACTGTCATTGAAAAATATAACAGTGGAGTGGACTTCATAAAAGAAATACTGAATAATATTTATTTAGACTAAAAATTTGTAAAAAAAATTAAATAAGAGCTAAAATTTCAAAATGACAAATTATAATTACAATTTATTTGCACTATAATCAAGAAATCATTGTTTCGCTTTTATTCCTGTAGATAGCAGCACCAAACAGTTAAATGTAAAAAATCTTGGCCTAAATCCTGCCAAAGAACTTTTGCACAATAGCCAATGAGATGCGTTTCATTCGAGCGTTGTCATTAAACAATTAACAAATAATCGCGATTTCTGTGCCACGTACGATAGCGTAATATATATATAGATTACAAACGAAATTCAAGTTTTAAAAAATAACCTTTAGGTTACGACCTTGGACAGGCGGCTATTTTTATATTCAATCGTGCCACAATTTACATTTTTGTTTTATGGTTAATTTCTCGTGAAAATATTCTAGTATAAGTTTATGGCAGTGTATGTTTTTAAAAAGTAGTACAAATAGAATAGAAATTAGTTTACTGGGACATATATCTCTCAACCCGTAATCGAAGGTTAATTTACTCATATAATCTCAGTTTATTTTAATTTTTCTGTTTATTTTAATTTTTCAATGCATTTTTAAAAAATCCTAGTTTTTATAACGTTTGATTCGGGTTATTTTCTGGATTCACATGCCGATTTTCGTTTTGAGTACGATACGACTATTTTCGAATAATAATTTTCTTCTCATATAATCACAGAAGTTCCGTCCTTAAATAACACGAATGTTACTTTTCGGAAATAGCGGCACTTAAAAGCAAGAACTTATATCAAGAAGAGAATTCTTCTTTCATGATGCGAATGTGTTAACCCTTTAAATGTTGTTTCAGGTAGATTTCGTAAAAAATGCTACCGATTTCTCCGATTTAAGTAATTATGTAAAAGATGGATTTATTATCGAGATAAACTTCTTTTCTGTTATGTGTCGAAATGCTGAATTAAGCTAGTTTGAAGGTTGTGTTTTTTCGAAGGAATCGAACAATTTAATTTATGAAGAATTTAAAGGCCAAACAGAATGATTGAAGACATACAAAAAAATAGAATAAAAGATTCATTTCACTTAAAATTCATAAAATATTCCATAAAGCAATTTACAGTTTAAACTTAATTAAATAAACATATTCAGCTTATTGACTCTCATAATTCTGGATTATTTTATAGTATTGTTTGCAGTATTTATGAAGTCCAAGTATTTAAAAATACTTTAGGACTGGTAATTTATTTATGTAAATGATGAATAACGTAGCATAAAAAAGAATATTTTCATCCTTTGAAGATCTTAAAGCATGGAATTTTCTTTCCTATTTGTATATCGATTGCAAGTAGGGAGGGAGAGAAAAACAAACTCAACAACTTTCCACGATCGCTATGTGTGCAAATGAAAGTGAAGAACGACAAAAATAATCCTTCTCTAATCACCTAATTAAAATTTGTCGGATGTTCATTTCTATCTTATTACTTGTTTTAACCATAAAAAATTTAGTGTTTCGTTAAATATTACTTTTCTTACTGTATACTGTAAAAGCACTTATTTTCGCGGTGCTTTAATTTTCGCGGTTTTCGCGAGCCCGTCGTAATCGCAAAAATTTAAGCCTCGCGAAATATATTTTTTTCGCCTCAAATAATAATAAAAAATCAGAATTTTTTCACTTATCTAAAATTTGTTACTTAAATAAGAAATAAGTACAAAAATTTCTTGAATACTGCGAATCGGTGTGTCACACATCCCAGTCCGCGGGAAATGTAAGCTTTGGATGGTAATTTGTTGTTTTTCCAGCGTACAACAATTGTGTTGGGAGTCTGTTTCCAGAAATGGAACATGCTAACGAAAGAGTCATCTCTCTTTTATCTTCCCTGCTGATTATGGACACTTGTTTTGAACCACGTTCTTCCAATGTATATTCAGATGTAGGCACAAACTTTGCGTTTGTCAAGTTTCTTAAAATGTCTTATGCAAAAGGGGTTATATTTAGGCAGTTTCGTGATTTTTCCACTTTCGGTTCTGTTCATATAAAATTCGCGAAATTTTCAGCTCGCGAAGTCACCGATATCTTCATTTTCGCGAAAATTACGGCTCGCGAAAATAAGTGCTTTTACAGTAATTTAACATCGTAAAAGAGAAATTTATTATAGAGTTAATTTTTTTTCAGTTCTAAATGTCCAGAAAGCCTTTATTGCTTTAATTTATGTGTTTTTGGTAGTGAATATTATTACTTATCCATCATACGTAGTTAAAAATCGAAAAAAAAAATTACGGATTTCCAAGTTTCAGACACTGGAGATTCCGAAAAACATATATTTAGAAAAAAGAAAAAAATGCCGTCCGCCTGTCTCTGTGTCTGTAAACGCTTTATATCCCGAACAAATTGTGATAGAGAATTGAAATTTGGTATGTATTTAGTATATAATAATGAGAAGAAGCCTAATGAATTTCAGGAACCTCGATTATCCGGAACTATTTTTTTCGGACTCTCGAAATATTCGTTCTGATGAAAGATAAATAAAAATTTTCGAAATTGTTTATTTTAAGGAGTGAATATGAAAGACAATAAAAAACATAAATTTTGCATAAAGAATGAAGTCTATCGCATAATGAGTTGCCGAGATATCTAGAATCCTATTTTCCAATCTCTTAGATTTTTCATGACACTGTATTTCATTCAAATTTCAGTTCAAAGACATATTTTAATTGGAAATGAGACGCTTAATTCATTTTATTAACAATTTACGCATGTTTTAGTTTCATATTTTATATTATGCATATCCATGATGGATAAGTATTACGGTGGCCCCCAACGGCTAGTTTTAAGTTTATTTTAATTTTTCGTTTACTATTTTAAGAAAATTCCTAATTTTTATTACCAGGCGTCTGTCGTTTTGAGTACGTTTCTATTTCCGATTAGTAATTTTTGTCTCATATAATCACGTAATTTCCGGCTTTAAATAAAGCGAATATTACTATTTAGAAATAGCGGTACTTATCAGCAAAGCGTACACATATAGTAAAAGGAGAATTGTCGTTCTCCGTTATTGCCGAGTTAAAATTACTGAAATTGTATTTTATTTAGAAAATTCGAATTCATACCAGAAAATATTAATAGCAATATTTACTTTATTTATTTACAGACATTTCGTGATTACATAAAATTAAAATTCTTTCGAAATTTCCTGTACGAATTCGTAATTTTAGATTGATAAACCACGAGTAAATTCGTGGTTGGCAGCGAATTGGTTAATTCACCATAAAGAAGAATTTCACGAATTCCTAAACAAGGATTCTTCTTTTATTTTCGTTTATCGATTACTAGAAAGATGTGTGTATGTGTGTGTGTGTGTCGGGGGAGGGGGGGGGGCGTTAAAAGACAAAATGAACAACTTTTGACATTTCCCAATTAAATCGAACGGCGAGAAAAATAATCCGTCTCTAATCATTTAATTGGAATTTGTCTGATGTTCATTTTTATCTTAATACTTGTTTTAAATCACAGAAATCTTTCTGTTGCTACAAATTAACATTGTAAAGAATAGATTTACTATCAAGATAAATTTATTTTCTGTTACATGTTCCGATATGTTTGTGGAATTAATCTAGTCTAGTTTGATGGATGTGTTCTTGCCAGAAATGAAATAATTGAATTTATGAAGAATTTAAAGGCCACACAAAATGATTGAAGACATACCAAAAAATTAAAGTAAAAGAACATTTTAATTTAAAATTCAATGAATGGTTCATTTAAGGCTCTAAACTTTAAAAATATATGTAATTTTATAACTTTTTCAAAAAATAAATTATCGAAAATTTCTCCACATTTTTACTATTTTGTTTACCGCAATTATACAGGAATAATAATTTTTTCCCTTAAATGAAAGAGCATATTTTGAAGTTTTAAAAACAATTTTTATTTGGAAATTGGTTGAAAAAATGGTGCTCTGGTGGCCTTTGATACAGGGGTGTGCAAAATGTGAGGTGTTCCGTGGTACCAGATGAATCTCAGAATCTGCTCATCTGTAACCAAATAAAAACGTTAAAATTTATGATATTTTGTAGTACTTCTCGGATGGGTTTATTAATTGTTCGATCCTGAAGAAAATGGCACCTGTTCAAATTTCAATAACAAAATTTTTTTAATTTAAATCACGCAAAAAAAAAAAAAAAAAATAATAATAATAATAATACAATTCCAATATCTGTTTTTATCTTAAATAATGTCTCAATGGCTACTCATTTATGTGACGTGCCCAACGGGTATGCCACAAAATTTATACCAATTCTTACTGTAAATATGCATAATTCTTTATTTCCCATCTGTTATCCGTGAATCAATAGAAATCAATATGAGAACATTTGAAATGAATCAGCCTCGTTTGAATTACCTAAAATTAGGCACGAGGTATTTTTCAGTCTTAAAAAAGCAATAAAGAAATATTAATTTTTACGTTTACAGTTGACTATTTTAAACACCTGCTTGTTTTACATATATGTTCGCGTGATTTATGTTTTTAAAGTTTATTTTCAAATATTTGGGAGAATAGCCTTTTTATCGTTGTAGATCTTGATAAAGGCGCCGTTTGAGCGTTGAAACATATGTCGATCTTTATATTAAAAGGTTTTTATAAGCCTTTTGTGTTCTGTTTGTATCACATAAGCATTTTTATCTATGATTTAGTTAAAATTAGTGATCTTGTATGATTATGAATAATTCTTTCAAAGAAAAACTTTATTAAATAAACATATTCTATTAATTTATTCAAATAGTGCTTAGACTATTTTAATTTGTTGTTTGCATTTTTTAAAAAGGTCCTAGTTTTTAACACATTTACATTGGGTGATTTTAAGTGTTCCCATGCTTTCTTAGTCTGGATACCACTCTCTTCGAATACCCTGTTTCGCCTTATTTAATCGCAGGATTTCTATCATTAAATAAGGTGGATATTACTATTTGGAAATAGACTTATCAGCAAAGCTTACAATTATTGCAAAACGAGAATTCACGTTTCCCAATGCGCATGTATTAAAGTACAGGATTAGCATACATGAATGACTGGATTTTAAAAATTTATATTTTCAAAACTATCACACATATTTTAATAAGTGATCTAAAAAAGTAAAGAAACGCTTTCAAAGTATTTTTCCTGTTACAAATGTTCGATGTCAGCGGATGGCGGTGCACCTAAAACTGTACGAGGTGAACAAGATTCATTTTTCTGATTTTCTCGGAATTTAACCAGACCGCGTATACTGGTAGTTGAATGTCTCTTTTATCGAGATCCGTACAAGTTTTGTCTAAAAATTCCGAGGTGTCGATTAACTACGACTGTAAAAAAGGCAGTTGTTTTGAGGGGGTTTCAACGGTTTCACTAGTTTCTTGTAAGTTCGAATGCACGTCGTGACTAATCTGTTTTATTTGAAAGCACAAGTTTACTGGACATATGTCACATGTTTGTCATAAGATTTTAATTATTGTTGTTTGAAAACAAGAGCCATCTACTTTACAAACTTTATCTTGACTTTTAACACAGTATTAAGCATTATTAAGAAATGAGCTTTTTTTTAAAAAAAAAAAAAAAAATCAAAGTGCAATTCCTAAAATATTGGAAACTTAAGAAAACTCCTGCGATAATTTGCGAATCATTAAGTTTTATTAACTTGCAGTGTATATATAAATGTTTAGTTCAAATCTTGAAAGTCAATTTTTTTACCACTTTTAACTATCCGATTGAGCTGGAACTTTGAATACCTGAGAAGTTTCAATGACAATACAATATATTAATATAAATAAATAATATATAAAAACAATAATATAAATAATAATAATATAAATAATATTAATAATATAAATAATTTAATAAAATCAAATATTTATCACTGTTTGAGTATTTTATTGGTGATGCATTCGAAAAACCAGCAAAACTTAATTAAACTTTAACGCAATAATTTTGTCCACCTAGATCAGGCATGTCAAACACGTGGCCCGCGGGCCACAACTGGCCCGCCGACAACTTATCTGTGGCCCGCGAAGCCTTTGGAAATTTACTTGTGTTTAATTTAGTTGTTAGAACACGCATGCTGAAAATACACTTTGCACGAACACACTTACACCAACCATGGTCTTACAGATGACAAACATAAGAAGTATATGTATATCAGTGTAACCAGTTTGATGGGCTTTTTTAAAACATTCAGAATGCTTCCACTACTTTTGAATAGCAATATTTGTCTAATTTTTCCACTTTTTTTGCAATATTTGGCTTATTATTTATATTTAAATAAGGGGAATATTTCTCTTCAAACTGTGGTAGCATTCTGAATTAAAATATCCCACTTATCTGGCTACAATAGACTATATTGACAGATATAACTCAATTTTAATTGTAGCACAAAAAATCTATCGATACAAAGAAAATTAATCGGAACGTCGCAAAGCGCGGGACCTGAGTCAGAAATTTTAAAGATTCGTAACATTTTTACAGTATTTTAGTTATAATTTGTACTCGTTTTGTGTCAAAACTTTATTTTACTACACTCTTCGATTTTACACCACTTTACAAAATGATAAATGCTGTATTTATCAAATACTAAGAAATGTATTGCAAAATTAATAAAATTCGGCACTAATTAAGAACAGTTAAAACTTTTTAAAAATCAAAATATAAAATTAAATAGTTTTAATTGAGTCGTTTAGAAGTCACAAAAATTACCACTTTTGTGCCAGGCACAAAACCCCTACATATATGTCATCCACAGGTTCTTCACTTGGGCTTTATTCGAACATATGGATTTTGGATATAAGCTCTTTAATTATTTTAATTACTTAGGTTAGTAATTGTGTCATTGTTAATGAATCCCGCGTGATCTTTCTTTCATTTTTTATTAATACACACACATTTTACTAATACTCTCATAACCGAGGATTTATATATATAAAAAAAATATGTTAAAAGTTCTTTACCACTGTGAATAAATATAATTAACAGAAGATGAACATCAGAGATTTTTTTAAAACGTGATTTACAATACAATTATATTAAAATGAAAATTTAAATTTTATGTTTTATATGTAAACACTGTTGGAGTTAGTCAAGAATGTAGCATTAAGAAGTGCTACAACACAAAGTATAAAGAAAACTCGCAAAAATATGGCTAAACATCGAACACAAACTGTCAGAATTGAAACTGGTACTTCTTAAAAGAGAATCAAAATGCTTTCACCAAGTCTATTGAAGAAAATACATTTGCTTTATAAAACTAATTGTCTTTATTACATTAAATATCCCACGAGTCGAAATCATTCATGACGAAATTGTAGAATTGATGTCTAAAGCAGTTAAAAAAATTAAAAAAATACTATAAGCAAAGTATCATTGCTAGAAATTTTTATATAGCAGGGTAGATTTATAAATGCCGGATATGTGTTTAAAACTTACAGCGCTTATAAACTTATATTATATCTGTACTCACATGCTTAATCATCGTAATAGATAAATAGATCTTACTTTTTATACAGATATTTGAATACTTTCTATCACAAAGTTTTAATTATTAAACAAAGTTACCATTTTTTTTTATTTTAAAAGAACAAAATATGAATGTGGATTATTAAAACATCACTAATAGACAAAATACATGGAGTTTTTATTTGAAATTACAAAGCACCTGAGTGAACTTCAACTTCAAGGCAAATTTCATACTGCTATCTTGTTATTTGATAGTACTACTAGCATTTTGAAATAACAAGATAGCAGTGTGAAATTTGCTTTGAAGTTAAAAGTTTTATTTTAGCAACACAATTTTCAAAAAGAAAATGTATTTTCTTTTAAATATTGCCACCAGGCATTATTACGAGTATCATAAAAGTGGAAATTTTTAAAAGACTTGAATACATATTTTTAAAAAATATTCAAAAGAAGATTTTTGAATTTCAAGAAATATGAAAATCAGTTTAATATATTTATTTCCCCCTCTAATGATTGGTGTTGTAATTGTTGCACAGAATTTAATCAAAAGTGCAGTTAATCAAAATTCAGAGCAATCCCATATTAAATGCGAAAATATATGGATATGGCGTTTCTAAATTTTTGTACTTATTCATCAATCAACCGATTTTTTAAAGTATAGTGTGCAATTAGGCATATTTTAGCTATGTTCAGTAGCGCACTTTTATACGAAATCTGTAAGTAGCTGACAATCTTTTGTTATTTTTCAAGTCAAATAGAAACCAGAAAATGTATTTAATAAAGGAAACCAAATAATTGAAGATTTTAATAATTTAGAAGAATAAGAATAACTGAATTGCATAAATTGAAGACACATTTTATTAATAAAAAATTCTGATTTAAAATGATTATTTTTAGTTTTTACTTGAAGAAAACACGGAAGATTAACAGCTATATGCCTTTGCTAGATCAAGATTAACAGACCAGAGTGTACCATTAATTTTTAAAATAAATACAATTTAGAAAATTCAATTAAATTTTGTAGATTTGGTTAAAGAAAAGTAATTATAAATATTTCTTCGAAAAGTAAAATAACATAAACTATGTACTATAATATAACTTTGGATCTTTGCATGCATATTTCTTTAACATGGCTGTGCTTTGTACGTACAAAATTTTATTCTGTGCAATGGTTCTATTTTTACAATCTACTTTTTTTAATGTGGCCCGCGGCTTTGTATATATAATACGCAGTTTTCGCGAATATAAACTGGCGACGGTAAACGAGTTTGACATGCCTGACCTAGATCGTCAAAAAGGCCCCACTGTGCAGCGGTGGGACCTAATTAACTTGAATTTATGTGATTAAATAAAGCAAATATAGTGATACTTATTAGCAAAGTGTACACTTCCACCAAAGAGAGAATTCTCGTTTTGCAATGCAAATGTGTTCAGGAAATACTCCTACTTGGATGATGATTTATCCAATGCAAAATGATGTTTTTTTTTACCATTTGAAAATCTTAAAAACAAAGAGTCTTATTTTCTTTTTGCATATCGATTGTAATGAGTGAAAGATAGAAAAATACAAACTGAACAACTTTCGACATATATGCAAATAAAAGCGAACGATGAGAAAAATAACCAGTCTCTAATCACCAATTGAAATTGGTCCGATGTTCCCTAAAAAATCTTAGTGGTTTTTTTTTCGAATTAACATCGTAAAGGATGAATTTATTATCAACAAGAACTCCTTTTCTTTTATGATAAATTCAAAAAAGCTTTGATCGCTGAATTAAGCTATTTGAACAGGAATCGCTGAATTAAGCTATTTGAACAGGAATCGCTGAATTGATAATACATTTACTACTCATACAGAATGATTAAAGACTGCAACAACATAAGGATTTTCAATTTAAATTCAATATACACTTTTTAAAACAAGTTGAGATTTATAATGAATGCTACACGAATTTGTATTGGGGGGGGGGGGGGGGTGACCGCAAAGATTGGCCTTGTCCCACCTGATGAAATGTCCGACGTATATGTCATTCCATTTAATACCGATGAGGATGGACAACTAGAACATAAAGGAATTATGGCGTTGCTCATATATTCTTAGGTTATTTTATTCAAAATTTAATTTTTCCCTTCTTAAATATTAAAATATCATGGGCTAAATTATTTTCTAAATTAATTCTTCGTGTGTGCATTAAATACTTTATTCGAAAAGCTTTCCTTTCATCATAATGTTAATTTCATAACCGTTAAAGATAGCTTACTCTATTATTCAGTTTATATGCTTCCAATCTTCTCCTTGTGGTTTTTACATCTGGAAGCACATATTTCAACTATCCTTACCCTTTGTTCAGATTCAGAATATAACAAATGCATATCTATCTAAATTTCCATCTGCTGTTTTCGGACTTAATAATAATTGTATATACAGTTCGCTCCTATCAAAACCGCATTTCCCATGCATTTTTCAGATGGTCACTGGGTTGCCGTCCCATTTTACTTATTTTGACTAGCCTATCAATTATGGAATCCCTTGGTATGTCTACTGTTCGAAATTAGCATTGCGCTCTCCCAAACGGTTGTGAATAACTCCGCGCCATTGGCTTGATTCAGCATTTTTATGTTAGCATTGCAACTTAATGAAAAAACTTCAGATCATCTCTGACTTCCAAGCTAGAAGCATCTAACCTTTAAGTTAAGCTACGGAGGCCACCCCTTGTTTTTCATCGTTATGTGTCTGCAATAAAATAATTTCCATGGATACCGTTTACTTCCCTTCAATGCATTGTCTTTAACATCTACAGGATGAGAATGCTGTGTTCTTGATTTAGCCACAACGCAACTTTTTGTACTTCCACCGTTTTCACCGCCCTTCATGTTTCTGGTTATCAAAAATCTAACAATTAATGGATACCATCTTAGTTACAACTACTACAACACAAAAAAACTACTCCACAGACCTTGGCGCCGTGAATTTACAAGATGTTAGAACAGGGGTGGCCTACAGAAATTATGTGAATGATTGTATGTTATGTGAAACACCTACCAGGAAAATATTTTTCGCATAATTGACTAAATTTTAATGGACTTTGTCGCACTCCCCGGATTATAGACTGGTTGCTATTTCCAAATGAAACTCGAACTCTTGTGGAATATATAACTTTTCACGTATAATCCTGAAGTGTTAGCAGCTGACTTCGAATTTTTTTTTTTCATATAAACTTTTAAAACCTCCAATGTATCCGAAAATAAGAGGAATGAAAAAGAAAAAAAAAATGTTAGAAAGAAGGAAGAATAAAAACGGAGTATATTGTGCCATCCTAAAAAAAAGAGAGTAACCAACTCAGCGTTAAGATTTACAGATGTTATCGGACAATCCAAATCTTTCCGCAGAAGTTTTGCTGATGCTGCTTAGAACCGAAATCGAAAGAAAACCGCATCATATTTTCTCTCTCCATACCAGGGATGACTAACAGCAACAATAAAAAAAACGGGATCCCGTATCTTCTCACCGCCTGCTAATTTTCTGGATTTTAACCGAAAACTCTAATTCTGCCAGGTTCCTGAACCGATCGGATATATCTCCCAGATTGACTGTGCTTTAACGTAGCGCATCTGCATACAACGATCGACCTTTGATGTTTTCCAGTATGCGATATTCCTACCGCATACCCTGTGTCAGAACTCAGAACAACATTGCATAAGGAAAAAAAAAGAGCGGAAGAACTTAGGATTTTCTTTTTTCTCTTATCCTCCATGCTGTATTGCATAAATTAGTGCTCATAAAGAACAACCGTATGCAACAATTATACATAATAAAAGTGACTGCACTATCACGTCGGGTGCAATATTTTACATTGGTATTCCGAAACTTTTTAGTGAAAAAAGAATAAGCGATTTATATCATATCACAGCTGAGACTTCGGTATGCATTTAATATTCGCGATAAGAATTTGCGGATATAATTGACTGGAAGATTTCTTGATTTTTTTTCTTTTTATTTTTTGAATTTGTGACGTGAGTGTAAAAATAAACGCGATATAGTTTTGTCTACACAGGAAAGTTTTTTTTTCCAAGAAATGAAGTAAGTTTTTTTTTATCTTTTTAATTGGCTCATGGTATTATCAATGGTATCTTTTAAAGGCTTATAATTTTATCATATTATTATTTAAAGCAATTTGAAGAGTAGATATAAAGCTTTAAAATTTTATTTGATTATTTGGTATATGTATATGTGTGTGTATGTACATTTCATGCTAAACGGTCAGATTTTATATTTTAGACATACAAATAACATCCGCCAACAAAACATTTAAAAAAAAAAGAAGAAGCTATTTTCTTTTATTTTAATTGAACGAAGTTTTATGAACAATTTCATTTTTTAAAAAAGAAGAGTAATTATGCATATATTAAAATTAACATAACATAAAATTTAAAGTTTATATTTTATTTATAAACTTTGTTAATTTTTGTGCTTATGACCATATATTATAGAATATTAATATAGATTCTTTTAAAGCGAAATTTTTGAATTTTTACAATCTTTCAAGCGTTTGCATATTATATTTTAGATAGATAAATAAATAGTAAAAGGGACATAACAAGTATCAGCTCTTTTACAAATATATTTATGTGTGTATCTATTCTTTTTGTTTATTCGAATTCTTGTATTTTAAAATATATGTGTGCTCTTTAATCTAACAGAGAGATTTTTATAAGAGAATTTTATTGAACTGTCAGATTTTTTTGTTTATTTAAAAGGTGTGTTCCTACAGTATAATAATTCTTACAATAATGATAACAATAATATAAGGCTCTATGCATTTTAAGTTTTACAGATGTAAAAAAAAAAAAAAAAAAAAAAAAAAATACAAGTAGTTAATATTTTTAGAACATTTCTCATTATTCATTTTATGTGGATACCATCTATTGAGTGTATTGCACGGCTGACAATAGAAATCTCTGATTTATACAGTTATACAAAATATCAACATGTTTAAATTAAATTAAAATTCTGTCGTTATATTGAAAATTGGTATATACTTTAATTTATACTTTCCTTCCGGAATACTGCACACTTGGGTTGTAGCACAGTTTTCTTTCAAAATGTCTTGCTTTATTTCTCTTCAGGTTAAAAATTTTAAAATAAAATTGGTATATGGATTCGTCTCTATGTTGGTAGATTTTTCTCAAAATTTAGTTTGTGCACATGTATCAATACTTTCTAATCGGGATAGTAAGGTATTCAGATATGTCGATGCATTGTATCTCATAGTATATTTTTAATGCTGGCTTACTATTTTACATATGTTGAGATATTCTGCATCCCAAATGCATGCATGTGCAATTTTCTTTGTTTTGTTTTTTATTATAGCTGATTGTGTAAAAAATTAATTTACGACGTTTTAGAATTTCATTCTCATGTTGCGTATGTAGATAAAATTATGATGTATATGCTATAATTAAACTTTTCTTCGCAGCAGAATAATGCAGCTGTTGAATATATAAATAATTTTCTAGCCTTGAGATTGCCTAAACTGTTAAGATTTCTTGTCTTACATATTTTAAAAGGGAATAAAATATTTTAATGGACATTTTAAATCAAATATAATGATCAACTGCCTTTTAAAATGCATATATTTACGCATGTATATATATATATATTTTTATGTGTATGTGCTCTTAAGACTCCTTGCTAGTGAAATGTTTGTGGCCGCCTTCCATCCAATTAATAATATAAAAAAAATCATCGATTCTAATTTGCAAATCTATTACACATGTAAATTATACATTTGGTATTATGTTACAGGTATTAAAATTTCATCAGTCAATTTTTACCTTTTTAGATAGAATTAATATTTTTGCTACGTAACCCTTGTTTATCTTGTACTGTCTCCCTACTTTAAATTTTGATGTAGAAGTCATCTTATTTTTCAACGAATATTTTTCAGATAGTCTATTTTCAACTTTTCGCACAGTGGGTATCAATTTACTCAATGCATTTCACCTGCAGATTTTTTTTTATATTTAATCTGTTGGAAAATTTTCAATTTAATCTCCATTGCCATTTTTTTTTTTAACTTGAATGTTTGTAAATTCTTTTGATGGGCTCTCTGCATGCGATTGCTCATTGATTGTTTCTTTTTCACATCGGATTTGAGCGAGATGGCCACTGGCTTTTATCATATGTGGAATATGTACTTACCCTTCCAATTTTTTTTCTCACTGTCACATGTATTGACATTTACATTCTGGTTCAAAAATTTTACTTTTAATTTTTGGCAATGTGCAGTTAAACTTCACAGAAGCATAACGCTTGCTTTCTGATTTTTACATTCACATGTTTCACAGTTCTATATTTTATTATTGTAAGGTACATAACTATGAGGGATTTTTTTTCTTTTCAATTTTTGTGGATACACTTTCAACTTTCGTTCGTATCACTCACACACTATATTCAGAATTGTATTCTACGAATTTCACCGATTTTTTTTTTCTTGTACACACACATTGTTTAAATTTTATCGCTGACATTTTTATTGTGAATTTGCTCATTTGGTACTTTACTTTTCACATTTTACATTTATACTTTGTCTTTTCAAAAAAAAAAATTTCAAGAAATTCATTCAACACGTAGATTTTGTGAGTATTCGCTGCTATTCGAATTACACAGTTGTACAATGGTTCTTTACATTTTTTTCTCCTTCGAATATTAGTGGATATTTTCAGGATCCTTCTTTTTGTACAACTCTGCACGCAGACTTATATATACAAAGATGTACAATGCTATTTTCCTTACAAAGATATTACAATGTTTTCATTTATGAGTTCTGCATGTGGGTTTGTCATCTTCTCACACATTTTTTTTTCTGTTATTAAATTTGTATGCTCACATTAAGATAGGTTTGCTTCTTTTTCATATTATTTTAGGTTACGTGAAGAAATATTCCACGGTAATTTTTTAATTTACACATTGTTCATAGGGAACTGTCTCTTTCGTAGACAGAAATATTTGTTCATAGGGAACTGTCTCTTTCGTAGACAGAAATATTTGTTCATAGGGAACTGTCTCCTTTGTAGACAGAAATGTTTGTTCATAGGTCTGGTCTCCTTCGTAGACAGAAAATGTTTGATCATAGGTCTGTCTCCTTCGTAGACAGAATTTTTCTTTCATAGGTCTGTCTCCTTCGTAGCCAGAATGTTTGTTCATTGTCTGTACACACATACCGTTGGATTACTTTTTCAATTCTTTAAAATTTTTCTACAGCATCTATTTTAATTTTTCTGCTGGATTTATTTCAAAATCCCTTGTTATCATTATCTTCTTAATCTTTATAGGTTTGGTAATTTTTTTTACAGATATGTGTCAGGATTTTAAATATTACACACTTTATATTTTTGGACGTAAAAAAAAAAAAAAAAAAGTCTACAATATTCTAATTTTGTCTTTTTTTTTTTAAATTTTGCACAGTGTTCTAAATTTTGGACTCTATAATTGTAGGAGACATGTGCTATAAGGTATTTATTTTATTATAATGTTTACTTTCAAATTTCTTTTCTCTTTTTCATCGTTGACATTTTTTTTAGATTTACAAATCACATTTTTGTTTATTATATGTACATGATACATTTCTAGGCGATAAATCTTCACTGGTAAGTAATTAAAAAAAAAAAAATTCACGAGATTTATCCTGCACTGTCAAGACTGCTGAGTTGAATGTATATGTGCTGGTACAGGTATGCTTTGTTTGATATTTTGATCATTAGTTTGGTTCATTTTAAAATATGTACATGTTTTATTTTTTTGCTGCCTTTTAATTTTCATCTCCACATTTTTTTTCTCTCACAAACATTTACTTTTATCATATTCTGCAACATGTACAAGAAAACATATGGTTTTACATGTCAGACATTTTTCACATTGTTGATAAATTTAATGTACACGTTGGTAATGTCATCCGGTTACATTTGGCTTACAAGAGGTACTCTCTCTTACACACACACATACAATTTCTTTTTGCAAGCCTTTCATATGACAGGTTGTTGGGGTCCCTGCATATGGTCAACGGTAGGTATTGCAATGTTAACGTTTATTTTAACACACGTACTTCCTGTTTGTCATTGTGCCTTATGCACTTTACCCTTCATTTAAAAAAAATAATAATTAAATTTTCCATCAAGGTTCACACACCTTTGTTTACAATTTTATCTTTTGGTATTTTCAGTTCTCATATGGTTCAATATTTTCATGATATTTATATTTAAAAAAATTTAACTTAATTAACATTTTATACATTTTTCCTTGAACATGCATACCAGCCATATTGTGCACTCAGTCATGTTTGATAAGATAATTTTTTATTCAGTGTTGTCTGTTACACAAAAACCACATTTAAGGCAATTGCTTGCATTTATACTTTTTTACATGTCATTTTTACATCCCTAGTTAAACTTTTATAAGGTATACTTCAGTTAGGTACTATATTTTACTTAATCTGCACTCATATATATATTTTGGCTTTTTAAATTGGATGGCATGGTGCTGCATTCACACGTACATTGTTTACATTGTTATTTAGTTTTCTAGGTGTCTTAATTTAAATTTAAGCAGTCTATATTATATATTTATATATATTTTTTAATACATTGATATAGATATACAGGACATTGCACATTCTAGTACAGATTCAACTGCGCATTATATGTTTTATGCAATTTACGATACTTATATATATTTTTCTATGTTTTCTTTATTTTAGTAATCATTTATATTAATGCTTATATTTTTTAAACATTTTAACTGCATGCAGTTGCCATATGAAAAGAAAAGAAATTTTGACCTGCTGTAGTACTACTAATATTTACTATTATTAATTTCAAATAAGATTGATTTTTTTCTTGTGCACATTGATTTATGCAGGTCTCCGTCCATAGATGACGAGATTAAAAATATTTTGTTCTGAAAGAAATATTTGAACAAATTTACTGCAGTTATCATGAATATCATGATTAGATTGTCACACGTATGACATTTTTCTTGGGTACCCATATTTTCTTATTTACATGTTATATAGTGTGTTTGTATTGAAAGCTTATATATGTATGTATTTTCTGGTGGTCTCCAACTTAATACGCAATAGTTATTGTTTGTGTTTTTGATTGTATTTTTGTGTATATTTTTGTCTTGCGTGTAAGGATCAAGCCATGGTAAGTTTTCACATTTCATTTTTGTCGAAGGGGAGAAATATATGGCGTTGCTCATATATTCTTAGGTTATTTTATTCAAAATTTAATTTTTCCCTTCTTAAATATTAAAATATCATGGGCTAAATTATTTTCTAAATTAATTCTTCGTGTGTGCATTAAATACTTTATTCGAAAAGCTTTCCTTTCATCATAATGTTAATTTCATAACCGTTAAAGATATCTTACTCTATTATTCAGTTTATATGCTTCCAATCTTCTCCTTGTGGTTTTTACATCTGGAAGCAAATATTTCAACTATCCTTACCCTTTGTTCAGATTCAGAATATAACAAATGCATATCTATCTAAATTTCCATCTGCTGTTTTCGGACTTAATAATAATTGTATATACAGTTCGCTCCTATCAAAACCGCATTTCCCATGCATTTTTCAGATGGTCACTGGGTTGCCGTCCCATTTTACTTATTTTGACTAGCCTATCAATTATGGAATCCCTTGGTATGTCTACTGTTCGAAATTAGCATTGCGCTCTCCCAAACGGTTGTGAATAACTCCGCGCCATTGGCTTGATTCAGCATTTTTATGTTAGCATTGCAACTTAATGAAAAAACTTCAGATCATCTCTGACTTCCAAGCTAGAAGCATCTAACCTTTAAGTTAAGCTACGGAGGCCACCCCTTGTTTTTCATCGTTATGTGTCTGCAATAAAATAATTTCCATGGATACCGTTTACTTCCCTTCAATGCATTGTCTTTAACATCTACAGGATGAGAATGCTGTGTTCTTGATTTAGCCACAACGCAACTTTTTGTACTTCCACCGTTTTCACCGCCCTTCATGTTTCTGGTTATCAAAAATCTAACACTTAATGGATACCATCTTAGTTACAACTACTACAACACAAAAAAACTACTTCACAGGAATAACAAGAAGAAAATTGAAAGACCGTATAAATGAACATAAAAAAGATCTAAAATTTAACCGATCATCTACTGCTCTATCCAGACTTCACCTAACCCGAGACGTTAAAATAGATTTTAATAATGCTAAAGTAATATATCCTGTGAGAAATTACAATGATTCGAGAAATTACAGATGGACATTACAGAAATTACAGAATTTACAATGATTACAAAAATTACATTAGATTACAGAAATTACAATGATTACAATAATTCGAGAAACTGTGGAAATTATAAATATGCATGGAAAAGTATGCAATGATGTACTCTATTACAATATTCCGAGTATATGGCTTATATTAAATCAAGAAAATTAAATTATGATCCCCCCCCTTTTTTTCCTTCTTTCTGCACATTTTTTGCTATGCAATGGTACCGGCTGTTGGACGAATGTGGATGATTTGAACTTTCCCGTAGGCTCGCAGAACAGAGATATACTGTCTACTAGAATGTGATCTGAACGTTAGTATTAACACCAGTTTTAAGTATAAATCCTGATGAAGGTTGTGTTCACAGCCGAAAGTGTTCGATTTTTGTTTTAAAATCTAAATAAAGTTTTAGTCATCTGTTAGGTAATGGAATCACGTGTTTTAGTGTGTACTTTTATTTTAATTTGACAAATATGAATTTAAGCATTCCGAACTTATTTTATATGTCTGAGGATGATCTAAAGTTCAAAGATTGAAACGGGAGCAGATGACAGCTGTTGACACCATCCATTTCTTTTGTTGAATCTTCTCTTTCTTTTGTTGAATCTTCCCTTTCTTTTGTACCTGATCACAAATTGATTCGAGAAGAATGGGAAGGGATTTGCTTTATGCCCATCTCAGGCTGACTTGCAAGTTTGCGCACTAAGCTCAGTCTTAGTGTATAAGAAAATTTTTTGTACAGAGACAGTATAAAATTTTAAATTTTGAAATTTCTTCAAATTTAATACCCTGAATATTTTAATCGATTTCATAAAATTCTGTACCCTTTTTTACGAAACTTTGTAATTTATAATATATATTTATGATATTACCTTTTTTTTCTTTTAAAGGGAAAGATTCAACTACTTCTTCTAGGCTTTCCGAAAGAAGGTATATTTAAAATTATCCTTTAGAAAATTTCTGTTTACTTATGCGCGGTATTAGAGCAATGAAAGAAGACATCTTATGTTTACTTATGTAAATAAATGAAATTTATATATTTGTATACAATTTTTTTCCCCCAAAACGTAATGAATATACAGAAATGTTCGTTTAAATATTTAATCTTTTGACAATGTAATACCTCAAATACAAGCACTAACGTTGTTTTCATTTTTTTCTTAGCGTTTGAAGTATATAATTTGCGTAGATTTTTTTGCAAAAACATAATGAATGTATAGATAAATTTCTTTAAATTTTTAATCTTTTGACAATGCAATATCTCACTTACAAATACTAACGTTGCTTGTATTTTTTGGTGTTGGAAAAGCTACTGCGAATTCTTTTGAAATGGTGAATTTTTAAGATGCTGAAAAGATGTGTTTTTATTTTTCTGCGTAATTTTAAAATAGCTGTTGTTTCTCTATGAGCTTTATTTATCTTTTGAAAAGTGTTGTTTACATATTTCAGTGATTAAATTCGTGGTAACGTCTGTTTTTATTTCGTTTGTGTATTATATTTATTCGAAGTAAGTACATTTTACGTTAAAAGAATTAAATAAACAAATAAATAACACTATTTAGAAAACAGTAATTATTCTGTAAAACGGTTAAACATACTTTTTTCTAGAAATTGAGCAAAAATTTCAGTCATTTAAAAAGAATTTCTGAAAACAAGTAGATGATAACTAGATAAACAACAACAACAAAAAAAATACGCCTCCCTTTCTCTCTTAATTATATATATGTGTGGAAATTTGTTGTATTTCCTTCTTGTGAATGCGAAAGTATAACAGTATATTTAAAATGAAATAAATGGGTCGGTGTCTAGGTTCAACAATTAATAATCCAGACTGTTAAAGTTAATAACGTTGATATTAAATGTATTGGTTAGAATATAACTACATAAAATATTTACAATAATTTAAACTGGTATAACATTTCACCTTGTCCGACCGTCGGTCAGGTTTAAAAATTAGTTAATTGCGCGGTCCACCGACCGGCATAAAATTATAAAGAGAAGCAACCTCTCGATCAGTCTGACCGGGACGAAAGCTCTCGTACATCTGCTATCTTCTCACGATGAAAATGCATATCTCATCCAATTTCTATTGTGCTGTAATTATCGAACTTAGATCCCAACTCACAAGCCTCAGTTAAATATGTGCTACGCTTTGCAGTTCGAAGTTTAGATGAAGAACATATGCGACCACACACACACACATATACATATATATATATGTGTGTGTGTGTGTGTGTGTGTGTGTGAACTTTTTACGAAGATGATTTAATATTCCAAGAGAAAATGGCAGTTTGTTCAAGATGGTGAATGATTGCAGTCGATATCAAGAATCATGGGAGGAGGTTAGGCAATGATGAGACACCACAAGAGTTTCTTCAACAAGGAGCAGCCAATTTCTAGATAAATCGTTTATTAATGAACAGAAGCGATACCAGTAACAGTTCCCACAGTATCCGGTATAAACTTATAGTCCTCAGGCTTGACGATGGCTCACTACATCATTTAATAGATCTTAAAGAGCTGTTATGAAAATTCTACGTTACTTCAACACCAGATAACCATTTGGTCAGCACTTCCAAACACGACAAAAATGTGCTTTCCAAATGCTTGCTAGCGCGTTTTGTTAACCGCGCGTAGGGGTACTGACAACGACGTAACGAGCGCACGATCCAAATGAGTGAGAGGCGAATTTAACCTACGCGAATGAGGTGCGAGGGAGAAGATTTAACACGAAAGAGTCCCCATCGTAGATGCGCATTGATTTTGACGTGAAAAATACCCGGCGCGTGAAGCAAAGCATGGAATAAAATATTTAAAAAAAAAAGGCTTTTAAAAACATTCGAAATGACACAAGCGTCTCTCAGAATTTTATAGATTGGGCAGTTGATAAAAGCTACGGATGAACTTAAAGTTTTAGATTAAGATTTGGAATAAGATAATTATTAATATACGTGTTATTACTTTTAAAATGACATTAAATAGGAATAAATATTATTAAGAATTAAGGAAATAATGTCAGAAGTTAGATAAATTTAAAAGAATAATGCGAAATAAATACGAAGGATAGGCGAAGGAAATAAAATTTTTATATAACACACACACACGCGCACACACATATATATATATATATATATATATATAGGGTGATTATAATTAAACTCCCACTTTCAAAATGCTGTAAAAAAGGAACCACTGGTCAAAATAACTTCAAATTTAAACTGAATATACTTGAAGAAGTGGGAAATGGTATGCATAAGAAAGATGTGTATAAAGATATAAAGATGTATATAACGATGTAAAGAAGCATATGTGCATAAGAAAGAAAAAGTTCCAAAGTGTATCAATAGATGGCGCTGTAAGCGGCATAAAAAAGGGGAATTCGACTACAAATGACATTTGTAATGGCAATACGACGGCTTGAGCATAGGTTTCACATTAAACCAACCGAACTGTTCAATGTGCATGAATGTTTCAGTTGTTGGGCGAAAAAAATGACTTCTAAACCAATCAACAGCTGTGGTACTGTTAGTGGGAGGTTTTTAATTATCCTTGGACCAAAAAACCGCATAAAAAGCACATAATGATTCGATTTTTAATTGCGCATGAGCGTCTTTTAATTTTCATAGTATGCCGCTTGCAGTGCCATCTATTGATGCACTTTGGAACTTTTTTTTTTCTTATGCAATACCGTTTCCACCTTCTTCCAGTATATTCAGCTCAAATTTAAAGTCATTCTGACCCGTAGTTCCTTTTATACAGCATTTTGAAAGTGGGACTTTAATTATAATCACCCTGTATATATATATATATGTGTGTGTGTGTGTGTGTGTATGTGTGCTTTACTGTTAAAATCCTGAATCTGTCAAAAACAGATTTCACTACTTAAAACTAGTTTTAACTAAGCCCTTTAATCAAAACTATTTTAACTAGTCTAAAGTAAAAATATAACAAGTTATAACACCTTCTAATAATAACCTCGTAGCCTTGTTGCCTTTCAGGAATAAAAAGTATAGCCAAATGCAGTTTTAATTAAGGCGAATAATAAACCCTAATTCCTACTTTGTCCAAACTAACATTCTGTAACATGTTTCAGTTAAAACTAGAATTTAAAAAGTATAGTGAAACTTGTGTTTTAATAAAAAAATTCTCGCGGTAGCTCCTGGTAGGAAGCTGCATAACTACACATTTTAAATTCACTTCTTAATAGCGAATTTTGCTGAAATCTGATGCATAAGCTTCGTACAAACGTTAAAAAATATCTGACTACGACAGCCGCCATTTTCGTATCCGCATATAGGCCTAATATTTAGAGGGATGTGATGAAACCATTTTCTCTTTGAGAGACCAACTTAAAACTAGTCTATTTTTATATGTATTAACTTTCTTGATAATTTTACTACGCTGATCTAGATTTTAAAAAATATGATTGTGTAAGTACTTTTTTAGCTCACAGGCTATCAAAACTTGAGAGCTAATCTGCCCGTACGTATGTATGTAATAACTCTTGATAGAAAAAAACATTTTTCTTCAAATTTTGTTTATATGTTCACTGTGATAAGGCGCTGCCCTGATTAGTTTTGGGGGTTCATTGGTTAAGTATAAAGGAGGAACGGGGAGCTAATCCCCCATTAATTTAGATAAATGCGTTTTTCATGCTGAATTATCCGATTTTCTTCAAATTTGTATATTAGTTCATTGCGGTAAAGCGCTTCCCTGATTAGTTTCGGGGCTTCATGGTTAAGTATAAAGGGGATACGGGGGGAGAGGGGCTAATCCTCCCTTAATTTAGATAAATGGGTTTTTCATGCAGATTTATACGATTTGCTTACAATTTTCTATATAGGTTCATTGTAATAAGGCGCTTCCCTGATTTGTTTTGGGGGTTCATTGGTTAATTATAAGGGGGGAACGGGGGGATGATCCCCCTTAATATATTGTAGATTTCTTTATTTTTCAAGGAGCTTATTTCAAATTCTTTGAAATAAGAGTATAATATACATTTAGTGTGATTAGCCTATGAGCTCAATGCCCTTAGTTTAACTGGGCAGTTTTCTTTTTTTATTGACTATGTTCTTTATTGACTTTTTTCTCCACATCCCCTCGCTAAACAAAAACGTAGAAGAACAGAATATGAAAATTAATATTATTTTTCCCAACTCGTCAATTGCGCATGTATATTATTCTGAGCAGGTGTTACAAGAAGCAATCTTTAATTCTAAGTATTCCCATGTTGACATACCAAAAAAAAAAAAAAAACTACAAACTTCCCAAGTAAATGACGCGCTGATGCTTAGGGGATCATGTATTGATTATGTCACGACAATTTCATGTTTTTTTATCCCGCCTTCCCTCCCATGTCACAGGTTATCAAACTCGAGAGAGTGCCCCTCCTATGTTGTGACGTCAAATTTTTTGCTACTGTTATTTAGAGCTAATTCTGTTTAAAATAACACTCAATTGGTAATCAATTCCCACTTTCAAAATGCTGTTAAAAAAGAATCGTTTGTCCGAATGACCTCGAATTTGAACTGAATATCCTGAAAGAAGGGGGAAAACGGTATAGCATAAGAAAGAAAGAGTTCCAAATTTTATCAAAAGATGGCACCATTTTTTGATTCACTTTGGAACTTTAAAACCAAGGCAGAACGGAAGTGGATTCGGCTACAAGTGCCATTTTTAATAGAAATTCAACGGCTTTGGCATGAGTTTCACAGGAAAACCAACCGTACTGTTCAATCAATGTGCACGAGTGTTTCGGTTGTTTGACGAAAAAAATGACTTCCAAATCAGTCAACAGTTGTTGTAGTGTTAGTGGAAATCCCATCCACCACGGCAAGGTCGTACCCTATTGGATGCGAAAAACCGGTTTTTAATTTTCCTTGGGCCAAAAACTGCATAAAAAGCCCATAATGATTCGATTTTTAATAGCGCATGAGTGTCTTGTATTACTCACTGAAACAAATATCACAAAACCGTACAGATTTTGATGATTCTTCAAGATGTTGAATTGAAAAACATACCCAATAATTCCTATTTAAAAATACATATTTTGTATAATCTTAATGTATGCTTCTTGCAGGCAATTCTCACCTAAATAGTTTCATTCGTTACATGAGACGTCACAACGTTTTAACCCATCCCCTTTCCCTCTGTGTCGCAATTTTGCGACCCCCCCCCCCCCCTTCTTATAAGGTTGCAAGTTTGAACTAATTTCTTATTCAGAAAGTCCGAATTCATATCGTAAATTGCGGTTTAATTTGATCTAGGTTAAACACGTTACAAACGAAAACATTTTATTACTTACCCAACATACGTAGTATAGGGGAAGTCTTGTAATCGTTTTGAAAATCGAAAAAAAAAAATCTCGACGGATTTACACGTTTCAGACAATTAAGTTTCCGAAAAACATATTTTTAGAAAAAAATGTTTGCCGTCCATCTGTCTGTGTATCTGTAAACGCTCTATCTCCCGAACAAATTAAGATAGAGACTTGAAATTTGGTATGTACTTAGTATGTAATAATGGGAAGAAGCTTATTGAATTTCAGTCACCTCGATGATCCGGAACTACTTTTTTCGGACTCTTGAAATATTCGTTCTGATAAAAGGTATATAAAAATTTTCGAAATTGTTTATATTAAGGAGTGGCTATAAAAGACAATAAGAAACATATTTTGCAAAAAAAATGAAGTCGATCGAATAATGAGTTGCCGAGATACTTGTAATGCTATTTTCCACACACTTCAAATGTTTCATGACCCTGTATTTCATTCCAATTTCAATTCAAAGATATATTTTAATTGGAAATGAGACGCTTAATCCGAAGCAGTAAACCGTTAGTTAATAGGATTATCAATTTTGGAGTTATAAGGATGGTTCTTTTAGGCAATTCAGTAAAAGAGTATTCAAAGATTATGACGTCATCAAGCCACGATTTTATTCGAATTGCAATGCATTTTATAAATAGTTTACACATTCAAATTTTAATTGCTTAATAGGCGTATAGCCAACATAGTGAAAAAGTACCCACGCCGGGACTCGAACCCGGGTCATCCGATTAGCGAACTGACGTTCTACCAACTGAACCACTTCGGAACGATACTTGTTGGCTATACGCCTATTAAGCAATTAAAATTTGAATATTATGAATGCAAGGCGTGAGATATTTTCACTGAAAAAATTTGCAAGTATTAAATGTGAATTTATAGTTTACACAGGTTTTATTTTCATATTTCATATTATGCATATTCATGAGGGGTAAGTATTACGGTGACCCCCAACGACTAGTTTAATATATATGTATTTAATTTTATTTAACAATCTTGTCTTGTTAATGGGCTTCCTAGTTGCGGAGCAACTTTGCAGGCAGGCGACTTGCAGGCGACTTGCAGAGCCATAAGGGCGCCATTGAAAAAAACTAAGTTTAACTGTAGATTTTATTTGAACATTTAAAATTTAAAATGTGATAAAGAAAATACAGAAGTAAAACGAGCAATAAATTTAAATAAAATTACGTTTATGGATTAAATTGAGTTTAACACTAGAACTACCGGAAATTTTACTCAGGTTTTTTAAACTATTTCACACCAGAAATTTTATTTAAAACTACTTAACTTATTCATTTAACGTATTTCGGTGAGTTTTATATTTCATTTATTTTAAAAGGAAATTTCTGGTTCGAATCAAAATATATTCATTTGGTAACAGTCAAAATAACGGCTCATGGTAGTTCTAGTGTTAAGTGTACAAATACAATAGATTTTTCTACGTGGAACATATGTGATTTTATTTCTAAAAAGATTTAGGGCTCGAAACGTGTTTAACCTGGACAAATGAACCCACATTTCACGGAAGAATAAATAGTATGAGGTTCGAAGGTATGTGTTACGCAATTAATGCATGATCCCTTATTGTTATTATATTATTTATCGAACAATTTTCTTTGGGGGTGACGGCTGGAAGTTGCTCTCTTCATAAGGGTGCGGTACCTGATTTAATAGCAGATACCAAGGTAAATTAAAGTCGAGCTTTATCGAAAGGCACCATCTTATTGAAAAAGGCGGGATAGTTAGCTTACAAGTTGGCGATGAGGGGGAAGTATAAAAATAAATTTCCATTAACAAGCGACGTTGCCGCTGTCACATATCCTCAAATAATCATCTTTGTCAGCAGAAATTATCGCAAGTGTCATAATCTATGTTGTATCTGACAGTGCCTCTGTGATCAAACTCAGTTGAATTATTTTATGTTCGATCGTTAGTCTTTTTATTGAATGACTTGCCCTGGAGCAGACGTTTTAAGACAGATGTTTCTAGTTTTAATATTTATGAATATGTTCTTTTTAAACCAATTATTCTTTATAACATTCATTAAAATTTTATAATTTTCTGTTTAAAACAAATTGAAAATATTTAGTCACTAACAACGATCAAATATAGATAAATCGATTGAGTTTGCTCAGAAGAACACTGTCTGACAAAACAGTGATTATGATGTTTGCGATAATTTCTCTTGACAAATATGATTATTTGAGTATCTGTGAGTGAGTAATGGAAATAAAATAACAATCATTTTATGCCATAGAAACTAATAAAGTTAGTGAAATAATTGGCAGGATTCAGTGCAACAATACACCAATTACATGTATTTTAAACATGTAATAATTTTTACAAAACTAACTTAGTTTTAAAATTGAATAATTTTAAGAATCGAGAAACTTAATTTACAAGATGAATATGGAAGAAAGTACAAAACCAAATTTCATCAGTTAGCGACGTTGTTGCTGTCACAGATCCTCAAAGAATCATCTTTGTCAGCAGAAATTATCGCAAGTGTCATAATCTATGTTGTATCTGATAGTGCCTCTGTAAGCAAACTCAGTTGATTTATTTTTTGTTTGATCGTTAGTCTTTTTAATGAATGACTTGCCCCGGAAAAGACTTTTTTAAGACAGATGTTTCTAGTTTTAATATTTAGGAATATGTTATTTTAAAACCAATTATTCATTATAACATTCATTAAAATTTTATAATTCTCTCTTTAAAACAAATTGAAAATATTTAGAAACTAACAACGATCAAATATAGATAAATCGATTGAGTTTGCTCAGAGAAACACTTGTCTGATACAACACATATTATGACAGTTGCGATAATCCTTCCTGACAAAGTGATTATTTGAGGAATCTGTGTCGGCTAGTGATTAGCTTCTTGGGGTGGAACTTGACTGAAAAATTTATTATTTTCATACCATTATTTTTTTTAACACGTTCACTGCCGGGTTAAAATTACCGAAATTTTATTTTACTTAAATTATTTAAATCTATTACTTTATTTAAATCTATTTTAAAATGTTAGATCAGTTAAAATATTCTATTTCGGGATTTATTTATTTTTACTACTTTATTTATAAATGTTTTATTTTCAACTTTTTTATTTAAAAATATTTTATTGGTTGCCGTCATGATAAATGTAATATTTTTAATAAAAGTAAAATTTTATGTTAATAACAATTAAAGATTTATTTTTATTTTTAAAATATAATACTTGCTTAAATGTTCTATTTCAAAAAAAAAAAAAAAAAAAAAATTCTACTTTTCGATTTTAAAATGTTATGCATGAGGTATTTTAATAAAAGTTAATTTTGATATTAATAACAATTAGATTTATTCCTATTAATAAATTGCTTAGTTATATACTCATTATTTTAAATACTTATTAAATATTTAGTTAAATACTTAGTTAAATACTTGTTAGTTAATTACTTAGTTAAATGCGCTTAACACGTTCACTGCTGTGTTAAAATTACAGAAATTTTATTTTATTTAGAAAATTTGAATTCATACCAGAAAATGCTAATAGCAATATTTACTTTATTTAATCTAGACATTTCGTGAATACATAAAATAAAAATTATTTTTTCGAAATTTCTGGTACGAATTCGTAATTTTAGATTGAAAAACCACGAGTATACTCGTAAAAATTTTACATTAAAGCACCTTTTAATATTAAAGTTTCAATATAATAAATTATAACACCTTGTAATAGTATATTACTTTTAAATGCTAAAAGGTGTAAAATTAACAACTATAATATAAATTAAAATAACTTTTGTTAGTTGTTTTACATGTTTCGACTCTTTCTGAGTCATTTTCAAAAACAAAATGAGAATATTTTAAAGCTGCACGGGCTTTGAGGTTATTATTTTCATGTACTTTTTTAAAAATTACGCACGTTATCTATTATTTTTTTACTTGATTGTTTATTTTCATATCTTTGACCATGGAGTAATTCTAGCCAGAGTTTCGGTAAATTAAAAGATGCCGCATCCTTACATATTGTATTTTTGCGCGTGAGTATCTCTGTGGTTTCTCTTATTATGGATGGATAGTATAAACCTTTATAAACTTTTAAAAATGTAGATATAGTTTATACTATCCATCCATAATAAGAGAAACCATAGAGATACTCACGCGCAAAAATACAATATGTAACGATGCGGCATCTTTTAATTCACCGAAACTGTGGCTAGAATAACTCCATGGTCAAAGATATGAAAATAAACAATCAAGTAAAAAAATAATAGATAACGTGCGTAATTTTTAAAAAAGTACATGAAAATAATAACCTCAAAGCCCGTGCAGCTTTAGAATATTCTCATTTTGTTTTTGAAAATGACTCGGAAAGAGTCGAAACATGTAAAACAACTAATAAAAAAGTTATTTTAATTTATATTATAGTTGTTAATTTTACACCTTTAGCATTTAAAAGTAATATATTAAAGTTTCATTTCAGTGAAATATTATCAAATACTTTTTTTTAAAGCAAAGCATTATTAAAGATATAAAAGAACAGGAATCTAAGTTTGGCAACGTAATGTCGGCCGTCAGACACTTGTAGAAAATACTGGTATTACTTGAAAAATTCCTTGAAATGTAGGAACCCTTTTAATGAAAGCGGGAAAATTAGCTTGCAAGTTGACGATGAGAGGATAGATAAAAATAAAATTCCATTCATTAGCGAGGTTGCTGCTGTGACAGATCCTGGTTGTCAGCAAAAATTATCGGAAGTATCGTAATCAGTGTTGCATCTGACAGTCTTTTGGCGAGCAATCTGAATCGATTTATCTCAATTGGATCGTTATTTTCTAGCATTTGACGTGACCCGGAGCAATTTTCGTTACAGATATTCCAAAACAGATGTTTCTCGATTTAATAATATTTATGAACATGTTCTTTTCTAATGCGAGCAGATACAAATTTGGCGGCTGCCGTAGCCGATTTTTTTCAGCGATTGAACTGGCCTTGAACACCAGTATTTGTTTCAAGCAGAATTTGGAAAATTTGTAATTGCAATTATCTGCAATATAATTACAATTTAATTCTATGTAATTAATTATAGTTACAATTACATTTGTTTCAGTAGGACATTATACCTGGTGTCCCAAAAATGACTGATGGATTTTAAAATTCAATAACTTGCCAACGGTGACATATATTAAAAACATTCTTCCAGGACGGTTACGTATGATGTCAGGAGTTTTTTTTACTGTGATTCTCGATTTTAGTTCGAATTTCAAACAATAAATGCGCTGACAGCGATTGACGCTCAGTTGAAGCCGACATCCCCCAGCATTGATGCACGCCCGCTGAATACTAGGCCTGCTAGCTGACAAAAATAGCGGATTTCGCAGGCTGATTTTTTTTCAGCGTTTGAACGGTCCCTCGAACTTCAACACCAATAATTTCTAAAAGTTTTCTTCGCCTAGTTTTTCTGAGATCAAATAAGTCAAAGAAAACTTTTAGATATTATTGGTGTTAAAGTTCGAGGGACCATAGAAACCCTGAAAAAAAATCTGCCTAGGACAGCTATTTTTATCAGCTCGCAGGCCTAGTATTGAGGGGGCGGTGCATCAATGCTGAGGGGCTGCAGTTTCGGCTTCGACTGAGCGCCAATCGCTATCAGCTCCATCTATTGTTTGAAATTCCAACTAAAATAAGGAATCACAGAAAAAAAATCCTCACATCATACATAATCCTCCTGCAAGAATTTTTTTTAATATCTGTCACCGTTGGCAAGTTATTGAATTTTAAAATCCATGAGTCATTTTTGGGACACCTGGTATATATATGGTAGATGTTATCATTATCTTTATTATGTGCGTCCGTAAATACATAAATGCGTAATACCTATGTTCGTTGTCTGGTCCGTCCGTCTGTCCGCATATAATATCGCAAAAACTACCCAACCGAATGGATTGAACTTTTATATATAGAACCGTTGTAGAATTTTGTTGAGTCATTTCAAATTTTATGAAAATCGAATCAAAACTTAAAAAGTTATCATTATATATATATATTATATTATATAATGATAATGATATATCAAGTTATATTAATATAGGTTTTCTTCATTCTATTAAATCTTTTCATATGTAATCTATATAATAATAAAAACGCAAATCATGTGACTGAGGAAAACGAATACGGGCTAACCACATCTTTTGCCATATGCCAAGCGGCCATTTTTATTCAAAATTAGTTTTTCGAAAAAAATTCCATGAAAGTTACATTTTTAGACAGATCGTTCAAAAAAAATTGTTTGCTTGAAAGATGAGTTACATAAAAAAATATATAGATTATGAGATAACTTCAGTTAAAATTAGCTTGACAACCCAATATTTATCCCAATATCCATTAAAGGAAACACAAGATATTCGTTCATCTTGAATCATAGAAATAATAAACCATGGATGTAATCATTCGAAAAGCAAGATTTCTATGGTGAATTTTGCAGAGCTATCTTGTGTAAAAAAAAAAAAAAAAAAAAAAAAAAAAAAAAAAAAAAATGCATCTGTAAACGTGGCATACATAAGAGAAAAGAAAGGCATGTTCATTTCTCTTATAACAGACGATATAATTCAATGATATCCCATGATAGGTAATGATTTTAAAAACCGAATTCGTAAAATTGTTTAATTATAGAAATCCTATAATCTACTGACAGATTTTGGGATGATGTTTCCTTAGAAATAGATATTAATTGGGAAAATAGTCTATATATGAATTTCAAGTTCTGAAATTTTCAAAACTAAGCTTAAGTTTCCCATTGGATTTTTCAGTCAATGTCAACAAAAGATAAAATGTTACCAACTTAAAATGTACTTATTTTAATAGGGAAATTAATTCTATCATAATAATAGACCATATAATCCATTTCACTAAAATAATAACGAGGATTTTTTTTACATTGTCTTGTATTGGATAGTTGCGCAAAGTATAATTTTATTGTATCAGAACTGTAATTAATTTTTTGTAAAAGTGTAATTGAAACTTAATTTCATAAAAAAAATTAATATCTATAACATGAAAATCTGCACATAAAATAAATTTTGTATTCATGTAATTTTGCAAAAAAATGCAACAGCCATTGCACCAAGATCTGAATATTTATAAAACTAGTTATAGTAATAACGCACCTCATTTGCAACAGTTGGCGTACAATTTGGAACTTGTTATAATTATTATTATTTTGTGTGTTTGTGCGATAAATTTTAGCTGTTTCCAGAAGAGAAAAAAATTGCGCAAATATATTATACAATGACGATTGTCTTCTAAGTAATTTTAGCTTTTATTTATTTCTTTGTTTGTTTTAAGATAAAGATCATTTGTTTTCAAGAAATAGAACGGACAAATGAATTTAAGAAAAATTGAGGAGTTTGTGTATACCGAAGTATCCAAAAGAAAACAAAGCAGTTAGTTTAAAATTATGCTGAGAAAAAAAAAAATCTTTTCGTTAAATATAACAATTAAAATTCAGATTTTCACAGTATTTTGTCATAATAACACTTCAAACATTAAAGAATTAAAAAAACAATTAGTATTTTTTAAAGAAGTATTACACTTTGAAAACATTAAAAATTTTAAAAACATGCTTCCAGAGAATATATAAAAATGTTTACTTTCTTGAACATGATTTTTTTCATTCGGTTAGCAAATATAAACATATTTCCAAAAGGATTTAAATTACTTTCATTTTAAACACCCAAAATAAGTGACTTAAATCATTTTGTACTTTAAAACAAAGGAAAAGATTTTCTTTCAAAAACCTTAGAAAAGTAATGAAATTTCTAAATATTCTTTTGAATTAAATAACAAACCTATTCACAAGTTTATATTTTTAAATTCGCTATAATTAAGATAGTAGCCTTTTCAGAAGATAAGAACGAAAAATCCTGCGTCAAGCATAGATTAAGTAACACTTTCCAACACTTGTAAAATAATTTTACAAATATTTACTGTGGTCTTTTTTCGTCCTAGTTTAATTATTCTAATTAATAAGAAGTTAAAGAGATAAGCAGAAGTTAAGAGAGAATTGCTAAGAATTCTGCAATATCTCATATTAATTATGATAGAAATGAAAGAGCGGTATAAGACAAATAATCTAAGTTTACTTATAGGGTTGAATAAAATGTTACGTGTACCCATTATTATTTTGTTAGATTTACTATCATAAAAATAATCCTCATAGGTGTAGCAGATCAAAAGTTATGGGAGGGGTTTAAATAGTATTTTTTCTTTAAATTCAAGATTTGAACAATTAAATGATTAAAAAGTATGAAATATTTGAACGAACAATTAACAGTTCAAATAAATTTTTAGTACCTTTAATATTAAATTAATATTTTAATTATTTTCATAACAATAAATAATAGCATTGAAATAGCTTATATAACTTTTAGGTTAAAAAATATCTTTTTACTTTCAGTAAAGTGAGCAATCCCCGTGACCTTCTTCTGATGCTCCTTCGTCCGTTTTAACATCTTAAAGGATAAATTTACTGTTGACAGATATCCTTTCATACAAGGAGTACTTTTTATTAATAGGAATGCATTTAGCAAAAATTGTTAAATTTTGAAAAAAGAAAAAAAAAATGAAATAAAAGGGAAAAAAATTCAAAGAAAAATAATTTATTTTTTTAATACAAATTTACAGAATACGTATTTTCAATTACTAATAATAATTAATATCGACATTTCTAAATTTCCTATAAATCGGAATATTTCGTAAATTTTCTTGTTTGTAGTCATAAAAAGTAATTTTGAAATTGAAGCATGAATTCTGCATTCGGTATAATAAATTTTATATTAGAAAAAATACAATAAAAACTAAATGCGTGCAATCCTTATAATTTCTAAGGTGTTTGGCATTAGAAATATTCGGTTAATTAAATCGCATAATTTATAAAATTTATTTTTAATGCAATTAAAAAAAGAGATATATTCTATTCAGAAATGCCCCACTACTCGAATTTTCTCGAACATGTGACCTAGCCCAACAGTTTTCTCGTGTCTGATAACTATAGGATGCAAAATTTAGTTTAAATAGTCTGTGCCGTTTTTTAGATAAAATTAGCTTAACCCACAGTGATCCAAAAATGACCCACTAATCGAATTTTCTCGGACATTGCCCGAAACTCGTAGAATACAAAATTTAATCAACACTGTTAGATCCGTTTTTTAGATAAACTTAACTTGACCCGCGTTGACCCAAAAATGACCCACTAATCAATTTTTTTCGGACATGTGACCTAGTCCAATGATTTACTCGTGCCCGAATCTCGTAGGATACAAAATTTAATCAAAATAGTTAGAGCCGTTTTTTAGATAAAATTAACTTGACCCGCGTTGACCCAAAAATAACCCACTAATTGAAAGTTCTCGAACATGTGATCCAGCTCAATAGTCTTCTCGTACCCGAAAATGGTAGGATACATAATTTAGTCAAAATCGTTTGAACCGTTTTTTAGATAACATTAGCTTGACCCTGACCCATGGTGACTCAAAATGTCCCACTAATCAAATTTTCTGGAACATATGACTTAGCCCAATGGTTTTCTGGTGCCCCAAAACGGTAGGATACAAAATTTCGTCAAAATCGTTAGAACCGTTTTTAAAATAAAATTTGCATAGATATATAACCACAGACAAGATTTGCTCGTATTCGAATATAAGATTTTGTAATTTTAGGTTATTTCATTAAATTAAATTTTATTGTAATTTGTAAAATATTATAATTTTATATGGCTAGAAGCCAAATTAATGTGTTTGCATATATTAAAAACGTATGTTTGAGTAATAATGATGATTATATGTTACATGTCACAATCTTGATATTTGAAGTATTACAGAAATTTAATAGACCGAAAAACTGACTATAGTTATCATAAACACATAGTAATCCAGAAAATACAATCATAATCAATATTAAAACCATAACTCATAGTTAAAATGTTTTAAGAAAAGATATTAACTCATCTATTTATTCCTTAAAATCTGTTTTTTACTCAATGAAGTAAATTTGCATCGTTTTTATTTCTTAATCCATTCGCAGCCAATCACGAGTATACTCGTAGTTTTTCAATCTAAAATTACGAATTCGTACCGGAGATTTCGAAAGAATAATTTTTATTTTATGCAATCACGAAATGACTATAATTAAATAAACTATATATTGCTAATAGTATTTTCTGGTATGAATTCGAACTTTCTAAATAAAATAAAATTTTGGTAATTTTAACACGGCAGTGAACGTGTTAAAATGTTCCGTGTCAGTTGATTTTTTTTTTTTTTTTGTCATTTTTATGGAAATTGCTTCCACATATATATTCACATCTCGTCACATAGTATATGCTCCCTATACATAGATAAACAAAAGTTGCTTAAAACAATTTTTAAATATCATTACATTAAAAAAGAAAAAAAAAGAAAAAAGAAAATACAAATTTCGTTAATTTTTAATTAAAATCTATAGAAATGCTAATTTAATTCATTTTTAAGGTTTTATTTATGAAATAAACAATAAATTTCAGTAATTCATCTCTTTTCTTTAAAATGACTATTGTGGAAGAATGTTAAACCTATATAATAAAACGGAATGGACATGAAGCATTTTAAAGAATGATTATTCGTGTATTTAAAAATTCAAATTTTGATAATCTCAAGAACTATTAAAGACATTTTAACGAAAATTTTAATACTGGCATCAATTAACACTATTAAGCATTTACTGCAATTTTTTTTAAACAAATTCTTTGATGAATAAAGAAATTGATTCTGATAGTCCACTGTACTCTTAAATGGATTTATGAATTAATTTAAGACATTTCAACTTCAAACATTAACCCTTCACTTCCAGTCTCTATACCTATGAAGTGTATCATTCCATTGATTTTGCAGGTGGAAAAAGAGAGAAAGGTTAGAAAACGTAAGACGTATGCGTTAGGACTTAGATATGCGTTGAGCGTCTTTCATACGGGAGCAGAGAATTCCTAATCCAAAACCAACTGCATTGTGTTCTAAAAAGCTATAAATCATGAGTATTAGAATTTTACATTGTCTTAAACATAAAATTTATAAGGAAATGTAAAACAAATATTAAAATAAAAAGAAAATTGATAAGGATTATTAAGATAAAAAAAGAAGATAATTTTCTAAATTAAATATTTTTATTTTAAAAAATCGATATTTAATTAAGTAAGTATACTGAATGATATAGCATTTTCATCCTGTCAACATAAAATATATAAATCTCGAAAAATGTGAAATTTCTTAAAGCCGCTATCATTATAACGCGTGTATGAGCACTTCGCGCCCATGAACACCAAAAGAAACATCAGTGGATTTAGCTAACTGGGGGCATAAGAATCAGAGGGATAAAAGCGCTTCCTCATAGTGAGCCGATTGTCACCAGTAAATTTTAATAGCATTCTCTGGCTTATTTAAGGACATAAATTCTCAGATTTAATGAGGCGAAGAATGCTATTAAAGTTTAGTGATAACAATCGGCCCATTGTGCGGCAGCGCTCTTATCTCTGCTTCACTAAGTGCGTGTATGAGCGCTTTGCGCCCGTGGAAACAAAAATAAACAAAAAAACCTCAGTAGATTCACGTAACTCGTGGATTGGGAATTTCCAAAAATATTAAATTCGTTAAAACGGCGATCACTATAACGTATGTAAAAAAAAATCGAATTATATAAATTGTAAATGTTTTATTATTATTATTTAATTATAAAAATTAAAAAAAATATGTGTTTCCATTTTTTTTTTGAAATTTTCCGCTGCCAGGATTGAAACCCCGATCTAAAGAATTGGAAGCAAACGACATACAACTAAGCCACCCCTAAAACTATACTTCTATCGCTAAAATATTGAAATGATTAAAATACACCATGATTTACGAAAAAGTTTATTTAAATATAAGTAAAAGATTTTCGTCGTGTACATTATAAATGCAAAACTTAATTCCAAAATTCTGGTGCCATTGTGGCATTTTGGGATTAATATGCAGGCGTCTTTCAAGGAATTAAATAAAGTCATAAACAACCCTTACTTCTTAACACTTCTTACAGCTAACAGATTAACATTTCTTTATTTTTAAAATCGGAATGCAATATTTCAAACAATAAACCATCCAGCTGCGTTGCATTGCTTTGCTCCACCTTCTAAATACAGAGGGATCTAGATCAATACCGAAATCGGAAGATAAACGAGTATTGCGTTCCGACCCTATGTTATTTTTTAAATAACCCGTGCTCCACATCATTGGGACTAATACTCCCTCTAAAATATCCCATAAATCGTTCCTTATTCGAACGGTGGAACAATAGGAATCTCCATTCCTACAAAAAAAGATAAAATATGGAAAAGGGTTTTAAGGTGAAAGAGTGAAATATAACTCAAAAGAAAATAATAGGAGAACAAAAAGTTCAAAGTAATAAAATCTCCCCTCCGTTTGAAATGTACCTTTTTTTATTATTATTATTCTTTTATCTTGTCTATTGTCCCATCCCTTTGTTGTATTTTTATGCTGAGGGGAAATATTACGTCACTTTTTTTCAGAACAAGAACCATTTTTTTAAAATACGGAGAATTAGTATAATGTAAGCAAGCAGCTGTTCAGTTTATCTCTGAGATATATATTACACAATATTGTTGAAAGTTCAAAACTGTTCCAGTTTTTTTTATAAAGATTTTTTTTTTCGTTGAGTATATTTAGTACTTGGTGATATGTTTTCTCCGCAGAATTTTTATATATTTCATTGATGAATGATTGAGCAGGGTGAGTAGAAGTGTTTAGCTTTCATTAACACTATTTCCGAATAGTAAAATTAGCACTTTATTAAATCACAGTCAAATAAGGGATATATTACTATTCGGAAATAATGGTACTTATGAAAATGTATCTCTACATACCTTGCTGAAATTTGACAAAAAATAATAATAATAATAATAATAATAATAATAATAATGACTGGTACCGGAATTATTCTTCAGTTTTTCATATGCACAATTTTTATTATTTGTTATTGTAGTAGATAACAAAATCATAAATCAATTAAATTAAAATAAACTATTTATTTAAAAATAAGTGTTTTGGATTCTAAGAAAGAAATGTATTTTATTTGGAAGGAAATGCCACCTTGTTTAAATCGCTGTTTATTTATTTATTTTACAGGTATTGTTTCTTTTCTAATAGACGTATCCATCAAATAAGGTTGAACAATTCGTTCACATGCATATGCTTTTTTCATTTATGTCGCCGTATAAATTTTGAGAAAATGCACCGATATTCATAATCCCTTTCTTTTTATTCTGTTTGAAAAAGTTATGTATGTGAATTTCTTTATAAACTAAAATTGATGTTTCTATCTGGTTTCTTTGTTTTTGTTTACTGTATAGGCAAGATGCATACACTCCTTCGAAGTTTGAAGGAGACTGGCAGCAGAATTTAAAATTAAAAAAAAAAATTATGTAGTGATCTCTCACTCATACGCGATACACGAAAATTATTTTTCTGTACCAGTTTTATTTAAAGGTAATTTTCGCCTTATTAAATCGCAGAATTTATAAATAGAATTTTACTATTTAAAATAGTGGTATGAAAAAGTAATTACTGAACATCGCGTAAGTGAGAGGTGATGTAATGATGATTTAATATTTAAATCATGGAAGTCGTAATCAGCACGTTTCATGGCAGAATTTATATTTGTAAAGGGTCTTATAACATGGAAACTCCTGTATACCATGTAATGAGGTCATAGTGAAGAGAGGAAAGCTTTTACAACTAGGTAAATGATATTCGATGGTTTCATTATGATAGTTGAGGTTTTTCCAACGTGAAAAATGTCCGAGCCAGGACTCGAACCTCGGGTCTCTTGGCTAATTTAGATGTATTAACATGTTCACTGCCGGGTTAAAATTACCGGAATTTTATGTTATTTAGAAAGTTCGAATTCACACCAGAAAATACTAATAGCAATATTTCCTTTATTTAATTACAGACATTTCATGATTACTTAAAATAAAAATTCTTCTTCCGAAATTTCCGGTTAGAATTCGTAATTCTAGATTGAAAAACCACGAGTATACACGTGGTTGGCAGCGAATGGGTTAAAATGTATCCGGAAAATTTAATTGTAAATGAAGTGCAAAAACATGTTTGGGCACTTTTTGTCATGAATTCTTTTTTTTCCTTTTAGAAATTATATTTGATACTTTCGTACCGAAAGAAATGGGCAAAAAGTACGAAAAACACGCAAGTAAATATGGTATAACGGTTGTAGTAGTCATTTTTCTTCGTCCTTTGGCAATATTTCTTTTCTGAGTCATAAACTGTATTCCAAATGACCTGTTGAGATGATATAAGAGAAAGATAAGTTTGATTAAGAATGTTGTTTTTTTTGTTGTTGTTGTTGCGAGGGGAGTTCGAAAACTGCTCAATCAGTTGCCATAGTTACGTCAATGAGTGTTCAGCTAAAAAAAACTGTGTGGGGTGGAAAAACTGCGAAGTGAGCAATCTCCGATAAAACGAAGTTGTAAATAATATCTTATGAATAAGATAATAATAACAACCCTAAGTGCCAACTTTCAATATGTTTACGGATCACATATGTCAACTCGCAGTTGTTTTTTAAGTTAAATAAATATTATTTGAACGAGAAAATATATTTAATGAAATAGTTTTTGCTTCTATATAGTTATAAAGTTATTTCATTATTTAAAAAGTCTCTTTTTGTTTGATATTTAAAAATAACGGTAGGCAGCTACGCTTATGGCTTGAAAAGGTAAGCCACTAGATATTTGAATTAGTAATTTCAAAAACTGCATAAATCTACTTTTTTTTTTCAAAATGCATTTTTTAAATTATTTTTAGGTGCGTTCGTAATTATATAAATAGGTAGCAACTATAGTCGTCGTCTGGTCTGTCTGTCTGTCCGCATATAACAGAGCAAAAACTACCCAAACAGATGTCGAGTCATTTCAAAATCTATGAAAATCGAATAAAAACTTTAAAGATATTAAGTTTTCTTCATTCTATAAAATCCTATCCTACGTAATAAATTCAATGATATGCCATGATAGGTAATGATTCGAGGTTGTCATGGTGATTACGTCCTATTTAAGATGGAGTTCTGTTCTTTCTGTATTACTGAATTTAAAAACCGAATTTATATAGTAGCATTGTATAAATATAGCAATTCTATAATCTACCGACAATTTTTTGGATAGATGTTTACGGAGAAATAGATATTAAATGGAAAAATAATCTAAATATGGATTTCAAGTTCTGGAATTTTCAAAGCTAGGCTTAAGTTTCATATTGGAATTTTCAGTAAATGTCAACAAAAAATAAAATGTTCCCAGCTTAAAATGTACTTATTTTATTACGAAAATTAATCATATCATATCATAATAATATGCTTAATTTTTTCAGTGAAATAATAACGATTTTTTTTTACATTGTCTTGTATCGCATACTTCCTCATTGTAGAATTTTAAAGAAGCAGAACTGTAATTAAATATTTGTAAAAGTGTATAGAAACTTAATTTCATAAAATAAAATTAATATCTATACTATGAAAATCTGCCCATAATATAAATTTTGTATTCAAGCATTTTTGCATAAGAGTGCAACAGCTCTTGCACCGAGATCTGAATATTTATAAAACGAGTTATAGTACGAACACACCTCATTTGTCACGTTTGACGTACAATTTCCAACTTTATTTTTTATTTTACTTTATTTATTTATTTTATTTTGCTAACATTGAAAGTAGACTATCATGTGTAGACAAACATTACATAGAATTATTTATCCGTTGTCACTCAAAACAGTCGTTTATTGCAAAAAGAATATTAGTCAGTGACGTATCCAAGATATATTACAATGATTAACAACAGAACAATGTGATCAAACATGATACTGAATGTATCAATGTGCCTTAATTAATTGGTGCCAACGATTACAGAATGTAAATTCAATTACAGTGATCTCTCACTTATACGCGATGTTCAGTAATTATTTTATTATACCACTATTGTAAAATAGTAAAATTCGATTTATAAATTCTGCGATTTAAGATGCCGAAAATTACCTTATTAAAAAACTGGTGAGGAAAACTGATTTTCGCGTATCACTGTATTTTAAAATAAAATCTTCGCATTATTTAGTCGTAGAATTCTGCGATTTAATAAGGTGAAAATTACTATTCGCAGATAGTGGTATTCAAAATATGTTATATTTATCACCTATATGCACTTAATTTCAATCGTTAACTCTTATTTACTTGCGCTGGTGTATTTTGCACCCCATTGGATGTTACAAATTTAAATAGGCATTTTACAAAAGCGCAATGCTGGAAAACATTGTCACATATTACAATGTTATGATTTTTTATATATTTCATATATAATTAATTCTATGATAAGGGTGTTTGCCTTAAAATTAATCTTATAAACTATTAATTTAGTTTACTGAAAATATAGAAATATATGGTTTCAAAAACAACTCACGCGAAGTTTTGCTGTGAGAATTTGGTCAAATAAGGGTAAATAATGTGTAAATAATGTGTGGATTATGTGTAAATAATGTCTGGATTCTACCAAACATTAAAATTTTCAACACTAAAACCTAATTTTGACATAATATTTTGATTTTATTTTTCGTAAATGTTATTTTCTGTTACCAAACGGGAAGTCATTCGGACAATTAGTTTAGGAAATATACAGATTAAAAATTAGAACTTCTAATATTAAATTCATTTTGAATCTGCCATATTGGATCTCTTATTATTATTATTATTTAATTTTAACTACGGAATCGTAATTAGCATCCTGAAAAACACATGTGTACGAAGTTTTGTCCAATTTGAATAACATTTTCATATTTTGGCTAGCTTTTCGTGATTTTGCCTCGTATGGCTAAATTAAGTAAAAATATATCTGTATAAAAATACTAGTAGTAAAATATTAGTACGCTTGCTGTGAAGATGTTAAAGATGCATGCAAACTTTGATAGTTATTGTGTGCACAAATAATGCGTTGATAATGTGTCTTTGATAGTAATATGTGCAATTCTTCGAGATCAACATTAACTGGTTAAAACATTTCATTATTCCTGTATTTTAAAAACCTAACAGTAAAACAGGATTTGTTTTTTCTTTTGGTAGGGTAATTAAAAATTAGATGAAATCATAGGTTTTTTTTTTTATTATTATTGTGTTTACAAAGCAAACACACATACATGAAAAGAAAAGTTTTTGTGCACAAATTCATAATATCTTGGAACTCGAAACCTATGAATTACAGACTTTGCAAATGCGATTTACATGCCAATTTTCATCTTTTATTTTAATTCGATTTTCAAGGGAATAAACATTTTTTTTTTAATATTGTATAAATATATTGTATAAATATAATGAAATGAATGTGAAGTTTTTTCCAAATTATAGTTATTATAACAACAAATGATATATATATCACAGTCACATAGTTTTCATGCACGTATATCGAAAGTACTACTATAATAATGGATTGAATTCATCAGATTATCATAAAATTTGAAGTATAAATCTCATTTTTAAACATTTTGATTTTTATTATTAGAAAATTAATATAAGAAGCTTTGGAATAATTACCGAAGTAACTTATTCGACAGCTGTTGCTATAGGTAGATACATATCAAACACGGCTTTATGTAACAGATATATACTGAACGAACTCCCTGTTTGTACTTATAAATTATTGTCCCTCCTCCGCAATAAAAGTCATTCCGGAACAGTCGCCGCAACAGATGGCGTATATTTAAACCTATAACACTTATGTATAGTATCATATACCCTTTTTGTTCATTCTCTTAAAATTTATTTAACGCACGGAACACCTCGACGCCAGAAACGGTTCAACGTTTTCTGTTTTCCACAAAGTACCCCCAATATCCTCAAAGAATTTTTTTTTTGAATCGGGAACAAAAACATGACCACTTTTTATTATACTTTGTGGTCAGGTATTCAAATTTTAAATTATCATAAAAAACTATTTAATAATTTTAATAATAATATTTTAATTATACTGTTTAGATAGATAAATAAAATAATTAATTGTTTGGCTGAATTAGGTAAAATATTTTAACATTTGTAAATTATGAATCAGACTCGTTTTGTAATTTTTAAACAAATATAAGATTTTCAAAAATTACACATTATTTTTCTTAGCGATCTAGTTTAAACCTTTTAAGTGCAAAATAGGTTGCCCCTCCAATTAAAAATAATTCATATGTAAGAGGGTTAAATCGCAGATTTCGAAATACTTTAAATCTGTTTTCCTAACATTATGATTTATGTCATTACAAAAATAATATAAAAAACTTTGCAGTAGTTACTAATGCAATTTATTCGACAACTGTTACGATAGTTAAATACGTAACAGAAACAGCTCCCTCATTGTACTTATAAATTACTAGTCCCCCTCTGCACACACCTAAAAATAAATTCCGGAAACGGCCGCAGCAGATGGATTATATTTAAACAGATGCACTGTAGAGTTAAAAGTTCAAATATTAAGAAAGATATTTTACAAATATTAGGTCAAATTTTTATACACGTTTTTATTTTGAAACTTTTGAGAAGCTTTAAACAGTTACAGGTGCGTACGCTCCTTCCCAAACGTTTCGTACGCTTTTACCAAACATTTTTAATACAATTTTTAGCCTTATTTTAATGCAAAAAAGTACTACAAATCCTGCAATTTCACGGGGCGTCTGCAATTTCTGCTATTTAAATATTAAATAGAAAAATTTTAGTAAAATTTTGTGGTAAAGGCGTACGAACTGTGCAGTCAGAATTTTAAATTATTTTTCTTTTCATTTTCTAAATTATCTGCAGATAATTACTACAAAAGCATTTTGAAATAGTCACAATATATTGTCGGATTGAAAGGATATTTATTTTTGCATCTGTCTTAAATTATCGTAAAATTAGAAATACAAATATGATTTTCTAACATTATGATTTACATTATTAGAAAATTAATATCCAAAACTTTGCAGTAATTACTACTGCGGTTTATTCGACAGATGATACTATAGCTAAATACATATCAGAAACAGCTTTATGTAACATGGAAACATTCTGAACGAACCCTCTCACTGTAGTTATAAGTTATTGCCCATCCATAAAAATCATTCCGGAAATGGCCGCTGCAGCAGATGTTATCTACTTAAACTTATAATATCTAAGTATATTACCATGTACAGTTTCTATTCCTAATTAAAAATGCCTTTGTAAATATTTTAAACAAATAATCTATCATGTGGTTTTTAACTATTCTACTTTATTATTTAATGTTGGCAAGTTTATTATCATGTACTACTGGATCAAATCCTTCTTTAATGAATAATGTATCTCAATAGTGTAAAACAGCGTGTAGTGGGACAGGTTGAGACAGTTGAAGGGCGGTAATTTTTTTTTAATTAAACTTTTTTAAGGCACCAATTTCGGTCACTTGTTATTTTTTCATTAAGCCAAGAGATCAAGCAATTCGTAGAATTCATGACGTAAAAATTGAGCAGAAAATAAAATGCACGATATTTATTAAGGGGTCAGGTAACCTTTGAATTCACAAAATACATGAAAAAGGGACCTCTATAAGAATTACAGTAACTCTGTAACTAATTGACTTTGAATTATAAAATTTTAAATACATATTAATAAAAGGTTTATTTTATAAATTAAAACTCTCCAAAAATGTATACACTCATATAAAGTATTTAAATTTATTTTAAAATATTATAACATTTTTACAAAAGAATTATTTCTGCACGTATTGCGCGCATGATTTTTCCCATTGGAATTGCTAAAACCAGCCAATTTTTTTTTAATGAATACATATATAATGCGTTCTCAAAATGACCTACGATAAAAAAAATAAAATGTGTAGATCCTGAGAAAAAATTTTTTTTAGAGAAATTCGAAATATCGAGTTTTTTTAATGCAAAATTAGTCATGAATTCTAAACTTTTTACTTAAGAAACAAAATAACAAGTCATTTTGTGAATCTGTATGGTTAAGACATTCAATCAAAATTTCATGAAATTCTAACCAACCCTTTTTTCAGAAATCGTGCGCGCAATGACCAAAATCGCCGTTTTGAGAAAATTGACTTCAAAGATCAAACTAACCCCTTGATCATATATAAAAAAAGCTCAGACTCTTTTAGACATAACTCCTCTTCTAAAGTGAATTTTTGCATGAGGTTTATTTTAAAATGTTCCAAAAGAATCATATTTAATTATGAGCTAATGCAAAAATTACAATTTTTGACATTTTAAAGGTTATCTGACCCCTTAAACAATAACAGTCAAAAAGAACCCCGCCCTTATCTAAAATTTAATTTTCTTGGAATTATGATTTATATCATTACAAAATTAATATCCAAAACTTTGCATAAAATATTAATAGAATTTAGAGGTTACCTGATTTAAAAGTAAACACTAATTATTGCACTAAAGGTGAACACTAAAGATTACAATTTAAAGTAGAAAATATTAATACACTTTAAAGGTTACCTGACCATTTAAACAATAACAGTCAAAAGGAACCCCACCCTCATATAAAATTTAATTTTCTTAGAATTATGATTTATATCCTTACAAAATTAATATCCAAAACTTTGCATAAAATATTAATACAATTTACTCGACAGCTGTTACTACAGTTAAATACATACCAGAAACAGCTTTATGTAATATATAGACATTCTGAAATGAACTCTACTCATTGTATAGTTATGAATTATTGCCTCCTCATAAAAATCATTCCGGAAAATCCACCGCAGCAGATGGCATATATTTAAACTTATAACACCTAAGTATATTATCATATGTCATTCCCATTCATCCCATTAGAATTTATTCGACGCACGGAATACCTCGGCTCCATAAACGTTTCCAGTAAACTTAGTCACTTCATGATCTACATACCCAAATAGCTATAAAACTTTCCCTTCTTTCGTCGTTATACCTTCATCCGTGACAAAGAAATCCGACACATAATAAGCAGAAAGGAACCGGATGACAACAGTAGCGATATGATTTGAATCTATTGGTAATAACACGGGATAGAGATTGGGAGAGTATCGTATAGGATACAAAAGACGACTTAAGCAGAGGTTTTGACCTAACTTCCATAAAAGATGTGAAGGAAAAAATATTAGGCTGTGAGAATTTAGTGCCGCCCTTTCGCGTATGAAGAACGTCACATAAGCCCCAATCATGTTTTATGGACGCTTTTACAAGGGCATAAAAAATTGCGAAAGTTGCAGCATAATAGAAAAAAGAATAACGGCTGAAAGCTAAGAGAAACTTAAGATGGATTTTATGTTAGTCTTGCTTAAAACACTATTAAAGCACTTTTGAAGTTAAAATACTAGAGAGATCATGAAATAGTATCAGAGCTGCTACTAGAGACTATTTTTATATTCTATTCGCACCACTATTTTAAAAAGATAAATTTTTTAGTATATTTCTCTTACACTTGTTATCAAAGAGTATGAGAAAAAAATTTGTTTTGAGAGAGTGGTGCTAGATAGAATTAAAAAATAGTCGCCAGTGGCATCCCTGTATTTATGTTACGCGTGAATGTAAATAGTGTTTTAGAGTAAAAAATCTTTCATTTGAATTTTTGCTTTTAACAACTTTAACTTTTTTCAGCAATTAAAAAAAAAAATTAGAAGTTGATAACGACATATTGTTAAAAGACTTTTTAAGCCAGACATTGTACAGATATCGAAGGATAATTTTTTATTAAGATTTCTTTTAAAGCTTTATCTATTTCAGGAACAATCAATTGTGTTTCTGTATTTTTTTTTTTTTTTAAAGAAAGTTACAAAAGAAAAATATTATTCAAAAATTTTGGTACAAATCTTGATTAAAATCAAGTATGATATTACCTAAGTATATTATTATACACCGTATCTGTTCATCTTAATGATTAAAATCAAGTGGGATAAAAACTAAGTATATTATCCTACACCATTTCTGTTCATCCTATTAGAATTTAGTTGACTCCTTTATTTGATTCTATGTTTTGTATTTCTTTTTTTTTTCGGCAACTTCAAAAGAAATAGAGGAGTAAATTGGATTAAAAGCTCTAATATTAACACATTCGCTGCCGAGGACGTATACGTGGCGTCGCTTGGTCACTCATTTCACATTCCATTTTTAATCCAAAATTACAAATTCACACCGGAAATTTCGAAAGAATTTTAATTTTATGTAAGCACGAAATATCTCTCATAAAAGAAAGTAAATATTGCTATTAGTAATTTCTGGTATGAATTCAAAATTTCTGAATAAAATGGAATTTTGTTAATTTTAACCCGGTAGTGAACGTGTTAAGAAAGATGTTTTACAGATATCAAGGCAATTTTGCAATGACACCTTTTTCTTTTGAAACTTTAAGAAGCTTAAAGTCGTTAAAGAAATTATGATCAGAATTTTAAATATTTTTTCTTTTCATTTTATAAATACTCTTTAGCAAATAATTACTTCAAAATCATTTAAAAATGATCACGACATGATCTGATTCAACAGATATACATTTTTTATTAGTCTGTGTCTCTCTTAAATTATCGTAAAATTCCAAATACGAATCTGATTTTCTAACATTATGATTTGTATTATTATAAAATTAATATCCAAAATTTTGTAGTAATGATTAACGCAGTTTACTTTACAGCTGTTACTTATAGGTAAATGCATACCAGAAATAGCTTTATGTAACATGCAGATCTTCTGAACAAACTCCGTCATTGTATTTATAAATTTCTTTAAAAAAAATCATCCCAAGAAATTGCTGCCGAAGTACGTGGAATACATTTAAGCTTATAACAGCCGAGTATATAATCATATAGCATTTTTTTTTTCATATTTACAAATTGCTTTTGAAAATTCATTTCACCGCCCTCCAAGAGATTTTTTTATTTTTAGTAGTTGTAGAATTTACAGTTTCTTCAAAAAAACTTAAAATGATTTATTTATCATTAAAAAATTGCTATACAGTAGCTATTTAATTAAAAATCTGTTTTATAATATTAACGGTGTGAGTTAAAATTCGAAAAGATTCAGATTACCTATCTGCCAACTTCCCACTATTCTTCCGAAAGGTGCGAGTTAATTTGACACAGGGGAAACACGTATCGAACCAGAAAATGTTTTTAGAAATAAAATCACATACGTTCCACGTAGAAATATGAAATTAAAAAAATAATGATATATTAACCCCTTGAAGGGCACCGGTATATTATATATACTACTTAATTTTAATCCCAAAAGGCCACAATGACACCAGATTTTTATAATGAAATTTTGAATTTATAAAGTGCATGAGGAAAAGCTTTTACTTAGTTTTAAAATAAATTCGTTCGTTAATTCTGGTGTCAATCAATCATTTCAATATTTTAGCTACAAGAGTACTTTGCCCCTGAGGGGGTTAAATAAATTTTCTGGATGGAAAAGTATTTCACCTGGGTCAAATTAAACAGGAATTAGGAAGAAGGCAAATATTAGACTAGGAAAGTAGCTATGTGATACAAAAGACATAGCTGCTAACTTTTACGCATTATTCCGAGAACTATTTTAGAAAAGATTATTTTGCCGAATTTTAATATTAATGTTCGGCGATTAAATAAGACAAATTTTTCTGTTAAAAACTAGTGGTGGAAAGTGTAAAACTTGGCATCCATGCAAAAGATGACAAAGTAATAGTTTTGACCTAACTTTCATAAAAAATGTTAACATAACTGAGGACAGGAGACGTGAATTCACGTCATTTGGACATGTGTAATTCCGCCCATGGGCGGTACTTTTGAGTTTTATATGTTACACTATTTCTCAAAAAACATACACAAAATTCATATTTTTACAATTAGTGTACTATGCACATAAGTGGTTCAATTAGAGAATACTATTATTATATACATTCATTTATAACATAAACACAAAGGGAAAACAATATTTTTGTTAAATAATGTAACATGCAAATACAACGCCCATAGCCAGGGCTTCCTGTTTAAAAGACGAAAACCACCCGTTCTCACCCAGGTCGAAATTCATGCTAGCACCAGCAACAAAAAATAGGCTAGTTATTGCTATGTATAGTTTTATATGCTAGATTTTCATGCTATTATATGCTTTATAATGCTAGCCAGCATCAAGTGGGTCAATACACACCATGACTTACTGGGTAATTCTCGTGGAACCAGCAACTGTTTATGCTAGTACCAGCAACAAAAATAGACTAGTTATTGTTATGTATAGTTTTATATGCTAGATTTTCATGATATTATATGCTTTATAATGCTAGCCAGCATCAAGTGAGTCAATATACACCATGACTTGCTGGTAATTCTGGTGGAACCAGCAAATGTGTACGGTAGTTTATGCTATTTTATTGCTGGGATACAGCATTTAATGTTAGTCTAGCAAACAAATACCAGCATGACTAGGGAATGTTAAGGAAATAAATTATTAGGTGGTGATCAATCTCTTCGCTGTATAAACTCCAAAGATGCTGTTTGGACGACTTTACAAAGGCATGAAAAATTGCGAAAGTTGTAGTGTAAGAGGAATTACAATAACGATTGAAGGTGAAGAGAAACTTAAGATGAATTTTACAGCAGTTTGAAAGGTTAGAGGCAGCATGTCCTATGTACTTTGGATTTGAATGTTAGAATCTAATTAAAACATATAAAAACAATGCCCAAAAGAATCGATAAGTGTTTCTGATTATTGCATTGAACAATATTTTTTACGTAAATATTATTTTTTAAATGCAAATGGACATTGGTTTTGAAAATGAAATCGGTATTCCATTATTATTGGCGCCGTTTCATTCTCAGCTACGGAACCAATAATTCATACACGATTGTCGTTAGCCGACATCGGTGTCTGCAAAATACAGGGTGTCTCAAAAGGCCGTTTACAAACTTAACATGCTGGTCTGTCATATCCTGATAAACAAGATTTACATAGGAACTTGTGTTCGAAAATGCAAACTGCAACCGCTAGAGGGCGATTTTCATGTCACCGATAATACCAGCCCAAACGTTTACGGCGAAACGTTGTTGACGTGCATGGGCACGTGTACACCTTGGGTTTTCATGCACCCATATGTGCATGTTGTGCAGGTTCAGGACACCGTCCTGTGTAAAACAGGATTCATCCAAAAACAAAATCCACGATGGAAAATCCGGCTGTGCGACCCGCTGTTGCAAATACCAGCGTGCGAATGCAGCATGTTGGGGATAATCGTCAACGCACAATGTCTGTACTCTTTGTAAATGGTAGGGATGTTGCGTCTCCTCATGCAGTATGCGCATAATGCTGAAACGATGTACACCCAAGACGCGTTCGCTTGCTCGTAGACTTGTTTGCGAGTTTCTGTCAAATTCCAGTAGCACGGTTTCATCTACGACAGGTGTGCGTGTAGTGCGTTCTCAACCGATGTGGCTACGTACTTGGAAAGCTCCTGCTGCACGCAGTCTGTGGAGCAATTGTCCAAACAAAACATGACTTGGTTGACGTCTGCTTGGGAAGCACTCATGGTACATCCGTACCACGGCTCGTGCATTTCCATCCCCGGCGTCATACACATAATGCATATCGGCCAATTTTGCATTACTAAACCGATTCATCCTTTTCCTGCAACGTCTTCGCCTGAAATGATTACGCTTCCCACTCTCCCGTAAGCCTGCGCACATCGCCCTCTAGCGGTCGCAGTTTGCATTTTTGAACACAAGTTCCTATGTAAATCTTGTTTATCATGACAGACCAGCATGTTAAATTTGTAAACGACCTTTTAAGACATCCTGTATATTAATACATATTTCACGTATTTTTGGACAATCGACTAGAGTTGATAAATTTATATAAATATACATACAAACATCAATGTTATAATTGAAGTTATAAAAGAAAATAGAAACTTATAGATAATTAAAATATCGTCAGATAATTAAAATAAAAACATACATATACAAATTGAAAAAATTCAGCTTTTATAATATAAGAAACAGAACGGAATGGAAAACTGATTTGCGTACTTGTGATACGCCGATAAATTGCATTTTATATACATTTGAATAGCCACAGGTGATTATTTTCTAACTTTTATTTTAAAAAAATATTGGTGCCTGTTGAATATGAAAATAGTTGCTAGTTGCAGCCTTGCAATGGAACACGATGAAGTGAATATTAAAAGAATATCGAAAGAAAATTTATTTAAGTTTACAGTCAAAACCCATCTGCAAACAGCCAAAAGAGCATTCATAAAAACTGTGTTTATGTTAGTAATTTGTATACGGTAACTTACAAAAAAATAATTTCAAACAAAAATGTATCGGAAATGTATTTTTGCAAAATCGGAAATGTATTTACAAAATCAAAATACATAGTAATAAATGATGATAAATTAGAAATAAATAGTTTGCATAAATAATAAATGAACATTAACTTTTTAATAAATGATAATGAACAACTAATAAATTATTAATAAATGATGAGTAATAATAAATGATTTGCAACATTTATACACATATAGTGCGCTCCATCCGAATATAATGATATGAATACAAAGAGAACAACGAAAGAAAAAGTATTTATAATCAAAGTCCCAGCTGCAAGCGGCTAAAACCGAATTCGTAAAAAAAAAAAACTATGTTTATGTTTGCATTTGTAGAAAGAACATTTCAAACACTTAAAAAAAAGTTTACCAAAGATCTTTTTTTTCCTACCTAGAAAAAACATTCACAGGATAAACATTAAAACAAAACGAAAAAAGAAAAGTGAAAGATACATATCAGAAAAAAATCGTGAGAATTTCTAAACATCTGGCCGTTGCCAGATTTTTTTTCTGCCTGACTCTCTTTCATTTTATTTTTCAATTTCTGTCTTTTTTTTCTATCTTTTCTTTTTTATTGTCAAAAGTTAAAAAGAGATCACAACGAATGATAGGTATATTTTTTCTTTAACAAAAAAAAAAAAATCCTCTCTCTTTCTCTTTATTTTGTATTAAAACGATTTTATTTATAGGACTGTGTTTTTAGACTCACATCAGTGCATAGATTAAGTGCCATTGAGATTTTTAACTTTTTCAAAGAGCCTGTTTTTTCACCACCTACATTTTTGTTTTGTTTTTTTATCTCCGCCTTTTCGTTTAGAACATGAAGACTTCAATTTGACAGTTTTTTTTTATTTTCTCTTTTTCATTTTTTTTTTCTTTTTTTAATCTGGTGTACCCGAAAAAATAAGCAAGATAATACAAAACAAAACAAAAAAGAATTCCATACGATAGAAAAAACTTGGATTAAACAAACTATATCGGGTTTATTGTGTTTTATTTTTTACTTATATGATAATTTATGAAATCGTCCATAATTTGAACTAACCTATATCAATATATAAGAAATACAGTTGAACATCTATTTAGCAAATCTTATAGTTCCTTAAAAAAAAAATGTTCGTTATACATGGACATTTTGCTAAATGGAAAATCAATTGAGTACGTCAAGAACCCACTATAAATTATTGCGTTGTCCGGATAGTTCGTGCCGGTTGGAAAAATCAATTTGCACCGGAAAATTCTGCCCGTTAATTATTATATATTGCAATCAATATCTAATAATTAAATTATAGAATTTTCCGGTATGAATTGATTTCCCCAACCGGCATGAACTTTCCGGACAACACACTATATCGTTCTTGAGGGGTGATAAGAAAGAAAGGCGATATATCCTAAACGCGATATAACAGAAGATTTTTAAAATTAAGAAAGATAACCTTCAAGAAAGTCTCCAAAACGATTGTTTATACACATATTACAAATCTCTTAATGAAATTAACGAGAGAGAATCCCATCAATTAATTTCCATGAAAAATATAAATAAATAAATAAAACCCAGGGGTGCAAAAATCTAGGTGCCAATGGGAGGTTCCCATCGCTAAATTTTATTAGTATTCTTCGTCAAATTTTATTAGTATACTTCGCCTGAATTTTATCAGGCGAAGATTACTAAAAATTATTAGGCGAAGAATACTAAAAATTTAGTGGTGGAAATCGGGCCCATTGGCGCCTAGATTTTTGCACCCCTGATATAACCCATTCGTTGCCAACCACGAGTATACAACATTCAAAATAAATGTGTATGAAGTAATATAAAAAACGTGCCTAGCCACCACTATTTTAATATGTTAAAAATACTTTATTTAATGACAAAAACTTTGTTTTAAAGTTACCAAATTTTATATCTTTCAGAATTTTTGTGAAGAAACGAATTTCAGTAAAAATATCGAAGACTCCGCCCACATAGTTTTAGCAGTGAAAGGGTTAAGGTACAACTTATTTTAATTGGTAAACACGACAAAAGACGGATATATCCAAATGAGCAATGTAACGAGGCGCAATACAACTAACTACTAAGGGTTAAAATAGGATGAATCAAAATCAAGTTAACCCATTAACGCCCAAAATATTTTCTTCGTTAAAATTTAAATTTTAGATTTCCCATCACTTTTAAATGAATTGTATTTTTCATATTATTTTATCAAGGGATTTGTCTCCCGAAAGAGAGTATATATTTATCTTCATATTTACTGTTGTGAAAGACGCTTTCTTGCCACTATGTCTAGTGATCTAAAAATATGCCACTGGGCGTTAATGGGTTAACATTACCCGCTTGCTTTTGCATAAAATTTCTAGTGTGGGAAATAATTTTATCACCAAAAGAGGATTTAATAATTGAACGGGTGAGTGGGAAAAGAATAACATTCCAGGTGATGTAAATTCTGAGGAAGCACAAAAAACATTTATGTAATAATACTATCAAATTTAGAGAAATGTTCGCCATTATTCGATTGTTGGGCGAGTCAATGAGGGTTCATCCTATACATTTCAAAGAAAACTGCTTATTAATTTATTAGTTATTATTAATTAAGCTATCTAAGTTTATTTTTCTAATTTTTGGAATGTTATCCTTTTTCCACTCAGCTGTTCAATTATTCCGCTCATAAAGTGTTAATATAAGGTTGTTGAGTATCTGCTAAATTCAATCATATGAGTAAAAATAAATTTTATTTTAATCAAATTTGTTTACAGTGAGTTCAGACTTAAAGAAAAGCCTTTTTTATGAAGCGAAAACTCAGAATTTGATATATATTGATTAATTATAAAAAAAACTAAAAAAAAAAAAAAAAAAACAACTTGGATATAGCGAGCATGTTTGTGTGTTGTGCGAGTTTGTTAGTGGAAGATCTTCGATATAAACGACTGAATTTCCGAAATTTTTGTAAATAGTATTCACTCACCCTTGACCCGCTCTCTTTATTGAACGAAAGGCAACTGTAGAAAAATAGAATCAGTTTAAAACAAGATACAGTGAGATCTCACATATACCACTCGTAAGGGGTCGAAGAAAATAAGTCGTACCACTGAGTGAGTTGTTTCAATTAGAAATCCCTCTATTACACCACTTTCACTTCATACAAGTATTATTATTCACTATATTTATTAAAAATAACAGTCTTTGGAAAAATAGATTAAATGTTTTAAAATGTATACAGTCATTATATTGGAAAAATTCTTAGAAAGATAGACATGCCGTGTTTTTCATTTCCGAAATTTACATGTAATTGAATTTAAAATAAATTATTACTACTCACTTGATTTTAGAAATAAAACTGAGTAAATCTTTCAGAAGAAAAAACAGATAAATAAAAAATCAAACTTTAGATGGTACTATTACCCGTATGCATTTATGCATTACTATTCTGTTACTACTGTAGCACGATTTTCTGTTTTTCGATATCATAGAGTGAAAAACATCTAGTACAACTTAACTTCTTGAAAGGTGGTAAGATATTATTGAGTTGTACGAAAGTTCGTTCCGTTTGGGAAATTTGGTTCGTACCGGAAAATTCTAGCATTTAATTATTATACATTAATTCCGATATCTAGTGTCTATTAATTGACAGGCAGAAATTTTCAGTACGAATTGGTTTTCCAAAACAGAAGGAACTTTTCGAATAACCGAATATATATTCAACTTAATTTTAATCCTCAAAAGCCGCGATGACATCGGAATTTGAAAAAAAATTACTTTAATAATGTAGGTGAAGAATAGCTTTTACATATTTTCAAATAAAATTGTTAGTAAATCGTGGTGTTACTCAATTATTTTAACATTTTAGCAACAAAAGCACTTTACTGTTGAAAAGGTTTAAATAACTTAAACATAAATTTGGAGACTCTGGCGACGGTTATTTTGATGATTTTTCAAAAGATAACAAAAATTAACACCACCGTTATTTGGAATGGTAAATAGAGATGGCCCGTTTATAAAATTATCTTTATTTTGTTTGCTAGTCACGGCCTACTTGGAAGTTTATCTTTTTTTAGCAGGCTGGGCTCATGGAGAACTCTACCCTGAGCCCCTTGCATTTAGACAGCAAGTAGTTCAAATGCGTTATGAATTTGAATTGTCTGTCTGTCTGTCTGCCATCTGTCCATGTTCTAACTCACGTAAATATACTCTGATTGTCACGCAGTTGATATATGTTATTCATATTTACCATGACAGGGTTGGTATTAAAAATGAAGTGTGCAGCACAATTATTTCGTTTACAGGGATACTCAAAAGAATTCCATTACACTACAGACTATTGGGGAAAATCGTTTGCAATGTGTTTTATTTTACACTATTTCACACATATTGAAATTGATATACATCACTGACGTGCACTACAATATGGTGACTGTAGAATATGGTGTGTATAGGATTTATTGTTCATTTACAGGGACAAACAAAAATATTCGGTTACATTACTGTGAATGAGCAATAATTGCTGAAAGTGGATTTTCAATTATAATATGCGTTTTTTAAATTTATCTTATTTTTTGCATATTATTTGGGGTTATAAATTTCATAGATAATACACAGGGTGGAGTAAAGGATCTCGAGTATTTTGAGAGAAATTGTTAAAGAGGAATTTTCAATTGTGTTATGCGTTTTCTAACTGAACTAAATTTTTACATACTATAAATATATAAATTTATAGATCATATACAGGGATGCGCCAAAAATTTCGGATATTGTTCTGACTATAGATGGTAATTCTTGTAATTGGGCTTTCAAAAGTGTGATACGTTTTTCAAATTGTTTATTTAGACTTATGTTGGAATGTGTTTCGTAATCTATACTTGACGCGTGATGTGTCATTCTTCTAACATTATGGAAACTCTAACGTCCTTAGAGGCACCGTTAGGTATCTTGATTTGAATTTTATTTTAGAGCCTTCACTTACTTTTATAATTTTATATATATATATATATATATTTAAAATAAATATTTTCAACTATTTTTTTCTGGTGTATATTTTAACATATTATTTTATTTTAAAAATATTGAAATATAGTAGAATCTCGTTGTAACAAATTTTTCGAGACCACCGATTAAATTCATTGTACTGAAAAAATCGTTAATTTGAAATTCCGATATGGCTATTAAAAAAGAAAATTTGGGTGTACATTATAATATATATATATATATATTATTACTATATGTATATTACATTCCAGTTAACATGCAAACATGTCAGTTAATAAACATACAGTATATTAGGATTGTGAACTTACTAGTTAGAAATAAGATAATTATGAAGTTCATTAAGTTTCAAGATTATAATCGTAACTATTATAAATAAGATATAATTTATCTTACATACCTGACGAATTAAAAAACGTCCCTGACTTATGTCGTTAATGTAACTTTATTTATTTACAAAAAAACAAACAAAAAAAAAAGATTTTTTTTTTTTTTTTGCACGGAAGTTGGCAGTGAAATTTTAAAAACAAATTGTATAAAATGTTTTCGGAACATTATTTTGCTGGGATAATTACTTTAGTTTCAATGTTCTATGGAGCCCCTTTTGATCATACAACAGAATCTTCGGTACTTGATGGACAATCGTCATCTTCTTCATTTTCACTGCCGTCTGTCTCTTCTTCTTCGTGTCCCGACGAAAGTTTTCTTCCAAATTCTAGTTCTTCAATAGAGATATTTTTTCTTGCTAACTGAGGGGTGACTATTCTTTTTAAGCCTTCGATGAATTTCAAAAATTCGTTAATATGAAATTCGTTACAGCGAATATTTCTATAATGTGAAAACATGGGACGCTTTTTAACAATCCAAAAAAATATTCGTTAAAACTGAAAAAATCGTTAAAGTGACATTCGTTGTAATGAGATTCTACTGTATATGCACCTGTTTTATTATCGCCCACTGTTCAGTTTCCCCTAAGGACAGAATCGCAGTGATTTTTTTTTTTTTTTTTAGATTCTTCTTCACAGTTATTGGGCTTAGAAGTATATTTTTTCCAACATCATTTTAAATAAGTTAGGAGAGAGGTAGAAGAGTCGGGTTTCAGATAGTTGTCGAACAGTTGAAGTAGGTTAAGGGTCTTCAGAGTTGCGATCAACTTTACGTCCAGTCTATTTGTGAGTAAAGTGCCTTGTAAATATTGAGCTGTTGGGAAAAGTTAAATGTAGTATTAACTACATAAGAAAGAGCAATTTAAAAATAGAAGATAAATTAAACAATGGGAATAAAAAAGTAAAGCAAAAGAGATTAAGAATAGAGTCTAGTAAAAGGAAAAAAGTAAAATGGTATAGCTGTAGTTAAAATTAATTACTGAAAAAAGTTAAAAAAGTGTAAAATAGGGTTCGGAACATGTTCAAAAACAGCACATAAATGCCAGGTGGAAAAGGCAGGCAAAGTTAAGCTTTCACAAAAAAAGCATTTAAAAAGGGCAAACTTTTTTTTTTTTTTTTTTTTTTTTGTTTGTTTTTTGTTTTTTGTATAGCTTAGGAATATATAGGCAGTATAGAATATTATTAATATTCTGTATAAAAATAGTGGTAGAAAAAACGAGTAAAAGTTGGCAGCTGTACGTAGAGTTAATATAAAACTAATGTTATATCATTAATATTGGAATATTCTGTATTTTAAAGCACATGATTAAAAAACAAAACATACGTACGTTCGATAATCCTCCATCGTTTCGATGGATAGAAACTGAAAATTTAAAAACCACATCGAGTACAAAAGTAAAAAGTTCTTCAATATATTTTTCTTTATTTTCTTTCATCGCATTCATATTTTGTTGCAGTGAAAGAAATCCCTCCTTCTACAGAGGACGCTATCAATGTGCTCCAAGCGCTATGGTGTTCCAAGCGTGAAGAAAAGGCTGGCAAAAAGATGGTAATATATTTTTGTTGTGCTGTAATAATATATTTTTGCTGCTCTCCAATATTGATAACAATGTAGATGTTCAAAGCACAGCGCATTCTTGCATCCAGAATTAACAAACATCATGCCTACACTGTAAAACTAGTCGTTGGGGGCCACCTTCATACCTACCCATCATGGATATGCATAATATCCAAATATGAAAACAAAAGATGTGTAAACTATTTATAAAATGCATTGCCATTCGAATAAAATCCTGGCTTGATGACGTCCTAAACTTTAAATGCTCTATTACTGATCTGCATAAAAGAAACATCCTTATAACTTCAAAAATGATGATCGTATTAAATAACAGTTTACTGCGTCGGATTAAGCATCTCATTTCCAATTAAAATATATCTTTGAATTGAAATGTGAATGAAATACACGGTCATGAAATATCGAAGAGTGTGAAAAATAGGATAACAAATATCTCGGCAACTCATGATCCGATTGACTCCATTCTTTATGGAAAATTTGTTTTTTTTATTGTCTTTTAAATTCACTCCTTAAAATAAACAATTTCGAAAATTTTTATATACCTTTTATTAGAACGAATATTTCGAGAGTCCAAAAAAATAGTTCCGGATCATCGAGGTTGTTGACATTCAATAAGTTTCTTCAGATTATTATTTACTAAGTACATACCCAATTTCAAGTCTCTATCTCAATTTGTTCGTGAGATAGAGCGTTTACAGACAGACGGACGGCATTTTTTTTTCTAAAAATATGTTTTTCGGATCTCCAGTGTCAGAAACGTGAAAATACGTCATTTTTTTTTTCAATTTTTAAAACGATTACAAGATTTACCCTATACTACGTGAGATGGGTAAGTAAAAAAAAGAGAAATGCTTCTTAATCTAGGAAAACATAATACAAACCATTAATTAAAATATACAATACCCTCTTCCAGATTACCTTCGATTCGAACAAGCGTTCCTTATCTCTAGAAACCTCAGAAAAAATATTTTTTCGAGACTTAAGTAAATATGTATAAAAACGAAGTTTCTTTTGCTGCCACTGATTCCTGAAAACGTTTCAGAGTAGTTTTTATAGTATATTAATACGTTTTCCGAACACGAAATACTGGTTTTTCGGATCATATCTTGTCAAGTAACCATGTTCATGTTCAACAAACATGTTTTACAAACAAACATAATAAAATTAAATACATTAACATTAAAATTACAATGATCTCTGACTTATACGCGATGTTCAGTAATTACTTTTTCATACCACTATTTTAAAACAGTAAAATTCGATTTATAAACTCTGCGATTTAAGAAGACGAAAATTACCCTTAAAAACTGGTGCTGAAAACGGATATCCATGTATCGCGTATAAATGAGAGATCACTGTAATATTACTGTGTTACTCTTGCATGTATAAATACAGTTACGCAGTTGAAAATTTTAATTGGGAATAAATAATATCCTAAAAACCGATATTCCAATATGAGAAAACCGATTATCGCACAATAAAAACTACTCTGAAACGTTTCCAAAAATCAGTTGCAGTAACGAAGACTTTATTTTTATAAATGCTTCTTTAAATCTGGAAGATGTATTGGATTCCGAGGTATCTAGAAATAAAGAGCGCTTTTCGAAATCGTGGGTAAGTCGCGGAAGACGTTATTGTATATTTTTGTTCATGTTCATATTATATTTTCTTTCATTAAGGAACATGTCTTTTCTCACAGTGTATAGTGAATTCCGCGGTAACAGAAAATTATCGTTATTTTGTCGTTATATTTACAGAAAATTATCGTTATCTTTACGTTTTATTTACGGAAAATTACCGTTATCTTTTCGGAAAGGTATAGAAAATTATCTCTTATCTATCTGAAGAGTCCCAGTGACGAATATTTTTATATTGCTCATTTTGTAATTTATTTTATGTCTGTGTATCGTGCTTATGTTCAAGATCGTTCATAAAAAAACAAAAAATAAATACAGCTTTTCAATTCTGATTAAAATGTATATTGTTAATTGCCAGTGATTCCGTACTTTTTGTCAGGAGTAGTATAAATAGAGTCGCCAGTGGCACCCATGCTTTATAAAACAGAAATATTTATGGAAAAGGGATTTCCGTGAATTTTTATTTAATTAATTCACAAATTAATATATTCAACCTGACAGTAATAATCTTGAAATATTCACTTTTTTGTGTATACTTTTTGCCAGAAGTAGTATAAATAGAGTCGCCAATAGCACCCTTGATTTATAAAACAAAAATATTATTTATGGAAAAAGCAATTTCCGTGAATTTGTAATCAATTGATTCACAAATTAATATATTCAACCTGACAGGAATAATCTTGAAATACTTTTTTGTGCGCACACGATGAAGAAAAAAATCATAGGTATACTAAGGCGGTTTTTTCATGATAGATTCTGAAATTTTAAAAACACATTTGGTATAGAAGTAAAATATATATATATGTAGCATTTTGACGAGGTTGAGATATTACGATGAATAATATTCGATGAAAAGATGGCAGTCCTTCAACTATATAGCAAGTTGCAGTCGAATTTAGCGAGTATGGCGAAGTAGTAAGGCAATGAAATGATTCCACCTAAGTTTTCCAATAAATCCAGCCAATCTCCAGACGAATAATTTTATTAGAAGACGAACAACACAGAACAATTCCCAAAAGGTCTAAAACTTATAGCCCTCGGGCTAACGTTGCTTCACTTCATTGAATTAAGATGTTACTGGGCCAGTTGAATATTCTACGGTCATACAAATACCAGACACATATTTGTTTAGCTTCCGAAAACGTCAAAAATCTGCCGCTCCGACCGGTGCTGGCGAGTTTTGATCTCTCCGCGGAAACATACACAGAATTACGTCACGAGCGCTCAACCCAATGAGTGAGAAGCTAGCTCCAGCCCAACGAATGAGGCTAGAGGGCGAGGCTAAAACATTAAAGAATCCCTTACTTTGGTGCGGACCAATTTAGAAGTTAAAATCCCAAGCGCGCGAAAGAATCAGAGCAATAATAATAATAATAATAATAAAAAGAAAATGGTTTTAAAAACATTCGAAATGAGAACGCGTCTCAGAATTTTATAGATTGGGGAACTGATAAAAGTTACGAATGATCTTAAATTTTAGATTAAGATTTGGAATAAAATAATTATTAATATACGGATATTTACTTTTAAAAGGACTTTAAATAGGAATAGATATTATTAAGAATTAAGGAAATACTGACTATGACAGAAGTTAGATTAATTTTAAAAGATTAATGCGAATAAAATTGAAGGCTACGAAGGAAATAAATTTTTATATAACATATATATATATATATATATTTTATTTCCCCTTTCCCTCCTTCTTTCAACGCATATATATTTTATTGAGATGAAAAAACTTTCTTGCTCCTACATACCGAGGACACTATCAGCATAATGATGTTCGTAGCGTAAAGAAAAGGTAGAGAGAAAGTAGGTATAGAGGGAGGTAAAACACACAAAAAACACACGTTACAAAGAACGCACCCCTCGAACGTGTTTGTCAGGTAAATAACCCCCATATCGGTTGCTCGGAATAGTGTTGACTTTGTCGAGATACGATAGGATGAGACCCACTTCAAACACAAGGGGGATGGGAGGGTTTTTTCTTTTTCCTTTTTGTTTCTTTCATTTGTAGGTGGGGAGAAGTAGGTTTGGTAGGCTTTGTTTAAAAAAGGTGAGTGTCAATGTGCATGTTGAAGAAGGTGAATAAACAGTTTTGTGAATGTTTATTATTGTCAAGTGAAACATACGTAGGCGGTAAGATAAGAGGAAGCTTATTCTTTTTTTTTTTTTTTTGTCTACGAGGATATATAAAGGACATCATTTTCGTAATAGAGATGTAGGGGTCGTAATTTGGGGCCTGAAAAAATAGGTACTTTGGTTCCGAAAAACTATTCTTACCTTTATTTTTTTTTTATTTTTTATTTTTTTTTTAATGAAACCATGTTATTTTTTGCGAAGAAATTGTTATTGTTAAATAGAGAATTAATCTTGTTGAATAAGTTCTTTTTTAGAAGTAAACTATAATATTTTGCAAAAGAAGATAAATTGTAGAGAAAAATTAAAACTCTTGATAAATAACATTACAACAAATAATTACAATTAAACTAAATATGTAATTAATGCTTAAAGTGATAAAAATATTACACAAAAAGGCTTAAAAACTAATATAAAGGCGTGAATCAATAGAGAAATATTTTCGAAACGAGAACATATGCAATGAATCAGCCTAGTTTAAATTACCTAAAATTTTGTCACGAGATGAGTTAACAATAGATAAAATAACAATTTTCACGTTTACTGTTTGACCATTTTTAAGCTCCTGCTTGCAATGAACATGTGATCTCGTGATTTGTGTGTATCATTTTCAAAAACTTTGGGAAATTGTTTATTTATCCTTTTCGATCTTGAAGAAGTCACCGTTTGAGCTTATGAAACATGTCATCTTTATATTAAAAGATTTTTTTTAAGCCTTTTGTGTAATGTTTTTTTCAATTAAAGCATTAATTAAATCTTTAGTTAAACGTTAACAAGTGATTTTATTATATTATTTGTAATTGCAAATCATTAGGTAAAATATTTCAACTACGAATGCATCTCAAACAGCTGTATTTTTATTCGATAAAATAATTGTTTTACAAAAACAGGCTATTAGAAGTTATAACTCTTTAATAGATTATTACAGATGATTAACACGAAAGATAGTCTGTCGATTTTTTATAAGAAAATCCATGAAAAATATAAGAAAAAAAAAGAAAAGAAATACTATTACTTATTTGTTTAAAAATTACTTCGCCTTCTTATTTCTATTATTGAGCTACGAGACAGGGTTTTATTCTAATTAAGTTTGTTAACTTTTACGTATTAGGGCAACGCTAAAGCGCTGTATTAGTTTGCTATTTTCATCTGGCCACCAGCGAGCATATCAACACCAGAAATCAACAATACGGTAAAAATCAGTATCGCCATTTAACAAATAATGAAATATTTTAATTCTCAGTATTAATAAAGTTATGCTTTAGTGTAAAAGTTCCACAAGCATTTTAGCATTCATATTTGTATGTGTCATGCTGGGTTCTGAGTGTACAGAGCCAGTTTAGGTAGATTTCGTAAGAAATACTACCTATTACATTCTCCCCTAAGTTGGAATTTTTGAAACATTTTTGCAGATCTACGCCGATTATGACTCCCAGAACCCAAAACCACCCCCAGTTCAAAACTTTATCTATCTATCTATGTCACTTTTATGGACACGATGACGTCAATAATTTTGCACATATCTCTTCCAAACTGATATACATAAAATCAAGGGGCATAAAACCTCGGTCAAGTTCTTTAATGGGAAAAATCGGACAAAGGGGGGAGAGGCTTACCCCCCCTTTGGGAGTAAGCCCCCCCCTTTTCGGCTTGGAGGGGGGACTTTTTATGAAAAACGCATAATTTCTTAATTATGATACGTATCGAATCCGTTTAAAGTTATTATTACTTAAAGGAAAAGGGCCGAAAATTTATGTATGACAAATTTTTGATATAATTAAAAATGGCCCCAAAGGGGGGGGGGGGGGGGCGAGGTGGTTTTTAGAAGAAAAAAATTCATAACTTCTCCAATTCACAAGCTATCAAATCAGCTTAAATTTATTATAAATCCTCTTAATATTATCTAAAACTTTTATATTGACAAGTTTTTTTTAAGACCAGCCCTTATAGCAAAAATAAATAAATAAATAAAATAATAATTAATTTTTAAAAAATCCTGCCGGCCACGCCCTCAAATAAGTTAGGTTTCGAAGTGGGCGGTTCCAACTGCCGCATCATGGCAAAAGGTCCTTTCTTCAGTAGTTCCCAACAAACAGGCGCCCCACGCTCTGCGTCTTCGAAATCTACCCGTGCCTGTAGGCCGAGCCGTCAGGGATTTTTCTTCATATGCTGCTTCCTGCGCTTTCGCCCTAAAATAACACAAGGTGAACACAACTGAATGCAAAATGAACGAAACATTTAATTCATTGGATTGTAAGGAAAGTTGGTTTTGCACCGGAAAATTCTATCACTTAATTATTAGACATTAATACCGATATCCATAGTTCCCAACTTTTACGCTTTTTTCCTACCACTAAAATTTGATAGCAAATTTTATCTTATTAAATCGACAAAATCGTGCGATTGCATGAGGAAAAAATTTCTATTAAATTTTAGTGGTAACAAAAAAGCGTAAAAGTAGGCAGCTATGCCGATATCTATTGTTATCATATCTTTTCTTAACTTTGCATCTCTTCATATAAAATCATATCAAACTTCATATAAAAGAACAATTATTCATTGTAATTGTTCTTTTATATTGTAGTTAATAATACATCTTAACTTTTCGCAACGGCTCAATTTAATACAAGACACTCTACTCACAAATTGACTGGGCGTAAAGTTGTCTGCAACTCGGAAGCCCCTTCACCGACATCAACACAACTGTCTAATAATTGACGGTCAGAATTTTCCGGTAAGAATAGTTTTTCCCAAACGGAAGGAACTTTCCGTACAGCCGAACACTTAAAATAATTAGATTATAAAGAAAACTTTCGCGAGATTATGTGGGAATTGTATGAAAATCTGAAGATTACATTTACATGAAAATCTGATTATGATCTAAAAATTACATTTAAATAAAAATCTCATGATGATTAAAAATTACATTTAGATAAAAATCTGATGACTTTTTTTTTGTTTTGTTTTTTTATACTGTGAATTAATAAAAGAAAATAAATATGATAAATTAGTTTGAAGATAGATTTCAGTTAAGCTTGCAACCACAACATGAGCATAAAGGCTGTAACTGAGTACAAAAATGTGTTATTATGCTTAGACATACATTTATGTTTGTAAATTGTAAATACATTTATCCAGTTTGTACGCAGGTTTGCCAGTTCTTCAATTTTGAAATTTCAAGTTCATACTGGAAATTTCGAAAGTAGAATTTTAACTTTAGGCAATCACGAAATGTCTGTCATTAAATACAGGAAAAATTACTGTTAGGAATGTCTAGTATGGAAGCGGATAAAACAAACAGGCAACTATGGTTTGCATAAAGGACAATTTCTTTGGTAAATTTCTTACAAAGGACTACATACAACGGTTATTTCGTAGTAATATTTTGTAATCAGGGAAAAACTTTGTGCTTACCCTGTTCTTCCAATTTAAAAATCAACAATTGTTCTTCATCGTTTCAGTAAGTCAAAATATGTTTTTGCAAAAATTTCAAAATATAATTTGTTTATACTGTTACTGAACCCCACAGTTTTAAGGCGGATTCCTATTTTCGCATACAAAAACTAACCACAACGGAACAGTTTTTGGGTTATTCGTAACATTACAGTTTGAATGACCATATAGTGAATGAAAAAACATATCTTCATTAAAAAAAACTATTCATGTAACTATTCATCAATCTAAAATATTTTTTAGATAATTGAAACTACTTCTTAAGTCTCAATTCTTAAGATCTCATTGAAAGTCCTCATCTTCTTAAGATCTCATTGAAAAAGTATTAATAAAATATGTATTAGATAAAGTGCGTCTCAAAGTGAATAGAAATACAATACTTTCAAATACTTTCAAAATAGTCATTGAAAGTACCTCATCTTCTTAAGATCTCATTGAAAAAGTATTAATAAAATATGTATTAGATAAGGTGCGTCTCAAAATTATATGGACAGGCGATTTTTCGAAATAACAGCTAAGAAAATAAAGCAATAATCACGAAAAAAATAATTAGCATATGGAATCATAACATAAGTTTATTATGATACAGAAATGTTATGTTTATATCACAGATTGTTTGTAAAAAAATAAAATTCAAAATAAGCTGTCTCAAAAATATATGGACAATGAAACAAATTGCTTTTATTATCTCCGTATCAGAAACCCTTGCATTTTCTGCGTTCTGTACTTGTGACGTAACCACTTCGAAATATAAAATCACTGCTCTTTCTTCAAATGTCGATCAGTTGGAAAATGCCTCGCAACGTTGAATTCTCTGCTGCTGATATTGCTAAAATATGGCGTTTAAAGGCTCAAAATGTTAAAGTTTCTGATATTGCAAAACAAATTAAGCGTAGCAAATCTGTAATTTATGCAATTTTATCAAAAATGACAATACGATTGCAAAAAAGCGTTCAGATCGACCAAGAAAAACATCTCTAACACAAGATAGAGAAATTTTGCGGGCACTTTCAACTCAAAAGAAGTCTGTTCGTGAAATTGCGGGGATTTTGGCGTTTCCAATTTCCAGATCTACTGTTCACCGTCGCATACAGGTAAGTGAAAATCATAACTATCGCAGAATGTGTCGGAAACCTACGCTGAAAGTGCACCATAGAAAAACTTGAGTTCTTTGGGCTGAAAAACACATGCATTGGACGTATGAATGGTTAAGTGTTTTCTTTAGGGACGAAAAAAAATTCAATTTGGATGGACCTCATGGCTGGGCATACTATTGGCATGACTTACGAAAAGAATCTCGTCAGTTCTTTAGTCGACAAAAAGGAGGGGGTTCACTAATGGTGTGGGGCGCATTCTGTTTCAACGGAACAACGAATATTGCTTTTCTTAATGGTCAACAGTGCTCTGAGGATTATCAAAATGCCCTCTAAAGCAACCTACGTCCAATCGGAAACATCTTAGGGGAGGAAAACTGGAAATTCCAACAGGACAATGCGTCGATTCACACCTCCAACTCAACAACAGCTTGGTTTAAACAGAATCAAGTGACTGTTATAGACTGCCCAGCCATCAGCCCAGACTTGAACCGAATTGAAAACCTTTGGGGAATACTTGCACGAGATGTGTATGCCCATGGTCGGCAGTTTTCTACTATTCAGGAATTACAGCAATAAGTAGAGCAGAGTTGGTTCTCTTTACAACCGCACATACTCCAAACACTAGTTGGAAGCATGCCTGATAGGGTTTTCAAGATAATTAAAAGGAATGGATACAAAATTTGAATTTAAATGCAAAATATTCGAAAAGTCTATATTTTTGGGACAGGCTATATTTATTTTTTTACAAAAAATCTGTAACATTTAAACTTTATTTCTTTTCTGAAATAAATTTAAGTTATGATACTATATGCATATTATTTTTTTCGTGATTATTTCTTTATTTTTTGAACTGTTATTTTAAAAAATCACCTGTCCATATACTTTTGAGACGCACTATATGAACTATTAAGTAACAAATTTTATTTCTGAGATCACCCACAAATGTGCTCAAATTTTTAATATTGAATATCTACTGCATAATCATTGAAACTTGTAATCATATAATGTAAAAAAATATAATAAGCATTACAAGTATTTACATTTTGACCTTTTTAAGGCTCTAGATTCACATTTTAATGCAAAGCTATCTATTCATATAGAAAATTGTAATATTTGTTCGTCTTTCTATAAGTATATGTTAAAAACACATATAATTTTTTAAATATGAATTTAAAGAAGACATGATTCGTAATAGAATGGCTATATCGTTTTTCTTGAAACAATTTGGAAAGGAATAGATATTGCTGAGAACATAGATTTAACAATAACTTCTGACTAATTATGAAAATGAAATGCTATCTTTATATTACTTTTAAATGCTAAAGGTGTAAAATTAACAACATAATATAAATTAAAGTAACTTTTGTTAGTTGTTTTACATGTTTCGACTCTTTCCGAGTCATTTTCAAAAACAAAATGAGAATATTCTAAAGCTGCACGGGCTTTGAAGTTATTATTTTCATGTACTTTTTTAAAATTACGCACGTTATCTATTATTATTTTTTTTTACTTGGTTGTTTATTTTCATATCTTTGACCATGGAGTAACTCTAGCCACAGTTTCGGTAAATTAAAAGATGCCGCATCGTTACATATTGTATTTCTGCGTGTTAGTATCTCTATGGTTTCTCTTATTATGGATGGATAAAATTAACAACCAAGTAAAAAAAATAATAATAATAGATAACGTGCATAATTTAAAAAAAGTACATGAAAATAATAACTTCAAAGCCCGTGCAGCTTTAGAATATTTTGTTTTTGAAAATGACTCGGAAAGAGTCGAAACATGTAAAACAACTAATAAAAGTTATTTAAATTTATATTATGTTGTTAATTTTACACCTTTAGCATTTAAAAGTAATATATTATTACAAGGTGTTATAATTTATTATAATTTATGATAATGCTATCTTTGATTAATTAAATAAGGGTACAATTTGAAAAAATGAAAATGAAATGGTATAATTACAAAATATACCATATATAAATTCATTTACACTGTTCCAGAAAATTAGGGAAGCAAACAAACAAATTCAGAAAAACATACTATAAAGTAACGAATTTTACTTCTGAAACCACCCGCAAATGTGCTCAAAATTGTAATACTGAATATCTTCTACTGCATAATCACTGAAACTTATAATCGTATAATATAAACAAATATAATAATGATTCAAAATATTTATATTTTGACTTTTTTTTAGGTATAATTCATATTTTAATGTCAAGCTATCTATTCCTATCGAAAATTCTAAAATGTATTCGTCTTTCAATAAGAATATGTTAAATCCATACATATATATATTTTTTAAATATGTATTTAAAGAAGACGTGATTTCCAATAGAACCGCTAATTGTTTTTTTCTGAAACATTTTAGCAAAGAACATAGATTTAACAATACTGAGAACATATATTTAACAATAACTTCTGACAATTAATGGGAATGAAATGCTATCCTTAATTAATAAAATAACCGTACATTTTGAAAAAATGAAAATGAAATGGTAGAATTACAAAATACCATATATAAATTCATATTCACTCTTCCAGAAAACTACGGAAGAAAAACAAATTAATTGAGAAAAAGATACAAGATAGTCATGCATGCATTTAAAATTGGAAGTACACATATATTAAAGTTAATACAGGAAATAAGACACTAAAACTTTATGTCTCACTGCCATAAAAAAGTGGCCAATTCCTATTTTTTTTTCTTATTTTGCAGCTTACAGTATCCTTTCCCACTACCACATCGGAGAAATGTCCATGATTTTATGCCATTATGATTTCCTCAACTTAAGCACCTTTCTTTGATTTTGCTTTGAAATATAAAAAAAAATACATAAATAATGATCTAGATTGCGTTTTTGTATTATCTGAATAAGTACCACCTTCCGTTCTTCACAGCCATTAGATTATTGCAAATGGTTTAAGAGGAAATGTACTTCTGAGACCAGTAACTTTAGGGAAAAATCTGAAAGAAAATCACTAAAATCACTACAAAATGAAAAGTGAACAACGGAAGACAGTAAAGCTAATTTTTTTTTTTTTTTTTTTTTTTTTTTTTTTTTAATTTTAAAAAAAATCTTAACATACACCAGAAAATATTTATAGTAAAAATATGTAATTAAATAAAAAAAAAACGTAAGCTCCAAGATAGTTGAGCTTGTTCTAACTAATCAAGTTACCGAACTGTGCATCGAAGGCAGTTCGAGTTGCCGTGATAATAAAGCAGAATTCTCATTTGGATTCCGGTTTCGACTAATTAACCTTGAAGCCTGTGGCAAATGTTCGAAAATTCTGTATGCCCGACATGTTATAACATCTTTATATAATAAAGTTAATATTTCCATTGGTACGCGAAATTTTGTAGATATGCATGGTCAAAACATGCAGTTTTAAAACCCCGGTAGGGTGACCGAACCTATGTAAGGGCTCTAAGACTTGTCATATACCATGGGCCTGGCCGGCAAAATAAAGGCAATAATTCAAGTTGGCTGGCCTGGCTGGCAAAATGAAGATAAACGGCCTATCTACTTAGCATTGGAAATAACAGTGGTACTATAATTGTTTTCACGTATGGATTGAAAAATACCGTAGTACAAAAAACGGTGGTATTACATATTTCTCGCTCTTTGCATGAAAAATACACAAACTAGCGCTACCCTAATGGCATAAACAGTAATGCATACGTAAAAAATGGCTAATCTTGTCATCCGAAGTTATATTTTTGATATGTCTTTTTCCCCCAAATATTTACTCGTTTTATCTCTAAAATCAAGTGAATGAGGATATTTTTTTTCTCCCCCGTCCTCTAGTCTGTGATTGCTTCAGATGGTTATTTAATGATCCCTAAAATACTACAGTACAGTCAGGGGTCGGAAAAATTACTTTTTGTTTGTAGCGAACTACAACTACAACTACTTTATGAAAAATGTAGTTAACTACAACTACTTGTTTTAAAAAGGCAGCGACTACAAACTACTTTTCAAAAGTAGTCACTACTTCGCTACTTTTCGCTACTTTAGTTATCATCGCTAATTAAATACACCACAAACGATTTTTCCCTACAGATCATATTGTTACAGAATTCTTTTGAATGTCCCTGTAAGTGAGAAATAAATGCTACACACTTCATTTTCAATACGGAACATTCAATGGTAAACTTCAACAACATATAAAACTTTCATGGCAATCTGAGTATATTTACGAGAGTTAGAGCACGGACAGACAGACAAAGCAAATTCATAGATACTTTTAAATTATGTTGAAAAGTGTTAAAAAGAGGAAATTTGAAAACAAAATTGTAATAATTTTACAAATGTATGATAGTGATATAGCCCAGTAACGCTTAAGGTGGTTCTCAAATTCCTTACTCAACAACGCGAAACTTTCTGACACGTTATCTGACTTATTTTTAAACACAAAGGCATAAAATTGGCAGGTCTGACTATTGAAGAGATTTGGAATCGAAATGAGTTTTTCTTTTTTTGATAAATAAATTACTTATCGGGTTATAAGCGATTCGTATCACGTTTTTTCGTTTCCCCTGCTACGGCATTGGAAATTAGGTTGAAAACGCCGACTTTGACAGTGTTTTCTGAAAAATCTTCTGTCTTACCAAAAAATTAAATAAAATAAAGAATAGTGGAATGCATTTTCATACGTTTCCGAACAAAAGTGAATTAAAGAATATGTCATAAAGTAGCCAGTTTGAATTTGAGAACAACCTTAAGAGCGGATAGCTCTTGGTAAATTTGAAAATATATTATTCTTTTTAAATAGAGCTAAATAGTCCTATTTCTTTACAATTTAAATATAGTTCCTGAAAGCAATTTAAAAATTGAACACGATCATACAGACTTGCATAAATTAAAGCCTAGCTTTTCTTTTCCTTTCTATCTCTTTTTGTTTGTGTCCCTTTGAAAACCCGAATTTCAACATACTGGGCTTTAGATTCATTCTGGAGACAAAGATAAACACATTTCATTAAAACACCAAGCTATCCAATATCAAATCAAATATAAAACATTATAAATAAATTATTTTAGCGATAAAAAACCTGTGCAGCTAAAGTAAAAATAAATAGCCATAAAATCAAATTATGCATTCTTAGGCATTTTTTTTATTTTCAACCACCTGTGTTTTATCTATTGGAATATTCAAAAGGAAATTTGTAATAAATTAATTTGTATGCATATATTGGACAAATATTTCACAACGATCAAAAGACGTATTAATAAAATATTTTTTTGCGATAATAAACAGTTCGATAAGATTATTTTCTGAACCAGGGATCTTAATTCGAAAATACTCTTTTTAGTGATTTATGAATTTTAGTGAATAACGATTTAGATATTCAGTGAGAGATGGGATCCAGTAATTATTATTAAAAAAGAAAATGCTAACTCACCTCTATATTCCACTTCAAGTTGTAAGAAGATGATTTTGATACCGATAAATTCTTATTATTTGGACAAAGTTTACACGTTACAGAATAATTACCAATTTCTTGTTGTTCTATAATTTAAAAATATTCATTATATGCCGAGCAGGGCAGCTCTATACTATTTTTGTCTGTCATTCTGTTACATTAATCTCAAAAGAACCATCCCCACATTAAAACACAAGATCTAATAATGAGTAAGAAGACAAAGGGTTCCCAGCAAGAAAATTATTTTTTTTGATTAGTGAGTACTTTGAGGTTTTATCAGCAAATACAGCATATATTTGATCACGGGTATGCTGAAACTTTACGTTGGTTAACTACTGCAACTGAGATTTGTCGCTGATGTTCGCAAATTGTTGCAGAGAACATATTTCGCACAAGAGACTTAAATACGAGTTATGATGATCACGTAATTCGAAGATTGGCCCTTTTTTCCCTCCTAAAGTAGCGTCAAAAGTGGCGTCGATGCTCGCTACAAACTACTGATATTTTGTATCGCGCTACTCGCTACACTACAATTTTTTTAATGTAGCGCGCTACACTACAAACTACTGGAAAAAGTAGCGGCTACTGTAGTTTCGCTACTTGTAGCGCGCTACTTCCGCACCCTGAGTCAACAAAATTTTTAAATACTGGCGATACTCTTTTTGAATTCTATCTGCAATTTAAAGATACTTAATTTTTTTTTACTCCATTAGTTAATAAATACAAAATGCTCTAAACAAAATAAACTAAAATAATTAAAAATGCATTGCAAATGGACGATTAGAAATTGTAACAGCTCCACACTGTTGGAGAAAAAAAAACTAAATATTAGGGTTGGAGAAGTATATGTTTATTGTGTCAGAATATATATAAATGTTTATACATGACTTAAAATAATAACACAGGTAAACAAGCAAACAAAACAATTCTGCGGCATGAAATCTCTTTGGTGATTTTGATACATACAAAAGTTTATAATTATGGGATATAAAGTAGTTAGTTGGAATAGCTCTGGGTCTTGAAAAAATTCTTTGTTAACTCCTTCGCGACGAGCGTCCTTTACAGAATTTTTAATCTTTTACCACCGGTTTTCCAAAACAGAAATTTTCGCCTAATTGAATCGCAGAAATGCTAACATTAAATAAGGCAAAGCTTATACAGTAAAAAATAACTGGTGGGAATAATCGAGGGTTCTGAGCATCTAACACCCAGAAAAAGGAATTGATTTAAACTATAAAACATGTTTTGTTGAGTACAGTTTGGTTGTTTTAGCAAAATTCAAGTAAAATTGAACCATTTTACTTGAATTAAAAAAACATTTTTTGCTGACGATACAAAAAATTTTTTTTTGGAATCAACAAAAAAAAATTAATTTTTTTTTTTTTTTTTTTTTTTGTATCGTCAGCAAAAAATGTTTTGTTAATTCAAGAAAAATGGTTCAATTTTACTTGAATTTTGCTAAAACAACCAAAATGTACTCAACAAAACATGTTTTGTAGTTTAAATCAATTCCTTTTTCTGAGTGTATGCGTCACGTATACGTGTCGCTCGTCCCCAAGGGGTTAAGGTATCCCCTGGCTTGATTTTTACAAAGTCATTTATAGAGATTTCCTGAAAACTTGGGTGATTACGGTGAAGAGCAAGATGGATGGTTCCACCAACGTATCAGAATAATGGAGCAAAGGTACCAAGAACGTTGGGATCGCCACATAAGGGCCGAATAGTGTTGGACCTTACATAGGGAATAACTTGAACACAAACAGTCTAGAAAATCATACAGGAAACGGTTTAATGTCAAATCTATATTTCTGTTTTATAATATCTATCGCACTCAACACTGTTATAAAATAAAATAAATTTAAATTAAATTAAATAAGTCGTATAATAAACAGAGGAAAGTATTTTCAACTCCGTAAATTAAATTCAAAAGGTGGAAGTATCATAGTTGAGATACAACAATGATACTCCCACCATTGAATAGAATAAAATAAGTCTTTAGTAGTTAAATAAGTAATATAATAAACAGAGGAAAGTATTTTCAACACCGTAAATTAAGTTCAATGGTGGGAGTATCATAGTTGAGATACAACAATGATACTCCCCAGGTAAAAAATTCAGCAAGAAACCTTTAAAAATTTAATGATTTTGAAGGTATTTTGAAGGTTTCTACAGGTATTTTGAAGGAAAATGAAAACTGCAGGTTTCCTTCAGGAAATATTACAGGTTTTTTAAAGGTTTTATTCAGGATTATTTCAGCACGCTTATAACCTTCAATTTACCTTCACTGACTTAGCAGATCTTCTTAAAATCATTACAGGTATTTTGAAGAAAAACGCGAACAGCTTTTCATGCAGGAAATATTAAGGTTTTTTTAAAGGTTTTATACAGGTTTATTTCAGCAAGCTTATGGCCTACAAATTACCTTCAGTGACTTAACAAATCTGCCCTAAAATCACTACAGGTATTTCGAAGGAAAAAAAACTGCTTTTCATGCAGAAAATTTTAAATATTTTTCTAAATGTTTTATTAGAGCTTAAATGGTTAAGTATCTAACTCATATTCAAATAGCTTTTTACTGGAAAAGGCCAGGGCCACATACAGGGGTGTGGGGGGGGGGGGGGGGAGCAGAAGAAAAAAAATATGTTGGTTATATCTTTTTTCTCTCAGTGTTTAATTATTTTATGTTATTCAAAAAGATAATAAATTTAAAAAAGAAAATTAGTTAAAATTTTAATTAATTGTTCAAAATTCAAAGGGGGGGGGGGCTGAAATCAACACTGCCCTGAAATACCCTATTTTAAGGGTTTTTTTAGAACATAAAAGTAAAAAGAAAAACAGGACAAAAAATTAACTGCCATGACTGATTAAGGGGAGCACCCCCTTCCCCCCCCACGCACACTACAAAATGAATATTCATAATTTATCTTTCTCCTAATACTTAATTATTTATTTTAAGTTCCTCAAAAAAACTAATTTTACTGTCTTTAAAAATTGGAGAAAAAGAAAATTATGTCAATAAAATTATAAAATCTGCGGGGGAGGGGGGGGGGCTTCTTTTTGACTTCATCACTTCCCTGAATCTTAAGGTACTTTTTAAACACATACTCGAAAAGAATAAATTTCACTATCTCTTTCAAAATCAGCGAAAAAGAAAATTACATTAATTAAATTTTAAAATCCGGGGGGTGGGTGCTCCCCTTCCCATCTGGCACTGAATTAAACACTCCCCCGAACCTCCGCTTAAGATAACTTTTAAAGACAAACATATAAACGAAAATAGAGTTAAAAATTTACTTCCATGGGGGATTTACACGGGGGGGAGGGGGGTGAGCCCTCCCTTAACAAAAAATTTTTAGTTCCTCTTTCTCTTAGTGTTTAATTATTTTAAGTTACTCAAAAAAAAAAAACAATAAATTTTACAATTTCTTTAAAAGAAAAAAGATAATTTTGTTTAGCAAATTTCCAAATCCTCCGGGGGAGAACAAGAATCCCGCGGGCCAGCCCTACCCTAATTCAACAGTGCTTTGAACCATCCCTTTGAGATAAGTTTTTAACACATACATATAAAAAATAATAAATAAATAACTTTTATGGGAATTTAGGGGGAAATTCCCCACTTCCCGAATTCAGGAAATAGTAATTAATCCCCCCATCCATGCGAAAAATTCTTAGTTATTTTATTTTAAGTTTGGGGTTATTAACTACAGACGTGACTTCCAGTTTTTATGAAAATTACTTCAAAAAACAAATGAAAAATGTATTATTCTTATTAATTTATTTAAAATTTCCTTTAGAATATTCGATTTTTTTTCCGCAACTGACACGGCAGTTCCGACTCCACAGTGATTTTCCAATGGTAGAAGAAACACTACAACTCAACTCAACTCTGAGCTGAGCGTGTTTATGTTTTGACTCCCGGCGTTAAGCGGTAACGTTTGTCTGTTGTTATTTTCTGTAATTCACTAGCTTTGTTAATATAATAATTAACAGCTTAATTAATTTTTTTAATGTTTATACATAGCCATAAGATGGATAAAGATTTGTACCGACAGATACTTCTATAAAACTAGACTCTCTTTTAAAAAAATAGACAGATTCAAAATATTTATAAAAAATACCACGAGGCCTTACTAAAATAAAATTATTTCGGAGTAGATATGTAAGTTCAAAGTATCGTTCATATTATGTTATTATAGACTTTTTTTTTTATACTTTAATAGCGATGGAGTTAATTTAAAGTTCATAACTTTATACATTCATATAACTCATATTTATTACAAAATTAAATTTAATATTTGAGCCTTGTACCGTTACAGTGGAATTTAAAGTATCGTTTTGGTTGATCTTTATTCTACTTCGCATGTGTGTTAATATTAACTGTCAACCCAATTAAGGATTTCTCAAGGTTTTTACATGCATTTTCAATTGCTTTTAATCTAAGTTTATGAATAATATACCAAGATAAAAATAATTTTATAAAAAATATGATTTAAAGTAATACTATTTTAAATATTGCTCACTTGAACGATGGTATGTTACATGAGATGTTATTTATGTTAGAGGGTTGAAGAATCAATTTAAACTTTTTATTGATTAAATTATAGTATTAAAAGAAATATGCATATATATATAACTCTTCAAATGATATTGCGGGTTTTAAACAATGAAAGGTTTGTAACTATTTTACCCCACAGTTTTTTTTTTTTTTTTTTTTTTTTTTTTTGTACTTTTTGCAAATAATTACAGTTTGTGTTTTTTATAAATTTAGTTTTGAAACCTGCCTATTTTACCCTATCTGACCCAGTGTTCAATCTAGAAAAAAAAAAAAAAAAAAAAAAAAAGAAAGGGCACTACTCACACCAATATAATGTGCTACTGGAGGAAGAAAAAGCTTTTAATAACATTTCATGTAACATACCATCATTCAAGTGGACAATATTTAAAATAGTATTACTTTAAATCATAATTTTTATAAAATTATTTTCTTCCTGGTATATTATTTATGACTGAAAGTAATTGAAAATGCAAATAATAAGTATGAGTTATTTGAATTCCCAATAACAAACTTTAAATTAACTGCGTCGCTATTAAAGTATTAAAAAAAAAAGTCTAAAATAAGATAATATGAACGAAACTTTGTAAACTAAATACAAATATCCTCTGAAATATTTTTTTTACTGAGGACTCGGTATTTTTTATAAATACGTTGAATCTATCTAATTTTTTAAAAGAGAGACCAGTTTTGAAGAAGTGTCTGTCGGTACATATTTTCAGCCATCTTTTGGTAATGTATAAACATTTAAAAAATAAATTAAGGTGTTAATTATTATATTGTCAAAGTTAAAACAAATTACGGAAAATAATAGATGCGAATCTAGCTGATAAGGCGCATAAAAATCACGAATTTAACCGATAAGGCGCGTAAAAAATCATGAATTTAGCTGATCAGGCATGTAAAAATTGTAAATTTAGCCGATCAGCAGGTAAAAATCACAAATTTCGTCGATGGGATGTGTAAAAATCGTAAATTTATCCAATAGAACGAGTATAAATCGTGAATTTAGCCTACCAGGTGCGTAAAAATCGTGAATTTTGTCGAGCGGGCGTGCAAAAATCGTTAATTTCACCAATCGGGCATGCAAAAATTGTGAATTTCGCCGATCGGGCATATAAAAATCGCGAATTTCACCAATAAGGTGCGTAAAAATTGAGAATTTTGTTTAACAAGTATGATTGTGGACCTCGACAAGCTAGTCATTTTTTTGAGTGGCCTGTGAACCAAAAGTGGCCAACATCTTCAGAAATTGTGTATTTTGTCAATTAGTCCGGAAAAAATTACAAACTTCGTCAATCGGGAGCGTAAAAATCCTGAATTTCCGTAAGTCAGAAGCGTAAAAATAATGAATTTCCGTCAGTTGGGAGCATAAAAATCAGGAATTTCGGCGATCGGCTGCAACAAAATCACGAATTTCAACGATCAGATGAAGAAAAATACTGAATTTCGTCGATCGGACGCGAAAAAATCATGAATTTCGTTGATCGGACGCGGAGAAACCATAAATTTCTTCGATCGGATGTGAAAAAATCCTGAATTTCGTTGATCGGACGTAGAGAAACCATAAATTTCTTCGATCAGACACGGAAAAATCATAAATTTCTGCGATCGGGCACGAAAAAATTATGAATTTTGTCAAACGGGGGCGAAAAATTCACGAATTTTAGAGTACAGTAAGGATATCAGAAAATCCTGCATTTGGCCGGTTCTTTTCATATTTTTAATCACCAGTTTTTCAAGTTTAATAGACGAGTGGTGACTGGCAGGTGCCCTCGTGGCAGAATGTACGCGATGCTGCGGCGGGCTCCGCAGACTTTTTAGAGCACCTGCAGACTAAAAACGGCAAACTTCGTCAAAGAATTGCGAGAAAAACGCGAAATTTATTTAAAGATCGCGAAAAATGGCTAATTTCTCTGTCAGGTCGCGAAAAAAATGCAAATTTAATCAAAAGGCTGTGGAAAAACGTGAATTTCGTCAAAAGGCCGTCAAAAATACATGCGTTTCGTTGAAGGATTGCAGAAAAATGTGAATTTTGCCGAAGGGCTACGGAGAAAACGCCAACTTTGTCAAAGGATCGTGGAAAAAACTGTTAATTTCGTCGAAGGATTATGAAAAAATGGCAAATTTTGTCGAAGAATCTTGAAAAAACAGAAAATTTTGTCGAATGATCTCGAAAAAACGGAAAATTTTGTCGAAGGATCTTGAAAAAACGGAAAATTTCATCCAAGGATCTCGAAAAAAAAAGGTAAATTTCGTCGAATTATTTCGAAAAAACGGCAAATTTCAGCAAAGTATCTCAAAAAAAAAAACCGCCAATTTTCGTCGAAGGATCGCAGAAAAAATGCGAATTTTGTCCAAAGGCCAAAAGAAAAAAGACGAAATTTATCAAAGGATCTGGGAAAATGGCTAATTTCGTTGACAGATTGCGTTAAAAACCCCAATTTTGTCAAAGGGCTGCGGAAAAACTTGATTTTCATAAAAAGAATATTTTAAAAAAAGTTTCGTTGAAGGATCGTAGAAAAAAAGCGAATTTCATCAAAGGGCCACAGAGAAATGCAAATTTTGTCAAATGGTCACAGAAAAAAATGCCAATTTCATCAAAATTTCATCAAAGAATCGTGGGTAAAACTGCTAATTTCGTCAAAGAATCACAGAAAAAATGCAAATTTCGTCAAAGAGCCACAAAAAAAAAAAAAAAAAAAAAAACATGAATTTCGTCAAAGGATCACAGGAGAAAAAAGAAACGCTATTTTCGTCAAAGGTTCACGAAAAAAAAAAGGAATTTTGTGAAATAGTCCCGGAAAGGATGCAGCATTTCTTTAGAAAACAGCAGACGTACAAAGTTCTATGCTTATTAATATAGGCATAGTTTTTAATCTGAAACAATATCCTGAACTAACTTTTGAAAAACTGGGTTAATCCGAACCCAATTTGCAAGGATCTACATTCAGCCTGAAATCGACTCTAATGAAAAGCAGAGTTAATCCGACCTGTAACATTGCCGAGAGGGGATTTTCTCCCCTAACCCCTCTGCTGTAACCTTTCACAATATTTGCTGTGAATTTCAGAATTTTTTTTTACTCGGAAAGGCTGATAAATGCTGATGCCTTAATTAATTAGCACTACAACTACAACAGCAGCAAGAATAGATTTATATGATATATTGCGTATTGCAGACTATTTTTGAAAACATTATTAGCGTTGCAGACACTTGAAGATAGTTCTGCCACTGGGGCGAGTGCTTATTTTCACCTTTAGCAGAAAGTATTTTATGCATCACATCTTTGGGTCCACACGTGTGCATGGAAACATAACAGCATCACCCTAGCAACTGAAGTGGTTCTTTTGCTAAAGTTTTCCTTTTTGGTGAACTTGTTTTGTTTGCTAATTACATATTTTAAAAATGAAAAGTATGTTTTTATGGGAAATTTTGTGAAGTTGCTATTTTTATTATAATAAAGTTTGTGAAGGGGTCCTGTTTTATTAAGAAGAATTATGTGAAAGCGTGCTAAACAGGTCCGAAATTTTTCCTGATCAACCCCTTGAGTGTGTAATTTCCTTATTTAAATGTAGGGCTATTATGCTGCATATGGTTGCACAAATAATTAGTCTTGGGATACCATTTCATTGGTAAGTAACTTATTTTATTTTTTTAAATGTAATTGATGTATACAAAGCTATTATTAAAAAGAATTGCTCTGTATATGGGTGAGAATCTTCTGTGCTTTAAGCAGATTCATATGTTTTGTTATGTGTAGAAGTGTAGATAAATTTTATTTTCATGTCAATTTCTGTATTGTTTACATTCTCGCCTGTCAGAAAGTATCACTTTCTCTAGAATAATATTGACTCTAGCATATGGGTACGGTGCAGTGCCAACATCCTTTTTTAACTTTATGCACCTGGCAGAACCCAAAATTGTACAATTAATGATGTTGAAAATATAAAATTTTTGCCTTTTTTTATGAAGCTGTAAGAACAGAATTAATGCCAAAATAGTAGAATTTTCACTTTTATTTTTCTTGTGTTCCCTCAAAATTTTTCAGTCTGGAGACCCCAAATGATACTTAAACTGTAAAATTTCTGCCTTCTATTTTTGGGGTCTGCAGGAATAGATATGGAGCCAAAATTAAACATCCTTTCGCCCATATTTTGGTATAATATATATTTGATATTGCCCCCCACATTTGGCATAAAATATTTTGGTCGACATATCAACATAATATGTTTGGATTCAACTGATAGATTTTTGTGTGTGTTGTTCAAAGTAAATTTTGGAGATTTATGAGATTTCAACTATTGTTTCTATCTAATACCTTCAAATTTTTGTAATTTACACATACAAAAATATTTTACGTACAGTTGTTGCACTGTTTTGACGTAATTAAATTAAAAAAATTTAATGCATGTTGTGTTTTTGTGTGAGTGTGCATGGATTATCTGATAAGAGGGGGAGGATGTTCAAAATATTTTCAGGCTTTATCAGTGCCGATTAATGCAGGGACAAAGTTCCGCAGGCATTTTATAAGAGTATTTTTGCCTTATTTAAAATTTAAAAAATCCTGCGTTTAAAAAAGTGACACTTATACTAAAATATTGCTGGAAGTTTGCCACTGCAGTAACTGGGTCCTGGTCTTGACTACCTATCATCATAGCTTACACCCATATCCAAAGAAATGAAACGGGGGAAAAAAGAAAGAAAAAAAATTGGTTGATGTGTATATCATATGCTTCAAGGTCAAACAGGAATGTACCAGTAGTTCCAGCGTTGCTAGTTACGATTTTTTAAATTCCAATTAATTGATTGCTGCCACTTTTTAAAAATAGTAAAATTTCCTTTATTTAATAGCAAATTTAATAAAGCGACTATTACTATTTCAAAACAAATGTCAGCAATGAAGCAATTTGAATAATAGTAGGAACCAACAGGCAATATTAGTACTTTCACCATCCCGGAGTCAATCATTTTTTCCATCAACTCTGCTGTTCTGCTAAAAAGAAGTTTTTTTTTTAGAGTGTGTGTGTGTGTGGGGGGGAGGTGAGTACTTTGAGAAAAGTTGAAATCTAAATTACAATAGATGTTACATAATCAGTGTTGAATTCAGACATCTTTCCCCGGGAAGGATTTCTGGGCTTCAAGTGCGGTGGGGGGGGGGGGGGGGCGATTGCACTTTTTAACCATTGAAAGTATAAAATCTCAAATCTTTTAACGGGGACATTTCAATGCTCCAGGGGGGATTCCCCCCCAGGTCACTCCCTGAATTCAACACTACATAATTATTGCCCTGCAAACATTTGCATAAGAATTAGAACGTTTTAACTTTTATAATTTGTTTTTCTATTTTTGCATTTTAGCAAAAATTTTGCTGTCACATTTTCATACATTTTTTTAAATACTTTAGCAAAATGGGAAAAAAAACCCCTAAAAATTAAGGTTAAATGTTAAATTTTAATTTTAAAACTTTAAAAAAGAAACGTTTGAAAATTACTACTTCCCCCTTTGAAGATTTTTTATATAAGGAAATTTCTAAAATGTTTAAAATACTTGGAAATGTTCACAAATTAGGTTCTTTCCAACTATACCAACAACATAATACTGTATGCTAATGTGCTATTTATTTTAACCTTGACCGTGCAAATGATTGCAAGAGTATTTTTGCCTTATTTAAAGAAAAGAAAAAAATTCTGGATATAAAAAGTACAGATTTTTTTTGTCTAAAGGAAAAGTAAAGGCATTACAGACAAAAAAGTGAAAGAAAAGTACAGGTTTTTTGCCTAAAGGAAAACTGAAGGTATTTCGGACAAAAAAGTGAAGGGAAAGCACAGGTTTTTCGCCTTAAGGAAAACTGAAGGTATTTCGGACAAAAAAGTGAAGGGAAAGTATAGGTTTTTTGCCTTAAGGAAAATTGAAGGTATTTCGGGCAAAAAAGTGAAGGGAAAGTACAGGTCTTTTGCCTAAAGGGAAGATGCAGATTTTTTTGTCCGAAATACCTTCAGTTTTCCTTAAGATTTTTTTTAAAGGTTTTTTGCTGACTTTTTTACCTGGGTCCCACCATTGAATAGAATAAAATAAGTCTTTAGTAGTTAAATAAGTCATATAATAAACAGAGGAAAGTATTTTCAACTCCGTAAATTAAATTCAATGGTGGGAGTATCATAGTTGAGATACAACAATGATACTCCCACCATTGAATAGAATAAAATAATTATTTAGTACTTAAATAAGTCATATAATAAACAGAGGAAAGTATTTTCAACTCCGTAAATTAAATTCAATGGTGGGAGTATCATAGTTGAGATACAACAATGATACTCCCACCATTGAATAGAATAAAATAATTATTTAGTACTTAAATAAGTCATATAATAAACAGAGGAAAGTATTTTCAACTCCGTAAATTAAATTCAATGGTGGGAGTATCATAGTTGTACCTCAACTATGATACTCCCACCATTGAATAGAATAAAATAAGTCAGTTAAAATTAAAATCGCGATCAGTAACTTAAAACGCACTTCCAGGAATTATTGTTAACTTACAGTAGAGAATTCTTTTGTGTGTCCCTGTAAATGAACGATGACTGCTGTACACACACTATTCTGTAGTAAGCCTCTTGAAATACACCTTAGTGATATATATAAATTTCAATGCGTTTAAAATAGGGAAACATTATTTAAATAAACCGCAGACGATTTTTCTCCATAGACGTAATGTAACAGAATTCTTTTGACTGTCCCTGTCAAGAAACTATTAAAATCGCGTTCAGTAACTTAAAACGCACTTCCAGGAATTATTGTTAACAGACAGTAGAGAATTCTTTTGTGTGTCCCTGTAAATGAACGATGACTGCTATGCACACCCTATTCCATATTAAGCTTCTTCTAATGCACCTTAGTGATATATATAAATTTCAATGCGTTTAAAATAGTGAAGCATTATTTAAATAAACCGTCAATGATTTTTCCCCATAGACCGCAATGTAACGGAATTCTTTTGAGTGTCCCTGTAAAAAAAGTATATGTGCTACACACTTCCGTTGAAATAGGGACCATGCTATAGATAACGACTATAACATATAAAAATTGCAGAGCAATCCGAGCATATTTACGGGAGTTAGAGCACGGCCAGACGGCCAGACGGCAGACGGCAGACGGCCAGACGGCCAGACGGCAGACGGCAGACGGCCAGACGGCAGACGGCCAGACGGCCATACGGCCAGACAAACCGAAGTCATAAACACTTTTCAACTAGGTTGGAAAGTGTTAAAAACAATTCAGAATTTTTTTATTATTATTTTCGTATTCAGCAGACCAAAATTACTCGAAATTCGTTGTCCAATGCTGCAAAATCACTGTTCCCCGGCGTAATGATTTTGGTTCATCATGGTTTACTTTTATAATATAAGTAGGGGGAAGGAGGGGAAAATCCAATACCAGACCTGCCAAGTCCCTCCGGCTTTTTGGATACCAGTAATTTAGTACAGAAAATGTTTTATTTAATCACAGCATTTTGCGATTTAAGAGAACAGCATTTTCTCTAAAAAATTACTGGTGTGCATAAATCTGGAGACTTGGCAACTCTGCAATACCATATTATTATTATTAGTTGCTTATTGAAGTCAGAATTGCAAACAAATATATAATAATATGAAATATAAATTGAAAAACTATGCGAAAAGCGTTAGTGTGCTGTCCTCTAGAAAAAAAAAACCATTTTTTGAAATTTTCTCTATATAAAGTGTAATAAAGAAAGTTAAACATGGCTAAATTTTCAAACCATTTCCTGACCAAGATTTTAACCCCTTAATCGTCGTGCCCGAGACATTCACGGGCAGCATAGGTTACGCCTGTTTTATTCAGATTGTTTGATTCCCACCAGTTTCTTAAAATAGTGTTATTGGCTTTATTCTTGCATTATTTTATCTGTCTATTAAATAAGATGAACATTTCTACTTAAAAAACTGGTGGTAATCAAGCAATATGAATTTTTAAAAAGTAGCCTTCACATAAAGGGCGCGACGATTAAGGGGTTAATATTGAGCATTTTTTATTTTATCAGCGCGGCGTAAATCTGTTTGTAAAATGATGAAATAATGGACTTACACCAGAATTTACAAACGAATTGATTAGAAAATAAAAACTTGATTATTTTCTGGTACCTATCAAAAGAAAAATTTTAATTAAATATTCTTGGTGCCGTTTGTCAGTTTTGGAATTAAAATTAGGTGTCCTTCTTTGTAGGCACCGCCCGTTAAAGGGATAATCAAGAATTTGAAAAAAAAAAAAAATCAGCTGATAATGAAGTATTTTTATTATATATTAATGGTTTAACATAAAAAAAAATATACATATATAGATCATTCTAAATTTCTATTATAACAAGAAAATCTGTAAAAATGAAGCTCGTGTTTGCCAGAATTCTGCAATTGTTAGTTTAAATTGTTTTAAAAATAAATAAACACTCCTCTGGTATTTTTATTATTCTAATTGGTGCATAAAAACAGAACAAAAAATGACTTTAGTGAAATATTTAATGTAGAACTAGAGTGTTTTTTAAGGACAGCACAAATATGTCTTAAATTAATAATATTTTTATTTTTAATCTATCATGGTTTACATTTATAATATCAATTTACTACCTTTATACGATTTGTTTTAGTTTACATATGTAATTTCATTTCAATTATATATAAAAAAAAAAAAAATGTATCCCGCAGGAGCTGAAGTCTGAACATAGCAGTTTTATGGATCGTAATGGGAAATACTTCTGTTTTTACTGTGCTGGCCATAAAATAAATATTTTATGGCCGAATTCTACATTATTTAACTTCAGGCATGTTTCTCCTTTAAATCATCTTTTTTTTTTTCGTTTTTGACAGCACACTACCGAACTTCTAACGATAAATTTCTACTGCATGTCAGAATATACAATCCCAATATTAAGTAGTAAAATAAAGCATTATCTCACAAAATTCTGCGACAAATGTTAAAATTTTATATTTTACAGAATATAGTAATTTTTCAAAACGAAATATTTTATAACTTCAGTTTGAATTCAAATGCATAAGAAAATGTTTTTGTTTGTTTATTTAACTTGGATAATTTCGTTAATACTGATATTCGTTATATCAAAATTGATTCAAGAAATGTATAGTTTATTTCGTCAATACTGATATTCGTTATATCAAAATTGATTTAAGAAATGTATAGTTCATTTCGTCAATACTGATATTCGTTATATCAAAAATGATTCAAGAATATATAGTTAATTTCGTTAATACTGATATTCGATATATCAAAAGTGATTCAAGAAATGTATAGTTAATTTCGTTAATACTGATATTCGTTATATCAAAAGTGATTCAAAAAATGTACAGTCGGTGAAAGAAAAAACACTTTTTTTAACACTTTTCCATTTACCGACAAGGCACCGATAAATCGTACACGATTGTTGTTATCCAACATCGATTGCACGCAAAATATACACTATGTCGGCAAAATCGTGATCGGATCGGTAGGTAGAAAAGCGTGTCGTGCATGGGAGTGCATTTTATTTAAACTACCTTTTCTGGAAATATAATAAATTATAACACGTCGTAGTTTCTTATGTTTAATATGTTTCTTTTAAATGCCAAAATGTGTAAATTAACAACATAATATACAGTAAAATAACTTTTATTAGATTGTTGACATGTTTCGGTTCACTCCGATCCGTTTTCAAAAACAAATGAGAATATTCTATAATTACGGTTATTCTATAATTGTAAGTTATTATTTGAAATTCTATCATTTATCCAATCGTTGGAGTATCATAGTTGAGAATTTTCCAACAGAGCGAAAATATGCCGGGACCAGGACTCGAACCTGGGAACTTTGGTTTGTACTACCCTACTAAGCTACCCCGACGATATAATGGCTCAGTAGGGAGAGCGTTGGTACGGCAAACCAAAGTACCCAGGTTTGAGTTCTGGTCCCGGCATATTTTTGCTCTGTTGGAAAAAATCTCAACTATGATACTCCAACCATTGGATATTATTTACCTAGTTGAATATACCTTCCTCTGTTCATTATGCTATCATTTAATTTCGTGTACTTTTTAAAAATTACGTACGTTATTTTTTATTTTTACTTGGTTGTTTATTTCCATATTTGTAACCATGGAGTCACTCGAGCCACAATTTCGGTAAGTTAAAAGATGCTGCATCGTTACATATTGTCTTTTTGCGTTTACTATCTCTACGATTTCTCTTAATATGGATGGACAATATAGACTAGAGGCAAATTTATTTTATTTTCACTGAAATTTATTTAGATGGTTTCTTCTTTATTTAATCTTGCCAGGGCTGTGTATAATATTAAGTATAAGGCATGTTCATATGAAAGTGATTCGAAGCGTCGCATGCGAACCAGTTTTCAATGTATTTTCGTGAAACAAACGCGATAGTGATGTGTATGTACCACGCGTGCGCATGCGCAAGCAGATTTATGATAACTTCATTCGTAAGGACGCGGCATTCGGTTAAAAATGACTTACGTGGATGCAACTGCGTCCAAAACGTGTCAGCGAGCTGTAATTAAGTTTTTAACACTGGAAGGATGTAAGACAGTGGATATTCGTCTCAGAATGCTGGCTGTGTACGATGACACGTGTGTGTCGAATCCCTCGGTGACGAGGCGGGCGACAATGTTTAGCGACGGTCGACAGGAGGCAAAGGATTTGCCGCGGCCAAGGTCAAGCGCATACAGTTGTGACAGAGAAGCTGATTACGGACATTGACACTGCCATCAAGGTAAACATTCGTGACGTCGCAACTGAGTTAAACTTTTCCATGATCAGCCGACATAGTTCTTCGCGGATAGAATTTGTAACCTTCCTAAGCAATGGGACGCCTGCCTAAACGTCATAGGTGATTTTTTTAACAAACTTTGTATGCATTTCACTCATTAAATATTGTTGTTTCTATCTATGTATCCGCCTCATTTCTGTCCCTGCGCATCTCATGGAGACACACCTCGAATCACTTTCATTTGAACACCCCTCATAATAATAGAAAAACCACAGCCATAGCAAGATTATATCAAGAAGAAACCATCCAAATAAATTTCAATGCAAGTAAAATAAATTTTTCCTCCAGTCTATACTATCCATCCATAATAAGAGAAACCGTGCAGACAGTAACACGCAATATATATATATATATATATATATATATATATATATATATATATATACATACAGGGTGACAATTATTGAACTATATGAAATTAAACCGTCATAACTTCTGAACGGTTTGTGTGATTAAGTTCAAACTTCGTGTTTAGCCGCAGGGCATGATGGGAATTGGTATGCGCATGCGCAAGCACCTTGTTGTTGTCGGCCATTTGCAAGTGAAAATGTCACGGTACAGCGTACCTGACCGCATTTCGCGATGTCTCTCCACCCTCAACGGGTGACTGTATAGGGTGCAATGTCCAGTCACAGAATAATTGGTCCGGTATTCGTTGACGGCACGGTGATTGCCGAAAGATACGTGAAGGTTTTGGAAAATGGTTTCAGCCCCATTATCCAAAGTGACAATGATTTCGACAAGATCTGGTTCATGCAAGACGGAGCTCGACCCCATCAAAGTAAGAAAGTGTTTAATGTCCTGGAGGAGCACTTTAGAGACCGCATTCTGGCTCTAAGGAGGCCACTGGAATGGGACTCGCTTGGCCACCATATTCTCCGGATCTGAACACATGCGACTCATTTTTGTGGAGCTACATTAAAGACAATGTGTACAAAAATAACCCCAAAACCACTGCTTAGCTGAAAACTGCCATTCAGGAGGTCATCGACAGCATCAATGTTCTGACACTCCAGCGGGTCATGCAGAATTTTGCTATTCGTCTGCGCCACATCATAGCTAATGATGGCAGCCATATCGAACATGTCGTAAACTAAATCCGAATATCTGTAGTGACGTTTACATGTTGAATAAAGTTTGTGCACTCAGTAGTTTTTTAATCATTTACGTTTTATTCCATATAGTTCAATAATTGTCACCCTGTATATATATATAACGATGCAGCATCTTTTAACTTACCGAAATTGTAGCTCTAGTGACTCCATGGTTACAAATATGAAGATAAACAACCAAGTAAAAATAAAAGATAACGTGCATAATTTTTAAAAAGTACATAAAAAATAAATGATAGCACTTTTTTTTTAAATGGCTTGGAGTAAGCCGAAATATGTCAACAATCTAAATAAAAGTTATTTTACTGTATATTATGTTGTTAATTTACACCTTTTAGCATTTAAAAGAAATATATTTTTTTCCGGATTTCTAAATTGTTTTCTCAGCGTAAAATTATAATTCAATTAACCCCTTCGCGACGAGCATCCTTTACAGAATTTTTAATCTTTTACCGCCGGTTTTTCAAAACAGAGATTTTTGTCTAATTGAATCGCAGAAATGCTATCATTAAATAAGGCAAAACTTACAATAAAAAGTAACTGGTGGAAATAATTGAGGATTCTGAGCATCTTATGCGTCACGTATACGTGTCGCTCGTCCCCAAGGGGGTTAATATTAAACTATTAAATAATGAAAGAGTATTTTTAGAAAAAATATTACATTCCACAATTTTTTTATGCATATTTTATACTTTCTAGTGTTTAATGTGCCTCGTTTTAACATTTTTGAAGCCAGTTCAACAATTTTGTCGACATGGGTTTCTCGCATGATTATTCAGAATTCCGTTGTATTTGTACCAATGAAAAAGGGATTGTTTGGCGATTGATCACCTGCTGTCGTCTAACGAAAAAATGCCTTAAAATTAAGTTATTAATTTATAATTAAGTTCTAAAAATATTAAGCATAATTGGTTAATATTAATATTAACCATTGATATTAATATTAAGCATTGGCGTTAATATTAAGCATAATTGGTTAATATTAATATTAACCATTGATATTAATATTAAGCATTGGTGAATTGTTATTTCCTATAAGAATTACATTGTCATAGGAAACACACCTGTGCATATAATTTTTATAATTGTAGCATATCAGGAAGCGAGTTAAAAATGTTATTCAAAATTTCCATCTTTACATATAACAATAAAATTCAGTTAAATAAAGCAGTGTAAAATAAGAAAAAAAGAGCTCATCTATTTTATCACCACAAGAGTCAGCTGGATGGGGAGGCCTACCAAATGGCTAAAGTGCTCCCAAGCCCCGTCCAAAAGAGTTGGTCTCATAATTCTGAACTAATTCCAGGCGAGAGACCTGTACCTGGATTGGCACCCCCAGAGGTAACGCTTATTCAAAACTTGGAGGACATTGGAGCCACGAACAGATTTTACATTAACCAGCTCTCATTAATGTACACAGTCTCACGGCAGTCGCAGTCGAGAGAGGTTGTCACCCTCCCAAACACTGACCACGGTCGATGCTGCTTCACTTTCGGTGATCTTACGGAAACCGAGCTTATTCGTCTGCGCCACTGCGGGACTCACCAAATAGACTCATCATCATTTTATCACCAAATAATCATTTTATCACCAAAGTAAATAGCCATTCGATTGGCAATAACCATCTTCTTAAAATGTACACTGTTAAAAAAATTGCAGTAAAATTACGGTCAGAGCCCGGTAGCAGAGACTCCAGTCATACCCCGTAAAAAAAAGAAAAATCCATGACCATCATTTTGTGCAGCCCGTAATTTTACGGGGCAAAGTTACACAACATTATAATGCACTTTAAAACACAATAACACTTTACTTACTGTTCCGTAGCACGTAGCACCTTAGATAATCATCACAGAATCATCACAGAATTTTCAAAACACGAGTAAAATGAAGGGTTACACCCTAGTGGAGGACAATGTATGGGGTCGTACCGTATTTTTGCTAACATATGGGCTAGAACTGAAAGAATATGTGGATTGCTCTTAATTTTCTAAGTATCTAAGGGATAAGGCCGCTTATTTAGTGGATCAGACCGTTTTTCATCAGATAAGGCTGTTGCCCGTGAAAATTGAAGCGCAAATGCTCATAAATTTACAGTTTTTTCTGAGAGTGTATGTTTAAAAATAAGCTTAGAGGGTCTTCTTGATGGTAAAATTGTATAAAACTTTGAAAATTTCAAAACGAATACCCAACTTTGACATCATATTTGGATTCTTTAGTAAATTTTAGATTGGAAATACAAACGGGGAGTCATTCGGATATTATATTTAAAATACATAAAAAGTTAAATTAATATTCGATACAAATATGTATTGTAACCTATAAAATATTTAACACAAATTGATTTTTAGAAGCTTTAGATATGCAAAACCAAAATTGCATTTAATTTTGCGAAGTGGTTTTTGGTTTAGGATTAAATTGCTACCCGCATTGCAGCTTGTTTTGCAACAATTAAACTGGAATTTAACACTAGGATTTTGTGGAAATCTACAACTGCCTATTTCATAAAAAACTTGACCGAGAGGCTTCCCGCTTGATTTGCCAAGATAAAATTTACCAAAGAATCCAAATATGATGTCAAAATTAGATATTAGTATTAAAAAATACAAAGTTTGATACAATTTTACCATAAAAACCACGAAGCTTAAATGTTAATATACATTTATCCTTTTGATTACGGGCCAGAATATCAACAATATTTTTATATATTTATTCGCACCAGCAAAAAAAATACTAATTTATGTCATATTTACAATACTTTCCTCACACTATATGATGTGTTCGAAACGTAATAAGTTCAATCTTTTAAGGAGTCTCGGGAGTCTTACTTTTCCTCCGAAGATGCAAGTTTGCATCATGTCACATTTTATTTTATTTCTGATTTCATATAACACACAATAAAATGAAATTTTTACCACTAATAGGTCAAAACTGCTTCATTTAACATAATTATTTCAATGTTGTACAGTTCATATTTAATTATTTAAAAAGTTTAATACAAAAAAAAAAAAAAACTTTTTCGCCTGGTTTCCACTGCGCGCAGGGTTGTAGACAAAATATTGCTTCAAAAATAACAAACAAAACTGATAATGATGTAAAATGGATGTAACTTGAACTTATACGTCAATTTCAAGCAATTAATTTTTTTTTTTAAATTGGCATTTTTTCAACAAAAAACGAATGTTTTAAACATTTTACAATTTAAATTTGAATTAAAAATAAATAAATTATTAATTGCTTGAAATTGAAATATAAGTTCAAGAGACATCAATTTTACACCATTATCAGTTTTGTTTGTTATTTTTGAAGCAATATTTTTTCTACAATCTTGCACGCAGTAGATACCAGGCGAAAAACTTTTTTTCCTTTTTTAAATTTAATTTTTTAAATAATTAAATATGAATTGTACAACATTGAAATAATTATGTTAAATCAAGAAGATATTGACCTATTGGTGGTAAAAAATTAATTTTATTGTGTGTTATATGAAATCAGAAATAAAATAAAATGTGACATGATGCAAACTTGCATTTTCAGAGGAAAAGTACGATTCCTGCGACTCCTTAAAAAAAAATGCAGATAATTTAGCACCACAGGTGTAATATTATATTTTAAAAAAATGTTCTACACGTTTAATTCTTCAATCTATTGTAATTTCAACATGTTGTAATGTAAGATTAAATAGTTATCAAGAGACAGTCAAAATAAGATACTTTTGTAATGAAATTCCATCAGATTAAAGAAGATTTAGAGATTTGCAGAGCTTTCCCCTGACTAAGCTACTGACAATCATGCTGTCATTGTTGCTGGGTAGACAAATACCGTTAAGCCGCTCAAAGATAATAAAATTTGATTAAATCTTACTCAGTTTCTTCTTTAAAGACAGATGAGGTTCAATTGAGCAGCAACTTGATTATAATAAAATATGATTTGTAGTATTATAAAAATTACTTCCCAAAAAGTGTAATAACATTAGAGGATGTTAAATGTAAATATTCTTAATAGAAAATTTAACGTAAGACTTTTTGATAAAAGCAAAATTATCATTTAAAGAAATTTTCCACCAAAGACAGACTTTTAAACTCGATTTTGGATTTTAAAAATAAACCAGCTATTTTATTTTTTATTTAAAATGAAAAGAAATACAAATTAAATACATAGTTGACACAGTATAGTTGGCCAATTTGGTAAATGATTGTAATAAATAATAATTTTAAGATAAGATATAAAAATTACCTTACCTGGTACCTTACAATAAATGATTATAAGGTGACAGGTAAATGACAGATTACTAGTATTGTATCATAAGTTAGCGGTTATATCATTTACCTCTGTGCTGAAATCTCAGTTATGATGGGTCAAGGAGCTGCTATTCCATAGTCATCTCGGTCACTAGCAGTTTTAATAGTAAATTTCAGTGTATGGTGTTATTAAAGATAAGGTTTACAGTCCGCAGCTTAGTAAACTCATTTCTAAATTGGAATCACGAATCAGCAATGCAATTGATTTATTTGATCGACGCGAACATGTTCAGACACCAAAAATAAGAATTTATTTACAAAAGGCACATTTACAGAATAACAAAGGATTGAAGATTTCAACATTTGTCAAAAAGGTAAACTTTAAGAATTTCTCTATTTTATAATCGTTATAATAATCTATATATTTAAAGCGAAAAGTGCATTACGTCAAATTCACAGTCTCTTTTCCACACGAAGATCGTCTCATTGCGCATGCTTCAACTTCTAGCCTCAGATACGGGAAACGTGTTTAGCTTAGGGGGATTCAAAAGGGTTGATTGAAAACGGATGGCGTAATATAATATAGCCATTGCGTTGAAAGCTTGTTTTTTAAAACTCATATTTTCACAACAAAATATGCATATTATTTTGTAAAATTTAAAAGAGAGCTTGGATACAGTTATATTTATAACCGATTGAAATTTCAAAGAGTTCGGAAGGTGACAATTATTTTTTTACTGCTCTGTTAAAGGAGCCGACGTGAAAACAAACAAACAAAAAAGGGCAAAGAAAACATTTCTTTTACAACTAGATAACAATATTTTTTCACGAAATTTTTAAAATATTTCAAAGAGTTCGGACAGCGCTTTTATCACTAAACATCAATATTTTTTCGCGAATTTTTCATTTTAAAATATAATTTTTTACAAAATCGGGTTAAAGATATAAAATAATAAAAACTTGACTTTTTTGTTAAATTTATTATCACGGACCAGGACAACGCTGGGGGGATCATCTAGTATATATAATTATAATAATCTTATAATTAGAAAACTGCGCATAATAAACCATTTTTTCCCAACTTATTTCCGTCCACCTTATACATTTTCAGTTGGCCGTAAACTTTCTTCCAGAAGCAACATTTATTAACCCCTTCGCGACGAGCGTCCTTTACAGAATTTTTAATCTTTTACCACAGGTTTTTCAAAAAAGAAATTTTCGCCTGAATCTCAGAAATGCTAGGATTACATAAGGCAAAGCTTACAATAAAAAATAACTGGTGGGAATAATCGAGGATTCTGAACATCTTATGTGTCACGTATACGTGTCGCTCGTCCGCAAGGGGTTAAACATGAAGACCGTTTATTTCAACAGAACAATGAGTTTACACATTTCGAAGACGGCTAATCATGGCTTGAAGCTAATTTTGTTAAAATGACTGATTGACCAGCAAAGATTCTAGAAATCAATCCCATAACAAACTGTGAGGCATTCTGGGTCGAAAAATACAGAAGAATGGCGCACCATTCTAAAAGGGGGTTCTATTTTTTTTTTCTTTCATCAGGCTTGGGATTATTTTTCCCAAAAACGCGCTAGAACTTTCCGGATCTACGAAAATGGGTAAAAAAAGGTTACAAGGGTAATACAAAATTATTTATTAACAATGGACATAAAAGGCAAAAAGAAATTAAGGGAGCATTCTTGCCGATTACTTTTCCATATAATCACTAAACCTGTTCAGGCATATATCTGAATAAATGATCAACTTGTTTAATCCGACTTGGTAGAAATTATGTCCTTGTCAAGTTCTCGGAAGCTGTTTTCACATCACTGTCTGAAGAGATTTTTGTTCCAGATAAGTGTTCCTTCAATTTCGGAAAAAGGAAATAGTCACTGCGTGAAAAATCTGGGTTGTATGTGGGAGGTGTCTCCAGACTTCCCACTTGAACTTTTGCAGCAATTGTTGTGTTTGGTGACCAGTATATGGCCTAGCATTGTCATGCAGGAATATGACACCATCATTCAACAGGCCAGGTCACGTTCTTTGCCCATAAGAAACGAATCACGCTCTCACTAAGCGAGGCCACTTTTCAAACGTCTTGCCATTCCAATTGCTCTGACGTGTCTGCGAACTTATACCACCTACCCGCACAACCACTGTAAGACAAACTAGCGTCCTCTGTCACCACTTTGGGAAAAAATATGTCCTGCAAAATAATTACTTTACAAATGTTGTTGCTTGTAACCTTTTTTTCCAGATAAGTTCCTGTATAAAGTCGAATTTCATTCATATCATAGAAAAAAGGCCGAATTTCTTTATTATTAATATATTTTGAGGGCTATAAGACTTGTGCATATGCTTTTCCAGGTTTTGGTTGCATTTACAGATCAAGACTATTCATATCCACACTGTTTTATACTAATGATTCTTTAGCATTGCAGGAATTTTCTTACTTGCAGTAATATCACTTTTAGTTGTAACAGTTTTTCCACAGCTGACAATCCTGTTTTTAATAACCCAGTGATTCACTCAACAATGCACCAGTAAATACTGTCAGTACAAAATATGTGGGCCACACTTTACAAAAACTGAAAAACTGTTTATTTTGCAGGCAAAATCTATTGAAATTACAGAAGATTTATAATAAATACTGGAAAAAAATTCTGTAACTTAGGTTTATTGATTTTGACAACGTTAAAGTTATTTCCCGCAAAACAGTCCCTTTAAAGCCTACATCCGTGAATCTATAGAAATTTCATTAAGAAAACACGAAATTTGTAACGATATCCCATCATTTTCTCTTCCGACTATATGGAAATGCATTTTGAAGGAACTTTAATTTCGTGGAACATGAGTTCCAGTTACATTGATGATTCATAGAGGGCGCCACCTAGCTTATTTTGAATTTGTTGTTGTAAATTCCGTTATTTTAGCGTCTTGTCAGATTGAACATTGGATTCAATCATGTAACATATATTTAATTTTTTGCTGTTCATATTTTTGAAGGTTTTCTCCTGATGATGGTTATAAAGATTAACCGAAACGTCGAGGTTTGTTTATATATGTAGTTTAAACGCATATTTAATTAAACGAAATTTACGTTGGAAGCAAATGTTTGATGAATATATTTATCCTCTTCAGACCTGAGGTACACAAACATGGGCTTCCATTCTTTTCCTCATAAAAATTAAACTGTTTGATTTTTTAAAAATTTTTGCTTTATATAGTTGAATGTCTTTTGCTTCAGAACAAAACCAATAACTGACAGCACTGATGCTTATTTCCTCATAAAATTAATATTATTTTCATCTTAGCTTGCAAAACGCCTTCAAGGCAGTATGGCCAAGAAAGTAAGAAATTTTCATAATTATTTCATTTTAACCCTTTACAGTACAAATTTTTGAGGATTTGTATAGGGGAATTTAACGAAGGACCCCTAACTTTGAAAATAAAGAACTCGGAAACGGTGATGGATAGTAGCATGAAACCAGGGGTATGTTTATTTAAAAAAAAACATAAAAATCTGTTAAAACTTAAAAATTTTAGTAAAAAAATTGCGCCGATTGACGGTGCTGCAGGTGGCATAACGATACGTAGCTGTATCACATCAAAAGTGAATCAAGATGTGCAACTTTATCACGACACACATGTCTCAAACGAAGAATAAAATTGTCAGTGACTCACTGTAGTATGTCATTGGAAATCAACACACAAGCTTGACAAATAGCCCTCCAGCTCGTCGAGTGTCAAAGGATTGTTGCGGTAAACAATGTCCTTCAGCGTCACTTCGGGAATTTCTTTCACTGTACGCTAATGGAGATCACGTTTCAACGGCGGAATCTTCGACGACTGATCGCTCATGCCGTATGAGCTCTCTTAATGTGGAACCGTGATGCAGCGCCATCTATCGGCACTATATAAACTAAAATTTTGAGGTTTCTGTATCAGATTCTTACGGGGTTTTTTAATAAACATACCACTGGTTTCATGCTTCTATCTATCACCGTTTGCGAGTTATTTATTTTCAAAGTTAGGGGTCCTTCGTGAAACACCCGGTAGATCATTAACTTGTTCTTAAATTTGTTGTTGCGGGAATTTAGGTTATTCATAATTAAATTGATATTTTAAAGGGAATAGTAATTTTAGATTCTAAATCACCAGTCCCCTAAAGTAACAATTTCAGAAAAGTGGTTCTTTTTGTCACCTGTGATGTCATTTTGATTGTGATAAAGCAATGAATGTGTATTTGTAATGATATTTTAGAAGTTCATGTCTCATAAGATTATGTTGCGGGAAAAATGTGTTAAAATAACAGAAAGTTCCAATAAACACAGATTTTTTTCAGTAAAAATAAGCTGTTTAACTCTCATTCTGACTGACATTGTTTTCTGTAAGTATTTTTTTTTTTTTTCTACAATTAAAGAAAAATACTAGACCACACTTCAAATAAGCATTTAGTCACAGTGTAAGGCAAACAGTGTTTATCAGCTGAACTTAGATCAGATAAGTTCATTTAATCTTTTGAAGAGGGTGTTTTAAGAATCGATAAGGAGTCATTCTTTTATGAGAAATGTTTTCCATTTCATAATGAATATATTAATTCGGGCAATCGATGATTCCCTAAAACATCAGATGCTTAGCAGTTGAAGGTTCCAGATGGAAGCCGATGTTTCAGAAAAACGTTAGAAGTTTTTCCGATAAATAACAGAAAGCTGCATTAATATCAATAATTTTTACTGACATTTCACCAATCATAGACAATTCCACTAATTAGCAAGTTCAGAATTCAGAACTGAGTTATGCTACGCAATAGAAAACAGCATGAAGATGTTAAATTTATTAGAGAATTACACCAAACGGACACATCTTCTCCTAGTGACGGGGTTTGTTTAGCAATGGAAAACTTGTAAAAATTCTGGCTCCGGGGCTGCGTAACTGCGTTTTAAAAGCAGCGAAGTATATGAATCTTTTCGCCAATGGAGGGGTAAATTAACCAATAAGCGGCTTGCAAGGACGTGAAACTTATTACTATACACGGCATAATTTTGAAGTAAAAAGTTAGACGCACGAGTACAAATGAATGGGATATCGGATGATAATTTTAGTAAAAATAAAAATGATACTAAGAGACGGTCTAAAGAAATAAAAATTGAATGTTTCAAAAGAAGAAATAAATTAAGGGTTTTGGCAAATAAGTGTAGCTTTTAACATATTAAGATTTTTAGAATAAAAATTAAAAGAATATGTTGATTAAAGATATGGAATATATAAAAATATAATTTAGATTTAAAAAATTATTAAAATGCAGGGAAAAAGGTAGAATTGTAAGTATTTGGAATAAATTAAGGAAAAATGGCGATATTTATATTATTATATACATGTAAATCAATATTAAAAGTCTAGATGGTCCTTTCTTCATGGTTACTTTTAATCGTGCCACTCCAAAATATAGGTTAAGAGCAACTATGGGGAAAAAGAAGAGCTTGCTAGATTTTTAGACCATTACTAGGGTTGCCAAATTAACAATAATTTCCGAAGCAAATTATCGATATCTTTAGCAGCAAAGAATCAATTTTCAAACTAGAAAAAATACTTGAAGAATATCGTCTTGTTTTTTGTTATTTTTATATTATATTTTCTATAAATTTTCCTATTTATAACATGTTTATTTGACTCGTGTCATATTGATACTGAATCATAAATATAAAATAAACCCCTGTTCGCAGTCATCACACTTTATCTTTGTTGTACTATTTTATATATATATATATATATATATATATATATATATATATATACATAAAATAATTGTTGAGTACTAAATAATACGCTATTTCAATTTATGTGGCAATTGAGAAAAAAACATTTCATTTCACGTTTAAAAACAATACTGATTTAATGTTTAATTAACTTCCATTTTTAATCAAAAAACCTGTTTTAACGGAATGTGAGTCTACTGTGTCAGAATCCTGTTCATAAACTTTTCGTTGTTGTGCGTTTTGTAAATGCACAGAAAAATTAATTTTGACTACAGAAATATAATATATGATAATTATCTGCAAAATATCCAAACCTGCCGAACTACAGGTTATTCAGCCAATTTATTCAAATAAATATTCAGTTATAACCGTGTGTCTAATTTGATATTAGAATAACTTAATATGCAACTTAGATGCGTATAATTGGTTAATGCAGAGGATGAACATTCTCATTCAAACTAGGAGATTTAGCGATATGCAAGACCTTTGCTTTGGTTAAGGTACTGACAATCATGCTGGCATTGTTGCAAGGTGGACAAGTATTGTTAAGCCCCACTTAATTGAGATAAGAAAGCTTGATTTAATCTTAGTCATTTTGAGTTTCATACTCTTTTAGGAGGGCAGATGACGCTGAATTCATGAGACATATAACATAATCTGATGTTTTAAACATTTATTTACTAAAAACGTAGCAAAATTTAGTTCACTTTAATTCAACAGGATTAATTATTTGACCTTTGATGTTACAACCAATTTATTTAATAACTTCCTCGAACTCGCAAATATCTACATGCAGAAAAAAAAATTTTACAACAAAAATTTAAAATTAAACACAACGTCAAGTATAGCCGGTCAATATACATGTACACTGTAAACAATAATAAAAAAAATACAATTGTTTGCTAAAAAGGATTTACGATTCAAGAAAACTTTAAATCGAGCATTTTTAATTTTGCTAAGAATTACTTATATGATAAATTATATTTCAGTGGTATTTTTAAAAAAAGATAGTCCGTTTTAAATAATTTAATATCTTCTTAGAAAACAAAATCCTCATAAAGATTTAAAACATGAAAATATATTATTTAATGTCTTTTTCTCCTCAGGTTTGCGTTTATGAGAAGTAAAGATTACTTGTCACAACTTGTTGCCAACAACATTTGATATCTGCCTCTGGCAATTACAAAAGTTCCCCTAACAATATAACTCCTCGGAATGAAATCAACTTGGGGAAGGGGGTGGAGCCGAGGGATTTTCAGACCTAACCATCCATGTAAGCTTCTAGGAATAAAGTTGTCACCATTTAGGAAACGATAATCGTTTATCAGAAAAAAGATTCATAGAAGAAATATTTATAGAAGAAATATTTATTGGAAAAATATTTATAGAAAAAATATGATTTGTTCCTTCATACCAAAGCCATTATACAGGGTGTTCCGTTAAAGGGGTCCAATATTAATAGGGGTAATAGAGGAGATCACACGGAGCATAAATCAGTATATAATGCCTGGCCGGATCTCAATAATTTTCAAGTTACAGCAAATAGAATGAAAAATCGGAAATTTGTAAAAAAACCCTCATTGCTAAACTATCGATAATGCTACATAAAAAGAAGCACATATTTAGAAAGAGCAGAAAAAATCCTACGAAATGACATAAGTTGTTTTAGAATATTGAGAATTAATGGCGAGTTACAAGCTCTGAAACAGTGAAAAAATACAAAATCAAATATTTAGCAAAATAGTTAATCGTTAATTCCAAAAATGCAACTCTACCTACATCAAGGAAAATGTTATAAAATTTGGTCCATTCCGAAAGCTTTCGAAGAAGCTGACAATAAACCATATCAGTTTAATTGTATGGGAGAAATCAAGCAGTTCCCTAGTTACAACTCTGTACTGTTGCACGCTCGGAAAGAGCGAAACTCCACCCATGACGATTGTAAACACCCCGTTTTAATATCTTTCAATTATACATTTCTGATCAACCTCTATCAATACCCTTTCATTATTCAGTCTGGTCAAGTGAATGACATATTGTGCAGCTCTCGCCTTGTCTTAAAGCAAACTCCGTGACTGCTGCGTTTCCTCCATGAACTTTCAGGATGATGAAGAAGAAGTACTTTTTATGCAAATTTTCTATGTGTATAGGAAGAAAAGTGTAATAAAACAGCAGTCATCAGTGGGCGTTATGTTAAAGGGAGGCTGTTGTAAGTGGGATTGTAGTAAGTTGATGTATAATAATTATGCCGGAATACTCTAACGAAGAATATGCGGACATGCATCTGATGTACGGGCAAGCTCATGGAAATGCATGTCTAGCACAGCGCATGTACCGTGAGCAATTTCCAAGGAGACGTTGCCCAAGTTCGAAACTCTTCATAAAAATCGATAGACGATTACGGGAGACTGGATCGTTTAATACAGCAAGCATTGATGCAGGGAAACCTCGACATGTACGAACACCTGCAATGGAAGAAGATGTACTGAATATTTTTAAAGATAACCCCTCCACGAGTACACGAGCTGCTGCGTCTGAAGTCGGTGTTTCTCACCAAAGTGTGTGGCGTGTTCTGCGTGCAGAAAACATGCACCCCTTTCATGTGCAGCGGGTACAACTGTTATCAGTAACAGATTGTGCTCAGCGGACAGAATTCGTACGCTGGTTGCTTAATGTAACAGAAAATAATCCACAATTTCTGGAAAATATTTTATTTACTGATGAAGCAACATTTACGAGAGAGGGCGTGGTAAACACGCACAATATGCACACATGGTCATATACAAATCCGCACACTGTTTTCCCGTCGAACGCACAACAAAAGTTCAGTGTGAACATATGGGCAGGTGTCCTCGGCGATTATCTCATAGGACCATATTTACTCCCAGATGTACTCAATGGCAGTACGTACTTGGTTTTCCTGCGGGATATCTTACCGCAGTTACTACAAAATGTGCCAGCAACATTGCGCCACAATATGTGGTTTATGCACGATGGCGCACCGGCACATTTTTTCATAGGTGTTCGCAATCACCTCAATTCAACATATCCTGGGAAATGGATTGGACGCAGTGGACCTGTTGCTTGGCCTGCACGCTCTCCAGACCTCAATCCGTTAGACTTTTTTGTTTGGGGACACCTTAAATCGCTGGTGTATGAAACGCCTGTGGATACACCGGAGGATTTACTAGCGCGAATCGTTGTCGCTGCAGGAGACATTCCCAACTCCGTCGGAGTTTTTCGGCGTGTTCGCCAATCTTTACGACGTCGCTGTCGGCTGTGCGATTCTGTTAATGGGCGCAACTTCGAACACCTATTATAATAATGTCCGTTCGTCTGCCTTCCGACATTGAACTGTGCAGCGCAGGCCAGAAGACTATGCTTCACATATGTCATAAAGTACGTGGAATGTAATTCTTTATTTGTCATTTTTCTTTTATTTTCAACACTTTTTGGCACAGTATTTTGTAAGTCACAGACTGTGGTGTACTCAAATTGTAAATTACAAAGTTTGTATGAATTAATTTAAAATTTAGTGTCTTTTTTAAATTTATAATTAATAAAATTATTATGCTATTTGTTATTATTATTTCCTATCATAAATTATGATGCACATATACATACAATAATTGTCCATGTAAAACATGTACTGAAACTTCTTGCATAGTTACAAATCGCAATATTTTTAATTATTTCCGAATTTTCACCACCAGTTTAATTTTAAGGAATTTAACTTAAGCTTTATATCAATAAAAGACCACTTTAAAATGTAGACTATTATTGTAAAGTTATTTTGGTTCATTCAACTCTTGAATAATTAAAAATGTTGCATCTCAGAAGAAGCATGATCGAAAATGTATAGTTGAGAGTAATTAAAAAGGCGGTGTTTCCAATCGTGATGGGCGGAGTTTAACCTTTGCTAGTGTCAAAGAAAGCGGAGTTGTAACTAAGAAACTGATTAATTTCTCTCACACAATTAAACCGATATGGTTCATTGTAAGCTTTTTCGAAAGTTTTCGGAATGGACCAAATTTTACTACATTTTCCTTGTTGTAGCTAGAGTTGTCTTTTTGGAATTAACGATTAACTATTTTGATGTATATTGGATTTCGTACTTTTTTCACTGTTTCAGGGCTTGTAACTCGTCAATAAATATTGCTATTTTAATACAATTGATGTCATTTTGTAGGTTTTTTTCTGCTCTTTCTAAATATGTGCTTCGTTTTTATGTAGCATTATCGATAGTTTAGCAATGAGGGTTCTTTTACAATTTTCCGAATTTTCATTCTATTTGCTGTAACTTGAAAACTATTGAGATCCGACCAGGCTTTATATACTGATTTATGCTCCATGTGATCTCCTCTATTACCCCTATTAATATTGGACCCCTTTAACGGAACACCCTGTATATTAAGCCTAAGAAGATGAATGGAAGAAATTTCGTATGTTGATAATAAATGCGCCTTCTTACGACTGGCAGTATTTTTGCATGCTGGAAAATGAAAAGCTAAAACCAGAAAAATCACAAAGAATAATAATAATAAAGTATTTAGTCTGTTCTTAAAACTACGGCTACACAATTTCAGTTCCTTCCAATTATTTAGACTCTCTTAACCTTCTTCGCTTTACTTTTTTATTCCTTTGTTATCAACTCTTTTCTTAACTTTACATCTATCCTTTTCATTGTAATTGTTCTTTTATCTTGTAGTTAATACTACATCTTAACTTTTCCCAACGGCTCAATTTAATACAAGACACTCTACTCACAAACAGACTGGGGATAAAGTTGTTTGCAACTCGGAAGCCCCTTAACCCTTTCAGGGGCAGTGGTATGTTTATGAAACCACTTAATTTTAATTCGCAAACGCCACAATGACATCAGAATTTAGCTAACATCTTTTCCATTTAATATGTATATGCGATATAGCCCTTTTTCTTATTCCCAAATAAATTGTTTTGTAAATTTCGGTGCCAGTCATTTATTTCAACCTTTTAATACTGAAATTACCCTGAAAAAGTTAACCGACATCAACTGTTCGGCAATTGTTAGTGGCTTTCAGAATCCTTAAATTTTAATTTTTATTGTAACTTTTAAACTTAAATGTATGGTCTCTCTAAAGAGTATTTTTTATGAGATGGGTTCGATTTTCGGTAGGTTTCGTCAGTCATTTTCTTGGATCTAAAGAAATTTATACTTCTTTACTGTTAAACTTTTATTTTTCTAAACTGTATTAAATACTTTTATTTTCTTTTATGTAGTTTTTACTAAATATTAATTATTTATTTTTTCACGGCTCCCTATTTGCCTCGCAAGTCATTTACCTATACACTGGAAGTAAAGTGGCTACGCAACTGGGTATTCCAATCAGCTATCTACTTACATTGTTCCATTATTCTATTCTAAAAATTATATCAAGCGGGGATCCTGGATTAAAAAATCTACGCTGCTATAATGTCAGTGAGATGGAACCTATGGAACAAATGCCTCCCTGTCGACTAGCCAATTTTGTCGGTGCTGTGGCAACCCCTTTTGTTTTTCTCCGATTTTTTTTTCTATGTTGATGTAAATCTGATGTTGAACTGAACTGTCGTAAAAGTTGACCTCTCAAACGAGAGCAGAGTTGCCAAATCTCCGGCTTTTTGTACACCAGTACTTCGAGAAAATGTTGTTCTTTTAAAACGCAGAATGCTCCGATTTAAGAAAGCAACATTTTATGTGCTAAAATACTGGTATCCAAAAAGCCGGAGACTTGGCAGCTCTGCGAGAGTAATAAAACCCTAATATTCTATATAAATGTAAATAAATCTTTATTAAGTTTTTAAAGAAGTTTTGATTTAACCTGTTGTGAAACATTTTACAATAAGTGAACATTTATGGACTTATTTTTGATGAAGTTTTGATTCACGTGAAAAGAAAGGGAAGTACTCTAAAACAATTAATGCGTACTGCGCACCCTATAATCGCTCTGCTTCATACAGTCTCTCTCCCCAAAAGTCTGAAAACTTGTTACCATGTCACCATTGGCATCTTGGTTGTTTGTCGAAATTGTTATTTCTAGCAAGTACGCCGTATTTCCTTTGCTTTGAGCGATTTAATATTCTAGTAATTTCAATAACGGGCTTATTTTTCGATTTTAACTTAAATATCTTTCAAATTTTCGTGCCTTTCGGCATTTTAAAAACCAACGGTAATTGAAGATTTGCTGTTATACTGCTGAAGTAAAAGCAGTTGGTTGTAAAAACCAATCCACCATTTTTAAACATTCGCATTATGTGTCTAAGCTTTTGAGATAGCTTTTGATATAAGCTTTTGAGATAGTGGTTTTTAACAAAAACTACAACAACAACAACAAAGTCGTATTTCTTAAATAGTGAGTATAATACTGATATAGTATACTACTATAGTATACTGAGTATAATACTGATATAGTATACTACTATAGTATACTGAGTATAATACTGATATAGTATACTACTATAGTATACTGAGTATAATACTGATATAGCATACTACTATAGTATACTGAGTATAATACTGATATAGTATACTACTATAGTATACTGAGTATAATACTGATATAGTATACTACTATAGTATACTGAGTATAATACTGATATAGTATAATGCTGATACTATATGATACTATACTACTGATGAAACCATAATAATATTTCTTCTATGCTTCTTTTCAATACTGATGAAACCATTATAATATATCTACTATGTTTCATTTCAGTACTGATGAAACCATTATAATATCTCTTCTATGTTTCATTTCAATATTTTAATAAAATTTTCTTTCTACAAAGAAATCTTAAAATAAGGAGTTCTTATTTCTAAAAAAGTCGTTTGTAAATTCCGGTGTTAGTCAGTAATTTCTCATTTTAAAAACAGACTTTGTATGTGACGGAAAGGGTTAAGTTAAAATCTGACTGTGTGTATTTCGCAACTACTCCTCTTAATGCAACGCGATTTACTTAACACCGGTTATCATTGATTCGAGGATGTCATATAAACTCTGATAATTTAAAATTTTGAATTAGATTCCGAGATATTAATATTTTTTTTGTAAATTTTAATGAAATTTTTCTAAAAATGGTACTTAAATTACTCCATTTCTGTGGATAAAAAAGGAGAAATAAAACGGATTAATATATTTTTATGCCATTTTCTCATTAAAACTGAAAAAAATTATTTTATTTTCAGTTTGAATAGTTGGTGAAAAAAAATCTTGATTACAGTAAAATTTCCAAAAAATAAAAACATATTTCCACATATTCAAACTTTATGAATCAATTTATTCTGCAGAGAAAAATCGCCTGCAGCATATTGTCAAGAAATCAAGATTTGTTTCAGCTATAGATTAAACCAGAGGACACAAATTTGCTGTTACATGCAAACGTAACACTTGCAGTTGCAAAGCTTTTTGCAACCCCAAATTATATGCAAACGTAACATTTACATCTAATTTGCACCAAATTAATTTTAATTTGAACCGTAATAAATGTTAATTTGCAATGAAAATTACATGCAAGTAATGTTTACATATAATTTTGGGTTGCAAAAGCTTTGCAATTTAAGTGTTACGTTTGCATGTAATTTTGGGCTGCAAAAAGCTTTGCAATTGAAGCTCCTTGCATATTCCTCCCTATTCACAAGAATTGAATTTAAAGAAAAAGCATATACTATTTCCAATGAATTATTTTTAAATGATGGCTGTTAAAACGTTTCTCAAAGTCGTTAAAAGTAAAATGGTTTATCAGGTAAAATTGACATTTCTTTTTACCCAATTCGTCGATTTACACGATTTTATTTGGCCGTCCTTTTTCCATTGGTTAAAGTTTCCTTTTCGCGGTTATTTGGCACAAAATTTTACCTTTTTTAAACTGATTTATGTCAAGGCCCCTATAACAAAGGAATATCGTATTTTGTTCTATGAAATGTGATAAAGAGTTAGTTAATTATTTACGTTTTTAATTATCGGGAGTGAAATATTTTGCTTGATTAGTACATTTATTTTTCTTTTAATGTTACGTGAACGAAGTCACGGGTAACAGCTAGTTATTTATATTTGTCTAAAATTATATTTTAATGGCATTAAAAAAGAAAGTGTGTTTTAAGTAATTTAATCTCTTCTTAGTAAGTAATGTAATGTGAACTATATGCAGAGAAGTGGATCATCTAACTTAGAACTGATTGGATGCGGATGGTGACCACACCTTAAATGAGACAATATCCCTATATGTGATGAATATGGCCACCATCCACATGCAATCAGTGATAAATTAAACGATGCACATTTTGGAATGTAGTTTACATTACATAGGGGAGATTAGGAAGGGATGGGACACTGGGAGGGATGAGGGGTCAGCAGTAATGCTTAAAATATGCTTCATTTATTATTTATGACTCTTTCACCAGACAGAGTAATCATTGCATCATACTTATCGCGGAAAATCTTTTTAGTTGCAAGCATCTATGAGTTTGTGAATTAAAAAGACTATTTTCCATACCAAAAGTACTAACTACTCAGATTTTTAATATAAATTTTCAGCCTCATTCCTTGTTGCTAACTTAATTGTTTTTATTGTTTTGTAAACTAAACAATATATATTTTAAGAATGAATAGTTAACTTAAGACTAAAAGCCACATGCTTTTTGTAAAAGCCTATTTTTTTTTAAATGTTGCTCTATGGGAGGGATGGGATACTGTGACTCAGGGAGGGATGGGCCATGTGGATCCTTCTAAATAATATCTCTATCCAAATAATTATGTTTAATTACGTACAATTGTTTTGTATTTTATATTTATAAGACTATATTACTTTGGAATTGAATAGTTTAACAAATAAAACTTACACTAGTGTGCAAAACTTAAGCAACAAGCACAAAATGCTAATTTCTGAACACGTGAGTACTCAAAAAGGAATTCTATAAAGATAAAGTGTAGAAAATGGGTACTACCCTAAACAGCACAGTTAGTCGATGCGAAGTCTTTTTGACGTCACACATGGTCACAAGTGTCACAGTCACTACAATGAACTGAAATGTGATATCTTTCATTCGGCTCATTTATACTCTCATTTGGTCACTCCACTGAGAAGTCACCATGACTGCTGCTTTTTAACGAGTCACCAGGTGACTTTACAATAAAGTCACCTGGTGACTCATGTGACTGTCATTTGGACACTCCATTGTAAAGTCATCATGATAGCTGTTCTGTGACGAGTTCCCAAGTGACAGAAAATGAAATCATTTGGTGACTTTTCACAAAGGAGCGCAATGATTACTTCACAATACAGTGTAGATCACCTGAAAGTCACAGTGCGTCTTCATTGTAGCATTAGTGGGTGACTCATCACAATGCAACACTCACAATGACTTCAAAGTTGAGTTTTTAACTAACTGTCATCACAGATTGAGACAAGAGATAATCACAACAGAGAATCACAAGGTGACTACATTGTAACGTCACCTAGTGACCCATCACAAAGCAACAATCACAGCAACTTTTCAGTGGAGTCACCTTATAACAATCATTTGAGAGTAATTATGAGACGAGTGAAAGATCCCATATTTTGATTCACAGTAGTGACTGTGACACTTGTAACCATGTGTGACGCCAAGGAGACTTCACGCCCACTGGCTGTGCTGTTAGGGTAGTACCTGATTTCTATTCTTGCTCTTTATAGTATTTCCTTTTCAGTACTCACGTCTTCAGAAATTACCATTTGGTGTTTGTTGCTTAAGTTTTGCCCACTAGTATATTATTTTGCAAATCAACCCATTAAGGACCGAATTATTTTTCTTAATAAAATATACAAATATTGCGATTCGCACCACTTTTATATTACACCAACCTAAGAGTGACTTTATCATGGTGTTTCTTGCATAAAAACAAAGCGAATATTTATCCTAAAAACGAATTGGTGTTATCTTAAAACCTGGTATAAGAAACATAATGTTGTGAAAACGTAACGTCAGTCTTTATTGGGTTAAAAACGAATTTTAACTACTTTCATGATATTTTTTTAAAAACAAATATACATTGAAAAATTAAAGCAGTGCAATTTTTTTTCTTACTCATGCATTATTTATCAATGTCAACCATTTGGATTAAATATTTTAATTTATTTCTATAATATCAATTTCTTTAGCTTTTTTAAATAAAATATTACTGTTTTGAAATAATTATTGAACTCAAACTGAGAACTTTTATTTTTTCATAGCAATGCACTATTTAAAAATCCCTGACGGCTCGGCCTACAGGCGCAGGTAGATTTCGAAGATGCAGGACGTGGGGCGTCTGTTTATTGGGAATTGCAGAAGAAATTACCTTTTTGCCACAATGCGGCAGTTGGGACCGCCCACTTCTTGTAAGCGGAGACGGCAAGGATTTTTTTGTTTTTAATTTATTTTTTCTGTAAGAGTTGATTCTATAAAAAACGTAGATAATATTAAGACAGTTTACAGTAAATTTAAGTGAATTTGATATCTTGTGAATTGACGAAGTTATGAATTCTTTTCTTCTTAAACCCCTATCCCTCCCCCTTGAGGCTATTTTTAATTATATCAAATCTGTGTGATACATACATTTTCGGCAATTTTCCTAGAAGTAATAATAACTTTAAACGGATTCGATATGTATCAAAATTAAGAAGTTATGGGTTTTTTTCAGTTTTCACCGCCCCCCTCCCGCTTTCCCCCCTCCTCTTGGCCTTATTTGGCCCATTAATGAACTTGACCGAGATTTTCTGCCCCTTGATTTTATGTATCAGTTTGGAAGAGATTTGAGCAAAATTATGAAAGTTATCGTGTTCATAAAAAAGTGATACATATATATAGATAGATAGATACATAAAGTTTTGAACTTCGGGTGATTTTGGGTTCTAGGATTCAGAATGGGGTAGATCTGCAAAAATTTTCAAAAATTCTAACATAGGGGAGAATGTAATAGGTAGTATTTCTTACTAAATCTACCTAAAAAAAATATGTAAAAGTACATTATGACTGCTCCATCATTGATGAGCAAGACATAATTGAAAAGCTACATCCATCAAAAATAACAATAGTTTACATGACTTTTGTTCGTGAAATGAAATATATATGGTTACGTTACTTTGGGTATCTACATCTAGGAAAAAATATTTTAAAAAATCCAGCACGTCAGTTTTTTGAAATATTTATTAAGAAGAATTTTACAAAAAACTACATCTAAATAAACTATAGACAGTTAAAAATGGGTAATGTTTGCTCTTTTTTTATAAATATTTCCATCTGCACAACAGACCAACAATAGTCACCTAGCATATTCTGGTCCCAAAAACTTTGATAATTTTTCTCAAATGATTTTAAATCTTGTTGAAATCGCTCACCATGTTCATCATTCATACCACCAAGATTTTCTGGGAAAAAATCTAAATGGGAATGCAAAAAATGAATTTTCAGTGACATATTTACACCCATACGCTCGTAATTTTGCAATAAATTTTCGACAATCTCTTTATAAATACTAACTTTGTATTAGGAGCAAGCAATTTCCACTGTTGCAGCCACTGTTGCCAAGTAATTCAGCTTTTGACTTAGACAACTGCAAATCTCTTATAAGAACCTTGAGTTCAGACTGAGTGAACCTTAAATGTGGACTGTCCTCATCATCGACAAAGTTATCTGAGCTTGATTGTTCATTGTCATTATGCTCGTGCATTGTAATAACCAAGAACTGGTAAATCCTCTGAATGAAGGACCGGCTTAGTCACTGATGGAGCGTCTGCATATTTTATGCTATCTTTATTTTTTGAGTTAAAACTAAAAGTTTTTGTTAAGCAAAAGTAACAATCGGTTACGTGGTTAGTTGGCTCCCTCCATATCATTGGTTTACCAAATTTCAGTAATCTATTTTTACCTGAATACCAGGAGCTGAGGACCTGGTGCAAATCACATGAGGAACAGATTTTTTATCTTGATTTGACACCGGAAATCCAAAATAATGTAAATAGGCTTCTTGCAATGGTTTTGTTATAGGAAAACCACGATTTAACTGAACAATTTTGCTACAAACATAACAAAATCGGTTTGGATGTAGTTTACACACTCTAGATGACATTTTTATATAAAAATAAGAATTTTCAATCACACAGTTGTTTGCAAAATAAAACGATAAACGTATTTAAACAATTGCGGTTGGATAAAAAAACAAAGACATTCATATCTCAGAATTGTAACGTGCTACAAAAAATAAAAAATATATTTTTTTAACTACCGTCCATACCCTACATAAATAATATATGTTTCATTTCATGAACAAAAAAATTTTTTTTTTGTAAACTAGTGTAATTGGTGGCACTAGTCGGGCATATTTTTCACAAGCATATTTTTAATTTGATTTGGATTTTACAAAGACTAATAATTCAAGATAAAACAAATGTTGCGATTTACAATAAACTTAGGAATGCAAATGCCACACTGTTTTTGTCATTTTTTCACCAAATTTTTGAAAATTAAATATGACTTTCCATTTTAAAAACATGACCCATCCTTCCCTCACATGAGGAAGGGATGGGACATTTTTCTTGTTAACTTAATTGATTTATTAACCTAAAATTTTAATTATTATCATCCAATTTATATTTTTTACCTATGTTAAAATGTTTCAAGATGTTATTCTCAAAATTTCGATTTTGTACTAGCGAAACATACTTTGTAAAAAATATTTTTCTTAAAATTGTCCCATCCCTAATCTCCCCTACAATACAATGACCGAGTTATCGTGTAAATCTCGAATTCTTCGCGATCTCATCGCATTTTACACACAGAAAATTAAATCTATTGTAAATTTCGGTAAAATATCTTATTGTTAAAGGCATGACTAAAAATCTTTGCTCGGATTGGAATGAAGTACCTTATAATTTTGTCTAATGCGATTCCTATACAAACAATTGTTGGTTAATTTTCGTTATACCAACACCATGCCAAAATGTATGCTAATGCGCCATTTATTTCAACCCGTGCAAAGGATTTTTATTGCAGACCGTGCCAAATATTGCGATTTCCTATTTATTGAAAATGAATAATTTTATTATTATTATTATTTAAACATAAACCTCGCTAAACATCTTAATTTACTGTTTTTCTTATAGAAAATAAGTATTATTCGAATGGAAAATATTTATTACAATACATTTATTATTCACGCAATTGAAGGAATCTGCAATAAAATTGTTTCATGACTTCGGATGCAAATAAAAAGTTTTTATTAAAAAAAAAAACCAAAAAAACCATGAACGCCTTCTTTCAAAAAATGAAATGTTTATCGCAATGCAAGAGACATTTACAATTTCATGCCTTCAATTTAAATTGAATTATATATTATTACTGTATTGTATAATATTTATTTATTCTTTTATTTTAAGTCTTTATTTAATAAAATAGTTCGTGAAAGTTTGTAATTTTCAAATGTTATATTTTTAAATGTTCAATTTCGTGTCAAACAACTTTTTTTTCCCCCCTTCAAATGATTTATTTTACGTGAATTTAATTTTGCGCCAACAATTTTGCTTCTCGGCAATGATGTTGGTATAACGGAAAAGTACCGAATTATTTATTATTATCACCTCTTAAAGTTTGTAAACCTGATGTTGAAACACCTAGCATATCTATCAAAACTTCGATCTTAAAAAGAAAAATTAAAAAAAAAAAAGACTGTTGTAACTCTTTTCTAGGAAATGTATTATTTAATTATTTTACTTGTCTCCTTTATTTAATAAACTCCAAAGATTCTTGTCATAACTTTTTTGACGAGAACATTTGATACCTGTCTCTATCAATTATACAGCTGCAGTTTTTCGATCGCTTAGTTCCTCACAACTAAATCAATTTTCGAAGCTAAAAGATTTTCAAAATAACTAAATAGACTCATAGACTCCGTTTCATTGTGTTGGGATAAATTTGTAACAATTGACGAAAAATATTTTCCACTTATATCAATATATTCATTTCTCATATCTTTATCAAAATCTATTTCAAACTTAGATTTTGTTTTAACCATACATACACAAATTTTTGTTTTGGAGATTAGATACCAGAAAATTTAAGGAGATTTTTTTCAATTTATTTAATAAAAGACTTCTACAATTTTATACTACACCACCTTTCATAAAAAAACAAATATGTCAACTTTCCAAAAAAATTTATAAAACTATTTACAGCATCCCTAACGAAATTGTAGCAGAATTGCCAGACTATGAGGTCTCCAACCCCAATAAACATAAACGCCCTAAATATGCCTTATTAATTGAAGATGAAGATTGAGTTTTCCTCTCTCTCCAATTAAACTTAATTTTTCTTGTATTTTGTCTTTGTATTTTAAAAATATATATATATATTAATCTGCCTATTGACTTTAAAGTTTAATATTTGTAACTTTTAAACTAAATGTATGGTTTCTGTAAAAAGTCTTTTTTCTTTTTTGAGATGGGTCCGACCCTCGGTAGGTTTCGTCTGTCATCTTCTTGGATCTAATCGAAAAAAAAAAAAACATTTTATTTACTTTTTTATTTTTTATTGTTAAACTTATATTTCATTATTATATTTTTAAATATTTGTATTTAATTTTTTATTGCTCCCTTTTGCTTCACAAGTCGAGTACCTATAACCTGAAAATTTAGTTGGTAAGCAACTAGGTATTCCAACCTGCTAACTACATTGTTCTATACGATTTTTTAATGTGAATATTTGTATTTAAATGTAGTGGTACAGAGGAACCGGCTGCGAAACCAATGTCATTTACTAAAGGCGTGTCCTAAATACTTAGTTCCGCCTGTATAATGTTTACGGCATGCAATCTTTATGAAAAAGAATGCGTTTTATACGATGCATTTGAGAATACATTGTTAGACTGTAAGAAATTTTACATAAAATTCACATAATGTAATATATTTACTCATGTATACATTTGAAAAAGTTAACTAAACAAAGAGTATTCCAAAAACTTAAAAAAAAGGCGGGACTTATATTGCTCAAAACAAAAAAAAAATCATATTAAATTGTTGGTCAACAATGTATAAAGAGTATTATTTTGAACTTATTAAATTTTAACTTTTATTTCATTAGTATATGCATCGCTGCGCAATGTAGTGTCTAAACAACGTTCTTCAATTGAATAAAGCGAAAAACGTCCTGACAAATATCAATGGAATTTTTATTAGCTTTATTTAAATATTTACTTGCTTTAAATTCAAAGATTTTTCAAGATCTTTATAACAATGAAGTTACAAATCTTATTTATATTCATAGAACTGTGTCCCTAAAATTACCGGAAATTTTACTCAACTCATCGCTACCAAGTCGAACTATCGAATGTGAAAAAAACGTATTTTTCATTACTTTTAAAAATGGGCCGATAGTCACCACTAAATTATATTTGAAGTCTTCACCTAGTAAAAATACAAATAGAATTTATGTGAAGAGTAGTGTTGTCAGTTTGGCCCTTTTCATCCAGAGGTGCCGAATTCATACCGGAAAATTTGAGAATTATTTTTTTTTACTTTAAGTAATCACGAAATGTCTGTCATTAAAGAAAGCAAGAAATTTCTGGTGTGCATTTCAAAATTTCTGAATAAAAAAAGGAGGCAAAACTGGCGATAAATACGATTAAAATTTAGTTGACAATCTGCCCATTTTTAAAAGTATTAAAAATTGCATTTTTTCACATTCGATAGTTTGACATGGTAGAGACGATATCAACATTTCACACCAAAAGTTTTATTTAATCCTTTCAGGGGCAAGCAATTGTGTTCCTGAAACGTCGAAAGAATTTACGAAAGAATTTTAGTTGAAAATAACGAAAAGCAATTTTTCAACTTTTCCCGTCAAAGAAAAAAAAGTAAAATTTAATTAAAAGTTTCCAGTTCCAATCGGATTAAAATTAGGTGGGATGTAATATATCCCACCGCCCCTCAAAGGGTTAAAACTATTTAACTTATTTATTTACTTTAGTTTTCTGTGGTTTATCGCCCTAAATATGCCTTATTAATTGATGTGAAGATTGAGCTTTCCTCTCCCTTCAATTGCATTTAACTCTTCTTGTATTTTGTCTTTGTATTTAGAAAAATGCCTTTAGTCTACCTAGTGACTTTTTATTGATAAAATTTAATATTTTGTAACTTTTAACTAAATGTATAGTCTCTGTAAAGAGTCTTTTTCCTTTTTTGAGATGGGTTCCACCCTCCATCTGTCATCTTCTTGGACCTAATGGAAATTTTTTTAATACTTTTTTATTGTTAAATTTATATTTATTTATTGTATTTTTAAATATTTTTATTTAATTTTAACATTAAATTAATGTCCAATAATGCTTAAAGTGATAAAAAACATAACACAGAATATTTAAAATACCTTTTTTTTAAAATGTAGATAACATATGTTTCATTCACAACTATCGGTGACATCTTCAGATCTTAATGATAAATACAAAATTCTCGCAAATTTGAAAATAGTAAAACATATACCACGAGATCGCATGTCCAAAGTTAGTAGATGCTTAATTTGGCCAAAACTGGGAAGCATGAAAAATTATTATTTATTTTTATTGCTTTTCCATTTATCGATCATCGCGTGCCGAATTTTAGCTAATTCAAAGTAAACTGTTTCGTTACAAATGCAATCTTTTCGCAAATATATTTCTATAGATTCACGGATAATGGATGGGAAATAAGCTCTTGATTGAAAAATTATTTTACTATTATTGAAATCTATCTGCAACTGCTCCTTACTATATTGTCTGGCTAAAGCGGTGGTTCTTCTGTCATGTTTGGTATCTGTCATATGTTATTTTATTCTTGTTTTAAATTTTCTGTTTGTCATTCCTATATAGTACTGTATTGTTCCATCTGCCTTGGTGAATGGGATTTCGTAAACACCGGAAAGTTGGTTAGGTTCTAGTGGGAAATCCCATTCACCATAGGAATGACAAACAGAAAATTTAAAATAAGTAATCGATAAATGGAAAAGCAATAAAAATAAAAATAAATAATTTTTCATATTTCCCAGTTTTAGCCAAATTAAGCACCTACTAACTTTTGAGATGCGATCTCGTGGTATATGTTTTACTATTTTCAAATATGCGAGAATTTTGTATTTATCATTAAGATCTGAAGATGTCACCGGTAGTTGTGAATGAAACATATGTTATCTACATTAAAAAAAGGTATTTTAAATATTCTGTGTTATGTTTTTTATCACTTTAAGCATTATTGGACATTAATTTAAAGTTAACAAGTGATTGTATTGTATTATTTAATTTTAACATTTTAAATTTCTCACGGCTCCCTATTTGCCTCGCCAGTCGCTTACCCATAACCGGGAAGTTCAGTTAAAACGCAGCCAGATATTCCCTTGTTCTGTGGTTTATATTTAACTTATTTTATGAAACAAATTCCGATTCGAATAGTCATTATGAATGTACTTTTTGGGTCTATTGGACCCGTCTTTTAAGCGTAGGATTAAGCTAAATAAATTATGTTTTATAGTTACAATGTTTCTTCTTTCAAACGCGAATACGTTGTAAAAACAAATATTTGTAAACAGTAAATGAAAGCGACGTAAAATGTTTTTTATTATTATTAAAAGATGTGTTATTATTCAATACGTTCACTGCCGAGTTGAAATTACCGGAATTTTATTTTACATAGAAAATTCGAATTCATACCAGAAAATAGTAATAGCCATATTTACTTTACTTATACAGACATTTAGTGATTACTTCAAATAAAAATTCTTCTTTCGAAATTTTCTATACGAATTCGTAATTTGAGATTGAAAACCCACGAGTATACTCGCGGTCTTACTTATTTTTTTAATAAACTCCGGTAGTTCTCGGAATAACATTTTGCAGACAATATTTGATACCTATCTCTGACAATTAGAGTAATTTTCATTATAGCGTAATTCTTGAATCTTAAATCATAATTGGAAGTTAAAAGATTTTCGGCATTGGGCATCCATCTAAGATTCTAGCAATAAAATTGTAATCATTGAAGGGAAAATGTTCTATTAGAAGAAAATTTGTAGGAAAAACAGGGTTTTGTAGCATGCGTTCATTAATATAATATTTCACTTATTATCTGTATTCGGAAATTGATTTTAGTTTTAATCGAAAAAATTTTGTTTTATTTTCATAAGTTATATAAATTTTATAAATATCCATATTTGTAAATATCCGGAAATTGACGTTAAATTTATAAATGAAAAACTAATTAAAAAGCCAGAAAGATAATGTTTTATTCTGTTAAGGTTATTATTTAATTATGAAATTTAATTTTAAAAAAATCGATCTCCTAAAATCTTTTTCTATTGTAATTAAAGCAAATTTGATGGTCTGATAATTAAAAACAACAGTAAATTCATTTACAAATTATATTAAAAGTACTGGAAATTAAAATAGGAAGACAAATACAAAACACATAAAAATGTGCAATTTCAAACACACTTTAATAATGTCCCTCTCCCACTACCTCTTTAATAGCAGAAATTAAACCCATTTTTCCAAATACACTTAATTCAGCTTTTAAGGAGCGAGCATTTTCCTTGCTTTAATAAATATTAACGGAGCACGAAAGTAATTTAAACTTGCAAGATGCAAATTAATGCATTTTTTCATTAAATCTGAGAACTTAACTATTCATTCTATAAGCTCTTAAGCGCAATTCGCAAAATCCCTTCGCTGAGAAAATTAACCATCCAAACTTTTGACAGCTTAATACTGAGTGGCAATAAATATCTCCGAGCACGCCTGGACGGATGATTAACTCCTTTAAGACTCCGGTTTTCTTCCACGAAAAGTTAATATAGAGGGGGATTTTATTATTTCTCAAAGTTTTTGATAGATGTTAGCTCACCAGAAGAAGTTACGAGCAACAAGTTCTGGCAGCGTCTTAAGTAGTTTCAGAATCAGGTGTAATTGGGTATGAATAACAGCATAAATGGTGTTAGCTAAAACACTTTTCTGACGTAACTGAGAATTAGTGTTTGTTTGGAAATTATTACATGCATCAATACACTAAAAGCTAAATCTGAGCGGCTGTGATTCTAAGTCAACTATTTTTGACATAGTTTAATAAAGATTTTGAAAATTTTCTCCTCATCCATCAGTTTTAGCATAAAAGTTAAATTTATTTTTAACATGCTTAGTTTTAGTTCCATTTAATTTTTTAGAAGCCTCATTTCATTATTTAATGTAGTTTAATTTTTAGAATTATTTAATTTGTCTAAACAGTCACTACTTAAGGAATATTTTCTGTAAGTTAAAAGCCACGCCCTTTGTCAATGATGCTTAGTGAAAGAAACACGAGTTAACTCGTGACCAGTCAACAATATGTTAACACTTTGCTGTCCACATGTCTAGTAAAAATACTTCTATTCGCAACATGTTGAAATGATTGATTGACACCAGAATTTAGAAACAAATTTATTCGAAAATAAGTAAAATCTTTTCTTTATGTACTTGATAAAAGGGAAATTTTCATTCCAAAAATTCTGGTGAAAATGTAGCATTTAAGGATTAAAATTAAGTTACTTTACATACGACACTATTGTGGTGTCGCAGGACGGTAAAGTGTTAATACTAAACATACCAGGAATTTTATTCAAGTTTTATAAAATATTTCCACCAGAATTTTTATTTGAAACTATTAAACCTTATTAATTATTTCTCAAAGCTTTTGATAGATGTTCGCTTACCAAAAAAGGTTGCAAGCAACAAGTTCTGGCAGCGTCTTCAGCAGTCTAAGAATCAGGCGTAAATTCAGAGTTGCCAAGTCTCCGGCTTTTTGCACACCAGTATTATTTTAGAGATAATGCTGTTCTTTTAAATCGGAGAATGTTCCGATTACTTAAAACAACATTCTCTGTACTAAAATACTGGTGTCCAAAAAGCCGGAGACTTGGTAACTATGTGTAATTAATTGGGTATGATAAACAGTGTTAGCTAAAACACTTTTCTGAAGTAAGTGAGAATTAGTGTTTGTTTGGAAATTATTTCATGCATCAATACACTAAAAGCGACGAAACTGAGCGGCTGTGATTCTTAGTCAACTATTTTTGACACAGTGTAATAAAGATTTTGAAAATTTTATTCTCATCCATCAGTTTTAGCGTGAAAGTTAAATTTATTTTTAACATGCTTGGTTTAATTTTAATTTTTAGAGTCTTTCTTTCATTATTTAAAATTATTTAATTTGTCTAAACTGTTGCTAATTACGAAATATTTAAAAAATTAATTGTCTAAGGTTGTTTTCGCTTATGAAGTGAATGTTGTTTTACAGAATTATCATTTTATGAATTTCTGAAGAATTTTTTGACGAACTTTCATATTAATTCAAAGTGTTCATTTTATCAGGGCTGTTACGTTACTCTAGGCTACTTTTATATTCTATTCGCACCATTATTTGAAAGAAATGAAATTTTTAGTATATTTTTCTAGCACATGTTGGCAAACTATATTTGAAAAAAATTCGTTTTAAGAAAGTGGTGCGAGATACAATTAAAAAATAGTGGCCAGTTTTATGAATCTCGCATGTTATTAAGATATTGGTATTTATTTATACTTGCTATAGAAGCAATGTTCCGTTTAAATTCGTCTAGTAAGTAGTTACTTAATTGAAAGTAATCACAAAATTAAGATTTGATCATTCTCTTTTATAAGTTTCATTGAAGTAACCTATCACATATCATCGATTTCAATATCACATTATGTATATTTGATCTTTATGTTTGAAAAGCACACCTGGTCGTATTATTAACTCCTTTAAGACCACGGTTTCTTCCATGAAAAGTTAATATCGAGGGGATTTTATTACTTCTCAAAAGTTTTTGATGGATTTTAATTCACTAGAAGAAATTGCGAGCTACAAGTTCTGGCATCGTCTTAAGAAGTTTAAGAATCAGGTGTAATTGGGTATAAATAACAGTATAAACGATGTTAGCTAAAACACTTATCTGAAGTAACTGAGAATTAGTATTTGTTTGCAAATTATTACATGCATCACTACACTAAACGCTAAATCTGAGTCTGTGACTCTAATTTTCCCTTAGAAGTATAATCCTGCATCTGAAAAATATTAGATATTGCTAAAAATTATTATCAATTTCTGGCACTGTTTAATAAATATTTTGAAATTGTTCTCTCCATCGATCAATTTTAGCATGACTTTAACTAAATAAAGTTAAATTTATTTTTAAAGTGACTATATCTATACAGAGTTGCCAAGTCTCCGGCTTTTTGAACACCAGTAATTTTTTTGAGAAAATGTTGTTCTTTTAAATCGCAAAATGCTCCGATTCAACAAAACAACATTTTCTGTACTAAATTACTGGTATCCAAAAAGCCGGAGACTTGGCAGGTCTGTCTATAACATGCTTGGTTTAATTTTATTGTTTAGAGGCTTTCTTTTATCTACCCTATTAAAATCCGTGCGCGTATCTATCTATGTAACCTCAAAAACCACCGGGCGCAGGGCTACGAAATTTGACATACGGGTTGCTGGTAGGGGGCCCATGAACAATTAGGGCAAAAAATTCAAAAAATTCAAAAATATATATTTTTTAATTTTTTTGACGAATTTTTGCCTTTTTAAAAATGTTTAGCCCGTAATCGCGCGAGTTCTAACCAGTTCTAGCTGTTTGCTGCAATGTGAGATATACATATATTACGTACGCTGCAATACTAAGAAGCTATAGCGGGTATTACGATAATTATTTTACACCGCATGCAAATAATTAGAGAATATTTAATTGCGTTTAATTATTACCATTTTTTAAAAAATAAAGAAAAACATTTTATCAGAAACATCAACAAAACTTTTTATTCTATTTATTCCTTTATTCCAAAGATATCGTTTTATCGTCTGCTGCCATAGAAAAATACATTAAATTTCATAAAATACACAGTAGTAGAAAAATATTTTTCTACATATTAGACAGATACATTTGGTTGTACTGATTTTTATTTTTAATTTTAGAATTAACTTCATGAACTCCAGTGCGTAGAACGGGTTAAACAACTAGTTATTTAATATAGTTTAATCTTTAAAATTATTTAATTTGTCTAAACCGTTACTACTTAATTAAAAAAATTAATTGTCTTTGATTATTTTCGTTTATGATGTGAAATGCTATTTCACGGAATTGTGAAGTTATGGATTTCTTCAGATTAATTCAAAGCATTCATTTTTTAAATCTCGCATGCTATTCAGATATTGATGTTTATAAAGTATATTATTTCTGCTGTCAACATCTCTTTTTCTATGAATTTAAGAAACGCACAACAATAAATGAAGTATCTCATTCGAAATTTATTGAAGCGGTTTCTGACATAGTATACCCCCATTTCGTTAAAACATGTTTTTTAATTAAAAATAGCTGTTAATTAAAAAATAAATCGGCATTCTTTTCGTGAATGAGATGGAAGGTTTTTCTTAAATTAGTGTTGCATCAAAAATAAAATACCGCATTATAGGAAGCTCAACAATGATTATAAAACAAAATAAATAAATAAATAGTACAAAAAAGATAAAGTATGATTTCTCCGCACAGGTTTATTATGTATTTATGGTTAAAAAGTGACATTGAAATGTTTAGAAGAAAAATGCACCATCTATCGATTGAAGCAGTGGTATTTCACGTGCAGAATAAAAGGTATACTTTGGTATATTATATTAAATTGTATTTTAAATGCATTCAATTAATTTTTCTTTGTTTCATACTTTTCAAGAAGCGAATGACGTCATCTTCTAATGTAGTTAAAATACAATTGTTATTTTTTTTTCGCGCGTGCCTTTTGCTACCTTCAATCAGTTTTTACTGTATCTTTGATGGAATAAATGAGACGATATTTCGACTTGACTAATGCTATTTACCTATATTTTTATCCTTATTTTTTCTTTAGAAGTATAAACCTGCATATGAAAAATATTAAATACTTCTAAAAATTATTAGACTGCAATGCGAAATCCTTGCGATGGTCTATTGGCTTATACTTGCTACAGAAGCAATGTTTCGTTTAAATTCTTCTAGTAGTTATTTATATGATTAAATCATGATTAATCACAAAATTAAGAATTGATCATTCTTTTTCTATAGATTTGATTGAAATACCATATCACATTAGGTCGATTTCAGTATCGCATTCTGAATATTTGATCTTTATGTTTGAAAAACACACATGGTCGTATGATTAACAGCTTTTAAAACCCAGTTTGTTCCATGAAAAGTTAGTACAGCGGTAGTTTTACTGCTCAAAGTATTTGACAGATGTTAGAGGTTGTCAACAACAAAGTATACGGCAACGTCTTAGCAGTAAATATACCAGGAATTTCACTTAAACTTTTTAAAATATTTCTCACCAGAATTCTTACTTAAAACTATTCAATTATTACATTTTTTAATGTTTTATATTTTATTAGTCTTATTAAAATTTTTCTGGTTCGAATTAAAATACTATTTCCATTTGGTACTTGTCCGGGGTCTATTTAGTGTTAAGAAGTTTAACGCTCAGGTGTAATGTGTATGAGTAACTGGTGTAATGGTGTTAGCTAAAACTCTTTTCTGATGTAACACAGTCATAGTATATTTTTTCATACTGCCGTATCTAAGAATTAATGTTTAAATGTATCATATGCATCAATTAACTAAAAGTTAAATCCGCATGACTGTGATTGTAATAAAACTAGTTTCTAAGGTTATTGAAAAATTTCACCTGATCGATGAGTTTTAACATAAATAATAGCTTAATTATTCTGAGTGCGTAATAGATATAACCTGTTTGTGATTTTAAATTAAATTGTTATCATTTGATGTTTAAAAATTATTATTATTATTTGATGTTTAAAAATTATTATTATTTGATGTTTAAAAATTATTATTATTTGATGTACTTAATTTGTCCGAACTATTAACGCTTAAGAAATGCTAGCGTATAAATTGTCTAAAATTGTCATTCGTCTAGGAAGTGAAATGTTACCTCATGCAACGTTCATTTTTAGAATGTCTTTAAAAAACTTTGAAATACATGTTTATTGAAAATTTAGTGTACAAATAAACTTTTTCAGAAAAATAATTTAATAAATGTTTATACTGCGCGCTTGTGTATTATTTGTGTTTTAAAATTAGATTTTTGAAGGATGCAGAATGAAAATTTTGAAGGATCCGATTATTTAATATAGATTGATCTTTAAATATACTAAATTTGCCTGAAGATGCGTTTTTAATAAAACAAATTGTTTCTGCTCAAAATGTTCATTTTAATAATAGGTTTATACAAACGTGAAATAAATATATTATGAATATAGCATTTAAATGAAATATCTGTATTCATATTTACAATAAAAGTAATGTTTATTTATAATTTTACAAATTTGAAGTAAATGTTAACCATAAATTTGAGGTTTGTAGACTTCCTTCAAATAGTGATCATATACAGAGTACCCACAATTCCTTGAATTTCAATACCTTTAATTCCTTTAATTCTACTAATAGTAATTTTTGTATTAGTTAATGACATAAATGCTTTGATTAAAAATTGCTAAGATACGGATACAGGGTTATTCAAATTTAAAGAGTCATAGAAACTCTGATAAAAGCTTTTCATAGATTTGCATTGTGTGAATCAATTTGTTGATTTGAAGATAGTTGACTCTATTTGTTGCAAATTTTATTTAAATATCTCAAAATTCTCAACAGATTATTAATTCTTTTCAGACCCTGGAATCTCTCATGAAAATTTAATGTAGAGAAGTTCTTTTGTTTTTGAAAGTTTTTGTTAGATTCTACGGGAAGAATTAAGGAATACAAACTTATGACAGAGTCTGAAGTAATTTAAGTACCATATGTAATTGGATATGAATAAAGATGTTAGCTGAAACTAGAAGTGCCAAGCTCTCACCAATCTTTCGTAATATGTGCATTAATTTGACCCAGGTTCAATTCTTTTCGCACCAGAATTTTTTTTAAAGAAATTAAATTAAATAAATTCCACGTAGTAACCAGAAATTAAATAAAGATTCATCAAATAAATGTTGGGGTTCGAAACGTTGTTAAACTGGGACTAAATTAATCCACATATTAGGGAAGATTAGTGGGAGCATGGCACCTCTGTCTGAAACACTTTTCTCTCCGTAAATGAGTTTTAGAGAGCCTGACTAAGAATTAATGTTTAGAAATATTACATGCATGAATGGAGTAAAAGCTAATTCTCAATGGCTGCGATTCTAACTCAGGAATAATATTGAAAATTTTCACGTGATAGATCAGTTTTAACATAGAAGTAACTTAACCCTGAACTGGCGACTTAAGATTGGACGTTCAGATTGGATTTTTTTTTTTTTTTTAAACCATACCAAATCCCACACTGTAAAAAAAATCTGTAGTACTACTAGAAAATATCTAGGCAACTGGGATTCCATAAACTTTTCTAGTAACCAATACAGCTTCTTCTTAAGTAAGATTACTGCATTAAACTTAGTAAACAGCACATAGACTTCCTTAGTGAACATACTAAGAAATCGTTTGTAGCTATTACAGGTGCTTTTTTAGTAATGTATACTAAGAAATGATTAGTAGTATTACAGATACTTCTCTTGTATCTTCACTAAGAAATCGTTAGTAGTATTACAGATACTTTATGTATAGTAAGAAATGGTTAGTTATATTACAGATATTTCTCTTGTATCTTTACTAAGAAAATATGTGTAACCATTGCAGGTGTTTTTCTTGTATGTTTACTAAGAGACTTTAGTAGAATTACAAAAACTTCTTTTGTATGTTCACTTTCACAATATTAGAACATTTATAAGAAAACATCTGTAACTCTACTAAGAAACTGTAGTAATGTTGCAGGTACTTTTCCCATAATTTACACTAGAGTTTTAAATGGGATAGAATTTTATGTTTCAAGAGGTGAAATAATACTAGTTAGAGCAGTTTAAGAATAAAAAATATTCGATAAATATTAAGCCAAATATTCTACAACAATTTCTAAATGTCTTTCATAAAATTTTATGCTACAAAATTATAATATATATATAATTACATAGTAAAATATAATGTAATTAATTATAATATATATATATATAATATCAATTATAAACATTAATTTTTTTTATACCAAAAACAGAGGCATCCTTTAAACATAACTTCCATTTAAGTTTTTTATTCCTGTTAATTTTTAATTTTAGAATATAAAGATCTAATTCTTTAGTAAGTGCATCTGTATTCAGTATACAAATATTTTAATATTAATGTTAATAATTATATTTATACTAAATTATTTTTGTAGCATAAAATATTATAGAAAGACAAAGAAATACTTGGCTTACTATATTTCTTATTCTTTTAAACTGCTCTAAGTAGCATTCTCAATCTATCTGTTGAAAATTAAAATTCTATCCCATTTAAAACAAACGTGTACATTCATCTAGATTACCTGAAGTATTTCTTTAAGCGTAACTTGACACTTAAAAACTAGACAAGACAGTCATGTTAAATATAAACTTAAGACTTTTTCAAATAACTTATTTTCTCCTTTTAGCCCGTCAGCACACGCGCCCCTTTCCATTATGTTACTACACCCGCGGGATAAATTTTACCGGGCCGAAATTTAGTTGGTTTTCTTGTGTCAATTTCCCGACGGTTTGATTATAAACAAAAATTTATATTTTGAAATAAACTGGAAATCAATAAAGAACATAATTTAACTTAAAATAAGACGTTCTTGCTTGAAAAAAATATAAAGCTCAGAATGATAACGAACGAGTTTTTCACATTTTAAGTAATGATTCTGAGCTGGGGTAGATTTTATCCCAGCGCGTGTGCTGACGGGTTAAAACACAATTTAATAAGTTTTTTCCAGCTATAAGACACTGTCCTGCTTCACTGACTGCAAATACCAGCAACACAATACATAGAACACAAAACTAACAACTTTTGAATGCATAAAATGTGTTTCGTGGTGTTCTCGTATGGTAAAACATGTTTTACTCCTGGTGCGAAATAAAGTTTTCGTGAGGTGTAGTTTTATACAGTTTTTACATGCATCGCTTTCTTAAACGCATTCACACCACATGTTTATATAAACTTTAAAACACAATGTTATGCATTTTGGAAAGCATTTGGAAAAGATAAAATGATGCGTATGCATCGGGAAGCATATTTTGACATCGGGGATTTCAAACTTACAATGTTTCTGGTTTAAGTCCTAATTTCTTGATGAAATATATTAGCTTTTCCAATCTTTTTTGTTAATAACTGATATTGGTTAAGGAGACATGGTGGTTTGTGTTATGCAGTTGTATAGAGACTTTCGGTTATGAGGCTGTGTAATGTCATCAATATCTTATACTTTCACATATCTCTTTAGTACTTACCAGATAAATTTTCAGCCTTCCCGCTTTAAAAAAAACTTGTACTTTGTTTTTATATTTAAGCCAATAAAAATTCAAACTAACTCACTATATTTTCACATAAGAAATTGATGTCCTTCAGAGCAGATAATGCACATTTTTAATTTATAAAAATAAAAACTATAAGTGTGTTAAAATGGCGTAGTACTACACTGTTAAAACTACAGGTGACACATATCACCTCTAAGGGGTGAAAGGCTTGTCTGACTAGTGACACCCCTAGGGGAACCAGAATGGCACCTTTAACAAGGGTTTACATAAATTCGTCAGACAATTTCATGTTAGTGTGTCATTTATAGCTGTGTGTAATAAACTAAAAATAATGGTTAAAGTGAAAAAGTTACACTTTACATACATTTACGAGAAAAAAACAAGAAATTATTTTTATCGTTTCTGATTTTATCGATTTTCAACTTTACTTACAACTTTTAACAAAGTTTGAGTTTATTACACACAGTATGTATCCAAAATATTGTTTTAAAACAAATTTTAAATACTTTTATAAGAAATGACACCAAAACAAGTAAAATTGCAAAAAATGTTGAGCGGTTACAATTGAAAATATTGCTGTAATAACCAAAATTCCAAAATTTTATATAAATGAGTGTCCCTTATATAAATTATTCCTTATTTTAGTCATTGCAAGCAATCTGAACACACTTTATTTCTCAAATGTAAAAATTTTAAGAAGCATTCCTAGAAAAACACTTGATTTTTCATTTGCAACAGAATTACAACTCTGAATATGTAAATACATTGCGTTTGTTTACATAAATTCTTTGGACAATTTCATGTAAGTGTGTCATTTCTAGCTGTGTGTAATAAACTAAAAATAATGTTTAAAGTGAAAAAGTTACATTTTACATACATTTACAAGAAAAAAACAAGAAATTATTTTTATGGTTTCTGATTTTATCAATTTTCAACTTTACTTACAACTTTTAACAAACTTTGAGTTTATTACACACAGTGTGTATCCAAAACATTGTTTTAAAATAAAATTTAAATATGTTTATAAGAAATGACTTTGTTTTCATACCAAAACAAATAAAATTGCAAAAAATGTTGAGTGGTTACAATTGAAAATATTGCTTGTTTCCAACATTACTGCTTAGCAAATCATTATATTATTCATTTAAAAAATATATTGTAATAAAAGTAGTTTTTTCATGAAAAGCACTATATTAAGAAGTTAAAGATGAAATAATAAATAAAATTCATCCTCTAAAGAGTAGAAATTTTTCTACAATGTGGAATGCAGGTGCTTTATAACTGCAAAATTCATTGTTTATGTCTTAGAGATTGCGGATTATAAACAGTTGTTGGGAATGTTCATAAAATCTTATCAGCCAAAGATTTGTTTTTACCAGCTAGCAAGATGGAATACACAGTAAAAAAAATTAAGGTAAATTTTACGTGACTTCAAAAATAATGCATGCTACAAAGCATTGCAACATTATCATTTGTATAAAATAAAGGAAGATATGTAACAGAAGAAAGTTTAGTATATGTAGGAACTTAGTGCCCTGTTTACATTGCAGAAATTTGGGAAAACGTGAAATATGGCCAACAACTAAATATAAAGTTTTTTGGTATATTTTTATAGACTAGTGTTTAAAAGACTGCCTAAAATCCACTCACCTTGTCAGAAAATCCACTTGCCAGTGTAGAGTAGATTTATATAATCTCCCACCCCTGGTTATAAACCACGTCTACTGTATACGATATTAATTTTCAACTATAAGATTCGACTCACACCTTTTAAAATTTGATTCACAGTTTTGGTCCTAGTCAGCCGATTTGACTCGCTGATTTTCAAGTCTAAAGCAAACTCTGCTTATTGTGTTTGTAGATAGTGAATAAAAAAAATGGAGACTAAAAATATTAAAAATGTGTACCAAAGATCAGTTTTTTTTTTTTTTTTTTTTTTTTTTTTTTTTTTTTTTTTTCCTTAAGTCAATCATGGGGGAAAAATTGCAAAACTCGTCTACGATCGTGTGAAAAAAACCCTGTGAGTTTTGCTAGCATGGTGCGGGAAAAAAATCCATCCGAAAATTCACCAATCGGTCGAAAGAAACAGTAGGCAGTAGGCTACTTTTTTAAAATTAAGATTGTTTCATCCCACCACTTTTTTAAAATGGTATAATTGGCCTTGTTCTTGCATTATTTAATGTGTCATTAAATAAGGCAAATATTTTTCTTTCGAAAAAGTCATGGCAATCAAGAAATTTGAATTTTTAAAAAGTAGCAAACTGGCAAGAAATAAAAAACGCAAAAATTGCCAAACAGTAGAAAGAATATATTGCAAATTTCATCAATCGCTTATGGGAAAACAATTGCGAAAGTCATTATTCCGTTGCGGGATAAAAAATCGCAAAATTCTTCAGTCGGTCACAGGAAAAAATCTGAAATTCTGCCGTCAGGTATGCAAGAATATCGCAAAATTCATCTATGGGTCGCAGGAAAATATTGCGAAATGCATCACTTAGTCGAGAGAAAAAAATCTCGAAATGTTTGTACTCGGTGAAAAGACCTTGCGAGTTTCGCCAGCAAGATGCAGAAAAAAAAATTCGTCAATCGGTCACAAGAAAAACCCTCCGCAAAAATCGTCAATCAGTTGCAAGAAAAAAGCGCGAATTTCATCAATCAATCGTCGGAAAACAATCGCGAAATTCATTAGTCGGCTGCAGGAAAAAAAAAAAAACATTGCAAACCTCTTCAGTCAGTAGCAGGAAAAAAACCCTGAAATTCTGCCATCAGGTGCGAAAGAATAGTCTGTAGGTCGAGGGAAAATATTGCACAATGGGTAAGCCAGTCTCGACGAAATATCTTGAAATATTTGCACTCGGACAAAATTGTGAATTTAGCCTATCTATAGCAGGTAAATAGCAAAATTCGCCAGTCGGTAGCAGAAAATATTGCGAAATTTGTCAATTGCCTCGCGTTATAAAAAAATCGTAAAATTTGTCTACAATCACATGAAGCCAAAAAAGTGAGTTTCATTTATAAAGCACGGGGGAGAAATTCTTAAATTCATTTATCAGTTGCAAAAAACAAAAAAATACATATAAAATTTGTCAGTTGGTAGCAGAAAAATATCACGAATTTTGTAAATCACAAAATTCGTCAATCGATAGTGGAAAAATAGCAAAATTCATCAATCAATAGCAGAAAAATCGTGAAATTCATCAAATGGTCTCAGGAAAAAATTACGAATATCGTCAAATAGTCTCAGGTAAAAAAAATTGAATATCGTCAAATGATTTCTGAAAAAAAATAATCGCATAATTCGCCAAATGGTTTCGAAATTCGTTAGGCGAAAGCGGGAAAAAAATATTTTTCCATTCAATCATCACAACTGGCGGATATGACTATTAAGTTTGTCAGTGGTGGCAATAAAGTCAATCGCCAAATTTTGAGTATTACTCACCGATTGGCAAGTGGCGAATGCTAATTTTGTCCTATATTCATGGCCTTCTAATATTGTTCAATATGTGAGCAGATTTGTATTTAACAAATTTTTACATAAAAATTGTACCAAGTTAAAAAAAGCACGTAATAGTAAGACTTTTCTAGATATTAATTATTGATATGCATAACTTGAATTATAACATAGTTTACTGGCAGATTATTTTCTGCTCCTGAAATATCCGTCGCAGACACTTGGAGCATTTTCTGCTACTGCGTTAATAACATTTTAAATTGTTTCAAAGATAATGTTCTCATTTAAAAATTCCTTCACACATAAAAATAAGTATCTTAAATATAGGACAAAATTAGCACTCGCCACTCGGCGAATAATACTGAAAATTTGGCGATTGACTTTATTGCCACCACTGGTCAAACTTAATAGACACACTCGCCAATTGCGATAATTAAATGGAAAAATATTTTTTTCCCCCACTCTAGCTCGACAAATTTCAAAACCATTTGGCGAATTTCACGATTTTTTCCCCGAAATTATTTGACAAATACATAATTAAATAAAATAATTTAAAAAGTCAGTTTAAACTGCAGGTATGAAATTGTACAGTCTTTTAGTACTATGTATGTGCAGTAAACATTTCATTTTTTGAATAAAGACGTGTTGCTACATCAACTGCAGGGCTTGAATTTCAGGGCAGGATTGCGGGATTCGCGCCGAAAATTTTGAAATCCCGCCCCAAAAAAGATCGTGGGCGGTAGCCTCCCGCCCAAAAAATTACACCATTTTCGGATAAATTTGCGTTATTTAATTTACCTGCAACCGAACGATAAACTTCGTGATTTTTTTCCCGCAACCAATCGACGAACTTTGCGTTATTTCCGCGACTGATCGACGAACTTTGCGGTTTTTTCCACGACAGATAGACAAACTTTGTGGTTTTTTTCTGTGACTGATCGACGAACTTTGCGTTTTTCCGCGACTGACCGACGAACTTTGCGTTTTTGGGGGACAGATCGACAAACTTTGCGTTTTTTCACGACTGATCGACGAACTTAAGGTTTTTTAAGCGACTGATCGACGAACTTTTCGTTTTTTAAGCGACTGATCAACGAACTTTGCATTTTTTAAACGACTGATCAACGAACTTTGCGTTTTTTCCACGACAAATCGACGAACTTTGCGGTTTTTTCCCACTGAAGCATCTGTATCATTTCCTCCTAAAGTTGAAGCGTTGGCATAGTGATGGAACACTATTAATCCAGTTCAAAATTATATTAACTAAAAGATGGGCAAGCTAGTAATAGTAACACAAAATACAGGAGATGTATGGGGAAGGATCGATCCAATTCCAATTTGCTGAGATGTACAATTAGGAAGCCACATTTTTTGTATATGTTCGCAACGCTTTTTGCCAGTAATCACCTATGATGTAATCTTAAATTAATATTATTATGATATAATTTTTTATTTTGATATTTCATATTTTAAGCAAGGCGCTCTTGCTTTAAACAATCAAATTTGTTTAATATTTCGTCTTCATCAGAGCCCGATCAACCTGAAGTTGGGCCCAGGGCCTGTTAAAAAGTTGCCCCCACCCCATTTAAAAAAAAAGTAGGTTTATTTGATGAGTTGACAAAGTTGTTTGGGTGAAAATTTCAAGTTTACAAAATAATTTAACTTACAAGAACTGTGCATCCCTTAATTAAACTAAAAAATATATAGATCCTATATTATAGGCATAGAGTTTTCAGGAATATTAGATCGGCCTAAATTGTTCTACAGAACAAAAATTCTCAAGGAAAAATAATTACCTCATTAAAAATTATATAGTAAACAATTAAAAATCAGGATTGTTTGTCATATAAAGAAAACTGAGGTTTAAATCACTCAATAATATATATAAACAAGGGTATTTTGATATGATTCAAAGTATTAAAATATCTAGCATAAAACTAAATTCAAATAGTAAATTTCTAAATAAAAACAAACTTCATTAACTTTTGTTAATTTTTTTTAATACAGTTATCAAACAACATAACTGACATTCAAAGAGTTAACTGTTTCTAAAATTCCATGTACTTACTTCTAATACAGACTAGTTGAAATTTGCAAAATAGAAAAACAAAAAAATTCTAATTTTGAAGTAATGTCATTATCTATTGTCAAAAGAGAGAAAGCCTGTAAATTATTCTGCGTCATCGATGACCTGAGTCTTGATTTGACTCTTTTCAATACAGAAAATGAGCGTTCACTGGAACAATTTGTTATGGGCAAGGTTAGAAACAACTAATATGCTATTTCTACATTTGAAAATGTGTGCAATATATTTAAATTCCTGATTTTTTGCAAACAATCTTTAGGGGCATTTTTTGGAACTGATGCTTTACACTCATGCAAACATGTAATCAAAAGTTTGGCGACTTTTTTGTTGGCGCGATTTTCAAGACTGCGCCAAACGAATAACTTAATACAATGGCTAGGTTGCCATTAAAGGAAAAAATCCCCTAAATTTGACGACTGTTCTCCTTTTTTTAACCGATTAATTTTTTTTTTCTGCGTGAGTGCAAAGCATCTTAGCCAATGTTTTTCCTGAAAAAATGCCCCAAACTGCAGAAATTCATCTATCTTTATCGATATTTTCTGAAAAAGTATTTTGGAATTCCTCAGCAAATTTCTTAACTTCAGAAGTTGGTAATGTTTTATTATAGAGACATCCATATTTTTCATCAATTTTAACATATGCCTCAATTCTTTTTTTCAGCTGAGTAATTAAAGCATCACAGGTGACATTATGGCATGTACACCTAAAAGATTCTCTGGTTGAAAAGCTATGTTCATTCTTTTGTAAGCTATCTAATCTTTTGGAGATTTTTTCTTTTCCTTTGAACACTGTATGTTACATTTTTACCTACAAGCATAAATGCTTTTTTTTCATAAATGTCATATCAATCTCTTACAAGCTGAAAATAATATTAAGAGATTCATACAGAGGAATTATAGAAGATACATCTCCAGTACTGCTTTGAAGAGTTATATTGACCATATTTATTCGTTGTAGTATGGCATCCCACACTACGGTTAAAACAGCAGTTTCTAATTTACTTAAACTTGAATGCAAATATTTTGCTTCATGACGAGAAGTTGGTGACTCATTCATGCCTTTAGAAATTTCTTGCAATAAACTCTTTATTAAATGATAACCTTTGTGAGGAGCTTTCATAGCATCTGCATCAGCAGACCACCTTGTATTTGATAAAGATTTTATAGTAAATTTTTCTTTCCCAGATAATAATTTATTTTGTAAAAGTTGCCACCTATGAGAAGATGCCAAAAAATATATACAGGTTCTGTACTAGTCCAAAAAAAATACAGCCTGATTGCAAGATTGAGCTGCATTATTCCCGACAAAATTCAAAGAATGTGCAGAGCATGGCACATACTCAGCTAAAGGGCAATGCTTTTGCTTCTTGCCTGCAGACCAGAATATTTGCCAGCCATATTGCTGGATTTGTCATACGATTGACCACGACAGTTCATAATATCAATAGGTTTTCAAGTTCTGTAAGAACAGTATCCGACAAAAAACTGGCATTATGGCTATTTATAGGTATGAACTTAATAAATCTCTCAGTGGGAACACTTTCTTTGTCGACATACCTTAAAATTAATGACAACTGATCCAGTGATATCAGGTGTGGAATCTACTATTAAAGCAAAATATTTTGATTCTTTCACTTCCAAAAGGATTTCTTTTAAAACGTTTTCTGACATTAGTTGCAATAATTCTGACACTATTGTTGATGAAATATAATTAATCTTACCTTTACCAGCATTACCATGTTTCCCCAAATAATTTTTCATGAATGCATCAAATTTTGCAAAAAATTCTAGGCAACCCAGAAAATTGCCATTACTAGGCGATCCCAAAATTTCATTATACCCAAGCACAGAAAGTCCCCTTTCAGCTAAAAATTGAATGCATGCAACAACTCTTGTAAGTACAGCACGGCAATAATCACATTCTTTTGTATAGTCTTCAGAGTCAGATAATACAGACGAACACACGAACGCCGTTCGCAGAAAAATTTCAAAGTTTGCAGACATTTTGATTTATTTTTACTTTGTGTAAAAAAAAAAAAAAAAACAAAAAAAAAAAAAAAAAAAAAATCAAGACCCCGGGATGAGAATTGGTGCGACGCACGTCGCAAACTCTTGAGAAGGTCTGCAGACTATTTTTCAACTGGAGAAAAAAAAGTTTGCTAGAAATTATTTGCCATGTACCATGGTACAGTATTTTTTGAAAGAAGCACCACAGTGTATACGAGCTTAAAACTTAAAAATATTGTAAGTGCGGTGCCTTATGTCGCAATGGCGGGTACGATGCTTTTTTTTCCCTCCTGCCCAGGGCCAGTAGCAGAAATAGTGCAGTACTGAAGCGGTGGCTGCAGATTATTTCAGGTTTTGCAGATTAATGTAACAGATTAAAAATAAATTTTGTGTTAAAAAATAAATGTTAAATGTTTAAATAAAGTTTATTTGTTTTAAAAACACAAATTGCACAAATTGTGCCTATTAGTTGCTAAAATCAGTGTAAAAATTGTTTTAAACTCATAAAAGAGCTAAAATCCTACATGTTTCGGCTTTAAACTTAAAGCCATCATCGGGGAAGAAGAACAACAAAAACGACTACGGACCTTTTAATTTTCGACACGAGAAAATTGAAATCAACAGCTTGGAAAAATTTAAATAAAATAAGCGGGCGCTCTCTGTTGCCAAAGAGCGAAAAACTAAACTATGAATTAACAAGGGGTTAAAAATGTATTCCATAAACTAGGTATGTTGAAAGAAAAGTTATCAATACAAATACAATCCTTCCTAATTTAATATCCAATGATTCCCTAATGGCGGCTTTAAATGGGTTATTGAACCTATAGATAATTCTTGCTTTATCGAAATTAATTACAGTATCATTATTTTTACCGTAAAACCGGGAGAGTGCAGTGGATAACTTTCCAAATTTTGTCGTTTTTATGCTCTTTTAACCTTTCCAAAAACTTTCTTTTAGTCATACCAATGTAAAAAAATATACTATTATTATTTAAGCTAATGGGGATTTCATAAACACCTGCGAATTGATCAGGGGGGATAGGATCTAATTTACATGAAACTAAGTCAACCAATTTTCTGGGAGGTACGACTATTAGGGTACAACCATTAGCTTAAATAATAATAGTATAATTTTTTCGTTCGTTCTGATAGTCGTCAACAAATTGAAAAGCAAAGCGTACATACAATAATGAACGTAAGGATAATGTGCACACAACATCTCGTTTTCATGCTCACTTAATCTTTCTGATATATTCTTCCAATTACCAAAGCCTTCTTCACAGAATGACTGGCAACTTGAAGAAAACAGTTTACACACATAGCAGTATGCAACTCCTTTTGATGGTGAATATATCAGCCAGTCTTTTTTGGTTTTTTCTTTATTCTTCATATGTCTGTAAAAATTATGCTCAGTGAGAACACGATCTTTGCTGTGGCAAAATCACTTTGATTTGTGTATTTCTGACATAAATTGATTTGGTTTATGCAACAAGAAATATTCTCGCATTTCTTCTGTTATTACAGCTGGCCAAAGAGCAGGATCATCTGGATAATTTACTTTTACAGGACCATCAATTTCAGGTTGTTCAGAGGATTCCTGGATTTCTTCTAGATTTAAATTAGTTTCAATATCAGAAATGTTACAATTGACTAATTTCTTGCTTTTATGAATTTCTGAGGGTTCAAAAGGCTTTTGAATTTTTTCTGAATTTAAATGTGTTTGCAGGTCAGAAACCACTATTTTTTCTCCTTTATCAATTTGAGAAGTTTTCTGGATCCACTCTGCATTTAAATCACAAACATCAGAAACAACTAATTTCTCACATTTTTCTTCAAAAGTCGCCGACAATGATGAATGCGATGACACTCCATTATCTTCAGTCACCATTTTATCATTTTTATCTTTCGTCTCAATTTTGTCTTTTGAAGTCATCACAAAATGCCTTTCAATGCTTCCTTTCAAACTTTTTTTTTTCTTTTTCCTTTTCTGACACCCAGGCGAATGCTTATAATTTTTAGAAGGCATTGTCAGTCGTTTAAATCCGTATTTACTTCTAAAGATTCGATCAAAAACTTTACTTGAATTAGATTATATATACATTTAGATATAATTTCATAAGATATTCACTCAAGTTTTACAGCATGCTCGATTAAAAAAAAATCCAATCCAACAGCAACAACGTTGTACACATGTACAATCACAAACACAGTTATTCAGTTCAATCGATGGCAGAAATTTTCCATTTCAAAATACAAAATATATTTTGTATACCGAACTCCGAACAAGACTCCATACGGAATATCGTTGGGAGAGCAGCCTCGCACTTACGGTTTGTTTTCAACGAATACTGCGAGCCTGTTGTAATACACTTATATAAAATGTTTTATAATTACTTAATTTTCATATTGAAATCTGATGTTTAAAGAGAAAAAAGAATTTTAGATTTCTTATTCCAATAAAATTTCTTTCTTTTCATATGCAACAGTAATCTTGGACAGTAATCTTGTGACGTCATAGCAAGTAAAATCACAGCCCATGCAGCGCTTTACTTACACAAAGGTTTTTTTCGCTATTAGGTAGATTTCGTAAGAAATACTACCTATTACATTCTCACCTAAGTTGGAAATTTTGAAAAATTTTTGCAGATCTACGCCGATCATGACTCCCAGAACCCAAAACCACCCCCAGTTCAAAACTTTATCTATCTATCTATCTATCTATGTCACTTTTTTATGAACACGATAACTGGAAAAATTCTGCATAAATCTCTTTAAAACTGATACATAAAATCAAGGGGCATAAAACCTCGGTCAAGTTCGTTAATGGGCAAAATCGAACCAGGGGGGGGGGGAATGGGGGGGGGGCTTTTTGTGAAAACAGAAAACCCCCATAATTTCTTAATTATTTTACGTATCGAATCCGTTTAAAGTTATTATTACTTCTAGGAAAAGGGCCGAAAATGTATGTATGACAAATTTTTGATATAATTAAAAATGGCTCCAAGGGGGGGAAAAGGGGGGGGGGGTTAGAAGAAAAAAAATCATAGCTTCGTCAATTCACAAGATATCAAATCCGCGTAAATTTATTATTAATCCTCTTAATATTATCTAAAACTTTTACATTGACAAGTTTTTTATAGGACCAACCGTTATAGCAAAAATAAATAAATAAATAAATAAAAAAAAATCCCTGCCGGCTCCGCCTGCAAACAAGTTATTTTTCGAAGTAGGCGGTTCCAACTCCCGCATCTTTTCGAAATTGATACATAAAATCAAGGGGCATAAAATCTCGGTCAAGTTTGTTAATGGGTAAAATCGAACCAAGGGGGAGGGGATGGGGGAGGCTTTTTGTGAAAACAGAAAAAAACCCATAATTTCTTAATTATTTTACGTATCGAATCTGTTTAAAGTTATTATTACTTCTAGGAAAAGGGCCGAAAATGTATGTATGACAGATTTTTGATATAATTAAAAATGGCTTCAAGGGGGGCGAAAGGGGGGGGGTTAAAAGAAAAAAAATCATAGCTTTATCAATTCACAAGATATCAAATCCGCTTAAATTTATTATTAATCCTCTTAATATTATCTAAAACTTTTATAATGACAAGTTTTTTATAGGAACAACCGTTATAGCAAAAAAAAAAAAAAAAATTTAAAAAAAATTTAAAAAAAAAAATCCCTGCCGGCTCCGCCTGCAAACAAGTTATTTTTCGAAGTAAGCGGTTCAACCTCCCGCATCTTTTCGAAACTGATACATAAAATCAAGGGGCATAAAATCTCGGTCAAGTTCGTTAATGGGCAAAATCTAACCAAGGGGGGGGGGGATGGAGGAGGCTTTTTGTAAAAACAGAAAAAAAAAACCATAATTTCTTTATTATTTTACGTATCGAATGCGTTTAAGTTATTATTACTTCTAGGAAAAGGGCCGAAAATGTATGTATGACAAATTTTTGATATAATTAAAAATGGCTCCAAGGGGGGGAAAAGGGGGGGGGGGTTAGAAGAAAAAAAAATCATAGCTTCGTCAATTCACAAGATATCAAATCCGCCGTAAATTTATTATTAATCCTCTTAATATTATTTAAAACTTTTACATTGACAAGTTTTTTATAGGACCAACCGTTATAGCAAAAAAAAAAAAAAAATTAAAAACAAACAAATCCCTGCCGGCTTCGCCTGTAAACAAGTTAGGTTTCGAAGTAGGCGGTTCCAACTGCCGTATCATCGTAAAAAAGGTCATTTCTTCCGCAATTCCCGACAAACAAGCGCCCCACGGTCTGCGTCTTCGAAATCTACCTGTGCCTGTAGGCCGAGCCGTCAGGGATTTTTTCTCTTAGTCACGTTATTTTATTGTCACACTTATGAGCTCAGAAAGCAAATTAATGAAAATGAAAATATATTTTCTTTTATTATTTAATAATTAATTAATGAAAATTTTGATAAAAGCCTGATTTGCAAAATTTAAATGAAAAATTTTCTGAATACTAAAAATTAACATTAAAATCAAGAAATAAGAGCATATTCAAGTAAAATAAGTTTAATTTACATAATTTACAAACAAACCTCAATTTAAATACTTGAAATTTCACTCATTTTTATTAACATTGGCTATAACTTAATTCATTTAGCGTTATATTTCTAATAAATTCGATAATTAACACAGAAATAATCTAAAATTGAATGAACATACCGGAAAAGCATTTTGTCACACATTCTCAAACACCTGGGAATGCCTTAAAACAGATTGGAAACACATCTGGATCTAATCTGGATACCTCAAGCGTTTATAATGTGTTGTATTATGAGTAAAATATGTTTCGGGGATTTGCAGTGTGGCGTTGGACTGTGGCTCGGATTCGTTACGATTACGGAAGCCATGAACAGAAAAGGACGCATGCGCAATAAGCATTCAGTTACAGGTATTTTCTTTGTAACATTACTAGTAGCGATTCGTTACAGATGATTTTCTAGTAATTGCTACAATATCTGTAATGATACTAAATATATTTTAGTAAAATTGCATACTTTTTTTTACAGTGCACTAACAGAACTTGGCGATAAGGCAGCTGACGTCACTGTGGGTCAAATTACTGTTGGATAGCAAGAAACACCTGCCCGTTCTTTATGGCTTCTACTGTACAAATGAATACGGGCGAGTTGATTGGTGTACATTTAATGAGTCTATTATATGATTGGCCTATGTCGCGAAGTCGATTCCTGAAATTATGGCTACGACCAAAATGCAGAGGTAGATTGGTTGACGGAAGTGTTGCCTTTCCTTATACTCGCTTGCATGAGATTATTTTGAAGAAGTTAGACAAGTAGGCAAAAATTAACTTAGCCATAAAGCCAAGCACTCCGATATTGTCCAAATCCCCCCCCCCCCCCGACCAATGACATTTTATTGCATGTCATAAACACATTCTACTATAATTGCAATAAAATAGCGTAATTTGAGAAATGTATCATTAGTTAGTAATTTTCAGTTAATTCGCATTGTAATTATGATATTTTATTTCTAATAAGAGTTTGAATAAATGTATTACTATAAATCGCTTCTAGATTTAGAATAAAATTTGATTTCATTCTACACCAAAAATCTAAAGATCTGAACACAAACAGTAGCTAAGCTAGTTAGTTATATTAAAATGAAGTATATTATATTTAAAAGTAAATATATGTATATATTAAAAGGAACGTGTATAATTTCTAAAACTTAAAATTAAACTTAACAACAATAATGAATAAAATTTAATAATAATGAATAAAGCAATAATATTGAAATTTAATAAAAAAGTATCTATATATATATAAAACACGAAAATATTTTATTTAATAAATATTGTTTAAGAATTTTTTAATACATAGGCATATAATTGTGTATTTTAAATATAAAAACAATCCTTGTTATCTTTGCTTCGATTCCCATAGTGAATTAAAAACAGAAGAGTATAGATCAAACATTTATATTGTCACTCAACGCGTAACTGAATTTCTCGCAGTAATACGTGAATATATATATAATTTTACAAGTTGGAGAAGAAAATGAAATTATACAAAATTAAATTTTCACTGAAGCCAGTTATACATAATGGAATTAATCATGTGTTCTTGTCTGCGAGGTAATATTTATGGACTTAATCAATTCAATTGCCAAAGTTAGATGAGATGGTTTGAGATCAAACAGCTCTCGAAATTTCGTTTTAAGTGCCAGGTTAATGACTGAGCTTTTTGAATCAGTGCGTGGCATTTAATTTGATCTGTTAAAATAGGGAGGCTTTAGAACTCGTATAAAAGTATTGAGATAAGTTGTATTCTGTGATGTGATAGTGCTTAACAGGAAAATTTAACTAAAAATATATATATATTTAAATGTGTTTCTGAATCATTTGAGATTGAGTATTTTGTTTGAAACAGAAAAAGTTTTTTTATGAACAAAGTACGTAATACTATATGCATACCTGCTAAGTAATACTTTTTTTGTTACCACTAAAATTAAACAGAAACTGTTCCCTATTTCAACTGAAATGTGTAGCACTTATAGTTTTTGTACAGGGTCATTCAAAAGAATTCCGTTACATTACGGTCTATGGGTAAAAATCATTTGCGGTTTATTTTCATGATGTCACGCAGTTTCAAATACAGTGTAATTGATATATATCACTAAGGTGCATTACAAGAAGATTAATATGGAATAGGGTGTGCATAGCACTTATAGTTACTTTACAAGAACAGTCAAAAGAATTCCGTTACATTACGTCTATGGAGAAAAATAGTTTGCGGTTTAATTAAATAATGTTTCACTATTTTAAACACATTGAAATTTATATATATCACTAACAAGGGGACCGCCAAACATGATGCGCACAGATTTTGATGATTTTAAGGTATGTTGTAGAGGTCATACCCCTAACTATTCAGGTCAAAGGTTTCCTTCAAATGGCCCTTAATTTTTGAGAAATTCGGTGTTAAAGTTCATCATACGTTTGAAATACCCATTAGATTGCTATTCTGAACGTGGCCTCCTTGACGCAATGCTGGCGTTCGAGATTCCTGTACGGAATGCAAGGGTTCTGTCCCATTCTATGCCCTCTTTTTTTTTTTTTTCATTTTAAAATAATTTTATATTTTTGGCGCGTTGTACGTTTTAAGAAGAAGTGTGAATTCTGCATCTTTGAACTTTTTTATATTTTCCTAATAAATTATATTTACATTTTCGAATTTTTCATAAAAACTTTTAGCTTTTCTGCAGTTATTAAACTAATTTTTCTGTCGACGAAAATCCAAGATAATTTATGTCTAGAAGTCCCGTCTTTTTTTTAAAACTTACTATTATTGTTTGCATTTATGTTTATTTATTTATTTATTTATCATAGATATAACATAATGCATACTCATTTTTTACTTGAATTTTCTTATTTAAGAAAAGTAATTGATTAGGAAAACATTTACAAAATAATATATCCTTTTAATATTTGATTAGTTTTAAATATCTTGCAGCATCTTAACTGATGAAATACAAAAATGTTTATCATTACCGTCATTGACATTTTTAATTATATAAATATAGAATTAATTGGGCGATGTATCGCTAAAATATTCAATTTCATGGCATTAAAAATCACCATAAAAAGAATTTCTTAACAGGATTTTCTTTAACAATGTTGGAAGAATGCATAAATTAAGAATAAGATAGAAATATTATCAGATGGCGAATTTTAAAACAGATTATCATTTTCTAACAATGTCTCTCAATATTTTAGAGCATTCGTTACTTCATCTTTTAGTTTTTCTTCCAAACCAGAATTTTCCATATCAGTGGTTGTTCCTGCCATTATATTACAATTTGTAGCCTGTTGTCAACTTTCATATAGAGAATTTTCCTATATACAGCATTACTCCAAACATTGCAACTGGCTTAAAAAAAGCATATAACAAGGAAATGAATTTCATTCTGATATTACCAGATATTACCATGATATTACCAGACGATTTAAAAATATATATATATTTTTTTGTTTGTATTGTAAATTTTTTCTCTCGTTTACAGACGATTTTTGCATTTCCAGTTGAATTTTTATGTATGATATTGGCAATGTTTTTACTTGTTAGAATGAAAATAAATCCGAAATGTATTCTGACATTTTTTTGTGCAAATGAAAATTGATGTTGAGTTTGAACTTCACAGATAAATGTATTAAGAGTGCACTAAATATTTATACTACTGGTAAAAACTTAAACATAAGTGTTACTGCTTTAAAATTTTATTATTTCTTTGAAAATATCTAATCTCACATACGTTTGGGAGATTCAAAGTGAAAATTATTTTGTATAAGTTATACAAAAGAAATGGTAATTTTTCATTTCAAATTGCATAATATAAAAAAAGTATTATTTCAGAATTGTTCTTAAAATATAAAAAAGTAAATAATAAATAAATAAATAAATAAATCTATACATAACTTAGCTTGGGGTTTCGTAAATAGAAATAATAGTTTAATAATTGCAGAAAAGTTATAAGTTTTTATAAAAATTCGAAAATGTAAATATAATTTATTAGGAAAATATAAAAAAGTTCAAAAGATGCAGAAACCACATTTCTTCTTAAAACGTACAACGCGCCAAATATATAAAATTATTTAAAAAAGAGGGCATAGGATGGGACAGAACCCTTGCATTCCGTACAGGAATCTCGAACGCTAGCACTGCGCCACGGAGGCTACGTTCAGAAAGCAATTTAATGGTTATTTCAAACGTATGCTGAATTTTAACACCGAATTTCTCAAAAACTAAGGGCCATTTGAAGGAAACCTTTGACCTGAATAGTTAGGGGTATGGGTTGGGTTGGGTTGATTATTGACGGCCAATTATCGACACTAGGGATATAGGCCCAGGGGGAGTGCCCTTCGTGGGGGTCTTTCTAAGGGAACCTAATCCGTATTTACGCATGGAGAAAATCCACGGCTCGCGTTAGGGGTATGACTCCTACAACATACCTTAAAATCATCAAAATCATCAATTAAAAGTCATCAAACGTAAATGCAGGCGTTTTCTGACAAATAATCTTGAAAATCTGCGAATCACTGTTGCCAAGGAGCTTAGAGGAATTGATAAAATTATAGCTGATTAAAAAATAATAAAGATTTAAAAGTTGAAAAAAAAAGCTGAGTCAAAAAAAAAAAAAAAAAAAAAAGAAAGAAAGAAAGAAAAAAGAAAAAAAAAAGAAAAAAAAAAGAAAGGAACATATTTTGACCGTCCAGAATAACGTAGATAAGTTATATGCGATTAAATTTTCAAAACAATATATATAATATTTATATTGTGCATGGAAAATATCTACATGAAATAAAATTAATATCTGTATATATCAACCCAACACTGCACAAATTTGTCTTTTGGAAGTATGTTACGAATTCGTAATTTTAGATTGAAAAACCACGAGTATACTTGTGGTTGGCAGCAAATGGGTTAAGAATGTGCCACAACACCAAATGAAATGTTGGTTGAAGTTTGTGAATCAATAGCCCAATCAGCAGTGTATTGCTCAAAACGTTAATAATTTTGAACATCTGCGGTAGGAGGAAAAAGTTACACATTTTATGAAGATTCTTTTGCAGTTTAAATATTAATTATATGTGAATAAAAACTGGAGTTTTAATCATTCAAAGTTTGTATACATCTTTCCGATGCACCTTGTATAAATAAAAATAAAATAAAATAAAATAAATATATAAATAAAAACCTTTGCCGACATAAATTGATAAACACGTAATCCCTTCTCCAAGTGCGGCGGTCTTATAAAAAAGGAAGTTAGTTGTTACTCTCTAATTTCAATTTTTCGTCTTGCTTCAAGAAGATCTTGAGTCAGCTAAAACCCAAGATTTCTTTCGGGGAAAGATTTTTTTTCTTTCTTTTTTTACGTCAAAATGTTTGTTTAAGTAAAAGGTTCGTGATTGAATAAAATTGCCGATTTTAAATGAGGCGGCTGCTTTTTATGTCGAATTTGAGGAAAGAAGAAACTTAAATGTCTTTTGTAGTGGCACGTACTCTTTTTTAAACTTCGAGAGTTTATGTTATCCTATTGAGATCGGTTATTCTAAAGCAAAAAAAATATTTAAAAAAAATTATTAAATATTTAAAATAAGACAAGAGTGTTATTTTTTTTTAAGCTGGAAGAGGATGGACATGCTACATGTGCTCGCAGCGTTAACCCATTCGCTGCCAACCAGGTGTATACTCGTGGTTTTTCAATCTAAAATTACGAATTCGTAACGGAAATTTCAAAAGAAGATTTTTTTATTTTAAGTAATCACGAAATGTCTTTAATTAAATAAAGCAAATATTGCTATTAATATTTTCTGTTATGATTTCGAACTTTCTAAATAAAATAAAGTTCCGGTAATTTTAACCCGGAAGTGAACGTATTAACTAATGTAAACTCAAAATTTTGCCCCAAATAAAACCTTTGTTTTTTTAAAGAATTCCCCATCTACAAAAAAATAAACATTAAAAATTCTTATTTTTAATTAATTATCGTAACATCTTACATCTGCGCAATCCACTGAGCATAGTTTCTGCATCTTTAACAATTCAGCATTGAAAACGGAAAGTTATCCACTCTTTTCATATTTATTTATGTTTACCAAATATCTAAATCTAAAATCTTATCTACTTCCGTTAGAATGTGTCTTGATGAAATAGAAAAAAACATATTACATTCAAAATGACATTTAGTTTTGGAAAAAAGAAATAAATAAAGAAGAAGAAGCAACAATGCTTTGTGACATGAATTATTCAGAATTTCGCTTACTATATTTCTTTATTAGTGCTTTGACAAGTTAACAAGAATTAACACATTCACTGTCGGGTAAAAATTACCGGCATTTTATTTTATTTAGAACATTCGAATTCATACAAAAAATATTATTAATACTTAATTGTTAATTAATTGTTACTTAATTTAATTACAGACATTTAGTGATTACATAAAACAAAAATTCTTTTTTAAAAATTTCAGGTACGAATACGTAATTTTAGGTTGAAAAAATCCCTGACGGCTCGGCCTACAGGCACAGGTAGATTTCGAAGACCCAGACCGTGGGGCGCCTGTTTGTTGGGAATTGCGGAAGAAATGACCCTTTTGCCATGAACTTTAGTTGAAACCGCCCACTTCGAAACCTAACTTGTTTGCAAGCGGAGCCGGCAGGGATTTTTTTTTGTTTTTAATTTTTTTTTTTGCTATAAGGGTTGGTCCTACAAATATCTTGTCAATATAAAAGTTTTAGATAATATGAAGAGGATTTATAATAAATTTAAGCGGACTTGATATCTTTTGAATTGACGAAGTTATGAATTTTTTTCTTCTAAACCCCACCTTTACCCCCCACTTTGGGGGCATTTTTAATGATATCAAAAATCTGTCCTTTTTTCTAGAAGTAAAAATAACTTTAAACTGATTCGATACGTATCATAATTAAGAAATTATGGGTTTTTTTCTGTTTTTTCAAAAAGCACCCCCCCCCCCTCTGGTTCGATTGTGCCCATTAACGAACTTGACCGAGATTTTATGCCCCTTGATTTTATGTATCAGTTTGGAAGAGATTTGTGCAGAATTATTGCAGTTATCATGTACATAAAAAAATTAGATAGATAGATAGATAGATAGATAGATAGGTAAAGTTTTGAACTTGGTGGTTTTGGTTCTGGGAGTCAGGATCGGTGTAGATCTGCAAAAAAATGTCAAAAATTCCAACTTACGTGAGAATGTAATAGGTAGTATTTCTTACGTAATCTACCTAAAACCACGAGTATACTCGTGGTTGGCAGCGAATGGGTTAAAACTTCGATAAAAAGTAATAACAGAACTTCCGTTGTCAGAACGTTAAAGATGTACACAAATGGTTGAAAATGATACAGATAAAAGTGTAAACTACCATAATGTTATAAACGACGAGCACGACTACGAGAATAATGATTGATATTTCCGATCTCCGTATTTTATTTTCATCATGAAGATAGAAAGTCTATATTCTATCTTTTTTCATTTTCCAAATCGAGATCAAAATAGATTAAGTAAACTTTACATGAAATAATGATAAATGATTCCCCATGTTTATCCCCCCAAAATGTTCCCCACGAATTACTTGTCCCCCAAAAAATCCCCTGAAGGTTCAAAATCACCCAAAACGGGAACAAAATCCCTAATCTGCAATAGGAATATACGAAAAATTTTACCGTTTTAAAATAGTGGTAACAGAGATAAAAACAATTTAGGAGCGCTGTGCTATTCGAAGATCTGCCATTCATGTTTATCAACACACTGATAGACGGGAAACGTGAATTCATGTCTTTTGTACATCTGTAATTACGCCCATGGGCGGTACTTTTGCGTTTTACTTGTTACATTATTTCTCAATAATCATACGCAAAATTCGTATTTTTCCAATAAGAGTACTATGCATATAAATAGCTCGATTAGAGACAATACAATTAATTATATACATTCATTTATAATGTAAACACAAATTGGGAATATCTATTTGTTAAATAACGTAACATTCAAGTATAAAGCTCATAGACGGTGGTTCCTGTTTAAAAGACGAAAAATACCCGTTCTCAAAGTGCTGAAATGCAAATTTTAATTTTCAAGTAAAGTTTTCTTTATCTTAATTTCGATTTTATTTTTAAGATGAACAACATCCAACCCAGTAGCTAAAAATTAATTTTAATAAAGTAACTGGGTAGGTCCGGACGCTTAGACTTCACTCTGTCAATTTAGCATACTGCGATTTAAAAAAAAAAAAACTAATGAAAAAATACCATGTTATACAAATATATTATGTTCGAAAATTAATTGGAAAACTGAATTTTCTCTTTCGTTTGAAAATAAAAATAAATTTCTATTAAAAGACTCAAAATAAAATCATTTCCCCAACTTAGACTGAAAATCACACAATCCCATTCACAGGGCGGCGGTATTTAAAAAGAATGTTTTGATATTACTATGAAATTTCAATTTTTACGAAATTTCAGTTCATTTTTTAAGGAGATCTATAGTCAGCCAATACCCAGATCTCTTTTTCGGTGAAAGCATTTTTTTTTATTGTTATTTTTTCAACATCAAAATATTTATTAAGTGCCTATTAAAATTGTCCTTTTTAAATGAGGTATGATGAATATTTTAAATGAGAATTTTTAGCTCTTTGTATATAGAATTTTTGAAAAAATCCCTTTTGTGATGTCCAGATTTTCAGTTTTCACTACGTATATTAATTCTTAACCTGTTGAGACTAGTTGTACCTAAAAAGCAAATATAATAGGATAATCTACTCAATGTTTAAATTAAAATTTTATTGGTACCAAAATAAATCTAATAGGTTTTCATGTTTTAATATAATGCATAACTCTCGACTTCAATTCCGGTGCAAAAGTACAATTACTTTTTTTTATAGGAAATGTTTTCAATGTCAGTTAAGACGTGTTTTATTAAAACACAGATATCATAACAATAATTTATGAATGAATCTTATTTTTAAATTTAATTTTTTCAATCTCCATTAAAGAACAATTTATTTGAAAATAGAATAAATATACCTAAAGTATTAAAAATTATTAAACATTATGTACACAGCATCAAAACAAAGTTTGACAAAGATTCAGTGATTAACACGTAATCTCCTTCGGAGTGCGGTAATGTTGTAAAAAGGAAGTTGGATGTTACTGTAAAATTTCAAGTTTTAGTCTCACTTCAAGATCTCGAGTCAGATAAAACGAAGATTTCTTTCGGTGAACGATTTTTTAAAAACAATATACTACAGTAAAACAATGCAATACACCAATATTATAATAACAATATATAATACTTCTTTTTATTTAATTTCTCTTTGAAATTTTAAAAATATTTTATATTAAACTGTGACACTTTTCAGAAATCTGTCATCAAAGTGAACGTAAATTGTGAAACGTAAACTTCAAAAACTGAAACGTTGCAGATCTGTATCATAGCAACATAAAATGAACTGTGATAAAATATAGCTAAATTTCAGTAATAAAAGAGAAGAAATCGCAGCAATCAACGTTTTCAAATCAACAGCAAGCAACTTCTATTGCTGATTCAGAGAACTTTTTTGTTTTAAACGTTACGTTGTTTTAAAAGTTACATATTCTTCGTTTATGAAGGCATATGTGATATCAAATAAAATGGTCTTTTGGGAGAAATACCTTTCTGTTATACTTTTCAGTCATCGTATAATGACGTCATATTTATATGTTTTATTTATCTTAAAATAAATCTGGTTATAAGAATAAATAAAAGATATAAATATGCAGATATGATTGCATATAATCTTATAAGAACTATACTTATATAAAGATATAAATATGTTTATATAAACAGACAAAGATTGCTATTATTTTTTATTTATCTTAATACAAATATAATTATATAAATATACAGATATAATTGTATATATAATCACATAGGAATTACACATATAAATTAAAAAAATGATTAAATAAACTGATTAAACCAAATTAAATTATTACGATATTTTTTATCAATGTGAACGATTGAGATAAAATATTGCTAAATTTCGCTAACAAAAGGAGTAAAATAAACTACTATCACAATTTTACACTGGACAGCAAACAACTTCCATTGCTGATTCAGCGAGATTTTTTGTTTTGAACTTGCCGACTGAATGTTAGTAATAGAAAATTAAATGTTTTCGTTTATGAAGGCATTTGCGATATAAGATAAACAATTTTTCTTACTTATCTAAAATTCTTTCTTTCTCCAAATTTAATTACTTCAGGTGCTACTTGAAATCTAAATAATCTTCAATCATTCATTTCTTCGATCTTCAATCAATTCTTCGATCTTCAATCGTTCAATTCTTCGATCTTCAGTCATTCAATTCTTCAATCTTCAATCATTCAATTTTTCAATCTTCAATCATTCAATTTTTCAATCTTCAATCATTCAATTTTTCAATCTTCAATCATTCAATTTTTCAATCTTCAATCAATATGTAATCTTCAATCACTCTTCATTCTTCAATCTTTATTATTACTTAACGTATAATACGAAAAGTTTTAAGGCAATACTTTATTAATAAGCATAATTTTAACATAAATCCTCGAATGCGCAATTAAGTTACCAGAGAAGTACTGTATTTCTACTGACATGCTTATCCATGGAAATATTCCTTAAAACGTGACTAAAAACCCCTAAGTTTCACGACACGACTTTTGAAAATACACCTGAGTTTCAAACTGTTAAACACTTGTTTGAATACAGGTGACATTTTAAATGAAACATCTGTCCCTGCCATAGGCAATTTTTAAAAATAAATAAAATAAATTCTCCGAAATCTGAACTAACATTCCTTTCAAATGTTAAACTATCTAAATTTAATATAAATAATATTTTTTAGAAATCTCTATTAAATATTTTTTTACTATATATATTGCCATATAATATTTCTTTCTAATTAAGTTTCTCAGTGAAATTAAAAAAGTTTTTAATATCAAACTACAACAGTTTTCTCCAATCTTTAACGCCTTCGCGACGAGCGTCCTTTACAGAATTTTTAATCTTTTACCACCGGTTTTTTCAAAACAGAAATTTGCGCCTAATTGAATCGCAGAAATGCTAGGATTACATAAGGCAAAGCTTACAATAAAAATTAACTAGTGGGAACAATCGATGATTCTGAACATCTTATGCGTCACGTATACGTGTCGCTCGTCCCCAAGGGGGGACTATAAACTGTGATTATTGCTGTAGCATTTGAAACGTTGTAGATCAGTATCAAAGCGATATCAAATGAATTGCGATAAAATGTAGCTAAATTCCGGCAATAAAGGAACACATCATGCTGCAATCAATATTTGTAAGTCGACAACCTTCGTCTTCTATTACTGATTAAGCGAGCTGCCTTCTTGTTTCAAATATGCCGATTGAGCTCTATTAATAAAAATAATTGTTTTTTGTTTTGTTTATGAAGGCATGTGAGATATCAGATAAAATGGTTTTTTGGACGAAATCCGTTCTATCCATCTTTCAGTCGACATATAATGACGAAATAAGAATGTAGAAAATATAATTACTTTAAAGCACTATTTGAAACAAGTACTGTCCTACATTTTGTATACAAAAGTTTTCATATTATTTAAAGCAATATTATATGAATTCTTATAAAATATTTTAGACAAAGCCTTATTAAAAGCAATTCAATTTATATTAAAAAATAAAGAAAAGTATGGTACATATATAGCCATGCGTACTAAAATAGGTAATTAAAAATATTAAGTTGATTTCAAAAACCTTTTTGTATGCTATAATGGAATAAAAACAACTACGTAGTTGCGATATTGGAATATTTTGTTTTTGGAAAATTAATGTTTTAAATTACGTGTACTTATAAATCAAATAATGGTCAATAAATGGCTAATGTATTTTGAATGTGCACTTCAAAAAATCCCTAGACATTAAACAGATTTTTGATTAACCGTTTCAGGGGCAAAGTATTTCCATTCCTGAAATGATGAAATGATTGAACAACACCAGAATTAAAAAAAATATTTAAAAAAAATCGCGCACTTAATAAAATGAAACTTTTTATTCTAAAATTCTTTTGCCAAGGTGACATTTAGGGATCACAATTAAGTGATGCAAAACTCAACTACCGCTCTTCCAGGAGTCTTGTACAGTAACAGTTACGAATTGTTAAAAATAGAATTCTGAAAATTTCTATTAGTTAATTCTGGTTACACCGTTAAAATAACATTTCTTTCTTTTGAGCTCTTCAATAACACTTTCCTGCAATAATTTATCAAAACGAACATAATCTGTGATTATTACTGTAGAGTTGAAACCTTGCAGATCAGTATCAAAGCGATATAAAACGAATGGCGATAAAATATAGCTGAAATCTGGTAATAAAAGAGAAAAAATCGCTACAATCAGCAGTTTTAACTCGACAGTAAGCAACTTCTTGCTGATTCAGCGGGCTTTTTTGTTTGGAATATACCGATTGAGTGTCAATAAAAAAAGATTAAATGTTTTTCATTTATGAAGCTATGTGCGATACCAGCTAAAATAGTATTTTGAATATAAAACCGCTCTGCCGTACTTATTAGTCATTACGTAATGACGTCATAAGATATTCATATATTTATCTTGATACGAATATTATTATATAAATTGAAATAAGATACAGATATGATTGCACATAATCATATAGAAATCACACTTATATAAATATGATTATATAAACAGATATAAATATACGTGCTACTCATATGTTTTATTTTAGTCCAATCATTTGGTAGAAAATAAAGGAAAGTTTTGGTGTATTTTTTTTTTGGGGGGGGGGGGTCCCTTTATGATTTTCGGTCGCTGAACATGAATCCGAGGTTTTCCAACAAAAAAATTTCCGGGAAATACGTTTTTTTACAGAAAACGTGTAAAAAAACGGACTTTTCTCCATTTTTTCAAAAGAATTCCAAAATTATGCATTTTACGTGAAAGTCGGCAGTACATGAATTAAAGAGAATAAAATTTCCTACATTCCCTGAAAGTTTTTTCTGTGATAAATAGTTTAGCCGTGAGAGTGCCTCAAAAATGAGTGTTAAAAACAAAAAACTGTAAAAAAAAAAAAACGGGAATTACGGTCCTGTTTGTCAATGTAGCATAGAAACTAATCATTTTACGCAAATGTTAACTATTAATATTACTAAAGATTATATGTTTGACTATATTTTATGCATTTGAGGTAGAGGAAAAGTGCGGATCGGACACCAGGGGAAGGTGGGAGCAGTGGGGCAGATCCAGCTACTCTGATGAGTCAAGGGTGCTACTCCACCGGAGAGCTCGTATTCGAAGAGGCGGTAACATTGGGAGTGGATAAAAGAGAAAAAACTGTAAAAAACGGGAATTATGGCCCTGTATCGATGTAATATGAAAATTAACCATTTTAAGCAAACGTTGACTGTTAATGATACTAAAATATATAGATTAACTAAATTTTACAATGAAGTTGCCTGATAATAAATACGACAACTCATTATCAATCATTAATTATAAATAATTATGTACATTAGCAGCAAAAATATTAGTAAGTGCCGCAAAAATAGGTGTTAAAAACAAAAAGTGGGAATTACGGCACCGTACGCACGTCATATGATTAACTATATTTTATGCATCTGAGGTTCATTGTTTTCTTCATAACTAAAAGAATTCGTCATGGATGGGGGGGGGGTTATTGCATAGGGTTATTTGGCCTAAGAATCAGCCTTTTTCAACAATGTGCGATAAATATGTTGAGTACGTACAGTCACGGTACCAACCGCAGGCAGTAGTTGTCTTTGAAACATTCTTCAACGGATATATTGTTTGACGGTACAATGATACCTACCATTTGCAAAGAAAAGTTTCTTGCTAACCCAAAAAACAAGGGTCGGTTAACATCTATGATGAGTGATAAGTTCTCATCAGCAGATATTACATGCAAGCAAGCAAAAGAAGACGCAAACACCTTGATTATAAACACTGCTTTGTCCTTGGCTCCATCAAATGAGACGGTGATTATAGTTGGGGAGGATGTAGATCTCTTGGTCATTTTGATAGCTCTCTGCAGGGCTGAAAACGTTTTCTTTTAATAATCTGGAAAGGACAAGGTTTTTCCAGTGATATTTTCTCCAATTAATGCTGTGAGTTCAACGGTTGCGGAAAACATCCTCTTCCTACATGCGAGCGAGTGTGATACAACGTCAGCACCATTTATGCAAGGAAAAATGAAGTTCCTCAAAACTCTTGAAGAATTCAGATGTTGCTGATGTTGCTAAAGTTAGACTCCAACGCTACTCAAGAGATGATTGCAGCTGCTGGAGAACATTTCCTGGTCTTGCTGTACGGTTATAGTGGGACGAATGTGCCTTCGCTGAACCACCTAAGGTATATTTCGTTCAAGAAGTCAGCATTTAAATACAATTCAAATATTGCTGCTTTACCACCATCTGCAGCTGCAGCACGACAGCAGTCTTTATCACCATGTGCAGGAATGGCTAGGAGTTGAAAAAAATGCTGAAGAGTGGGGATGAAAAAAAACAAATATTGGCCTTCAGCCTGTATTTACTTTACCACCCCCTGCTCCCCCTGGGTTGTTGAAGCTGGTATTACGTAAGTGCAAAAAGAACTGGCAACAAAATTGTGGGTGCAAGAAGGCAGGTCTTTGTTGTTCCAACATGTGCCTCAACTGCGAAGGGAACTGCAACAACATCTCAGTGGTGAATCAAGATGAGGAAGACGAGTTATACCTTGAAACCGAGCTGGAGATAGATTGCCCACTCATTGAATCCGTAGACCCAATGGAAGAGGAACAAGCCATTCCACAAGGTATGAAATAATTACCAAAATAAAACATTTATTCTATAATATTGGTAGTAAATAAAAAAATCCACTAATTCCATACGTCTATTTTCTATGTTGTAGATGTCGATGAACAGCAGGGACTTTCAATTAAAAGATTGCGAAAATAAGAATTTTGCTTTTTGACTTCATGTAAATAAACTAATTTTTGTTACTAATGTACATAATAGTTTATAATTAAATAAGGATTCATAATGAGTCGCCGTATTTATTATCAGGCAACTTCATTGTAAAACGAAGTCAATCATATACTTTTTAGTATCATTAACAGTTAACGTTTGTTTAAAATGGCTAATTTACATATTACATCGATGTACAGGGTCGTAATTCCCGTTTTTTGTCTTTTACACCTCCCAATTTTACCGCCTCTTACAGTATGAGCACTCCGGTGGATGAGCACCTTCGACTCATGAGAGAAGGTGGAACTGCTCCACTGCTCCCACCTTCCCCTGGCGCAGGATCCGCACTTTTCCTCTACCTCAAATGCATAAAATATAGTCAAACATATAATCTTTAGTATCATGAATCGTTACCGTTTGCGTAAAATGGTTAGTTTCCAAGTTACATCGACATACACTACCGTAGTTCCCGTTTTTTTTACAGTTTTTTGTTTTTTACACCCTTTTTTGCGGCACTCACACGGCTAAACCCTTGATCAGAGAAAAAAACTTTCAATACATAAAATATAGGAAATTTTATTCTCTTTAATTAATCTCTTTAATTCATATGCTGCAGAATTTCACGTATAATGCACAATTTTGGAATTATTTTGAAAAAACGGAGAAAAGTCCGTTTTTTACATGTTTTTTGTAAAAAAACGTATTTCCCGGAAAAAAAATTGTTGGAAAACCTCGGATTCGTGTTCAACGACCCAAAAAACATAAAGGGACCCCCCCCCCCCTCCAAAAAAAAAAAAACTACACCAAAACTTTACTTTATTTGCTTTTTTTTTTATCCCCTAATGCCTGGACTATTTATCTCAATTAGAAAACTGATTATATAAATAGATATAAAATATAAAATGTGCAGATATGATTGCATAGAATTAAATAGGAATTATATATAAGAGATTCTATAAACAGATTAAATTAAACTAAATCCTTGCTATTTTTTTTTTATCAAACTGAACGATAAACTGCTAATCCTACTGTAGCAGTTGAAACGTGTCGGATGAATATCAAAGCGATATACAAAGACTTGCGATAAAATAGAGCTGTATTCCGGTAAAAAGAAGCAAAAAATGCCACACATATCGTAATATTGAACTCTATATTTAGCAACTTCTTTTGTTGATATGTAAGCAAGCTTTTTGATTGAATATACCAACTGAGTGTCAATAATAAAAAAATGAATGTTTATAATGTATGAAGGCTGTGCGTTCTATATTAACACTAAAACACACAGTAGGAGTCGATGTTACTCTGACCAAAAATATAATGTCCATCCGTACCAGAAATTACTTTATAAAATACATTAACTACACATCACGGTGATATAAGTTAATTATATTATATAAGTTAATAAGATATAAGTTAACTAGTTTTATCTAAAATTTCTGGTGCTGAAATTTTTTATAAAACTTGAGTAAAAGGATCAGGATCCATAAGCCGTGTTTTTGGCCCATGAAATAAGACTAAAACTTGATTTTGTTATACTGACTTAATTATTTCACTTTTTAATATTAGAAGGTTTATCCTGTACGATTTCAACAATAGTTTTTGCATTTTGTTCGGATTTATAGGACTTACACAAGCTCAAATTTCGTATTATTCGTAGTTTTCATGAAAAATACCCAATTTCTCCTACTTTTACCTCAATTATTTATATGAGCGCAATCGTGCAACACTTTCTTCTTTACATATATTATAAAATACATCGAAATGTACAATATATGTAAAAATAAAAGTGTTGCAAAGCTGCGCTCATAGCAAAATATTAAAAAATATATTAAAAATTGAGTTAACAGACTACTTTTGAAAAGTTGTCTGTACTTGCTACTTTTTAAAACAAGTAGTTATAGTTTTAATTAACTATTTTTCGATAAAGTAGGTTTAGTTGTAGTTCTCTACAATAAAAAAGTATTTTTTCGGACCCTATCTTCACGAAAATAAAATTACTACACACTGTCATTATTTCAACTTTAAAAGCAAAGATGTTACTGCAATATTTATTTAATTTTTTTTAATTTTGTATGAAAATAATCTTTGCCAATTTCGTCGCTCCCCGCTACCGGTAATGTCTCACAGATTCATCAGATATATTTCCTTCCAAAATTCAGGGAGCTTATAATAGCTTCACCTGTGGTTAAATATGTCTAGCTCTAGAAACACATGCATGGCTGAAAGATGTCACAACGAAATGCTATTTAATAATTTTTTTAAATAAATATCTTAATATTTATGGTAAGAAACTATTTAAATGTTCTACAAAAATGTATTTCGTTTCAAATTTACATAAGTTCATGCCTTAATTTTTCTTTTACATTTCCTATTTCAAGGGAACAATACTTATGTTGCTAATATGTTGAAATGATTGAATTGCACCACAAATAAATTTATTTGAATATAAGATAAAGGTTTTGTTCACGAACTTTTTCAAATAAAATTTTTTTTCACAAAATTCTGAGGGCGTTTGGGGTGACGTAATATAATGTACCACTACCCTTGAAGGGATTATTAGCTAATATGAAGCTAAAACAATTCTTATATTTTAAAATTTCATGATTTATCGTATCAACAAAATTACCGGAAAGATATATTTTTTTTAATTTCTCGAGCATTTTCCTTCTAAAATGCGCATAATCAACGGTATCTAAATTAAAAAGAAATATATATGTGAATGTTATTATTTATAAAGTAATATTACATACACCACGAATAATTCCTTTTAAATCGTTTTACGTAAATAGTTTAAAATTGAAATTGATACTTATTTTATACAATTTTTAACTAAATATCAGTACAGCTACAAAATAAAAAAAATATATATTTAAATAAGAAATAAAGTTTCTCTGTAATGTAAAGCTACTTTCATCCGAGAGTTTTACATCAAAACAAACTTAGGAAAACGCACAAATATACCATTTTCTAAGACAAATGCTTTCTGAAATTGGTCTTGAAAAATTTTAACCTTTAATATAAAATTAGATGGGATCTTATTGAACAATAAATATGCTTTTTAAAATGTACTTAACACATTACCGACCCGGGAAACGAAAAATTTCGTTTTTATTACAAAAAACATCACTGACAAAGGACGTGGCTACTACCTTACAGAAGATACATTTGTATCATGTTTGTCCATATTTGTTTTTCGTTTGTAAGACATATTATATTAAAATTTTTACATTGAAAGATAATTATCTGATGATACTCACATGAGAAACCTATCTAGGAAACCAAACTACGAAAGACTTTCAAATAAGTGGAGCTTTTACGGTTTTAAAACTCAGATTTCACAAAAACGTACCGTCGCGTGGATAATGCATTAATCATACAAATATGAAAGGGCAGTATTAATCCATTCGCTGTCAACCACGAGTAAACTCGTCGTATATCTAAAATTACGAATTCTTACCGGAAATTTCGAAAGAAGAAATATTATTTTACATAATCAGGAAATGTCTGTAATTAAATAAAGTAAATATTGCTATTAGTATTTTCTGGTATAAATTCGAACTTTCTAAATAAAATAAAATTCCGGTAATTTTAACCTTACAGTGAACGTGTTAATTTAGTGAATGTTTCTTTCAAAATAATTGAAACCGAAAAGAGACCAATTAACAATTCGCAATAAATAAAAAATAGAACATAAAAAAATAACAAAAGTACTATTTTCAGATCTGCAATAAACAAAAAAAACTACAGGGTGGTTATAATATAAGTATCTCTATTTGGAACTGTTGCTAGCTCGAAGGAATAATCCGAATAAAACCAAAATTGGTGCACCTACTATTCGAGTACAGGGAAGAAGAATCGAACAATAATAAAAAATAATAATTAAAATAATCATCGACAGATAGCGCTACTGAGTGTGAAATGTAATGTGTAATACAAGAACAAAGAATTAAGGCGTCAAACCGGATGGCACACCTAATTCATTAGAAAATGTCACTGTGAATGTGGTTACGCTTTCGCATGGTGTTGCCGATCATGTTCAGGTTCCACATGGCCATTGTGCTGGAGGACACAATCCAGGCGATGCGCGACGTGCTCAACTGCGGAAAATAACGCATCAGGAATGATGTTTCGCACATGTTGTGATATGCGGTTTGCGCCACCTCCACGGTACACAATATTACACATTGCATTTCACACTCAAAAGCGCCATCGGCCGGCGATTGTTGCAATTTTTTTTATTGTTCCATTCTTCTTCCCCCCTTTTTATCGAATAGTAATTGTACCACTTTTGGTTTTATTCCGGTTATTTCTTCAAGCTACAGACAGCTCCAAATAGAGATACTTATATTATAACAACCCGGTACAAACTTCACATAAATATTGTACATTGTCTAATACTTTGTAAAAAATATATTATTGAAAGTGTCCAGTCTTTTTAATTTTACAATATTTACAAAGTTCCTTTTAGAAATAACGATGGGAAACTGCTCAAAAGATAAATGATACATTGGCATGCAAAATTAACTCAGTATCGCCATTTTCTGAGAATTCTATGAACAATGTATATTAAGTATGTATTAAGTGTTGTGTTGGAAGTTAGCAGCAATGAATAAAACCGTCTTTTAAAAGCCCACTGTATACGTAACATTGACTTTTGTGTATGTTGCAGTTCATAGATTAACACAAGGTTGCAAAGGTAGCGTCACAAGTGATAAGGGGGAAAAACTAATAAGCTTCCGAAATTTACCTATGCATATGAAATCTGTTGATGCTCTATGTTTTTAACACTTTGCCGTCCGCATGTCTCGTAAAAATACTTCTATTCGGAAAATGTTGACTTGATTGACACCAGAATTTAGAAACAAATTTATTCGGAAATAATTAAAAATTTTCTTCATGTACTTGATAAAAGGGAATTTTTCATTCCAAAATTCTGGTGCCAATGTAGCATTTAAGGATTAAAGTTAAGTTACTTTACGTACGACACCACTGTGCTGTCGCCGGATGGCAAAGTGTTAATATCTATACTTTTCTCTTTGCCGCAGACCATTCTCTCCAAACTGACCATTGAGGCATGGTTCACGTTTGTTTTAAACAATTTCATTTTTATTTTCTCTTTTTATTATTGTTGAAACAACATTTCTTTTCAAAATATGTTAAAATATGTCAGGCAGAACCTTGCCTGTATACAAATCGGAATTCAAAGCTTTCGTTTTTCGCTTTTTCTACAAAGTTGAAAACGTAAACATGTGACATTTAAAAAAAGAAAGCTCAAAACAAGATAGACATTCAAAAGCCGAAACATTCAGTGTTTGAGAAGTTTCTTCCCCACTGTCACTACAGGCGCTGCGACCGTCATCACGTTACCATTACGCTCTATGATAGTGTCCTATCTTGTATGTTAATCTATGGTTACAGTTATGCGACGCGGTGATACAAAGGATTAGAAGAGTTAAACAAACCCTATCTTAGCAATATTTGTAGTCTCATTTTATCACCAAGTTGGGTTATTAGCTAAAGTTCTATCGATAAGTAAAATTTTTCTGTATGTCATGTCGCTAGTCATTTGTAAAGACATTCTACTACAGAGAGTCCTCGATATATCTAGCTACTTGGGAGATTGAAAAAAACACGCTATATGTCGAGAGGAGCAATGTAACGAGATGGGGGGGGGGGGCGAGAAGAGTGTTTATAAATGAAAAATAAAGAGACCTAAATTTAGCTACGAGGTTTTCGATTTAATACTTCTTCAAACAAGCTATAACAAGCACAAATGAGATGGTAAAAAATTAAAACAATACAAAAATACATATACAGCATACATTTTATAGTATTGTCTGAAAATAAAAATCCAGAACTGTTTGTTTTTATTTTCCTTGATTATCTGAATGCCACTGGAAATTAAAGAACGAAAATGAACTAATTGCATTTCAGTTATACGCTTAGATTTCGATGTTTCAAAAGTTTTATATGCTTTTTCGAGAAACTAAATTTTTCAGAGGACAACTAAAAAAGAGCGAAATAGCCGAATGCGAGATATACCGAGGCGCCATATAATGAGGGATTACTGTATTTAGATCTTAAAATGTCTATGGTGCGGTAGAAGTTGTTGGCACGTCTTCAAACTTACACATAGGGTCAATACAAAAACTTATCACAGAAAAATACATAGTCATTTTGGCTTTCTGAAATAATATTTTTTAAAGCAAAAGTAAAACCAAATCGAACTGTCCTATTTGTTTTCTTTCCTGCGTAAAATAGTTTACAGCAATGTTGCCAATTTGAAGAGTTTCCCACTACATTTAGGAGAGGGGATTTGCAGGTGGAGGGTTTTACAGTGGTAACATTTTTAGGGGTTTTATAGGGAAAAAATTACATTCTTGTAGAAAAACAGTAAAATTTTCATATTTTTGGATTTTTAATGATTTTTTGCTTGAAATAAATAAATCTTTATTTTCATAGTTGAGATTTCATATTAGCAACCTTTCTGCTAGGGACTGGAAATTACTCATGTTAAATAAGAAAATATACACAGTACCGCTAATTCTTTATTTACTGTATAACGGTGGTAGAATCCCCTTAATTATATCGTGAACATATGTGGCGCTAATGATTTTTTAGGGGTAGTGAGGGGTTTAGCTGTTTCGAGTGGGATTTCAACTGGTTGTCTAGGGCGAAATTTGTGGAAACGTTTGGCAATAATGCAACTTAGATCTTTAACTTGTTAAATCCCAAGCTTTAAAAAATGAATGACCTTAGAATCCCAACAAAATAGCCCAAAATACTCGGTTTTTCCGTTCAACTCTTTTTCACTAGGTAAGTAGTAGAAATAACCCTACTGCTCTTTAACTGCATTTAAATTTCGACCCTGTTTCCCTTTCAGTACTGTACAGAAAAGCCCCACACATTACCTCATGCATAACTGAGAGAGACCATCCCCTTGACAGAACACTAACGTACTTAGGGGAAGGAAAATCCCTTCAGCTATCCGGGGCTATTACGGGTTTCAGAGCGTTCGGATGATTTCGGCTATTACGGGATTCAAAAGGTTAAAGGAATGGTTATTTTAACCAAACTTCTATCCACTGTAATCACAAGCATTAACTGGAAAATGTATAACTTAGGAAATGGATTCACTGAAGTAGGAGAAGTATAAAAGGAGAAACAAAGAAAGTGAGAAAAACAAAACATGAAGAAAAAAGAAAAAGGAAGTAAGAGAATAAGGGAGAAAAGCCAGAACTTTATAAGAAAAACAAACATGAAGAAAGAAGAAAAAGGAAATAAGAGAATAAGGGAGGAAAGCCAAAGATTTATAAGAAAAACAAACATGAAGAAAGAAGAAAAAGGAAGTAAGAGAATAAGGGAGGAAAGCAAAAGATTTATAAGAAAAACAAACATGAAGAAAGAAGAAAAAGGAAGTAACGGAATAAGGGCGAAAAGCCAAAGCTTTATAAGAAGAATACTGGTTTAAAACTCTATCTCTGAAATTTTGCATTAATTTATGGATGTATGATGCACATGAGTACAGTTACCGTGAGAGCACGATATTAAATCAATGTTAGCATGAAATTAATCTTCCTACTATTATACATGCAAAATTGCGTTTCTAACAAAATATTGCTAAATATTTTACCAAGTAATGATTATTTTAAATTTAAAAAAAATCATAGATATTATATGCAATTTAAATTTAAACTAAAAACGAAATAGAAAACTAACTTTGAAAAACAAATACTAAACTGAAGGTGTCAAATAAAAGTTGCTCAATTATTTTAGTGGAAAAATATAAAACTAATGCATTTCCGAAGTTATTAGAATTTAATGTGAGGGTATAATTTGTTTGGATGCAACATTTAGAGAAAGCACTCTATGAGCATAATTTTTTCACCAAAACAATTCTTTATTACAATCGGAAAACACTAACTTTCGCCATTTATCATTTAAATTACCTAACTTTTTCGACAACCGAAGAAAATTTTCGAATCCAGTAGCAAACCTGAAAATTCCATAAACTACCAAAACTTCTAAAAACACATATTTATGCTAAAAATCATAAATTAAAACACTATTTAAAATATGCAAAACATTTTCTGGTAGCAGTTTCAAACTATTTATTTCAAAGAAATAATGGAGAAAATTTCTGAGAAATTACATGCTATTATTACATGTAATGATGAAGTATAATATTGTTTATCATCTAACAAGATCACGAAACCTAATTCTCTAGTTACGTATCACGCGAGGCGATATGAGCTTTTTTAATTAAATCACGAAACTAACAGATCTTTTTGTAAAAGAGTTGATCTAATCTTTGTCATCTATAATTTTAGACGAATATTATTTACAATGAGGTAAACTTTGTAACACAGGAATTTTGATATGATGCACATATAGCGTGCTGCACTTGGGAATTGCTTATTATCCACTCTTTAATCATTCGACTGAAAACAAACGTCTCGCTAACAAGAAACACTTTTTTAATCTATAAATATAATATGAATTTATACATCTGATATGTTTGCCGTGATATAAGTTTAATGAACTAGTTAAGAATTTAATTACAGGTTTGTAACTATATTAAATTTTATACAAGTTTGAACGCATAACTTTTATCTATTAAAACAATTTTGGCGATAGTACAACATAATGTATCACGCAGATGCATATCATAATTAAAAATATTCTTATTTAGTATTTTAGTGTTTACTTTACAATTACTAGTTTAGTTTTCCATGGTGATTCTTATGCAGCAGCCGTTACATAACACGAAAAAAATGCATACGTTACAATTATTGTTATTATTTTGATAAACGAATTTTCGGTTTATCGTTGGCATCCTTACACAGTAGTTGTGAGATTCTTATTGTTTAAGGATGAAGCTAATTCAATTAATTTATCGAAAATTGACAAAAGATCGAAGCTACAAGGGTTTGTCGTTAGCTTCAAATCCATAGGCCCAACACTTTGCTATTTCGATGTGTTTATTTAGTTAATTTTTCCTTTTAAATTTGTCCGGTTTCAGTTTTCAGATTTTTTTCCCTTTTTACCTGGCTTTCGCAAGTTTCTCGGTATAAAGGGGACGTAGCAAAGGACCATCACACGAAACGCCGTGCTCCGCAAATTCTGCGGCGGTATTTCGAATAATTACGTTTGATTGTATTAAATAAAGTGTCAGGAAAATTGCAATGCAACATTTTTTTGTAAGATACATTTATACGAGAATATACGAGTGATATACATATGCACAGTCCATGCTCAGATTGGATATTTTGACCAAACTATAGCAGTCCAATTACGGAACATGAACACTTGGACGAATTTGAATAGACGAGTTAAATAAGTCAACAAACATTAGCGTAGAAATAATAATAAATTCGCCAAGATGCTGGACGATTCGTGTTTGACCAAACTATAACAGTACAATTACGTAACTTGAACGCTTGGACTAACATGAATAGACGAGTTAAACAAATCAACAGAAAATAGCATGGGATAATGATAAATTCGTCAAGATGCTTGGCGATTCGTGTTTGTCCAAACTAAGACAGTAATATATATAAGAATAACGACCGTACAATAACATAACTGGAACGCTTGGAAGAATTTGAATAGACGAGTTAAACAAGTCAGCAAACAACAGTATGGTAATAATGATAAACTCGCCAAGATGTTTGGCGATTAGTGTTTGTTCAACGTCGTCTCCATTAATAAAATTTTATTGTCCGCATGTCACCATTCTCTTAAAGAGAACGCTACTTTTGTCTTGTGCAATTATTGCTACTCTGATAAATAAAAGTACTCTAATACAGACACACAGAAAAAATGTTGATGGATTAGAATCTTTCCAATTAGTTGAAAATTCTACCATTAAAAAAATAATAATAATCTTTTAAAGCAATCTTACTGTTTATGTTAATCTACACGACTTATTGAAATAACTCTTAAACGTTCACCTGACATTTTATATATAATTACATTATATATAATTATATTAGCATTATTAGTATTTATTCCGTTTTTATCATTAAAACATTTTAAAACAAGTTTAGCATTTTTGCAAACAAAGTGCTTCATTTCTTTAAAATCAAAGGCTGTTAAATATAATCGATCAATACTTAAAATTTATTATTTAAAAGGGAAAATATTATATCTATCTCTTAACAACACTTAAATAGCGTTATGTGAGAAAATAGTTCGGAAAAATATTTTCTTGCAATTTAAATTTCCGTCAAGTTCCCGTATCCGTCAAATTTCCGTAAGTAGCAAAATACATGCAGTAAAATCTGATTGATTAAGAGAATTTGGGGACAAACACGCATGATGAGCTTAGATCGCAGAGATACTGATGGAGTGGATTTTATCATTATTTCTTCCCTTTAAAAATGGCACCAACGTCACCGGTATTACTCATGTAAAGGTTTCCAGATTTGGCAAGTTATTGCTTGCTGGGCAATTTCAAAATTACTGTAGGTCGTGAAAAAATGTTTATTGAAAACAAATTTTCGTTATTTACTAATACACATACTTTTGTCAATGTAAGCCCCGTTTAAATACGTGAGCTATATAAATACAATTTTGTTTTCTAGCCAGTGTTAGACAAATTTTTAATTAATTAAACAACAGCTAGATTAAATTTGTTTAATCATTTTTCACAATATTGTTTCCAAGTTATATTAGCAAATATATATGTTCATGACTACACTAGTTGTAATAGATGGAATCTTTAACATATAAAAGTAAATAGCCCTTTGTTGTAGAATTAAAAGAAAAAAGGGACTACACAATATTAAAAACGTGTTTATAATTTACATTTTATAATTTATAAACAGCCATACTGAAGTGAAACGAATTTCAGAGCACTCTTTATTAACAATATAAATTTAAATGTACCAAATGAAACTAAGGAATAAACTAGTGCAAAAATATAAACGAAATAAACTAAAACAACTTAAAATCTGTTTTAAAATAGTAAAAGAAACTTCTCACTTTAATTTAACGATGCTGTAATTTGTTTGTTTCCCTTTAGCAAACATATTCTAGTTCTTGGCGAATAAGTCAGATGCCAAATTTCGTAATTTCGATTCTTCAATGAAAATAATAAAAGAATATATCACCTGATTATTATGGTCACGTGACTATTATACTGGTTACACTTCAGATTCCACATACTTAACGAGCTAAGATGCATCTATAAAAGAGTAGGGAAATACGCTCAAGGCACATGCTTAGAGTTTTTGTTCAAACTACGGAAAACCACAATCCAAAACTTGGAAATATTCGTCGTAAAAACCGTGACCAGCGAAATACACGGCCGGTTCATGACGTTCGAAACGTCACCCGCAGTGGATCGAGGCTAACGAAAAAGAAGTGCCACCGCGGTGCTTAACGCTTATCTTTTTTTAAAGACCGCGGGAGTCACGTGATGCTCGAATCCACCAATGCAGGTGTACGAAAAGAACATCACGTCACTTTAGCTGTCTGTAAAAAAAGATAAGTGGAATGCACCGTGGTAGCCTGTCTTCTTCGTTAGCCTCGCAGTGGATTATCTTTACACAGCGACTGGAAACAAAACGATGGGCGCTCAACTTTGTACCAATCCCCGTAAACAGATGATCCACTCTGTGTGACGTTTTAAACGTCATGAATCGGCCGTGTATTTCGCTCATCACGATTAGACACGTAAGGCACATTTTATCTCCTGCATGTTGCCCAGTCTTTTATAGCGGCACCCTCGACAATTTAGTACTTATTTAGTCATTTAATTTGTGTAAGCCAACTCGTCCAAGTGATTATCACTAAATTCTGAATGGGGGTTTCTATAGTTTGTGAACTATAACGTTGAATCTAACCTAATCTTCGAATATTTCGCCCTGTGCTAATATCGCTACTCTAATATAGGACGATACTTTATATGGAGTCTAGATTATATATGAAGATACTTTACATATAATCTTGGGTATTTTTCCAGTAGGGTCCTTGGCGTATGTTTTAAAAAGGTTAACGCAATTCAGGATTCAGAAAGTGAAATTTGTTGCCAAATGATATAATCAGCTATGCAAACAAACCTGACGATGCTTGTTTATTTCTTTATATATATATATATATTATGAATTTTCATGTACATTCGACTTCTGTTTGTGTAAGGCGTGTTCAAATGAAAGTGATTCAAAGCGTCGCATGCGAACAGTTTTCAATGTATTTTCGTGAAACAAATGCGATAGTGAAGGTGTATGTACCACGCGAGCGCATGCGCAAATAGATTTGTAATAACGTCATTCGTAAGGACGTGGCATTCAGTTAAAAATGGCTGGTGTGGATGCAAGTGCGTCCAAAACGGATCAGCGAGCTGTAATTAAGTTTTTAACACTTGAAGGGTGTAAGCCGGTGGATATTTATCGCAGAATTCTGGCTGTGTTGCCAAGGTGTGTGCCGAGGCACTGGCCCGTAAAAAGTGGGAAGTCCTGGAACATCCACCTTATAGTCCAGATCTGTCGCCTCGCGAATATCACATTTTTGGACCACTGAAGAAAAGCCTAAAGGGTCGACGATTCTGCAGTTCTGAACTGGTTGCATGATCAACCGACTTTATTCTTCGCGGACGGAATTCGTAACCTTCCTGATCAATGGGACGCCTGCCTAAACACCATGGGTGATTTTTTTAAAAACAAATTTCATGTGCATTTCACTCATTAAATACTGTTGTTTCTATCTGTGTATATGTCTCATTTCTGTCCCTATGCATTTCATAGATACAGAAATCGAATCACTTTCATTTTAACACCCCCCATATATATAAATAAATAAATGGATTATTTATATTAAATAAATTGTATAAATACTGAAAAAAGTGCTTGTTTCTGTGAAACATTGAATAGGTTGCCAGAAAATATGTATGAAAATTCCCTTCTCTCTCCAAAGCCATTTTCTCTCTCTCACCTATGTGCCCATACTGGAAAAGTATCTGATTTAGATTATGATATATGTATATATATCCTCATTTATAAGTATATTCATATAAGTATCTTCATTTATAATCTAGCATTAATAAAATCTAGATTTAGCAAAAAAATGCTGTCGATTGGGTTCTTTCTGATCAGGTGAGATTTCACGTTTATTTTTAGGTAATCTAATCTTTTAAGTTAATCTTCCTGAATCTTTAACCGAGTATTAATCTAATATATGATTTGAAGACTTAAATTAAATTAACTCTAAAAATTCCACTTGGATTTTTCAAATATTTACATTAGATTATTAGTAATTATTCCACCTACAAGTTATTCAGTTACCATAAAAACCTTTTATAACGTGTTTAACATCTTTCTACACACTACTTGAATGTGCTAATCCCAAAACTTTTTTGTATCTCACACAGGTTTCGCATACACTAAAAAGAATCAGCACCGATTTATTTCAAGGTCTAACTGAATCTAAAGTTTTGTTAAATTCCATGCATTAGTTCTTGAGATATGATTATTGATAAAATCATGTAAATCCTGCAAAATGTAGCATAGCAACGCCACTTGTTGGGAGATTTAGACCAAAACCTCATCAACAAGAACTTATGTCAACGTCTAACTGAATCTGAAGTTTGATGAAAATCCGTGCATTAGTTTTTGAGATATAGTTATTGTGATAATAATGAAAAAGTAGCATAGCAGCGCCACCTGTTGGGATATTTACACCAAAACGTAAGCATCATCTATTTATGTCAATGTCTAACAGAATCTGAAGTTTGATGAAATTCCGCGCATCAGTTATAGAGATAGAGCTATCGTAGCCATCATGAATAAAGTGGTATAGCAGCGCCACCTGTAAGGATAGCTACACCAAAACGTAATCAGCGTCTATTTATGTCAAGGTCTAACAGAATCTGAAGTTTGATGAAAATAAGTGCATTAGTTCTTGAGATAGAACTATTGCGGAAATCGTGAAAAAATGCAACATAGCAGCGCCACCTGTCGGGCGATTTTTACCAAAAACTAATCAGCATCCATTTATATCAGGGACTAACCGAATATAAAGTTTTATTAAATTTCGTGCATTATTTCTTGAGATAGAGCGTCCACAAAAGTTTTGTCACATACAGACAGACAGAGTCACAGACTCACAGACAGACATTTTCTAAAAACAATCACATCGTGTTCAGGACTTTCTAAAACGTATAAATCCGTCGAAAATTTTCATGAATCCAATACTTTATTCTTGTAAAGATAAAAGAAAGTAATAATGCTAAATTTTCTTAAAATCAAAAGACATCTAAATTTAATCGATCGATACTTACTCAATTTTTCCTTTTAAATAATGGACTTATATATTCTCTTAACAACACTTAAATTGCGTCAGTGAAAGAGTAGTTTCGGAAAAAGAGAATTTCTAGCAATTAAAACTTCCGTCTCTGTTACAGAAGAAAACATTAGCGTGTTTCCGAGTTGTTGCTAAAACAATTTGCGGCAGTGCACTTTAAAACAACCTAGGCATTTTAATCTTGTTAGAATAAATAGTCTCGGTATCGGAAAGTACTGCTTAAATGGTATTTAAAATATTTTTGTTATTTCGCCGTTTGTAATGCCACGTTAATTGAGCTTGAACCGAAAACTGTTTGCTTGGGTTCTCCATTAAGTAATAATTAATGACGTGCTTGATTACACTGATGGAGGAGAGAGAGAACCCCGTTTTATTTATCTTTTGACGATTTTAAAAGCGAGTTGAGGGAGGGTTTAAAATATTCAATCGAAATACAAAACTAAATGGAGTTGTTAATATAGATTCAAAGAACTTTTATTGATTTCTGGTTGGACCTTTTTTAATTTTTCGAAATAAAATTAGACTGTTGAATTTGAAGTTTTATTTAAAATTCGAAATGTGTTCAGCGATATCAATTAGTAATTTTCTAAATATAGCTCGCAGCTTTTAAAAGATGAAGCTTGATGGAATAAAAGTAAAACTACTCTCAGAGCAGGAAATTTATTCAGAGTGGTTACTAAAAGTATATTTTTGTTTATACTTTCTCTCTTTTGGTTTTAATGAAGTATAGAAATAATTTTAAAATATACATTAGTTTAAGGGCCATTATGCAAATGACAGTATGGGATGGAAGCATCGTGAAATTAATTTTGCTCTGCATTTATTTATTTAGTTTACCATTGGTATTGATGAATTTAAAATCATGGATTGAGGGATTTTATTAGATATTTCTTTTAAAATTTTTGCTTACTAATTTATATGTAATTGTAAGGATTTCTATAGCTCGTAATGTAAATTATTTGTGTGGGAACGTATAATTTGAATAATCTCTCGAAAATAAGTCAGACAAAAAAAAAAGGTTTTTTCAAAAGAATTAATATATAATAAAAGTAAGGTATAGCACGAAAAGAAAAGGTCAATACCCTTCATATACGCGCGTTAAAAGTTTTTATATACTTTAATGAACTGTACACAAATGACAAATAAGAGGTGAATTATCATGAAGTCCATTTTGCCCTGCATCTAATTAGTTAGTTTGGCTATTGGTATTTATGAATTTAAAATCAAAAGTTCGGTCATTTCATTTGGCATTTCTTTAATTTTTTTTATTAATTCATCTCTAATTGTAAGGATTTCTATATTTCGTAATTAAGCTACTTTGTGAAGAGCAACAAATAATTTGAATATCCTCTTGAAAATAAGTTTGGGCAAAAACAAACAGATCCAAAAGAAGTAATATAAGTAATTTAGACCAAGAGTTATATTTACTAATAGAAAAGCTTTAATAAAGGGAAAGGTTAATAAACTTTATTTCTGTATGTTAATTAGTTTGCATAAACTTTAATGGACAGTATAAAAATGGTAATATTAAATAGAATATCACAAAATCCATTTTATAATACAAACGGAATTTGTTTTTATTTTTTAATACTATTTTACTAATTTAGATTATTATAAGAGTTTGCATGGCTTCAATGATAAAGGAAAGCATAATAGCCAGCAGAAAGTAGATTGGGAAAAAAATTATACTTCCAATAACAGGAATGCCAAGTAATCTAATTATTATAATCTTCCGTAATATATGGATTAATTTGACCCATTTTAACAACTTTTGAACCAGAAAATTTATTTGATGAATCTTTATTTATTTAATCTCAGATTAATATGTGGAATATATTTAATTGAACTTCTTTAAACATTTTCTGGTGCAAAACGTATTAAACCTGGGTCAAATTAACCCACATATTACGGAAGATTAGTGACAGCTTGGCAGCTCTGCAATAAAAATACCTAACTCACCATGTATGCATTAACCCCTTGGGGACGAGCGACACGTGTACGTGACGCATAAGGTGCTCAGAATCCTCGATAATTCACACCTCTAACTTTTTATTGTAAATTTAGTCTTATTTAATGACAGCATTTCTGAGATTCAATTAAGCGAAAATTTCTGTTTTGAAAAACCGGTGGCAAAAGATTAAAAATTCTGTAAAGGACGCTCGACGCGAAGGGGTTAAAATATTGTGTTGTTCAGAAACCTCCTTTCGTTTGGGAAAACCAATTCGTACTGAGAAATTCTGCCCGTCAATTATTAGATATCAGAATTAATGTCTAATAATTGAATGATTGAATTTTCCGGTACGAATTGGTTTTCCCAAACGAAAGGAACTTTCCGAACAACTCAATAATATTAATTAATTGAATAAAAACATGATACATTTCATACTGTGTATGTTAAAAAATACAAGCAGGGAAGACCGAGCTATGCTCGGTCAAAGTTAAATTTGAATTCAAATATCATGACCCATGACTAAAATGACCCACTAATTGAATTTTCTCGAACATGTGACTTAGCCCAACAGTCTTCTCGTGCCCGTAAACCATAGGATGCAAAATTTAGTGTAAATAGTCTGAGCCGTTTTTAAGATAAAATAGCTTGACCCATAATGACCCATGCCCAAAATGACCCACTAATTGAATTTTCTCGAATATGTGTCCTAGCCCAACAGTCTTCTCGTGCTCGAAAACCATCATTGGATGCAAAATTTACTGTAAATTGAGCCGCTTTTTAGATATTGACCCACAATGACCCAGAAATGACCCACTAATCGAATTTTCTCGAACATGTGACCTAGCCCAATGATTTTCGCGTGCCCGAAACTCGTAGGATACAAAATGTACTCAAAATCGTTAGAGCCGTTTTTTAGATAAAATTAATTTGACCCGCTTTGACCCAAAAATGACCCACTGATCGAAAGTTCTCGAACATGTGACTCAGTCCAATAGTCTTCTCGTGCCCGAAAATAGTCGGATACAAAATTTCGTCAAAATCATTTGAACCATTTTTTAGATACAATTAGCTTGACCATGACCCAAAATGACCCAAAATGGAATTTTCTCGAACATGTGACCTAGCCCAACAGTCTTCTCGTGCCCAAAAACCATTGGATGCAAAATTTAGTGTAAATTGAGCCGCTTTTTAGATCTTGACCACAATGACCCAGAAATGACCCACTAATCGAATTTTTTCTGACATGTGACCTAGCCCAATAATTTTATCGTGCTCGAAACTCGTAGGACACAAAATTTAATCAAAATCGTTAGAGCCGTTTTTTAGATAAAATTAATTTTACCCGCGTTGTCCCAAAAATGACCCACTAATCGAAAGTTCTCGAACATGTGACCCAGCCCAATAGTCTTCTCGTGCCCGAAAATGGTCGGATACAAAATTTCGTCAAAATCGTTTGAACCGTTTTTAAGATACAATTACCTAGACCATGACCCAAAATGACCCACTAATCGAATTTTCTGGAACATGTGACCTAGCCCAATGGTTTTCTGGTGCCCCAAAACGGTAGGATACGATATTTCGTCGAAATCGTTAGAGCCGTTTTTAAGATAAAATTTGCATATATATATATATATAACCACACACAAGATTTGCTCGTATTAGAATATATGATAAAGGTATACAGTGAAGCATCAACGGATCCGATGTCAAGAAAGATCTGTATGAATCCCATTGTCTAAAGTAAACTTATTTTGTGGTCTTTTTAGTTTATTTTAGCAATTTAGATTATTATAGGAGTTTGCATGGTTTCAATTATAAAGGAAAGCATGACAGCTTGTAGAAAGTAGATTGAGACAAATATAGATACTTCCAATAACTAACCCATGCATTGCATGTATTAAAATAATATTAATTAATAAAATGAAAACATCATACATTCCATACTGTGTATGTTAAAATATATAAAGGTACGCAATGAAACATCAACGGATCCGATGTCAAAAAAGATCTGTATGAATTCCATTCTCTAACGTAAACGGATTTTTATCTTTTTAGTCTTTTTAGATTATTTTAATAATTTAGATTATTATAATAGGTTTCAATGATAAAGGAAAGTATGAGAGCCTGTAGAACGTAGACTGGGACAAAAATAGAGACTTCCAATAAGAATAACTAACCCAATTCATACTGTGTATGTTTAAAAATATAAAGGTATGTAGTGAAACATCAACGGCTCTGATGTCAAGAAAGATCTGTATAAATTCCATTCTCTAACGTAAACGGATTTTTTTTGCGGACGGATGAGTTTGCCCTGTGGACTTTTGCCAAGTTCTGTAACATGTGTTGTCATACCGTAATTTCGCGCGTATACGCCGCACCTCAGACAATTCGATTTCCTAACAGAATTTATTTTAAATAAAATGTGACTTACTTCTGCTTAGCACTTATTTGACTTCTTATTTTCAATAAAATTTCCGGTTTGAAAAAGACTTAACTAGGGTGCGGCGCGGCGCATACGCGCGAAATTACGGTAGTTTGGATAAAAAATCCATTTTGAACTTGAGCTTTCTGCGTATGTCCCCATTTTTATCAAGGCACATTACACAAAACCAGACTTGGTGATAGATGAAACCAACGTCGAAATAGAAAGATGCAATTGTAAAAATAGTTTATTGAGAACAAACATCTGACTTTTGTGCTTCACATAAAGTACCCACTTATAAGTCATAGTCAATATATAAGGACGAGATAGCCACAAGGAAATTTACAACACCAGAGAATTAAAAACCGGGGGGTCCATAAAGTATGCGCAATGGAGCTGGTGGGAGTCGATGCTTGATTCCTATGCCCTCAGGCGATTAGCGGAATTGTGTCTGTAACAATAGTATTGATTCTCTGTTTAATCAGTCTAAACAAGTATTTCCACGTTCTGTAATGTGGATCGTCATAGTTTATAGAAAAAAAAAATTAAATCTAAGGATGCGCCCACGGTACGTATGACATGTTACATACCCTCAAAAATTTAACGTTCTTGGCCAACGGTATTTTTTTAAATTCTTCACTGTATTTAATTTCAAATATATGGGATTGAATAAGTCAAATTTTCCTTTACTATAATACTGGTAGTCACACAACGCAGCCATTTACATCTCTGTGACTTCATCCACGCATGGAATTAGCCTATATAAATTCAGGAATGAGATTTCTCGGACTTTTTACATACCAGTATAATCTTAGAGAAAATGTTTTTTATTTAATCGGAACATTCTGCAATGTAATAGGACTATATTTTCTCTAGGATTATACTGGTATGAAAAAAGTCGGAGAAATCTCATCCCTGATTATAAAACAAATCTTTTGTATCGCAAGTCTTTAGATGTTTCCCAAACAAGGATATCAATTTAACATCATAAAATTGCAGAATATATTTAAACCAGGGAAAAGGAAAAATAGTATATCTTCTACCCTAACATCTGGAGATAGGAGCTAACAAAAGTAATCTAACAATTGAGAGGTATTAGAACGTATTCAAGCATTAACTAAAACATTCGAATACCTCACTCCTCTATCTTATACCTGTTAAAACTATGCTCGGCAGTTTAAGCTTGTTAAGTAAATGATCTGAATAGAGTGATGTTGCTTATTTGGTTAAGGGGTGTTTTGTTTTCATCCGTTTATATCATTAATTGAGTTTAACTCTGAAGAAATCAGCAGCGGAAGTTTCTTAGATAATGAAGAAGATATTTATAAGGTGTTTATAAAAAGAGAGCTATTTTTTTGTTTGTTAGCTTCGAAATATATAGGGGAAGGGGGGGCATAATTAACATGCACGTATTTGAAGGGCTTTACAAGCTAAACTATTTGAAATATTTTTAAAAAGGTTTGGTATTTATATTGTTTAGAACATGCGAAAACAAGCTCTGCAATTACAAAAAAATTAATTTTTTTCTCCAATAGGTGGCCCTGTATATCATTAAAATGAAGAAAAAATATAAGAAAAAATAGAGAATTTTATACCATATAATTTTTATAACTTTTTCATGACAAATTTCACATGATTCTGGCTTAACCCTTTTAATGGTGGTGGTATGTTTATGAGACGACCTAATTTTAATTCTCAAATGGCCACAATGACACCAGAATTTTGTTATACAATTTTCCGTTTGTTATGTATGTGAAATATAGCTTTTTCTTAATTCTAAGTAAATTTGTTCGTAAATTCCGGTGTCTTTCATTCATTTCAACGTTTTAGCAATGGAAGTGCTTTGCCCCAGAAAAGGTGAAGGGTTTCGCCATAAAAAGCCTTGTGAGCGCTAAAATTTTAGCCTAAAATACCTCTCTCTGTGAAAAAGTGTTTTTTTTTTTATCAAAATGGTAGTGATTATAGTATTGTTATGATAGAATATTATCGTCTCAAAATATATTGATTTTAAATGTTTTATTTGAAATTAACATTTTTGTTAATATTTGCTAATAAAACATCCCTAACATGTAAGTGCCATTTATTGGTAAAATTTTGAATTAACATAACTCGTTTCCACATGCTCTAAATAATATAAATAGCAAAGATTTTAGAAATATTCCGAATAGCTTGTTTCGCATAGAGCCCTTCAAACACGTGCACATTGATTATGGTCAACTTGTATTTCATTTATAAAGAGGAGAAACTAAATTCTGTTGAATCTTGAAATTATTTTTCTACGGAAAATAAAATAGCAAATGAAGGGTTCGGGTGAAAAACAAGATAGCTAACAAAATACAAGTTTTAACTACAAACAAAACTATTTCGATTACTTTCCCCAAAACAGCTGATTTATAAACATTGCACATTCAGGTAACTTATGTGCAACATTTTTTGTCTGATATATCTATATATTGCACTTATGTGTAAAAAGTTCTCGTTAATATAATTTACATTTAAAATTTATCTTTGGCCATTATGGCATACATTGAGTAACAATAAAACTTGTACTTTTAAAACCTTGTCAGGATGCAGTTGAATATCAGAAAAAATATAAAAATGTCAGTTACCATGCTTTACACCCAAACTCTTAAAAGTACTCCTCCAACCAAAGCCATTAAATAATAAGCCCAGTCAGATAAATGGGAAACTTTTCGCAAGTTGAAAATAGCGCCATCTAGCGGTTGGGAGTGCTGCATTCGGCACCAAGAATATTTTAATAAAATTTTGCTTCTAAAATTAAAGCTTAAAATAAGGAGTTCATATTTTCTAAGAAAGTCGTTTGTAAATTCCGGTGTCAGTCAGTAATTTCACATTTTACGAACATAATTTGTCTGTGCCGGAAAGGGTTAATTGCATAGTGATGTAAATTTCCATCACTTTTTATTTAACTTTTAATAAATAAATCAACTTCTTCGCCACCACTATATTTATATAGAAATATTAATGCAGTAAATTTCCACATTTTTTTTTCATTATAGTTTTAGCTTTAATGTAAAAGATCCCAATAATTAGCAAGCTTTTAAAGGAAGTGCAAAAACAAAACATCGATAAAAATCGTATAAAATATCGATATAAGTAAATCGTATCGTTTCTCTGCGACCCACTTCTGTTTTGTCCTCCTTCCGCAGCAGAGGTTTGGCGCTAATGTGTCGCTAACAAATTTAACACTATCTGACTGGGCTTATTATTTAATGGCTTTGCCTCCAACATAGAAAGCGCCCTAAATAATCCGCGATTATGGATGATGAGTGATCCTTAAATTATAAATAAATTATCTTCGAATAGTACAAATTCCTGAATAACAGGTCAAAATTGGACTGCTCTACTTATAATCAGATATCACAGCCACTCTCGATTTCAAAGAAAGTATAAATGCATACGTAAACGTATTCAGTTGTTCGGAAAGTTCCTTCCGTTCGGAAAAACCAATTCGTACCGGAAAATTCTGGCCGTCAATTATTAGACAACAGATATCCGAATTAATTTCTAATAATAAAATGATAGAAATTTCCGGTACGATCCAACTTTCCCATACGGAAAGAGCTTTCCGCACAACCTAATAGCAGAGAGAACAGAGGGTTTTCAGATCAGTTAGCAAAAAGATTATTAAAGTGGGCTATTTTCTAAAATACAGTTCTAAATTTCTAAAATGTTTTTGTGACATTTTTTACTGGAGGTATTGAAACATTAGTGCTTTTCAGTGTATTTCTGCAATAGATTTTTATTTGACGAAATTAAAAGTTTTAGTGATTTTGCTTGTAGGCGATATTAAAATATAGTGATTATGTTTTCTTTATTAATCGTCCTTTATAATAATATATAATATAAAACTTGCACCTTTGTTTTATATATTGTGTATTCAATCAAGTTCAAATGCTTCAACACAGTTTTAAATTCAAGTATATAAATTTACAATTAATTTTAAGTCTATAAATTAATAGGGATAATGAAGTTTATCTGAGAACGTATAATACATATGTCTACAACGAGAAGCCATGCATCGTAAAACGGGTCTACTTATTGAAATCAGAGATGGAAAAACTGCACTTTTAAATACAGATACTTCATTAACTCAAAAAATACCTCTTAGCCAATGGCGTATCAAGAGTGAGGGTCCAGATGCTTAGAATACCACTAATTTTGTAAAGTTTTCTTTGACTTATCTAATCGGAACACTTTCTGCGATAATCAATGCGAAGAAAACTTTACATTATTACTGGTATCCAGAGCATTTGGACCCCTCCCTGGCTACGCCACTGCTTTTAACCGCGTCTCATTAAAGTTTACTGAAACATTATCAAACAACTACAGAATGTTTACAAATCCAGAAAAATTTGAAAATTTTGGTTCTGCTTATTTCTAAGGAACAGGTGTTTGGAAATAACAAAAGCATTTCTAATTCAAGTGGCATTACAGCTTAATGAAGCAGTAACTTAAGCAGTAGAATACCCCTCTCCCCCCCACCCCTCTTCATCCTTATATCTCTGTTAAAACAGCGTTCGTCAGTTTAATCTTGTTAAGTAAATTGTATGAATATAGTGATGTTGCTTATTTGATTAAGGGGTGTTCTGTTTTTATCCGTTTATAACATTAATTGCGGTTAACTTTGATGGAATCAGTAGACCAAGTTTAATAGATAATGAAGAAGCAAATTATAAAAATGTAGTTTAACTATAATTTTTGGACGCCATGTTCAGCTTGAGTATTAAATGAAATATATAAAAAGATTGAAACGTATCATTTATTCTACTAAAAAGGTGCTAAAAATACATAAAAATGTTTTTAAAAGATAAAAACCGTCAAAAGTTGTTAATAGATGTTAAAACTCAAGCGCTTGCAACTGTTACAAAACATTCATCATTAGGGGAAATTTCAGAGTTGTGAATGTTAATAACCAACGAAGATTCATGAACATTCACACCCCCCTTACTCAATTACTTTTAGAATTATGTTTCTTTCAAATCTGTCCAACCTTTTTCGATGACCCCGTATATTAAATGATTTGCTACGCATACGTGAATAACAATAAAATCATAAATCTGTTCTGCTTACTGTACTCGAAGAAAAAAATGTGCAGTATCTATTAACCCTGAACTGTTGTCACAGAAATTTTCACATAGCTATTCTGAATATAGATTAGAGGTATTAAGTGAATAGTATAATTAGAAACTGCTTCGCTACCAACATTTACGTAGAGGATTTTTATACTTGAAATTCATCTGTTTAGAAGTCTTTAACAATAGTATTAGGGCTCCAAACGAAGCAAAATTTAACTAGTATCTGTAATATTAGTTACAAGTTAAATTCTGAAAGTGTAACCCTATACTGCGCATCATGCTTATATGAATCAACTAGCTGAAGTACCAGGCGTTGTCCGTGATTTTAAAAATCTTTGTGTAGAAAAATCAATTTCAAAATTAAACATGTTGTACAGAAAACTTATTTCAGACATTTAATTTTTTTACTAAACCAAGGGATCGAGTAATGAGGAAGCAACTTTGCAAATTTAACTTGTGCAAATTTAACAAAAAATTAAATTTATAAAAACACTTAACCTATTCGAGACTATGCGTGCATATATGCAACCTCAAAAAGAGCATACTGAATTTGTTTTAGGCACAGTAAAAAATAATAGTAACATTTGCTTTCTCTAATTAAAGCATTTTTGTGATAGTTTAAGTAAAGGTAGCTTTATTAAAAAAAGTGGTGTCAACCGAATAAAATTTATGTAAAAGCCGCCGGTCCCGAAGGGGTTAATTAAAGAGTGTATCAAGGAGCCCCACTATACCCTACATATTTAAACAAGAAATTCTACTTTATAAATAAAATCATATAAGTATTATATTATATTATATGTAATTTATAATACAATAAATGCATTTTACAAAATAAATTTTCTGGATAAAAACATGGTTGAAAAAAGGCGTAAAGTTACGCTTATGGATACCTATGCAATTACGAAAATAAAATATTTCAACCTCTTCTATGTACAGTATTTTCAGAGGGACAAATTGTACTTTTAAGTCGAGACTTGTCATTCTTTGAACCTATTTTCTGAACGGATAAAAATATTTTTTAATCATGACTCTTCAAGAGTTTCCGAAACACTATCAAACAACGTCAGAATGTTCCGAAACCCGGGAAAAAGGAAAAACTGAGTTCTGTAGCAACCGGTGTTAGGAACTGGCAAAAGCATACTTAATTGAAGTGGCATTAGGGCTTATTCAAGCTTTAACTGAAACATCCGTATGTCCCCTTCCCCCCCCCCCCCATACACACGTACTCACTATCTTATACCTCTGTTAAAACAACCCTCGTTAGTTTAATCTTGTTCAGTAAATTATCTGAATAAATACATGTAACTTATTTAGTTAAGGAATGTTTTGTTTTAATCTGCTTGTAACATACATTTGAAGGAATCGGCAGATGAATGGGACTTTTTTTTATCTTACTTGTTAGTGTCACAGTAAATTTTTGCTAAATATCACTTATAGGACCGGGGGACCGTATAAAAATTTAAATTTCGTAATTTTTTAATAAATGTTTTTCTTGACCCAAATCGCTTTAGAAATAATTCTTTACCTTATTTAAACTATTTTTTTAATTGGAAGTATGCATCTAGGACCAACGGTTGCGCAAATAAAGGTCGGTCAGGTTATACGTGGACACGCTGTATATATTATATACAGGGTGTATCAATAAATATTGATACATTAAAAAAATATGCAAGATAGAAACTAGAAATTCTCGTATGCGTTACTTTAGATATTGGAGTTTTTTTTCTGTGTCCAAAAAAATCAACAGACGGCGCTAGTTGTTCCGTGATAACAACATTTACATAATCCGTAAAGCTTTTCCTCGTAGCCCGCAGAAATTCCATTTCCAACAGTGCATCGCGTGCTTCATAAGAAACTCCGCCTTCATGCATATAAAGTGCAGGTAGTGCAAAATTTACAAACGAATGACAAACCTCGTCGTTTTGACTTCGCTGTGCAAATGCTCAATTATCTGGAAGAAGATAGCGATTTTTTTAAAAATATGTCATTTTCACAGACGAGGCAAAAGTGAACAGTGTTGAAGCACTGAAAACACGCATAATTACTGCAATTTCATATGTCCAGCAATCGATGTTAGAAAGCACATGGGCAGATATAGATTATCGACTAGATGTTCTCCGTGTATAATAAAATAAAGTTTTATAAGTTGCTAATAGCTATTTTTTGTTGCTTTGCTTCGTTTTGAAAGATATTTTGTTTGTAAAATACAGGAGAAAAACTTAAAAAAACAAATTATATAAATTGCAGTAAAACTACAGATACGCATAATCCAGTTATTTGAATCGTCTAACATCTAGAACGTTTTCAGAAAATAATAAATTATATTACAAATTATTGAAGTGGAAACTGTATATATTCGTTCTTATATTTATAGTTTCTTTTAAATATTTATTTACATCAATGGTGAAATTTAAGTTTAACTCGAATTTCTGAAATTTATATTTAGGTACACCACTAAGGGCTCATACCTCGGCAAAGTTTTGCTTATTGACAATACTTCATAGTGAATCTTCTATGTTTTAAAATTTTCTTTCTAAACTATGTATCAAACTTCTAACTAGCCATACAATGATGGCAATAAATATATCTCGATCTGTTCTACTTTACACATTACAGACAGGAAATCTCGTCTTCATTTAACCAAACATCATTGACTAAGAACATGGCTTTTAACTCATAGAAAGTGCATTTATATCATTTTTCCGAATTGTTTTTATGTAAAATATTTTATATTGAATTCGTACATTGAAGGCTGTTTACCGATGCATAAATTTGATAAACCTACCTCGAAAACTCTTTTACGAAAGGTTTTCGGAAGAGGGAGGCGTTTCTACTGTTTTATCCCTTTGAATGGCGGAGGTATATATTAATTAATTTTAATCTTTAAATGTCACAATGACACCAAAATTTTGGAATAAATTTTCCTTTTTCTTATGTAAGAGAAGACAAGCTTTATTTATTTTTAAATAAATTTTTTGTATATTCTGGTGTTGTTCAATCATTTCAATATTTTAGCAATAAAAAGGACTGAAAGAGTTAAAACCAAGATTTAAGAAAAACATACCGTCGGTAACATATTAAGATATTTTTATCATATCTCTTAAAGATTTCTTAAAAAAAAAAAAAAACAACATTCATCTGAAAAAATAAGACTACAAAAGTGTGTACCGTAATTTCCGGCGTATAATACGGGGATCAAACAATCATGTTTAGACCCTGAAATTTTATTTAATAATTGAAGTCAAATATTTACAGCGATTTACAAAGTTACATTTTATGAAGTAAAATTTCTGGGTAGAAACATGATTGTTTGACCCGCGGACTATACGCCGGAAATCACGGTATTTAAATCCAGCAAGAAAGTAAAATTGGGATTTATAGTTTCTAAGTAGCTGGTGTTATGATATAGTAAAATCGTTATATATAGTTATGATATAAAAAATTGAAGAGATATTAAATTGCATCGAAGCAGTAACTAAAACTTTCGAATTCCGTTTAAGCAACACTCGACAGTTTAACCCTTTGAGGGGCGGTAGTATATATTATATACCACCTAATTTTAATACGATTCAAACCAGAAACTTTTAATTAAATTTTACTTTTTTAACTTTGACGGGATACCGTTGAAAATTTGCGTTTGCTTTTTTTGAACTAAATTCTTTCGTAAATAATAGTGTGAATTCGACGTTACAGGAGCACAATTCCTTGCCACTGAAAGGGTTAATCATTTAAGTAAATCTTCTGAACACAGAAATTTTGTTTATTTGGTGTGTTAAAAAAAGAAGTTTTAATTTGCTTATAACCTTACTTGCTCTTAACTTTGTTATAATCAACAAATAGAACTTTTAGATAGTAATTAAAGACGTGTGTAGTTATAATAGAAGAAGAAATGTCGTTATCAACTTCAATAGCTTTAAAAAAGAAATTTAAGGTAATAGTAATTAAAGAAGTGTGTATAATAGAAGAAGAAATGTTGTTATCAACTTCAATAGCTTTAAAAAAGAAATTTAAGGTAATAGTAATTAAAGAAGTGTGTATAATAGAAGAAGAAATGTTGTTATCAACTTCAATAGCTTTAAAAAGAAATTTAAGGCAATAGTAATTAAAGAAGTGTGTATAATAGAAGAAGAAATGTCGTTTTCAACTTCAATAGCTTTAAAAAAGAAATTTAAGGTAATAGTAATTAAAGAAGTGTGTATAATAGAAGAAGAAATGTTGTTATCAACTTCAATAGCTTTAAAAAAGAAATTTAAGGTAATAGTAATTAAAGAAGTGTGTATAATAGAAGAAGAAATGTTGTTATCAACTTCAATAGCTTTAAAAAGAAATTTAAGGCAATAGTAATTAAAGAAGTGTGTATAATAGAAGAAGAAATGTCGTTTTCAACTTCAATAGCTTTAAAAAAGAAATTTAAGGCAATAGTAATTAAAGAAGTGTGTATAATAGAAGAAGAAATGTTGTTATCAACTTCAATAGCTTTAAAAAAGAAATTTAAACCCTTTCCGTCACAGTGGTCCCACTCCGGGCACACTTAATTTTAATTCCAAACTTGCACACGGCACAAAGAACATTTTAATTAAAAAAAATTTCTATAATGAAAGCTTAAAATAAGGGGTTCTTATTTTCTAAACAAGAGGGGAAAATTCTGCTATAAGGCCGAATATAGATTGCCACACACGGCTTTTATTTAAAAAATAAATAAACTAGCTGTAACTAAGAAAAAAATCGCAATGACAACAAACAATTTTAAAATATCTAAATAACAAATAAAAATTCCCCTGTTAAAGTGTTGAGTTGTTCAATAACCATTCGATTTAGAAAAATATTTTTCTACCACTGAGCAATTTTTTTTAATGAAATTTAATTCATGTTGCTATGGCAGCAAACGATAAAACGATATCTTTGGAATAAAGGAATAAATAGAAGAAAAATTTTTGTTGATGTTTGTGATAAAATGTTTTTCCTTATTTTTTAAAAATGTATATACATAATTCACTTTTATATTTTAACAGAATAATAAGTTTACTATAATTCGTTACTCATGTTATGGCCAGTATACACGATACACGTCGAGCCACAATGCCTTTATCATTATCTTTTTACGCGTAAAAGTTTCGCTACGGTACTCCATTGTGAAGTTTTTTAATTTTTGAAATCTAATATTTGAAAAACGACATAATCATAAGATTTGAAATTTATATCAAGAAAAATACAATTTTTTACCATTCTAACGCAGTTTGTAAAACAATTTTGTGACAAATACTTTTCGAGTTATTAATTTTTTAAGTAACTTCAAATGTTTCATTTTCCGAGATTAATCTGTGGCAATCACAAAAAATACTTTATAGCGCCAAACCACGGTTGCTATTTAGTGAATTGGCAGGGGACACGATTATGAATGATTACCCAATAAGTTTAAAAGTTTCTAAATAAGCCTATTTTGGGGAGATTTTAGTATGCTATTGCCATCGAGTTAGATCAGGATGTACTTAGGTAAAGAAATATTATAGAATGACCATCAAAACTGTTTTCCGAAACAAAAGTTGCAATAGCACTAGATTTCTGAAATAGATATAAGTGAAAAGACTCAGTTTACATTTCCATAAGTTGCTTTTGTACACGAGATATTATTCAACCTATGTATCAGATGCGAGTGTTTCGTGGTTGGCAGGTAAGTAAATATTGCTATTTAGGCATTAGGATAACATGAAATTATTTTCGAAAATTTTGCTTATTCTAATAAAACCACTGTGTAGAACGAAATCCAAGATATACTAGAATCATTCACACAATCAGTAGTAAATCACGAATATAAATTTGTTAAATTAGGGGGGGGGGGGGTATTTTTTAATCTAAAACATAGAATAAGAAGTTCATAAGAATGTCAGAATATTATTGCATAAACCGTGTTTAATTAAACGTTTCTAATTTCTGAAACCTTCAAATTATTTTAAAAGCGTATAAATATGTATGTAGTAATTTTAAAAAATTAATTTGCGGATTTTAAGATGTTAAATATTATGAAAAGTGAGATAAAAAAAGCATTGACTTTCAGAGCTGACGTTGAGGCTCCTGATCTGTAGATTTACTAGTTTACTGTAATGGATTGAGATATTCGGCTGTTAACCTAATTTTCACTGAAGTTCTCAAAAACTATACATTGTTGAATGTAACTCATCTCTTAAGCAAACAATTTTTTTGAAAGGTCTTTCTAAAAATGTAACTTTTATGCAATTTTAATCGAAAAAATAATTTCGAATAAAAATGGCCGCCTGGCATCTGAAAAAAGAAGTGTTTAGTCCGTATTTGTTTTCCTCAGTCACATGACTTGAGCTTTTACTGCGTAGATTACGCACGATAGGATTTAATAGCTATTTTTAAGTTTTGATTCGAGTTTCATAAAATTTGAAATTAGTCGACAAAATTCTGCATCGATTCTATATATTAAATTACAAACTATTCGGTTGGTTAGTTTTTGCGCTATTATATGACGACAGACGGAGGGCCAGACGGAAGGACCAGATGACGACTATAGGTGTTATGTATTTATATAATTACGAACGCACCTAAAAAGCGGGAACTATTTTCATTGTGTTATGTCAGTGTGTGTCTTACCACTATTCCAGATTGGAAATTTTCTGATATCTATATCGCAGAATTCGTAAAATTTCTCAACATAAAAATATAACGAAAGAAATTCTGTCTGAACGATGTCTTTTTTTTTTCGATGTGTTCGATAGTAGTTTTCTCTGTTCGATAGTATAACTGTCAACATCTGATCGTATCCAGTTGAATTACATACGTAATTCAGTTCTTTCTACGTATAAATGGAATTTCCCACCTTTTTCAAATGCTAAAAATAAAATTACACTCTAGTAAAGGGAGTATTAGGGATATACCTTTATTCCGTGAATTGAAAAAAATACCATGCTGTGTCTCTTTAAACACGCAGAAAGGTTTACAAGGCTTTGTTAAGCAACCGAAAGTAATTTCCACAATAAGCAGACCCATGTGATATTTAACGACTAATTTTCAACTAGTCATTTGTAGAGAAAAATAAAACAGACTTCAAGGAATTGTCCGTTATTTTAATGCACTGATGTTCAACCCCTTGGGGACGAGCGACACGTATACGTGACGCATAAGATGCTCAGAATCCTCGATTATTCCCACCAGTCATATTTTATTGTAAACTTTGCCTCATTAAATCTTAGCATTTTTGCGATTCATTTAGCCGAAATTTTCTGCATTGAAAAACCGGTGGTAAAAGATTAAAAATTCTGTAAAGGACGCTTGTCGCGAAGGGGTTAATTAGTGCACGTCAGTTGGCATATTTTAGTAAGTATGACTTGCAAGGTTGTACTGGGTAGCTGCCCTTGTACCCGCCCAGCAACCCGCTCAGGCTGAGTTTTTTACAACCCTGAGGGTTGTAACGGGTAGCTGCCCGGGTATCCTATCGAGCTGTTTTTTTAACAGGTTTTTACAACCCTGATGCTTTGGCACAGCAGAGTTTCTGAAATCCATATCATTACAAATTGTGAACAAGCGTAAATGTACTGTCATCTTTTAAACCTTCCATGTGCAAGTCATTGTGGCCTGTTTTGCTGAACTCGCACCAGATTTTTCGAAGATTTTATTTGAAAATAAAAATATTCCATTTCACATATTTTATTCACCGAGTTATAAAAATAAAAAATTGTTCAAAAGTCCCGTTACAAATATTGATTCAAAATAAGTGGTATAAATATATGCCATCGTCCTTCAATTGATTAAATGATTTTTTATTTACTGTTTTAATACGCGATTTTAAGCATTTTTAAATATTTTTAAGAGTACATTAAAATTTTAACTGTATATTATCATTTTTACATATTATTTTTCTGAGTCCGTTCGCATATTAACTGCATTTAATATCCGGACTCGTGTTTGTTTGATTTCTTCTATCTGATTTCTTTCGGCGTGATTAATTGAAAATAAGTGGATTTTCAATTAATTTTAAAAATATTAATTAAGTATTAAGTACTTAAGTTTTAAGTATATTATTATTATATAGTAAAGTACTAAATAAAACTAAATAACTTAAAAAAATATAGAAAATTGTAGAAATACTCCAGATACCAATAAGTACTTAAGTATTAAGTATATTAAATTAAAAAAATCATCTAACCAGTCTTTTCAGTGGATAAAAATCGTTTTGAATCACGACTATTTAAGGGTTTCAGAAAGTTTACCAGACACTGATTTTGAAACAACTGCTCGGTAATAGGTTTTGTTTTTAGTTTTATTTATTTATTTTTTCTTTCTTTTTTTTTTTTTTTTTTTTTTTTTTTGCTAAAATATTTTCATAACATAAATTTTGTAAAAGAATTTTTGTGGGATAAAACAAGGTTATTTGATCTTTGAAAAAAGCGTAAAAGTTGGAAGCCTATGCAATAATAAAAATAAAATAATTCACTCTGTTACGGTATTCTCAGAGGGACAAATTGTACTTTTAAAACGACTTTTAACCAGTCTTCTCAACGGATAAAAATCGGTTTAAATCACGTCTATTTAAGGGTTTCAGAAAGTTTATCAAACAACTCCAGAATGTTCGAAAATCCTGGAAAAAGGAAAAATTGGGATCAGCCGATCTCTAAGCAACCGCTGTGAGAAACTAGCAAAAACATTCTTAATTGAAGAGGCATTAGGGTTTATTCAAGCATTAACTAGAACATTCGAACCAGACACACACACACACACTGGTAATCTTAAACCTTTGTTAAAACAAGACTCGGCAGTTTAATCTTGTTCAGTAAATTGTCTAAATAAGTTTACGTAACTTATTGTGTGTTTTTTGTTTTTATCTGCTTGTAACGTAAATAACGCAAATTGGGTTTATCTTTGAAGGAATCCGTAACAGTGAGTCTTCTTTTATAAATATATTAAAGTAAAATTTTGTAAGGCGTTTAAAAAAATAATCACTTAAAAAGAAATTTAAAAAATGCAGCAAAACTGCAGATATCAAATACCAGACATCTGAATAGCTTAATATCTACATCAATTTCAGAAAATAAATTATATTAAAAATTATTGAAATGTTCTTAAATATTTTTTTTACAATATTTATTTTATGAAACTGATTCTGTTTTATAAAAGATTATTTATAGATATCTACTTTATAAAAAAGATGTAAATTCCATTTCCATCTATGTGGAAATTTATATTAAACTAGAATTTCTGAAATCCATATTTGGATAAACAACCAAGGACTCGCGTACATCGGCGAAGTTTTGCTTTTTTCTACATACTGCATGTTATATATTATAAAAATGTCTTTCTACATTAAACTATATATCCAATGTCTAACTAGTCTTACAATGTTGACTATAAAAGTATCTCGATCTGTTTGCTCAACTCAAAATCTTTTTATCATTTTTCTAAATAAAACAAGAAAATTTATCTGAATGAATCGGACAACAAAGAATGTTTCTGAATCCAGGAAGAAAAACAATTGGTATCTTATATTCTCTAAGCATCCAAAATCCTTTTTAATTGAAGAGATAAAAATTGCATTCAAGTAGTAGCATTCGAATTTCCTCCACCCTTTCTCTTATTAAGTTTATGTTTCGACAACAACGTTCGGCTGTTTAGTCATATAAGTGAATCGTCTGAAAATAGTGATGTTGCTTATTTGGTGAAACTAAAGTGTGGTTTTCATCTGCTTATAACATTAATTGCTCTTAATTTTTATGTAATCAGAAATGAAGCTTTTAGATTGTAATTAAAGAAGCGCGTACCGTAATTATAAAAGAAAAATAAGTGTTGCTTTCTACTTCATTAGCTTAAAAATCCCTGACGGCTTGGCCTACAAGCACAGATAGATCTTGAAGACGCAGACCGTGGGGCGCCTGTTTATAGGGAATTGCAGAAGAAATGACCGCTTTCCCATGATCCGACAGTTGGGACCGCCCACTTCGAAATCTGTGTTTGTAGGCGGATCCGGCAGGGATTTTTTTTTTGTAGTCCTATAAAAAACTTGTCAGTATAAAAGTTGTAAATAATATTAAGAGGACTTATAATAAATTTAAGCAGATTTGATATCTTGTGAATTGACAAACTTATGTTTTTTTTCTTCTTAAACCCCTCTCCCCTCCCCTCCTCCCCCTCGAGGTCATTTTTAATGATATAAAAAATGTGTCGTACATAAAATTTCGACCCTTTTCATAGAAGTAATAATAACTTTAAACGGATTCGATACGTATCATAATTAAGAAATTTGGGTTTTTTTTCTGTTTTCACAAGAAGTCCCCCTCCCCCATTTACGACCCCTTGGTTCGATTTTGCCCATTAATGAACTAGACCGAGATTTGATGCCCTTTGATTTTGGCATCCGTTTGGAAGTGATTTGTGCAGAATTATTGAAGTTATCGTGTCCATAAAAAAGTGATATAGATAGATAGATAGATAGATAGATATAGATATTTAAAATTTTGAACTGGGGATGGTTTTGATTTCTGGGAGTCATGATCGGCGTAGATCAGCAAATATTTTCCTGAAATTCCATCATAGGGGAGAATGTAATAGGTAGCATTTCTTAAGAAATCTACCTAAAAGGTTAGTTTTTCATTGCATGAGAACTGCGAAAAAATTACCATTTTCTCTATATATAATTACCAACTGATTGATTTTGAATGGTAAGGTAGTTGAGTAAATACGTTAAATGTTTTCCTGAGTAAAATATGGACAAGATATGCCAAATCCTGGGTGCGTATATTTTTTACGTCTGCTACATTTTTAACATTAGGAAAATTAATCTTCGATTTATTTGATGGCTGAATGTGCACCAATTGCATTCAGTTAAATATAACAACAGAAATTATTTGGACTAGTGATGAGCATATTCGATGAATTCTTATGATCGAATGATTTGTTTCCAAGTTATTATAATAATCAATTGATTTTAAATAATCGAATATAGATGCTAAGTTTTAATTTTTTTCAAAACTTTAAACATTTTTCTACATAGATCTGTATTTTCCTTTGATTGATAAATATACTATGCGACATGTTTATTGTATAAAATTACTTCCTGTATCCTAATCATATATTTCTTAGATCTAAACTTAACTAAATTTAAATATTTGTTCTTCATAAATCATTACATTTTTGCGGGAGGTCCAAGATAGACCTTACTTACTAGCAAAACCCGCGGCTTTGCTCACGTAATTCTTGAAAAATGCCAAGTGGTATTCGTTGTCCTATTTTCATTAGAGGAAATTTTACTGCCACGGATAATTCATAAATGACTAATTAAGCCACACTAATATCGAAAACAAAATCGCGATTTTAGAACGTTTTTTGCTCTTTCAACTCCCCCCCCCCCCTGTCGTAGTGTCACCGATATAAAACAAAGCCTATGTTACAGAAGGGACTGTTACCATCACTTTTGAAAATTATTCTGTAGTTCCAGAGATTCCATAGAAATTGTAATTTATACTGTTTTTATAATGCTTTACGTCATCTCACCCTTTTAAATTTCTTATTTTATAGAATTTGTTCTTTAGAATGATTTCACCCCCTGGCGGGTAGTGGCACCGACATAAAATATAAACTATGTTGGAGCAGGGATTATCACCATCAATTTGTCACCATCACTTTTGAAATCGTTTGAGTAGTTCCAGAGATTGAATAGAAATTGTAATTTAGAATGTTTATAGAACGCTTTTTGCTCATCTCGCGCTTTTAACTTTCGATTTTTTTTTTAGAATTTGTTCTTAGAGAGCATTTAAATTTTATAAATAACTACCATGTCAATTTTCAAGTTTCTAGCTCCTTCAGTATAAAAAAAAAAAATGGGAATTTTTGAACGTTTTCGACTTCTGCATCCCCCTGAGGGTAGAGGCACCGACATAAAATATAGCCTATGTTGGAGCAAGGACTGTCACCATCAATTTGCCAACATCACGTTTGAAAACGGTTCAGTAGTTCCAGAGATTCCATCGAAATTGTAATTTAGAATGTTTTAAGAACGTTTATCGCTCATCTAACCCTTTTAAATTTTGAATTTTTTTAGAATTTGTTCTTAGACAGCATTTACATCTTATAAGTAACTACAATGCCAAATTTCAAATTATTCAGTATTAAAAAAATGGAAATTTTAGAACGTTTTTCGCTCTTGCACCCCCCCTGGGGGTAGTGGCACCGACCTAAAATATAGCCTGTGTTGGAGCAGGGACTGTCACCATCAATTTGCCACCATCACTTTTGAAAACGGTTCTGTAGTTCCAGATATTCTATAGAAATTGTAATTTAGAATGTTTTTAGAACGCTTTTCGCTCATCTCATCCTTTTAAATTTCGAATTTTATTAGAATTTGTTCTTGGAGAGCATTTACATCTTATAAGTAACTACAATGCCAAATTTCAAATTTCTAACTCCTTCATTATAAAAAAAATCGAAATTTTAGAAGGTTTTTCACTCCTACACCCCCCTGGGGTTAGTGGCATCGACATAATATATAGCCTATGTTGGAGCAGGGATTGTCACCATCAATTTGCCACCATCACTTTTGAAATCGCTTCGGTAGTTCCAGAGATTACCCCCTACAAACAAACAAACAAACAAAAACAATCTTTACTACTTTATAATATTAGTATAGATTTACATACTTCAGAGCCACTGTATAAAACTTGTGAAATTAGTCTTTATCTATAATTGACATTAACACGCTGAAAGTACGAGAGAAGAAAAACGCGACGATATGACTAATTTCAATTACTGACAACCCAACCCGCCTTCCTTACAATATATAACATAATATAAAGACATATATTAAAAATTAAGAAGACATAAATGTATACATTAAAAATATATTAAAGAGAAGGGGACAAAGAGCTCTTCCCTGAAATATACCACTTAAATTAAGAAGATAGCTGAGAGAATATTGTTTATGCTGACGCCAAATGTGCAGTCGCAAAGCTATGAGTATATTAAATGTATGAGACCAGCAGGGAATTTAAGCCAAATTAATACGCATATAAGTCGCTCGTGCCAGACTTTGTTTAATGTTTTTGGGACATATTAAAAGTAATTGTCATATTGAGCTTTTCACGGAGAAATTCTACAACACCAAGGAGTTGTGCTTCATATTTGTAAAACCCTTCGTATACGTAAATACTGCCGAACATGTTTGCAATTTTTTTTCTCGAGTAGTCTTCGAAGTTTGGATACATACTGGCTTAAAAAATATAGCAGAAAATAATATCTAGTAGAAATATATATCTAATTAATTAAATTTTTATCTTAATACTCTGCACTGCATTTAAATTGGAGATGTTTTGAAGCGGTATCGGTGTTTACGTGAAACAGTCGGATTCAGGCAAGTTGGGAAGATCACAGAAAATAATAATATACGTGCTTAAGACCTCACGGCTGAAGTAAAATCTTCCACGGGGATGGCAATAGATTCGAATTAATACTATATATACTATATTAAGCTCACCAATTCCCATTTTAGGAGGGAAAGTCATTAAGTAAGTCACAAAAGATAATTAAATAATAACTTACAATGATATTCTCTTCAAAACTATTTTTATTTCTCAACCTATTCTCCAACCCTATTTATGCACTTATATCACCCGTTTTATCAGTGCCCCAACACCAGCTGCATAACATTCTTTGGGTTGCTGTCTCAGCCACATTAGGACTTCAAGTTGAACCTTTTCATCATCTATGAACATCATCTTGCTTCCAAGATGGTTTTTTAATGGACTAAACAGATGAAAAGTGCTTGGCGCTAAGTCGAAGCTGTAGGGTGGGTGTTGAAGAAGTTGCAAAATGACGTTCACAAATGATGAAAAGGTTCAACTTGAAGTCCTCATGTGGCTAAGACAGAAACCCAAAGAATGTTATGCTGCTGGTGTTGGGGCACTGATAAAACGGTGATATAAGTGCATAAATATTGTTGAATATGTTTTGAGAAATAAAAATAGTTTTGAAGTGAATATCATTGTAAGTTATTATTGAATTATCTTTTGTGACTTACTTAATGACTTTCTCTCGTAGTTTCGCTTTTTTCGCATTTTGATATATGTTCAATTTTTCAATAAATAGAAGTCAATATTCAAATATTTATACATGCATATGTATGTATATAATATGTACGAAAGGAGGCCCACTCATCATATTAAATCATATGATAACATATTTATTACATTTTATTGCGAGTAAAGTATAATTTTAAATTACGTGATTATTATTAATCAAAATTATAACTCATCTAAGATGGTTTTTTTTCCTAAACACATTCACCCTGGTAACAAGAATGCAGTTAATTTTATGCCAAATTACGGCAATTAAAATGTGCCACACTGGCATGGACTCCTATTATGAAAGATGCTTAGAGTCAAAATTGGTTTTAAATGCGAATTTTGTGAAATTAGCCATTTATAGTAAATTTTGACATGGTCATGGTAACTTATTTTTGTCGCCATATTTGGTGATATTTAACTAAATAAGCTTGCAGGGCCGGATTTATATGATATTGATTTGGGAACCACAAGCATTAGAATACCGATCCGTGATTAATCGGTTAAACATTTTTTTTAAATAAAAAACATTTACGTAATTATTATACTAACAAAGATTCTTAATATAGCTTATACAGCAGTATTCTATGGAACATGCTACAATTGTTCTTATAATTGTTCATATGTTAACTCTTATAAGTACTAAAAATATTTTCGTGTCTTATCAAGTGCCTTTAATCTTTGAAAAAAAAATAACAATCGAATAATACCGAGTAGAGTATTTTTGGAAATTGAAAAGAGGAATATATTTTTTTTTCTGTTGTCTAACTTGTCGATGCTGTAACTGAGCAAATATAACTATTTGAATTCTACTACCGTAATTTCGCGCGTATACGCCGCACCTTAGACAATTCGATTCCCTACCAGAATTTATTTTAAATAAAATGTGACTTATTTCTGCTTAGCACTTATTTGACTTCTTATTTTCAATAAAATTTCCGGTTTGAAAAATACTTAACTAAGATGCGGCGCATACGGGCGAAATTACGGTATTTCTTTCTTTAATTCCTTACAAACCGCATACGTGAGAGGCAATTATATTAAGAGAGATCTTCATACGCTTTATTATATTGAAAATAAGTAACAGAATTACCGGAAAAATAATAAAGAAAATAATTATAGTATTTGAAATTTAATCTTCTTGGTTGCATTATACAAAACAGTGATAGTAACTTCATGCAAAAGCTATCAGCACTGATAGTTTTGCAGAAACACAAAATATTAGAATAAAATGGCGCATCAAGCGCTTCTGTAGCCAACAGTGAAATTATTAGTATTCCAACTTCAGGTTGTATTGGAGATGAACTAAAGACGGAGTTTATCAAACATTATTTTAAAGCGACATAAATGCTTTAAAAATTACGCCAAAAAATTAAATATATTAGTTTAAAAATCTACTTGAAATTATGACTGAATAGTCTTAATATATGTTTTACCTGTAAATAGATGAATTAAACGGTTAAAACATATATTAATTAATTTAAAACATGTTTTAATATAAGTTAAAACTTAACTTTTTCACCCGTAAACATATAGTAAATTTAATATAAAAATATCGAATTATTATATTTTGCGAAATAAATAATAACCCAAATATTCTTCAAGATAATGAGTTTTTGGTCATTAATAAATTAAGTCGATCAAATTATTTCACATTAAGATAGAAAAAAAAACTTGAAATTTTTTATTGTGTTATGTCAATGTTCTTGTGTTGTCTCTCACCACTTTAATAGACATTTTCTAATTTATATTTAAATTGCAAAAATTGTATTTCTCAGCATAAAAAATACTGAAAAAAATTCTATTAAAAATTGTGGTAAAACATACACAACACTGTTCATTTTTCACTTATTTCTATTCAAAATTATCCTTTTATTATTCAATTTGCTCTTCCTAATCATTATTATTATTCTCTTTAGATGTAAAATCACTAGCGATTCTTCATTGGCTGTTCTACACAAGCTAAATCTTGATTGGCTAGCTTACTAAATTCGGATTGGCTGTTGAAGTTGACGGTGTAATCCATAGCTTCTTTTTCTGTTTTCAGTGCATTTTTTGCTATTTTTATACTTTTTTTTTTTACACGGCTCCTTTAAAATGTGATATACAACTACTCATATACAGTGAGTGGAGTTGCTTGTAACTGGGTATCCCCTTGAAATGATATACTGTTTCACACCACATTGCTAGAATAAACCATATTTAATTACTACACACGTATTAATGTCAAAGATTGATGAGATGTGTGTACTTTAAACGACAAAAGTGTTAAAATGACACTGCAAATGAATGTATTATTTTTTTCTCATATGCAGCAGCACTTTTGTTTTGTAAAGTATGTATATAGTATATATTCAATTTTTTTTTTAATATGGAAGAAAATCAAGTACAACGATTAAAGACGTCGACATTATAATACATTAGTAAAACTGGTCGAGTACTCCCCTAGTACCCCGATTTCAGAAATTACCAACAATAATCTGAAAAATATCCGAACTCTTTTGTTCAGCCCTGTATACGATCTATAGATTTGATATATATGCTACACAGAACACTAAATTTTAGTTCAGTTAATTAACGCGTAGCACAGTTTAAAATACCTCTTCTGGAATTTAAGTCAATAAACGGAAATATGCTCGAGAACTTTAGTGTTACCCTGTATATGATTTATAGAATTTATACACAAGTAATAGAAAAAACAATGAGTTAAATTTAAAGACACGTTCAGCAACTGAAAAAAGCACTTCCTGCAATTATTCTTAACAGAGAGTACCGAATTATTTTGTTTGTCCCTGTCAATGAACGACGATTGCTCTACACCAATGGTTCCCAACCTTTTTTGGCCGTGCCATACCAAAGCATCTCTAAAATGCAGTTGTCCCCCCCCCCTCCCCCTAAAAAATATAATTCTTATAAAAATTTAAATGAATGAGCTGATAGAGTAAAAAACATTTTACATTGATCCTGAAACATACCGAAGGTAATGGATGAATCAAATATTTTTTATAATCGTCTGATACTACTCGTAGTTTAAAGTATCGTTGGCAACTAAAGGGTCACTTTTAATCTCTTCGCAACGGTCGCCACATATACGTGATGTATAGAGTGCTCAGAATCCTTAATTAGAACAATCAATAATTTTGAATAAAACATTTTTGTCTTATTTAATCACAGAATTTCTGCGATTAAATTACACAACAATTTCTAATCAGAATAAAACGTGATACAAGATTATGTAAAGGAAGGCCGTCAAGTTATTGTTAAATATACACTTGAATAGTTTCATGTGTAAAATGGATTTCCATGTGACATATTGCAGAAATATAAATTATACTTATAAATCAGAAAAATTATAAAGAATTTTTAAATATATAAAAGGTATCTAAATATCTTAAATAAATTTTTCTATAATAATTCTGGTAAAAATGTATTTAAAACTTATAATGGAGACATTTTAAACAGTTAATGAAAAACTTGTTTTTTTTTCATTTTGTTTTTTTTTAAATTTGAATGTGTAACTTTTATTTTCAGTCAACAGCATTACTATTACAAAAACAATTCAGATGGTATTAGTTCACAAAAATCTGGAATTGCCCCCCTGAAAAGTCAAATTGCCCCCCTGTGGGACGTACGCCCCCCGTTGGGAATCACTGCTCTACACACAATATTCTATAGTAAGTCTCTTGCAATGCACCTTAGTGTTATATATCCATTTCAATTATGTTTGAAATAGTGAAACATTATTAAAATAAATCGCAACGACTTTTTCCATAGACCGTAATGTAACGGAATTTTTTTGAGTATCCCTGTAAACGTACGATGAACGCTATGCACACCCTATTCTATAGTAAACCTTTTGTAGTGCCCCTCTGTGATGTATATAAATTTCAATATGTTTGAAATTGTGTAACATCATTAAAATAAACCGCAAATGATTTTTCCCCATAGACCGTAATGTAACAGAATTCTTTTAAGTGTCCCTGTAAATGAACTATAAGTGCTACACACTTCATTTTCAACACTGAACATGCCATTGTAAACTTCAATAACATATATCAATTGCATCGCAATCCGAGTATATTTACGCGAGTTAGAGCACGGACAGACAGACAGACAAATCGAATTCACAAACACTTTTCAACTATATCGGAAAGTGTTTAAAATGCATAAACGTTTGTAGCCTATACAACTATTCTACTTACTGTATTCTCAGAGGAACAAATTGTATTCTTAAAATGAGACATCCGAATCTCAACGGGTAAAAATCTTTTTTAATCACTACTCATAAAGAGTTTCAGAAACACTATCGGACAATGTCAGAATGAACCGAAATCCAGGAAAAGTGGAAAAATTGGGATCAGCCGATCTCTAAGCAACCGGTCGGTGTTGGGAAAAGCATTCTTAATTGGAGTGGCATTAGGGCTTATTCGAGCATTAACTGAAACATTCGAATGCCCCCACTATACTATCACACACACATACTCATTTTCTAGTACCTCTGTTAAAACAACGTTCGACAATTTAATCTTGTTAAGTGAATTGTCTAAATAGATTTACGTAACGTTAAGAAGTACTTCGTTATTATCTGTGTGTAACATATATTGTGTTTAGCTTCCACCGAATCGGGAACTAGGTGTTTTATTATATATATAATTAAGTGAAATTATCTAACGCGTTTTAAAAAAGAAAAACTTAAATAAAATAAATTACAATTTTCAGTAAAATTCCAGTTATCCAAATTCCGGTCATCTGAATCGCCTAATATCCGGATCAATTTCATAAAATAATACATTCCATTAAAGAGTATTGAAATTAACTAATTATAAAACAATACCGACCAATAACAATTAAAAATTATTGCAAACTGTATGCATTTGTTCTTAAAGTTATAATTTCTTTTAACTATCTGTTTGGATCAATGTTGAAATATATGTGTAACTGTCATTTTTTGAAATTAATGTTTAATCTTTACCTCTTTATATTATCTCTTTCTAAACAACGTGAAGCAAATTAATTTTGTTTAATATACAGCCTATGATCTATACTTATAAAGGAGTATCTTGGTTTTCTCATAATCAACACCGAGCCTCAACCGTTTGTCCTAGAACAATGAAATTTGAAAGACATGTTCTTTACACAATGTAGGCGCGTACTAAGAAAGGATTTTTGAAAATTCACAGTCTAAGGGGATCAAATGGGGGAGGTCGAAAGTTTTAGATAATTTCGTCTTTTCGACATATCTCAGCAGGAGTTTTAAGTAGGAGCGTGAAATTCAGGATAACAATTCTACTAAAGAATAGTTAAACATGTATCTCAGGCGATTTTAGAAATTCAATCATTAAGTGGGGGTTCAAAAATTTTCGGTGATTTCACATTTTCTCCATATTTCATCAGCAGTTTTAGGTAAGAGCGTGAAATTCAAGATAACAAAGCTACTAAAAAAATAATTAAACACGTATTTAAGCGATTTTAGAAATTCAACCACTAAGGGGGATAAATGGGGGTCTGAAGTTTTAGGTCATTTTGCCTTTTCGCCGTATCTCAACAACAGTTTTAGTTAAAAGCGAGAAATTCAGGATAACAAATATACTAAAAGCTAGTTAAACACGTATTTCAGCGATTTTAAGAAATTCAACTGCTAAGAGGGTTAAATGGGGGGTCAAAAGTTTTTAGTCATTTCACCTTTTCGCCATATCTCAGCAGCAGTTTTAGGTAGGAACGTGAAATTCAGGATAACAAATCTACTAAAAAAATAATTAAACACATATTTCAGTGATTTTAGAAATTCATCCATTATGGGAGTTAAATAGGGGGGGGGGGGGTCAAAAGTTTTAAGTCATTTTGCCTGTTGGCCATATCTCAGCTGCATTTTTAGAAAGGAGCTTGGAATTCGGGATAACAAATCTACAAAAAATATAGACTAACATGTATTTCAGAAATTTTAGAAATTCAGCAACCAAGGTGGGTTAAATAGGTGGACAAATATTTAATTCATTTTACCATATCTCAGTAGAAATTATAGGCAGAATCATGAAACTCAGGATAACAAATCTACTAAAAAAATAGTTAAACATGTATTTCAGCGATTTTAGAAATTCAAACACTAAGGGGGGTTAAAAGGGGGTAGAATGTTTTACGCTATTTAGCCATATCTTAGTAGAAGTTATACTTAGGAGCATGAAATTCCGGATAATACATCTACTAAAGGATAGTTAAACATGCATTTCAGGCAATTTTAGAAATTAAACTACAAAGGGGGTTAAATGAAGGGTCGAAAATTTTCGGTGATTTCACCTTATCACCATACAAGCGTCTATGCTAAGCTAAGCCATACTGTGTCTGTCGTTAGCTGAGTTGGCAGAGCGGTGGACTGTAGAAGACGGAGAAATCAGAAATCCATAGGTCGCTGGTTCGAATCCGGCTTGACGGAATTCCTTTTTTTGTCGATGATATATAATAAAAATATTACATACGAGCCGGTCTTCGCCCATCTAGCCGGTCGATTCCGAGTGGGGCCCAGATACAAAGTACTACTTGGACCCCACCCCTAGATAATCACGGGTAGGGTGAAAAAATATTTATGTCTAGAAGTCTTTTTATATTCTTATTAGTTATTTTCGTATACTTTTAATTTAAAGTATTTTATTTATATTTTTCTGGTTGCATGTAAAATGCACTTTCTGAGCCCCAAGCAAAGTCAGGGCGGTACACTGCACTGTGCAACTGGGACTCCACTCGGAAGCGCCCGGCTAGACGGGCGAATACCAGCTAGTTATATATAACTAATAATTTAAGATTCCTTATATTATACAGTTCTATGTTTTTGTGTTGTTCATAACTGTAGTGATACTTAATTTTGAAGGAATTTTAAAATAAATAATTTTTGAATACTATATAGCAGGGGGTACATTTGGATGTCGAAAATAAACACCTTTTTTGTCGAGAACCGATGCTATAAACTAAAATCTACTCAATTGCAGATGTATTAGACTATATTCAATTAGTAACTGAGAGAGAGCCCCTTTCCAGTTTCTATTATCTATTCTAAATAACATTTGGCAAATCAATCTTGATAAGTTGACAGAATGTAATAATATTTTAATAGCAATCGAGAGATATCTTAAGTTGACCAGGGTACCTTTCCAATATAAGGGCTGTAAGGAGATAAGTGGAAACTTTTCATTTAGGAATATTTTCTGGCTATTCCACCATTTCTTATACGAACACACATTTTTCAACATAAAAGAGCCATGTATCTACTTTTATATGCAAACAGAAGTCATTTGTATACACGGTGTCCGAAAAGTCTGGAAACGGTCGAATAACTCAAATATAGATCGGATAGAAAAAAGGAAAATGTATGTTCAATATTTTTGAAAAATCTATTTAGGGATATCAAAGTTGCTCCCCCCAAACTCTGCCCACTGGGGGAAAACTGAAATCTTATATGATAACCCCCTTTTTTATTGCTGATTCGGATTCTACGAGAAAAAATACGTAACTTTTGTATTTAACATTTTCTTTGGAAAATCGTAGATGGCGATAATCGAGTAAAATGCCGTGAAAATCCTTTCCATTGAAAAGTCTGGAAACGATAGAATAACTCGAGAAATATACATCGGATTTAGAAACGGAAAAATATGTGTTCAATATTTTAGAAAAATGGTAACTTTGATATCCAAAATAGATTTTTCTAAAATATTGAAAACATCTTTTTTCCATTTTTCAATCCAATGTATATTTTTCAAATTATTCAGCCGTTTCCAGTCTTTTCGTACACCCTGTATAAAAAACATATTTATATAAATAAAATGTTTGTACTTCTATATATAAATAAATTTATATAAATAAAATGTTTGTACTTCTATATATAAATAAATTTATATAAATAAAATGTTTGTACTTCTATATATAAATAAATATATATAAAAGCGTAAATGTTCACAAGTTTTTTTTTTTTTTTTTTGCATAGCTGTTTGTATCATTTGGTAACAAATCTGTTTTCTGAAGCCCAAATTGCGCCAAGCTTTTTAAAAGAACGCCAAACCGTGGAAAAACAGTGTTTCCAGATAATTAAAGTTTGTCCTTCGCAGATATGACCGGTCTACGCGGCTCAACGTTTATGGTTTGTACGACAACAATTTTAAACATTTTCATATCGGACTACCTGTTTGACATTCTTAAAAAGGTTCATACATTTTCAATATAATAAAACCATAATTGTCAGCTTTTAAGTATTTTTGGTACTAATTAAAGAAATTTACCTTATCTAAATAATCGCAGATTTTGCTGATTATTAAAGACAAAATTTACTATTAAATTTTAGTGGTGAGATAAGAGTTTATACGTTCGCAATTATGTAATACACCCTTTTTTGTCTTGTCAAATATTTCTTCTCCCCTTAATTAGAATAAAAGATTGGTTTTTTACCACTATTTTAATAAAAACAAATCCATTTCAGTCGGAAGTAATTGCCAAGTACGTAATTTTGTATAATATAATACCAAAATCTGTAAATTGATATTGCAAACAAAAACAAAAAACAGAAACTTTTGTTGTGTAAGCAACCGATGCTCTAATAAAATAAGAAAAGTATTCGTAAATGAAGATGAATTAGGGCGTATTTAATCGGTAACTGAAGCATTAGAACCCTTTTCCTATTTCAGTTATCTCAGTCTAAACAACATTTGGAAGACTAATCTTGCTTAGTAATCAGTAAATAACAGTATATAAACTATTAACCCTTTCAGGGGCAAGCAATTGTGCTCCTTTAACGTCGAATTCACACCGGTATTTACGAAAGAATTTAGTTCAAAATAAGGAAAAGCAATTTTTCAACTTTTTCTCGTTAAAGTTAAAAAAGTAAAATTTAATTAAAAGTTTCTGGTTCGAATCGCATTAAAATTAGGTGGTATATAATATATACCACCGCCCCTCAAAGGGTTAAAAGATTCCTTATTTAGTACCAGAAAGTGTTTTAGTTTTACCAATTTAGCGCATTTTAGATTACAGTTAATTCAGTTTAGCAATCTTCGCTTTATTTAATCACGAAATGTCCGTCATGAAATAAGACATATCAATATTCGGAAATAGAAGCATTCAAAAATCTGCTAAATACGCAACACTGAATGGTTTTCCGGCTATTTGTATTAACTAAAATTGCATTTAACCTCTAAGAAATTTCTAAGTTGACAGGTTTGGAGCAGAGTGTAATTCGGTATTGAAAATAGGAAAAAATTAGAAATTTTCATTGTCTAAGCAGCCGATGCTATAAAGTATCAAAATTGAAGAGGCATTAAGGCGTTTTTAATTAGTAACTGAAGCATTAGAAGCAATTTTCTGTTTCAGTTATCTCAGGCTATACAACATTTGGAAGTCTAATCTGTCTTTATTAAAGATCCTACAATGAATATATTGATTCTTTAACTAGTACTTAACTTGCACAAGTTAATTAGTACTTATGTTTTATGCGGTTTATAGTAACTGTAATTGCAGTTAAGTTTAAAGTAATTGAGAAGTAAATGGATTTAATTATGTACCGTTTATGTTGATATTGTGCTGTGGTTCAAAATGGATAAATGGTTGAAAATTGGAATTCTGAAGAGAACTTAATCTAACATTGGTTAACTAGAATAAGGACATTACTTATGAACGAAAACAGACATATCTGGGACAGGTTTATGTGGTTTATGCATAAATTAATAATCTAAGTAAGGGGTACATGAGAGAAAAAAAGGTTGGGAACCGATGGCTAACGTACTGGAAATTTCGGCTTTGAAATATATTTTTTCTGAACTTTACAATAGAAAGTGCTTTCAGGGCTCATTTTTTCCTACTTCTGGAGATCAATATTTCTGAATAGTAATTTTCGTCCCTTTAATTCTATAATTTCTGATATTAAATAAGCCGGACATAACTATTTCGAAATAGTGGTACTGATAATTAGAAACCTTGATAATGTGCAATAGTGTTTATCTGCTGCTGAAATTTCCTGTCCATTCTGGAATATTCTAAAAATGGAAATTTACTGTCTTGCCGTTTATTCCTTAATATATACATATATATATAGTATATATATATATATATATATATATGATAAGATATAATTACAGTGATCTCTGATACGCGACCTATACGCGATGTTCAGTAATTACTTTTTTATACCACTATTTTAAAACAGTAAAATTCGATTTATAAATTCTACGATTTAAGAAGATGAAAATAACCCTAAAAAAAACTGGTGCTAAAAACTGATTTCCGTGTATCGCGTATAAGTGAGAGATCACTGCATATGGAAAATATTAATGACATCGTATATGACAAATATAATGACAAAATTTTCCTTTTTTCTAATTAAAAGAAATTCTACGTTTTAGTTTATTTTAGTTGAATAAAAGCAAGTTTTATTTATTTATTTATATTATTTTATATTTTGTAGCTTTGAAAGAGCATTAAAACGGTGCTTCACGATTATTTTCCACTTGACTTTTTAAAAAAATCAATCTTTTGTAAAAGGAAAATTTTACGTTATGTTTGTATGTATGAATCTAATGCGTAAAAGAAAAAACATACTCCTGTTTTTGATAGTTTAAACATTTTAGATAAACATACACGATTTTTTATTTAAAAAAAAATGGTTTTGCAATAAATTGCACTGAAACTAAATTTAAATAATATAGTAAGAAAAAAAAAGAAAATATCTTAGTGCCATTTTATGTTATATTGCAGCAAGTACTATAACTTAAACATAAAAGGTTAGCTAGACGTAGATTAAATTTTTTACTTTATCATCATAAAGGGTTAAATTACTTTAATTCGCTAGAATTAACTTGTGTATCTATAGAAGGATGGTTAAAACAAGTAAAAGTGTTGTTCTATTGAAATATTTTCAACTAGAGTTCGAATATGGAAAATACAAAAAACCCAAAACATCTTTTAATTACCCTATTTTCCAGCAGGGGCGCAGTAAACACAAATATAAGTTGTAGTGGATCTGTTCTACCTATTTTTATTTTTAGTACTGCTGCCATAGAGTAAAATAAAAAATATTTTGATATAGTTATTATATTTCTTGTAAGGTAGCGTTATAAATGCTAAATAAAGATGAATCTATCTAATCTAGTTATTACTTGGTGTATGATAAAGCGCAGAGAAAAAAAAAATTAGTTATACAATTTGTCAAAAGCAAACAAAAAATCTATCACGTGGAAATTTTTGTCCAAACATAAATTTGACCAATTAATTTATTCAGGAAAAAATGAGGGAATTCCATTCTTGTAAAGCGAGTTCAAATTCCATAGTTACGCAATTTCCCACAAGCGGCACAACAAACATACAAAAAAATCTGTCATGTGAAATTTTTTTACCAAAACATAAATTTGACCTTGGCAGAAACTTATTCTGAAGGTTTGAGCAAAATGCATTAATGGGAAGCGAGTTTAAATTGCGTAGTTATGCAATTTCTCACCAGAGGCGCTACTAGCATAACAAATTAAACATGAGAAAAGTTTTATAAAAATATGAATTTGACCATGGCAGATGTTTATTCTGAAGAACTGAAGGAAATGTGTTCCTGAAAAGGAAGTTTTAATTGTGTAGTTATGCAATTTCTTACCATAGGCGCTACTAGCATACAAACCAACCGTGAGAAAAATTTTATCAAAATATAAATTCAACCATGGCAGATGTTCATTCTGAAGAATTGAAGAAAACTTCTTCCTGAAAAGTGAGTTTTAATTGTGTAGTTATCATATTTCCCACCTGATGCGCTACTAGCATAAAAACAATATTAAAATTCTATAAAAGCATATTATGGTATTAACATAAAAAATAATTTTTCAAAGCAAACTCACAGAAACCATAAATCAAATTCTCCTAAAAGCAATCATTAACTTATTGTACTTAAAAAAAAAAAGGTTTATTTGTGTAAAAATATAACAAATTCTTGCATGATATTATGCAATGCATTGTATTGAAAGAAGGTTTATTTGTGTTTTTGTTTGTTTGTAGGGGGGGGGGGGTAATCTTCGGAACTATCAAACCGATTTTGAAAGTAATGATGGCAAAATATTGTGACCAACATTGCTCCAACATAGGCTATATAATTTTGGCATCGTTACCGCTCAGAGAGTGAGGAGCAAAAAAAGTTGTAAAATTGCGATTACTCAGAAACCTTTCGGGATGCAGAACCTGAAATATGGTATGATGGTTATTTTAAAGAAGTAAATTTTCGCTAAGAGCTGTTTCTAAAAAAATTTTTATTTAAAACGTTTAAAACGTGCTAAAAAGTGCTAAATTACTAAATTTTTGGAATTGTAAAGGCTAGGAACTTGAAATTTGACATGTTTGTTAATTTTAAAACGTATGCTGCAGAGAACATTTACTATGATTTTGAAATTTAAAAGAGTGCAGAAGAAAAACGCTCTAAAATTACGATTTCTGCGATACCGTTCGGGCATGGAATTTAATATTTGACATATTTGTTACTTTTAGACGTAAATGCACGCACAGAACAGTTTCTAAAAAATTCGAAATTTAAAAAGGGCAATTTTCACTAAGCGTCTAAAAGCGTCATTTTCAAGCGTCTAAAAACGATTTAAATTATGATTTGAATGAGATTGTTTGATGTAGGGTCTTCGAATTTGACGTGGTTGTTGCTTTTAAAGACGTAAGTGCTCGCAAAAAACATTTTCTAATAAATTCGAAATTTAAAAAGGTGCAGGAGCAAAATACGTTCTAAAATTGAGATTTCTGCGATTCCGTTTAGGATAGAAACCTCAAATTGTGTATAGTGGTTTATTTAAAAAAAATGAATGCCCACTAAGAACTGTTTCTAAAAAAAAAAATCGAAACTTGGAAGTGTGAAATGAGCGGGAAATAGTCTGAAAGCATTATAAATTACGATTTATTTGAAATTTGTAAGACTAGAAACTTGAATAGTGACAACACAAAAAACTACAGTTCCCTCTTTCTTTCTTTCTTTTTTTTTGAGGGGGGGGGGGGCGGGGGGTGCGTGGTAGGATTCGGTGCTGATTTATTATCAGATTTTTTTTATATCTGTATGTCAGATAGACTGAAAATTAACTTATTATGATGAAAATTAACGCAGTGTAATTATACATGCGGGTAAGATAAGAAAATGTTCCATATGTCAAAAGTAATGTAGAATTTGCTTTGTATTACATAAAATAAGCAGAATTTTTCTCATATCTGCAAAAAATCCTCGCGCTGGCGTGGTATAGGAATATGAGTATATGAATACATTTTATTAAGTATAAAGATTTTTTTTTTTTGTTTTGCTGTGTTTATAACTAAATAACTTAATGACTTTTAACACTAGAATACCAGGTCGGAGTCAGTTTGTCTCCGATTAAACGAATAAATGTCGACTCGAATATGAATTTTCTTTATAAGTTAAATAAATATTGCTCAGAAATAAATTAAATAAATTAGTTAAATAGTTTTAAATAAAACAATTCCTGGTGAAGAAATTTTTTATAAACCTTGAGTAAAATTTCCATTCATTCTAGTGTTAAATAATCTACAGTTAACGTTATTTTATTCAAGTCAAGTAAAACAGGAAAATTTATTAAATAAGATAAATTAATAGATAACCATATAGAAACATTTCATTAAACACTTTTCTGGTTTAAATTATTTTTGACAGTTTTGAAAAATTAAAAAACCCGGAAGTTCGGCAGTTATTAAATGCTCTCAAATGATAAGAGAACATTTCTTATTAATCTGGTCACTTTAAGGATTTCAAAAACTAGAATAATTAATCTCGAAGACTTTAAACAACTACAGAATGCTTTTCATAGAAAAAAATTGAATTTTCGAATCGCTAAACGTTAGGTTACCAAAAGAATGCTTAATTGAAGAGGGACAGTTCGATTGTACACTTGTATGAATTTTACATGTTTCATATATGCATAGGTGCCAACCTCTCATTAATATTCCGTAATATGCGGGTTAATTTGACCCAGGTTTAAAACCGCTTCAAACCAGAAAATTATTGGATGAATCTTTATTTATTCAATTTCAGGTTTCTATGTGGAATTTATTTAATTTCATTTCTTAAAAAAATTTCTGGTGAGAAAAGTGTTAAACCTGGGTCAAATTGACCCCCATATTACGGAATATTAATGAGAAGTTGGCACCTATGCATATGTTTCTTTAAAAATATTCTAATTTTTTTTTATAAAACTTGAATAAAATTTCCGTTTGTTCTATCGTTAAAAATGTACAATTAACGTTCTTTTATGCAGGTCAAACAAAACCAGAAAATTTATTAAATAAGATAAATTAATAAATAACCATATAGAAACATTTCATTAAACAATTTTGTGGTTTAAATAATTTTTGTCCGTCTTGAAATATTAAAAAAGACGGAAGTTTGCCAGCTATAATATTAAATGCTCTAAAAAGGTAAGAGAATAATTCTTTTTAATCTGGTCTTTTTAAGCGTTTTGAAAACTAGAATAATTAATCTTGAAAATTTTAAACAACTACAGGATCCTTTTAATAGAAAAAATAGAATTTTCGATTCGCTAAACGATACATTACTAAAAGAATGCTTAATTGAAGAGTCACTGGGCGTATTCAAATAGTTTGATTCTACTCGTGTACGAAATTTACTTGTTTCATATGCATTTCTTGAAAAATATTCAGAAATTCGTTCTTGTTAAAAACACGGGCTTGTTTTACAAAAATGTACCTTATTCACTGTAAGGATTATTTTCTGTGTTTTTAACTAAATAGCTGTCATTAAATTATAACGATAGAACACAAAGTAGGAGTCAATTTGTCTCCGATTAAACTATTAAATGTCGAATCGAACCAGAAATCTTTTTAAAAAATACGTTAAACATATTGCAACACAGAAATAAGTTAAATACAGTTTTAAATAAAAATTCTGGTGTAGAATATTTTTATAAATCTTGAGTAACATTTCCATCCGTTCTAGTGTTAAATAATTTACAGTTGACGTTCTTTTATGCAAGCCATGACAACCGGAAATAATATTAATTAATAAATAGCCATATAGAAATATTTCATTAAATACTTTTTGTGGTTCAAATTATTTTTGTCAGTCTTGAAAAATAAAAAAAAGCCCTGGAAGTTTGGCAGCTATACTATTAAAATTTATGTTCCGAAATGCTAAGAGAAAAATTTCTTTTTAATCTGGTCTCTATAAAAGGTTTCGAAAACTAGAATAATTAATCTTGAAGGTTTTAAACAACTACAGGAAGTATCGAGATCCCTTTAATTAAAAAAATAAAATTTTCGATTCGCTAAACATTCTTTTACCAAAAGAATGTTTAATTGAAGAAGCATTTGGGCGTATTCAAACAGTTCGATTCTACTCGTGTACGAATTTTACATGTTTCATCGACGTTCCTTTAAAAATATTCAGAAATTCGTTCTTGTTAAAAACACGGGCTTAAGTTTTAAAAAAATGTACCTTATTCACTCTACGGATTTTTTTTCTGTGTTTATAATTAAATAAATGTTATTAAATTTTAACGATAGAACAAAAAGTAGGAGTGAATTTGTCTCCGATTAAATGATTAGATGTTTTATATAAATAATTCTGGTTCGAGTCAACAAGTTAAATGTAATTTTAACACAGAAATATGTTAAATACAGTTATAAATAAAAATTCTGGTGTAGAATATTTTTATAATTATTGCGTAAAATTTCCACCCGTTCTAGTGATAATTTACAGTCAACGTTCTGTTATGCAAGTCAAGAAAACCAGAAAGTTTAATAAATAAGATTAATTAATAAATAACCACATAATAATATTTCATTAAATACTTTGTGTGGTTTAAATTATTTTTGTCCGTCTTGAAAAAAAAAAAAAAAAACCTAGAAGTTTGGCAGATATGCTATTAAAATTTATGTTCTGAAATGCTAAGAGAAAAATTTCTTTTTAATCTGGTCTCTTTAAAAAGGTTTCTACTACTAGAATAATTAATCTTGAAGGTTTTAAAACACTACAGGAAGAATTGAGATCCTTTTAATAGAAAAAATAGAATTTTCGATTCGCTAAACGGTCTTTTACCAAAAGAATGCTTAATTGAAGAGGCATTTGGGCGTATTCAAACAGTTCGATTCTACTTGTGAACGAATATTACATGTTTCATCTACGTTCTCTTAAAAATATTCAGAAATTCGTTCTTGTTAAAAACATGATTTACGTATAAGAATGTACGTATCTAATTCACTGTAGGATTTTTTTTCTTTCTCTCTTTATAACTAAATAATTGCTATTAACGGTTAAGGCTGTTATATATTTTCCAACTTATCAACTTCAAATTTTCTAACACATTTTTATTTTCTTCTATCTTTACAAGAAAAAAATATTGGATTCATGAAAATTTTCGACTTCCGGATTTCGACGGATTTATACGTTTTAGAAGGTCCTGAACATTATTTGACTGTTTTTAGAAAATGTCTGTGCCAGTCTGTGACTCTGTCTGTGAGTTTATCTGTGAGTCTGTCTGCGAGTTTGTCTGTGAGTCTGCTACTGTCTCTCAGTCTGTGACTCTGTCTCTCAGTCTGTGACTGTCGCTCAGTCTGTGATTCTGTCTCTCAGTCTGTGAGTCTGTGACTCTGTCAGCCTGTAACTTTGTGAGTCCGTGACACTGTCTGTCTGTATGTGACACAAATTTTGTGGGCACTCTATCTCAAGAACTAAAGAACGAAATTTAATAAAACTTTATATTCAGTTAGTCCCTGATATTAATGGGTGCTGATTAGTTTTTGGTAAAAATCGCCAAACAGGTGGAGCTGTTATGCTGCATTTTTCGTGATTTCCGCAATAGCTTTATCTCAAGAACTAATGCACGGAATTTCATAAAACTTCAGATTCAGTTAGACCTTGACATAGATAGACGCTGATTACGTTTTGCTGTATATATCCCAACAGGTGGCGCTGCTATACCACTTTTTCATGATTTTTACGATACTTATATTTCAAGAACGAATGCACATAATGTCATAAAACTTCATATTCTGTTAGACCTTGACATAATAGATGCTGCTTACGTTTTGGTGTAAATAGCCCAACAGGTGACGCTGCTATGCAATTTTTTTCATTATTATCACGATAACTATATCTCAATAACTAATGCAGAAAACTAATGAATTCCTAATAATGAACTCAAGAACTAATGAAGCGTATTTTCATCACACTTGAGATTCAGTTAGATCTTGACATAAGTTGTTGTTGATTAGGTTTTGGTCTAAATCTCCCAACAAGTGGCGCTGCTATGCTACATGTTGCAGGATTTACACGAGTTTAGCAATAGTCATATCTCAAGAATTTAGATTCAGTTAGACCTCGCTATAAATTGGTACGGATTCGTTTTTTGTATGCGAAACATCAAAGAAAGCTTTGGATTAAAAAATGCAACATAGCCGCAACACCTGTTATATGATTTGCACGAAAACTTAATCAGCACTGTCTTATGTCAAGGTATAACAGAATATGAATTTTGATGAAATTTCGTGCGTTCTTAAGATATGACTGTCGCTAAAATCATGTAAATCGTAAAAAATGCAGCATAGCAGCGCGACCTGTTGGGAGATTTACACCATAACTTACTCAGCAACAACTTATGTCATCGTCTAACTGAATCTGAAGCTTGATGTAAATCCGTGTTTTAGTTCTTAAGATAGAACCGGAAGCCGTGCAAAATGCAGCATAGCAGCATAGCCACCTGTCGAGCGATTTGTACCAAAACCTAATCAGTAACAATTTCTATCAAGGTCTATCTGCATCTAAAGTTTTATTACATTCCGTGCATTAGTTCTTGAGACAGAGCACCCGCAAAATTGTTGTCACATACACAGAGACTCACAGACATTTTCTAAAAACAGCAAATAATGTTCAAGACCTTCTAAAACGTATAAATCTGTCAAAAACCAGAAGTCGAAAATTTTCAGGAATCCAATACTTCCTTCTTGTAGAAAGAGAAAAAAGTAAAAATGAATTTTATTTACATAACTACTATTAAATTTTATTATTTTGGATGCCACAGAATTACCATACGTGCCTCAGGTTCACCGTGCCTGCCTTAGATTATCGACGGTACGAACAGGGAAGACTACGCTATGGTCGGTTAAAATTAACTTTGAGTTCAAATATCATAAACCATGACCAAAATGACACACTAATCAAATTTTCTCGAACATGTGATCAAGCCCAATTGTCTTCTCGTGTCCGAGACCCGTAGAATATAAAATTAAGTCCAAATAGTCTGAGCCTTTTTTAGATAAAATAAGCTTGACCCACAGTGACTCTAAAATGACCCACTAATAGGATTTTCTCGAACATGTGACCTAGCGCAATGATTTTCTCGTGCCCAAAAACCGTAGGATACAAAATTGAGTTCAAATTGTCTGAGCCGATTTTAAGATAAAAATAGCTTGACCGACAATGACCCATTAATTGAAATTTCTCGAACATGTGACCTAGTCCAATAGTCTTCCCGTTCCCTAAAACTGTAGGATACTAAATTTAATTCAAAACCTCTGAGCCGTTTTTAAGATAAAAGTAGCTTTACCCATAATGACACATGACCAAAATGACCCACTAATCGAATTTTCTGGAACATGTGACCTAGCCCGACAGTCTTCTCGTGCCCTAAAACCATAGGATGCAAAATTTAGTCTGAATAGTCAGACTTTTTTTAGATAAAATTATCTTGACCCAAAGTGACCCAAAAATGATCCCCTACTCGAATTTTCTTTGTCATGTGACCTAGCCGAATGATTTTATCGTGCCCGAAACTCGTAGGTTACAAAATTTAATCAAAATTTTTAGAGCTGTTTTTTAGATAAAATAAACTTGACCCGCGTCGACCCAAAAATGACTCATTATTCGAAAGTTCTCGACATGTGACACGATCCAATAGTCTTCTCGTGCCCGAAAATGGTATGATACAAAATTGAGTCAAAGTAGTTTGAAGTGTTTTTAGATACAATTAGCTCGACCCTGACCCATGGTCAAGGGTGCAAAAATCAAGGCGCCAACGGGCCGATTCCCACCACTAAATTTTTAGTATTCTTCGCCTTATAAGAATATTGATAAAATTTAGGTCAAGTATACTTTGGTATATAACTATACAACCAAGTATACAACTTTGAAGAAGAATACTAATAAAATTTAGTGGTGGGAATCAGCCCATTGGCGCCTAGATTTTTGCACCTTTGTCCATGGTGACCCAAAATGACTCAGTAATCGAATTTTCTCGAGCATGCGACCTAGCTGAATGGATTTCTGGTGCCCCAAAACGGTAGGATACAAAATTGCGTCAAAATCGTTAGAGCCATTTTTAAGGTAAAATTTGCATATATATATATATAACCACACCCACACAAGATTTGCCAGTATTAGAATATATGGTATACGCGGGTTCGACCGGTGTAGAGCACTGTATTGTATTTGTTTAAGTAAAATTAAAAGTTGTTCATTGTTACTTATTATTCAAATCCAAATACCTATTAAAATTTATCCCTTCAAATACTAATAGAAAAATTTCTTTTTAATCTGTCTTCTTTAAGGGTTTAGAAAACTAGAACAATTTACTTTGAAAATTTTCAACAATTCCAGAAACTATCTAAATCCGGTAAATAGAAAAAGAACAGATTTTTCAATTCTCTAAACGACCCGTTTTCTGAGCTACCAAAAGAATTCTTAATTCAAGAGGCGTACTCGTGTTCTTCGATTCTTCCATTGTACCCATTTTACATGTTTCATGGACGCTTGTTTAAAAATACTTCGAAATTCTCTCTTGTCAAATAAATGGTCTAAGAATGTTTCTTAGATTTTGTAAGAAAATTTTGTTTTCCGCGTTTAAGCAATAATTGGTATGTTTAAAGAAATGCTGTTATTTTACGGACAAATAAGCTAGCTTATACATGGACAAACAAGAAACTTATTTTATTACATTTCTTTTTTACTTCTGTGTAAAATTTCATTTTTAGTTTACTTTTGTAAAACAGAATCATTCAGTTTCTTAAAAATTACTGTTTTGCATTTGGTATTTCCTTTGCCTATATCGAGTGTAACAATAAATTTGTTTTTCAGATTTACCATAATTTTTACGAGTTCTGGAAATAATGCAGAAAAATACCTTTACTGTCCAATATTAAAAATCTGAAGTGACTTATCCCTTAATTGCATTGTGATGTAAATTTCCATCACTGTTTATTTAACTTTTAATAAATAAATCAACTTCTTCGCCACCACTATACTTATATAGAAATATTAATCTGTAAATTTTCCGTGAACTATGTTGCTAAACAAAGTTAAAAATCTATCTTAAAATTTCTGGTGTCTAATATTTAATATATGTATAAAAAAACACAATTGTAAAAGAAAAACTCATGCAAAGAAGGGTTAAATACTGAACTACGTGTTCAGAAAGTAAGTATATATACATTTACTTTTCTATTATTACCATTCTGCCTAGTTCTTTACTGATATCTTTCATGTTTCCTGGTGATGAGCAATGGGCCAGCTCTTGATAAGTATTTTTAATCTTTTGCACTCTTTGTTTTATGGTGAGTTGTGTTTATTGCTTTATGATCCATTATCTATGGCTGTTGAATCACGGTTTATTTATCTATTGGATTTCTTGTCCCTTTTACATTATTTTGTTTTTTCGATATGTTATAAGAAGCGTAATATTGTCATTTTTTGGCATAATTCTGACACTATTTGAAGAAATAACATATCTTTACTATGCATTATTCTTATGATACTCTTCTGAAGACTTCATAACATATTCATAGTATTTAATATTTGTTTTTCATTTCATTATATTTAATTTCTGCAGTATCATTTCCATTGTTTTTTATAATATCTCTTCCTTGGGATCTTTATACACGTGGTTTCATTTTAAATACACACACACATATATATATCTATATACTTCCGACATATTGGTATCGGTTGGACTTGAACACGAAACGTCCTGTTTTCAAACTGGAGTTACCTCTTGCGCTGCAAAATTACATCACGGCAATATTCATCACTTATATTATCGTTTCACGTTTCCTTGGTGGTTTTGCCTATCGAAACGGATGCGAAATTCTTTAAAATTGGATTAGATACTTAAATCGTATAATCCGGCAGATTCGTACGAAAGTCTGTACAATTCTTTCGAAAGGGCTGTATATAACATATGGGAGCTCCGAAATAGAAGTGCCCAATGGAATTTATTGTCTTTGTCCCCCCCCCCCTCTCTCTCTCATACACAGAAATCATTATTACAATATCCCTTACACCATGCATTCAAAAACTAAAAATTCGGAATTTTTTTTTGTGTTTTTCTGTGGTATGCTGTATTTTGAATGGTTTCTTAGAATCAATCCTTGGAGTATTATTTTCAAAAACTTTAATTTTAATTGCGCTTTTGATTATTTGACAAGTAATGTCCACCACAAAATAAAATCAATTATAATTTGGAAGCCCTAAATCATCACTCGTACTTTGAATAGACCTATACACATAAGACAGAGGTGCCAAGCTCTCATTAATCTTCCATAATATATGGGTTCATTTGACCCAGGTTTAATACGTTCGCACCAGAATTTTTTTAAAGAACTGAAATTAAATAAATTCCACGTGGAAGCTTGAAATTAAATAAATAAAGGTTTATCCAATAGACTTGCTGATTTGATGCGTTGTTAAACTGGGTCAGATTAAACCACATATTACGGAAGATTAATGGGAACTTGGCACCTCTGATAAGAGTATCTCTCCAAAAAACGTTTTCCACTGGAAAAAAATTCAAAATATATTTCAAATTATATATATTTCAAAATATTTAATTTTACTTTGCATATTTTTAGTTTTTGTTAACATGTTCACTTTTCAATACCGATAATTTGCACCGGCGAAAGTTTCAAACCGTTGCACGGTGGGAGATTTGCCGATTCTAGCTGGCCAAAATTATTTTTCAACTTCTATTTGATGAAATCTATTTTTCGTTTATATAAACGATATATTAGGCTGATTTAAAGAAAATATATGAAATTTTAAACGGTAGTTTAATAAGAAATCATTATATTTAATTAAAAATTATTAATGTAGTACATTAGATGTGCAGAGTGGCTAGTGGTCAGGGAAAAATACGGTCAAAAAAAGTTAAAAACACCAGTATATTTTTATAGAAAAATTCATGTTAATTATTTGATCGAATAATCGACATGAATTTTTCTATGAGAATATGCTGGTGTTTATCACCTTTTTTACTGTATTTTCCCTGACCACTAGCCACCCTGATGTGAATTTTTTTATTATATTACTATGATGTACCATTCAGTTAAATATTTAAATTATTTAAAGCTTTAAAACATGTAATGAATGAGTTAATCGTTTACTTGATAACTAAAAAGGACAATATTTATGAATTTTTATAATATTATTAAGATTTAAGCGATATAATTATATTTATTATATGATACCAAATTATAAATGTAATTTTTTATAACAATCTATTAGAAATTGGGATACAAAATAAATATTAAAGAGTAATACTTATATATACAAAGGAATAAGAAAATTACGTAGAAATTTTCTGACAATTCACCATCTAATAGTTCTTCATTCTGGCTTTCCTCAGTAAGTTACGAGTACTCATTGAACGAGGTATTTCAAAACTGCTTTGCAGCCAAGTTTCATACTTTGTTCAGAAATTTCTCATGTGCTCTATGTACAGCAGTCCACTTTTGTCTAAACTGGGTCTTCTGTATAATCATTTCCTGCTTGAAAACTTTCATTTGTACTTCGTTATAATTTTCATTTGTCAACAAAACATTTTCAGCCAATTCGATTTATTCGTTAAATGTGGAAGCTTGTTGCTGCTGTATAATATTATAAAAGCTTATTCGTGTGATTGGTTTACATTCTGATGACCCTGGTAAAAATAAAAGTGTTCTTAGAATAAAAAATATAATAATAATTTTAGACTTCGTATGATAAAAACAACTTTAAAATGTACGGAAGCAGATAGAAGCAGACAAGTAAACGTTTATCCAATATCTAAGACTCTAAACTATTTACTAAAATTAAAAGTTGAGATTTATCTAGCTTTATCATATAACTTTTTGAATTTTCAAAATGAAATTTATTAAAAATTCATAAAGTCATTAAAAACATTAAATGTGAAATAACTATTGACAAATGAAAAAATTATGCATATAAATTAAAAAAAATAAAGTACATGCCTTGTTCTAAAGCACTCATAATGTACAATTTCTTTCAATTCCATCAACATTCACATATTAAAACAATATACTAGAAATCACCGATTTATTCTCCTCTAATAAACGCCAACTTCATACTCACCTACTGGCAGTACGGTTGCATTTATATCAAAAACATGTGAAGTGTCCACCACCTGCACATATAAGGTATATGTGGTAAAAAAATAATTCCAGTTGGATGAACTTTGAAAAATCGACTTTTGGCCAGCTAGAATCAGCAAATCTTCCACCGTGCGTTGGCGTGTTAGGAAAACATTTTTTCTTTAATTAGCATTGTTTATTAAAATATAATTTTTTTAAATAAATAAACATCACAGTTCGACATTTCATTCAATTTCGTGTAGGAACCATGTGTTATGTTTCATTATCACTATTAATGTCAACAATGTTATGCGCCGTTGAGAGTATGGAATCCTAAATCAGATTAGGGTGGAGTGTGCGAGTTTTCAAGCAAAAGTCCACGGGTTAAAATCTACAAAAAATAACTTAAAATTAGACAAAAAAAATATGAAAACAGGGCGAAATGTGTGCAAAAAATGGTGCGATTTCCAATTTTTAAACTTATATATTTATATTAACATTTTCCAGTAAATACATTATCATATATAAGTCAAGTGCATACGTATGATATGAGGGGGTTAGAATGACAGTTGAGAAAGTCAAAAATTTTGGAAATTGAGGTAACCATATTTTCACTGAACGTATATTAATTTCTGTTCAATGTGCCAGTCAAATAAGACTTAGAGAGTCACTTAGACAGTCACTAGAGGGCAAAACATGTTGGACCACTCAATGCAACGGCAATTAATTTTGACTTACTTCACTCTCAAAATCCTTCTGTCCTGTACTAAATATATAATTTTTTTTTAAACTTATTTTTTTCCAAAAATTATGCATGCTAGGCGTGGTTGAGATCCTTCCATATTGTACCTAAGTTTCTATACACCCAAATGCGTAGTTAAAATCCGAAGTTCGAAATTGTTACCCAAAAATCATTTTACGCTTTTCATATATGTTTTCTTAACATTTAACCACTTAACAGTTTTTCCCAAACCCCGCTCGGGCAAGAAAAGTTTGCTTGCTTTGTTGATAAAAGCTTTGCGATGATTTTTAACTGTAATCTTCACTTTCTTAATTGTCAGAGATTTTTCGAATATATAAGGCAAATACTTTAGTTCAGGAAAAAGTGATGTACATTGTCCCTATTTTAAGTTTATTAAAATAAAACAAAAACGAAACGGCTAAGGGGTTAAGCAGTTCGAACTGTATAAAGTACCTTGTTACTCGATCTGTTTAAGAGACGTGTATAGTCGCAGTACACTGTTAACCATTTCTTTAACTTCAAATGCCATTCGATATTATGTAGAAAATAGAACGCGGTCATTTGGGGTTTTTGTCTTTCTATTACGGCGTATTTTTTAAATTTTAGAATTAAGAGTTTTTTGCTAATTAGGAGGGAAATTTATTTATTTTTAAACTAAATTTTATAAAAACACTTAGCTTAAGTAATTGGCAGTCTAAATATTCAATTTTTACTTTTTTCTCCTCACTATTCAAGTCTCCATGTTGCTTTAAATATTGAATTGACGAAGATGACGGATTTCTAAAAAGAAATTACAAAACATGTAATTTAGCGCCAACTTGGAAAGTCTATTGTTTATGATAAACTTAGAAAGGTCTCCTTAGACTCAAATTAAGGTTGTCGGTCAAAAGATTCTTCTATTTTTAGTTTAATTTTTATACTATGCCTGGTTCCTTCCAAAGCTGATATTTCACGCTGGAATTTCTGCCATTAATCACGGTGGCATGTCTGGAAGACGTAGGGGAAGGTGGCCTAAAATGTTCCCCTAGAGGGAAAAACTTACTAACATAACTGTATACATACATACAACTGTATATAACAAAAACTAAAATAACATAACTGTTTAATTAAAACTTTGGCCCTTTGCTAGTGTGTTTTACATTACATTTTGCAATATAAACATATTTTAATAATATGGTAAACCCAAATTGCGTAAGGAAAAAAATAGATTTTTTTAAAAAGTGTTCAAAGGATCATTTTAACCTCACCAAAGGGCAAAACGATCCTTCATTTAAAAATAATTTGAAATTGTTTTTTATCGGCAAAATAAAGGATATAAAAGTAATTATGACAATACATAAGTGTAATTCACATCTAAAAACATACTCCATTAAGTAAACCAAGTCATATTTCTGTACATGAAACACTGTATATCTAGTCAGTGCTTACCTTATAACAGATGTTATAAAACCAAATTTTTCAAAGAATTTTATTCAGACGCGTAAAAGTGCGATCGCTTGAACACCGCCATTGCTTCTTCTTCACTTATCTCAACTAGTTTATGTGTTACCCTGACCGGTCAGGCAGAAAACATATGTGGATCGTTTTACCCATTAGCATCATTTTAGGCTACCTTCCGCTACATTTAGTAATAAAAAGAACACGTAATGAAGTTAAATTTTATTTGAATAAGATAATCAAGTGAATTATGTTCAATGTGTCCAAAACCAGAACGCATGTAGAATTCATGATGCATTGCTGTCGATTGTGAATACTTCACTTGATATTCTTATTAAAATAAATTGTAACTTGCTTAGAGATGTTATTAGTAAATGTACGTCTGTCTTATACTGTCACACTTCTGCACGCCATTAATGGCATTAAAACATTAAATTTCGCGGCTTCTAATAAAGTTGTATTTACATGTAAGACATCTTTTTACACAGAATAGAAGATGCTCTACAATCTTTTATTTCTTTCATTCGTACTTCGTTGCCATTTGAAATTTTCGAAACTTTTTCACTGTAACAGTAACTGATTGAATTTAACTGTTGTTTTTCTTGCAAATTCTTGAGCGCATATTTCCAAATAATTTAAACAAAAATTTTATTCAGTTTCTTATAATGGTATGATAGTTAGGGGCCCATATATCGGGATAGTTATTCTATAATAACCCTGTATAAGTCGTTATGTAATTGAAAACTAAACTGAAAGCTTCAAAAAATGTCTAAGTGTAATGAAATGAAACATATCAAAAGGAATAACATCGAAAAATTTATGTTTAACCAATAATCATTTATGTGTCTTTTTCATTTGTGAAGAACGAAAAATACCTTTTAAGAAATCTTAAACAATATATTTTAAAAAATCTATAGCATTTATTTATTCTGTTACTATCAGTTTGTCTTACGGGAATTTTGTACATTTTAAATGACATAGGAAAAACTAGAAAAAAATCTACATTTGTTATGTGTATTTTGTTTTTCAAAAGAAACCTTTTTTACGCTAACCGAAAAAAAATGTACTAATTGAACAAATTAGAAAATCTTGTTAATGATTTAACACTTTTTTTTATTTGTCGAAAGTTCTTCTTAAATATATATAACGCGAGATAATGAAGCATATTTCACTTTCTTTTTTTTACCCTAATCACTTATTTATTACTTAAAAATAAGTATTTACTGTGCACTCAATCCGAATAAAAAGTAAAAATTCCCGTTTTTCATCATTCGAAAAAAATATGGATTTATTTATTTTTTCTTTTCAAAAGATTACATTTTTAAAAAATCAATATTTTGAAAAGAAATGTAAAAACGTGTTTTTCGCAACCATTCAATTTTGAAAAAAGAAATACCGATAATGGTGTACGACATAATCTGAGAAAAGCAGTGTAAAGAAATAATTTATTATTAAATGTATTTTTAAAGTAAATATTTTAGCTTAAGTGAATTATATTGCGATTCATAAACAAATTGGAAATTGTACGTTAAACGTGACAAATAAGGTGCGTTCGTTTCGTGCTATAACTAGTTTTACAATGTAAAAAAGTCAACGTTATTATTTCAGTGAAAGAAATTATATCGTGTGCTATGAGCGAAATGAGGATGCCTTTTATTTCTTATTACGTATGCCAAGTTTACAGATGCGAATTTTTTTTAACACCAGACAGCGCTACAAAATTCACCATGGAGATCTTGCTTTGCGAATGAACACCCTCCATGGTTCAATATTTCTATGACTCACGATGAATGAATCTTTTGTTTCTTTACTTTCATGGATTCAGATATTCGGCTGTTAACCTAATTTTCACTGAAGTTATCTCAGAATCTATACATTTTTTTAATATAACTCATCTCTCAAGCAAACAATTTTTTGAACGATCTCTCTGTTCCGGCTAATTTGTGAAATAGCTATTTAGCCAGCGCATGCGTAGTTTGAACTCATATTTTCATGTGAACTGAAGAGAAATAATTGTATTGTTGACATGTAGATTCTAGATGTAATGCGTCGAATACTTGGCGCTAATATTCTTTTATGTATTTAAATGTCATTAAATGTCCTTTTGTGCCGTAAAATGATTGATTAGCTTAGATTAGTTTACTAGATTAATGTCCACTGAATCACACGTAAGATTTAGAATATATTTATCATTTTACTCAAATTAGTTTTGATTGAATTTGAAAGAATAGAACAGAGAATCGTATACTCTCTTAAGATGCAACTTTTATACAATTTTAGTCTAAAATGTAATTTTGAATAAAAATTTGGCCGCTTGGCATAAGGAAAAAGATGTGGTTAGCCCGTATTTGTTTTCCTCAGTCACATGACTTGCGCTTTTACCATATAGACTAGTATATAACCCCCATCAAAAATAACAGATAGTTGATCTGCGCTACATTTTTATAAGATTTCATACAAACAAACAGCATGAATATTTTATTATTGAAAGGTGTGTATTGTTGAAAAGTACATTTCAAAAATGACAAATGACTCCTACAAATACAAATGATGAGGATTTTTTTATTTTTTACTCAATATTAATTTTTTTAAATAGTTTAACGATTGGACAAAACATTCAAATTAAATATTGAAAAATAATCCATGTGCGAAAGTTTGTGTAAAAAGTGTTATCAATGAGTTTCTAAAGAGCTTGACTCACCACATAGCTCATTTTTTGATTATATAAGCAAAATTAAATGGAAATTACTCGGGACTATTTATTCCTTATATTTTAATTACGTTTCATAAGAAAATATCATTTTATTTACGATGGAAATAAAATTTCAAAATTATAAAAGTTGGCAACTATGCTTTAGTTACATGTATGTACAAATTTCTGGTGGTAATTGGAGGTAAAATACTACAAAGAATGGCAACTATGCCTGCGTGATTCATTCGAATATCAAAATCATTCATTCTACTCATCACTAGCGTCATTCATTCTACTCATCACCCGAGACCCAAAGCTGCCATCCTTTCGGTTTTTACTTATTTATTTATTTATTTTTAGAAATTAAACAAACTTTTTCTTAAATAAAATAATTACTTAACAAACACCAAGCTAGAAACACTTCAATTAATATTTTTTTATGATTCAATTCGACTTAGAAAAATCAAGAAGGTTGTCAGTTTTGTAAGACTTTTCAAAATCAGTACTCAATTCTTTCAGAGTATTTTCAATAGAATTGTGAGATCCTTCTTTGTTTACTTCTCATACCGTTGATGTCCAGTGAAATACAGAAATTCAAAACATAGAAATCCTTCGCCTTTGTTCGATTCTCTCCTTTGATTTGTTCTATAATCATCTGTTTTTGACAAACCCATTCTTCAATTCTAAAGGCCTTAGAACAGCAGGGTAAGATATTATTTCAATTCAATTAAAATTATCTTTCAAATTTTAGCTTTCTTGTCTTATGGAGATATTTCCCAATCCAAACCAAAAACAAAGCTGGTTAATTAACTCTTTGCTTACTGGTGAAGAGCTTAAAACTAAGAGAATTTCTTTTATTCAAAGTTTTTATTTTATACGTTAACCGAAGGGTTAAAATTACCGGAATTTTATTTTATTTAGAAAATTTGAATTCATACTAGAAAATACTAATAGCAATATTTACTTTATTTAATTACAGACATTTCTTGATTACATCCGAACCCTCTTTAACACTTTTTCAACTTTTTTTCAGTAGTTAATTTTAACTACAGCTATACCATTTTACTTTTTTCCATTTATTAGATTATCCTTAATCTCTATTGCTTTACTTTTTTATTCCCATTGTTTAATTTTTCTTCTATTTTTAATTGTTCTTTCTTATGTAGTTATTACTACATTTAACTTTTCCCAACGGCTCAATATTTACAAGACATATTACTCACAAATAGACTGGGCGTAAAGTTGATCGCAACTCGGAAGCCCCTTAACCGACATCAACTGTTCGGCAACTGTTCGGCAACTTGATTACATACAATAAAAATTCTTCTTTCGCAATTTCCGGTACGAATTTGTAATTTTATGTTGAAAAACCACAAGTATACTCGTGGTTGCTAGCGAATGGGTTAACAAAATGTTTGAGCATCAATATTTGCTTGTCTTTTAGTTACGGAACGTCTGTTAGCAGTACTTCTGTTATTAAATAAAACAGGAATTACTGTTAAAAAATTCTGATACCTATTTCGAACAGAAAGCACTAAATTTTCAAAACTGACTGTCACCAATGAGTTAAGGTGCCAGATAGAATGTAGATTTAAATTGAAATCCCCTTCAGATGTTAATCTACGTGTTTAAGATCTATATATATTCACAGAGGTGCCAAGTTCTCATTAATATTCCGTAATATGGGGATAAATTCGACCCAGGTTTAACACGTTTCGCACTAGAAATTGTTATAAGAATTGAATTTAAACAAATTCTAAATTAAATAAAGATTTCTCCAATAATTTTTCTGGGTTGAAGCGCCGTTAACCTGGGTTAGATTAAACCACATATTACGGAAGATAGTGGGTACTTGGCACCTCTGCATATAAATGTTGATTCAAACTGATTGAATTTCAAAGTCAGTACTCAATTCTTTCTAAGCCTTTCTACACTGCTCAAAACAATTAAAGGATATTGCAGTTTTAGGTGGATTTTGTATCTGGGAAACTTTTTAGCTGATTGATACATGGTCGACAGACATAGTAGGTTATATGAGAATAAATTACACATGTTTGGCAGAAAAAAATGCATTTTATTGCGCATATGTGTACAAAAGGAAAAAAACACAATTTGTGCATATGAGAAAAAAAGAATATGAAGAGGTGTTTTCTTCAAAGAAAATCATTTTCAGTAGGGGGTATGGTTTCCACGGGCGGCCAGCAACGTTGAACACCTTTGAGGCATGGACTCAATGAGGCTATTAATGACGAGTTGGGGTATTCTGCCCCACTCTTCCAGAAGAGCTCTTTCCAGTTCTTGGAGAGTTTGTGGGGGTTGTTGGCGGCCAGAAACTCGTCTTCCTAGAGCGTCCCAAACGTGCTCGATTGGATTCATGTCTGGAGAACACGCTGGCCATTCCATTCGAACGATTCCTTCCTCGAAAAGGAAATCCTCCACCAGGTATGCACGATGTGGCCTGCAGTTATCGTCCATTAAAATGAAGTTATCTCCGATTGCTGCAGCGTAAGGGACTACAATAGGTCTGAGGATCTCATCCCTATATCGGCGACCAGTCAGAGCTCCATCTCGAATGATGTAGAGGTCAGTGCGCCCGTCAATGGAGATGCCACCATACACCAACACTCCTCCACCGCCAAATCTGACACTTTCGTGCACGAACGCAGGATTATTCCTACTGCCACGGTCCCTCCAGATGAAAATACGCCTATTATCCGGATGCACAGAAAAACGGGACTCGTCAGAAAACAGAATATTTCTCCATTCATTTCTCCTCCAGTTGACATGCTCGGTTGCCCACTCCCTGCGGTCGCGACGATGCCTTGATGTTAATCTAACACATACCATCGGTCGGCGAGCATACAGACCTACAGCATGGAGCCGGTTTCGGACAGTCTGAGTTGAAATCGTGGTGCCTGTAGCCGAGCGAAGGTGTTGTTGGAGAAGAGTAGCGTTCATGTTTCGGTGTCTCCGAGCTGTTAACGCTAAATACCGATCTTCATTGGGCGTTGTTGCCCGTCTACGACCTTGCCCTGGTCTTCGGCCTGCACATCCACTCTCCAAAAAACGGTTCCAGATCCTGGAAATGACACTTTGTGACACTCCAATGGCTTGCGCTACTTCGGCTTGAGTTTGGCCCCCTTCTAACCTACCAACAATTCTCCAAGCTTCTGAATCTGTCAAATGACTTCGCTGAAACATCGTACTCATCGAAACAAAGCAATCACTGAATGCCGATCATCCTTGTCTTCATTCTCTTTTATCCAGTTGAAAGTCAAATTTCATTCGCTGCCGCTGAAGCGACGTTTTTGACGTCGAACTCAAAATTTGCATACTCCACAGTTTGAAAACCAGAAAAATTTGCATTTGTGATTCTCTTCTTCTATTTTCGGCAAAAAAAATTTCGTTTATATCTTTATTTTATATAAAACTTCAAATATCCTTTAATTGTTTTGAGCAGTGTATTTCACATGTCGTTTACGCCGGTAAAACACAGAAATTCGTCTTTGTATAATTCTTTGTATTTAGACCGTTTGTAATTATATAAATACGTAGCACCTATAGTCGTCATCTTGTCCGTCCGTCTGTCCGCATGTAACACCGCAAAAACTACCCAACCGAATGGTTTGAAATTTAAAATATATAATCTTTGCAGAAATTTGTCGAGTCATTTCAAATTTTAGGAAAATCGCGTCAAAATTTAAAAAGATATTCAATGACATCAAATGATACACTGCAAATCCCTGAAACACATTTTACTCAAAATACAACGCATTATAAACGCTTGAGGTGTCAAGATGTGTTTCCAATCTGTTTAAGGCATTCTCAGGTGTTTGAAAATGTGTGGTAAAATGCGTTTACCGAAACTCGGCTGTCACTTTGGTAAAGATTTAATGGAAAGCGAAACACATGCGTATAACAGAACACATTCAAAACACATTTCATTAAACGACATGTTCAATGCTATATTCAGACATTCTTCTTCGGCTAGGATTCATGAAACTCCAGGAGGAAATTGTACTTTCAAAACAAAAATCTGAAATGTTTGCTGTATATTTGTTTTAAATGTTTCTACGTGGAGAAAAAGTGCGTAATAACTTTATTTCTTACAGCCATAGATGACGTCATTGTCGGGGAATGTATACATTTGATAATCCTAAAAATAAAAGTTAATTAAAAAAATAAATATTTAAAATATTGGAAAAAATAGAAGATTTTGGGAAATTATAATTTTTCACATTAAATGTGAAAAAATATTTTTTTCCACATTGTTATCTATATTTTATGTACTATGATATATAAAATTTAAAAATAAATGTTATTAGTGCAGTGTTGCAGTGAGAAACGTTGGCTCTCGCTAAGTATAGCTAAAAGTGCTTTGCCAGGGCTCCGCGCTATGTTGCGCAGGCCGCACAGTCAACCTCCCCGAAATAAATAATCTTCGTGATAGGTCGCTAATTTTTGACGGTTGCCAAAATATTGTTGCATAAAAAAATGATAGCATAAGAATTTTCAATATCGTCTAAGGAGGGGACTAATATTTTCGTGCTGATAACCATCATCCGTGTTGAATTCAAGGGGTACCCCGGCGGGGGGCATTCAGCGCCCCCCGGAACATTGAAATCAGTGTTGAATTCAGGAGGTGGCCCGGGGGGGATATTCCCACCCCGGAGCTTTAAAATCCCCCCCCGGAAGATTTGAGATTTTATTATTTCAATGGTGGTAAAAAAGTGGAATCTCCCCCCCCCGGATTTCTATAATGCCCCCCCCCCCTCGGAGCCACAAAAATCCCTCCCGGAGAAAACTGTCTGAATTCAACACTGATTGAAATATCCCCCTCGGAAGATTTGAGATTGTATGCTTTTAATGGTTAAAAAGTGCAATTCCCCCCCCCCCCCCGAGCCATAGAAATCCCTTCCAGACAAAAGTGTCTGAATTCAACATTGCACAGCACCTTTAAAAAAGAAAAAATCTCATACAAAATCCACTGATAAAAAACGACTCCAGTTAGCTAAGTTCAGACGCATGCGCACACGTACTATTATGGTATTCAAGCTGATTGCAAACACTGCTCACTTCCGGTCCGCCATTGATCTGCTATCGCCATATGCATGAAGTGTCAACCGTCGCGCCATGAAGTTTTGATAATTTCCCGGGAAAACATTTGCAGAGTAAGTTTTTTCTATATTATTTAGATTTTTTGTCGTGGGAATTACATTTGCATGGATATTAAAGTTCTAGATTATTGTTTTTTGATAAACCGATGTAAAAAAGATGATTTATGATTTACATAAAATAGTGTTATTTTTTGCACCTTGTGACTTATGTTTTGATGTTGACTGAAATTTGATCGTCAAACGTGTAAAAATGCATGCTGAAGATGACTACGTTTTTTTTAAATTTAATTATTTATTGAAGTTCTTAATATTTACATAAGGGTATAATAAATACACATAATATGCATGGTTATTTATTTATTTTTAATTTCTTGCAAACTTTAAACAGTTATTAATTAATATTAGATTTTTAACTATGTTTATGATCAAAATATTATATAGACCTATTTCTTTTTCTCTTTACCTTATGTATTTATCCAACTAGAATGCCGTTCTGACTCGTTTTAATTTCTAAAAAATCTGTTTACAATTTATTTGTTAATTAGAGATTGTCCTTCAAACACTTTACCCATAATTGCTTTTGTTATTTTATCATAGAAATTCATTTAAAAATTCCTATTAATTTTTTTCCCTTTAATTTTTTTTTATTAAATGAAAAATAACGAATGTAATTAAATATTTATTTTTTGCATAATATTTATTTTCTGTTATAATAGAAATAGAAATTAATGATATTATATTTTTAATGGTGATATATCCCAACAATATTTTTTACTTTGTTTATATTGTTTAAAAGGCATAGATAGAATATACAATACAATTAAAATTTGCTTTTCAACTATAATAGAGAACCATTGGGTGAAGCTAGGTAAGATTTCACAATTTTTTCATAAATTAATATTTGGCAATTGAAAATGAAAAATACAATTGAAATGATTATTAAATTGAATGATATGTTAGGAACCATAATGTTAAATTTAGGAAAAGCTAGTGAGGAAATTATAATGCTGAAAGGTTAAATTTTTAATAGAAAAAAATTATGGTACTTTTGGGTTATAGTGGCCCCGAGGATGAATCGCCAAGCGACCAAGATTTATGTCCAAATTATAAATCATATATGACATTATAATAATATATGATATATATTATATAATTTGTGAATCATATGATACAGTTATAGTCAAATATGATGTATATATGGCGTAAATAATACACAGGAGGATCCACTCCCCCATTTAGAGTATGGGTGCAGATTCACGGTCGCCATGTGGCGACTAAATTTTTTATTGTGGCCACTAACTTTTGGTGTTTAAGTCGCTAAGTGATTTAAAAGTAATCAATTTCTGGTATTCTCAGTCCCCATCGTGAAATGTTGATATTTTTTTTAAAGATTAAGACTAAAACACATAACAAACATTATTATTATTTTTTAATAACATTTCAGAATGATCTGTTTAACACAGCAAACTATTAAATATATTCGAATAGCAATGTTATTCGTAACAGTTTGAATATGATAATTTTACATAGACTGTGATTTAAATACATAGATATAAAAAAAATGTTTGAAGTGTGTTTTGATTTTTATAGTGCAAAATAATCTCACAAATTCATATTTCCTTTCATATGTACTTTTGTCTGGCAAAATCAAAATAAGATATATTGTTTTTCTGATATTCCCCGCTATCATGATTGCTTAGCTTATACATATTTTTTTTAAACCGTATCTTGCCCAACTTTATCTTCTGACTGTACATGATTTAAGATTTAATTAATATTCAAATTTTGTTGTACATGTGTTTATATAAATAAATTACTTTACACTTTGAATTCCTGAGGGTTTTTTTAGTTTTTTACCCCATATAAACACTATTGTTTTTATGAGTTTGTTTTACAATTGCGACCACTGGATTTTTTGGGTATAGGAGCCAGTGACCTATAATCTGCACCTATAATTTAGAGGGGAATCATATCTTCTTTCTTCGGCATGTGTGTGTGTGAGAGAGAGAAGGGGAGGGGGGCATATGTCTTCATTAGCTTAGATTCAAATGGACTATTTTCTGACATATACCCGAATTAATTTTCTCTCATAAGTGCATGAAATTTGCAGGCATATTAGTAAATATGTAAAATTTACATGTTTTATCCACATACCAAGAAATCAGAGTTTCGCATTTTCTTAAAAATGCAAAGAATCTTATAGACAGTTTTCTCAAAGTTTGCATTTTACGGCAATTTTTCAGGCTTGACAATCTTGAAAACATAGTCTTGAGGGAGAAATCAAATACAATTCAAAATGTACCACATTTATAGGAAAATTAAAAGAGATGTTCGATTCTTTAGTGCTTAAACAATATCTGCAATTTTCATGCATCTTTATTAAAAAATAACTCCATGAGAGTATGAAAATGATTAGATTTTTTAAGCAGTAAAAAAAGAAAAAAATGAAAACACCTTTAACACTTATTTATATATTTTTTAAATGTATTGTTCTATAAAATGTTTTCTATTTGCATGGGGGGTCATGATCCCCATGATCTACCCCTTGGATCAGCACTTAAAATAATATGTAGGGTAGATGTGCCAGTAATGGACACCCTTAAGGAATTTCTTTAAAAATTATTTTTTAATTAATAGTTATAATTGTTATATTCCACATTTCATAATATTATATTAATCTACCAACACTATTTAACCATGCTCATAGTCACATTTCCCAATGTGAATCGAAATTTAATTGTAAATAACAGAAATAAATCAAAACACCCTAAATTCCAGTAATGGACACCCCACAAAAAGTAATAGGTAATTGATATTATGATTGTATTTAAAACTAGAATTTAAAGAAAACATATTAATGAAATTAAAAAAGCTGAATTTTTATTTTTTATTTTTTGTTTTTAAACCAAAAATGTTGAAGGTGGCCCATTACTGGAAGGAGGTCCATTATTGGCACATCTACCCTATATAATAACATATGAGGGGGTTACAATGACAGTTGAGTAAGTCAATATTTAGTCATTTGAGAATTGAAGGATTTTATGAAGCTTCTTGCATTGCCGTTGCATTAAGTGGTCCAACTTGTTTTTCCCTCTAGCGACTCCCTATGTTAACTATGACTTATTTGACTGTCACACTGAATAGAAATTAATATATACGCTCAGAGAAAATATGGTTTTCTAGATTTTTTTTTTTTTTTTTTTTTTTTTTTTACTTACTCCACTGTCATTCTAACCCCCTCATATATGGCACATATATGATTGTTTGGTTATATATATAAGCTTTGTGATGAACTTGGCTAAATCATAACTACAATCTTGGCATAATTCATAATTGTGGGGGCCACTATAACCCTTAAGTGTACGAAAATCATTATTTTATATATATATTGTATTTATATTTATAATATATTAATCTAAAGTGAAAAAAAAATTCTAGTTTGCATTAATTTTGAAGTTACTTTTTATTTTATTTTTTGTAAAAAAATATTAGAACAAAATTTATTATGCTAAAAAGCTTAATCAATTTTTGCAGAAAAGATGCTTTTCTTCCATCACCGTAAGATTTTTGGAAATTTTACATCTTTAGTAAAAGGACATATATATACATATATGTGTATATACATATACTATGTATATTTCACCGGCACCCGGCTAATTGAAAAGTACCGTAAATTGTATATATATATATAAATTTATAAATATATATATATTTATATATGTATAAAATATTTAATATATATGTACATAAACATATATAAACAAGCATAAAAGTTAATCAAGTTTGTTTTTATATATGTTTATATTATTTGGCAACAAATCCTACTTTCTGTAACCCAAATTGTGCCAAGCTTTAAAAAAAAGAAAACAAGGTTCCTGTATTGGGAAATTAAATATCCATCAAATCAAAGTATAAATCCAAGCAAATTGAAAATGCTGTTCTCAGTCATGTTATTTTATATTTAATAATTTTAATATCTGTGCATTATGTAAAGCCTTTTATTATTTATTTATGTGTCAGATCACTTTGAAAAAGTTATGAGCTAGTTTTAAAAGGACTGATGGAAGCAATTAAAACAGACTGGTATGCTACATTTGTTTAATTTTCCAAGCCCCTGGAGAATGCAAAGTCTGAAGAGAGTATGACATTTGGCATAAAGGCTTCATGGCTGATCTGAGCTAACATCTTTCATCTAAATACTGTCCATGTCCACTCGGTAATATTTTTTTGTTATTAATTTATTATTGCTCATTTATAATTATTTATTTATTTTATATTTATCATTTTTTGCAATGTTATGTATCTAATAATAAATTACTGTTTTGTACATGATTGGTAACAATAAATAAGATTGACAACCATTTTTGGCAATCTATCTCCTGGCCCGGATAATACGCAGGTACTCTATTATTTCTTAGTAACAATATTAAATTTAAAAATGATTAAGGATGTTTGAGTTAGTGTTTTGAATTGAATTTTGGATACGACAATATAGGAGAGGGAAAACATTTGTCAAGAAACAACAATCGTTTAGAACTTGAGTTGTAATTTAATGAAATATATATAAAAAAAACTGTTAAATTACAAATAATTTTAATAATGCTTGCAAGCCTCATGCTTTTTCGTTTAAAAACTTGTCAACTAGTGTGATATTATTCAACGGAATTTTTTTTTTTCTTTGGTCGCAACAACTTGGTCTGTTTGCAGCCTCTGTATTTGTGTGGCCTCTTTTTTTCAGCTAAGTGTATTTTGTAAAGTAAATTTCTAAGAAATGTCTGTCACATATCATAAATGTTTTATGTCTGGTGACTGATGTGTAGGACCTAACCAGTTTATTATAAAAATGCCAAATGTATTGTATGATCATGTAGCAATAATGGCTTGGTAGTAATCAAATCTGTAATGAACATTAGGTACTTCTTTGTTATAGGTGTCTTGGCATAACTCAGTCGTAAGAAAGTGCAATTTTGCACCAAATATAAACAATCATGAAAATGAAACAGCGACCAATGAAACAAATTTTCTAATCTGCGCTGAGCTTGCTTTTCTCCTGCACACAAAATTTGTCTCTGATAAATTAAAAAATTGACATTTCTAAAATTTCAAACATGTTTACTATTTTTAATTTACCAATGAAAGAAACTCCCCCCCCCCTCCCAAAAAAATCATTTTACTATTTGAAAGAATCTCTGTGAAACTCATCATAATATGCAACTTATATATTAGAGAAAAAATATCTGGAAATACAGTAGACTCTTCTTAAATCCACATAGCTTAAAAACAAGAGATTGGACAGATTTTAGAATTTTGCAGATTTCTGATCAGTTTTGTTTATATTTTTAAACAGTAATTTGAATTTAATAATGCACTCAAAATTATAATAAATGCCTACAATAAAGTAAAATAATAAAAATTAACAAAATTATTATATTTTTTAAATATTAAACGTAAAGGTCAAGTAAATAATTCATAATCCATAACTAAATATGCATAGTGATGAGATATTTTTTCCTTGAATCATTCAGTGAAATTCTCCTTATAGATATACACTAATAATGCCCATCAAAATCTTACAATAACAAAGTTTTCTTTCATGTTTAGCCATACTTAATAACCAAAAAGCTTGATTAATACATAAATGTATTTGTTAAAAAGATATCGCCACTGATATTAGGACTATCTTGAAATTCTTCAGAAATAAATTTATGCTTCCTTCATGAGAAAACATGAGTTCAATCATATTAACTAGAATACCATATTAAAATGTGTACAGAATGTTATAAATTTAAAAAAAAAAACTTCATTGTTTATATCTTAAGTTACATTGTTTAAATCTGAAATGATGTGCAGATTTGAGGGAGTCTACTGTACTATGTTGCAAAAAGAAGAAATGTGTTCACAAGGCAAACTAGTTCAATGGCTCTTAAATACCTTTTTCTTTCGGAATTGTGATTTATGTATTACTAGAATAAGGAATGGACTTTAGTCTGATTGTGGAAAAAACTCTTAAATCTACTTATAAAGATTTAACAATATGATGAGATTTAAAAATGTGAATAAAGATTGTCAGAAAGTGACTTTGAAAACTTTGCTTTTCCTGCCAAATTTAACCTCGCCTTTATTTCTAACGCACCCAAGGCATTTAAAAATTTTTCAAAAGTAAAAGAATATTCTCAATTTTAACCCCCCCCCCCCTCTAATTTTAGTTGTCATGAGGTCTGTACTTAAATCCAATCTTGTTTATATAAAATAGAGTTAAGTGGCAGTACATTGCATATATGTTTTTGACTGTATGATAATTGTAGACCCCCCCCCCTCCCCTTCCTTTAATGATGTCACTATCAATGTCTACAAATTCTTTTTTATTTTACAAATTTTTTTTTTTAGTTTTTTTGAATGCCGGATGTTGGGGGTATTCCCTATTTTGTAATGAAATTACTTTAAAATCATAAATGTAATCATAATTGGCTTTAAATAATAACTTTGTATTTTAATAAAAATATATAAAACTCTTTTGATGTAAAAAAAAAAAAAAGATTTTGGTTAGATAAAAAATAATAAAGATATCAAAGAGAATTATTTCACTTCTTCCTGGAGATAGCTTTATAAAATTATATATGTACAGCCCCTAATACATAAAAGTATCTAAAATTAAAACACTGGCAATCTTGTATCATAATTTACACATTGAATGTGTAAGGAAAGATATTAAGTATACAATTTAATAACTAAAAAATTAAATGTAGTAGTTTTTGTTTAATAGATGTTAAAAAAAATACCCTCTTTTTTTTTTAGGATGTAAAGTATTTGCATGTTTATTATCATGTAGAGAGTTTTCAATTTAATTGATTACTTATGGTTTTAATTTCAGATAGCAATGACTATTTGCAGAATATTATGAAGTATCCTACAAATTGGCCTTTGAAGCACCTTAGGATTTGTATCACTATTATTTTAAATATTTTGTTATATAATTCATTCTTGTTGTAGAATTTTGGATTTAATAAAATGTTTTGCTTCAGTAATCTAAGAAATTCATCTTATTTATTGAATTAAAAAAAGTCTGTTTTTGCAATCATTAGTTAAATTTACATTCATTATTTTATATAATGCAGGGTTCGCGCAGTTATACCACAATTTTTTAACTGTAGAAAAATATTGTAAATTCTATGAATAAACAAGGCAGTTACGATTTGATATATTTAAAACTTGTATTTGGATATATATATATTTTTTTTTTTTTTTTTTTAAATAGAGTATGCAAATCTTGATATTGTACATGTAAATATTGCTTTTAAGCTTTATAGTAAGTGATTAGCATTTTATTGTGTAATGCATATCTTTTTCTTTCTTTCTTTTTTTTTTTTTTTCTTTTGAAGAGTTGAAAAAAATTAAGAACTGTTCTTGCACCATGTTTTTTTTAATTTGCTCTTAATATACCTTTTTGAATTTATGAATAAATTTTAAAATATTGTGTAAATTTATTTAAATATTGAATAATAGTAATAACCATTCTTAGAGACTTTTTTGTACTATTGAAGGAAACAAATAAACAAACAAAAAAATAAATATTGAAATGGCCAATATCTTAAATAAGTTTCCTAATAAACTACAGGTTTTTATTTTTCTCTTTTCTAGAAAACTAATATTATCATAAAATATTATTATTTTTTTTTTTTGTCATTAATTTGTACTTAAGCAATGTATGTTTATTCTTTATAACCAGGGACGGATTTACAAATTTGGGGACCCTGGGCACAGATGCGTATGCCCCCCCCCCCTTGCACCGATGCTTACAGCAGCCTTGAGTAATATATATATTATATTGAAAGCAGTATACTTATTAAGATAATCACTATTGACTTTAAGAATTTCTTTAAAATATCAGTTTAAAAAAAATTAATTTGATAATCATTAATTTACTTTTAAATAATTATTTCATAATTATGAAATTTCAATTGAATTTTATAATAAATTGTGTGGTGCTGATTACCTTTCTCTATGCAAGTCCACATATCTGGAATGATAAAGTATGCTGCAACTAATAATAAATTTACTGCAGTACCAAGCTATAATTATTTAAAATATTAGCATATCCTATTAATAAAATAACTTTTTCTTTCAAGTACAAGATTTCACTGAAAAAAAAAAAACTAAATTTATAAAAGTAACTAGCAGAACCACATGCCTTTGTCCATTTTAACCATGAGGCATAACAGGTAAAATAAATAAAAATGAAATAATATGGCGATCCCACAGACAGAGTTCTGTACATTCTTGCACATAAATTGTTAAAAAACAATCAGGAAAAAATAAAGTTACTTTGACAAATCATAGATAATCTTTGAGAAACACATTTTTCGATATTTTGTTTTTTAACCGTTAAAACTTTTATAGCCAATAATTGAAAAATCTTCAGTAGCATTTGGGGGCCCGTGTCCCGAATGCCCTGCCATAAATCAAACACTGTTTATAACTATATTTGGATATATATATTTTTTTCTTTTTTTTTTTTGTGAGTGTAAACAGTAAAACATAAATATTGGAAATTATTTAATTTATTCTCCATTTTTACTCTAAAACAGTGGTTCCTAATGTGGGGCATCCCCCCCCTCCCCCCCCCCCCACACACAGGAGGGTAATTTGAATTTTTAGGGTGGCAATTCCATATTTGCTACACTCCCATTCCCTTATTAGTTATTTTGTAAAAGTAATGTTGTAGACTAAAAATAAATGTTACACATTCAAATTTCAAAAATAAAATGAAAAAAAAAAAGTTTTTTATTCAATTTTTGGAAAGTATACCTTCAGAAGTTCAAAATACAATCACTACCAGAATAATTATATGAAAACCTTTAGACACTTGTATATTAAAATTACTCTATAATTTTAATGATCTTAGACAACTTTTTTGACTTTGCATTTAATGAGTCTTGTATGTCTTTTCATTCTGCAATATGTTAGATAAAGAAACTTTTACAAATGAAACTATTCAAGTGCATATTTAACATGTTTGCGACAAGCGTCCTTTACAGAATTTTGAATTTTTTATTACCAGTAATTTTGGTAAGAAAATTTTGCCTAATGTAATTACAAATATAATCACTAAGTCTAATTTATTCACTATTCTTGATTAAATATGAAAAGTTTTCAGGATTCTGAGTGCTGTGTATGTCACATACATGCAGGTGGTTAAAACTGACTGTTTTAACCCTTTATGCTCAGAGTCCTTTTAAATTGAATCATAATGTTATAAAAACTATTTGATTCATCCATTACCTACAGTATGTTTCAGGATCAATTTTAAATACTTTACTCTAACATCGATAGATAACAAAAATAGTCCTGTGAATGAAAAAATGAGATTTTCTTGCCTATGTATCTCATTCTAGTTTCCATTTTCCTGCGTGATATGCAATGCTAAGTATGTTTTTTTTTTTTTTTTTTTTTTTTTTTTTTACTTTTAAGATGTTTTATGAAGTGGTATTTATAAGTACCAGTATTAAGAAGAAAGAAGCAATTGTTAATATGTATACTTGTAGCTCAGGTATATCAGAATTTAACATAGCCTAAGATGATTTGTATTTCTTTCAAATGAAGAAGTTTTTCGTACAGATTTTTTATGCTCATCAGGGGTCGATACAGGAAAAATTTGGGGCCTATTTAGGGCCCCTTCACAAAAATCTATTTAATAAAATGGGCCTCTTCACAAAAATCAATTTGATAAAATGGACCCCTTCACAAAATTCTATTCCATAAAAACTTACTATTTATTATTTTATGATGTTTTAAAATGTGTAATTTGTAAACAAACAAGTTCACCAGAGAGAAGAACTTCGGCAAAAGGGTTTTAAAAAGTTTTTGTTTATAAATGCTTGGTTCGAATTTGATGAACTCAATTTCAACTTTCGTTACAAAATGTTATTTTTCACAAAAATATAATAAATTTCATGAAAATAACCTTTATTTTTCACAAAATGGGCCCCAAGAAAAAAAAAAACCTGCATCGGCCCCTGCTCATGTTTGGCAAAATACTCAAAAAATTCTATTAAATGCAGTTTCGACACAGATCATGGATTTCTGTTTGATTCCTCAATTACAAATTTAGTGCTAAAAACATCAGGATTTTCATATGAAAAGTTATAAATTTAGTGTACGGCAGACACTAATATACATTATAGCAGACATGACCTTTTGCTGCATAGGAAACAATTGCAAACAGTGCACAAGGAAGAGGTAGACAATAGACATATTTCTTCGAAATGAAGAAAATGCATTATAATAATATTTAAAATACTGCTTAAAATTAATAAAGTTATCCAGAAATGATTCTTGTTTATTGTGTTCATAGCTGCCAACTGCTCTGATTCTTTGGCACTAATAATTACGGACAGAAATTTCTCCCTGTTCATATTGTAGAATTCTGTGATACAATAAGATGAAGAATATTTAAATAAAATAGTGATGCTAAAAAAATCTTAGCAGTTGGCAGCTATGATTGTATTATGCAAAGATATTAGCACCCAAAACTTTTCACATGTATAAACGAGGTGCTAAAATTAAATCACAAAATATATCATTGCTATCATATTTAATTCCAAATGCGAAAGTCTCTTCAAGAAATTTTGTCATGATAAAAGTACAGACCATGAAATACTACTTTTGTTTCACACCAAGGTAAATATAAGAAACAAAAAAAAAAGGAATCTTTTAGATATAAATGCAAAAATAAAGTTCATTTCATTTATAAGGTTATATTAAAAATATATTACTGATAACATTATTACTTGTTTTATAAGCTTAACACTATGTGACGTTACTTGTCATTCGTATTACTTTTTAGGTTTCCACCATGTGAATTTACCATAATGAAAGATCTTTTTGATAAAAATTATATGTTACAGAGGGTAAAAATTATTTTTATCAAAATATAGCGAATATACATATTTACTAATAAAAGCTTTGAAAAATGCATTTGTTGGTAGCAAATGTAAATATTTTCTAACTCTTCATTTATGCATAAAAAATTTAGAAATACACCTTCTGTGGAAAAATCAGCAAAGTTTGTGAAGTTTAATACAAAGATGTCTATCTGAATTAAATTTTTATTTAAAACTTCTATGCTTTTACAATCTGGTTTTATATTTTGTACACCAAAAATTTACCATACAAACACACCATTTGTATTGGTGTTCAATGTTTTTGTACTTTCAGTAAAATTTTATGTAATCAAGTTAAATTGAAAGAATACTAGTTATTTTGATTTGTGTTTTTTAAAACAAAAAGCCCTTAGAAACATTGTTTAGTGCAAGGTTTTTTTTTTTTTTTTTTTTTTTTTTTTTGGAATCAGCTTGATCTTAATCATGATTTAAATCAACCACATATTTAAAAAAAAAAAAAAAAAAAAAAAAAAAAACATTTCTTTTACTCAACTTTTAAAAATTTAGATCAAGGTATTTTGTAATAAATGTTATGTTTTGCCTAAAATGCATTGGAAAATTTAGGAATGTGAGAGACTGAAAACCCAAAGTCGATGCTTTTGTAATTTAAATTAAAATCTTAAGATTACCATAAGTATTTACCTATTAGAAAATATTTAAGTCTTTTGGGAATTTTAGAATTAATACAAAAACATGGAGACTTTTTGCAAAGATATAGAAAACTTGAGAAAAAGTATAGACCTTTCCAAAGTATTTTTATTTATTTTTATCTAAAATTTTCACTACAATTTATTTAGTTATTATTAACATGTAAATAACAAATTGTTCAATTTCCAATGCAGTTTATTTATAGAAATATTTGGAAAATGAACTATTGATAACTTTAAACGTGTGCTATTAAAAAATTTGAATGAATGAATTGTTTTAATGAAAGGTAATAATTAATTGTTTGATCCCTGACTTTTTTTCACTAAATTTTGCATATCTATTGGTTCCACACTATGCATGAATATATTCAAATTCTTCAGTATTATATTATTGTTTATAAAAGAGAAATGTTCCTCTGTAGTATAATACTTATAATTAAAGAGTAGGTTATTAGAATGCACAATAGGTCTGAAAGGATTTATTGTAAAAACTATTGTGAATGGAGAAATTTCCAATCAAAGTTGTTTCTTAAAAAATAAAAAATGAGCAATATATATTGGATTAAATCGAATAAAAGTTAGATTTCTGAGTGTTTCTGTCATTTTTATTTTGAGAATATATGTAACAGAAGGTAAAATTTGTGGCATAGCAAAAATTTCCAATAATATTCCTAGGTTCTATAAAGGTATGGAAAATTAAATAAGGTATATTTTTAAAATCTTGATAAGACAAGCACATTTAATGGGATTTTATATATTAAGTGTTAGTAGTAATAATTGAGCTTTATTAATAAAATATATTTTTATCAAAATTTTGAAAACATACATAATAAAATCTTTGAAAAAATGCCTCTATTGGCAGTACGTGTGAATATTTTCAAACATTTCATATATTTTAATTTAGTAGCACACGTAAATATTTTAAATACCAAATTCAGCATTTTATTTATTTTCTATAAAATATTACTGATTTTTGCCATTTTGAGGATTTTTTTTACAGCTAGAATTATTTTCTTTAAAGCTAAAATGCTGAAAGTTTATAAGGTTACTAAAAGGATACGCGAAACCATAGATAATTGATGACATTGTACAGGCTATTTTAAAAATCTGTCTGCAACACAGATGATGCACTTTAGTGTTGTGCGATGACAAGAATGCTTTTCAAGAAGCATTTCTCTCAATTGTATGGACATCTCGAGTGTGTTAGTTATTTCTCAATGATACCAGTCTATAAATTGTTACTCCTATCTTATTCTCTCTCTAATTTTAAGTCATAATTTCTCAGTGAAATGGCTTTTCCTATCTTTTTTGTTATTAACTAAAATATGAGGAAGCAGAGTGTTTATTATTCAGGCTAAAGGGGCTTTCGAGATACAGTTCTAGCTTTGGAGGGTTTTTCCCTTTAATCTGTAACTTTCTCTGATTTTATCACCCTGGATTGGCTGCCCACAATGAATTTATCCTATAGTTGTAGGCATATGCATTTTCTATAGATGCCTTTCTTATCAGCATTTGCACAGTTTCTTCCAGCAGTTTTCCAGTTTATCCTCCTGCTCCTGTTTATATACACTTTAACACATAATGTTATACATTTTGGATTGCATTTAAAGCAGATAATCTGATGCATATGCACCAGGAGGCATAGTCTCTGAATACAGTTATAGCTTTATGGGTTTTATTTTCTTTCTTTTCTCCCTAATTTCTTCTGGTTTTGTGACCTTGGGTCGCTACACACAGTGAATTTATCCGACAATTGACAATATTGTAGGTATATGCATTTTCTATAGGTACCCCCTTTTTTTAGCGTTCGCTTCGTTTCTTCCAGCAGCCCCCTCCTTACTTCTATAGATTTTATTTTTCATCTCACTCCTCTTTCCTTTTCTTCGTTACCAAGACGCTGACAGCTTAGCTCCTCCTTACCCTTATATACACATTATCTTTACTCTTCACTCCACTCTGTTTCTGGGGTATTTGAAATGAGTACCATTAGGTTGTCCTCCTTAAATGTACCTTTACTTTTTCGATAGGGGGTCTTAGTTTCTGAAATATGAAGGGTTTTTGCTCCTTATTTTCAAATTTACTCCTTTCCCTCCTTTATATTTTTTTCTATGCTGGGTTTTTACCTTTTTAGGTTCATGGTCCTATGCCCTATCTTTCCCTAATTTTCTGTTTTATTTAGATAATATTTGTAAGCTTTAGCAGATTTTTGCCCCCACCACCGTGTGGCACTTTTGTTATTTGTATGTTGTTTGTACACATAATATTTCTTGTTTTCTAATTATCCAATTTTTATGCAGCTGTCATCATTGTATCTGTAGTCATTTCGTCCTCCACATTACTTCCCATCTTCTGCAGTAGAGGGCGCTCAGTATTCCCTTTTTATTATCTTTCCAGTATCTGTCCTGCTTGTTCTACTTGCATCTGGCATTATTGACTTTGCATATCCCCCCCCCCTCCCCCATCTTTACTTTAGTTATCATTCTGCCCGCTAGAGGGCGCTCTCTTTCTTGCGCTTAAAAAACAATAAATAAGATCGCAGTTGGTTTAGAACATACAGTAATAAACATCATTAAAATAAGTAAGAAACAAATGTGATCTTAAATGTTTTTTTAAAAATGCGCAAGAGGGCGCCCTCTGCCGGGGAATATGCAAAATGCTAATAGAACTAGCAAAAAAAGGCCAGATACTGGTAAGATAATAAAAAGGAAAGAATGAGTTTCCGCTACTGCAAAAGATGTAAAGTGATGTGGAGGAGGAAAAGATTACAGGTACAAAGATGAGAGTTTCATAAATAGAAAACAAGAAATACTATGTGTACAAACATACAAATAACAAAAGTGCCACATGGTGGTGGGGGCAAAAATCTGCTAAAGCTTACAAACGATGTTCAAATGAAACAAATTTAGGGAAAGAGAGGGCATAGGCCCATGAGCCTAAAAAGGTAAAAACACAGCATAGAAAAAATATAAAGGAGTCAAGGGAGTAAATTTGAAAATAAGGAGCAAAAGCCCTTATTATCTGAGAAACTAAGACCCCTATCGAAAAAATAAAAGCATATTTAAGGAGAACAACCAAACGGTACTTGTTTGGGATACCCCAGAAACACAATGGAATGAAGGGTAAAGATAATGTTAAAAATATATATAAGGGAAGGGTAAGGAGGGTCTAAGCTCTCAAGGCTGTGATAACGGAAAAAAAAGGAGACGGAAGAAAAGTGGAATGTAATGAAAAAGAATATCTATAAAAGGAGAGGGGGGGGGGGTGCTGCGGGAAGAAACGGAGCAAACGCTGAAAAAAGGGGGTACCTAGAGACTGCATATGCCTACAATTGTAAGGATAAATTTACTGTGGGCAGCGACCCAAGGTAATAAAACCAGAAGAAATTAGGGAGAAAAGAAAGAAAATATGCCTCCCGATGCATACGCATCACGTTATCTGCTTCAAATGCATTCCAAAATGCATAACATTGTGTTTTAAAGTGTTTAAAAACATGTGTTGTGAATGTGTTTAAAAAAGCGATGCGTGTAAAAAGTGTTTAAAACTACACCTCACGAACACATTATTTAGCACCAGGAGTAAAACATGTTTCACCACACAAGAACACTTGGAAACACATTATGAACGCATTTTATGCGTGCAAAAGTCGGCCCGTTTTTGTGTTAGTTTTGCGTTCTGTATTGTGTTGCCGGGATTTGCAGTGTAGGTAATGATTCTGGGTTGCTATGGTGATTACGTCTTATCTAAGATGACGTCCTATTAATTTCGTATTAATGATTTTAAAAACTGAATTTGTATACTAAAATTGTTTAATTACAGTAATTCTATAATCTACCGACAATTATTTGGATAGATGTTTCTGGAGAAATAGATATTAAATGGAAAAATACTCTAAATATGGATTTCAAGTTCAGAAATTTGTAAAGCTAGGCTTTCCCATTGGAATTTGCAGTAAATGTTAAGAAAATATTAAATATTGCCAACTTAAAATGTACTTATTTTGTTCAAAAATTAATCATATCATAATAATAGACGATATAATTCATTCCACTGAAATAAGAACGATGATTTTTTTACATTGTGAAACTAGTTATAAAACAAACGCACCTCATATGTCACGTTTAACGTACAATTTCCATCTTGTTTATGTTAAATCTGCTCTTATATTAATGGATTTTGATATTTCAATATGGTGAGAAACAGATAATCTAATGTGCCTTATAAATATCATTATTGGAAACAAAATAAACGAAATAGATTTTACGAAATTAAAGTTACATATTTCTTTCTTTTTCTAATAAATATTTAATAAAACTTCGATGCCATTTTGAATTCACTTTAACTGATTTTTTAAAAGGGAAACTATTATTATTTTTATTAAGTTTCATCTAACATTCATCATTACTGATATAGAGAAATGATCCATTGTATCTTACGAAGATCATATATATCACACTAGACAATCCCTTTTATAAAATGATAGCTACGAATTTAAATTATTTTTCTAATAAATATCTTAGAACGCCGTTTTCGCCATTTTGAATTCTACTCAATTGACTACCCGAAATGGCAAAATCTATTTTTATTAAATCTACTTTTAGAATGATCACTATCGTCTGCTACATGGTTAAAAGAACAAAAACCAGCACTTTGTTAAGATAAAGTATGATTGATATTCGCTCGCCTTTAGCTCTTCAGTAATAATAAAAATAAAAATAAAATATATCTATAGAAATGGATTGCTGTACGAACATATTCTGAAATATCAAAACTTAAAATCTGAGGAATAATTTTTGACGACTTTGAACCATCTATTACCCGGCTATTGTGACGCCTGTGGAACTGAAGAATGAGTTTGTCAGAAGCAGATGATAATGGAATAAATCAAAAGAGGAAACGAACAAGAATGAGTGAGTGTCTATGTTTTGAATTGCTGTATTTCTTGGAACATCTACAATATGAGAAAAGGTAAAGGAAAGCTTTAACGTTATTGAAATTTTCTCAATGCATATAACTGATTTTGTTTGAAGTTTATTTTATCAAATTTTTTGGTAAATATTTACGTTGCGAAACTAATTAAATAATACTAAATATTATATACACACTTATATAGTATCAATAGTATGTTTGAATTTAAGGTACTTGCATATTATCTGGGCCAGGTCAGATACAACTGCCTCAATCATGGCGGAAATTATACTTATTAGAGTAACCCTTACTTTTTTAGTACTGTCAAATCTAATCATGTTATCCTTTGTATACTCTTTGATTTGTTGTCAGTTTATTTTACCGAATTTATTTGCAAATGTTACATGTTAACATTAGTTTATTTATTTATTATTTTTCATGTACTACATTTTATTTATATATTTATTATTTTTCATGTACTATACTTTATTTATTTATTTATTATTTTTCCTGTAGTAGATTTTATTTATTTATTATTTTCATGTACTAGATTTTATTTATTTATTTAATATAATTTTGCCATTTTCAACATTATTATCCATTTAAAAATGCTAAATAACTCTTTTGAACATGATTGGGAACGATAAACAAGATTGTCAACTGGCAACCATTTTTGGCGATCTACCTCCTGGTTCAGATAATACGTAAGTACTGAATTCAATTTAGAATTTAATCTGCCATAATTTAAATTTAATAATCAGTTTCGGTTGTAATTTGGAATGTTTCTGCAGGTTAAATTTGTTAAATTTAAATATGTCTTAAAGATACGTATAATCTAATAATCTGTAAGGGAAACACAAATTTAAAAAAAATAATTGTTTTGACTCGAAATTATCATATTATCCGGCCATTGTGACACCTGTGGAGCTGAAGAATGAGTTTATCAGAAGCAGATGATAATGGAATAAATCAAAAGTGGAAAGGAACAAGAATGAGTGTATGTTTAGAAATGATGTATTTCTCGGAACATCTACAATATGAGAAAAGATAAAGGAGTTTTTTCATGTTATTGAAAGAACCGCAATGAAATAGTTAATGTTTAAAGTTCATTTTATCGAATTTATTTGCAAATGTTTACGCTAAAAAAACTAACCTAAATATTATATACACAGTAGTTAGTATGTTCAATTTAATTTATGTTTTCATCTGCCATAATTTATATTTAATAATCAGTTTCGGTTGTAAATTGGAATGTTTCTTCAGATTAAATTTAAATCTGTCTTAAAGGAACGAGTAATCTAATATTCTGTAAGATAAACATACATTTGAAAAAGAACATTTTAGTGATTCAAAATCATTATATTACCCAGCCATTGTAACGCCTGTGGAGCTGAAGTATGAGTTTGTCAGTAGCAGACGATAATCGAATAAATCAAAAGAGGGGGAAAAAACAAGAATGTGTGTATGTTTTAAATTTCTCGGAACATCTAAGATATGGGAAAATATAAAGGAATGTCTTTAATGTATTTGAAAGACATATAATCTATTTAACTGTTAATTTTTAAAATTCATTTTACAGAATTTATATGCAAATATTTACGTAAAAAATCTAATAACTTAGAAATTTTATTATAAAGACTGAGCGGATTTTGTTTAGAATTTCATCTGGCACACTGTAAATTTAATAATTAGTTTTAGTTGTAGTTTGGCATTAGATATTTCTGTATATCACACCTTTATTGTGGGAACGTGTAATCATATATTCTCTAAGGAAAACTTAACTTCGAAAAAATAAGTTTTAATGACATCGAATAAGCTATTACCTGGCTATTGTGACGTCTGTGGAACTGGAAAATGGGTTTATCAGAAGCAGACGATAATGGAATAAATCAAAAAAGAAAAAAAAAAAAACAAGAATGTGTGTCTATGTTTGAAATTTATCGGAACATCTACAATATGTGAAAATATAAAGGAAAGTCTTTAATGCTTTTGAAAGACGTATAATCAATTTAGCTGGTAATTTTTAAAATTCATTTTGCATAATTTATATGCAAATGTTTACATCGAAAATCTAATAACTTAGAAATTTTATTATAAAGATTGAGAGGATTTTGTTTAGAATTTCATCTGACGCACTGTGAATTTAATAATGATTTTTTGTTGTAGTTTGGCATTAGAGATTTCTGCATATCACACCTTTCTAGTGTGAACGTGCAATCATATATTCTCTAAGGAAAACTTAAACTTCAAAAAAAAATTTAATGACACCGAATAAGGTATTATTACCTGGCTATTGTGACGCCTGTGGAACTGAAGAATGGGGTTGTCAAAAGCAGACGATAATGGAATAAATCAAAAGAAGAAAGGAACAAGAATAAGGATCTGTTTTAAATTTCTGTACTTCTCAGAACATCTACGATATGGAAAAAGATAAAGGAATGATTTTAATGCTTTTGAAAGATGTCCAATAAATGTAGATCATATTTTTATTAACTTCATTTTATCCAATTTATATGCAAATTTTTACGTTCTGAAATCTAATAATTTAGAACTTATTAATAAACATTGATTGTGATCTTGAATTTAATTTAAAATTTTGCCTGGCATAAAGCAGAATTGGTTTGCCGTTTTTATTATGGATTTCTGCGTTATCTTTAGAGAACTTTTAATTGAATATTCCACAAGAAAAACTGTAAATAAAAAAAAATAAAATAAAAAAATAACGAATTTGAATCGACGATTACTTGGATATTGTGACACCTGTCAAACTGAAGAATGTTGTTATAAGGTCATTCAAACCCAATAATAATAGAATAAATCAAAATAAAGGAAAGCCCAAGTAAGAGTGGTATGAGTGTTACTGTTTTGAATTTCTGTATTTATTGGAGCAACCACAATAGGAAAACATAAAGGGACGATTTTAATACTATTGAAAAACATGAAATCAATTCATATATTAACTTTCTGAATTCATTTTATTACATTTATATTCAATTGTTACCATTGAAAATATAATAATTCAGAAGTTGTTTTATGGACATTTCAGATTTCAAGATTGAGAGTAAGTTTGGATTTAACACGTTGACTGCAAAGCTATTATTAAATTAAGCTATTATTAAATACTTTTAAATAGTAACTATCTCCTTTAGATGTTAGTTAATATAGAGTTTTTTCATATGTATAATACTGATATTTTATGGAATTCTTTTCTCCATTTGAATACATAAAAGTATACGATCAATAAATGTATAACCATACCTGTATATCACTGCAAACTCAATAATAATAATGATAATAATAAAATTGTAAAAATAATTTTTTTATCATTAAGGGGGGCAGGAGGTACAAAAATACCAAAATGTTGATAACGTTATATATGTAAAGCCCCTTAAAATTGAGAGTGAGTTTCGATTTAACACGTTGACTGCAAAGCATTATCTGTAGTCTCAGGGTAGGCGTGATCTAGTTTTAAAGCCAGGAAAAGTTCGTATGGCTATACAAATGCTACTACTCATAACTCTTTTTGACGTGTATATTACTCCGACGCGGGTCCGCGTCGCTAGCACTGTAGTTGGAATGGTTATTTTGGGTAGAGTAGAACCTCGATTATCTGAACAAAGAATCTGATTGTGCAGAGTTTGGCCGTTCTTGATGGGACACCCTGTATTTTGCTGCAGCTGTATAAGATGGTTACTGTAAAATGTTCTGCATTCAATATTTGAGTTTCGTAAAAGCATGATATTTTTCCTGCGGGGATGCAGTTCAGTTGGGTTGGGTTGGGTTGATTATTGATGGCCAATTATCTACACTAGGGATATAGGCCCGGGGGGAGTGCCCTTCGTGGGGGTCTTTATAAGGGAACCTAATCCGTATTTACGCATGGATAAATCCACGGCTCGAAGAAAACCACGAAAACTCCGAACGATTAGGCCGACGGGCGCGATTGGGATCGAACCCAGCACCTCCCGTCTACCAGCTTCGAGAGCACAACCTCTCAGCCACTGGTGGGGCGCAGTTCAGTTGACTTTAAAATCTGTATCACAGCTACGGTGAATTCATTAACGCAAATATGAAATGAATTCAGCTACCGCTTGGATGTTATACGTGCAGTTTTTGAGAGGGCACACTGCACTTGCACATGTGTATAAATAGTAATGTGTTTTTTATTAAATGTAATTTACCTCATTCACATGCACTGTATAATTCAGGAATAAATAACCTTGTGAAACTGATTCCAGCATTTAGATGTACCCTGCATAGTAACAGTAATTATTCGCATTAGTGATTAAAGGGTTAGTGAGCGTAGATTAAAATTAAAGAGGAATTTGAATTTAAATTCCGATATTTGTCTGGGATTATTATACCTTAATTGCTAAGCTTCGTTTTCGGTTTACATTAAGACGTTGGATCAATTGAGGTGAATTGTGTGTCAAATTGAACTTTCTCTAAATAAATATTAAATTTTCAAAAATAATTCTTACGGAATTGGAATGATCTATTCTGAGGCCTCTGGAACACTGAAGAATGGGTTAGTCAGAAACAGATGATAAGAGAACAAAGCAAAAGTGTGCACGAACAAAAACGAATTTCTGGTTTTTGTATTTCAGTGGGTGTGAACGGCATGAGAAAACAACAAAAGAAGATCCCAGATTCCAAATCTGGGTTCGAGGTTGCATAAAGTCACGTGGTACTGGTAATTTATCAAAAGAACTAATTGCTAAGAAGCGAAGTTACTACTGCACCATGAACTGTTTCGCTGGCTGGCGGGGATTTGCATTACGGCTACGGAGCCTTCCCTTCTTTACGCTAGAAGTTCTTTACCTTGACCACGTGATCGTGAAGTAGATGGGATAGCCTCCATTCTATTGAAAGGCTGAGTTGATTGGTTGGTTGATTGCAGGCGTCATGGTCGTCTTTTGCACACGACATCTAAACAGAGCGAGACCTGCGTTTTAAAGTGGAAACCGAAGCATTACAAACATCTTCAGTCGTAACTTGAGTCGTAATTCGGACCTACACCTTTTGTGTCGTAGCCGCCGCACAGTGGAGTATTTGACGAAAAATCCTGGGCAAAATTAAGTTTCATGTGTTTTACAGTTAAAACCATTGTTGTTGACTTACTATTAGTAAATACAATTAATTAATGTTATGTATGCATAAATGTATGTGTTTAAATAAATAAATAAATATATAATACAATGTTCACTTAATTATTTATTGTTTATAAGAGGAAATTAATTGTTGATAGTTTTTTTATTTACAAGTCATGTTTAATTAAATGTGGTTAATTTTACAACACATAAATGTTTAATTATTTATAAAAAATAATGCATATAATATATATATTACTTGCATTTAGTTTTTACTAAAGTGTGTGTATATATATATATATATATATATATATATATAGAGAGAGAGAGAGAGAGAGAGAGAGAGAAGAAAGTTTCACAGAAACGTGAAATTATGATTTAGTAAGTAATAATTTATTGACAACTAAATTGTAGCCCCAACACAATAAATATAGATATGAAATAGTTATTTAAAAGAAGAAGAAATTAAATTAAAAATTGAATGAAATAAATTGATTTGTGGAATTTATACAGAATTATCAAGTCCAAAATGCATAAATTCCACAAATAAAATGAGTGGTTTTATCATCAAATTAGCCTTAAAATTGCTAAAGAATGTGATTTTGGTACGACCACTCATAGACAAAGAATTAACCTGTGAAAAAATCTTAAAGTTCAAAAAATAAATACAATATTAAAATATTAAAAAGGATAGAAACCTTTACCCATAATTATGAGAAAAACTATGATATTAGATCTTTAAGTACTAAAATCAATGAGATGAAAATGGATGTAGGTGCAGAACATTGACCAGATATATGAAATAACTATACAAAGGCAATGAATTGCAAAAAAAAAAAAAAAAAATTCCCAATGTTGCCAATAACGTTTTTAGAAGATTAAAAACCCTGTTGCCAAAATAATTTTTAGAAAATGAATTACTTGGAAATATGGAATATTTTAAAGCAACACAAACCATGGTGCTGCCATCTATGAAATGAAAATGCAATGGAAAAATTAATATTAAAAATGAAACCATTCTATCTAAAGTGATAATAATTAGTTAAATATATATATATATATAATAGGACGGTTGGGTGGGTAGACGTTGGATTGAGGAGGTGTGTGGCGGAGTTGTATGGAAAAATACGCATGGTTAATTTATATTATTAATATATATATATATATATATATATAAAGGGGGGGGGCATTTTGATTTACATATTTGTTTGATAATTGTTTTATAATGGACTGCGATGTGATATTTCTATATGTTTTTTAATTTAGTTAGATTTACTTTTTCATTATTTAATTAATTTAAATGAATTTATATTCATTAATATTAAGAATGTATTTGATATAATGATTTGGATTAATACCTATGGTGGACAATGTCATATTTACTTCTAATATAATGTTTACTTTTATACAGTGTTAATATAATATGTTTTAATTTTATTAAGTGTTTATATTTTATTTAATTTGGTATGAAGGAACATTATTTGTGACTAATTCATTTCAATATTTAATCAACATTAATTTTAAATTCTTTGTATCATAGTTCAAATATTTAGTATTTTATTTTAATTTAATTTAATTGATGTTGCATTTTTGGTACAGTTATTTAATCGTTTTTGTCATTTAATGGTACATATATTTTTTTGTTGCTTTAATTATTAATTTTTCCATCTTACTACTTATTTATAACATAGAATTAATCATTTATACATCCATTACTTCTGTGTAATTCAATATTATATTTATTAATTAATTTCATTTATTTATTATTTAACTAATGGCTATCATTAAGATAGTAATTTGGTTTAATTATTAAACAATAATTTATATCCATTACTTTCTATTCAGATTTTATTCACTTTTACCAATAGATGGTAGCACTATTTTAAGTTGCTTTAATAATTAATTTTTCCATCTTTATACTTATTTATAACATAGAATTATTCATTAATACATCCATTACTTTAATGTATTTCGATATTCTATTTATTAATTTCTTTTATTTATTATTTAACTAATTGGTATTATTTAAGATAGTAATTTGGTTTAATTATTAAACATTTATATCCATCAAATACTTTCGATTCAGATTATATTCATTTTTCCCAATAGATGGCAGCACTTATGTTCCTGTTTACTTTACAATCCATAATATTCTAACATTATTCCTGGCATTATTATAAAGCAATTTATATTTCTAAAATTGGCAACATATAATGATTTTTTTTTTTTTTTGCAATTCATTCCCAAGTCATGGTTGAGTTTCATGCTGGTTCTTGAGGTGAACGATATCTATTTTAATCTTTTTTAATCTTTATGGATTTTATACTTACTGACTCTATAAATTGTTTTCTTTGTTAATTATATGTAAGGCTTCTCTCCTTTTTAATATTGTATTTTATTTTTCATTTTATGACTGGTTTGCTGCAATGTTTATGAGATGTAGTCCCAAAATCATATTTTTTAGCAATGTATGGCTAATATGATGATGAAACATCTCATTTCATTTTATTTGTGGTATTTAGGCATTTGGGACTTGATAATTCTGTCTAAATTCTACAAATTTCATTTCATTTCATTCATTTAATTCCATTTTTATTTAATTTTTTATTCTTTTAATATGTTTTTGTTTCCATATTAAGTGTGTTGGGGAATCTTTCATTGTCAACTAATTATTTCATACTTAATTATTATTTCATTGTTTAAGTTGGTGTTATGATAATGTTTCATTTATGGTTTTATATATATATATATATATATATATCAATAGTATAGAGATGCTGGTTTTTGAGTGTTTTTAATAGGGTTGCAGTCCTCCCAAAAAACATTGATACCTAAAAATGGCAACAATATGCGGATTTTTTTTTTTTTTTTTTAACTTGCCTTTAAAACTATAATCAATACGATTGTAATTCAAAAATGGTCCAACAAACCCCGACACATCTTGAAAACGCTTTGAATATATTAGATAATATATTTCAATGTTTCAATAAATTGGATCTAAAAAGGCTGAATATTAACTCATTTTCAAATGTAAATTATTTTTTATTATATGAACAGTAAAATTATTTAAATGCACATATCAAAGTATACATTTAAGCACAATAACAAAACAAACATAACAAAACATAACAAAAAGCACGTCTTTTCACAAAGAAAGTTTCACTTTCACTGAGGCTAGGAGGCGCCGGATGTGACTAGTACTCCTGAAATACACATAGATCGATGCAACAGTTAGTCAACTATTATAAAATATGCTTTTTACAATTGTTGAGCAAATTTTAATTTCTGCCTTTTTTGCCAGGAATTTGCATCAAATACTCAACTGTGCGTCGTCTTTACCGTTAGGCAATCAGATTGTATTGAAATACTTTAAAAGACATGAGTACTCATTTTGTAGTGTCTTAGATGTTACGTTTCCACATATATAGTGACCAATTTTTATGTTTTTTTTTTTTCTTGTTAACACTATTAACGAATGGCAATCTTCGCCTTATTTAATCACATATATTCTTGATATTGAAACGGATAGAGTAGTGCTCTAATGGTAATATTTGAAATATAGGACATTCAACTTGAAATGTTTGAAAAACGTAAGTCGTTCACATATACTGGGTCTGATTACGACTAAGCAAACACTTCCATCACTGTTTATAAAAAGAATTTTACATCATATTTAATCGCAGATATTCTGATATTCAAACGAATATAGAAGTGCTCTATTCGAAATAAAATATTCGAAAAATAATATTCGAAATATAAGACATTCAATTCGAAATGTTTCGTAGGTCATTCACATGTCCGATTACGACTAACCAAACACTTCCATCACTATATCTAAAAATAAATTCCCATCTTATTTATTAGAAGAATTCCGAGATTAATTAAGATTTTTTTTTTTTTTTTTTTTTTTTTTTTTAAGTAGCGGTAGTCATGCTGGGTAATCTTTTCCTAGGCAGTGATGAAACACTGAATATAAAAAGTCCGATCCTGGATAGCTGAATTATGTATGATAGTGAAATGAAATTTAGTATGTCTCTATGAATCGCCCTGTAATTCTCTTTAACCGAAATATTTGTTTCATAATATATTATTTCTTTACATTGCTTATGTTGGAAAGTGTTTATGAATTCGGTTTGTCTGTCTGTCTGCCTGTCTGTCTGTCCGTAGTCTAACTTACGTAAATATATTCGAATTGTAATGCAATTGATATATGATATTGATGTTGATGTTTACTGTGGCATGTTCGGTATTGAAAATGAAGTGTGCAGAACTTATAGTTTATTTTACAGGGACACTCAAAATAAGTCCATTCCACTACGGTCTATGGGTAAAAATCATTTGCGTTTTTTTTTATGCATTACAAGAGACTTACTATAGAATATGATGTGCATAGTACTTATAGTTCCTTTACAGGGACAGTCAAAATAATTCCGTTACATTACTGTCTATAGAGAAAAGCTATAGCTTGCGGTTTATTTTAATAATGTTTCACTATTTGAAACATATTGAAATTGATATACATGACTAAGGTGCATTACAAGAGACTTTGTATAGAATATTGTGCGTATAGCATTCATCGTTTATGTACAGGGACACACAAAATAATTCAGTACTATCTGTTAACAATAATTTCTGAAAGTTCGTTTTCAGTTGCTGAACGCGTTTTTAAATTTTACTAATTTTTTGCGTATTACTTGGTGTGTATAAATTATGTAGATCATATACAGCGCAGCACAAAAGTCCTCGAGTACCTTTCCGATTATTGACGGAAATTCCATAAGGGGAATTTTAAACAGTGCAACGTTTCTCCTAACTAAGTAAAATTTAGCATTCTATGTATATACATTTTCATAGATTATATATAGGGCTGCATAAAAGAATTCAGATATTTTCCCAAATATTGTTAGTAATTCCAAAAATTCGGTTTAAATTATATTATGCGTTTTCCAAATTATTTATTTAGATATAATCTTTCACTTTATTAAACGGTAAAAATTTTTTTTAATTATTTTAGAAGTTTTGGAAAGTGTTACATAATCTATGCTTGACGCAGGATTTTTCGTTATTGTTTTATATTACACCCTTCATCATTAACAGCATTTCTTTATTAAAATTTAATGATTATTAAAAACACATTTCTACATCTTTTTTCAAAATACTGATTTAAAAAAATGATATCCTTTTGAAAAAATAAATTCCTTTTTTTCTTCGAAGAATTAAAAAAAGTTAAATTTTCACTTTCTAATTGTATTGAATCTGCTGTAAATATTTATTTTCAAATAATTAATGGATGATTAGAAACGAAGTAAGCAGAAAAACAGAATAAAATCTACTTCATTATTTCGGTTTTTATATATTTATTAAAAGACAACATTTGAGTAGAAAAAAGTGTTAAATAATTAACATGATTTTGCAATTTGTTAAATTATTATTATTTTCTATTAGCTGTTGACATTTAAAATTTAAAAGTGCATGTTTGAAAAAATACAAGTAGAAAAAAACACTGGAAAAGTATTTTTCTACATTTTTAATGTCATTTTAAATGAAGTATATAAGAATTAAAACTTATGATTTATTTTACCACAAAAAAGTGCTAAAAATACATTTAATAGTTTTTAAAACATAAAAACCGTCAAAAGATGTTAAAATATGTTTCAATCCAAGCGCTTTCAACTTTTACAAAACAGTCATCATCAGGGGTAATTTCAGAGGTGTGAATATTCACGAATGTTTGTTGATTAAATAGCCAGCCTATTTCAAAAGGAAGGGGGGGGGGGATATTTACTTTAAGATTAATAAGCTACGTGATACCAAATTACATCCCTCCTTTGAAATAGACTCGTCTCTGGCTATTTAACCAACGAACAATCGTGAATATTGTGATACGAATATCTTGAATTGAATGTTCGTTGGTTAAATAGCTGGAGACGAGTCTATTTCAAAGGAGGGGTGTAATTTGGTATCACGTAGTTTATAAATCTTAAAGTAAATAGTCCCCTCCTTTGAAAGAGACTCGTCACTGGATATTTAACCAAAGAACATTCGTGAATATTCATACCTCTGAAATTTGCCCTGATGATGACTGTTTTGTAACAGTTGAAAACGCTTGGGTTTTAACATCATTTCACATCTATTGACGGTTTTTATGTTTAAAAAACCTTTTTATGTACTTTTAGCGTCTTTTTATTAAAATAAGTCGTAAGCTTTTTACGAATAAATCGTGAATATATCGAAATAATCGTGATAATCGTAATATATAGTAATAATCGTGATAATCGTAATAAATCGTAATAATCGTGAATAAATCGCTTTTTCTGAATAAATCTTAACCTTTTTATTAAAATAAATCGTTCTTATATATTTCATTTAATAATCAAGGTAAACATGAAGTTCGAAAATTATAGTTAAACTATATTTTATAACGTCATTTTAAATTTACGAAATTGTCTTTAGTAAAACTGACTATGTAATCAGTTTTACTAAAGACAATTTACTAAAGACAATTTTTAAGACAATTTTTGGTGTACAACAAAATAAGTAAATATTCGATTATATAAATATAAAAGGAATTATTCAGAGACGTTTGAAAATTTTCGATTTCTTTCTACACATAGGGTGTCGAATCCAGAAAAGATTTTTTCTTCTTGTAAAAAAAGACAAGTGTTTTCTAAATCTACGAAAATATGTAATATAACCACGTGCGAAAGAAAGCTAAGACCTCTTCCGAGTTACCCACGATTCCGAAAAGCATCCTCTATCTTTAGAAATCTCAAAAGCCAATATATTTTTAAAATTTATAGAAACATTTACTTTTTTTTTTTTTTTTTTTTTTTTTTTTTTTTTTTTTTTTTGCTGCCACTGATTTTCGGTAACGTTTCAGAATAATTTTTTTAGTGCATTAATCCGTTTTCTCAAACAAGAGTATCTTTTTTTTTTTTTCATGCTATAAAGTCTCAATTAAACATTTCCAAGACCTTTTATATATAAATTTTTAAATTAGTTGGATTGAACTTTGTGCCGTTATGTTAAAATAAATGATCAACATGAAAATAGCACAAATAAAAATATATAAAATGGCAAACAGCTGTTTCGGAGACCCCAAAGAGATCCAAAAGCTTAAGCCATGTAGGTATGCTTGCGTCTCAGCACGCGACCAAGATAGAATGGCGGTGAGTTTTTAAAAAACAACAGAGGAGTCAGGAATCACATGTGACGTAGGAGACCAATAGAAGCGCTCGGCCAGACTGGACGAGTTTAAGTACGGAGAAGAAAAAGGGGGGGGGGAGGGGGAAGTGAAGATAATGAATTAAATAAAAGGTAGCCAGACATTTGAAAAATTTGGTGTACTGGACATATCATTGACTAAGTTGCCAGAATTCTTCCATCTATGATAAGCTTACCAAAAATCAAGGTCGTAAATCTATGAACACGACTGAATTATTGAACCTTTTGAAAAATTAAAACTGTGATAGTTAGACCAGTAATGGTTAGCAATCACTTTTATGTATGTCTGATATAGTCAGACGAAAGTTTTTGACATCATTGAGAGAATTAAATGGCTGAAATGGAAATGGGCAGGGCACATTGCAAGAAGACAAGACAATAGATGGAGCATAAACATCCTACAGTGGTATCCCATAGATGTAAAACGATCAAGAAGACGACCTCAAGTTATATGGAGAGACAAAATCAGAAAAGTGTCCGGTGTTAATTGGATGACTAAAGCACTAGACAGGCAACAATGGAAAAATCTGGGGATGACCTACATCCAGCAGTGGATTGAAAAACATTTGATGATGGTGATATGCAATATACCTTTATACATGCCAGAGTAACAAAATAATATAAATTTTAATGTTAATGCCATTAATTTACCATGTTTGTTGAACATGAAAATATTTACTTGACAATTGGCATCATCCAAAAATCATAATTCGTAGGTTCTTACGATGATAACAGAAATTATTGTTATAAACACACAACAAAGCAAAATTTTCTTATACGAAATAGAAAACGTCCTTATATAAAGAGCAACTTACTATAAATACCGAAAAATAAAATAATCTTAAATAATAACATACTTTAAGCATTTATTTAAAACACAGCAAAACAACATTTTCTTAAACGAAAAATACAAGTTAAAAAATATACGTTAAACGTGACAAATGAGGTGTGTTCGTTTCATGCTATAACTAGTTTTGCAATATAAAAAATCATAGTTATTATTTCAGTGAAATAAATTATATCGTCTGCTATAAGAGAAATGAGGATGCCTTGTTTCTTATTACGTATGCCATGTTTACAGATGCGATTTTTTTTTCAACATCAGACAGCGCTGTAAAATTCACCATGGAGATCTTGCTTTGCGAATGATTACCTCCATGGTTTAATATTTGTATGACTCACGATGAATGAATCTTTTGTTTATTTATTTTAATGGATTGAGATATTTGGCTGTTAACCTAATTTTCACTGAATCCAAACATTTTTTAATGTAACTCATCTTCTCAAACAAACAATTTTTTTGATGATCTTTCTAAAAATGTAACTTTTACGCAATTTTATTCGAAAAATAATTTTGAATAGAAATGGCCGCTTGGCATATGAAAAAAGATGTGGTTAGCCCGTATTTGATTTCCTGAGTCGCATGACTACGATTTTTAATATAGACTACGTATGGTAGGATTTAATAGAATAAAGAAAACTTTTATTAATATCTTTTTGATTTTGATTCAATTTTCTTAAAATTTGAAATGACTCGACAAAATTCAGCAAAGATTATGTATATTAAATTTCAAACCATTTGGTTGGGTAGTTTTTGCGCTGTTACATGCGGACAGACGGACGGACCAGACGACGACTGTAGGTGCTACGTATTTATATAATTACGAACACACCTAAAATCGGCTTTTTGATTAGAACAATGTTATAAACACAAAAAAATTAAAATTCTCATACAACAACATACTTTAAGCATTTATTTAAAACACAGCAAAACAAAATTTTCTGATACAAAATAGAAAATGTTCTTATACATAGAACAATTTGTTATAAACACAGAAGAATAAAATCATCTTAAATAATAACATATTTCAAGCATTTATTTAAAAAAAAAGCTAATTGCTAAATTTTTTTAAAGAAACTGACATGAAACATTCAACATTCGTACAATAGAAGAATTTAACTACTTTAATACGCCAAAATGTTTCTAGAATTAGGAATTCTTTTCGTAATTTCGAAAACCGATCGTTTAGAGAATAGCAAGTTTTATTTTTTTCGCTATCTACTGGATCAGGATGGTTACTGCCGAAATTAAAATGCAATTGTTTAAAATCTTCAAGATAAAGTCTTCCAGTTTTAGAAACCATTAAAAAAAGAAAATGTTCTGTTAGCTGTGTTCTGTTAGCATTTTTATAAGTAATTTTATCTGAATAATAAGTAACCCAGTGAGATTTATTTCATTTACTTTGAACAAATGCAAAGCGCAGTAAATAACGATATTTTGGCGATTCATTGTTGATCAGGACATTTTCAATTTAATTCATAAACATTGTATGTTAAAACATTCAAAATACCCTTTAACCCTTTAATCAAAGCGTAATTTTCGGAAAATTCGTCGATTTTTTTATCGCTCCATTTTATTATTCATAAAAATTCGTTAATTGGTAAAGAAACGGTGTATTTTTTAAATTTCAAATTCAAGTATTCATCTACATTTTCTAAAAATCCCAATTTTACTTACGCGATAGAGCTTTTTTTGTACACAAACTATTTTTTTAATTCACATTACTTGATTGCAACCACTTTTTTGAAGTAGAAATATTTGCCTTATTATACTACTTTCACCAGAGATATCTGCACCACCTCTTTAAAAAGTGGATATGTCAACTTTCCAAAACTTTTTATAAAACTATTTACAACATTCCCTAACGATATCATCACAGAATTGCCAGACTATGAGGTCTCAGACTCCACTAATCGTAAACGTCCTAAATATGGTATATTAATTGATGATAAAGATTGAGATTTCCTCTCTCTTCAATTAAACTTAACTTTTCTTATCTTTTGTATTTGTATTTATAAAAAAAAATTCTTTAGTCTTCCTAGTGGCTTTTATTTTCCTAAATTTTATTATTTTTATAACATTTAAACTAAATGTATGTAAAGAGTCATTTTCTTTTTCTTTTCTTTTTTTTTTTTTTTTTTTTTTGGAGACAGGTTAGACCCTCGGTAGGTTTCATCTGTCATATTGGGTCGAATGGAAAATTTTTGTTAACTTCTATTTCTTTATTATATTTTATAAATGCTTCAATTTTATTGTCGTTTTAACTTTTTATGTTTCTCACGGCTGCCAATTTTCCTCGCAAGTCGCTTACCTTTATCCTGGAAGTTCTGTTGATACGCAACTAGGTTTTCCATTCATATAACTTCATTGTTCCACTGTAATGTGATAATAAGGTCAATTACGCTAATTTAATAATTGGTGGGAATCAGCAAACGAAATTTAAAGAATGTAGCCTACACTGCCTTTCTGTGTCACGGGTGCGACGATTAAAGGGTTAAATTAAAAAAAGTTTTCACTTTTTTGATTTTGGTTACAGTATTCTTATAAGTGGACATTTTCAATTTTGGAACCGCTTGGAACCGGTTCTAAAAGTGAAAATACCCTTATATAAAACAACTGGAACCAAAATCAAAATAAGTAAAATCTAACAACGGTAGAGATCGAACTCAACTGTCCTATGCAAAAAACACGATTTAAAAATATTAAAATGCGAACGAGAAATCTGCCAAGAAACTTAACATTATCTTGCGCGTTTTTTCGCATGACTGATGTAGGCTCTTTAGTCTACTGCGCAATTTCTTTTGACAGATTTTATTGTCATGCTTACAGGGTATTATCTAACAGATATTTTTGCTTATTATGTTAACACCCAACTTCATTCTGTCACCGTATACACTAATGCCGTCCGGTTAATGTAATATCCATCGCGGGTGCAAAGTCCTCGAAGTTCCCTGTGAATTATACTTCTGGAGGTGCCTAGTCAGGTGAAGGTATCGTTACCTGATCACGGTTCTAATACGGTAGTAGAAAAAGCTCATGAGACCAACTCGAATAGCGATGGCATGACGTATGGATGTGCGATGCAATCGTGAAATTAGCAAATACTCCAGCATCTCGCATTCGTCCGGCATGACTTTGCTACACTGTGCAGTACTGAACCATTTCATCCAACATCAATTAGCAACCGGCCAACTAATAAAAAGTAACTTAAGCAACAAGATGCACTGAAGCCACGTCGGTCTAGAGATTTATCAAACAGATCTTCACCATGCGGATATCAGGCGAATCTCCATCCTGTTGCCAGGCATCAACCCGTTAAGCTGGCCAAAAGCCCCGCAGGTAGGGGCCTGGTCAGCGGGCTAAAAAAAGGGGGATTATTTAAGGAGTCTTATTGGTTCTTTTGTGCACGTATTTCAACATTGTGTGTGTTTCCCAACAATATTCACTCCTCTATTCCTCTGTGTCTATGAACCTGTATAAATCTGCTGATGTAACATGAAGAACGCTAATTTTTTTACAACATAAATTGTTAACTTCTTCCTATAACGTTATAAAAATTATGTACACTGGTATCTAAAATTAAGGAAACCTTTTAGAAAAAATATTTCTGTGAAGTACTAGCTGCGAAGTATTAGTGATAGCTCATAATACTACATTTTCTTTAATAAACTATCTATCACTGGAAATATAATTTAATCAAGTATATCATGCAATACAAATTGTTTAATTATTTTTACAATGCAACTTGTTCAATTAATATTTGTCAAATGTTATAGCCAAATACTTATAAAAAGGCAGTAAAAGTTGATTAGGTTGATATGGAGTATTTTTATTTAACGTAAATGTAGCGAGCACATCCCTGATTGGAGTGAAAACCGGACTTTATTTTGTTTATCAATAATTCAATCAAACTTAGCGAACTATTGATGTCATGTATTGATACTAATAGAAGAGTTTTACCAGCCCTGGACCTCATATTTATGATTGGCAATATCATCTCAAAGTAGCTCAAAATGGTTGGACCAACGTTGACTAATATTATTGGCTTATTGTCGTTCAATGTTGTCCCACAGTAAGACAGGTCCGTCTTGCCGTACCACTACCCAACTAATCATTTGTCAACAAAGTCCAAACAGTGCTCCAACAGTTTGCTGCTCAGAATCGTGCCCCGATACGTTCCAAATTAGAGGATCTCAGCACCTAAAATTTTCCACCCATTTCCTAACCATTTTCACAAATTGTCAACGATGAGGCAAACTTCATATTTATGATTACCAATATTATCCTCAAGTAGCGCAAAATGGCTGGGCCAATGTTGTTTAAATGTTGGCTTATTGTCATTCAATGCTGGATCACGATAAGAAATACCTGTCTTTTTATTCAATTAACCATTTGCCAATAAAGGCTAAACATTGGTCCCACCGTTTGTAACTCAGAATCATGCCCAAATACCTTCCAAATTAGAAGGATCTCAGCACATACCATTTGCCAATCATTTGCTAACCATGCCAATCCCACCATTTCCCAACGATTTTCACAAACTGTCAACGATGAGCCAAACTTCATAATTATTATTGGCAATATCATTCCCAAGTAGCGTAAAATGGCTGGGCCAACGTTGTTTAATTGTTGGCTTATTGTCGTTCAGTGGTGGCCATGGTAAGGAATGCCCGTATTGCCGCACCACTATCCAACTAACTATTTGCCAATAAAGGTCAAACATTGGTCCCACCGTTTGTAACTCATAAGCATTCCCAGATACCTTCCAAATTAGGAGGATCTCAGCACTTATCATTTTCCAACTCTGTCATTCCCAATCGTACCATTTCCCAACGGTTTACACAAACTGCCAACGATGGTCCAACCAAAGTGTGCTACTTAAGTAACCATGTTATGGTTATGATTTTACCCTCATTATCGTATTAGGACCTTATTGTCACGTAGATGTTGGAATGATGACTCGTAAGAGTTAGCTCTAAATTGTTTATTATCAAACAAACATATAACATCAAGAGCTCACACCGACTGACTGAAGTCTCAGTCAGTCGGTGTTCAATTTTATGTTTTTTCTGATTATGTATTTTAGTGAAATAATTTATTATTACGTTTGTTGTTATAACGATTTATAGAGCACGATCTAAAATTTCCGGTAAGTTTTTTTTGTGCATTTCTTCTCACTCTATTCTTCTTACGTTTGATAAAATGTATGTATGGGCTCGGTTTGGCACAACGTATGAACTAGTAACGACCCATGGACATGTTTCGGGACGATTTTCTCTTTTTAGACTGTGCCCAGGGGCGACTTTTTCTCGGCAGAGTCAGACCCAATCGGGACCGAGCAACGCCTGGCGTGCCTGATAGTTACCTACTAAAAATTAAACCTCGAACTGGTAATAAATATTTATTTTCCAGCTTTCTAAGGTAATTAGACATCACATAAAATTCTATAAACATTACTACAAAGTTAAAATTCAGTGTGAATTCAATTCTTTAGTTTAGTTTAAAAATTAAAATTCACAACATCAGTTTGAATCTTCAAAGACTCAAAAAAAATGTAGATGAATACTTGAATTTGAAATTTAAAAAATACACCGTTTCTTCACCAATTAACGAATTTTTATGAATAATAAAATGGAGCGATAAAAAAATCGACGAATTTTCCGAAAATTACGCTTTGATTAAGCTTTGATTTGTTCATGTCTTTCCTTTCTCTCTCTCTCTCTCTCTCTCTTTTTTTTTGTTACGTTTGGCAAAATGTATGTACGGGCTCAGTCTGGCCCAACGTATGAACACGTTACAACCCATGGACATGTTTCGGGTCGATTTTCTGTCGCTAGACTGGGCCCGGGCGCAGATTTCTCTCAGAGTCAGACCCTATAGGGACCAAGCAACGCCTGGCGGGCCTGATAGTAACCTAATAAAAATTAAACCTCGAACTGGCTTTAAATATTTATTCACCAGTTTTCTAACGGAATTAGACATCGCATAAATTTCTACAAACCTTACTACTCCGTTAAAATTCAGTGTGAATTCAATTCTTTAGTCTAAAAATTAAAATTCACAACATCAGTTTGAGTCTCCAGAGACTCAGTACCCAATGTGTTTGTTCTGTTACAGATAAACTTACAAAGAAAGACGTGAATGACATAGAAACTGCTACAGTCTTCTTTTCTCAATAAATAAACCTTTCTTTCACTACATTGTTGCAGTGTCTTTTAAGGTAGACGAAAATATGTTAGAAATAAAACATTTCAACCACTTACGTTTTAAAATTTGTGTAATAATTAAAAAGATACTAGTTTAATAGTAGAAATAATTATTGTCAGTAAAATTTCACATTATTGCAAATATATTTAGTCATACATTCTTAACAATTGAGGAACCATTAGTTTATATAGCAGCGACATTCATAGTAGTTTAAAGTAACCTTGTCACTCACAATTTATGAAACTTTTCTCTTACCATTCGAAATCATATGTAAAGTTCTTATTAAACTATAGGTTTTCAAAATTTACAAACCTTTCTGCAATAAATGTACATTTTTTCTTTCGTAGAGGCCTCCGTGGCCGAGTGGTTAAGACACCATTCCGCTAATCGCTTGAGAGCGTAGGAATCAGGTCGGTGGGTTCGACTCCCGCCAGCTCCATTGCACGCACTTTGTGGAGCTCCCGGTTGTAACTCTCTGGTGTTGTAAAAATTTCCTTGTGGCTACACGTCTAAGAAGATTTATGTAACTGTCAAAGTCATGCATGTGTTTCAGAAATAAAATATATGTATCATTCGAGACAACAGCCTGTGTAACTATAGGTCTCAAAGCAACACTTTTTCAAATGCTCAAATGTTGTATTTCGTAAATTATATATATATTAATTTCTAAATGTGTTCTTTTATTGTTTTTAATTGGATTTCATCTTAAAAAGTTTTGAAGACATGGGTAAGTTTTCCAGAATAGTGAGTCATTAGAATGTTACACTAAATTTCCAGAAACGCTTCTTCTATATCAGGAAATTTTTATGCAATTTTTACGCAGTATGAATCATTAGGAATATGTAGTTTCGGAATAGTCAAACTGAATGATTTAAATATTTTGCAATCCAGTGACCAATGTTAGTAGAATTAACCATTTCAACCTACGACACAACAAATTTTTTAATGAAATAAAAGTTATATTATGTAGCATACCTTAAAACCTGAATGTAAATTTAAGTTCTTTACTTGAAGAATCAAAATTCGCAGCAAACTTTGAATCTCCAAGGACCCTATATAGACTGAATTTGCCCTGTTAAGAGATATTACAGATAAACGACTCACTGTTACGACGAATGACGTGAAAGACATTAAAACTGCTACAGTCCTGATTTCTCAGTAAATAAACCTTTTTCGTTATACAGAATATATCCGAGTTAATGGTCAGAACTCTAAGGGGTAAGAATACATGTCAATAAAATTTCGTATAGGAAACCATTATCGCAGTCAACTTTTCGGTAGCTTTCATTCGGTAGCTGCAACCAAACTAAAAAAGCTACCTATTGCAGCCGATCGTAGGAAAGCAATTCCGGAAAATTTTCACCGATCATGACCGCCAGACCACCCTCCCTTCAAATGTTGATATACAGGGTGTCCGAAAAGTCTGGAAACGGTCAAATAACTCGAGAAATATACATCGGATTGAAAAACGGCAAAATGCATGTTCAATATTTTTGAAAAAGCTATTTAGGGATATGAAAGTTGACACCCGGGGGGGGAAATGGGGGCAACTTTCAAATATTAAATGATGACTCATTTTTTATTGCAGATTCGATTCTACGGGAAAAAATACGTAACTTTTGTATTGAACATTTTCTTCGAAACATTGTAGAGGGTGCTGTAATCGAGTGCAATGCTGTGAGAATCGTTACCATTGCAATGTCTGGAAACGCTTGAATAACTCGAGAAATATACATCAGATTGAAAAACGGAAATATACGTGTTTAATATTTTAGAAAAATGGCAACTTTGATATCCCTAAATAGATTTTTCAAAACTATTGAACATGCATTTTTCCGTTTTTCAATACGATGTATATTTCTCGAGTTATTCGAGCGTTTCCAGACATTGCAATGGCAGCGATTCTAACAGCATTGCACTCGATTACAGCGCCATCTACAATGTTTCGAAGAAAATGTTCAATACAAAAGTTACGTATTTTTTCCCGTCGAATCCGAATAAAAATTAAAAAATGGGGGGTCATAATTTAAGATTTCAAAGTTGCCTCCCTTTCCCCCCGGGGGGAGCAACTTTCATATCCCTAAATAGATTTTTCAAAAATACGGAACATGCATTTTGCCGTTTTTCAATTCTATGTATATTTCGAGTTATTTGACCGTTTCCAGACTTTTCGAACACCCTGCATATATGTATATCTGATATCTATGTCATACGATAGAACTCGTATTTATAAACCCATTTAGATGTAACTAAGTGTGTGTAAGCTTAAGCTCACCAATATCTCCACCGAGTTCTTTGGCCAGCTTGGTCCTCCATTTTGTTTCAAATTGGCGGCCACTAAAAGATTTAAAACAAAAAAAAATATACAAAAAAAATTGAAACATTCAAATTTATTTTTTGTTTAAGTTAAGTTAAGTTTTTTGTTATCTTTTATTTGTTATTTTTTTTTGCCTTGATACAAGGATTCCGGAGCATTTTTTGCTAACAGGCTAACATTTTAAAATAAGACAACAGATCACAAAAAACTAACGATTTATTTATGGGTTTTATTGAACGTGATTTATCGCAAATTATTATCTTTCATTGTTGTAATTATTTTTCCAATTATACGAATAAAACTATATAATCATATCCGTTAGCGTCAAATTCTCGCCAAGCTTAATGTGAAATACCACCGAATTTGGCGACAAAAAATAAGTCTCCCTAAATGAAGCAAACTTGGCTATAGTCGACAAATTTGGTGAATTTCTTATTCAAATTCAGTATTAACGAATCTTCTGTAAACGGGTAGTTTGCATTTTAGCTTTCTGTTTTGGAGTAACATTAGCTAAAATTTTAAAACGAAGATATAAGAAATCTACCTTTTCCGCCCGGTACAGCCCGGAAGGACTTTTGAAATCAAAAACTCACACCAAGCACAATCAACATATTCGTTTATAACTGTTACAATAATGAAAATATTTTAGAAAAACCTTCAACATAGTTACTTTGTTTGCTATGAAACATGATGAAAACCCCTAAAGAACGGAATAGATAGAGATAATAGAATAGAATAGAAACGGTAATGCTCCATTTCCGTGTAACGCTGAGCCACACTCTTTAAAACTCAGAAAGTAGCTGACAATGCATACGATGTCAGTGATGAAATTACAGTAGAATTTCAACAATTCCCTTGACAAAAATAGCAAATAAATCCTTTGCGCAAGATTATTTAAAGACAGAAAACCAATGTTAAAAATGCACAAATAATACACAACAAGTGGGAAATTGTACGTCAAACGTGACAAATGACGCGCGTTCGTACTATAGCTAGTTATACAAATATTCAGATCTTGATGATTTTTAATTCTGTGAAATGAATTCTATCGTCTGCAGATTCATTTCTGTCATAAAATAAGTATCTCGGCCGCTTGACGTTTAAACTTCGGAAGCTCCTCTAACAAGAAAGCACCAATTAAAAAAAAAAATCAAATTTCTTAACAAATGTTTTTATTAATATTTTCTAAAGTTTTGATTCGATTTTCATAAAATTTGAAATGTCTCGACAAAATTCTGCAAAAATAATATATCTTAATTTTCAAACCATTCGGTTGGGTAGTTTTTGCGTTGTTATATGCGGACGGACGGACAGACAGACGACTGCAGTAGGTGCTACGTATTTATATAATTACGAACGCACCTAAACAAGCAGCAAACAGCTGTTTCGAAACTTTTTTTTTCTTTCGTACTCCGGTAGATGTCTCTACTTGTACACTCCATTGTTTCAGGCTGATTTCTTCTTATTGGTTGCTTTTGGCGCGTACTGTACCCGCATCGGGTATATAAGCCCCCGCGTCTCTGTCGTTATGCCCTGCCCAGCTTTACTTTTTCTGGAACGCTTTGCTTTGCACTTTGTCGCACTGAAGAAGAATCTCGCTTGTGGATTCAAAACAGCTGTTTGCTGTGTGTATTATTTGTCCATTTTTAACGCTGATTTTCTACTATTTAAAATTCTCCTGATGTCACGCCATTTCACAGAAAATAAAGTTATTGTGTTGAAAATTTTGCTAAAATAATTCATTTGTATAATAATATAAATTTTTTTTAATGGAATAAAAGTTCTATTACCCCCTTCGACCCTGATTTTTTTTTCAATTTTGGGAAAAAATTACTGTTATGCTAACAAAATTAAAAATAGCTAACGGAATCACAGAAGTTAGGGTTTAATGAAAGTTAACGAATGCGTTCTTTACCAAAACCTCACAAATGTAGTTATTTTGCGTGTTTTTCATATAACAATAGTCTAAGGCAGAATTTTTGAAGACGTTTGGAAAATGTCGTATTACAACTAAATTAAACAAGCATAAAAATTTAGTAATATTTTTTATCTTTTATCACAAATTACCAATTCGGAAAAGGATTCCCAAATTTTAATTTAAAGAGTGAAACGTATGTTTTAATTAAACGAAATGCCAACGGCTTGCTAATAATTTTGAAAATTATTATTATTACTAAATGCTAAACATAAGTGAAGTCATAATAGGAAATGTAGAGATTCATACTATCACTATTAGGTGCTAGAATTAATAAAAATAATGTTTAAGACAAAATAATACTTAATAAAAGATATGTCCTATTAGTAGGACGTCAGGGCCGAAGGGGTTAAGTTAATATAAAGCTTCAATGTGAATTAAGTTCTTCAGTTTAAGAATTAAAATTTACAGCAACAGTTTGAATCGCTGGGGACTTTATACAGGGAGTATTTGTTCCGTTAGATATAAAAGACTCATTGTTAGAAAGAGAGACGTGAAAACTGCTACAGTCCTCTTATCTCAGTAAATAAACTTTTTTCGCAGTGTCAATTATTCAAGACAAAAAATGTTAGAAAGAGATACATTTAATCTAATTATTTGATACCATGTGTACAACAAAAAGCTACTTGTTTAATTATTCAAATATAAGGTGTGGCAGAAAATCCCAATTTTGATGGTTTATAATATATGCTAAGATAAGCAATAGATATGTACGTGTAATAATTACTAGGTACCAAAGAGCTACATGTTTAATTATTGCAAGAGGTGTAGCAGAAAATCGCAATTTTGATGGTTTATAATACATGTTAAGACAAGCATGGTACATGTAATAATTACTAGGTACCATGTGTATAACAAAGAGCTACTTGTTTAATTATTTCAATAAAGGGTGTAGCAGAAAATCTCAATTTTGATGGTTTATAATACACGAGCAGGGATGACCGAGCTATACTCGGTCAAAATTAGCTTTGAGTTCAAATATCATGACCTATGACCAAAATGACTCACTAATAAAATTTTCTCGAACATGTGACCAAGTCCAATTGTCTTCTCTTGCCCGAAACCCGTAGGATATAAAATTTAGTCAAAATAATCTGAGCCGTTTTTTAGATAAAATTAGCTTGACTCTCAGTGATCCCAAAAATGACTCACTAATCAGATTTTCTCGGGCATGTGAACTAGCCCAATGATTTTCTCGTGCCCAAAAAACCGTAGGATACAAAATTGAGTTCAAATCGTCTGAGCCGTTTTTAATATAAAAATAGTTTGACCCATAATGACCCATGACTAAAATGACCCACTAATCGAATTTTCTCGAACCTGTTTCCTAGCCCAACAGTCTTCTCGTACCCGAAAACCATACAATGCAAAATTTAGTCCTAATAGTCGGAGCCGTTTTTTAGATAAAATTATCTTGACCCACAGTCACCCAAAAATGACCCACTAATCGAATTTCCTTGGACATGGGACCTAGCCCAATGATTTTCTCGTGCCCGAAACTCGTAGGATACAAAATTTAATCAAAATTGTTAGAGCCGTTTTTTAGATAAAATTAACTTGACCCACGTTGACCCAAAAATGACCCACTAATCGAAAGTTCTCGAACATGTGACCCAGCCCAATAGTCTTCTCGTGCCCGAAAATGGTAGGATGCAAAATTTAGTCAAAATCGTTTGAACCGTTTTTTAGATACAATTACTTTGATCCTGACCCATGGTGACCCAAAATGACCCACTAATCGAATTTCCTCGAACCTGTGACCTAGCCCAATGGATTTCTGGTGCCCCAAAACGGTAGGATACAAAATTTCTCCAAAATCGTTAGAGCTGTTTTTAAGATAAAATTTGTGTATATATATATATATATATATATAACCACACACAAGATTTGTATTAGAATATATGATGTTAAGAGAACCAATAGATGAATTTATCAATTACTCGGTACAATGTGTATAACAAAGAGCTAGTTGTTTATTTATTCAAAAACAGGGTGTAGCAGAAAATCACAATTTTGATTGTTGATAATTCATGTTAAGACAAGCAAACAATTTTTGTATTACTAAATGTGCAATCTGAGTTTTTAGTAACAATCCCGGATGTGTGACTTTTACCCTAATTTGGATTTTTGTTCATAACAACAACAAATATTAGGATATTGCAACGGTATTTTTAAGTGACTTACTTTTCTTTTTAGCTCACAGGCTATCAAAGCCTGAGAGCTTATGTGCCCGCCCGTTCTGTATGTATGTATGTATGTACGTATGTAACGCGATAACTCTTGACAGAAATAACCGTTTTGCTTCCAATTTTGTTTATAGGTTCCTTGTAATAAGGCACTTCCCTGATTAGTTTTGGGGATTGATTGTTTAACTATAAAGGGGGGAACGAGGGGGCTAACCCCCCTTAATTAAGATAAATGGTTTTTTCATGCAGAATTGTCCAATTTTCTTCAAATTTTGTATATAGGTTCATTGTGATAAGGTTCTTTCCTGATTAGTTTTGGGGGTTCATAGGTTAAGTATAAAGGGGCTAACGGGGGGGGGGGGAATCCTCCCCCTTAATTTAGATAAATGATTTTTTCATGCAGAGTTATCCGATTTTCTTCCAATTTTGTTTATAGGTTCCTTGTGATAAGGCGCTTCCCTTTTTAGTTTTGGGGATTGATTGGTTAACTATAAAGGGGGGGGAACGGGGGGCTAACCCCCCTTAATTTGGATAAATGGTTTTTTCATGCAGAATTATCCAATTTTCTTCAAATTTTGTATATAGGTTCATTGTGATAAGGTTCTTTCCTGATTAGTTTTGGGGGTTCATAGGTTAAGTATAAAGGGGGTAACGGGGGGGTTAATCCTCCCCCCTTATTTTAGATAAATTATTTTTTTCATGCAGAGTTATCCGATTTTCTTCAAATTTTGTATATAGGTTCATTGTGATAAGGTTCTTTCCTGATTAGTTTTGGGGGTTCATAGATTAAGTATAAAGGGGGTAACGGGGGGGGGTTAATCCTCCCCCCTTATTTTAGATAAATGATTTTTTTCATGCAGAGTTATCCGATTTTCTTCAAACTTTCTATATGGGCTCATTGTGGTAAGGGGCTTCCCTGATTAGTTTTGGGGGTTCATTGGTGAAGTGTAAAGGAGTGAAACGGGGGCTACCCCCCCCCTTAATTTTGATAAATGGGTTTTTCATGCAGAATTATCCAATTTACTCCAAATTTTGTATATAGGCTCATTGTGGTAAGGCACTTCCGTGATTAGTTTTGGGGGTTCACTGGTAAAGTATAAAGGGGGGAACGGGGGGGACTAACCCCCTTGATATAGATAAATGGGTTTTTAAGCAGAATTATCCGATTTTCTTCAAATTTTATATATATGTTCATTGTGATAAGGCGCTTCTCTGATTAGTTTTGGGGGTTCTTTGGTTAAGTATAAAGGGGGGAAGGGGGGCTAACCCCCCTTAATTTAGATAAATGGATTTTTCATGCAGAATTATCCGATTTTTTCAAATTTTGTATATAGGTTCATTGTGGTAAGGCGCTTCTCTGATTAGTTTTATGGGTTCATTGGTTAATTATAAGAAGGAGAAACGGGGGATGGTTCCCCCCTCTTAATATATTGTCGATTTCTTTATTTTTCGAGGGCTTATTTCAAATTCTTTGAAATAAGAATATAATTTACAGTTAGTGTGAATAGCCTGTGAGCTCAATGCCGTCAGTTTAACTGGGCAGTTTTCTTTTATTTCGAAATGTGATGATATGAAAAAAATGGTAAATATGGCTATAATTAGCATTCAATCACTTACTTAGCTCGACATACCATGATTAATAAAGTAGCTGACTGTGTATACGGTGTCACTGACAGAATTACAGTACATTTCCATAACATTCCGTGATGTTATCCAGTTTGGAACAAAAAAGAATCAGGCTGAGGAGAATTTCCCTAAAATATTGGAATATTGTTAATGTTATGAACGAAAATATGGGTTTGCAATAGAGTAAGACATATATTGAAATAAACCCGATTTCCTATACAAAAATCTCTTCATATGTATATATATATATATATATATATATATATATATATATATATATATATATACTACTGAAATGATTCGTACATAATTTATAATTATAAAATTATTATATGAAAATTTCGAATAACATTTCAAATAATCTTCTTATATTAATATTTACCCAATCGAAAGTTCTATCGAAAATCGCATAAAATTCTATAAAACACACCACACCGTAAAACCTCAATGTGAATTAAATTCTTCAATTTAATAATTAAAATTCACTCTATCAGATTGAATTTCCAAGAAATCCATACTCAATGTTTGAGATACACAACAAAATGTTACAAAGAAAGATGTGTATGGCATGAAAAGTATGTCATCCCTTGTTCTCGGTAAATAAACATTTTCCAAGTGTATATGTTAAAATACAAACACCAGCTCTTGCAAATAGAAGCAATCTTTACTCTTAAGAAATTTTTTCATGCATGTTATACAAATGCAAAATGTAAAAGGCAAAAATGTATATTTTATAAAGCATGAGATAAAGGCAAATATTAAAATATATGTAAAAAAAAATATGAAACGTCCAGATATATTCAATTGGAAAAAAATATTTCCCTACCGAAGATACTTTTTATATTTTTTGGCACCTTGACTGTGCTTCGTACAATGCATCTAAATTAAGTAACGACCAGTGAACCCGTGCCAGGATTTCAAACTGCTGTCTAATATTTTTTAGATGCAAGTTTAAACTTATAAAGAAAAATTAAGGATAAAAATATCTGCAAAAAATATTAGTCAAGCCAGAATATGATCTAGTTTATTCCATCAAAGTTACACTAAAAACCGATCGAAGAAAGCCAAAGGCACGCGCGAGAAAAAAAAAATCAACGATCTTAGTTTAACTGCATTAGAGGATGATGTCATCCGCTGGGACGGGTCCAAAAACACTGGGGGACAAAGAAAAATAAATTTAATACATTCAAAATAGGATTTAATTTAATATAACAAAGCTTACATTTTAGGACACACGATATATGGCGTCTTTTCCTTCTAAGTATTTGAATTTTGCTTCTTAACACAAATATAAAATAAACCCGTGCAACAACAATGTGTCACTTTATCTTTTTTCCACTATATATATATATATATTTTTAGCACGATATTTATTTTTCAGTGGCAGCATTCCTTTGAGTAAAACCTTTCATTTCATTTATAAAAACAATGTTGATATAATTTTTAATTAACTGCAATTTTTAATCAAAACACATGTTTTAACGAATTGTGAGTGTACTATGTTAGAAGCCGGTTCAAAAACCTTTCGAATGATATCTCATTCATTGTTGTGAGTTTTGTGAATGCATAGAAAAAGGATGTTGACATGATATTTGAACACATGTAATTGCATGTGAATGGTCAAGATGGTGCTCTGAAAAATCATAGTTCCCTAGTTCGTATCCTATTGTGAAGAAGTTTTGGTTGTTTACCGTTGATTCAATTAAGTTGACAATTTTTCCTTTGATGTAAATGTTTCTTTGAGAACTTCTATTTGTAACTCATGCGGGAATAATACTGGCATACCGATTAACAGCACAAATTCCGAATTTTAACGGAATTTTTCACAGTGTGTTTATTTACATTTTACAGAATCTGTGCATAAATTGTGACTACACGATTTTAGGGTTTCTAAAAAATTCTTAACAGAAAGATACATGCAGTAACTATAATCTACAAAAAATAACTTTTCAAAAGTAAAAAAACAGCCAAGCTTAAAAAACGAAAGTTGTGGCTAAAAATGGTGTGATATCAAATTTCCAAGCTTTTATTATAGTACTTATTTAACTTTTTTCCATTAAATAAGTTATCATATAAATGTCGTATTTCCAAGTTCAAATCCGGGAAGAAAGGCAGTCGTGCTCGTGATAAACAGGGTTAGCTATGTGATAGGTTTCCCTTTTAGCTCGCATCAGGCGGCCGTGTGGTATCATCAACAACAACAAGAAATGTCAGTCCATATTTTTAGTCGAAGAACATGTTATTTCCAGTTAAAAACATCTCTTCAGGGAAAATGCTCATTAGCCAACGCTAAACGAAAAAAAAAATCCACGTTCCATTATTTTCTAGAATCCGTCCCGATTCTTTTAGCAAACACCAGCGTCAAAAAATCCTCTCCGAATCAGGAGGATCTAGTTTTTAAACTAGCTTGCGTAATAATACAGAATACGTCACGTGACCCACTTCTATCGAATCAAAAGGTCTCTTTAGGAACTATCAGTATTTCCGGTGGCTTTATTTTGTCGTAAAATGACTTCCTTACCGCCAAAAACTTTCTACGCCCTTCCAGAATATTCCATAATCTCGTACCAGATGCCTGCCATATCAACAAACGAGTTTATCTGTTTTGAGGCTGTAGCTAAACTTCGAATTTAATACGTAATAAAAATAATAAGAAGAAAAGAAAATGAATCTTTATAAAAGGAAAAAAAAAGAAAGAATTAAAGTTTTTCGGAAATATTTTAATAGACATTTGATATTTAATAATAGGATAACTTTATGAAATAAGGTTTTTTGAGCGGAATATTTTAAGAGATACGATATTTTAGCATTTAAATAAAGAAGTTATAGCAATTTGACCACACGGGAATAATACTAATGAATTTTAATAATGGATTAAAATAAAGATGTTTTATTTAAAGAATAAATTAAAAAAGCTATCACCATTTTTAGACTAGCTACTTTCGAATAAATATTATTAAGTGGATTAGGACAAATTGACTTTACATATGGATAGTAAAAGGCTATTTTAAGAATGAGAATTATTTTAATAAGCTGGGTTATATACCGAATATTATTGAATGGACAAATTTTATAGAATAATTGCGGAAAAAAATTAAATTTTGTAATATATATAAGTCGAGTGCTACGTATATGTTAATAGAAATCGTTTTCTCCTGTACTAAATACATCCTAACGTGTTTCTGAAAATTCAATTTTTTTCAAATTATGCATGAGGGGCTTGGCGGCCATCTTTCCATATTATACACAAAATTCTAAGCACCCCTATCAGTAGTTAAAATCCGAAGTTCAAAATTGTAACTTAAACAAATATTTTAAGCGTTTCGTTTATGGACTTGTATGTTCTGAAAATTGTGTCTTAAAATAATGATGACTTATCTTAAAGATTCATCTTATGATTTATTTTTTAGAGTAATTAATCATTTTAAAGTAGTAAAAATCAATTTATCAAAATATCAGTCTTCCTCAATTTATCTGTCCGTAGTTAAAATCTGAAGTTCGACATTGTTATAAACATATTACATTGCACTTTTACTTTAGAAATTTGGGTGCTTAGAAATATGGAAAGATGGGCGCCAAGCCCATCATGCATAATTTGAAAAAAAAAATTGAATTTTCAGAAACACGTTAGGATGTATTTAGTACAGGAGAAAACGATTTCTATTAACATATACGTAGCACTCGACTTATATATATGATAACTTATTTAATGGAAACAAGTTAAATAAGTACTATAATAAAAGCTTGGAAATTTGATATCACACCATTTTTAGCCACAACTTTCGTTTTTTTTTTTTTTTTTTTTTTTTTTTTTTTTTTTTTTTTTACTTTTGAAAAGTTATTTTTTGTAGATATCATTTCTTTTTTTTAAAAAAATAGATTATACATAATATAAATAATCTACTCTATGAAATTAACATGAGAATGTTATGTAAAATTACATTTTACTTTCAGTTATTGTTTAAAGGGTTAAGTAGAAATACCAGTAGATTTTTCAATAAAACTAATTACACCCTTAAAAACAACATACTAAATGTGGCTTGTTATAATACTTGTTATCCTTCGTTAAAAAATATCACTAACTAATCCATGAGATGAGTAAAAATGGAATATGTACATAGCGCGTCAGCACTGCTTTTGAAATCAAACGTGATATCATGCTCTTTTATTATTAGCATTAAATCCCATTGATTGGCGAATTTTTATAAAACGCAGTTAATGGTGAAAAGTAGCATAATATTTTAGCAATTTCTTAGATTTATCTATTTATTTATATTTTGTTTATTTATTTATTTATTTATTTATTTATTTTTGCGTTGCCCTGTGCATGTTTGGAATTTCTTAGCAATTTCTTAGATTTACATTATTTTATTCAATTAAACATTGTACTGTTACAATAAATTTAAATGGAAACTTCACTTCTAAAACAAAAATAATTTAACAACTGGATTTGATTAATTTATAGGAAAATGACGTGAAAGGTATTCCTTTTCTTTACAGTGTTATTTATTTATTTATTTATTTATTTTTTTAGAAATAAATGAATCTCATTTAATTCATTTCAAAAATTTTGTTTACGTTTGGAAAGAAATTTTAAATGCCGATAACTCTTAATGTATACATTTTAGAATGTACATCTTCCCTCAAAAACTAATTTATTTTTAAAGATCTTTCTAAAAACGTAAATTATATATATTTAAAATATTTTTTAAAGCATGAACACTACGTCTGATTACTTTATTTTACAATATTATAAGAACACACATTTTATCAGACAATTAAATGCACTAAACCAACATGAGTGAAAAATTGACCTGCGCTAGGACTCTAACCTGGGACCTTCAGCGTACCGTGCTAACGTTTTACCATTAAGCCACCCAGATCGATATTCTAACTCGGCAATTTCTCATTCTTATTCCTGTAGAAAACAGTCATCGGCCACAATTTGCAGTCACTTTTAATTGTCTGATAAAATGTGTGTTCTTATAATTATGAAGTTTTATTTTAAAAAAATATCTTCAGAAAAAATGGCTGTCTTGCCGATGAAATTTGATATGATTAACCCGTAACTGATTTGTGCTATTATAATACAGATGGTACACGTTCGTTGGCGGGGTTTTATCTCTGTTTTGGCATAATTTTTTAGTTGCCAAGTTAATTAACAGTTTTTTGCTAATTAAGGATAGAAATGCATTTATTTTTTCACTGTATTTTATAAAAGCACGTAGATTAGGTTAGTACTTGTCCAAAAATGCAATCCTTTTTCATTTCTGTCATATATTTAAATCTGTAGGTTGTTTGAAAAAAAAAGTTTGACGAAGAAACTAGTGATCATTTTAACTCGACGTTTTAAAAAAAAAAATCTATATCTCTGTTTATAAATCACTTATGAAGATGAGTTTGGTCTCAAATTGAAGAATTTCTTCATTAGATTCTTTTAGTTTTCGTTTTTTTTTCTATGACGCTTGGTTCATTTGATATCTGATATTTTAATCTGGCATGTTTGGTCGATTTAACATTGCGAAGTTTATTGCTGTAAGTAAGCAGTAGCGGTCGAAAGTCCAGTTCTTGGCGTTGTTTGTTTGGCGATTTTTTTTTTAGCTTGGCTTGGCAGGGCGACCGCCCTGCTTGATTTCAGACGATGATGTTTCTTGTAAATTGTTGGTACACTGTTTTGAGAAAACAAAATTACAAGAAAGATAACAAACTCACCTAGTATTGATGTTGTTCTTCATGCAATTTCGTTTTGAAACTATAAAAACACATTTCAACTATTTAGTTCACAATTGATACACCAAACAATAAGATTAATGTATGTATTTTGCATGTTACTGCATGTATGTGTATTTTGTATATTACACAGAAATATCTGAAGCAATAAAATATGACACAGAAATATGTGTACTCAAGTGCATATTACACATTAAACTTGTATTTCAGAGTTATCAGTAAACTTTACACATTTAGGCAAGTTAAAGTGTTTTTAATAAAATATACATTATAATGTGTGCTTAAGTGCACATTACACATTAAAATTGATTTCAGATAACTTGACACATTCAGACAGGTTAAAGTGTTATTATCAAAGTACACTGGATAATGTGTACTCAAGTGCATATTACACATTAAACTTGTATTTCAGAGTTATGAGACAACATTACACATTTAGGCAGATTAAGTGCATATGTGTGTAAAGTGGATAATGTGTATTTTGATATATACGAACCAGCGGTGTATTTTGCAATTTACACGCTACTTAACGCATATTGACAAATCAAATTTGTATCATCAGAATATCTGTTTTAATGTGTAAACTTACACATTTACTTTTTAGTGTATATTTCAAGGTAAAATGCTTATTAAAAGTATTATAGTATGAATAGTTAAGGTAGATTTATTAAAATTACATCAAAATTTTTGATAAGGATTTTTATTATTTGTTGAAAGTCCTATGTGTATAATATTTGTTGTTTGTTATTCCTATTACTTTTATTATGAGGTTGAAAATAAATACTGTTTGAAATTAGAATGTTTGGCCTAAGTTTGGCCTGATATCTGTCCTCATACGTCATTTTGACGTCACAGCATATGGGGCACACATCCAGTGTTAGAGCATTTTAGCTTCGTTGAAAACTCGATATCTGCCCCATACGTTATTTTGACGTCACTGCAGATGGGGTCACATATACAGTGATAGAGCATTTTGCTTTCGTCGAAAACTGGATATCTGGCCCCATCATATGTGCTCCTATACGTCATTTTCACGTCACTGCAGATGGGGGCACATATCCAGTGCTAGAGCATTTTACTTTCGTCGAAAACTGGATATATGCCTCCATGATATATGCTCCCATACGTCATTTTGACGTCACAACAGATGGGGGCAATTAAAGTTTTTAATAGTTGTATATCAATATAGCGTCAATATCGCATTTATTGGATTTATATTGGTACTATTTACATTTTAATGCCACATTTACACTTTAAATAGTTATTTATATTGCAGTGTCAATATTTCAGAAACAATAACATTATAGTGATAATATTTAGAATGTAAAATTAATACCGTCGAACCATTTAACAATTATATTTGCAAAATATTTTAAGAAATGCCCCAAAAGTAAGGAATTCATATAAGTTTATATTTAACTACGTCGTATTTCAGTTAAACTATCCCCTAATCCTCTCATCATTATACGAACCTGAAAATTTCTAGCATAAAATAATTTAACGCAGTTAAACATAAATATGATTTTAAAATTTTCTTCATAAAACGAGCGGTATAAGGGAGGAATAGCTAATCTAAGATCGCTTTTTCCATCTCTTTTCCAAACGCATCTATTGAGTCAGATGACGTATACTTGTGTTTCGTATACCATAATATCGCACAAAGTGTTATTATCCATCTTTTAACAGTCAATCTTGACATTAAAGCTCAAACATTTCAAAATATATATGAAGTCGTATTTATTTTCAGCTTTCAGAATGGCGACCGTTGAGTAGATATCAATCTTCCGCCATCTTATTTGACAGTGACATAAAAAAGTTTGTGGTTAAATAAAATGTCAAAATAATTACACAAAACTTTAGCTTCGTCTATCTGAAAGTTTATTTTATACTTTATGAATTAAAGCTTTTCTAGTATTAATGATTTAGGAATAATTAATTAAATTAATTCTAAAGTTTTGTTGAATTATTAGCACTAATCGTTTAGCTGAGATATTTATAAAATATTTATATTATGAAAGGATCAAAAGATCACATATTTCAAAATTCGTATAATGGCACATTTATTTTCATCTTTCTGAATGGTTACCGTCGAGGGGGAATCAATCTTACCCCATCTTTCTTTGACATAAAAGTATTTGTGGTTGGGAGGAAACTATCTTAATACTTATAAAAGTCATTGCCTTTTTTTTATTGGATTTTTGTTTATTAGAAAGCAAAAAGTATCAAGCTTCATGCATAAATGTTTTAAAAATAATTGAGGAATAGTAATTGAATTAAATATTTCAGGGTTATTTCTGTTACATTTTCTATAAGCTCGAAAATAGCACTTTCTTGAAATTAGAAATTATTATGTTTTTACTCCAATTAAGGTCTAGTCTATACCCAAATTGCGCTAATATCCTTTTTATTACATTTGTATTGGATATTTTTATATCTTAATTCTGCAATTATCTTCGAAATATTTCATTAAATTGTAATGCCAGTAATTCGGAAATAATAGACGTATGATAGACGTATTATAGCCTAACAATGCTAATGCAATACTAATATTTGAGTTATGTAATGTGTATAATACATTGCTTGACAATTGCTAAGGAACAACTTGTTTTTTCAATGTAGTGTTCCCAACAGCCAACCAACTACGGTAAAATTAATTGTAGATGGTGTATTAAGGCAAGACCTGTTATCTGCCTGAAAGGTAGTGCATGGGAGATATTCATTCGAAAATTTATGCAGTTAGGTGTTTGGAAAAAATAGTGCCTTAGGTTGTTGAAATATGTTTTGTTAAACACCGTGTGGTACACAGCAATAATTAAGTTAAATCATTAAGTGATCATTTGACTGTTTACGATCGTGGACGAGCAACAAGACGACTCGAAGCATGTCAAAGTGTCACTACTGTGGCCACAGCAATGGGAGTATCAAAAAGTATTATATCGCGATTTAAAAAGGCCGCTGAAGGGGCCTATGCGAAAGCATGCCTGTGGTCATAGAAAGAACACCACACTTCAAGAGGATCGATATGTATCCCTAGTAGCAAAAAGGAACGGAAATCTTACTCCTAGTCAGATAGCTGCAGACCTTGCAACCGATACCGGTACACATATATCTGCCAGAACAACCATTTCTCGGCAATTACATCAGGTTGGTTTGTACTCACGGATACCTGTTAAATGCATCCCACTTAAATTACCCAATCGTCGACAAAGATTGCGTTGGTGTAAGGAACATATTGGTTGGAGTCAGCAACAGTGTTCCAGAGTGATGTTCTCCAACGAATCCAGCTTCACTGTGACAGGTGATTCTGGCCATCAGTTAGTGTGGAGAAAGAGAGGAACACATCACGCACCACAGAATGTTCAGAAACGTGATCGATATGGCCAAGGCGTGATGGTGTGGGCAGGCATTATACACAATGGCAGAACATCGCTACACGTCTTTGAGTCAGGTACCGTAACATCACAATGGTATTTCAGAGAGATTATTCTGGATCATGTTCATCTCTTTAGGGGTGGGGTAGGTCCTGACTTACTGTTTATGGATGACAATGAGCGTCCACACAGGACTGCTGAGTGCTGAAGTATCAGACACACTGGAAAGCGAAAATATGAAACTTATGGAGTGTCCTGCTTACTCTTCAGACATAAATCCTATAGAGAATTCCTGGGATGATGCTCTTGGCAGAAGTGTTTCTCAAAGAAGTCATTCTCTGCGAACGGTGCAAGAGCTGAAAAAAGCCTTGAGAGAGCAGTGGGACTATATCCCTCAAGGACTCTTCAATAGTTTAATAGACAGCATGAATAACATTCACAAAATGTGCACTGGTGTCCGAGGAAGCCATATTCTTTACTGAGAGACTGATATCTCTCATCGTTCCATCTGAAAAGTCCTTTTTTTTGCAACTCTGCAATTTTTCAAAGGAGACATTTCTTTAGTTTTTTGTTATCCTGCTTTCCCATGTGACGCTTTCTGTATCATTTTGCATGATAAATATAACACTTTACCCTTATTACATATGTTCTTAGTTTCATTTCTTTAATCGTTGCCTGTGATTATTTATTTCCGTTGTAATTGTCAAACAGTGTATTTTTCAGATATTGTAACAGGTACATGATGATATTTCTTATATGATAATTAAAAATATATATAACATAATTTATGAATTGTATCATGTTACATTAATTCTGATATTAATTATTAATTATATTATATTGATTTATGATTGCATTTGTAGTATTTCTTAAAGATTATTTTAAAAAATCGCAAACTCAAGTAACCTAATGTTACAATTATCTGTTATATTTTAGTTAAAACATTATCAAGTAAATATAATCGAATTTCAAAAATTCTCTTTATCCTATAAACTTGGAAATTTCTAACATAAAGAAATAATGCGTAAAATCACTTAATGCAGTTTAACATAAAAAGAGTTCTAAAATTTCCATTACTAAAGGAACGGCGGAACGTATTATGGAATGATGGATAATCTAAAATCTCTTTCACCATATTCCATCTATTTTCTAAACGAATGAATTTACTCAGATGACGTACCGTTCCATTTCATATATTATGATATCGTACGAAGTTTTAGTCTTCTTTTTTTTTAAATCATTCTTGACATTGAAACTCAAATAGTACAAAATATATAAGAAGTCGTATTTATATCATTTCTATTTCACATTACGTATTTAGAGACATTAAAACAATTTTCCACACGGAGAACTTACGTAGATGTCATTTTTTTTTCACACATATGAAGGTTGTAAATGACTGATTTCTCCTATCTGGAAGAGAGTTAAGTACATCTTTTTAAAGAATGTGGAAATTGTACGTGAAACGTGAAAAATGAGGTGCGTTCTTATTATAACTAGTTTTGTAATGCGTAAAATCACTTAATGCAATTTAACATAAAAAGAGTTCTAAAATTCCCATTACTAAAGGGACGGCGGAACGTATTATGGAATGATGGATAATCTAAAATCTCTTTCACCATATTCCATCTATTTTCTAAACGAATGAATTTACTCAGATGACGTACCGTTCCATTTCATATATTATGATATCGCACGAAGTGTTAGTCTTCTTATTTTAAGAACTATTCTTGCCATTAAAACTCAAATATTTCAAAATATATAAGAAGACGCATTTATTTTCATCTTTCCGGAACACAACCGTCGAATGAAAAACAAACTTACGACATATTTCACGGATATTAACAAACAAGAACGAAAAATCATGCGCCAAGCATAGATTATGTAACACTTTCCAACAATTACCAAATCTTCACTGTTTAATAAGGTGAAAGGTGATATCTAAGTAGACAAGGTCAAGGTCCAACCGGTCCGGAGGCCTACCTTTCGGCTTAAGCTCAACAAGCCCCGCCCAGCAGGTTTGTTTACCTAATTATACTGAGTATTACTAAATTGCATTTTGTGATATTGAGCAATAATTATACTATGTTATGCTGAAATACAAGATTCCAAAAATACAAATTCTGAAAGTATCTTATTTACCAATCCTACTAAGCAGTACTTAACACTACTGTGTGATACTGAGCAATAATACTACCACACTGTTAAAAATTTGCAGCAAACTTTCCAGTCATTTGACCGTTTTTATAGAAAACGGTTACATAATCATAATTTTACTCTATTTCGACCATATTATTGCCCATATTGTGGTCAGAATAGAGTTAAATTACGGTTTTGTAACCATTTTCTATAAAAACGGTCAAATGACTGGACAGTTTGTTGCACGTTTTTAACAGTGCATGTAAGAATATAATCGAAATTATTTTGTGTAGCCCTGTATACGATCAATAGTTTTGTATATATACTACATAGAATGCTAAATTTTAGTTCAGTTGGGAAAAGCGTTGCACAGTTTAAAATTACCCTTCTTGAATTTTCGTCAATAAACGTACTCGAGAATTTTCGTGCAATCCTGTATACGATCTAGAGAAGTTATACATACCAAGTAATAGGCAAAAAATGAGTTACATTTAAAAACACGTTCAACAATTGAAAAAGCACATACAGTAATTATTGTTAACAGATAGGACCGAATTCTTTTGTGTGTCCCTGTAAATGAACTATTAGTGCTATGCACACCATCTTCCATAGTAAGCGTCTTGTAGTGTACATAAGTCATGTATATCAAATTCAATGTGTCTGAAATTATGTAATATCATTAACATAAACCGCCTTTAATATTTCCCCGTAGACCGTAATGGAACGGAATTATTTTGAGTGTCCCTGTAAAAAAGCTATAAGTGCTACACACTTCATTTTCAATACTGAACATCCCATAGCAAACCTCAATAACATATATCAATTGCATGTCAATCCTCATATATTTACGCGAGTTAAGTCATGGACAGACAGACAGCAGACAGACCGTATTCATAAACACTTTTCAACTTTCTTGGAAAGTGTTAAAAAGTGTTTGTCGTTTAGTGAAAACTATCTAAATGCCTTATATGTACTTATCTTCTACTTTATTTTATGAGATTTGCTTATTTTTAAGTATATTGTACGGTTTATAAATAATATATCATATATATTATTTCTATTGTCAACATCTCTTTTTCTATTCAATTACAAAATGCACAACGATGAATAAGGTATTATTCCAGACGTAGAGGATTTTGAACGGGCTTCTGACATAGTACACTCACATTTTATTAAAACTTGTTTTTTAAATAAAGATTGCAGTTAATTAAATTTTTAATCAGCATTGTTTTCATAAATAAAATGAAACTTTTTTTCAAATCAACGCTGCCACGAAAATAAAATACCGCATTATATCATGTTCAACAATGGTTATTAAAAATAGTACAAACAATATGTAGTATGATGTCTCCGCACGGGTTTATTTTATATTTATGATTAAAAAGCGAAATTGAAATTAAAAATGCATAAAAAAAGATACCATAGAGATACCATTGGTCGATCGAAGCAGCGGAATTTCACGTGTAACCATATGCTTTGACATATTAGATTAAATTGTATTTTATATGTATTCAATTTATTTTTCTTTGTCCCGGCATTATTCTAAAGATTGAAGTAGCTGAAAAAGTTACATTTAGACAAGGTTAAAACGTATATATTTCAAAATACATAAAGTTTTATTTATTTTAATCTTTCTGAATGTTTACCATTCTGTGGAAATCAATCTTCCACCACTTTTTTCTGACAGTGACATAAAAATGTTTGTGGTTGAGGTGAAACTAATTAAATACTTGTAACAAACTTAGGCTTTATTTTATTACTTTTGATTATCTGGAAGTATATTTTACACTTAAAGAATAAAAAGGTATTTAATCTTTAAGAAATATTTACTAAAATTAAATAAAGAGTTTCGTTGAAGTATTAGCATTTATTCTAAAGTTAAAAACAACTAAAATATTTGCATTATGAAAAAGTTAAAAGATCAAATATTTGAAATTGCATATGAAATCCCATTCATTTATACTTTTCTGAATAGCAAAAATTAATTTTCCGCCATCTTTCTCTGATAGTTCTCTACATAAAGAAAATTTGCGGTTGAAAGGAAATGATTTAAATACATATGCAAAACTGAAGCTTTATTTTATGGGACTAGCATATTTTACGGTATATACAGGGTGATTATAATTAAAGTCCTACTTTCAAATTGCTGTAAAAAGGAACCACCTGTCAGAATAACTTTAAATTTGAACGGATATACTGGAAGAAGGGGGAAACGGTGTGGCATAAGAAAAAAAGTTCAAAGTGTATCAATAGAGGGCGCTGTAAGCCGCATAACGAAAGTGGATTCGGCTACAAGTGACATTTTTAATCGAAATACGACGGATTTGGCATGAGCTGCATAGTAAACCAACAGTAAACCAAAGACTCAACAATGCATACAGGATGATTATAATTAAAGTCACACTTTCAAAATGCATTAAAAAAGAAACCCTTAGTCAGAATGACTTTACATTTGAGCTGAATACACTGGAAGAAGGTGGGAACAGTGTGGCATAAGCGAGAAAATGTTCCAAAGTGTATCAATAGATGGCGCTGTAAGCGGCATACTTTGCAAATTAAAAGACACTAATGCCAAATTAAAACTGAATCATTATGCGCTTTTTATGCAGTTTTTGGCCCAAGGACAATTAAAAACCGATTTTTTTTCCATCCAATGTGGTACGACGTTGCCGTGGTGGATGGGCTTTCCACGAACAGTACCACAACTGTTGACTGATTTGGAAGTCATTTTTCCGTCAAACAACCGAAACACTCGTGCACATTGTACAGTATGGCCGGTTTACTGTGCAACTCATGCCAACACCATGGTATTTCGATTAAAAATGTCACTTGTAATCGAATCCTTAATTAGTGGTATTTCGATTAAAAATGTCACTTTTAATCGAATCCTCTTTCATTATGCCGCTTACAGCGCCATCTACTGATACACTTTGGAACTTATTCATTCTTATGCTGCACCATTTCCCCCTTCTTCCAAACTATTCAGTTCAAATTCAAAGTTATTCTGACCAGTGGTTACTTTTTTACAACATTTTGAAAATGGGACTTTAATTATAAACATCCTGTACATAAAAAGGTGCCGTTGGCTTTAAATTTTAATGTTGTTACACTGTTTCAAAAAGAAGCAAATTTATACGCTGAGGGCATATAAATGCTTTTCTGAGGTGTGCTGTAAGTTTATTACTGAAAAGTATGGTGTTCATTGCCTTTATCGTTCATTTATAGGGACAACAAAATAATTCTGTTACATTACTGTCTTTGAGAGACAACTGTTGGAAGTGCGTTTTCAACTTTTGTTTGCGTTTTGAAGTTTATCTAAATTTTTGCATTGTTCGTGGTGTGTATACATTCTGTTGATCATATATAATGTTACACAAAGGAATTCATAAGTATTACTGACTATGGAATGGAATGGTTAAGGTTAGTTTTCAATTGTGTTATGTATTTTCCTGTTGAACTATATTTAGCATACTAATAAGAGTTTGTGGAATATAAAAATAAATTCATGTACAGTGCTACGCAAAGAACAAGATACAAATCCGTTCATGATTGGTAATTGTTGGAAGGGCGTTTTAAGTTATGTTGTGCGTTTAAGTTCTGTTGTGTTTGTGGCAATGTGTTTTTTACCTCAATTAAATTTTAGCTAAATATGTAGTGTTTACAAAAGTACTACGAAAAAAATGGCATTATATTGGTTATGTTTAGAATGTAATAATAATACTTTAGAATCAGCGGCTTATAAGACAAACTTTCGACGAAATACTAATATTTTAAAAATATAGACTGTATATTAGCAGTATTGAAGATTTAATACTAATACTGTGAAAATATTTAACAATTCTACTTAAAATATAATTTAAGAATGCGATGGTTAGGAATGAAAAGGAGAAAGGAATCGCACACTCAACTAATGTACTGTTATATGGATTTAAGGAAATAAAATATTACCAAAATTTTATTTAAAACATTACCAAACAGATATAAGCGATTTTCCAAATTTCTACTACTTCATATGAACTTAGAAAATTACTATATAAAACAAGTTCGGAATGCTTAAATTCATCTTTGTCAAATTAAAATAAAAAGTACACACCAAATATTTGTTTTCATTACCTAAAAGATGATTAACCCTTCCAGGGGCAAGCACTTGTGCTCCTGTAACGTTGAATTCCCACCGGAATTTAGGAAAGAATTTAGTTCAAAATAAAAATAAGCAATTTTTTAAATTTTTCTTGTCAAAGTTAAAAAAAGTAAAATTTAATTAAAAGTTTTTGGTTTGAATCGGATTAAAATTAGGTGGTATATAATATATACTACCGCCCCTCAAAGAGTTAAAACTTTATTTAGATTTTAAAACATTAAAATAAATCGAGCACTTCCGGCTGTGAACCCAGCCTTCATTAGGATTTATAATAAAAACATATGTTAAAACACAAACGTAAAGATCACATTCTTGTAAACAGTATGTCTCTGTACTGTGAGCCTATGGGAGAGTGGTACCGATCGACAGTTGGATGTATGTGAATGATTTGAACTCTCCCGTAGGCCGTACCGTTAGAGACATACCGTTTACAAGAATGTGATCTGGACTTTTGTATTTTAACACCTGTTTTAATTATAAATCCTGATGAAGGCTGGGTTCACAGCCGAAAGTGCTCGATTTATTTTACTCTTCTAAATTCTAAATAAAGTTTTAATCATCTTTTAGGTAATGGAATCACATGTTTTTGTGTGTACTTTTTATTTTAAAATTTACTATCATAAAGCAAGGATACTTAAAATAATTAACTTATATTTAAAAAGAGTTTTCAAATTTCCTTTAGTAATGGAACGGCAAAAAAGTTACAGGAAAAGTTGGATATTCTAAGAAATGTTTTATAATTTTTTCCGTACCTTTTTCAAGTGAATGAATTCACTCAGATGACGCAACTTTCTCTTTCGTATGCCATAATATCAAACGAAGTGTTATTTTCAGCATTTCAAGAGACATTCTTGACATAAAATCTCAAATATTTCAAAATACATTTGAAAGAGCATTTATTTTCATCTTTCCGAATGACAATTGTTGAGCGGAAATCCGTCTTCCGCCATCTTTCTTTCACCACTGTCATAGAAATATTTGGGATGGAGACAAACCTATATAAATACTTATACAAAACTTCCGCTTTATTAGATGCGTTCGTAATTATATAAATACGTAGCACCTATAGTCGTCGTTTGGTCCGTCCGTCTGTCTGTCTGTCTCTCCGCATATAACAACGCAAAAACTACCCAACCAAATGGTTTGCAATTTAAAATATATTATCTTTGCAGAATTTTGTCGAGACATTTCAAATTTTATTAAAATCGAATCAAAACTTTAGGAGATATTAATAAAAATATTTATTAAGAAATTTGATTTTTTTTAAATCGGTGCTTTTTTGTTATAGGAGCTTCCGAAGTTTAATCGTCAAAGCGACCGAGATACTTATTTTATGACAGAAATTAATCTGCAGACGATATAATTCATTTCACAGAATTAAAAATCATCAAGATCTGAATATTTATATAACTAGCTGATACATATATATCTGAATATTTATATAACTAGTTAAGATATTTGTATGAACAGTGTCATAAAATATATACTTAACTAGCTGTTTAACCCGTTCTACGCACGGGATATCATGAATTTAATTCTAAAACGTGCGTACGAACGCACCTCGTTTGTAACGTTTGACGTACAATTTCCAACTTGTTTTTCTGAGGTTTTGTATCTGCAAGTATATATATATTTGACACATGTTTTAACTAAAAAACTTGCTATAATTAAGGAATATTTAAATTTAATGGTAAATGTTTTGTAAAAGATAATTGTTCATTGCTAAAGGAACTATTTGAATTTCGTACTTCTACTAATTTTCTACTACTTTTTTTACCTATTAGAAGAAAGTAATTCTATCTATAATAGAAGAAAGTATTGTAATTAAAAAAATTTTCGAATTCCGGTTTTCGACGGATTTACACGTTTTAGGGGTCAGAGATTCTGAAAAACATGTTTTTACAAATGTCTGTCTGCCCGTCTGTCCTCATTGTATCATACAAAAGTGTATGAAGTTATGCTTCAAATTGAACCATTCTTTTTTTTGGCTATGGTCAGCAGATTCCACTAGAATTTGGGGGATATTTCGAAGAAAGGGGGCGCTGTGCTCGCAATTTTTGTTCCATTTTCACTATTGTATCATCAAAAAGTGTATGAAGTTATTCAGATAATTGAACCAATTTTTTTGTATATGTTTTTGACTATAGCCTGCAGGTCCCAGTTGAATTTGGGGATATTTCGCCTGGAGGGGACGCAGTGATAGCGATTTAAAGTTTTTAATTTCAAAAGGATGTGCAAAAATATTAGGAACCCTAAAACATTTTTGAGTTAAATGTTCGGCCTTCATCCAAGGAATCGATATATAGCGATCCCCCTAAGCAAAAGTTAAGTGTAGCATTAATCAGTAGACGATATACTAATCGATTAGTATCAATTATATTTACATACGCGGATTTGCGGCAGAGTTAGCATCAGTATTTCTTCAGAGGCTGCATTTACTTATAAAGGGTTTTAAAATATTGAATTTTTTGAAGATTGGTACGATTTCTATATGTAGACGATCTCCTAAGCAAAATTTAATCATAGCACATTATTTTGCAGACGATATTTCTAATCGATTGGTACCTGCCAGATTTTTATACGATGATTTGTCGCAAAGTTAGTATGGGGTTTAATATTTTTTTCTACGACTGTATTTAGTTACGAACTTCCTTTATTGAAGAAAAGTCATGAAATATAATGTAATGATGGATAATCTAAGATCTGCTTTTTCATTTTTCAATCTCTTCTCGAAACGAATGAATTTAAGCAGATGGTGAATCCTTCTGTTTCGTAAATCATAATATTGCACGAAGTGTTCTTTTCAGTCTTTTAAGAGTCACTCTTAATATTAAAGCTCAATTTATTCAAAACACATATAAAGTCGCATTTATTTTCATCTTTACGAATGGCAACCGTCGAGTGGAAATCAATCTTCCGCCATCTCTCTTTGACAGTGACATAAAAATGTTTGTGGTTGAAAGGAAATTATCTATTTACTTGTACCAAACTTCAGCTTTATTTTATGGGGGGTTTGTTTATCTGGAAGTATATATAGAATAGCTTTTGAAGTTCTGTTTACTAGTATAAATGGTTAACAAGTATTTTAAATTTTCACATTATTTTGAAGGTTAAAATACCATTTATTAATATTATTTTTCTCATTAGCTTGAGATTAAATACCTTTTGTAAATAGAAATTACGCGACTATACTTCAGTACAATGTTTTCCTTCTAGTATTTGTCAATTGTATACTAATGTTACATTTAGAAGTTTCACACTGGAACTATTTACATTTTAATGATACATTTGTACTGTTTGTTATGCGAATACTTTGGAATAATGCAGTGCCAATGTTGGAATAGAGTTTCAGCTACTCCGGAAATTTTTGCAGTATTTTAGCAATATTAAAATGCAACGTTAAAAACAGTAAGGCATTCGCATTATATATTGTCAATAGTTGCATAATAAAATCTTACTATAAGCAGTGGCATTAAACGAAATAGCGTTGAACTTATTATGAAAATCATTTAAATATTGACATTAAATTCGAATAATCCGGCATAAATAATCCGGATAAATAGAATCCGAAAATTTTAATAATTTTGCTCTAAAGGCTCCGCTGGAATCAATCCTATGTTGATATAAGGGGTCATACTTCCGCGTTCTACCAGGTAATAAACGTTAAGCTAATATAGAAAAACCTGTAAAAAGAAACCTTTTTAAAACGAAATATATCTCCTGTCTTTTTTGCTTCCTTCATAGAAGGTTTTATTGTATTTAAAAATGAATGATTACATTACTAAATTGTTACTTAGATTGACTGCTGTATAATAACATTCAAGTAAAAATTGGTATCATCATTAAATTTTAATAATGCATGCAATATCAAAATACAGTGGTTTGGTATAGGAAAAAAGCCACAATACTTGATGACATACACTGATTCATATACTATTATAGTAGGTTGATTGCACTAATTTGCTTCTATCGCTAATGAAAAGGGTGGGCTTGTTTTATCAAGCATAGTCTCATCCTGGCTGGCTCAATATTAGGTAGTTTTAAATCATAAATCACATTTGATGTTTTGTTTATTCCTGTATTTGTTTTTCATATAAAGAAGGCGAAAAAAAACACCTTCACAGAGATACGTTGTGCTAAACACAAGCAGACTTTACGATATCTGACGGTACTCTGATATTCTCGCCAGCGAAAATTCTGTTACATTCATTCTTTTGAATGTGGATTCCAGCAATACATCACAGGAGATCTGAATAAGTTCACTTCTTTCCTCTCTCGTGAGATACAGTGGCAGGGTGTCGCAAATGAGAATCGAAATTCTAATCCAAAGCTTAGTTAGCGCATTTAATATAGGTTCAATATAACTGTATTAATAATCTGCATACCTTTAAATGCGACAATAATGTCGCAAAGTATGCAAACATTTGCAAGTTTCTTCATACGTTTATGTATATACCAGCTCAATACATATGTACAATGCTTTACCTCAAATTCGCCCTGCATATGACCACAGTTTTTGTTTGATTTCAGATCACCATTTTAAATAACCTTATTCTGTTAAAAACTGATTTCCATGCAATAGGAGGAAACTATAGCACGTTTTGTACAAGATAAGACAAATATTTCAATCTACAAAATGAAGTAATTGATGAAATCAATTTATAAAATCAATTTATGAAATTAATTTATTTTATTCCAACTCCTCCTAGAAGCTCTTCTAGTAAAAAGAGAACAATGGGATATAAAATGTACTTTGTTTTAAGACCCCCTACTCACACAAGCTCCTCTTCGTTCCAAGCATCCAGAGTTTACCTTCAGATAATTCAATTTATAAAACATGTTTCAAAACAGTTCTTCCGCTAATTAAAAATACTTCATTCGTCAATTTTTATCCATATAAATCTAATAATTATGTTTTTAATTCTGGAAAACGGATTGTATCATAAGTGGTGTGTGCGAATATCAGGAAATTTACTTTAACTAACATTTCTCGTAACAAAAAAATAGAAAAAGAGTTTACAGATGATAAATCGGATTCGAAATTTTTTTGAAAATTTCCCAGTTAATAAAGATAAGCATATTAATAAATTAATCATGGATATGACCAATAATAAGAAACCAGGAAAGAAAGATGATTCGCAAAAATACAAACTTTATACTCTGCAATATTATCCAAGCTTTTTGGAAAAATTAAAACACAGCCTTAAACGTTTCAATATCTGCTTAATAGCCAAACCACCTAAGAAATTAAAGAATATCATTTGCAGTAAAATTGACCCAATTAATTTACAGAATTGTTCAGGAGTATATGAAATACCTTTTATTAAAGAAGACGGATCCAAGAATTACTACATAGGCATGACCAACAGGAAATTTAATTGCAGTAAAAAAGAGCATATAGCTGATATTAAATACAATAGGAAAACTACAGCCCTGGCAAGATTATATCAAGAAAAAACCATCCAAATAAATTTCAATGAAAGTAAAATAATATTTCCCTCCAGTCTATATTATCCATCCCTAATAAGAGAAACCATAGAGATACTCACGCGCAAAAAAACAATATGTAACGATACTGCATCTTTTAATTTACCAAAACTGTGGCTAGAGTTACTCGATGGTCAAAGATATGAAAATAAACCACCGAGTAAAAAATAATAGATAACGTGGGTAATTTTTAAAAAAGTACATGAAAATAATAACTTCAAAGTCCGTGCAGCTTTAGAATATTCTCATTTTGTTTTTGAAAATGACTCGGAAAGAGTCGAAACATGTAAAACAACTAACAAAAGTTATTTTAATTTATATTATGTTGTTAATTTTACACCTTTAGCATTAAAAAGTAATAAAGATAAGCCGTTTTTGATTTATAATAATATGCTGCATTTTGTATTTTATTCCATGTACCAGTATCGTACTTCTGTGTACCAGTAGCCAGAGCTTTGCGTGCCAGTATGGCACGAGTACCATAGTTTGGGAACCCCAGTTCTAATCTATATAAGTCTTATGTTGATTTATTTCTGATATAGAAGCAATAGTCAGGAAAGTTTGATAATTTTGCTCAAAATTCTCCCTCTCTAATCATTTACTGTCCTATGTTGATTTTTCACATTTCCTATTTAATTCAATGTTTCTGATATTTAAATAACAAAGTTTATTACTAGTACAGCTTAACCCTTTCCGGCACAGACAAAGTCTGTTCCTAAATTAAGAAATTGCTGAACACCGGAATTTACAAACGACTTTTTTAGAAAATATGAATTCCTTATTTTATGGTTTCATTAAAGAAACAACATTTTACTAAAATATTCTTGGTGCCGTATGCAAGTTTGGAATTAAAATTTGGTGTGCCCGGAGTGGGACCACTGTGCCGGAAAGGGTTAAAATATATAATGTAAAACAAAATACTCTAAAAAGCAATCATTTGAGTAAAGAATATCGGTATGTTTGTTTATATCTTTGATTTATATATTTTATGTTTTATTAATATTAAAAAAAAATTCCTTTTAAGGAAACTTGCTAATGTTTATTTACAATGTTTTAGTATTGTTTATTTACTTTTTTAAGTGTATACAAGCTTTTATAGTTTCAAAACTGGCCACAATTGTCTTAATAATGCAGTAAAACCACCAAGTAGCACACATGTCCGAACCGCCGAACTTATCTATTATTCGGAGATGTCCGCCATTCAGAGGTAAATATATAGAAATAATATTTTTATTTGAGATTGAAAATTGTTTGGTATATAGAGATGTCCGCTATTCGGGAGTGTCCGTTGCGAAGTTTTTATTTTTATTAAAACAAAACCACCGTCTACTTTCCCTAAATAAAAACAAATAGAAAATATCTAATTCAAATCTTTAAATAAAGATGAAAATAATGAAATGCACCAATAAATAGTTTGAATACCAGCTTTAACTGCTCATTTAATAGAAACCACATTCTTCTCAATAAAACAATTAGAAATATGAACTTTAAATACACATCATCAAAAATTTCTCATAATTACTTAAGAAACTGACTTTTCTTATAGAAACAATAATAAATACCCCTTTTTAATGCAACCAGACCAATTTGTTTTACGCTGTAGGGGGAAAAAATGCCAAAAATTGAACTGTGGTAGTATTTTGTAAAACAGCGTTCGTTACATTCTTTAGAATTCCAACAATGAACGATCGTAATCCATAATCAATTTTTTTTCTCGGAAAACTGTGCCAAACTAGCTTACTAAAAAAATATTTTCTTCAGGAAACTAAGTTGCTGAAACATTTCAATTTATCCTATGTGTTCATCCGTTCAACTTTAGTTGTAACAAGAAGAAGGGAAAAAACACCGGACAAAAGAACTGTACAATAAAAGAAAAACAACTAATAAGAATTATTCTTAGAAAGAAAAATTCTTCTTTGGGAAGAATTTGTTGATTGTTGACAGCTACGGCATTATCTCGTGACTGCACAGTCATTAATTTACACTTCTTAGGTTAAGGCAATAATTCTTCTTGTTACCTGGGTACACACGTGTGTTGCTGTATCACAAGGAAATAAGTGAAAAGTATAAGGCAGCTCGATTAGAAGTCAAGTAGAAAATAATAATAATGGGTAGAAGAACTGAAAAAAAAATATAGTCTTGCGAAAAAGTAAAAAAACACGAGAAAAAGTCTACTTTTATAAAGAAAAATCTGTGTACGTAAAACTGACAAAAAACAAAAAACAAAAAACAAAAAAAGAATTTGGCTAATGTATTGGAAAAGTTGGATTTTTCTCAAAAAATGCTTGGAATGCAGACTTTTTAAAAATAAAAATGTTGTTAAGCACTTTTTTAAATGTAATGCTTATTTTGAGCTAAAAAAATTTTGAATTTTCACGAGGTTGTTTAGTAGCAAAAACAAAAGATGAAACTTTGAAGATTGTTTTGGATATACAAAATATTATGTAAGGAAGTATATATATTTTCTACAATAATAAAAAAAAAGAAATAAATATACTAATAAGTGAAATAAATATAAAAGTTATCTTTTAAATTTTTTTTCGAACATAATTCATTATCTAGAAAGATTTAAATGGTTTTTACAATAACAGTAATTAAGTAACACAATAAAGCTTCTAACTAGATATATAAATAATGGAAATAAAGTAATATTGTACACCAGTTTCCCCAAAGGGTTCAGTTTTAAATATTTCAAACCCGATTGATGATACAGCCAAACACAGTACTCATATTCATTAAATCGAACATAATTTTTTTGAATTCGAATTTTGAATAACCATGAAACAAACTTCGCGTTCTATAAACATAAGTGTATATGCGATAATCTGCAAGTTCACTAACGGTTAAAACCTGGGAAAAATAGCAAGTTCAGCCAATCGAGGTTTCTTGTTTCGAAAATAAGGTACACAATGCAAATATGAATCAACGTCCAAAGTTTTAGATTATTAAGCTTAAAACTTTTTAATATAACTTTTGAAACAACATATTTTTGCAAGCAACACGAAACACAAGCACACAGTGGTTGCAGCATACGTTTCTGTTACGCCCTTAGCCTTACAGTTTAAACACATACAACCTGTGTCAGCTAATAATCATTAATCTAGTTTTAAAGAATCCAAATACATGTTTGCATGTTGCTTCTAATGCCATTCAATCAGCGATTCATTCGACATTTCGGGACACACATGATTAAATAAAGGGGGAAGTAGAAAAATTCGATGCCATGAATTAAATTTTTGATATAGGATATTTACCATCTGTCCATTTTTATTTTGGAATTCGTACAGTTATTTTGTTTAAAAAATATTTTAACGCACACCAGAAAATACTTGCAAAATACTTTTATCACTATTTTCATTAATAGTTAATCTTACTCCTTAGTAAAAAATTCTACATGTTATTCCAGTAAACTTGCTGTCGTAAACGGCAGCAAGTAAATTAACAAAAACATAAAATGAAATGCAATTTTGGGCATATTCAGATGCAACATATCCTTTAACCAATTCATTTTAACTTCGTATTAATTTTATATTCAACATAAAATTATGCTCAACATTTATAGATATTTTTTCCATTGCATTTTGCAATTTTTCTTCTAATTTTTCTTAAGTTTGAAAGTATTTGCTACGTATACATGATGAATCAAATAAAAGTAGGCAATTTTAATGATACGTAACAGTAGAATTTTACTATATTTAATCCCATTATACATTGTTGCAGAATTCTAAACAATTTTGCCTTTTACTCTATGAATACATAATGAATAAATATAAATTCGTCAAGAAAATTGGTTTGTTTTTCAGCGCAAGTATGTATGATACTATCTTTTGTATATCATTTTCAAAAATGAACATACTTCCAAAACCAAATCTAGCCCTCCTACAAGATACTATAAATATGTAAAGTATTATTAGGACACAATATCTGTTTCTAAGCTTAACAAACGTGTCAGAACGTTTGTATTTTCAATAATTTCCTCTCACTGACAGATCAATAATGTTCCGATTTTAAAACTGTTCAAATTATCTCTTAACTGTGTCTTCGCTCCATTATGTGTAAAGCTGTTTGTGATTTTAAGACGAACCTTCTGAAAAAGGAATTTCTTGAGAATCTCGGATATCTCTTGCCTTAAGACGTTTCCATCTACAACACTTATGTGTCTGTTACAGTCAAAAAACGTTCCTATTTTGAAACAGTTTAAATTATAACGGTTTCTGCTCTCTATTATGTTTGAACCTGTTTCGTTTGCGAACTAAAACTAGTCGTTGGGGGCCACCGTAATACTTACCCATCATGGATATGCATAATGTAAAATATTAAAATAAAAAATGTGTAAACTACTTATAAAATGCATTGTAATTCAAATAAAATCGAGGCTTGATGATGTCACAAACTTTCAAGGCTCGATTACTGAATTGCTTGTAAAAGAAATATCCTTATAACTCCAAAAACAATAATCCTATTAACTAGCGGTTTATTGCATCTGATTAAGCGTAAAATTTCCAATTAAAATATATCTTTGAAGTGAAATTTGAATGAAATACAGGGTCACGAAAAATCGAAGTGTGTGGAAAATAGGATTCCAAATATCTCGGCAACTCATTATCCGATCGACTTCATATTCATTTCTTAAAATAACCAATTTCGAAAATTTTTATATACCTTTTATCAGAACGAATATTTCGAGAGTCCGAAAAAAATAGTTCCGGTTAATCGAGGTTATTGAAATGAAATAGGCTTCTTCCCATTATTACATACTAAGTACATACCAAATTGCAAGTCTCTATCTCAATTTTTTCGGGAGATAGAGCGTTTACAGACACACAGACACACAGACGGACGGCAAATTTGTTTTTCTAAAAATATGTTTTTCGGAATCTCCAGTGTCTGAAACGTGTAAATCCGTCAAATTTTTTTTTCGATTTTCAATTCTGAATCGGAATTTTTAGGGAATCTTGGAGGATTTCATTTCATTTCAAATTAAAATATACCTTCATTCAAGAAGTATGACGTGTTTTTTGTATATTTTTCAGTCGTATAGTTTCGGAAATATCTGAAAATTCAAAATACATTAAAGATAAACTGTGGAGATAAGTAATTTAGAAGTAATGGAAAGTAAAAATGGGTAAAAAACAAATTAAAGGTCATCTGTTTTTAATGAAGCAGGTTACATGGAAATAATGTAAAATTATTAAATGGAAATAATGTAAATTGATTGCATGGAAAAATTCCCCATAATTTGTATAAACAAGTGAATTATAATGGAAATCTTCGCAACGGTATTACTAACATTGCAGAAATATACGCAATAAATTGGGAATATTTAAAATGTAGTATTATTGCTGTGGTCACATTTAACGACCGTATTTGAAATATATTTTTTAAAATGTCAGTAAAATATAGAAAGAAATTACACCAAAGCAATCTAAGATTAGATCCAACTACTTGGTTATTTTAGTTAAATATTACCAACTAGATCTTAGCGAATTTTGAAATTTTTCTTGCAACATAAACTTGTAAATTAAAAGATGAAGACACTAAAAAGAAATGCGCGTAATAATTTAATGCGCAAAGAAATGAAAAATATTTTCACATTTTTTTTTATTAAAAGAACAGCGTAAGATAAAATGAAAAGACAAATCTAAAATAAGTTTTATCATTTCTCCATCGCTTTTTCAAACAAACAAGATCACTCAGATGACGTATAATTCTGTTTCGTGTCTCACAATTTCGCACGAACTGTTATGCTTCGTCTTTTAAGAGTCATTCTTGACAATAAAGCTCAAATAATAAAAAAGAACATATGAATTTCATTCATTTACATCTTTCCAAATGGCAACCACGGAGAAAAAATCAATCTTCCACCATCTTTCTTTGACAGGGGCATAAAAGTGGTTGTGTTGTGAAGACAAATAGCAAAATAGATATGAAAATCTTCAGCTTACTTTTATGAGATTTTTATTTATCTGGAAGTATAGTTTACGCTTTATGAATATAACGTTTTGGAGTAAGCAGTGTTTATGAAATGTGGTACAATTAAATCATTCAAAATTAAATAGTATTGGTATTATTATGAAGGTTAAAATAGCTAAAATATTTCGATTATATGCCCGAATATTTCAAAATAAATATACAGTCGCATTTATTTTCATCTTTCAGAATGGCAACGTTGAGTAGAAATAATCTTCCAAATAATGTGTTTGAACAGTGTCTGTCAGCTATTCTTATATATAAATCTTCTTTGAGCTTACAATTTTAGCTTTTATGTTTGTTTCACCCTTTAACGGTCAGGCCAGTATTTTTTCGTTTCTAAAAATCATGTTAAAATGGTTGTAGAGTAAAATACTTTTAACGGAATTCTGTTTTGAACCATATACAGGGTGTCCGAAAAGTCTGGAAACGGTCAAATAACTCGAGAAATATACATCGGATTTAAAAACCGCAAAATGCATGTTCAATATTTTAAAAAAATCTATTTAGGGATATGAAAGTTGCCCCCCTAATTTTGCCCCCCCGGGGGGATCTTTGAAATCTTAAATGATGACCCCCATTTTTTATTGCAGATTCAGATTCTACGGGGAAAAATACGTAATTTTTGTATTGAATATTTTCTTCGAAACATTGTAGATGGCGCTGTAATCGAGTGCAATACTGTTAGAATCGTTACCATTGCAATGTCTGGAAACGCTCGAATAACTCGAGAAATATACATCGTATTGAAAAACGGAAAAATGCATGTTCAATAGTTTTGAAAAATCTATTTAGGGATATCAAAGATGCCATTTATCTAAAATATTAAACACGTATTTTTCCGTTTTTCAATCTCATGTATATTTCTCGAGTTATTGGAGTGTTTCCAGACATTGCAATGGTAACGATTCTAACAGTATTGCACTCGATTACAGCGCCATCTACAATGTTTCGAAGAAAATGTTCAATACAAAAGTTACGTATTTTTCCCGTAGAATCCGAATCTGCTATAAAAAATGGGGGTCATCAATTAAGATTTCAAAGTTGGCCCCTTTCCACCCCGGGGGGGGGGGCAAAGTTGGGGGGGCAACTTCCATATCCCTAAATAGATTTTTCAAAAACATTGAACATGCACTTTGCCGTTTTTCAATCCGATGTATATTTCTCGAGTTATTTGATCGTTTCCAAACTTTTCGGACACCCAGTATATAATGAGGTGGTATAAAAGATATTATAATGTAAAAGGTATTACTGAAAAATCCACATATGATGTCAATATGACACTGAGAAAAATGACACTTTCAAATCTGAGTAATCTGTTTTCATTTATCTGTTTTCTGACATCATAAATCTGTTCATTTTGTTATGAAACTTTTTGTTTCAAATAGGTTGACGGCCCAATGTTTTTAACTAAGAAATACCAGAAGTATTCAGAATATTGAAACATGGACATACTTAAAACGGAGCAAATAGAGGTAAGTTCATACTCATTTTTGAAACATGGACATACTCAAAAATGATTAGAATCAGTTCAAACTCATTTTCGTAACATAGAAATACTCAAAAACCAGTACGTAGAAATCAGTTCATACTCATTTTTGAAACATGGACCTACTCAAACATGAGCACATGATGTTTTATTCTTGAGTGCGCGCATATTTTCAAAAATGAGTAAATACATGTTTCAAACTTGAGTCATTTTGATTCGGAGCCATTTTGACTATGCTACATACTCAGATTTGATTATTTTTTGCTCAGTTTTGAAAATGTCGTTTTCAGTGTGTAGGTGTTTGTATTGAAATGTGTCATGTTTTGTACAATTTCGATATGTAGCGATCCCCTAAGAAAAATTTAAGCGTAGCATTAATCAGTAGACGATATACTAATCGATTGGTACCAATTACATTTTTATACAATGATTTGCGGCAGAGTTAGCATTAGTATTTCTTCAGAGGCTGCATTTACTAATAAAGGGTTTAAAAATATGGACATTTTCAAGTTTGGTGCAATTTCTATATGTAGACGATCCCTTAAATAAAATTTAAGTATAGCGCATTATTTTGTAGACGATTTTACTAATTGATTGGTGCCAGTCACATTTTTATACGAGGATTTGTGGCAAAGTTATTATGGGGTATCAAATTTTTTTCTACGATTGTATTGAGTTACAAATTTCCTTCATTAAAGAACAGTCATTAAATATAATAAAAAAAATGAATAATTTAAAATCTTCTTTGTCATTTTTCCATCTCTTCTCGAACCGAATGAATTTATGCAGATGACGAATCTTTCTGTTCCGTATTTCATAATATCGCACGAAGTGTTCTTTAAAGTCTTTAAAGAGTCACTCGATATTAAATTTCAAATTTTTCAAAATACGTATAAAGTCTCATTTATTTCCATCTTTACGAATAGCAACCGTCGAGTGGAAATCAATCTTCTGCCATCTTTCTTTGACAGTGACATAAAAATGTTTGTGGTTGAGAGAAAACTATCTAAATACATATACCAAATTTCGGCTTTATTTTATGTGTTTTTGTTTATATATTCTGGAAATATATTTTATAAGTTTTGAATAGAATGTATAGTAGTATTAATGGTCAAAACTATTTAAATTTTCACATTATTTAAAAGGTTATAATAGCATTTATTAATATTATTAATCTCGTTAGCTTGAAATTTAATACTTTTGAATGTAGAAATTAGTCTATTATATTTCAGTACAATATTTTTCTTACTACTAGTACTTGTCAAATATATATCAATATTACATTTAAAAAATTCACACTGGAAATATTTACTTTTAATGATATATTTGTACTGTAATGCGCAATAAAACCTTGGAACAATACTAATCTATTGCAAATATTGGAATATAATGCCAGCTACTCCAGAAGTTTTTGCAGTATTTTACAAATATTGAAATGCAAAGTTAAAACTACTAAGGTGTTGACATTATATATTGTCAATAGTTGCAATTTTCTCGATTTGTTTATTTTTATGGAAATTCAAGTCCTTTTTAATAACGTTCAGTACAAAAATATCAAACTTTTTCGATTTGCCTATTTCAGTATACACATGATTCTACTAACAACTTTTTTAAGATCCTTAAAAAGGTACTCCATTACCTCGTCGACCACTTTCCATATATAATAAAAACGGAACAGAAGTGTTACACACACACACCGACGTTTGGCGACTTCTTGATTGGCGCGATTTCCAGGTCCACACCAAAACAATAACTTAATACAATAGCCAAGTTACAATTAAAGGAGAAATTCCCAAAATTTGGCAAGTTTTTTCCTTTTTATAACCGATGTAAAAAAAAAAAAAAACTAGTGCGTGAGTGTAAGACATCATAGTCAAAAAAACTATCGTCAAACTATTCGCCAAACTGTAACGTCCATTAAAGAAATGAAAGAAAGTTGCATTGGAATCTAAAAATATATACAAATAATTTGAAAAAGTCGCACTCACTAAAGTGTTCACTATCTGTAGCTTTAAGCAATAAAATTTACAATATATTAGTCAAAACAGAAAAAATAATCTTCGAGATTTATTTATTTGCATTATTTTACTTAATTATCCTTGTGGATAAATGTATGTGACGTCAGTTGAAACTGATCTACTGTACTTAACTATGAATCGCAACATTTTTTCAATACTTTATCTCGCTCTTTAGTGCTTTTTCAATGCTCTTTTATTATCATGGCGTCGCAGTTTAAAGACGCAAGTGTTACTTTTATTAACGAAATAACTAATAAATAAGTAAAACTTAATTAAATATACAGATAAACGTCAAATTAAAAATAACTTGATGACATAACAAACACGTGTATCTGATGTCAAGAATAGGACGCTAACATCGTGCATTTTTGGCGTTAAATCCTATAGTTTGGCGATAGTATTTTTCTGAAAACTCGTCGACGCAATAATGGAGAAGTACCCTTTTTAATAATGAACATTACAGATATTGTTACAGATACTGTTATTACAGATGAACGCATCTCAATCCATGTAAATTCCTGTGGGAGGAATCGAACCTCCCCCCTTTTTCCGAAATAATTATGCCGCAAATCAAAGTATCAAAATGTAACTGATATCAGTAATAACGTCTGTTAATCAATTCAATATTTAAATTTTGCCTTAGGGGATTGTCTACATATAGAAATAGTACGAAACTTTAAAATTTTCAAAACTAACGCCTAATTTTGCCATAATTGGAATTTTTATTAAATATTTCTTTTAGGCGAAACGGGAAGGTTAAAGAAACTATGCAGGTTAAATGTTTGGAACATCTAATGTTAGTCATTTGTCATCGTTGCTAAATTGATTGTCATGCGCGTAGCTCTTTAAGCATATCTCAAAAACTACTTGAATTAATGAGCTGTTATTTTGGTTTCGAATATTAAAAGCTTCTGAAAATTATTTTTTGTTGAGCAATTCTTAGTTTGCAATTGTTTTTCTCTTCGAATATGAAATTAAAGTCTCATATTATTTGAAAATAATAGGAATTGTTGCCTATGGAGTTTTTAGCAGAAATTGAATTGTAGAAGATGCAAATTATTCAAAATTATAGCTTAACTGTTTGGCAACGATTAACAAATTTTCATTAGCAGTTCCAAATTTTAAACATGCATAATTCCTAAAATACTTCAACTAATGACTTGCTATCTCTGAATGTAATAATTATCAAAAATTAAAATAGGATATCAAAATAAGATATTAGTATTGAAAATTTTAAAATTTGGTACGATGTCCATATGTAGACGACCTTGAAAACAAATTTTGTCCTTAATTAGTATACGTCATTAAAAAGCGACTGGTATCACAGACATTTTAATACGATGATCTGCGGTAGAGTTATTAGGGGTGATACGTTTCTTTCTTTCTTTTTATTTATTTATTTTTTATAGTATTGTACTACAGTTTGTAGTCAGAGCGTAGTACAAAACATGTTTATTTACGTAATTTCATTTATTAAATAAATATTAGCGAATTATTGGCGAATTATTAACTCTAAATAACAGACACCCCAAGACTGCAAAATTTATCGTAGGTGTTGAGGGGTAAAAATATATAAATATTTTATTCAAGATTTAAAAAAATATTTGGTATCTACAGATGTCCGCTATTCCGGAGTGTCCTTTATGAAAGTTTTACTGTTTTTAAAATACAACCAACGTTTACCTTCTCTAAATAATAGAAAATACCTGATTTTCAAGTATTTAAAATGGACAAAGAAATAAAATAATGAAATGAACTAATAAAGTTTCAAAACCAGCTTTAATTTCTAATTTAATTGAAACCGCGTTTTTCTCAACAAAATAATTAAATAGTTTAAAGCATACCATTAAACTGCTCAACAATTTTTTTCGTAATTGCTTAAGGAATTGCAATTAATATTTTTCTTACCTAAACACTAATAAATATTCATATATATATATAATTTGTAGCAATACTAATTGTACTATGCTTTTATAAATTATAATTGTTGTTTTTATAATGTTTATAAAACCAAATTGCTAAAGTGAGATTTTAAGTTGCTAGAATGAGAAGTGCCAGACTGGATATCGTCCAGGTAGTTCAGTGGTAGAGCTTTGGCATCCAATGCCAATGACCCTGGTTCGAATCCAGGCCTGGACACTTCTTCATCGTGTTGGTTTCACCATTGGTTTAGTAACTTAAAAAAAAATCATTTAATAAATATTAATTTTTAATGCAAGCAGAGAAAAACGTTTTATTCTGCTGTAAAATCGATGCTAAAAATTGAATTTTGGTATACTTTGGCACAACCGTTTTCATTACGTTTTATAGAAACCAAGCAATAGACGATTGGAATCCAATAACAGATTTTATGCTTTTTTCCCCGGAAAACTGTGCCAAAATAGCTTACAAAAAATTCTTTCTCCAAGAAAGTAAGTCGCTGAAATATCCCGATTTATCCTATCTGTTCATCCGTTCAACTTTATTTGTAGCAGGAAGAGGGGAAAAAACACCGGACAAAAGAACTCTACAACAAAAAGAAAAACACCAAATAAGAATTATTCTTAAAAAATAATTCTTCTCCGGGTACAATTTGTTGGTTGTTGACAACAACGGCATTCTCAGGTCACTGCGCAGTCATTATTTTACACTTCTTAGGATAAGGCAATAATTCTTCTTTTTACCTGCGTACACACACTATATCACAATGAAATAAGTAAAAAATATAAGGCAGCTAGATCCGAATATATATATATATATATATTAAAGGTTACAAGAAATGGAAAAATAAATCGTGGAAAAAAAGAAGAAAAACACCTGGTGTTATATAGAAAATATATTAGAAGTAACTCTAAAAAAGAAAAGAACTCGACTAAAGATGTATTGGTGAAGTTGGACTTTTCTCAATAAATGCTTGGAATTTAAACTCTTTAAAAGAAAAGTTGTTGTTAAGGTTTTTTTTTAAATATAAGACTTATTTTGAGCTAGAAATTTTTTTATTTTTCGTGCGATTGTTTAGTCGTTAATAGAAAGAAATGAGAAATGGTGAAACTTTGAAGAGAAATTACTTTTTGGATATACAATATATTATGTAAGGAAGCAAATCTATTTTCTACAATAATAAAATAAAGTAATAAATATACTAAGAAATAAATGAAATATAAAAAGTAATTTTGTAAATATTGTAAATTTGTAACATAACTCATGATATAGAAAATTGAAAAAAATTTTACATTAATAGTAACAGAGTAATACAGTGGAGCTTATAACAAAATATCTAAATAATATAAATAAAGTAATATTTAACATCACTTTCCCAAAGAGTTCTGTTTTAAAAATTGCAAACCCCGATTGGTGATAAAAAACAAAAAAAAGGCTGTTTATTAAAGTGAATGTGTTTTCGTATAATGGAATTTTACGAATGACCATGAAACACACTTCGCATTCAATAAACATAAATTAATATACCATAATCTGCAAGTTTACAAACTGATAAAACCTGCGAAAAATAGCAAATTACGCCCTTCGAAAGTCTGTTTCATAAAAGACGCGCAATGAAAAGTATCAATCAACATCAATAAGATTTAAAAGATTAGCGTACACATTTTTAATACATCTTTTGATGCAACGTACGACCACAGTTTTGTTAGAAACATGAAATACGTGCACATGGAGCTGGAAGAAGTCGTTTTTCTTAAGCCCACCAAGTCACCCTGCCTTACAACTTAAACATATGCAACTTGTTCCCGCTAATATTCATCTGTCTAATTAACAAGGGAAAAAAAAAAGAAAAAGAAAAAAAACACGTTTGCATGTTGCTTCTAATGTGTTTTAATGCCGTTAGATCACCCACCGTTTTGTCTCACATTTGAAGACACATGAGGATTAAAAAAAAAAGGAGGGAAGAGAAAATGTCTTTAATTATTAGAATACCTTATTTTGAAATTTCTTTCATCTATTTTGCTTAAGAATATATTTTAAAACGCATCGGAAAATACTTTTGTCATTATTTTTATTAAAAAAATTGTTAATAACAATATTTTACTCCATTAATTTTGCTCTCGCAAAGGACAGCTAGAGAATTCATAAAAACATAAAATGAAGTACAACTCTGCGATATTCAGATGAAACATATCTTTGAACCAATTCAATTTAACTTGATATTAATTTTATCTTCAACATAAAATTATGTTATAGATTTTCATTTTCCTCCATTCCATCTTGCAAATTTTTTTACTCGTATTTTCTTAAGTTTAAAAAAAAAAGACAGACAGACAGATAAATAGAGAGAGAGAGAGAGTTTCTGCTGAATCAAATAAAAGTAAGTAATTTTGATACTACATAGCGATACAATTTTACTATATTGTCATTATACATTGTTGCTTGGCTTAAAAACACTTTTACAAAATGAATAATTAATGCATTAATAAAACACAACATCGTCTTGAAAACTGGTCTGTTGTAAAGCGCAAGTGTGTGCGACAATAACTTTTGTATATTATTTTAAAAAAAGAACATGTTTTCAAAACCGAATCAAACTTCCTTTGAAGCTGTAAATAGGTTAAATTTTAATAGGACTTAAGATCTGTTTCTTGGTATTAGCAAACATGTCATTTTTAACAATTTCCTCTCACTGACAGACAAATAATGTTCAGATTTTAAAACGGCTCAAATATTGTCTTCACAACGTATTCGTTCCATTATGTCTAAAGCTGTTTGTAAAGTTAAGATAAACCCATTGAATAGGATTCGTGGATCTCTCATTAAGTAAACGCCTCAAGACGTTTTAATTTTCAACAATTTCCTGCATCTGACAGTGAAATAGCGTTCCTATTTTGAAACATTTTAAATTGCCTTATAACAGTTTCTGCTCTCTATTATGTGTGAAACCGTTTACTTTGTGAACTAAAATCAACACTTCTGAATTGGAATTCCAGGGCAATCTTCGAGGCTTACATTTCATTTCAAAGTAAAATAAAACTTAATTCCAAGAACTATCATGTTTCAATTCACTCATACAGTTTTGAAAATATCCAAAATTTCAAAATACTGTAATTTTAGTCGTATAATCCATGGAACAAACAAACATGTTTAGACACAGCAAATGTATTTAATAAAATCTTAAAATTATTTAATAAAATTTCTTAGTCTAAACATATTTGTTTGATCCGTAGTAGGATTGAAGTTACGGTATGTTAAATGCAAATTATAATTTGGGTGTCATGGATATTACATGGAAATAAAATAAAACTTTGGTATGCTTCACACTGAATTTTTGCTAATTTTCATTTTTATGCTCCGCCAAATTTTAAAACTTTTTTAATTTGTTACATGAAAATCTGTAAAATGAGCTGCTCATGAAATTATGTTTTTTTTATTGCTATACAACGATATAACTTTATTACATTTAAGAACTAAAAGATCTTCCTAAAACACCATCAAAAACTTTTAAATGCGCAAGGCCTTTCGAAAGAACTGAGTCTTTCTTCGTCAGATTGTTTCACACCAGTTTCAACTTATTTTCTTTACTACATTTAATCATTTTAAATATAGTAAACTTGTATAATTGTGTAGCATTTAAGAAAACTTGCTTCTATTTATTTCATTGTAAACATTTTCTTGAAAGGAATTAGAAATTGCAAACATAGTTGTTCGAATTACAAATAATTTTTTTTATAAGACTACATTTATAAAAATCTACCTATAAAGCAATTATTAAACAGAATTTACTCGTTAAAAACAACCAGTATTGTATTACATTAACTTTCGTCTAAAGTTTCTGAAAACGAAGTTTTTTTCAAAACCAACGCTCTTTGAAGCTCTGGAAACATGGTAAGTTTAGAAAGAAGGCAAGCTCTGTTTCTTAATCATTCTACAATTTAAACAAACGCTTGAAGGCGTTTGCATTTTCAACAAATTCCTTCTGCTGACAGTCCAATAATGTTGATTATTTACAAACACTTTCAATTATCTCTTAACAGGCCTGCTCTCCATTAAGTCTAAAGCTGCTTAATCTGTCAAGCTAACAATAAGATAAGTGCCTCCGAATCGGAATTCTTAGCTGAATTTAAATCCTTTAGAAGCAAATTAAAAGTATATTCCAGGTGTATAGTGTTTTGACTCAGCATGTTATTTGTATGTTACTATTTAGTTTAAATTTGTCTTATTAATACAAACAGCTGACTTTTCATATGTTACATTTTAAAAATTATATTTCTAAACATTCAATTAAAGCTAAGAAATATATTTGATTAAATTCTTGTAAAGAAATCCAAGAAAAGATCCATTAATAGATCAAAGAATTTTAAAACAAGTACCTATCTTAAAAGTATATAACTCCAGATATATAAATAACAGAATAAAGCTCACTTTCTATCATTACTCCATTAACATTGAACATTCTAAATTTCTATGTTCCTTAAAATTAATAAATTATGTTTTTTAATTTTATATTATTCGACTAAATCTTTAATTTTATAAAAAACAATTCTCGTTTTCTTTCCGAAATTCATACAATTCATCTCTTACGTAATATTCTACAATAACAATTAACCCTTTGTATTACCACACTGCATATCCGCAACGGGTATGCGTCACGGCTACGGGTATTTCAATCAGGAGTGGGGTGTGTAAACGAGTACCTTTGAAAGTATAGATTCCCCTTTCTTTCCCCCGGATATTTCCATCCCTTCCCGTAAAGCTAACATGAAGCCATCTGCAACACACCCAAAAGTCAATGTTACTTATACAGTGGTCTTTTTAAAGGCAATTTTATTTATTGCTGCTATCTTCAAACGCAGCAGTTAATATAAATTGTTCATCGAATTCTCAACAAACAGCGATACAGAGTTAATTTTACATGCCAAAGTTTTATTTATCATATGAGCATTTTCACATCGTTATGGTTAAAATTAAATTCGTAAATTTTATCAAATTTAAAAGGCTGGAGACGTCCAAAAATAGCTTTTTTTTTTTTTTTTTGCAAAGATAAGTTCGTATACTTTAAAATTTTCTATTAGAAGATCGACAATATTTATGATTAGTATATGATGTTTACTGTTTGTAGCAGATGTGAAAAAAGTACCTTTTAGTCAATATCTTTTAGGTAGCTTTCATTACAAAAAGCTACCTATTGCAGCCGTTCGGAGGAAATAAATTCCAGAAAATTTTGGTATATTTTCACCGATCATGACCCCCAGACCATATATATATGACATTTGTCATGCTGTAACTCTCTTATTTATGAACCTATTTGGATGTGACCGAGTATGTGTTTAGGACATACCAGTCTCGACCGAGTTCGTTGGCCAGCTTCATCCGCCATCTTGTTTCACAATGGCTCAAAATGACGGCCTGTTATTTTTTTTAAATTTTTAAAAATTCAAAAAGACTTCCAAAAATTATAAATTGAAAAAAATTGTTTCCGTTAGGTGTTAGAACGTGATACAAGGATACTGGAACATTTTTTTTTTTGTTTTGGCCTTGAAATTCTAGGATTGCTGATATTTTGAAACAATCTGATATTCGTTATGCTGTAACTCCCGAATTTGGGAGCCGATATGAATGTGACTTATCATGTGTACAGAGCATACCCAGGTCTCGACCGACTTCGTTGGCGAGCTTCATCCTCCATCTTGTTTCAAAAGGGCTGCCCGTAAATTTTTTTTAAATATTCAATAAGATGTACAAACAAATTATAAATTGAAAAAAAAAAATGTTACCATTAAGTGTTAGAACGTGATACTAGGATTACGAAATATTTTTTGTTTTTGCTATATGTTTTTTTTTTTTTTTTTTTTTTTTTTTTTTTTGTGAGACCGGTGACTAGGCCCCTACCTGCCAGGTTTCCCTAGCTTAAACGGGTTTAGTGCCTGGTACCAGGGCGTGTAGCGCCACTGAAGAGATGCCGCTTAGCGGCTGGCAGGACGGCTATGTGGAGGTCTTAGTTTTGTTCCTATTTTTGTTTTGCTGCTAATTGATCTGATTCTTTTTGTATGGACCTGGGCTTGGCATCACACCCATACGTCATGCGATCGATATGCAAGTTGGTCTCGTAATTTAGAACCATGATCAGGTGACGAGACCTTCACCTGACTAGGCACCTCATAAAATGGCTGAGATATGGCAGTTTGAAATTCTAGGGTGGCTGATATTTTGAAACAATCCGATTTTTGTTATGTTGTAACTCTCATGCTGAAATTCCCATTCAAATTCAGTATTAGCGAAAATCGTAATTGAATCTTCTATAATCGGGTTCCAAGCATTTTAGCTTCGGGTGTTTGAGTAAAATGAGTTAAATTTTTAAAAACATGGACTATGAAAGCTACCCGGTACTTCCCGGTACAGGACGGAAGGACTTTTTATTTTTATGGTGCAATTTTTTTTTCGATTATTTTTTACATGATTAAAGTGATGTATTGTTAGATCCAAGTAAATATTTTTAAAATCGCACTTGTTGAGTCACAAAAGGAGTAATATCCCATTTTCCTTGTCAAATTAAAGGGAAAAAAATTCTTATTTTATGAAACTGGGCAGTTAATTGAAAATATTAGAGTCTCGAATTTTTCTGTTGTAAAATGTAATTTTTCAATGAATTCTGAATGACTTTTTTTTACTTCTTTTATGCAGTAAGATTAGCAGTAAGTATTCAGAGAGAATTAAAATCAAGTCTTCACAATTGTGGGCACTATTTTCAAGTTTAATTTTTTTTTTATTTACAAATGTCAAATTCTCACCAAAACGTTGAAATAAATATTTTTAGTTTAGAAATTAATAAAAAGGATATGAATAATTTATTTAAAAAATACTATTTAAATTTCTCTGGTATGAATTTGTTATTTTGGAATAAAAAAATCTTCCAGTTTTTATTTATTTTATTTTATTTTTATCATTTATTGTGGAGGTCTTTTTATTTTTAAGGTGAGCACTGTGGCGGCTCGGCTCGTCAGGGGGTTCACAGTCACTTTAACACCAGTAATTTTGTAAAGTAATTTTCCTCTAGTCTAATTGTCGAACATGCCACAATTAAATAAAGTAAAATTTATTTTAAGAATTTTCTGGTATAGTAAAGCCCTGTCGAGCCGCCATTGGGTGAGCAATAGCAGTTCTAAAATCCTATGAGACATGCTGATGGCGTACCTTTTTCTAGGGAGCTAATGAAGTAATTAAATTTTTTTTTCATTTACTGGGTATCCTAATTAGCTATATTTCGTTCAGTTTGTTTTATTTTAGTGGAAAAATAAATTCCTGCTGAATAACATTAATTAAAATTTTTTTATTGTCTGTCATTAGTCAACAAGAAACGTTATATCCATGATTTTACTAGCAACTTTTTAATACAGAAAATAAATAGCTGTAGGTGAACATGGCTCAATTCATGTAGAGTTATAGGGGAAAAAGCGCATTCCCCACTACCCCCTTTTTACTCTGCGTATAAAAATGTGACTGGAATAAACCGATTAGCAGGAGCATCTACCAATTAATGCTAGCTTTAAATTTTGCTTAGAGAATTATCCACGTTGAGAAATTTTATCAAACTTAAAATTTTCAATACTAACACCTAATTTTGAAATTCCTATTTCGATATTTTGTTAAATATTATTTTCTGATATCAAAAAGGAAATCATTTCGGGAAGTAGTTTAGGAATTCTGCAGGTTTAAAGTTTGGAATTTTCCGATATTCGGGAATGTCTGTTACGAAGGTTTTATTGTTATTAAAATAAAACCAATGTCTACCTTCTCTAAATAAAACCAAATAGAAAATAATTAATTTTAAACTTTACGATAAATTTTTATTTCAAATCTTTAAACAATGAATGAAAATAATGAAATGAAATTGTAAATAGTTTGAATACCAACTTTAATTGCTCATTTAAATGAAATGAGTCATTTTCAACAAAACAATGAGAAATATAAAATTTAAATACAAATAAGTCAAAGCAAATCATCAAAAGATCTAAAAACTTCTCCTAATTCCCTAAGAAAATGAAACTAACGTTTTGCTTATCTGAACAATAATAAATAACCATTTTTAATTGAAGCAACCCATAATGTTTTATGCTGTAGAAAAAAAAAAAGCCGAAAATTGAATTGTGGTAGTCTTTTGTAAAACAGCTTTCGTTACATTCTTTAGAATTTCAACAATGAACAATCGAAATCCTGTATCAGTTTTTTTTTTTTTTTTTTTTGACTTTTTCTCGGAAAACTGTGCCAAACTAGCTTACAAAAAATTATTTCTCCAGGAAACAAAGTCGCTGAAATATCCCGATTTATCCTATCTGTTTGTCTGTTATACTTTATTTGTAGCAGGAAGAGGGAAAAAAAACACCGGACAAAAGAAATGTACAATGCAAAGAAAAACACAAAATAAGAATTATTCTTAGAAGAAAAATTCTTCTCCAGGTAAAATTTGTTGGTTGATGACAACTACGGCATTCTCTGGTGACTGCGCAGTCATTAATTTACACTTCTTAGGATAAGGCAATAATTCTTCTTTTTACCTCCGTACACACGTGTGTAGCTATATCTATATAACAAGGAAATAAGTAAAAAAATATAAGGCAGCTAGATGAAAAGTAAAAAAATAATAATTAAAGGTTACAAAAACTGGAAAAATTAATGTTGGAAAAAAGGAGAAAGACGACTACGGTTATGAAGAAAAGATATTGGAAGTAACACTAAAAAAGAAAAGAACTCGGCTAATTGAACAAAAAGTTAAAATTTCAGTGCAAATTCACCTTGTTTAATAACTAAAATTCATAAAGATACAACTAAATGTAAATATATTGCTTGAAGGTGCGTAAAAACATACATAAAACATTTAAAAGCACATCAAAGTCCTATTAAAAATTCAAAACGTTTTAAACCGAACTACTCGGTCATCATCGGTTTTTCACCGATTTTCTACAACTTGATGAATCTATTTTCTACAATAATAAAATAATGTAATACATATACTAATAAATAAAAGAAATATAAAAAGTTATTTTGTAAGTATCTATTTTTTTTCGAGCATCATTATGATGTAGAAAAATTATTTTTATAATAATAGTAACAAATACAATAGAACTTATAAAACATATTTAAATATAAATAAAGTAATATTTAACAACACTTTCCCCAGAGTTTTAACCCCACTGTTTTAAATATTGCAAAACTCGATTGGTGATAGATAATCTTCATAAAAAATGGCTGTTTATTAAATTGAATTTGTTTTCGTATATTGGAATTTTACGAATGACCATGAAACATACTTCTATAAAAATAAGTTAATATGCCATAATCTACAAGTTCATAAACGGATAAAACCTGCAAAAAATAGCAAATTACGCCTGTCGATAGTCTGTTTAAAAAAAGACGCGCAATGAAAAATATCAATCAACATCAAAAAGCTTGAAAAGATAAGCTATTTTTAAAACATCTTTTGATGAAACGTACATCCACAGTTTTGCTAGAAACATGAAACACATGCACATGGAGCTCCAAGATGTCGTTTCTTTTAAGCCCACCACGTCACCACGCTTTACAATTTAAACATATGCAACTTGTTCCCGTTAATATTCATCTGTCTAATTACAAAAAACCCAAATACACGTTTGGAGGTTTTTCTAATGTGTTTTAATGCCGTTGGATCACTGTTTCGTCCGACATTTGAAGACACATGATGATTAAACAAGAACGAAAAATAATGCGTCAAGCATAGATTATGTAGCACTTTCCAACGCTTCCAAAATAATTTTCCAAATCATTACCGTTTAATAAGCTGAAAGATGACATCTAAGTAAACAATTTGGAAAACGCGTAACATATTTAAAAACGTAATTTCAGGAATTTTCAATATATACAATATTCGGAAAAATATCCGAATACTTTTATGTAGCCCTGTATATGATCTATAGATTTGTATATATACATAGGATGCTAAATTTTAGTTTAGTTAGGAAACGCGTAGCACAGTTTAAATTCTCCTTCTGGAGTTTCTGTCAATAAACGGAAATGTGTTCGCGAACTTTTGTGCTGCCCTGTATAGGATCTACAGAATTTATACACACCACGTAATAGACAAAGAGCTAGTTAAGATTAAAATCGCGTTCAGTAACTTAAAACGAACTTCCAGGAATTATTGTTAACAGACATTAGAGTATTCTTTTGTGTGTCCCTGTAAATGAACGATGACTGCTATACACACACTATTCTGTAGTAAGCCTCTTGTAATGCACCTTAGTAATATATATAAACTTCAATGCGTTTAAAATAGTGGAACATTATTTAAATAAGCCGCAGACGATTTTTCTCCATAGACGTAATGTAATGGAATTATTTTGACTGTCCCTGTAAAGTAACTCTAAGTGCTATACACCTACTATTCCATATTAAGCTTCTTCTAATGCATCTTAGTGATCTATATAAATTTCAATGCGTTTACAATAGTGAAACATTTTTAAAATAAACCGCAAATGATTTTTCCCCATAGACCGCAATGTAACGGAATTATTTTGAGTGTCCCTGTAAGAAAACTATAAGTGCTACACACTTCAGTTGAAATAGGGAACGTGCCATAGATAACGACAATAACATATAAAAATTGCAGAACAATCCCAGCATATTTACGGGAGTTAGAGCACAGACAGACGGCCAGACGGCCATCCGGCCAGACAAACCGAAGTCATAAGCACTTTTCAACTAGGTTGGAAAGTGCTAAAAAGGGGGAGGAAATAGAAAATGGCGATGCCTTGAGTTTAATTTTTGCTATAACTAATTCTGAATTTTTGTTCATCTATTTTGCTTAAGAATATATTTTAATACATATCGGAAAATACTTACAGAAAACTTTTATTAACATTTTTATTAAAATTTGATGTAGCGTAACAAATAACAATATTTTACTCCATTAATTTTGCTTTCGCAAAGAGCAACTAGAGAATAAATAACAATATAAAATGAAGTACAACTCTGCGCATATTCAGATGAAACATATCTTTGAACTAATTCAATTTAACTTGATATTAATTTTATCTTCAACATAAGATATAAAATTCTGCTTAACATTTACAGATTGTTTTTACTAATATTTTTTTTAAGGGGATATATCACACACAGATATATATATATATATATGAGAGTATCTGCTAAATCAAATAAAAGTAGGTAATTTTGATACTACATAGAGATGTAATTTTTCTATAATGTCATTATACATGGTTGCTTGAACTCTAATGAATTTTTGTCTTAAAACACTTTTACAAATTAAATAATTAATGAATAAATTTAACACAACTTCGCCTTGAAAATTGGTCCGTTGTAAAGTGCAAGTGTGTCTGACAATAACTTTTGAATATTATTTTCAAAAATGAACATACTTTCAAAGCCGAATCAATCCTTCCTTGAAGCTGTAAATAGGTTAAGTTTTAATAGGACTTAAGATCTGTTTCTTGATTTAGGAAACATGTCAGGACATTTGTATTTTCAACAATTTTCTCTCACAGACAGACAAATAATGTTCAGATTTTAACCCATTCGCTGCCAACCCCAAGTATATTCATGGTCTTTCAATCTAAAATTACGAATTCGTGCCGGAAATTTCGAAAGAAGAATTTTTATTTTATGTAATCATGAAATGTCTGTAATTAAATAAAGTAAATATTGCTATTAGTATTTTCTGGTATGAATTCAAACTTTCTAAACAAACTAAAATTCCGGTAATTTTAAACCGGCAGTGAACGTGTTAAAATGGTTGAAATATTGTTTTCACAGCGTATTTTTTCCATTATGTCTAAAGCTGTTCGTGAAGTTAAGATAAACCATTTGAATAGGATTCTTGGATCAATCATTAAATAAACGCCTCAAGACGTTTTCATTTTCAACAATTTCCTGCATCTGACAGTGAAATAGCGTTCCTATTTTGAAACATTTTAAATTACCTTATAACAGTTTCTGCTCTCTATTATGTGTGAAACCGTTTACTTTGTGAACTAAAATAAACAGTTCTAAATTGGAATTTCTTGGGAATCTGGGAGGCTTACATTTCATTTCAAAGTAAAATATAATTTCATTCAAGAACTATTATGTTTCAATCCACTCATAGTTTTGAAAATATCCGAAATTTCAAAATTAATCGTATAATCCGTGGTACAAACAAATTATGTTCAGACACAGAAAATTTTAACTTCTTTTATTTTTATATTTCTTTGAGTTTTAAAATATTTTTATGCAAATTTTTAATTCGTTATATGCACTATTTTCCTCGAGTCAAATGAAATGAATCAAATGAAAGTATGTTATTTAAATGCACTGTTAAAAAAAATCTGAAATTCACGGGTATTTTTTTCCTGAATTTCACAGAAAAAGTCCTTTTTTGCTACAAAAGGGTATTTTCCGTTAAAAAACAGAAAATTGTCTCATATTTCCTGAAAACAACGGAACGGACGGAGAGGAAAGGGGCCAACGGAGATATTCCGTTATCTTATCTGCTGCATATTTATTTTCAATGTTTAAAAAACTGACATGTTGTTGCACAGAAAAACTAAAAATTTAATAAATTAAAATTTCGAGTTTATTAAAAAAATTAAAAAATAAAAAAATAAAAAATAGTACTTTCGAATTAAACAAAAGTAACAATTTTCCCATTTTTTAAAATTATTTGCAATTTATTTTTTAAAGTTATAAGAAAATATTCGCACTTAAAATATATTCTAAACAAGCAGATTAATATATATATATATATATAATAGTTAAATTAAGTGAAAAAAAAATCGATTTTACTCAAAAAAGCAACATACAAAAATAACGCTTTCAAATAAAAAGAAAATAATAATATTTTTCTCATTCCTTTAAAATTATTCGCAATTTAATATTTAAAGTAATAAAAAGCACTCTCACTGAAAATATATTCTATTAATATATTCTATTATTCCATTTAAAAAATATATAATAATTGAAAAAAAAAAAAGAAACACTTTTCTTAACATTTTTTCAAACATTTTTTTATCGAATATAATTCAAATATAATAGTTATATTTTACATCTAACAATCAAATTAAGAATATATATAATTCATGTTTTTATCCTGTATTAATATTACAATTTTAAAACACCAACATCATCTCATAACGATATCTCCCCGCAATTAACTTCAAAATTACCAAGCTTCTAAACCCCAAATTATGTCAGTTCTAAACCGCCATTTTGAGAAATTCCATATGAACCTTTCAAACTGCTGTTCTAGCAAGTGCCCACTGGTCAAACCGGCAAGACGCTGGACTCGAGTCACTGTCACCCCTGGTTCAAAACCCAGTTCGACCAGAATATGTTCTTGACGTCCAATCATCTATATCATATAGTAATAACTCCCGCTATAGTCCAAAGATGGCAGCACCAAGTCAGGTGTAAAATATTTTTTAAACCGAGTTTATCTATAACAGAAAATACCCTTTCCTGTCAGTGCTACGAGGAATATTTCCGTGATTTCTGAGAGCGTTAACGGAAAGTTACCGCTTCTGCAAACGGAGATTGTCCTTCTTTTATCTTTCAAAACGGAAAATCTACTAACGGAACGGAAAAAGTCCGGCTACTTTGCTGCCAGTAGTTTTACCGTGAATTTACGGATTTATTTTTAACAGTGTGCTGCATAGCTGTACAACATTACTACATTTAAACATTTTTAAAACATTGTTGTTTCAATTACAAAGACCTTTGCATAAAACTACAATTATAACAATTTACCTATAAAGCAAATGTTAAACAGAATTTACTCATTAAAACCACCAGTGCTGCATTATTAACTTTCGTCTAGAGTTACTGAAAATGAACATATTTTCAAAATTAACGATAACCTTCTTTGAAGCTATAAACATGTTACCGTAATTTCGCGCGTATACGCCGCACCTCAGACAATTCGATTTCCTACCAGAATTTATTTTAAATAAAATGTGACTTACTTCTGCTTAGCACTTATTTGACTTCTTATTTTCAATAAAATTTCCGGTTTGAAAAAGACTTAACTAGGGTGCGGCGCATACGCGCGAAATTACGGTAAGTTTAAAAAGAACGCAAGTTCTGCAGATCAGCTTCTCACTAACACAAAAGCTTAAACAAAAACCTCAAGACGTTTGTATTTTCAACAATTTCCTGTCCGTTACAGTCCAATAATGTTCCTATTTTGAAAACAGTTTAAATTATCTCTTAACAGTGTCTACGCTTCATTATGTCTAAGGCTGTTTACTTTGTGAAGCGCTGCCGAATCGGAATTCCTAGCTGAGTTTAAATCCTTTTCAACTAAAATAAACTTTCATTCAAGATGTATCGCGTTTTGACTCAGCATGTAATTTTCATATTTCTTTTTCGTTTAGTCTTGAAAATACCTGGAAAACTGAAATAAATTAAATGCAAACTATAAACTGGAAGAAATGGAAAGAAAATGCAGATCGAAAAATAAATAAACTTAATTTCTAGGGTATTTTTTTTTATCCTGCAGAGGCTTTTGCACTGCTATTTTTGAGGTTATTCGCCGATGCATTTTTCATTAATTTTTATCACGTTCACTGTCGGGTTAAAACTTCAAGAATTTTATTTTATTTAGAAAGTTCGAATTCATACCAGAGAATACTATTAGCAATATTTACTTTATTTAATGACAGTCATTTCGCGATTACATAAAATAAAAATTCTATCGAAATTTCCGGTACGAATTCGTAATTTTAGATTGAAAAAAACCACGCGTATACTCGTGGTTGGCAGCGAATGGGTTAATTAAATGGAACGTTTTTAATGAAACAACGTGTTTTAAAGAAATGTCAAAGATTGTTTCAGAAACCTTGCGAATAATACCTCGTTCATTGTTGTTCATTTCATATGTGCATAGAAAAATGTATGTTGACATAAGAAATAATATATGTACGATAATTCCATTAACCCTTTCAGGGGCAAAGTACTTTCAGTACTAAAATGTTGATATAAATGACTGGCACCGGAATTTACAAAAAAATTTATTTCCAAATTAAAAAAAAAAAAGGCTATATTTCACATACATATTAAATGGAAAATATTTTAGCAAAATTCTGGCGCCATTGTGGAGTTTGGGAATTAAAGTTAAGTGGTTTCATAAACATACCACTGCCCCTGAAAGGGTTAAATGAATTCGTGTTTCTCCAGCTTTCATAATGTACATTTTAAGACTAAATAAGTTCCTGTTATTTTATTTTAACAACCATCACAATAATAGGATAAAATTTATATTTTCAGACGAATACTGTATGAGAGGGTTAGAATGACAGTGGAGTAAATCAAAAATTTGAAAAATCTAGATAACCACATTTTCAGTGAACGTATACTAATTTCTGTTCAGTGTGACCACCGCCCCCTGAATACCAGGCCAGCGCGCTGAAAAAAAATGGCGGCTGCCGCAGGCGGAATCGTTTGTATTGTCCCTCGAACTTCAACACCAATAATATCTAAAAGTTATCTTTGACTTATTTGATCTCCGAAAAACAAGGCGAAGAAAACTTTTAGAAATTATTGGTGTTGAATTTCGAGGGACCGTTCAAATGCTGAAAAAAAAATCGGCCTTCGACAGCCGCCATTGTTGTCAGCGCTCAGGCCTAGTATTCAGGGGGCGGTGGGTGTGACAGTCAAATACGTCATAGTTCACTTATGAAGTCGCTAGCGTGCAAAACAATTTGGACCACTTCACTTCTCAACTTACTAAATATTGACTTCTAACCCCTTCATATATCTTTAATGTATAGCACAATTATTTGGCACTTTTGAAAGAAACAGTGAGTGGAAATTAACATTACTATAATAACATTTTTAAGATTTTATTAATTTAAATTCAGATTTCGTGTTAACATTTAAAAGTTTTAATAGGACATAAGATTCAATTTTCAGCAATTCTACCACTTAAACAAAAGTGTCAAGACGTTTGCATTTTCAACAATTTCCTGTCGCTGACAGTTCAATAATGTTACTGTTTTGAAACATTTTAAAAATATTGACTTATCCCACTGCCATTCTAACCCCTTCATATATCTTTAATGTATAGCACAATTATTTGGCACTTTTGAAAGAAACAGTGAGTGGAAATTAACATTACTATAATAACATTTTTAAGATTTTATTAATTTAAATTCAGATTTCGTGTTAACATTTAAAAGTTTTAATAGGACATAAGATTCAATTTTCAGCAATTCTACCACTTAAACAAAAGTGTCAAGACGTTTGCATTTTCAACAATTTCCTGTCGCTGACAGTCCAATAATGTTACTGTTTTGAAACATTTTAAAAATATTGACTTATCCCACTGCCATTCTAACCCCTTCATATATCTTTAATGTATAGCACAATTATTTAGCACTTTTGAAAGAAACAGTGAGTGGAAATTAACATTACTATAATAACATTTTTAAGATTTTATTAATTTAAATTCAGATTTCGTGTTAACATTTAAAAGTTTTAATAGGACATAAGATTCAATTTTCGGCAATTCTACCACTTAAACAAAAGTGTCAAGACGTTTGCATTTTCAACAATTTCCTGTCGCTGACAGTTCAATAATGTTACTGTTTTGAAACATTTTAAAAATATTGACTTATCCCACTGCCATTCTAACCCCTTCATATATCTTTAATGTATAGCACAATTATTTGGCACTTTTGAAAGAAACAGTGAGTGGAAATTAACATTACTATAATAACATTTTTAAGATTTTATTAATTTAAATTCAGATTTCGTGTTAACATTTAAAAGTTTTAATAGGACATAAGATTCAATTTTCAGCAATTCTACCACTTAAACAAAAGTGTCAAGACGTTTGCATTTTCAACAATTTCCTGTCGCTGACAGTTCAATAATGTTACTGTTTTGAAACATTTTAAAAATATTGACTTATCCCACTGCCATTCTAACCCCTTCATATATCTTTAATGTATAGCACAATTATTTGGCACTTTTGAAAGAAACAGTGAGTGGAAATTAACATTACTATAATAACATTTTTAAGATTTTATTAATTTAAATTCAGATTTCGTGTTAACATTTAAAAGTTTTAATAGGACATAAGATTCAATTTTCAGCAATTCTACCACTTAAACAAAAGTGTCAAGACGTTTGCATTTTCAACAATTTCCTGTCGCTGACAGTTCAATAATGTTACTGTTTTGAAACATTTTAAATTATCTGTTCATTATGTCTAAAGCTGTTTCCTTTGAGAAGCGCTGGCGGAACTAAAATATACTTTCATTAAAGATGTATCGAGCTTTGACTCAGCATGTTATTTGCATCTTTCTGTTTTATCTTTATCTTTAAAAATACCTTGAAATTTGAAATAATTTAAATGCAAACTATAAATTAGATGTAAAGGAAAGAAAACGCAGATCAAGAAATAGAAGAAATGAGCTTATTGAATTTATAGAATACAAGTGGTTTCATGCGGTGCTTTCGCACTGCAATCTTTGAGATTATTCGCTGATGCATTTTTAAGTGCGTTCGTAATTACATAAATACGTAGCACCTATAGTCGTCGTCTGGTCCGTCCGTCCGCCAGTTCTCCTATAACATCGCAAAAATTACCCAACCGAATGGTTTGAAATTTAATATATATAATCGTTTCAAAATTTTGTCGAGTCATTTCAAATTTTATGAAAATCGAATGAGAACTGTAAAATATATTAATCAAAATATTTATTAAGTAATTTGAATTTTTTTACAAATCTGTGCTTTCTTGTTATAGCAGCTTCCGAGGATTAATCGTCAAGCGACCTAGATGCATCGCGAAGTTGTCTGACATGCATGACGTTACAGTCATATAGGACGTATGACATTTTATAACCTATTTGACCAAGTTATATTCCCATTACAGTGGCTAGTGGTTATAGTGGATAATCGAAGCAGCACTGGGCGCAAAAGTTGTCTTTTATGTATATTAGTTTGCATCCGCTGTTTTATTAAAATCCATTCATATCTTCTAGTGTCCCAAGTGGCACAAAAATAGTTTAAAAAGTTGTCTTTTATGCATATTAGTTTACATGGTTTTTTTTAATTATTATTGAAATCCATTCTTCTGATGCCCCAAATAGTTAAAAATGAAAGTTTTATGAAAATTTATGTATTTTTTATTTTTTTCATTAATTTCTTTTGGCATACTAGCATACATGAAAAAAAAATTCACCTTCGATAAATTTCTTACGATGCCCCAAGATACTTAAATATTTGCAGAAAATCGATTTTTATGCAAATTTTATACTAAAAATTATAAGTGAAAGTAAAGAGTTAAATAACCATTTGTATAGCATAAAAAGTAGAGCCAGACGATGAAAAACCGTTTATCGTTAAGTGTATAAAATTATTTTTTATGCCATATTGGTATTTACGAAATTGTGGATAGAGCAGATGCTTCAATTGCCGGTGCTGTTTTACAAGATATTGGAACTGTACACAAAAGTGAGATTTCGAATGTCGTAGATCACTTAAAAATTCGTCTACAGCGTACAAAGGTTCGAAATTTAGTTGCAGAGACGAGCAATTTAGCAGAATCTCTGTCTATTTTAACCTTATTATAATTTTGATGTGAGAAAAGACAACGCAAAAGTGCAAGTGATAAATGGCACAGTGTACTACACAAAAACCACAAAGAGGGATCATTAAATTCTAGTCAAAGAACCTGACTCTCTGTATATTACAGTTGCAACAGGAGAAACTAAACCAAAAAAAACAATAATATATTTTTTTATCAAGTAACATACAATTAAATGGGTTTACAGTAATTTGATGCGACGCACATTGGAGTATTTGACCCAAAAACCTGGCCAAAAATGCAAAAATTAAAATTTCGTCAACAATTGTAAAAATCATATTTCTTAATAGCTAACTAATTGATGCATCGATCTATGTCTATTTTTGGAACCTGAATTATATCTAGTGGCTCTTGGCCTCAGTTGAAGAGGAAGTTTTTTTGTGAGAAGACGTGTTTTTTGTTGATTTTAGGCATTGTTGTTATGTTTAAATATAATTTTTTTTGTGTCTCAATGAATTGTTGAATTGAAACTAAACAGGGCTTGCGTGTTCAACAAAGGTCAGAGCTTAGTGTTAAACTATGTGTAAATTTAAATAGTTTAGTTTTTAATGTAATAAAAAAATATTAAATGTGTAAAAGGGTCATTTTTAAAGAGTTTTCCGCTCTAATTTAAACATATCGAAAGCTTTTTAAATATGTGCCGGGCTTTGCCGGACCATGTTTGAATTATAATTGTATTAGTTATAGTCTTGAGTGCCAATTTCTGCAAAAAAATCTTCCGCATATTGTTGTCATTTTTTATATAATTTTTTTTCGGGTGGACTACTTAAATCCTATTTTTTGCGGCAACCGAATCGAAAAGATAAAAACTTTATTTTTACTCTAGTATTGCAAGTTTTTAGCTTACAGGATATTGCCTGAGAGCTTTTTCTCCTACATATCCTGTATGTATGCATGTACGTACCTATGTAAGTACGTACATATCTACGCAACTCCATACCTCTTGATAGAAATATCAGATCGGCTTCAAATTGTAAATACTTATTTACTGAAAAAAGTGTCTCCAATTAGTTTCGGAGGCTCATACGTAGTAAATAAGGGGAGAAAGGAGGGAATTAAACAAGTCTGGAGAAGACGCAGAAATGATTAAAAGGTTGTAAGTAACATTGAAAGTCATAAAAAGTGGGCATCGCATTGACGAAAAAAAAGTTCCAAACATCTGCTGATGAAACAACAAGACTGTATGTGAACCTTTACAATTGGTACCCCATGATTCCAACAATGAACAAGGTTTTGATTCATGGTGGCAGTGTAATTAAGAAAACAGTCGTACCCATTGGCCAACGGTCAGAAGAAGCTGCCGAGTCCAGAAACAAACACTTTTGACAGTACCGTACAAAGTACTCAAGAAAGTGCAATATAAAAGTTCGCAATAGAGAAGTTTGCTATAGAGATGTTCCAAATTGGCTTCTTTTAAGCAGTGATCCTTTTATAAACTGCTCTAGACAAAGGCCAAGGGAAAAGAGCAAGCCATACAGTAGCGAGACTCTACAACTTCTTCTTCCAGCTAGGTCTGATGGTAGTCCTGATAAAAGCCAAGAAGAGTGTGATGAAGAAGATGAAAAACAGAGTTCTGAAGAATCAGATTGAAACTGGTTATCTATTAAATGCACTGAAAAACCAGCATCTCTATACTGTAGAGACTCCACTGTATTAAATGTATTATCAAATGTAAATAATCTTTATTAAATGTAAATTAAATGTAGTAATTATTATTAAAGTAAATTAAATGTAAATAATAAATTTTATAGATAGTACAATTAAATACATTCAATTAAACATTACTAGTAAATAAAAAAATCTATCAACAATTACTTTTCTCTTATAAACAGTAAACATTTAAGGCTGCTAGTCACTCGACTTCCAAACTCCCTTCGGTAATGTTAAGTCTATGGGCATGTGATGTATTCGTATTTTGAAAATATCTACTTAGTAAATTAATATTTTAACTTCTTTTTTTCTTTGTGCTCTTCTTAAATGATGTCCTTTTTTTTCTTAGTTGTCAAAATATTTATAAAATGTATACTTATTATTATGTGAAGTGTTAAAATTTTACTTACACTTCGTCAGCTTTTAAGATATAAAATATTAAATTAAGCTATGGATTTGTATGTAAATACATAGTATGCTAAAAGTTAGTTCAGTGAAACGCATAACAAAGTTAAACATTTCCATTCAGCCATTTCAGGGAATAAACGGAAATGTGCTTGAGAACTCTTGTGCAACCCTTTATATGATCATAGAATGTATCCACACCAAGTAATATTAAAAAAAAAATCAATTTAAAAATGCATATCACAACTACAAGCGCACTTCCAGCAATTATTGGTCATAGACTTCAATAGTTAAATTTATTCTTCAGCCAAATTCTTTTGTGTGTCCCTGTAAATGAACGATATATTCCATGCACACCATATTCAACAATAAGTGCCTTAATACACCTCAGTGATGTATATAAATTTCAGTACGTTTAAAATAGTGTGATATCATTAAAATACAGAGCAAACGATTTTTTTCCCACAGACATAATGTAAGGGACTTCTTTCGGGTGTCTCTGTGAATGAACCGTAAATGCTATAGACTTCATTTACAATACCAAACATGCCATATTGATACCCAATAACATCTAACAATTTCAAGGTAATCGGAGTATATTTACATAGAAAAATATTTTTGTCCAAGATTTCGGGTCAAATACTCCACTGTGCGACGGAACAAATGTAAATAAGGAGGAGTTATTCGCCTGATGTAGTTGGAACTCAATAGACCCTTACAATGGTGCATTTGTTTGCTTCATACAAACGAGTTGCCTTTACGACATTTGGTGCAACTAAATTCTTTAGATGGGCCAATTGGTATAGCAATCAAAACCTGCGAAGAGCTATCTGTAGATTCCTTTTCTTCAATAAGTGCGGAGAATATGCCAGATAACATATATAGAATGGTTTTCAGCAATGATCAGCAATATTTATATGATTTTTGCTTAGCAATATCACGTGGTGAATGTGGTTCTGACTTCACATTAAAAAAAACTTGTCCAGTTGTTCACTCAAGATGGCTACCAACTGCAGTCAAAAATTTAAGGTTGTTTGTGGCCACAGAAAATCCATCTGAGAATCTTATTATTTCCAAACATATATTATAAAGGTATGCACCTGTGTGGTTCCATATCAAAACAAAGCCCTCCATAACAGAAGTAGAGCGGCTTATTTGGAAACTTATCACATTTTCTATATATTTTGGAATTCAATCTAAGTAAGATAGTGAACGCTGTTGTTCAACGAAATAGCTTCTTTTATCATCCTGAAAATTTGTTATTGTCAATACTCTCAGATAACAGACAGCCTATCAGGTCTTTAGCAATACGAAAACTAATTTATGCTATATACGAAAATAGAGGCTCACCAGAAGTAATAATATTTGAAGTATCAAGAATACACTTCAAAGAAAATGATTATTATGAACTTATTGACTGGCAACGAGTTGGGACATCTTGAACTAAATCTTTTGTTGAATGTGTCTTGAAGAAATTGAGGACATGGTAAACGTAGGAAAAATGGTGGAATGTTCAAAATATCCAAACTCAAGCTGTTGAAAGATGCATTCGCCTAGTGTTCTGAGGCATCAGAAAGTGTATCTGGACAAGAAAAGGCACACGGTTTCATAGAGTTTTCCGCTATTCGGCAGTGTCCGTTATAGAAGTTTTGTTGTTAATAAAATGAAACCAACGTTTACCTTCCCTAAATAATATAAAATACCTAATTTTCAATTAGAAGAGAAAGTTTAATTTGGAATAAACAAAGAAAGAAAATAATGAAATGAACTAATAAAAGTTTGAAATCCAGATTTAATTGAAACCGCGTTCTGCTCAACAAATTAATTACACACCAGCAGTAGAAACCGAAACTACCACGTTTCTGATCTAAACAATAAAAAATATTCATAATAGATGTCGCAGGCGCATCGCTGTGGCGCGATTTTTGTTATCGCGAAATTTAAACAAGAAAATCCTGTTTTTGAATCCTTTTTTTTTCCTATCCTGCTAAAACACCATGTTAGTTTTATTTTATTATGAATCGATTTATTTTATTATAAAACACACATAATTTATTATAAAAACACATGCAATTTTTTTTATCGAACACACACAAATTATTTTATTATAAAACACACACATTATCATGAATACAACTGACTTAATATAAGAAAGCTTTGATTAATATTTACTATCTGGTCTACCGGTCACAATCACCATGCCTGGCAAATGCCTGGGAAAAAATCGCGGTAGAAATATCGCAGACGTACCGAAGTTTCTTTTTGGTATCATCATCATCATCATCCATTTTCAATCCACTGCTGGATGTAGATCTTCCTGAGATTTTTCCATTGTTTCCTATCTAGTGCTTTAGTCATCCAATTCACACCGGCCACTTTTCTGATTTCGGCACTCCATCTTACTTGAGGTCGTCTTTTTGGTCGTTTTACATCTATGGGATACCACTATAGGGTGTTCGTGGTCCATCTATTGTCTTGTCTTCTTGCAATGTGGCCAGCCTTTTTCCATTTTAGCCGTTTAATTCTCTCAATGATGTCAAAAACTTTCGTCTGACTTCTTATCCAAGTTATTCTCATTCTATCTCTTCTGGTCATGCCCAGCATACACCTTTCCATACTTCGCTGTGTTGTTTGTAATCTTCCTACCATCCGTTTTGTTAGCGTTCATGTTTCTGCTCCATAAGTATGCATATATATATATGAAACACACACATTTATTTTATTATAAAACACACACATTGTTAATAATGCAACGGAATGAGCTATTAATGTATTAATAAAAGAGGGCTTTGATTAATGCGTCTACCGACGAAAATCACTGGATTACCACGCCAGGCAAAAAATCACCATTTTTTTCGAATAAAAATTAACCCTGGGCGACATCTGTACAAAATATTCATATATATATATAATTTGTAGCTATACTAATTGCACTACGCCTGTACAAATACTAATTGAATTTTTTTAAGTTGCTAAAACACAGAGGCTAGACTAAGAGTTTAAATTGCTAGAGTGCGGAGTGCCAGGCTTTATATCGTCCAGGTATCTAAGTGGTACAGCTTTGGCGCCTAATGCCAATGACCCTGGAAGGTAGGACACCTTTTCCCTTCGCGGTTTCACAGCTCGTTTAGAGACTTAAAAAAATCATTTAAGGTATCCGCACACCTTCGGGGGTGATTTTTTGAATTTTTATATCTTTATACCCTTTTTTTTATAACGACATTTAAGTTAAAACTTTGAAAGATATATAAACATTTTAGAAATTACGCAGAAATATTTTTTTAAGTGAAAACAGTCAAAATTATGTGAAAAATTGACATTTAAGCAAAACATAACTCAAAATCAAATCAATGCATTTACATTTTGCAAGTTGCATAAAAAAATAATAACTTTCTCTAGCACACAGACTAGCCGCTTTAAAATAGAATCTCTATCGCAGGAGCTAGGGCACTTGAAGTACTAATATAATGAAAAATTCGTAAAATCTCTTGCAACTTTTTAACTTATTACCACAGTAAATATAAAACTAGTTAATATATCAACCTGATTATGGTATATTCCCTCCATAAACATTTGTAAAATAAGTAAAATAAAAAATAAATTAAAGGCATTTCATGCATAATTTTTTGCTGTAGGATGTTTTTCGTACAGTAAAAATCTGAAAAACTTCATTTTGACAAATATTTAAAAATAACTTTTACAGGCGGTTCTTGCTATAAAAATAATTATTATTCTTTAAAGGTTTAATTATATACTCCATGTATTTTCTTGAACATATAATCCAATTTAAATGTTAAATCGCGAAACAGAAGAATGTAAACACACAATTCAGCTTACTTCAGGTTTGCAGAACAATATTTCCGGTTGTAAAATTCTTCGGAAAGCTAGATAGTAGGTAAGTAGGTAATAAATGTAACTTTAAACCGCTGGTATTTCGGGTTCTAATTCAGATACAGACACAATTAAAGCAGAATTCGATAGATAAAAGATCGGATTTTAATATTAATGCAAAAATGAAAAATGGGTATTTTAATCGAAAATGACGTTTCAAAGGTGTGCGGGTACCTTAATTAATATTCATTTTTAGTGAAAGCAGACAAAAACTTTTTATTCTGTTGCAAGAGAATGCTAAAAATTGAATTTTGCTATACTTCCACACAACAGACTTCGTTACGTTTCACAGAAATCAAAAGAAGAACGATCGGTCTCCTTTATCAGTTTCTTTTTGCCTTCTTTCCTGGAAAACAGGGCCAAACTAGCTTACAAAAAAATTCTTTTTCCAAGAAAGTAAGTCGCTGAAATATCCCGATTTATCCTATCTGTTCATCCGTTAAACTTTATTTGTAGCAAGAAGCGGTAAAAAAAAACACCGCACAAAAAAACTCTGCAACAAAAGAAAAACACCAAATAAGAATCATTTTTAGAAGAAAAATTCTTCTCCGGGTAAAATTTGTTCGTTGTTGACAACTACGGCATTCTCAGGTGACTGCGCAGTCATTAATTTACACTTCTTAGGATAAGGCAATAATTCTTCTTTTTAGATGCGTGTAAGATATATCTACATCACAAGGAAATAAGTAAAAAGTATAAGGCAGCTAGATTAGACGTAAAAATAAAAAGTTACAAGAACTGGAAAAATTAATCTTTGGATAAACTAAGAAAAAAAGAGAAATAAGTCTGCTTTTATAGAGAAAAGGATATTGGAAGCAACTTTAGAAAATAAAATAACTCGGCTAAAGATGTATTGGTGAAGTTTGACTTTTCTCAGTAAATACCTAGAATTCAGACTCTTTAAAAGTAAAAATTTTTTTAAGCCCTTTTTCAATGTAAAAGTTATTTTAAGCTAAAAATTTTTCAATTTTCTTGCGATTGTTTAGTAATAATTAGAAAGCAAAAACCAATCATGGAACTTTGAAGACACTTATCCAAATTGCTTTTCTGATATATAAAATATCATGTAAAGGAATTTATATATTTTCAACAATAATAAAGATAAAGTAATAGAATAAAGTCAGAAATATCGTAAGAAATAAAAGAAATATAGAATTAATTTTTCCTGAAACATATTTTATTATGTAGAAAATATGAAATTATTTTTACAATAATAGTAATAAAGTAATATACTAGAGTTTATTTCTATTATATAGATATTTCGATAGAAAGTAATATTTTATACCATTTTTTCCAATGCGTTCCACTTTAAATATTTCAACATCTATTGATAAAATATTCCAAAGATTTGCGTATTCTTTAAGGTGAATATAAATTTTGTATATTCGAATATTACGAATGGTATTATATAGACCATGAAACATACTGTGCGTTCTATAAACGTAAAGTGTGCGATTATCTGCAATTTTACAAACGGATAAAATTTGAAATAAATGCCAAAAATAGTGTGTTGAAATTCCTTGAAAAGGCACGCAAAGAGAAATATCAATCAATGTCAAAAAGTTTAAATGATAGTATATTAAAAATTTGAACACCTATCTTTTGAAACAACACCGTCCACATTTTTTGCGAGAAACATGAAACGCACAGATATAGAACTCGATGGACACATTTCTATGAAGGCCACAACATTTCCATACCTTTAAATTTAAACACATACAACTTCTGCCCGCTAATAATCGTTTGTCTAATTACAAAGAAACGCAAATATGAATTTGAATGTTTACATTATTTTGTAGGCTAAAATGGCATTGATTAATAATATTTTTCTTATTAGCTTGAAAATAATAAGCTTTGAAATTAACCTATTTATACTTCAGTAGAATATTTTTCTTCCTATTAGTATAGAGTTTTGGGGAAATATATTCAATATTACTTTTATTAATTTTACACTGGAACTATACATTTTAATGACATATTTTCAAAGTACTGCGCAAGTACATTGGAATAATACAAATGTAGTACAAATATTAGAATGTAATGCCAAACACTGTGGGATTGTTTGCAGTATTTTAGCAATATTAAACTACAAAGTTAAAACGTTTAAGGCATAGGCTATATATAACGTCAATAGTTGCAATATAAAATACTACAAATCTGTAAACAGTGGCATTAAATGGAAAAGATTACATTTAATTTTGGGTATCATTTAAATATTGACATTAAATTCGAATAATCCGGTATAAACCAACCACATAATTTGAAGCAATAATCCAGAAAGTTTAGTATTTTTATCAAAAGGCTTTTCCTCTAGTTATTTACCGTCCTGTGTTGACTTTTCACATTTTATATTTAATTCATTGTTTTTAGTATCATTTACAGGCCTGAAAAATATACACATACACACCATAACTAAGTCTGCTGCAAATCGTCGTATAAATATGTGATTGGCATCAATCTATTACTAATTACATCTACTACTTAATGTTATACATAAATTTTGCTTAGGGAATTGTCTATTTACAGAAATTGCACCAAACTTAAAAGTTTTCAATACTAACACCTAATCTTTACATCTTATATGATATTTTGTTAAATATTAGTTTCGGATACTAAACTGTAAGTCCTTCGGTCAAGTAGTTTTAGAATTACGCAGGTTTAAAGTTTGGAACTACTAATGTCAAATTCATTTGTATTCGTTACAAAATAAGATTACAAAGCTTTTTAAAAATCTTAAAAAACTACTTGGCAGAATGAACTGTAATTTGGGTTTCGCATATATGAAGTTTTTGAAATAGATTTCTGTTAAAAAAATCTTAGGTTACAGTTATTTTTTTCGAATGTAAATTTATATATATATTATTTGAAAAATCTATGAATTGAAACCCATGAAATTTTTGAGAACAGACAATTTCTAGAAGTTTCAAATTAACCAAAATTATAGTTCACTACGCTAAATAGTCTTTGAGTTATGCTTAAAAATCTACCTGCATTACAATCTGTTTTTGCAACAATTAAAAAATTAACCTTATCAGTTTTAAAGTTTAAACCAATATAATTCATAAAATATTTGAATATATTCGAAGATAACATTTACCAAAAACTTTAAATATAATGTCACAATTAAAATTTTAAATACTAATAACTAAAGTTTGGTACAATTTCTGTTTGTAGACGATATCCCACGCAATATATAGCATTCGATACTAATCGATCGGTACCAGTAACACTTTTATATGGTGATTTGCGGCATATTTAATAGAAAATGGTGCTTTTTGTTTTGTTTGGTTTGCTGCATTGTACTACAAATTGGCGTCAGTGTAAATGTCCAAATATTCATTTACGCACTTTCATTTATTAAAAACCTATTTGCGAGTTATTAAGTACATTAACTTTTAGAACATACTGAGTATAGTGTCAAAAGTCCCCACAATTACCTTAATAATGCAGTAAAATCTCTAAAGAACAAACATCTCTGGACCGTCGAATTTATCTATTATTTGGAGATGTTCGCCATACAGAGGTAAAAATATAGAAATAATATTTTTATTAGCGTTTGAAAAGTGTTTGGTATATACAGATGTATGCTATTCAAAAGTGTGTGTTATGAAGGTTTTATTGTTATAAAATAAAACCAAATAGAAAATACCTAATTTTAAAGCAGAGAAGAAAGTTTTATTTCAAATCTTTAAACAAAGAATGAAAATAATAAAATGAACTGATAAATAATTTGAAAACCAACATTAATTGCTCATTTATTTGACACACCAATTAGAAATGTTCATCATGAAAAGGCCCAACAATTTCTCTTAACCCTCCATTGCTCTCTCGCAGGGTGTTCTGAACACCCCATGAATAAAACCTTACTCACAAGTACGGAACTGCTCAAGGTCAAAATGAAATACTTTTTGTAGCTGCACTTTCCTAGGTCTACGCCTAATACCAACATATATTCGTTCTACAATTTTTCTTGAAGAAGACAGGTTGTAAATATTTTCAGCTGGGGCTTATATCGGTACCGTGTATGTATGTGATATATATATATATATATAATATATATATATATATATATATAATAATATAATATATATATATATAAATATATATATATATATATATATATATATATATATATATATATATATATATATATATATATATATATATATATATATATATATATATATATATATATCGGTACCAGTAACATTTTTATAGGATGATTTACGGCAGATTTATATCACTGTGATATAGATGATTTACATGTCGAGAGGATTTATATCACCGTGTATATATAACAACACCCAGCGAGTAATAACGGAATATTTTCTGTTTGAAAAAAAAATTAAGATAACATACATTAACATTTTATTTTATTTTTATGATAGAAACAATTATTTTATGAATAACTTTTTTTTTACCCTTTTACAACGACTTTTGGGCTTTTTTCTAGAAAATATCGAAATTTCCATGGGAAATAGAGCAATAGCGCTTGCGTAATCTGGTCACCAGCCATCAACCAGACAGCCATGACGACCGGACAACGGTGAATAGATTTTACTATTCCACCGATCTACGAATATATATTAAATTACACATAATTAATTACATAAATTACACATCACCGTTGTCCGGTCGTCATGGCTGTCTGGTTGATGGCTGGTGACCTTCTCTCCAACATGGTTTATTAGTGGGAAATTGCAGACTCAGGGGTCGGCCGGAGTAGTTCAATGGTTAGAGCAACAACCCGGATCGCTGTGGACCCAGGTTCGATTCCTGGCTCTGGCTAATTTTTCACTCCATGTTGGATTATTGTATTGAACGTATGTATGTCTGTTTATTAATTATATATGTTTAAAAAATAAAAACGATGACTGCAGACGTTAATTATGTGTAATTTAATATATATTCGTAGATCGGTGGAATAGTAAAATCTATTCACCGTTGTCCGGTCGTCATGGCTGTCTGGTTGATGGCTGGTGACCTTCTCTCCAACATGGTTTATTAGTGGAAAATTGCAGACTCAGGGGTCGGCCGGAGTAGTTCAGTGGTTAGAGCAACAGCCCGGATCGCTGTGGATTCAGGTTCGATTCCTGGCTCTGGCTAATTTTTCACTCCATGTTGGATTATTGTATTGAATGTATGTATGTCTGTTTATTAATTATATATATTTAAAAAATAAAAACGGTGACTGCAGACGTTAATTATGTGTAATTTAATTTTGAAAATTTGTTTGATCAGAATCTGATGATGATGAAGCAATAAGTACAGTTGATAACTTTCTGAGGCATGACGAACATTTTGTGGAATGTTCTGATCACAACTCAAAATCAGAACGAGAATCTGAAAAAATATTGAAACAAGATATTTATACCGAAAAAAAAAGACGGTACACTTCGGAAAAGATTAAATGACGAAATGGTACAAGAAAATAGATACAACTGCCGTACGTACTCATTCTTCGAACATAGTTACTCATTTACCGGGTGGTATAAGCGCTGGTATGTCTAGTAAAACGCCTGTTGAATTTTTCAAATTATTTATATCAGATAATATAATCTAAGATATAGTTAAGCATACAAATATATAAAAATATAAAATACAATCTCTATTTCTTAGAGAAATAGGTGACTTTAATCCGTAGCAAATTACAAAAGTATTACAATTCATTTTACAGCTTAAAATTGGTGATGAAATCTTTGGGGTGTTTCGAACACCCCCGCGAGACATCACGTTACAACAAAAAGGGTCAGTAATGAAGAGTTTATTCCCTAAGAAAATTAAACTAACATTTTTCTTATTTAAGCAAAAATAAATACAATTTTTAATGCAAGCAGACCAGAACGTTTTATTTTCTAGTAAAAAAAAGGCTAAAAATTTAACTGTGGTAGTTTTTGGTAAAGCAGTTTTCGTTACATTCTTTAGAATTCCAACAATGAACGATCGGAATCCTATATCAGTTTTTTTTTTCTTTCCTTTATTTTTCACACAAAACTTTTCAAACTAGCTTACCAAAAAATTTTTCTCATGAAAAATAAGTCGCTGAAACATCCCGATTTATCCTATCTGTTCATCAGCTCAACTTTATTTCTAACAAGAGGAGGAAAAAACTCCTGACAAAGACCTCTACAAAAAGCACCAAATAAGAATTATTATTAGAAGAAAAATTCTTCTCCGCGTAAAATTTGTTGGTTGTTGACAACTACGGCATTCTTTGGTGACTGCGCAGTCATCAATTTACACTTCTTAGGGTAAGGCAATAATTCTTCTTTTTACCTGCGTATACACGTGTGTAGATATATCTATATCACAAGGAAATAAGTAAAAAATATAAGGCAGCTAGATCAGAAGTTAAAAAAAAATATATTAAAGGTTACAAGAAGTGGAAAATTTAATCTTGGGAAAAAAGGGAGAAAGACGACTGCTGTTATATAGCAAAGATATTGGAAGTAACTCTATAAAAGAAAAGAACTCTGTCAATAAAGTATTGGTGAAGTTGGACTTACCTCAATAAATGCTTGGAATTAACACTCTTTAACCTGTGCCACTCCGGGCACACCTAATTTTAATTCCAAACTTACATAAAGCACCAGTAATATTTAAAAAAAAATTTGTTTCTATAATGAAAGCTTAAAATAAGAAATTCGTATTTTCTAAAAAAGTCGTTTGTAAATTCCGGTGTCAGCCAGTAATTTCTCATTTTACGAACAGACTTCGTCTGTGCTGGAAAGGGTTAAAAGTAAAGTTGTTGTTAAGCCCTTTTTTAAATGTAAAACTTATTTTGAGCTAGAAAAAAATTATTTTTCGAGCGATTGTTTAGTCGTTAAGAGAAAGCAATGACAAGTGGTGAAACTTTGAAGACAAATTACTTTTTGGATGTACAATAAATTACTATGTAAGAAACCAAATCTATTTTCTACAATAATAAAATAAAGTAATAAATAAAAGAAATATAAAAAATAATTTTGTAAATATCCATTTTTTTTTTTTTTTGGAACTGGAAAAAGCAACCCAGTGATAAACTAGGAAAAGACTAGAAAAACGTCTGCATTTATATTGAAAAATATGTTAGATGTAACTGTAAAACAGCAAATAATTTGGCTAATGATATATTGGTGAAGTTGGATCCTTAAACGTAAAGTTGTTCTTAAGCGATTTTTTTTATATTTAAAGAGATATTTAACGCTGCTTAAAAAAAAGGTTAAGGAAAATCTGCTGAAAGAGAATTGTAAGAGATATTTAAAAAATAAATTAGATTTTCCTAGCGTAATTTTTCCTTGCGTTTATTTAGCTATAAATGGAAAGGAAATTCAAATAATAAAGATTTGAAGACAAATTAGTTTTTGGATATACAAAATATTATCTAAGGAAGATAATTATCTGTAATTATAAAATGAAGTAATAAATATCATCATCATCATCCCAAAACATGGTTTCAGGCTATAAGCCTGTTCCGGCCTCAATCCATCTTTTTCGTGGCCTTCTTCTGTCTATTTTCTCCCTTGGCTTATAATTAAAGGCTGCCTTTAGTATACGATCAGTATCCATCCTTTCGATGTGATCCCTCCATTTCCTTCTGTAATTTCCTATTTTATTTAATATTGGTATAATTTCAAGCTCTCTTCTGATGTAATCATTCTTTATTTTGTCTATTATTGAACATCTTTTCACACTCCTCAAAAATTTCATCTCTGAGGATTCTATTTGTCTTTCATACTTTTTTGTGAGTGTCCATGCCTCACTTCCGTATAATAAAGTTGGTATTGCCATTGTTTTAAAAGATTTTTGTCACGATTCTTCCGAATGTGGCAGTGTTCTAATTAAACAGGCCTTTCTAACGACGAACACAAGTTTAATAAAACTATGACGTAACGATGACAAATACAGATGACAAGGACAGGTACATCACACGACATGTAATAAACATAAAAGATTATTCATATTTTTCAAGATTCATGACCGGTAATATTTACGGCCATTTTCATAAAAAATTCTGGTTTCTCATATCACAAACGACGTTCTTCGCCGCTGACATTCCAAATTCTACTGCCGCGCTCTTCCGTTTCTCCAGAAGGGGGCGCTACTAGAGCAAGAAAAGGCATGCGCAATCCTCACACCTCCCACTTTCGAGAATTTGATTTAGTCTTTTGAGACAAATCAATATCTAGTAAATATCTAAATAAACAAGTAAAACATATTAATACAAAAATTCAAACATTTAAAGAATTTCAAAGAAAATAAACAAATAGAATACACTATAACACTAATATACTAATTCTAATATTTTAAAGTTCTAGGATAAAGTTAATTCAAACTTGTAACACAGAAAAAAAAGAGAATGTTCAAAGTTTTTAAGTCCAATGTGAGGCATGTAGCCTACTTAGAGAGTCAGCATTCACGTGGAGTTTCCCACGTCGGTACGTTATTTGGGCTTGAAAACGCTCAAGTGCAAGGGCCCATCTTTGAAGGCGCGCACTTTGAGGTGCACAGTCCGTGAGAAATTTCAAAGGATTATGGTCGCGCACCACAGTTACTTGCGAACCATAAATATAGTGTTCGAACTTTTTCAGGGCGAAGATAACAGCATAAGCTTCCTTTTCGATGGTAGCATAACCTTCTTGGCATTTGGAGAGCTTTTTACTTGTAAAAGCAATGGGATGCTCTTGTTCATTTTCATCTTTTTGAGATAGACAAGCGCCTATCGCATACGAAGAAGCATCTGCGTGTATAATAAATGGTTTCTGAAAGTTCGGGGAATAACAGATGGGTGATTTACTGATAGCCTGTTTCAACTCAAAAAAGGCTTTGTCACAATCCTCAGACCAAGTAACTTCATTAGGGACACGTTTCTTGGTAAGTTCAATCAATGGACGAGCTATGTAGGAGAATTAAGGAACATAGGTTCGGTAGTAAGATAAAAGACCTAATATGCTTCTGACATCTTTCTTTGACTGGGGAACTTCTAAGTTTTGTATCGCTGATACTTTGTCGGGATCGGGTGTATGTATACCAGATCCTACCACATGACCTAGAAATTTTATTTTTTCTCGTTTCCGCCGTCTTCCTGTACTAAATGTATTGTTCATTCGGCAAAAGCCATCACGTGTATACTGTTTCTTCCTCACAGTTTCCTTTATTTCCACTTTATCATAATTTTTAGAAAGTTCAGTTTCATTTTTATTTTCGTCGATCAGCACTTCCTTAGTCTCTGTAAACTCATCAATCTTCTCAGATTTCTTCTGGCATTTTTCTAACATCATGTTGTCATGATGATTTAACTTAAGGAATACATCGGGTTCTTTGTTTGCTATTTCATGTGATTTCACACAACCATTGACTATAATGTAGTCGGAATTTTCATCGTAAACAAGAGGTTGTTTCTCGCTGAACTCAATCGTGCTGGATTAGGAACTTCCATCAAGTGTTTCTGGTATTGTATTATTGAAAATAGAGTAAGATTCTTCTGTTGTCGTGACATCAACTTTTCAATCTTTATTTTCAGAAATTATGTTTCGTCTTATATTTTCTTCCTTCATGTCTGATGATGCAATCAAATATTTATCCGAGGCACTTGCATTCTTTTTAGCATAATTTGCGGTTTCATATTCGGTTTCTTCATCAGGCGTGACTGCATAGTTTGAAGATTCGAAAATATAAGTTACATTATTAACTATGGGAGTATCAGTCATAATATTGTGTTCACTCTGTAAATAATTTTGGACTTTTAAATCTTTTGAATTATGTCAAATTTCTTCTGCTTGCCTAATTTGGGGATCTTCTTCCTTATAATAAATTTCCGTTTCGATTTGATCTCCACTCTCTATTACGATTAAATCGGCAACAGTACATATGTCATTTTCATTATTATTAGTTTCTTTCGTGATCGATTGTGTAATACTAGTACTCGAGTGAGGGTTATTTTTCGTCTCATCGAATAATTTATCCAGGTGATATCAGAAATTCTCATGAACGAAAAAGCTATTAAATTCATTTTTGTTAGCTTTCGAACACTGATTTAACGAAGGGTCGTTTTTCTGTTGCCATTTAAATTTCTCTGAATCATTTATAAAAGTATCAGGGTCGTCGACAGGTGTATGATCAATGTTCTCGTTTGCATTCGCATTTTCAACTGACACATGGTCAACAATTGAAGCAGACAGATCTACAGTGTTGGTTTCTTTCGCATTGTCAAAGGCATGCGCAATCCTCACAATTTTATTCTTGTGTCTTTTCTTGTATTTCGAAGAGTTCTTATAGTACCACAGTCCCCACAGAACCTTCAGTAATAAATATGCTAATAAAAACGTAAAAAGTAATTTTGTATTTATCCATTTTTTTTCGACCGTAATTCATTATGTAGAAAACATTAAATGATTTTTACAATAAGAGTAATAAAGTAATCAAATAGAGTTTCTGTCATATCTATATAATAGAAATAAAGTAATATTTAACAAAACTTTTTCTAAAGAGTTCTGTTTTAAATATTTCAAATCCGATTGGTGATTCTTCAAGTTCACTAATGTATAGAACCTGCGAAAAACAGCATATTCAGGCATTGGAAATTTCATGTTTCATAAAAGATACGCAATGGAAAGAATCAATCAACCAGTGACTGGATTTATTTGGGGCACTAAATACATGGCTGTAAAATTTATTCGTACCATTAATTTTTCAAAGAAATCTTTTACTTGCTTAATGACAGAACTTCCTGCCAATAAATACAGCAAAGTTTTCATTTGAAAAATAGTGGTAAGAAAATAATAAACTTAGCAACCATGCATTTATTGCCCCAAATTAATCCAGTCACGAGCCTCCACTGCGAATCAACGTCAAAATGTTTTAACCCTTTCATGGGAAAACTACTTATGATTTTTAAATGCTGAAATCGGTGAATCTCACCCGGATTTAACGAAAAAATTATTTCCAAATAAGTAAAAGATTTTCTTTGCATATTATAAAATCAAGATTTGATTCCGAAATTCCGGTGTCATTGTGGTGATTCAGAATTAAAATTAACTGGGACATATTATATCCCACCTCCCTTGAAGGGGTTAACCCTTTTCGGCACAGTGGTCCCACTCCGGGCACACCTAAATTTAATTCCAAACTTGCATTCAGCACCAAGAATATTTTAATAAAATTTTGCTTCTATAATGAAAGTTTAAAATAAGGGCTTCTTATTTCCTAAAAAAGTCGTTTGTAAATTCCGGTGTCAGTCAGTAATTTCGCATTTTACGAACAGAATTTGTCTGTGCCGGAAAGGGTTAAAAGATAAGCGTACAAATGTTTAATACATCTTTTGAAACAACGTACGACAATGTTTTTTGCGTCAAATGTGAAATACAAGCACCTGAAGCTCGAAGGACACATCTCTGTTAAGCCCACAACATAAACATACCTTACAGTTTAAAAAAATAAAACTTGTGCCCGCTAATAATCATCTGTCTAGTTAGGGGCTGTGCATATATAACGTTATCACCTTAGGGGGAATGGCACTTGCTATCGTAAGATATCTGTTGGGGGATGGAGGTCTATGCTTTTTGCATACCTACCGACTTTCAACTAAACATCCGTACAATATGAGTTAATTTGATCCAGGTTAAATACTTTTCTAACCAGAAAATATATCTGAAAGAATAATATATATTTAGTTTTATTTTCTTACATGGAACCTATTTCAATGTATTTCTTTAAAAAAATTCCGGTTTGAAACTTGTTTAACTTCGGTTAAATTAACTTACATTGTACGGAAATTTAGTGCGAGATTGACAGGTATGCTTTTGATATAGTTATCCTTTTTGATCGAAACAAACTGTTCTTTTTTTATCACATTTTCTCTTCATCAAAATAGTCTGTTATCTATTTTTATAAGTCTTATCTATTGTCAGCAAAATCCAGAGTTATTATTAAAGCCATTAAATGATTTTAAAATCATTTCATTCCAAAAGTTGGAATACCCCAACGTTCGGTATTCCTGTGCTTCTGCTATATGCTCATATAATTCGCTGTTGGAGAAACCAACTGCGAAATGTGTTTGAAATGATACTTGTGTTTATTAGTATTGAAAGGGAAACGATGTTGTCCATCTGTTCTGCTTTAACCCTCCTCCTGCAAGGGGCAAATGCAAGAAGACAATTATTAATATTATTTTTGACTGTATTATATAAAACAAAGCTGTTTTTAAATACTACTTTTAAACAGTAACTATCTCTTTTAGATATTATTTGATATAAAGGTATTTCATGTATAATAGTGATATTTTATTGACTTCTTCTCTTCATTTAAATCCATAAAGTATGGGAATTATAAATGTATAAACATATCTGTTTATCAATGCAAACGTGTATATATATATATATATAAACAATAAAAAAATTTAAAATAAATATTTTTAGATATTGATAACAATATCATAAACGGGAGGGGGGGGGGTGGGTTAAGGAATGATAACGTATGATATCGTAAAGAGAAAGAGGCGAAGGGTTCCAAAATTATCAAAATGTTGATAATATTATATATGAACAGCCCCTTACAAACAAACTCAATTATGCGTTTGTTGCTTCTTTCTAATGTATTCTAATGCCATTGGATCAGCGTTTCGTTCGACATTTCATGAAACATGATCGGAAGAAAAAAAAGAAAGGGGGTAGAAAATGCCGATTCCATGAGTTAAACTTTTATATACGAAATTCATATCATAGTATATCTGTCAATTTCACTTTGAATACTTACATTTGTTTTAAAAAAATCATTACACCGGAAAATATTTATGGAATATTTTTATGAGTATTTCTATTAAAAGTTTATTGTATTTGACTAGCTACTTTTGATTTATTCCGGAAATCTTGCTGTCGTAAATGGCAGCTAGAGAATTAACAAAATTGTGAAGTTAAACAAAATTCTGAGTGTACTCAGATGAAACATAACATGTCTTTTATTTAACCTTCCAATTTAACTTGATGTAAATTTTATGTTGAACGAAAAATAATGCTCAACATTATATACTTTTTTTTTCCATTTCATCTTCCAATTTTTCTACTCATTATTTTTAAATTTAAAATCTTTGCTATATATTATACTAGCTGATCCGTCATAATAACAATCTGTTCTATACGACCATGACTGAAATCTGTAAGACTACCGAAATCAAGTCGAAACGTAGATTAGGCGTGGTATTTTTAGTTTTTCGTATCTTGTTTATAAAAGCAGGTTCGAATTTTTTAAAATAGGAGAAATCGTTGAAATTTATTTGCGGTAAAAAACGTTTTGGAAAGGTTAAACGTTAATTGTTTGTAAAACTTAAGGTTTCAGCCTGAACCCGATAGAACGTAGATGTGCTTAGGTGTGTTTGTTCTTTGTTTGGTTGTGTTAGAAGGCCGATGCGCAATTTTATATATCGCAGAAAATCGGAATTCGCAAAAGTGAGTCCTGCGCGCGAATTTTTTTCGAAGGGTTAATATTCGTATTTTTCGAAAACTATGCAGATGTCAAAAAGAAAATGAATGCAGATATTGTTTGGTATTTTTAGTTTTTCATAACTTACTCGGAACCGCCTTGGGGAAATGCATCGGAAATGAGTGCTTTTTTTTTGTTTGTGATCTGTGATCAATTTTTAATTAATAACTACTCGAATTTTCAAAATATTAAAATTCTTTGAATCAGGTGCTCCAGGAGAGGCTTTAGACAATCATCAAGAAAATTTTCAGACTTCTAGGCACGCTAGACTTCGCTAGCCATCCCACACAGACACACACATCGAAACTTTCTTTTATTAGTATAGATATATATTATGAATTAGTAATTTTAATGCTGCATACCGATACAATTTTACTATACTTAATCTCGTTATACAAGCTTGAACTCTAAACAATTTTTCCCAAGAATGCTTTTACAAAATGAATAAATAAAGAATAAATTAAACAGAACTTCGTCAAGAAAATTGGTCCGTAGTAAAACGGAAGTGCGTATGACAATAACTTATGCATATCATTTTCAAAATTGAACATAATTAAAAAATCGAATATAGCCTTCCTTGAAGCTATAAATACGTTAAGTTTTAATAGGACTTAAGATCTGTTTTGGGCAGAGTAATATGTCAGCACATTTGTATTTGCAACAATTTCCTCTCGCTGACAGATCAATAATGTACAGATTTTAAAACGGTTCAAATATTATCTTAACAGCGTATTCATTCCATTATGTCTAAAGCTACTTGTGAAGTTAAGATAAACACTCCGAATAGAAATTTCTGGAGAATCTTGTATCTCTATTTAAACAAACGCCTCAACACGCTTGCATTTTCAACAACTTCCTAGCGGTGACATGGGGATAACGTTCCTGTTTTGAAACAGTTTAAATTATCTTATAACCGTTTCTGTTCTCTATTATGTCTCAAACTGTTGGTTTTTCGAACTAAAATAAATGCTTCTGAATTGGAACTTCTTGGGAATACTGGAGGCTTTCATTGAATTTCAAAGTAAAATAAACTTTCTATCAAGAATTATAGAGTTTCAAATCAACGTGATTTTCGTATATTTTTCACACACATAGTTTTGAAAATATCTGAACATTCAAAATATGTTAAATGTAAACTGTAGTTTGGATATAATGTGAAGTAAAAATGAGTAAAAGAATGAAAAGACATATCTGTTTTTGATGAAACGACTCAATATTACATTGAAATAATGTTAAATTTCGATATAAACTACACTGAAATTTTAGCTTCTTATTATTGTTATATTGCTTTGAATTTTAAAAAACTTTTTCTTTTTTATATAAATTTTAATTCTTTACATGAAACTATTTTGCTCGAGTTGTTGATGGATCAAATGAAAGTATGTTATTTAATTGCTACATAACGATACAACTTTACTACATTTAATCATTTTATAAACATTGTTGTTTTAATTACAAATACTTTTCCATAAGACAACATTTATAGCAATTAACCTATAAGGCAATTGTTAAACATAATTTACTCATTAAAATCCACCAGTGCTGTATGACATGACTTTTGTCTAGACCTAGAGTCTCTGAAAACGAACTTATTTTCAAAACCAACGCTCTTTGAAGATATAAACCTGTTAAATTTAAAAAGAACGCAATATCTGTTTCTCAGTAAATCTACAACTTAAACAAATTTCCTGCCGCTGACAGTCCAATAATGTTCCTATTTTGAAACAGTTTAAATTATCTCTAACCTTCATTATGTCTAATGCTGTTTACTAAGATAAGGTCGGAATTCTTAGCTGAATTTATATCCCTTTGAGCTAAAATAAAGCTTCATTCAAGATGTATCAGGTTTTGACTCAGCATGCTATTTGCATGATTATTTTTCGTTTAGATTTGAAAATACCTGGAAGCTTGAAATAAATTAAATGCGAACTATAAACTGGATGTAATGGAACGAAAATACAGATCAACAAATAGAGGAAACGAATTTATATAATTTATAGGATATGTGTAGACTTTGCTTTGGCGCTGATATGTTTGAGGCTATTCGCCGATGCACTTTTTCGTTAATTTTTAATTAAGTGAAACTTATATAATAAATTATAACACCTTGTAATAGTATATTACTTTTAAATGCTAAAGGTGTAAAATTAACAACTATAATAAAATTAAAATAACTTTTATTAGTTGTTTTACATGGTTCGACTCTTTCCGAGTCATTTTCAAAAACAGAATGAGAATATTCTAAAGCTGTACTAGGTTTGAGGTTATTATTTTCATGTACTTTTTAAAAATTACGCACGTTATCTATTATTTTTTACTTGATTGTTTATTTTCATATATTTGACCATGGAGTAATTCTAGTCACAGTTTCGGTAAAATCAAATTCGGATTTACCGGAACTGTGGCTAGAATTACTCCATGGTCAAAGATATGAAAATAAACAATCAAGTAAAAAATAATAGATAACGTGCGTAATTTTTAAAAAGTACATGAAAATAATAACCTCAAACCCAGTACAGCTTTAGAATATTCTCATTCTGTTTTTGAAAATGACTCGGAAAGAGTCGAAACATGTAAAACAACTAATAAAAGTTATTTTAATTTTTATTATAGTTGTTAATTTTACACCTTTAGCATTTAAAAGTAATATATTAAGTGAAACTTTTTTAATGAAACAACGTGTTTTAACGAAATGGGAGTCCACTATGTCCGAAATGCGAGTCCACTATCAAAAAACATTTCGAAAAACCTCAAATAAACTTACGAAAAACTTCAAACACCCTCGAAAATCCCCTTCAAAAACTACATTCATACTTCGTATGTGCATAAAAAATATTATATTGGCATAAGAAATAATATATGTGTTATGATTTGTAGTTTCTCAATTGGACAAAAAATGGCTGCGTCAAGATTCAAACCAGGGATTTCTTGACTGAAGTTAGCAATGCTCTACCAACTGAACCATCCAGGGCGAATCTAAAGGACCTAATTCACCCAGTTAACTTTATTGTCCGTAGCATCTGATATTTGAATCAGCTCAACAGAATAAATCACAGTAATCGTAGCATAGATGTAATAAGTCAATAAGTTTAACTGGGTGAATTAGGTCCTCCATATTCGCCCGAGATGGCTCAGTTGGTAGAGCATTGGTAGCTTCAGCCAAGAAATCCCTGCTTTGAATCCTGACCCAGCCATTTTTTGTCCAATTGAGAAACTACAATGATTTCTTTACCAATTTGAATAATTGTGCTAAAATTAATATAATAATATGAGTGATAATTTCATTATATGAATTCGTATTTCTCCAGCTTTCATTGTGTGCGTTTTAAGACTAAATCATTTCCTATAATTTTATTTTAATAATGATCGCTATAAAAGGATGAAAAGTGTATTTTTGATACGAATAGTATGTATAGTATGTAGTAGAAATATTTGCTGATTGGGAAAGGGAAAATGAGATGAAATTACTCTAATTGAATGCCATCATAACAACATTTTAAAGGTTTGATAATTTAAATTCATATTTCGTTTTATCATTAAAAATATTTATGCACGTTTAATAAATAAATAAATAATAATATAAATAAATAATAAATGCATAAATTTTATAATATAATATTACCGTGATAATATGAGCGTATCATAACAAATAAATAAATTTTATGTAAATCTAAAAATTCAATTCTGTTCAAAATAGTTTTGTTTACTACCTATTTAAGTAGTTTTTGGAAAACGGAAAAATACGGGCAAATCGCTTAGAGGGTTAAACAATTTAACCCTGTAACGGGCGGTGTCCACAAAAAAGGACACCTAATTTTTATTCCAAAACTGACAAACGGCACCAAGAATATTTAATTAAAATTTTCCTTTTATTCAGTACCGGAAAATAATCAAGTTTTTATTTTCTAATAAATTCGTTTGTAAATTCCGGTGTCAGTCCATTGTTTCATCATTTTGCAAACAGACTTACTCCGCGCCGGAAAGGATTAAATGCAAAGCTAATTATTTATAAAAGCGTCATGCACGCCCCCATGGATTTGGCAATTACTACACATGTTTTCTGGTTATATTGGTTGGTTGGTTGATTTAAATTTAATGGCACAAGGTACCATTGGGGACAAGCTGCTCCAAAGTAAAAGTTAAGAAAAATATATTAAAAAATCCACAACAAAAACGAAAAAGGAAACAAAGTCTAATGAGAAAAATATTTGGATGGAGGTACCCATCCGGATATAGTCATACATTGTATATAACGTAATTGTAAAAAAAAAAAAAAAAAAAAAAAAAGAAGTATAAAAGTAAAAGTAATACACTAAGAAATATAATTTGGATGGGGCAACCCCATCCAGATGTCAAGTTAAATAAGTATAAACTAACATTTTTATTGATAAAACATGAAAGATATATACAAACTATATCTCAAAATAAAAGCTAGAATGTTTTAAAAAATGAAAGAGTGCCCAATGAGGTATTTCCCCAATGAGGTTTGTCAAGATTGGTGATGATGAATTAAAATATATTCTATACAAGTGTCGGAGGCCCGGACCGTCAGTTAAAACATGATAAATAGTCAAAGAATCAAAATAACAATGTGGACACATGGGTGAATCCTCCCGAAGTAAGAGATGTTTATAAGTAATCCTTGAATGTCCAATTCTCAGACGAGTGATTTCTGGTCAGTATCATTATATATATATATATATATATATATATATATATATACACTTTTGGTGACACAAACAAGAACAATTCCGCGCATATATGCACAAATGATGCAAATGTGTTAATTAAAATAGCGCTGTTACGCACCAATAATTATAAAGTAGAGTGCATTTCATGAATTCACCTCGCAGAAACAGTGATTAGTAAATTGAAAAAAATCAATTTCATTGGCGCCCTCTTTTCCATAATGAAATACAGAAAATGGACCAACATATATATTGTAAATTAATAACTTCAAATATAACATTTGGTGCATTTTTACTCATTAGAATCTAAGATACATTTATAATGTTCATCGTAATAAATAGCATTGAAGCGCCCCTCTGAACCCTTTCCTGCGCGGAGTAAGTCTGTTTGTAAAATGGGTAACTGGTATATAACGCAACTAAGAGGGAGATATAAATGGGGGAAAATACTTGATACGGTTTTCGGTTTTGACTTTTCAAATCATTCGGAGGAATAGAGAGTGAATGGGGAAAAATTGGCGTTCTAATACATAAACCAAACAAGTTGCACTTCTATCCTGCGATTTTCATAATTTCTCTTATAGCTACATCTCGGCATCTATTTGATGGAATTTCATCAAACTTCGCTACTCAGTTAGGATTTGACATAAATTGGTGATAATTAGGTTCCGGTATACATCCTTTTGCTCCCTTTTCTACATCCTGCTCTGCTGTATTTTTCACGATTTTTGAGATAACTATATCCTAGAACCCAAGGGATCGAATTTCATCAAATTTAATATGTAAGATGTTTTAACCCTTAATTGCATAGTGATGTAAATTTCCATCACTGTTTATTTAACTTTTAATAAATAAATCAACTTCTTCGCCACCACTATATTTATATAGAAATATTAATGCAGTAAATTTCACGTGAACTATGTTGTTGAACAAAGTTAAATATCTATCTTAAAATTTCTGGTATCTAATATTTAATATATGTATAAAAAACACAATTGTAAAAGAAAAACTCATGCAAAGAAGTGTTAAACACTTTCCAACACAGTTGAAAATAATTTATGAATTCGGTTTGTCTGTCTGCCGTCTGTCCGTGCTCTAACTTGCGTAAATATATTCGGATTGGCATGCAATGGATATATGTTATTGTTGTTGACTATGGCATGTTCAGTATTAACAATGAAGTGTGTAGCACTTATAGTGCCTTTATAGGGATACGCAAAAAAATACGTTACATTACGGTCTATAGGTTAAATCTTTTCCGGTGCTTTTAAATAATGTTACACTATTTAAAACATATTGAAACTGATATATATCACTGATGTGCATTACGAGAGACTTACTAGAGAATATTATGTGTATAGAATATAGCATTCATTTACAGGGACGTACAAAAGATACATTAAAGTACTGTCTGTTAATAATAATTGCTGGAGGTGCGTTTTCAGTTGCGATACGCGTTTTCAAATTTAATTATTTATTTTTCATATTACTTGGTGTGTATAAATTCTATAGATAATATACAAAACATCTCGAGTAAATTTCCGTTTATTGACGGTAATTGCTCAAAGGGAATTGTGAACTGTGCTATGAGTTTCCTAACTGAACTAGATTTTAGCCTTCTATGTAATCTATATACAAATCTACATATTATATACAGGGCTGCACATAAACCTTCGGATATTTTACCGAATATTTTTGCTAATTCCTGAAATTAGGTTTTTAAATGTGTTATTCGTTTTCCAAACAATAAATTCGGCAAGACATCGTCACCTAGATGCACCTGTGAGAAAAGAGGTACCTCCTTGCATTATATCGTAGATTGTTACCCTGACTGCCCACCATCACATTAGAAAGCCATCACAAAGGAATCTGTCGGCCTGGTTTTCCTAAGTGCTGAAACAGCCAAAACTGCTTCAAAAAATAACAGATAGTATGTTTCTGCTAGAACGCAGTCCATACTTATTCATGATTCCTCCATTGGACTTAGAGGAGACTGAGGATGAAGTGGACTTCTAATATGCATAAGGAACTTTACATACTACATAAACTATAACCTTAACAATTTAGTTATTCTTAATGCATCATACAGTGTTATTTAGTAATTTTAGCATCATTTATCATTGTTTATCCTAATATTATTATTCATTCATTATTGTTCATTTAGTACTTAATGCTATCCAGGATTATTTTCTACTTCAGCATCTTACAGTATTATTACATGATAGTGTTATTGCTCAGTACCACATAGTAGTACTGCTCGGTAGGTTCGGTAAATTGTATTTTCAGAATTTGTATTTCAGCATTACATAGTGTAATTATTGCTCAATATCACAAAGTATAATTTAGTAATGCTCAGTATAATTAGGTAAACAAATCTGCTGTGTGGGGCTAGTTGAACTTAAGCTGAAAGGTAGATGTCCCCCCCGGTTTGACCTTGACCTTGTTTATTTAGGCATCACATTTCACCTTAATTTCAACTTATTAAACAGTAACGATTTATAAAAGTATTTTGGAAATGTTGGAAAGTGTTACATAATCTATTCTTGACGCATGATTTTTCGTTATTGTTTCAAAATGATGATGATCCTGTTTTGGTTCTGCTCCTTTAAGGCTGTTGGTTACTGATTTCTCGAATTCCCATTGTGAATGTTAAACCTATGGGCTTGTGATGCATTCGTATTTTTAAAATATATCCTCAGAAAAATAATATTTTTAACACATTTTTTCTGCAAGCTTTTCTTGAAGTATGTCTTCTTTTTTGTTGTAAAAATATATCTAAAATATATATTTAACTTTATTTCAAATGTTAAAATCTTTCTCAGTTTCACTTGGATTTTAACACATAAAATTATAAATTAAGTAAATATTTTAGAAATATTTTGACAACTAGAAGAAAGCCATTATATAACAGAAATACACTGGAAAAAAAGGTAAAAAATAAAAATTTATCGAGGAGATATTTTTAAAATTTCAATGCATCACATGCCCATAGCTTTTACAGTCGCAAGGTGTAATTGACATCTCATTTTCAAAACCCTTTAGCGGGCTGTGTCCACAAAAAAAGGACACCTAATTTTTTTTTATAAATCTGACAAACAACACCACGAATATTTCATTAAAATTTTCCTTTTATAAAGTACTGAAAAATAAGCAAGCTTTTATTCTCTAATGAATTCTTTTATAAATTCTGGTGTCAATCCATCATTTCACGTTTGACTATATATATATAGCAAAACCTAATTAGCGCCAATTTATATCAAGATCTAACATAGTATGAATTTCTCGAAGTTCTGTGCATTAACCTTTCAGATGCAGTGGTTCCCAACCTGAGGTACGTGACGGGTCTACTGGGGGTTGCGTAAATATAATATCGGTAATGGCGGATATCACAAAAACGGTTTAACTGAAAACACGTGAAGAAAGTTCATCCTTTTGGATTACAAAGTTAGTCTCATGTGTAATTCCAATATGTTACAATCAAAATGAGTGGAAAGGCCCACTACACATAATAATTCATTGAAAATTCAATGTCACTCGCTCCGCCCACCAATACTCATATTGCATCAGTACTGATATATTAACTCCCATCTTCGCGAAAACTGCCATTGATCATCATACAATATTACTTTCCCACCACACTTATCATATTGTTCCGTCTTTAATAATACTTGCAGAGAGCCTTAAGTACACCAGATCTTCTGTCTTTAATGCTTTATTTTGAAATGTGTCGAAAAGCGGGTCCTTATTTTCGTTTTCAAATGGGCCGGATTATGTCATTAACTTATATTAATAAAAAAAAGCCTCTTTCTTTTTAATGAGTACTTACTAATGAGTATATTATTGATTTTTAAAAAGCATGTTTGTGTTAAATGAGTAAGTGGAGGGAGTAGGTGTTTCTGATAAAAGGGGTACTACGAAATGATTAGCCAAAGCAAGGGGTACTTGAGAGAAAAATAAGGTTGGGAAGCGCTGAGATAGAGTACCAAAAAAATTTGGTCCAGATAAATATAGACGACAGAGCCACAAAATGTTTCCTAAAAATATCAATCCATGTTCAGGGCATACCAAAACGTGTAAATCAACAAAACAAGAACGAAAAATCATGCGTCAAGCATAGATTATGTAACACTTTCCAACGCTTCCAAAATAATTTTACAAATCATACCGTTTAATAAGCTAAAAGATAACATCTAAGTAATCCGAATACTTTTATTCCGCCCTGTATAGTATATCTATAGATTTGTATATATACTACATAGGATGCTACAATTAATTCAGTTAGGAAACGCGTAGCACAGTTTAAAATTCTCCGTCTGGAGTTAAATAATACGGAAATGTGTTCCCGAACTTTTGTGCTTCCCTGTATAGGATCTACAGAATTTATACACTCCACGTAATATACAAAAAGAGATTTAAAATTAAAATCGCGTTCAGTAACTTAAAACGCACCTCCAGGAATTATTGTTAACATACAGTAGAGAATTCTTTTGTGTGTCCCTGTAAATGAACGATGACTGCTATACACACAATATTCTGTAGTAAGCCTCTTGTAATGCACCTTATATAAATTCCAATGCGTTTAAAATAGGGAAACATTATTTAAATAAACCGCAGACGATTTTTCTCCATAGACGTAATGTAACGGAATTCTTTTGACTGTCCCTGTAAAGTAACTATAAGTGCTATGCACACCTTATTCCATATTAAGTTTCTTCTAATGCACCTTAGTGATATATATAAATTTCAATGCGTTTAAAATAGTGAAACATTATTTAAATAAACCGCAAATGATTTTTTCCCATAGACCGCAATGTAATGGAATTATTTTGAGTGTCCCTGTAAAAAAACTATAAGCGCTACACACTTCCGCTGAAATAGGGAACATGCTATAGATAACGGCTATAACATATAAAAATTGCATAGCAATCCGAGCATATTTACGGGAGTTAGAGCACGGACAGACGGCAGACGGCCAGACAAACCGAAGTCATAAACACTTTTCAACTAGGTTGGAAAGTGTTAAAAATGGAACACTAAAATGTTCACGATTCCAATACTATTTTATTATGTTTATAGATTGAATTAAAAATGGAAAATAGTATAATTTGTGAATAAAAACTTCATTTATTTGACTCAGCACAATTTAAAATCTGAAACATATTAATAACATGGACGATTTGGTGTCGCGGGACTATTGCCTGGTTTTTCGGATCTAGGACCGCCCTCCGCACTGAATATTTTAGAATATTACATTATCAGTTTGATTTTTAAGATTTAATAATCTATTTTATAAAATGCCTACATTTGTTTTACAGAATATTGCGTGCGCGTGGACACAAACATATATACATACATATAGATATGTGTGTATAATATAGTGTATAATTAGAGTGCATAGCATAATATAGTGCAGGGGTCGGCAACCTTTTTCGGCTGCGATCACAATCAACCTAAATATGTGTATTAAGAAGACGTTTCGGGTCAGTGGGATTTTCACTTTAAAACAGTCTTTTTTCGGTGAATAATAAGTTCAAAATTATTGAGGAAATAATCATTATGCGCTTTTTTAAACTTTAAACACAAAAAATAAAATTATAATTATTATAAAAGGAAACATAATCGAATGAACTTTCCTTTCTCTTCAATGGCTTCCCTGATGCAAACATATATGTATTATGACAAATAAGTGCAATTTTCTGTTATTTTATTTAATAGTTTGAAATTTCTGAATTAAAATTAGACCTTTTTAAAGTTCCAAAATAAACTCTAAATATTTTTTCAATAGAATTTTATTTTTTTTATACTTTTTTCGGAATTTAAGTGGGTCACTTGAAATTATGAAATGGGTCACTCGGTGACCCGCGGGTCATAACTTGCCGACCCCTGATATAGTGCATAATTAGTTTGCATAATATATTGTACACACACATTTATGTGTGTGTGATTATTTAACCTTATCTCACACTACATAATCAGTACGAAAATTATTCGCTAATATTAGTTAGTAATAAAAGAAGTATGTGTATGACATTATAATGTCACGCATTTCAGTACAATTCGAAAAGGCCTCGGTTGAAGCCATTTGTAAAAATTAAGGAGGATGTAAGGTAACAAATTCTTCAGGATGCTTGCATTTTCAACTCATGTTTCTGTCACTTACAGTCCGACATTGTTCCGATTCTAAAACTGTTTAAATTAACTCTTAAAACTGTCCGCCCTCCCCCACAATTATGTCTGAAACTGTTTATTTTGTGAAGCTAAGATCAGCACCTGTGAAACGACATTCTTAGCTGAGTTCATTTCGTTCTGGAGTAGTAGAATAAATTTTCGCTTAAGATCTATCAGTTTTCAACTCAGCATGTTAGTTCTGTGTTCCTCTTGCATTAAGTTACGGAAGCACCAGGTAATTTCAAACAAATATAATGTTCAAGACATACGAAAAGGAGGCAATCAATCAAAAAAGGAAGTCGAAAATGTTCACGATTCCAATAATTTTTTCTTATGTTTACAGAAGAACGTAAAAATGAAAATTGCTACAATTTGTGAATTAAAACTTAATGAACTCGGCACAATTTAAAATCTAAAACATCTTAATCACATATCGGATTTGGCACTCCGGTCTATCGCCTGGTTCTCCCGGGCCTAGGACCGCCCTCCGTCCTGAATATTTTAAAATATTACATTATCAGATTGAATTTAAAGGTATTTTATAAAATAACTACATTTTTCATACAGAATATTGCGTGCGCGCGGGCACAAACATATACACATATAGGTATGTGTGTATAATATAGTTTATAATTAGAGTGCATAATATAGTGTATAATTAGTGTGCAAAATATATTGTACACACACATAAATGTGTGTGTGATTATTTAACGTTAACTGACACTATATAATCAATACGAAAATTATTCGCTAAGATTAGCTTAAAGTAAAACAAGTATGTGTATGACATTATAATGTCACACACATTTTAATACAATTCGAAAAGGCCACGATTGAAGCGATCAATTTGTAAAGTTTAAGGAGGATGATGCTTCAAGATGTTTGCACCAGCTCAAGAACAAGAGGAAATAATCTATGTTGGTTAAAAATAATAAAATATTAAATTAAAATATTTCTAAAGCATTAATGATTGCTTGTTTTATAAAAAATGTTCAATATAATTTACAAATCTTTGCTTGAAGAATATTGCATTCTTGCCTACACATGTATGTATATTCATTAGAACCGGGATAATACGAGCCCAAGAATTCAAATCAATAAGAAAATCTTAATTTTAAAGATACATGTCTCAACTAGATTGCGCTATCCGATATGTGGTTTACCAACCATCCGTATTGAGCTACTTAACTTTTATAAAAATCTGTCAATCTACTTCAAAGAGTTAGATTGAGTCTCGAAACATGCCCGAAATTATAAAAATTGATGATTAATACATATCAAGAATATTTTGAATATTACTATTACTTTAAACTTTTTCCGGTTTTCAAATTTGTTTAAAAACCTTATTTTCAGTAAACTCTGTCAAACTAAAAATCGGTTAAATCTGTTAAGGCGACTAAATCGATTTTTTTCCCTGCAAATTGGAAGATTTTCTCATCTTTCTTTAAACATTTAGGCCGAATTTTTAATATCGTGTATGACGAATTTTGTTCGAAAGGTATTTTTCAAAATGAAATCACTTTAGAAAATCCATATACGGATATATGTAATTTAATCAAGAGACAATGAATAAATTGTTTTATATACACTAGGGGGCTCTGTTCCCTGCTCGCTACGCTCACCAACCCCCGTTCTGATTTCACAGCCTCTTAAAACCTGGTAAATGCAATGTATCCTGTTTTAAAAAGATGATGATGATGATATCACGAACGGCGACTGTCTTCTGTAATCAGGTTATAATGCTTTTTTCAATTAACTGGTTATAATGCTTTTTCATTTAATTCATCTTTTTTTATTTTTAATATTCATGTGTAAACACGATTTTTATGACGTAATTTTTCTTTATTTCCTGCTTTCAACACGTAATCATTTAATGATTATTTTAAACTTTCATTATTGTTTTTAATTGTCTCGCGCAAATACATTTTTTATTTGAAATAAAATACAATCATTTGCGCTTATTTAGAAATTGGCAACAATATAAAAAAATGGCTTTTCCAATAATAGATTTTTTACTCGATTTTTAAGGATTTTTTTAGTTTTTACTGTCCGACCGTGATAATTTTTTGAATTTCTGAAAGCTTGTTATATTTCGCGTCTGTTGGTATGATTTTTGAATCCGTAGGATGGCTAGAAAATAAGTAATCGCTCCTCAAAAGAGTCCCTAGTAAAAAAGCGATGAGAATAACCCGGAATATCTACGCAGATTTGAATTGGTCCATTTTTAAACCATTACTTTTTTATATATATAGAAGGATAATTTCGAAAGATGTCTTGGAAAATGTTAAAAGTTTGACTTACAAAATATATTAAATTGAGAAATCTTCCAGCAGCATTAATTCATGATAAAAAATTCGTTAAAATTGTTACACATCTAATTTCCCAAAACAAATAATATATCAATATATCGAATTAGATCCTCACTTTAAAACTACTTGCGATTATTACAGCTGGTAGCGAAAAATATAATTTTGAAAAAATAAAAGTAATCCAATTAAAATGTTCAAATTATTATGAAAATTAAATTATTATTATAATTATATATTATTTTAAACATTATGAGAATAAATAGCGTCCCATTAACAAAGATTTATCTGAATTTCTTAATGAATATATTAATATTGCAAAGAAAGCAATTATGACAAAATCTGCGTTTAACTGATAACTTTCTTACTCTATTAAATTTTGTTATAAGATGTTTTCATTGTAAATAAACTCATTGTTGATTTTATCTGAGAATGAGTGTATGAGATGCGAGAAAATAAAGGTATAATTTAGATAAGTAATAAGAATAGATAGATAAATATAATGTATGATATAGTATAAAGGTAAAATTAAATTTATTTCTCATTAAATAATTACATAAAATTTTTGATTGCGATCCAGTCTCGTCATCTATCCTCGAGGTTTAAGATATAAAATTCATTTCGTTGCCCTAGGACGACTTATCGAGTTTTTACTGTACTAAAAAAAGAACAAGTGGACACATGCGGAAATTTCGCACTGCAGTCTAATATTTTTTAGCAATATCAAATATTTTATAGATGCAGGTTTAAACTTCTAAAGAAAAATTAACGATAAAAATATATACAAACAATATTAGTCAAGCTAGAATATCGTCTGATTTATTCCATCAAAGTTACAGTAAAAACTGACTGAAGATAGCAAAAGGCACGCGCTAGAAAAAAAATGAACAATCATATTTTAAATGCATTAGATTATGCCGTCATTTGCTTTGCGAAAAGCACGGGACAAAGAAAAAAAATCGAATACATATAAAATACAATTAAATTTAATATACACTTTAGGTTATACGTGAAATACTTCTACTTCGATCGATCGATGGTGACTTTTTCTTCAAAATATTCCAATTTAATTTTTGCTTTTTAATCATAAATATAAAATAAGCCCGTGCAGAGCACTTTATCTTTTTTGTACTATTTATTATTTTTTATAACCATTGTTGAGCACGATATAATACGGTATTTTAATTTTTGTGGCAACAATGATTTGGGAAAAACCTTTCATTTCATTTCATTTGAGAAAACAATGCTGATTTAAGGTATCCACACACCATTGAAACATCATTTTCGATAAAATAATCGATTTTTCATTTTTGCAATAATATTAAAATATGATCGTTCAACTATCAAATTCTGCTTTAATTGTGTCTGTATCTTAATTAGAACCCGAGTTACAGCTGTCTAAAGTTACATCTATTACAGCTTACCAAAGAATTTCACAACCGGAAATATCGTTCTGCAAATCGGACGCAAGCTGAAATGTCCGTTTACATTCTTCTTTTTCGAGATTTAGCATTTAAATTGGATTATATGTCCAAGAAAATACATGGAGTTAAAAATTAAACCTTTAAAGAATAATAGTTATTTTTATGGTAAGAATCGTATCTCAAAATGAAGTTTTTCAGTTTTTTACTATACGCAAAATATCTTATAGCGAAAAATTATGCTTGAAATACTTTGAGAATTTTTTTTTTACTTACTTTACAAATGTTTATTAAGGGAATAGATTACAATCATGAATACAATTAGTTTTATATTTACACGTATAACTTAAAAAGTTGCAACAAATTTTACGAATTTTTCATTACATTAGTACTTTAAGTGCCACAGTATCTGCGATAGAGATGCTATTATTACAATTCGGCTAGTCCAACGGTCGGCAACTGGCGGACCGCGAAAGTTCAAATCGTGGACCGTCAAAAATTTTCAATTTGGATAAATAGTTTTTTAAAATAATTATCTTAACTATTATCTTCAATTATCTCAATTTATTCTACAATTGTCTGCTTTTTCAATTTTATAATGTCTATATAAAATTTTTCAGAACGTATACTTGTGTATATAGTAATTTTTCATAACAAATATCTGATTTTTCTATTCTATAGTGTATGTATGTATGTGTAAAAATAACAATTTAAAATTAATAAGTACTAATATTACTTAAGCGTTTTTCTCTGAACCTCGATAAAAATTTTCAAAAGTATTCGGACCCTACTTAAAATTACTTGCCGACCCCTGGGCTAGTCTATATCCTAGAGAACGTTATTCTCTTTATTATGCAATTTACAAAATGAGAATGCATTGATTTGACTTTTCATTTTTTGCGCAAATGTAAATTTTTCACATAATTTTGACTATTTTTCACTTAAAAAAAATTATTTCTGTGCAATTGCTAAACTGTTTATATATTTTTCAAAGTTTTAACTATATTTAAGTTAAAAATTGCAGTTCATTAAATATTAAGGTATCGACACACCTTCGGAGGTGATTTTCGGATTTTTTTTTTTTAATTTCCTCTTTATACCAATTTTTTATAATAATATTTACATTATAAAAAATTGGTATTAAGAGAAAATTTCAAAAATTTCAAAAAATCGCCTCCAAAAGTGTGCCGATACCTTAATTTTTAATGAACTGCAATTTTTAATCAAAGAACATGTTTTAACGAAATACGAGTGTACTATGTCAGAAGCCGAATCAAAAATCTTTCAAATGGTAAGTACTTCTTTCATTGTTCTGCCCTTTATAAAAGCACAGAAAAAAGGATGTTGTCAACAGAAATAATATATACCAGTGGACCCGTGCGAAGATATCGCACTGCAGACTAATATTTTTTAGCAATATCTAATATTTTTTAGATGCAGTATTCTTCTAAATAAAAATTAAGAACTAAAAATATCTGCAAACAACATCAGTCAAACCAGAATATCATTTCATTTATTCACCAAAGTTACAGTAAAATCTGACCGAAGATAGCGAACGCAAAAATTAAATATATTAAAAAATAAAATAAATAAAAATAAAATAAAATAAAATAAAAAATAAGTAAAATTGTCAATCGTATTTTAACTGCACTAGAGAGTGACATTATCTGTTTCGGAAAAAAAAAATTCGGAAGAAAATTTAGCATTTGATTTTAAATTTTTCTTTATAATCAAAAATATAAAATAAACCCGTGCAGCAGCTATGTCCCACTTTATCTTTATTGAACTTTTGTTTTTCATTGTTGCAGTATTTTATTTTTGTGACAACATTAATTTCAGGAAAACCTGTCAATTCATTTATAAAAACAATGCAGATTTAATTTTTAATTACTCGCAATTTTTAATCAAAACACATATTTTAACGAAATGTGAGTGTACTATATCAGAAGCCGCTTCAAAATCCTTTCATATGGTACCTCATTTATCATTCTGAGTATTTTTATTTCCTTAGAAAAAAGGATGTTGACAACAGAAATAGGATCATACTTAAAACTAAGGTATACTGAAAAAGAAATCCAATATTAATGATCTTCAGTTCATTTCTATTATCACTCCGTGCATGTCTCTTATGATGACGTGAGTAGAACCATTAGCAATTAGTTGAAAAAAAGTGATGGCTGCAAACGATTCCTTGACGTAACTAAGTAATAGAAACAATAATACTCCTTGAAGAAGAATTAAGATATGACTTCTCTAATGAAGTCTTCAGATCATAAGAAAAGAAGGCCACCTTTGAGAAAGGGACTCTCACGTCATAGCTTAAATTACTTCCATCTATAATTTACTAACTTTTTTTATACATTTAAAAGAAAATGTAAGAATAGTTATTAGATAAAAGAGAAAAGCAACCGTGTCATCATCGTAAAATTTCTCACGCGGCAAACATGAACGAAAAAAATATATTAAAAGGTACAGCTGTCAGCCTCTCGTGTCGAATTTACCAACATGAAGATGACACACATGAATAAAGTTAAATAAATGTCTGCATTTAAAAGTGGTTATTAAATGTTACGTGAGTTTTAAAATTATCAAAATGAAGCTTCAGTATGTGAAATAAATGTATCAACAGATGTTTTTTGGAAGTCAATCGCAACAACCTGTAATTTATGTAGTCCATTTATTGCTTATGTGCTAGAAAGGTGATTCTAAAACTCGCGTAGTTAGAATTTTAAATGTGTGTATAAAAAATATTATCGAATCCCATTTGATGGAACGTTCATTTTTAATAAGGATTGTAAGTAATTATAGTTTCTGCAATTACACATTGAGGACGGGAGACGTGAATTCATGTCTTTTAGACACCTGTATTTCCACCCATGGACGGTGCTTTTGCGTTTTATATGTTGCATTATTTCGGGAAAAACGCACACAAAATTCGTATTTCTCAATTTGAGTACTATGCATATAATTAGCTCGATTAGAGACAATACAAATTACTAGATACTACATTCATTTATAATATAAACACAAACTGAAAAAAATATTTTTGTTAAATAATGAAACATGCAAATAAAATACAAAAAACACCCGTCCTCAAAGTGTTAAAATGTTTTTCATCTATTTTTTTTTATTATTATTTAGTTTTTAAATACACTTTCGTTATTGCCATGTAAAGTTGTAAAATATTCCGGTACAAAGACTACATAACATAAAGAACATAACACTAATTTCCATGCTAGAATGTATTCTAAAAAATTTCAAAATTCGGAATTCTCACCAGAAATAACAACTATTAATTTTCGTTTGATTTTAATCACGATATGTCTGATTTTAAATTAAGAAAAGATTTCTATTCCAATTTTCTGGTGTAAATTCGTAATATCTGAATAAAAAAATCTACTAAATTGGCAAAATATATGGTAGCGTATATTATGCTACCATAGGCATAACAGGGTTAATATTGACAATGCATTGTATCAATATTATGCTACCATAAGCATTACAGGGTTAATCTTGGCAATGCATTGTATCAATATTATGCTACCTTAGGCATTACAGGGTTAATCTTGGCAATGCATTGTATCAATATTATGCTAGCATAAGCATTACAGGGTTAATCTTGGCAATGCATCGTATCAATATTATACATAATTTCATTCATATTGGTTCATTTTCATTTTCGAATTACTTTTCACATAAATAATTGATAAATATTGCGAAACTTTCACAATGAGTAAATATTATCAATGAGTCAAGATTATATCTTTGCATTTAAACTTGTTATTTAATGTTATATGACTTTCAAAATTATCAGAATGAAGCTGCAGTATGTGTTGTAAAAGTTCCACCATATATTTTTGGAAGTCAATCGTAATAATTTGTAATTTATGTATTATTTGTCTAACTTCAAAATTGTTCAAAAGAATGGTGAGAATAAAATTTGTTTTTAACTGTGACTACAGATTCTATTAAAGAAATTTCAATAGTAAGTTCATTTTAAGAATGTTTACCAGCAATTATAGTTACCCTATAACCAATTATTTTGGAACAATTTTAAAGAACGCGTATAGATGTAAAATGGTTTATTTAAATTTTCTATGGTTAGTTTTGTAATAACTTTCAAAACTATTTTTTTTCGATTGGGGAGAATATGAATAAAAAATTTAAATTACAACTGACAGTATTTTGTGTTAAATTAATCAGTTTTATAGTCATTTTATTGACGTACACGAATAAAGAATAAAAAAGTCCTTCCGGCCTGCAGCGGGAGGAGGTAGCTGCCATAGTCCATGTTTTTAAAAATTCAACTTATTTTACTCAACCTACCCGAAGCTAAATTGCTTGGAACTCGATTACAGAAAATTCAATCCCGGTGGTCGTTAATACTGAATTTGAATGCGAATTTCCGCATGAGAATTACAGCATAACGAAAATCAGATTGTTTCAAAATGTCAGCGACCCTAGAATTTCAAACTGCCATACCTCTGCCATTTTTTAAGATAAAGCCAAAACACAAAAATGTTCCGCAATCCTTGTATCACGATCTAATACTTAATGGAAACAACTTTTTCAATTTATACTTTTTTATACATCTTTTGAGTTTTTAGAAACATTTAAAAAAAATTTACTTGCCGCCCTTTTGAAACAAGATGGCGCATGAAGCTCGCCAACGAACTCGGTCAAGACCTTGATGCGGTCTGTACACATGATCAGTCACATTCATATCGGTTCATAAATACGAGAGTTAACAGATTAACAAATACCAGATTTTTTCAAAATCTCAGCCTCTCTAGAATTTCAAACTGCTCTATCTCAGCCATTTTTTAAGATATAGTAAAAACAAAAAATGTTCCAGAATCCTTGTATCACGTTCTAACACTTAACAGAAAGTAATGTTTTTGACGTAAAAGTTGCTTTTGGAATCAGTTTTTAAAAAAAGAGTAAAGAAAGAGGAAAAAACAAACGTTTCTGGGTAGTTTTTACAGTGCATCAATCAGTTTTTTCAACACGAAATACCTGTTTATCTGATGCTATCACGTCTCAAATAAACATTTTCATGTTCAACGTATATGTTCAATAGACAAACATGCTAAATTAACCCCTTCGCGACGAGCGTCCTTTACAGAATTTTTAATCTTTTACCACCGGTTTTTCAAAACAGAAATTATCGTGTAATTGAATCGCAGAAATGGTGTCAATTAAATAAGGCAAAGCTTACAATAAATGTTCAAACAAAAAACAACTGAAAATTGTTAAAGTATATGAAATAAACAAAGAAAACTTTCAGAACACCATAATAATTTTAATAAAAACTGCAATTCCCACACTGTCACTGATTTTATTACATAGTAAATATTTCCTATACAGTGATAATTTTTAACGAAAAATATCCTAATTACATTAAATATGTCGGTAAAATGCGACATCGAAATTTTAGCAGTGTTTTCAATTAATATTTATACATATTATTTTATATATTTCTACAACCTTGTCCATTACATTCAAATTACAATTTTTATTTAATATATTTTGATTTTCCACATATTTCCGAAATTATACGAACACGCCTAGCTGAGAAACATGATACTTCTTGAATTAAAATCTATTATACTATTAAATGCAATGAAAAGCATCCAAGATTCTCAAGAAGTTCCGATTCAGTAGTGCTTGTCTTAGCTTAACAAAACAAAGAGCTTTAGATATACCGGAGTGCAGATACTGTTAACAGATAATTTAAACCGTTTCAAAATTGAAACATTATTGGACTGTCAGTAACAGGAAATTGTTGAAAATGAAGACATCCTTAGGCGTTTGTTTAAGTTGTAGAATTGCTGAGAATTGGATCTTGAGTTCTATTAACATTGCATATTTATCGCTTCAACAAAGGTTTTAGTCAGTTTTAGCCGAACGTTCAATTTCGAAAATTATAAGCAAAATATATACAAAGTTATATTATGTATTTACTTTTGTTATACATACTTTCAACCAATTTTCATGACGAAGAATTTCTGCTTTTTAAGTTCGTTAGTAATTACATAAATACGTAGCACCTATAGTCGTCCTCAGGTCCGTCCCTCTGTCCGCATATAACACCGCATAAACTACCCAACCGAATGATTTGAAATTTAATATACATAATCGTTCCAGAATTTTGTCGAATTTCAAATTTTATGAAAATTGATTAAAAACTTTTAAAAAATGCTAATAAAAGTTTTCTTCATTCTATTAACTGCTATCATACATAATTAATTAAATGATATCCCATGATAGGTAATGATTCTATGTTGCCTCGATGATTATATCATATTTAAAATGGAGTCCTATTTCCATATTACTGAACTGAAATACCGAATTTGTATACAAAATTTGTTATTATAGCAATCCTATACTTTACCGATAGTTTTTGGGATATGTTTCCGGCGAAATGGACATTAAAAAGAGTCTAAATATGGATTTCAAGTTCCAAATTTTTCAAATCTAGGCTTAAGTTTCCCATCGGAATTTTCAGTAAATGTCAGAAAAAGATAAATTATTGCCAACTTAAAATGTATCTATTTTATTACGGAAATGATTCAAATCATAATAACAAACGATATAATTCATTTCACTGAAATAATAACGATGATTTTCTTTACATTGTCTTCTATTAGATATTTGAGCATAGTATAGTTTTAATGTAACAAAACTGTAAGTAATTACTTGTAAAAATGTATTGAAACTTAATTTCATAAAAAATTTAATATCTATAATATGAAAATCTGCACATAAAATAAATTTTCTATTCATTTATTTTTGCATCTGAATATTTATAAAACTAGTTATTGTACGAACGCACCTCATTTGTCACGTTTCCCGTACAATTTGTAACTTGTTGAATTAAAGTATCATTTTATAGAAGTGCGTTTTAAGAACAATTATTCAAAGAACAATGTTTATTAAATGATTAAATATAGTAAAATTATATTTTCACAAAGCATATTTTCCTTTGATTCGTCAACAACTCGTGTAAAATACCGAACAGGAAGTGACTTAACCCCTTTACAATTTCCTTTTTTTTTTACAATAAACTAAAAATAAGCACAAACACCCCTTTGTCTGTCCTAAATTATTTGCCTTATATCATAGGAACAATGTAGTTAGCATTATGGAATACCTGTTACGTACCAACTGAAGTTCCAGGTTATAGGTAATTGACTTGCGAGGCAAAAGGGAGCCGTAATAAATTTAAAAATAGTTAAAAATTAAATTAAAATATCTAAAAATATAATAATGAGATAGAAGTATAACAAAAATAGCAAAAAAAGTTTTAAAAAAATCCATTAGATCCTAAAAAATGACAGACGAAACCTACCGAGGGTCGAACCCATCTCAAAAAAGAAAAAAGGACTCTCTTCAGAGACCATACATTTAGTTAAAAAAAAGTTACAAAATTAAACATTAAAAAGCCAATAGGCAGACTAAAGATTGTTTTTGTATACAAATATATCATCGGAATATGGCTGCCAATAAATAAACCGAAGATTGCAGTTAAAAATTAGTGGTATCCTAAAGCTTTTAAAAACAAACCAAGTAAACTCTTCTTGCCCAAGCGGCATTCGGGAAAAACTGTTAAAATTAAAATTCTGTTTTGAAAATATGTTCAATTTCTGAAATTAAATGCATGCATATTATCAGACACATTTGTGGTTTACAACGGGCAAGCAATTATTAGTACGTAAGCAAGTAATTTTTATAATAAATTAGACATTATTATAGTTTTAAAAAACATTTCCATTTAATGTTCTCTTAATTCAACGAATACGAAATATTCCCTGTATTTCTACTGTTGCATTTTATTACATTACATCAAAATTACACTTTACATTTAATTTATTTTCTATTTGGAGGTGTATTCAAAAATAAAAAACAAAAACGTACAAATAACATATTGAAAAGAAACTAGATAACTTTTTTAATTAGTGATAAGCATGATGGATAATTTTGTTATTCCAATTAATATTCAGGCATGCGCATAGTTGTCAATCTTTGTATGTTTTTAATCAATCACTACCAGAAATTTCGTAAAGGAAAAAAAACAAGTAAAAGCATAATTGCCAATTTTTGTATTTTTTTAAGCAATTACTAACAGAAATTTTATAATAATAATAATAATTTAAAAAAAAATTAGTTTTGTCGCTTTCAATTTAATTTTTTTTAAAATTTCTGGTAGTAATTGATTATAACAAATGCGAAAGTTGGTAGCTATGCTTTTGCGCATGCCCGAATGATTCATTCGAATATCAAAATCATACATTTTGCCCATCATTACTACTTTTAATGAAAGTTTTATTTCGTAATGAAATAATTGCAGCTAAGCATTCGGATTCAGAGGTGCTTATATCAACTTGAAAACAAACAGCTTTTCCGACATAATTCAGTGCAGGAACTGTTAAGAGAGAAGTTAAACCGTTTCTAAGTCGTAACATTATTGGACTTTTAGTGACAGGAAATTGTTGAAAACGAATTGTCCCAAGGCATTTGTTTAAGATGTAACTTCGTTGAGAAATGGAACTTACATCCTGTTAAAATGTAACATGTTAAAAGCTGCACGAAAGGACAGCGTCTGGTCAGATAATATGTTCATTTTCTAAAATTATTTTGAAAAGTTATTTAAGTTTAAGCAAAATGGAATGTCTTGCACACTTGCGGTTTAGTACGAACTAATTTCCTTAAGGAAGAAGTTTTGCTTTACTAAAGATGCATTCTAAGTTAAAATTGAATATTCGTTTTAGAAATATGATCTTAGAGAATAAATATTTAGAATTCGAACGATATCTTTTACAGAATGATTAAAATGTAGAAAAATAGTATATTTAACTAGAGTTGATAGAGCTGATATTTATTTGACTCATCAATAAATTGTATATCGCCATATATAAAATTAAAATAGAAAGAAATACAGTATTTGTTTTTCAAATGAAAGCAAATAGAAGAAAAACAGGGATACATAAAGAAGTAAATTAAAGTTTATTTTATTTTGAAATGATATAAACACGCAGCTACAGAAATACGATACAGAAATGTTTATCTTAGATGCAGAAAACAAACGGTGTTAGACATAATGAATTCAAACAGTATCTTCAGAACACATACGTTCCTTTTAGGTATTGTTTTTATTTTCTAGTACAAGAATGTTCTAGTCGTAATCTTTCAGATGTCTAATTGTAGAATTCTTGGAAAATACATTACGGAACTACTGGTAGTAAAAATTAAAATGCCGTTTACTGATGGGCCGTTTACTGAAATGCCGTCCTGAAGGGGTTAAGAGATATTGTAACATCTTCGTAACGAGCGTCTCGTATATGTGACGTGTAATGTTCTCAGAACCCTTGATAAACGATTAAAAATAATCTGTAAAAGACTCTCGTATCTGTTGGAAATTAATCCAAAAATAATCTCTGCAATTGATCATCTAAAAGTGAAAGAAAGAAACCTTGAACTCTTTTAATTAGCTGTATGAATGAACAGATCCCATATTTCGAACGGGAAGGGAAATCACGAGCAATCAAGTGGTTTTTACTATCAAGTCAGAGAAGTGATAGAGTGAACTTGATGATACTAGATTATTCAATAAACATTACGTAGTTTTTCTCCAATCATAGGCCTTGAAAGTGATGTCAGCTAAAGAACTCTAAAATTTTTTTTTTCATTTCTTTCATTCTGATTTATGTTCATTAATGTTTAAAAGTAACTTCACATTATTAATAGCTGTATAATGTAATCTAAGTTTTATATACTTAATTAAACCTTTAAAATGAACGAAGTCCGAGATTATTATTTAAATTACTATTTTTACAGCAATCAACTATGACTAAAATTAGTGATACAAATAAAACCTTCGGATACATTTGATGGAATACGCCAAATCTTGGATATAAACAAATTTGTGCCAACTATTCTCCTGAACAAACTGGAATAAAATGAGGCCTGAACTGAATGCTGAAAAATGAAGGTAAGCAAATTTATCTTACCTCTTTTTTATTGTTGAGAAACTTTAACTGCTGCGCAATCGAGCTCGGTAAATTTCTATCAGTACCAAACTGTTTAAAAATCGGAATACTATTGGAGTGTCATTGTAGGAAATTGTAGAAAATCGAAAACGTCCTGAGATGTTTATTGAAATTGTAAAACTGTTGATAAACATATCTTACGTCCTATTAAAATTTAATAGTTATGAATTTAAAAGCAAATGACTGTTTTAAAATATTTTTGGAAGTTTTACAGTGTTAGCCTAAAAGATTCACCGGGTTTCCAACAAAGACTTACAGAGAGGTACACGACAATATACATACACTTACCAAGTTTAAAAGCCAGCCTCGTGGCTCGCGTGCACGCTAGATGGCAGGCCTTTGGCGCTGGTCTGAGTTATGTTCATCTGTTGTGATACCCTCCCAGGTCTCAAGCCATGAGATAGCATCCTGTGGGGTGATGTGAAGGATACAGTTTATGTACCCCCAATGACAACAACGCTGAAAGCATTGCAGGAACGCATCACTGCTGCTGTGACGGACATTGACAGAAACATGCTATTGAACGTATGGAGGGAACTGGATTACCGTTGGGATGTGTGCCGGCTGATTGAAAGCACCCGCATTGAACATTTGCAGTATGTACCAGAAACTTGGCGTGTGTATGTATCTTTTCATGGATCACCCGTCTTTTTACGTCGTACACTTGTAAATAAACAGTCTTTTGAGATCCGATGAATCATTTAGACTAACCCTGTATATAAAATACATTGCAGTTTACAAAGAACGAAGACCTGTTATATATATATATATATATATATATATATATATATATATATATGTTATGAGATAAATTATCATTTTATAGAAGTGAGTCCTAGGCCAAAGTTACTTACATTTCAAACAAAGTTCATAAAATGATTACATATAGTAACATTGTATTTTCATGTAGGATTCCTTATAAGAATAATTTAAACCATTCCGAAATCGGAACATTATCGGACTCTCAGCAACAGGAAATTGTTGAAAATGCAAACGTCCTGAATCATTTGTTTAAGTTTTAGAATTGTTGAGAAACAGATGTTGCATCTTTTCAAAACTTAATAATTTTATAGCTTCGAGGCAAGCTAGAGTCGGGTATGAAAGCATATTCATTTTTGAAAATGGCTCTTTTATTATTGATCAATAGCTAATTCCTTAAGCGATAGTTTAAGAGACATACTAGTTCCAATTGTAAAAATATTTCAAAAGTCACCATATAATCGATTTAAGTCAAAATATTTTTTTTAAGTTACGAAATTGTAATTTTTATGCGGTCACTAGGTTCTATAGGTCACTAAGTTCTATCTACAACAACTTACTCGCTGGTCTAACAACAATTACAAAACATAAACAGTAAAAATTCCACCCTCCTACAACCAAACTTTGTTACGATACTTAGAATTTAATGTATTTTCGGCGCTTTTTATCACTAAAAACGAAGAATAATATTTTGAATGAAAGTTTATTTTACTTCAAAATAAAATAAATGAATATAAGAATTTAGACTTAGAAGTGCTTATCTTACTTACACAGAGCAAACAGTAGACATAATGGAGTGTAGACGCTGTTAAGGGATAATTTAAAGCGTTTCAAAATGTCTGTCAGCGACAGTAAACTGTTGAAAATGGAAACGTCCCGAGGCGTTTGTTTGTTGTCGAATTATTCAGAAACGGATCTTATATGTTCTATTAATATTGAATAGATTCATAGCTTTAATGGAAGACAGAAACAGTTTTGAATGTTGGGGGAGATCTTGGTATGATTTTTTTTTTTTTTTTTTTTTTTTTTTACAGATGCAACAAAAAGGTCTAAGAATCTTAACAACAAGAAATAAATCCATTAGTGTATTCAGTGTCTGTCTAAGAAACTTATTTAGAATTAGAGTTGCAAAGAATCGATTTATTCTCAGGTTTGGTGAATTTTAATCCCAGAAGAATATTATTTTTATTTTTGTGCTAGGATACAGATAAAAATATTCCAAATACAACTTAAACAAGTCGGATGTGCCAATTCCAAAACTTTCTTCTATCTCACACAGGTTTTGCAAACTCTAAAAAGAATCAGCACCCATTTATAGCAAGGTCTAACTGAATCTAAAGTTTTATTAAATTCCGTGCATTAGTTCTTTAGATACGACTATCGCTAAAATCGCATAAATCCTGCAAAATGCAGCATAGCAGTGCCACCTGTTGGGAGATTTAGACAAAAACCAATTAACAACAACTTATGTTAACGTCTCACTGAAACTGAAGTTTGATGAAAAATCATGCATTAGTTCTTCAGATATAGCTATCGTGAAAAAAATGAAAAAAGAGCCATAGCATCGCCACCTGTTGGGATATCTACACTGAAACGTCATCAGTGTCTATTTATGTCAAGGTCTAACTGAATCTGAAGTTTGGTGAAAATAAGTGCATTAGTTCTTGAGATAGAGCTATTGCGGAAATCGTGAAAAATGCAGCATAGCAGCGCCACCCGCCAGGTTATTTTCACCAAAAACTAATCAGCACCCATTTATATCAGGGACTAACCGAATATGAAGTTTTATTAAATTTCGCGCATTAGTTCTTGAGATAGAGCGCCCACAAAGTATTTGTCACATACAGACAGACAGACACAGTCACAGACAGACATTTTCTAAAAGCAGTCAAATCGTGTTAAGGACTTTCTAAAACGTGTAAATTCGTCGAAAATTTTCATGAATCTAATACTTTTATCTTGTAAAGATAGAAGAAAGTAAAAACCGAGGATCTGTATAAAAATTTATAATGTGTAACTTTATGAAAATTAATGACAGGACTTTTTCAGCAACATAATCTTAATTTTTACCTTATTTTGAACATTTTTTCAATTTACATTGCCTACAAATCTCCAACAGATAACAAAATTAAAATACGTTTAAATTTTTTTGGTATATCTTGTATGGGTATGTATATACATACTGTTTCCCGAAGGACCCCTTACTTTGAAAATAAAAAAAACTGAAAAGGTGGCAGGCAGAAGAATGAAAGTATTTATTATTAGTATTATTTTTTATTTAAAAAACCCATAATAATCTAATACAGAAACTTAAAAGTTTTAGTAACACATTCCGCCTATAGATGGCGTTGCAGGTGGCATAACCATAAGTAGGCTGTACCACATCAAAAGAGATTCAAAATATACATCTTTCACACAACACACATGTCGCAAACAAAAAATAAAACTGTCAGTGACTCTCTGTAGTATGTCACCATAAATTAATACACAAACTTGACAAATAGCCTCCTCCAGCTCATCGAGTGTTAAACGATTATTGTGGTAAACAATGTCTTTCAGTGTTACTTCCGGAATTTATTTCACTATACGTTAATAGCGATCACGTTTCAATGGCGAAATCTTCGATAACTGAGCGTTCTTGATGTCTGAGCTCTTTTTATAGGGATCTGTAATGCTAACTACAGCGCCATCTATCGGCGCGATTTTAAACTAAAATTTCGAGGTTTCTGTATGAGATTCTTACAATTTTTTATTAAACATACCACTGGTTTCATGCTTATATCTATCACAGTTTCCAAGTTATTTATTTTCAAAGTTATGGGTCCTTTGTGAAACACGTTGCATGTATGTATATGTATGTATCATTTTACTCCATTACTTTCATACTAATTTTGTAAGTAATAAATCAACTTCATTAAATAATATATCGTATATTAAAAAATTAGTTTTCAAAATATCAGTATTTTTCTGGTCTTTACTTACTGTTCAACAAACTTTTATCGTGCGAAAATTCCTCATTTTTCATGTTGAAAATAAGTCCAGCATTTAAGAAAAAGACAACTTTACTTTCAAAAAGTTAGTGACTGAATTCCAAGCCTTTATTAAGAAAAAGCCAACTCCACCAGTACGTCATTAGTCGAATTCTTTGCCTTTTTTAGAGTTCTTTCCAACATTTTTTCCCTTTATAAACGCAGTCATTCCCCCCCCCCCCATTTTTCTCCTGTAATTTTTTCAATCCTTGTATCTGTTATTATTACTCTTTTCTTCCGACATAGCCGTCTTATACTTTTTATATATTTCGTTGTGATATAGATATAGTTATACACGTCTACACGCAGGTAAAAGTATTGCCTTACCTTAAGAAGTGTAAATTAATGACCACGCAGTAGCAAAGAGAAAAACCGAGAAAATAATTTTTCCTCCAAATATAATATCCTCTTTGGCGTTTTACTGTTTGTTGCGAAGTTCTTTTGTCCATTGTTTTTTCCCCGCTTCTTGTTACAAATAAAGTTGAACGGATGAGCAGATAGGATAAATCGGGATATTTCAGCGACTTAGTTTCCCGGAAAAAATATTTTTTAGTAAGCTAGTTTGACATAGTTTTCCGGAAAAAAGAAAAGAGTAAAAAAGGATATAGGATTCCGATACTTCATTGTTTGAATTCTAAAGAATGCATAGACTAGACTACCAGGATTCAATTTTTGTATCCTTTTTTTTCTCTCATTCTACGTTTGCTAGCAAAAAAATGCGTATCTATAATTGTTTGGGTAAAGAAAAGATTTAATGAGCAATTAAGAAAAAGTGTTAGAACTTAATGTGTTAGCTGTTAAAGTGTGTCTTTCTAATTGGTTTGTTAGAAAAAAAATTGTTTCGATTTTATGAGCAATTAAAAGCTAGTTTTCAATCTATTTATTTTAATTATTCATTTTTTTTCAATATGTTTATTTATTTCCAATATTTTTTCCATGTAATTGTAAAATGGATATTTGTTATTGAGTAGGTAATAAAAACATAGGTTTTATTTTATAGGCAATTAAGGATAATTGGGTCTTTTTATTATATGCTATAACTTGCATTAAAACTTATGTTTTCGTTTTTAATTGTTTTGTTTGAAAAAAATATATTTGTTGTTTGCATTTTATTTGTTTAGTTAGAATTGGGATATTTTAGCCAGTTAGTTTCTTTGAGAAAATATGTTTGAGTAAGCTAGTTTGACATAGGTTTTCGAAAAAAAAAAAAAAAAAAAAAAACGGGTATAGCATTCTTAAGAATTAATTAAGATTTAATTCTGAAGAATGTAACGAATGTTGTATTGCCAAAGACTGCAAAATTAAATTTTTCCAATTTGTTTTTGTACAAAATAAAACAGTTTGGTCTGATTGCCTTAAAAATGGGTGCCTGTTATTGTTTAGTGAAGGAAAACATTGGTTTTAATTTAATAAGCAGTTTAGAGAATTTGTAATTTTAAGTTCTTAATCCTTTAGTTTTTCAACTTTATTTTCTTTTCTTTAAGTAGAATCTACAATTATTTTATTTTGAATTTTCCGGTATTTCAACGGGAAATTACGGGAGACGCACATGCAAAGAACACGTTGAGATGATACACGATACAGCATCTTAATACATCTTTGTTATACATTGAAATGAAAGCCCCGAAGATACCCAAGATTTCCGGTTCAGAGGTGTTTATTGTAGCTTCAGAAAATAAACAGCTTAGAAAATATATATAAAAGGCGTTCACAATGTGTTAAGATCACATTCAGAACATTCTTAGACTGCCACTAGTTGAAAATTGTTGAAAATGAAAACGTCCTGAGGCGTTTGTTAAAGTTGTACAACTGTTGAGAAATTGTTGTCGCACTATTAAAATTTAACATATTTATATCTTCAGGGCAAGTCTAGAGTCAGTTTTGAATGTACATTCTCGAAAATTATGTACAAAAGTTGCTGTCAAAAACACTTGTGGTTTACAACAAATTTAATTTTCTTACCGGAGAAGTCCTGTTTTGCTAATACATTATATGTTGCTCGTTTTATAAAAGCAATCTTCCGCAAAAATTATTTGCGATTCAATTAATATTTATGAAATTGTAATATATTTAATTTACACCGTTATGTAACATTTAAATAGCTTACTTTCCTTTGATTTATTAGCAACACACGTAAAACATCGGCATATGGAGAATTAAAAATATAAAAATATATAAAAAGTTTCGCGTAATAATCCTCAACTAACATTGTGACTTGGGACTCAATTTGCACTGTAGCTTAAGTATAGAGTTTTTCAGCTGTATTTTATTTCCTTTAATTACAGTTTACATTTAATTTATTTTGAATTTTCAGATACAGGGTGGTTATATTATAAGTATCTCTATTTGGAGCTGTATGTAGCTCGAAGGAATAACCTAAAAGAAACCAAAATCGGTACATTTACTAATCCAGAAGGGAGAACAAGAATGGAACAATAAAAAAATAATTGCAATACTCACCGACAGATGGCACTACTGAGTGTGAAATGTAATGTGTAACACAAGAACAAAGAATGAAGGCGTCAAACCGGGTGACACATCTAATTTATTGGAATGTGGTTATGCTTTCGCATGGCGGTGCCGCTCATGTTCAGGCTCCACATGCTTGAGAATACAATCCAGGCGCTGAATGATGTGCTCAACTGCGGAATATCACGCATCAGGAGTGGTTGTTTCGCACATGTTGTGATATGCGGTAAAGTCCTTGGGGTTTACGACACCTCCACGCTACACAATATTATACATTGCATTTCGCACTCAAAAGCGTTATCTGTCGGCGATTATTGCAATTATTTTTTTTTATTGCTCCGTTCATCCTCCCCCTTCTCGAATAGTAAATGTACCGATCGTGGTTACATTCAGGTTATTCCTTCGAGTTACAGACAGCTCCAAATAGAGATACTTATATTATAACCACCCGGTATTTGAACGATAAATTACGTCAGACGCACATGCAAAGAACACTTTAAGTTGATACATGATACCTTTTGATACATCTTTGTTATACTTTTTATGAAAATACTGAAGATATTCAAGAATAGCCGTTCAGAAGCTTGCATCAGATCTTGGCATCAGAAAACAAAGAACATTAGAAAGCCATAACAGAGTTCAGAAAGTGTTGAGATAATTTAAACTCTTTCACAATCGGAATATTATTAGACTGCCTCTAGTACAAAAATTTGCAAATGGAAACATCCTGAGGTGTTTGTGTAAGATATAAAATTGTTAAGAAATTGTTGTTGCCCTATTTAACCCTCCAGCAGCGGGTAACGCTCCTATCGCGTTTCACTTATTCTATAAAATTCCTCGGGAAACGCTATTTTGACGTTCCCTATAATTTTTATAGTACTTAAGCATCGGGAAATTCTATTTCTTCGTTGAATCTATCTTCTTTTATTTAGAAATAGAGAGATTCGTTTACAAATTATAATATATATATAATTTCATTTACACTGGTGAAAACAATTAAAGGGACAATCTGTTTTTAAAAAAATAAAAACAAAATAAGTTATGCCTATACGCAAATAAGGTATCAGATGATAGTTAAGATCTACGCAGTGGTCTATGTCGTGATAAGGCAAGTGGCGCTGTGATCGCATTTGTGTAGAGGTACCTCATTTGCTCGCTGAAGCTTGTAGCTTAATGACGTTTTGAAACATTGTAGCATAATCAATCCTTGTTTTTTGAACTTCTTTGTTTATCCATACTACTCGTCATCGTCTAGATCAGAGGTTCCCAAAGTGTGCTCCGCGGAGCCCTTGGGGCTCCGCCTATACTTTTCAGGGGCTCCGCGGCGTTCCAGGAAAATAAACAAAACGTGAAAGAAATTAGCATATTGCAAGGAAAATTTTTTTGAAAATATGTAGGAATTTGTGTGTGTGTGTGTGTGTGTCAAAAATAAATACATCTATCACTGGGTTGAAAAATACTATAATATATTTTTTAAAATGACATTAAAATTTGCATTATAGATGTATCCATTTTCTATATAATATTTGTGGTTTGAACTACTTTATTTTATGTTTCTGCATTTAATGTGTTTTAAAAATCCGAATCAAAATAAGCTACAACAAATAGTATTCTGAATCGAATGCTTAAAGTGAATCGAAAGAGTAAAGGGGCGCTAGTGCTGTTGCTAGTGCTCTCTGCCAGCCAAACAGTTTTGTTCTTTGGAGCTCCGCCTATTCATATGTTTAAACTTAGTTCTTTTTCACTTAGTAAGGTTCTAACTTCCTAATGAGGTAAGTGATAGGTTAATTTGAGCATTTCTTTCCAACTGCTCAAAATAAGATGCTGGACGATTTTAAATGGGTACTAAATCAATTCAGTTTAAAAAAACGAAAAAAAAAAACGCACAGCTTAAGCTCTGAGGAATACGATACTCTCATTGATTTAACATCTCAAAGCAATATAAAAATATTTTTTCAAAACCAACTTATCACAGAAATTTGGTGTCACTTGACAGAGGAATACAAAATCTAGTCAGACAGAGCAAAATTTATTTTACTCCCATTCTCAACGACCTATCTGTGTGAAGCTGGATTCTCCGCTTACACAAAGTATGAAAACAAAGTACAGAAGCCGGTTAAATGCAGAGCCAGACATTCGCTTACAATTGTCAAAAATTGCACCAGATATCAAAAAACTGCGCAAAACAATTCAACCACATTTTTCACACTAAATTTTATACGTTATTGCTCGTCACACTTTGTGCAGAAAAAAAAATCTATCGGCATTTAATATTTGTATATATTGTATATTGTATTATTTGTATTTTTGGAATTGTAATTTCCTTAAACTGTATATTTTATTTTAATTAAGTTTTAGTTATTTAAATCTTCTATCCTATTCTTCATAATTGTACTTAATTTTTAAAACAATGTTCGTCGCTTAAAACGTATTTTTTATAAGATCTTGTATCATTTAAAGCCCTTCACTAGATTCATTTCACATTTGTGTATATTGTGCATATATATCCTTTTTCTTTTTATAAGTTTGATTTCTTTAATCTGTTTATGTTATTTGTATGTTTAATTTTTTTATACTGTTTTTCATAGTAAAACAATGTTTGTCGATTAAAACGCCTCTTTTTTGTAACATCTTGTATTATTTAATAAACCCCTCATTAGATTCATTTAATATTTGTATACGTTGTGTATATACTTTTCTTTTTGTAACTTTAATTACTTTAATCTGTTTTTTTTATTAATGCTTAATCATTTAAATTTTCCATGCTGTTTTACATAATTGTACTTAATTTTTAAAGCAATGTATGTTGCTGAAAACGCATTTTTTTAACATCCTGTACAACTTAACAACTCCTCTTTAAAATTTTGTTTTAATTGGTCTCGGCATTAGCTAAGATTCTTATGTTATGATGCCGCATATTCCTATCAGAAATAAGGCTGTAGCAATTAAAAAAAATATATTGGTTCTTTACATTTCTCATCACACTAACAATATAAACTTTTGCTCAGCGCCACCCCCTGCTCAGACTTTTTCGTCAATGAGTACCCGACCTGATATAAATTTAACCCCATCCATATATCTCATTTTGTTAGTAAAGTTTTTGTACTAGTTGCAGTTATTTTAACATGTGTAGTTTTTAACCATATAGCTATTTTGAGGCTAAAACAATGGTGAAAGAAATTTTCTTTCAAAACTATAATTAGTAGCTAAATACTTCAAATAAAACATCCAAAAAAGTGAACGATGCTGCACCTAACAATACAGGTTATAGATTTTGCACCGCCCACTTAAACACTAAAACGATGATCTGCTTCTAAATGTATTTTAAAAAAGGGTTCAAAAGAAGAAGCTCAGAGGTTATTCGTTTTCGTTGCATGTTTAGAAGTACTAGAAACGTAAAGAAGAACGAAAAAAGAATCCGTAATCGCATGATTTTATTACGGGTGGGCGGGATTAGCTAAAACGTGTTATATAATTACTCATGGGTGACTGGGCCTACGCATTTTCTCTCTTTTCGCGAGTAGCCTATTGGGATTATACAAAAGTCTTGCTTTGTAAACGAAAACTGTACAACTTACCTTTTCTTTCTGTGTGTTTCCAGTTTTCACCATAGATAATAATAGTTTCACGTAAGCCCCAATGCAATGCATGACGACAGCCCACTGAATATTAGGCCTGAGCGCTGACACAAAAATTAATGCAGTCGCAGACGGAAAATTTTCAGCGTGTGTACGATCAATTGAAATTCGGTACCAATAATTTCTAAATGTTTTCCCTACTTTATTTGTCTGAGATTCAATAAGTCAAAGAAAACTATTAGAAATTACTGGAGTGTAAAACTAGGGGACCGTACAAATGTTTTACAAAATTGGCCCACGAGTACCGCCATTTTTGTGTCAGCGCTCAGGCCTAGTATTCTTGGGGCGGTGGCATGACCCAGACAGGGTTACTATTTTGATTTTTAATTCCGAGTTCATACAGGAAACCCCCAAATAATGGATGTCATTAACCCCTTAACAGTATTGCTTGAACGTCGCTCGGGTAAGAAGAGTTTGTTTTCTTCGTTGCTAAAAGCTTTCAGAAACCACAAATTTTTAATTATAATTTTTGTTGTATTTGGCGGACATATCTCGATTATACAAAACAGATATTTTAATACAAAAAAGTGGTTTTTAGTCCTTATTATTTATTTATTATGTCCAATAATAGTAGTATTAAATAAAACTTAAGGGGTTAAATAATAGAAAATTTGATTTTCAAAATTTCTAGTATGAGTTCAAAATTTCTGTATCAAGAATAGGACCAAACTGAGAACCATGGCCCCATGCTGGATCTATCTCTGCTCCATACGCATAAAAAACATTAATTTGTAAACCATACAGTACCGGGGGATTAAGGGGCTCCGCCTTAGAAATTCTTCCCAAAAAGGGCTCCGCGAGCTCAAAAGTTTGGGAACGACTGGTCTAGATGATGCCACGAGATGGCGCATAGTTGGAAAACTCGAGGCAAAGCAAATCTCAGGCTACCTGTTGTAAGGACCTCGGGGTTCCGAGAAATGTGGTGTCCACTCTGCGAAAACAGTTCACAGAGACAGGAACAGTGGTCAGCCGACCTCGTCAATGTCACAAAAGGTCAACAACGCTGGCTGAAGAGCGTTATTTGAGACTTCTAGCCAAAAAGGATAGGTCTGCGACAGCGACACAACTGTCTCGTCACCTGTATAATGCAACAGGAACATCCATTTCACGCATAACAGTCACCCAGAGACATAATGCAGATGGCCTGTATGCTAGGCTCCCTGCAGTCTGCATCCCTTTGACTGTAAACCACAAAAGGGCCCGCCTAGCAAGGTGCCGAGAACACCTGTCTTGGACAGAGGATAGTTGGAGCGGGTTCTCTTCAGTGATGAGTCGCGATTCAGTCTAGAGAGCGACTCGAGGCATGTTCTCATCTGGAGAGAAGCCAGCTGTCGATATCGCCCTCTAACATTGTTGAAAAGGACCACTATGGTGGAGGTGGTCTGGTCAGGTATCATGACAGACGAGCCTATTGACCTTCATATGTTCGATAGAGGTACTCTGACAGGTCAGCGGTACAGGGACGAGTACCTTGTAACCTATGTGAGACTTTTCCGTGGAGCATATGGACGAAATTTCGTTTTATGGACGATAACGCCCGTCCACATAGGGCTCCGTTGGTGCAGGAATACTTCGAATCTGAGGATGTTCAACGAATGGAGGGGCCTGCGATGTCCCCTGACCTTACTACCATCGAACACGTATGGGACATCCTTGGACGATCAATTACAGCTCGAAGACCAGCTCCAACGATCATCGATGAGCTCAATGGTGTCTTGGTGCTACAGTGGGCGTGGTTGCCACGGGGATTTTTAAGGACCCTGGTAAACAACATGAAACGCCGATGCGAGTGTTGTGTAGCTGTTACAGGCGATCATACACCATATTAGACATGTTTTCCTCTGGCTGAGAGGGTGTCGGTCAGCTGCTGTGCTGGACACGTGACCAGTTTCCTTATTTAGGGTGCAGGTCGTGCCCATTTTTGTTTTTCCATATATTGGTCTTATATCGGATGATATTTGGGCCAAGTTTGGTTTTATTTGCTTTCTTAGTTCTTTTTTTATTGCAAAAAAACCATTTGTCCCTTTAATTGTTTTCACCAGTGTATTAGATCATTCTGAAAGTTCTGCGGTTTTTGAAATATTTTGAATCCATAAATACCACATTCCCACCGGAATTTTGAAATAAAAATTTGTTTTTACAATGTACATGAAGAAACTGCTTTTATTTATTTGAAAATAAATCTATTTGTAAATTCTGGTGACATTCAATCCTTATAACTATTATGAATGACTAATTAAATAGACCGCGGTTTTATATAAGAAAATGGAAACATCGCCCGCGGCTAGAGGGTTAAAAATAAATATAATTTTAGGCAAGTCTAGAGTCGATTTTGAATGTTCATTGTCGAAAATTATATACAAAAGTTGCTGTCAAAAATACTTGTGGTTTACAACAAATTTAATTTTCATGGCGAAGAACTCCTGCTTTACTAATAAATTATCAATTGCTCGAAAGTAATCTTCCTCAAGAATTATTTGCAATTCAAACAATATTTATAAAATGGAAAATATACATCATATTTATGCTGTTATATAATAGTTAGATATCTTTCTTTAATTTGATTGATCAGCAACACCCTTAAAACATCGCCATATACAATATTAAAAATATAGAGAAAAATTAAAATTTTTCAAGTTAACCCTTAACTGTCATTGTGACAGTTTTATTCGAAACTGTCGTTATGGTCCCAATTCATCCACAGCTAGTATTATAACTCACATAAAAATTATTTTTTATAAAAAAACAATGGTATTTTTACATGACTGTTTTTCTCCGTTGAAAAACTCGGTAAGTATATCACTTATTTACTTTATTATTTTCAACTGAATCTTACTGGTTGAGGAAGAAATTACACAAGTAGAAAAATACCTGGCCACAACAGTAAATTACAACAAAATTACAGAATATGTAAAATAAATTAAAATATTTTCCATGCTGCATTTCTATCATGTTTCCCGAATTTTGGACAAAATGCTGAACCAGTGGCATCAGAACATACTAGATGCAAGCTGTTAACTTACACGTATTTCGGTTTCTTGTTAGCTGGGAATATGATTATCAACGGGCTTGCGTTGAATGTACGTAAACTGTATAAGTATTTCGTGTATTTAGAAATAAATATGTATGTTCCAGATTCATGTATTCATTCGAGGTTAGTTTTTTTTTTTTTTTTCGTAAAATGTTGTCGCAATTGTAGTGAGTTTTCTTGCTTTTTCCCGCCCCTTTTTTCGTAATTTTGTACGTTCTTATACTAGAAATTAAGTTATCACTTAGGAACAATGAACTGCACTTGCCAGAATTTTGTATTTTCAAGAAATTCTATCCAATTTAGTGAACATAAGGTTATGGTATATTAACTTATATATACATGTAGAACGCTAAATTTTAATCTTAAATTTCGTCGTCAATCGTAAATTTCGAATATACAAAATTTTATATTAACTATATACTAATTCCGGTATAATTCCCGGTCTATTCACTCTATTGGTTGTACGCTGTTTAGTAAAGTGGTAATTCACAATTGTATTTCATTAATTGACAGCATAATTTCAGCTCTGCTGAAAAATTAACTAGTATATAAATATTCACCGATACTGGGTTCGATTTGTCTCATGTATGCTACTAGGCGTTGTGCTCATGATTTACGTTCTTGTGCTGCAAGGTTGTAGCCTAGCCATATAAGATTGAGAGAATGCTAATCCGGATGTCGTAAGGATGGCTTAATTGGTAAAGCACTTGATGCGCTAGTAAAGTGATAATTCACATCCTTTGTATTTAAATTAACTTTCAAGAAAATCTTAGTCCGTTGTCACCAACTACCGAACTAAAATAATGAAATAAGCGATTTCGAAACATGAAAAAATCAACGCGATTTCATGTGACTGTTTCTTAATAAACGACTTTCTTGGAATTATGCAAAAAATCACGGCATATTTTAGAGAGAATGGTTTGAGACAAGAGAGTATTTTTTCTGACAGCCACATTCAATTTTACATACATTGCTGCCATTTGAGTGTCTTTATAAATTAAAGAGTGGTAGCACATGCTCAGCCTTTTGCAGCTAACATTCCAGAATTTGATTCCAGGCAAGTTCTATTAAACGAGTTAGACAAGTCAACAAACATTGGCTTGACGTTAAAGGCAGTTTTGAAAAGTTTTGTCGAAAATCTTGTCGACTCCTTAAATTTTATATCTCCTTTGTCATCACTATCTTATATATAAAGGCACTCTAGTAGGGTGCTTCTATGAGAGAGCGGTGACACACAGGCAATACAATTTGTTTGTCAAGACGATTTTGGACAAAAATGTATTGCCAAGCATCTTATAGAGTTTGTCATTATTGCCAAATTAATGCTTGTGAACTTTTCTATCTACTAATAGAACTTGTCGATGCAAGTATCTCCAGGTTCTGCAATGTGGGTGTTACAGTTTGGACAGATACTTTAGTCTGAGCGAGCTCCAAATGCATATGTTGCCAATCTGTTATACTGGAAACTTTAAATCTAAGAGCTTATCGTTTACGTTTTCGCCAAAAATATTTGCCAGTCAAATTTTATTGCTAGTATAGCGCCACTTTCTTATTTATAAAGACACTCTAGTTGCCCATTGCTCTAGATTTTGCCCAAAATCCCTTTGATCAATCAATTGTTTTTTTCGTACTCTATCTCTACCACATTAGTAAAATGAACAGATTGCTCATTGTTCCGGTTTGAAACGAAGTAGACAATCATATATTGAAATATTTGATGTGCCCCTGTAAAATGTTACAGTGAATCATTTTACCTGGTGTACTACGTGATGTATTTAATGTTTGACCCCTTACACACGTGTGTACGGAAATTGAAAAAGGTATTGTTGCCTTATGCTAAAAAGGGTAAATTAATGACTGCGCAGTAAAATCATGGAATGCCACAGACGTCAACAACCAACAATTTTTACCTGTGGAAGAATTTTTTTTCAAGAATTATTCATTTTTGCTGTTTTACTTTCTGTTGTAAAGTTCCTTTAATGGAGTTTTTTTTTTTTTTTTTTTTTTTTTTTTTTTTTTTTCCCGTTCTGTTACAAATAAAGTTGAACGGATGAACAGATAGAATAAATGGGTGTGGGAATAAAGGGATGTTTGAAAAACTTGTTTGTACTTAACCCGTTCAGGGGTAAGCACTTGTGCTCCTGTAATGTTGAATTCCCACCGGAATTTAGGAAAGAATTTAGTTCAAAATAAGAATAAGCAATTTTTCTACCTTTTCTCGTCCAAGTTAAAAAAGTAAAATTTAATTAAAATTTTCTGGTTTGAGTCGGATTAAAATTAGGTGGTATATAATATATACCACCGCGCCTCAAAGGGTTAATTTCCTGCAGATTTTTTTTTTTTTTTTTTTGTAAACTAGTTTGACATAGTTTTCCGGAAAAAAAAGCAAAAGATAGCAACAAAACTGGTAAAAGATTCCGATCGTTTATTCTTTGAATTCTAAAGAATGTAACGAAAGCTGTATTGCCGCAGGCCACCACAATTCAATTTTTACCCATTTGTTTTTATACTAAAAATATTTTCGACTGGTGTCGACTAAAAATCGGTATTTGTTATTGTTTAGGCAAAAAAACATTGTTTATGATTTAATAGACAGTTAGGGAGATTCTAAGTTTTTTTAAATCTACTTTAATCTTAATCCTTTAGTTCTTCAGCAACACTTTCATACGAAATGCAGTTTAATTTTATTTAAAATTTTTTTGGTATTTAAACTAAAAAAATACGAGAGATGAAAGTGCAGTGAACACGTTGAGTTGATACATGACACATACATTTTTACACATTTTTTACATGACACATGGTTATAGTTTGAAATGAAGGCACCGAAAATACTCAAGAATCCCGGTTGAGAGGCGTTTACTTTACATTCAGAAAACAAAAAGCTTTAGAAAGTCATGAAAGAATTCCAAAAGTGTTAATAGATAATTCAATCCGTTTCAGAATCAGAATATTATTAGATTGCCACTGCTAGAAAATTGTTGCCAATGAAAACGTCTTGAAGTGTTTAAGTTGTAGAATTGTTGAGAAATTGTTTAGCCCTATTAAAATCTGACACATGTATATCTTCAGGGCAAGTTTAGAGTAGGTTATGAATGTACATTCTCGAAAATTATATATAAAAGTTTCCGTCAAAAACACTTGTGGTTTAGAACAAATTTAATTTTCTTGACGAAGAATTGCTGTTTTGATAATACATTATAAGTTGCTCGTTTTATAAAAAAAATATTCCATAAGAATTATTTGCAATTCAAACAATTCTGCCAACTTTCAACTAAATTTCCGCACAATGCGAGTTAATTTGATGTAGGTTAAAGATGTTTCTAACCGGAAAATATATCTGAAAATATAATATATATTTTGTTTCATGTACTTAAATGGAACTTATTTGAATACATTTCTTTAAAAAAAATTCTGGTTTGAAACATGTTTAACCTCGGTTAAATTAACCTACATTGTACGGAAGTTTAGCGCGATGTTGGCAGGTATGAACAATGCGTATAAAAAGGTTAAACACATAAAATTTACGACGTTATGTACCATTCAGATAGACTACTTTCATTTGATGCATTGGCAACATACGTAAAACATGGCCAAATGGAGAATTAAACGTATAGAAATGTATATCAATTTTCAAGTTAACCCTTAGCGGGCTTAAGCTGAATGTGCGTACCGTGGGTGAGTTAGTTACAACCTCACAGAAATCAACAGTGATATTACCAACGCGTACAGTACTGCTAGCCGATCCAGAACCAATATCGTCCAGTGGAAGTGATCGAAGTCACCGGCAAGCATCCGAACTTACCAAATATGTTTTCTGTTAATTACGTCACGTGATAAAATATACAATAACGGAACAATTATACTACTACAGCGACACTAATATATATGACGCTGCGTCACAGACTGGTAAAAAAACCGCACAGCGGATCATGTCTACCTGTTTTATGCCGATAACTTACCGTGACGTGAACTGTCCTGTGAGATTGGTTAGAGCTCCTATAAAAAAGCCTGAATTATCCCCGCCATTAACAACCCACGACCAAAAACCAGGTTAGCGTTAGCACACTGGTAGACTGCGAGTGACAGTGGTAGGGCCTTTTAAATACGGCAAACCCGATCACCGGCGGAGGACTAATGCTGAGCCGGTTTACAACAAGGCGGTTATTTTGGGCAAAAAGATGCATATGCGTCAGCTCCCCTTATAGGATCCTTGAGATTGGTGCTGCACTGAACACGTTCTGTATAAGATTAGGGAATATTTGCATGTAGAAAAAAAATATATTCCAGCTTCATATGCTCTTCCGATGTTCATGTTCTTTGTAAAATGTAGTCGTAAAAGTGGTGCGTTGTGTGGCTTTCGTTATGTGTGTGTGTGTAATTTTGCCCGCTTTCTTTTTAAGCTTTTGATACGTTGACTCATATTGGAAATTAATTTATCACTTCGAAACAACGAACTTCATATATCAGAATATTATATTTTTTCAAGTAATTCTCTTCATTTTGTGAATTTACGATATCGCGTATTAACTTTTGTCTGTAGAACGCTAAATTTTTAACATGGTCAATCGTAAAATTCAAACACTCAAAACTTTATGTTAAGCTTGAGGAATACCCAAATTCCTTGTGATCAGTTAGGTACTGAAATATTAAAAACAAAAATTAACGCGATCTCAAAAGTTACTGTTGCTTAATAAATCTCTTGCTATTGTGAAAAAATCTGATGTTTTTAACATATCTAATTTTTGAATTTATTTATTAAGCTCTAATTGGCGTATATTAACAAAATTAATTTGGTACAGGAGATCTTTTTCCTCTGGCACATTCATTTTAATACACGTTATTACCATTCGAGTATCTTTATAAATAAAATAGTGTTGGCGTAAGCACACTACGCACGCTCATATTAGAAATTTTTACCAAAATGTTGCAACCAAAAAATTCCAGAATTTTATGATTCTCGTGCGGAAAAAATCTGTTAAGCGAGCGAGACAAGTCAACAAACCTTCAGCTGGACATTAATGTCAAGTTCGCCAAGTTTTTCTTCCAAGATCTTCTCAACCCATTAAATTTTATATCTCTTATGTAATCACTAACTCATTTAAATAAACGCACTCTAAGTAGGGTGCCTCTTTATGAGAGTGGTGTCACGTAGGAATAAAAATTTGAATGGTCTGAACGAATTTTGACAAAAATGTATTGCCAAGCATCTTGGAGAGTCTGCCATTATCATCAAACTGATATTTTTGGACTTTTTTCTCTCTTCTATTCGAACTTCTCGAGGTATCGTCAAATTCTGTAATGTTGTTGCCATAGTTTGGACAAAAATTTCAGTCAGAGAGTGACCAACGAAATACACGGCCGGTTCATGACTTTTTAAACATCACACGGAGTAGATCATCTTTACATGGCTGTTTAAACAAAATGATGGGCGCGCAGCTTTGTTCCAATCGCCGTGTAAATATGATCCACTCCGTGAGACGTCTTAAACGTCATAAATCGCCGTGTATTTCCTTGATCGCGGTCTGAGTATGCACAAAGTGCGTTTGTTGGAACTCTTTTATAGAGGAAATCGTACATCTAAATGCTCATTGCTTACGATTTCGTCCAAAATATTCTTGGCCAATCCAATTTCATTACTCGTATGGCGCTACTTTCTTATCGATATACAAATTCTAGTTGCCCATTGATTAAGATTCTATCCAAAATATATTTATTCACGAGTTGCTTTTCCCGTACGCTATCTTTCTCACATTTATAAAGGTAATCACTCATCGCTCAGACTTGAAATGCAACAGACAATCATAAACCGGGTGTCCCAAAAATGACTGATGGATTTTAAAACTCAATAACTTGCAAACGGTGACAGATATTAAAAAAAAATCCTTGCAGGAGAGTTATGTATGATGTCATGAGTTTTTTTTACTGTGATTTTTTATTTTAGTTCGAGTTTCAAACAATAGAGGGCGCTGACAGCGATTGGCGTTCAGTCGAGGCCGAAACTGACGCCACTCAGCATTGGTGCATCGCCCCCTGAATACTAGGCCTGCGCGCTGATAAAAATGGCGGCTGTCGCAAGTAGATTCTTTTTCAGCGTTTAAACGGTCCCTCGAACTTCAACACCAAAAATTTCTAAAAGTTTTCTTCGCCAAGTTTTTCTGAGATCAAGTAAGTAAGAGAAAACTTTTAGATATTATTGGAGTTTAAGTTCGAGGGACCGTACAAACGCTGAAAAAACAATCCGTCTGCGACAGCCGCCATTTTTGTCAGCGCGCAGGCCTAGTATTCAATTCAGGGGGCGATGCACCAATGCTGAGTGGCGTCAGTTTCGGCCTCGACTGAGCGCCAATCGCTGTCAGTGCCCTCTATTGCTTGAAACTCGAACTAAAATCAAGAATCACAGTAAAAAAAACTCCTGACATCATACATAACACTCCTGGAAGAATTTTTTTTTTAATATCTGTCACCGTTTGCAAGTTATTGATTTTTAAAATCCATCAGTCATTTTTGGGACACTCGGTATCAAAATATTTGACGTATCCCTGTAAAAAAAGGTATACGCGATACAATTAATCCCTTAAATTTAAAACCATCTTTAGTGTACTAGAAATAAGCTGTATTGAAACCTTTTCAGTGGTTTATAAGAAAATTGTATCCATTCACACATTACGACCAAAAACATGTTTCTTTTTTTTTTTTAAGAAGTCACTTAATAAAAGTTAAATTCAGATCTGTCCAGCGATTGTTGTGAAAATTAAGGACATACATACACGCATAACAGACAGACACTGTAGCTTTTTGTATTATTTGTTTGTTTGTTTTGTTTGTATAGTAATATATAGTTAGTATAATATCGTATATCATTTGTTATGTTACTGCCTTACTATAATAATAATTAAAAAAAAATTACAAAATAAATCATGTTCAAAGAAAAATAGGTTTTTACGAAATTACTCGATATTTATTTTATTTCTATTTCTATTTTTATTATTTTATTTTATTACTTTATTTCTATTATTTTAGAAAATAAATCAAATTCTTTACATAATATTTCATATAAAAAAGTAATTTAAGTAAGTGTCGTTTAATTTTTCTTCATTTTTTCCCTTTTTTATTTATTTCTAAACAAACTTTTATCGTACGAAAATTCCAAATTTTCTTACTTCAAAGTAAGTCTTGCATTTAGAAAAGAGCTTATCAACAACTTTAGTTTTAAAACCGGAATTCCAAGGCTTTATTAATAAAAACACACGTTCACCAATACATCATTAGCCGAATTCTTTACCTTTTGTAGTTACTTCCAACATTTTTTTCTTTATAAACGCGGACGTTTTTCTCCTATTTTATTCCATGATTAATTTTTCCAGTTCTTGTAGCCGTCGTTATTTTTTATTTTATTTTTTTGCTTCTGACTTAGCTTTCATATAATTTTTACATATTTATTTGTGAGATAGAAATAGTTTCAGTGGTATATGCAGGTAATAAGAATTATTATTACAATATTAATTTTTCTAGTTCTATTCGTCATTATTATTATTATTTTATTTCTGACGTGTTGCTTTATATATTTTTACTTTTTTGCTTGTGATGCAGATATAATTAAGAGTCATTTATTAATTTTGTAACAGTTTTAGAAGGGGAAAGGGGTTCGAAAAGTGTGACAGTCTGACAGGGGTAGGAGCATCAGGGTTGCCCGTTTGGCTTTTTTTTTTAATTCAAAAATTTCGATTTCTTACCGGAAATTCTGAAAGAAGAATTTTGACTTTAACACGTTCGCTGCCAAAGCTGAGATTGTGCATCTGTTCACAGATTCAAAGTCATATCTCCGATATTATGCTTTTAAATTGTTTTCTGTGGTTTTATTATTTAAATATAGATATAACAGATTACTTTTAGCAAAAAACTAGTCGTTGGAGGCCACCGTAATACTTACCCCTCATGGATATGCATAATATAAAATATGAAAATAAAACACGTGTAAACTATTTATAAAATACATTGCAATTCGAATAAAATCGTGGTTTCATGACGTCCTAAACTTTAAATGCTCTATTACTGCGTAAAAGAAACGTTCTTACAACTCCTAAATTGTTAATCGAATTAACTAAGGGTTTACTGCGTCGGATTAAGCGTCTCTTTACTAATTAAAATATATCTTTGAATTGAAATTTGAATGAAATACAGGGTCACGAAAAATCGAAGTGTGTGGAAAATAGGATTACAAATATCTCGGCAACTATTTATCCGATCGACTTCATTCTTTATGCAAAATTTATGTTTTTTTATTGTCTTTTATATTCACTCCTTAAAATAAACAAATTCAAAATTTTGTATGTATCTTATATCAAAACTAATATTTCGAGAGTCCGAAAAAAATAGTTCCGGATCGTCGAGGTAACTGAAATTCAATAAGCTTCTTCCCATTATTACCTACTAAGTACATACCAAATTTCAAGTCTCTATCTCAATTTGTTCTGGAGATAGAGCGTTTACAGACACACATACAGATAAAAATATGTTTTTCGGAATCTCCAGTGTCTGAAACGTGTAAATCCGTCATTTTTTTTTTCGATTTTCAAAACGATTACAAGATTTACCCTATACTACGTATGATGGGTAATTAATACATCCTGTTATTGTATACGTAAAGAAAACATTGGTTTTAATTGACAATTCTTCGGCCTTTTCACAGTATGCTTTACCCTTTTTTTAATTATATTGCACGTCCTTAATTGTTTTGTTAAGAAAGTTTATTTTTAATTGTCTTGTTGCAATCGTGAAATTTTAACGATGCAGTTTTTGTGGAAAACATTGTTTAGCTAGCAAAGTGCACCGAAACAACAAAAATACAAGTATGAAAAAATATGTGTTTATGATTGTTCATTGATTGAATTCTAATGAATGTAAAAAATGCGTTTTTGTTCGAAGACCATTTGTTTTTTGCAAAATAAAATGTTTTCGTCTATTTTTATTAATAATGGATATTTTTAATTATTTAAGAAAGAGAATCATTCATGTATTCGAAAACTTTGTTTAAACTGAATTTGAATCCATTTTTTTTTATAAATAAGAATAATGAAACATCAGTATTTCCTTTCGTTTTTAACACTTTCCAACATAATTTAAAAGTGTTTATGAAATCAGTTTGTCTGTCTGTTTGTGTCCAACCTTCTTGCCGTCTCTCCATGCTCAAAAATGCACACTCTAATTATTATACACGGATTGCCATGTAATTTTTATATGTTAGTGAACTTTACTATATAGAATGTTCGGTATTAAAATTGAAGTGAATAGCATTTATAGTACGTTTACAGGGACACACAAAAGAATTCTGTTGCATTGTGGTTTATGGGGGGAATATAGTTTCCGTTGCATTTTAATGATGTCACAATACTTCAAATATAATTAAATTAATATGCATCACTGAAGTGTACTACAGCATGTTTTCTCAGTAGTAGAGGGGTAGGTGTAAAAACGGGCACAGGTGTAAATATGAGCACCCCTCCCGATGTGGCTATGTGAGGTGCTGAAGACTGATGGCCAGTATTTTAGAAGATGCCATTTGTTGATGAGATACCAGAGAGCATGTGGACTCATTCTTTCAAGTAGTGTGGTTGCAGCGTGAGTTATTGTGCGAATTGGTGTTTGTTATGGACTGTAAACTTTTGACAGCTATCTGAAATCGTTTTCTTTTCATGTTCTTATGGTTAGTTTAAAATACTTTCACAGTGATATCCGGAAAGCGGAGATCCTAAGCTACTTTCAGAAGCACGCCTTTAGGTTACATGTGAAATTGGCTTTTTTTCTAAGGTGGGGTTGGTGTAAATATGGTCCCCCATTTAAAAGGGGCCCATAATTAAACCACCTTTTTTTTAAAACAGCATAAAGCATAAAATATTTCAATATTTTGTTAAGGGAAAACAGCAATTACCTATATTATACACATTACTAAATGTATTATAAAATAAATCTAACAAATGCTTTGAGGTAAGAGAACTGTAAAGTTACCTTAAACGAAGAGAATAATAAAATCTTTATAGATAAGTATAAGGACAGTTTTGTTATCTATAAATCCTGAACGCATTCGGTAGTTATTTTTTATAATATATGTGATAATGTGCGTAATCTAATGTAATATCAGGAGGCAGGGGTGGAAAGACCAAAGAACTTCAAACAAAGAAAGAAAATTTGACACACGAAACGATCGTACTCAGAGTACTGTGATCCTCTCTTTGTGGACAGCGATGATGATATCAACTTGGATATCAACGATGGGGATAAACCAGCCTGAGTGATGCAACTTGCATCTTTCGTGATGGAAAGTTTTCTGAAGATACTCGCGGATAACTGTGGGTTAAACGTGTTTTGTGGATTATGATAAATTTCATTGTATGAAAAAAATGGAATTCCTTAATAACATTCTGTCAGTGTTGGAAAGTGTTTTATTATCTAAGCCTGATGTATGATGTTTCGTTCTTGTTTAAGATAAATCGTTTCCGTCTGCTTTAAAAATGGATATTTTGTTATTGTTTAGTTAAGGAAAGTATTAGTTTTGTGTTTTTTGACGATATGCTTTATTGATCTTATATTCTAGGCGCTGTACTTTCTATATAACATTAGTTTTAATTTAATATGCAATTAAGACAAATTTTGCCTTTTGAAAGTTTTGTTTAATTTACTTGAGTTTAAAATGTGTTACAAAATAAAGCATTTTCATTTTCTATGGGTTATCAAGAATATGTATTTTTTATTTTTTAGTTAAGAAAAACGCTGACTTCAATTTAACACGCAATTAAGGAAATTCGATTATATACTTTACCTGCTTGCATTTAAAGCGTGTCTTGGATATTGTCATGTCTGGAAGACTTTACTTTCCATTTAATTTAATGGGTAACTAAAACTATTTTCAAACCAAATTAATTATTTTCTTAATTTTCTTTTTTTGTTTAAAAATTTTAAATAAATCGTTCGCTTTAAATTGGGTATTTGTTATTGTTTAGCTAAGGAAATGTTGGTTTTAATTTAATACGCAGTTGAGGTAATTGTTGGACCTTTCGAATATATGCTTTACCTGCTTGCATTTAAAGTGTGTTTTGTATATTGTCTTTTCTGGAAAAATTTCTTTTCCATTTAAGTTAATGGGTGATTAAATCTATTTTTAAACCAAATTAATTATTTTCTTAATGTTCTTTCTCTATTTAAAAGATTTTAAATAAATAGTCTGCTTTAAATTGGGTATTTGTTATTGTTTAGCTAAGGAAACGTTGGTTTTACTTTAATACTCAAGTAAGGTAAATTGTTGGACCTTTCGAATATGCGCTTTACCTGCTTGCATGTTGTCTTTTCTGGAAGACTTTCCTTTCCATTTACGTTAATGTGTAATTAAATCTATTTTTAAACGAAAATAATTATTTTCTTAATGTTCTTTCTTTGTTTAAAGATTTTACTTTAAATATAAGTCTTACTTTAAATTGGGTATTTGTTACTGTTAAGCTAAGGAAACATTTGTTTTACTTTAATACGCAAGTAAGGTAATTACTGGACCTTCCGAAAATATGCTTATCTGCTTATAATTAAAGTGTCTTTCCAAATGAAATGTTAGAAAGAGATCAGTAATCTATATATTTTTCTAGTTATTACATGGATTAATAATCTAATACATTGCACTAGAAATGCGAAGAGGAAAACTTAATCCCAAAACACAAAAGGCCATTTAAAGGCGCTATACAAACAGTGTTGAATTCAGATATTTTTCTCCGGGAGGGATTTTTGTCTCCGGGAGGACGTTATAGAGCTTCGGGAGGGAAATAGCACTTTTTGATCATTAAAAATCATAAAATCTCATCGTCCGGTGGGGGGGGGGGGTATTTCAATGCTCCGGGGGTAATGTTCCCCCGGAGTCACCCTCTGAATATCAACACTGCATACGAAAATTTAGATTGAATAATTAACAAATTGCAATATATGTTTAGCGATTCACGCAATTCCGCTATTACAGCTATTGTTTGTTCGTTCCAGCCAGATCGTATATACAAAGTGTACTTTAAATTTAGCACGGTGCACTTGAAACAAACTGTACTAATATCACATCGTTTCAGTTCCTCTGAGACAATGTCATTGTTAAGCGACATCGATGTAAAAATCGTGGATTGAGGGCATGAAGATTTGTTCAAATTATATTAATCGTATAGCTAAACTTTTCCAAGACTTTTTTAAAGATAACAGCTTCACAAACTTTAACATTGTCTCTCATTTTAAATTACACGTCATAAAGAAAGGATCTATGATGTTTTTTTAATTATATAAATAGTTTTAGAAGATCATTCAACAGTATCTAAAATACAAGTTGTAAATTTCCAACTGGACGAAAAATGTCCGGGCCAGGATTCGAACCTGGGATCGCTTGGCTGAAGCCGTCACGCTCTACCACTTGTGTGATTGCTTTACCAATTTGAAATAATTGTGTTAAAAAAATAATCTAGAGTATCTAAAATATCTATTTTTTCACACTAGTAATAATAATTTGTATATTTTTTCTGGTTAATGCATTAGGTAACAATGTAATATTTTATGTTCAGCTGCTTAGATAATTACGCTAGTGTCTGTTCTTTTCAGCCAGGTCATACATACTGAGTGAACTTTAATTTTAGCGTGGTGTACTTGAAACGTACTGTAGTAATAGCACATCATTTCAATTACTCTGAGAAAATATCATTGCTTATAGCGATTTGATGTAAAATTCCTGGATTTATGGAGGTACTAGATTCATGAAGATTTGTTCAAATTATTAATCGTATAACTAAACTTTTCTAAGTCTCTTTAAACGATTACAGTTTCACAGCCTTTTTAACATTGTATCGAATTTTTAAATTATAATCATGACAGAACGATCATATTATAATTATAGACATAATTTTACAAAATATAATCATTCGCAAAAACTATAACCCTTTTTTTATTCTAGTAACAACAATTTATATATTTCTCTGGTTATTTATTACATTAAATAATAATCTAATACATTTATGTTCAGCGACTCCGATAATTCTGCTATTCCAACTATTGTCTGATCTTTTCAGCCAGGTCGTACTTACTAAGTAAACTTTACATTTAGCGCGGGGTACTAGAAACTAACTGTAGTAATATCACATCGTTTCAGTTGCTCTGAAACAATGTGATTTTTCATAGCGACATCGACGTAAAAATCTTGGAAAATGAGGATTTGTTCAAATGATTAATCGTATAACTAAACTTTTCAAAAGACTCTTATCGATAAAAGCTTCACAATTTTTTTTAACATTGTCTCTAATTTTTAAATTATATCATGTCATAAAGAAAAGATCTATGAGCTATAAAACGATCAGATCAAACAAATATTACAGACATAGTTCTATATAATAATTCCACAATACATAGAACTTATTAACTTTTTTTTTTAATTCTAAGAATAATAATTTATATAACTTTTCTGGTTGTAACATTAACTAATAATCTAATAAAACTGTAGTAATATCACATCGTTTCAGTTGCTCTGAGACAATGTAGCGACATCGATGTAAAAATGTTGAAAAATGAAGATTTGTTCAAATGATTAATCGTATATGACTAAACTTTTCCAAGACTCTTTTAACGATAAAAGCGTCACAATTTTTTTAACGTTGTCTCTAATTTTTAAATTATATCATGTCATAAAGAAAGGATCTATGATCGTTTTATAATTACAGACATAGTTTTATATAAACATTCCACAATACATGGAACTTTTTTTTTCTTTAAATTCTAGCAATAATAATTTATATATTTTTTCTGGTTGTAACATTAACTAATAATCTAATACATTATATGTTTAGCGACTCGGATAATTTCGTTATTCCGGCTATTGTATGTTCTTTTCAGCCAGGTCATACATAAGTGAACTTTGAATTTAGCTTATAATTATAGACATAGTTTTATATAGCATTCCGCAATATCTAAAACATTTTCATTTCATTCCACAATATCTAAAACTTTTTTTTCTGTAGTAATAACTTATATTTTTTTCTGGTTATTATATTAACTAATAATCTAATACATTTTATATTCAGTGTGACTCTCATAATTCCGCTATTTCATCTATTGTCTGATCTTTTCAGTCAGGTTGTACATACTAGGTGAACTTTAAATTTAGCGCGGTGTACTTGAAACGAACTGTAGTAATATCACATCGTTTCAGTTGCTCTGAGACAATGTCATTGTTCGTAGCGACATCGATGTGAAAATCTTGGGTTGATGGAGATACTGTATTAATAAAGGATCTACCAAATTATGCCTTTGCTATAGATGTTCATGAAAGGAAAGCCCTTTCTCCTGTGCTGAAATTCAACAGAGCGCACCTAAGTCCTTTCACAAATCATACCTCCCCTTCCTCTCTCGACTCCAACTCAACTCAACTCTTATTGTCGATTAAAACTGAAAAGAACTCCAGAATCTATTGAAGCATCGGCAACGACTAATTATCTCTTGAAAATAATTCTCCTTCCCTCCGCTGCTCTAGATCTTTCATATCTATTCTTCAGCCCTTTTGAAAAGTTGCTCATGCGACTTCCAATAATAAAGGGAGTTTTCGAGAGGGATGTAGGGGAGGATGTGATATCACAATTTCATCCCCCTTTTTCTCCTCCAGGTTCTCAGCAAGGGATCTGTCTACACACAAAGTTCGTTCGGAAGTAATAAGTGTATTGATAAATGATTGATCCAGTGATAAGATTTTTTTCTTATTATTAACAGACATTGAAAATAGCAATTATGAAAGAAGTATAATATATAAGTTATGTATAATCATAATATAATGCTTGATGATGAAGGATATTAATGATGATCATAGATATTAAGAATGATCGCAGAGGCACTCATTTATCATTTAACACTTTCAATTGCGGCTCATAATATAATAGGTCGTGTTATAAAAATACTAATAAGGTTTTTTATTGTGAGGTATTTTAGATTTTATCTTTCGGATATCGAGTCTCTGTGTGTAAACGTCATTAAAGTGAGTGGTCATACACTAATGGACTCTCGGGGTCTTGATGAATTCTATCGCTTCATCTTTTTCTTCTTATTTAACAAGAAAGAATCTTTTAAAGGATGTGGTAAAAAATGTCCCTCAATTTGATCAATGCATGGCCAAATTGAAAATCAATAGGAATGTCATAAAATAAATAGAAAATTATAAAAAATTAGACATTATTGTTTCCGCTAAAATTATGTAATATACCAACCTTTGTTCCATATTTTTGTACGATAGAAAATTTAATTGTAATAAAAAGTTAACTAATTATTTAAAATATTAATGGTAAAAAAAAATATATCCACTTTCAATATTAAAAATTATCACAGAAATGCAATTCAATAACAGCATCGTAAAATAGACATACATACGAATTCAGAAATATTTTATTTCCTAAAATGATATGACATATTTATCTTTGTTCCATTCTTTCTTCGTAAAGAGATTTTAATTGTATGATAGAATTCTTTAACACATTCTGTTTGCGCTTTAATATTTCCTTAACGAATTATTTAACACTTTCATTACGCTTACTAATTATCCCTGTTCTTTTCCCTTCACGCAAATAGTTTTTCTTTCATTTTCTTTATCAGTTAACTTTTATTTTACCAAAAAATATCGAAGTATATTTAACCCGGGTTAAAATTACCGGAATTTGATTTTATTTAGAAAGTTCGAATTCCTACCAGAATAATATGCTAATATTCCTAATAGCAATATTTACTTTATTTAATTTAGTGCTCCCGATGCGATACGTATTTCAGTTATACATTTAACCGATGTACGTATATACGTATAATACGTATTTAAGAAATACGTATACCTTTAACTATACGTTTAAACGGATGCGTATATCGGTTAAACGTATAATTCAAGTATACGTTTAATTCAAGTATACGTATATTTCAAGTATCGTATTTACTTTTAATGCCAATGGGTCTCATCAGTGTTACGTCACTGAACGGAGAACAAGTTGGAAATCGGTGGCGTTACCTTGGCAATCTGTATAATATGTTTCATACATAAAATGTTATTTTTCCCTATAAACGATTATTGTAAATATATAGCGAAAGTAAACATACTTTTTGAGCAAATAAGGCAGAATATACACGTTTCAGATTTATTGTTAATCCTTATTAAGTATATTCTTTCTTTTTTAATTTAAAAAAAATTAAATATTTTTGTGTGCGTATGCTCAAACTGCACCCGGGGCGTCAAATGTTGTTCTTTCCACGGTGCTAATTTTTCCTACTCTGTGTTAATGTACAACGCAATTTAATTTTTTAACCATCACACTCGTGGTATTTTTTCTACAAAGTGTATGTGCATTACAAGATATTACGTTTTAAGAATTGCTGTTAATCTTGAGAAATTTCAGTTTTTGTGTTAGTTAACTTCGTGTTAATTAATGTGTTTAGTAAATTTCGATTTTTATAGCCTGACAAATAATCGTCACTGCAGGTTTCAGAACGCAATCACTCAAGCTTAAAATGACTTGCCTTATCTTTTCTTTTTTGCTGTAAAACGTATTTTAAAAATATTTTTAATATAGAAAAAAGTATTCTTAAATAAAATAAAAGTACGTTTAGTTAGTTATTTGTTAGGGCCGATTATCTGCACTAGGAATATAGGCCGGTGGGGGGGGGGGGGTTGTGCCCTCCGTGGGGGGTCTTTAAAAAAAATTATGAAACATCCCAGAAGTTGGATTGATGAATGTCAGTATAAAATATGAAATCAATGTAAGTTTATGTTCTGCAATACTAATGTTTCGGGCGAAATGTCTACGCCATAAATAAAAATAAGCTATGTGCGTGTGTTACACATATGCGAAAGGTAAATCATTTCATAATTAATAGTTTAGATTTGAGGGGGGAAAAACAAAATCTAAACTGACGAAAAAATATTCAGATTTTTTTTTTTGCAAGTACCGACTGCACAGGACACAGCGGCTGTTTCTCAAAGTCTCTGATCCGCAGACCAGCAAGAGAAAGGCATAATGTCCTAGGCAATGAACGAAAACCGTTTATACATTTAACCGCTGGTGTAAGATCCGTATGTACGATGTACCGTATATGCTGTTTCGTATAATACGCATAACCGCCTTGGTCGTATCATACGTATCCGAAATCTGCACCCCGTATAATACGTATTATACGTATACTCGTATAAACGTTTAATAGGGAGCACTAATTTAATTACAAACATTTCGTGATTACATAAAATAAAAAATTTCTTCTTTCGAAATTTCCGGTACGAATTCGTAATTTTAGATTTAAAAACCACGAGTATACTCGAGGTTGGCAGCGAATGGGTTAAAAAAAAAATCTTGACCATAGAAAAAAATTTGACCACGAAAAAAAAAAAAAAAAAAATTAAAGGTACGAACATAAACTGTCGACGCAAAATCACGTTGTAAAGCTTGTTCAATACTGACTCCAACGAACCCATCCACGAGTAGCTACGTAGTGGGGGAGCCGAGTAATGACGGCGAGAAGAGGAATAACGCTTGGTAGTACGGGCACTGTACGCGCCTCACGTGTTGGGCGGCTATCATAGTTCAGGTACTATACGTGAAATGAACATGTTAAAACACTACTTGTAAAAAAATTCAAATTTCAGTATTAAAAGAAAAACAGCACACGGGTGTTTATTTATCATTCAACTAAATCAATTGGGACTCATAATATGACAGGGCGTGTTATAAAAGTACCAATAAGAAAGCAAATTAAATTTTTCAATAGAGTGGAAATTAATGAATACTAGCTGACCCCCGCCCGGTGTTGCCAGGGCCCGTGATAATAAATTTTTAAAAAAAAAACATCAAGTTTTTATTATTTTATATATTTAACACGATTTTGTATAAAATTATATTTTAAGATAAAAATTTGCGAAAAAATATTGATATTTAGTGATAAAAGCACTCAATTTCTTTATTTTACGAAGGATCGTTTCTTAGTTTTAAAATAAAAAGTTCTTTTTGTCCCAATTCTTTGAAATCATTATGGGTGATAAATAAAACGGTTTGACAGCCCGTGTAAAAATTTCGTGAAAAAATCTTGTTATCGAGTTGTAAAAGAAATTTTTTCTTCTCGCTTTTTTGTTTGTTTATTTTCGCGTCGGCTTATTTAACATAGCAATAAAAAAGTAGTTCTCATCTTTCGAACTCTCTGACATTTCAATCGGTTATAAATATAACTGTATCCAAATTCTCTAAAATTTTGCGAAAAAATATGCATATTTAGCAGTGAAAACATGAGTTCTTAAAAAAAAAAGCTTTAGCTTTCAACATGAGAGCAAAAATATATTAGAGGCTTTCAATTCAATGGTACACCTCCATCCGTTTCTAACCAACCCCTTTAAATCCCCCTAAGCTAAACGGGCTAATCAGGTTTCCCATTTTTGAGTGGAGAAGCCTTTAAAAAACATTGACGCATGCGCAAATATTATTAGTCATTACTAATCAGAGACGATATCCGTGTAGAAATTTGACAGAATGTGCTTTTCGTTTTAAATATATAGATAACAAAGGATGTGAATTATCACTTACTACACAGCGTACAACCAACAGAGAGAGAAAATGTTCAGACCGGTGATCGAACCCGGAACACTTGGTATCATACTCCAATTCTCTACCTTTTGAGCTATCTGGACGACATCCAGAGAGTTCGTACGGTTTTATCACATTTTTTAATAATATTTCTCTATTTAATATTTAAATAGCAGAAACTATAGACACCTCGTTTAATTGCAGGATTTGTAATATTTTCTGCATTTAAATTAGGCAAAAAATTCTGGCAAAAGCGTATGAATCCTGCATCCAGTCCCGCATTTCTCACTCTTATATGTTGGCAAGGTTGCAACTTTGCAGCACAAGATGGGAAGTCAATCATGAGACAGACTGGATGTCGTCGGAGAGTTCAAGTGGTAAAGCATTGGTGCGTGATACCAAGGGATCCGGGTTCGATACCCAATCTGGACATATTTTCACTCTGTTGGTTGTACGCTATGTACTAAGTGATAATTCACATCCTTTATTACATTTACTAATAAGGTATTTTATTCTGAGGTATTTTATATTTTATCTTTCAGATATTGTGTGCCGGTGGTGAAACATTATTGAAGCTACTGGTCATAAAATAATGGCCTCTCGGGTCCTGATGAATCCTATCGTTGCGGTTTTATTACAAAAAAATTACTTTTAAAGGAATGTGACAATAAAATATCTTGACCAAGGAACGGCCAAATCGAAAATCAATAATAAAATATTTCTCTTAAAATAAAGCGTTTTATAAATAGTTTTATGAATTTCTAAAATAATGTTCTTTCCGAAATTATGGTTATCGTGTGTTACCGCAGTTTTTTTACATAATTAAAAGTATCCGTTTGTCAAAAATTAGCGAAAGTTTCAAATATCAGTTTCATATTTCATTTGTTCAAAACTTTAAAGCAATATTGAAAAAGCTTTATTTTTTTTAATTGTGATTTATATATACCCCAAATTCATGGTACAAACTTTAAATGTTAGTCAAAATTACAGGACGTCTCACTCATCCGAAGTCGCGTTTCCGTTCGTAACTTTAACATTAGTGAAGATATTTCAAATTTTAATTGCTTAAAAGGCGTATAGCCAACAGAGTTAAAAAGTATCCAAGCCGGGACTCGAACACGGGTCATAAGTATAGCGCTCTGACGTTCTACCAACTGAACCACTTGGAACGATACCCAGCCTGGTACTTCTCACTATCACATGTTGGCAAGACTACAATTGCAGCACAAGATGGAATATTTTTCCGTGAGCCACTAACTCTGGGGCAAACACGAACCTAAAGAGAACTAACTAGAAGTGCTTTCCCCAGTGTTGGTGGCTCACGGAAAAATATTCCATCTTGTGCTGCAATTGTAGTCTTGCCAACATGTGATAGTGAGAAGTACCAGGATGGGTATCGTTCCAAGTGGTTCAGTTGGTAGAACGTCAGAGCGCTATACTGATGACCCGGCTTGGATACTTTTTAACTCTGTTGGCTATACGCCTTTTAAGCAATTAAAATTTGAAATATCTTCACTAATGTTAAAGTTACGAACGGAAACGCGACTTCGGATGAGTGAGACGTCCTGTAATTTTGACTAACATTTAAAGTTTGTACCATGAATTTGGGGTATATATAACTCGTCTTTGTATGAATTGCAAAGACATTGTAAGGATTTAATTAATGTATCTTCACTACTATTAAAGTTATGAACGAAAACGCGACTTCGGACTAGAGTGAGACGTCCTGTAATTTTCAATCAATAAATGAATTTCTGAACCTGGTTTCTTATACAATAACTGTTTTTACACTTTCCTATACCAACCCTTAAAGTTTGTACCATGAATTCGGGATTATATTGTGTTATATATATATATATATTGTGCTATACATACACATGTATATAGTGCTATATTTATATATAATTGTTCTATAATATATGTATACCTTCTGAAATAGAAAAAATATCTCGCACGTTCGTATAACAATAATGAGCGAATCTCTAATTTAAAGATAACGTGTAATAATATTTTACAAAGATTCCAATCCAAATTCCAAAGATTGTTTTGTGGCTAAGGTTTGGGTACAAAATGATACTTATTTCCTACTATATTTTACATGTATCTGTTTTCATTCAGCTATTTTTGGGGCTGTGATATGCTGGTTAATGTGGCATAGGGTCCGGTGGGGGAGTGTTTGCAATATGCTTTCGAATAATTGCATTTGATTTATGCATGGCGACACTCTGGTCGAAACCCACTGCCATTTCTTACACTCGTTTTACCCTGCTTAATTTTTGTTTCATAACATGGCTGTTATTTTATATTATACCCACTGCCTATGTGGCCAAAGCCTTTTTATTTTCATTATCTTGTTCTGGTTTCGTTTGTTCAATTTTTGATGTTTTCTTGTTTTTCACTTGTTACTTAATGTTTAAATATTGTGTGGAATTCTGGTTCTGCTACAAACACTTGCATATTATAGTCTATATATAATTTGTGTGGTTATTAGCGGCTGTAGCGCTTATCGCATAAATGCTTTTGTTTCGAAAATTTAACTTGGCTTATATATATATATATATATATATATATATATATATATATATATATAGAGAGAGAGAGAGAGAGAGAGAGAATATTAAGAATCATTGCAGTGTTGCTCATTTATTATGTAACGCATGGAATTGCGGCTCATAATGTAGTAAGCCATGCTATAAAAATACTAATAAGGTATTTTATTGTGAGGTGTGTTAGATTTTATCTTACAGATATTGCTTCCCTGCGGTAAAAAACATCATTGAAGTGTATTTTCCTATATTATGGACTATTGACTGCTGATGAATCTTATCGTTCAGCTTTTCTTATTTAGAAACAAAAATACATCTAAAGAAAAGCTGCATAAAAAAAATATGTCACTGCTTGATAAAGGTATGGCCAAATCGAAAATCAATAATATCTCTTTTATAAAATAAAGTGTATTATAGAAATATACATGAACTCAGAATGTACGGTACTTGTGTTAACGGTACCATTATTTGATTTCTCATATTTCTTCGGCTGTTCTTTTCTTAGAAAATATTATTTTAAGACATTTTCAATTGTAATTTAAAATTTACTAAAATTATTTCAGCGCGTACTTTATATAATTTCGTTTAATTTAAAATTAGAAAATGTTGTGTGTGCAGTATAGTACCTACGGATGGGGCTGTAGGGTGAGAACCCAGTATCTTGAAAAGGTAGAGTTAAGGTTATCGAAAACTGTTTAATATTACTTACCTATCATACGTAGTATAGGTAAGTCCTGTGATCGTTTGAAAAACCGAAAAACATTTTTTGACGGTTTGACACGTTTCAGACACTGGAGATTCCAAACACATATTTTTAGAAAAAAAAATTGCCATCTGTCTGTCAGTGTGTGTGTTTGTGTGTCTGTAAACGCTCTATCGCCCGAACAAAGTGAGATAGAGACTTGAAATTTGATATGTACTGTATATAATAATGAGAAGAAGCCTATTGAATTTCAGTAACCTCGATGATCCGGAACTTTTTTTTTTAAGGAGTGAATGTAAAAGACAATACAAAAACATAAATTTTGAATATAGAAAGAAGTCGATCGATAATGAGTTGCCGAGATATTCCTAATCCTATTTTCCACACTGTTCGATTTTTTATGACCCTGTATTTCATTCAAATTTCAACTCAAATATATATTTTAATTGGAAATGAGACGCTTAATCCGACGCAGTAAACTATTAGTTAATAGGATTATCAATTTTGGAGTTATAAGGATGTTTATTTTACACAATTCAGTAATAGAGCATTTAAAGCTTAGGACGTCATCAAGCCACGGTTTTATTCGAATTGTAATTCATTTCATAAATAGTTTACACATGTTTAGTTTCATATTTTATATTATGCATATCCATGATGGGTAAGTATTATGGTGGCCCCGACGACAAATTTGTTTTTTATTTAAAAAAGTGTTTTAAATAAGTACAATAATGAAGTAAAGCAAAATAAGCTTCTGTTTTAATTTTATGAATTTATACGCATCATCTCATCAAATATATTTTTTATTAGCATATCTACAATTTATATACTTAGTAATAATTTTGCTGCATAAAAATAAAATATATTTGGAGTATGAGTGAAATAACTAAATATATAATATATATAAACTGAAATTTATGTAACAATATAGTTTATATTTTCGAACGAAAACACTTTTTAAACACGTTTTATAAAACAAAAAGTGTTTATTTGAGATGTTATTTATTTTTCTTTTCCATTAGATAAAAAGCACTTAGAAAACAAATCCTTGTTCTTGTGTTTAAAAGATCATTTATTACATTACCCAAGTCTGCAAGCCTCATTGTATCTAAAAGAAATGCGTAGATGCGTTGTAGATTATTCTAAAATTACACAATGATGCAGTGTGTGTCATGATTTAAAAAATATATTTTTTAGATTCTTTGTAAGTAAAATCCTCAACCTAATTCTGCTAATGTAAGATACTGGTATGAGATTTCTCAAGTAATCGTTTAACTTCTAATGTTTTACGTAACTCTTTCTTTGTGATATTATACTAGATAATTCTTTTGTTTTCTTTTATCTGTTCTTCATTAAACAAAAACAGAAAGGACAGGATAAGACTAACATAAATTTGCGGAAAGAAAAATGTTTTCGTACAGAATGATAAAGTTAATTCTTTTGTTTACTCTGAGAAAATTTAATATTGTGAGAAACGTATAAATTTATAGATAAAAAAAAGACACTAGAGTGAAATCATAAATATAATTTCAACCAACTGTTACTTCACCATGACCAAGATTTGCTAAATTTCGTTGATTACATTGATTTAAAAATCAGCTCATTAAATTGAAATCAAATTTCTGTACCATAACAAAAACATACATTAACAGGGCTGCCATTGGAGACTATTTTTTTTAATTCTATCTCGTACCACTTTTTCAAAACAAAATTATTCCACATACACTTTGACAACATTCGCAAGAGAAATATACTACAAATTTATTATTTTTAAATAGTGGTGCGAATAAAATAATTGTCGCCAGTGACAGCCCTGCATTAACACGTTCGCTGCCTAGCTAAAATTACCGGAATTTTCATTTTATTTAGAAAATTCAAATTCACACCAGAAAATACTAATAGCAATATTTACTTTGTTTTATTACAGACATTTCGTAATTACATAAAATAAAAATTCTTCTTTTGAAATTTCCGGTGCGAATAACTAATTTTAGATTGAAGAAACGTAGATAGCACTACGAGTTTACTCGTAGTTGGCAGCGAACGTGTTAAGAACATACAGTGACCTCTCACTTATATGCGATACCCGGAAATTATTTTCCTGTACCAATTTTTTTAAAAATAATTTTCGCCTTATTAAATCGCAGAAATTATAAATCGAATTTTACTATTTTAAAATAGTGGTACGAAAAAGTAATTACTGAACATCGCGTATAAATGAAAGGTCACTGTAGTTGATATCTCGACATCGGCAGCGAAGTATATTTAGCAAAAGGTTATAATAATGTGCAATTTACAATAAAAGTTGCTTTTTTTCTGTAAAGTCATAAGATTATCATGACAGTTACTATAATATCATAACAGAACGTTATCTATTTCTGAAGTTAGCGTAGGAAACTTTTTTTTATAATTATGAAATGTTCTTTTTATAAAATGTATCTATTTAAAAATAATATTATTTCTTCTGAATTTCTTCTCGTAATTTCTTCTGAAATATTGGGTTGTACTATTTTTAAATGATTTGATGTGTTTGCATTTGTAATTTTAGAATTTTGTATTGTCAAAAGATATTATAGAAAATATGCTATTAAACCATGAATAATTTTCTATTAATTTATCTAATTAATAGAAATTAAACTCACAATCTTGCACAAGTTTAATGGAAATGTCAAATTTAACCGTACTTTATATGTGTAAAATATAAGCTATTAATAACTCTTCTATATGAAAATATATTTAATGATGATTTTACAAATGTTTAAAGTTCAAAATTTAAAGCACGAGAACTATTTGAAAATGCAATTTTTGAAATACAATCTTTGCCATTTGAATTTGACAAAATATATCTGATTATTTTATCATTCGACAGCGATAAAGTACTAATCAGGCATATTTTGTCATATAAAAATGGCAAAGCTTTTATTCAAGAATTACATTTACAAATATTTCTTGCATTTTAAATAGATTATTTGTAATATAAATTAATATATTTGCAGATAGAAGATCTATTAATATATCTATAACTATAATGGTATCCTTAACAAAATCATTTATTCTATACTGTTTTATTTTTTTAATTACTGGCTAATAAATACTGACAAATATAAAATATTTTTCTATAAAGTGCATGAAATGTATAATATGCATTTAAAAATAATCTTAAAATTTTATTAAAAATCTTAAACAACTTTCCTTTAAAATGCAGGTTGAATTTATAATTTCTGCAGCTGGAACATTTCGTACCGTCAAAGAATTTCATAGTATGCCATTATAATTATGTAACAACATAGAATGTTATTTGTTTCTGATATTATAACCAAAATTTTGCAAAAAATTATGAAATGTAATTAATAAAATGAATTTATAATCAGAAAATGGTCTTCATCTCAAAATTTAGTTTAGAAAAAGTGATATATATTTTTTATTAAAACGTGAGATATTTACATTTGTAACTTTTCGAAATTTTACAGTCAAATAATTCTATCATTTCTTATAGCAAATAAAATAGTAAGATTGACCACTAGGTTAGTTTCGCATAATTATTTGGGAAATGTAACAGTAATTGCACATTATGCAAAAAAAGCATAAATCAGTATAAGCCATTAATAACACTTTTTTTAAAAATATATTCAATAAGATTTGCAAAGCTTAAAAAAAGAATAAAAATCTATAACTTATTTTTGAAACTTTTTTCCTGTCAACGGATTTGATAATTTGTCACGATGGTTATAAAAGTAATTCATCATAAAAGTACGTACCCAATCGTACCCAATCTAATTTTGATACAAATACATAGAAAATATTAATAATTATGGCCATTTATGTTATGAAAAACATATGTCAGGTAACGCTTTCTAATCTCATACCTAATATAAAAGAAATAAACACCATTAATTATTTACGTTTTCAATTTTTAGAATGTTGTTATTGTCAACAGGTCTTATCATTCATGACGAATGTAGCCAAAGTCATTTTTCATACACTATCTGTTTCAGACATAATTACAATTAGTAAATGTTATACATTATATATATATACCAAAGTATTGAACATTCAAAGCACTCTCTTCTTATAACTAATTCCGGTAGCTTTGAAATACTTTTTTTAAAAGCTCGTTGAATATTTATAACTGCAATCTTTAGGATAATTTTATTGTCACCTATTACTGTCACCGAATTAGATGAGGTGTTGTGACAATTATAAGAGTAATGCATCATAAAAGTAATTTATTATGTCCTATCTATTTTCGACATAATTACACAAAAAATGTTAATAATTATTGCGTATTATGTTATGAAATACATATGTCATGCGACACTAATCTCACGCTTTATTTAAAGACCACCTTTTTAATGTAAATTATTTATATTTCCAATTCGTGGAATATTGTTAGTATCAACACGTTTTATCATTTGTCATAGCGAATAGAATAATATAGTAGAAGATATTTTTCATTCAATATCTATTTCTGATATAATTGCCATTAATAAATATTATCTAAAAATTAGAAACATTTCCATGTTGCATCTTATTGCAAATGCATTGACAAAGCTTTTTAGAAGCTCGTGAAATATTTATAACTGCAATTTTAAGAATAAATTTTTACTGTCAATGGATTTGATCATTTATCATGACTATTATAATAATATCACAGAAGGTAATTTATCATGGACTATCTATCGCAGACGTGATTACAGCCCAGCTGATATTTCGTCACTTCATTTTGTCTTAAATTAGGCTCTTTAAGTGCTAAAATGGTATAAAAAAAAGCCTTTAATTATGTTCATGAGATAAGGCTTCGACATCTGAACGCGCCTTATATATATTTTTATACATTTAACATACAGTTTTATTCATGACTTTTTCTTTTTTTATTAGTTGTTGAGAATTAAGTGTGTTAATTTAAGGGATGATTCAATCGTTGATAAATAGGAGATGAAAATGACAATAATTAAATACTTTGAATAGCACTATTACTTTACGAATTTTTATTTCATGAAGTTTGCTAAATCCCTCATGGTTTATTCAATAGTAATTACTATGAGTAGAGTGTTAGAGAAATGAGCTCGAAGTACTATATACTGACTTTTCACATGTTTAGAATCGAAAACAGTGGTCAATTTGTTTTGGCTATTACTTATTCTAAACAATAATTTTTGTAGCAGATTCTTGTAGCAGATATTGTTGTAGAAAATGTGTCATACCAAGGGATCCGGGATCAAACCCCGGTCTGGACATTTTTTCACTCTGTTTGTTGTACGCTGTTTAGTAAAGTAATAATTCACATCCTTTGTATTTCAGTAATTTACAGCGTAATTTCAGCTTTGCTGAAAAATTAATTAGTATATAAATATTCACCGATACTGGGTTTTATTTGTCTCATGTATGCCACTAGGAGTTGTACTCATGATTGAAGTTTCATCTTGTGCTGCAAGGTTGTAGCCTAGCCATATGAGAGTGAGAGAATGCTAGACCGGATGGCTTAATGGGTAGAGCACTTTGTGTGCTATACCAAGGGATCCGGGATCGAACCCAGGTCTGGACATTTTTTCACTCTGTTGGTTGTACGCTGTTTAGTAAAGTAATAATTCACATCCTTTGTATTTCAGTAATTTACAGCGTAATTTCAGCTTTGCTGAAAAATTAATTAGTATATAAATATTCACCGATACTGGGTTTTATTTGTCTCATGTATGCCACTAGGAGTTGTACTCATGATTGAAGTTTCATCTTGTGCTGCAAGGTTGTAGCCTAGCCATATGAGAGTGAGAGAATGCTAGACCGGATGGCTTAATGGGTAGAGCACTTTGTGTGCTATACCAAGGGATCCGGGATCGAACCCAGGTCTGGACATTTTTTCACTCTGTTGGTTGTACGCTGTTTAGTAAAGTAATAATTCACATCCTTTGTATTTCAGTAATTTACAGCGTAATTTCAGCTCTGCTGAAAAATTAATTATTATACAATTATTATTATTTGGAGTAAATTGTAGCTAAAAAAAGTAGATCGCGACCGCTGATGTAATACACGAATATGTACTAATATAGTATATAAGTATTAATAACACATTAGATTTTTAAATCTAATTATAAAAAATTAGTAACATTAACATTTATAACTTATTCAGTTGAACATGTAAAACTGTAACTGAATTTTAAAGAGTTTGTAAAATGTAACTAATTAAATACTTCAGCTAAAAATATTAATTTTTGGTTTTTGTTATGATGTTGCTAAAGTCCTCTTGATTTATTCATAATTACCAAGAAATAATTTTTCTTTTGTATTCTCGAACTTTACATTCTGAATTTCTGAAATTCATTATAAAATTTTTCTGCCATGTACAAAAAAAATTCAAAAATTTAGTATAATTACAAAAGATTAGTATCATAAATATGTAGTTATCAAACCTTCTGAATTTTGAGTATTAATTTTTCGTCTAATTAAAATTTCCGTCGTTAAATAAAGGAAATATTTCTATTCGAAACTAATGGTACTGAAAAATTAAAAGGATTCGCAGCTATGTTAATAACATTAACAATAACATTGTTGTCTCAACATATAAATATGTCTGACATAATTTCAAAGAGATTGTAGCAAAATATCAAAAAATTAACATTTAACACTTCCGTTAAAATATTATATTGTGTTATTTTGGGGTATTTCTTAAACCCTCACGATTTATTCAATCATAATTACTAAGAGCTGAATTTTGCAGTTTTGTGGCCTGAAGTTTATAGTGATTTTCAAATGATCTGAATGTAAAGTATTTATAACTATGTGGGGAAAAAAAGCTTTCATTATCCTTAAAAGCGTATTACTACTATTAACACGTTCACTGCCGGGTTAAAATTACCGGAATTTTATTTTATTTATAAAGTTCGAATGCATACCAAAAAATACTAATAGCAATATTTAGTTTAATTACAGACATTTCGTGATTACATAAAATAAAAATCCTTCTTTCGAAATTTCCGGTACGAATTCGTAATTTTTGATTGAAAAACCACGAGTATATTCGTGGTTGGCAGCGAATTGGTTAATAACATCAACAATAACACCACATTCGTTTTCATACATAAACATAGCTGCCAACTTACCAATAGTAAAATTTAACATTTTATTTCCGAAATCAACGATTAAATAATATTAAAAAAAATCTATTAAATTTTAGTGTTATCATCTGTACTGCAGCTGTTGCAGAAATCAAAAACTCTTATAAGCAAGATCCATATGCAAATGAAAACATAGGGTAAACTATCTTTACAAAACAGTTTAAAAAGATAAACGTGTTTACATTTTTTGTGTTAAAAAACAGTTTTTGGTGAACCTTCTGTAATACTTAAAAAAAGTTTTTACCGAAATATATAGATCCTAAACTATTTCTAAAAAAGAAGTATACCAAAATTTGTTTTCACTTAAAAACTAGATTTGTTTGTAATTTCAGTTTGATTGTGTCAAAATGACATGATTTTTATATTATGTAAAATCTTCTGGATTTACGTATTACGATTTTATTTTTCCTACCTGAATTTTCAATAGTAACCAAGAAAATTTGAATTCTCATTTTTTTTTTTTTTTCATTATAAATGCTAGATTATTGATGACAGCACAATTATTCTTTTAAATAATGTGCATTTCATATTAAATTCGGCAACAAAAAACTGTTGTTATGATATCGTTCTTCTTCAATAATTTAATTATCATTTCACTATTGATAATAGAACATATAGATTTTAAATGGATATTCTTTTCTTTGATATACCATGAAATAGTTGCCAGGCAACTGCTAGATGAAAAAAAAATAGAAATATTTTTTAAAACATAATACTTAAAATCTTATGTAGTTTTCGATTAGATAAAATAGCGTAAAAATGGTGATACATATGACACTATGACACATATTTCGGCTAAATATTATTAAATATTTATCTGTATAATTTTTTAATGATGGTGATTTTATAATATATTTGTGATTTAATAATATGTATAATGAGAAAATTGAATAGTTAGCTAAGCGAAATGTATACTAATTTTTGAATATATAGAACGTTAATAACTATATACAGAAAAAGTTTTAGATTCTAAATAAAAAACGATTTTTTTACAAATAATTGTATTGATAGTTAAAAGATATTCGCTTTTAAAAAGCGAATTTGAATGAGATATTGATAACTTTGCACATTATTATAAAATTTAAACGTTATTTAAATCCTTTTTTTAAAATATTTATACTGTTGCATTATTATCTAAAAGTTTTGATTTTTTTTAAAATATAACATGAACAAAGTTAATTGATAATTAAAAACAGGTAAATCATTTTATATTGAATAAAGTATTAGGTAAACAAATCTGGTTAACCATTAATTTATAATTTGACATTATTTAAGAAATTTTTCATATTTTATCGGTAGACATTTGAAATATTCTTAGATATATCATATAATTAAATATTATTACATTTTTAATTAAATATCTCAAAGAATCATGGGCCGAATTCAATGTCAAATGTAAAATGTCAATGTTAATATTAGAAAATAACATTTCCTAATATTTACAGATGTACAGAAGACATTAACGAGTAATAAAATACTCAAAGAATACTTTTTATGATCTTTTTATGAGTTAAAAATATATTGTCGTTGTAAGCATTATCTGTATTCATTGTCATATCGTGACTTTTTAAAGGATGGATTATGGGGGGTTAGTAAATACATTAATAGTACCATAAAAATTAGCAAAAATGTAATAAATGTTTTCGTGATTTTATTATCTAAAAGGTAAACTATAAATTTAAATGTTCTTTACTGTTAATGTCGAATAAAGATGTATGTTCCATATTTATAGTTTTCACCGATTCTATGTTTATCACTAGAACTACCGGAAATTTTACTCAAGTTTTTTAAAACTATTTCACACCAGAAATTTTATTTAAAACTACTTAACTTATTCATTTAACGCATTTCTGTGAGTTTTATATTTAATTTATTTTAAAAAGAAATTTCTGGTTCTAACCGGAATATATTCATTTGATAACCGTCAAAATGACGTCTCATGGTTGTTCTAGTGTTAAATTTTGTCCCCAGACAGCTTCTATATATTTGCGTAAATTATTGCGAAAATTAAATATAATAAATAATAGCTTCGGAAATACGTAATTTGCTTATACAGGGTGTTTCTAAACTCATTGTACAAACTTTAAGGGTAGGTAGAGCACACAGTAGCAATCATTTATTGTATAGTAATGTATGGGACCAAGTGACGCATTAAGGTAAAAACACCAGGGGGGCAATTAGGCCCCTTTTTTATTTTTCAAATTTTTATGCTATCCTTTTCTTGACATTTCATAATTACTTAACAATAAATTCTTCTTCGAAAATTTTTGGTATGAAATCGAAATTTTTGAATTAAAAAAAAAGCGCATAACTGGCAAACTTATCAAACGAAATACATGAATAAAAATGATAAAATGTTTATTTACAATGTAGTTTACAAGCAAACAATAATGCATACAGTAATATTATAATAAGTGTTCAAAATTGCGCCCACCAGCTGTGATACATGCTTCGCAGCGGCGGCGGAACGATTGGCGTACTCTTCTAAAGGTGTCAGGCATTTCCCGCACACGTGCAGCAGCTTCGGATATGCGAGATACTAGATTTTCGTCCGAGTCAACTGGAGTTTCATAAACAAGACTCTTCAGATGTCCCCATAAAGAGAAATCAAGGCTCGATAAATCGGGAGATCGCGGTGGCCAAGGAACTGGTCCACCACGCCCAATCTATCGCGTATCAAATGTGGCATTCAGGTAACTGCGCACATCAGTGGTGAAGTACGCGGGCGCCCCATCATGTTGAAACCACATCCGCTTACGATTGGCGATCGGAACATCTTGCAGCAGTTCTGGTAAAACCTGTTGCAAAATAATAAGGTAACAGCAACCATCCAGCCTCTTTGATAGTAGGTATGGGCTAATCAAATAATTATTAACAATACCCGCCCATAAATTCACAGAAAATCGTTGTTGATAAGTATGTGGCCGCGTTGAATGTGGATTATTGGTTGCCCAAAGATGGAAATTGTGCGCATTAAATACACCCTCGCGTGTAAATACTGCGTCATCTGTAAATAGAGTATGAGCAGTAAAGTCTGGCTGCAATACATGTTGCTGCAAAACCCACTGGCAAAAGTTCAACCGCAGAAGATTGTCTTCCGGATTCAAATTTTGTAAACGTTGAAAACGGAAGGGATGAAATCGATTTTCATTTAACACTCTCCAAACGGTCGGTTGACTCACACCTAAATTCTGTGCAACAGCTCTTGTACTTGATTTGGGCCTTTCACTCACAAAATTCAAAATAATTTCTTCCAGGCTTGCACTGCGTACAGCTCTTTCTCGCCCAGTTTCCTGTCTGGTGACGTGGAAAGAACCTGTTTCCGAAAGCTGACGGTGTAAGCGCTGAAACATTCTATGATCAGGCATTCTTCTGCCTGGAAACTGCTCCTGATACATTCGTAGGGCAACCCTGGCGTTGCCATTTGCACGACCATACATGAAATGCATGTCGGCTTTTTCGGCATATGTAAAGTCTTCCATGACGAACGATAGCACAATTAAAAATGGCGATTTCTTCTACTTGAATGCATGGTATTGAACGGCGACCAGTCACTTACTGCCCTCTATCGCCAGTGGAATCAACCAAAAACTCTATTTCTATTTCAAAAAAATTCTATAATTTCTATTTTCAATTCAAAAAATTTCGATTTCATACAAAATATTTTGAATGAAGAATTTTATTATTAAGTAATTATGAAATGTCAAGAAAAGGATAGCATAAAAATTTTCTGGTATGAATGACAAATTTGGAAAATGAAAAAAGGGGCCTAATTGCCCCCCTGGTGTTTTTACCTTAAAGCAGCACTTGGTCCCATACATTCCTATACAATAAATGATTGTTACTGTGTGCTCTACCTATCCTTAAAGTTTGTACCATGAGTTTAGAAACACCCTGTATATAATTTCTTTTGTAAAATAATTGTGCTATTTAAATCATGAAAAGTACTTTCAACAGCTCCTCCAAAAAGAAATATTCGAAGACTGTCGAAGAACCACGATTCGTTTCCCATTATCTGCAACATTTTCTATTCCACAATCCCACAATCCAATACCTTTAATAACATCTTTCTCACCCGTAGCCTCATGGCGTCACAACATTTCATACAAAGCATTGAAATTTTTTTAGAAATACTTCATAATTATTTAGTGTAACTGACGTGTATTCGGTTTCTGCTTGGAGCGAGACACCCTGTATATATTAAAAAGGTGACTTGGCTCTATGGTAATTATTGCTACTCTTGCTGTGTAGAATCAACCTTCTTTTTGGAAAAAGAGTTCGTAAACACTTTGTACAGTCAATACTGCGTCATTTTTTTTTTTTTTTTTTTTTTTTTTTTTGCTGCCATATTCATTAAGTCCATCCTTTAAAACAAATTTCTGACCGGAAAAAGTAAAAAAAAAAACTGAAAAATACAAAATGTAACAGTTCTGATGGCACAGTCTGTATTATTGAGTATCACACTTTTCAAACAGTAATCTTCACCTTATTAAATCGCAGAATATCTGTGATTAAATCAACGAAGATTACAATTATGAAATTGTGATACTTCAAAGTAGGGACCTTGCTTTCTGTTGCTCATATGGCAAATATTGATAGACATGATTGTTCCACTTTTCATCAACGGCCAAAGGATACTGTAAAGTCAATATTAAAAGACACTATTGTTTTATACTACTAAAATATATTCATTAAATTCTGCATTAAAAAAAATCTAACAAGAATAAACTAGACGATAAACTGAAATATACAAAACAACCTCTTCGTTTCAGCGCCTTTCCTGATTTCTTTTGTAACATAAATACGTCCTTTGAAAATTGAAACGTACTTATTTCTGCTCTTTCAGAAAGAAATGTTTTCCTGTTACATTAAGATAATTATCTGCCGAACGACCACGATTCGTTCCCCATTATCTGCGGGAATCTTTATTAGAGTGAGTGCTGTACACAACTGTAGGGGCAAACAAAACCCCCTCTACCTTCAATGACATCTACCTCATACACAGCCTCATGTCTTAATATAGCTTTGTGCTTGATCAGATATCGTATGAGATTCAAACTCGAAGATAATAAGAAAATGGCTGCGAGGTATTCATGGATGATAAAGTCTATAAAAAGGAAAGGAATATTGTATGAATTATTATAGGAGGAAGTTTCATCTCCTTGTAGTTGTTATTTGATAATGCACCGTGAAATTGTCATTATGCGATACGATACAATTCTGCTCCAGGATACAAATACATAGTAATAAAAAACACGTATATGTATTTTCTTTAAGGTATCCCTGCACACCTTCGGAAGTGATTTTTTTGAAATTTTGAAATTCTCTCTTTATAACAATTTTTTCCAATGTCATTTAAGGTAAAACTTTCAAAAATATCTAAACATTTTAGAAATTACACAGAAATATTTTTTAAGCGAAAAATAGTCAAAATTATGTGAAAAATTGACATTTGTGCAAAGCATGATAACTCAAAATCAAATCAAAATATTTCTCATTTTGTGAATTGCATAATAAATTGCTTTCTCTAGGACAGGGCTGCCGCTATTCAACAGAAAATTCTTCTTACAGAAATATTTGCCTTATTCAATCTCCGAATAAGGAAATTATTTGTGTAAGAATTTTCTGGTGAATAGCGGGCTCCAGGTTGGACAGCCCTGTTCTAGGACATAGACTAGCCGCATCTCTATCGCAGAAGCTATGGCACTTGAAGTACTAATGTAATGAAAAATTCGTAAAATTTCTTGCAACTCTTTTCCTTATTGCAAAACGGAAAAATCGATATTTTCACCGAAAATTATGTTTCAAAGGTGTGCGGATACCTTAAGATAGCAATGTACAGGGTGTCCATAATTAAGCGATCCTACTTTAAAGTTGTCTACAGACAAAACTATTGGTCAGAAAGTTGTGAAATTTTGTGAAGGACATAATGAAGGAATGGGAATTTGTTTAAGCCAAAAAAAAAAAAATAGTTCAAAATTTCACCGCCAGAGGGCGTTTTTTAATAAATAACACATTTAGCATACATTTACGATAGTTTACATACTTTATGGCAACAAACCATGTTCCTCATGACAGCTGTCATTTTCAGCTAACATCTGGAATCGTAAGATAGCATGTTCCACAGTTGACAGCAGTGTTTTCTGGAAAATGCTAAAAACATGTCGCGAAAAAAATTTTGTTCAACATGTTTTGTAGAAATAAAATTTGTAACCTATCGTAAATCTATGCTAAATGCGTAATTCATTAAAAAAACGCCCCTGGCGGCGAAAGTTTGAACTAAACTTTTTTTCGTGTAAACAAATTCCCATTCCTTCATTATGTCCTTCACACAATTTCACAACTTTCTGACCAATAGTTTCGTCTGTAGACAACTTTAAAGTAGGATCGTTTAATTATGGACACCCTGTCCGAAAAGTCTGGAAACGGTCGAATAACTCGGGAAATATACATCGGACTGTAAAACGCAAAAACACATGTTAAATATTTTCGAAAAATGAGACCTTTGATATCCTAAATTGATTTTTCTGAAATATTGAACATGTATTTTTCCGTTTTTCAATCCGAAACATATTTCTCGAGTTATTCGACCGTTTCCATACTTTTTAATGGAAACGTTTCTCACAGCATTTTATTCGATTACGAGCGCCCTCTACGATTTTCCGAAGAAAATATTAAATCAAAAGTTACGTTTTTTTTCCGTAGAATCCGAATCAGCAATGAAAAAGGGGGTTATTATTTAAGATTTCAAAGTTTCTCCCCTTTCTTCCCAGGGGGCAGAGTTGGGGGAGGGGAGAACTTTGATATACGTAAATAATTTTTTTTTTAATATTGAACACATTTTTCCGTTTTTCAATCCGATGTATATTTTTCGAGTTATTCGACCGTTTCCAGACTTTTCGGACACCCTGTATATGCATATATATATATAGTTAAAATGAAATCACATGTGTGAAAAACTAAAAACGAGACAGTATAAAATTCAAATAAAATGATACTACTAAATTAAACTCAATAAAATGAAAATCAAATGGTGCATCATAAGTATAATTCATAGTAAAGATATATTATTTATCTAATACTGTAATCATTAGGCCTATATTATATGTAATATTGTGCTCCTTATTCATCGCTCCTTATTCATATTATGCTCCTTATACTCCTTATAACATATCAAAATTAAATCCAAGAAATAATATATATTGGGATGTCCGAATAGTTCGTACCGGAAAATTCTGCCCGTTAATTATTAGGCATTCGATATCGGAATCAATGTCTAATAATTAAATGGTAGAATTTTCCGGCACGAATTGATTTTCTCAACCGGCACGAACTTGCCGGACAACCCTATATATACACACACACACACACACACACACACACTACACATGTATGAAGTAGTACAATTAATTTTTATAACGAAAATGAACATGAAATTTGTTACATCACATTCTTTATTGATTCTTTTGCAACGAAATAGTAGCACTTTGAATGAAAAACATTGTTTGGTCATATTTATGCATTGTGTTTTGGCAATGCGTTTTATCGTCTGCATTTTTTTTTCTCGCAGTATTACGACCTGAGGTAGCCATGAGTGGTGTCTTTTGTTGTATTGTGAATAAATTTAAATAGAATAGTGTATTAAATTGAGTTTTTATTGAGTAAGATTGTGTTATATTGTGATTATTTAATAAACGTATCTTATCTAAAAGTAGCTTTATAAAATTAAATTTGAATAAAATAAAAACAATTTACAATTTTTCGCAGTATTTTTAATTTACATTATTATCTTTGATAGGAATTAAACACGTGAAAATGTTATTTAACCCATTTGCATTCTAAGCGTATATTTGATATATATATATTTTTTTTTATTCAGAAAATGCAAATTCTGACCAAAAATTCTGAATAGTAATTTTTGCTTTATTTAATGACACACGTTTCTAGCTTACTTAAAGTAATACTTCTTCGATCGGAATTTCCATTATAGATTCGGAATTTTCGAATAAAAAAGAAATTGCCGAAATCGACACATATATGCACCAATTATGCAAATGAGTTAATCCCTTGAAAGGTTGTGGGATGTTTTTCATAAAACATAATTTGAATCAAAATGTATACCAAAATCCATGAACAAATTTTACTTTTATAAGTTTAATGAAAAAAAGCTGTACAATTGCATTTTCTTATTTAAGAAAAATCGAAAATTTGGGTGCAAAATCAACATTACAGAAAGATAATTACTTATCATTGAAAGGTTTAAATGAAAATGTTAAACTTAATGGCCTTACATAAGAGGTTATAATTGAAATTGATAAAAATACGTGCCTAAAAAATGTTTTTTTTTTTTTTTTTTTTAATTTACAAAGTTGAATATGAATTAACGTCTAATTAGTTAAAACTGACATGTCAATTACAACTAAAATCCTAACCCATTTTACACTATAATATTTTATTGTAGAAAAGCCTTTATTTATAAGCAATTTGCAATATACTTATTTTCGCAAAATCAAATGTATACATATGCAGATTAAATTATCATAACTTTTTATTGCATAGATAATTATGTAAAAAGGAAACTATATTTCGGCATGTTTGATATTTTTATGTCTCCTTTTACCATGTTTCTTATCACCCCGTATTCTTTTAATTGAATTAAAAATTTGAAAACGAAATTGCATTTAAAAAAAAGTCTAAGTTTTAACACTAGAATGACAGGAAATTTTACTCAAGTTTTATAAAACTAATTCACACCAGAATATTTTTTTTTAAAACTATATAACTTTTTCATTTAACATATTTCTAAGAGATTTATATTTAATTTATTTTAAAAATAAATTTCTGGTTTGAATCGCACTATATTCATTTGGTAGCGGTCAAAATGACCGCTCTTGGTCGTTCTAGTGTTAAGTGGTTTCATACTTCGTATTCTTGGAAGTTCTAAATGAGCTTTTTTTTTTTTCTTTGAAACGCATTGGAAATATATAACTATATCCATTCATATGTAAATTTGCATACACTTATGCAATATTCACTTAATATACACAAAAGAATTGCACACACGAAGATGTTTTAACAATTCGAATGCACCCATGATAGTACACATACTGACGACTCCACATCTAGAATCTCTTTTCATAGTGTATAGAATGCAGACTGGCTTACCTTCATTTAGTTTAGTTACTGTGAATATTTTACCCACCACTCTAAGCTATAAAGAAGAATAATACTTTAGGTGGTATATATTATATACCACCTAATTTTAATCCGATTCAAACCAGAAACTTTTAATTAAATTTTACTTTTTTAACTTTGACAAGAAAAAGTTGAAAAATTGTTTATTCTTATTTTGAACTAAATTATTTCCTAAATTCCGGTGGGAATTCAACGTTACAGGAGCACAAGTGCTTGCCCCTGAAAGCGTTAAAGTGTTTATTTCGCAAAGTTATTACCCAGCAGTATTACATGTAATTAATTACATTGGTAGTGAAGCTTGAACCACACGCATACATTCCGTATTACGCATAGGGACGCATATGATAGCAGTTTTAACACCATAAAACCTAAAACCACGGCTGATTGTTCTTCCCATATTTTATAATTTCAATTTCATAACCGTCTCGGAAGACCAGTTATCTTTCTCGATTCTTTGATATTTGAATAATAATACAATGCTTTTAAGGAAATAATTTAAATTAAAAAGTATTCTCTGTTATTTTTCTGGTGTGAAAGTTTTGGATATTTATCAATGCAAAAATATTTCAAAATATACAGTTTCATTTTATTTACACTCAAGATTTAGTTTTAGGTGTTTGTACACTTTGTCAACAGACTAGAACATTAGATAATTTCTTTCGCATTTTAAGGGTAGAAAATTTATGAGCCGTAAAAGTTTTACTCGTCTGATAACTTTCAATATAGCTACTGATATTTTCATCACCTCCACAATCGTATTAAATACATTAAAAATGAAGCAAATACGTTTTAAAACTTTAATATTTTTTTATGCCACACATACCTGCCAAGTCTTGCGTATTTTGAGTACAACCAAAGGGTGTCTACTAAATACTGTTACAGAGTCATTTTATTTTACTGATATGAAATAGAAAATGATAAATACATCAATATGCTGAACATTAGAAATGATAGTTTACCTTGAAACAATTTTATTCGTTTAAATTGACTTTGAATTTAATTTATATCGAAATAATTTTATAAGAATCCACGTAAATTGGAAGCGTTGAGAGAGTGATGTTTTCATTTTTTTTATCCTCTAAAATCCCCCAGATGCAACAGTCTAAAGAAGGCATGTCAAAATCGTTTACCGCCGTGGGCCAAATTATGCAATATATGCTAAGCCGCGATCCACATAAAAAAGTATTTAATATTATTACCATTGCACAGAATAAAATTTGTATACGCATAAATCACAGCTATTTGAAGAAACTATTCACGTAAAGTTAAAAGTTATTATTATATATAGTTTATTTTATTTTATTTTTTGAAAAAAATATGCTCCAAATTGCTTTTTATAAACCAAATTTATAAAAATTTAATTGAATATTTTAAATGTTATTTATTTAAACAATTGATTGTACACGCTGGTCTATTAATCTTGATCTAGGAAAGGCATAGCTGTCAATCTTCCGTGTTTTCTTAAAGTAAAAAAATATAAACAAACATATTTTGATTCAAAAAATTTATTTAATAAAATGTGTCTTGTACTACTCACTTGCGCTACTTATTTCATTTCATTTATTAAATATATATTCTGGTTCAAAATTAACTTCATTTAATTCGAAAAATAACAAGAATTGGCAATTATGAAAATACGTTGCATAAAAGTGCGTTGCCGAACATAGAAAAATATGTCTGAATGCACACTATGCACATTGAAAAATCGGTCGATTGTCAGTAATTGCAGAAATTTGGAAACCCCATATGCATATATTTTTGCTCAATATGGAATCGTACTAAATTTTGATTAACTGTAGTAACCAATTTTGAAGAATAATTTTAACATCAGTCAGTCATTAGAAATGAAATTAATAAATTAAACTGATTTTCTTATTCCTTAAAAATTAAAAATCTTCTTTTTAATTCATGTTAAATATATTTATAGTATATTCTAAAAATTTACACTCTAATCATTTTTGCTTTTTGCAAAACGTTGCTTGGCAACATTTAAAATAAAATACGTTTTCTTTTTAAGAATTGTTTTATTTTTTTTTTAAATAATTTATATATATATATATATATATATATATATATATATATATATATATATATATATATATATATATATATATATATTATTTTAAATGTTTTTAATTAGCACAGAATTTTATTAATTTTACAATACATTTCTTGGTATTTAATAAATAGAGCATATCATATTATAAAGTGGTGTAAAATCGAAGGAAGTAGTAAAGAAAAGTATAAATTCGACATAAAACAAATAAAAATTATAAGTAAAATAATGTACAAAATTTTACAAATCTTTTCATTTTTAGATTCAAGATCTCGCGCTTTGGTACGTTCCGGTTGGTTATCTTTGTATCCACAATTCCTTTGTGCGAAAATGTAAAATTGAGTGTCATCTGTCTATACAGGGTTCGTCCGGATCAGGGAATTTTCCAGGAGTACTTTTTTTTTTTTTAGAAAAAGAAATCTAGGTTAAACTTGTGAAACTTCGCCTTCTTTTAAGGAGAGATTGTCTGTAAGAAAATACTGGTACCTATGAATTTCCTGATCGCAAAATTCCAGGAGGCGTACGATCCCTGTATATACATTACTGTTGCCAGTTGAGGGGGATTTTTTAAGCTCAGAATGCCACCACATTCTGAAGAGAAATATTCCCTTTATTTATCATAGAAAAAAATTTGACAAATATTACTATTCAAAAAATAGTGGTAGCATTCTGAATTAACTGACGATTAAATTAAACACAGGTAAAATCAGATAGACTTCGCGGTCCACAATAAGTTGTCGGCGGGCTACGTGTTTGACATAGCTGGTGAAAAGGATTTACATCCGGTGAAGACTGTGGCCGGCTAATCTTCTTGCATGATAAACTCCGGAAAATTGGCATGGCGCCAGATTTATGTTGATTTGTATGAAGGTGCAGAATCTTGTTGAAATATATCATTCTTTTTTGGGGTACAATCTGTAATCAAATAGCAATAAATGTGTGGCCGATATGTCCTATTTGTAATATTCCGCATTGATTTTCACCCCTTTATCGATGAATTTCATATGCAGTTTTCCCTTGTTTGCAAATTACAATCCAAATCATGATAAAATTCTTGTTCTGAAAGCGTTCGAGAGTTTTCAGATATACCCTCGCAGGTTGGTGATAATACATCATTTTTAGCATTATAATTTTCATTTTCACCACATTTTTAATAGAACTTTTTACCTTAAATAATCTCAGAAAAATATTGCAAAATCTGCTGATTACAAAATTTCAAGTTTAAATATTAAATAGAAATTTTCTGATTTGTGTTGAAAATGCATGATTTAAATGCGTGTCCGAAATGTGCGTTTTAATGCGTATTTGAGGACTTGTTTTTTTTTAGGTAGATTTCGTAAGAAATACATTTTCCCCTATGTTTGAATTTCTGAAAATGTTTTGCAGATCTACGCTGACCGTCACTCCTAGAACCCAAAACCACCCCCAGCTTTATCTATCTATCTATCTATCACTTTTTTCTGGACACGATCACGTCCATAATTCTGCACAAATCTCTTCCAAACTGATACGTAAAATGAAGGGGAAAAAAAAAGTATCGGTCAAGTTTATTAATAGGCAAAATCGGACCAAGGGAGTAGAAGTGGGGGCGGTTTTTGTGAAAACAGAAAAAACCCATAATGTCTTAATTATGATACATATTGAATCAGTTTAAAGTTATTATTACTTCTAAGAAAAGGGCCAAAAATTTATGTATTTTTGTATCATAAAAAATGACTTCAAGGAGCGAAAAAAATAGGGGGTTAAGAAGAAAACAAATTCAAAACTTCATCAATTCACAAGATATTAAATCCGCTTAAATGTATTATAAATCCTCTTAATATTATATAAATCCTCTGAATATTATCTGCATCATTTATATTGACATTTATATAGTTTTTGATAGGACCAACTATTACAGTAAAAACAATTAAATACAAGTTGGAAATTGTACGTTAAACGTGACATGTGAGGTGCGTTCTTTTGCAACTAGTATCACAATGTAAAATAATCATCCTTGTTATTTCAGTGAAATGAATTACATCGTCTGCTATGAGCGAAATGAGCATGTGTTTTTTATTTTCTTATTACGTATGCCACGTTTACAAACGAGAATTTTTTTTTTCTACACCAAACATCGCTGCAAAATTCACCATGGAGAATATTCCTGCTTTGCGAATGATTATCTCCATGGTTTCATATTTTTATGACTCCTAATGAATGAATCTCCCATGTTTATTTAATCTAATGGATTGAGATATTCGGCTGTTATACATTTTGAATTGTAACTCATCTCTCAAGCAAACAATTTTTTTGAACGAACTTTCTAAATATGTTAAATTTTATGTAATTTTATTCGAAAAATTAATTTTGAATAAAAATGGCCGCCTGGCATTTGAAAAAATAAAGGATTTGGCCGTATTTGACACATGACTTGCGCTTTTATTACATAGATTACGTACAATAGGATTTAATAGAATAAAGCAAACTTCTATTAATATTTTTTAAAGTTTTGATTAGATTTTCTTAAAATTTGAAATGACTCGACGAAATTTTGCAACTAATATTAAATTTCAAACCATTAGGTTGGATAGTTTTTGCGCTGTTATATGCGGACGGACGGACAGACGGACGATCCAGATGACGACTATAGGTGCTGCGTAGTATTTATATAATTACGAACGCACTTAAAAAAGGGGAAGGGGGGTTACACCAGAAAAAAAAATCACATCTCCTTTAATACGCAACTAAGGCGATAAAAAAGTATTATTGGCATGATGAAAATTTTGGAGAACCCTCAGAGATGCTGTATTATTAAACGGATTTAAAATAATGTGAATAGTCAGAATTTAAAATATAGTGTGTGGTTCATGATGTGTGTGGTTGATGAAACAATCATTTATCCCTAATCTTGTTAAGTATTAATTTCACCAACAATACTAAATCTTCGAAATTTACCTGTGTCTTTAAATCGAGCCGTCAGGGATTTTTAAATGCTGGAATCCTTATTTATTCACAGCATTAGAACATTTCTTTCTCATTTTAGAGTAGAAGAAATATGAGCTCTAGAAATTAATTGCTTCCAAAAATTGCTGGTACAATGAACAATAACATATTTTCAAACAATTACGTAAACATGAAATATCCTACAGCACATATCCTAAGCATTAATATCTATTTATTCTATCTATATTTTATCTAATTTATCTATTACACTTTCTTTTTAATTTACATTTTATTTTCTATCACTGTTAAAAATAAATCCTCAAATTCACGGTAAAACTACTGGCAGCAAAAGTTGCCGGACTTTTTCCGTTCCGTTAGTAGATTTTCCGTTTTGAAAGATAAAAGAAGGACAAACTCCGTTTGAGAAGCGGTAACTTTCCGTTAATACGGAAATATTCCTGGTAGCACTAACAGGAAAGGAGATTTTCCGTTATGAATAAACTCGGTTTTAAAAAATTACATCTCTATTTGTGCAGCCATCTGTCGACTATTGCGAGAGTATTTACTATCTAATATAATTCAAGAACATTTTCTGGCGCACATTGGGTTTGAACCAGAGGTAACAATGTCTTGAATCAAGTGTCTTGCCGGTTAGCCCAATGGGCGCTTGTTACAGTAGCAGTTTGAAATGATTATATGGGATTTCTCAAAATGGCGGCTTAGAACTTAAACAATTTGGGGTGTAGAAGCTTGGTAATTTTGAAGTTAATTGCGGGGAGATTTCGTTATGAGATGATGTTTTAAAATTGTAATATTAATAGACGATGAAAACATGAATTATATATATTCTTAATTTGATTGTTAGATGTAAAATGTGAATATTATATTTTGAAATAAATTCGATAAAAAATGTTTGCTTTTTTGAGAAAATCGATATTATATATTTTTTAAATGTGTTTGCTTAAAATATATTTTCAGTGCTAGTGCTTTTTATTACTTTAAAAAATAAATTTTGAATAATTTTTAAAGGAAGGAGAAAATTATTATTATTATTTTTTTTAATTCGAAAGCATTATTTTTGTTTGTTACTATTTTGAGTAAAATCGATTTTTTTTTTCATTTAATTTAACTATTATATATATTTTTTAATCTGTTTGTTTAGAATATATTTAAAGTGCGAATATTTTCTTATAACTTTAAAAAATAAATTGCAAATAATTTTAAAAGAATGGGAAAATTGTTACCTTTTTTAATTCGAAAGCACTATTTTGTTGTTGTTGTTTTAAAAACAAACTCGAAATTTTAATTTAGTGAATTTTTAGTTTTTCTGGGCAGCAACATGTCAGTTTTTTAAACATTGAAAATAAATATGCAGCAGATAACGGAATATATCCGTTGGTTGGTCCCTTTCGTCTGTGTCGTTCTGTTGTTTTCCGGAAATACGAGGAAATTTTCTGTTTTTTAACGGAAAATACCTTTTTGTCGCGAAAAGGGACTTTTTCTGTGAAATTCAGGAAAAAAAATCCCGCGAATTTCAGATTATTTTTAACAGTGTAAAGCACATACCTTAAGCAGTAATATCTATCTATTCTATCTATATTCTATCTAATCTATCTATTACACATTTTTTTAATTTGCATTTTACTTTCTTAAAATATTTCACACCCAGTTGGCACATTTTAGCGAGCTTGGTTTGTCGTATAATTAACACCATTGTTGTAATTTGTATATAGTAAACCATACTGTTTACGTAAAAGAATATTTGGCCATTTGTCATCTGCGCCCAGCTAACGTAAAAATAATGGTAAAATAATAAATTAATTTTAAGTTATGTTCTCAAAATATTAAAATGTTGTATTCTCTTCGGAAACATATTTTTTATGCACATTTTTTTTTATATATCAGCATGAAAAATAGATTGCAAAATTTCATTTTTACATGCATGTATTAAACGAAAGAATGTAAAATTATCTCGACACCGCGTCAGTGATGTAAAAACTCAACCCAATTCACGAACAATTAACTAAAAAGTGGTGCGTATCACGTGCCTGTTTTTCAGACCACTTTAATCACGTGATGCTGGAATGCACGTGTAAGAAAAGAGTCACGTGACTCTAGCGGTCTAGCCGGCAAAATAGTATGATAGCCTGTCTTTTTCGCCCCAGTCACGTATATGTGACGTGTAAGGTGCTTACAATGCCTTGATTAACCTACCAGTAATTTTTAATAGAAGTTTAAACTTCATTTTCGCACAGAAATTCTGTGATATAATTAGTCAGATTTCGGTTTCAAATTACTGGTGCTAAAAGATTAAAAATTGTGTACTTGACGCCCGTTAGGAAAGGGTAAATACTATTAACCTCTTTCTGCTATTTTTATGATAGAATTCCGATTAGTGAGGAAAAATTGCACATTGTTTTATATTGCATTATTTTCATTGTAGATGTTGTTAATAAAACATAAAAAAAGGATTTATTTCTTATATCACGTGCATTATCTATTAATAAATTTTCCATGCAGTATGTTTATTCTGAACAATATATTATTTCATATTTATCATTTCAAATCTATACTCAATAGGTAAAAAAATTAAATAAGCCTTATTTAAATTCAATTATATATACTGCCTGAACTACAGTGCAACTACATATACTGATAGCATGTGTTTTTCGTTAGCTACAATCGTGTATATGTGACGAGTAAGATGCGTACAATCCTTGATTTTCCCTACCAGTAATTTTTAATAGCGATTTGAGTTTCATTTTCGCACAGAAATTCTTTGATAAAATTAGTCAGACTTCGATTTAAAATTACATGTGCTAAAACATTATTATTATTATTATTATTACGAAGGGCTTGTACGCTAATGCTGTTAACCTCTTTTTCTATTTTTTGTAATCGAGTTCTGATTAGTGAGGAGGAATTGTAGGTTGTTTATACTGTGTTATTTTCATTATATCCACATACATTTATCAGCATATAGAAAACCACAAAATCCCCCCCCACACACACACACACACACATCACCACCAAAAAATATTTTTTTTGCTGCTAAAAAAATGGTGTTGTTAATATAACTTTAAAAAGGGTATTACAAAATACAGCTCGTGCATTATCGATAAATAAACTTTTTACATATTAAAAAACTTTTACAGTGTGTACTAACATTCCATGCCGTATATTTATTCCATGCATTTATTTCATATATATTATTTCAAACCTATACGCAATATACACATCTTATGAATTACATTAACTAAACTACAATGCATCATATGAAGGAATGAAGGAATACTGATCATATGAAGGAATACATTCAACCGTAATAAATAGAAATTTCGATTTATATACATTTTAGTTAGAATGCCTAGCAACACAATTGTAATTATAGATTTATCCTTCAAGAAATATAAATAAGAGGCTTTCATTGAAAAATTATGTACATATATTAAAATAAATCGACGAACACTGAATTCCATATTTATATTATTCGTTGGAATATACTATTTCATACGTACTTAATTGACTAAATATTATACAGAACTCATACTATATTATTTTTACCTCATAAGATGCGTATTATATGAGTCTCTAAAAATTAGCGTTTAGTGTATCAATAGAATATGTTATTAAACTTTTGATTACGGGCTAGGACTGGCAACATGTTTTGTATTCTTAATTTACAGAAAATTTCTTTGTCGTAGATTTCTTTTGAAAGTATCCTAGTATAAGTGTATGGCAGTGATTATTTTTCAAAAAGTGGTGCGAATAGAATAAAGAAATAGACGCTGGGATGACACATGTCCCAATACCGTAATCATAGGGCTAAGTAATGATATAAAACGTTCAATTCAACACTGTTTACTTCGTGCGATATTTATTTCAAAACGTTTGGAAAGACCTAATAAAACAGATTTCACGAATAACACTGCAGATTATAGAATTATTCAATATGGCGTGTAATTTTAAATTGATATGGATTACTTGGCAGCTGCATTTACTGCCCGCCGTACACATGAACAAATTCATTTGACCATAATAAGTAGAATTACATAATGTTTTCCTTATTTTGTATAAATTTAGAATGGCTAGGAACAAACTGATTATAAGCATAACAAGTAGATATAATTTTACATTTGGCCCTCATGGAATATAGATAAGAGGGCCGTTATCATAGCATCTAAACACAAATTTATATTAGACTAAAGGACTAACTTCCTGCTTCTTTTATGAAGTAACTTCATGCGTACTTATTAGACTAAATATTAAACAAATATAAATAAAACATTGGTTTTGATAGATCATGCATTATGTATTAAAAACCATTTGGAACCACTTTATAATACCAAACTTAAGAATAACATTACGTACAATATATTCATTCCATACGATATGTTAATTTAAATCTGTCTGCACTACTCATCAACTACTTTTACTATCCACTGATCACGTGAATGAATTCATTGGATCGAAATGAATTTAATTACTTATTTGTATACTTTCTAGTTAGATTACTTAGCAACAAATTAATTATACTTTACTCACGGAATGTGAGTCACTTATCATAAACTTGTAGAATTAAAATAACTCTGCAAAAACTACAATTTAATGTTTACATTTGACTTTAGAAATTGTTTTCTATTACATTCACTTTGTAAAAAAAAAATTCTCGATGTAGACAAAATAGTATAGATTACATCTTAGTGAGAATATTCAGTGCGGTTCTAGTTACTGTGCAAACATATACCATTAGTAACATTTGTATAAGAACTTACACTGAATTAGTACAGACATGTACTAGTAAATATGACTTAAAATATTAAATACAACATTGTTTAATGCAATTCGCGGATTATTTTTACATTTTGGAACTAAATATAGTAAAACTAGCTAAGACAGAGTCGCGAGTGTCCCGAAAAATTCCGTTTTATAAAGGTACAGAGGAAATCTTAGTCGGTATATCGTCTGTCATGGATGAATTCTCATTTACGAGTGCAACATGAAGTTTTTCATTTAATGCAAAATTCGGTTACAGATAGGTTCTATTTCCAAAGGTTCCCATAATACTGAATAAAAACGATCGAAAATAATTATCCACACAGTATATCCATTCTTATAGTATATCATTTCACATTTGTAGGCATTACCAGTGGCGGCTCATGACTCTCTTTTTTTGGGTACTAAATGCATGTCTGAAACACATTATTTTCATACCATTATTTTTTACAAGAATTTTTTTCTTTGTTTAATGTCAAAACATCCTGACAGTAAATAAAATAAAGTATTCCTTTTTAATAATAGTGGTATGAAAAGAATAAATTTAGCAGCTGTTTATTTTGTACCCCAAGTAAAGCCGCTCATGAGCCGCCACTGCGCATTACACAGCTTACGAAATGCAACTACATTTACTACCTTCTGATTGAAAACATAAACAAATTCCTTCGTCCATAATAATTCGAACTATTCATTTGTATACTTTCTAGTTAGAACGCCTAGTAACAAATTTGTAATTTTAGATTTATCCCACGTGGAATATCGAATAATGGACACTTATTTTAAAATTATATACACATTAAACCATATATCCCATATGAAACCATATTGATCCACAAAATATCATTTTTATACTAAACCTTAGAAAATTTTACCAAATCCATGTTTACTTCTTTAATTAAATATTATGGAGAACATATCAGAGTATCTTATTTTATGTTGTTCATCGTTAAGATGCATCAAAATATATAAAAGCTCTATAAATAAACATTTAGTGCATTAGAACATATATTCAATATTAATATAAGGTACAGAGGACAACACTGTTTATTTTAGTCCGGGTAATATTTATTAATAAACTTTTGGAACGATCTAACAATACATTTTCGAAGAATAACACTAATCACAATATATACATTCCATGCATGCGGTGTGTTATTTTAAATCTATATCCAATACTCTGCAACTATATTTACTATCCACTGATCACATGGATAGATTCATTTGGCCATAATAATTAGAATTATTCATTTGTATATTTTCCAGTTAGAATGTCTGATAACAAATTTGTTATTGTAGTTAAATCCCTCATGGAATATGAATGAAGTGCACTTATTGTGAAATTATATACACATTCAAAGGAATCCCCAAACATAGAATTTAATATTTATATTAAGCTTTAGGAATTATTTCCTCTTTAACACGTTCACTGCCGGGTTAAGATTACCGGAATTTTATTTTATTTAGAAAGTTCGAATTCATACCAGAAAATACTAATAGCAATATTTACTTTATTTAATTACAGAAACTTTGTGATTACATAAAATAAAAATCCTTATTCCGAAATTTTCGGTACGAATTCGTAATTTTAGATGGAAAAACCACGAGTGTACTCGTGGTTGGCAGCGAATAGTTGATATTGACACATTTAGAATTGGCTACAAAATTAGATAGAAAATTGCAAGCAAAATTACATAGAATATGTATATCTTAGTTTGAATTTTGTAGTTTAGCTCTACTGAAGTTCAGTTTAATTCAGTACTAATTCAGTTTAGTTCAACGGTATACCGCCACACTGTCAAAAAAAGATATGTTTCTGGATCTAGCAAAATTTTACGAAAATATAACCACGATTTATCCAGGATTTCAAAAAAACGTTCCTTTATCATCTTCAGAAACGCCAGAAATCAAATGATATCCCAGATTACTGCCAACTTTCAACTAAACTTCCGTACAATGTGAGTTAACCCCCTTCAGGGTCGCTTAATATTTGAAAAAACCTTCAAAAAAGTACCTATCTTTTTTATTACAGAAATTGAATATTTATAAGGTTTCTAAATAAAATATGCAATTATTTTTTAAGGCAAAACAACAATATGTTATAGAACAAATTCACATTTGTGGAAAAGCCATCATGCGAGAATTATGTGTCTTAACACCTTAAGCGCCGCCGCCCGATAAGTGTAGGCTACTTTTTCTTTATAATTCAGATTATTTGATTCCCACCTTTATTTTGATGTAGAAATATTCACCGTAGTTTACGGCAGATAAAAATGGTGCGAAAATGAAGCCAATTACACTATTTTAAAAAAAAACTGCTGGGAGTCAAACAATCTGAATTTAAAAAAAGTAGTCTACACTGCCCGTAAAAATCACATTCCAGATAAATTTTTCTGGTTTCAGAAGTTTTTTCCAGCAGTTAAAACTTGAGCTCGGAAATATGACGGGCACGAGAAATAACGAACGACACCTCAGCCCGTGATATTGACGGAAGCGAGGATTAAGGGATTAATTTGATCCAGGTTAAAGACGTTTGTAACCAGAAAATACATCGGAAAAAATTATATATATTAAGTTTCATGTTCCTATGTGGAACCTATGTAATTGCATTTCTCAAAACAAATTCTGGTTTGAAACGTATTTAACTTTGAATAAATTAACCTACATTGTACAGAAATTTTATGCAATGTTGACAGGCATGTTACTCAAACAAAAGTATCTTTTATTGCCTTCAAAATAAAACTAAACGTTTCCAAATACTTTTTACATAGTAAATATAGTATATTTATATAGCAAATTTATCACTTTTCTCGACACGTAATTATCTTTTTTTCCGATGCCATCAATTTTCAAGTAAACATCATTTAATGCAAGTAATTCAAAATAAAACTAAAACATCAACAACAATAATTAAATGCTTAATTTGATCGGTGATTACTCATTCTATAAGTAATTTGAAATCTTGAATGATATAGCTTATACACTACAACTGCATTTCCTAGCCACTGGTAGCATATACAAATTCACTTGACCGTAATAATTACAATTATTGATTTCTATACTTTCAAGCTAGAATGCCTAGAAGCTTATCCATTTGTAGCCATAGATGCATCCCTTATGTGTTGCGGAAGGAGGTTGCGGGGCAATTCCGAAAATTATAAAACTGTATTACTCATTAACAAGGCGCCAGGTTGACATGGCAACTACATGTACGATCTGGAGCCAAATGTTTTTTGTTATTGCTATTTCTATTTCTATTTTATATTTAGTATTCCGAAATTTTATTTGTCAGTAATTCTGAGTTCTACGTACTTTGATGGATTGAAAAACATAATATAAATTCGAATAAAATACAGTTTCAAATTCTAATGTTTAGAATTATTTTTATTTTATTCAAATTTTCCCAATTAGAATAATTGATTTTAATACTTTCGAGCTAGTATCTAGGGTCAAGCTATTTTTATCTTAAAAACGACTCAGACGATTTGAACTAAATTTTGTATCCTACGGGTTTGGGGCACGAGAAAACCGTTGGGTGAAGTCACTTGCTCGAGAAAATTCGATTAGTCGGTCATTTTTGGCTCAGACTATTTTGACTAAATTATGTATCCTACGGATTTTGAGCACGAGAGGACAATTGGGTTTGGTCACATGTTCGAGAAAATTCGATTGGTGGGTAATTTTGATTATGGGTCAAGCTATTTTTATAAAATAAAAGGTAATATAGTAATATTTGCTGCTATACATATATCTCATGTGCATTACAGAAGAACGTTAGGGACCCTTTACAATCAAATTATAAGATTATATACTCAGTTGTATGAATCCACAATAATACGACTTCACATTTATATCATCTTTATTAAACTGCCCATACTCGTGTTTTACTCGTTTGAAATTCTTGAAGTAGATCCAATTTTACAGACCATGGCCTTGTTTTTTTTTTAAAGTTAGTTATTCAGTAACATTTATAAAATTAACCACACATGAATATGCATGCACAGAATTTCATGTTTATATTCCCATTTTAGCATTTAGAAATGGCTTGACATTTGGAACTTACTGGTGTAATTTTTTTTAATATTGGGTTGCTCGAAAAAATCTTTCCGTTTCGGAAAGTTTGTTTGTACAGGAAAATTCTATCATTTAATTATTACACATTAATTCATATGTGTAATAACTGACGGGAATAATTTTCTGGTACGAATTGGTTTTCCTAAACAGAAGGAACTTTCCGAAAAAACCAATAAAATAGATGTTGTTGAATATGTATTGTACTTTTTTTCTTTAAAGTAGGCTACTTAGTTAAAATTTTAAGCTTGCACACTCGTTGATATACACAAACAGAATGAATTTGATGTTTATGCCTTGCAAAACATATTTCATATTTTTGACTTACTCATTTTAAATTCTTAAAGTTGACTACATTTAATCTAAATTATACGTATCTATTATAGCTTGCTTCTTAAAAATAAGTTGAGTATAAATTTCTGTACTTTTCACGTTAGAAAATATCTAATATATTCTAATATATCTGACTCACTCGTTTTAAATTCTGGAAGTAGTATATGTTTTGTGAAATATATCTTGTATCTCGTTTCTTTAAAATATTTTACTTGGTAGAAATTACAAAATTACATACTCATTAATATGAAACTCAAACATACAGATTAATATTTAGTCATACGACATTATTCGATAGTTGGTACTCATTTTAAATTCTTGAGGTAGTCTTAATTTTATCAAATATATCTCTTTTCTTTAATGTAACAAACTTCCTAAAAATTATAAGATTATGTACATATTAATATTAACACGCAAACATAGAATTTTATATTTAAATTAGCTTTTATAAAGCATCTAATATTTGTTTCTCGTGACTTTTAAATTAACTAAGTTAAACTTTATTTTATAATATTTTGTTTCTTCTTTTTTTAATGGTGGAAATTATAAAATTACATATTCATTATTACGATTATTCAAGCATGGAACTTTATCTGTACATTACTGTTTAAAATTTATTTGATATGCGAGGTACTACTTTTAAATTATTAAAGTAAAGTAAATTGTGTGGAGTATATCTTGAATTTTGAATCAGCTTCGTTAAAGTAAGTTATATGTATTTAATAAATTTAAGATTTTATTTGCTTTCAAGAAAAATCGGAAGGTTGGCATATAAGTTTAAAGCACATTACTTATAAAATTATACACTTATTTATACGACTGCAAAAACATGGGATTTTACGGTTTATATACGCCTTAAGAAACTATGCCGTATTTGTGTTTTAATCTTTCTAAATTTTTAAAGTAAACAAACTCATATCTAAATCATACGCACAATTTTATCCAATGTACGTTGTTTCTTTATAGTAATTTATTTGTAAAATTTTTTTAACTGTGCACTGCATATTAATAAGGGAACAATATTTCGTGCTGAGGTCACTCATTAAAATTTATTTGATTTGAAAACAGAAGGAGAATTTCAAGCTTAGATCATGTGGCCTGTTTTAACAGTTTAGGTAAAATCAGAAAATGTCGTATATTGATAACAAGACTGATATTGATAACAAGTATTGATAACAAGACAAAATTAAACAAAAATGTACCATTAAGGCATAAATGTATTATTATTCCAGTAAATCATAACAAAATGAATATATTATAACTTTAAAAAACTAATTATACTGTGTCACAAAAATTTTGTGCGAAATGGAAAAAACGGAACATTTAACATTTCTACAAGATGCTATTTAATAATATTAATTCCTTGGTTTGGGAGGACTTCAATGAATCCTGTTTCTTAGGAATCGAATACAGTTTAAAATATTATTGGTGGCAAAAAATACCATGTTTTTTTCAATGATCTCTTTTAGTTCTTTGGTAGACTCATATTTCTTTCCATTCTTACATAATTCACGGATTAGGTTAGCCCAAATGTTCTCAATTCAGTTTGTATCTGGACTTAAACCTAGATAAACTAAACCGTTAACATTTTGAACGGAAAACCACTGTTTTACTATGCGAGTTGTGGATTGAGCATGCTGAAATCTCCCATCTGAATCCCCTAACTTGTCATCAAATGGAATTAAATGTTGTTCAATTGTCTCTCGATACTTTGGTTGAATTTTGTGTCCTACGGTAATTGGCCAGGGAAGTTTGTCCATTAAAGCCCATCGCACCCAAAACCCTCACAGACCTCGCTTTGTCGACTACTGAAGAAAATACACAGCTGTTTCGTGAGGTCATACCAGTACAATATCAGCCATCAGGACCAATCAATCATATTTAATTTATTTTCGTGACTGAATAATACGGCGATTCATTTCTCCTTGAAAGTACGACATGTACTTTCAAGCCTCATCCATTCTCGATTGTTAATGATGCGATATTAGGCTCATTTTGAAAAGACTTTTTTAAAAAAAAAACGAAGTTCATGAATTCTGTTATGCATCTATTTCTTGTGTCCTCTGAGACATTAGACACAGATATTATTTTTAATTTGTTTTATGGACGTATTTTGTGGCACATAAGTCTTCCAATTTCTCGAAAACATACTTGCCAACTTCCCAGTGTTCTTCCGTAAAATATGTGTTAATTTGAGTAAGGTTAAACATGTTTCGAACTAAAAAAAATTTTTTAGAAATGAAATCAAGTATAAATAAAATACATTAAAAAAATTCTGGCTCAAACGTTTTTAACCTGGGTAAAATTAAATCACATTTTATGGAAGAGCAGTTGGGAGGGTGCTAGGCATGCGACTTGTCTGAACACTCATCACACCTGGCCGCCAGTTCTTGGTTTTCGGTTGGAATTGTAAATTGTAGCATGATTTTTTTAAATATATTCCCTGCTTTTAAAAGTTTTAATTATCTAGAAATATTAATAAAAGGCGTACCTTTCAATTTCAACTTAAAAATCTTAAAAATTTTCTTTTTTGTGAAATTCGTTTCCTTTGGCATCTTAAAAAAATCAACGCGAATTGAATATTTGCAGGGAAACCAGCTGTTCGGTTGGAACGCTGAGTTAGTTGAAACGAACAATGTATTTTTAATCACTTGCAGAATATGCCTAAATTTTATGACAGTGGTATTGTAAAAAAAAATTTAAAGGGTGCCATATTTTTAAATAAATAGTAGTTATTTAAACATTGTAATCTTTCTACGATGTTTAATTTCTGTTACATTTTGAATATTTATACTGAAATTATTCGAAATATTTCTCCTTCCAATTTTAGTATAATATTTTAGAGTATGTCTAAAATTTTGAGACTGACTGTACATTGAAATTCTAATGAATTCATTTGAATACACAAACATAATTATACGTTTAGATCATATATTAAAATTTATTTCATATGAATACGTAACAGAATTTCATGTTTAGATCACACATAAGAATTTGATATTTGTGACTTTTTAAGATCTTGAAATAAACTAACATTTTACTGAACATATTTTGTATATCGTTTCTTTCTAATAAATTACAAAATTATATACTCATTAAATATAGATATACTAGTATAGAATTTCATGTTTACGTCGACATTTAGAAATCATTTGATATATGCGATTCACTAGTTTTAAATTCTTCAAGACTAAATTTTGTCGAATATATTTCGTATTTCGTTTCATAAAGTAAGCTACTAAGTAAAAATTATAAAATTATGCACTTATTAATACATATATGCAAACGAAGAATTTCATGCGTACATCAGCCTTTTCAAAATTATTTGATATTTCTGATTTTTAATTTCATGAAGTAGACTAAATTTTGCAGACAAATATACTCATTAAATTTAATATAATTCCTATATCTGTTCACATTTTGATATATTTATGTTTTGGGCTTTAGTTATTCAAAAACTATCAAAACGTTGTCCTGCGATTAATTATACAGTATACTCATATTAAACATTAATTTTAAACTCTTATGAGTCAAGTGGCACACAAATTGTTTGCTTAATACAAATAGGGACGCATTCGAATTACAATTTTTTTCGACGCCTGTTAACTCTTTCAGGGGCAAGTAATTGTGTTCTTGAAATGTTAAATTCAAACCAGATTAAAAAAATTATTCTAAAATAAGAAAATGCAATTTTAGAGCTTATTTTTATTAAAACAATATGGTATAAAAAATATCCCACCTTCTTTCAAGGGGTTAAACATTCAAAATTACATTACCATTTTCTTCAAAATATGACTCTGAAAACAAAGACAGAAAATAATTATTTTAAATGATAATATTAATAACAATATCTCTTCCATATTTAAACTATCTATACTCTGTTCGCTGAAACGAGATAATGAAAGTAAACAAATGCGCTTTTTCGATTGATTTGGTATTTTATATACACAAATTGAGTGTGAAAATTCTTCTTTGAGCCCGCCTAAGAAGAGAGTAAAAAGAAAAGCTTTGAGTAAGGTGGAGAAAGATATGATTTTAAATGTATATAAAACGGAACGTGAATCGAATCCTGAACTTCCGATTTCTCATATAGGAGATAATGCTGCTCGTATAACAGGCGTAGGTAAAGCTTCTGTTTTTCGAGTGTTAAGAGTATAAAAAATGTAGTGTGTTAAACTCGCCGAAGAAAATAAAATTATGTAAACGTGTTTTAGAAAATATAGATGATTTTGATAGGAATGCTATTAGGAGAAAAATCCACGAGTTCTTTTTGAGGAATGAATTGCCCACTATAAATAAAGTTTTGGAAGTTGTAAATGATGACCTTGATTTGCCAACCTTTAAAAGGACAACATTTTATCATCTTCTGAAAGAATTAAACTTTAAATATTCACGGAGAGGACGATACAGTACTCTCATTGATAAAAACGAAATAATTGTGTGGCGAAGAAAATATTTAAGGCAAATCAAATCTTTCAGAGAAGAAGGGCGCAAAATATATTATATGGATGAAACTTGGTTGAATGCAGGCCATACAGTTAGTAAAGTTTGGAAAGATACCTCAGTAAAATCATCAAAACAAGCATTTTTGTCTGGTCTTTCTTCCGGATTAAAATCTCCTTCCGGAAAAGGAAAACGGATGATAATTACCCATATTGGTAGCGATTCTGCTTTCGTGGATGGAGGGCTTGACTTATTCGAATCAAATAAAAATAAAGATTATCACGAAGACATGAATTCAGAACGTTTTGAAAAGTGGTTTGGTGATATCTTATTTCGACTGGAAGATAACTGTGTGATAGTAATGGACGACAATGCTCCTTATCATTCCCGAAAATCAGAAAAAATACCGAATACTTCGTGGAGAAAACAAAAAATTGCTGATTGGCTTTTAACAAAAAATATCCCTTTTGAGGACGGAATGTTAAAAGCGGAACTGTTGCAGTTAGTGAAGCAAAATAAAAATAAATATGACAAGTACGCTGTCGATGAAATGGCAAAAGCACAAAATAAATCTTACGATTACCCCCCTATCATTGCGAGCTTAATCCTATTGACTTATTTAACTGATTTGGGCACAAATAAAGAACTTCGTTGCGAAAGAAAACAAAACATTCAAAATGCCTCATGTAGAAGATATATTCTCTCAAAGTATCAGCAAAATTGGCACTGAAGAATGGAAAAGATGCATTCAACATGTAACAAATACAGTGGAAAAACAAATGTGGGATTTAGATAATGCTATAAATAATATAGTAGATTACATGGTAATCAATCTAGATTCTAATAGTTCCGATACTTCAACTTCATCTTTTGAATGATTTATGAGGTAAGTGGGCTTCAATAATGTAAGATATAAATAGTTTTGTACTATTTTTAATTTAACAAAATTAACTCCTGATGATGGTTTATAACAATGTTGAATTCAGAAGGTTTGCCCAGAGAGGAAATTCCGTTCGGGGCATTAAAATGTCCTCTCCCGAAATATTTCAGATTTTATACTTTTAATCGTCAAAAAGTATAATCCCCCCACCCCGAAACTATATAATGTCTCGCCTGGAGGCACAGAAATTCCACCAGGAAAAATATGTCTGAATTCAACGCTGTTTAAAATAAATAGAGTATAATTTATATTTTGACGTCTTAAACTTTTACATTTTTGTTTAAAATCTCGATGTAAGTCAGTTAGCAACTTGTGTTGTTTTCATATAGTTATCAAAATAAATGTTTAAAAAATTAACAAATACAAATAAAAAATAAAATTCGCCAACCTAGGGATTTGTGCCAAATGGGTGGCTCCTTGGCGATTTTTCTGCAACCCGTTTGTTTACTTTCGTTATCTCTTTTCCCTGAACAGACTATAAATATTATTTAGTTTTGGTTCACTTTGATTTTTCCTTTACCAGAACTGCTAAATTTATAGAAATTGTGAGAAACATTTAGGATTCTATTGTAATGTATCAGAAATTCCCAAACTCTGGTATGACTATCATTTCTGGTCTGTAGAGTTTTAGATACTCGTACGTGAAGATTATTCCATTACCATAGAACTGGAAACTTCACTATTTTATATTTAAAGGATTGTCTACCCTAATGGCTATTTCGTTAATATAGGCCAATAAATAACAAATTCAGCGGATTTATCCTCGTTAATTAACAACAGTTTAGGCATTTCATGGGCTCTCTATTTGACGCCAAAATTGCATCCTGTCGAGGAGTAGCTGAATTTTTAAAACTTATGAGCAATAACAGTTAAAAAAAATCTAGAGGTACAATCTCAAAAATTATCCCGTCAAAAAATGTAAAAAGTACAAGTAGCAAATTGACTAAACACTCCTGTGATTGGGAGATATTTTTCTGTTTTTTGAAGAAATTTTCTTCTTCTATCCGGCGATTTTCAGGAAATGATGATCTTAAGTTAGCGTATTTTTCGTGATTTGGGGGAAAAGGGACAAAAGTAAAAATACCATTTCTATTGCATACCTGTCAACATCGCACTAAACTTCCGTACAATGTAGGTTAATTTAACCGAGGTTAAACACGTTTCACGCCAGAATTATTTTTTAAGAAATGTAATTAAATAGGTTCCACGTAAGAACATGAAACTAAATATATATTATTTTTTCAGATATATTTTCTGGTTATAAACGTCTTTAATCTGGATCAAATTAACTCGCATTGTACGGAAGTTTAGTTGAAAGTTGGCAGGTATGCGATTGGGTTGTTCGGGAAGTTCCCTCCGTTTGGGGAAACGAGTTCTTACCGAAAAATTCTGCTAGTCAATTATTACACATTAGATATCGGAATTAATGTCTAATAATTAATTGATAGAATTTTCCGGTACGAACCAACTGTCCATTAAACGGAAAGAATTTTCCGAACAACCCAATAATTCAAAAAAATACTGGCCATCCCAATTGTAGGAACTCTCCTATGATATGACGAAAACGCATCTTTAGATTGGAGGATTTCGAACAATTTTCACTTTCGATTATAGAATTTTCTTTTTGGGAGAAATGGAGAAATTTCAAACCGTAAATTTTAGTGTTTTAACGGAATACACGGAATGAAAATATTCCTTCAATTTAGGGATTTTTTTTAATGTGGTATATGTGACATGTATTAAGAAGCATAATATTAAATATAAATAAAGATAGAAAGTATTTAGGTAGGATTAAACATGATATATATGTAGGATTTCAGTTTAAACACTTCATTTTCTTTATGACGTGCATGATCATCAAATTAACTGACGCTTTAGTACTATTATTATCCATGACTTAAATGCACGAGTTATAAATATTTTGGATCGCGAGATTAAGATTTGAATATCTTCAAAATTGTAAAAAGAGCCAGTCTTCTAATTTTTATTGTGAAGCAAGCATCGAAATGAGAAATAGCCAGTAAAGGCGCTGTTAGGCCTAGTTGGACTATTGGAAAATAAATATATTGTATATGTTGGGTGAAAAGTGAAGAAATTGTTAGCTGTGAAGAAATTATTAGTAAAGTATTGTAGAGTTATCTGTCTAGGATTGTATTAAAGTTTATATTTTGTTATTTAACGTCTAGTCGTTCATATAATTTCAGTAAATCGACTGTCCATATATCATCTTCTTACACATATATATATAATTAAATTTAAGGAACTAATAAAAAATTTTATTTAAAAAAAGAGAATAATATTATCCTGTTCAAAACAGTTGAGATGAAGGAGGTCAATGCACAAAGTATTAACACCAACGCACTTTTCAGGGATAGGCATACATGTATTATTTTTACTAAGTAGCAACATATATATTAAAGTAAACAACAAAGTGTAAATATTTTTTAATGTATAGATTGTTAAAAATTGTAATCCATTTCGTTTGTATCATTTCGAAAAGTCATCAAAAAATTATTTTTATCTTTTCAAAAATGTAAATAGTGCAAAACGTATAAAAAATAAAAACCAAATGGCGTAAACAAAAAAAACGGAATTTTATTTAGCTCAGTAACTTTAAAAGATGCCAAATCCCTAGGGGAGTGTCTGTCACTTTTATACATAAATTAGCTTTGTACTTGTTGAAGTATTGTAGAAGATATATCTATCGTAATATAGCATCATCTATTTTCTAAATCATCATTTTCGTACTTAAAAATATATTACTTTTCTGTTGCGATACATGAAAATTGTCTTTTTTAAGCATAATGCTGATATTCAAGAAAATCAATGCTGCTACATTACGATTGATAAACGTCTGGTAAACATAAGAATTTTAAAGTTTGTGCTTTAAAATATTCAAATAAAACGATAATTAGTGCGTGAAAGTGTTAGACAGGTCCCTATGCATTTGGCATGTACTAACTTGCCTGACCATGATTTATGATTAGAATATGGTTAGAACAAATTTGCATATATATGCACTTTTGGTGATACAAACAATTATGCATAAACACAAAAAGGTCTTCCTGGAAAATAAAAATATATTTAGTAATATATTTTATTCCAAAAATATATAATATATATCAATAACTTTTCCAGTATTCATTCGTATTAATTTTGTTTTATTTTTTTCTGATTAAATATTGCATTAAAATATAACAACGATGTAACATTTTAGTTGCATTTCTTTAATAGAAAAAATCGTAGGGGGATATAATAATGACATTTTGAATGTCAACATTACCATTATTAACGCATTAACTACCAAAGCTATGTGGGTGGAGTCTTCGATATTTTTACTGAATTTCGTTCCCCACCAAACATTCTTAAAGATAACATTTGGCAACTTTAATAGAACAGTTTTTTTCATTAAATGAAGTATTTTTTAACATATTAAAATTGTGGTTGGCAAGGCAGTTTTTTTTTTAATCATACACTTTTAGTTTGAATGTTGACAACCACAAGTATACTCGTGATTGGCAGCGAATGGGTTAATGGAAGTACGGCGAAATTATCAATTTCGATGTAGTAGTACAGCAATCTAAAAATTCGGAAACATCTGCAACAGATCATAGTAATATTACAGTATGATCAACAGTAATTTTGTAATAAAATTGTTATTTCATACATATAATGTCACATATCTATGAATTACAAAGCTTAAAAGCGGGCAGTATTCTAACTGTTTGTGGAATCTGACAAATTCATCCTATCGTTATAATTAGAAATACTTTATTTGTATGCTTTATACAATACCTAGTTGCAAAGTTGTAATTATTGATATATATATTATATAGTATGCTCCCTAAAGTCCCTTGCCACCCTCTTCACTTCGGAACGGCTGCTGCTATATTCATAAAAGTGGTGTCTAAGTATAGTAAAGTAGTCATGCGCTACTGAATGAAGCGACCTACGGCGCCACCTGATGGAAAACTGCGGAGTTAGCATTCCTATTTCGAAAACGGAAAGAACTAGGGAAAACAAGGGATTTACAAAGTTGTAGAGCATCATCTATTTAGTACAAGAAACACCTTGTGGACATTAATGCGAAGAATAGAACGGTTAGAACGCGCATTTGTTTTTTCTTGATTTCCTACACTGTGACGTGACAAAACGATCTTAGAAAGAAAGAAACACCCAGAAACAGCAGGTGTGTGCGACCCCTCGACAAACATTGCAGAACATTAAACGACGCTATTATGGACGCTTGTGCCAACGTGTCACCCTCTATGCTCCAATGTGTGCAAAATGAAATTCGAACAAGCATTCAAATATGCATTGCACCTGACGGTGAGAAGTTTGAACATTTAAAATAAAGGTATATTATTATAACTAGTTGTTTTTTTCTGTCTAAGACCGTTTTGTCACGTCACAGTGTAGGAAATCACGAAAAGAAAAATCCGTGTTTTAACCGTTCTATTCTTCGCATTAATGTCCACAATGGGTCTTTTCGTACTAAATCGATGATGCTTTACAATTTTGTAAATCATTTTTTTCTCTATCTCTTTCCGTTTTCGAGATAGGAATGCTAACTCCTCAGCATTCCACCCGGTGGCGCCATAGGTTGTTTCATTGAGTAGCGCATGGCTACTTTACTATACCTAGACACTACTTTTATTAATATAGCAGCAGCCGTTCCAAAGTTAAGCGGCTAGTAAGGGACTTTAGTGGGAATTGTGTATATTGGAGATAGGAGATAAAATTACTCATTTATATGAATTTTAAACATCTAATTCGCAGTAAAGCACATCCCCGGAACCGACTGAAGTGGGTAACTTATATTTCGCTAATCTTGTATAATCAATTAATCCCTTCAAGTTCGGCGTTATATATACTTACTCACTCACTTAATTTTAATCACTTAATTTTAATTAAGATTTTTACAAGAATGATTGAATAAAATTTTACTTTTATAACTTTAGAGAATAAAAGATGTAAAATTTCATATACTTGTTAAATAAAATTTTCAAACATTTTGGCTTTAAATCAACATTACAGAAACGTAGTTACCTGCCCCTGAAAGCGTTACATTTAGTATTTTAAAAAAAAAGTACGACCAGAAAAAAATGAATAAATAGTAGAAAATATTGAAGGTGGCTTCGCAGCAACGGTATATATTTTTTTTTTAATACGAAATTCGCTATTTAAACATCAGTTCCTGCAAAAATAAGTAAATTAACATAATTTTCAACCGAAGAACCACGATTAGACTTCCATTATCTTCAACTCTTTATTAGAATGAGAGTTTTGCACAACTGTGAGACGAATCCTCCAATCCTTCTTCCATGACATCTTACTCACACATAGCCTCATGATGTCATTATTTCAAACAGAACACTGCAAATTTTGTTAAAATACTTAATTATTAGTGAATATAACGGACGCGTATTTTGATCCTGCTTGCCGTGAGACACCCTGTATATATTAAACAGGTGGCTAGGATCTACGTTCTGTAAATATTGCTACTCTTGCTGTGTAGAATCATCCTTCTGTTTTGGCAAAACGGTTTATAAACACTCTGTACAGTAGGGATGCACAACCTGTGGCCCGCGGGTCACCGACATTACCACTAGTACCACTAGTACACTAGTACTTACACACAGACAAATTTACCTTAGATTAATGACGGCAACCTTGCTACTAAATATATCAAAGCTTACCTTTCGAAGATAGTGGTGGCAAACGATTTTCATACAAAAAGGTTATGCAGCACTACTGTACAGTCAATATTAGGTCAATATTATTTGCTACCATTATCATTAAGTCCAGCAATTAAAGAAAATTCTAACCAGAAAAATAGAAGGAGAAGTGGAAAATGTAAAATTACAGTGCTCGTATTATTGATTACCACAATTTTCGAAAAGTCATCTACCGCCTTATTAAATCGCAAAATTTCTGTTATTAAACGAACGAACATTACTATTAGGAAATTTCGGTACTCCAAAGCAGGATACGTTTTCTACACATTATGTCATATATTGGTAGTATTGCTTGTCCCACTTTTTATCAACTGATAGAGGATACTGTGTAGCCAGTATTATGTCTATATTGTTTGGTACTACTAAACTATATTTATTAACTTTTGGATTTCAAATTAAAACTTCTAATCAGAAAAAAAAAGAAACATTACAAAATCCCAAACAAATACTTTTTCTAATTACACTATTAATACTAATTTCAGAACAGTTCCTGATTTCTTTTGTAACAGAAATAAATCCTTTAAAAATTGAAACGTACCTAGTTCCGCTCCTTCAGAAAGAAAAAATTCCCTGTTACATTAAGATAATTATCTATACCGAACGACTATGATTCGTACCCCATTATCTGCAAGAATCTTTATTAGAGTGAGGGCCGTACACAACTGTAGGGGCGAACAAACTCCCCCTCTACCTTCAATGACATCTACCTCATACACAGCCTCATGTCATAATATAGCTTTGTGCTCGATCAGATATCGTATGAGATTCAAACTCGAAGATAATAAGAAAATGGCTGCGAGGTATTCATGGATGATAAAGTCTATAAACAGGAAAGGAATATTGTATGAATTATTATAGGAGGAAGTTTCATCTTCTTGTAGTTGTTATTTGATAATGCACCGTGAAATTGTCATTATGTGATACGATATAATTCTGGTTCGGGATATAAATACACAGTAATAAAAAAGCAAATATATGTGTTATCTTTAACACTGCAAATACTATATGTTTATCTATCTATATATATATTTGTATATTACTACATTATTAATTGATATATATATAGTTATATCGTTATATATATATACACACACATACAGGTTGTCCAAAAAGTCTGGAAATGGTCAAATAACTCAAGAAATATACATCGGATTGAGAAACGGCAAAATGCATGTTCAATATTTTTGAAAAATCTATTTAGGGATATGAAAGTTGCCCCACCCCAACTTTACCCTCCCCCCCCCCCATTTTTTATTGCAGATTCGGATTCTACGGGGAAAAATACGTAAATTTTGTACTGAAAATTTTCTTCGAAACATTGTAGATGGCGCTGTAATCGAGTGCAATGCTGTGAGAATCGTTACCATTGCAATGTCTGGAAACGCTCGAATAACTCGAGAAATATACATCGTATTGAAAAACGGAAAAATGCATGTTAAATAGTTTAGAAAAATCTATTTAGGGATATCAAAGTTGCCATTTTTCTAAAATATTAAACACGTATTTTTCGTTTTTCAATCTGATGTATATTTCTCGAGTTATTGGAGCTTTTCCAGACATTGCAATGATAACCATTCTCACAGCATTGCACTCGATTACAGCGCCATCTACAATGTTTCGAAGAAAATGTTCAGTAAAAAGTTACGTATTTTTTCCCGTAGAATCCGAATCTGAAATAAAAAATGGGGGTCATCATTTAAGGTTTCAAAGTTGCCCCCCCCCCTTCCCCCCGCGGGGGGAAAAGTTGGGAGGGGCAACTTTCATATCCCTAAATAGATTTTTCAAAAATATTGAACATGCATTTCGTCGTTTTTCAATCCGACGTATATTTCTCAAGTTATTGGACCGTTTGCAGACTTTTCGGACACCCTGTATATATATTAAGCCTTATAATTAAGCGTTATAACGAAAAAGAAATATAAAGACTGTTACATCACAATCTTTAATTGATTATTTTGCCAAGAATCTTCACTGATGCATTTTGAATGAGAAATAGGAGTTATCAAAAAGTACTTTAAAAAATTACATTTGAATAAAATAAAAACTATTTAGAAGTCCGTAGTGTTTTTAATTTACATTATTAGTATGATTGATATGAATGAAACATGAAAAATATTATTTAAATAAAAATATTATAGTGAGTAATTTTATAGAAATAATATAATGAAAGACATTGGTGAAATTACGTGCTTATAATTTGTTTCATAATTTACAAAGTAGAATACGAATTAACATCAGATTAATTAAAATCAACGTATCAATAATCTCTACAATGTCCACCGATTTTATACCATAATATTTCATTTTGGAATAGTATTTATATATGAGTAGTTCAGCGTTAAGATATTTTGCAAAAACTGTAATATATATGTAGGAAATATTAATTTAAAAGTGAAAACTAAAAATACTTTGTATATAATGTCTCATCCTTTGTTTTTCACATGTGTTTTCATTTATATATATATATATATATATAGGGTTTTTTGCACGTCTCCTATAAATCCTATTTCTTATCGCCCCACCTTTTTTCAGCTGACAAATTTAAAAAGTCATTCGCACTCACAAAGGCACGATTTATGAGTTTCATACTTTGTACTCTTGGCAGTTATAAATAAGCTTTGTTTCTTTTTTCTTTGCAAATTCATGACTATATCCATTTATATGTGCAATTGCGTGTATTTATGCAATATCGCCCTCACACACGCACATGCAAATGAATACATGTGAGTTGGAGAAATGCACCAGTTGGAGAGTCGTAAAAATTAGAGGGTATATGTTCTAGGCAGAGGGTATACGCTATAGCTATGTGGGAGTATATCACAGTAAACACACCAGTACATGCCTGACGCACGAAGATGTTTTAACCATTCAAATGCACCCATGATAGTACAAATATTGACGATCCCACATCTAGAATCTCTTTCATAGAGTTTACATTGCAGACTCTCTGAGCAGTTTATTGATAGTCTTTTGCCTACCACGGTAAGGTACCTTAGTTAAGACTTAAGTACCCAAGAATAAGACTTACTTAGAAGAATAAGATAGACAAAGAATAGGATAAGTATTTGTTTTGGAAATTTATTGTCCAGTAGAATTACATAATTACATTGGTAATAAAGAGTGAACCACACAAATTCATCAATTATTACATATAGATCGCAGGTTAAATACTGAACCATAGCCAATTGTTTATCCCACACTTAATAATTTTAATTTCATAACAGTCTCGGAAGACTAGTTATGCATCTCGAATGGAATTTATCGCAATTCAAAATGGTACCCTTTAAGGGGTCTCAGGACTCTTAAAATTGGAGAAAATGAAAAAAGGTGACCATTTTTAACATTTAATATCTTCAAATGTATATGATTTAAAAACACAATTTTTATTGGGATGAAAAGATATAAGCGTGTTCTTTCATTTTACATATTTAAAAAGTTACAAGATGCAGAATTAACATTTATAGGGGGCTTCAAACTATCAGACATTTGTCGAGCAGGAAATTTACATGACAGCTTACGCGCACGATTACAAAATAATTTTTGCATCTAGAAAAAAAAATTTTGAACTCTAATTATACTTCATATTGTAGTAATTGCACTGAACCTCAATGAATTTGTATTTAAAGCATTTTTATATTTTTAATGCAAAGTTGTACTGAGCTAATACAATATTTTAAAATTTTCAACATTATAACCACTTAAAAAAATATTTGTTTTAATAATAAGAATGAAATTTTAGGTTCAATCTATGTAGACTAACATGACACATATTTTTTAAAAATTTCATGAAAAAATATTGATAAGTTTTTGAGATATCATGCGCGTTGTGCCCAAAAACATCATTTTGAGAAAAATGATGTTTTGCTTCAGCTTTGAGTGGGTATAATTCTAAAAGCCATAACGTCTGTTCTAATGGGAATTTCAAGAAAACATTTACACTAAAATGTTCAGGAAAGATAGGAGTTTAATATATAAAAAAATTGAAAATTCGAAAATTTTGAAGGATTAAGAGTCCTGAGACCCCTTAAAACAGTGGTTCCCAACGGGGGGCAATTTGACTTTTGAGGGGGGCAATTTCAGATTTGTTATTATCCGAGTCCCTGTCAGTTTTTTTTTAATTTTATTTATTTATTTATTTTGATAAAACTATTTTTGCAGGCTAAAAATATAAATAATGCATGAAAATTTTATAAATAACTGAATAAAAATCAATTTTCAAAAAGTTTCCATTAAAATTTCAAAACACAACTACTACCAGAATAATTATACGAAATTTCTTTACATATTTAGACACCTTTTTTTATATACTTAAATAATTATTAAATTTTTCTGGTTACAATATTATTTTAGTATTACACACTTTTTATTTTTACTATTTATTAAAAAGAACTTGTATTTCTATTGACAGAGCAATATGTCACATGAAGAAACTTTTACTTATGAAATTACTTAAAGGTATATCTGAAATTTACTATGTTCAATATATTTAACCTAAAAAAATGTTTGAAGCATCTAAACGAGGAACTACTTTTATAAAATTAATTAATTTTCAAATGAGCATCACAGAAAGAAATGGATGAAAAGTCTTCTTATAGCTCTTGTGCAGACAAAATACACAGCTTTAAAATTTTAAAATTGGCTTATTATATATGGTGTCCAAATAACCATAACGGGAAAAAGAATGTCTGATTTAAAATGGATAAAGGTGCTAATCCGGAAATGCTACTTGTGAATTATTCTATACGTACAAACTTGGTATTAAAATTTTTTTCACCTGTTCGAAATGAAGTAAAAAAAATCAATTATAAACCATATCAATTCTACCAAATGTAATGCAAAATGTGGGATTCTCTTCAAGAAATTTCACGAAGATAAAAATGCAGACCATATAACACTTTTGTGTCTGAGGTAAGTTGCCAAAGAACAATAAAACTTTTCTAGGTATAAATGCGACAATGCATGGCCTCATTGCATTCATTGAATTATGTTAAAAACATACTTGTACCGAAAATTGTATTATATTTATAAGTAAAAGGCGGAAGTGAAACGGCTTATCATAGTTAATACTGTGTTAGTCTTCCTTTGTGGGAATAAGAGTTCATTTTGTATATAATAACAATAATTATATGTTACAGAGGAAAGGGGTGTGGGGGGCATCATGATTTTAAAGGTGCTTATGTGGGGCGCGGCCAAAAAAAGGTTGGGAATCACTGCCAAAAAAGAAACATTTAATATTATTAAATTATTCTCTATTATATTTCTGGTGTAAATTTTTAGATATTATGAATGCAAAAGAAAAAAAATTAAACTATACAGTTTCGTTTTATTTGCACAGAAAATTTAATTTTATCTATTTGTATACTTTTTGTCAATGGCGTAGAACGTTAGATACTTTCTTCCATATTTCAGAGTAGCAAATTTCTCAGCCCTACATGTTCTCCTCTTCCGAAAATTTTCGGTATAATTAGTGATATTTTTAACGTGTCCACAACCTTATTACATGCATAAAAAAGAAACAAATACGCTTTAACCCTTTGAAGGGCGATGGGATATAATATATCCCACTTAATTTTAATTTCCAAACGTCTCAATGACACCGGAACTTTCGAATCAAAGAAACGCTTTTACTTATTTGAAAAAAAATTTATTGTTAAATCCCGGTATGATTCCTTGATTTCAACATTTTAGAATCATAAGTACTTTACCCCTGAAAGGGTTAAAACTTTAATCATGCGTATTTTCACACTTCCAATACCTGCCAAGTCTCCCATATTTAGTGTACCTCTACAGGGTGTTTACGAATTACTGTTACAAATATCGATTAGTTTTATTTTACAGTTATGAAATAGGAAATGAAAAATATAGTAATATGACGAACATCAGAAATGAAAGTTTACCTTGGAATAATTTTATCCGAATCTTTATCCCAGCCTCCATTATTGATTACCAGAGATAATCTCTTACGCCATTGTCCGACTGCGCCACAAATAATTTTAAGAAGTAATCTGCCCCATTCACGCATTAGGGAAGCTTTGGGAAGAGTCCAAAATATGTGTTGTTTAGCATCCTTTAAAATCCCCCAAATGCAATAGTCTTCTAAAGGATTTAGATCTGGGGAAGAAAATGGCCGTGATAAACTTCGGACGATTGAGGTGAAGAAAAGTTAGTGTTGATTTGTCTCGCTGCGAAGATACAGAAACTTGCTGAAATATCCTATTATTTTTTGGGATACAATCTGTAATCATGGACAATAAATCTGTAGCCAATATGCCTGTTTGTAATATTACTCATTGATTTCCACCCGTTTATCGATGAATTTCAGGGGCAAATTTCCTTTGTTTGACACTGCAGCCCAAATCATAAAAGAATTCTTGTTTTGAAAGCGATAACAGTTCGAAAGTTTTCAGGTATATCCTCGAAGATTGGTGAATATGTGACATCATTTTTAACATTATAATACTGTTCAAATAGCAAAATAGCTTCTTACCAGTAAATATTAATTTGTCAACACTTTTGCTACCATGCCGTTTCAGTATTCTTTTATTTTTGTAATATTTTTTCAATTTGTGCGAAAGCCAACCTTGAACTTTTCTTTTGCGATAAGGGAGAAAACCTAGATCTTCGTTTATGATAACACAAATAATTCTACGACTCACGTTCTTTTGTAGAGCCATTTTAATTAAAGAACGTTATGGATTTCTACGTATTTTTTCACGAATTATTTTCATGCACACTTTAGTACAAACTGAGCATTGACGACCAGACCTAGGTCAATCTTTACAGCTATTAGCATCTGTAACGCTCGAACTATACTCACTCCATCATATTTTCTCTCCTTTTCTTTTTTTTCTTTCAAAAGAATTGACAAGCTGAGTAATGTAGACTTTACAAGAAGAGAAGAATGTTTACAGAGTTGTTGCCGACAAGGCATCTGAGCTAAGCCGTAATATTAAATTAAATGAGTTATTCTGTAAATAGTAACATGTAAATATGCTGTAAATATTAAATTTATTAGTCTATGAAGAAGTAATCAAGTTTTATTTGTAACTAAAATAGTTTCCCCCCGGATTCAAAATAATATGTTACACATCCAATAATCAATTTTAAGTTCTATATATAAATGACCTGTTAAAACCAAAGCATCTAATTTTTACCTGCAGAAAATACACGCTCAAAGAGCTGTTTAAAGATCTGCCAAAAGAAATCAAAAGGCGTCAGGATGTTGGATTGTCCTATTTTGATGTATAAAACAACGGAATTTGTTTTGAAAATGGATCAAATAGAATACTTATAACGTTAAATAAAATTATGATCGGTAAATTGAACTTATTCAAGAACAGTTTCTTGTCACAGATCATCAAAACACATTTTCAGCAATAGATGTATGCCAATATTTATCGAAGTTGTTTGACTAAAGTTTAAAAAGAAATGTGCACAAGCCTTTTTCGTACCACATCGCTATATTAAAGCCTACGATTTAACGGCTATTTTTTTCTAAACAATACGTAATATAGTAATATTGTGGCAAATAACTTGTCATATAAATTTTATATAAATTAATATATTATAATATATTTTAACTGTGCATAATAGTTTATTTCATATTACTTTCTATAATTACAATATGGTAGTAAGCAATGCAAGAGTTCACAGCGAAAGTATATATTGCGTCCAATACTTCCAAACAATAATCTTTTTTGGTAGATTTATTTAGCATTTTAAATAGAAATATATCACGAAGATTATTGATTTACTACAGTGGCCTAAAATCTTACAATGTGCAATACAGAATTAAGATATTTTCGGAAATTTACAATAGAAATACTATAAGAAAATATTTAACGCATTAATATAATACACAATTAATTCAAATATTTCAAAATAATACTAAAACATTCAGTTGATCTGTGATTACTCATTCCATATGTAATTTCAAATCTTCAATGTAAATTTCAAATCTTCAATGTAATGCAACTGCATTTCCTAGCCACTCGTCGCATATACAAATTCACTTGACCATTACAATTACAATTATTGATTTCTATACTTTCAAGCAAGAATGCCTAGAAGCTTATCATTAGTATATATAGATACATCACTTACGCGTTGTGGAGCAATTGCGATCAAATTATAAAACTATATTTCTCATTAACAAGACGTCAGATTGACATGGCAACTAGAAGTACGATCTGGAACTAAAGGTTTTTTTTTTGTCATTTCTATTTTTTATTTAATATTTTCAAATTTTATTTGTCAGTAACTCTGACTTTTACGTACTTGGATGGATTAAAAATCATAATAAAAATTCGTAATAAAATTCAGTTTAAAATTCTAATGTTTAGAAATATTTGTATTTTTTTTCAAATTTTCTCCATTAGAATTATTGATTTTATTAAAAAAAATGTATTATTCTCAAATTTCATTCGTCGGTAATTATGATTTGCATGTGCTTGAATGATTTAAAAACATAATATAATTAGAATTGCTGATTTTATTACAAGCAAATAATTTACTATTTGCAGCTATAGATACATTTCTTGTGTATTGCAGAAGGTTGTTAGGGAACCTTTCCGAACAAAGTATAAAATTAAATATTCTTTTACATGAATCCGCAACTATAGGATTTAATATTTATATCATCTTTCATAAAAGGCATCGCATTCGTGTTTTACTCGTTTGAAATGTTTTAAGTAGACGAAATTGTATCGGGCATACCATGCTTTTCTAAAGTAAATTACTTAGTAAAAATTTTTAAAAATACCCACATATCAAAATGAATATGATGCAAGCGTAGAATTTCATATTTACATCAGTATTTTGAAATGGTTCAATATTTGTACCTTACTGGTTTTAAATGTTGTCGAATATATATTGCACTTTGTGTTTTTAAAAGTAGGTTATTTAGTAAGAAATTTGAAATTCGTTGATAAAACTACAAACACATTATTCCATGTTCATATCAGTCTTAAAAAATTCCTATCTCTTACCTACTCATTTTATATTCTTGAAGTAGATCACACTTAAATATACATATCTAATATAGCTAGTTTCTTTAAAGTAGGTTACTTCTTAAAAATTATGTACTTATTAATATGAATACACAAACATGGAATTTTCTGCTTGGAAAGTATCTGATGTTTGTGACTCACTCGTTTTAAAGTAGAGTATATTTTGTGGAATATATCTTGAATTTAGTTTCTTTAGAATAAGTTACTTGGTAGAAATTAGAAAATTACATAATCATTAATTTGAAACTAACGTAGAAATTCATATATAGTCTTACGAAATTATTTGATAGTTATTACTCATTTTAAATTCTTGAGGTAGTCCCAATTTTATTAAATATACCTTGCTTATTTATAGTAACTTACTTCCTAAAAATTATAGGGTTAGTAGTCATTAACATGAACACGCAAACATAGAACTTTATTTAAACTAGCTTTTAGAAAGCATCTAATATTTAATTGGGAATTTTAAATTAACTAAGTTAAACTTTATGTTATAATATTTTGTTTCTTCTTTTTTAATGTAATTTACTCAGTTGAAATTATAAAATTACACATTTCATTATTATGGTTATTCAATCATAAAATTTTATGTTAATAATGAATATTTATATGATATGATACTTTAATATTTATATATGAGAGTTATTAGTTTTAAATACTTAAAGTAGCCTAAATTTTGTGGAATATATCTTGAATTTTGAATCAGCTTCGTTAAAGTAAATTATTTATATTTAATAAATTTCTGACTTTAGGGGATGTGAAGAAAAATCGAAAAATTGGCATATACGTTTAAAGTAAATTACTTATAAAATTATACACTTAATATGACTGCACAAACATAGGTATTCACGTTTTATATACGCCTTAAGAAAAATTGCGGTATTTGTGTTTTAATCTTTCTAAATTTTTAAAGTAAACAAACTAATATCTAAAACATACACACAATTTTGTCTAATGCATGTCGTTTCTTTATAGTAATTTATTCGTAAAAATTTTTTAATTGTGCATTTCATATTAATAAGGAAACAGTATTTCACGCTTAGATCATACTTTAAAATTTGTTTGATATGAAAACACAAGGAGAATTTCAAGCTAAGATCATGCAGTCTGTTTTAACAGTTTAGGTAAACTCAGAAAACGTCGCATATTAAATAACAAGACAAAATTAAGCAAAAATGTATTATTAAGGTATTATGTTTTGGTTGGTTGTTTGGTTGATTTTATGATGGCTGATTATATCTACACGAGGGATATAGGCCCTGGGGGAAGGAATTCCCTCCATGGGGGTCTTTCTAAGCAATCCTAACCAGTATTTACGGTAAGGTTCGAAGAAAACCACGGAAAACTCTGAACTGTTAGGCCGACGAGCGCGACAGGGGTTTTAACCCAGTACCTCCCGTCTACCAGCGCCCCACCAGTGGCTGAGAGGTTCTTCTCTCGAAGCTGGTAGACGGGAGGTGCTGCGTTCGTTCCTAATCGCGCCCGTCGGCCTAATCGTTCGGAGTTTTCGTGGTTTTCTTCGAACCGTGGATTTATCCATGCGTAAATACGGGTTAGGTTCTCTTAGAAAGACCCCCATGAAGGGCACTTCCCCCGGGCCTATATCCCAAGTGTAGATAATTGGCCGTCAATAATCAACCCAACCCAACCCGTCTACCAGCTTTGAGAGCATAGCCTCTCAGCCACTGGTGGGGGGTTTCAGATTTTGGAGAATTATTTCAATAAATCATATCAAAATGAATAAATGGATCGAAATTTGACATTATTGTAACTTTAAAAACTAAATGAAAAAACCCATTTATTCAGTGTCATAAAAGTTTGGGTAAAATGAAAAAAAAAAACACATTATTTAACACTTTTATATGATGCTATTTATTAACAGTAGTTCCTTGATTTAGAGGATTTTAACTAACCGTATATCTCTTGAATCAATTAGATGAAAACATTATTGGTGGCAAAAAAGACCATGTTGTTTCAATGACTTCTTTTAGTTCTTTAGTAGTGTCATATTGCTTTTCAATCTTGTATACTTCACGGATTAATTTTGCCCAAATGTTCTCAAATGAGTTTGTGTCCGGACTTAAACCTGACTAAATTAAAACATTAACATTTTGAACGGCAAGTAAATATTTTGCACCATGTGAGTTGTGGATTGAACCATTGTCACGCTGAGATCTCCCATCTGAATCCCCAAAGATGTCATCAAATGGAATTAGATGTTACTCCAGTGCCTCTTGATAGTTTGCTCCATTCTGTGTTCCATGCAGAACGGCCAGTAAAGTTTCGCCCTTTACCCTTTCGCGACGAGCGTCTTTTACAGAATTTTTAATCTTTTACCACCGGTTTTTCAAAACAGAAATTTGCGCCTAATTGAATCGCAGAAGTGCTAGGATTAAATAAGGCAAAGTTTACAATAAAAATTAACTGGTGGGAATAATGAAGGATTCTGAGCATCTTACGCGTCACGTATGCGTGTCGCTCGTCCCCAACGGGTTAAAGGCATTCGCTCCCCAAACCATCCTCGACTTACTGAAGTATGTACGCGGCTGTTTCCTGAACAGTAACAATTCCAGGCATCAGGACCATTAAAAACTTTTCGTGACTGAATAATACGGTGAGTCACTTGTTCATGTGGGCCACTTATACTTGAAAGTACATGCACTTTCAAGCCTAAGCCATTCTGGCATATTTATGGTATGATTGTAGGTGTATTTTGGAAGACCAAAAACGAAGTTCTTGCATTATTTTATCCATCTATGTACTGTGTCCTTTGAGACTGTTGCAACTTGGAAAATATCGTACGCCACCTGTTTTATGAAATGGAAATTCACTCTTGCATCAGTGATTTACCAACTCCCCGGGGAAAAGAATTAACACATCATTAGAACGTACTTTCCGATCTTATGACTGGGAAAATAGGCAATTCAAACAAAAAAAAGCTGAGGCGTGTGCTGTGACCATCGAACTTTTTCTAATACAAGGACTCATTCCTTCTCAGATATTTTAGCACTGTGAAATAGATTTCAGAGCATATCGCTCTTTTAAAACTTTGCCATCCACATGTCGCGTAAAAATACTTCTATTCATAAAATTGAAATGATTGATTGACACCAGAATTTAGAAAGAAATTTGTTCGAAAATAAGTAAAATCTTTTCTTCATGTACTTGATAAAAGGGAATGTTTCATTCCAAATTTCTGGTGCCAATGTATCATTTAAGGATTAAAATTAAGTTACTTTACGACGACACCACTGTGGTGTCGCCGGACGGCAAAGTGAGATATTTAGAAAATTGGAACATTTATTATGTTACGATTAGAGTTTAAGAGCGTGTCGCTCTTTTTAGATAAGTGTAAATATTAAACGTTTTGTAAAGTGTAAATGTTAAGTTATTAAACGTAGTTCAGTGTGTTAATTGCAAATCTTTATTTCATCATAGTGATTTACTTAGTAAACAAGTATAGATAATTATAAATCACAAAATTAGGTGCAACAGATTTATAGCATTGGCCATGGAATATGGATACTTCTTTGAATTAATCGATTACCCCTCTCCGATCCCGTCTTTTGAAAATTAGAAGGTAAAAGCATGTCTAGCCTTACCTATTTTTTAGAGTATTAGAAATCACGGAAAACAGCTGATTATTAATGATATGTGTCTTTAACTCTTTAGTGAGTTGTTAGTTGCAGTTTAGAGTTCTCACAGAGACATTGACACCGACATTATTTTTAATTTGTTTTATGGACATATTTTGTTTCGATACCAATCTTGCGATCTCTCGATTAGTCTGAACACTTGTTACATCTGGTCGCGCGTTCTTGGTTTTCGGTCGGAATTGCAATTTGTAGCACGGTGTATTTAATATATTCCTCCCTTTTAAAGTTATAATTATCTGGAAATTTTAATTTAAAAAAAGCGCACCTTTCAATTTCAACTTAAAAATCTTTAAAATTTACTTTTTGTGAAATTCGTAACCTTTGGCATTGTAAAAAACCAACGAAAATTGAATATTCGCTATTATACTGCTCAGGTAAACAAGTTGGTCGGTTGGAAGGGTTAGTTGGTATAAACCAACTATGTATTTTTGAACACTTTCAGAATATGCCTAAACTTTAGAGACAGTGGTTTTGTAAAAAGCAAATTAACAAAGGTGTAATTTTTAAATAAATAGTGGTGACTTAAACATTGTAATATTTCTACTACAGTGGAGCATCGATTATCCGAACCTTAGTCAACCGAACGACCGGTTAACCGAACGTGTTCCAGAAGGCGAAATTCAAATTTGCGAATCCACTAAGGAAACTTTTCGGTATCTAATATTTCTACTACAGTGGAGCATCGATTATCCGAGCCTCAGTCAACCGAACGACCGGTTAACCAAACGTGTTCCAGAAGGCAAAATTCAAATTTGCGAATCCACTGAGGAAGCTTTTCGGTATCTAATATTTCTACTACAGTGGAGCATCGATTATCCGAACCTCAGTCAACCGAACGACTGGTTAACCGAACGTGTTCCAGAAGGCGAAATTCAAATTTGCGAATCCACTGAGGAAGGTTTTCGGTATCTAGAAATACTCTTGATGTGGGTGGAGCAACAAGAACAGTGCGATTCTGTTCAACTGCTAAAGAGATTTAGCAGCAACTTACAGTACTGCTTGTCTACATTTTAAGAAGAATTTGCTCTTTTTTTCTTAAAATGCAGACAAGCAGTACTGTACTTTTGATTTCCTGCAGATTTTGTGTATCACTTTATTCGTTGTTAGTTTGTTCCCTTCTTCTTTTTCTAAGCATTGTAGTACAAAATACAAACATATTTGTATTTATAATCATTGTTATATGTTTCACTATGCTCATATAAGTCTAGTATATTTTTTTCTAAAATGATTGGTTATCCGAAATTTCGTTTATTCGAACACACCCGGTCACCTATTACTTCGGATAATCGATGATCCACTGTATGTTGAATTTCTATTAAATATTGATTATTTATCCCAAAATTATTCGAAATATTTCTCCTTCCAAATTTATTATGATATTTTAGTGTTTGTCTAAAATTTTGAGAGACTGTACATTAGAATTTATTTCATATGAATACACAAACATAATTCTACGTTTAGATAATATATTAAAATTTATTTCATCTGAATACGTAAACAGAATTTCATGTTTTGATCATACATAAGAATTTATTTGATGTTTCTGACTTAAGATCTTGAAATAAACTAAATTTCATTGAACATATCTCGTATCTCGTTTCTTTAGAGTAAATTACAGAATTATATACTCATTAAATATGCATATACTAGCATGGAATTTCATGTTTAAATTGACATTTAGAAATCATTTGATATATGGGATTCCCTGATTTTAAATTCTTGAAGACGACTACATTTTGTTGGATATATTTTGCATTTCGTTTCCATAAAGTAACTTACTCAGCAAAAATTATAAAATTACATACTCATCGATATAAATATGCAAACATCATGTTTACATCAGCCTTTTCAAATCATTTGATAGTCCTGACTGGATGGTTTCAAATTCGTTAAGTAGACTAAATTTTATAAAGAGGAAAATACTCATTAAATTTAATATAATTTCTACATCTGTTCACATTTTGTTATGATATTTATACTTTTGGCATCAAATTGGCTTTAGTTATTCAAAAAAAAACTATCATAAAGTTCTCATGCGATTAATTATACAGTATACTCGCATTCAACATTAATTTTAACGCTTTCAGTTGAAAGTACCACATATTTTTTGCTTAAGCAATTCGCTGCCAACCACGAGTATACTCGTGGGTTTTCAATCTCAAATTACGAATTCGTACCGGAAATTTTGAAAGAAGAATTTTTATTTTTATGTAATTATGAAATGTGTCTAATTAAATAAAATTAATATTGCTATTACTCTTTTCTGGTATGAATTCGAATTTTCTAATTCAAAAGGGCGGTAATTTTTACCCGGCAGTGAACGTGTAGAACAAATAAGGACGCATATGGATCATAGTTTTTTTGACACTGGTTAACTCTTTCAAGAGCAAATAATTGTATTTCTTCAATGTTTTTAATGCAGAGCAGAATTTTTTTTTTCATTTTAAATTTAAATGCAATTTTACAGTTTTTTTCCCTTCCAAATTTAAAAAAATAAAAGTTTGGTATAGGAATTGGAAAATTCTGGTATAGATGTTCACATTAAAGTTAAGTGGTAAAAATATCTCAGTGACCTGCAAGTTGTAAACAGAATAACTTGAATCATACATTGTGTGACAAAAATACCCGGAATTTATATTAAAAGAATTTTTCCGTAAGTTGATCACGGCACCCAGTTAAAACACGGAATTTGAGCGGAGTCAGAGTCTTAGTGTGTTTACAAGCGGATGATGTTTTAGCCATACTTTTGAATGCTTTGTGATTTTTGACAATGGAAAAATTTGTTGAACAAAGAGTTTGCAGCAAGAGTTGAACAAAAGATTTTAATTTGTGTTTCATACAAATATCTTGTGCCGAACATCTTAAAAATGTTCATCATAAATGTACCACCGTATAAAACTATCGTTGTGTAAGCGTTTTGGGGCAAAAATGCAATAACCAAGTACTGTACTCGCCTGATATGGCACCCCGTGACTTTTTCTGTTCCCGAAGCTAAAATTACCATTTCGAGGAAGGCGTTTTCAGTCATAAAAGAAAATGCATTGACGAAGCTGAATTCTATACTTCAAAAAATGCGTTAAAAGATTGAGTCAAGGCGTAGCATACTTTCATTGGACTGAATTTGGCCTATCTTGAATGCGATAAAATAAAGTTAGATGATTAAATTAATTGTTTGCGTTTTACTTAAACAATTCCGGATTCTTTTTAGACGGCAAGACATTATCATTCTTTTCCTTAAAAAATAATTTTGAAAATCCTTAACTTAATACTATTAATAACTTATCTTTTCATATTTAAACTATCTAAAAACATATGAGTTGTAACTTTCCAACTGGACGAAAAATGTCCGGGGTCAATATTCGAACCAGGGATCTCTTGGCTGAATCTGCCAACGCTCTGCCTACTGAGGTAACCCGGACGAATCTGGAGGACCTAATTCACACAGCTAACCTTATTAGTCATTGCATCAGGATTGATATCTGAATCAGCTCAACAAAACAATTCGCAGGTAAATGAACTCCAATAAACGCTGTATAAGTCATTACAATAGATTAATATTTACACAATTATTCTAATTGGTAAAAAATCATACATGAGTTGTAATTTTCCAACTGGGCGAAAACTGTCTGCGGCAGGATTCGAACAGGGATCTCTTGTCATTGTCATTGGACCTTACATCATCCGTGGGATAGCTCACTTGAAAGAGCATTGGAAGCTTCAGCCAGGAGGTCCCTGGTTCGAAACCTTGTACGGACATTTTTCGTCCAATTTGAAAATTACAACTCAATATAATTTACTTAACAATTGGAATAATTGTGTTAATTAATTTAGTATGGAAAAACAATTTAACCCATTCGCTGCCAACCAAGAGTATACTCGTGGTTTTTCAACCTAAAATTACGAATTCGTACCGGAAATTTCGAAAAAAGAATTTTTATTTTATGTAATCACGAAATGTCTGTAAATAAATAAAGTGAATATTGCTATTAGTATTTTCTGGTATGAATTGAAACTTTCTAAATAAAATAAAATTCCGGTAATTTTAACTCGGCAGTGAACGTGTCAAGTTCCAGTGTTCTTGCTGTTGGGGAAATTTAATGAATTCATCGGACCGTAATAAATTGAAATACAGATTTGTATTCTTTATAGAATACGTAGTATCAAAATTGAAATTATAGATTTATCTGTCATAAATTGGAAGTTTAAGATAAAATTATACTAAATATTATGAATCTGTAAATCGGAAATTTCGTGTTAAATTTAGCCCTACACCAGGTGCGCGCGCAAATTTTTCGACAAAAGGGACATTTCTTAAACCGTTATCAAATCGGTACTGAAAATTATCGGAAGGTCATTGTTGTTCTTCAATTGGGTACAAATGTCGCAAATGCACCGTTTTTTTCTTCTTCTTGTGCCAAAATCGCGATTTTTGCCTGGCGTGGCAAAGGTATTGGCGAGATTTTGCTTCGTATGTCAATCCGGTAGAACAGATTGTGTGCATTTTATATTAAACATTGTGTGCATTTTGTAATAAAATAATTTCTGTGTGTTTTATGATAAAATAATTTGTGTGTGTTTATAATAAAAATTGTGTGTGTTTTATTCTAGAATTTTACAATAAAAGTGTGAGTGTTTTATGCTAAATTGTGTGTGTTTTATGAGAAGTTGTGTGTGTTTTATAATATAAATTGTGTGTATTTTCTAAGAAAATAATTTGTATGTGTTTATAATAAAAACAGTGTGTGTTTTACTGTAGAATTGTGTGTGTTTTACTGTAGAATTGTGTGTATTTTACAATAAAATTGTGAGTGTTTTATGATAAATTGTGTGTTTATGATAAAATGTGTGTTTCTTATAATAAAATTGTGTGTGTTTTATGATAAATTGCGTGTTTTTTTTATAATAAAATAAACTATTTCATAATGAAATAAAACAGTTTCACTCCTGCCAACTGTCAAACTAACTTCCGTACAATGTAAATTAATTTGATCCAGGTTAAAGACTTTCTAACCAGAAAATATGTATGATAAAATAGTATATACATTTAGTTTCATGTACTTGCAGCGAACTTATTTAATTATATTTCTTTAAAAAAATTCTGGTTTAAAACGCGTTTAATCTCAGTTAAATTAACCTACATTATAAGGCAGTTTAGTGCGATGTTGGCAGGTATCCAGTTTTGTTGTTTTCACGGTATTCGAAAACGTGTTTTTCGCGCCAAACTGGCGAAAAAAAAATCCGTGCCAACCCCGGTGCGTTTGCGACATCTGTTACCTCAATTGAACTTTGCTCCTCAGATTAAAACAGATTTCATGGCTTTCTAATTCAGGTTTATGGGAATTTGATAAATTTTTTTCGCGCGTATACAAATAGCCGTATTAAATAATTATTTCACGTTTCAGAAATTTATAATATTTTCGTCTTATAGTACAGATTCTCACAATATCATTCATTAAGTTATCTTTGAAATGTCCGTTACACAACTTATGAGCTGCAAGTGTTCTGATTATCTGGTCAAATCTAACGAATCCTTCTGTTATATTTAGAAATACAGATTTGTATGATTTAAAAACTTTATAGCAGCGCAATTGTAATTATATACAGAGTGGGCAAAAAGACCGTATAAATATAACGTTGGTCAAATCTAACTAATTCATTCGACCATGGTACGTCGAAATATCGATTTGGATGTTTCGCGGAATGCCTAGCAATTGTAATTAGATTTATCTATCATTTATTGCATATAAGAAATACTTTGGACCGCGCAAAATTATATTAATTTCTATGTCTTCGCAAATTTAGAATTTTTAGTTAATTGTAAACTAGTCTATCTGAATTTTTCTATATTTTTTAATAGTATTGTCACACTATCATTCTATACGTCATATCTCCAATATTTACGAATTTCGAAGCTTACGAAGTGGAAATGTAATTAATTGTTGGTCGAATCTAACAAATTCATCCGAGCGTTATAACTTGAAGTACTGATGTGTATACTTTATAGAATGCATAGTATCAAAATTGTTATAATAGATTTATTTATGATCCACGGTAGATAGGCTATTCTGCGGATCGCATAATATTAGACTAATTTGTATGAATTCGCTTACAATGAATATGGTGTTAATTTAATCTAGTACCTGATTCTTTAATTTTTTCAGTATCATTGTTACAATTTTGACCCCGACATTTCAAATACCTATGTATTATACAGCTTTCGAAATATGAAGTTCTTATTGACTATTTGTCAAATTTAACAAATTCATCAGATTGTTATAATTAGAAATAGTGATTTGTATGTTTTATAGAATGCCTAGAAGCACAGTTGTAGTTATTACTTAAAATATGATTTATATAACTATGAATGCGTAATACAAACAGCTGACTGTAATAGTAACAGTTATTTATTTGTTTACATTGTAACATCTGAAAATTTTGATTGAAGTATTATGGTGCGTAGATAGGCAATACTTTAAATCAATTTATAAAATTATACTTGAATCCGAGGTCTAAGGGTTTTGCATTTAATAAGAGTTTTAAAATGATTTATTAATTGTAACTCTTTACAATCCTTTTTAGGTGCGTTCTTAATCATATAGATACTGTTATGAATTTTGTATATATCTGTAAATATTCCATTTGTTTAAATTTATTTTAATTGATTATTGTGAAAATTGCAGTATTATTAATGTATTTCCTATTGAGCATCATGTAACTCAATGCTAAAGGCCTCAGATGGTTTGCAAGGAAAACAACCTTACACCCTCATCTTTATAATGGAAGTCTATTGAAATATCGCCAAGGAATGGGTTTATCGCCAAGTTGGCGATGGTTTTGGCGACTTATTTTTGTCGCCAAATTTGGCGATATATCGCCAAATGTCGCCAAGTTGGCGACGGATTTGGCGACTTTTTGTGCAACCACACCCCCCCTTATACCTATACATTGGGATCCTTTCTTGCTTGGGTTCTCTATCGAAAGTTAAAGCACTTTCTGGTAATTTCTAGCATCTGAAGGCTCTGGAATAATCTGGAAAGATCTCTGAAACCTATATAAGGACCTCCATCAGTTCAGTTAGTGAGTTGTCTGTCAACTACGATTGAATTCATACGAGAGGCTTTGCATTGAGAACTGTGTTTCTCGGATCGATTTTGTCGTTGATACGTCGTATTGAACGCATTGTTTCTGTGTGAAATTTTGCTGTGCTTTTATTGGATTTGAAGATTACTGAATATCTTGTAATTTTCAGAAGATATTGGTGTTCGTACTGCACTGTTTATAGTGAATAAAGCCTTTTAATTGTTCTTATATATTGGCATCAGTCCTTTCGAACCCCGAGCTCACAACATTTGGTGTCAGAAGTGGGATTGAATGCCGATTACCAGAGCAATGGAAGCGCAACTGACTAAATTATTGGAGAAATTAGGAGAGATGGATGAGATAATTGGCTGCGAATCAGGCTGAAATGAAGAAGGATATGTCAGTGATGGATGAGAAAATGACTGCAAATTTTGGCGAGATGGATGAGAAAATGACTGCCAACCTTGGCGACTTAAAAGATGAAATGAAGAAGGATATGTCAACCAACCTTGGAGAGTTGAAAGACTTAATAGAGGATAAAATAACATCTTTAAGTGACAGAATTGACGGCGTGGAAAACAAAGTTGAAGGAAGATTTCAACAAATAGAAGGAAAAGTAGAAGAAATTGAAAGGACAGCCAATACCGTAGAAGAAAGAGTAGAAGAAAAAGTTCAAAAGATCGCCGAGACTGTTGAAGAAAGAGTAGAAGAAAAAGTTCAAAAGATCGCCAAGACTGTCGAAGAAAGGATTGAGAGTGTAGAAAAGGAGTTGGAAAATGTGAAGAAACAAAAGATAACTGCCGAAAACTATCCCGAAGATGTCAAGTATCAAGCTATGCTTCCTCGGGCCTCTATTAAACTCTCGACCTATGACGGAAAATCCTCATGGCCAGTTTTTAAGACACAATTTGGGATCGTAGCGGACGCCAATGGATGGGATTCCCAGACAAAAGCTTGCCAGTTAGCTGCTTCTCTTCGAGCTGATGCTGCCGACGTCTTACAGACTTTGCCTGCAAATGAACCGCTGGATTTTGAAACGCTCGTCAGTGCCTTAGAATTGCGCTTTGGCGAGAAATGCATGAAGGAATATAGCAGACTCCAGCTCAAAACTCGACAGCAGAAATCCACTGAATCCCTGCAAGAGCTTGCTACGGATGTCGAGAGACTTTCACATCTTGCTTATCCTGACTGTCCGACTGAAATTAGAGACAGCTTAGTTCTGCAGCATTTTATTGATGGTGTGCGTGACTCTGAGATCCAGAAAGCACTCCGGATTGCAGATCTCAGTGACTTAAAAGGGGCTTTAGTTTATGCCCTGAAATTCGAGGCAGCCCAGCAAGCTACAAGGAAAGATCGACACTTTGTGCGAGTAGCCAACATGCCTGAGACGTCGGATAGAGCTGTGGAGCGCTTACAGCAGCAGATGAATGACATAATGAGAAAGATGAACTCCTTAATGGCCAACGAACCTTACAGGAAGATCAAGTGCTGGAAATGCGGTGGAGAAGGCCATATCCAAATCGACTGCCCAAGACGACCCAGCACCGAAGGTAATATCTCTCCCGCTAAAGGAGGAGCAGGAAAACTGATTAATGGCCATCTTGCGGGTCGGAGGTTGCCAGATTTTGAGAAGCCCCATTTTCAAGTATGTGAAATTTCTGCAGGAAGTTGCGGCGAGAACGGAGTTTTTCTAATAGGAAGTGTGAATGATTTGCCCTGTAATATGATCATCGATACAGGAGCCAATGTGACCATCATTCGGAAAGATATAGCTCAGCGGCTAAAAGAAAAACTCTTCTGGACCCCGCCGCGTGTTATTCTTCAAACTGTGACCGGAGATAAGATCGATATACATGGAAGAATGACACTGAAAATAAAGTTTGGGAACGCCGCTTATCGCCATACAGTCTACGTGGCCGATATTTCAGACCCTTTCATACTCGGACTGGACTTTTTAAAAGAGCATGGATTTACACTGGACTTTAAGAATAATGAGTTACGCTCTGCTCAAGAAGATGTCACTATTTTCAAACTTGGAAATGAGTCCGGGTCTATTCAACGGATCACAGCCAAGGCAGATGTTATCATCCCTCCTCGGACCGAAATGATGATACCTGGATTAACTGGAAACGAAAGAATTTTCCAGTATGGCTTGACTGGATATCCTGAGAAGAGCCCAAAGGGAGTGCTAATAGCATCAGCGCTGGTAGATCTGTCGAGAGATATGATACCTGTGAGGATTGCGAACGTAAGTGAAAAGTCTAGAATTATCCAGAAAGGTGAAGTGCTTGCAACCTGTGCTCCAGTCACCTGTGTTTGCAAAGACCCGAGCTTGACGTTATCGGAGCCGCCTACAAGGTTAACACCTGTAATTGGACGAAATGAAAATTTATCTCCTGAACAGAAACATGCCGCAGAAAGACTGTTCCAGGAATTTAAGGATGTGTTTTCACAAAACGAGAGTGATATAGGGCGCACTTCACTGACACGTCATAGAATTGATACTGCCAACCATCCACCGATTAAACAGCATCCAAGACGCTTGCCGTTCACAAAACAAGAAGAGGTTTCTAAGCTCTTACGAGAGATGCAGGATAGTGACATCATCGAACCGTCATCAAGTCCGTGGGCCTCTCCCATCGTGTTGGTCCGAAAGAAAGATGGCTCCACAAGATTTTGTGTGGATTATCGTAAACTTAACGATATCACGAAGAAGGACAGCTATCCTCTACCAAGAATAGACGACACGCTAGATACTCTTTCAGGACATAAATGGTTTTCCACGCTGGATTTGAAGAGTGGATATTGGCAAGTAGAGATCCATCCTGATGACAAAGAGAAGACCGCATTTACTACTGGACAAGGACTTTGGCAATTTAAAGTTATGCCGTTCGGGCTCTGCAATGCTCCAGCAACGTTTGAGCGCCTCATGGAGACAGTGTTAAAAGGTCTGACTTTTGAAGCTTGTCTCATCTACCTAGATGACTTCATCATTGGTGGCCGCACGTTTGAAGAACATCTAGAGAATATTCGAAAAGTGTTAACGAAACTAAGAGCGGCGAATTTAAAGCTGAACCCTTTGAAATGCAAGTTCTTCCAACGAGAAGTAAACTATTTAGGACACATCATCTCAGCTGAAGGTGTTCGAACAGATCCTGAAAAAGTGTCTGCAGTAAAGCACTGGAAACGTCCGGAAAATGGCCATCAGTTGCGAAGCTTTCTGGGACTATGCACTTATTACAGAAAGTTTGTACAGGGGTTCTCCAACATCGCAAGACCCTTGCATAGGCTCACTGAAAGCAAACAGAAGTTTCTATGGACACAAGAATGCGACAATTCATTCCAGCGGCTGAAAGAAGCTCTCACATCCTCTCCAGTCCTTACCTATCCAGACCCCGACAAACAATTCATTGTGGACACGGATGCCAGTCAGGAAAGTGTCGGCGCTGTACTTTCCCAAGAAATAGATGGCCAAGAACGAGTCGTAGCATACTGGAGCAAATGTTTATCGAAACCAGAGTGGAATTATTGCGTCACTCGTAAGGAGTTATTAGCTATAGTGAAAGCCATAGAACACTTCCATCACTATCTCTATGGCAGGAAATTTCTCCTTCGTACTGACCACGCATCCCTAACATGGCTGATGAATTTTAAGAACCCAGAGGGCCAAGTAGCCAGATGGATACAACGACTCCAGGAATACGACTTTGACATCAGGCATCGCAAAGGCTCATCGCATGGAAACGCCGATGCCCTGTCAAGAAGACCGTGTCCCGAGAGCTGTCGCTATTGTTCTAGAGCGGAGAGCAAGTATAATCCCGAATATGTCATACGCCAGACGAAGACTTCACTATTGACGCCACCAGATCCCTGGAGTGATGAGAAGATTCGAGAAGATCAAATGGCAGACTCTGAGATCAAACCAATCTTGGAGTTATTAGAATCTTCTAGCACGAAGCCCAGTTGGAAAGACATCTCGACTTACAGTCCTACGACGAAGCAATATTGGGCTCTTTGGAACTCTCTCCAAGTCAGGAATGGTGTCCTGTTCCGAAAATTCGAATCGGAAGATGGGAAGACATCTCGGTGGCAGTTGGTACTTCCTCGATCCCGAATCCCAGAGGTCCTCAAGGAATTACATGGCAGTCCCACTGGTGGCCATTTTGGAGTCATGAAAACATTACACAGAGTCCGAGAGCGCTTCTTCTGGGGAAAAGCGAGAGCTGACGTCGAACAATGGTGCAAATCTTGCGATGCATGTGCAGCTCGGAAAGGACCAAAGAAACGTAGCCGAGGAAGACTACATCTCTACAATGTAGGAGCACCTTTTGAACGCATCGCCCTTGACATCCTAGGTCCTCTGCCAAGAAGTGCTGATGGCAACAAATACCTTCTTGTTGTCATGGACTATTTCACAAAATGGCCTGAAGTTTATGCCATCCCTGATCAAGAAGCTTCTACGGTTGCGGATGCCTTGGTACACCAGTGGATATCAAGGTATGGAGTCCCTCTTCAAATGCATTCTGACCAGGGGAGAAATTTCATCTCTGCTGTGATTGAGGTTCTCTGTCAACTTCTCGGAATGGACAAAACTAGGACGACGCCTTTACATCCGCAGTCGGATGGCATGGTTGAGAGATTTAATCGTACCATCCTCAACAATCTCTCACTTCTAGTCTCAAGAAACCAGCAAGACTGGGACCAAAAACTTCCCTTGTTTCTTCTCGCCTATCGCAGCGCCGTCCATGAAACAACCGGCTATTCCCCGTCTCAGATGCTTTTCGGTCGTGATCTTCGTTTACCTTGTGATCTGCTGTTTGGTCGCCCTCCAGATGCGCCTTCATCGCCAGACGGATACGTGCAGAATCTCCAGGTACGATTTGAAGACGTCCACAACTTGGCTCGAGAGCGGATCAATATACAGACGGAGAAGATGAAGACCAGGTACGACACGAAAGCCACGGGACATCAATTCAAAGAAGGTGACAAGGTTTGGTTTTATAATCCGACTCGACGTAAAGGACTTTCTCCCAAACTGCAATCGCACTGGGACGGTCCTTATACAGTCCTAAACAGACTGAACGATGTCGTAATTCGGATCCGAAAGTCACCAAATTCGAAGCCTAGAGTCGTTCATTACGACAGGCTAGCTCCATACTATGGCCATAGTACATAGTTCACATAGTACTTAGTTCATTGATTGTAAATAGTGTAATGTAAATAATGTAAATTAGTATGACCATGGTCTTGTATATAAATTAATGTAATTATTTATTTTGCTTAGCATTATCATTATTACTGTTATTATTTAAATACTTGTATGTAATGGTGTCTATGCTTTATAATTCAGCATTATGAATGTGTTTAATTGTTATTTTCCATATTTGCTTTAAGTGTTTTGAATAGCATTTGTTGGTAACGGGTTCGCTTTCCGATCAAAGGTTGAACTGCCCGGGACGTGCAGTCCTTGAGAGGGGGCAATGTTATGAATTTTGTATATATCTGTAAATATTCCATTTGTTTAAATTTATTTTATTTGATTATTGTGAAAATTGCAGTATTATTAATGTATTTCCTATTGAGCATCATGTAACTCAATGCTAAAGGCCTCAGATGGTTTGCAAGGAAAACAACCTTACACCCTCATCTTTATAATGGAAGTCTATTGAAATTTCGCCAAGGAATGGGTTTATCGCCAAGTTGGCGATGGTTTTGGCGACTTATTTTTGTCGCCAAATTTGGCGATATATCGCCAAATGTCGCCAAGTTGGCGACGGATTTGGCGACTTTTTGTGCAACCACACCCCCCTTATACCTATACATTGGGATCCTTTCTTGCTTGGGTTCTCTATCGAAAGTTAAAGCACTTTCTGGTAATTTCTAGCATCTGAAGGCTCTGGAATAATCTGGAAAGATCTCTGAAACCTATATAAGGACCTCCATCAGTTCAGTTAGTGAGTTGTCTGTCAACTGCGATTGAATTCATACGAGAGGCTTTGCATTGAGAACTGTGTTTCTCGGATCGATTTTGTCGTTGATACGTCGTATTGAACGCATTGTTTCTGTGTGAAATTTTGCTGTGCTTTTATTGGATTTGAAGATTACTGAATATCTTGTAATTTTCAGAAGATATTGGTGTTCGTACTGCACTGTTTATAGTGAATAAAGCCTTTTAATTGTTCTTATATATTGGCATCAGTCCTTTCGAACCCCGAGCTCACAACAATACATAGCACTTATAGTCGTCGTCTGGTCCATCCGTCTGTCCGCATATAACAGAGCAAAAAATACCCAATCGATTAATTTGAAATGTAATATATATATATATATATATATATATATATATATAATCATTGCAGAATTTTTCGAATCATTTAAAATTTTATAAAAATCGAATCAAAACTAAAAAGATATTGATAAAAGTTTTTTCATTCTATTCAATTCTATCATACGTCATTAATTCAATGATATCTCATGATAGGTCATGATTCTAGGTTGCTATGGTGAAGACGTCCTATTTAAGATGGAGTCGTATTATTTACGTATTACTGAATTTAAAAACCGATTTTGTATAGTAAATTTGTTTAATTAAAGCAATCCTATAATCTACCGACAGTTTTGGATTTCAAGTTCTGAAATTTTCAAAGCTAGGATTAAGTTTCCCATTTGAATTTTCAGTAAATTTCCACAAAATATAAAATGTTGCCAACTTAAAATGTACTTATTTTATGACGGAAATTAATCCTATCATAACAACAGACGATATAATTCATTTCACTGAAATAATAACGATGAATTTTTTACATTGTCTTGTATTGGATATCTGCGCATAGCACACCTCATTTGTCACGTTTGACGTTCAATTTCAAACATGTTTATTTATTTTCTTGGTGTTTAAAATACAGGGTGATCTTTTTTAAAGTGACAGTGTTTGGAGCACCCTGTAGCGCGATCTAACAGCCGAAATGGCACCGAACTTGGTATTTAGACTAATCAAGACATGAGAAAAAGGATTCCGTGAAAAAAAAATTAGTTCAACAAATTGACGCTAGGGCATTTTGTGGCGCTTTGCACTGTATAAAATGTGAGAAAATAAAAATACTAACACATATAATCGTACAGTTAAATTATTAATGTTTATTTACTACATTAACTTCCCCGTTGAGCAATTAGACCACCTTCAATGTGAGCACCGTTCTCAGAAATAACACCGTGCATTCTGTGCACAACGTTCTCCACAGCCGTACGTAATGTATCACGAGGAATATTCCGCACTGTCTTTGTTATGTTGTCCTTTAGAATAGACAAATTTGATACTCCACCAACATAAACTTGAGATTTCAAATAACCCCAAGAGCCAAAAATCTCATGGCGTGAGGTCAGGGGAACGAGACGGCCATGCAACTGGAAAACTCCGACTTATGACTATCATCAGTGAAGGTTTGGCGCAACAGCTGCTTTACCTTATTATCAATGTGTGGCGGCGCACCATCCTGCATAAAGATTGCCTGTTGGAGACGGTTTCTTTGCTGAAGTTGTGGAATAACAAACGTTTGCAGCATTTCGTGGTATCTATCTGCATTTATCGTGCACGTTTCGGGTCCTGTCGGAGTGATGGTCTCAAAAAAGAATGGCCCAATTACGAATTCGGCTGTGAAACCACACCAAACAGTGACTTTTGGGGAATTTAATGGGATTTCATGCACGGTGTGGGGATGCTCAGAAGCCCAAATTCGGCTACTTTGTGTGTTTACGGACCCATTGAGGTAAAAATGGCACTCATCTCCCCACAGAATGTGCCATGGGAAAGCATCATCAATTTCTACCCTGGCAAGAAACGATAGAGTGAATGTCACTCGCTTATCATAATCACTTGGTTTCAGTTCGTGCAAGAGGCTGATTTCGTAGGGGTAAAATCCAATAACGCGCCGCAAAACTCTCCATACCGTGGAATAATTCATGTCCAATTGTCGAGCTACACCCCGGGCGCTGCTAGTACCAGCAATGGTTCCCTGCGATCCTTCGACAATTGCAGTTGCCACATCAGTTATTACATCTTCTGATACTTTGTTTACGTCCTCTTCCAGCGCGAATGGTCAGTGACCCCGTTTCCTCGAACTTCTTAATCATTTTCTTAAGACCATTCAGCGATTAAGGCCCCTTTCGTAATTTTTTTCTGGTTCGAAATTCCCGAAGAGCTGCGGATGCATTACATTGATTCATATAATACAGCTTCACCAGTAACGCACGTTCCGGTAACTTGAGAGGCATGTCCACTGGAGCTCGTTTACTTCAGCTGAGATTGTCGGAGCTGTCCACTAATTGCTTTTATAGCCCCCATTACTGGCGCTGTCATCGCACAACATTTGCATGTTTCTTTGATACCCGTGTTTTATGCTAATTCTCGTTATTGTAAGCCCCAGCAGCGCCGCAAAATGCCCTAGCGGCGATTTTTGGAACTATTTTTTCACGGAATCTTTTTTCCCTTGTCTTGATTAGTTTAAATACCAAGTTTGGTGCCATTTCGGCTATTGGATCGCGCTACAGGGCGCTCCAAACACTGTCACTTTAAAAAAGATCACCCTCTCTCTCTCTCTCTCTCTCTATATATATATATATATATATATAATTTAAATATATTGCTTGTAAAAAATCAGCAATTATTTTAACATAGTTCTGGCCATATCTTTCTAGATGCATTACTTGAAATTTCAGCCAATTACTATTTTACACAAGTCATATATTTAACATGAATAATACTAAATAATACCATATTACAAACTAGATTAAATTACTACTTAAAGTAGTTATTAAAATAAAAGTAAAAATAGTTTTTTTTCTGAACTTTTTATATTAGAAACATTTAATGTTTGACGGAAAAACCACGCCTAATTTCATCACTACAATTCATGTTTTTAAAACAAATTTCGTTACAATATGTTAATTACATGCATAGAAAATTAACCACTTTGATTTAAGCTTCGTAGAAAGTGCGAACTGGTAAATTTATTTATAAAATTATGAGTTTTCCTCTTTCTTTTTTAGGGCAACAAAAAAGTTATATAAACTATCTATTTAGGAATTCTAAACTGTTTGCTCAAAGTGTAAAAATCATGTTTAAATATTTCGTTGTTGCAGTTGCACAGCCACTTGACATATTAGCTAACGTGCTTTGGTGCATAATTAATTCCATTGTTTTTGAACCTCTTATGAAAATTTTAAACTTGTATCTGAAACCAACATTTGGCGATTTACCTTAGAGCTGCAAACGGGAAGATGTGTTAAAATTAAATTATTAATTTACATGAGTACTAAAAATATTAAAATGTTATATTGTCATTAAAAATACAGTTGTACATAATTTCTAAGAGGAACATTAGCCGAATGAAAAATCGTTTACAAAATTCAGTCCTTCCATAATAAATCAAAAATTATCGTTTACAAAATTCCGTCTTTCCTCACTAAATCAAAGTTAAGTTAAATCAAAGTGTGTAATATTGTTTGATATATATTATATAAAATATTAATCAGTTTTACAGCTTATATACGGTATATGCATTTACAGCCCGCTTGTGAATGAACATAATTTTTTTAATTTTGTAGATAATATGCAATCCCAAATGGTCCGCGAACAAGAAACTTGCAAAGAAAAGCATTTTTCGCTTACAACGAAAAACGTATGTTATTTGAAATCTCTCACTTAAGAGTTGGTTTTTTTTTTAATTAATAATTTAATAATTACTATACAGTGCGTCCCAAAAGTTTATAGAAAACAGAGTTTTCTGATTTTAAAATTGGAAAAGACGAGAAACAATTTCAAAACATTTTATAATTTAATACTATAATACCTGTATTTTCATAGAAATTTTTTATTTTTAAAATTTTCTGTCAAAATTATTAACAACCACTTTTAGCAATAAATCTTCGCGGAAATGTTAAAGCCTACCATGAAATTTTCTGTTAAAAAATATTGGTATTCAATTGGCAGACCATTTGAGAGCCATGAATGTGAAATTTAAATAATATTTATTTTTTTAAAATACTTAAAAAGTACATAATATAACATGAAATAAAAAGTTAAATTATTTTTTGCTATGCGATTTCATTTTCATATTATTGTAAATATCGTAATTTACTGCGTGTAGTCTGAGGATCAATTTAAAACCATTTTATTGTTTTATGCGATAAGATGTGAATTATTCTTATTACATACTTTATTTATCAAATAAAATTACCGGTTCAAATTTGTTTATTTTATTCGCGGATTATAAGCTAGAAGTTGAGGTAATAAAGTTTAGACACTACATTTATTTATTTCACCGTATTACTAACACAATAATTAGGAATTATTGATTTGCAAACTTTACTGCTCTGCAGCAAATTTGTAATTATCGATTTAAATTATCTGCCATGGATCGCAGATAGGAAATCATCGACAAATAGAACAAGTTATTAATTTATTTCTATATGTTTAAGTCTTTTCAATTTACACTTTGCCTTATATCATATTATCCTATTTTACCGAGCAATAATAAACCGAATATAATTTTTTTTTCTTCCAACGAAAAACGTATTTTATTTGAAATCTCTCGCTTAAGAGTTAGATAGTTAATTTTTTTAATTAATAATATAATAACCACGGAGGAAGATAGATGGAGGGGAAAGTAACGTTGAAATTTTACAATACAGTTTTTCTCCTTATAGATGGCGCCACGGTAAACTGAAGGCTGTCCTAACCTGCTTCTGCAATGCTTTTCAATGCGAAAAGTATTCATTTTTTAAATGTTTTTGATTGAAAATTTGAACTTTAAAAAAGTCAAACAAGTAAAAATTTCATTAAATAAAGTTTTCTTCGCACCAAGCATATATTTTAATAGATATTTGGCGTTTCGATTGCTTTTTATAACTCTTTAAATAAGAGTTCACCCTGACAGAAGCATCTGAATAGTCATTTAAAAATAAATATTACGGATATTGTACTGCGAAGAAATACTTCGCAGTACAATATCCGTATTGTACTGCTGATTTATACATCCTCCGTAATGTATGGATGTATAATTTTTAGAGATTAAAAGTATTATTCAAATAAAAACAGCTTCAGATTACAGCCAAACAAATAGCACTCTATAAGACAATTTAAATGGCCATGTCAATTAGCCACAGACATTAGCATTCATTAAGTATAACATTTTAAAAACATATACACTAAGATCGATATACTAGAATAAAAATTTCTTAGTTTAAAAATGATTACATGCATATAACTTTAAATTAAAGTATAATAAAAAAAATCCCTGACGGCTCGGCCTACAGGCACAGGTAGATTTCGAAGACGCAGACCGTTGGGCGCCTGTTTGTTGGGAATTGCGGAAAAAATTACCTTTTTGCCATGATGCGGCAGTTGGAACCGCCTACTTCGAAACCTAACTTGTTTGCAGGTGGAGCCGGCAGGGTTTTTTTTTCTATAAGGGTTAGTCCTATAAAAAACTTGTCAATATAAAAGTTTTAGATAATATTAAGAGGATTTATAATAAATTAAACGGATTTGATATCTTCTGAATTGACGAAGTTATGAATTTTTTTCTTCTAAAACCCCCCTTCCCCACCCCCTCTTGGGGTCATTTTTAATGATATCAAAAATCTGTCATACATAAAATTCGGCCCTTTTCCTAGAAGTAATAATAACTTCAAACGGATTCGATACGTATCATAATTAAGAAATTATGGGATTTTTCTATTTTCACAAAAAGCCCCCCCCCCCCATCCCCATCCCACCTTGGTTCGATTTTGCCCATTATTTACGAACATGACCGAAGATTTTATGCCCCTTGATTTTATGTATCAGTTTCGAAAAGATGCGGGAGTTGGAACCGCCTACTTCGAAAAATAACTTGTTTGCAGGCGGAGCCAGCAGGGATTTTTTTTGTTTTTAATTTTTTTTGCTATAACGGTTGGTCCTATAAAAAACTTGTCAATATAAAAGTTTTAGATAATATTAAGAGGATTAATAATAAATTTACGCGGATTTGATATCTTGTGAATTGACGAAGCTATGATTATTTTTCTTCTAAAACCCCCTCCCCCCCCCTTGGGGCCATTTTTAATTATATCAAAAATCTGTCATACATAAATTTTCGGCCCTTTTCCTAGAAGTAATAATAACTTTAAACGGATTCGATACTTACAGTAATTAAGAAATTATGGGGGGTTTTCTGTTTTCACAAAAAGCCCCCCCCATTTCCCCCCCCCTCCCTCCTTGGTTCGATTTTGCCCATTAACGAACTTGAACGAGATTTTATGCCCCTTGATTTTATGTATCAGTTTGGAAGATATTTATGCAGAAATTTCCCAGTTATCGTGTCCATAAAAAAGTGACATAGACAGATAGATAGATAGATAGATAGATAGATAGATAAAGTTTTGAACTGGGGGTGGATTTGGGTTCTGGGAGTCATGATCGGCGTAGATCTGCAAAAATTTTTCAAAATTTCCAACTTAGGTGAGAATGTAATAGGTAGTATTTCTTACGAAATCTACCTAAAAGCACTCACCTTTAAAGCTCTAAACATACTTAAAAAAAAAAAAATTCTTCGATTTTTCTTTTGTTTATCTCATCATCATAGCCCGATCTACATCCCGGAATAAAACATTTATATCCCATCTTAAATTTATGACATATAATTGCTATAATTAAAAATAATCGAATAAAATACTTTCGGAATTTAACATGTAATCTAATGGTATTGACATTCTGTTTAAAGGCAGCCGCCAAATTTTACAGCGCCCTCTTTCGTTAAAAAAATATGACTTGCATTTTCGATATCCTCGCCTATTCTAGTTTCCCCTCCAGGTTCTTTCTCCGTGATAATAACTATACACAGTGCATTCCAAATAGAAAACTTATAGTTTTCTTATTTTACAATTGGAAAAGAGGCGTAACAATTTCAAAATAATTGATAATTATAAATAATATCAAGACAAGTGAATTTAACAACGTACTTACATTATATTAAAATATTTAGTTATGGATAATACTACACAATCCCGTAACAGACTAAGCTATATTCAAATATATTCTATTGCAGTAATTGTAATAGACATTTCATTTACATTATTTCAAATTTGTGTTAGTTTAATATAGATCACGCACTGCAAGTAGGTTATCTGCCCACAGGATGTATGCAACGAATTCACCTGGTCGTAATAATTAGAATTATTGATTTGCAAACTTTGTGGATAGGATACGAAATTAGAATTATAGATTCGAACAATATATGGGTTGAAGTTAAGGCTGCTTTAGATCAATTACAATTTTATCCGCACTTATTCTCGATCCTATATAGGTTGCAGCATCATGGAGTTCCGTTTTCAATAGAGGGTGTCTAAAAAATGTTCAAACGAGGTTTAATTTTTTACCAGTTGGAGGTAAGTAAACATTATATATTGCAAAATATTCAAAATGAGATAAAAAAAAATAAAGGGTAATTTTCCAATATCGGATACGGCACGTGTTTCCTGCCAACCTATTCACTGTTTCATACACACAAGCAATTTTTTCAATATTTATACAGTTTAATATAAAGGAGCCATTCATTTATTTTTAGTACTTTACAACAAATTTGAAAAGTGTTTATGAATTCGGTTTGTCGTCTGTCCGTGCTCTAACTTGCGTAAAAAGAAGATCCTTGGCAAGATAGATAAAATGGACTTGACGGAAGAGGAAATTTTGCAGTGCATTTCTTGCCAACCTATTCACTGTTTCATACACACAAGCGATTTTTTCAATATTTATACAGTTTAACATAAATAAGCCATTTATTTATTTTTAGCACTTTCTAACAAATTTGAAAAGTGTTTATGAATTCGGTTTGTCTGTCTATCTGCCCGGGCTCTAACTCGTTTGATCAAAATAATTATTTTACATTATGACCTATGAGAAAAAATCGTTGGCGGTGTATTTTAATGATGTTACTGTATTTCAAACATATTGGATTTCATTGAGGTGCATTACAAGATGCTTATCAGAACATAGCATTCATCGTTCATTTACAGGGTCATACAAAAGAATTCGGTTACCGTACTGACAACAATTGCTGGAAGTGCGTTTTCCGTTTCTGCACGGGTGTTTTAATTAAAAAAATATATATATTGCTTTGTGTGTATAAATTCTATTGATCATATACAGGGATGCACAAAAGATCTCGAGTACATCGCAGTTCACTGACGGAAATTGACGAATGGGTATTTTCAACTATGCGTTTCCTAACTAAACTAAATTTTAAAATACTGTGTAGTATATATACAAATTTATTGATCATATACAGGGTTGCACATAGAAACTTGGATATTTTTCCGATTATTACTGAAATTGAGTTTTCAAATATGATACGCGTTTTCCAATTTTTTTTATTAGATATCATCTTCCACCTTATTAATCTATGAAGTTTACAATAATCTGAATGCGTTGGAAAGTGTTTCATAATCATTGCTTAACGCATGATTTTTCATTCTCGTTATAAACAGAAGTAAATTGCATATAAAAAACAATAATATATGTAAATAAAATGTTTATATATACAAATATTTCTATAAATAAAAGCATAAAAGTTCATTACGTTTGTTTTCACAGCTTTTTATATCATTTGGTAAAATATATATCACTTTCTGAAACCAGAATAGTGCTAAGCTTTCTTGTAAAAACACCAAGTATAAACGCCAAAACTAATGGAATGGAAAAGTACCGAAATAAGATTATGTTAAAAAACCATTTTCAAAGATGCATAAAAATTCACACAATGTTTTAATACCACAGTACCACAATTTTTAGTTGAAATGGTCTCCTAATTTAACCGTAGAAAAATATTACAAATTCTGTAAATAAACGAATTGATTACTAATTCTGCAATTTAAATATTATATAGAAAATTTCTTATCTTAAATAGCGGGTCAGACTCCTTGGATATTCCAAGGACGGTATGCAGATAGAGTTTCTCCACAAGTCCCAAGATTATTTAAAATCAGTTCTCCCATAATTTTTACTTTTTGTTGCGATCATAATATAGCAAAATAAACAAAAAATCTAGTTCGCCAATTTTATCGAAGGGGACAATATAAAAATTCAAAAAGTGTAACTTAAAAAGATATTAGAAAAACTTTTTCATTTTCTAACAATCTTTATTTCCTACATTATTTTGCACATCTTTGCAATTTGCACTGTCTATCTCGAACAAGTAAATAATAAAAGCGCGTTTCGACGTTTTTAGGACCCTTTGTATAGTGTGTACTGTTACATTGTATTAACTGTACTAATGTTTTATTACGTGTAACTAATATCAGGGGCGATTGTATTCCGGTATTTTGTACAGCACTAAAGTTATATAGCAATGTTCTTAGTATATCATCGCAGTATTTATCGATTAAACAAGGAAAAAATTGTGATATAAATTTAGTGGTGTACAAAATACCGGAACATAATCACCCCTGCTAATATTTAATATTTAAATTAGTAATCACTTTGCTTATTGACAATTTGTAATATTTTTCTGCGGTTAAAATTACGCGAATATTTCAATTTTCACGTTGAGTGCCATGTTTCACGGGCGGCGGTACACACTTTATTTTATTAGAGTGCCGTGTGTACCGCCTGCGGTCATAAGTAAAACTAAATTTGGTCATATGTAAATGTAAAATATTACTGTTGTTTTATGTCACCTAAATTAAGCATGTTTTTTTATATTTTTGAAATTAATTTCCAATCTTATATTTCGAATGAGTTACAGAAGAAATAAAAAATATTTTGGTTACATCTTAGAATTTTATTTCACGAACATTATAATAAAACAACTAATTCATTATTTTTTTCGTTTTCCATTAAAAAAAAAAAAAAAAAAAAAAAAAAAAAAAAAAAAGATACATTTTTATTGCTAATTCTGGTTATTACTAAAACAACATTGGTACTGTTATAAATTGAAATAAGTTCGAAATTGTATGTTAAACGTGACAAATAAGGTGCGTTCGTTTCGTGCTATAACAAGTTTTAGAATGTAAAAAATGATAGTTATTATTTCCGTGAAATAAATTATACCGTCTGCTATGAACGAAATGAGAATGCCTTTGTTTTCTTATTACGTATGCGATGTTTACCGATGAGATTTTTTTTTTCGACACCAGACAGCGCTGTAAAATCCACCATCGAGATCTTAGTTTGCGATCGATTACCTCCATGGTTAATATTTCTATGACTCACGATGAATGAACCTTTTGTTTATTTACTTTAATGGATTGAGATATTCGGCTGTTAACCTAATTTTTACTGAAGTTATCTCAGAATCTATGCATTTTTTAATGTAACTCTCAAGCAAACACTTTTTTTGAACGATCTTTCTAAAAATGTAACTTTTACGCAATTTTATATGAAAAAATAATTTTGAATAAACCTTATATCTATGAATGTATATGAATATCTTACTTCGGTATTTTTCCACTATTATTATTAACTATGCTTGTTCTTCATTAGAATCAACTGCCACATTTATTAAATGATTATTGTTCATATAATTCGAATTTAGCTTTTACAAATAACATGTTTTCTGCTTGAAAAGCATCTTGCACACAATTATATATTTTTTGCATGTTCATCATTTTAATGTTTTTTTTGTAATGGTTGTGAAATATATTATGAAATTCATCTGAAATCTTTCCGGTTATTCCCATTTCAAAGAACAAGTTAATACCGATTTAACCTAATTCGTCCATTCGTAACTTCGAAATGTAAACAATATCGATTTATTGAAACATATGAAAGTTTCTGTAATATTATTTTAAAGTATATACCAAATTATTGATTCTAAGTAGTTACATTTAATAATGCTTAGCAACAATATATTGGATTTTAATGCTTAATTTGGGAATTTAAATAGCTTTAAAAATTGACTTATCGATGAATTGGCAGTTTAGAATCATACAACGTTTTCATAACTTTAATTTTTTTTTTAACAGGCAAATTTCCATTATGTTTCTACGTAGTTTTTATTATTATTATTATTTATTTTTGACATAATACTTATTTATGTACTTTATTTTAGAATTTGAAACATAAATATAAACTAACACCACGAAATTTAAATAGATAATATATTAATGAAAAATTATCTGTTATTTTTACCTGTAAAATCAAGTACTCCAGACTTCATTTCAAGATAGTGGAAGACTTTTAAAGTCTTTTGTAAAATCAAAGTAAATTGCAATGCAACAGGATTATATAAATTTGGGGGTTCTGTTCCCAAATTATGTGGAAATGATGATATGAAATAGGGGGGTTTTAGGGGAAAACATACATCTTCAGGTACGTACAATTTTATAAATTTTTTTAACAGAATATTTCACCTTACTTAATTGCAGAAAATAAAGATGCGGTTTCAGATTATGAGATTTAAATATTATATAGAAAATTTGTAATGAGAAATAGTGGTGCCAGAATTTTTGAAAATTCCAAGGATAGATGGTCCCCTTCGAGACATAGTACAGTCCCACTTATCTTCCGTAATATGTGGATTAATTTGACCCAGTTTAACATAGTTTCGAATCAGAAAATTTATTTGATGAATCTTTATTTAATTTTAAACTTCTATGTGATATATATTTAATTTTTTTTTTTTAATTCTGGTGTGAAACGTATTAAACTTAAGTCAAATTAACTCACATATTACGGAAGATTAGTGAGAGTTTGGAACTTCTGTATGCTGTGCCGATGCCTGTGTCTCCCATAACAGGATTTACAGCATTGTTCTTGTCAAAAATGAGCGATTTCAAGCATATGAGAGTTACAACAATGGTTACAATAATGAAATACATTGTTAAAATCCATGATTTTTTTTATGTGCAGAAAACTTTCAATCTTCCTGGTCAAAAATTATATTCATTACAATTATTGATTTTAAGTATTTATATTTAATTACGCTCATTAACAATATAATGGACATTATTGCAAAATCTGTCTGTTTCAATCTGGCGACTGTATTTTCATAAATTCTGCACAAAATCGCACAAAAAATAGCCTATTTTAGAAATTGCGCATTATGCTTCGTTTTAGAGGAAATGTTCCAACATTATTCTATTCAATAGATTTTGCACAAGGCTCGAACCACGCATAAACACGCTGGCAATTTTATGTAATAGTATAATAACAGTATATTTGAAGTTAATGCTAAATTTGGAAATTTTAACTGCTTGAACAATTAATAAACTTATTTATCAACTAGAACTTTTTCAGAACTTTTACACCTTCTTATTATTTCCATTCAAATTATTGATTTCATGTAATTTTATTTAATTACACCCAATAACAATAGATTGCATCTCAATGCTAAATTCGAAATTTTCAATTGCTTGAACAATTAATAAACTTATACATCAAATAAGAATCTTAAGAAATAATACATTAATTTCAGAACCTTTACATTAAAAAAAAATATTTTCATTCCAATTATTGATTTTAAGTATTTACATTTAATTACGCTCATTAACAATATAATGGACATTATTGCAAAATTTGGACATTTCTCCTGCTTAAACAATTAGTCAACTTTTCATCAACAAGGAAGCTTAAGTATTCTCGAATCAATTCCAAAACATTACATTTTTGGTATTATTTTCATTCAAATTATTGATTCTAAATTTAATTATTATATTCACTAACAAGGGAAAATTGAAATTTTATCTTCTAGAACGATCAATTGATAAATTTATTGAAAACAATAAATGTAAAAATCTCTGAAACCTATTAGAAATTTAGACACAACATTGTACAAAACTGGGCAATTATCGCGCAGTTATTCGGCCAATTATCGCATATTAAACGTATAGTTTGATGCTTTCAAATATTTGCACTGTACAATATTGTACAAAACTTTCCCAAATTGTAAATAATAAAATGCTTCCAACTTATGCGGCCTTTTGTTACCACTAAAATTTAATAGAACTTTTTGCTTTATTTTATTGTTCAAATATCATTACAATTTGGCAATGAAATTAGAAAAAAATTACTCTTAAATTTTAGTGGTAATATTAAAAAACAGTATCAAATTTAATTTTCCTAAAATTGGGGTTTACTTTTTATTAATATTCGCATTTCTTAAAGGTTGGCTTCTCGAAACTTAAAACTCAAGTTCAAAACAAACATTTTCTTGCTTGGTTCTGTACGTCACAATCCTTCGAATTCTTTAAATAAATTCAGTTATTTCAAAATGAAAATTTTACTCAAATGGGAATTTGCGATCTACATTTTTCTTTAAAATTGACATAAAAAACATTATTTCCGCGACATCACTTTACAAATCTGAATGCAAATCGATCAAAATCATTCATTTCAAAAGCCATCAGACGGCCGTCAGATGTTTACAAATTTAATGATGCACTTATTGGCTAAAAAATCGAGCTCCATTTACGGAGTGACTGTTGAAGTTCCACTACTCTTCATCGTCCAATATTGTTGGAACATTCATAACCAAGTATCCTTAGAATATACACGAGTTGATAGCCCTAGAAAAGTTCGTTTATTTGAAACACGTTCGGTTATTGAATCGATCATCTTTGTTAGCCTAATATTTCAGAAAATGTTTTTAATTTTAAAAGTTAGTCAAATAAATTAAAGAAAAAAAATTATTTTATTTTGAAGTCCATCTAAAAATTTGCTCCTTTATTCAAAAGGGTCAATAAACTTTCTAAATGTTTCTACAAAAATATATACAATATTATTAATGAAATTGAAATTGTAGATAAATTTCCAGACTATGACCCCCCCTCTTCGTCTCTTGTATTAGAAAAATACCATGTTATTCAACTTTGCTTGATGATAATGCTTGGAATTATTTTTCTGCATTTGTCTTTTTCATGTGAAAATGTTTACCTTAAATTTAAAATCATAACAAAACACTTTTTTTCCCCTTTAAGATCTTCCTCTCTTTTGTTTTCTTTATACTGTTATTTAATAACAAACTATTTAATACAACTATACTGCAAAGTACCTTTTTAATAAATCTCTTTGATTGCGACTATTTTGAACAGGTGAATATTTCTACTTTATTTTTTTTAATCCGTGTTTTTTTTTTTCATATAACTATATTTTAAAAAATTAATTAATAATTGTATCTTCCTTTTTTAATTTTATTTTAAATGCTTTCTTATGCTTGAGATTTTCAGTTTATACTCTTTTTATGTAGTTCTGAATCACAGTTATGGCTATTAGTTTTAGAAATGTAGCTACTTTTAGACAAATGTAATCTTGGCGTCAACTAGTAAGCCCATCAAATGCTTTAAACTCTTCAATTGTTAATAATAACATTTCTAACGGATTCCTGTAAAAACTAGGCATGATACGACAAGTGTTTTAAAAATGTAAAGTAGTGCTGTAGAATCCGTAAAACCATAACGACTGGTCCAGTTTTACGAAAATAAATGCATTTAAAATCAAAAAATGACATGAAAACAAGCAGGCAATCGTATCATTTTTAAATCTTAACACGTTCACTGCCGGGTTAAAATTACCGGAATTTTATTTAGAAATGTTGAATTCAGACCAGAAAATATTAATAGCAATATTTACATTATTTAATTACAGACATTTCGTGATTACATAAAATAAAAATTCTTTTTTCGAATTTTCCGGTACGAATTCGTAATTTTAGATTAAAAAACCACGAGTATATTCGTGGTTGGCAGCGAATGGGTTAATGATATTGAATAAAAGTTATTAAAATTGGACAATTTGTTCAAAAATTGTGCGCATACATCGGAAAAAAGTACAAACGTATTGTTAATCTCCTTCATTGAATCCGTTAAAAACAAGTCTTATAAGAACGTCTTTGCTTTTAAATATTGTTTAAAAATATACACCAGAACTGCAATTGTTACCATGTATTCTTTAAATTTTTTATCAGTATAGTAGAGACTGGAGATTTTTGTTCCATTTTACTTACCCATCATACATAGTATAGGCAATCGTTTTAAAAAATAGAAAAAAAATTGACGGATTTACACGTTTCAGACACCGGAGATTCCGAAAAACATGTTCAGAAAAAAAAAATTGCTGTCCGTCTGTCTGTGTGTATGTCTGTAAACGCTGTATCTCTCGAACAAAATGAGATAGAGACTTGAAATTTGGCATGTACTTAGTGTGTAATAATGGTAAGAAGCTTATTGGATTTCAGTGACCTCGATGATCCGGAACTATTTTTTTCGGACTCTCGAAATATTCGTTCAGATTATGTAAAATTTTTCGAAACTGTTTATTTTAAGGAGTAACAATAAAAAACATAAATTTTGCATGAATGAAGTTGATCGGATAATGAGTTGCAGAGATATTTGTAATCCTATTTACCACACTCTTCAATTTTCCGTGACCCTGTATTTCATTCAAAATGCAATTCAAAGATATATTTTAATTGGAAATGAGACGCTTAATCCGACGAACTAAACCGTTAGTTAATATGATTATTAATTTTGGAGTTATAAGGATGTTTCTTTTACGAAATTCAGTATTAGAGCATTCAAAGTTTATGACATCATCAAGCCACGATTTTATTCGAATTGCAATGCATTTTATAAATAGTTGAGATATGTTTTATTTTCATATTTTATATTATGCATATCCATGATGGGAAAGTATTACGGTGGCCCTCAACGATTAGTTTTGCTAAAATGTTTGTATTTTGCGTTTGATTTTTAACACATTGAGGACGGGAGACGTGAATTCACGTCTTTTGGACATCTGTAATTCGGCTCATGGGCGATAATTTTGCGTTTTATATGTTACATTATATCTTAAAAAATATACACAAAATTCGTATTTTTAAAATTAGAGTATTATCATCTAAATAGTTCGATTAGAGACAATACCATTATTATATACATTCATTTATAATATAAACACTAAGTGAGAAAATAAGTTTGTTAAATAATATAACATTGTAACGCAGAAAACCAACCCAGCTAAAAATGAATTGCAGTTTTTCTACAGAAGTGAAGTATTTTTAAAGTTTTTCTACAGGCAACTGTAGATTTTCTGTAGTGCAATCTTGACTGTAAAAATACTTCAGTTATTTTGCAGTTAATGTGAAGTAATTTTGCAGTAATTTATTTAAAAAATACTGTGAGCTTTTATCAGCAAAAATACTGCAGTTTACCTGAATTTATGTTATAATCATAAATTAAAAAAATAATGAGACTTTACATCTGTAGTAAAACTGTAGTAAATTTGAAGTATTTTTACAGTCATTATTTCAGTATTATATTTTCTGATGTATCTGCAGTATAACTGCAGTTACTTTAAGGTAATTTTACAGAACTTAATTTTAGTAAGTTTAACACTGTTTTCAAGACTTTTAGTTTAATGGGACTAAATTGAACAAAAATCAAAATCATCGGGCGGGGGTGGGGGGGGGTGGCGAACACTGCTTTGAACCACCCATTTTGAGATAAATTTTTAACACATAAATATAAAAAAAAAATAACTTTCATGGGGAATTTAAGGGGGAAAGTCCGCCCTTCTCCCCAACGGGAAATTTGTACTTTCTCTTAGTGTTTAATTACTTTAAATTACTCGAAAAAAGAATATATTTACTGTTTTACAAAATCGGCAAAATAAAAAATTAAATAAAATTTCAAAATCCAGGGAGGGTTAATGACGCCCCCCCCCTCCAACGGAAAATTCTTAGTTCCTCTTCTAAGTTAAGCGAGGAACAGCGAGTTAAGCAGCGGACACTGCTTTGAACCAACCCTTTTGAGATAAATTTTTAACATAGAAATATAAAAAATAACAAATAAATAACTTTCATGGGGAATTTAAGGGGGGAAAGTCCGCCCTTCCCCCCAACGGGAAATTTGTACTTTCTCTTACTGTTTAATTACTTTACATTACTCGAAAAAGAAAAAATTTACTGTTTTACAAAATCAGTCAAAATAAAAAATTAAATAAAATTTCAAAATCCAGGGAGGGTTAGTGACGCCCCCCCCCCTCCCCTCCAGCGGAAAGATCTTAGTTCCTCTTTTAAGTTACTCGAAAAGAACCAATTTTATTATGCTGTTTAAAATCGGAGAAAACGTAATTTTAGTTACTTAAACTTTAAAATTCAGGAAGAAAGTAGTAATTGAACACCCCCCCCCTCCACCCCCCATACACACACCCTACACACAACGAAAAATTCTTAGTTCTTTTATTTTAAGTTTTTTTTTATTATTATTTATTTTAGTTATTTTAATTATTTAGTTATTTAAATTTCAAAATCGAGGGAGGGGAAATTGCCTTTCCACTTATTAACTTACAGGCATGACTTCCAGTTTTTAAGAAAATTTTACTTAAAAAAAAACAAGTGAAAAATGTAAATCTTCTTTTGAGCATTTGATTTTTTTTTTCGTAACTGACTATATGAAGAAACACTACATCTCAACTCAACTCAGATTCTGATCGTTCTGTTTACATTTTGACGGCGACGGCGGTAAGCGGTAAGTGCAAGCGTTTGTATATTATTTTCCGTAATTCGCTAGCTTTGTTAATATAATAATTAATGCCGTAAATTTTTAAATGTTTATATATAGCCATAAGATGGCTAAAAATATGTACCGACTGACACCTCTACAAATCTAGATAGATTAAAAAAATAGATACATTCAACGTATTTATACAGTACCACGTTGTCTTGCCAAAAAAAAAATTATTTCGGAGGAGATTTGTATTGTCAATGTGTCATTCATATTATCTTATTTTAGACTTTTTTTTTAATACTGTAATAGCGATGGAGTTAATTTAAAGTTTGTTGCCCCTACAATTACGATTATGCCAAGGTTGCAGCTATGATTTTATCAAAATCATCACCAAGCTTACATATGCATCGTATATATGAATATATATATATTACACACCAAACACTCATATTAATGCTATATACGTCATTATATATATATTATTTGCATCATATATGACTATAACTTTCGGCCACATAAATCACGAAATGTTGAACACATATAGTATTATTATAATGTCATATATGCTTTATAATTTGATAAATTTTGGTCACTAGATGTTTTTTCTTATATTAATTTTACATTATTTTGTAATAAAAAATGCAAAATATGAATCCTGAAATGTGTTTTATGGTGTTCAATGGATAAATAAGCTAAAAAAAATATTTTCTTTAAATCCAAAGTTTTTATTATTACAAACAAGTAACAGCATCCAAAATTTTAAAATAAGCTATCAAGCTGGGGTGTAAAAATCTAGGAGTCAATGGGCCCATTCTCACCACTAAATTTTATTAGTATTCTTCGGCTAAATTTTATTATTATACTTCACCTAAATTTTATCAGTATTCTTATAAATCGAAGAATACTAAAAATTTAGCGGTAATAATCTACCCATTGGCGAATGGATTTTTACACCCCTGCTATCAAGTATAAAAATATAGCAACAAATATTTTGTTATTAATTGAAAAATGTTAACTGACACCTGTAACATACCAATTTGGCAAACTATCTTGGAAAAAGAAGAAAAAGCTTTTAATCACATTTCATGTAACATATCATCATTCAAGAGGACAATATTTAAAATAGCATTACTGTAAATTATAATTTTTATATATTATTTGTAAACTTTGATTAAAAGCACCTTGTAAAAACCTTGAGAAATCATTACCGTAATTTCGCGCGTATGCGCCGCACCCTAGTTAAGTCTTTTTCAAACCGGAAATTTTATTGAAAATAAGAAGTGAATTAAGTGCTAAGCAGAAGGAAGTCACATTTTATTTAAAATAAATTTTGGTAGGAAATAGAATTGTCTGACGTGCGGCGTATACGCGCGAAATTACGGTAATTGGATTGACACTAATATTGACACACAGGCTAAGTACAGTCAAGATCAACCCAAACAATATTATAAATTTCATTGTAACGATAAAAGGCTCAAATATTTCATTTAATTTTGTAATAAATATGAGTTATTTGAATTCATAATAACAAACTCTAAATTAACTCCATCACTATTAAAGAAAAGTTTAAAATAAGATAATATGAACAAAACTTTGAAAATACAAATATCCTATGAAATATTTTTTCTAGTAAGGCTTTTATAAATACGTTGAATCTATCTAATTTTTTTTAAAGAGAAACCAGTTTTGAAGAAGTGTCTGTCTGTACATATTTTTTATTTATTATTTAAAAAATGAATTAAGTTTGTTAATTATTATATTAACAAAGTTAGCGAATTACAGAAAATAATGGACGAACGCTGTCACTTATTTCTCAATGCCGAGAGTCGCATGTAAAACGTAAACAGGTTCTGAGTTTAGCTATAGGTGAAAATTAGCAGTGGCTATTCACCACATAGCGATTAAAGTTATAAAACGGCAATTAAAACAATGTCATTGTTTACCACCTCTGCTTTCAGGTAACACATTCCATGGCAATCCTTGAGTGACTAATTTTGCGATTTCCCCCCTCCCCCCTAAAGGTGAAAATAAGCAGTCGCCAGTTGTCGATTAAACTTTAAAAACTGGTGATTAAAAATGTGGAAAACACAGGTCAAATGCAGCATTTCCCAATTACCATTTTCCCCTAAATGTCAAGATTTTTCAGCATCTATTCGACGAAATTCCTAATTTTTATGCGCCCGTTCGAAGAAATTCATGGATTTTACGTGCCCGTTTGAAGAAATTTACGATTTTCCGTGCGTAATCGAAGATATTCATGATTTTTACGCGTTTGACCAACGAAATTCAGGATTTTTACACTGCCGAATGACGAAATTTGAGTTTTACGTAGCTAATCGACAACATTCATTATTTCTCTCCGGCCAATCGACGAAATTCATTATTTTATGCACACGATCGATGAAATTCAAGATTTTTACACTCTCGAATGACGAAATTTGATTTTTACGTAGCCAATCAACGAAATACATGATTTTTACAAGCTGATCGGTAAAATTCATGATTTTTACGCGTTCGATCGACGAAGCTCATGATTTTTACACTGCCGAATGATGAAATTTGATTTTTACGCAGCCGATCGACGAAGCTGATGATTTTTACACTGCCGAATGATGAAATTTGATTTTTACGCAGCCGATCGACGAAATTCATGATTTTTATGCGCCTATCGATAAAATTCAAGATTTTTACACGTTCGGTCTACGAAATTCATGATTTTTACGTGCGCGGTCAATAAAATTCATGGTTTTTACACGCTCAATCGATAAAATTCATGATTTTTATGTGGTCGATCGACAAAATTCATGATTTTTACGAATTTGATCGACAAAATTCAATTTTTTTTATGCTATCGATCATCGAAATTCAAAATTTTTACACTCTCGAATGACGAAATTTGATTTTTACACGCCGATCGATAAAATTCATAATTTTTATGTACTCGGTCGCTAAAAATCGTGACTTTTACACGCCCGATCGACGAGATTCGTGATTTTTATGTATTTGATCGGTGAAATTCAGGGTTTTTACACTCCCGAATGGCAAAGTTTTTTTACGTAGCCGATCGACAAAATTCATTACTTTTTCTGAGCACGATCGACAAACTTTACGCACTTTTATAATTATTTTTACGCACACGATTGAGAAAATTCATGATTTTACACGCACTATCGATGAAATTCAGGATTTTTACACCCTTGAATGGTGAAATTTGCAATTTTTCTTCCGAAATTCAATTTGTGGTTTTTTTTTCGGTTAATGTGCGTGAAGTGTACATATATATATAACAAAGTTTCCCTAAGGTTTAAAAAAGGGCAGGTTGCTGCTGGTGAGAAAAGGGCAGTTTTTGGATTCTTGAGAGCACTTTTTTGAATTCTTAAGGGCACTTCTTTGAATTGTTAAAGGTATGCTTTTGGTTTCTAAACCCACTGTTGATATTTAAAAGTCAAAGCACTCTTTTCAAGACAACATTGAATCAATTTTTACTATGAAAGCAAAATTTTTAATGCAAAAAGGAGAAAGGGCACTTTTTTACTGAGGGGCAAGAAGGGTGCTAATTATTTTGATGCTGGGCAAGAAGGGTGCTATTTTGTAAACCAAAGGGCAGGCAGGGTGCAGCACCCTTATGAAACTGTCTGGGGGAAACTCTGTATATAAGTTACTAAGTATTCTAGAGATTGCTGCATTGTGAGTTTCGTGCATCCAGGAGTGTTTTTTTTTTTTTTTTTTTTTTTTTTTGGGGGGGGGGGTTAATGTAGGCGAAGCGTACATATATATATATATGTTACTAACCGCTGTTTGAATGAATTTCATGCATTCTCAAGATTGCTGCATGGTGAGTTTCATACACCCTCGTTTTTTTTTTTTTTTCAATTTAATGTACGCGGAGTTAATGTTCGGTTAATGTACCTACTTAATCCGGTAACGGATAATTGCATACCCCGCTTATATAAGTGTTTTCGCGGTCTCCTCTGATAATGGGATCCAGGATAATGGATATTCAGGGCCATGTTGCCTGCAAGATTGTTGTAAATGTATCACTTGTACGTGCCACTATTCGAAACAAGCTAAATTCTGCAGCAAAGGCTGTGAAATGTGAGAAGAATTTGTAAATACATTTGGTAATTAAATACGATGTAAATTATAAAGCATAAACATCAAATGTTAATAAAGTGGTTTTTTTTAAATTTAAACCTTATTTTCTCCATAATTGTATACAAGATAAAATTGGAAGGACGCAGGTAAGAGTAATTTTTGTAAATTTTAGCATTTTTTTAGAAAAACAGAAAAGCATATATTTGTTTTGCTTTTAATATGAATTTTATGCAGTTATTTTTTATTAGCTGTAACGTATGTAATACATTTTATTTCATAGTAAATGGTATATAATTTAGAAATTTACATATATATATGTATCCTTTCATATAATTTATTTTATATATTCAAAATTATATAAATATTCAAGGCACATATAGATACTTTAAGAGATGCAAAACTATTCAAATTTGAAATTCACATTGTGGAAAAATTAGTTGCAATTAAAATTAATTTTTGCATTTAAATTTCGTGTAGGGGAGATCGGTACACACTGGACCTATGGGCACAGTGGACCACCCCCTAATATTTTATTTATTTAAACTTTTTTAAAGCTTCTCTTATATCCTAATAGACAACAGCACTTCACTGATTATTTATAGCTTTCAGAAAATATGTTTAGCTCAGATTGAACTATTTTATCTGATTGGTTGTTTTGAGCTTCTAAAAGTAAAATTTTTCATCATCATATTTCAATTTTTTTAGTAATTAAAGGTTGTAGATAAATAAGATAAAACAGCTTTTTTGTAAAGCTAAGATACTTGTTTTTATTTAACTTTAAAGGTAATACGTTTAAAAGGAAGCTATAAACAATATTAATACGATTATTTATTGAACTTCAACATGGGTCACAGTGGTCCACAATCCACTCTTCTCCTGTAATGCAGAATGTTCAAAATATTTAATAATTGCTTATTTACTATAAAGAAATATTGTTTAAAAGTAGTTATTTAACTGTAAAATAAAGTAAACAAAGAAAAATGACAATTTATTTAATATAGTAAGAAATATTTTGTTTTGTATTTACTGCCTTTGATAAATATAACTGTAGTCTAAATTGGTGATTATTCTATTCAAGTAAGATTCATGAGATGCAAATTGAATGGAAATCAGTTTATTTTTCCCGAAACTGTAGATGAATCTATTGTTGATTTCATAATATTGCTCCCAGACCCAAAAGTATTTCAGGAAAGTTCCAGGCTCAATCATACTCATAAGTATTTTGGAATTTCATTTGCAAATTTTAATGTGCGCTGATTGTTTTGTACTTAAGTAATAACTTCAACTAAATTGCAATTGTTCCTGTATTAATCTGTTATTATTTTCAAAATATAATTCATTTTGTTTTTGTCTCAAAATGTTACTCGTAAATTTATATTACTATGTTATTTTGCGAGTAAAGGGAAAATAAAAAAGATTTAGATTAATGAAAAATAGACTTATATTGTATATTTCAGATAATACCTAATAGCGGTCCACTGTGCCCAAGGCACTGTGGTCCACTTTACGGATGCATATAAAAAAAAATTTTTTGAAAAATATATTGAAAACTATGTTATGATAAATGTATAAAGGTTTAAGGAATATTCAAAAATATTTGTATGCAGAACGGTTTGTCCATTAAAGAGAAAAAAAATTTTAACTGAAAAAGTGGTCCACTGTGTACCAGTCTCCCCTACATTTAATATTTAAAATTATCATCTAAATCTGCCACAATAGACTTCATTATGAATTGCTTATGAGATTAAAAATTTGTAATCCCTTTCCCACAATATATATATTCTCACAAGCTACAAAGAAAATCAATTTTTTTGGGTGGTGGGGGGAGGCAGTAAGTACATATTGAATAATCAAAACAGTTACAGCAATTAAAAAAAACAAGGATATTTTATTAAAATGTTTAAATGCTTGGGTAACAAAATTACAATGGACAAAGAAAAAGTTATGTCCACTCTGATTTAAATTCTTGTGCATCTATTTGCTTTATCAATCTGAAATTTCTGTAGAGGATTGAAAAGATATGCCATTATATAAAGAATCATAATTTAATTTTTTTAAATTCATATACAATTATTTTTAATTGCAATTTTTATTGTTGCCATGGAATTACTAAATACACACATTTAAATTATCAAATTTCTTCTTCACATTGAATTTATTCATAAAATTGCACTTTTTATTACAAAATTTTAAAAGTAAGATTTTAATATTTAGCCAATAACCATGTGTCCTTGATTTCAAAGAAATTGCCCAGTAATGAAACTATTGAAAAAATAAAAACAATTCAATACCATAAAAAAATCATAGCTTGAAGATTGAAGTACTATGATTATTATGAATACTTCACTCATCTTTCAATATTATTATTTTGAGTAAAGTCGTTCATACAATTTCTTGAATTCTTTCATTTTTCAAAAGGTAACCATAATAATTGAATAAGTCTGCCATGATCAAAAAATAATTTTTCAGTGATGATTAATCGTTGTATGCATGATATATTTTATGCACAGATTGCATATAAATTGAGATATGATAAAAAATATTTAATTAGATTTTAGTGCTGATTTTTTCATACAGAAAAATTAATATTTTATATATATATATATACATATTTTGTAATAAATTTCTAATAGGCTGCAGTGAAACTGCAAAAAAAAAATGCAGTTGAAAGACCGCAGTGATTTGGCACAAATCATTGCAGTTTTTTTTTAAGTCGACATAACTACACATTTACTGCAGTAAGTGTGTAGTTAAAATGCAGTTGGAAAACTGCGGTGATTTGGCTCAAATCCCTGCAGTTTTTTTTAAGTCGACATAACTACAAATTTACTGCCAAATCACCGCAGTTTTCCAATTGCATTTTTTTGTAGTTTCATTTTTAGCTGGGCCCTTCCAAAGGAAATGGGCCCTTCCGGCGATTTGCGCAAAGCATCACGTGATCCTTTAGTGACGTTTGATCAGTTGAGTTGACGTGTGAGCTTTGCCGAGAGAAGTTGCGTTTTCGAAGTGTTGTTATGTAAATAGAAAATTCTTATGTCGTGTTGTTTTTTTGTTCTCCGGAAATGTGAAAGTGAAGTCATATATACGTGTAATGTGCCGTTTCGTAATGTGTGTGCTTTGTGTCAACCTGTAATAAAAATTTTGAAAATGCCAGCAAAGAATGATTTCTGGTTTTATAAAAGAACTATTCAATCCGCCCCGAGATACTAAAAGTATAATTATTCTACAGTGAGTGCTACAACATGCAAATATAACGCCCATAACATGCAAATGCAACGCCTCTCTGTTTTAAACAGGAAAACCTTAAGCCCTCAATGTGTTAATGGTATCAGGGCATGCCTGATATAAATATTTTATTGTGTATTCCATCTTTTCATAGCGTCATAAAATATTATTTTATTTTTGTGCTTATAATAGCACTCTAATGCGACACTTTGTTTTTTTTAACCCTTAAATGCCTAGAGTATCAAATTAGAGCATCAAATCACACTTTTTATTTAACGTTTTATAAATAAATCAAGTTCTTCGTAACCACTATATTTATATCAAAATATTAATGCTGCAAAAATCACATGAATATGCTATTAAATAAAATTAAAAATATATTTTTAATTTTCTGGTGTCTAATCCTTAACCCTACAATTCGTGAATTTTTCTTTTAGAATTGTTTTTTTTTCTTTTAAACTTATATTAAGGATTAGACACCAGAAATGTTTACATATATTTTAAACATTTTACAGTAGCATATTTATGTAATTTTTACAGGATTAATAATTCGATATTAATATAGTGGTTGCAAAGAACTTGATTTATTTATTAAAAGTTAAAATGTTGCAAATGTGATACTCTAGACATGTAAGGGTTAATAATGAAAAAATGTAAATATACTTATAATACTTATATACTGACTTTTAATGAAATATACTTATGATGTATGGTTAATTTAACTACCAAAATCTGTTTTTAAATGAAAATTACTTTATTTTGGGACAGAATCTTACAAAACTTTCATTTAAATATACAAGAAAGATCAATCATTTCAATTTAAATATTTTACTGTTCACAACGGTTTTTTAATTACTTTTCATACTCGTAATTACTATTCATTAAAGCAATACATAATTCGAAAACTGTAAGAATTTACAAAATTTATACTGTGTGTTTTCAGTCGTTCGTTTATTTCATTTCTATTTTTAAACCGCCATTTTGTTTTTTATTTATTTATCATCTCTTTCAGGATGTTTTTCTGTTTATACCTAGAAAAAATATTTTTAATGAAACTGTATAAATTTAAATAAATTTTCTTGTTAAATACCCGATTCGAATAGACATTTCTTTCATAAAAACACATTTCACATCTTTAAAAAAAAGCATTTTTTTAGACATTCCGGAAACTTAACTTGAATAATACACTTGTAAAAAGATCTTAGCGATCATTTTTCAGTCATATCCCTATTTTTTCTCTTTAGATCGTTTGTTATTCAATCTAATAACATTTTTTAAAGTTCTTGTGATATTTGAACAATTTCAGTTGAAAATAAATCCACTACATAATGGACTATAAAGAACAGTATATGATAGCGGAATCGTACATACTGTTCTTGATTCTAGCCGTGAATTGCAAAGAACACAAAAAAGATTATTGTTATCCACTACCGTATCGTGTAACGATGTTTCTAAAAAAAAAAAATAAACTCAATTTGAAAACAATGCGATAATTCAGATGCTACCAGATTTGTTTTACAGATTTTTAAAACAAAAATTGTTCATGTTTTCAGTGTTTATACAACAGATGAGTGTGTGCATATCGATGAAAAAACACAAAACTAATATGTAATCGATACATTTGCCATCTATTGTAGTTTCGGAACGATAAGAATAGAATAAAAATTGAGTTTGGTCAAATTATTCCAAATCCGTTTCTTTATTTTACGTTTTTCTTGCGACAAAGCACATTACTTACGGGTATCTTATTTTCCGTTAAATCAATCTGAAACATTTCACAAAAACAAACTCTCGAAAAAATACATTGTTTAAAACAAAAGTCCGAAGGATTTTCTTTTGTTTTAAGTTGCCTTGTTGAAATTTCGAAAATAGGAACGACAAAATAATCTCTCAAAAAACTATCTTCGTATGTAAAAGAATGTAAATTTGTTTAAAACATATATTTTTTAAAAGTTTCAAAGATAAATAAATATTCAAAGTCATTTCAACTTTTTAATGCCATCACAAACCAAAGTATAAATATATCGTAAATTTCTCAATAAAAATGCAATGCAAAATTCATCTTTAGAAAATGGTTTTACGTAGACCCGTAAAAAATTAAGAAAAAAAAAAAAGGTAAAATAAAATTTATCATTGAAAATTCAGCAACCCTTTCTTTTTACACTCTTAAATTAACTTGGTCATGAAATGTTATTTTGTATGAAAGTCATGAAATATGTTATTATGTGACCTATCTTTTCCTGATATAAATTATTAAAAATATATGTGCTCCAGAACTTAGCAATACTTCCTTGGCCGTGCTCGATTACTCGAGTGAGACTCGTCAAAAAGCATTACTTTTGTCCAAATCGTCTCTATCAATTTAACTCAATAATGCCGGTTGGTACGAAAAGTTACCATTTAAGTGATATGAAACTTTTAAATATGAACACCAATATCTTAGTAAAAACAAATTCATATTATCTAATGTGAAACAATCAGAGATTCAATCAGTTAAAATAACAGTATGGGAAAACTGGTGTCAACTAGTATCGAAGTATTAAAAGAAGTGTCAAATAAGTCGTCGTTAATGGGTTAATTAAATTTTATATCCTGTATGTCGTCACTCTCATCGCATCCCAAGGAGAAATAGGAGCTATTTGCCATCTTTAATACTACATAAACGTTATGGAAAGAATTCTCAAAATAACTTAAATTTTGACAACGCACTTTTCAAAATAAAAACTTTAGCTTCGCGTTTCATTAGCCAGAATGAAGGGTAAAATATCAGTGATATTTTATCGAACTTTACACGCCATTTTCACCATTATTAGAGGTGGTGTCAGCAGAGCACCATCTATCGTAGATTTCGCTTATTTTTTAAAATTAATGTATATAAAATGCATGAGATATTTTATAAATATAACTCTTATTTGATATATCTATTATAGTTAATAAATTATTATTGAAGTACAAAATTGAGAATTTTGTTTTTGTTTTTGGACAATAAATATTAATTTAGTACATGTTCCACATAATTTTAAATATATTTTTGTAATATAGCATGTTCATTAAACTCAACTATTCTTTATTATTTCATACACAGGGTGATTATAATTAAAATCCCACTTTCAAAATATTGTTAAAAAGGAAACACTGGTCAGTATGACTTCAAATAGGAACTGAATAGACTGGGGGACAAACAACCGAAACACTCATGCACATTGAACAGTATGGTTGGTTTACTGTGCAACTCATGCCAAAGACATTGTATTTCGATTAAAAAGATTACTTGTAGCCGAATCCACTTTCATTATGCCGCTTACAGCGCCATCTATTGATACACTTTGGAACTTTTTCTTTCTTATGCTATACCGTTTCCCCCTTCTTCCAGTATATTCAGTTCAAATTTGAAGTCCTTCTGACCAGTGTTTCCCTTATTTGAAAGTGGGACTTTAATTATAATCATCCTGTATATACAAGTTTACTTCTCGCATTCATGCAACAAATGTAATATCTGCATTATTCGATTTAACTAGCATTCCTGCACTCATTACTTTCAAATATACTTTTAAATCAACTTCTGTCATAAGTATATTAAATCAAAACACAGCAATCCCTGGTCTAATTATATTTATCAATTTTCTAAATCAAGGTATGAATGAATACTGGGTCTGATTGACATCCGCTCGTTTACACGCAGCATTAATTATCCATTAAGCGTATGTCAAACTAAAATAGAGCCGCATTAATTTATCGTAGAATATTGAGCACCTACGGCTGTTTTGTACTAACCATTCCTGAATTCAAATATGCATCACGAGTTCTTGGCAATTAATTCATTTGAGTTCCTGAACAACTCAAGGGAATTGAAACTTAATTAAGTTGACTTTTGTTTGTTCTTTTGTAATCGTTGAATGACAGAAATATAAATAGATTTGAGATTTGTATCTCACGTCAATTTAATAATAAACTATCAAATTCGAAATATATTTTAACATTTCTGCCACATTATCTTCTTAAAAATCTGATATATTTTGATCAAATAATAAGATGATGTACGGCAGGGATGTCAAACTGTGGCCTGCCAGATACCACTAATTTAAAAAAGAAATAGTCAACTTCTTGGAATCGCAATGGAAAAATGTAGTTAGCAGGATTGTAAAAAGCCCGTTTTTTTAAAACTCAGCCCGGGTGGGAAGCTGGGCGGGTACCCGGTCAGCTACCCACTACAACCCTGGTAGTTAGCAGGATGGAATACCTAGCTGCGTACCAACTGAACTTCTAGGTTAAAGGTAATCGACTTGCGAAGCAAATAGGGTGCCGTGAAAAATTTAAAACGTTAAAAAATAAATTAAAAATATTTAAAAATATAATAATGAAATAGAAGTTTAACAATAAAAAGTAAAAAGTAAAAAAAAATCATTAGATCCAAGAAGATGACAGACGAAACCTACCGAGGGTCGAACCCATCTCAACAGAGAAAAAGAAATTCGATGATAAGGAAAAGATGCAAAAGGAAAAGATTACTATAAAATTTTAGTGGTATCCGACGGCTCACAGTTTGACACCCCTGAGGTACAGGATGGCCATAATTAAGGTTACAGTACAGTAGCGTGATCTAATTATGAGAATGTATCTAAATTTGGTATTATAATTAAACAGGACGAAGGAACCGCGGAAATAAAAAATAGTTCAAAAAGTCGCCGCTAGGAGGAAATATGGTTTTCTGTAATAGAAAAGTTGCCATATTGAGATAAATTTAGCACATTTAACGATTCAAATTAATCTCAATCTCGCAACTTTTCTATTACACAGCGCCACATATCCACGTAGCGGTGACTTTTGGAACTAATTTTTTTTCGCAGAATTCGTCGCCCGTCTTGTTTAATCATAATACAAAATTTAGCTCCATTCTTGCAATTAGATCGCGTTACAGATCACGCTGAGCCTGTAACTTTGTTTATATACAGGGCTCCCATAATTAAACTATAACAAATACTGTATATCGAAATTAAAAAAAATTTCAAATAAGTATGGATTACAAAGCTCTCGGGCCTTCTCGTACGCGAATATTCTCACTATTTTACACTGTTGCTAATAGCATTCTCAAATATTTACAGCAAATATTCGCTCACGGGAATGATATAAATCAGACATTTGTTACCGGGTTAGTTTTTAACACTTATTTATCAATACGTTTAATATTTATCAATATTTATCAATTCCTTGTCACTTTTATTCCGCTTACTTTTTTTCCCCGATCACTTTTTTCCCCCGCTCTAGTTTCTTCCGGTTAGTTTTTTTCCCTAGATTCGAATAAAAGAGGTAATATTTTAAAGTCAACTGATATTGTTTCACGAGCATAATTTTCCGATAATGATCTCATTATTTAATAAAACAGCTAAATATGTTATTAAATACCCTAATAATTTAGCAAAACATTCATAGAGACTAAGTTTATATCACGATCGTCGTCGAACGCATAAACTTTAATAGCACTTGACAATTCAACTCTTCTTTTTCGTGTCATCAACAGTATAATTTGCTACAGCGACATACGAGTATGATGCCGATGGAACAAAGTTAAAACTAAAATACTACAACATGAAACTAAGTAAATTTCAAAAGAAACTCAGAGGATATCATAAAATAATTATTTATTTAGTAGAAAAATAAATTAAATATTTTTCCAAAATCGTTAATAATAAAATTTAAAAAAATAATAACAAGATGTTAGAAATAAATGGTATCTTAAGCTGGTTCTCGAACTCATTGTTATGATATGAACAAATAAAAAAGAAAAGTACCCAGTTTAACTGATGGCATTGACCTCACAGGCTATTCACATTAATTGTATATTATACTCTTAGTTAAAAAAAATAATGTCCCTCGAAAAATAAAGAAATCGACAATAAACCTGTATACCAAATTTAAAGCAAATCGGATAATTCTGCATGAAATACCCATTTAGATAAATTAAGGGAGAGGATATTTTTAAATAATCCTCTCATAGGTTTAACATTAGCTTGCGTGAGTGAAGACACTGATCGGCAAGAATTTTGCAGCAGAGTGTACGATATTTAACATTTCGGGGTCTTTTTGACCCACTTCTTTTAAGCTTACTCTTTAGAAAGGGACATATTACTCAGGGTTTTCTTGACTACCTGGGACATATTTTACGTTGAAATCATATTTAAACAACATAAGTAACATACGTTGCAAGCGAGTGGTAATGTTAGGGTGCTACCGTGTAGGCTTAAGCAATAACTCCAATTTATAAACTTAACAAAAGTTTATTAGATACATAACATCATCAGTAATACAAGTGAGATAATATAGAGAGATGGAGACTTAATAGAAACACTTACCCAGGAGATGAGAAGCATTTCGTAGTGGGGAGATGAACACTTAACTATCACATAAATAAATCATTTCCGATTATCAAACTGTGTTCCATTCTGAACCTGCAGTCTGCTGCTAATGCGTATATATATTTTTATTTATCTCAAAACGGATTACTTCAAATCGACCTCTGGCTATTTGCTTCTTACTGATTAACACTCGTGATTTCTTTAATCTTAATTATACTTGCAGTCATATCAAGTGGGAAAGGGGTTATTTTGTTTATTCTTAAAATGTAGGTGGACTTTATGTTTGGACCTTAATACTCTGAATAATAGATTAGACTACTCACATGTCCAGAGCATTCTAGTATTTATCGAACGGTCATGTGAGTTTAGTTAAGATTGCTTGTAAATTGAGAAACATTAATTTGACTAATTTTATTATCTGGACTTTTGGAATCAAATTTACTTAGCATCGTCACAGTAATTTTGCCAATGGGTCTCTGCACAATTGATGTTAGGGGTTTATGATCACTTTCAACTAATACTTTGTCACCATACAACAGATTATGATATTTTTTAAATGCAAATACAATTGACTTTAACTGCATTTTGAATGTTCATCTAGGGGAAAAAAGTGTCATGTTCGACAACGATCTTATGATCGAACATAAAAATAAATTGTCAAATAACGTAAGAAAAACTTTAAAAAACACTGATACATCAATAACGATTAATTAGACACTACGATCATTCTTAAGCAAGTAAATTTTGAAGTTATTGACAAGCCAACTCTTTTCAGTATGTCATCTACAAACAAGAGCATGATTAGCGACAACGATCTTATTATTTTTATTATTGTAACCTCAAAATAAATTTTATATATATATAAATGTAAAATGACAAAACACTAACATCAATACCGATTAATTGGGTATCACAATCTTCACGAAATGGGTAAAATTTAAAAATAACTGACAAGTCAACACTTTTTTGTATGTCATCCAGAAACTAACAGCATAATTTACGACAGCGACATCCGATGCAGCTGAAGCACGGAACATAACAGTAACTCCAGATGACCTAACCTTCACGTGATCAGGACCGTTTTGTTTCCCCGTCCGCATGGTGTTTGTCAGACGCAATTTATTAGTTTTTGAACAGCGGTTGACAAGCAGCTAGTGATCAATCATGATCTGTATCGTAAAGCAGGACTCGGCTCGATGGGTGGGTTGCCTTTCGCAAGCAGACCTTGTAACACGGGGCCTTGCAGGTCAAAATTTCAGAAAACTCCTGCAGCTTGTCACATGGATTCGTCCCGTGTTATCTTCAACGCGCCCATAACATTAATCTTGTGTCACGAAGATATAGACGGTTACAGTTTTTGAGTGTCGATTCGATAAATGAATTAAATCCATAATCTCTCGGAAAGAGTCCTTTTTATTTTGCTTTGCCGACTCGGTTTTTGTGTCATTTGTCACGCTAATCAACGTGACGTGCCATAGTTTTTGTTTTCCGTCACAGCGCGGAAATTCGAGCTTTCATCTTTTTATTTTACGGATTAATGTGGGATTATTGCCGGTCATGTGTGTATTGTCAAATGAGAAAATGACGTATTTCGAGGCTGGGATTCAACGTGACAAAATTCATCAGTTTCTGTTCTTATGAAATATATAGATAACAGAATAAAACACAAGCTAAGCTTGTTAAGAAATACTTTTGACGCAGATTAAAAAAGACATCTTGTAGAACTATGTTTTGTTACGAAATAAAAGAAGGAAATATTTTTGAAAGTTATTTGAAAATGTTGCGATAGTTCGGTATTTTTTCTTAATCCAAATATAACTAAGGACTAATTTTTTTGCGCTGTCGACTAATAATTTACAAGAATCAGTTAACTTATAAAACGTTTTGATTTAAAATTTCCTCTTTAAATATAATGTTTAGTTTGTGATATAAATAAATTTATCAAATGTGATTGGTTGAAATTTCATTTTCACTTAACAAAGTGTAAAATTAATGAGGATTACGTCATTTATTTTTAATCAGAAATATTTAATAAATGAAATCAAATACAGGGTGATCAATTTAAAAGAGTACCCGTTTGTTTTTTGTATTATCCACATCTATAACATATGTAGCGAAACTTCAACATCATTACTTATTTAATATGTGTACATATGTTCGGGTATCGTTTTTTTCACTTTCTAAATGCGAAAACCCGTTTTTTAAACATAAATTCGCGTGAATATCACTAGTAATTTTTAATCCTATTCTACATTTAAATTTCAATAGGCATCTGGCCAAGTTGAAAAAAGCAGATGATTTAATCAAATCATTTGCGCAGAATCGGATTAAAAATTACTAATGATGTTCACGTGAATTTATGTTTAAAAAAGAGTTTTCGCATTTAGAAAGTGGAAAAAACGATACCCACATATTAAATAAATAATGTTGTTTAAAGTTTCGCTACATATATTATAGATGTGGATAATACAAAAAACAAACGGGTACTCTTAAATTGATCACCCTGTATAAACCACATAAGGAAAACACACATTTTATTAAATACAATGTCCAGGTTCATTTGATTGGGGGAAAAATTTGTAGGATGACAATTATACGAATAATCATCTCGAAATTTGTAGAAATCGAAGTATCCTAAATTAGAGTAACTTGGAATTGCAATAAGGTCAACAGAATAACTTTCCAATTTTATTCCATTAAAAATATAAATCGGTAAGATTTGCTCTATAGTTAGTCTGTCAAAAGTTTGAAACAATTTACCGTTCATGATAATTAATAACACCAGAGCAACGTATCATTCTGAAATATTTCACCTCTTTTGTTTATAGATAAATGCATTTAAATTTTTAAATGGAAGATTTTATAGGTTTTTCTAATTTTCATACTTTGTTCTTAATAATAACGAACCCTTGACCGAATTATCGTAAAATTAATAATCGTAATATCACAAATTTCCGCAAGTGATTGATTATTTTTGAGAGAGGTTTAACCCAATATCAGTTTTGCCCGAACAGAGAGAGCTTGCTTGCTTCGTTACTAAAAGCTTTTGGATTCCACTAATTTTTAACTATAATCTTCGATTTAATAATTGAAAGACATTTTTCAATTATGTAAGACAAATATTTCAGTACGGAATAAGTAGTATTCATTCCCCATATTTAGTTTATTCAATTACAAAAACTTTTAAGGGATTAAAAATCTTAATTATCTTGCAACAATAATTCCGAATTATCGTAAAATGAATAATTGTAATATCGTAAATTTAGTTCCCAAATTATTCTAAACGACAGAATATTGATTTTATTCGAGAATGGTTTTAAAAGCTTATTTTATTTTTCACTATCGTTGTCATTTTTATTTTCTTTACAATTTTTTAAACACACAAAAGAACTTTTTCTGAGCTTGAAGTATATCTTTCTTAAAGTTACAATATTACGACTGGAATGTCATTTTTCAAAAATAGTCTCTTATAATAATTTGATGGGAAGGTGATCAAAATATCTTACGGTCAAAAGAGATTAACAAAATCAATTTTTTTTTTAAATATTGATTATCCATTATTAAATTCCCACATAAAAAAAATCCAAAATAATTATATAAATTTAATGTAAAACTTATTTCTGTCGTTTAGTATCAACGTTTTAGAAGAACAAACTAATGGCAATTAAGTTGTAATTCCAAGAGTTGCACAGAAATTCCAATTAATTAATTAAGCAATCAATGTTGCCTAATCTAACAGTTGTTTTAATTCAGAAATTCCAAACTAACACCAGAAAATTTCTTATACATTTTATTCACAAAGTGTCTATACATTTATAAAGAAAAACTAGTGAATACAAATCTGTTTGATGTGGCAACATTGCTAATAAATGGCGATATATTCATACCAGAAAATTTTCAATAATATTTGCTTTTTAATTTTATTCAGGACATGCTTATAATTTAATAAAGTAAACTTTTTAAACTTTTTGTTCACATTTCAGAATTTCTGAAAACAAAATCTGCGAGATGTGGCACAAGAACTGGTGACGCATATTTTAGTATATTAATATATAAAACCCAAAAGAATGTAGTTAGCAATATGTAGTTGATGGAAAAGGATAGAAATTACTTCAATGGTTGGAATACGTTGCATGACGTCAAATTTGGAAAAATTGCTCGGTGCGAAGCAATAATCTTAAAAAGAATTGCGAATAGAATGATCAAAAAATATTTTTAAATTTTTTTCTTTAATTATTATTTTTACTTTTTTTTTTAGAGTATTTAAACTACAAATGTCTTTGAAACATCTTGCCAATTTACGTTTACGGAAAAAAAGTAGCATTGCTCGGCATTCAATCTGCCATAAAAGTAATTTATAATTAAAACAATTTGTCTAACGTATATATACGTTCGTCATAACTCATAGCTACTAACCTTCCGGCTCTTTAATCCAAATAAACGTATTTTGAACCAGAAATGTTATTTCACAAATGAAATCAAGTAAGAACTTTAGAGAAACAAGACACATTTAAAAAAAATCTAGTTTAAAAATATTTATTTAACACGTTCTCTACCGAGGACGTATAGTAGCGTTGTTTGGTCACTCATTTGACGTTAAATTTAATTGAATTTACACCGGAAACTTTGAAAGAAGAATTTTTATTTGATGCAATCACGAAATGTTTGTTATTAAATTAATCAAATAGTGTTTTCTGGTATGAATTTGGAATTCCTGAATAAAATAAAATTCCGTTAATATTAAACCGATAGTTAACTGATGATAGAACCATAAGATACATAGGTGGTTTTGAAATCTGTTAAGATTTATGATTTGCACATTGTGGACAGGGAGCTGTGAATTCACGTCTTTTGGAGATGTTTAACTCCGCCCAGAGGCGGTATTTTTGCATTTTATGTTTTAACATTATTTCTCAAAAAACAAACATAATTCGTATTTTTACAATTACAGTACTATGTATATAAATACTTTGGTCGGAAACAATACCATTAATTATACTCATTCATTTATAATAGAAACACAATCAGAGAAAGTATTTTTCTTAAATAATGTAATGAGGAAGTTTAACGCCCTTAGGCGGAGTTCATGTTTCAAAGAAGAAAATCAACCGTCTTCAATGTATTAAAATGTTTTTTTTTTTTTCATTGTTGTTAATTTATTTGAAGTTCTATATAGAATATATCTTACATTTTTTCACTTTTAATTTATTTAATTAAATTATTCCACATTTTTTATACAACAGTTAACATAATATAAATACTTTAGCAAAGTTATTGGCTCATCATTCAATAATTATGATTCAAGTAAATTCACAAGCTTAACGCAAAGCTTATTTACTTTTCTGTCGTTTAGTATCAACTTTTTTAAAAGAACAAACAAATGACAACTTAATCAAATTGAAATTCCCAGGAGTTCTCCAGAAACGCAAATGAATGAATGGCTAAGAACTGGTGAAGCATATTTGAATTCACGAATGGTGGGAACACAAGAGCCGTGTAGTTGCTCAATATTCTATGATAAATTAAATCGGCTCTGTTTTAGTTTGACATTACGCTTAATGGATAATTAATGCTGCGTGTAAACTAACGGATGTCAATCAGACACCGTATTTATTCATACTTTGATTTAGAAAATTGATAAATATTATTGGGGGCAGAAATTGCTGTGTTTGATTTAATATACTTACGTAAAAATTTAATCTAAAAGTAATTTAAAATTATTGAGTGCGTGGGATGCTATTTCAAGCGAACAATGAATATATTTGTATTTGTTGCGGTAATGGGATGCGTAATTTATGTATATGAAATAATGAATAATTAATTTAATATTATTATTTAATTAATTTAATATTATTTTTAATTAATATCGGTGCGAGAAATTCGCACTGCATTGTAATAATTTTTAGCAACATATAATATTTCGTTACCAATATCTGATATTTTTTAGACGCAAGTTTAAACTTCTAAAGAAAAATTAAGTATAAAAATTTAGGATAACGCAAACAACATTAGTCAAACCAAAATATCGTCTCATTTATTGTATCAAACTTGCATTAAAAACTCATCGAATATAGCAAAAGCCATGCGCCAGAAACAATTAACAATGCGGGGCTCCCAAATGGTCCTCCAACTGAATACCAATAATTTTTAACAAAAACTCTCATGGTAGGTTTCAACAACATTTCTGCAAAAATGTATCTCCAAAGGTGGTTTCTGCAAAATTTGCAAGGAAAAAATAAAAATAAAATTTTTCTAAGAAAATACTGATATTAAAAAAGCGGACCATTTGGGAGCTATGCAATGGTATTTTAACTGCAATAGAGGGAAAAACAGGAACATATAAAAATAATTGAATACAGATAAAATAAGATTTAATTTAATGTAATAAATCATATAATTTAACATTTTAGGCTAGACGTGAAATACCACTGCTTCGATCGATGGATGGTGTCTTTTTCTTCTAAACATTTGAATTTGAATTTTGCTTTTTAATCATAAATATAAAATAAACTTGTGCGGATACGTCCCAGTTTCTTCTTTTTGTATTTTTTATTTTTTTATAACCATTGTTCAGCACGATATCACGCGGTATTTTATTTTTGTAGCAACATTGATTGGAGAGAAATCTTTTATTTCATTTATGAAAACAATGCTGATTTAATTTTTAATTAACTGCAAATTTTAATCAAAAAACATGTTTTAATGAAATTTAAGTGTAGCATGTCAGAAGTCGGTTCAAAAACCTTTCGAATTTTACCTCATTCATTGTTGTGCGTTTTACAAATGCATAAAAAATAGGATGTTGATCACAAAAATGTTATTTATCATAATACATACAAAATCACAAATTTGAAAATACACTTAATACGTATAAAAGAGCGGTTAGGCTATGCAGGTATGCTGCATCACTGGTGCAGACGAGCAGATATTACCCAAACTGGCTCCGTGCCGTGTTGCTAGTGGGCTTCATATTGTTCGATTCACAGCACTTTTTTGAAATTCTCCATGTTTTCGCTTTATTTCATCTGTCATTAAATAATTTTACTTTCTCAAAAAAGTGTTGGCAAACCAGAAAACTGAAATTAAAAAAGTCCTTCCGGCCTGTACCGGGAGGAAAAGGTAGCTTTCCTATATCTTCGTTTTAAAATTTTAGCTAATGTTACACGAAAACAGAAAGTTAAAATGCAAAGAAAACGTTTACAAAAGATTCGTTAATACTGAATTTGAATAAGAAATTCGCCAAATTATTGAGCAATAGCCAAATTGACTTCATTTATGAAGACTTCTTTTGGTCGCCAAAATTTGGCGATATTTCGCCAAATGTCGCCACGTTTGGCGCTAACGGATATGAATATATAGTTTTAAGCGTATGATTGGGAAAATTATTACAACAATGAAAATTTTTGTAATGTGCTGTCTTGTTTCAAAATGTCAGCCACCCTAGAATTTCAAACTGCTCTATCTCAGCCATTTTTTAAGATAGAGGTAACTACGTGGACACGGGTAGGACAACCCATGGATACTTCTCAAAGATAGACGCAAAAAGACTTATAAGCTGTAAATTACTGAGCCAAATCTACAGAGAACATTGAGCATTCCCACAATACCTACATAGATTTACCAAATTTAGCTCTCAAGAATGCATATGCGGGGAATTAGGGTCCCCGAAACACTACCTCACGTCCTGTCCGCTCACACAACCACACCATCTGGTCAACATCACAGTTAATAACGAAAACTAGGGCACAGACAACTTGCAAACAACAAACATTTACAAAACAAAGGTAGAGCAGTGATCAGATGGCTAAAGAACAATGTAGACGACATGAAACAGACAAACATAGATTAATACAACAAAAACAAGCAAAAACATAAAAGTCCCAGCAGCCACCATATTTCTATACTCAGTGTATGTAACCTCTGCCTAATTTACCTTCTCTTTCAGGAAAAAAAAATTATATATGTATATATGTGTGTATGTGTATATATAACAAAAATAGCAGTGTAAAGGACACCTCTTTCCTGCGACAAAAAAATAGATCTTTCAGCGTCTAAGAGGGTGGAAGTTAATGTAATTAACGGACTAATGGCCAAGGAACATGCCCCACCCCACAGCGCACCCAGTCTTCAAATAGCTTCATCGAGTTCATTATAACAGCCATAAGGTATCTATGGACTGATCGCCATTAAAGCGCCTTCATGAAAACAAATTCAACGGTTACCAGTGATGCAACAAATTATAAAATCAACAGCGAAAAATGAGAAACCCAAATCACAATGAGAAACCTGTAACAAATGAGAAACCAAAATAAAAGCAACAAATAAGAAACCAGAAACAACTGCGACAAATGAGAAACCAAAAAGCAATGAAAGAAACCTAAACACGAAACAAAATGCAAAAAAAATCAAGCAGCAAAAGAAAAACAACAGGTAACCAGGCAATCGGACAGGTAAGTGCAGTCGGAAAAAGGGAAAAGGAACGGGGGAAAAATCCAACACAGGTAAAAGTAATCATTTTTTTATTTTTTTTATTTAAAGTTAAATAAACATGTATTAACCCCTTCCCTTACAGGTTTTTCTTTTTTTTCTCATGTACACTAATGGCGCCCGGTGCATGTAAAATCTGTCGGGGGAGCAAAGTCTTCTAAGTTACCTGTGAATTATACCTCTGGAGGTGCCTAGTCAGGTGAAAGTTTCGTCACCGGTTCAAGGTTCTAAATTACGAGACCAACTTTCATAGCGATGGCATGACTTATAGGTGTGATGCCAAGCCCAGGTCCATACAAAAAGAATCAGATCAATTAGCAGCAAAACAAAAACGGGAACAAAACTAAGACCTCCACATAGCCGTCCTGCCAGAAATGGCCAGCCGCTAAGCGGCATCTCTTCAGTGGCGCTACGCGCCCCGGTACCAGGCACTAAACCCGTTTACGCTAGGGAAACCTGGCAGGTAGGGGCCTGATCGCCGGTCTCACAAAAAAAAAGATAGAGGTAAACCAAAAAATGCTTTGGAATCCTCGTATCAAGGCCTAACATTTAATTAAAAAATAAATTTGAATTTTTAAGTTTTTGTATATTTATTTTAGTTTTAAAATTTTTAAGTGGCCGCCATCTTGAAACAAAATGGCGGACCAAGCTGGCCAACGAACTCGGTCGAGACATTGGTGAGCTTAATACACACAATTAGTTTCATCAAAATTGATTTATAAATATGAGCGTTATCGTATGACATAGGTCAGATATATATATATATATATATATATGGATATATCTATATATATAAATCAACATTTGAACGGAGGGTGGTTTTGGGGTCTGGGGGTCATGATCGGTGAAAATATATCGAGATTTTCCGGAACTGCTTTCCTCCGAACGGCTGCAATAGGTAGCTTTATACTTTTTTGTATTGAAAGCTACCTAAAAATGTAGCCCACTGGCAACGCTGGCTCCGTGAGCTGTATGGTTCGCGATGATGTGACAGCAATGGCTCCCCAAGTCGAAACTCATGCTGGTATTTGTTTGCTAGACTAGAATTAAGTGCTGTATCCCAGCAAGTAAAACAGCATAAACTATCAAACATTTGCTTGTTCCACCAGAATTACCAGCAAGTCATGGTATATATTGACCCACTTTACTATATGCAAGCATATAATGCTTGTATATAGCTTGTCATGCTACTGCTGTGTAAGCATTTGATGCTGGCTATCACTATAAAGCATATAATAGCATGCTAATCTAGCAGACAAAGCAATACATAGCAATAACAGGGCTCCCGAATGGTCCGCTATTTGTATACTGGTATATTCTTAGAAAAATTTTATTTTTAGATTTTTCTTGCAAATTATCCAGAAACCACCTTCGGAGGTAATTTTTTGCAGAAATGTTGTAGAAACCTACCTTGGAATTTTCTGTTAAAAATATTGGTATTCAGTTGGCGGACCATTTGGCAGCCCTGCAATAACTAGCCTATTTCTTTTGCTGGTCCTAGCATAAATTTCGACCTGGGAGTTTCGTTTTCAATTTCCATTTGCTAACTTTTAGCGACTTTTTAAGACTAAAGCAACCTGTAAGACTAAATCAGTTTGTTTGAACTTTTATACTAAGCTGTTTCGGAATGAGTGCGTGGTGGTATGCAGTTTGTCTCCAATTCTGCAGACTTCAGTTCGGATCCAAAAATTTTGTACTAAGCTGTTTCGGAATGAGTGCGTGGTAATTATGTCGTTTGTCTCCAATTCTGTAGACTTGAGTTCGGATCCAAAAGGCGGAATGTTTGAAAAAATGGAAAGTTCTATTTTTCAATAGTTAATTAAGTTATAAAACAAACTTTTAAACGATATTAAAATTTACATAATGGTAATTTTTTAATATTCGTTATAGTGATTATGGTTTTAACAAATTTTCTATTTTTAGAAATTCCAATTCAAATGTTCATCCGAAACCACTTATGTTTTATTTTTTTCTTATTTGTCCGAATCGCTGATATATGCGTTACAGTGAAAGGGGCTTTGAAGAATTTCATGCATTTTTAAGATCGCTACTTGACGAGATTGCTGCAGCCAGTGTTTTATTTTGTTTTGTTTTTATGGGCGCTAAGCGCTCACACATGCAAAGGTGATTTAACGAATATCATACATTATTGAGTGATATTATTAAAAAAATTATATTTTTATATATTATTAAATTCTATCATATGTAATTAATTCAATGATATCACCTGATAGGCAATGATTGTAGGTTACCATTGTGTCCTATTTAAGACGGAGTCCTATTATTTCCGTATTACTGAATTTAAAAACCGAATTTGTATACTAAAATTGTTTAATTATAGCAATCCTATAATATTCCGACTGTTTTTGGGATAGATGTTTCCGGAGATATTTTCTACGACGTTTTTATAAATCTAAAAAGTTGATTCCTTTTTGTCAAAATGTTCACATCAGTAATTTACATTGAAAAATAAATTATAAACAATTATTTTAACACGTTCGCTACCGAGGACACATACGTGGCGTCGCTTGGTTACTCATTTAACATTGCATTTTTAATCCAAAATTAAAAATTCATACCGAAAATTTTGAAATAAGATTTTTTTTTTTATAATCACGAAATGCCTGTCATTAAATAAATCAGCTTTTGCTCTGGTGTAAATTAGGAATTTCTGAATTAAAATAACTCCGTTAATTTTGATCCGGTTGTGAACGTGTTAAATCTTTCAGTTGGTTTTTAGCATATTCTAGAACATTTATCTAAAAAAGAAAATTATCAAAAAAATAATTGAAAATTAGCAGAAAAGAATTATTTTTAAAACACATAAATTAGGTTTAAAATGTAAAGAATTCCTGCCAGAAAATATACCTGCAAATAGAGTTAAAAAAAATGTCATCACTCCTAAGAAATATATGCCTAAATATTGTAAAAAAAATGGTTGTTACAAACTAACTAAAAACAACATAAATGTCCTAAAAACATATACATATCAATTCATAAAATATTTTACTGAAGATGTTTTGACTCCATACACAAAACTGCATTTTACATATACAAACGAACTGTTTCGAGAAAACGTTTGCTCATCATCAGGGTTACAAAACAAATGTAACTACGCAAATGATGAAAAACCAGTAAAAACATCGTTCGCTGCTGGAGAATGGAACAAACCATTAAAACAAACCGACAGGGGTAGGAGGCATTGGGAAGGATTTGATAATCATATTTCGTCTTGAACAATTCATAAGAGTCTATACCATAATTTGGGAATATTGTAGGATAATGAATCATTGCATGTTTTATCTTTTTTAGTTGAAATTTCTATGGATTCATTGATTATTGATTCAATTTTGCAGGAGGGGATGCTATCAAATTTGTATCATATTTCTTTAAATTATATTTCTATTTCTCAAAAAGTTCAGAGATATACTCAAATTTGTTACAAATTCATCAATAGTTTTGCTTTTTTTTTCTGTTCTTTAGTTCTATCTAAAAGACTGTCTGAAGATAAAATTTATCCTGGCACTGAATTTTTATTTAGAAATTTAAGATTTCTTTTACACAAATTTTCACATTGTAGTTTAAAAAAAAAATAGAAATGCTTTTGTATCTTTGAAACTTTTGGGGATTTTTTTTAAAACAAATTTACTCTTAGGCTAACTTAGATGTTTTTCGAGAGATTATTTGTCGTTTCAATTCTTAAAATTTCAACGAGGCTACTTTAAAAAAAACAAAAAACGTTTGGACTTTTGTCTTCGACAATTTTTTTACTAGAGTTTGTTTTTTAAAAGATTCACATTGATTTAACGGAAAAATAAGATACCCGTAAGTAATGTGCTTTGTCACAAGAAAACATAAAATAAAAAGAAGAGATTTGTAATAGTTTGACCAAACCCAATTTTTATTCTTTTCGTCTCGACACTACAATGGATGGTGAATGTATGGATTACAAATTAGTTTTGTGTTTTTCGTTGATATACACACACTCATCTTTTGTTCACCAACTTTGAAAGCGTGGACAAATTTTGTTTAAAAAGTAAGATAAAAAATATTCGGGTATTTTCTAAACTATCGCATTGTTTTCAAATTGAGAATAGTGTGTTGATTTTTTTCTTATCTTGGAGTCATCGTTACAAGGTACGGTAGTGAGTAAGAGTTTTTTTTGTTCTTTGTAATTCACGGTTAGAATAAAATATTGTATGTAGGATTTCACTATCGTCTATGGCTTTTTTTTTATAGCGTATTATGCAATGGGTTTATTTTCAACTTAAATTGTTGAAATATCACAAGTACTTTAAAACATTGATTAGCTTGTATAACAAAAGAAGTAAAGAAAAAAATTATCCTTTCACTTTGACGATGATTCTTGAGAATCCCTAGATGATCTATTTTGAAGGGGGGGGGGGAATGTATTGTCTGGTTTTCATTATCTCACTAAGAAAAATATAAAAAAGATGTAAAATGTATTTTAATGATAGAAATATTCCTATTTGAAACAGGTATTCATTAAGCCGAAATTTAAAGTTATTTATATGTAAAGATGCATTAAAAATTATTTTGCAGGAAACTTGCACATGAAACTTCTTGCCCAAAGTCACATGTTAAAAAAATATATATTATTTATGAATATATTTTAAGAGTTTAAATTAAATATATATTATTATATTACATTTCTGCAACCATATCTGCAACTATATATTTGCTTAAAATGCCGTAAATATCAAAATAATGTGATATATATATATATATATATAAGAAACATCCATTTCATCTCGCATTCATTATTTTATCGAACCAAACACATTTTATTGATGCATTCCTACAACTATATGAAGTATTTTTAAGTAAATATTTTTAATAAGAAATGAAATATTTTCATAGCGAATAAATGAATATAAACACAATACAATCGTAGCCAATAATCGGCGACAATTTGACATTATTGCCTGCGGTTGTCGCGGTTCAAAAAGAACCCCAATTACGAATGCAGTTCTAGGATGGAACCCCGACTACGATAAGACGACCAAATACTTTTTTAAAGATATATTCGATAAGTAAAAGACAGAAATCATTAAATGGTTCGAAGCGAACTAGTTTATCCATAATGTTGAACTCAGTAATATTTTACTCGTTACAAAGTATTTTAATTAAATAGTAAAAGATATCTTTAAAAGTTTCTCATAAGAATCTCATAGCTTGCACTTTTGAGTACCACTACTTCCGAATAATAATCTTCGCTTATTTACGTGCCGAAATTCTGGGAATAAATAAGGCGAAAATTGTTCGGAAATAGTAGAATTCAAATATGGGAGACTCTCGATCCCTGAACCACACAAAAACAAGGTTATCGGCATTGTTTAATGTGAGAAATTTTCAATCATTAAAGTTCTGATATTCAAATAATCTACTTTGATCGTCACAAAAATGTTTGTAATTAATTTCATTAGTTCCATCAAAACTTTTATATTAATATACAAGCACTACATGATAATGTTAAAGAAAATAGTACTGTTTTACAAAAAATAATATAATTCATAAAAATCTCTTAAATATATATTGAATAAGTTAAACATATTTTAAAACATATTTATACTTTTTTAGCTCATTTTGTCAGATTAATAAAAATCTCTTAAATAAATATATATAATTATAAAATCTTTGAATTTCAAAAAACATTAATCAAGTTCTTGTAACATTCTAACTAAATCTCCAAAGAGATAATTAGTAATAGAGTGTAGACAGAATACCACAAAGAGTTAATAATTAACAAGTGCAATCATGATATTACCATTGCATTTGCTTCGACAGTAATTGGCCAAAAATACTGAAAATGTGAAAAATATTTAATAAAAAATTATATAATAAACCATAAACAGTAAAATAATTGGAAGTAGCTATCAAGTGAATACAAATGGATTTTGAAATGAAATATGAACTTATATATATATATATATATAGATTGAGTAAGTAAAACTTACTTTAAATAAACTTTTGTCAGATTCCTAAAAATAAAATAACTTAAAAAAAAACTATTTAAAACAAATTATATAGAATGTTAAAGTATGGATTGAATAAGTTAAACATATTTTTAAATATTTTGTTTTATAAATTTCGCTAGTTTCATCAAAAATATCACATCCATATACAAGCATTATAGAATAATGTTAAAGAAAAATATTACTACTTCATTAAATATATACTATTAACATCTAATCAAATATCTCTTTTAAATAAATAAAACACTCAAATAAATACTGAATAAGTTAAACTTACGTTTACATATCTGTTAAATATCATTTAACTTTTGATGTCCTGAATATCGTTATCTGTTTACATTAGTCATTAAACGATAAAAAAAAAAAAACTTATTTTCAAAGTAAAGTTTAAAAAGCAAAAAGCAAATTTATTTTTCGCATAATTTTTAATATGAGATTTTAAAAGAGAGATTTCCCTAGAGTACAAGTTTATTGATTATTTTATGTATTTTTACTTTAAAAGATGAGGTGGAAGATATTTCTTTTCTTCAAAACATGCTAAAAATATTTTAACAATCAATACAAATGAAGATTGAAGCTCTATATTTTTTATTAAATGATTTTTTTTCCAAGAAAAAAAAAAACACGTTTTTATAAGATTTTTTGGTACTTTTCGGTTAGTGACCAGTGATTTATGTACATATATAAATACATATGTATATACATACATTTGTATATTTATATATGCATATATATGTGTATGTATATATATGTATATGTAGATATGTGTAGATATGTGTGTGTGTAGGGGAGAGTCGGACAAAACCGGGTAGGTGGATAAAACAGGGATCCAAGTTTTATGGCTTGATTTGTGGCAGTATCTAGCGGAAACTTCTAGAATTACTTCTAGGCGAGCGGCTTGATAGCACCCAGTAAATAGTAGTCGTGTAAAATAACTCATTTCGCAGCGGTGATTTTTTTAAAGTTTCACGTGAAAAAGTTAACAATTCGGCGTCTACAATATTACGTTACCAATCATAAATGCCTAAGGATTTAGTTTAGGTAAGTAAAACGTATGGTTGCCCATTATTTACTTGTTATTTTAACTTTACAAGTATTGGTGTCTATGAGTTGTTTGAACAACGCTAGAGTAACATTTAATGAAAATGGCGTGGTCGGTCAAAGCCGGGATGCGGGTCGACGGACATAACCGGGAAGTTCCCGGTTTTGTACAATTCATTTATTTCCGTGATGGAAATGGAATTCACTTGTTTAGTTATTGTTTTATGATCTATAAATATTTAAAAACTATATAAAAAGTATTATTTAAATTAAGTTGTTATATAGAAAACTGTTTTTTAGTCATTTATATTCCAAATTAAGTTGAAAATTAAAAAAAAAATAGTAAATTATCGAGTTGGGCTAAATTAATTTATTCGTGAGATTAACCTTTTGTTTAATTTCATGGTAATCTTTAAGTGTTTAATTTTCTGTGTATCAAATTATTTGTACCTAGTAAACTACAAATAATTTTTACTTTCTTCTATCTTGCTAAAAAGAAAGTATTGGATTCGTGAAAAATTTCGACTTCCAGTTTTCAATAGATTTATACGTTTTCGAAGATCTTGAACCGATTTGATGGTTTTTAGAAAATATCTGTCTGTGAGTCTGTCTGTCTGTATGTGACAAAAATTTTATGGGCGCTCTATCTGCTATAAAAGGGTTTGAAAAGACGGGGATCTACCCGTTTAACAATGACGTATTCCCAGATCACCTCTTTACTCCCGCTAAGAGAACCGAGAGGCCCATGGAAGTGGAAAAGAATCCTTTGGCTGAATGTCAAGTATTGCCTGGACAACAACAAGATCCTGATGTAGACATGCCTGTAGGAACCTATAAACCTCAGCCTGAGAAAGGGAATGAGTCTATAGAGAAGCTGTCAGCACTAGAGCTCCTATAATACAGGCTGAATCATACCGCCATTTAATGACCCAGCGGACCAAAAACCAAGCTAAAACCGGTTAGCTTACCGTACTAGTGGACGGCGAGTGACAGTAACGGGGACTTTGAACACCTGCTCAGGCGGTTTCCTAATGCTGAGCTAGGTCACAATATGGCGGTTATTTTGGGCAACAGAATGGATATGCGTCAGCTCCCCTTATAGGAGCCTTAGTCAGCACCGACTTCAAAGGCTCCAGTTCCTGTGCAAGACGACGACGTCGGCTTGCAGGTTCCTGTGCAACCGTCTTCGTCTTCTCAAGGTCTGGGAAGAGATATCAAGCGTCCTTTTGCAGTCTCACCACAGGATATAAAGGCTATTCCAGTACAAACCGGCCCTTGGGCCATTAGGAAATCCGAGAGGCGTTGAGGGAAAACAGCTATCCTCACTTCAACCCCCTACAAATTAGAACTTGAACTAGAAGAAAAAGAAAGGATGAAAAAACAAGATAAGAAAGACTTAGCCCTGAAGCACAAACTTTTCAATATGACAGAAAAAAAAAACTGAGGTGAAAAAGAAGAAGCCAAAGAAGAAAAGACCTTTGACATCAAACGAGGTGAAGGATGAAAGTGGTGAAGCATGCATCTTTTGCATAGATTTATATGAACAATTTAAACCAAAGGAGAGTTAGATACAGTGCCTTCACTGCAATGGGTGGCCACATGAAGCGTGCAGCAATGCAGATGAATAAGATCAAACTTTCATTTGTGATTTTTGTGCCAAACAAGTTTAACTCTTAAGGCATAACTTACATCATTGTTATTTGATGTAGATTTGATATAGATTCAAATTCTATAAGTATAATATGTCATATCCTACAAGTTTTCCTTTAATAAATAGTATTATTGCAAAGTTACAATGTGTTTTTAATTATTATTTCCAGTTCCCGGTTTTGTCCGACCAGGTAGGACAAAACCGGGACATTGCAAACTTCTAAAAAATGTGCTTTTATGATCTTAATTGCTATTTTTCACGATTGAATGAATACTTTTTTGTTCACAAGGAATCACTTTATCGTTTTGATGCAAATTTTGACTGTTTTGTTCACATAGTGAATAACAATAAAAGAAAACCCGTTAGGGTCCCGGTTTTGTCCGACTTTCCCCTATATGTATACATGTATATATATCACTGGCGCCCGGCTAACCGAAAAGTACCGATTTTTTAAAGTGATTTTTGAGTCTTATTGATATTGTTACTTAGTCTATTATATTATTACTTAGTCTCTTTTAAATAAACATATAAAATCTTTCAAACTAATTTATATCTGCAAACCTTCCTTTTTTTTTGAATGAAACAAGCGTATTTAGAATGGGAAATTTACTTAATAAAATGTGTCTTGTTTTTATGTGGTGCTTACTTGATTTTGTTTATTAAATAAAATTTCTGGTTCGAAATATGTTATTTATGATACTTTTTATTACATGTTTATAAAAACCTGTAAATGAATTTAGTTAAATGTGTAAATGTATATTGTTTCTATCATATTATAATACGAGCAAATCTTGTGTGTATGCAAATTTAAACGGCTCTAACGATTTTGATGAAATTTTGTATCCTACCGTTTTGGCGTTGTCCAAGATGGGGTCGTTCACATGTTCCAGAAAATTCGTTTAGTGGATCATTTTGGGGTCACCACGGGTCAATGCATTTCAATTGGAATGAAGGTTGAAATAGTTAAGTTGATGGCAGTAAACGAATTCACAAAGTTGGCAACATTTCGCCAAATTTGGCGATATTTGGTGAAATGTTGGCGACATTGGGCAGAAAAATAGACTTTTAGGATTGCCAATGCCAAAACATATGAAAGGTGCCAAATGAAAGCATTTCACCAAATTTGGCAAAAAAAAATTGGCTTTCAGAATATGAAGGAATTTCCTAGAAATTCTCAATACGACCCGTGATACATGATTGCACCAATCAGAGTCCATAGAACGTTCTCCGAAACAGAATTCAACCAATCAAGGTACATAGAGCTTTCTCGCAATCAATCCATATAAGGAAGTATTTTGGTCGAAACCTAAAGTTTATGAAGCTGGACAGTCAATCTTGCGATCTTCAAAAGACTTAGAAGTGCAAGTCTATGAAAAGAATGAAATTTGGGAGGTGAAACACGATTCTAATTTTAACCGACCATAGCTCGGTCTTCCCAGCTGGTGTGGTATAAGTTTAATTTATTAAATAAAATTTCTCGACTCAAATATATCAATTTGGCGTGAAAAAAAAACGAAAGTTTGACACCTATATAGATTATATTATTTAAAACTTATATTTAAATATCTTTGTACATTTTAAACTTCTAAATGTGATTATCTTCTTACCTCCAATTTTAAACGTTAAAAAAAAATCTTTTTGAAAGTAAACTTTAAGAATCAAAAAGAAAATTTATTTTTCGCAAAATGTCTGATGCGAGATTTTAAAAAGAAAGGTTTACCTAAAAATTATATTTTTGTTGGGTTATATATTTGTTATATACCAAGATTATATATATATACTAAGGTTATATTTTTGTTGACTGCATAGTATTTTTTTTCTTTAAAAATGAAGCAGCGAGAGGTGGAAAATATTGATTTTCTTTAAATACTAATACAAATATTTTAACAAAAAACAAAAACAGAGCTTCAACTGTTTTTAAAGAGATTTTGATTTTCAAATAAAACGCACACGCTCTTAAAAATGTTCAAAAATATGCTACTTCAGTACATACCAGGGTTACCAGTTCGGCCTTTTTTTAAATTCCGAAATTTCGAATTCATACCGGAAATTCTGAAAGGAAAATTTTTACTTTTAGCAATCACGAAATGTCTGTCATAAAATACACAAAAGAACGTTATAGAAAATTTCTGGTATGAATGCGAAAATTCGGAATTTAAAAAAAGGACCAAACTGTCAACCCTGATACTTCAGATTTGCACAAATCACAAATATAAGGATCTGTCTTTGAGCCACCATAATCATGGAGTATTGTGAGATATTGGTATTCCATACAACCTGACACTGCCGGTTTGGAAAAATAATTACTCTATGTTTATTGATTGGTGCGAATCGCGAGCAAAAAAACGATTATTACACCATACACTGTTAGTATTTCGGTTTACATTACTCTTACTTTCAATGTAAAAATGTTACTTCTAACAATGAATAAAAAATATTGAAAAAATATCTCCTGAAACTTTCCGAAGACTAAAAACAAATATTTATTCACACAACGCGCTTTGACGCCGACCGATTAACTGTGCGTTCTGGGGGGGGGGGGGGGGCATTCTGGAAACGCTCTTAAGTAGTTAACAATATTGCCACCTGGTGGCAGCACTTTACCAAACAGACATCTTCGTATTCCGTATTACCGTACTATTCCATAATAATCGAAGTTACTTTAAGTAGATTACTAATAACACTTCAAAAGGCCTGGGACTTCTAGATAGCCCGGGTTGACCCAAAAGTCCCGGGGCTTTTGAAATTTTAATAATTAGTAAACTATGTAAAATATATGCGGTATTCTCAGAAATGCTTAGAATTATGTCGGATTTGTGTTTATAATGTAATTTTTTTGTATTGGTAGTTGCATTTTTGACCAACAGGTGACGCTTCAGTTCAGAATATAGTGTATCTATGGTAAAGTCTGCCTAGGCTCTTTATTTTGATCATGCTCTCTTGAAAGTATTAAGTCTGTTTTTGGCCAAATCTTGTTTGTTTTCATCATTTTTAACACCCTATTCCATATTTACCCAGTTATCGTAATTAAACCCAGTGCCGGTGAATATTTATATGTCTAATTAAATTTTCAACAGAGCTGATATTAGAGCAGAAATTCAGAGATAATTAGATATATAAATATTCACTGACACTGGGTTTAATTTGTCTCATGCATGTCACTGAAGTTGTGCTCCTGTTTCACGTTCTGCTGCTGAAGCCTTACCATATAAGAGTGAGATAATGCTAGACTGGATGTCGTCCTGGTGGCTTAAATGGTAAAGCACTTGGTGCGCTATACCAAGAGATCCGGGTTCGATCCCCGGTCTTGACATTTTTTCACTCTGTTGGTTGTACACTATGTAGTTAAGTGATAATTCACATGCTTTGTATTAATTAATTTCCAGCTCCATTTCAGATCTGCTGAAAATTGAATTAGATATATATATATAGCTTAAAAATGAATTTAATATTAGGAATTTCAAAGTTTAAACCTGCCTAATTCCTAACCTACTTGACCGAACGACTTGCCGTTTTGGTATTCTAAAGTAAAATTAATGGTATAAACCAGATATGATTTTAAATGACGTTTCAGTTTTGAAAATTTTCAACTTTGGTACGATTTCTGTAAACAGATGACCCCTAAACAAAATTTAAATATAGCATCAATTATAGACGTTATTATTAACAGATTGGTACCACCCACATTCTCGTACGATGACTAGCGACAGAGTTAGTATGGGGATATACTTTTTTCCACGACTACACAATGCAAAAACGGAGTTATTTAATGTACCTAATTATATTTTCATGCGACTACAGGTTTAATGGTTTACGGACATTAAGCAATTTTTTAATAGTAATTATCGGCTTTGTTTAATCACAGAAACATGAGATTAAACAAAGCTAATATTACTATTAAAAAATACTGATATTTAGTGTCTATAAATCTTTACCACTAAACATGCAGGGAATATTACTTCAGTTTTATAAAAATATTTCACACCAGGATTTTTATTTAACCCTTAAATGCCTAGTGTATCAAATTTGCAACATTTTTTATTTAACTTTTAATTTTAATAAATAAATCAAGTTCTTCGCAAACACTATACTTATATCAAAATATTAATCCGGTAAGAATTGGGTAAATATACTACTAAATAAAGTTAAAAATATATCTTAAAATTTCTGGTGTCTAATTCTTAAAATAAATAAGAAACAATTCTAAAAGAAAAATTTATGCATCTAAGGGTTTCAAGGATTACACACCAGAAATTTTAAGATTTATTCTTAACTTTATTTAGTAGCCTATTTATGTGATTTTTACAGGATTAATATTTTGATATAAATATAGTGGTTGCGAAGAACCACTATATCAATATATTTATTTATTAAAAGTTAAATAAAAACTGCTGCAAATTTGATACACTAGGCATTGGAGTGTTAAAGCTATCTAGCTACTTTATTTAACTTATTTTTGTATAATTTGGGTTTTATTTTTTTTTTTAATGAAAACATTTATGGTTTAAATTGAAATATTTTCGTTTGGTACCTGTCGAATGAAATGACCGGTATATTTAGTGTTAAACCAGTGGTCGTGCAAACACATAGTTAGATGTATGGCTGTCAACTGATACGAGAAATTCCACAGAGAAATCTTCTACTTGTTTAATCGCAGATTTCTGCAGTTACATAAGACAGAAATTTCTCTGCAGAATACCGGAGCCGAAATGAACTGGTGTCTGAAACGTAATAAATAATAATTCTGGTTTATAGTATGCTTTTCAACACTGTAAAACAAACCTGTGATTTTGCAGCAAAATATTGTATTTTTCGGAAAAAATGTGAATTTTGTAATTTTTACAGAATATATATATATATATATATATATATATATATATTTTAACAGAAAAAAAATGTTTTAATGAAACTATACAGATATTTTCAGTAAATTAAATGATTTTCCACTGGCGCCAAAGTTGACAGTTCTTTTTCTGTAAATTTGAGAGATTTTATTTTTAAGTGTATTTAAAAAAGGTGAACGATTGAGAAGTGTAAAGTGTACATTTGACGTGAATAAAATAACCTTCTATAGACAAATACATTGGGTAGCTTTTTATTTTTTCATAATTACAAAATGTGCAAAGTAAACGAACATTACACTTTTCCTTTTTGTAATTTCAGTTTTTTTTTTTAAATTTATTCTTTCATTTTCAAGATTGAATGGTTTTCCTTCTTTCTTTTCAAGCATTAAAATTCTTTTGTATGCAGTCGGAATTTATTTTCGGCCTTTTATAAGGAAATCAATAGAAAAGAATCTCTGAATGAAATTTACTGTTGATGTCGTTTTACTATTTCTCATTTAAAAGTATTATACAAACAGCATTGTTCTGTTTGCATTAAAATGTTAATCTATATTAATATGTAAATTCCGTCGCATACAAAAAAAATAGATATATTATTCTTCCGTCTTATTCAACTAGCGAACATTGATGAGCACTTATTTTTATTTATGATCATCAAATAAATATAAATGTTTTGAATATAAATTACTCAGTTAATGGCTTTTTATCGTTTATCAATTAAAATACTGCACTCTTTTTTTTCTGATAAAGAAAAATAACTATTGCTTGTCCATAATATTCGGCATAAAATATCTGAGAATAAACAGGAAGTTTTTTCAAGAAAAATGCTTTTTTGTTATAACGTTTTAAAAGTACATTAAAAGCATTGATTATTCACAGCCTATGAAAATCTTAGATAAAAAAATGTAAATCCTTGTTTTTATCTTCATAAAGATTTTATATAAAAAAAAGTTCTAGATAATGATAATCAATGATATTCATGCTCGTTAAGTAAATCGTATACATAAATTGAAACTTTTAGTTATCTTAATTATAACGGTTAGAGCTTGTAAAGTAACAAGAAAAAAAAAACCTTTCTAACAGAATTTACTTTGGAAAAAAAAAATTCTATTTAATTATTCGTATTTCCGTTATTCTTTAGAAATTTTTCGTGAAAAAAATCTTTTATATCAAATTATGTAGGCACAAATGTATGTAAATTAAAGTTATTTATTCCTTAAGTTCTTTCTCAGAGTACTTTAGTTATACAAAATTAGTCATTCAACAACAACAACAAAAATCTGTAAATTCGATTGCAATTATCAGCGTTTTACAGCATATTCTACCGGAAGGTTTTAGTTAAAGAAATTCTTAAACTAAATTACAAAAACTTTTTTTTATGTCTTATAAAAATGCTATAGATGTACATGAAAAGTTATTCTACTTAATCATATCTCATAAAAGCAATTCAAAGTCCGAAATAATTACATGCGAGTACTTTTCAAAATGATTTCAATTGAAGTTTTTTAGTCCTTAAGTTATTTCTCAAAGTACTTTAGTTATTCAACGCCAACAACAAAAATCTGTAATTTCAACAGCAATTATCAATGTTTTACACCATATTCTTCCGGAAGTACATTAGTTAATTAAAGAAATTCTTAAACTAGATGACAAGAACTTTTATTTACGTGTTATCAAAATGATATAAGAAGTACACGACAAGTTATTCTACTTAATTATATCTCATAAAAGCCCAAAATCATTATACGCGAGTAGTTTTCTGTCATTTTGTACAGAAAACTACTCACATTGTGTACATTCTGTGATATTCTACAGTATTGTTGTTTTCAGTAGTTTTTTTTTTTTTTTTTTTTTTTTTTTTACAGAAAAAAAAATGTTTTAATGAAACTATACAGATATTTTCAGTAAATTAAATGATTTTCTACTGGCGCCAAAGTTGACAGTTCTTTTTCTGTCAATTTGAGAGATATTATTTTTAAGAGTATTTAAAAAAGGTGAACGATTGACAAGTATAAGTGTACATTTGACATGAATAAAATAATCTTCTATAGACAAATACAATGGGTAGCTTTTTATTTTTTCATAATTACAAAATGTGCAAAGTAAACGAACATTAGACTTTTCCTTTTTGTAATTTCAGTTTTTTTTAAATATATTCTTTCATTTTCAAGATTGAATGGTTTTCCTTCTTTCTTTTCAAGCATTAAAATTCTTTTGTATGCAGTCGGAATTTATTTTCGGCCTTTTATGGGGAAATCAATAGAAAAGAATCTCTGAATGAAATTTACTGTTGATGTCGTTTTACTATTTCTCATTTAAAAGTATTATACAAACAGCATTGTTCTGTTTGCATTAAAATGTTAATATACAGGGTGATTAGAAAAGGAGTATACATTTGAAAAATTAATAATTCACGGAATAATGTAGGTACAGAGGTAAAAATTTACACGCATGCTTGGAATGACATGGGGTTTTATTGTAACCACACAAAAAAAAGGTTAAATAAAAAAAGCCCGACAGATGGTACTGAACAGCAAAACGTCAGTGACTCTGGCTGAGAATAGTGTATAAAAGGAGCTGTAATGAGAGAGAGAATCAGATGCACCAGCAATCGCAGAATGTTGACGTTACCAGAAAAGGCAATGTTAGTGAAGCTCTACCTTCAACATGGGGAATCTGCCGCGATCGACAGACATCAATAGGCATGCTAAAAGACAACATCCAACGCCAATTTCTCACCATAACTACAGATATGCTGCACAGTGCTGTGCACAACATTGTCCCTCGGCTACAGCTATTGTTGCGGGATGACGGTGGACATGTTGAGCATTCGTTCTGAAGAACATCGTCTTTGCTTTGTCATAATTTGTTATGCTAATTATTGCTTTTCTTATCACACGAAACGCCATCTGTCGGCTATTTTATGAACTTTTCTGTGGATACAATAAAACCCCATGTCATTCCAAGTGTGTGTGTGTCAATTTTTACCTCTCTACCTACATTATTCCGTGAATTATTAATTTTTCATATGTATACTCATTTTCTGATTATCCTGTATATTAATATGTAAATTCCGTCGCATACAAAAAAAAATATATATATTATTTTTCCATCTAAATTCAACTAGCGAACATTGATGAGCACTTGTTTTTATTTATGATCATCAAATAAATATAAATGTTTTGAATATAAATTACTCAGTTAATGGCTTTTTATCGTTTATCAATTAAAATACTGCTCTCTTTTTTTCTGATAAAGAAAAATAACTATTGCTTGTCCATAATATTCTGCATAAAATATCTGAGAATAAACAGGAAGTTTTTTTAAGAAAAATGCTTTTTTATTATAACGTTTTAAAAGTACATTAAAAGCACTGATTATTCACAGCCTATGAAAATCTTAGATAAAAAAATGTAAATCCTTGTTTTTATCTTCATAAAGATTTTATATAAAAAAAGAAGTTCTAGATAATGATAATCAATGATATTCATGCTTGTTAAGTAAATCGTATACATAAATTGAAATTTTTTAGTTATCTTAATTATAACGGTTAGAGCTTGTAAAGTAACAAGAAAAAAAACTTTCTAACAGAATTTACTTTGGAAAAAAAAATTCTATTTAAGTATTCGTATTTCCGTTATTGTTTAGAAATTTTTCGTGAAAAAAATCTTTTATATCAATTTATGTAGGCACAAATGTATGTAAATTAAAGTAATCTCCGTAAGTTCTTTCTCAGAGTACTTTATAGTTACACAAAATTAGTCATTCAACAACAACAACAAAAATCTGTAAATTCGATTGCAATTATCAGTGTTTTACAGCATATTCTACCGGAAGGTTTTAGTTAAAGAAATTCTTAAACTAAATTACAAAAACTTTTTTTTGTGTCTTATAAAAATGCTATAAGATGTACATGAAAAGTTATTCTACTTAATCATATCTCATAAAAGCAATTCAAAGTCCAAAATAATTACACGCGAGTACTTTTCAAAATGATTTCAATTGAAGTTTTTTAGTCCTTAAGTTCTTTCTCAAAGTACTTTAGTTATTCAAAATTAGTTATTCAACGAAAAATTAGTTATTCAACGACAACAACAAAAATCTGTAATTTCAACAGCAATTATCAATGTTTTACACCATATTCTTCCGGAAGTACATTAGTTAATTAAAGAAATTCTTAAACTAAATGACAAGAACTTTCATTTACGTGTTATCAAAATGATATAAGAAGTACACGACAAGTTATTCTACTTAATTATATCTCATAAAAGTCCAAAATCATTATACGTGAGTAGTTTTCTGTCATTTGTACAGAAAACTACTCCCAGTGTGTACATTCTGTGATATTCTACAGTATTGTTGTTTTCAGTATTTTTTTTTTTTTTTTTTTTGTCACAAGAAACTAAAATTTTTCTGAAACTTAAAATACGTTTATAATTCATTTTTCATAAGTTTCTGTTTTAGTAAATTACATTGTGGTTATGCTAAAAAGTAATTTGAGTATAATATGTTTGCGTTTTTGCATGTTTTTAGAAATATCTAATTAGTTTAACTTTGAATTATAACAAAGTGTCAAACATACAAACAAAAATGATCTACCTAAAAAATCATTCTGAGTCTAAGAAAATAACATTGAACATGTTAAAATTAAATGTAACTAGTTAATGTAATTAAAATTAAAAGTAATTAGTTGAAATCGATATTTCTCACATTCCCCTCTTCACTTGTAAATTGCAGCCTTATTCAAACAATCAGATCCACTAAATCAGTACTGTTCATCACAAAAGCATAAAAAGACGTAATTGAATGTAATCAGTACTAACATAATATAAAATCTTTATGCATATAATTATTTAATATTTTAATTAAATTTTTCATAAATATTTAGTAACATTTTCAAAGATAAAGTTTCATTATGAAAAAGCACAAAAATAAATAAATTTTCCCTATTATACGGTTACAGATTTTAAAACACTTTAAGCTAACGAATACATGATATTTAAATAGGAATTATTCTGTAGCAGTAATTTGCATGCAAACATTTCAGGATTCATTTGGGATTTATATTACGAAATAATTTTTAATTTGTATGACGATTCTAGTGATCAAATATTAAAAAATATTTATTAATTGTACTTCATATTTATTTTGCCTAACATTATACTCCGTTATCGAAAATTTACATTCTGTTATATATATTTTGTATTCAGTATGGTCTGATAAATGTATCCTAATACCAAATTATTTCAGAATGTCCAAAAATATCTTAATATTTATGCTTTTACTATATAATAAGAACTTTTAACAGATTCAAAAACATCCAAGATAACTTTGTTTGGAATTTTCTTTTGAATAAAAGGTATAAGATAACATCTATTCCTTCAAATTCAGTAAAGCATAAAAATATTCGCTTCAAAATAAATTTATAGATATGTTATTCGAAAAATGTGAAGACTAATATGAAGTTTAATTTCGAAAATAAAAATTACGTGTGTTAATCAGGGTTCGCACGCTTTTACGCCACGCCCCATTTTGTAAGGACTCTTCTACCAGTAATCGCATTAAGCTATCTTCTACCTAATGAATCTTGAATACTGTTAGGAAGAATATGATCGTTCAATTATACTGGTGTCAGAGTCCTTACAAAATGGGGCGTGGCTTAAGAACGTGCGAACCCTGGTTAATACTAACTAGTAAGCCTACAGATCAGAAGCCTCAACGTCAGCTCTACGAATCATTCTTCATTAATCTCACTCATTTTTAATGTAATCTGCATAATATTTGATAGCCTAAATTTCAACTTTGTTAAGTTATTTATACATTTATAAAAATATAAGATTTATCGAAACTTCCGAAAATTTTAGAAGTATCACATTAAGCACAATTTTATGCAATGATAGGATATAATACTTATTACTGCATTTTTCCAGAATAAGAATACATTCCTTCAGGAGGGATCCGCCCCCCTGAACCCCTTCACTCTAAAAAAAATCCGTGAAACTACAAGAGATTTTCCGTAAAATTTTACGGAGAAGTTTCATTTTTCCAAAACAACTGTACAATTTTCGCAAATGACATTACTTCCGTAAAGGAGATTTCAAATCCATAGATATGCAGAAAGTTTTCCGTAAATTTGATGATTTTTTTTTCAAAACAGTACAATGTCCGAAATTCCCTATTTCCGTAAATAACGTTCAGAGGTTTGCATAGAGATATCGTCTTGTTTGAAATGCGAATTAAGATTGTTGTATTTACTAGGGTCCAGGGTCTTCTAGGATCCAGGCCTGAACCGGTCCTACCCGTGGGCCTATTTTCTGTCATTAGACTCGGGCCAATCCTGGAGCTCATTCTCACCGGGCCCGTGTCTGGACTAGAGCTCGGAAGTAGCGCGCTACAAGTAGCGAAACTACAGTAGCCGCTGCTTTTTCCAGTAGTTTGTAGTGTAGCGCGCTACATTAAAAAAAAAGTGTAGTATAGCGAGTAGCGCGATACAAAATATCAGTAGTTTGTAGCGAGCATCGACGCTACATTAGGAGGGAGAAAAAAAGTGCCAATCTTCAAATTACGCGATCATCATAACTCGTATTTATGTCTCTTGTGCGAAATATGTTCTCTGCAGCAATTTGCGAACGTCAGCGACAAATCTCAGTTACAGTAGTTACAACGTAAAGTTTCAGCATGCCCGTGATCAAATATTTGCTGTATTTGCTGATAAAACCTCAAAGTACTCACTCATCAAAAAACAAAAAAAAATTCTTGCTGGGAACCCTTTGTCTTCTTACTCATTATTAGATCTTGTGTTTTAATGTGGGTATGCTTCTTTTGAGATTAATGTAATAGAATGATAGACAAAAATAGTATAGAACTGCAATGCTCGGTATATAATGAATATTTTGAAATTATAGAACAACAAGAAATTGGTAATTATTCTGTAACATGTAAACTTTGTACAATTAATAAGAATTTATCGGTATCAAAATCATCTTCTCACAACTTGAAGTGGAATATAGAGGTAAGTTAGCATTTTCTTTATTAATAATAATTACTGGATCGCATCTCGCACTAAATCGTTATTCACTAAAATTCATAAATCATTAAAAAGAGTATTTTCGAATTAAGATCCCTGGGTTCAGAAAATAATGTTATCGAAATGTTTATTATCAATATATATATATATATATATATATATATATATATATATATATATATATATATTAATACGTCTTTTGATCGTTGTGAAATATTTGTCCAATATATGCATACAAATTAATTTATTGCATATTTCCTTTTGAATATGCCAATAGATAAAACAAAGGTGGTTGAAAATAAAAATATATTATTTTAAAAAATGCATAAGAATGCTTAATTTGATTTTTATGGCTATATATTTTAACTTTAGCTGCACAGGTTTTTTATCCATAAAATTATTTATAAGGTTTTATATTTGATTTGATATTGGATAGCTTGGTGTTTTAATGAAATGTCTTTATCTTTGTCTCCAGAATGAATCTAAAGCCCAGTATGTTAAAATTAGGGTTTTCAAAGGGACACAAACAAAAAGAGATAGAAAGGAAAATAAAAGCTAGGCTTTAATTTATGCAAGTCTGTATTATCGTGTTCAATTTTTAATTTGCTTTCAGGAACTATATTTAAATTGTAAAGAAATAGGACTATTTAGCTCTATTTAAAAAAAATAATATATATTCAAATTTACCAAGAGCTATCCTCTCTTAAGGTTATTCTCAAATTCAAACTGGCTACTTTATGACATATTCTTTAATTCACTTTTGTTCGGAAACGTATGAAAATGCAAGTGTAGAAAATTCAGAAAATTTGTAACCGAAAGACGTTTTCCACTATTCTTTATTTTATTTAATTTTGTGGTAAGACAGAAGATTTTTCAGAAAACACTGTTAAAGTCGGCGTTTTCAACCGAATTTCCAATGCCGCAGCAGGGGAAACGAAAAAACGTGACACGAATCGCTTATAACCCGATAAGTAATTTATTTATCAAAAAAAAGAAAAACTAATTTCGATTCCAAATCGCTTCAATAGTTAGACCTGCCAATTTTATGCCTTTGTGTTTAAAAATATAAGTCAGATAACGTATCAGAAAGTTTCGCGTTGTTGAGTAAGGAATTTGAGAACCACCTTAAGCGTTACTGGGCTATATCACTATCATACATTTGTAAGATTATTACAATTTTGTTTTCAAATTTCCTCTTTTTAACACTTTTTCAACATAATTAAAAAGCATCTATGAATTCGCTTTGTCTGTCTGTCCGTGCTGTAACTCTCGTAAATATACTCAGATTGCCATGAAAGTTTTACATGTTATTGAAGTTTACCATTGAATGTTCAGTATTGAAAATGAAGTGTGTAGCATTTATTTCTCGCTTACAGGGACATTTAAAAGAATGTTACAATATGGTCTATAGGGAAAAATTATTTGCGGTGTTTTTAGTTAGCGATGATAACTAAAGTAGCGAAAAGTAGCGAAGTAGTGACTACTTTTGAAAAGTAGTTTGTAGTCGCTACTTTTTAAAACAAGTAGTTGTAGTTAACTACATTTTTCATAAAGTAGTTGTAGTTCGCTACAAAACAAAAAGTAGTTTTTCCGACCCCTGGTCTGGACGGTAGTTTTTTGTGAAAATAATATGTTTTTTTTTTAGTGAAATCTTTAGAAATTTACTTTATTTATATAAATTACAGAAAAATATTTTTTTAAATCTACTTTTTTTTCTTTGTAGTGCTTCAAATTATGAATTTTTTCACTGACATTTTAAAATTTTATTAATTTTATTAACGTGAGGCAATATTAGGTTATTAAAGGTTTCGTAAAATAATATCTTTGCAAATTACTGGTATTGAACAAAACAGATTTGTCTTATAAATTTGTGAATTAAACTAAAATTTATTATTTTATAAATTATAATTTTAGAAAGTTTATATTTTTTTTCTATAAGTTTATAAAATTAATTAATGATTTTTTCTTTATTTTTATAAAAATGAAGTTTATAATTTTAGAAAGTTTATAATATATTTAGTTAGTTTATAATTTTATAAATTAAACTAAATTAAGTTAGACTAAATTAATAAATCCAAATTTAAACATACCTATCCCAAGGTCATTAATTTCAAAATTTTCGCTAAAAATCTATTTTTTTGTTTTAATATTTTTAAGGTTTTATAAAACAATATTTTTGCAAATTATCGGTATGTAGGTGTTAAACTAAGGTGATTTGTCTTATAAATTTGGGAATTAAACTAAAATTTATTATTTTATAAATTATAATTTTACGAAGTTCATATTTTTTTCTTTAAATTTATAAAAAATAATTAATAACTTTTGTTTACTTTAAAAAAAATGAAGTTTATAATTTTATAAAGTTTATACTTTATTTCGTTAGTTTATAATTTTATAAATTATACTAAATTAATTTAAACTAAATTATCAAGTCCAAATTTAAACTTACCTATCCTAAGGTCATTAATTTCAAAATTCTCTCAAAAAATCTATTTTTTTATTTGAATTTTTAAAATTATTCAGTTTAACAGAATCGTACACAAAAGCTCTCAGAAAGATTAAATATAATAATTTAATTTTTCATAAAATTGTTTATTCACATATTTATTCACACATTTTTTTAAAATAAGAGATAAGTTTTTAAAATAAGAGAAATTTAATTTAATAGCATGTAATAAATACGTCTACTTAAGATAATTATTGTTCTTACTGGAATTGATAAATATATCAACAGACAAATAATTTTAAAAAGTATATGTACTATTGCAAAAAGAAGCAATCATTAGTCTTAATACAATGTGTTACGCATATAATACATAAAAAGTTAAAATTTATTTGTTATAAAGCATCAACCAATAAAGCAAGATATTAAAAATTATGAGAATAAAATATTGAAAAAATCCATCTAACTATGAAACCTTCAAGTTTTTACATCATTAAAAGAATCTAAAATAAATAACAACATTTGAGGGAACGAAGTGTCCGTAATGGTACAGCCCGCCAGTTTACTACACAGAAGTTTCCGCGTTCGAACCCCTTCGTGGCAAGTGTTGGTTATTTACTGAAAACTCGTACAGAAATGAAAGAAAAAAAAATAAAAAGTGTTATAAGATGTTCCTTGAGAAATATATATATATATATATATTTTTTTTTTTTTTTGGTCCTATAAAATTTATTTTAACGATATAAAGTATCTAAAAAATACGGAAGATATCTGTTAAAAAACGGATATTTCTTTACTATTTCTTTATTCGAGTATATGTCTGAATGCATACTATTGTAATTTCATTAGATTAATCATCTCTTTGTACAGGAGATTTTATTCTATCCTTAAAAGAATACTTATTTTTCAACCACTAAACACCATATGTTGTTGAAATTGAATAACATTTCGTGTATTAAATATACTTATACAAGTGTAAATTCATCTTATGAGATATATTCAATTTACACATTCAACGTTTTTATATTTTTTCGTTTAGAAGACCGATTTAGTCATCTTCCTTTAGTAGTTAAATCAATTATCTATTTCATTAGAAAATGCATATTAAAAATTTAAATCACCCGAAAATTAGCTACTTTGTTAATAAAATTTCGCGTCAAAATAATGCGATTCACTTGAATTTTCTTTTGTTGATATTCTTTGAAATATAGTTGTTTAGCAACCATTTAATGAAAAAAAAATGCTTTGAAAGTTTTTGTAAAAAATGAGAAATTAAAATGTTTCATAATCTTTCAAATTAATGCGTAAAATGTCACAGTAAATTGTATAATTAATTTCGAAATTCTGATAAATATATTGGCAAATTTCATCTGGCTTCCCATTGAAAAGCATTATGACTTAAAATAAAATGTTATATATTTTTTGAACGAATGAACCAAATGTAACTAAAAACTATACAGCTAATTTCGTATACCTCACCAACAGACCTACCTAAAACCAACCTAATTGCATCATTTTTGCAGCAGTTATCGCGGAAGACAGACAGACGGACACAAAACCAAAAACTTTTCACGTCTCCACAGTGATAATGATTAAATGTTAGAAACACATCTATTAGATGCACATATAGTAGTTTACCCTGTTGTATTTTATTATCGTAAATTTGTATTTCATTGCGCATATTTTGTATCCAATATTCTCCGATAAATTTATCTTAAAGCTAGATAATTCCAAATATATCTGCAGGAAAACAAAGATCTTAATAAACTAAACAAATTTAAAGTGCCAAACTTATAACCAAAAGTATAGAAAGATCTAAATTTACAAAATAAGTTCCTTTAACACTAATTATGCAATAACTGCCAAACTTCCAGTTTTTCCAAATCCAAACGTACTTGGATGAATTTTATTTATAAAAAATATAAAAAATACCACTCATTTTATTAAATAAATATTTTATTGGGGGGGGGGGGGGGCAAGAGAAAATCTCGAAGAATTCAGGTATGCTGTTCTGAAAAACATATTCAATAGTTTAGGAAAGATTTCCCAGAACCTTTCATCATAACTCTGCATAAATTCATGTTAAGATAACACTTGTTATTCCTTCATAAGTAATTTTTCATATGTGTATCAAAATTAATTAATGAATATAAACTTTACTTATCATGAAACTTAAGCTACATTGTACTATTCATTAGCATAAGCTACATTGTACCTATTCAATAACTAAGTGATGTACCAAAAATGAACATAGAGACAATATTTCTTCCTTCAATGCAAACGTCACTTTACTTCGGCAAATTCTTATATTTGCATTAAAATGCAGTGACATACGTCATTTGCTTTAGATACACGTTTTATCCTTTTGTAGTCAGGCAAAATATTTTCCGTATAATAAATTGCATATAAATAACTTTTATAAGCGGCTCAAGTAATGAAAATATTTTTGATTCAATTATAATAAGAATAAAAGCAATTAACCTAAGAATTTGATCAACTAATAAATGGTTTTAATCAAAATAAATATAACTAAACAAAGATATATTTAAATCTATCTAATTTTAATTGAATGATTCCTTAACCTAAATATCTCTAATATTATTATGAATGAAATGTTGCAAGTGTGAGTTTAATTCAAATGAGTTCATTTTTACGTAAAGCGCGTAAATAAACTTCCCCAAAAGTTAAATAAATACCCAAAAATATTTTAACATATTGTTGAACAGTAAAAATTTTATTCTTGTTTGCATAGCTTTAAACTTTATGCTTCTTTGTTACGACATTTTTAAAATAAAAATCTTAGTCTTATTTCATTGTAGCATTCTGTGAATAAATAAGGTGAATATTATTTCTTAAAAATGAAAAAGCCTAATAAAAGGGCTACTTGAAATCAAATTGTTGGAAAACAAACTGTTACAAAGTTTGTATAAAGGAATTATCGTATAGAGGTATTATGGTGTAGTCGGCTAATAAAGAATACTATTGTTTCACTTTGGTAACGTGTTGCAGTCAATTGGCAATATTATAAACAACTTACGAATGTTTCCATAGTGCTTCTCAGAGCGTGTCGTTCGTCGATTGGCGTCGTCTGAATAAAAATTTGTTTTTCGTTCTTGTAAAATTTCAAAAGGTTAGTTTTCAATACTTTTTATTCATTATTAGAAATCAGTATTGAACACACTTAGCTATACTGGCGCAGAGACCTAGTCATACATTGTGACTTGTGCATGAAATCTAAACTATATTAACTAACTACGTAGATGTCACATATTAATATTTGCTCCAATTAACATGATCCAATAGTTCTATTAAATCTGTATTTTTCAAATTTTTTAGATTTTATTTTATTTTTTTATTCTTCTATTCCATATTATCTGACTATCTCATAATACTGTCCAAAATTTATCATTATTATTTGTTTGCATTGGATGAAATTTCTTAAAATGATTCTTGTTTACCAATAACTAACCACCGACAATTGAAGTTTATTATTGTATTCGGTTTTTATACAATATTGTGCTGTGATATTGTCTCAAACGTAAGCCCCCCCCCTCTCTCTTTCATATAATTCCTCAAAATATGAATATATTTAAATTTATGAAAGGTGTATATAAAACATTTTTTTATAACAATTAACTATAAACACTTATGAGTTTAGGTATGATTATGTCTTCCCTAAAGTCTTTATTGAAGAACGGATGGACGTGGATGTTTAGATTGAAGGAAACGGCAGATTTGGCTTGTGAAATTAAGAGACTGGAAAATGGAATTTAGTTTTATTTTATTTTCTACAAGGCGGAGGACTTCTGTAGTAAGTATATTACAGGATATTTTCTCGATTTAACTTTTTTTTTTGTAGGTATGAACGGATACCGGCTACCTTGCACTCATTTTACTTATATATTTTTATTTAAAGTTTAATTTATATATCTTAGTTTAATTTTAATTTTTTTTTTGTTTTTGTTTTTTGCAGTCATTGTTTTTAAATTTTTAATTCGTGTATATTGTATTAAGTTTTTACCGTGTTAATAAAAGTAACCTCGAGTTGTTTTTTAATCTGTTTTTAATTTGTTTTCTAAAAAAGTAACTGTTTTGAATGTAGGGTCAGCTGTTTCGAAACTTACAAGTTTATAGTGAGGGGGGGGGGGGGGTGATAGTTAATTCTGTCTATCCGTCCACTGATGAGAAACAGATAATTTTTCGCCTGTGTAGTTTTTATGTTTTAACGTCATAAGTGTTTATAGTTAATTGTTACAAAAAGATTTTCTTTGATAAAGTTTAAATATTTCATATTTTGAAGAATTATATTCTTGTTGCATATGTTATGTGCTGCTTCTGCGCCTGTTGTGCAACAATTTATCATTATATATATATATATATATATATATATATATATATATATATATATTTGAGTTATTTATATCATAAAAGAAATTCCATTCAACAGATTTGAAACAATTTATTAGAATACGCTGGCTGGAATTTACCTCCGAATAAATTGATATTAAGATAACATTTATTCCTTCATTCCTTTTGCAATTTTCCTTCTACAACTTGATTCTTAGAAATAAATTCTCATATTTGCAACAGAATTAATTTGTATACATTGCATGTTATATGCTAAATTTTATCTTATAGCGTAGATTTAATGCATATTTTTCATTACACATATTACATTATGCATATATTAAGTTAGTGATATGCCGAAAATAAACATAAGTAGAAAATTTCTTCACAGATTGCAAATGTCACCTTACTCTGGCAAATTCTTATATTTGAACTATAATGAAGCATTATATGTAATTACCTTTAGATAAGCGTTTTATCCTTTAGTCATTAGCTAAACTTTTTCCGTAAGGAAAATCACATATGTAAATAAATATATTTTATAAGGGCTTCGAGTAATGTCTCATTCATAGGGTTGCAAAAAACTGGTTTATTCTCAGGGTTTTTTCCAATAAACCCGGTTACTTCCCAGGGTAATTCCCTCCAAAAAACCCTGTTTATTCCGGAAAACACCCCGGTTTATTCCCAAAAAATCCCGGTTTATTCCCCCCATAACACCCGGTTTATCTCCCCAAAAAACCCGGTTTATCTCCCCAAAAATCCCGGTTTATCCCCCCCAAAAATCCCGGTTTATCCCCCCCAAAAATCCCGGTTTATCACCCCCAAAAATCCCGATTTATCCCCCTCAAAAATCCCGATTTATTCCCACCAAAAATCCCGATTTATTCCCACCAAAAATCCCGGTTTATTCCCCCAAAAATTCCGGTTTATTCCCCCAAAAATCCCGATTTATCCCCAAAAAAATCCCGATTTATCCCCAAAAAAAATCCCGATTTATTAAAAAAACAGGTTTATTTCAAAAAAAAAAAAAAAAAAAAAAAAAAAAACCCAGTTTATTCCCAAAAAAAACCCCAGTTTATTCCCAAAAATACCCAGTTTATTCCCAAAAATACCCAGTTTATTCCCAAAAAACCCGGTTTATCCCCAAAAAACCCGGTTTATTCCAAAAAAAAACCAGGTTTATTCCAAAAAGAACCCCGGTTTATTCCCAGGTTTAAACCGGAATTTTTTTTCTAGTCTTTGCAACTCTACTTATTCAATCAAAAAAAGAATAAAAACAATAAACACACGAGTCTGGTAAAATAATACATAGTGAAATAATAATTAACTGTAATAAAACTGAATATAGGGATTTTTTTTTAAATAAATCCAGTTTTAATTTACCGAAAGAGCTTATTTGAAAGTGTATTATTATTATTTAGTAATATTTTTAACACTTTCCAACATTGTTGAAAAGTGTTTATGAATTTGGTTTCTCTGGCCGTCTGTCAATTCGTGCTCTTCGAGTATGAAGGCATGAATATACCAGATGCACCAAAACTTCGTTAAAAAGTGTTGAAAAGTGTTTATGAATTTGGTTTATCTGGCTGTCTGTCTATCCGTGCTCTTCCTAGTATGATGGCATGAATATACCAGATGCGCCAAAAGTTCATTAAAAAGTGTTGAAAAGTGTTTATGAATTTGGTTTGTCTGACCGTCTGTCTATCCGCACTCTCCTAGTATGATGGCATAGTAAATATAACAGATGCGGCAAAAGTTCGTTAAAACTTTTAAAAAATCAATAAAATGAAATAAATGACTCTAAAAAAATGTGCTTTGCAGGAATTGGATTAGACGGAGATCGGATGGTTTTTAATAACAAAAAAAGTTGTTAAAAATTACCGACAGACTGCGCTGGCCTGCATAATATGAAGCAGATGTGTGCAAATCCGATTTATAGTAAAAGACTTATTTCTATGAACCGTCTGACAAGCTTATTCCAACACATGAAACAGGCCTTTTTCTCGTCTTCAGTCATTTTGCCGAGCAAAATATTACCAATGCGTCAGTTGCCGATTCCCGTTCTTGTAAAAGAGTTTAACCAACAGCGTCTGATGTAGTAACGATAGCATACTGCTGGCATTGAATTAAGAATCTGTGTGCATTGAGGAGTTTTACTGACAGTTTAATTTGTATAAATCTGCTTTATATTATGCATGCAGCGCCATCTATCGGTAATTTGTTTAACCAAAAACTTTTGTTACTAAAAAAAAATCCTATCTCCCTCTAATCCCATTTTCCTGCAAACCGCAATCTTTTAGCATCTTTTGTTTCTATTTAATGATTTTTTAAAGTTTTAACGAATTTTGGCGTACCCAAATTGACGGGTTACCCACGTCTGATTGCCAAGTAATTCATGTGTGTTATTGGGGTGTACTATGAAAGGTTCGCTATTAAAAATGAAGTTTGTACCATTTTTTGTTCGTTTACAGGGACACTTATAAGAATTCAGTTACATTACGCGGTGTATGTGGGAAAACTTTTGATTGCCTAAGAGGGACTGCTCAAACAAAGAAAACAAATCTGTAGAGCATAGTATCCCTCCCGGTCCATTTATTAAGGTCTTAAAAAGGGTACAGTATTCAGCCGTAGTTGAAGCCGCCGGAAAACGCGAGAATGAGCAGTAAAATATAAACATAAGAAATAAAGAAAATCGGCCGACGACCGGCCCTGCCAGGAGCGCCCCAATATCGAGGACTGACAGGGACTGATTAAGGCTTTTACAGGAGTAGTCCATCACTGCCGGAAAATAGATTTTAGCACGCGACACTTTGGGAGCAGTAAGTGGGCACGCGATTTTAGCACGCGACACTTGGGCATCAGTAAGTGTTGGAAACTTTTGGGCCGGAAAAACTCTTTCGCGACAAGCGCGTGTTTCTCTGCCAGCAGGCACGACAAGAGGAAGAGATTCGAGAAACTGATCTGGCAGACGGTCTCCCTAAGTTAAATTTGAGAGGTAAATTAGGTGATCAAAAATTATTTTCAGTTTCCTCTTTAGAAGCGGGCGAGTGAGGACATTTGCGAGCCATTTTTTTGGTTGGTTGGTTGATTTATGTCGGCCGATTATCTACACGAGGATATAGGCCCTAGGGAAGAGTGCCCTCTGTGGGGCATCGGTCTGAAGATGCACATTTAAATGATGATGTTACACTGTTTAAAATATATTGAAATTTATATTCATCATTGAGATGATCATTTTAGAATATGGTGCGCATAGCATTAATCGTTCATTTACAGGGACACTCAAATGAATGCGGTTACTGTCTATGAAATATAATTGCTTAACGTTTGTTTTCAGTTGTGGTATGTGTTAAATGTATTATCCATGTTTTATTTATTTTCATTTTTTGCTCTCGTGATGCATTTTTTGTAATATGTAACGTGGAGAAATTGTTTACTACTGTTTTTAAATATTTTTGTGGAAAAAAGGTAGAATGTTTTACCGTTGAATAAATTTTTAGTATTTTGAAAACTTAAGATGTTAATGGACTTCTTTCCTTATGCTTTAAGTTATTAATTGGCGTCCGCATTTCTTTAGAAAGCTGAGGTGTTAAAATAACTTATTTTTGAACGCTTTAACCATCTGACTGTCCAGCAAAAGGGCAAAAATGTAATGTTATTCTTAATGGCATTATACAGTGTTATTTAGTATGTTTAGCGTAATTTATCATTGTTTACTGTAGTATTATTATTCATTCATTATTGTTCATTTAGTACTTACTTCTATCCATTATTATTATCTACTTCAGCATCTTACAGTATTATAACATGGTAGTATTATTGCTCAGTAACACATAGTAGTATTTAGTATTGTTCAGTACGATTGGTAAATGGTATTTTCAGAATTTGTAATTTCGGAATCTTGTATTTTCAAAATTTGTATCTCAGCATTACATAGTATAATTACTGCTCAATGTCACAAAGTATAATTTAGTAACGCTCGGTATAATTAGGTAAACAAACCTGCTGGGTGCGGCTAGTTGAGCTTAAGCCAAAAGGTAGTCCTCCCCACCCGGTTTGACCTTGATATTGTTTACATGATATCATCTTTCTTCTATTAAACGATGAATTTTTGGTGACTTAACGGTGAGTATTCAGATTCTGTTGGAACGTGTTTCATAATCTATCCTCGATGCAAGCTTTTTTTTCTTGTTTAAGATAAAATTCTAAAAATGCACTAAATAAATGGTTTTTTTCATTAACAAAAACAATTATAAGAATGCACCAGCATAAAGTTTTTAAGCAATCGAATTCCTGTTACTGAAGTAGAAAATACATTGTAGCAGAAAATTGAATCCAAACTTTCCAGGATTATTAGAACTATCTGAAACTGAGTATGTTAAAATAATTTTAAGTTACATGTTAATAATGGTTGCAGGATAAAAAGTCAGTCGTGGTTAAGAATTAATTTGTAATTTATGTTAAAAAAATAGAAATTTAAAGTTTAATATTTCGTAAATGGAATCTACATACAATCAATTATCATTGTACATAATGTTAGTTTATCTTAAATTATATTTCATTTTAAAAAACATTGCATTTAATAACATACATTGTGTATCCAATATTTTGTGATAAATTTATCGTCATACCAGATTATTTAAAAATGCCTTAATCCAATGCCTTAGCCTTAGTAAAATGCCTTTAAAAATGCCTTAATTGTTCTCATCTTTATGATACTACAAAAGGATTATCCTAATCAATGGATTCAAAAACTGTTGCAAGAAACGTGATTGAATTTTCTCTTTAAGTGACAATTGTTGAGGTAAGGTAACAATTGTTAGTTTTGTATCATCAAATCTTCAGATATGCATAAAAATAAATTAATATATATGTTACATGATAAACTTTATCATGTAACTTATATTTAATGCATCTCTTTCACGGCGCAAATTACATTGTATCATTTGATTCATTTAGTGATGTTCCAAAAATGAACATATTTACAGCATTTCTTCCCAGGATACAAATGTCACCTTACTTTTACCAATTCTTATATTTGTATTAAAATGAATTGTCATATGTCATTTCTTAAGATAAACATTTTATCTTTTAGTCGTTAGAGAAAACATTTTCTGTAATGTAAATCGCATATGTAAATGCCTTTTATACGTTTCTCGAATAATGAATATATGGCCGACTCCTTTATAATAAGAATACGTGCAATTAACATACGAGTTTGACGAAAGAATACATGGATACAATTATGCTATAGGTTGAATAGAAAAATATTTAAATGTATCTGATGGAAAGTTAATCTATAACCAATTAAATATATTTATATTACACCACATGTATAGTTTCAAGAGGGTGTTTCATGCAATTGTACTCATACACGAAAATAAAAATCTATCCAAGAGTATTATATAAGTAATAACATATAAGTATACTTTTACTATACTATAAAAATAAATCTCATTCAACAAATTCGAAAACATTTACAGAGAACGTGACTAGAATTTAGCTCTGAATAAATTGATATTAAGATAGCACTTATTCTTTCACTCTTTGTAAATTAACATATTTGTATAACAATTAATTTATACAGTTTTTATCTTATGTTACTTAAGTTTAATGAATCACTATCCCTACACAAGTCATATTTTACCTATTCATTAATTTAGTGATGTACCAAGAATGATTATAGTTACAATATGTCTTCTCACAATACAAATATTCTGCAATTTCTTATTTTATTGGCAATAAAATGAATTGACATATGTCATTTCCTTTTCATGCATATTTTATCCTTTTGTCATCAGCCAAGAAATTTCCCGTAGAATAAATCGGATGTGTAAATACATTCTCTAAGCGGCACGAATAATAAATATATGTCTGATTTAGCTATAAGAATAAATGCAGTTAACATACAAGTTTGACAAAAGAATACAAGGTTTTACTTAACTGTAATAGAATTCAATGGAAGAAAATTTAAATGTCTAAATTTAATTCACTGAATACTTACTGGAAAAATAATCTTATGAAACACCTCCAATGTGGGGTGCGAATGATTAAAAATTTTAAGCACCACTTAAGTTCTGTATTACACTAGAAGTATGAAACCCAATTCCCTTTACGAATGTCAAACATTCGCTGCAAAACTCGAAAAAACGTTAAACTAGCATTGAAAATCACATTAAAATTGAAAAAAATTCGACAATCACGGTGGACAAAATATATTATATTAGGCTAAAAGTTTGAAAACTAATTCTTTCTACAAATGTCCAAAAAACGCAATAAAAAACGCGAAAAAATGCTAAAAATAACTAAATATAAAATAATAACGGAGTTACTATAAATTCACTAAAATTTTGAAACTGGACTATTTTTACCAATGTGGAAAAATCTTCGCAAAACATGAAAAAACGCTAAAAATCACATAAATTGAAAAAAAATTAATCAAAAAATCGAAAATCAGGCTTCGAGGTGCATAACTAACGTAATAGAAATACCTTCCTGGCAGCTTTCTTATCTTTTTGCGTCTTCCGGTCTCTTCAGGACACAAACTTATTTTCTTACTATAATAGAAAATAGCGTAGTCATAATGTATCATTGAATGCGTATACATGCCACAATAAACTTTACTATAATTTTATTTAGATATATGTCATCCTATATAAATATATCAATAAATTAAATTAATTTAAAGGAAAAAATGGTTTAATTAATAAAATTTATTTGTTATATTTTCAATAAAGTTGCTAAGTTTGTTTAATATTTTGAGCGACTGTATGTGTGTTTATGAATAATTAATAAAAATTTTATATGTGTGTATACTTTAAAAGCCTTAAATTTAAGAAATTTTCGCTTTCGACTGAAAATCGAGAAAGTGCCGATATTTGGTTTAGGCTTGAAAACTTTGTTTTTCTCGGTCAGTGTTTCCAATGGCATTTGTAATGAGTATTAAAGTACCGTAGATGAGGGTTTTTTTTTGTGATAAAACCCTGATTACGTCCATTTTAAATAATGTTTGTGCACAAATACTTTTAATTGTTTTCTTTTATACTTTGATAATTAGAATTAAGTAGTCTCTTAAAATATGTTGGTGTTTTTAATTTATATCAATATATGTTTCGTTATGGATATTTTATTTTACGTTTCCTCTTTTCCCAAGCAATAATTTTTGGCACAGATGTCATATACGCACCACATTGGCGCGATTTTTTCCCTCGCCAATTTGGCGAAATTTTTGTTTTTTGAATAATAGTTACAAATAGTATGAAATAGTAGCACGTGATCTTTTATTTCAATATAAAAATAAAATAACGTAATAAATGAAATAGCTTCTATTGTTTTAAAAAAGGAAATAAAAATAAATAAATGATAGTTTGATATAATTAAATAGTAATATATATTAAATAGTAATATATTTAATAGTAATATATAGTAACATAATAAAAATAATTCATAGATTTAAAATAAAACTAAAAGTAAATAAACTACACTATAAACAACAGAACCGGGTTACCATGTGAGGCATAAATTTGCCATTTTGTTGCAATCGCGCCAATGTGGTGCGTATATGACATCTGTGCCTAATTTTTCTTTTAACATGATGGGAATTCTCACTCGGCCATTTATGGCAAATTACAAAATAAATAAAAATCTACAGAAGATTTAACGTTAATGGCGTTTCACTGCTTATCAATCAAAAATACTGAAAAAAAAAGAACAGATTTTCTTTCTTAGAATAACTTTATCTTAATATACAGAACAAAATTTCTGTCTAAAAATAATCTTATATTTCTGCCCACCTTTTTAAACCTGAGAACATTAAGAAGTATTTTTTGTATCCATGCCGATATAATAAATATATAGCTTTTAAGCGAAGATTACTTAACACATTTTATCGTTTATCAATTAAAAATGCTGCACTTTTTCTTTTACTTAATGAAAAACTATAGTTTCTGTTAGTGTTTTTAAATTTATATCAATACATGTTTCTTTACGGAGATTTTATTTTATCTTTCCTCTTTTTTTAAGCAATATTTTTTATTGGAACATAATGGGAATTCTTACTCGGCCATTTATGGCAAATTACAAAATAAATGAAAATCTACAGAAGATTTAACGTTAATGGCGTTTCACTGCTTATCAATCAAAAATACAGAAAAAAAAATAAGTTTTTCTTTCTTAGAATAACTTTATCTTAATATACAGAACAAAATTTCTGTCTAAAAATAATCTTATATTTCTGCCCGCTTTTTTCAACCTGCGAACATTGAGAAGCCTTTTTTTTGTATCCGTGCCGATATAATAAATATGAAGCTCTTAAGTGAAGATTACTTAACACATTTTATCGTTTATCAATTAAAAATGCTGCACTTTTTTTTTCTTTCCTAATGAAAAACTATAGTTTCTCCAAGATGTTTTATATGAAATATCTAAATATATCTTTTTTTTCAAGTGAAATACTTTCTTGTATAACTTTTAAGTATTAAAAACGGCTATTATTGTCTATAAAAAGTAAAAAGGGAAATCCTTGTTTTTTATGTCGAATTAAAGACTGCATAAAAAGATTCTAGATAATGATAATCAATGGGACTTGCGTTCATTAAAACAATTATAGCAAATTGAAAATTTTAGCTATCTTAATTAAAACGTTTACAGAAAAAAAATGAATACTAAATTTAAAGATTTGTACCGGAATTTATTTTAAAAAATATACATAAATAAATAAGACTATTTTTCTAATTTATTTTTAAACTTACGAAAAAAATATATATATCAACTTTAAGTAAATACAAAAGTGTTTTCAAATCAATTAATGTTCCTTCTTTTTCACAGTACTTTAATTATTGAAAATATTTTACACAGCAGTAACATAAAAAAATAATCTAAGTTATTCAGCAATTACCAAGATTGTATGCAGACCCTTCTGAAAAAAAAAGTTTAATTTTTTTTTCCTCGAAGATATTTATTATGAAAAAATATGCACAAGAGGAGCATTTTCTCAATAAAGAAACTTGTCTCATTTAAAAATTCATATATTTTATTAAATAAAAGTATACTAATTTGAACGCGAATTTAATTTTGACTATGAACGTGTGGTAGAAAGGTCACCTGTGATTAGTGAACACCAATAGATTGCGAGAAAGTGACCGCAGTTAATAGGTGAGTATTAATTAGATGTTAGGCTTTAAAAAACTTCAATTTATACTACATTAAAATAAAACTAAGTGACAGTTTTATTTTTGTATTTAAAAATATACATATTTTTATTTTGCCTATAAAAATCACTTTAAACATATATCTTTCTTTAAAGAAATAAATATTTCTACAGACTTATACAGTTTGTCTTTTCTGCTAACGGCAAAGTTTTAAATTTCTCTGCAGCTGAATCATAAGAATACAGGACTGCCACTAATGACTTCATTTTTTTTTTTTTTTTTTTTTTTTTTTTTTGTGTACCTCTATTTTTAAACAGTGATAATGTACCTGAAATATTTGTAAACATAAAGAATCAAATTTTTCTTTCATAATAATAGTAAAGAAAATAATGAGAAAATAATGTCGCCAGCAGCAGGCTTTATAATGACTTTATAATGAACGTATTTTACAGGCTTCGGACCACTCCACCGGTAATTTTTTAATATTATTTTGGTGGGAGATTTCTGCAACAGTTGCAAGAAAACGTCCTTCACGAAGTGGGTACTTATGATATATGCATGATAAATCTAAACAAAAAAATTTTGTAAGGAAATAGTGGTGGACAAAAGTTTGTTTTAGTCTCTTTTTATAGAGACCGCTCCGAGGCCTGATTTTACAGTATGTAATGTATGCAATGTATGTATTTAATGTATTTTACCTCTACCACATCATTGCTATGTCATAGACCACTCTTTCTATTTATTCTTGTATCATGTCAGCGGTAGGGAAAAGGGTACTTTGTTATAGGGGCCTTGGCATAACACAGTCGTGAAAAATTGCCATTTGGCGTGAAATACTATAAACAATCACGAAAGTGAAACAGCGATAATATCTAATCTTCTATGGCTTATTCATGTTATAAATTTTGATTTGAATTATTATATGGCTTATTTATGTGTAAATTAAACAAATTGCTTGTCAATGTATGTATTAAAAAGGTGTAAATATAAAACAATTTTTTTGTGCATTTGATGCATTCATAGTTATTTCAAAAAGATATTACATGACGTTTTAAAATGTAAAATAAATGTTTCCAGAAAGTGTTTTTGAAAATTTTGCGTTTCTCGCCAAATTTAAATTCATGGTTTTCTCTTTCGCGCCAGGGCTTATGTAACAATGAATTACCGGAAAACTACCAAATCGTTAACTACATTTACGAATTCCCTCCAGTTCTGTTAAAACTATCGTTTTAGTCTCATGATGAGTGTAGTTCTACATTTGTGGTTTTCAGGAAAAATACATGACGTGCTAGACTCTTCATTTTTCTGGAATGATAAAAAAGGGGCTTTAAAAGTGAGGAGAACGCATACTTGCCAACCTACAATTATTTTTTTCGTAAAATGTGGGTTAATCTGATCAATGTTACAAACAATTCAAATCAAATAATTTATTAGATGATGACCAATATCATATTGATTTTCATGATTTGTTTCTTGATAAGTGGTCTTATAATTTGTTAACAGTGTATTTTTCTTTCATTTCTAATATTTTAATTTAAACCATTTACCGCATTAAAAAAAATTGTTTAAACCTAATTGTTACATTTATGTTTTAACCCATTCCCTGCTAATTGTGCATTTTTGCAACATTCAAATTATAAGTGTACGAAAAAAAAATGAAAAGCTACCACTATTTTAATATGTTAAAATATACTTTATATAATGACAAAAACTTTGCTATTAAGGCGGAATTAAAAAAAAATATCTTTCCCCGCTCAACAACTCAAAATTTTGAGACACATTCCCAGACTCATTTTTAAAAGTAACAACAGGAAACTTGGCGGCGTGATTTATAAAGACATTTATAAGGGCCCCATGTTTTTATTTTTCGTTCAATTAATTAGAAATTGATTTACAGACAATTATTTAAAAAAGTACGATCATTTTTTTTGTTTCAAGCGCTATCGCGTTGGGAAATTTGGTTCAAAATGTCCACTTTGACAGCATTTTTTGAAATATATTCTGCCTTTATGAAAATATCGAGACAGTGGGGACATTATAAAGTTTCTGAATAAGAGAACCTGCCAATTGGATGCATTTTAGAGCAAAAATGAATTTACAAATGTGTCTTAAAATAAGCAGTTTGTATTTGAATACACCCTTAAAGATACCGAATATTATCTTTCAGAATTTTTTGAGGCAAACGAATTTCAGTAAAAACAATGAAGACTCCGCCCATATAGTTTCGGCAGTTAATGGGTTAACATCCTAATTCATATGTTTAAATTTTAACTAGACTATTTATTTCATAATTTGCAACATTTAAATGGTCTTACAATTTCTTAACATACTGTAATATGCATAAGTTATTCAGCAATTACAGTGTTATTATACGGTTAGAGTAAGCAAAATATAATAAATACATTTAAAAAAATCTCTTAAAGTGACAAGAACTTTTACTCACGTACTAATACTAACTCGTAAAAGCAATTAAATGCTCTCAACGGTGTTACGTGCTTCATTCTCTGAAATTTTAAGAGCAACACGTAAAAGTAGTTAAAGAAGCTTTACAATCACATCACGTATTGTTGATTAATCCATATTTAATACGTCGGTTTTAATTATATTCAAACCGAGACCCAAGTAGAATATTATATCATTATGAACCACGTAATGGATTTTTTTGTGTTTAAAGATAAACTTATCGTAATTTTGGAATAATTAAATAAAAAATAAGAGATTGTGTGAATGAACTTATTTGGATCCTAAAAGATTGAAAAAGAAATGTTCCTTACCCATTATACGTAGTATAGAGTAAGTCTTGTAATAGTTTTGAAAATCGAAAAAAAAATGGATTTACACGTTTCAAACACTGGGGATTCCGAAAAACATATTTTTAGAAAAAAAAATTGCCGCCCGTCTGTGTGTGTGTGTCTGTAAACGCTCAATCTCCAGAACAAATTGAGATAGAGACTTGAAATTTGGTATGTACTTAGTATGTAATAATGGGAAGAAGCTTATTGAATTTCAGTAACCTCGATTATCTGGAAGTATTATTTTTTTCGGACTCTCGAAATATTCGTTCTGATAAAAGGTACATAAAAATTTTCGAAATTGTTTATTTTAAGTGGTGAATATAAAATACAATAAAAAAGCATAAATTTTAGATAAAGAATGAAGTCGATCGGATAATGAGTTGCCGAGATATATGTAATCCTATTTTTCACATTCTTCGATTTTTTATGACCCTGTCTTCATTCAAATTTCAATTCGAAGATATATTTTTAATTGGAAATAAGACGCTTCATCCGACGCAGTAAACTGTTAGTTATTATGATTATCACTTTTGGAGTTAAGAATGTTTCTTTTACGCATTTCAGTAATACAGCATTTAAAGTTTGACGTCATCAAGCCACGATTTTATTCGAATTGCAATGCATTTTATAAATAGTTTACACATGTTTTATTTTCATATTTTATATTATGCATATCCATGATGGGTAAGTATTACGGTGGCCCCGAACGACTAGTTTTTTAAATCATTAATTAAAGTTTGTTTCAAACTTATTGTTGATGAATCTATATTTTGTCAAATTTAGTAATATTTTATTTAGCAGAGTCGATTGAAATTTTACATAATTTTCCACCATAAATGTTGTATTTTTTTTCCTTTAAAAAATGAACTAATTGCAACTTTAAAATAATTAAATGGAAGATAAAAATTAAAAGATTGTATTATTTCGGGTCATAAAAATTTATAATTCCGTTTATTTTAATACATTTGACTAAATTAATGGGACAAAATGTACGAAACGATTTTAAAATTTGAACGATATATAAATTGTTATTATAAATAACTAAATTTCGATGGTTTTATTTTCTAGAAAATCGATTTCTTTTTTAGATTTGTTTTGGTTTGCGAAATCGCGTAACTATTGCTTTTATTAATATTTCTTGCTGAACGATTAATTTAAAATTTAGCCAGTGCCAAAAATATTAAAATACTATTGAAATACTTGCAGTATTTCTCGAGAAAAAGTTACAAAAATATCAGCTGCTTTGCATCGGATTTCGCAAGTGTTGTGGACCACATAATCACTAACCTTTCAGATTTCTGTTTTGAAGATTTTAATAATAATATTGGTTTGATTTTAACAATTCATAAAACATCAATGTGCGTACACGCCTCTGGCAGCACTGTTTGACGCAAGAAAAATTATGTTTAAAATTTAATATGCCTGATCAACACATTTAATTGTATTACGAGGGAAAGTCATTAAGTAAGTCACAAAAGATAATTAAATAATAACTTACAATGATATTCACTTCAAAACTATTTTTATTTCTCAACCTATTCTCCACCCATATTTATGCACTTATATCACCGTTTTATCAGTGCCCCAACACCAGCTGCATACAATTCTTTGAGTTGCTGCCTCAGCCACATTGGGACTTCAAGTTGAACCTTTTCATCCCCTGTGGACATCATCTTGCTTCCAAAATGTTTTTTTAGTGGACTAAACGGATGAAAATCACTTGGGTCTAGGTCGAAGTTGTATGGTGGATGTTGCCAACCAAACTTATGAATAGTCTCCTGTGTTCAACTTGAAGACCTAATGTGACTGAGACAGAAACCCAAAGAATTGTATGCGGCTGGTGTTGAGGCACTGACAAAACAATGATATTAAGTGCATCAATATGGGTGGAGAATAGGTTGAGAAATAAAAATTGTTTTGAAGTGAATATCACTGGAAGCTATTATTTAATTATCTTTTGTGACCTTACTTCGTAGTTTTCCGAGATTGAATAAAGCGAAAAAAAACCTTATTCAAAAATTGTGGTAAAATTGCAAGCACCTTGAACATGCATTACATGGATTTGATAATTCATATTTTAACAATAATTTCGAAATGAACATTTGCGTTTTAATATTCTTTATTTTCAAATAAAAAAATCTCTTTAGATAATTAAAGTTGCTTTATATACGTTGTGCTCTGGTTATTAAAAATCTTTATAGTAATTATGAAATTTACGAGTTAACATAGAAACTATTCAGCATTACACAAGTTTTCTTAAATTTATGCGACTTCATTTTCAATCTTTGAATTTCAGCTTGGTTTTTTGTAAAATAAAGGTTTGTAAATAAAGTCATTTAATATCAATAAAACCAAAATACTTTTGATCATATAGGTATGTTGTGTATATAGTATATTATATGTACTGCAATACATACATACATATATATATATACCACACACACACACACACATATAGGTTGTATTTCCGATTTATTTGAAAGGATGAAATAGAGCAAATACCTTGGACATGTTCGTAAATGACAGTAGATATTTAAATTAAAAAACAGGATAATTTGGTGACATTGGTCAAAACGTAGACTTTTAAAACCTTTCGGGAATGTTTGTTATATTTAATTGTTTTTTTTTTTCAGTACATTTTTATATATAAAATATTATGTATTTTTTTTTTTATTTTTTTTTTTTGTAACAAACATCTAATAATAATTCGTTCTAAGATTCTCTCGTATACCTTCATCCAAGATGTATTTTTATGTAAGAACAAACAATTTCCCTTCAAGAATTTCGCTACCCATTTCTTTACTGTGTACTCCAGCTTACCGCTTCAAAAACAGTCATTGCATTTTATTGCATTTTCCGTCTCGCTCATCAGCTTTATAATGACCATTCTCTGGAACTTCCCTCTTCTAAAGAACCACGCTGAAGAAAAAAGTAAATAAAATCAAAATACCGGCGGTCATAAAGGCACCTCAACGGATAGAAAGAAAAACTCAAAGGATAGTGGTTTTGTAAGGAGGTGTTGGACTTAATGTTGGGTTTCAAGTGGATATCATCGTGAAAGTGCTCTTTTTTTACAGCAAAAAGTCGTCTTCCGAAGCATTCCATTGTCTGTTTTTGAGATTCTTTACGGGTGGGGTTTTTGTGCGAGGCATGCGGTCATTTTATTGTGGAATAACAGCAGGGTTTTATGTCGGTCGTACGATCGAAGGTGAATGAACAGTCTTGCGTAATTTGGGAAACACAAAATCGTATAAAATCCGGAAATAGGAAATTCCGCCACAAATTGTAAGTTTAAAGAAAATATTAGATGTGTTCCTAAAGATAGTATTTTTTCGTATTAAATAATACGAAATTATCATTTAAAGGACGAATAATAATCCAATGTTATTTATTATAATTATACAATTTTACTTTATAATTATTAATGCAAGTTATATAAATACATAAGGAGTAATTTATGTTATATAATTATATAAATAATATTATAGTAATATAGTATAACAATATAATTTGAATAACTTATATTGGAATATTTATTTATTTATTAATACAATAATTAAATTATAACTGTGTGTGATATAAGATTAATATAGAACTGTACATTTATACATCTAATTATTAATCAATACACATGTTGCGTGAGAAAAATGTATACGCACTTTCAATAATTTTAACTAAAGTTTTTAATCACATATAATTAACATTTTAATCGGAAAAGAATCTACATAAATTGTATAACTTTTCCTCCTACCACATATGTTTAAAATTATTATAATTCTGCTTATAATGGTGGTCTATTGATATACAAACTTCAACAAACATTTCATTTGGTGTTGTGGCGCATTCTTGCACAATTGCGGTTTGGGAACGTTGTCTATGAACAACCATTCGTTTCAAACTTATATTTTATCCTATGAATTGTAAATCGCTTAGGTCGATCTGCCTGAAACTCTCTTCGATATTGTATTTGTACTTCTGCCACATTTTCATACTTACAATAGTAATTTGAAATGAATTTTATTTATTCAAAAGTTAATCTTGGTCCACTCATTATTTCCAATTCTTCAATTCACTTCGAAAAGAAAGAAAAAAAAAATATGACCCGTTAAATAGTGTATGTATACATTTTTCTAACGCACCCTGTATGGTATATAATATTAGAAAGTTCGAATTCATACCAGAAAAAACTAATAGAAATATTTAATTTATTTCATTACAGACATTTCATGATTACATAAAATAAATTCTTTCAAAATTTCCGGTACATATTCGTAATTTTAGATTGAAAAACCATGAGTATATTCGTGGTTGGCAGCGAATGGGTTAATAGCTATATAATTAGTTATGTAATTAGTTATATAATTAATAGCTATATAATTAGTTATGTAATTAGTTGTATAATTAACAATATAGCATATAATTTCATTTTATTACATACTTTTATCTATTGTTATTAAATTATTTATTATTTACAGATTAATCTATTCTTAGAACTATATTAGATCTTTAGAATTTTAAATAAAATTTCCGTTTGGTTTAAATTTTAAATAGCGTCAAGTTACTAAATTGCCATATTGTTTATATTTTTCATTTGAATGAGATATTTTCATTAGTATAAAGTAGGAAGTAAATACATTTCACATTTTAAAATTAATTTTTTTTTTAATTAGAAAGTGTAAAAAAAAATGTTAGTCTTTCGAAATACTTAATAATATTTTAAATTAATGTGTTCTTAGTTTTAAGTACAGTCAGAATAGAAGTAAATTACAGTTGTTTCCATGAACATACGGTCCATCAACAATTATAAATATAAAACATATTTTATTAAAAATATGCAGCAAACTGCCCAGTCAATTGACCATTTTTATAGATAAAGGTTACTTGACCACATTATAAAGCATTCCCATTGGTCAAAAAAAAGTTACGGTTATTTCCATCAACATACGGTCCATCTGCAATTATAAATATAAAACATACATTGTTAAAAATCTGTGCCAGACTGTCCAGTCAATTGGTTGTTTTGATAGATAACGGTTACTTGACCATATTATAAAGCATTCTCACTGGCCTGAATAGAAATAAATTATGGTTATTTCCATGAACATACGGCCCATCAACAATTATAAATATAAAACATACTTCGTTAAAAATCTGCAGCAAACTCTCATGTCAATTGACCGTTTTTATAGATACCGGTTACTTGATCATATTGTAAAGTATTATCATTGGTCAGAATTGAAATAAATTATGGTTATGTAATTGCTTTCTTTAAAAACTGTTGAATGACTGGACAGTTTGCTGCATATTTTTAACAATGTATGCTTTATAATTCTTGATGCTATTATAAATTAATATATTGGAATTATATATAATAATAAATTAAATATAATATTATTATAAATGATAAATTAAAAAAAAAACACTGTAATATATATATATCTGCAAAGGAAAAGCAGTTTTGATTTTTTTAATTAATTTGTTCAAATTTTACAATAAGAATTATGTTTTTTTTCATCATAAAACCATTCAATTATATGTTATAAAATACACAGATAGAAAAACTTTCAAAGTGTACCGAGTCGCCTTATATGTCAGCCTTATTTTTTTCATTTATGATATAACATATTTTACTGAACAAATTGTAAAATATTTTAACTAACAAATATTGTGACTAAAGACTTCGACATAAATGTTGTTTTTAATATAAAATTACTTTATAATTTTAATGGTACAACATATATAATTTAGCTTAATTTTACTATTAGTTTAATTTATATATTATCTGTACAGAAAACACGAGACGACTCGACTGGGAACAAAGGACAAAATAATTCAAATATTCTATCCAGCACTTCCAAATCGATTATTACTCAAACCGACGTATTAAACATGGATTAACAAAGAATACGTGATGTGTTTAAAAACCTCCCTTAACTACTTTTACGTGTTTCTCTTAAAATTGCAGAGAGTGAATAACGCGTCATCGTTTAGAACTTCTAATAACATCTTCGAGGTACTATTAAAGTGGAACTATAATAGGGCTATTTATAATAACATCGCCATAGAAAGTGAAAAAAAAGTGCTTGTCATTTTAATACCTTCGAGACGAGAGTCTTTTACACTTTTGCTTTCTTTCTGACACTATCTGATAAAAACTGATAGCCGATATTCTGCAATTGTATAAACCGAAATTTTCTGGTAATAAATTCTGGTGTCTAAATTGAAACATTTTGCGCATTCTCCTATATACGTTCCGCTTGTGGCAAAAGGGTCCAATAAATTTTTTAACTGTTTTTTAAATTTTCGCTTAAACTAACCATATAAATTCTCGTTTATTCCTAAAGAATCTTTGGATATTATTAAAACACTACAACAAAATACTTTCTGTTAGTAATGAGTTAAAAAAGGGGGTGGGGTGGGGGAATAAAATTACTAATTATTTCATTGAAAAGGATTATTTTTCTTAAATTGTTAAAAATTTTCTATTTTAGTTACATATAAAATAAATATTTAAATAATGTTTGTTTAAACAAGCCCCCTTCAATTTTGATACCTTTTAATATCATTATGCTTATATATAAAACATTTTGTAATTTTTATGGTGCAATTTGTATAATTTATCTTAATTTATAATCAGTTTAATTCAAAAGCTATTAGACAGCACTGGACGACGCACAATGACGAATTTTACCAAATTCGAATCTTTTTTGCTTTACCGAGTTTTCTTCCAGAGCAAGGTAATTGTCAAAATGTTGAATTTTGTAACTAAATAAATGGGAGAGCGGGGTCTATATGTCATGAAACGTAGAGTTCTGATGTACCATATAGAGCGATTTTGTGTATTTCAGTGAATAATTCAAATCATTGTGTACATTTATTAAGTGAAATAATTAAATATTAAAACATAATTATTTTCAAAGTAGCAAAAAGTAGCAATTAAAATGAGGCATGTTGCAAGATTAAAAACTATTTATTTCGATTATTAATTCGACTGGATTCTCAAACTTTTTCATAAATATATATAAGGAAATATTAAATTTGCTCATTCTGTGTCGACTTTTACAAAAAAACCGTAAATGCTTATAAACAAAAAACTAGTGATACAACTTTCCTGAAATATAATTCATCATAAACGTTAAAAAATGTCTGCAGAAAAGATTGAATTTTCGGTGTATCGTGTGAACAATGATTACCATTGATTTTCAGAATATTCAACACCACGATGGTGTGAGCTTAAATAAACTTTAGTGTCAGTATCCAATAAAGGGGAACTAAATTGATATACAACTATGGAAAGTTAAGCGTAAAAAATCTAACTTTTTCTTCCGAATTTTGGCAAAAATTTTGAAAAATTCCGCCAGTGAGTCATAAACAGGGCTGCCAGTTTGCCCTTTTTATTATTCAGAAATTTCGAATTCACACCACAAATTTTAAATAAAGTTTTTGCTTTATTTATATATTTTGCAATTACTTTTAATGTAAATATTTTTCTTTCGGAAATTTCTGGATGATTAGGAGTCGCTGAACTTAAAAAAAAAAAGGCCAAACTGACAACCCTGCTCTTAGACAATGGTGCCAGGTTGAGAATTTTTAAAATTAACTATTCAGAAAAAGTAGTAACTGTTTATCTTAGCATTATTTAACGCTATTACAATTCTGCTACAAAATTTTAACAGTTTTTTTTTAACCTTTAACCGCAGAAAAAATATATTGCAAATTATGTGAATAAACAAGATGGTTACGAATTCTGCGTTTAAAAAATTAAATAGAAATTTTATCATCATTAATAATGTAGTCAGACTCCTTAAAAATTCAAAGAATTATCCGAAACTTTCAGACATTCCGTGATTCAATAAATCGAAGATTGCTAGACGGAAAAAAAAAAAATCTACACATTTTGAATAGAAAAGTTTCATTTATCTATTCAACACTGATCACAGCTTTTTACAAAATAATTGAATGATTGTCCTCAACTCTCCGGAATTTACTAAAATATACATATTGAATATAGATTCACCAACAATACGTGATAAATTTGAAACGGTTAACAACTTTTACGTGTTGCACTTCAAATTGCAGAGAATGGAGGACGTGTCATCGTTTAGAGTGTCCAATTGCTTTTATGAGTTAGTATTAAAGAGTAATTATAACATGTGAATAAAAGTTTTATTATCAGTTGAAGGTATTTAACATGTATTTATTTAATTTTATTTAACTAAACCGCGTAAAAGATCGATAATTGCTGAAGAAAAGATACTAATACTCTAAAATTGCAAGTAAACACTTTCTGTAAGTAAAATAAAAATGGGTAAAAAAAGGGAAAGCGAATGATATTTTTAGTAAGAAATCATCAATTTATATTAAGTAGTAAAAAAAATCGCTTTTTAATTAAACGGAAAAGAAAATCGAAATATTTTTGGTTAATCATTTAACAGACCCATTTTTATGACTAAACATGTGATGGTAGTTTAGTTACTAAATAAAGTATTCTAGTTCATTATTCAATTTCATAACTCTTTCTGAACTCTGAAGTTTATTTAAATCAGTACTTTGTTTAGTTTAGAAGATATGTTAGTTTTTCAAAAAATTTACGGATGCATTCGAAATGTCATGGGTGAATTTGATTTTACATATGTACATAATGTAATTAAATAAAGACATTGCGCATTATACAATATTTTTATTCAGAGTATAAAACATTTTTCTGAATATTGTTTGTTTATTTTCTAAACAATATTTATTCACAGCTCGACTCGTAGGACGGAACAAAATAACTTATTAATTCTATTCAGCGCTTCCGAATTGATTATTACTAAAACTAACGTATTAAATATAGATTAACTCACAAAGTGTGATGAGTTTGCAAAGCTTCTTTAACTACTTTTACGTGTTGCTCTTAACTTTTAAGAAATTGAAGATCACGTTATCGTTTAGAATTCCTAATTGTCTTTACGAGTTAATAATAAAGTGGAATTATACTGCGAATATTTCTAAGAACACCCTTATAGTATGTTAGTAAATTACTTAAGGGACTTTTTAAATATTTTTATTGAATTTTCTTTATTCTAACCCTGTAAATACTACGTAATTTATGAATAAAATACGTACTATAAGTATTAAGTAAAATAACACTGGGTTAAAACGAAAACATAATATTGGGTTGTTAGGAAAGTTCTTTCCGTTTGGGAAACTTGGTTCGTACCGGCAAATTCTATCATTTAATTATTACACAATAATTCGGATAACGAATATCTAATAATTGATGGGGAGAATTTTCCTATACAAATTGGCTTTCCCAAACGGAAGGAACTTTCCGAACAATCCAATATTTTTATAGCTGAAAACATTTCTAATACAATTTAACTGAACAATTTTTTTGTACAATGAACTAAAAATAAATGTTGACATAATTTTTAATTAAACAAATACCTTTCATTGCCCAGGGTGCAAAAATCTAGGCGCCAATGGACCGATTCCCACCACTAAATTTTTAGTATTCTTCGCCTAATAAGAATACTGATAAAATTTACGCGAAGTATACTAATAAAATTTACGCGAAGAATACTAATAAAATTTGACGAAGAATACTAATAAAATCTAGTGGTGGTAATCAGCCTATTGGCGCCTAGATTTTTGCACCCCTGGAGCCTATTTTTTTTATACGTACTATAAAATGTTTTAGTACTTCTAGTAATAGTATTTATATAACCTAATTTATTTTTAGTTTACCTGAGTTACAAATTACATTTGCACAACTCGACCAGTAGATTGCAATAAAATGTATTACGGATGTTATTAATAAAATCTTCATAGCGTACAAGATATTGTCATTTTAAGGGATTTCATTTTAATTTATAAAATGTCATCTGGTCAAAGGATATATAAACTCATTAGTTACTGCATAATTCCAAGAAAAATATCTTCAAGTGTCACGGCTGAGAAAAAAAGAACTAAATGAATGTTCTTTTAGTTCTTATTTTTTATTTTAATGACTATGAAATTGTTTAAAGAGCAATTTAAAAGTAATCAAGAGGAAAAGGAACATTGCAGTTAGACAGTTTTGTTCACAACTTGCCTTTACAAAAAAACTTCTAATGCAATTATTTGTGTAATCTATTTAAATTTGTTGTTACCTTTATTTCTTAAAAACAAAATAAAAAATATATTATTAAATGTAGGTTAACCCAAAACACTTAACTCATAGCCGCTAACACACCGATGTTTCACGTAGCACTGTGTCAATTTTACTTGAGTCAAATAAACAAATTTTGAAACCTCGGAATCAATTAAATACTGAATAAATGAAACTAAATACTGAATAAATCAAACTAAATACTGAATAAATCGAACTAAATACTGAATAAATGAAACTAAATAAGAACCACAAAAAATCAGAACACATTTTATTAAAAAACAGTCTTATATGTACTAGATTTCTCAAAACGTTGAAAAGAAAATCAGGAATTCCTTTGGGTCTAGAAATCAATCGTTCACTATGTTATATTTTGGAAATTTCGGTGTTACCCAAATTTCCGACAGAAAATATTACAGAAAGAAATTTAAAAAAAATGAGTGATATTGTCAATTAAGAGAATTTCAAGAATAGACTCAATAAATGAAATTATTTTTTAAGATTGACTACGTTTACTAAAATAGCAATACTAGCAGGCTACGCTTACTTTGCTGGTCGATTTTTCCAAACGAACTTCGAATGATTAAAATATCTATTCCACCGTCAGGGGGCTTATTCTGTTCTAAACAAACCTCTTGAAGAACTAACCTTTCGCTACCTACGGCACCGTTTAGAAGGCGTGCTGCGCACGAGCTGCAAAGATTGATAGTTTCACCTTCCATCGCCAGGGGGAGCCAGATCTATATACTTTTAACATTAACGCGATATTTAAATTACAACCCACCCCCTCAAAATTTATCCAATAACCTTTAACATTAACAACAAATATCGGTAATTTTTGAAACAAAAATCAAAATGACCCGTTTTTTTTATTTCACTTCACCCTTTATTTCAAAAAATTTGTTTTCACAAAATAGCAAGGGTTTTTTTTTTTCAAAAATTAAGAAAAAATACCGGACGATTGCTACAAAAATTGAATTTTCGGATGCAGAAAATTTTTGTTCATATGTGTGGTGAGTTTTAAATCTATACCTCAATTACTTTTCTTAATATTCGCAAATTAGTGGCAACACACCGCTCGTTGCCATTGGCAAAAGAGAAATAACCGCTATAACATTAACTAGATCGGTAACTTTTGAAACAGAAGTAAAATGGCAAAAAAAAAAAAAAAACAGATGCCATATGTTTTTTTATTAGACTTCGCCGTTTCTTTTCTTTTCTGTTCAGAAAGTAGCTGGTCTTTTGCAAAAATTAAGAAAAAATACAGGCAGATTTTTACAAAAATTGGATTTTCGGATACAGAAAATTCTTCTACATACGTGTGGTGAACGTTAAATAGATACCTTAAGTATATTTCTTAATATTCGCAAATTAGTGAAAACAAACCACTCATTGCATTAAGCAAAATAGGAAATAACCGTTTTTTTCGCCATGTACGTTTTATCTATATATATATAGATTATATGCTTAACTACATGAGAACTATAACATTGATTAACTCATACCACTAGAAATGAAAAAGTAAAACGTAACAGGGGACGTGGTATTTCAGAGACTGTTTATTTATGGATCGAATAAAGTTTTTTTACTCACTTAAATGATGTATTATAGTATGAGCAAATCTTGTGTTCATGTGTGTGTCTGTATATATGGAAATTTTATCTAAAAATTGGTGCTACGCATTTATATAATTACGAACGCACCTAAAAAAAGCTTGATTAAATTAACCTGCAAAAGAGCATCGAAATTTTCAAGCATGTATCGATAAAAATGATTTCGAGATTTCATGTGAAAATAACGAAGAAATGGATGGTTTTTATAATAACTAACTACATTTCATCCTTTTAATTACGGGTTGATGTCAAAATAGCAGAAAAGGGTTAACGTTTTCCATTTCGAGCTTCTAATTGCTTTTACGAGTAAGCATTCAGCAGAATTATTTGCTGGGCAGTCCCTAACGACGTGCTGAGTGTTGTAAGTGAAATTTCTTGGGGTTTAAAGGAATTCATATATTTCTAGTTTAATTATTCTACAATTTGACGAAGAATTATGCTGTAGTTTAAGGAGTTAAGATGAAGTCCTCCTAAGTGATAGATAATTTAGTGGCAATTCCTTAATAGCAATACAACAAAAGTATTACAGACAGCTTTATCAAATGTCTTTAACGGTAAGTTAAATTTATGGTTTAGAGTAGTTAATATAAATTATTTTAATTTAAAAGAAAATTATGCCGTATACTCATAAATTATTTTATTAAGTTAAATATATGGTTACATGGATACAACTTATATAGATACATTAGCGTATATACTCACAGCCATCTTATAATATACATACTTAACGCTTTCACGGACAAAGTACTTCTGTTGCTAAAATGTTGAAATGATTGACTAACACCAGGATTTACAAGCATATTTGAAAAAAAGTAAAAGCTTTTATTCATGTACATTATAAAAGGAAAAAAAAATCCACATTTCTCATGAAATTAGAATTAGGTCGGATAAATTAAACTCCACTGCCCTTCAAAAGGTTTGCAATTTTTCTAGATATCAAAAGTGGTGATACATAAATTATTTTTTTAAATAATAATATTATAAAAATGAAAATATATTTTCCACATACATTAAAACATCTAAACAACGGACACCTCGGGAGCACAGAAATTGTCCGCTATTCGGAGGTGTCAGCTATTTGGAAAACTTCAGAGATTCACAAAATCGCTAACAAGTGCTTAACGTTTCATTAATTGGCTTTTATATGCCCGGGAATTTCTATTATATGATTAATCGTGAATTAAAATTACTTTTTTAAGCAATAAAACTGAAATGAAATTGTACATACATTTTTACATTGTTTATTACATTCTTACGGAAAAAAATCTATTACAAAAGTTTACTTTTGCTTGTGATCACATGTAGTTAGTTTTTCTATGTGACGTTTTAATGCTATCAGTAGTTTTAATCCTTCTGAATCATCTTTTATTGCAAAAAGAAAAAAAAATGTGTAACTGCTCACTCTGTGTTTTGCCGCTTCTTAGAAATTCTCGATATTGCAGGAAAACATCCCCTGGTTTTAGTATCTGATTCATATCAATAATAGAGTCAGTTTTTGTCGAAGATTCTGAAGGAATATAATCGCCTACGTCAACTGATTCTACTTGAGTAGGTCATCATCGATGTTGATGGACATTTCGGCATTTCTTCACTCCTGACACATTTCATTAATTCACTTATTGCGATAGTTCTTCATTTCTATCGGAAATAAGTGTTGCATTTTCTTTTAATATAAAGCCTGCTTTTCTGAAACATTGTCGTAACGCATTCCGGTTATATGTTTTTTACAGCTGAAAAAATCTGAATTCGAGAGCATCGGGAACATTAACTAATTTTAGGCTGTTCTCAACTGTATACATAGAATCCAACTTTGAAAGAATGTGGCTTAATAAAACTTTCTCTACCAGCCTTTACAATTGTGTATTAACGCCTTGATCAAGGGGCTGGCATACGGAAGTTGTGTTTGGGGTGGGGGGCACACTTTTAACATTGTCCAATTTCAAATGTTTTGGATAAGTTGCACTGTCCAAAAGCAATAGAACTTTTCTTTGTTTCTTCATCTTATTATCAAAGGAAGTTAATCATTTAATCACTAAAAAACTGGTTATCCACGCTTTTTATTCGCTCTCCACATAACACCAAATTTATTAAATTGGATGTTCTTTGAGAAACACATGGGTTTCAGAGATTTTTGAATTATAAGAGTGATTTAAAATGTCCCTAATACATTGCAACATAATAAAATAGTGATTCGTTCTTTTGTCCTTTTTTCGCCATCTTTATTAAAGCACAAAGTCTTATTCGAAAAAATTCTGAAAAAAAAAAAAGAGTCCGTTTTCCTTGGCATTAAAAATGTTTCTCTCCTCCTAACCTTCACAAATTGATTGCAGTCACTCCTGCCAATCCTCCATTTTTTTCAGAGCTACGGATTTTGCTTTTCCACATATTGTTTTGGAAAGAAATGTTGTTCTGAGACTGGAACTTTTCGGCCATCTACCCAAAGCCTTAAAATCATGTAATCCGAGTTCTTTGGCGACTTCTAAAGCTTTTTCCTCAATCAAAGGAACAAACACCGATAAGTATTTTTTGAACGAAGTGAAGAAAACAAATTCAGAATTATAGAATCAATTTCAATGGAATCAGTATACCTCAGTTACACATTTTTGGTTCTCTCCTTAGAGTTGGTAATATACAAATTCTTTATTTATCATTTATTTCGTAAAATTTCTCCCACTTGTGCTTTACCTATTTTAAGACATTCGGCAAGTATCCGTAAAATCAATTTCTGTTTTTCAGATACACTTACAAATTAATTTTTTTTTCTTTTAAAGTTAATAGCTTTCGTTTTGAGGTCATTCTCCCCTGAGGTCATTAAACACAGACAGGACACTAAATTCAGAATACGTAGATCTCAATATATTCAGGAAACGATAAAAATGGCATTAACATAGTTTAAAACTTTGAAGAATGTATGCCAACTAAATTTGAAGAATCAAACAGTAATCGATACAAAATACATACGATATTGGGGGATTTCCCCAAGCCACTGGGGATTTCCCTGAGACCTCCTTCTACTTTTATCTGTGGTCACAAAATTTGTGACACATTGCTCTGATAAATTTCGAGGCTTTTTAATCTTTTCCTCATTTTCTTTCTCGTTAAAAAATCATTTTTCATCCTTGTTCGCGAAAACTATTGTCCGCTATTCAGAGGTTAAACATATAAAAATTTAGATTTTGGGAGTGCGGATTTGAAAAGTGTCCATTAAATAGAGGTGTCCGCTATTCGGGAGTGTCCATTAAATAGAGGTGTCCGCTATTCGGGAGTGTCCATTAAATAGAGGTGTCTGCTATTCGGGAGTGTCTTTTATGGAGGTTTTACTGTACTTTTAAAAATCTCCGCATATGTGGTGAAGGACTGTACTGTAGGAAGTTAAATTATTTTATTGTTCATGCAGATAATTTAAAAAATGTTATCACATTAAATAATGTTCATGGAAAAAATAAATTGCTTGTACATTAAATACATTAATATTTCATAAGTATAAATTTCTAATTATGGTAACCAGAAAACTTTTAAGATTTATTATTTCTAGAATTCTGGCTACTAGGGATGCTATCAAGCTTGTACGCAGTCATTATAAAAAATATTCACGTACCTAAAATCACAACAAAGGTGTCATTAAACTCTGAATATTATCCTCTTTTAGATTATAAATGCAATTTTCAAAATAGGTGTTATTAAAAATTGTGCGAACTTCGACTTTTGACATGTCACTTTATTTGTGTTCCGTTTATCAAACCTGCTCAGAAGAAAAGTATATAGTTTTTATATTTTAGTTATTAAATCTTAATTAGTAGTAGTCAAAATTTAATAATGCTAATATTAAATTCCCGTGACTAATTTATATATTCCCAAAAGTCACACGATTTAAAATTTTGTTTTCAGTAAGATTCATTCAATGGATAAAAAATATTCTAGCCTTTTTTATTAAATTCAAAAACGTTACTTTAATTATGAACATTATTAAAAATTTATGAATGCTTATGACCTCCATTACTTTTATTTAAACAGAATGGACAATCATTCAACAATTATCAACAACAAACCAATCATTTTTCGGAATACAACAAAATTTTAGTTTTCGAAAATCTGCCTAAAGGTAACATATTCTACTACCATTCAATCAAATATAAGAAAATTGAAATCTGAAACCAGAAAATGTATGTGAAATATTTATTTAAATAAAATTTCGAAAACGTTATACTTTATTCTATTTTAGATAACCCGCCCGGCGTTGCTCGGCCCCGTGATAATAAAATTAAACAAATCTGAAGTTTGTATGATTTTATTTATATCTTTAACCCGATTTTGTGTAAATTATTTATTTAAAATTGCTTTGCATGGCGACTGAAAATACTTTATTTCCACTTTCCGCCGATACGGGCGCATTCTGATAAATGGAATTTGTTTTGTGCAAATCAGAGCAAGGCGTTAACCCCCCTCCCTCGCCGTACCCGCAAATATAACGAATAATTTGTTCAAGAAAACGACCTTCACCTACCTTATCGCGATCATTAAAAAAATAATTAAATTTTTCTGATAAATAGAACATAACGAAGACGCTACGCTAAAATAGCCGGTAGATGACAACATTTCCCATCCTCAAATTCAGATCTATATCTTAATTAGTTATCTAAATTTTTGTTCATTATTAAAAATTGACAATTATTTCTTTTCATTTTCGCAAACTAAATGGTGGGATCGGAAAGAGAAACAGATCTCTTTGTAGTTCAGTTTTTAATGAAAGCAGATCCCTGTGTGAAACTTTCTCGGATTTTTTTCACTGGCGCCGGCAGTTTTTTGCATAAATTAAGAAAAATTACCGGCCGATTTTTTCAAAAATCGCGTAGTCTGATGCAGATGATTTTTCTTTACATAGGCTCAGAAATTTTCAAATTCATATCTTAGTTTTCTTAAAATTCGCTAATTAGTAAAATAATTTAGAATTCGTTCATTTCCGCTGCCAAATCCACAACAGAAGTTCTTATCTTTAGCCATTTTGATTTAAAAGATGGCATTTTCGATGCGATGTTTAGTGATATTCTAATTAATATCTTGAGTAATTATCAAAATATTAAAATTCTGAGATTCAGGTGCACATGGTCAGTCATTGGACTATCCACACCTAAATTTTCAGACTTCTAGGTGGGCTAGATTTTGATAGCTATCGCAGACAGACAAACACACACACACAGAGAGAGAGAGAAAGAGCGAAACTTTCTTTTATTAGTATAGATATTGATTACTCCTACAATTTTACCGGCGTGATTCTGGAAGATTTCCATTGAGATATTAATTTAATTTTTCTAAATTTGTGGATTTACCCATAATAAATTTTCTTTTATAACTCTATGAAGATTTAATCAAAAGTATATAAACCATACTCTTTTCCGGGCTGCCTTGATGCAAGAAATTCAAATATTGTGTCAAAAGAGGGTGTTACCATTTAAAAAAAAAAAAAAACTTTGATTCAATTTTTAATATGTAGACAATCCCCATTTCATAAATGGTATTCATATTCTGAAAGAAGGCAACATTCATAGTCCAATAACAGCTTTTGTGCGATTTTATCCTAAACTGCATGCGAATAAAGGATTTATATATATATATATATATATATATATATATAAACTGTTTATGCAGTTGATGTTTAGGATAAAAGTGCTTCTGAGATTATGGACTTTCAAAATATCATTAGTCAAACACTACATGCAAGGGTAGAATTTAAAAACTGACTAATTCATAATTATTTTAGTAAATAATTATTATTCTGTTCAATAAATAAAAATCATGCAATTTAAGTAGAAACACATACATGCAACCCGTATACATTTATATTAAATTTGATGTAAATATGAGGACTATGTAAGAAATGTTACTCTAATATAAATTGATATAAAAGATATATATTGTTTTTTGAACAGACGTTCTGATACTTTTAAATAGTAATGCATTTTAAGTGCAATACAGATCTATATTTTAGACTTCTACTTATTTTAATCTGATTTTGGTAGTAGAAGTGAAATTTTTAATTGTAAAATTACATTTACAAGGTTCTCATATTCAGTTTTAAAAATGAACTTTGAATATACTAAATATTCAGATTAACACCAAATAATTTCATCACATATATTTAAAATGCACTCACATTTTTCAGTGAAATATATGTTTTAAATATCACGTTTGTAGTAGCGCAGAAAGAAAATACATTAAAAGGTATTTAATTCATTTTCCATTCAGAAAATTATTAAAGAAAATTATATTTAAATGTATCTCCATTTAACTGCTGTATAATTAATTGAAACCGTTTTCGTATTTTAATTGCATTTATTTTAACTGAATGGCAAATATGTTTATATAGTTAATTGAAACCATTTTCATATTTTAATTGCATTTATTTTAACTGAATGGCAAATATGTTTATATATCAGCAGCTAATGTAAGATATTTGAATGTATATCTTAGAAAATTATTTCATTGTATGGATAATGTGAAATTGAATACATGAATTGTAGGCAAGTAAATTAAGAAAACTAAAAAGTTAGAAAGGTAATTTAAATATAAGTACCTGGGGGAGCGAGTGGATTTTAGGGAACATTCTAAAAAAAAAAATTATGAAGCATATAGGATGTTTGCTCTCAGAAATTATTATAGAGTTCTATTTTAATTATTAAATTTTATAATATAATAACCTACTTAAATTTCAGCAAATTATACTTATTACTCATTATTGAACTTTGATTTGCACGCGATAACAATGATGATCCATCGTGCTACAACATGATGATATAACATGTCATGTGGATGATATTTCTGTTCAATTCAGTTTCAACTTCCTTGTTTTAACAATTTCTTTTCACACGATTTGGCACAATGGTTTAATTTTATTGTTTTAACCATTGTTGCGACTGCTACAATATAACTCTGTAATATTTTAGACATGTTCAAAGAGCGAGTAACGTTAAACAAATTTTCCCGTAGATGTAACCACTGACAGATCGATTTTTACATCCAAAAAACTAACTAATCCGTGATATTTATCAAAATCGTTACACCCGTTTACGAGAATGCCAGTAAAGTGGCATTGGCAGGTAATATACAAAACTTAATGCCACATTTTCATTTAACAAACAAATGTTGAAGCGTGTTTGAGAATGAATTTCCTTATGGTTTTGCATTTGAAAGCAATTATAAGACATTGGCAAAGAAACTTGCATTTGTACAGATGAAAGTTAATTTTTGGTATAACTTTGAGGAAATGAACAGATACAACGTAGTTTTTGTAATAGGATATTCCAAAAAATCAGACTTAAATGTTACGATTCAGTAAATAACATAAATGTAAATGCATTGTAATTAATTGTAATAGTAAGAGGATTTAAAAAAAATGAAGACGTTATCTTAGAATAAATTTTCTAAGCAGTAAATGATATCAATAACATTTCTCGAACACGACTTCTAGAAAATGGGATCTCTCTTTGAAATACATTTTAAATACCTATTTTTATTTATTTATTTATTTATTTATTGGACGAAAGATTTGTCACAATTTCCGTTTCATGTTAAAGGGAAATTCCACCGTTACGTGTGTGACTTTTAGAGAGTGTTTTTTTGTAAATTGAGACAAATTTGGAAGTGAAACTATTTAGATAACGTTTTACTTTTTTTTATTGCTGTTTCAGGACAAGGATCATTTTTATAGTGACACCTTTAGTCTAAAGTAATAACAATTTGTTTTAAAAAATAGTAAAGTCGTTGTTACGTTTGTGATTTTTCTGAGTCACACACGTAACAATGACTTTACTATTTAAAAAAAATGTTATTACTTTAGACTAAAAGTGTCACTACAAAAATGATTCTGTATGTGTCCTGTAATAGCAATAAAAAGTGAAACTTTATCTAAATAATTTCACTGTCAAATTTGTCTCAATTTGCAAAAAAACTCTAAAAGTCACACAAGTAACGGTGGAATAACCCTAAACATCTGTGTTACAAAAAATTATAGGAGATTCCGAGCATGGAATACGAGTAGTAGTAGTTACATTTTTAGGAAGTAATACAAGAAATAATTTCTTACCAAGAATATATGTGTTATTGCTTCTCTATCACTATTCTGCAGCATCGATACATTTTTGTATTCGGTAACTAAAACCTGCCAGTATAGTACTTCTCTTATATAACTTATATAACTGTTTTCAGTCGACAATCTATATTCTCTATTTAAATCTGTAAAAACATTCAAAATATACCTCATTTTTATATTTTATTGAAACATCTACGCGGATTGTTTGGAGAAAATAAACCCTTAAAATAAAAAAGTATTCCGTAATTTTAGAAACCCAAGCGCGTCAATAGAATATACCGATCAAACGCACTCTTTATTTAATCTTTACAATTAATTACATTCGGCAACCTATTTGACCTACCTAATCATAAGAAATCTTTAAAAATCTCTCACATCTGCTGATTTTATTGTTTATAGAAGGCGTTTACACAAAACAAATTACACATAAATAGATGTTACACATACAGGGGCGCGAATATCAAACAAGCCGATAAGATAGCTTTCTGTACATTTTGTACATTTTGTATAAACATTTGAAGTTATTTCTGCTATTTTTTACATTAAAATTATGAATAAATATTGACTTAAGCTATTTTATTATTATACTACATTATTATGAATAAATACTGACATTTGGCTTATTTTAATAAACCGGTATTAAACAACGTGGTTTGGGGAAACATTTGGTCATTTTTTAATTAGATTAAAAGTTGCGTAAGCTTCCTCTTTTCAATAAACCTAAAAACTTGTTGTTAGAGGACACCGCAATACTTACCCATCATGGATATGCATAATACAAAATATGAAAATAAAACATGTGTAAACTATTTATAAAATGCATTGCAATTTCAATAAAATCCTGGCTTAATGACGTCATAAACTTTAAATGCTCTATTACTAAATTGCGTAAAAGAAACATTCTTATAACTCCGAAATTAATAATCTTATTAACTAACGGTTTACTGCGTCGGATTAAGCGTCTCATTTCCAATTAACATATATCGTTGAATTGAAATTTGAATGAAATACAGGGTCATGAAAAATCGAAGAGTGTGGAAATAGAGTTACACATCTCGGCAACTCATTATCCGATGGACTTCATTATTTACGCAAAATTTATGTTTTTTTATTGTCTTTTATACTCATTCCTTAAAATAAATAATTTCGGAAATTGTTATATACTTTTTATCAGAACGAATATTTCGAGGGTCAGAAAAAACTAGTTCCAGATCATCGATTTTACTGAAATTCAATAAGCTTCTTCCCATTACTACATGTAAGTACATACCAAATTTCACGTCTCTATCTCAATTTTGTTCGGGAGATAAGAGTATTTACAGACACACACACAGACAGACAGACGGCAAAATTTTTTCCTAAAAATATTTTTCGGAATCTCCAGTGACTGAAACGTGTAAATCAGTCAAATTTTTTTTCGCTTTTCAAAACTATTACAAGACTTATCCTATACTACGTATGATGGTTAAGTAATATCAGAATGCTGGGAAAAGGCAAATGATTTTCCAATCATCAGGCTGGCTCTCCAAACAGTCTGGTCTGATTTCTCAATTAGTCTAAGATATAAAAATATAACAAATTATAACACCTTGTAATATATACTTCTTATAATTGCTAAAAGGCGTGAAATAAAAATATTATAAGCAGTAAAATAAATTTTATTAGACTATTGACATGTTTCAGCTCAATCTGAGCCATTATCAAAACAAATAAGAATATTCTATAATTGCACGGTCTATGAAGTTATTTGAAACGCTATCATTTGCACATTTTTTACTCGGATGTTTATTTCTGCATTTGTAACCATGGAGTCACTGGAACCACAATTTTGGAAAGTTAAGTGATGCTGCATCGTTACGTATTGCATTTTTACGTGTTACAATTTCTATGGTTTCTCTTGTAATGGATTGATAGTATATATTGCAGGGGGAAATTGGTTTACTATCGTTGCAATTTCCATGAAATAAAAGTCACCCAAACCATGATGAAACCATCCAAAGCAATTTCCATGAAATAAAAACCACCCAAACCATGATGAAACCATCCAAATAAATTACCATGAAATAAAAGCTATCCAAACCATGATGAAACCATTCAAATAAATTTCAATGAAAGTAAAATAATTTTCCCCTGCAATCTATACTATCCATCCATTATAAAAAAAACTATAGAGATTGTAACACGTAAAAATACAATATGTAACGATGCAGAATCATTTAACTTACCAAAATGGTGGCTCTAGTGACTCAATAGTTACAAATATAGAAATAATCATCCGAGCAAAAAATAAAAAATAACGTGCGTAATTTTAAAACATACGTGAAAATTTAAATGATAGCGTTTCAAATAACTTCAAAGACCGTACAATTACAGAATTTTCTTATTTGTTTTGTTAATGTCTTGAGCTGAAACATGTCAACATAGTCTCATAAAACATATTTTACTGTTTATAATTTTTTTTTTATTTTACTGGTATATTTGATAATTTTTTTTTGTTTTAGTTACACGAGGAGCTAAAAAAAAAATCGTAAAAAATTGGTCAGCCGTCACGAGTTTTGAGCTACACTGTTAAGCTACACTGTATTACTCGGTTTTTAAAACACTTCTTATATCTCGTATAGTTTCTTTTAAATGGACAAGTCAAAATTTTAATAACTGCGAACTCAGCTATATATCAGAATATATCAGTTAATTAGTTTAATACATACATGCACTTTAATACATTAGTAGGTCATTTACACTTTTCGTGAAAATAAGAGATAGTAGCAACAATAATATTGAAATTAATGCAAATAACTATAAAGCATATTTGCCAACCTCCCGATTTTTGTAATACCAGTAAAATCTTGCAAAAAAGTTTGCGTTATTAAATTGAAGAAATTGTACGATTACACAAAACAAACGTTTTTACATAAAAATACTGGTGTGAAAAAATCGGGAGGTTGGCAACTATGCTATAAAGAGTTGCCAAAATAACACGCTGTTGTGCCCATCGACGATTACTAAAATATGCACATTGGCATGCAATAGGTGTAAATATCAGTGCAGTAAGATAAGACACGATTCCTTGAAATCTTTTTCTTTATACTTGTAAAAGTAATGTTGTATATGTTGCATGTAATAACACTTTGAATATGGGACGGGACATATAAGGGGTGGTTTTAATGTAAGTATCTCTATTTGGAGCTGTCTACAGCTTGAAGGAATAACCCGAATGAAATCGAAATCGGTACATTTACTATTCGAGAAGAGAAAAGAAGCATGGAGCAATAATAAAAAAAAGAAATTGCAATAATCGCCAACAGATGGCTCCCAGCAAAGAGGAAATTGCTGGCCAGCATCAAGATAGGTGCTGGCAATGATGGAGAAGTGCTGGTTAATGGTCTACCACTGCTGGACAGCTTCAGTCTAATTTGCTGTTGGAAATCATCAGATAAAATTGTGAACAGCCTCTGTTTTATCTCATGTGCTGGCCCACCACACTATGGAAGTGCGCGAACTTTTGCAGTATTATTGCTGGGAACCCTTACGCTGGCGTTGACATCGAAGACATTGAGTATTTCGGAATTCATCGTTTGGCAACAATCTGGCTATTTGGAATTTCATTCTGGAATTTTTATTCTTTTATTAGCGATCATTACGAACATTGTGATTGTGATCAAGAACAATAACAAATATTAACAATGAATGACAAAGAAAAGTAAGTATATAAAATTTTATAAATCTTAACGCGAACATTTTGCAATTTCGTTATTGCAATATTTTATTTTACATTTCTTTTACACTTCGAAAACCATGATATCCAAAATATTTTTTCTTTCAGTTATTAGCGAATTTTCCAGATTAATTTTAACTGGTATGTATTTTCATAGCAAGGAAAAGCTGATTGATATTAACTATAACATGAACTACTTAATTATAACGCCGATAGATTACGGCGTCTTTTGCTAAGAAACACGACAACATAGTTTCTATTTTAATATTTGCATAATAGTAAACTATCAAATATTTATCGAAGAATAAATTTAATGGTAAAATTAATATTTGATTTTGCTTTTAAATCATTTTGATTTTGCTTATTATAAAAATATTTTATTAATTGTTATCTTGGCAAAAATATTTCATTTTATTTTTCTTTATAAAATTTCTATGTATTAATGTAAGGATTTCTGTCAGAAATGAAACATTTTAACTCTTTTAAAATCTTAATTTTAAGTGTCTTTAAGATCGGTCACAATGCTATTTTCTTTTTACTGTATATTGTAAGAGGTCATATAGAAACGTTATAGTTCGTACTTTTGACTAAAAAAGTTTTTTTCGAAGCCAAACATCGTTTGAAAAAAAAGTATAAATTAATCATAAAACAGAATTGAAGCACACTTGTGAAGTAGATGGATGGGTTACTGAGATTTCTCACTCTTCTTGTGTTTACCATATAATTTTAGAATCCAATAGAATTCATCCTATATTATCAATTATTTTTCATATTTAAATAAATAAGTTTTATGCTTAAAATTAAAGTTACAATTTTTAAAAAAAAATATTTAAATATTCACAAAAAACATTGTTAATTTATCCTAGATTGATCCCTAGTATGCAACTGTTTGTACATTGTACAATCATATATCAAATAAATACAATGAACTTGTGTGAAAAGTATTATAAAACTGGAATACTGTGCTTGCATAACTTTTTATAATGTTATATAGGTTTGCTGATAAGAATAAAATATTTTTAAAAAGGGAAATAAGTTTTAAATAGGAAAAAAAGAAAAGTTATTTTCTTGTGTTGTTATACCAATGTGATATGATAAATATTCTCCATGCACTGGATGATGGCCCGATGTAGCCGTCATACCTTGATGGACGATGGCGGCTATACAAAAACCGCTGGGGGGATGTCTGCTCGTAATGAAACAGGGTTTGTACGGATCAAGGAATTTTCTTTATAGAAAATGAAATCTAAGTTAAACTCGCGAAGCTTCGCCTTCTTTTAAGGAGAGATTTTCTGTAAGAAAATACTGGTACCGAAGAATTTCCTGTTCGCAAAATTCCAGGAGATGTACGAACCCTGTAAAAAAAGCTGACTGATGGTTTACCACTGTATAAACATTGCAGGATAAGTGATGGTGGTGGATTAAAAGTGCTGACCCAGCAAAGTAATAGCAGTAGGATAGGTGCTAGCACTGCAGGAAAAGTGCTGGATTGAAGTAATGTGATGGCATACCAATATTGGCCTGCTGCTGGCCATCACTGATGGGCCAGCTGCATTCCGCGCGGACACTTTTCGACAGGTTTAAGTAATGGCACCATTGCACTTTATCGCTGATGGCAGTGCTGGCTGCCATCTGTTTTCCAACTGATGGCCCACCATTTTTCTCTTTGCTGGGCTCTTTTGAGTGTGAAATATAATGCGTAATATAAGAACAAATAATTAAGGATCAAAACCGGATGGCACATCTAATTTAATTGGGAAATGCCACAGTGAATGTAGTTATGCTTTCGCATGGTGGTGCCCATCAAGTTCAGGTTCCACATGGCCATTGTGCTGGAGGACACAATCCAGGCCGTGCATGACGTGCTTTGCAGAATGTAACGCACCAGGAGTGATGTTTCGCACATGTTGTAATATGCGATCTTTTAAGTCATTGAAGTATGCGACTCCTCTACGGTACACAATATTACACATTACATTTCCCACTTAAAAGCGTCTCTATCGGCGATTTCATTTTTTTTAATTCTACAAATTTTCTTCCCCCTTTTCGAATAGTAAGTGTACCGATTTTGGTTTCATTCGGGTTATTTCTTCAAGCTATAGACAGCTCCAAATAGAGATACTTATATTATAACCACCCAATACATTTCAATGGGTTATTTTATTCTAATCGTACCACTTTTTAAAAAATAATCTCTGACATACTAGAATACTGTACTGGGATATTTCAAGAGAAGTCTACCACAAAGAAAATTATGTAAATTGTGGCTACGATTGAATATAAAAATAGTCGCCAGTTTGAGTCATAGGGTTAACCCATTTATGTCTACCGTCGATGCTTTAGTAAAATGGAAAAAGTGCACTTCACATCACTTTTTTAAATTGAAATTTGGTGTCATCTTTTATGGACGATTTCTCGATAAAATAAGGCACCAAATTTCTATTTAAAAAAAAGTGGTGTGATATGCACTTTTTCACATTTTACTAAAGCTTCCCAAAATTGGGACGCTAGGCATAAATGGGTTAATATTACATATCTCATTTAAGATAACTTATTTATAATTCATGTTTATTACATACATTTATGCAATTGGAAGGAAACTAGTGCTTCAAACAATGTTTAGAAGAGTGTATAAAGATTAGTATAATAGAATGTAGAGTAAAGTGAAATATAAGTATATAAAACACTTCCACAAAATTTTCCATCTAAACATTCTTAATTGTAATCAGATTTCTTTCTCCATGCAGCTTTGTTATGTATAATTGAAACTATTTTTATCATTGTCGCATGTTAATTGTACATATTCTTAATTGACTTAGAAATACATTAATTTTAATAGCATTTTGTATCAGATATTTAAATGTCATTAGAAAAATTATTTTGTTGAATGACTGAACGATGAAACATATGTTTTAAGAAAATTATATATAGCATTTCATTTTAATCCAATTATAAGAATTGGCTAAATAAACATTATATTTTATGAGAAGAAACAATCATAAAACGTGTAAATTTTATAGTGTATTTCTCAGTTAATTTTAGTAAGAAACTCTATTCAATGATAACTAAAAAAATTACATCACTAGAAGATTTACTGAATAACGATGAAATGCTATATACAATTTTCTTAAAACATGTGTACCATTGTATAGTCATTCAACAAAATTTTTTTAATGACATTTGAATATCTGATATAAAAAGCTATTAATTTGTGGTGTGAATATGTAAATTTTATAAATTAAGTAATGAATGTTGTCATAGCGCAAACATACAGAAAAGAAATAGTCAAGTTTCTTGAACGTTATTTTTGAAAATATTGAATAGGATTTATTTTAGTTGCAACAGTATATTTCTTAATTTTATTTAAACATAAATTAAAAATATAATTTCATTTTCATATCATAAATTTATATGCATTTGTTGGTGAAATCAATGAGTGTTTGGACAGGCATAATAAATTAATACATAAAACATGTATTGTTCCTTTAATTTTCTTTTCAAATTAATCTTAACTATAACTAGATTATTTTTCATTGTTTTCTAGTCCGTTCAGGTATAGTTAACTTAAACCATACAATTTTAATGAATCTCATATTTTGATTATGTTTATTCTAATTAACTTACGAATGCAATTATTATAATAGCTTCAACGGAGATTATGTAATGTCATCTTACAGTATGTAGATTTACTAAGTAATATGTTGTAAATTCAGTACGTAAATATGAGGATTGATCTAAAATAAAGTAGAAAGGGTTATCTGGCCTAAATTTGCTAGAAGGAAAATACCAGATTCTTAAAAATTAATTACTAAATAGGACTTTTTTATTAATAATTTTGTATTTAGTACTTTAGCAGATTGAATTCATCATCCTACAATTTGCATTTTCTTGTTTAAAACATTATTATAAAAGTAATAAATCATAATATAAATAATATAAAAGTAATAAATTATAAGTAATATAAATAATTAATAAGTAATATAGTTAACATTGACAATCACTTTTTTTTTCAAAATTTGTGCAATATACAGGGTTAGCAAGAAATAAGTTGGTTCAAATTAGATAAAACTTGAACTACAGATAATTCAAATAATGCGTTTGACATTTATGAAATAAATAAAAAATATTAGAAAAATTAACCAATAGATGGCAATGTAAAACAATTTGTATTTATTTGCATATATTGAAAATGTGAAACATCATTTGTGTTCCAGCGCATACCTATTAGCATTATTCTTTGGATAAAATGAAGGCGTATTCTGAATGTACATTAGTTACGTCTCTGCACATCATGCCTACGTTGCAAAAGAAAAGCACTACTGGTAAAATTGTTCTACCAGAACAAGCAGAATTCCGTTGCAGCTGTAAAAGAATTCCGCCGTATGGAGCAGATACGAAGAGTCGAATTATAATAGTATTTGCTTCATTTAATGACAGACATTTCATAATTATATAAAGTAAAAATTCATCTTTCAAAATTTTCAATGTGAATTGGGAATTTTTGAATGAAAAAAAAAAAAAAAAAAAAAAAAAAAAAACCGAGACCAAATTGACAACCTTCAGTTAGATTGACAGAAAGACAAATATATAATTTCTATGACTCTTATATAGTAATATATTTTAGTATTATATGTTATTTTATTTATTATTTATCATCTCATACATAATATTTTATCCAACAGTTTACCCATTCATCTGGCTTTAAGATTGTCGTTTAAGCAGTCTTTTAACCACTTAACAGTTTTACCCGAACTACGCTCGGGCAAGCAGAGTTTGTTTACATCGTTACTAAAAACTTATTTTTTCCACTAATTTTTAACTGTAATCTACAGTTTATTAATTCGTCGACATATTTCGATTGTATATCTACTATTTTGTTAAACTTCTATTTCATTATTATATTTTTAAATTTAACTTTTAACTTTTTTAAATTTTTTACTGCTCCCTTTTGCCTCGCAAGTCAATTACCTATAACCTGGAAATTCAGTTGGTATGCAACTAGGTATTCCATAATGCTAACTACATTGTTCCATTGGATTATATCAGGCAAATATTTTAGTATGGAAAAAAATGCTGTTTGGTCCTTATTTTTAGTTTTACTGAAAAAAAAAAGAGAAAAGAAAAAAAAACTGTTAAAGGGTTAAAGGGAAACTTAATGGCTCTTCCCCTATTTGGGTCAAGACACTTTATGTTGAAAAAAAAACAAATTATGTCATAGCTTAAAACAGCATTACAAAATGACACCTCTTTGAATTATTACAAAGGAAGCTGTTTAAATCGCATTTTATTCTATTTGCGAGATACACATAAAAATGATTGAATAATATATGCTTATTTTGAGTCTGTGAACTTTTTTTCCACCCTCAAGCAATGCGTCATCGTAAAATAAATTTAACCACATAAAAACCAGAAAACTCACTTGAAAGAAAGACATCAGACATTGTCTAAGACTATGCAATCAAAACGACAAAACCGGACACGGGAGAAAATTAAAAACAAACACAAATTGCAAGGCCTTTTTTTCTAAAAGTAAAAGAAAGGATTGCGGAATGAGAGGTTGTCAGCATATATCCAACAACCATTCCAAAATGATTGACAAAATCGTGTCATACCTGGTCACGATAGTAAATCTTTCTTGACTTTTCAATGGCGAGTTATTTAGAAGACTGACTGCATCAGAAGTCTGGTGAATGCTTGGAGTTTTAAGCAGAAAAACCGCATCCATTGTTATTCCGGTAATACATTATCGTGATTTCCATTTAGTTCTTTCATATTCTAAGTGCAGTTCAAACTGTCTTAAAAATAATAATAAGATTGAAACTTTGTGTTTCCTCTTGTAATTTACAAGTGCTGGAAGGAAGAAAAAATGTTATTGGTGATAAAAAGGTTTTAATTTAGTTTGAGAGAGTCATAAATATAAGATCAGAAGGCGATTTTTTTGTTGCCTTTAAATTACGTAAGCGTTGTTTTCAATAAGATTTCAAAATCCTATAAAGGGTGATTCGGATGCCTGCATTAAGAAACCAGGAATGATGTAGGTTATTGCAGGTTGCTATTGTAGTTACTAATTGTGCAATTAAGGGTTACCAATCAAATTTTAGATGATGTGAAATGTGTTTTTGTTGTGCAAAAGAAACATTGTTTTTGTTGTGCAAAAGAAAAATTGTTTTTGTAAGTTGAATCGGGAATAGATGTGTTACTTGTTACAAATGGTATTAAAAAGATGCAAAGATACAGTTTTTTTATTTTCAGCATTTTGAAATATTTTCAATTGTATTGGCCCGACAGTATTTTAAAGTTCCGATTCAATTTATAAGCTCTAACTAGCCTATTGTTTTTTTAACTTTATGTCATCACTGTGTAAATCTGCTAATTTGCTTTTATAATGTAATCGAAAAAAATATTGATGAGGTATTTTTTAAATTTATCATTTGGGGCATATTCGTAGCTTGGCCCTAAAGAAATTACCCTATATTGTATTCAATACACATTATTATTTTACAAATTCTTTAAAAAAGTTTATATTTCTCGTTTTATATGATTCAAGCATGTTATTTAAATGTGTTTAATATCAAGTAATATACAACTCTATAATGTAATAACACTTTATTTGAAAAAGATTATTTCGGCACTTTCGATTCCCAAATAATCCTGATAATTGGCATAAAGAATTTTACTTTCGACAATATATTTTTCATTTATAAATTTGAAGTCTATGTATTGCATTTTTGTGCCAGTGTAGTACAAATGTTCGGATTAAATCTATAAAAAGTCCTGTAAAATTTATTGGAAGTGAACCTTGCTAAAATTTTCTATTTCAAATAACCACATAAATTTGATTTAGTTTTAAGGTACCGAAAACTTAGATCACGTGGACTCACAACAAAATGTTTTTAATGCAGAACTGGTTTATTGCGATGCGATTCACTTGTTTTGTTCAATTGTGTCAATACTTTCAACTAGATTTCTTTGCGGGTCGAATTGTACTCGAACCAAAACCCAAAAATGCCAGTAAAAGTGAATCCGAAACACAACCAGAGCCAGACAAAAAAATTTCGTCCACCCGTAAACTGACCCTGAACCCGAAATAAAACAAAACTGATCCATAATCCAAGGATGGAAAAATAGTCTACTAATATATATATATATATATATATATATATATATATATATATATGTTTATGTAGCATCAAATTTATGATATGTATAAAAATGAAGGCATACACAGTGATTAATATTCAAATTTCCATTTGAAAAATATTCTGGAAATATTCTTTAAAAAAAATCAAGTCATCCCGAAGACTCAAAACCTCAACCTGAAATCGATCCAAACCCGAAACAATTAGAGGGAACTCAACACGCAACAACAACAAAATAAATAAATAAAATAGCGTCAACCGCACCCGATTGGGTCGGGTTAAATCGGATTTCACCCGATGCAGGAATATAATCCAAGTAACATAACCCAAGGTCCAAGTAACCGAAGTTTATTATAAAAAGAAGTCAATCCTAGCGTGAGTAAAATGCTGAGATAGATTTTAACTTTAGTAACAATTCTTGATTTATCGATTTCAGCTTTCAGCTGTAGAAGGTCTATTCTTATCTATTAGAAGTTCTATTCTTAGAAAAAGATGGAAAAAATTATACTGGGATAAAGTATTCTATGCATTGAAAAAAACATAAACAAGGTAAGAAATAAATCGTAAAAAATCGCGAAGACATTCATATTTTCCGTTACATAATTAAAATAAAAGATTAAAAAAATCTATAAAAATCTCGAGATTAGTTTATATATATGTTAAGGTCAATATTATTAATCCGGTTATTAATAATAATAATCCGTTATTAATAATCACCGGGCATAAAGGCCGGTTATTATTAATAATTACCGCGGTCGTTATTGATAATAACCGATTATTATTAATAATGACCGGATTAATCATATTGACCGTAAGATATACATAACCATTAAAAGACAACACAGGCACATCATACAACAATCGAGGAATAAAAGGAAATATGAAAAATTAAAACATACCTGTTGGAAAAAAACAAACAAAAAAAACAGAAAAATATAGAAGAAAAATAATAATTGATTATATTACCAAGATAATTTAAATCATATTGTTTGGGGGGGGGAAGTAAAAGAAAAAATTAATGAATTATTTGTTATATATTATATTAATTACGCAATACACTGACTTATTTTGTCTTATATACAGTCCCACTTTCAAAATGCTGTAAAAAAGGAACCACTGGTCAGACTGACTTTAAATTTGAACTGAATATACTGGAAGAAGAGGGAAACGGTATGGGATTAGAAAGAAAAGTTCCAAAGTGTATCAATAGATGGCGCTGAAAGCAGCATAACGAAAGTGACAATTTTAACCGAAATACGACGGTTTTGGCATGAGCTGCACAGTAAACCAACCGTACTGTGCAATGTGCATGAGTGTTGCGGTTGTTTGACAGAAAAAACGACTTCCAAATGAGTCTACAGTTGTGGTACCGTTAGTGGAAAGCCCATCCCCCACGGACCTCCCGTACCACACGTGATGAGAAAATTCGGTTTTTAATTGTCCTTGGGCCAAAAACCGCATAAAAAGCACATAATGATTCGGTTTTTAATTGCGCCTGAGTGTCTTTAAATTTGCATACTATGCCGCTTACAGCGCCATCTATTGATTTGGAACATTTTCTTCCTTATGTCATACCGTTTTCCCCGTCTTCCAGTATATTCAGTTCAAATTTAAAGTCATTCTGTTCCTTTTTTACGGAATTTTGAAAGTGGGACTTTAATTATAATCTCCCTGTATACATTGTTGAATTTCTGAATTCTCTCATTTGATTGCTCTCTGGAATTTACTCTTAAAATAATTACTAAAAAATAAGAACAGGAAATTATTTACGTAAAATGATATATACATTTAGATAATCAATTATTAATTAATCAATATATATTTTTATTTAATAGTATTTTTTTTCTAATATTTAAATAGGATATTGCAAAACATTTAGATTTATGCATTGAAAGACGTTCCCGACCAGTCGTCCTCCAAAGTAATTTTTCAAAAACCTGCGAAATAAAGTTTAGATCTACATAACAGCTTTTTACGCTCACAAAATGTTTCTGTCTATCAAAAAACACCCTCCGGCAAATTAGCTCAAAGAAGAGTCTTACATTTTTATTGGAGAAATTTTAAATGGAAGTAAAATATAGCAAAATATTCACATAGAAAATCCCGCAAGCGTTCTTTAGAAATAAGAAAAAGTGTTTTTAATTGTTTGCTTTCTGCTATCTAATACAGATTATTTTCATAAATAATCATGATCTACCTGTATCTATGTAGAAATATATTTTTTATGTGCTAAAGGCTTGCAACTTAACCATTTGAGACTCAAAAACTCAGATTTGAAAATTATATATTCAGATGTTAGAATACATCATTTTAAGCGCGTAAAAAATAGAAAAAATTTACAACATAACAATAAAAACTTTTTGACTAAAAGGCACTTTTTATACATCTGAAATAAACAGAAAATTACATAATTTTCATAAGAATTGTCAATTTTCTAATACAAAATTATAAAGCATACAAACTAACCTTTGTAAAAAATCTATTTTTGGGTGTCTCTAGCCTTTTTAATTTTACAAAATTTACGAAGTTAATTTTAGCAATAACTATGCAAAACTACTCAAATCTATACTAAAAAAAGAAAGTTTCTCTCCCTCTCTCTCTTTGTGTGTGTGTGTGGGGGGGGGATAGGTAGCGGATTCTAGCGCACCTAGATGTCTGAAAATTTAGGTGAGGATAGTCCAAGGCCTCTCCTGATGCACCTGAGTCTCAGAATTTTAATAATTAACCAAAATATTAATTAGAAACTGATCAATAACTCATATCTTTCTTTGCGAGCTGGTCTTCAGCGCTAGAGGATGCCCAGAATCAGATTTATGGCAACGAACGAGAATGAAGAACCATTTGAATAAAAAGTGAGTTTATTTCGCAATTATTTTTAACTTCTATCGACTAAACCATTTGGTTTATTTAAAAAACGAAAATAATATTCTGAAATATCGCACTCTTAAGTCTCAAATTCCGCAATCAATTTGAAAAAAATACGTTAAAATTTTGAAAAACATGTTTGAAAAAGGGTCTTTTTCCCGGGTGAATGTTTTCCCTCTTACGGCAACGCCCCTCAAGAACGTAATTTTAGAGATACAAACCAAACATAAGCTCTTAAAGCCAAAACCTTTTTCTAATTGACTGAATAATTAGTTTTATAAAATACAAATTTTAGCCCTTTCAAAAACACCGACGAACGCAGGTCATTTCGCGATTTTTTTTCTTACACTAAAAGTTACTAAAGGTTCGTATTTCGACCCAATCTTTTTAGAGCGTCTAGGTAGACCAGATTTACATCACCTACAGCAATTTCGAAACGAAGAAATATATTATATTTTAAACTTTTGACGAAACTTTTTAGAAACTTTTGACGAAAACCCATAATATCGGGGGTGTTTCTGCGCGGTCACGTTCGGCTTCAGGTAACGTTTGCACTCTTTAATATGCATATATTTTCACATAATTTTACACAGGACTTGGAAACAGATATATTTATAAACGGCTAAAATTTCAGAGAGTTCGGACGACAAAGACTACTGTTTGTGTAATTATCGTCTGCAGCTAGCCAAAAGCTGCATGTTCTTTGATTTCATGTGCTCCGAGTTTATGTAAGTTTCTATTTCTCACTTTCCGCGTTTGGCAACACTCAGTGTTCTGTTTTGCTTCTTGTTGTTTTTAGAATGTCAAAAAGAATGTTGTGGAATAAGCCGTGTGATGGCTCGCTTTATTTATGTGTGAATAAAACCGCATGTATACAGTCCATTATTGCATTTGTGTTTTAGTTAAGAACCAGCAGTGTGTGTTTGTGTATAGTTTAAAACGCAGAAACACTCTTGGTACAAGTCGAGCCGGAGTGCTAGTGGAAAAAAAAAAGTGTAGAATGGAACTTTTTTCTGAACTGCTGTGTGATGTTTTTTTGTGGCGAAATATTACCTCAGCTTGTGAGGTAAGTTAACTTTGAACATTATTTTTCGTGTGTAAAAATAATTTGCTATTTAAAACTGTAGAATTGTGATGAGAATAATAGTTTAGATTTAAACTAAATTTCCTATTTACGTATTTTAGAACTAGTTTTGTGTTTGATTTAAGTAAAAATGAGTGAATTAACAACTTTTAAAACGAAAAGAACTGCTCTACGAAGAAGTGTAACGAATTATATTAAGAAAATAGAAAGTATAATCGCAGATGGTGAGATTAATTTAACAGAATTAGAAGAAAATATTGAACTGTTAAAACAGAAAGAAACGGAACTAAAAAAACTTGATAGGGAAATTGAAAGTTTAATTACAGATTCTAAACAATTAGAGAGCGAGATAGATACCGCACAGGAAATTTCAGATAAAATTGATTTGTGGAAATTTAAAGGTGAAAAAATATTGAAAATCGAAAATGCGAAGTTAAATAAGAATGAAAATAAATCTGATAGTGTAATTTCAGAAACAATTTTTGAGAATATTAAATTACCTAGGTTATCATTACCTACTTTTGGAGGCAATATCACTGAATGGATAGTTTTTAAAGATCTTTTCAATGCATGCGTAAACAGTAATACGACTATATCTAATGCTCAAAAATTGCAGTATTTAAAGGCTTCATTGAAAGGTGAAGCGTATCGCGTCATTCAGTCTATTCAAATTTCGGATTCTAATTTTGAAATTGCATGGAATCTATTAGACGAAAGATATTCAAATAAGAGAGAACAAATTTTTGCATATATTAAACGTTTTCTAAGTTTACCAGCAATTCAAACAGAATCAGCTGTTGCTATTTTAAATCTAGTTGATAACATTAATGAAGTTATTTGCTCGTTAGAAGTATTGAACCAAACCATTGACAAATTTGGGGATACATTAATGACTTATTTAATTTTGCAAAAATTGGATCCTTCTACAAAATTGTGGTGGGAACGTCAGCTTAAAAGCAATGAAATTCCGAAACTTAAGAACTTAATTGAATTTCTTAAGAATTACGCAAGAACTCTTCAAAATAGCAAGTTAGTGGTAAATAAGGTACCTAAATCTGTATTTCCAAATAAGAGTAATGCTTTTATAGCTACTTTGAGTTGTGGTTACTGTAAAGAAGAACATAGTTTAGCTAAATGCTCAAAATTTCTCAATTTGCCTGTTCAACAACGAATAGATTTCGTAAAACATAATCATTATTGCTTCAATTGCCTATCTAATATGCATTTTCTCAATAAATGTAAGAGTCTAAATACGTGCCACCATTGCTTTAAGAAACATCATAGTATTTTGCACATGGTAAACAATTCAAGGAATAAGACTCAAACGAATAGTATGTCCCCACACGCACAAGAATTTATCCCTAAAAAAGTTGAGTCAGCGAGTGATAATGTTTCGTCTACAGTCTGTGCCTCTCATTATGAATCAAACGCAAAGAGTAATCAAAAGAGTCATATTTTGTTGTGTACCGCATTAATAAAAGTTCAAAATTCTAAACAAGAATTTGTAAAATGCAGATGTTTATGTGATACAGGCTCTCAGAAGTCATTTATTTCTAGAGAATGTGTAAACAAATTAGGATTAAAGGTAAAAGATAGTTCTATTTCTGTGTCATGTTTGGGAACATTTAATACTGTGAGTAATGGGGAAGTCGATTTATTATTCACTTCTCACTTCAAAAGTGATCTTAGGGTATCAACATCAGCATTCGTAATGGATAAAGTGACAGATAATATTCCCTATGTGTCTTTACCTTCAGTCATTTGCGATAATTTCAGTGATTTAATGTTAGCTGATCCATTGTTTTACAAATCACAAAAAATTGACATTTTATTTGGTGTAAATGTATTTATGCATTTAATGACTAGTGAAATTGTCAAACGTGAACCTAACCTTCCATTTGCCTTAAATTCGAGACTTGGGTGGATAATTTCGGGTACTACAAATTTTGAAACCCTGGCAACTGATCCAGTACATGTACATCATTTAAGTACAAAAACTGACGAGTTGGTAAATTCATTCTGGGAATTAGAAAAAATTCCAAATGTGCAACCTTTAACAGTTGAAGAAAAACATTGTGAAAAACATTTTGAGAGTTCTCATTTTAGAGAAAAATCAGGCCGCTATTCAGTCGCATTACCATTCAAACATGATCGAGATATTTTAGGTGATTCCCGCCAAATGGCGCACAGAAGATTTCTTTATCTTGAGAAAAGACTAACATCCATGCCAGAAATTTACAACCAATATGTTCAATTTATGAAAGAATATTTATCTCTGGGCCACATGGACTTTGTTCCGAATACAGATCGTGAATTAGAAACTAAACATTATTACATCCCACACCACTTCGTCTTAAACAATTCTAGTTTAACTACCAAATTAAGAGTAGTTTTTGATGCGAGTGCTAAAACAACAACAGGTGTTTCTTTAAACGATATTCTAATGGTAGGTCCCAAAATACAAGATGATTTAATTTGCATTTTATTAAGGTTTAGATTTCATAATATTGCCATAACAGCTGATATAAGAATGATGTATAGGCAGGTAAAAATTCATGACAAAGATAGGGATTTTCAGAGAATATTATGGAGAGATGATCCAGATAAACAAATACAAGTCTTTCGCTTAAATACTGTCACGTATGGAACTGCTGCTGCTCCATATCTTGCAACTAAAGCTTTGAGTCAGTTAGCAATTGATGAGGGTCTTAATTTCCCAAAAGCAAAGTCTATTGTTTTAAGAGATTTTTATGTCGACGATGTTTTAACTGGTGTTGAGAATAGCCAGGAAGGTACTGAATTGATATCTGATTTGCAAAAAATGCTAAAAAACGGTGGGTTTGAGCTACATAAATGGTCCACAAATGAACCATCACTATTGAAAAATGCTGGGTTAGCGAACACAATTAACGATAATATACATAGTGTAGTGGGCAATAAGGCCACAAAAGTTTTAGGAGTGGAATGGCATCCTGATAATGATATGTTCAAATGTAGTTTTAGTGATATAAATTATCAAGGTGTCCCTACTAAACGAATTATTCTGTCATTTGTCTCAACGCTGTTTGATCCATTGGGGTGGATTGCACCTTTTGTGATTCTAACTAAAATGATCCTTCAAGAACTGTGGAAATTGCAATTATCATGGGATGATCCAGTACCAGAAAATATTGACCAAAAGTGGAAAATTTTGTGCCAAGAAGTCAAACTCTTAAATTCCATATATATACCTAGAAAAGTAATTTTACCCAATTATTCTCGATGTGAACTTCACGGATTTTGTGATGCGTCAGAAAAGGGTTATTCAGCAGTTATTTACGTTAAAACTTGTGATAGCTCTAACATTGATGTGAAACTTTTAACAGCTAAAACTCGCGTAGCACCACTAAAACCTGTCACGATTCCAAGACTGGAATTATGTTCTGCAGTATTACTGGCACACTTAATACAGGCAGTCAGAGCTGCATTACATATAAAACCTGATTCTGTGCACGCATGGAGTGATTCACAAATTGTATTGTCATGGCTAAGATCAAATCCTAAAAGATGGCAAATTTTTGTAGCCAACAGAGTATCAGAAATCCAATCCATTTTACCAGCTGAGAACTGGAACCATGTGGACGGAAAAGAAAATCCTGCTGATTGTGCATCACGTGGGTTACTTCCTGCAGAACTACTGTCCCATGACTTGTGGTGGAACGGCCCACTATGGTTAAGAAGTAGTGAGGTTCCAGTGCATGAACCTATTCCCATAAATGAAGAAGAATTACCAGAAGCACGTAAAACCTTATCATTTGTAGCTTCTGAAACTGTAAAAGAGCTTGATGTTATATCAAAAATATCTTCGTTCTCCAAATTGCAACGCATATTTGCTTGGATATTGAGATTCATCTCCAATTCAAAGGTAACACGTGTAGAAAGAAATACATCCTTTTTATCAAGCAGTGAAATTCAAGCCGCAACACGCTGCATTATTCGGATAGTTCAACAAGCGAACTTCGGTAAGGAAATTCAGTATTTAGAAGCTGGAAAAGAGCTACCTGCAAATAGCAGTCTCATGTGCTTGTGTCCAATTTTAGATGATAACAAAATATTAAGAGTAGGAGGAAGATTGAAAAACGCACAGCTGTCGGAAAATGAAAAGCACCCAATCTTATTACCATCAAAGCACCATGTGACTAAGATCATAATTAAACATTATCATGAAAAATACTTACATGCAGGTTCAGAACTTCTTCTTTCTTTAATTAGACAGCAATTTTGGATCATTACTGCTAGGTCTGTTATTCGGAAAATGGTAAGAGCTTGTGTTACGTGTTGCAGATATAAAGCTCAAACTGCAAAACAAATAATGGCTGATCTTCCAGCATCCAGAGTAACACAATCACGACCATTTCATCGAGTTGGAACAGATTTTTCAGGACCATTCATGATTAAATATCGTACAGGACGCGGAGTAAAATCATTTAAATCATATGTGTGTGTATTTGTCTGCTTCGTCATCAAAGCAGTCCATCTTGAAGTCGTAGAAGATCTTTCAACAAAGGCATTCTTAAGTGCATTAAAACGATTTATTGCAAGAAGAGGGAAACCTTTTGAGATTTTTAGTGATTGTGGAACCAACTTCAAAGGTGCAGAAAAAGAAATTAACAAATATCTTTTACAGTGCAAGCAGAATGAAGAAATTTGCAAATTTTTGTCGTCAGAAGAAATAACTTGGACATTTAATCCGCCTTCTGCTCCACACTTTGATGGACTGTGGGAATCTGCAGTAAAATCCATGAAATCGCATTTGAAGAAAACCGTTGGTGACACTGTATTAACCTATCCTGAGTTCCAAACCTTGGTTACACAAGTTGAAGCTTGCCTCAACTCTAGGCCACTGTGTCCCATATCATCTGACCCAACAGACTTGACTGCTCTAACGCCAGGTCACTTCCTAGTTGGAACTTCTCTAACTGCCATACCCGAACAAGATCTAAGTCACAGTTCCTTGAGTCACCTTGATAGATGGCATGTGAGACAGTTCATCTTACAGCAATTTTGGAAAAGATGGAGCCGGGAATATTTGGCTCAACTTCAGCAAAGACCTAAATGGCAGAAAAGTCAGCGAAATTTAGACGTCAATGACTTAGTCCTCATAAAAGATGACAATCTTCCACCACTTAAATGGAAATTAGGGAGAATATTAACTGTTCATCCAGGTTCAGATAATAAGGTCAGAGTTGTGACGATCAAGACTAGTAGTGGTGTAATCAATCGTCCAGTAGTGAAATTGTGTCCTCTTCCTAAAGAAACTAAAAACTGTGAACTAAAACCTTTTTAATACATTTTTCTATTTCTTTGCATTAATTTGTTTGTGTTATTAATTGTTTTTTCATTATAGTGAGAAATTGTATGCAACTAACTATTTGTTGAAATCCCAGGGGATTTCAACGGGGGCCAGAATGTTTGTGTAATTATCGTCTACAGCTAGCCAAAAGCTGCATGTTCTTTGATTTCATGTGCTCCGAGTTTATGTAAGTTTCTATTTCTCACTTTCCGCGTTTGGCAACACTCAGTGTTCTGTTTTGCTTCTTGTTGTTTTTAGAATGTCAAAAAGAATGTTGTGGAATAAGCCGTGTGATGGCTCGCTTTATTTATGTGTGAATAAAACCGCATGTATACAGTCCATTATTGCATTTGTGTTTTAGTTAAGAACCAGCAGTGTGTGTTTGTGTATAGTTTAAAACGCAATAACAACTACTTTTTATGTTAACGGACTTCAAGCGAAAAAAAAAAGCGAGAAGAAAACATATTTATTTTACAACCAGATAACAATATTTCTGACGTAATTTATTACACGTGCTGTAAAACCTTTATATTTATAACTATTAAAAATTTCAAAAAGGGTTTGGAGTTACTTCTACGCTCAGAAAGAAGAAAATGTTCACTTAAGAGCACTTTTATCACTAATTATATCAGTATTTTTCGCGTTTCTGTCATTAAAAATAAAAATTCATACAAAATCGTGTTGAAGATATCAATTAGAAATTTGAGGTTCATTTAAGGTTTTATCACGGGCACGGGCAACGCCGGGTGGGTCATCTAGTAAAAAATAAAACTTTTGTATCAAAAATTAACTCGGTATCGCCGTCTGTTAAGAATTCTATGAACAGTTTATAGTAACTGTTGTGTTGGAAAATAGCAGCAATACATAAAATCGTCTTTTAAAGCACACTGTGTAAATAACATCGACTTTTGGGAATGTTGCAGACATGCAACGAGGCAGATATGCAACGAACCTACAAAGGGTTCAGATTCTATACTAGTAACAGGAAAATTCTTACAAGCTAATGTTAAACCAATGACAATGTTCATTCCAAATTTATCGCTTGTATTTTAATATTTTTAATATTTTTTTTTGGCATAAGTTATCGGTATAGCTCGATATCTAATCGGGTGCTTTCGCACTTTTTCCATTTTAATTGCCATCTTCTTTTAAATGAGGTTACTTTTATTTTCGAAAAGAGTTTTGACATTGAAAGTGTCCTCAGGAGGGGAAAAAAAGGTAAATGCAACTAAAATGGAGAAAGCATACGAAATTACCCTGTTAGATATAGATAAATTATTGAGTTGTTTGTAAAGCTCCTTCCGTTTGGGTAAACTAAGTACCGGAAAATTCTGCCCGTCAATTATTAGAGATCAGATATCGGAATTAATGTTTAATAATTAAGTGATAGAATTTTCCGGTACGAACAATCTTTCTTAAACGGAAATAACTTTTCGAACAACCCGATAAAATAATCTTTTTAAATTATTATTTTTTTTAATTGTAAATAAATAAACGTGAAAATATTTTTATAATTTATGACTTTTAGATTTGAATTGAATTGAATTTTAAAACGTAGTAAATGCACAGAATATATATTTTAGCGAACTTCTAACACTTTGGCTGCTGCCCCATGCTTGAGTCTCCGCACGTGACCAAGTTAGAATGGCGGTGAGTTTTTAAAAACAATAGGGGAGTCAGATAGTCACATGTGACGTAGAAGACCAATAGAAGCACTCGGTGAGACTAGACGAGTTTAAGTACGGAGGAGAAAAAGTTGGGAGGGGGAATGAAGAGAATGAATTAAATGAAAGGTAGTCAGACATTTGATAGTCTAACAATGACAGTCTTTTTCAGAAGGTTCAATAATTCAGAAGTGCTCATCGATTTACGACCTTGATTTTTGGGAAGCGTATCATATATGGAAGAATTGAGGTATCTTAGTTAATGATATGTCCAGTACATCAAATTTTGTGACCTGGCTACCTTTGTCTGGCTACCTTTCATTTAATTCATTCTCTTCACCCCCCCCCCCTTTTCTCCTCCGTACTTAAACTGGTCCAGTCTGGGCCGAGCACTGCTATTGGTTTCCTACGTCACATGTGTTTCCCTGACTCCGCGGTTTTTTTAAAACTCACCGCCATTTTATCTTAATCGCGCGCGGAGACGCAAGCATACTTAAATGGCTAAAACATTTAAATCAGTTTTTTAATCTTTCAAATTTGGCACTGATGATGGAGCTTTAGGGGCTCCGAAACAGTTGTTTGCCATTTTAAATATGTTTATTTGTTCTATTTTTACGTTGATCATTTATTTTAACAAGCTATAGATATTCGAGATTTTAGTTGCATACATACTTGTTATATATTCTTATTAATTTGTCTAAACGTAAATTCAAAATCATGCAAAACTACATTATATTACAAAACTATTTTGAAATTATCTTTCTTCTACATAAAAAGATGAAAGAATCTACAACATATTTCTTTCGGCTCATAACCTTAAATAGAAATATCTTCTTGATGTGTCATTGAGTTTCGATATATGAAGCAATAATATGTATTTTACAGTAAATGGACATTTCGTGAACACCGTTTGCTGTCATTATAAGAAAACGAGCTTGAGATTGATACTGTGTTGCTTACAGCTGAATGTGTACTGCCTTTTTCAACAATTGTTGCTGTGAAAAATCAGAGTCATTACGTTGCTTATTGAGACATTTTCTAGTATATTTTTTCCATTTAATAAAGCTTATCGCTTGTCTGGAAATTGTTACGTGCACATTTGCAAAAAAGCATTGTAGTTTAATGCACCGATTTGTTTTTCATTTGCTAAAACACCTAGTTTAATCCGATAGTATCCAACGTATGGCGCTTATTAGAAACGAAAAAAAAAAGTAAAAAATCTACGACGTCAAAAATAATTTCCTCTTACGGCGAAGGTACATTTAGCAAATTTTTTAAGCTAATGTGCCCGCCGATTCTGTATGTACATAACTCTTGATAGGAATAACCGTTTTGCTTCAAATCTTGTTTATTTGTTCAATGTGATAAGGCGCTTCCCTGATTAGTTTTGAGTGTTCATTGGTTAAGTATAAAGGGGGATACCTGGGGTAATCCCCCTTAATTCAGATAAATGGATTTTTCATGCAGAATTATCCGATTTGCTTCAAATTTTGTATATAGGTTCATTATAATAAGGCACTTCCCTGATTAGTTTTGGGGTTCATTGGTTATTTATAAACGGGGAACGGGGGAATGAACCCCCCCTTAATATATTGCCGATTTCTCTACTTTTCGAGCGGCTTATTTCAAATTCTTCGAAATAAGAGTATAATATACAAGCCTGGGGTGTGAAAAGCCTGGGAGCTCAATGTCCTCAGCTTAACTGGGCAGTTTCCTTTTTTTTATTGTTTTGTAGACGATCACATACTGCATCTGACTTAACAAAGCAATGGAAAATGACAAAATTTTACAACGTCTAAATGCTAAATATTCAAATAAATCTAACTCGAATAAAGTCAATTATTTTCTTAATATTTTGACGCAAATAACAGTACCATCGTTTCTTAGTTTTTATTATCAAGAAACTTACATATACCAAACATTTATTTATATATTTTTCTTCAGATACAGTGATCTCTCATTTTTACGCGATGTTCAGCAATTACTTTTTCATACCACTATTTTAAAACAGTAAAATTCGACTTATAAATTCTGCGATTTAAGAAGACTTTTTTTCCGTGTATCGCGTATAAGTGAGAGATCACTGTAATACGCAGTGGTTTTATAGTTCAATCTAATTTTTAAATCCTTTTGTGGACAGAATTTGCATTGAAAATTATATTTTCTTCACTGAATCATACCTTCGTGACAGATATCAGTTGAGAAAAACTTTTAAAGAAAAGATATTTCAATGGGAAAAAAGCTTGTATAATTAAATGTTTCTATGTTTTTAACGAAATTTTGATGAAGCCGCGAGACAGAAGCTCCAGTAGCGAAAAACTAATTAATGAAATTAAAATTAATTTAGAGAAGGAAAAAAAAGGAAAAGAAAAACTTTGTAGTAGATGGCATAAAAAGTCATTATTTAAAGTAATATATATTTTTTAATTGCATGTTATTAATAAGCTAGCACAATTTGGAAAAGGATACAAAATCTGAAATGTATACTTTCCTTATTTCCTGTAAATCCATTCTATGAATTTGTAACATTCTAAATGTGTCCGCCATTCCCATAGCTACAAACGTGTATTCTTTTTTGTTACCATTAAAATTTAATATAATTTTTTTGCTTTGTTTAATATCAGATATTGGCGCTTAAATAAGGCAAAATTTACTGTTAAATTATTAAGCGCAAAAGCCGGCAGCTATGCATTCCCGGTTATTCCTTGGAACATTATTTGTTCTATTATATAGTTGTCAACCTTCCGGCGTTTTTTTTATGCCGAACAAAACCATAAGTTTGTATTAAAGGGTTACATACGTTCTTGGCGGCGAAAAATTGGCAAATTTTAGAATTTTTTTTAAGATTCTACTACATAGTTGTCAACCTTCCTGCTTTTTTCATGCTAAACAAAACCAGAAGTTTGTATTAAGTGGTTACATACGTTCTTGGCAGAGAAAAATTGGCATATTTTTGAATTTTTTTTTAAGAAAGGAGTAAAATTAATTGAAAAACTATTAATTACACGTTGTTTTTTATTGATTCAAGAATTCAAAAGTCTGCAGCTATACATTCCCGGTTATTCCTTGTAACATTATTTGTTCTATTACATAGTTGTCAACCTTCCGGCAAATTTTATCCAAAAATGTTAAAAATTATCATGATAAATGAAATTAACCCCTTAAGCACCGTACTAAATTTAGTGATATTATGCTGAATACTAGATATATTAAATTTCGTCAAAAGTAGTTTATGTCATTATTTTTAAATACATGTGAATAATTTAATTACGTGTAATGTAAGGAGATGTAATGTAAGGTTTATATTATACAAACAGAAATAAGGTTCGAAGCTATCATCACTATAGTCTATGTGATCAGCAAAATTAGGAACATAATCACTGTGCGTGTCTGACATAAGTATTCTATAAAATCAGTATCTATCAGAGTTACAAACAAAACCGCAAGCGAAACATTACAATTTACGAAAGACAACTGAACAGAATGACCAGTGAATAAACAAATGAACTACGAAGAAAGAAACAAAGCAGCCGGAAAACTAATGAGGTTTCTTTGGACACGTAACGCCATGTATTGGGTGCGAAAACAATCATTTCTATAAACCCCGTACAGAACCAATCACAATAGCAATTACCGACGCAAAGAACCAGATGTATTAGAACATTGCAGTCTGGACTTAAAATGAGGAGGTACAGACAAACGTCCTGGTATTTCAAATAGAAGAGTTCATGACGTAAGCAGGTACGTCGTGGTGCTTAAGGGGTTAAAGTTATCATGCTGCGCATGTTTTTCAACATGCATGTCTAGAAAATCGCATTTAAAATTTTAGAAGAAAAAATATACTGATATATTTTTTTCAACTTATACTTAATTTGCTATTCTTGTGCTATACTGTTCACCCTCTTGTGCCATCTGCAGCTTCAATAAAGGAGTAGAATATTTTAGTAGAATTTTTTCAGTGAGGTAGCTTTTACCGATTCTACAACAACACCTTTAAATTGATACATCAATTTAAAGTTTTGCCCACAATTCTACAGACTATAAGGATTTCATTTCCCTAAAAATAAATCCATTTTCTGTTAGGTGAGAACATGCGAAAATCCTTAGATAAAAAGTTATTTAATAATCGCATAAAATCAAGACATATTTTCATAAAAAAAAATTTATCTAATTCAAATTATGTTTGTTTGACTCGAAAGTAAAATTCAAGTATATAAACTTAAGGGTCTGTTATCTTAATTTCTTAATCATTATGAAACATATGAACCGGTTTCAGGAAGCGTAATTTCAACAAAACTATATCTATCCATACAAAATATCAAAATACAACTCGTAATAATTATTGATTGCATGAAGCCGACCTGTCCAACCCCTGTCCAGTAAGGAGGGGCGAACCTAAGATGGTTAAAAACAATGAAGGGCACCTTCATTCACATGACTAAAAAGTAAAACATTATAATCTCTGTCGCGTTTTCTGGCGGCTTCAGCTGCGGGTGAACTCTATTTTTTAAGGCCTTAATAAAAAGACCGGTAGGGATACAATGCTCTACAGACTTGGTTTCCTTGTCTGAGCAGTCCATCTTAAGTAATCAAATCAAACATTATAATCTCACTGTGTTATCATCAGCAGTGGAAGCAATGCACACACGTCTTATACAATGCAAGTAAATCCCACAGTCGCAGGTCGCTTCTGCTTAATAACGCCATAGTAAAAATGTAAAATTACCATGTTAATACACCGTGTAAAATAATTTTTAGAATTAAAAAAAAATAGAATTACATTTATTTGAACAGGGGCTTATAACATACATTTTTTTGTACAGAATGAGCCAGCGTGCCTATAATAAAGAAACATACAAATGTCATCTACATTAAAGGAAGCATAATTTAACACATTGCCGACATTTTGTATCAAATTTGGTTTTAAAAACAGTAGAAGCTCCCCCTCTTCTGACAGTCTTTCGTAATCTGGTTTCATCAAATTTTAGAATCAGTAAATATCTTTCGAATGTACGGATTTAATATAAAATGTCTTACAATCTAAAAAATATATATATTGACAACATTATATAAATAAGTGTTGGCACCGTTCCAATACAAATTTTTAACAGTTTATTTCACCTACTGCATAAAATTATTCCAAATGCTGTGAATAAACGAAGTGGTTGTGTTTCGTTTCGTTTACATCAATTCTGCGTTTTAAAAGTTAAATCTAATTTTTCTTATCATTAATATTGTTTCCAAGGAGAACCTTTTAAATGCATTTTCTGTGAGGTAGAAGCCACGCCTTTATCTTTCGTTAAAAACGAAAAACAAAAATCGAGAATCTCGGTCGGCAGTGCATTTATCTATTTTTTTTTAAGTTAGTGACAGAAAAGATAATATTTGAAAGGGCGTCATCTCGGACAGTACTAATATAAGGTACATTTTTCAATAAAAACGAACAAAACCAATTCTTTAAAATTTAATTCATATGAAATATCTGGTAAATAACTCGTAAAAATAAAGTACTCTTACATTTAGTAAATTAATTCAAGCATTATAATTTAGTAGTTGACACATAAGATATATTCCCAAGAGACTGCGGTCATAACATATTTACACTATTTTCCATTTACTTTACTCTATGTAACTTGTTATAGTTACAATGAATCTCTGCTATCCCTAAGGTATTCTAGCTCTTTGATCGATATTTGTACAAGTTGATTCTACGAGTCCATCACTGGTGAATAACCTCGTTTCATTCATCATTGATAAACATTAACGAGATTTTATAATTCGTGACTTATAATTTATTCAAGGTCAGTGTATTGGACATCACTTAAAAGCCTATAAGGTAGAAGAACGTGGTCGATTTCATGGTGTTCTCGAAATTAAAATAATCTACTGCAATGCATGATATATTTCATATACAGAGTGTTGCACTAGACGGTATTCTTTGAACTATGTTGGTTTAAGAAAATGTGTAGGAAGAAATAAAAGAAGAATTACATGTCATACCTGCACATATTAGAAATGAGCTCGTCACCTGAGGTGCAACAAATGTCCCCTATGAGCTTTCAAACACACCTGCAATTAATTTTCCTGTACTTTTTTTCAAATACCAACAATTTTTGGGGCTACATTCTGGTGAAATGACCTGTATCATATTATAAAGAAAATATATCTCCGTGACTAACTCCCTCGTCATACTGACAGTTGCAACGACCTGACCAATAGATGTCGCTTTTAACTGCAATTTATTTTTAACTTCTAAACATCGCGCAAATTCAATTTTTACACCGTCGAATAGTTTCAAAACTGTATCTCAGTTTATTGAATTTGTATAGTTTTAAAAAATAATTTTCAAGCATTATTTTTTGTAATCTATTGCGCGCACCCGATTACAAAACATTATACGTTTGCATTTATGACAGTGTAAATAGATCAGCATTTGTTTTCGGATAATAATCTATAATGAAATTAAAACTTCATTAATAGATGAATAAATGAAAAAAAAATCAGAAATTTAACAGAAATATAATCGAACTACGCACTTAAACACTAAAATACCCAGAATCATAAAAGCTGCTGCAAATAACGAATTTTTGAGGGGATTTCATTGGCTAACAACTATGGCATGCGGCTGAGACAAAAGTGTCATTTTCAATAAATTTCAAAATTTTATATGAACATATAACTGAAAATTTTCATACAAATTGCTTCTTGGAGATGTTAATAGGCAGTTAAAAATACATTATACGTAAAAAATGAATTAGAGTTTTCCGATTAAAAATGTTGTCTACGTTTGTTCTTTATAAAGAAAATATATCTCCGTCCCAGTCACTTCTTTTCTATTCTATACGTACCACTCTTTGAAATATAATCTTTACCTTATATTAACACGTTGACGGACACTTGCGGCTATACCCGCCAAAGAGAAGTTCACAATGTGGCATGACGGCTATAGCCGCACAAAACGAAACGGTCGTTTTTAAACACGTTTTAGACGGCTATAGCAGCACAAATGCGCATTTACCAGCGTACAATTAGAAGCCCAGTGTCATGTTTTGGAAACAATTTTTTAGTTTGAAGTTCGTTTTCCACCTGTTATACGAGTTGCAGCTTCAGTATGCACGTGCAGGGTGTGGCTAGTGGTCAGGGAAAAATACAGTAAAAAAATGAAAATTACCAGTATATTTTTATAGAAAAATTCAAATTGATTATTTGATCGAATAATCAACATAAATTTTTCTATAATAATATACTGGTGTTTGCACTTTCTTTTGCTGTATTTTTTTCCTGACCACTAGCCACCCTGACGTGGTTGTGAAGGGAGTAGTGCAACCTAATTAAAGGTGCTGAATGAATCAAAATTATGTTTATTTAAGCAGAAATAGTAAAACTATACTTCTAATATTCTAAAAATTACAAAATCATCTAGCGTCAATTTTCGAACTTCACTTGTTCCTACTGTCCGTCAATGTGTTAACATGTTATCAAGCGATATCTACCACGTGGATTTTTTTTTTGTAAATTGTGGTACGATTAAATATAAAAATAGCAGCTAGTACTGGCCCAAAATCAAGAGGTCAATTGTTAATTTACGCAGAATAACTGGTGAATAAACATTATTGCAGGAAAGTTTTTTTTCATGCAAATACAGAACAAGCTTTTATTTGCACCTAATAATTACTTTCTGTCTCGCACTAAATACTTCTGAGAAGTATATACTTCTGTCAAAATTGATCTACAAAAGTCACATGTTATATTTCACTAGAAGTGACTTAATTATATAAGAAAAATTACTTATTAACATCATTTTTATTTTGGAACTAATTTGTTTTACAAGTTACAATGTTTTCCCAACGGTATTCCAGCATATTTGTACTTTAAGGCATGCGTAATTTGTTTCTCATATCAATTATGCTTTATTTATCTGCGATAAACATTAACGGGATTTATAGAAATTCGTGCCTTTATTATTTATTCATGGTTAGTTGAATTGAAAACACTTGTGACCAGATTCAACAAGGAGATTGATTTCTCAGTGTTGTGCAAATCCAAATAATTTACGAGAACGCATCATATTCATCTATTCGTTCATTCGTAAATGCATTTATTCATTCAAAATAATATTACAAATCTTGAATGTAAGTGATCAATAAATTCGATTCATGTATTCGATTCATATCGAATTTATATGTTCGTCGTTTAAAAAAATCGTTACACATAATCATTCATAAAATCGTTACGTATGCATGTATATATCAGAATATGTTTCATACATATATTTATGTAAAATATATCTTAAAATACGATACGAACTCATACTTTGGGGAAAAACTGTTTATTGTATAAGATATTCCAAACAGAGCATGAGATAACAAATTTGTTAACTCATGTTTGTCATCTCTGTTAATATCGTTATTATTCAAAATACAGAACAGCATTTTATGTTGTTTGTAGTAGCTGAATTATAATGTACATTATTGAGATAAAACAGGTACAATTTAATTTGAACAAGTTTTAGTTTTACAAAGTTTTCCTTGTTACAATTATAATAAAAAACTGAGCTTCTGGCGGTATTTCAGCCCTTTCCCATATTTTACAAAACTGTACAAATGTCTATTATTAAAATTTTCTAACGGCACAGTCAGTTAATGCGACTTAACCCTTTATATACCAAATTACGAATTAACGAAAAATTTTCCCTTCTAAAGTAGCTTTTCTGAATTTTTGAAAATAATTTAGTAAATTTTTTCAATTAATAAATAAATTTTAAAAAGTTTATGTCTCCTAAAATTTAACGAATAGGGAAGACCGAGCTACGCTCGGTCAAAATTAAATTCGAGTTCAAATATCATGACTCATGACAAAAATGACCCACTAATTGAATTTTCTCGAACATATGTGCCTTAGCTCAACAGTCTTGTCGTGCCCGAAAACCATAGGATGCAAAATTTAGTATAAATAGTCTGAGCCGTTTTTAAGATAAAATAGCTTGACCCATAATGACCCATGACCAAAATGACCCACTAATCGAAATTTCTCGAACATGTGACCTAGCCTAATAGTCTTCTTGTTCCCTAAACCTGTAGGGTGCTAAATTTATTTCAAATCCTCTGAACCGTTTTTAAGATAAAATAGCTTGACCCATAATGACCCATGACCAAAATGACCCGCTTTGACCCAAAAATTACCCACTAATCTAAAGTTCTCGAACATGTGACTCAGCCCAATAGTCTTCTCGTGCCCGAAAATAGTCGGATACAAAATTTCGTCAAAATCGTTTGAACCGTTTCTTAGATACAATTAGCTTGACCATGACCCAAAATGACCCAAAATGACCCACTAATTGAATTTTCTCGAACATGTGACCTAGCTCAACAGTCTTCTCGTGCCCGAAAACCATTGAATGCAAAATTTAGTGTAAATTGAGCCGCTTTTTAGATCTTGACCCACCCAGAAATGACCCACTAATCGAATTTTCCGGGACATGTGACCTAGCCCAATGATTTTATGGTGCTCGAAACTCGTAGGACACAAAATTTAATCAAAATCGTTAGAGTCGTTTTTTAGATAAGATTAATTTGACCCGCGTTGGCCAAAAATGACCCATTAATCGAAAGTTCTCGAACATGTGACCTAGCCCAACAGTCTTCTCGTGCCCGAAAACTATTGGATGCAAAATTTAGTGTAAATTGAGCCGCTTTGTAGATCTTGACCCACAATGACCCCGAAATGACCCACTAATCGAATTTTCTCGGACATGTGACCTAGCCCAATGATTTTATCGTGCTCGAAACTCGTAGGACACAAAATTTAATCAAAATCGTTAGAGCCGTTTTTTAGATAAAATTAATTTGACCCGTGTTGACCCAAAAATGACCCACTAATCGAAAGTTCTCGAACATGTGACCCAGTCCAATAGTCTTCTCGTGCCCGAAGTTGGTCGGATACAAAATTTCGTCAAAATCGTTTTAACCGTTTTTTAGATACAATTAGCTAGACCATGACCCAAAATGACCCTAAATGACCCACTAATCGAATTTTCTGGAACATGTGACCTAGCCCAATGGTTTTCTGGTGCCCCAAAACGGTAGGATACGAAATTTCGTCAAAATCGTTAGAGCCGTTTTTAAGATAAAATTTGCATATATAACCACACACAAGATTTGCTCGTATTAGAATATATGATAAACCAAGTCCTTCCTGAATTCAACATCATATTGTATCTAGAGGACGACTGCAGAAGCAGTTTGAAATGTAGAAATTACGTTTTTAACATCATATTTATTGGTACAAGTGCAAATAAAGGTTCTTGTTTTGTGTACAATTTAGTAATTTAATGTGTTTTTATGAATACATTCTTATTTATAAATATGATTCATCATATGAAAACAATTTTTTTCTATATTTATCAGTGATATTTACTGATACATCAGGTGATATTACATGATATTTACTGTAAATCGTATATTATAACTTATTCGTGGTTAGTTATTTAGACATCACTTAAAATCATTTGTGATCTTTTTCTAACGACAAATCTTCCTTATGTCCGATTTTTTCGAGTAAACGGAATATTTTTTTAACAAAAAAATTCACTAGATAAATACATTTAAGTAAAGAGATTTTTATAACGTGCATTTAACATTGGTATTCTTAAATTTTAATATATTCTACTTTTATGAACATTAAAGAAAAACCATATAAACTATGCAATTTTCCGGGCTGCCTCGATCCAAGGAGCTCCAATATTATATCAAAAGGGAATGTTGTCATTTGAAAAATCAAATTTGGTTCAATTTTTAATATGTAAATGGTCCTTAAACCATAATTAGTTTCTAATTAAATTCATTTAATAATAGACTGTTATCAATCGGTTGGTACCAGTAAAATATTCATACAATCATTTTGAACTGAATTAGTGCGGGGATATCCTTTTTTCACTACTATATTACCTCTTTCTTTTGTCTTTTAATAAATAAATTCATATCAAATATCTTGTAATTAACTTACAAATGAAACTTTCTGCTTCCAAAAATATTTTAAGTACGAACACATCGGTTTTATATTTACTAAATTAATTCGTACGTGTTAATTACTAGTTACTCGTGTTACATAAGAAATTACTTAGGGAATGACACCGTAATTTAATTACACCGGTTACAATCTGCCTGACTAAAATAAACAAGTTATATCGGCTCTCTGTTTTTCCGACCGCATTCCATCTCTTTTATCGCTATTTGTACTTAAACACGTTCAGAGGTTGATTCCCAAAATCAATTATAGTTCATCACTGGAGAACAATTTCGATTAATTCATCAGTGATAAACATTAACGAGATTCATTGCAATTCGTGTCTTATGGCTTATTCATGGACAGAGTATTGGGTATCAATAAAATGCATTTGTAGCTAGTTTGAACATAGTACTTTATTTTCATGGTGTTCTGGGAATGCTGTTCATGAACACGTTCATTCCATGTTCCATGTATGAGAGTACGTTACGGGGCGTGCCAAATATCCTTGATACATTTTAAAAACTCAAAAAAATAAAATCAAGCAATTGTAGCAACAATACTTCTCATGATTAAAAATTTTACTTTGACAGAAAGTTAGTTCAAAAGATTTTCTATATGTGGTGCTATATCTAAAAAGTCCTTCCAGCCTGTAAAGATAGGAAACGGTCACTTCCATATTACTTGTTTTTAAAATTTTAGCTAATTTTACTGAAACAAAAGAAGCACGAACGTGTAACTCGATTATAGAAGATTCAATCTCAGCTTTCGTCAATGCTGAAGTATAATGAGAATTTTTCCAAATAAGACAGTTAGCATCCAAGTTGGCTTCATTTATGACGATTTACTTTCGGTAGTTAAATTTAGCAGCATTCCGCCGAAGTCTTCAATTCTCGGTAATATCTATAATCTTTATTTTTTTTTAAATTTCAAAAGATTTTAAGCGGTCGCCATTTTGAAACAAAGTGGCGGATGAAGATGCTGAACGAACTTGGTAAGTCCTGTTTACATGCTGAGTCACATACAAATCGGTGAATAAATATAAGTCGCATGACAATAATCAGAATGTTTCAAAATGTCAGCGACCCTAGAATTCGCAACTGCCATTCTTGGCCATTTTTTAAGATGGAAGTGAGACAAAAAGTGCTCTGGAATCCTATCAAGGTAGAACATTTAAAGGGGGAAAAAATCAATTTTTAAAATTTTTTTTACACATTTTTGAGTTTTTTAAAATTAATAAAAAAAATAATTGGCCACAATTTTGAAACAAGGTGGAGGATGATACTGGCCAACAAATTCGGTCGAGACCTTTGTATGTCCTGTACACATGCTCAGTCACATTCAAATCGGTTAATGAATATGAGTGCACAAAAATCAGTATTGTTTCAAAATGTCAGCGACCTAGAATTTCAAATCGCGATAAAGGCAAAACCAAAAGTTCTTCGCAATGCTTGCACCAAGTTCAAACATTTAAATTGAAAAATCTTTTTTAATTTATAATTTTTTGTACATCATTCTGAATTTTAAAACAAGACGAAAAATCATGCGTCAAGCATAGATTATGTAACACTTTCCTACGCTTCCAAAATAATTTTACAAATCATTATTGTTTAATAAGCTGAAAGATAACATCTAACTAAACAATTTGAAAAACGCATAACATATTTAGAAACGTCATTTCAGGAATTCTCAACATATATTTCCAACATATAGGATATTCGGAAAAATATCCGAAAACTTTTATTCAGCCCTGTATAGGATCTATAGATTTGTATATATACTACATAGGATGCTAAATTTTAGTTTAGTTAGGAAACGCGTAGGGCAGTTTAAAATTATCCTTCTGGAGTTTTTCAATAAACGGAAATGTGTTTGCGAATTTTTGTGCTGCCCTGTATAGGATCTACAGAATTTATACACACCAAGTAATAGACAAAAAGTGAGTTCAATTTAAAATCGCGTTCAGCAATTTAAAACGCACTTCCAGGAATTATTGTTAACAGACAGTAGAGAATTCTTTTGTGTGTCCCTGTAAATGAACGATGACTGCTATACACACAATATTCTGTAGTAAGCTCTTGTAATGCACCTTAGTGCTATATATAAACTTCAATGCGTTTAAAATAGTGAAACATTATTTAATTAAACCGCAAACGATTTTCTCTATTGACGTAATGTAACGGAATTCCTTTGACTGTCCCTGTAAAGTAACTATAAGTACTAAGCACACCCTATTCCATATTAAGCTTCTTGTAATGCACCTTAGTGGTATATATCAATTACAATGTGTTTGAAATTGTGTAACATCTTTAAAATAAATCGCAAATGATTTTTCCCCATAGACCGTCATGTAATAGAATTCTTTTGAGTGTCCCTGTAAAAAAACTATAAGTGCTACACACTTCAGTTGAAATAGGGAACATGCTATAGATAACGACAATAGCATAAAAATTACAGGGTAATCCGAGCCTATTTACGGGAGTTAGAGCACGGCCAGACGGCAGACAAACCGAAGTCAAACACTTATCAACTAGGTTGGAAAGTGTTAATAAACATAAATTTAAATGGCCGTCATTTTGGAACACGATGGAGGATGAATCTGTCCAACGAACACGGCCGAGATCTTGGTAAGTACTGTACAAAAGTTCAATCACATTGAAATCTGTTAATAAACACGAGTGCAATCGCATGGCGAATTTCAGATTTTTTCAAAAAGTCAGAGACCTAAGATTTCAAACTTCAAATCTCAACCAATTTCTAAGATAAAAGCAAAACAAAAAATGCTCCGGAATCCTTGTACCGAAGTCGAATACTTAAAGAAAAAAAAACATTTTAAATTCCTTACTTTTTTGGACATCTTTAAAATTAAAAAAAATTCTAAAGATTTTAAGTGGCCGCCATTTTGAAACAAGATTGCGGGTGAAGCTGCCTAACGAACACAGTTGAGCTATTGGTATAGTATAGACTACACACACGCTAAGTCACTTCCAAATCGGTTCATATATATACGAGAGTTACAGCATACAAAGTTCAGATATATCTATCTATCTATCTATCTATCTATATATAAGTCTACATTTGAACGGCGGTTGGTTTTGGGGTCTGGGGGTCATGATCGGTGAAGATGAACCAAACGTTTTTGGGACTTTGTTCTCCAGACTGCTTCAATATACAACTTTTTACTTATTGTATTGAAGATACCTAAAAGCTAAAAAAAAAATCATTAAAAACAAGCAGTGACACACGATTTATTTTGTAAAATACGCTGCAATATTTCAACGTAGGTACTATTTATAGATTGAATCACATTCAAATGGTACTGAATTTTATCCTACCTGATGAAATAGCGGAGTAGATTGCAGTCTCCTAAACAAATAAAAGAGCATCCAATATATTTTAATTTTACGAGAGAAAACCGAAAATAGCCATTAGATTGGGAATTATGACTTCTATGAATTTACTGCACTAAAATAATGGTTTGTAATTCTTTTTCTTTTGTGATTTTTTAATATTTGAATTTATAGCGTCATCTGTAGAGAAAGTTTGAAATTAATTTTTTTAATATGCTAAAAATATCCTTTAAAGTATAGCATGAGAAGCATTACCGCCTAAACAGCAAAACATGTATGGAATAATGCTGGAATAACGTACACCAATCACGTTTTCTTCGCTGAATTTTAAAATGTGTTAAGCACTTTTGCTGCCCCCCCACTTCTGAATATTTTAAAATATGAAACAGAGAAATGTTCTATTACTAAAATGAATATATAGATAGTACTTGATAATTATTTTATAATATTATGAGCTATACAAATTATATTTCTCGGTTCAGTTTGGTGGAAGAAACTTTCATGATAGCAGCAGAAACATAAAAGAGGAAAAAATATATAAATATAGCTGCCAACTTTTAACGCTTTTTTCCTACCACTAAAATCTTATATCAAATTTAAACTTATTAAATCGCCGAAATCATGTGATCCAATAACGTAAAAATTTCTATTAATTTTTAGTGGTAGGAAAAAAGCGTAAAAGTTTGCAGTTGTGTATAAATATATGATTGAGAAGATAATGCCAAGATTTATTTATACATCCATTCATTTATCGTATTAAAAGTTACATGCTATAATCATATAATCATACTCCACAGTATTTTAAATTTTTAATCTAAATTTGTATTTAAACGCATAGAAAGGTCGATTCTATAATCCATTCTATTTCATTATTGAAGTATAATTTTGTTTTACGCATCGGCGGTAAACATTAACCAGATTTATTGTTATTCAGTTCCTATAACTTATTCATGGTTTACGTATTGGACAAGACTTACAAGCATCTGTGGCCAGTTTTGGAACCCGTAATCAATTTTTGTTTTTTCTCGCAATCCAAATAATAAATGAAAATATGCATTATGATTGATATATGAAAATTTGTGTGTGCTACTTAAACAAAACTGCTTGTATTTCAAATATTAGTGTACTCATGCAAAACTTTAGCATTTCACTGTGTTTTTCGCATTTCAAATTGAAAAATCAAAGAAAATTGTTATAACATACATTACAGATTTCCTTCAAAGGAACAATGAGTTTATGTAAATAATAAACTCACACATATATATATGTTTATTAAAACACAACAGCAGTACTTAAAATAATCAAAAGTTTGTGACAAAAATCTTCGATTCATTGTATTCTCTGTTTATACTTAATAACACCGGCCAGTATCAAAATCCTCTCTAAAAATAATGGTTCATCCTTATATGTATTTAATTTCACTAAATCAAAATAGGGCAATATAATTTCTGATTACGTACCATTTATCAAGTGGTGTGGATTGTTTTTTAAATTAAGGCATTTTATGTCTTACTAAAACATAAGTAGAAATTGCGTAAACAGAAATATGTATATGTTAATAGATAAATAACTAATAAATATACGTACATAAACATTAGGAAATAAACAGTGGCAAAAGAAATTAATGTATGTTAGTTGATATTGTTGGACACAAAAAAAGGGGAGACACACAGAAAAAAAAATTCTCGAGACAAAATATCTACAAAATATATTAAGATATATTTTTTGATACATTATTTAAGACGCAGTGAAAATATCTGACTTTTTTATGTTTTTAATTAAATTAGCATTTTAAATTGATAAATTGGGTCATTCAGAAAGTTCCTTTCATTTGGAAAAACATTAGTGCCGGAAAATTCTATCATTTAATTATTAGATATTAATTGCGATATCTAACGTCTAATAGTTGACAGGCAGAATTTTCCGGTACGAATTGGTTTTTCCCAAACGGAAGGAACTTTCCGAACAACCCAATAACAGTCCATTATTTGTCATTATTTGAAAACTATTTTGAGGAAAAAAGTTACATGTTGGAGAAATTTGGATGCCATATTTGGATTTAGGAATGTTAGTTCTATATAATTTAGGTATTTGTTTCGCAGGGAGGCGAAAGTATTTTATTTTTTTGCCGACCAGTGTAGTTGGTAACTAAGTCATAATTATACAGGGTGATTCCAAATTCATGGGTTCACTTTAAGGGTTGGTATAGGACACTGTAACAAACAATTTTTGAATAAGAAAGCAGGGTCGGAAATCTATTTATACAGTCAAAAATACAGGGCGTCTCAGCCCAATCCGAAATCGTGTTTCCGTTCATAACTTTAACAGTAGTGAAGATATTTTAACGAAAGCCGTACAATATGTTTACAATTCATACAAAGATGAGTCTGTTGCAAATGTTGCTAAAAACTGTGACAGAAATGAAGATACAAATAACATAATAAAATCACTTGTTAACTTTGAAGTGTAATTATTGCTTAAAGTGATAAACACATAACACAAAACGTTTAGAAATACCTTTTAATATAGATTACATATGTTTCCTTCGCTCTAACGACGACATCTTCAGATCAAAATGATAAATAAAATGTTATCGCATAGTTTTTGAAAATGGTAAACATAAATCACGAAACCGCATGTCCAATGCAAGCAGATGCTTAAATTGGTCAAACTGGATAAACGTGAAAATCATTTATTTTTATTGCTTTTTCAATCTGTAAATCATCGCGTGTCAACTTTTAGGTAATTCTAAAGAAGCGGATTCGCTGCAAATGTTATCGTTTCGCAAATTTATTTCTATTGATTCACGTATAATGGATGGGAAATCAATCTACAACGGGCTCTATTCTATGATGTCTAGCTAAGACAGTAGTTCTTCTGTCATATTTGATATCTGCCATATCTTCTTTTATTCTCGTTTTAAATTTTCTTTTATTCATTCCTATATAGTATTGAACTGTTCTATCTGCCTTGGTGAATGGGATTTCATAAACACCAGAAAGTTGATCAGGTTCTATTAGATCTATTTTTCTACATACTAAGTTTTTTTTTTAATTTTGTGGAAGGTAGTTTTGCGATAAGGCAGATATTAAATTTTCTAAGTTTATATTTTAATCTTTCAAAGAATCCAGGGAAGTATTGTAAAGTTGATAGCTTTGAGTTTCTTTCATTGAAGATATTTAAAAAAATTGCAACACACTCATCTTTGTATGAATATTAGCATATTGTAAAGATTTCAATAAAACATCTTCACTACTGTTAAAGTTATAAACGAAAACGCAACATCGGATTGGAGTTTGACGTCCTGTAATTTTGACTCAATAAATCGATTTCTGACCCTGCTTTCCTATACAAAAGTTGTTTGGTCACTGTCCTGTACCAACCCTTAAAGTTTGTACCATGTACTTGGAATCACCCTGTATATCAACCGAGTAACAGCTACTATAAATTATTTACACAAATTTATACTTAGATTATGGAAACTAAGTTGTTAATGTTATAATAACAATGAATCTCTGTTTAAGTTATTCCAGCACATGTGATCGATATTCGTGCTTAAACATATGCAAAGGTTGATTCTCCCATTAATAATGGTTCATCGTTTGAGAACAATTTCAGTTTATTTCTCACTGATAAACATTAACGAGATTTATTTATGCTTTCGTATACAAAACTTGTTTGTTACAGTGTCCTATACCAACCCTTAAAATTTGTACTATGTATTTGGAATCACCCTGTATATCACTGAGTAACAGCTACTATAAATTATTTACAAAAGCTTATATTTACCTTATGTAAACTAAGTTGTTATAACAATGAATCTCTGTTTTTCTTACGTTATTCCAGCACACGTCATCGGTATTCGTTCTTAAACATGTGTAAAGGTTGATTTCTCTAATCAATTATGGTTCATCGTTTGAGAACAATTTCAGTTTATTCCTCACTGATAAACATTAACGAGATTTATTTATGCTTTCGTATACAAAACTTGTTTGTTACAGTGTCCTATACCAACCCTTAAAATTTGTACTATGTATTTGGAATCACCTTGTATATCACTGAGTAACAGCTACTATAAATTATTTACAAAAGCTTATATTTACCTTATGTAAACTAAGTTGTTATAACAATGAATCTCTGTTTTTTTTACACGTCATCGGTATTCGTTCTTAAACATGTGCAAAGGTTGATTTCTCTAATGAATTATGGTTCATCGTTTGAGAACAATTTCAGTTTATTCCTCACTGATAAACATTAACCAGATTTATTGTAATTCACATCTTACAAGAGTATTCATGGTCAATGAACTGGACATCGCATGTGGCTAGTTTCACATAGAAGGTCGATTTCAGGATCTCTTGGGAATGTGAATCAGGGCATGTTTCCTTCATATATAAATTACTTATGAGAACGCTTATGTTTCATGTACAGATTCTAAAATGACGAAAATTCTGCTTTTATTTCACATCTCTTTGTAAAGTGTAAACTTTTAAATATAAAATATAGAAACAACTTTTAAGTAAATTTAATATTTAACTCATAATAAAATTTATTGTTTGTATGAAGCATATTTTACTATGGACGAGCGATAAAAACTTATTTCATAAATTTCATGCATCGAAATTTGAGGTAAATAACTTATAATGAGAATCCCATTTACAAAGTTTCTTTAAGTTTGGAAATATAGAATACATTTAGAAGCTGATATTTAGAAAATATATATCTTTACGTAATAATTAGTAGTTGACTCATCCTGTTACTGCGAAAATTGTTCAATTACGTATTTACACAACTTTACATATATTTCATTAAAACTAATTTGTTATACTTACAATGAATGTCTGTTATCCCTACAGCATTCCCCTTTTCTTTAGTAAACTAACTATTAGTTTTCTACACGTAATAGTTGACTCAATAGATATCACTTTGAAAATGCTACAACAATTGGCTTACACCAAAACATAGTTTATTTACAGAAGCTTCCAACTATGTTACTAATACCTAACAAGTTATTGGTTACAATGAATGGTATTGGTACTTATTTCCCTAGGTATTTTTGTTCTTTGAACGATATTATATTTAAAAGCATGTAAATTCGATTCCCCAATCAATTATGCTTCGTAAGTGGTGAACAACGTCCTTTCATTTATTCCCGATACAATTAATGAGATTTATTTTAATTCATATGTTATAACTTATTCATGGTCAGTGTACTAGGCATCACGTAAAATCACTTGTGACCAGATACTATATAAATTACATATGAGAATGCTTATGTTTTCATGTGCAAAACTGCTTTTGTTTCACATCTGTTTATGATGTGTAATCTTTTAAATGAAAAATATCGAAACAATTCTTAAATATATACATTAATCGAGGGATGCCAAAATCTAGGTGCCAATGGGCCGATTATTCCCACTACTAAATTTTTAGTATTCTTCCCTAATAAGAATACTGATAAAAATTAGGCGACGTATACTAATAAAATTTAGTGGTGGTAAATCAACCCATTGACGCCTAGATTTTTGCAGCCCTGCATTAATCCATGCAGTAAATTTGATATTTAACTCATAAAATTTAACGTTTGTATGAAATATTTTAGTATGAATGAACGAAAAAATTCTTATTTCATAAATGTTAGGCATCGAAATTTGAGGTAATTAACTTATAATGAGAACACTGTTTTACAATATACTTTAAGTTTGGATAGATGGAATTCATTACTTACATACAATAAAACTTAAATTATATATTTTATCTTTACTTGATAATTATTAGTTGACTCATGTTATTGCGAAAATAGTATTATTACGTATTTACACAAGTTTCCATTTATTTCATTAAAACTAACTTTTTATACTTACAATGAATGTCTTATCCCTAGGGCATTCCACTTTTCTTTAGTAAATTAACTATTAGTTTTGTACACATAATAGTTGACGTTTTATTCCACAGATATCACTTTGAATGTGTCACTGCAATTGACTTACACCAAAACATAGGTTATTTACAGAAGCTTCCACTTATGCTACTATAACTAGTTATTGGTTACAATGACTGCCTGTTTTCCCCTAACGTATTCTAGTTCTTTGAATGATATTTCTATTTAAAAGCATGTAAATTCGATTCTCCAATCGATTATGCTTCGTAACTGGTGAACAGCGTCGTTTCATTCATATCTGATACAATTAATGAAATTTATTTTAATTCGTATGTTATAACTTATTCAAAGTCAGTACTGGGAATCATGTGTGAGCAATGTCAACATAGGCATAGCTGCCAACTTTTACGCTTTTTTGGGTACTTACGTATTATAGGAGAATGGTTGTCAACTACCTATCTTGTTCATCGTTGCCAATAATGTGCAAAACAGTAATTTAATATTGTTAAATACATAAAATTGTTGAAAATGGTAAATATTATAAAAAAATAAATAAATAAAATAATAAATAAAGTAAAATAAATAACTAATAATAAATAAATAATAAATAAAATAAAATAAATAATTAATTAATTAAATGAAATAAATAATAAATAACAAAAAACTGTAAAGTATAATAAAAAATAAACTATAAATTATACTAAAAAACTATACACTATAATAAATAAATAAATTGTATACTTGTCAAAAAAGTAAGGGTTAATATAATTTGTCTAATTGGGTCCATGCTTTGTTCAGTTGTATAAGACCTGGCCCGGATAATACGTAAGTACCCTTTGTTGTTACCATTAAAATTTAACAGATTTTTTTTCCTTATGTAAGCACACGATTTTGTCGATTTAATAACATAAAATTTGCTGTCAAATTTTAGTGGTAGGAAAAAAGTGTAAAAGTTGGCAGTTATGATATAGGTTGATTTCAAAATTTTCTGGGAATATTGTGTGTTTTGTATATAAACCAGCTCCGGATTCCCACGGGTGCCATCATGTTTTAAAGATACATCTAAATACATTTATCTATAAAGTTCAAACAACACCATTTTTAATCTGCATAAATAAAAAATTACAGATTACATTTTTTTTTAATTCTATCCAGTAAACTGTCGTTATCATACATAAAAATTCAATTGGAAATGCAAAAATCGTCTGTAAATGAGAGATAAAATTTACGATTTACTTAAAATTAAAAAACTCAGTTTTACAAGATACTTTATGTTTGGAAATATAGAATACATTAAACTTACATTATTACAAATATAGAATACATTAAACTCACATAACATTAAACTTAAATTATAATATTTATTTTTACTTAATTAGTTTTTGGCTCATCCTGTTACTGCGAAAATAGTTCCATTACGTATGTACTCAATTTTCCATTTATTTCATTAAAACTAACTTGTTATACTTACAATGAATGTATGTTATCCCTTGGCCATTCCACTTTTCTGTAGTAATTTAACTATTAATTTTCTACACGTAATAATTAATAGTTGACTCAATAGATAGCACTTGGAAAATGATACTACAATTCACTTGCACCAAAACATAGTTTATTTACTGCAGCTTCCACCTACGTTAATAAAACTAACTAACTGTTGGTTACCAACGCCTCTGTTTTCCCAAAAGTATTCTTGTTCTCTGAACGATATTTGTAAATAAAAGCATGCAAAAGTCAGAACTCTAATCAATTATGCTTGAACAATGTCGTTTTATTTACTAGTGATAAACAGCAATGAGATTTATTTTAATTCGTATGTTGCAAATTTATTCATGGCCAGTATACTGGACATCACTTATAAGCATTTGTACCCATTGTCAGCATGGAAATATATTTGAAAGGTTGAAATTTAAAGGTTTTAATCCAGATTGTCAGTACGTTTCATTGTGTAAATTAAGATTCGAAAGTTCCCGATTTACGATTTAAGGTACGAAAAGTTTACGATTTGGTACGATTTAAAGGTTCCCGGAAATAATTTAGGGGATAAAATTAATCTGTTTCGAAGCAGAAATTTTATTTGATAAGTGAAGTCAAATAAGTAATAAAGGAAAAATTACATTTTATTAAAGCAAGTTTCTAGTTCTAAATAGGAAACTTTGATCGGCAGATTATGCTAAACGCATTCTTACAATATTTTGATCACATCACATATGGGTGGCGTCCGAAAAGGCACATGGCCAAGACAGATGACCTTTGTGGTCCAGGGAAATGAGTCATCTTTAGATGATCTGAGCGAAGCCTTTACAAATCTTCAAAAAAGTAGCAGATGGCTCTCAGCTTTGATGCAGAGAACATCTCTGCGCGAGACGTTCTCTTACATCCTTTATTCAATTTTTAAGGCGTTATCCCTCATTTAATCTATTATCTACTTTTAATAATAAGATAGCTATCAGGGCCGTTTTCATAGCTTTATATGTCTATATACATGCGATCATTTGTAAATATTCATCTTGTCATAGTATAATCAAGAAAGTAATTAAGTGTTTAAATTACTCGAAGAAGTATTAGAATGTCTTACTGAATTAGACTCCTTTTTCTTTCAACCTTTTTATCCTTACATATGTGTGAAAACAATGTTGGTTCTATACGCAGAATTTCTCTTATTTCATATCTGTTTATACAAAGTAAATTAAATGTTAATTAATAAAAGGATGTTTAATTAAATCATATATTATTGCATGCAGAATATTTAATATTTAACTCATAATAATTTTACTGGTTCTATAAAAAATATATTTCTGTACGAACGAGCGATTTTTTTCTGTAAATCTTATTTATAGTAACATGCGATAATTTAAATAAAAATAACTGTTTTCAAAAATGTTCTACGTATGCAAATACAGATCCGATTTTTAAGCAGTCCCTCCTTTACAGATGATGATTGTCCAAAGCAGCAGCATCTTCGAGGTTGAATTTTCCGCGCTTAACCATCTAATGCAGAAATTGAATAGCAGAAGATGCAGCCCTCTAATGCAGAAATGTGGTAGCATTTATGCTACCTCCACTGTTTCCAATTACGTAGATTTTTTAATTTAGATATTTCATATTCATCCCAGAAATTTAAAATGGCACTATTTGCTTCTTTTAGTAACAAACATTCCGTCATTAAATAAAGCAAAATTTATTATTGAAATTTTCTGGGATGAATTCAGATTTTCTGAATACGAAATTTCTAGAATGTATTCTACCATGGGAATTAGAGGATTAAACTTATGTAACCACCTTCGAACTGCATTATCTGAAACGCTTTGTCCATATACAGCACAAATTTTACGAAATTACACAAATATAACTGTCATTTTTACCTTTCTTAAAATAAAAGAGCATAATTGACAAAAACGAATTTTTTGGTTCATCATTGAACCAATGCACTACATTGAAACAATAATTACGCCACAACACATATCTGGGTCATTCAATGTCACTCCTTATCAGCAATCAGCATTATCAAAATAATTGGACGAGGACCCAATAAATTAATTATCAATCCTTCCGTAATAATTAGTACATAAATGCCAACGTTCTTTTTTTCTTCAATCAATTGCAAAATCACACTCGCTACCATATAATTTATTTAATGAAATCAATAATTTGTCTTCCCGAACAGTTTATGTCGGTTAAGGGGCTTCCAAGTTGTAGACAACTTAACGCCCAGTCTATTGTGAGTAGAGTTTCTTGTATTAAATTGAGCCGTTGGGAAAAGTCAAGATGTAGTATTAACTACAAGATAAAGGAACAATTACAATGAAAAGGATAGATGTAAAATTAAGAAATGAGATGATAAATTTGGAATAAAAAAGTAAAGCGAAAGAGATTAAGGACAGAGTCTAAATAATAATTTGTGTTGCTTCTATGTGCTACTAATTTGATCTAATATCTTCAGAAATTTTTCTGGTTCAAATTGTGTTTATATAACTTTAAAACAAGAACGAAAAATCATGCGTCAAGCATAGATTATCTAACACTTTCCAACGCTTCCAAAATAATTTTACAAATCATACCGTTTAATAAGCTAAAAGATAACATCTAATTAATCCGAATACTTTTCATCAGCCCTGTATAGGATCTATAGATTTGTATATATACTACATAGGATGCTAAATTTTAGTTCAGTTAGGAAACGCGTAGCACAGTTTAAAATTCTCCGTCTGGAGTTAAATAATACGGAAATGTGTTCGCGAACTTTTGTGCTTCCCTGTATAGGATCTACAGAATTTATACACACCACGTAATAGACAAAAAGCGAGTTAAAATTAAAATCGCGTTCAGTAACTTAAAACGCACTTACAGGAATTATTGTTAATAGACAGTAGAGAATTCTTTTGTGTGTCCCTGTAAATGAACGATGACTGCTATACACACACTATTCTGTAGTAAGCCTCTTGTAATGCACCTTATATAAATTTCAATGCGTTTAAAATAGGGAAACATTATTTAAATAAACCGCAGACGATTTTTCTCCATAGACGTAATGTAACGGAATTCTTTTGACTGTCCCTGTAAAGTAACTATAAGTGCTATGCACACACTATTCCATATTAAGCTTCTTCTAATGCACCTTAGTGATATATATAAATTTGAATGCGTTTAAAATAGTGAAACATTATTTAAATAAACCTCAAGTGATTTTTCCCCATAGACCGCAATGTAATGGAATTCTTTTGAGTGTCCCTGTAAAAAAAGTATAAGTGCTACACACTTCCGTTGAAATAGGGAACATGCTATAGATAACGACTATAACATATAAAAATTGCAGAGCAATCCGAGCATATTTGCGGGAGTTAGAGCACGGCCAGACGGCCAGACGGCAGACGGCAGACGGCCAGACGGCAGACGGCCACACAAACCGAAGTCATAAACACTTTTCAACTAGGTTGGAAAGTGTTAAAAAAGACTGACGGCTATGTTAGAGGATAGCTCAACAAATTATTAGTAAAATAAATGCCATTGCGTATTTATGGAAATTCCCATTTGTTTTGTTAAATCTACCTTTTAACCAGTTATAATATATCTCTGTTATCCCTAAGGTATTCCACTTTTATTTAGTACATTAATTCAGGCGAAATAATTAATAGTAGTTGACTTAAAAGCTATCACTTGAAGTATGCTGGCGTACGTTATTTACACTAGTTCAAAGTTTACTTATACAAGTTCCATCTTACGTTACTAAAACTATCTGATCATGGTTGCAATGAATCTCTGTTTTCCCTCTAGAATTCCGAAAACTTTGATCGATTATTTGCATTTATATGCACGCTGAAATCGATTCTCCAATGCATTATGGTTCATCACTGGAGAACAATTCCATTTTATTCATCAGTGGTAGACTTTAACGAGATACGATGTAATTCATGTCTTATTATTTAATCATGGTCAGTGAATTGGACATGAATTAAAAGCATTTGAAGCTAGTTATGACAACGTGATCGGTTTTAATATCTTCTGGGAATTTTTATTAGTATGTATAATATGTAAATTATATATCAAACCACATGTTTTACATACAGAACCTTTTGCATTTTATAACTGTTTAAATAGTGTACATTTTTATTTTTAAAAATGACTTACATGCAGACCTACCTTTAATTACATGCAGACTACCTTCCAACTGCTTTTAATTACATGCAGAATAGGTACAGAAGCTCTGTCCAACCAGACGTCCGCAAAACAGCAGAAAGTTTTATATAATTTAAACTCTAATAAACTCCGAATAAACTAGTCGTTGGGTAAGTATTACGGGGCTACCGTAATACTTACCCATCATGGATATGCATAATATAAAATATGAAAATAAAACCTGTATAAACTATTTATAAAACGCATTGCAATTCGAATAAAATCGTGGCTTGATGACGTCAGAAAGCTCTATCAATGAATCGCGTAAAAGAAACATCCTTATAACTCGAAAATTGTTAATCCTATTAACTAACGGTTTACTGCGTCAGATTAAACGTCTCATTTCCAATTAAAATATATTTTTGAATTGAAATTTGAATGAAATACAGGGTCATGAAAAATCGAAGAGTGGAAAATAGGATTACAAATATCTCGGCAACTAACCATCCGATCGACTTCATTCTTTGTGCAAAATTTGTGTTTTTTTATTGTTTTTTATATTCACTCCTTAAAATAAGGAATTTCGAAAATTTTCATATACCTTTTTCCGAAAAAAATAGTTCCAGATAATCGAGGTTACTGAAATTCAATAAGCTTCTCCCCATTATTACATACTAAGAACATGATAAATTTCAAGTTTATGTCTGAATTTGTTCGGGAGATAAAGCGTTTACAGACACACACACACATACAGCCGGGACGGCAAATTTGTTTTTTCTAAAAAATATGTTTTTCGGAATATCCAGTGTCTCAAACATGTAAATCCATCAAATTTATTTTTTCGATTTTCAAAACGATTACGAGACTTGCACATCATTACGTAGTATAGGGTAAGTAATAAGGCTGGGATTGCTGTAAGAAATTTCTTGTACTCCGCAGAAGTCAGGTCGGACAGCCCTGACGTACAGAATATTTAATTGCATGCAGATATTTCGCATTTAATTCATAAAAAATATAACTACTTCTATTGTGTATATTTCAGAATAAACGAGCGTAAAAATCACTGTATTTTCCAAATTTCATCATGTATCTGCAGTAATTAACTTAAGTAACTTAAATAATGTATCTGCAGAAATTATGTTTATAAAATTGTTAAAAGTATGCAAATATAGATGAAATTTTAAAATTGTAAATTAATCTTTGCGTAATTATAATTAGTTGACTCATCATATTACGGCGAAGATAGCACCACATTACACAAAACGAACACAATTAAACTGACTTTACTCACCGTGTTCTGAAGCACGATCTAATTGAGAGAACAGAGCCCAATTTCGTAGAATGACTAAACAAGACGAAGAACAAAAGATTCCACGAAAACAGTTCCAAAATTCCCCGCTAGGGGATATGTAGTGCTGGTTTTGTTTCGAAAAATACTTCGCCCCCCTCCTTGTTTAATCATTCTACAAAGTTTGGCTCCATTATCGCAGTTAGATCGCGCTACAGAATACGGTGAGTACTGTCAATTTAAGAATGGGCACTTTTGTGAGGGCTGGGCACCTTTGTGAAGGCTGGGCACCTTTAACAATTTTCACTTATTTTGCGAAAACTATCTTGTGAAAGTTACAATGTTTTATGTTATGCTTAAGACATTTCACATAGTGAAATATTTCACACGAAATACTTTGTAGTTGACTCAATAGATACCATTTGGAGTTTGTTGGGGTAATTTATTTACACTAGTACATAGCTATTTGCAAGGTTTCCGTTTCGCTACCAAAACTAACGTGCCATATTTACAATGAGCCTCTGTCATCCCTGCGTTATTCCTGCAATTTCGATCGATAATTGTACTTAAACAAACGCATACAAATGTCGATTCTTCAATCAATTGTAGTTAAACAATTTCGTTTCATTCATTAGTGATAAACATTAACGAGATTCATTGTAATTTGTGTCTTATGACTTATTTATTCATTCTCATTTCATTGGATATAACTTAAAGGCATTTGGGGGCCCATTTCAACAAACTGACTCTCCTGTGTTCTGTGTTTTATTTCTATATGCAACTTTGTTTGTATGCAAAGAAGCACAGGGTGTCCCTTAAATTTAGAGTAATATTTTTAAAAGGCATAAAATTTTAGCTAATAGGCGTATCAAAGTATGATTTCCATCCTAAGATTATTTGTTGAATTAGATTTTTTGACGCAAGAACAAAATAGTAAAACGTTTCACATATAAGTGGCGCTTATCAAAATACTGTTGAAATTTTTTTTTATGAATATAGTAACCGATATTATCATAATAATATAATATTAGCATGATCATAATATCAATGCATTGAAATGGAAAAAGAAGGAATTGCTTGGTTTTTCTGACGGAAATTCTCCTTTAACCTCTATGGAACAGGAATCATTCAAGAACATTTAAACTTTTAATAGTAATAATTTCATATATTTTTCGCATTATATAAAACAAGAATTCTACGATTACATAAGTCAAAGATTACGACTAAAATATCATGGTTCTATAAAATAAAAATTATACGCACCCTAAGTGAACGGCATATTTGACACCCATCCTGAAGGAGGTACGCAGAAATTACATTGTACAGAGTGGCCAAGATAAAAGAGGTCCGGTATACAGAAGTACAAAACTAATTTTTATTTTTTTAAAGTGGTAAATGCAGAATATTATGAATAACAGCATACTGAATAATGAATAGTTCACTGGTGGTGTTGTTATTCATAATATTCTGTATTTACCACTTTTAAATAAAAATTAGTAAGTAATTGTACTTCTGTATACCGGGCCTTATCTTGGGCACTCCGTACAAGGTCAAAGAGTAGGAGTTTACGAATTGTTTTTCAATGAATGATTAAAACAAAACCGGATTTTCATCGCCGGAATTAATAAGTATGTTTTTCAGCATCATCAAAATTTATGTAAAAAATATAAAAACAGGTGGCGGAATCTCTATTTTAAAACATGTGCGAGACCGACGCGACGTTGCTCAGTGTAGTATTGTGTCTCGTAGTAATCTGAAAAACAAAGCGGTATAACTTATAAAAGTTAATAAAATTTGCGGAGCAAAGCACCTATTCTTATTGAAATTGACTCTCATAAAACAAAATGGTGCTTCTTTGAAAATAGACTTACGTATTTCGTGTTTATTTTTTATTATTTTTTTTTTAATGTTAAGTAAATCGGCCTTGCAAAACTATTATCTTTCAAACACTATTAATATGTTGATTAATCGATTTTTTGATCGATTCGAACGCAATGCTCCATCTCGTGTAAAAAACTTTGTTTTGGGAAAAGCGCGTGAAAGAAAACAAACCACCTGCTTTTAGTATTCGCATAGTTCCATTCAAACTGTCATAACTCCATAAACAATTTGTATAACCCAAAATTGTTTCAGGTATATATTTTATACACTTCAAAGATGAAAACAAAATGTAAACACATTTCAAAGATGTTAAAAAACATTTTTTATATCCCTCTTCTTTTATAAACTAAAAAGCCGCTACTGATATCTTAAACAAATCCAACCAAATTATCGAAGTATTATATGATGTATAATCGTTGCATGCCTCTTCCATCTCTTAAAGATTTTGGTGGATTCATTTATTAAACATCTTTGCAGTATATTACAAGGTACAATAACCTTAGCATTTTCAAAATCAATTCTACAACCACTGTTATACATGTAAAATCTAGAGAACTGTAGACTATGCCATATTTTTAATTTATTAAAGTTGAATATGGTTTAAGAGTCTAAGCCCTTTTTAATACCAAAGTAAAAAAAGGATAATTCTCTAAAATTATTATGGTAATAATTGAGATTCTCATAATGATTTTTTTTGGTGTCATGAAATGTAAATTTATCATATTAAAAAGCATTTAAATCAGCTTATTCAATATGACTTATTTTATGACTTTCCCTTCACATACTATCTGATGAAAGTTTCCTATAAGTTATAGAAATACCAAGTTATAGGAAATAAGTTATGGTATCCCATAAGTTATAGTGTCCGATAAGTTATTTTTAGAAAACATTTAAAATCTAAACTTCAATTTCCTTACAAATAAAACTTATGATTCGTTATAATGACGTCGTTGAGTTATGATTCGTTGATTTTTATCAGATTAATCTGAATTTTTCGGATTAATCTGACTAAAAACATATGTTTGTATCAAAAAGTGTTGATGGATTTTTCCAATATTCTGTATATTTATGTTGATGGCGCATCAAACCTTAATCTATACAAGCGCTACATACACAACGCATCATTAGAAACACGTTATAAAACTTTTGGACCAAACATAATAGCTTTCTATATTATACATTTATGTTATTCTGCAAACATTATATTCGATTTATTGATTAAACTCAATAGAAATTATTGATCGTTTAATGTAAAGTCACTTGTTCAACGATATCTACCTGCATTGCCTCCGGACTGACGGCCGGCCGAGGGGCATCAATGCGTACAATTTTGTTAGAAGTGACCGCTAATGATCTATATTGACCAATGATTAATTCCCGTTGAATTAGAAGTACATATACATTTTCTATACATTTGTTATGTTGACGTTTTGATTTGTTAAGCTTTAACAGAAGGCAAGTTATGTTGTAGCATAAGTATTTATGGAATTTCTAACATGCAACAGATCTTTATCTTTAAGAGGGGGGAGATCACGTTGAGCAACCTGGAAATGACAATAATTAAACCAGTGCGAAAAAGCTCCGTGGTTTTAAAACTAATGAATGAATTACCTAATTTTTTTCCTATAATTTCCCACATTCTAGTAGTTTAAAAAAACATTCAAATTATATATATTTAGTAATATTAATTAATTAAATGATAACGTCAAAAATTGCTTTTTCAAAATATAAATAATAAAATATGCATTATGCGCGCAAGATTAAAAAAATTCTACTGCAGATACACACTTAATATTCCATTTATTTTTACTCATACTACTACATTTTACACTGAACCTAAATTTAAAAGTATATTCAAATTCATTAGCCTAATTAATGGCTTTTATAATGATATTCACTAAATTTAACAAAAATTTTAGATTTAATTTTTCAATACGAAATTTTCTATGAGAAAAATCAGACTAAATTTAAGTTCAGCATAAAAGTATACATAAAAATTAATTATACGCAAAATTTCAAGGTTCTATGATAATTAGTTTTCAAATGAAAGTGCGCGCAATGTCAAAAAATACAGTTTTGGGGAAAAAAGGTCTTCAAAGGTAAATTTATAGCACGACAGAAAATGGCTTTTTACAAGATATTTTTTAGCTATAACTTCTGTTCTAATTGGAATTTTTGAAGTGTATTTGTAATATTTCAAGGTATCCATGCAAATTTTTTTTTGAAAAATCGATTTTTTTTTTTTACTTCAACGTGATCTCCCCTCTTAAGGCTGTTCCGTCAGTGAATTACCCGACCCCCCTCGCTAATATTAAACCTATGGGCGTAGGATGCATTAGCATATTTAAAATATATACTCAGGAAACTAATATTTTTAACTTCTGTTTAATTTGTACTGGTTCTTAAAGGATGCCTCTTTTTCTCTTAGTTATCAAACTATTTCGAAAATATGTGCTTAATTTATAATTTCATGTGTCTATTAGTTTATAATTTCATTTATAATTTCATCTTAGCGAAACTGAATAAGATTTTAACATTTCCTATAAAATTAAGTATATATTAAAGAAAAATTTGACAACTAAGAAAAAGAGACATTCTTTAAGAAGTGTACACAGAAAACAGGTCTCTATTTCCTAGTTGTCAAAATTTTTCTAAAATATATACTTAATTTTAGGGGAAATGTTAAAATCTTCCGTTTCGGAAAAAGAGACATTCTTTAAGAAATGTACACAGAAAACAGGTCTCTATTTCCTAGTTGTCAAAATTTTTCTAAAATATATACTTAATTTTAGGGGAAATGTTAAAATCTTCTTCAGTTTCGGAAAAAGATACATTCTTTAAGAATTGTACACAGAAAACAGGTCTCTATTTCCTAGTTGTCAAAATTTTTCTAAAATATATACTTAATTTTAGGGGAAATGTTCCGCCTACATTAATCACAGAAATCTACAATTAAATAAAGCGGAAATTATAGTTAAGAAATATTTATATTCTGAACACCTCTCCTCTCTATATATCATGTTCGAGAAAACAGGTACATATACTTTACAAGTATATAAATCTGAAAACGAGGTATTAATTCCATTTATTGAACTGAACAGAAAGCAGTGTTCGTTTATTATAAAATCACCAGTCCAATGATGTCTGCGTGATATTTCTCGGTACTGACCAAAGAATGGGGAGAGATTCAGATAGGTGCATCGATGTGTATAGCTTCGTTAGACGTGACCGCTAATGATCTATACCGTCCAATGATGAATTCCCTTTGAATTAGGGTTGGTTGATTGGTGGTTTTATTAGTACAAAGTCCACATTTTATATGCTGCGCCAAACAAGAGTTTAAAAAAATTGAAGGTGTAAAGAAAAAGATATTGCGTATATAGTTACGAGGTAAAGAACATACAAAGTGTACATGATAAACTTATCTGGAGGGGGTACCCATCCAGGTTAACAATTACAGAGCCACATGAGATAACGTTAATTAGAGTTGAATGTACATTGCTGTATTTTATATCAACCTTGCAGAATGCCAGTTATAATTTAGTATAGGAAGTACTTATGGAATTGTCAATGTAAAAATTTAATTATCTAAATTTGTTGAGAAGGAAAAAATTAAAAAAACTGAGACCAAACATCATTATCAATGATTTTGTTTTGAAATATTGGGTTGTTCGGAAAGTTATTTCCATTGCGAAAGTTGGTTCGTACAGGAAAATTCTATCATTTAATTATTAGACGTTAATTCCGAGAACTAATGTCTAATAATTTGCAGAATTTTAAGTTACGAATTGGTTTTCCCAAACGGAAGGAACTTTCAGAGCAATCCAATACATTCTTAACCCTTAACTGCTGTAATTTACATTTTGATTGGTTAGTGTTACTTTTTATAAATAGTTTTTTTTTTCTTGTAAGTAAAGCTATTTTTTAAGACCGTAAACATTTATGAATACTCATACAAAATCATTTTTAAAATGATTTATAACTTTTTATATTTGGAATTGAAATTTTACATGAAAATATGATTAAACTGGCTCAAAATAGATGTTAATTTAAAGAAGTATTGGAGTTTTTTTTTTTTCTGTATTGAAGCAAGGGGCATCAAAACGTTTTATAAACCCATGCTACATTCACAATGCATCGAATTCCATTGTTGAAAATGAATCTTTCAAGAGAAGTTATACCTTTTGCTAAAACTCTAGTTACTATAAATGTATTCAATTCTAAAAACGAGATATTTATTTTATCGATAACTGAATAGAAAGCATTGCTCGTTGTTATACAGTCACTTGTTCAACGATGTTTTCTTGCATTGCCTCAGCAATGAATAAAGACGAGGGAAGTTTACTGTAGGTGGTGAATAAATGCTTACAGCTTCATTAGAAGTGACCGCTAATGATCTATACCTGCAATAATGAATACCCCTTGAATTGCAAGTAACTGCACTGTCCTGGATATAAAAAGAACCACCCTCTACTTACTAACTCAGCTGGAAATAATTTTATATATATTTGACTAATACCAATCGATTATTAATAACCTCTACTAATATCTACATTTTACTTACGGGATCGTCTACATATAGAAATCATTCCAAACTCGTGAATTAAAAATATAATAACCTAATTTTGACATATTTAGGTTTTCCGGCAAGTTTTTAACATTTTAATATCAAATAGAAAATCATTCGATGAAATACTTTAGGAATTTTGCAGGTTTAAACTTCAGAACTCCAAATGTTAAATTCCTTTTTAACCAGGAAGCAGTCGCGCCAGGTATGACATACCCAGAGTGAGTGCGGTTTTTACAATTATCACCACTATTTTTCGGAAAGTAATCTTCAACTTACTTTATCGCAGAATTTGTAACAATTGTCCCCCACTAAATAAGGGGACGATTCCTATTTGCATTTATTGGTGAAAAATAAAAACCATTTATAACCGGATATGCGCGACTTCTCCCGGGTTAAACGTAGCAAAACAGATGGCAATCTATAGTTCTAAAGTATAACTCAAAAACTAAATGGCGGAATGATTTTGGATTCGCATATTTGAAGATTTTAGTTTGAAAAACGCTTTAGGTTACAATTCATACTTTTTGAAAAGTAATTTAAAAATATATTTTCGAAATTAACCTTCGAAAAAAATAGGAATTTTTTAACAGAAATCTAGATTTAGAAAATGCAAATATACGTATCTAAAGTTACAGGTTATTCTCTGAAGCAATTTTTGAACTTTCCAATGTATTTTTAAACGATTAAAAATGAATTTGACTTAAATAGTTCCAAGCTTTAAACCAACTACTAAACTACTTTCAAATGACTTTCGATTTAGTATCCGAAGATAAAATTTACGGAAAAATCCAAATATTACGTCACAATTAGGTGTTAGCATTGAAGGTTTCTTTCAATTTCTATATGTAGACGGCACTTTAAGTAAACCGAGTGTAGCATTAATTAATGAATAATTTCATTCAAAATGAACTTAACTTAAAGAGTTCCAAGCTTTAAATCAAAATAATTCCAAAACTACTTCACCAAACTACTTACCATTTGGTATCCGAAGATAAAATTTACGGACTAATCCAAATATTACGTCACAATTAGGTGTTAGCGATGAAAGTTTTAAAGTTTATTGCAATTTCTATATGGAGATGACCCTTTATGTAAACTGAGCATAGCATTAATTAATAGACGTTATTAATAAGCGATGTCACATTTTTACACCATGATTTGTGACCTCCCCCCCCCCTTGGCTGTACATGACATACATTTGCTACGCTATAATATACGTTATAATACACGCTATATAACGTTATAATATTTTAAACAATCAGAATGCAGGTTATGTTTTGATTTAAGATGTACTCATATGTACACCAATGTACATAAAACAAAAAAATTCTCTAAATAAAAAACTACGAAAATTAACGGTAATGCACAGTAAATTTTCTTTCATTTCTCATGACATATCTTTTTTAACTCAACAGAAATAATAATTAAAAAATATAAAATTCTTGAACAAATGAATTTTAAAATATATGTTAGCAAAATATATTAAAGAGTTGTTGCGATATTTATGGATGAAACTGTAAAGGAATAGTATATAAGTATTTCCGAAAAGTAATCTTAGATTTCTTTAATCATACAGTTCTACATTTAAATTCGATATTTATAGTTCAGAAATAGTGATATTCTGACGCTCCCACCTTTCTAGTTCGGCCACAGAACAGGTACATATACTGTACATATGTATAAATATAAAAATGAGATAATCATTTAATAATCATCACTAAATAGAAAGCTTTGTTCTTTATTTAAACCCTTTCGCAATTAAACCGCCCAAGACGTCCGGCCAAGCAAACTACCGGCAGACCGCCTGTTCCATTTTCTCCCCTCGTAAATATCCAACTATTGTAACAGAGCAGGGGATTATTGGAATCACTGGGTTGGAAGTCGTTTGTATTAATTATCTTAGAGAGGTTCCACGTTTACCTTTTATTGCCCTGCTGACAAGTGGGCAGGTAGAAGAAAGGGGAAAGAAATATCTCAGCCTATTTCTAGTTGGGGCGTTCGCCGTATTTTAAATGCTATTTAGTTTTCAGACATCAGTATTCAAAGGCTTAAGTCAGTTGTTCGACGATGTCTGGCCTGCATGGCCTAGGAAATGTCAAACGTCCAGCAGAATTTTCAGTAAGTGCATCATTGCATACAACTTCATTAGAAGTGTCCACTAATGATCTTAATACACCAATGATGAATTTCCTTTCAATTAGCATAAAATGTATATTTACTATACTGACATTATGGTCTGTTAAACTTTCAGAAGACAGCTTATGTATATTATAAAAGATGTTTTGAAAACATCAGTGTGCAGCAGATGTCAGCATAATTCTTTAGACTTAATCTTTCAATATAAAGGCTTTAAACTGGGTAACATAATTTTGAACTGTTTAAACTACTATTTCAGAACAGTAAGTAATCCTTGCCACTTTTTAACACAGAAAAAATAAGCCTAAAATTACTATTAGAAATAATGATATTAAATAGTCGCACTAACAGGTGTGTGTGTTCAGGATACTGCTATTTCTAAATAGTAATCTTCGCCTTATTTAATCGCAAAATTCTGCAATTAAATAAGACGAAGATAACTCTTCGAAAATAGTGATAATAGTAAACCCCTTCCCCTCTCTGGACGACACTGATCATAAATATACTTCAAATATATTTGAAATATAAATTAAAAAATATTAATATATTCTATTGATTAAACTAAATAGAAAACTGTTGTAATAAAATAACTCGTTCGGTGATGTGTGCTTGCATTGCCTCAGGAATGACCAAAGGCCGAGAGAGTTTCCAATAGGTGCAGCGATGCATACAGTTTATCTAGAAGTGACCGCTAATGATCTACACCACCCAATGACGAATTCTCTTTGAATTAGAGTGACATGTGCAGCATATACATTTGCTAAGCTGATGTTATGATATGTTAAGCTTTCAGTGTGCAAGTTATACTTAGTATAAGGACTACTTTTAAAATAACCAATGTAGAACAGATATAAAAGTAATTATCCTGCTAATAATTGGTAAGTTTTGTGGTATTCATTAAAAGCATTCTGTTGTATCTATTATGTCTTTAAATCAAGTACTGTGAATTACAATACAACTTAGCAATCTGTCAACATATTAAAAATAGATACTACTATTTCCCAATAGCAATCTTCGTCTCATTTAATCGCAGAAGTCGAGAACTAAATAAGGCGAAGGAAACTGTTCGACATTAGTGAAATCGTGAACCCCTTCCCCTCTCTGGACTACACAAATCATAAATATACTCTAAGTATACTTCAAATATAAATTTAAAAACAAAACATTTATTCTATTGATCAAATTAAATAGAAAACATTGTAGTAATAAAATCACTTGTTCGATTATGTTTGCCTGCACTGCCCCAAGTATGACCAAAGGCCTGGAGAGTTTCCAATAGGTGCTTCGATGCATACAGTTTCTCTAGAGATGACCGATAATGATCTACACCGCCTAATGGCGAATTCTCTTTGAATTAGAATTAAATGTGCATCATATACATTTGTAATGCTGATATTATGATGTGTTAAGCATTCAGAGTGCAAGTTATACTTAGTATAAGGACTACTTTTAAAACATCCAATGTAGAATATGTATAAAAGTAATTACTTATATTTATCGTGCTAATAATGCAAGTTTTTTGGTATTCATTAAAAGCATTCTATTGAGTTTTTAAATCAAGAACTGTACATTACAATACAGCTTAACATTTCTGAAGTTCTTTATGAAGAAATGCATTTTGTCAATCTAACCACATATTAAAAATCCAATTAAAGCTAAGTTAATGCGTAATATAATCAATGTAATCAATTTCGAAAATAATTTTATAAAGATCTAAATAAATAGGATTTAAACTAGTAACACAATTTAATTGCTGTGCTTTAGAAAATGGAAAGGAATTGTACTTTTATAACTCTTGGAAACAGTAAGAATTTTTTTATTTATAAACTATAAAATAGAAAAAGAAAAACATTACTCCGTAAATTTATTAAAATGATACTTAAAAAAAATGATTTATATATATATATTATATTTTTAACTTTATTTTATAATATTTCAAAAACTACTGTTTTGTAAGTAAAAAGGTTTTAATTCTATGTAAAATTGCCTTTAAAAAGGCGCATAAGTTATAAATTTTAGATTGAAGTTAGTTTTAAAACTCTCAAAATAGTTGTCGGAGTTCTTGCATCATTAAATCTATGCTCAAAAGTCATAAAACATTATGTTATATTCACTGATTAAACTAAAAAGAAATTGTTCGTTTTTCATAAAGCCACTTGTTTAACGCTGTCTGCCTGCATTGTCTCGGGAATGACAATTCCACGAGAATTTTCAAAAGGTGTATCTATGCAAGCAGCTTCTTTAGAAGTGACAACAAATGATCTATACCGTGCAATGATTAATTCCCCTTGAATTATTTAGAGTGAAATGTACATAGTAGATGATGCATTTGCTATGCTGACGTTATGATATGTTAAGCTCACAGAATGTAGGTCATACTTCAGTATAAGAAGTATTTATGGAATTAGCAATGTAAAGCAAAATTATTCTCTATATAAATATCTCAGTATATATAATCAAATCTCAAATATATAAAATCTCAGAAAAATAAAAAAAATTGCGAACAAACACCCTTAATCAATGAATTTGATCAAAATATTTTTTTTTTTTACTTTCTATCGGTTGGTACTGTTTACGATCATAAGCTGTTTCTTTTCAAATTATGAGTTATTAAATGTAGTAAAAGTTTTGCATTCTTCATAAACATGTCTTTAAAATGGTGTATAATGTGTTGAATTTTTTCACTATTTTGTATATTAAATTTGCAGGTGCATCAAAATATAATATATATTGTTACTACATTCACAACACATCACTCAAAATGAATCTTTTAAGATAGGTTACATAGTTTTTTTTACAAAGCTATACATTCATAGGTTAAATTTGTGCAATTACAAAAGCAACCTATTTATTTTTAGATTAAAGTAAACAGAAAGCGTTGTTCGTTTATTATAAAGTTGCTTGTCTAACGATATCTGCCTGCATTATCTTGGGAATGACTATTGCCTCTAGTTTTTCCAAAGGTATCTACTATGCAAACAGCTTCGTTAGAAGTGACCGCTTATGATCCATACCGTGCAATGATTAATTCCCATTGAATTATTTAGAGTGAAACGTACATAGTAGATCATGCATTTGCAATGTTGACGTTATGATATGTTAAGCTCACAGAATGCAGGTAATATTTCAGTATCAGAAGTATTTATGGCATCACCCATGTAAAACAAAATTATTATCTATATATGTAACTTGAGCGAGAGAAAATTAAAAAACACCCTTAATCAATGAATTTCATCAAAATCTTAACTTTTTTATCGGATAGTGCTTTTTGCGAATCGTTCCTTATTTCTTTTCAAATAATGAGTTTTTAAAAGAGGTAAAACTTTTTTGAATTCTATATAAACGTGTCTTTAAAATTGTGTATAATGCAATAAAATTAGTCTTTAAAATATGATTGAACTAACTATTTATATTTGTTTAAAATAAACTGATAATTTTTTTTCACTATTTTATATATTAATTTTGCAGGTGCATCAAAATATAATATATATTGGTACTACATACATTGCATCGCTCAAAATAAATCTTTTAAGATATGTATAGCTTTGTACAAAAACTATGTAACCTAAGTTAAATTTGAGTAATTACAAAAGCAACATATTTATTTTTAGATTAAAGTAAACAGAAAGCGTTGTTCGCTTGTCCAACGATATCTGTCTTCATTGCCTCGGAATTGACCAAGGACTGGCAGTGTTTCCAATAGCTGTAGCGATGAATACAACAGCTTTGTTAGAAGTGTCCGATAATGATCTATATAGTCCAATGATGAATTACCCTTGAATGTGAATGAAATGTACCTGATATACATTTATTATACTGATAGTTTGATGTATCAAGCTTACAGAATAAAAGTTATATTTTACGATAAGTAGTACTTATGGAAGTAGCAATGTAAAACAGAATAATTCTCTGTATTTGTTGAGAAGGGGGGGGATACAAATCTGAGAACAAGTGTTTTAATCAATGAATTGGATCAAAATATTTTTTCTTTTTATTGTTTAGCAGTCATTTTTAACAATTGTTCGTAGTTTTGTTTTCAATAATGCTGTTTTTGAGATAATTTTTTTGGGGTTTATAGACATTTTTCTTTAAAAAGGTGTACAATTTATTAAATTTAGAAATGAAATTGGCTTTGAAACTAACATTAAACGGATTCTTTTGTTTCAAATAGTGTTATCGAATGTTTTCAATATATTAATACTGAACATTCGTCGAAAGTTGTATACCGATGTTACATACGCAATATATCACAATCCATAACGCAAAACGCATTCTTCAAAAAATGTTACATAACGTTTGTATTACGCTATATACGAGGGACAGTCAAAACGTTCCCAGAATTTCGTTGTAACATTTTAATACCACAATATAAGTTCACAATTACTTAATCGCTTTTAAAGTAGAACCGTCAGAACACACACACTTGCTCTACCGCTTCTTCCGTTCCTGGGAACAACGATGAAAGTCCTATATAGTTATCTTCCTAAGTTTCAGTTGGTTTTGATGTCTTCTACGGTGTCAAAACGGTTATCTAGTGGTTACCCCTCGTAAACGACTGTTTTCTTTAAAGAATCGTCACCGTAAAGTGTAAGGCTAACTAAAGGTACTTATAACCAGTGGCGTAGCCAGGGTGGGGGTGCAGATGCTCTGGATACCACTAATATCGTAAAGTTTTCTTTGCTTTATCTAATCAGAGTACTTTCTGCGATATTAAAAGAAAGGAAAACTTTACAATATTACTGGTGTAAAGAGCATTTGGACACCCTCCCTGGCTACGCCACTGCTTATAACAGAGTCTTTGAAGCAGATTTCCCCAATCTGCACATGAACCCTTTATACGAACTTCGACATCGCGCCAACTGATCATCACACACTGCTACCTTCAGCTACACTGCCATCACACTGCCTGTTATGAATTAAGGTAGTAAAAAAATTAATTATATTGTGGTATTAAAGTGTTACAACGAAATTCCGTTAACTTTTTGACTGCCCCTTGTACTAGAGGGTTGCGTCAGAAAAATGTATACACACTGAGTTAATATAACTGTAGTTTTTATTCACATACAGTCACATAGTTCATTTTTCAACCAAATTATTGGAAAAAACAGTACATAAATGTTGTATAATGTTCGCTATAACTATGACAAAAGTTGACAGTTCATGTCGATTTATTTTTAAACACGCACTTATAAACACTTAATACTTTAAAACAATGTCTTTAATAACTATTTTGAAGACGAAATGGTGAAACATACAGAATTGTGAACACAAGCATTGGTGTCCGTGGACGTGTTCAGAGACAGAAACGCGGGTTACTCGTATAATTGGGGAATGACATCATCTGATTTTCTCAGGGTAAAGTTGCGTTAAAACGGCTGTGAACGCTTTTGGGTAAAGTTATGGGCATGTTTACAATCAAACACTTCCATCAACCAATTTACCATTACATTTTGATTGTACGAACATTGCAGGAACCATCCTAGCCGACGTTGGCCAATTATATCATAGTCCTCTTAAAGGTAGACCAATCAAATGGTCAGGACTCAAGTGTACATTAGGAGTCATAAACAACAACAGTTAACAATTGCAATTAACTGTAAAACAAACAAACAAATCAGATTTCCCAACCACGTGATCACTTTACTCAACAAAATTCTTCAGGTTATGTGGGTTACCCGAAGTCTGGGTAATTTCCGGCTCTGAACGCTACGTTAAACTCGCAAAAAGTCACGTGATATCGGTATCTGAACGATTCGGGTTACCCTATGTAACTCGGGGTTCGGTTTGTGAACGTGCCCAAGCATTGGTGTCTTTTCTTCTGAATGAGAATTTCCTCATTAAATTTGGATATCGAAGACAGAGGGGGGTAGGGTGCTTTGATACGAGAGTGGTGACATGCAATGCTTAGACAGACTTGTTTGTCCAAATCACTGAGCTGTAATACAAAAAGGGGGCAACTTGAAGATACACTGTAAAAAATCTTCAGATTTTGCTGCATAGTCACTCCACCTATTTTATAGAATATCTCTATTTTGACAAATGAAAATGCTCCATAATATACTAAAATAACCGTTTTCTTTAAAAGCGGTGGAGTGTGTCTGCAGAAGAAGCTGAAAATTTTAAACAGTGTATGCATCGTCTGCTGAAATTGTGTTGCACCATTTTGAGCGTGACTTTTCCACTAATGGGAGAATTCGTTGGGGAGCGTTCACGGACCGCAACCTGAGTTACTAGGGTAACCCGAAGCTTTCAGAGACAGCTGTCACGAGACTTTTTGCGGGTTACTCTCCGCGTTCCGACCCAGAAATTACCCAGACTTCTGGTAATACACATTATCTACAGAATTGTGTTGGGTAAAGTCATCACGTGGTTAGGAAACTTGGTTTGTTTGATCATTTTATAGCTAACTGTAACTGTTAACTGTCGCTCTTTATGACTCCTACTGTACACTTGAGTTCTGACCATTTGATTGGTCTAAGTTTAACACGTCTATGATATAATTAGCCAGCGTCACCAGGACGATTCCTGCAAGGCAACACTAGATACCGGGCTTGCTCATTCACTCTCATAACGTCACAAATAGTGGCTGACCGCGACCAGCGATTGGTACAAAGCGACGCGCCCATCATTTCGGGCCAATCGCTGCATGTCTTTCGTCGCGGCCAGCCACCTTTTGTGATGTCATGATAATGAATGAACAAGCCCTGTATCTAGTGTAGCCACTCATTCCTGCAATGATCGCTAGGATAAAAATGTAGCGGCAGATTTGTTTGTTTATTGAACACATACATCAATCTTGTGTGCTTGATACAAATATCCAATTATAAATCTTTGTCAAGGTGAGAACTAGATAGATGCAAGGAAATAAAACGCTGAAGAATTACAGACGAAAACTCCACAAACAGTGTGCAACGGCGTTAACAGGAGTCTTAACCCCCTCGCTGCGTATTGCCGAACTGCGGACCACTTCGCCAAATTTTGACGGATTTGCAAGCTGTAGAAAAATCACCAAATCACGTGACCACGCAGTCTTGCTTTTCAACATTCACCGCGCCGCAATCATTGGTTTGAACACGTGCTACGTGATGGCTAATTATTTAATAGATATTTATTCTTTAATTAACACTGTTAAAAATAAGTGGAATTGTTCAATTTATGAGTCATTAAGTAACACAGAAGTTTTAGTTTTACGTCTTCCATTTACATCGGAGAAAGAAATAGCTAATAATATATTATCAGTAATTTAGTGTGACACAGTTTCAGAAAATATAATATCTAATACACAATTTTTGTTAATTAAAAAGACTAGCATTATAAAATTTGAATATCTAAAAATTAAACTTCAAAATTAAATAAATAATCATCCTCTAAAGAATCTAAATAAAACAAAACACTTAAAAACGTATATTTAAGTTTGTTCAATAAGTCTTGTAAGAAAAATAATGACAAAAGAGCAAGTTGTCTAGAATATTATTTGCTTTTAAATTCGTGACATTTCATACTTCATTATCACAATTAGCCTTGTTTCTTTGTGGATGTGAATGAGGGAAGAGAGCCAAGATTCACATCAGCAGGGCTACACTAGATACCAGACTTGCTAATTCATTAACATGACGTCACAAAAAGGTGGCTGGACCGCGACCTACGTTATACATACGGCCGGTGCATGACGTTTATAACGTCACATGCAGTGGATCATTTTTGCGCGATGATTGGTGCAAAGCGGCGCGCCCCCCGGTTTTGCACCAATCGCCGTATAAAAATGATCCACTCCATGTGACGTTTTAAACGTCATGCACCGGCCGTGTATAACGTAGGTCGCGGCTGGACGCGACGAAAGACATGTAGCGATTGGCCCGAAACGATGGGCGCGTCGCTTTGTACTAATCGCTGGTCACGGTCAGCCACTATTTGTGACATTATGAGAGTGAATGAGCAAGCCCGGTATCTAGTGTTGCCTTGACGTCAGCCGCAACCTACGTTATACACGGCAAGTTCATAAAGTTTAAAACGTCTCACTGAGTGGATCATCTTTACACGGTGATTGGTACAAAGCTACGCGCCCACAGTTTTCTGCCAATCACCGTGCAAAGATGATCCACATCCGTTTGACGGTTTAAACGTCATGCAACGGCCGTGTATAACGTAGGTCACGTGTCAGCTCGGTGATTTCATGAAGACCGAAAGGTTGCTTTGAGCAAAATGTGGAACCAGGTGCAAGGGCGCAAATTCGTCAAAAGTTTCGCAGTTCGGATATACACCCCGCCGCCTACTTCTACGCTCTCAAGCGATTAGCGGAGTCGTAACCATTCACCCATGGAAGGCCCTACACTGTAAAACATTTGTGTAACGTTACTCCATAAAACTGGAGGCAGCTTGCTGCTTCCAGTCTTATGGTGGTAATGTTACACATGTTACTGGTGTAACATGTGTAACATTGTTTTGCAGTGGTGGCAGATTGTTTGTCGGAAGTGTGTGTTTGTAAACATGCCCCCAACTTTACCGAAAAGCGTTCACAGCCGTTTTAACGCAACTTTACTCAGAAAAACTCGAGGCTAACGAAAAAGACAGGCTACCGCGGTTCATTCCACTTGTCTTTTTTTACAGACCGCTAGCGTGACGTGATGCTCTTTTCGTACACCTTCTTTGGTGCATTCAAGCATCACGTGACTCCGGCGGTCTGTAAAAAAAGATATGCGTAAAGCACCACGGTAGCCTTTCTTTTTCGTTAGCCTCGAAAAAAACTCAGATGACGTCATTCCCCAATTATACGAGTAGCCCCCGTTTCGATCCCTGACCTCCGTTATACACGGCCGATGCATGACGTTTAAAACATCACATGAAGTGGATCATTTTTACACGGCGATTGGTGCAAAACGGTGGGCGCGACGCTTTGTACCAATCGCCGTGTACAGATGATCCAACTGAGCAAAATTTTATGGCAAAATTGTATTCATACACGCAACTCAGGCTTTACTCTTAAAATAGTAGGAAGTTAACTCTTTGTTTTATATCAGAGTTCAGTGATACACACTATGGCAAAGACAACAACCTTTCTCACAACGTCACAAATAGTGGCTGACCGTGACCAGCGATTGGTACAAAGCGACGCGCCCATCGTTTCGGGCCAATCGCTGCATGTCTTTCGTCGCGGTCAGCCACTTTTGGTGACGTCATGATAATGAATGAGCAAGCCCGGTATCTAGTGTAGCCCTTCTATGGCAGTCCAAAGCATGGCACAAAATTTAGCACCACTAAAAATAATATGAAGATTTTCTTAAGAAATCTGAAGACATTTTGCAGATTTAACTTTACCTTTAAAATATCTGCAGAGTTTTTTAAGACATTTCACAGACATTTTGGAGATTTGATTTACCTTTAAAATATCTGCAGAATTTTTTTAAACATTTCGCAGACTTTTTGCAGACATAATTAACCTTTAAAATATCTGCAGAACTTTTGAAGACATTTCACAGACATTTTGAAGATTTGATTTACTTTTAAAATATTTGCAGAACTTTTGAAGACATTTCATTGACATTTTGAATATTATAAGATAAACGAAATTTTTTCTTCAGATAATATTCTACATGTATGAGAATATCTTTTAAATGTAAACTTAAATCTGCAAAATATCTATAGAATTTATTCAGACATTTTGAATATGTATAAGATATACATTATTATATTCTAAAATTCTACAGAATATGTAGAAGTTAGCTAATAATTTTGTTTTTTAATTAACAATGTAAACAGTTATCGAAAAACCTTTGCACACATCTACATAAGAATAAAAACAGAATTAAAATTATCTGTAATGGGGGGATTCAGGGGGAAAATTCTGAGATTCTCTGTCTCCTAGTGTTTAATTATTTTACATTACACGAAAAGAATAAATTTAACTATTTCTTTGTAAATCGGAGAAAAAAATTATGGGGGGGGGGGGCATTCAACACTGTCCTGAAACAATTTTTGAACATAAAAAGCAAAACAAAAGTAAAAATAACTGCTATGGAAGAATTAGAGGAGGGGGGGGGGCAAAGCCACCTCCTTTTATGGAAAATTCTTAGTTCCTCTTTCTTTTATTGTTTAATTATTTTAAATTGCACGAAAATAATAAATTTTACTATGTCTTTGAAAATCCGAGATAAAACAAAATTATGTTAATTACATTTCAAAATCTGGCCCCCGAATTCAACATTGCCTTGAAATCCCGATTAAGATAATTTGTAAACACATAAAAATAAAAGAGAAAACAAAAATACGGAAAATTCGCAGTTCCTCTTTTTCTTAGTTTTTAATTATTTTATGTTTCTCCAAAATATAAGTTTTGCTATGTATTTAAAAAGCCGAAAAACAGAAAATTATGTCAAATTGTACGGGGGGAGGCTCTCCGTTTCTCCCCCACCCCTTGAACTCAACATTTTCCCTGAAATCCCAGTTAAAATAAATTTTAAACACCAAATTCATTTTATTTCTACTCGCATATAAAATTTGTAATTTTAACAGAATAAACTGTTGATCTTCGTTCATGCATTTGCACTTGTTTTTACTGACTCCATGAATTATAAACATTTTAGGGAGAATAAAGTACTTCTACTTTTCAACCCTCAGCGTCAGCGCGCAGCGTGTGTGTCGTGTTTACAGTCTACCTGATATCCATGGAAATAAGTAAATACGGAAATTTTGGGCTGACGTTGCTACCGTTAGGTATCGAATTTTAAAAAGTCACCGTCCAATTCATATATTGCCGTCAGGAATACATATAGTATTTCAAATCTCTATGTCAACAGGAAGTGTGTGAAAAATGACCAACAAGATTTGACTGCCACATACATGCAAACGGAATTAAAAAGAAAGCTTGTAATAAAAAAACAAAAAATTTGTATTACAAAATGTGATTTTGAGTTTTATACAGTATATACTCAAGTTACATAATTTAAATTATTTATAAAATATTAAAAGATTGTGTTAATATAAATTGCGACCTGCTGGCAACCTATGTTGTTTTTAAATTCTTGATAAAGTTTTATGTAATTAAATGTTTCGTTTTGTTACGCTGTTACAAATGAAAGATATTTCATAAAACTAATACGAGATATGATCTAAATGTTCCGGGACAAGGTGTAATTACCCTGAATAGTTCACAGCACCGAAGCACATCCACCTTCAAAGTAGTCACCTTGGCCGATTATACACTTCTGCCAGTGTTCGTATAACTTTTGGAAGCACTGCTGAAAGCCATTTTTCGCAACCTCCCGTAAGGCCTTCTGCGATGCTACTTTCACCTCATCTGAAGACACAAAACGGCGTCCCTGTAAATGTTTTTTCATTGATGGGAACAGGTAAAAGTCACACGGAGCTAAGTCCGGTGAATAGGGGGGTATATAGAAGCACATTAGTGCGAGTTTTGGCGAGGAACTGTTTTACCAATTGGGATCGATGTGCTGGTACGTTGTCATGCAGAAAGTACCAGTCGCCACTCTGCCAGAACTGAGGCCGTTTACGACGAATGTATTCCCTCAAATATTTTAGTCAGAGCCAGATTTCCACACCGGCATCAGGGAGTACCAATATTTCAGAAAAGCACCAATCACCTTGTTGAAAGGCAGCATTTCAGCCATGCATACTGCGAAAATTACTGTTCGGGAAAAATGTCGATTGTTTGCCCATTTAAAAAAAAACAATGTTTATACGGAAGGAAAAATGAGCTTATATTTTATTATTTGATTAAAACACATTTAACATCATTTTTTACACTTTCCAACATTGTTGAAAAGTGTTTTTTAATTCAGTTTGTCTGTGTTCTGTCCGTGCCCTAACTAGCGTAAATATGCTCAGATTGCCTTGAAATTGATATATGTTATTGTGATTTAGTAATGCATTTTTGGTATTGAAAATGAAATGTCGTTGAAGTGCTGTTATTTTACAGGGACATTCAAAATAATTCCATTACATTACAGTCTATGGGGAAAATCGTTTGTGGTGCATTTTAATGATATTACACTACGTTAAATAAAATATGGTGAGCATAGAACGTATCGTTGATTTACAGGGATATTCAAAAGAATTCCATTACAATACGGTCTTTGGAGAAAATCCTTTGTAGCGTATTTTAATGATGTTTCAGTATTGTAAACATACTGAAATTAATAGATATCATTGAGGTACACTCCAAGGCGCTTACTGTTGAATAGGGTATGCATAGAATGTATCGTTCATTTACAGGGATACTCAAAAGAATTTGGTTACTGTACTGTCTATGAACAATAATTGCTGGTAGCTCTATTTCGGTTGTGTAAAGCATTTTTAAATGTAACTATTTTTCCACATATTAGTTGGTGCATATAAATTCTATCGATCATACACTTGGCCGCTCAAAGATCTCGTTTACATTTCTGGTTACTGAAGGAAATTGTTGAAGGGGAATTTTCAGTTGTGCTATGTATTTCCTTACAGAAGTAAATTTCAGCATACTGTGCAGTATACATACAAATCTATAGATCCTATACAGGGCTGCACAAAAGAATTCGGGCAGTTTGTTTGACTTTTGGTAAGAATTGCAGAAATTGGGTTATCAAATTATGCATTTTCTATAGTATTATTATTCATTTTTATCCATTATTATTATCTACTTCAGCATCTTACAGTATTATTACATGGTAGTGTTATTGAGCAGTATCACATAGTAGTATTTAGTATTGTTCAGTAGAATTGGTAAATTGTATTTTCAGAATTTGTACTTTAGAATTACATAGGATAATTTTTTCTCAATATCACAATGTATAATTTAGTAATGCTCAGTATAATTATGTAAACAAACCTGCTGGGCAGGGCCAGTTTAGCTAGTCGTTTTAGTTAGTCGGAAAGTAGCCCCCCCCCCTTCCCCTCCCGGTTTGACCTTGACCTCGTTTACTTAGTAAACTGCGAAATTTTGTTGTTACAGTATTCTGAATGTGTTGGAAAGTGTTTCATATACTATGCATGACGCATGATTTTTCGTAATTTTCACGTGTTTATCGATGATATAAGTTCAACAGTTACAGATAACAGCAAATAAAAATCTCTCTTTGGTTTAACCGCCAAAAGAATAACATCCAAATTAAAATATAAGTTGTTTTTGCGACACCTTTTATTTAAAATTTTGTTTTAAAACATCTTATGGGTTTCTCACTTCTATGTAAAATAAGCATAAACAACATTTCTTAAGTATATGTTGAGGGGAAAAAAAACTCAACGCGCATATTCAATACTAAATATTAACGATATTGGATTTTAAATAAAACGAAACATGGACGAGATAATTTCCGGGATGCTTTTACCAACAGCGGTAAAATGATAGGCTACTTAAAATTTGTTATTTATTTTTTAACATTAAAACAGAATCTTTTCCGAAGTTTAGAAATTTATTTTTATAATTTTCTTACATTGTATGTTTAGTTATTTTAATCAACTTTATTTACATAAACTAAGTTTTGCACATCGGAATTGATAAATCCGTGTATTTACGCATGGAGAATTTCTTTTGTTGTCTTATAAGAGTTGAATCGCAAGAACTAAAAAGGCGCTAATTATTTTTTGACAGCAACTCCACTAATAATAGCGAACATTGGGAGTTAGTAACAAACAACAAACAAATCTATTAAAAACAGAAGAAAAATATTAATTTAGTATAGTTCATTGTTTGCGATATCACAATATCCTATGTAGAGATGTGAAAACGAATTCCGAAAATTTTGTGTGGAATCGGTAAAAAGTGACGAGGTTTTCCGAGGACTAACGAAAAAGTCAGGCTGGTACTACCTTTCCCAGTAGACCGCTAGAGTCACGTGATGATTTTTTTCCTACATCTGCAATCATGGATTCGAGCATCACATGACTGAAGTGGTCTGAAAAAGAGACAGTCCTAGAGACGTGGCTGTCTGTGTGCTTCGTTAGCCATCGATGTTGCTATGTCTGCTAAAGCACATATGTATATTTTGGCACATATGCACACATTGCACACATTGGATATTTATTGTACAAAAACATAATGTACATAAATGTATATAAACGCGATAACACATAACAACACTATTTCAAAACAATAATCTTCGTGGTTAAATGGTTTTAAAATCCATTAAACGTGGATCCACAGGTAGCAGAAAAACATTAAATGTTCATCAAATTAGGCACCGTACAAATTACGGGTTATATGTTGCCAATGATGCAGAAGAAGCTCTTACATTTTTTGGACGGATTTTAATTTCAGTCCATTCCAATGATTCCATGACGCCTTTAAATTTGCTCCAAATAACTCCTTGGCCTAACTTTTCAAGCTTTCCCTTGTCATACAATCCATTTAAATTTCCATTGAAGCAATTGATAAACCACCATCCGCTTTTGTATTTTAGAGCACAGTTAGTGTCAGCATCTATATCATTGTCCTTATCTTTAGTAGTAAATGCGGCATTGTTGTGATCCTTCATTGAATCACCTGGAAAAAAGTAATTTCCTATTTATTAGTTTATATGAATGATGCAGATGCAAAATTCACATTATCCACTTTTTTAAGGTATTGATTTATTCATATCACCCTGTTCGTCTTTTTAAGGCGAATCGGACTATAATAGGGATTTGGACTATAAAAATCATATTAAGGTTGAAAAAAAATGCTGAAAATGTCGTTTTGATGCATAATTCACATTATCCAACAACTGTGTTTCGCTGCAAAACGCACACTCTTTAATTCAACCAATCAGGGAGGTACAGAATGAAGAAATAGTGTAAAATGTTGCACTAGTTAAATGACAGTGAAGAAGTTGAGCCATGTCTATCAGTAAAATTTATGCACAAATTTTTTTAAATAGATGTTTTTTGATTTTTGTGGTTCATTACCCTCCAAAAAAACATAAAACTAATGTTCAGATTTTTTATTTTTTTGGTTCTTGTTGTTTTAAATTCATAACTATTTGGGTTTATAACTAACATTACCCATAAAAGTTTGCTGCAAAACTCACATTTTCCATATTTAAATTTAATTTCTAGCTTTACCACAATTATTACAGGTTTAGGACTATGTGCAACTAGTTGTTATGGCAACAAATATATCACACAAAACAAATTGTACCAATATATCATGTTTATTAATAATAATCGTTTTTTTTCAATTTTCTAAAAAGTAGTTTATATGGAGAGTGTGAATTTAGCATCTATACCCTTCATATAAGTTGTCATGGATAATTCCATGTGAGTGTTACCTTAAAAGTCATTTAATACACTGGTATCCAAAAATTAATGGGCAATGGCCGGATGCTTTTACTCGGTTTGTCGAATTACTACTGAAATTCTCGACAAATTGTTCTTTAAATTCGAAGATGTAAAGCACATGTTTAACTTCAAGAACAGTAAAAACAGTACACTGCAATTAAAAATTAATATATTGAATATTGGATGATATATGAGCATTTGTTTGAAATAATTTATAACTGCGCATGCGCGAATTATACCAAAGATTTCTTTTCCTGATTTGGTAGTCAATTCTATAGAGTAACTCATATAAAGAGACCAGTCAAATATCGTGAAAACTCAGAAAGTTACGAGCAATACAGTGAGCTAATTGACAAATTCATGGGGAAATGCCATTGGATTTCATGGAATTTACCCACGAATTTGTCAATTTCACGACAAAACTTTGGTATATTTCGCGCATGCGCGGTTATAAATTTTTTCATACAAATGCCCATTTATCATCAGATATTCAATATATTAATTTTTTATTTCTACTGTTCTTGACGTCAAACATGTGTTTTACATCTCCGAAATTCAAGAACAATTTGTCAAGAATTTCAATTGATATTCGACAAACCGCGTAAAAAGCGAAAGTGTCCGGTCACTGCCTCTTAATCATTGGACATCAGTGTATATTTTTGTCAATATTTTATTATTATTCATGTTATGGCAACAATAGGATTCTAAATTGAGTTCCTTTATCTACATATCTCAGCAGCATGATATAGTCTGAAGTTTGGAAGAAAATTTAATTCTTATAATTAAAAAATTTAATTTGTATATAGAAATGTGTAGTGTAAGCCAAAATTGTGGTATAGAGTAAGCCACATAAAATAGCTTTTAATAAAGAGAATAATTACTTCGTGGAGTTTTTTGTATTTTATTTTCTGTAATTTTGAACACTTGAGAACAATTATGACCAAGCATTTTCTACTAATTCATTAAAATTTATGCTAATTGATCATATCATTTATATCTGAATTTTCAGTCGAGGAAATATTTGAATTACATTAACCTGTTCATTAAATGTGTGCTTATTACCTGAAAATAAGAGATAGACATATTTTTTTAATTCAGTGTTTTTCCCGTAAACTAAATTATTTTTGATAACGTTTTAATTTACTAGACTTCTATAGTCTATTTGGTCTTCTTCAAATTGCAAGGAGAATTATTGCACTGTTTTAAAAAATATATTAAATTTAAGCAAGAGGAACTCTCTGTATATTAGTATTATAGATATTAATTTTACTGCCTTTTATCTGAAAATTAATATTAGGTGATTTTCATGAGGTTTAGTCTATTAAGAACTACTGGTTGTGTATTAAAGTTTTTACTTTTCAGAAAACATTTGCAGCCAGCCATAAAAATTTTGAGATCCCAATAATTAAAAGCAATATAGGTACTTTTCCGTCATACCAACACAATTTTTGCCAAACGTACTAGTTGGTGCAAAATGAATGTCACGTGAAGTGAAACATTTGAAAAGAAATAATATTATTGTTACGAAACTGAACATTTAAAAAATATAATATTTGAAAATTACAGACTTTCACGAACTATTTTATTAAAATAACCTATATATACTTATAACAAAAAGAACAAATAAATATTATACAATAAAGTAATAAAATATAACTCAATTTAAACTGTGGGCATGAAATTGTAAATATTTCTTAGCATTGCAGTAAACGTTTGAAATTAAATTAAGATGTTCATGTTTTTTTGAACAAAATCTTTTTTATATATAAAAAAGTCCTGAAACAATTTTATTGCAGCTTCATCCTAGTCAAGTAACTGTCAAATCGTAAAATCCATCTCAGCGTCATGTTATAACTTAATAATAAATATTTCCGATTAGAAAAATTGTAAATTAGATATTCTGTTTGGCAACAATTAAATAATATTAATGAAATGATTCGTGTTCAATAATCAACCAGTCACAATTTTTGGCACGGTTTGCAACAAAAATCATTTGCAGTCAATGTTGAAATAAATGGCGCATTAGCATACATTTTGGCATGGTTTTGGTATAACGGAAAAGTACCGGAATATATTTAACATTATTTTGGCACTGAAAGTTTCAAAATTTAATAATCAATTTAATTGCTAGTTAATATTTCTGGCTGCAGGAACAATTTTTATTTAAAATACGACGCACATATTCTAGATGGAACGAAATTCACAATTGCTATATATACCGGATTTAGATTTCAGTCCATTCCAGTGTGATTCCTTGCTGCCTTTAAATTCGTGCCGTATAACTCCGAAGTCACTGGTTTCGAGCTTTGTTGGATGTGGTACAAGCCATTTAAATTTGCTTCGAAGCAATGTTTGTACCACTAGCCACCATTGTAGCTTTCAGCACAGTTACCAGTTTCAATTCTATCATTGCGTATATATTTAGTACTAAATGCTTGATTATTGTGAATGTCCATTGAGTTAAAGTAATATCCGTCTTTTTAGTTTATATAAAATGACATGAATTGTAATGGCCATGTAAGTGTTACCTTAAAAAGCATTTATTTTATTTTTAGTCATTTTTTTATTATGCTTGTTATGGTAAAAATAGGATTCTGTATGGTGGTCCTTCAATTTTGTAGCTTGATAGTGTGATTTAGCCTCAAATTTTGAAAGAAATTTGATTCTTGTAATAAAGTTTCTAGTTTGTAAAAAAAAAAAAAATGTACTGTACGTCAAAATTGAGTTTTAGAGTAAGTCACATACAACACATTTTATGAAAAAGTATTAATAACGCGTTGAATCTTTTGTATTTAATTTTCTGTAATTTAGAACTTTTAAGCACAATTATGGGGATGCATTTTATTTTTATTGCCAAGGCAATCAAGAGAAACTTGAAAAATTGAAACTTTGAATATTTGAAAAAAAAATGTTTTCTATTCTAGTAGTATGTCATATTTCAATAATTGTATACATGATAAATAAAATACTGTACATTAGAAGATACTTCAGATGGTAAAAGTAATATCCTTGTCTAGGACGATATTGATATAAATAAAGAAGTGTTATACAAGTATTTTTTTAATTCACTCACTCAGCAGTGTCTGGAAAAGTATCTCATGTACAGTGAGTCACGCTATATTTTTAATGTGTAATTTAATAAAGATTACGGAAAACAGAAATGATTTTATAAAAGTTTTTTTATTTTTGTCGGAGCAAAGCTCCGGCTTCCCATGAAAAATTACACTTTTGTGTACACGATAGCGGCCAAAATATTTGCCGCATTGATACCAAAATTGGACTGGAAGTCGGTAGTGCCAAAATCTCGCCGGGGATTGAAAAACAGAAATATTCGTCAACTCTAACGCCTGGAATCGTCTGCTCTAGAATTTTCCATTTCCCCATAGAGATAACATTGCGATTGTTTGAATTAAATAAAAAGAAAATTGAAATAATTTATATTGTTGCCATTTTTTATCATGAGAAACTTATTTAAATAACAATATACTCGGAAACAACCTTTTAGTAAAAGCTTTTAATCTCGGTCCCATATATTTTACTCTTATATATTTTACATATATTTTACTTTTCTGAAATAAGGACCCCATACATTTTTATCTTAAAACACGTGCAATGAAGTTTAAATCGTATTAAGTACATGAATTTAGTTTTTTTTTTTAAATCGAACTCAGCAATTGGTGTAATTAAACTTTTTGTTTCCATTTCAAAATATTTTTTTTTTCTTTTCATTCAAGCTTATTGTATAAAAGAAGTATGAGAGTAAATCTGTTTATTTTGATATAGTCCAGCCAATGGATAAAAAAATATATATATATTAAGAAACATTTTATATATGGACGGATTATATGTTTTTATTATATAGAATTTGCAAGGATGCCAGTTAAGAGAAAGCAATCAGCTGAAATGAGAAGAATTGCGAATCGTAATTCAATGCGGAGAAGTCGCACAAGTCAGTTACCTTCAGATTTTTTGCAGAGTACCGGTATACTGACAACTCAAATGAATGAAGCAATCAGGTTTGATAGAGAGGTATCGCAAATCACCTATGTGTCCTGTAATACGTGTCACAGAGCTTTCCCTGATATCATATTAAATACTGCTGGGCTCTGCCAGACATGCAAGTGTAGAGACGGTGCTTTCAAGTTTTCTGCCACTAATTCGATGGACCCAGGTCCAGTTCCTATTTGTCTCAAAGACCTGAGCTACATTGAACAAATGATGATCGCTCAAATACATCCAGTGGTTTCTCTTTAGCGTATACGAGGCTCACAGTATGGATACAGCGGAAATGTAATCAGCTTTAAACAAAATATTGAGAGTTTTATTTCGCGCCTGCCTGTCAATCCTTCAGATATGACTTCAATTGTGTTAGTGACAAAAGATACTTTATCAGGATGTGCAGAGTTTTCTGTTCGCTCACAACGCCTTCTAGAAGCACTCAGATGGCTTAAAGCTCACAATCCTTATTATTCAAATATCACAATTGATGAAGATTTGATCGCTACATTACCTGAGAATGGTGACGTATCTCAAATGTTACCAACAGCAACCGATATTACTGAGGATATTGATACTTTGAACGAGGAAATAAGGCGAGAGTCATTTAGACCACTACTTGAACCGGTAGATCAAAACAACTTAATAAATGACGCAATTCGTGTGCCTCACCCATCATTAAATTTACAGCCTATCAACGAATTTCAAGAAGAGGGTTACATAGCACGTGCTTTTCCTCATCTTTTTCCACATGGTACAGCTGACTTACGACAACCTCGTCAAAAAGCAGCCTCTCTTGATCAGTATTTTAAGTTCCTAATGAAGTATGAAGATGAGCGATTTGCTAAAGACCCCCGATTTCGCTACTTTGCTATGAATTCAATTCTTCGGTGGCAGTCTTTGGCTAAAGGGCGTTTTTTCGTTCAGCGAAATAGGTTCAGCAATAAGACGGTAGAGCAGATGCGTGATATTCTGAATAGGCAACCAGAAATGGCAAAACACATTATGATTTATGCTAGCAAATTAAGATCCACAAAAGGATACTGGCGTGCACGTTGTGGGGAACTCCTTTCCATGGTAGGACAAATTGGAGCACCAACAATTTTTTTTACACTGTCTGCAGCTGATTATCACTGGCCTGATCTTTTCAGACTTTTAGAGCCTAACAGAGATCCAAATGAGCTGACTGATACAGAACGCAGACAATTAATGCACGACAACCCTCTGTTGACTGGTTGGCTCTTTCAAAAACGTTGTGATATATTTTTGAGAAAAATCTTGACGCCGTTGTTTTTAATAGACGACTACTGGGTTCGTTTCGAATGGCAGTGGCGTGGAAGTCCTCACATGCATGAATTGTTGTGGTTAAGAGGGGCGCCAAACATGGAAACACTAGACATGACTAACGCTGAAAATGTAGCAGCCGTAACAGCATATTTTGAAAAACTATGCAGTGCTGTTAATCCTGACAAGGACGTCCTCGTAAATGATATACACCGCTGTCGAGTTCGCTTTTCAGACATTTCCAGTGAAGATCGTGAAAAAGATCTCGCTCAGCTCTTAAATCAAGTCCAACGTCACACAAGACATGGAGATTATTGCCTAAGGAAAAAAAGAGGTACAAATAGTTATAGCTGCAGATTTGGTTTTCCAAAAGCAGAGTGCGACTCTCCAAAGCTTCAAGTAGAAAATGGCATAATTAGCTTTTTGCCAAAAAGAAACGATTCTGAAATGAATACCTACAATTGCTTCGTGTCACAAGTTTGGAGAGCTAACACGGATTTCAGTCCTATTAATCAAAGGATGCGGTTTTGCATTACATTGCCAAATATGTCTCAAAATCAGAAACAGCTTCTGTTCCTTACAAGGAATTGTTATCTGAGATTTTAAATAAGATGAACGAAACAAATTCAGCGGTTCAAGCAGTCCAAAAACGTATTTTGTCTTCTGTTTCTGAAAGGGATTACTCAGCCCAAGAGGTAGTACACATATTAATGGGATGGCCAATGTATCACAGTAGTCGGGAAGTAGTTACAATACGGCTTCATGATAAGAACTGGGAAGAAATCAACTTTTCAAGCGACGAAAGACCATCAAAAAGCATGCTTCAGAAATATTGCGCGTGGCCGGAGAAACTTATTTCCTGCACGCTTCTTAAGTTTGCAAAATCTTTCTCAGTAAGAGGAGTCGATTATCACCAAAGAAGAAAAGATGCAGTTGTCAGAGTTTTTCCTCTTACATCACTCAACCACGACCCATCTCTAGCCGAAGAATACGATAGGCAACAAGTATTACTCAATTATCCTTGGAGAGGTAATTCTGACTCTTTATTGCAAGAAGGCCTGCCGTCTGCGTATCACTCATGGGAGGAAGCATTCAATGATCTAAATATTGATGCACACGAAGAAATAAATTTTCCTGCTGTTAGCAGTACACATGAGACAGAAATCCTGCAAGAAGAATACCGCGAGATTGATACATATATGGAAGCAGCTGCCATAGTTCCTGTGCAGACAAATGAGGATACTTTGGGGCAACGCGTGATTGATCATGCATGTGAGTGGAAAAGTGAGAGTTACAAGTACCCTGATCGCAATTTTACTTCATTTTTAAATTACTGTAAAGAACAACAACTTACAGTGCATCAAAATTACGATACGTCTGAGATCAGATTTACAGATGAGCAGCAAAAAATACTTCACTTATGCACACAACAGCTTTCGTCTTTGCAATCAAGATTTATAAATTGCCGTAAACGTACTTTTATTATTGGGAAAGCCGGAGCTGGAAAAGGTACGGTAATAAAAGAAATTCGTAAAAGAGTTACCGAGCAGTTAGGACCGGAAGCTATTATGGTTTTGGCTGCAATAGGTGCTGCTGCAATTAATGTCGAGGGCAAAACAATTCACTCTGCACTAAAAGTACCAACATGTTTTAAATCGTTTGCTGATTTAGGAAGTGAAACAGCAAGAAATCTACAGCTCAGCATGAGTCCAGTTTCATTTCTCATTATTGATGAATTTTCAATGATCGGATGCCATCTGATGGCTGCACTTGAGCAAAGATGTCGCGAAGGTAAACCAGACAGCATTGAACCTTTTGGAGGCTTATTTGTTTACCTGATTGGAGATATTAGGCAGCTACAGCCTGTAAAAGACACACCTCTATATAGGAGACATTCTATAAAAGACATTTTGGCTTTACGTGGACAAACAGTTCTTAAGATGTTTGAAAAATGTTTCACCTTAACAAAGTCAATGAGACAAAGCAACGATCAGCAAATACAGCTTAGAGAGACTCTTGATTCGCTTTCCGTAGGCGAAGTTACAGGCGACCAATACGCATCCCTTATGCAACGACGTAAAGCTATACAGCCTCCGGCTGAACTTGAAAGATTTCAAGATGCCATACACCTTTTTCCCACAAACAAGCAAGCTGAAGAACATAATCAAGAAGTATTTCGTAAATCAAAATGGCCAGTGGCAAGAATATTAGCAGACCACAATAATCAAATAGCAAGATGGAGTGAAGATGAGCACGCGTCTGGACTTCAGGCTGAACTTCTTTTAGCAATTGGATGCAGAATTATGTTGCGCACCAATCTGTGGACAGAGGGAGGATTGGTCAACGGTGCACTTGGTACGGTAAAAGATATTGTCTACGGACCAGGATTACGGCCTCCATGCTTGCCACAGGCAGTAATGGTTCATTTTGATGATTATCGGGGACCATTTCTCATTGAAAGACTTTTTCCTGTCACACCTATTACAAAGTCTTGGAAAGAAAACAATGTCTCATGCTCCCGTACTCAGTTACCTTTAACAGTTTCATACGCTGTCACCATACACAAGTCCCAAGGTTTAACTTTGTCAAAAATAGCGGTGGACATTGGTGAAAAGGAGTTCTCACTTGGAGCAACTTATGTCGCGTTTAGCAGGGTTCGACGTTTAGAGGATGTTCTGATTGAAGTGCCTTTCGCAAAGGATAGGCTAGACCAAATTAGAAGAATGGGGGCACTTGCTGCTAGATTGGCATTTGAGCAGTATCTGAGGCAACTGTTGACCGAATAAACACTTGAAGATTCAACAGCTGTTATTGTAAATTTTCTTTTATACTATTAAACAGTAAATATAAAAATAAAAAAAATATATTATATATTGTTAATGTTATATTTTATGTTTATCCCACTCAATGCTCCGACATTTCGGCCTGACGGATTCTAGTTTTGTTATTTGAAGTAACTTGCTGTTAACTACAAATACGAAAACAAACCCTGATAATTCCTGACTTAGATATATGACCATAACGGAAGAATATACAGTATTCGTTGTGTATAATTGGTTGAAAATAGATCTTTTTATGACAAAAACAGTACAGAACGTTTGCGTTTTCAAACAGAAATATATTTTTTCAGAGTAATTTTTATAAATATGAATTGGTGTATAACACTCGTTGTGACCTGTATTTGTTAAAATTGTTACACCTCGTAAAAGAAGTTACCACTATATTACTATTCTAAATCGAAATATATTTTCAGAATTTAAAATGATATTATTGGGTGCAACGGTTAACAGACAAAACCTTTTCTTCTAGAATGAACGTCCATTCATGCGCGGAAAGTCTCAAAAGATCGATTTTGACAAAAGGAATAACTGGATAACACAGAAACTGGCAAGTGGGTTGGCGACATCTTACTTATATATGCTTTCTTTCTCTATTAATTATTGTAAGTTGCGTGTGTATATGTGTATGTGTATGTTTGTTTCTTCGTGTGTTAGAGTGTGCATTCATAATCATTAATTCAGAAAACTTCCTTCATGGTGAATTTTCAACTAACAAATTTTACCCTCTTTCGGTTTTAATTATTTTACAGATGTCGTTCACAACTACTTTACCAGACATGTTTTTGCTATTAAGATATTTTCCATTTTAAGGACGGTGGAATCATGTGCATGGCGTGGATCAAGGGGTCTGTTGTAAATAACCGACGAATTACCCTCCGATTTGTTTTGTATTGCTTTGTTTGGAAAGTTCCTTCCCTTTGGTAAAACCCGTCCGTACGGGAAAATTCTGCCCGTCAATTATTAGACATTAGATATCGGAATTAATATCTAATAATTTAGAATTTTTCGGTGCGAACCAACTTTCCCAAAAGGAAAGAACTTTCCGAACAACCCAATGTAACGTATAATCACTGATTGCATGCATTAAATTTTCCGCACATGAATCCTCTTTTAAAATAAATACAAATCATCATAAATAAATACATACATACATCAATTTCGATTGCACATAAGTGTATTTGGTAACTTAACGTTTTGCCAAACGTTTCGAACCGAATATCAAGGTGCATTTTAGAGGCGAAGGTAAAACAAATTAATTGAATAAGAAAATGAAATTTCGTCAACATATGAATGAAAAATACAGAAAAGAAAAGAAATAGTACACGGTAGTCAACAGTACCTGCATCTCCACTGTAATCCAAAATATGAAGAGTATAATTGTGATCTTCGTCGTCTATCCAAAACTTGTCGTAGAGGGCGTATTTTTTGTTCTGTTCGACATCTTTCATGTCAAATCTCACTGAATGCATTTTCTGGTTCGTTAAAGCAAATATATTGTCGTTGCCTAGTAAAGAAAAATAAGCCATTAAAAACAGCTGCATAGTTTTTTAAACTTGTTTACAATTTGTTTTATCTTTCTGACTGTTCTATTTCTTATTTTAATTACATATTATGCATCATTTATTCTTATTTAAAGAAAATAAATGTACAGTTTATAATTGCTTCATTATAACATTTAACCCAGGTATGTAAAAAATTCATTTAAAAAAAACTTATCAGTTTCTCTCTCTTTATATATATAGTACAGGTAAAGTAGGCCAAAATTCTGTAGTAGACGACAACTGGTGGATATTCACGAGAATTTGAAGAACTCCGCTTGGGCCCTAAAAACGAATATCCAATGACTTCCCAAAAAATACAGTTGTTTAAAAATGTTTTTTGAGGGAGAGATGAAGTCAAAACGAACATTTTACCTCAGGGGTTGAACTCAACTTTTTTTAAAGTAGGTCAACTTCGGCATCGTTTTTTTTAAAATTATTCTGAATCGATTGACACCATCCACAAGTCAATACGAGTAGTTGTTACAAAATTACGGTAGGTTTTAAGAATGAAAAGTCGAAAATTACAAAATCTCCAAAATTATATTTTATGAGGGAACATTTATTTTACGTTCAAAATATGTTCTTTATATGATATTGAATAACCTTATACAGTAACCCCTCGTTACATCGCGCATTCGGCTATTTCGCTCTTTTTTAGTTTCCCCCCAATAAATTGAGTTTCTCGAAAAAGCACATAGAACTTTTGAAACATCGAAATCTAAGCATATAACTGAAATGCAGTTACTTTATTTTCGTTCTTTAATTTCCAGTGTCAAGCAGATAATCAAAGAAAATTAAAAACAAACAACTCTGTATTCTTATTGTAAGAAGATACTATACAATGTAAGTAAAAATGTATACAGCGTATGTACGGTTTTATATTTTTAACGTTTTACCATCTCTTTTGTGTTGAACTTGTAGCTTTGTTTGAACAATTATGAAATCGAAAACCTCCTAGCTTAATTTATAGCTCTTTATTTTACATTTATAAGCATTCTTCTAGCCCTCCCCCCTCGTTATATCGTCTCTACCATCTCAAACTATCGAATATGAAAAAATGCACTTTTCATTATTTTTAAAAATGGGCCGATTTTCACCACTAAATTTTATTAGAATTCTACGCCTAGTAAAAATTGCGTGAAAAAGATTCTAGTAAAAGATCTCTGCTAATAAAATTCCTGTGAAGAACAAGGTTGCCAGCTTGACCTCCTTTTTTATTCAGAGATAAAGAATACAGAGTGGAAATTTTGAGGAAAAAAATTCACTTTAAGTAATCACGGAATATCTATTATTAAATTAAGCAAAAATTTGTATTTGAAATTCCCGGTGTGGATTCGAAATTTCTGAATTGAAAAAAAAAAAGAAGCTGCACAGGCAACCCTTGTGAAGGAAACTATTAAAATTTACTGGTGACAATCGGCCCATTTTTAAATGTAATGAAAAATGCATTTTTTCACATTCGATAGTTTGACATGGGAGCGACGATATCACTCCCGTCGGTTTATCGCGCTATTTTCTTGTTTTCCGAGTAACGCGATATACAGAGGGGTTACTGTACTTATTAAATGTCCATAATGTAGCAACAATCCGAAATAGGGTCATCTAGGTCTTTATCAAGGTCATCGAAGTTGTGAGAAAAAAAATAGTGTAATAAATTAGTGTTCTCTCGTGATGTATAATTTTGGATTTTTTACTCATTAAACCACTCATAACATTGCAACAGGAGATTGTATCTACTTGCGAATGGTCTCATTCGATTCATAATTAAAACAAACATGGTAAACAATACATTGCTCGACCTATATAAGTAAAGTTGAGTTTCACCCTCCTTTTAAGTGAATATACTCATAGTAGAGTGCCTAGAATAAATTGTGAGGAAATCGACTGTAAAATAGTACTAAAAAATTGAATCTGATAAATGTACAAAGATGCTGAACGATAAGAGATCGATCACAGCGACATCTGCTAGCACTTTTCAACGTAAACATTGTATAAGAATTAAACTGAGAAAACGTTTCGGCTAGTGGTATAGGTATTTTGAATACTTAAATTATACCCTGTTACCTCTGACTTACATAGTGATTTTCATAACCTTTTAAATTATGAAAGATAGTTATCTGGGCTAAGAAACAATATTTACTAAATGATAATTTACAAAATTGTTGTTTATGTTGAAAAGAACTAGCAGATATCACTGCGATAGCCGAATTATCGTACAGCATTCATTGCACATTTATCGGCTGCAATTTTTTAGCACTATTTAAAGCATTACTGGGATAACCGGTTTCCACACTATATATTCTAGGTGCTGTACCAATAGTAAACTTCATAAATTAACCATAGTAAAACAACTTCATTTTTAAGGAATCGTCTGATCTTCATTTCTACTGCCAAAATGAAGTTCTTTTGAAATTTTTATGAATGGCCATTAGTTGTCTTTGAAAAGCCCTATTTTACGTGTATTTATATAATTATATAACAATTTAAAGATTAGGTATTTATTTTTATTAAGTGATATTTAATATCAGTATACTCAATATATACTAAATAAGTCTTCTGAAAAATGTTCTGATTTTCCAAAGCAAATATTTTGGCGTTGCCTAAAAAGGAGAAATTAGGCTTGAAAATTGTCTTTGATATTGTATTATACTCGCCAGTGATTTCGCTATTTATATATTCTCCAGTCTTTGCCTTTGTTTAATTTTTTTTAATAACAGAAAATATACACCACAGGCGAGTATCTGATATGTTATTAACTTTCCTACCCCGAACGGGTCTAATCCACCAGTTTCTACAATTGTCTTCATTCGATTCGAACTAGGATTTTTTTCATAAAGTAAATTAAATAAAACACGAAGACAAAAAAGTAAAATAAATATGTTAGTTTTAAATACAAAATCTGATGTGAAATGTTTTTATAAAGGTTTAGTTAAATCTCAATAGGATATGATTAGGATTTGGAGGATAGGATTAGGATAATTTTGAGTTTATTTAAAGTTTTATCACGAGCCCGGGCGGGTCAACTAGTATCTCGTTACAATAGATTTACCGATTAGGAAACCCATTGACCGATTTCTAAAACACTGAACACAGATCTTGCACAGTTCTGTAAGATATTCGCCAATTAGGAGCTCAATCAAAAATATAGTTTGGACGCAATCGTGTTATCTGCCGAACACGCACATGCATACCAACATTATCGGAAAAAAATATTAAAAACGGACTCTTAGAAAGCAGAAATTGCAAACAAATACCAATAAACGCACATACATACATACACATGGAATCGTGTTAAAATAGGGAAAACGGATTCAGGGAACTTCAATCTTGAAAAATACCGTATATACTCGTGTATAAGCCGACCCCCAAATTCGAGACAAAAACACGTTTAATACCAGTAATTCAAAGTGGTTTTCTACAACTTATTTAATCTCATTTAATTCTAAATTATTTAAGACGGAGAAAACCATTGTAAATTATTGGTATTAAATCTGTTTTCATCTCCAATTTGGGGGTCGGCTTATACACGAGTATATACGGTATACCAATATTTTCGAAATCGGGTTTTTATCATGATTATATTCATTTTCCTATACCATTAGGTTGTTGAAAAAGTTCTTTAAAATTTTTTAGTACCTAAAGTAATATCTTTAATACCCATAAAATTTTAATATCTGATAACTTTAGATGAAAAAGCAGATATTATAATATTATCCAGTATTGAAATTTTACCGGTATAAAAAAGTATTAAAATTTTGTTTTATAATATGATAGAACTTATGCAAAAATATAAATCTATAAAATGGTGTGTTGGTTTTGCGGGCGACACAGTATGTAAACTATGTGTTTTTATATTCAAGATTATTTTTAAGAACGGCAGGTGTTTTTTTTTCTTTTCTGGAGGACTATCATTGTCGGCAAATAATCTTAAAAACATTCTATTGTAGATTATGATACATGTAAGCTGCAGTAAAATAACATTAGAATTCACAAATTATGAGTAAAATTTTACCATTGCTGGACAAAATATATAAAGTTTGGCAGTTAGCATCATTGCTGAATCAAAGTCTTTCCTCTCTTTATGATAAGTTTGATAAATAAAGAGTGGTTAATTATTTTCGAAAAAGAAGAAAAAAGTAGATATTCCTTTACCAAGCCAAAAATCCTTTTCTACGTCACCAAATCCGTCTTTATAGCTTTTCCAATCCTTGTTAAAATAGTCCTTTGGACGCTGAAAATCTCCCCTTCTTTGAATAACCTAGAAAACAAGATAAATATTCAAAGATTCAAATAATTTTTCGCATTCAATTTGAAGCATTAATAGAAACGTACTTTAATTAACATTATTATATAATTATTGAAGAGGAATGAAAAGAAAGGGAGAGAAGATTCCTATTCAAGGTGTTTCGTATGTACTCTGTTAAATCAAATTTACTCTTAACCTTAAATGGCAGTTTGGGTGTCCTATTATTTTCAATATCCTTGTGAAAAAGAGCTTCAATTTTGTCACAACCATTTTGTTCTAAGCAATATAAAATGGCAGATCGTATATTTCCACTATTTTGCGAAGATCCATCAAACGAAAGTCTGTTTTATGACCGTGTTCTAACCACAAAATGTTCATTCATACTTCATATGGAATACCCCTTTTTGTTCTATATCTAGTTTCTAATGAGGATCGAGAAATTCCGCAGTTGCGTACTTGAGATACCAGCTCAGGTAGTTCTGTAATTAATCTGCTGCATTTAGGTACGAAAGCAACCGGCCTCCAACCCCTTTCGAGTCACTCTGCGTATAGGTGAACAAGACGCACTAAGGAGGAGTCGATAGGATGGAAGAAGGAGTAACAACATCATCAAACTCCAGTCATTTTTTAAATTTCCAGTTTAGTGCACCGCTATACTCCGACGTGTTTCGGTATGCTTGGTACAAGTGTGGGTTAGTGCAAACTGGGCTACTTCCATTTGAAACGCCCTTGCAATTTTGTTTTTCGCAAAAGGTGGACCATTGTAATCATTGCACTAGAATTAAGTTCATGAAATGTTCTTAGTGCCACTATTTTCTATGCTTCAATCATTTTTTGGTTCAGTACCATATTTGTCAATAGCATTTTTTTTTTGCCGCCTTCTTTCATTTTTATATTACTACATCTAATTATGTTTTGTATTTTATATTAATCTGATTATTAAAATATCTGAATCATAACCACCCTTTTCTCCGTAAATTAAACAAATAAATTAGCAAACTTTAAGACTTTATATCTCGATACCGAAGAGACGAGGGCAATTGATTTATGTGTTACAGACACATTTCACTATTCTCTTTCCATTGCTGCTTATTCAGCTTTTTTTCATTATTACACTATGCGTGGTTTTCTCATAAGAATTATATTTTGTGAAAACTGATATTATTATCTTGAAGTAAATTTAAAGTTCTGAAAATCGTTTAAACCAACTCTCAAGATTTATAGGTAGTGTAATTTTTAGATGATAAAAATTAAAGTAAAATTAATACTTGCTCTAATTTGTTGCTCTAAAAAACCTTTTTTTTTAGCTTTTTCTAAAAATTTTAATGAGTTTAAAATTGTATGTAATCTAAATTTTCTTTTGATAGTCTTTCCTAAAAGTTGATAGGTAACATAATCTCATGAAATGAATATGACGAAGAATACGTTTTTAAAATGTAAAATTCATTCCATGTTTATTAAGTATTATTTGCTAATTCAAATCAATGTAAATTCCTTTTTATTTAGTGAAGACTTATTCTAGTAGTAAAGCAAGAACAATATTAAAATGTGTTAATTTTGTGTAATCTTTAAGATTATTACCCCAATAGAATTCAAGAAATAGAAAAGAGCTTAAATAGGAAGAAAAATGAGTGTATCAAAATAAATTTATATCATTAATTGAAATATCTGTTTAATTTAAAATAAATCGGAAGTATAGTGAAGTAAAAATAATGTACTTTTAAATTAGTCAGAAAAAAAGTTTCTTGTATTTTTATCACAGAAATGAACAAGTAGGTAAATAGGGTTAGAGACTATATTTTTACTACCGTATTTCGTATCTTGTAGTGTTATAAATATTGTTCATGGTATACTTTTTCTATAATTTAATGAATAATTGGTCTAGTTCACTATGCAAATGGCTAGGTTTCATTAAAATTGATTTAAATCAAAATTTTGCTTTCGAATCCGCATATTTTGCATATATCCGAATATTTGCCATTAATATTTTATGAGCATATAGATGCATATAGGTAACCTGGTAATCTAATCCCAGTAGAACACAACGTTCGAGCTTTTTTGAAATAAGTAATTTATCACGCACACATTAACACATTTAAACATTCACACATTCTGCCAATGCATGTTTAATAAAGTAAGATATGTGTGAAAACTACGATATTAGAACTGCTTCATATCGGACAAAAACTTGTATATTTGAAATATATTAAAATGTGCTTTGTTTGTAAACGTGTATAACATGTTTTAACAATCTTCAAACAAACATCAATCAGAAAGGCAGTCAATACAGATTCTTAATTATAAGAAAACAGTTAAAACATCTTAGTGAAAGGGGAAAAAGTTTTGACCTAATATCTCTTAGGAGGCCAAAATTGAGCTTTAACTACCCACCTCCTTTGAAGAGATGTCAAATATACTACTTACTGTCCATCCTCCTCCGTCTGTATCCATGTCGCAGTACACGCTGAGAGGTTTCTTGCCATCCGTCACTCTGTTTACAGGCGATATCTCATAAATGCCAGATTTCTTCCCACCCATCTGAAATACATCGGCACAGTCTAACGCTTTCGGAATCCAATCTGCAGGAACTAAGAAATGAAAACATATAAAAACACAGTGTTGTAGTCGTAAAAAACAGAGGTTAATTTAGAGCAGGGTTGCGCGAACGTATAACACACCTGCCAAAAGTGGCTTGCGACAGAAAATTTTTAGCACAACGTTCATTAAGTTTAAAAAAAAAAAAAACTAGAATGAAATTACAGAAAACGCAAAGTTTACACAAGGTGAGCTTGTGTATCCCCTTTAGGGGCAAAGTACTCTTGTAGCAAAAATATTGAAATGATAGATTGACAGCAGGATTCATGAACGAATTTATTTTAACATAAGTAAAAGCTTTTCCTCGTGTACTTTATAAATTAAAAATTTGATTTTTAAATTCTGGTGTCATTGTGGCATTTGGGGATTAAAACTAAGTGGTATATATAATATACCGGTGCCCTTCAAGGGGGTATACATTTTTTTTTTTTATTATTCTGAAACTGAAAACTGCAACTTAATGACTTCCAATGTATTTCAACATGGACTCAACCATTGAACAAATTAAGAGATTGGGAATATATTTTTAAGAAGAATTATTAGGCATTTCAAAGCAATTAATGTTCGGGTGAAATTATCTCGACTTTGTATGAAATTTGCCATTTTGACAATTCACTCGTCTACCTATGCCTGCAACACCTTATTTTCACAAATTAATGATATGAAAACACTGAAACGGAAACCACTTTTCAAATAACAACTGTTCAGCATGCCTGCCGTTAAAAGTAAACTTGGTATGAGCCCGACGTAATTCCATCCAACATGCAATACCAGAAATCACATTTACAGTTTTTCATTTCTTTTTAAAATATACTTTTTACTGTATGTTTAACACTTTAACAATCATAGTGACTCTGGACATCGAGGGTGCATCTTCTTTTAACTGAAAATTCTCGTTTAGAACAGAAACAATTAGAAATGCACTGATTGCACAAGACATATAATATAATATTCTTTTGTTTTCAGGAATAAGAACAAAGAAGTTATATTACATGTAAATACAAACTGTTAAAAGGAATCCTGAAAAAATTGAGCTCACGGAATTGAGAGTACATGTGATTGTTTTCTTACATAAATATCAAAATAATGAATTAATATTTGGTAGCACACACTTATGTTTAATGACTACTTTCAACTGCCGAAACATCGAATCCACAAGTTTTTTTATATTTTTATATTGATAAAGCTTTTTTCAATACAAGTTTCAAAGTTTCTATATTTGTGATCAAATGTTTTTGAACAGATTTTACACTATAAGATCACTCATTCTGAATATCACATTTGTAAGCGATCGTAGGGATTATTTTCAGCTAATTTGAGTGATCATACAATTGTCATACTTTATTATACATGCTGTTTGTTTGTATAATATTCCTGATAAAATGTCATTCCCAATTTAGCATACTATTCTGCAAATATTTTTTCAATATATAATGATCTTATCCATTATTCCATCAATAAATACCAATTTGACAACCCCTAATCCGACTGTAGACACCTAAACCCTTCCTGATTCAGCTCCATGTTTCAAAGTGAGAAGTTCTTTGCATATCACTTCAATAAATATTTTAACCGATTCGCTGCCACCCGGGAGTATACTCGTGGATTTTCAATCTAAAATAATAACGAATTTGCACCGGAAATTTCGAAAGAAGAATGTTTATTTTATATAATCACGAAATGTCTGCAATTAAATAACCTAAATATTGCTATTATTATTTTCTGGTATAAATTCAAACTTTCTAAATAATATAAAATTTCGGTAATTTTAACCCGGCAGTAAACGTGTTAAAGAAAAATTATGTTTATACTGAATTGACAACTCGTATATTTAATTTAATCTCGCATGCATGACCCGACGTGTCTGTTGTGAAGTCTTATGTCATATTTACACGTTCAGCATCAAAGAGATCTTTTATTTGTAATAAAATTAATTTTCTCAATCTTATATTTCCAATATTATTCCAATCTTTCATCAATGTATACTGTAAAATGTAAACGAAAAATTCACACAAAACATTGTACTCAAAACTGATCATCCAATTGAAATTTACATGAGTTTGGACAATTTCACGAAACTTTGAAGATGCATAAAAGGAAAATACATTGGTTAACTGAGCACTGACAGTGTCGAAGCCGTGTAAAAAACCACTATACTTTCACAATTAAGCTTATGACAACCGCTGATATGGTATACAATGTGCTGTATTTTTTCTATTGCTGTATTTTTTTTTCTGTAGAAATCCTATGGATTTGTATTTTGAAAGTTTCTTGGCAGTCAAATAATTATTTTAAACTTCTTTCTGCTGTATGTTCTTAAAAATGTTTATTTGCTCTTAGCATTGTAATTAGTTTTCTAATATATATATATTTAATTTTAATTTAATTGTTAAAACTCAATAGCTTCATAAATAGAAACTTGAAATATAAAAAGTATTCATTTTAAAAATAGCTTGTCAAGCGAAAAAACAAAGAAACGGAAAATTCTATCATTTAGTTATTAGAGAATAATTCCAATATCTAATGTCTAATAATTGACAAGCAGAATTTTCGAATTGTTTTTCCCAAACTGAAGGAATTTTCAGAACAACCCAATATTTACTATTTCCATGCAATACTATTTGTGATATAGTTCAAGTAGAAATTTACTATAAAGAATAATAGAAACATGAAGTCGCGTTTGACTGTAAATATGTATACTGTTGTGCTACTATACATATGTATACATATGTTACTATACATATATATATATATACATATGTTACTACACATATGTTACTATACATATGTCACTATACATATGTATACTGCGTTTGGTTGTACATATGTATACTGTTGGTAGCTAACGAATTGAGACGGGAATAAAGAAAACTATAAATTTTATGAAATATTTGAAAAATAAGAGTGCATTATATACATCAATACATTTCCCATAGGATCAAGACTGGAGAGAGTACTTCTAGATATGACTGAATAGCAGACTTAACTTTTACGTTTAGAAAATAAGGACACTATGTATATAGTTTATCACATAAGGGAAAATGTCTAACTAACCTTTAGGCAGGATGTATTTCGCTCTTACAATCAGATCTATGGCTAAATCCAAGTTTGAATTGTAGATCTCCTTCTGACCGCAAGTGAAGGATGTCACATTGCAATGAGCGCTGCAGGCGGCCAGTAGCATCAAGAATACGAAAGATCTGAACCTGCGAAATCAAAATTTGTTTAATACATCATGTGTTACAAAATTCCGGAGCAAAAGAAAAAACCAGAGGTTAAAAAAATGATCTATGGGTTGGAGAAAGTTTTGGTTTGGAGATTATCTTTCAGAGTGATATAGAACGGAGTCGGCAACATTAGCAAATCTACCGCAGGATACTAACCAAATGAATAGCTAACCAAATGAACGTAGTCCTATATCGGTAATCATTAAAAATACCAAATTCACGCCGATAATAAACTAGATGAATACCGAGGAACGTCTGATAATGGGAAACTTTCAAGTGCCAAAGAAATTCCTTCGTTCTCCTTTGTTTTAAAAATGGCTTTCTTTTCGTATTATATACTCTGAAATTACCTATTTAAAAGAAAAAAAACCTAGTTGTTTTTTCTGGCCCTTTTTGTTTTGTCATTTATGCCACATTTTTCAACATTAGTAGATTAAAATATTTTCTGGTTATCATCATCATCATCAACAACAACAACAGTCTTCATTCCACTACTGGATGTAGGTCTCTGCCAGTTTTTTTTTTCATTGTGTCCTGTGTAGTGTTTTAGTCATCCAATTAACACGGGTCACTTTTCTGATTCCGTACCTCCATCTTACTTATATGTATATGTGTGTGTTAATCTTGTGTCAGCCACCGAAAATAAATATTACATATCTGTCATTGCAGGTTTCCGGTTTTAAACTAGCCTTATTTAAAACAAAAATTTTTGCTTTATTTAATACAGAAATTCCGAAATTAATTGAGACAAAAGTTTATATTCTGAAATAGGCACGCAAAAAAAATAAAAAAACGCAGAGGCTCAATAGCTCTATGTTTGCCACGTCAGAATTCTCTGTATTAGCAGTTTCTGCATTTCTCTCCCCCTGCACTATCTTTTATATACAAAAAGCTGTTAATTCCATAGTTAAATCATTTTAGATTCTTCAATGTACATAAAATAAAATCGAGTATCTTACTTATAATAAAATCTAAAGGCGAGAAAGTGTCTGTAACGGTACCGGGTTGTACCACTCTGCGATTCGACCGTAGTTAAACGCCATGTTAAGCTTACTGAAAAAGAAGTTATATTATCTACTTTCGTCGTTTAAATATTTGTAAAAGCATATTCAAGCTTTTAAATCTTTTAATTTTGTTTAAAACCTTAAAACACTATTTCATAAAAAAAATGTATATTAACATTTCTGTTAAAAAAAAATTCTGTAAACACTTTTTTTTTTCAGAATGCGGTGATTTATTTCCTTGGGAGAGATTTGAGGTTGATTCAGTATAGTGTCACCATCTACTGGCAGATTTTGAAATTTACTTCCATCATTCCGTATTTCGGGTCCTCCCGAAATTCACCATTATTTGACAAAATTCATGTTTTTTTTTCGTGATTCTTTGACAAAATTTGCATTTTTTCTGCTGTTTTTTGACAAAATTTCATTTTTTCGTAGTCCTTTGAAGAAATTTGCGTTTTCTTTTTGCAATCCTTTGAGGAAATTTGCGTTTTTTGCTATTCTTTGACGAAATTTGCCTTTTATTCACGATCCTTTGACAAAATTCGAGTTTTTTCTGAGATTGACGAAATTAGCAGTTGTTTTTTTTCGATCTTTTGACGAAATTTCACTTTTTTCGCGATCGCTTAACGAAATTAGACATTTTTTCGCAGTGCTTTGAAGAAATTTGTGTTTTTTTTTCTATACCCTTTGAAGAAATTCATGTTTTTCCGCGATTATTTGACGAAATTCGCAGGGTTTTTTTTTGCGATCCTTTAACCAATTTTTTGTTTTTTTGTGATCCCTTGATGAAATTTTACCCTTTTTTCGGAGTCCTTGGAAGAAATTTGCGTCTTCTTTGTAAGCCTTTGACGGAAATCGCGTTTTTCTGCAATTTGTTAACAGAATTAGCGTTTTTTTTTTTTTTTGCAATCCTGCAACGAAATTTGCGTTTTTATTTTCGGTACTTTGACGAAATTCACGTTGTTTCCACAATCCTTTGATGAAATTTTCTATTTTTTCTGCGAACGATAGACATAATTGATTTTTTTTCGGCGACTATCGTTCAAAATTCGAGATATTTATGTTCGAAATTTTGGACTGATGTCTTAAATTTTCGAAATCGAATGCCTTAAATTTTTAGGAAAACTTGAACCCCTGATGAAATAAATACATAACTATTTTTTGTTTCTAACGAATCGTAATATAAATTAATTTTAAACTAAAATTTGAGAGAAAAATGATTTGTTTTTAATTTCGGGAAGAGAAGGGGGGGGGGCATGTTCCCCCGCCACTGAAGTAACAATATTTTAGTGATTAAACATTGAAACACAATAGACTGAAAAAAAATTAGGAATCTGTCAAATTTTCGAAAAATTTCAGAAAATCTAAAATTTTAGTAAAAATTTACAAATTTTCGAATTTTTCTTTCCGGACTTCGGGTTTTTCCGGATTTTGGATTTTCGGATAATGGGTCATATACTGTAAAATGATTCTTTCTTATCAAACGTAATTAAAATATAAGAAATGCATAGTACAGCGTAATTTCCATTTAATTTTGCTTATGTAATCAAACAATGAGATATATGGTTAGTCAAGCTGTTTAAAAACTCATTGATAACACTTTTTTACAAAAACTTTCGCACATGGATTATTTGTTAATATTTGATTTTGTCCAATCGTTGAACTATTTCAGAAATTTAATACTAAGTTAAATATATATATATATATATATATATATATATATCCTTATTATTTTTATTTGTAGAAATCATTTGTCCTTTTTAAAATGTATTTTTCTACAATACAAACCTTTCAATAATAAATCTCCATGCTGTTTGTTTGTATGAAGTCCTATGAAAATGAAACGCAGATCAACAATCCGTCATTTTTGACGGGGTTATATACTAGTCCATATATAATTTTTAATTCTGTGTTAGAAAGGTAAAGGTAATTATGCTTTCACAATATCATACAAACCAGTTCACCGATCTTTTCGTTTTCTTACACAGTACAACTGCACCAATCGCAAATAAAATTACTCTGTTATGGCATCCACACACCTTTAAAACGTCATTTTTGGTAAAATATATCGATTTTCATTTTTATAATAATATTAAAATCCGATCTTTCATCTATCAAATTCTGCTTTAATTGTGTCAGCATCTGTATTAGAACACGCGTTACAGCCATTTAACCCTTTCCGGCACAGTGGTTACACTCCGGGCACACCTTATTTCAATTCCAAACTTTCATTCGACACCAAGAATATTTAATAAAATTTTGTTTCTACCATGAAAGCTGAAAATAAAGAGTTCTTATTTTCTAAAAAAGCCGTTTGTAAATTCCGGTGTCAGTCAGTAATTTCTCATTTTACGTACAGACTTTGTCTGTGCCGGAAAGGGTTAAAGTTACATCTATTGTAGCTTGCCGAAAAATTTTTCAATCGGAAATATCGTTCTGCAAACAGGAAGTAAGCTGAAATGTATTTTTACATTCTTCTTTTTCGAGATTTAGCATTTAAATTGTATTATATATGTCCAAGAGAATACATTGCGTACATAATTAAATTTTAAAGAATAATAATTATTCTTATAGCACGAACTGCGTTTAAAGTTATTTTGCTTTTTCTCAAAATGAAGTTTTTCAGATTTTTACAGTTCGCAAAATATTCTATAGCAAAAAATTATGCATGAAATGCATTGTTTTTTTTTTTTTTACTTTTTTTTACAAATGTTTATTGAGGGAATGCAATACAATCATGGTAATATATTATGTAGTTTTATATTTACACTCGTATAAGTTAAAAAGTTACAAGACATTTTACGAATTTTTCATTACATGAGTACTTCAAGTGCCATAGCATCTGCGATAGAGATGCTATTATAATGCGGCTAGTCTATGTCGTAGAGAAAGTTATTCTCTTTATTAGGCATTTATTATTTATTCTCTTTATTATTTTGAGTTATAATGTTTTAGGTAAATGTCAATTTTTCGCCAAATTTTGAATATTTTTCACTTTTAAAAAATCATTTCTGTGTAATTTATAAAATTTTTGTATATTTTTCAAAGTTTTAACTTAAACGTCATTAGACAAAAATGATATAAAGTGAAAAATTTCAAAATTTCAAAAAACCACCTCTGAAGATGTGTGGATACCTTAATAGCTTCATGAAGTGATTCTTCATAATTCTGCACGAAGATACTGTGCAGGCACATACAGGTGAAACGTCCTTTCTAACTACTCGAAATTTCCTTTCTTTCAAGAATAAGCCAAGAAAAAGAAAGTCTCACAGGAAGTACATATTTAAATTGAACACATTCCTTAAATGACTACTTATGAAGAAATGATTTAGAACCTTTTAAAATGTAAATACTCCAAAAGGAGTATTAAATAGGGGGGAAACAACCTTGAATTTTTTTAAATGCAAAATCTGTAAAATTTAGTATTTAAAAATAGCCCAGTTAGTATTCTAGTATATAATTTAATAATTACACTATCAATAAGCATAACACAGCTTAAAGAACAAATTTTGATGTCAAAGTTGCGTCGACATAAGTCATATACGAAATTATGTAATTACCAGTTAGATAAGTGATTTTGTTCTCTATTTTACGAATTTTGCACTAATTCTCATAGGCGCAAATTTTAACAGCAAAACTAGACGATCTGAAAATTGTATACATTTGGATAAAAAGTGCATGGTTTTTACCTTATGAATACCTTAAAATTACAGAAAAGTGTTTAGACACCACTCCTGACTAATGCATACTTGCATACTTCATAAATACCTCAGTTCAGCTTTAAGTAAAATCAATGATGAAACAAATTTGGATAGTGATTAAAATTAAATCTAATGTAATGTTAGTTACTCTTTATTTAAATTAAATATATTAAGTTAAATTTATTAAGTTTATGGTTTAAATATTAACACGTTCACTGCCGGGTTAAAATTACCGGAATTTTATTTTACTTAGAACGTTCGAATTCATACCAGAAAATACTAATATCAATATTTTCTTTATTTAATTACAGACATTTCGTGATTACATAAAATAAAAATTCTTCTTTCGAAATTTCCGGTACGGATTCGTAATTTTAGATTGAAAGACCACGAGTATACTCGTGAATGGGTATAGTTAAATGGTTTAAGTTAAATGGTTAAATAGTTAAGGTAAATATATTAAGCTTTTCTAATTAAAAAAACGGTGTCCTAATTAACACATATAATTTAAATTATTGTTATCATAAAACACTGCAAAATAGAAATGTAGACATTCATGAGTGAATGCGAATGTTTGCGTAATATTTCAAAAATAAATCAGTATTACAGGCAGTCCTCTAGTTTGACAAATTGCTATTTTGTCATTGCTAGTTATTCTTCCTAATTGCTATTTACTCTTAAATCAATCCTTAAACTCCAAGTTCCACATTCAGCATCTCAGCTGTTCTTAACCCATTCGCTGCCAACCACGAGTATATTCGAGGTTTTTCAAACTAAAATTACGAATTCGTACCGGAAATTTTGAAATAAGAATTTTTATTTCATGTAATAACGAAATGTCTGTAATTAAATAAAGTAAATATTGCTATTATTAATTTCTGGTATGAATTCGAACTTTCTAAATAAAATAAAATTCCGGTAATTTTAAACCGGCAGTGAACGTGTTAAACATGCACTAAAATTCAAATAAGATAATTTCTTTTTATTATTGGTATTGCCATAATTTTGAGATTTATTTAAACTAATTCCAACGACAGGAATTAAAAATCTCTCATCGTATTTTTTTTACATCTATTTTGTAAATTATTTCGATACTTATAATTTGTATTTTATATTTTAAATTAAAACCTAATACGAGTTGTTATAGCAAAAATATTTCTGCTTAATGTATCAGAAATATCACCTAAGTGAAATTTATAGATAGACCTTGACTTTCACACATTTAAACTTTTAAGAAGCTTATGTCTGAACCTCAAACACCCTCTGTAATTCAATTTCTGGATTTACCCTTGACTTTAATTTATTGGGATGCCCGTGAAATTTCGTTTCTTTTCAGAAAATTAATTCGCACCGGAAAATTCTATCATTTAAATATTAAACATTAATTCAGATAGCTAATGTATAATAATTAACGAGTAGAATTTTCCGGTACGAATTAATTTTTCCAAACGAAACGAATTCTCTGAGCAACCCAATAAAAACACCAAGAATTTACGTAAAAAAAAGGAATATGAAGACAACGAAGCTATATATAAAAGAAAGCATTAAAAACTTAAAAAGTTTGTTAACATAAAAATTAAATTCTTTGTATTTTTCTCCAAAACTGTAAGAGTATATTACAACTTCCTGCATAAAATTAAGTCATTTAAAATTATTGTACTTATTCACATACATAAATGTTGGTTAAGAATTATTGGGTGTCCTGGAAAATTCGTTCTGTTTGGGAAAATTACCGGATAATTCTATTATTTAATTATTAAACATTAATTCTGATAGGTAAAATCTAATAATTAACGGGCAGAATTTTGCGGTACGAAGTAATTTTCACAAACGGAACGAATTTTACGGGCAACCCAATACATATAGATGGTTAGTGGGGTGTACCTAAATTATAAATATAAATAAAAAATAATTCGGTAAGGTAATTTTGAATGCTCCTGGAGGATAATTGCACATTTCTCCCCCGGTTAATTTGTCATAGTGTGTGACAGAATGCCGGAACAGGAGGAACAAAATTAGGAAACCGGATAAGAAACACTATAAAGTATCCGTCGTAAAATCAAATGCAGCGACATATTTGCTGATTTTACGTATCTAAATAATTATAAAGAATATAATTAAATATTATATAAGTATTAAAGAAATGATTTTCAACTTACATTTTACAATGGATGTAGATTTCCAAATAATTATTTTGAATGCGCAAATGACACCGACGTTAATATTTCAGTTTCTACAGCTGCCGAAATGGGTCTGAACAAGATATGTTTGCAAGAGTAGCTGCTGTAGTACGATTTTGCATTCATCACCATTTATAGATATAGATTTGAGTGCGTAACAATCTATTTATATCTGACATGCTGATTACGAAATTAGTTAAGAGTGTGCTCAAGATACAAAGGAAGTCATTCTTCTAAAGTAACAACTTTCTCAATGACGAAAGTATCAGCTGAAACGTCGTAGATATGAACAAAGGCAATGGTTGTCTTTCGTTAAACATTCAGATCTAATAAAAAAATCACCTTTCACTTTCGCTTTTGGAAATTCTATCCGTGCTTCAACTTTGACCTTGTTTAAGTGTTTATTTTCAATAGTTAACTGTCAAAATTGTTAATAGTCAAAACATTTACAAAGCAGTGTAAAGTATTCTTACACAGAATTTAAATATACAGGGTGATTATAAAAAAAAACTATCCCGATATATGAGCCCCAAACTGTCATACCGTTCACAGAAACTGAATGAAATTCTGGCCTAAAGTATTTTGAGGTACACTGTTAAAAAATTTCGTTTATTGACAGGTTGTCTTCCGTGAATTTTGATCAGAAAGTTTCCATTTTGTTAGAAAAATGGAATCTCTCCCGTATATCTGTTGCTACCCACCTAGAAAAAGTTTGCAAAACAAGTGCACAAAATCCGAGCGTATTTGGCACCTCTACTTATGCATAAAAACTGCAAACTGAATTGTTCACAAAAAGTGCATAAACGGTATCCCTAAATTGTACACTTTTTAGACTTTTAAGATTACAGAGTTTCAAATGCGGAATTATTAATGTAAAAATCTATCTTCCAAAGGGATTGCAGTATTTTGATCGCCACACATGCGCTTAAACTCCTTCGCGTCTGTATCGCTCCATTTATGGACGACAAAGACGGAACATTCCTCAAATACAGAAACATTAAGGCAACTCTGCTGCCAGTCCTTTTTCCGTAAATTGACGGAATTTTTTTTTACAGTGTACTGTTAACAATAATCTGAAATTCACGGGTATTTTTCACAGAAAAAGTCCCTTTTCATGACAAAAGGGCATTTTCAGTTAAAAGCAGAAAATTTCCTCATATAAGAAAGCAGCCAACGGAGATATTGCGTTATCTGCTGCATGTTTATTTTCAATGTTTCAAAAACTGACATGTTGCTGCACAGAAAAACTAAAAATTCCATGAATTAAAATTTCAAGTTTATTTAAAACAACAACAAGTAAATAGTGCTTTCGAATTTAAAAAAGCAAAAATTAATTCTTTCCATTATTTTAATATTATTTGCAATTCATTTTTTAAAGTTATAAAAAAGTATTAGCACTTAAAATATATTCTAAACAAACACATTATTATATATAAAATAGCTAAATTAAGTGAAAAAAATCGATTCTATTAAAAAAGCAACAAACAAAAATAATGCTTTCGAATTAAACTCATTCCTTTAAAATTATTCGCAATTTATTTTTTAAAGTTATAAAAAACACTCACACTGAAAATATATTCTAAACGAACACATTTAAAAATTACATAATAGTTGATTAAAAATCGTTTTTCGCAAAAAAGCAAAAAAAAAAATATCGAATTTAATTCAAAATATAATATTTTTATTTTACATCTAACAATCAAATTAAGAATATATATAATTCATGTTTTTATCCTCTATTAATACTATAGTTTTCAACCATCATCTCATTACGAAATATCCCCGCAATTAACTTCAAAATTACCAATTTTCTAAAACCCAAATTGTTTAATTCCCAAGCTGCGATTTGAAGACATCCCATATAATCGTTTCCTACTCTTACTCTAGAAAGGACCCGCTGGTCTTACGGTAAAGCACTCGGCTCAAGCCGCTAACGTCACCAGTTCAATCCTCAGGTCTGGCAGAAAATGTTCTTGCATTATATCAAATTTTAAATACTCCCGTAATAAACAGTAGATGGCAGCACAAATAGAGATGATATTTTTAAAACCGAGTTTATTTACAAATAAAAAAATTAAAAATAAAGGAAATAAAAATAAATAAAAGTAAATAAAAATAAAGTAAAAAAAAAGTAAAAAAAAATAAAAATAAAAATAAAAATAAAATAATTTAAACAAAATTACCCTTCCTTTATCTTTCAAAACGGAAAATTTACTAACGGAACGGAAAAAGTGCGGCAGCTTTGCTGCCAGTAGTTTTACCGTGAATTGACGGATTTATTTTTAACAGTGTATGCGCTCAAGAATCATGTGAAAAACAACAGTTAAATTCTAACAGTTACGGTTACAGTGACAAAATTTCGAAAATTCAAATGGCAACACCTACTTTTTTTATTGGAATGTGATCTTCACAGTGAAAAACCATAAAAAGCGTTGGAACGGTACCTGTAGCACGAAAATCGCCAGCGCTAGGCAGACTAAGAAGAAAAGTGAAACAACCAATAAAGGACAGAAAAGCAACAGAAAGTGAAACATTTCATTGTTCAGTGCTATCCACCATCTGCCGCATGTAAAGTGTCGTCGTGTGTGAAACGGAAAATGTATGAATGTTTTGTTTTCTGTTGCTTCTCTGTCCTTATTGGTTGTTTTCACTATTCTTCTTGGTCTGTCTAGCGCAGGCGATTTTCGTGCTACAGGTACCTTTCCAACGCTTTTTATGGTTTTTCACTCTAAAGATCACATTCCAATAAAAAAAGTAGGTGTTGCCATTTGAAATTTTCGAAATTTTGTCACTGTAACCGTAACTGTTACAATTTAACTGTTGTTTTTCACATGATTCTTGAGCGCATACCTCAAAATAATTTAGGCCAGAATTTCATACAGTTTCTGTGAACGGTATGACAGTTAGGGGTTCATATATCGGGATAGTTTTTTTTATAATCACCCTGTATAACAAATTAATAACACCCTGTTATTATATACTACTTTTAATTGCTAACAAGTGAAAATAAAAATTTCGAAAACAGTAAAAAAAGATTTATTAGACTGTTTACATGTTTCTGCTCCATCGAAGCCATTATTAAAACAAATAAGAATATTCTAAAATTGCACGATCTCTGATTTAATGAATTATTTAATTTTTCACGTACCTTCTCAGATTACGCGTTTTATTATTATTTTGTTTTTCTTGGTAGTTTATTTTCATATTTGTAACAATGGAGTAACTCAAGCCATAATTTTGGTAAGTTTGATGATGCTGTATCGTTATGTATTGAATTTTTACATGATACAATCTCTATGGTTTCTCTTATAATGGATGGGTAGTATAGATTGGAGGGAAAATTTATATCACTTTCATTGAAATTTATTTGGATTGTTTTTTCTTGATATAATCTTCCTATGTCTGTGGTTTATCCATAATTTATATCAACTGTATGCTTTTTGTAACAATATTACTCATACAATTATAGTAATCCTTTGATCCGTATACTTTAATAAATGGTATTTCATACACTCCTGCATTTATTTTATTTATTTTACGCAAATACTTCTGAAATTAAAAAAAAAGATCAACGCGACCTCAAGTGATTTTATCTTAATACACGACTTACTTGCAATTATGCAAAATACTTATGTTATAAATATACATTTTTTAAAAATTATTTATTGAGCGGCAGTTGACGTATTTTATAAAGAGTAATTTGGCACAAGAAAAACTATTTTTAATTACACTACACTATAAAAAATTGTAAATACGGGCATTCTCCGTGAATTTATGCCGTAATTTTACTGCAGCAATTTTTTACAATGTAGGCCACCAATATTTCAGATGCCATATGTCCGCTCTTGCTATATGGAACAATGCCAATATGAACAATGTCAACGAAATTTACGATAGGATATAGTCGCTCCCAGAGGACCTTGTGGTCAGAAACCAAACGTGGTTTTGCGCGGCCAATGTCATAAGAAAACAGAACGGTCACGATTTGCAAACATTACGTCATGCTAGTGATATGATCATGGCCCAATGATTGTTCTTCAACGGGGAACGACATTTACCGCCCTGTACAATAGTGCTGCACAACCTTTTTGTATGAAAATCGTTTACCATCACTAACTAACTTCGAAAAGTAAGCTTTGATATATTTAATAGCAAGGTTTCCGTCATTAACCTAAGGTAAATTTTTCTGTGTAAAAATAGTGGTAATGTTGGTGGCCCGCGGGCCACAGGTTGTGCATCCCTACTCTACACGATAGAAAAAAATCTCCTCTCCAATGTTCAGTTCCCGACTTTCCAACCAATAACGATTTAAATACAAAAATATTTAAGTGCTGCCTACCAAGATCCGGCGAGGATACGACATTTCATTAGGTCGTGTACTGTAAAATCAGGATATGTGCCTTTATAAAATCAGATCAGCTTTCTTTATATTGTTTTAACCTTTAGAATCCCACAATAGCCAAAATCATCCCAAGGATCTGAAACTCACAATAGTTCTGAGAGGATTTTCCTTCCTCTTAAATGGATCAGAGTGCTGTCAAGGGGGTGGTCTCTCTCAGTGATGGATGGGGTAATGTGTTGATATTTCTCCCTCTATCTTCCTCTATCTTTTTCATGCCCTCTACGACACGTTTTGGATAGATTAGCGTTTCTTAAACTGTGATCCGCGGACCCCTGGGAGTCCGTGAGCTTACAGTCGGGGGTCCTCAAGTCCAATGTTGAATTTAGATTTTTTTTCTTCGGGAAAAATTTCTGTAGCTCCAGAGGAGAGGGGGATTTGCAAGACTAGAACTTTGCAAGTCTAGGTCATTAATAAGCATAAAACTACAAATGTTTTGGGGGAGACTTTTCATGGAATATGTGTGAAGATATTAAGAACCGATTGATTCTACATGTAAATAATCAGCCCCCTTTACGCATTGCAACTAGATGAGGGTTTAGACATTTCTAATACTGTAAATTTGTGAGTTTTCTAAACTTGAGTCATGAAAAACACAACACTCAATTGAATCAAATTCACCTCTGTACTATAATAATTGTTTAAAAACAACACAAAATGTCACAAAAACATATATGCATCATTTATTAAAAACTTTTACTTTAGGTGTTTTAAAAATATACAAAACTGCATTTCACATTAAAAAACCCACACACCCTAACACAAAAATAAATTAATTTAATTTAATTGGTTAAAGACAGGAATGAAGTTATTAAAAAACTTCGTGAAAATAATGATATAATTATATTGCAGACAGATAAGTTAAATAAATTAGCTATAATGGATAGGGAAGATTACATACAGAAAATGAGGATTTGTATAAGTGATTTAAATGTAAGTGTTCTGAATAAGGACCCAGTTGATTTGATCGCAAGGAAAACACAAGAGATTGTAAATAATGGAAGTTGGCCAAATGAAATGGTACACATGATTAGGATTAATAAAACAGCAGTTACCCCACGGATTATAGGACGCTTAAAGGATCATAAAGATGGAAACCCTCTTCGACCAATTGTAACTAAATGTATAGGACCTACATATTATCTAGAAAAGGCATATGTTGTCTTATTAAAAACTATCCTCCCTCAGTCAGAGTTCGTCATTTCATCGACAATGGAGTTTATTAAGCAAGTAAAACTTTTTCAGATTACTGAGAACAGCATTTTTGCGAGTTTGGATGTAGTATCGTTCTATCCATCTGTAGGTATGAATGATGTAGGTTTGTTCGTGGACGAAGATATTAATGATAATGATTATTTTGGCGTGAGCACAAAAAATACACTTATTTCCGGGTTTAATCTAATTAAAAACAATAACGTTTTTCAGTTTGATAATGTTTATTATAAGCAAAAGGATGGTGCACCAATGGGCTCCCCCATTTCGGGTTTATGCGCGGAGATTAAATTAAGACCCATTGAAAATTAGGTTATGAATGATTTTAGTGAAAGACCTGCATATTGGTGTAGATATGCAAATGATATTTTTATTATATGGGAGCATGGTATAGATTTATTGAAGGACTTTGTGGTTAAACTTAATAAAATTGATACAAAAATACAATTTACCCTGGAGTTGGAAAAACAGAATCGTTTACCTTTTCTTGATCCAGAGCTGATAAAAAACAGTAATTTAACAATAGATTGGACAGTTTATAGGAAAAATATGAGGTCAAATAATACTATTTCCAGAGCTGCTTCATTACCTTTAAGTTATAAACTGGCTGCATATAGGTTTTACATCCGTAGAGCATTTTCAGTGTGTACTGATAGTTATATCAATGAGCAGCTTGACAGAGTTAAAATTATAGCAAATGAGAATGGTTTTTCAGAGAGGTTAATTAATAAGTTAATTTGTCAATATCAATATCAAAGTAAAAAACAAAAATAATTAACAGGAAAACCAACTAAATTTTACAAGTTCCAATATATTTCGAAACTTTTTGAAAAATTAAAATATAATTTAAAGAAATATGAAATAAATTTGGTAGCATCCCCTCCAGTTAAATTGAATGCGTTACTACATAAGAAGATTGATCCCATACCGATTGAAGATTTAGTAGGAATTTATAGAATCCCAGTTATTATGGAAATAGTTGAAAATAGGATAAAATCTCATAAAGTTAAAGACTACATTGGTATGACTTTAAGGAAATTTAAAATTCGGTTAAAATAACATATTGCAGATGTCAAGTATAATAGAAGTAAAACGGCACTTTCTAGATTAAAACAAGAGCAGTCGATTATAATAGATTTTGATAACGCTAAAATTATTAAACCCACATCCTCTTTTTATGAAGCAATAATAAGTGAATCAATAGAAATTTTAACCAGGAAAAATAAAACATGCAATGATTCAGTTTCGTACAATATCCCTAAAGTATGGTATAAGCTTTTACAGATAGTTCAAGAATGAATAAGATTGGCACATCCCTCCCTGTGCTTCCCACCTTGTTTATAATGGTTTGACCTTGTCTTCAGCAGACATTGATGTTTTTACAGTGTTTAAGACTAGTTGTGTTTTTTTGTGTGTATCTGCGTGGTGATGTTTTAACCCTGATGATGAGTCAGGACGGCTCGAAAGCGCTAGGTTTTTAATGTGAAATGCAGTTTTGTATATTTTTAAAACACCTAAAGTAAAAGTTTTTAATAAATGATGCATATATGTTTTTGTGACATTTTGTGTTGTTTTTAAACAATTATGTGAGTTTTCTTTCATTATGAATTTGATGATAAGATATGCGACGATTTTTTGTTTTGCAAATCCATTCCAACTTACACAACAAGTGCAGCGCTATTTATATGTTTAAACAGTTTCATACAAGAAAATTATGATGAACAACTTTAGACTCGACAGCATGTTGAACCAGTCTTACTTAAACATTGAACGAGATGCTGCACATCCAGCAGCAAGAAATAAGCACCAAACTTCTCATAGCAAATAGTACTATGTAATTTTAACTGTCTTAAAAAGTAAATTATAATTTTTTTCTTGTTATTATTTTTCTTTTATATATTGCTATTATTATTTTTCTTTCATATATTGCTATTATTATTTTTCTTGTATTAATATAACTGATTTTTCTAACACCGTTAACTAATTATAGAATATGTGTAATGGAAAATAAATAAGGTGTATACGTTAAAATAATTTCTTATGTTATATTGAAAAATTGAGGAATATATTAGAAAAATATTATTGGGGGTTCCCGAAATGCATATCACATCAAAAGGGGGTCCGCGTGATCACAAAGTTTAAGAAATGCTGGGTTAGATGATGAAAATCACAAGTATACACTTCATATTTCGGATTACAGTGGAGATGCAGGTATTGTTGACAACCGTGTATTTCTTTTCGGTATTTTTCATTCATATGTTTAAGAAATTTCCTTTTCTGTTTCAAATTATTATTTTCACCCTCGCCTCTAAAAAAAGCCTTGCTATTTGGTTGAAAATGGTTTTGGTTTGGCAAAACGTTAAGTTACCAAATACTCTTATCGATAATCAAAACTGGTGTGTTTTCTTATTTTTAGTTAACATAATAAATTGCGTAATATTTATTAATTTATTTTGAAAGAGGTTTGATGTGTGAAAAATTGATGCATGCAGTCAGTGAATACACTTATTATACGTTATACAATGCAAATCGGAAAGTAATTCATCGGTCATTACAACAGACGCCTTTTCCACGCCATGCGCATGATACCACAGTCTTCAAAATGGAAAATAACTTAATAGGAAAAGTATGTCTGGCAAAGCAGTGGGGCACAATATCTGTAAAATAATTAAATTTTAAATAAAGTAAATTTTTTAAGTTCAAAACTCACGAAGAAGGAAGTTAATGAGTTAATGAATAGGACTACACACTCGAACGCACACACTAACACACATAACTCATATACACAAACACAGAGCTTCACAAATGCGGTCCCCAGGTTCTTAAAAGATATATTTTTTTTCTCTTTTGGTACAAAAATCGACCTAAGAAACAGCTATGCACAAACGGAATTTTTTCTACTTTTAATGGATGAACCAAGTTTAAAAGGCATTTTTCATCTCATACGCAGAAAAGCCATTCTTTTCCGGTCTATCTAGCTAGCATGTCACACTAGAATGTGTGTGGGGGGGGGGATAAAACAGTAAGAAACAGTGTCAATCCAGTCTCTGTGCCATCTAAAATTGGATATAATCCCTAAAAATGCCTACGTTTCAAATCAGATTTTTAGGCTTCCCAGGATAGAGAATATAGGTGAAAACCATTTATTTTTTTTTATTGAAAACTCTAAGAGATTTTTTATATTTAATATTTTTTTTATATTTCCCTCTAGCATTCTTATATGAAATAAGTCAATTATATATTCAAATAAAATTTTTAAATTATTAAAAGCAGTAATTTTGCATTACAAAGTGCCAGAAGTTAATAGACTAAGAAATCACTAAAAATTTCGTTATCTACATTTTTTTTTTTACATTTTGATAATTTCAGTGGTTTTAAGTGCTTATTTCAATTACATGTCTGTTAAATTTGTGTTTTAATTATACTAATTTATTTCTTGCTTAATGAAGTTTTAATTTCGTTATTGAATATTAGTTGAAAACAAATGCTGAACTTTTCATATTGTTTAAAGTTCAAAGGGATTAATATTTTGTAATCGTCTGCAAGCGATAAAGATAGATTTTTTTTTTTTTAAATCACGCTGAAAATTTAATTTAAATATTGTAATAAATGCGATAAAATTGCGATACAGTTTTCAAATAAATTTTATCAAATATATTCTATATAAAATATATAAAATATATATTTCTATATAAAAAAAATAAATTCTTTCAAATAAATTTTATTTGAAAGTACATTTTTTTTCCTATATAACGATGTAAAAATTGAAAATATGAGATATTTAGAAATTATAAAAAATGCAGTGTCAAAAATCGCAAAACCGAAATTTCACCGTCAATTGTTGCCATTCGCAACATGATGTCAACGTTACGCAAGGACACGTTTGTCCTTTATAATGTAGATACTTACATGGAATTATCTGTGCCAGTTCGTATAAACTAAAAAGTAGGAAATTATTTCATTTTTTAGGTGATTCAATGAACGATCACAACGATGACGCATTTAGTACTAAAGATCGAGACCAAGACTCCCTTAACATAGATCAGACTTGACAATCCGGAGAAAGTCTATGGGAGAAAATGTCCGCGGTAATTGCCAACTTATTATTGACTTTCTCCGGAAAGTATCGCCGCCTGGTGGATACTACCGCAGAGTTGCCAAGTCTCCGGCTTTTTGAACACCAGTATATTTTTAGAGAAAATGTTGTTCTTTTAAATCCCAGAATTCTCCGATCAAACAAAACAAAATTGTCTGTACTAAAAAACTGGTAACCAAAAAGAGAATAGAAAAATCTATAGAAAAATCTAGCAGCTCTGCTACCGCACAGCTGCCAACTTTTACGCTTTTTTGGTACCACTAAAATTTAATAGAATTTTTTTCATCATATAATCACACGATCTTGTCAATTTAATAAGATAAAATTTACTAAAAAATTTTAGTGGTAGGAAAAAAGCATAAAAGTTGGCAGCTATGCTACCGATACTAGTTCATAAGCAAATGCATAAAACAAATGGAGCTGTGAAAAAATTTCGTGTCGTAAATACTCCTGTTACTGACGATTGATGGCGCTAGTAGCAGGACAAGTATAGCGGTCAAAGGAAACTTGCTGATTGAGAGGTCTGATACTATGATAAGGAGATCTTGGACTGGAGAATACTTTATAACAAAACAGTTCCTATGGTGAAATGCAGACACGTGTAAAACTTGAGTTAAAGATGTTTAAAATTATAGAAGGTCCCGCCAACTAATGAACTCGATGTGATCTTGTGGCGCACGAGTGGCATGTGGCCTGGCATTTCGGCAACAAAATGACACCATCACTAAGCAAGCCCAGTTTCTTGTTTTGATTGGCTTTTCACAGCTTTTTTCAATGTTTCACCGTGAGCAGCGCCATTGGCGGTTTTATTTCACGGTATGAAATCCACCAATTACACAGATGTAAATTTTTCTAACCCAGAAAACGGAGTGCATGATTTTATGTGTGGGAATAGTCCTCTTAAATTTTTGCGCTACTTGCGAGATGGTGTGCTTCCATATACATTGAAAAAGCGAATTACAGAACGAATTTCACAATTGGCGGTGTTTTTAGCGTACAACATTTTTAGCGTAATATTTACATATGTCAGCATTGCAACATTAGAACTTTTTTGTTATGACTCATTCCTTAGTCATTGAGGACGAGATAGGCATAGCCAGATTAGCGCCATCTAGCGGGTGCGGAAATTATTACATTCCGGAACTTACTTCTCGTATAACCCTCGTAGTTTCCTAAGACTGGCGACATTATATTGAATGACGAATTTGTAGATCGGCTGACGTATACGCATTCGCGCCATTATACAACATAAGCTTTGTAAATTTATTGTGTGATGCATGGTTATAGTTTTTTAACATGGTGTACAACTTTTATGCACACTTTTGTAAGGTAATTATAAAGTAGTAACATTCGGCTTTCCAAAATATGGAAAATTGGAAAAGAAATGAATTGTTGCTATTCATCGGAAAAATTATGCTCAGATAAATCATTTTTATTGCTGACTTTTAATTATGACTTTTAAATTTTCATTTTTGTTTTCTTAATAATAAAAAAAAGCGAAAGTTGAAAAAAAAAGAATATAACTGAAAAAATTGATTCTATGTACATTTTTATGAAATTGTAGGATGAAATACTAAAATTCTAAAATATCTGTAAATTTTCTTAATGATATTCAGTTATAAAGATTAAAATTTAATTATTAAAAATGAATTTGTTTGTGGGAGGGATGGGGTGATGATGGAGGATGAGAAATGGGATCAGTCATGATAGCCGAGATGAGCAATTAGACACCTCATTTAACTGCTCAGTATACAGCTAAGTTCTTACACGCATATCCAATTTCAGGTCAACATTTCTTGCTAAATTGTGAAAGTCAGAATTCTTTTTATGTTATTTTCATTGTTCATTTATCAACCGGTACGTCTTGATATGACCTCAGGTGAGATGCGAAAGTTTTATCAAGTTTGTCAAGTTGAATCAAATATTTAAGAATTGTCGCATGTATCGATACTTTAACATTTCATATACAAGGTGACAAGAAATAAACGCCCCAATTTAAATATTGAATAATTTATTAACTATAATAAATATGCAGATGAAATAAATAAATTTATATCTGGTAACAATTAAATTTCATATACTGTAAGTTTAAAAACAGTTCAAATTTTCGTCCTTAGATGGCGCTGGATATCTCAAACATAAGAATGTTCATAAATTAAAAGTTTTAAAATTCAAGTCTTTATTAGGGTTTTAATCTCTAAATAAAATGAAGAATAAAGTTGAGAGATTTTTAACGCATATTTACGTGTTAGTTTTTACAGTTTAACCCCTTTGCGACGAGCGTCCTTTACGGAATTTTTAATCTTTTCAAAACAGAAATTTTCGCCTAATTGAATCGCAGAAATGTTATCATTAAATAAGGCAAAGCTTACAATAAAAAGTAACTGGTGGGAATAATTGAGAATTCTGAACATCTTATGCGGCACGAATACGTATCGCTCGTCCCTAAGGGGTAAAGACGGTGCAGCGCCATCTATTGAAGAAAATTTAAACCGTTTTTGGAATTACAGTATATGAAATTTAAGAGCCACCAAATATAAATGCCACTTATTTTATCTTTATATTTATTATACTTAATGAATTATTGAAAATTCAAATTGGGGTGTTTATTTCTTATATTTCTGTATATTATTACGAGTTACTTTCAAATGAGGTTTAGTGTCATGGTTTTGAATTATTTGGAAGTTTATTTCTCCTTTTATGTACTCACTAGCTGTAACCCGTGATATCGTTCACGTAACATCAAAAGAAAAATAAATGCATTAAGGAAAACATTTCACCCCCGATAATTAAAAACATATGTAATTAACCAACTCTTCGCACATTAAATAAGAGACGTGAATTAACCTATATTATTTACAATTAAAAAGAAATGGTGTATTTAGTATTTGTCGAAAATTAAATAAAAAACATGCACTCGTGACACCATAATTCACTTTTATATTTTAACAGAACTATAATTTGTGACTCGTGCTATAGCCATTATCATTATCTTTTAACGCGAGAAGGTTTCGCTATGGTACTTCATTGTGAAGTTTGGTAATTTTTGAAATTCAATATTAGAAAAACGGCATAATTATTAGATTAGAAATTTATATCAAGAAAAATAAAATTTTTTACCTTTCTAATGCAGTTTGTCTAACAATTTTCTGACAAATACTTTTCGAGTTATTGATTTTTTCAGTAACTTCAAATGTTTCATTTTCCGAGATTAATCTATGGCAATGATTACAAAAAAACCTAGTCGTCAGCAACACGTAGCTTTTTATTAACTCCTTCGCGACGAGCGTCCTTTACAGAATTTTTAATCTTTTGCCAGCGGTTTTTCAAAACAGAAAATTTCGCCTAACTGAATCTCAGAAATGCTGTCATTAAATAAGGCAAAGTTTACAATAAAAATTAACTGGTGGGAATAATCGAGGATTCTGAGCACCTTATGTGTCAAGTATACGTGTCGCTCGTTCCCAAGGGGTTAAAGAGGATTATCTGAGTACGCAAGGAAAGGAAATTTTGAAAATGTTCTCACTATGACGCCACTATCATACATTAATTGTTTCAGTATTCATTCTGTCTTATTTATTTCATATTTGCAAAAGTTTTCTTGTTTCCATTATTTCAAAGCCCAAATTTCCCCAAATATAAATATATAATTTTGCCAAAAAACCACCCCAACTCCTTTATAATATGTTTCTTCTTCAACCACCGCCTCCTCTGTTAAAACCCTTGTTCATTATCCCTTGCTTCCACTTTTGTAAACAATGTGCTTATATTCGCTACCTACTTTTTCAAATTTCAGTTGTAGCGGATTTGATTGTATTTATCCAGTTAATATTTTCTATAATCACGTACATTAAAATCTTTCCATTGTGTGTTACGAAATAAAGGAAATTACAACTAAATATATTTCTCATTCCTTATTTGGTCAGATAATGTAGCACACAAAGAATCTCCAACATATTGCTAATACATTTCTGTTCTAAAAATTATCATCGACAACTGAAAAGTTCAGCGTGTCGCTTGATTTAAAACTCAAGAACCTTTATTAACCTCATTTGTTTGTTAAGTATTCGCACCCATATTGGCGAGACCCTTTAGGGAGTAAGATTTGTGACAAAAGTGGTTACCTTTTATACAATTTTCGATGATATCTGTCTTCTTTTCAAAGAAAATTGCCAATACGGCAACGCCTTTGGCGACATTTGAATTCATTCGAGTTGGTCATTTGCTTAATTTTCGGCTGTACCAATAAGACTGAGTAATGTGGTTGTTTGATGTACATGCCTGTCTTCTGTCTCACTAACCGCCAATTTGTGATATGCCAAACATTAAATAAAAACTAAAAGTTTATGTCTTCAACTAGAGTTTTTATTTTTACAAACGAACAAACAAACAAACAAAAAAAGAAAAGAAAACTGATGTCATCAAAGATGCTGCCTCATGGATGTAACGTAAAGCAACAACTTAAAATTCATCATGATCACATCATCGGATAAATTTAATTCTCTTCAGGTAAACAAAGATGTCACCTGAAGTAGAAGAAATGAAACATAACATAATCGTTGTAAAATGATTTATCCCTTTAAATACTGAAGTCTAAAAATGCAATAGCATTCAAAATACGACAAACACCCGAATGTTGAAATATTGCTTCGAGATTTTGTCTCCCCCTTTCTGCTGCCTGCCTGTCTGCTGCTGCCTGATACTTGTCAGCATCACAATAAGGAGGCAGTTATCTTCGAAAGTGAAACTTGTTTTCGGGTAATATCCCTCGTAAGATCACTAGTACAAAAGGCTAATCCTGGTGATGTACTAAAGTACACCGCCATTTAAATGCACATGTCAAAGTATACATTTAAGCAAAATAACAAAGCCGATACTTAACAAAAAAGCAGCTCTTCTCACAAAGAAACTTTCACTTCAATTGAGGCTAGGAGTCGTCGGATGTGACTCATACTCCTGAAATTGACATAGATCGACACATCAGTTAGTCAGGTATTATGAAATATGATTTTTACAATTGTTGAGCAAATTTTAATTTCTGCCTTTATGGCCAGGATTTTCCATCAAATACTCCACTGTAGGGCCAGGAAATTTTCCAATAAGTGAGTCATTGCTTAAAGCTTCGTTAAAAGTTACCGCTAAAGATCCATACAGTGTAATTATGAATTAATCTTGAATTAGAGTGAAATGTACATAGTACAGTCACCTCTCACTTCTACGCCTCTCTATGCGTCTCTTAGTTATAACCGAATTTAGTAAGGCCCTGCCACGAGGAATAGGAAAATAATGCTGTAGATTTCTCACTAATAAGTGCCACTTTGAATTGTCTCCCTCAGTTATACGCGGAATACCAGCGCAATTCACAATCTCTGAGTTAAGTGCGAAACATTTTTTTTCCCCTATCAAGAATTTTCTGCATGTGTCAAGGTCAAAAAATCGTTCCGCAGAATGCCTGAGAGGGTGGTACAATTTGACTTTTCATCCTCTCCCCTCAGTTCTAATGGTTCCTTCTTTTCTTTCTCTTTTATTTTTATCAAGCCGCGTTCTCTTCCCTCCTTCCCTTTACGATACCATTTGATACAACACCCCTTTTATTTTATAAAATGTTATTAATCATAATTATTATATTTCAAAATGTTTTTCTTTCCCTACTACATACAACATCCTGATTTTGAATCAATCGCTTCAAACGCGTATAAGTGAGAGGTGACTGTATGTATTTGCAGAGCTGACGTTGTGATATATTAAGCTGACTGATTGCAAGTTAAATTTAGTATAAAAAGTATTTATGACATTACCAATGTAAAACAGACTTATTACCTAAATTTATTGAACGGGGAAGGGTTGAATTTACACAATTGCGAACATACGCGCTTACTCAAGGAATTTGATCAAAATATTTTTTTTTATTTTTATCTGTCAGTTATTTTATGTACTTATGGCATTACCAATGTAAAACAAACTTTTTCCCTAAATTTATTGAGTGAAAAGAAAATTACACAATCTCTGACATAGCCACTTAATCACTGAATTTGATCAAAATACCTTTTTAACTTTTTTTTCGGTTAGTGCTTTTTAGGAATTTTTCGCTGTTTCTATTCAAATCATGCTGTTATTTTTGACATAATGCTCTTATTAAATAGGTAAAAAGTTTTAAATTCCATATAAAATTGTCGTTGAATGTTATTTAATTTAGTAATGAAATTATTCTTTAAAATATAACTGGGATGACTAAATATATTATGTTTGTCTCAAGAAAAACGTTGGTGAATGTTTTGACTGCTCTGTATTTTGACTTTGAATGTCCATCTAATTATATTGTATACCAGTGTAACATACACGATGCAGCAAAATCCGTTGCTCAAATGCATCTTTTAAGATATGTTACAAAACATTTGTACCAAGCTGTGCATACGTTAAATATATGTAATTACAAAAGCAACAAATTTATTTTATAGATTAAACTAAACAGAAAACATTGTTGCTTTATTAGAAAGCTGTTTGATCAAGGATGTCTGCCTGCATTGCCTCGGGATTGACCAGATATCAGGAGAGTTTCCTGTAGGTGCAACGAAGCATACAGCTTTGTTAGTAGTGACCGATAATGTTCCATACAGTCCAATGATGAATTCCTCTTGAATTTCAATTAAATATACGTGTTCAGAATAGTAAATGTATAACATGTACATTTAATGTAAATTCAAGGGGGTATTCATCATTGGACTGTATACAGTGGCGTAGCGCAAGGGGGGGGGGGGCTCGATTACTTTACTACCAGTATAATTATATACTACATTTGGCGTTATTTAATCGTTGAACGTTATGAAGTAAATAAGGCCAAATATAGTATATAAAAATACTGGTAGTAAAGTGATCAAGTGCTTAATGTGTGCTTAATGTGATACCTCTAAAATTTCAGGAAGTTTCGATAAATCTTATATGCTTATAAATGTATAAATATCTTAACAAATTAAAATATGAAACCATTAAAATAGATCACAATTTATGTAATTACTAAAATAGGTGTAAAAATAAAAAGGTTCTAAAACATTAAAACCATGTTAAGATGTTAAAAACATTCATCGGTGTCGCGAGCGCTTCCGACAGAACCTGGCCATTATCAAAGGGGGGAAAAAGAGAAAAATTTCTGTAACCTCCGGAATGTAAGCTGTTTAAATAGTAGAAGGCGAAACCACATATGGAGAAGGGGGAAGAGGGATGGACGAATCTACTGGGCGAGGTGGGTTATCCCAACCCACCCACATTACAAGAGCTTACATTCCGGAGGTTACAGAAATTTTTCTCATTTTCCACCCTTTAATAATGGCCAGGTTCTGGTCGAAAGCGCTTGGGACTCCGATGAATGTTTTTAACATATTAACATGGTTTTAATGTTTTAGAACCTTTTTATTTTTACACCTATTTTAGTAATTACACAAATTGTGATACATTTTAATGGTTTCATATTTTAATTGATACACAAAGGTGAATTTTGTTCCAATTTTAGAATATTTTTCTATATATTTAATTATTTTAACAAAATTTAATTTTACGATATCAAATATTTTGTGGTACAGGATACTCTTTACTACCTGTCATAGAGACCTGTCATTCGATCTGTAATAGACTTTCCTATGAGTTAACTCTTTATGATATTCTTATGAGTAACTCATAGGACTCATAGGATACGGTTTCTGTACGGAACTTAATGTACAAGACTATTATAATTAAAGCTCCCTTAATCAAAAGTCTCTAGCAATTGTACTACGGCTCCAAACGAAACACAATTTTGCTAGTATCTATAATTAAACTAAAAATTACAAGCTAAACTAAAAAAAACAGCTGTCTGTGAGACCATTCACAGCAGTTAAGGGTGAACTTTCCAAGTAGCAAGTTTTAATGTTTGATGAGGGTTCTTAGTTTTGGATGATTTGAAACGGAATTTAATTAAATTAATTCTATTAAATTTTTTCCGAGGTGTCTGTTTGCTTTTATTTATTATGTTTAAGGTACTATTTTTTTTTTCGAAACATGAACAATAAAAATAAATGGGGTCAATAGAGACCCCAATGGTACCAAGAGGGTTAACTGATGTGTCATTTATAAAATATGGAAAGAAAAACACTGTTGAAATTACCTTTAAACTGACTCAAAAACAGACGTTTTTTTCAAATACAACGATATTTTTTAACTGTAATATTAATATTGAACATGCGTCAAAACTTATATACTGATGCTGCATACACAATGTATCACTCTCCATTGCTCAAAACGCATTCTTCGAAAGATGTAACATAACGTTTGTATTAAACTGTATACTATATTTAATTAATTCTAAATCCAAGATATTCACTTAATCGATTTAAACTAAATAGAAAGCCTTGTTCGTTATTGTAAAGTCACTCGTTCAATAATCTCTACCTGCATTGCCTCTGGAATGACCAACGGCCAGGTGAGTTTCCAATAGGTGCATCGATGCATACATCTTCGTTAGAAGTGACCGGTAATGATCTATAGCGTCCAGTGATGAATTCCCCTTGAATTACAATTAAATGTACATTTGCTATTCTGAAGTTATATGTTAATCTGGCAGAATACAAGTTTTATTTTAGGATAAGAAGACAGTTGACGTGCTAATAATGCACCAGATGTAAAAATAATTAGTTAGATTTATTTTGTTAATAAAAGTAAGTTCTGTGGTATTCATTAAAAGTATTTGATTAAATTTATTCTGTTATATTCATTGTGATTTATAATGAAATATTATTAAATGTAGCTTAGCACAAAAGTTCTGCGACTTTTTCTGTAATCATGCGTTTGTTGTTTCTAATCGCATATGAAAAGTTAACTTAAATAAAACGTTAGATGATAAATCAATGTGAAGATAATTTTGTACAGAAATTAAAATAAAAATGTATTATTTTAAATAACAAAATTAATGTAAAGGTTTTACATAAAGAAATAAGAAGAAACTGTTTTATTAATATAAATATTCCACAAGTTGTAATTTCCCAACTGAGTGAAATATATCCAGTCCTGAAGTAGAACTCAGAAATATGGCTTATATTGTCAATGCTCTACCACTTCAGCTACCTGGACTGAGAACCCAGCCGACACAATTTACCAGGTAGACCTTTTAAGTAATAACATCTGGCCCTATCTGAAACATCTACCACAAAACAAACCGCATATAAAGGAACTCCAATAAACGATGAATGCGTAAATTACAACACGTGTTATTTCTTTTCCTATCGGCATGATTGTGTTGAAAATATTTAAACGTAATATAAATATTTATTCATATTTTTTATAAGTTTGAAATATTTTCTATAATTTCAACGGTAAAATTGCGTAATTTCTTAACATCGGGTGTGAACAGTGAACAATCGATGATTTCAAGGGCACCGCAACTCCACGCAATGGATTCGCGTAACAATACTACAATTCGTCTAGCAATAGTACTATTTTGTACTCCATCGGAAGACTAAGGATATAAATTAACAGGTAAGAAAAAGTCGACAGCACTACCTAATCTACACCAGATCAAGTGTCACACTTTAATAATATTTTTAAACTATTAAATTTTTATTTTTTATTATGGGATGATTGTGTTTTTTAGAAGTCGTTATTCATTTTATAAATTTTCAAACAATGTGGTTAATTTAAAACCGTGAAAATTTTAATTTTATTTAAAATTATCTTTAATATAATTAATAACTAATAAATAAGATAATTAATAATTAATAATAAATGTATAATAATTTGTAACCAGAGGTACCAAATTCCCACTAATCTTCGGTAATATGTGGTTTAATCTGACCCAATTTAACAACGCTTCCAACCAGAAAAATTATTGAATAAATCTTTATTCACTTAATTTAAGGTTGCTATGTGAAATTTTTTTAATTGCATTTCTTAAAACAATTTCTGGTAAGATACATATTAAACCTGGGTTAAATTAACCAACATATTGTGGAATATTAATGACAGCTTGGCACTTCTGTGTAACAAATAATAACTATTAACAAATTAACTAATTAAATTTGTAATTGAGTTTTCCATTTAAAATTATGATTATATATTCAAAAAGGGATTCAAGAGGTGTTACAAAATTAAAGTCTCATCAAGTCGTAACTATATGCTATACATATATTATATAGCGAAAAAAAAATGTTACTTAGTAACGCTGACGTTATATTGATATTGGCAACGCCTGACCAATAAATTTTGCTTTTACTGCAATTTTTTTAGCGTCAAAACATCACAAAATTCCCATTTTTAAACCTTCAAATAGGGGATGTTGTTTTCAAATGTCATTTGTTTGAAAACTGTATCGCAATTTATTGGTCTTTTAGGTTTTTAAAATAATTTTCAAACATTATTTAAAAAAATCTATATTTATCACGCGCTGCTCTGTTACGAAAAATTAACCCTTTTGCACTTAAAACGTCTTTTCCATAACAAAATTGATATTCTACCAAGAAATGAATAAAATATTATAAATAAAACACACATTTATCACACATGTAATCGAACTACGCACATTAACCACTGAAAAGATCAGAATCAAAAATCCGATTATAAATAGCGACATCTTTGGCAATTTCTCCGGCTATAAACACGTGTTATGCGGCTAGTACGAATGTATCGCTTTTAAATAAATTTGAAAACTTTATTTGAATACATTATTGATACTTTTCATATAAAATTATTTTTGGTCTTGTTAATAGGCAATCTAAACAATATTCAGTGTGAAAAATCTAAGTTTTCAATTAAAAATATGGTTTCCAATTTCAATTAAAAATATGGTTTATATTCTGTAGCCCGGGAAGTCCGGGTTAAATCTCCGAGTTTAAATAAATTTAAAAGCGAGTTGTATGTGTTATTGGTTAAACTAAGTTGAAAACTTTGCTCTTCATTATAAAGTTATTTGTTCAATGATGTCCGGACTGAATTGCTTCGAGAATGACCAACGGTCAGAAGAGTTTCCAATAGCTATATTGATGCATACAGTTTCCTTTGAAGTGACCACTAATGATGTATATCGTGCAATGACAAATTCCTTTTGAATTGTAGTTTGATATACACAACTTGCCATATTGACGTTAAGTTATGTTAACCACTCTGAATGCAGGAATGCAGGTTATGTTTAATAAAAGAAGTGAAACAGTGTTACAGATGAAAACATATTTTTTTAAATACATTCTGTTATTAAAATTAATAATAGTTTATAAAAAAAATCGTGAAATTCGTCTTTTATTCGTGAATTTAAAATTAGAAATTCACAGTGTTTAAAATTCATGTTTTATATATAAAAGTTCGCGTTTTGTATATGACGTCATATCCCCATTTAAAAACCTTATATTGGTGGTTGAGCACCAGAGTGGAATATCCCAAATTGTTGTGAAAAGTAACTTTGAAGTGTCACAGCATTGTATGTCATGCCATCTATTGAACGTATAAAGAATTTTATTCATTTCGAATATAATAAAGTGATAAAGTCAGTTTAATAGATGGTCCAACGTATCTTGCATATCAAGTTGCTAGTATCTAGTGGCTTGGTCCACTCTGACACTATCAACTTAATCACCACATGCTTGCTGAAGAATATTGGCCTCATCTTCCACTGGCAGAGCTGGCGTAAAAGAATTTGACAAAATTTTGAATAAATTTTGGCAATCCTTTTTCTCGAAATCACTGATGTCCTCTCTGATTCTCAACTTCTTATATTAAAGGTTCAAAATGAATGTATTGCTATCAAACAATTTAATTTTTTGTTCCGTATATGATATGGCAACATGAATGATAAGGATTATATTTATATTACAAGAAATTTTATCTTACATTTTAATACCACACAAATATTTATTGTTGAGACACGTGGCATTAGTTTGAAAGAAAAAACATGTCTGAAAATGATTTAACTATCTCTAATGTCTAAATTATTTTCTCAATGCATAACTAAATTGATTAAAATTACAACAATTGATTATTAAGGTATGAAAATATAATAATATTTTATTGCCATAGTGTACATAAGTACTAGTACATAGGGTACATCCATTCTACAAATATATATAAACTAGGGAGCTCAGCCCCCTACTCGCTAACGCTCGTAAACCCCCCGTGAATTGCAAAGCAATTCACATTGAGACCGCTGCGCGATCCGAGCTCGCTTCGCTCGCTCGCCCCTTTTTATTTTTCTAGTAATTCTAGCCGGAATAAGTACTACAATAAATCATTTGAACATATGAAATTGACAATTTTTTTAATGTAAAAAATCAATTGAAAACTCCGTTGAAAACACAACTAAAAATGCATTTAGTTGATGCTACTAAAGGGCACATAAATCATTTAAATATTATGAAAAAAGGATCTTGGAAACATAATTAGTTTAAAACTTATTGCATCTATAATATTGTACAGCACGGCTTAAATTCCTTAAAAACAGTACGTGGTAGGAAGATAGTTTATCATCAATGATTGTTTAAATTTCGTTCGACATTTTATTATTCTAATTGATTATAGATTTCGGAAAAAGAAATTACTTTTACTTCAATAAAACAGCAGCAGATGGCAGCAGGGGCATTCTAGAAATTTTATATTTTATTATCTCCGATTTTTTGTGCGAGTGAAATTCGTAAATAAATTCTAAATAAGAGTTGAGAATTAATTTGAAATTAACAATATAACTCATAATTAAAATGAGGAATCATCTCAGACGCTTTGGATTACGTTCATATTAATTTATTTTTAATAATTGCTAGCTTGAGTTTCACTGCTGTGACACTGACCGCCATATTGGAGGAGGAGCTAACACAATCTTGTCTGTTCATTGGTCTGAGCTCTGGAAACTACGGATGTTGCCAGCGATAAGGTAGAAATTCAGCCGTATTTCCGCGCCACGTAAGACAAATATATATATAGATTCTGGAACTGTATCGCATCCGGATGTAAGTCAAAAATCGATTTGAAAATTCCATCTTTGCACATATGAACCAAGTTAAATTAAATTAAATGGAGTAATAAAACATTGTATTAATTGTTTTTTTTAAATAAATGTTATCTAATACGGTGCATAATTGGAAACAATTCGTATTGACTTGAATGTTTATTCAGAAACATACGAAAAACCTTCCTTAATGTAATAAAAAACACAATTAGAGAAGAGTTCCACATCCTGTGGTAATTGGCGCAAGTGTAAAAAAAAAAAAAAAAAAGAAAAAAAAAATCCAAAATGGCGTCAAAAGCGTGTAACGTCACGTAGATAAAGTCCATTCCAGTAGTTAAAAAAGCAACCCCAAAAGGCTGAAGATCGCAACAACCACATCAAATATTTATCCGCAAAAACAACTCGACAAAAAAACACAGCACAGGATACAGAACTCTTTCCCACATTTATTTCATATTTAAAGTAGAATATAAATGAAAATATGCGAAGAATTTTTAGAATTGTTTTGTCATAATAGCTAAAGGAAGTTTAAAAAAAAAGACCTTGAACAAACAAAAGTAGCTTATTTTTTACTAAATAGCATATTTAATAAACTTAAAAGCTCACATCCCTCGCTCCAAGTCTTGAATATCATTTAATATCGTGCAAAGATTACTTGCAAAAATAAAATTTACTTTTTAATATATATTTCAAATAAAAGTAAAACAGTTTTCATAAGATGGTTGACGCAAAAGTTTTGTCGTATTCTAATATCTGTAAAAATAATGTTTAATATCTGTAAAATTTTAAAACTTGATAGTTTTAATAATTTCAATGCAAACAGGAATAATAAAAAATTATCACTTATTAAAATTCCTTATTAACACGTTCACAGCCGGGTTAAAATCATCGGAATTTTATTTTATTTAGAAAGTTCGAATTCATACCAGCAAATACTAACAGCAATATTGTTTTATTTAATTACAGACATTTCGCGACTCGTAAAATAGAAATTCTTCTTTCGAAATTTCCGGTACGAATTCGTAATTTTAGATTGAAAAACCACGAGTATACTCGTGGTTGGCAGCGAATGGATTATAATACGTCAGAACATCAACCTAATATAATAAAGAAATATTATCAAACAAGAAAATATTCTAAATCATCAAAAATTCTAATTACGAGATATTCAGTTTACTGATTAAACTAAATAGAAAGCATTGTTCGTTATTATAAAGTCACTCGTTCAATAATGTCTGTTTGCATTGCCTTCGGAATGACCAACGACGGGTGTGTTTCCAATAGCGGCGTTGATGCATACGGCTTCGTTAGAAATGACAGCTAATGATCTATAGCGTTCAATGAAGAATTCCCATTGAATTATTGTTAAATGTACTTTTGCTATTCAGACGTTATAGAGTGATATTGCAGAATTCAAGTTACATTTTATGATAAGAAGAAATTGGATTTGCCGACTGTGCATCAGGAGAAAAAATAATTATTTAGTGAGTTGTAGTATTTATTAAAGGTATTTGATTAAATTTATTGTTACATAATTCTAATAAAATCCCTAACTATCATTAATATACAGATGTAAGTGTTTGAAGTGGTAAAAACAGAACACAAAAAGGCTTATAAAAACCTTCTGATATGATGATCATCATGTTTGGAAAGCACAAAAGGCGTCATTATCAAGATCTACACGACAAACTATTCTCTTTTGAATCAGATGAAAAGTTTTGAATTACCTAGAATTAGGCACGAGGTGTTTTTCAGTTTTAAAACTAGTCGGATGTGCTAATCCAAAAACTTTCTTCTATCTCACACAGGTTTCGCATATACTAAAAAGAATCAACACCAATTTATATCAAGGTCTAACTGAATCTAAAGTTTTATTAAATTCCGTGCAACTGTTCTTGAGATATGACTATTGCTAAAATTGTGTAAATCCTGCAAAATGCAGCATAGCAGCGCCACCTTTTGCACCAAAGCGTAAGACGTTGGCCCAAAACGTATTTAGACCTAAACGTAATCAACAACAACTCATGTTAAAGTCTAACTTAATCTGAAGTTTGATGAAAATCCGTGCATTATTTCTTTATATATAGTTATCGTGATAATAATGAAAAAAGTGGTATAGCAGCGCCACCTGTTGGGATATTTACACCAAAACGTAATCACCATCTATTTATGTCAAGGTCTAACTGAATCTGACGTTTGATGAAAATCCGTGCAATAGTTCTTGAGATAGATCTATTGTGGAAATCGCGAAAAATGCAACATAGCAGCGCCACCTGTCGGGCGATTTTCATCAAAAACTAATCAACACCAATTTATATCAGGTACTAACGGAATTTAAAGTTCTATTAAATTTCGTGCGTTAGTGCTTGAGATAGAGCGCCCACAAAATTTTTGTCACAGACAGTCTAAAAACAGTCAAATCATGTTCAGGACCTTCTAAAACGTATAAATCCATCGAAAACCGGAAGTCGAAAATTTTCACGAATCCAATACTTTCTTCTTACAAGAAGAAAGTATTGGATTCGTGAAAATCTTTACAAAGATAGAAGGAAGTAAAAAGCAACAAGGATATATTAATTTTCAAGGTTACAGTTGACCATTTTTAAGCACCTGCTTTTATTACACAGTGGATCTCATAGATTTCTGTTAATCAAGTTTATTTTCAAGTTTTTGCGAGAATAGTTTGTTTATCGTGTCGATTTTGATAATGACGTCGTTTGAGCTGTCGAAACATGTCGATCATCCTATTAAAAGGTTTGTATAAGCCATTTTGTGTTCTGTTTTTATAACTTTAAGCATTTTTATCTGTATTTTTAATTTATTGTGTTGTACTCATTGTGATTTATAACGAAATGCTTTTAAATGTAGCTTAGCACAAAATTTCTCTTACTTTTTAATATATTGCATAACTTGAAATATTTCATATTGGATTCAATGTTTATTCAGAAACATGCTAAAAAATTTTCCATAATATATAAATTTATTACAAATACAATCATTTGAAAATTATAGTAGAATATAAATTAAATATGCGAAAATATTTGAGAATTGTTTTGATACGATGGCTAAAAGAAGGTTAAAAAAAATCTAGCATTTTTTAACTAAACTGCGCATTTAACACGTTCACTGCCGCGTTAAAGTTACCGGAATTTTATTTTATTCAGAAAGTTCGAATTCATACCAGAAAATACTAATATTTAATTTATTTAATTACAGATGTTTCGCGATTACATTAAAAAAAAAATTCTTCTTTCGAAATTTCCGGTGCCAATTCGTAATTTTAGATTGAAAAACCAGGAGCATAGTCGCGGTCTGCAGCGAATGGGTTAATATACATAAAAAAATGGAAGTGAATTACATTATGCATTAATCCTCACTTGCCATGCTTCGAAACTTTAATACCATTTGTTTAATTTATTTCAAAAATTACTCGAATAAAAGTAAAATAGATTTCATAAGATAATATTATAAAGGAAGGTTACAAAAAATGTGAAAATTCTAAATCATCAGAAAATCTAAAAGCGACAAATTATCTTTATTGATTAAACTAAATAGAAAGGATTGTTCGTTATTATAAAGTTTCTCGTTCAATGATGTCTGCTTACATTGCCTCCGGAATGACCACGGCCAGGTGAGTTTCCAATAGGTGCATCGATGTTCATCTTTGTTAGAAATGACCGCTAATGATGACCGTCCAATGATGAATTCTCCTTGAATACAATTAAATGTACATTTGCTATTCTGACATTATATGTGAATCTTACGGAATTTGATGTAGCAACAGTGCAAACTGTGAAAATATAATTATTTAGATTCATTCTGTTAATAAAAGTAAATTCTGTGACATTCATTAAAAGTATTTGATTAAATTTATTCTGTTTTATTTATTGCGATTTATAACGAAATGTTATTAAATGTAACTTAGCACAAAAGTTCTGCTACTTTTTTTTAAAACAATGTATCTCTTGTATCCAATCACAGGTTTTTTAAAAGAAATGTTATCTAATAAAACCTTGCATAACATGAAATATTTTTAACCATAATTTGTGTAAGTCTACCATTTTTTACTAAATTCCACGTCTGTTCCTCAAACTACGTATTTTTTGTATCGAATCACAGGTTTTTTTTTTTTTTAATGTTATCTAATACATTGCATAACTTGAAATATTTTATATTAACTTGAAAGTTTATTAATAAACATACAGAAACAAATTCTTTAATGTATAAATAAAATAAAAAACACAATTATTTCAAAATTAAAGTAGAATATAAATCAAATATGCGTCAATATTTGAGATTTGTTTTGTCATAATTGCTGAAGGAACATTAAAAAAAAAGAACTTGAATTAACAAATCTAGTATTTTTTTTACTAAAGAGCATATTTATTAAACATAAAAAATGGAAGTGAATTAGATTATGCATTAATGCTTACTAGCCACGCTCCAAACCTTGAGTACCATTTTTTTAAAATTTTATTCGAAATTTACTTACAAAAACAAAATGTACTCAAGTTACGCAAATGTACTCAATGTATTCACTGAAGATTCCAATCATCTAATTTAAGCGTTACAGAAGCATGTTGTTTTGCTGGAAATTCAGACGTTAGAGGATTGTGTGCTATTGATGATAAGCTGATGACCAAGAGAGAATTTTCCGAAGATTTCACTTGCCACGCTTCAAACCTTGAGTACCATTTGTTTAATTTTATTCAAAAATTACTTGCAAAAACAAAATGTACTCAAGGTACTCAAATGTACTCAAGGTACTCAAATGTACTCAAGGTACTCAAATGTACTCAATGTATCCACTGAAGATTCCAATCATCTAATACAAGTGTTACAGAAGCATGTTGTTTTGCAGGAAAAATGATACATTTGAGGATTGCGTGCTATTCATGATAAGCTAAAAACCGAGAGATAATTTTCCTAAGATTTCATATGTATTTCGAATAAAAGTAAAATTGATTTTATAAGATGTTATAAACAAAGATTACATAAGATTTTATAAAGAAAGGTTATCAAAGAGGTGAAAATTCTAAATCAACATAAATTAGAAAAAAAGAGATATTCACTTTATTTAATAAACTAAATAGAAAGCATTGTTCGTTATTATAAAGTCAGTCGTTCAATAATATCCGCCTGCATTGCCTCCGGAATGACCAACAGCCAGGTGAGTTTCCAATAGGTGCATCGACGCATACAGCTTCGTTAGAAGTGACCGCTAATGATCTATAGCGTCCAATGATCAATTCCCCTTGAATTATTGTTAAATATACATTTACTATTCTGACATTGTATGTTAATCTCGCAGAGTAACAATTTATATTTTAGGATAAGAAGGAATTTGATTTTCCAATAGTGCAACAGGTGTAAAAATAATTATTTAGATTTATTTTGTTAATAAAAGTAAGATCTGTGGTATTTATTAAAAGTAAATAAATAATTATTAATTTTGATTTATAACGAAATACTTTTAATTGTAGCTTAGCAGAAATGTACTGCGACGTTTCATGAAATTATGTGCATCCAATCACAGGTTTCTTAAAAAGAAATGCTAGCTAATATATAGCATAACTTGAATGTTTGCTCAGAAACATACCGAAAAAAAAATTCAATATATATAAATTTAAATTTAAAAAAGTATCACAATTATTTCAAATTTAAATTAGAACATATCGTCGCTACCATGTCAAACTATCGAATGTGTAAAAGTGCATTTTTCATTACTTTTAAAAATGGGCCGATGCTCACCACTAAATTTTAATAATATTCTTCACGAAGGGTTATTACTTTGACTTCCTTTTATTTTCGGAAATTCCTAATTCATACCAGAAATTTTAAACAGAAGTTTTTCATTTCTTTAATGACAGACATTTCTTGATTACATAAAGTAAAATTTTTCTCTTAAAATTTCCGGTATAAATTCAGCATTTCTAAATAAATAAGAAAATTAAACTGGCAACCCTTTCTTTCACATAAATTTTATTAATGTACTTCTTACAAGGCGAAGAAGAATAATAAAATTTAGTAGTGACAATCGACGCATTTTTAAAAGTAATGAAAAATGCATTTTTTGCACATTCGATAGTTTGACATGGTAGCGACGATATCAAATATCCGAAAATATTTGAGAATTGTTTCGCCATGATGGCTAAAGGAAGATTAAATGACATTTCATAAACATAAAAAAATGGACGTGAATTACATTATACACTGGTGCTCACTTGTTAATGGATAACCGCACTAATCGAACGAAGCCTGTTTTGACATTTTATTTCTTTTATGACTTTTGGATTACTTGGTATACAGGATAAAACACCGTTCTTATATATTCAGTAAGTATGCACCTCATTCCTCGAGGAGAAAATGCACATTGCAATGATGAAACTAGTCGTTGGGGGCCACCGTAATACTTACCCATCATGGATGTGCATAATATAAAATATGAAAATAACTATAAATATGATAATGATATTAACTAACAATGTACTGCGTCGAATGAAGCGTCTCATTTTCATTTAAAATATATCTTTAAATTGAAATTTGAATGAAATCCAGTGTCGTAAAAAATCGAAGAGTGTGGAAAACAACATTAAAATATCTCGAGAACTCATTATCCGATCGACTTCATTCTTTATGCAAAATTTATGTGAATTTTATTGTCTTTCAGATTCACTCTTTAAAACAAACAATTTCGAAAATGTTTATATACCTTTCATCAGAACGAATATTTCGAGCATCCGAAAAAAATAGTTCCTGACAATTGAAGTACTCAAATTCAATAGGCTTCTTCTCATTATTACATACTAAGTACATTCTAAATTTCGAGTATCTATCTTCATTTGTTCGGGAGATAGAGCGTTTACAGACACACACACACAGGCAGACGGACGGCAGTTCAATTTTTTTCTTAAAATATGCGTTTTGGAATCTCCAGTGTCTGAAACGTGTAAATCCATCAAACATTTTTTTTTCGATTTTGAAAACAATTATAGACTTACCCTATACTACGCATGATGGTTAATTAATAATTGTTGCCACTTACTGGAGATAGAATATTACGCATTCCTTATCTAAAATCTGTACGACATTTGATGTTCCATTTATTGCAACAGTTGACAGTGACACGTTTATCAACTATTGACACGATGTCTACGATATCAAACTACGACATCTTCTTCCATAATATAAGTTGACTAGACTGTGATTCGTGACTTGTAATGCCATAGAGATGCCTGTCATGTTTGTATTATAAATGTATGCATATAAAACCAATAATATTGCCTTTCGATTCGTTTATATGTGTATATTGTGTACGTAATGAAGTAATAAAAAAAACTGTCCAGTTAAACTGAGTGCATTGAGCTCACAGGCTATTCACACTAATTATATATTTTACTCTTATTTCAAATCCTTGAAAAATAAAGAAATCGACAGTGTATTAAGGGGGATCATTCTCCCGTTCCCCCTTATAATTAACCAATGAACCCCAAAACTAATCAGGGAAGCGCCTTATAACAATAAACCTATAAACAAAATTTGAAGCAAAACGGTTATTTCTATCAAGAGTTATCGCGTTACGTACATACATACATACGTAGATACATACGTACGTACATACGGAACCGGCGGGCACATTAACTCTCAGGCTTTGATAGCGTATGAGCTAAAACGTGCTCTCGTCTCCAGATAGTAGGAGTGGGAAGGACTCAGGGATCACAAACCCTCTTATATAAATCCAAGGCATTTATACATACAGGGTGATTCGCAACCACGTGTACAAACTTTAAGTGGTGTTACAGATCGCTAAAACGAACATTTTTTTGTATAAGGAAAGCTGAGTCGCAATCAGTCTATTCAGTTATAAATGAAGAATATCAAAATGTAAGTCGAACCCGGGTTTTCGTTCATAGCTTTGACAAAATCAAAGTCAAACCGGGCGGGGAGGCTTACCTTTCATCTTAAACTCAACTAGCCCCGCCCATTATAGCTTTATTAATAACGAAAGTATTTTACAGGTATTTTCAACACACATACTTTGTTTTCTATGATATGTGATAATGTTCCAAGAATTGCTGGAAATAGCTACGATCTGCGTCCAAACAACACTTTGTAATTTCGAATGTAGCTCACGGTATGTATATGGGACGATGGACCTCTTGAATTTTCTGTGACATTTCACACAAAGTAAAATATGTACCCTGTATTTATGAATGAATAAGTGAAATGAGACCCAGCTTTCCTATACTAAAAATGTTTGTTTTAGTGAGCTGTAACACCCCTCAAAATTTGTACAAACGATAGCGAATCGCCCTGTATATATAAACTCACATCAGCTCTGCAAAAGCTATTTTTTTAAATTTAAACTACACTATAGAGATAGACAAATGTTTATTATTTCTAGCTCTTATCTTTTTAATATTTTCAAAAAGTAATATAACCTTTTACGAGTTACCCGCGATTACGAAAAGTGTTCTTTTATCTTTTTTAATCTCTAAAATCAACAGATTTCCAAGATTTAAAGAAGCATTTTTGAAGAAACCGAATTTCTTTTGCTGTCGGTAATTTTCGGAAATGTTTCCGAGTGGTTTTTACAATGCATCAATATGTTTTTTGAACCCCGAAATATTGCGCTTTCGTATGCTATCAATTTGTAAAGATTTCTGTCAAATCTGACATGACATTACTACTGCTTTAGTTAGACAACATAGTATAGTGCCGTTGCAGATTGGTTTCAAGAATAGTAAAATAATTTTTCAATCAAGAATTTATTTCCCATCCATTATCCATGAATCCACAGAAATATATTTGCGAAACGATAACATTTGCAACGAATCAGCTTCTTTTAAATTACCTAAAATTTGGCACGCGATGCTTTACAGATAAAAAAAAAAAAAAAAGAAATAATAATAATTTTCACGTTTTCCAGTTTGACCCATTTAAGCACCTTCTTGCATTTGGACATCTGATCGCGTGATTTATGTTTACCACCATTTTCAAAAACTTTGCGAGAATATTTTATTTATCATTTTGATCTGAATGTGTCGCTGTTAGAGCGAAGGAAACATATGTAATCTATACGAGGGTGGGCTGATATGTTTTCGACCTGATACAGAGATGGAACAAGTATGAACAAATGACAATGGTGTTTGTAAAGTATGATCCTAGATGACATGCTACCGAATTTCAGACGCGTGAGTTTATTGGTTATTGCTTGGCGATAAAGTAAAGTAAAAAAGTTTTGACATTTTCTAAAAATGGAAATAATTGATGTTCAATATGTCATAAAATACTTTCTTAAAGAAGGTTTAACCACCTTAATAGATTATTGTCTTTCATATTCGACAATAAAAAAATGGGCTGCTGAATGGTGGAAAGCCAATTCACGATGATGAACGCTCAGGACATCAAAAAACCGCTATGACCCACGAAATCGTCTCAAAAATTTACAATGCCGTATTGAATGATCGCCGATTGAGATGAACAGTGAACTTGACGATATTGCAACCATCGCGATAGACCGTTTGCACTACATTTTACACGATGTTTTGGGTATGAAAAAGCTTTCCACTCGATGCGTGCCGCGTTTGTTGAACGTCGACCAAAAATGCCAAAGAATGAACATTTCTCAGGAGTCTTCTAAAATGTATTGTGTTGCAAGTTGAAAAATAAAATGAAATATTGTCAGAAATCTTGTATTTTCTTTGTCAGGCCGAGAACTTTTCGAACCACCTTCGTACAGGGATGCACTAAAGAATTCGCATACAAGAGTGTGTCTTAAATGTAATAAGTTGCAAGAGACTACATTGAAAAATAATATGAAATTTTCTCAACCATCTTGTTCTTTCATTGTCAGGCCGAAAACTTTTCAGCCCACCCTCGTATTAAAAGATATTTTTAAAAGTTTTGTGTTACGTTTTTATCACTTTAAGCAATAAGTACACTTACTTCTGTTATACAGCTGTAATACAGCAGTCATACAGTGAAACATAAAAAAAAAATTCAATTTTGCTAAAATTTGGTTACTGTATTATTTCCCTCAGGGGGCGCTGTAAACGAAATTGAAAATTGCGTTGTATTAGTACTAACTATATTTATCTCGAGTATGGCCAGAATGCAGTGAAACATAAAACAAAAACATTTTTATTTAAATTTACCCCGCTAGCTAAATATCCTTTTAAAATTAATTAAGCATCTAACATGCATTCTCTAAACATTCAAATTCCCTATGAATGTTAGTATGAAATTTCTGGGGTTTAATTTATTTATTTAAATTTTTATGCTCAAAAACGTAACGTTTTCCGTGGAATGACCCATGTGTGACAACACATATCTGACATGCATTCTCTAAACATTCAAATTCCCTACGAGTATTAGAATAAAATTTTTGGGGTTTAATTTAATTATTGAAATTTTTATGCTAAAAAAAAGTAACGTTTTCCGAAGAAGCACCCATGTGTGAAAATACATATCTAATATGTATTCCCTAAACATTCAAATTCCCTGAAGGCAAATCGCTCGCTACAATGTTTAGGTGATTGCTATCCTAACATGCAATGCAACTTTACCAGGAAATGCACTATCCTTAACTGAAATCTGGAACACGTTTGATCTTAGACTTAATTGAACAGCTGACAGTGAGACGTTTATCAACAGTTGACAATGTATCAACGATATCAAAGTGAGACATCTTCTCTAATAAAACTTGTCTACGCTGAAACTCGTGACGTATAATGTCGCTGAAACCTTATATTTAAAATATACTGGTAAATGTCGGAGAAAATTCACAATATATCGAAAACAGTAGTAGATTGAAAGATAGTGAAGAACAGTTATGAATATACTTGGTACTTTTATGTTAACCAGGAACGAGTCTTGATAATATTGGTAGTATTTTCTTTTCTGTCACAGATTTTCGGAACCGTTTACGAGATGATTTTATAGCGTATTAAACGGTTTTTAGGATGCTGTAAATTTTGACCCTTAAATACCTAGAGTATCAAATTTTCAACACTTATTATTTAACTTTTAATAAATAATTCAAGTTATTCGCAACGCAAACAGTATATTTATATCGATATATTAATCCGGCAAAAATCACATAAACAATGCTACTAAATAAAATAAAAAATATATCTTAAAATTTCTGGTACCTAAACCTTAATTTAAGAAGAAAAAAAACGATTCTAAAAGAAAAATTTATGCATTGAATGGTTAAGGATTAGACACCAGAAGTTTTGTCTTAACAGTCTGTCTGTCATCTGACCGTGCTCTAACTCTCGTAAATATACTCTGATTGATATGAACATTTTACATGATTTTGATGTTTATTATAGTATGTTCGGCATTGAAAATGAAGTGCCTTTATAGCTCGTTTACGCGGACACACAAAAGAATTCCGTTACATTATGGTATATAGGGGAAATATTGTTTCCAGTGTTTTTTATGACGTTACAATACTTCCAACATAATGGAATTTAAGCTAAATTTACGATAAAAACTATTTCTAAAAAAATCAAGTTTAAAAGAGTGAGATGAGCTGAAAACGTCCAAAAACCGTTCTAAATTACGATTTAATTTGAATTGCTAGAGATAGAAACTTGAAATGTTGCATGCTTGTTATTTGTGAAACGTAAATGCTTGTAGAGAACATTTTCTCATAAATTCGAAATTTACAAGGGTGAAGAAGCAAAAAACGTTATAATATTACGATATCTGTAATAGCGTTTGGAATAGAAACTTGAAATTTGGCATGGTGGTAAGGTATAAATGCTCGGTAAGAACTGTTTCTAAAAAATTCAAGTTTAAAAGTGTGAGACGAGCTGAAAACGTTCAAGAAACGTTCTAAATTACGATTTAATTGGAATTGTTAGGGATCGGAACTTGAAATGTTGCATGCTTGTTATTTGTAAGACGTAAATGCTCGTAAAGAACATTTTCTCATAAATTCGAAATTTACAAGGGTGAAGGAGCAAAAAACGTTCTAATATTAAGATATCTGTAATAGCGTTTGTAATAGAAACCTGAAATTTGGCATTGTGGTAAGTTGTAAATGCTCGCTAAGAACTGTTTCTAAAGAATTCCAGTTTAAAAGTGTGAGACAAGCTAAAAACGTCCAAGAAACGTTCTAAATTACGATTTATTTGGAATTGTTAGGGCTAGGAACTTGAAATGTTATATGGTTGTTATTTGTAAGACGTAAATGTTCGTAGAGAACATTTTCTAATAGATTTGAAATTTAAAAGGTTGCAGGAGCAAAAAAGTTCTACAATTACGATATCTCTGATACCGTTAGGAATAGAAACCTGAAATTAGACATAGTGCTTACGTTTAATATGCGAGTAAAAAAAAAATAGAAAGAACTAAAAATTAAAAGGGCAAAACGAGCGGGAAAAATTCTAAATTGTTATTCAATTTGTCTCCGTGCAGTTACCCTCAAATAGTTACAAGAACAAGAAAAGTTCTAAAAGCATAATTTCTTTGAATAGTAATTCTATAAACATTAAATTTGACATAATGGTTACCTTTAAAATGCAAATTTTTGTTAAGAACTATAACCGTTCTAAAAATATCGAAATTTAAATATGTAAAATAAACCGAAACGGTTCTAAAAACGTTCTATACTATGATTTCAGCGTTAAAACGCAAAATTAGACATGTTAATTACTTTAGAGTTGAACACGCTCGCTCATAACAATTTGTATAGTTTCGAAAATTAAAAGAATGAAATAAGCTAAAATACTAAGCTTATTTAAAAGCACCATCTAACTTTGGAACTACTGAACTGATTTCAAATCTTCTGTAATGAGGACAATCTCTACTTAAAAATACGCTAAATTTTATCTCAGCACAAACTGCCATCAAATGGGTGCAAGAGGGAAAATTCTTATAAAATTACGATTTTATTCTATCTGTTAAGGATAAAAAAGGAAATTTGATATAGTGGTTATTTTTAAGACGTAAATACTCGTTACTAATATTTGTTAAAATATTCGAGATTTAATTGGAAGTAATGATTGGAAAACGTTTCATAATCATGATTAACCCTTTAACGTTCATTGGTTTCCCTACGAAACCACACAATTTTAATTACGAAATTCAACAATGACAGCAGAATTTTAATAGAAATGTTTTTTATTTATTATGTATGTAAAATTTCACATTTTTATTATATACAAATAAATTTGTTTATAATTTCAGGTGTCAATAATTTATTTCAACATTTTAGCAATTGAAGTGCTTTATCCGTTAAAGGGTTAAACTACAACTATTGAGGCTAGAAATTTTTGATTTTACATGCAAGTTTCTACTAGTATGTGATTCCTCATAGGAAAAATTTTGAAAAAAAGTCGAGTTTCAAATGTGTTAAATGAGAGGAATACTATATTTGAACTGTTATATTCCTGAAACTTTTGGCCTAGAAACTTTAAATTTGGCAATGAATAAGAGCTAAGACGCAGAAGCGCATGCACAAATGTTTAAAACTCAAATTAAAAGGAAATGGAAAATTAAATGTTCGTCATGCCAGTGTTAAATAAAACTTTCCTAAGCAATGGGATAAAACGCAAGTATCAGGAACATTGAATTACTACTTATACAAAATCCAAGTGTAAGAAAGTCTAGGAAACTATTCCGGTGCTAATCCATCCAAAAAATGGATGGGAAACAATGTATTACTTTTATTGTTGCAGAGAAAAGAGAATTAATGAAAATTATTCGGACACGTGGCTTTTTGGACTTATATATGTATATATATTAATTTGCAGGTTAAATTTCGATAAAAAACATTTCTGCACCTGTTCTTTGTTTTTATAAGTGAATAAAAAATCATATTTACTGTGGCGTCACGAGAATAGCGTCTTTTGGGTTTGTTTTATCTTTAAGCATTATAACTTTATTGATACCATTTTTTTATTACAACTAAATAGAAAATATATTTTTATTTGAATTCATGGTGGTTAAGCATAAAAGTACGTATATAAATACGTGTGAAAAGTTTGTGCCGGTGAAAATGACGTTATGCTTAGCTTTAAATGTATTTTTACTTTCATGAAACTGAAACAAAATTATATGATTTTGCAAACATGACGTATTTTCATTGATTTTTCTATTGTTAACATGTTTGTATTTCTTAAAGTGTAAGTCAGCAAAAGCTATTTATGCTATATTGCACTCAATCTATATCTATTTCTCTTTACTAATTAAGATAGATCTGCAATTTCTCCTCTGATTTGTCACCTTATTTACATCAGATTACAAAGGGTATAGCCGGGTTTCATAGTAAAATATGTCCTTGAGTCAACCAGATCGAGTTCTACATGTATCGACAGCCCTTCAATAGAGATGCGTTTTTGCCAAGTTTGAAGCATATATCTCAAACCCATGGGCAGTTAGGACACTTTATGTGCATTTTGGAAAAAAGTGCATTGTGAAGAAAGTAGTGATCGAATTTCACCGAAAAAAATGAGGGATGTGTAGTATTACAATACAAATAGTGGATATTATTTTCAGATTTGTTTCTGCAAAATAGCCAGTTTCATTAAATTTTTCTTGTTTTTAATTGAACTTTTTAATTAAGAATATATCGAAAATTTTTAGTAACCACCTTCATTCTTTTACCAAAATTACTACGAGGTATGATGTATATTTGATATGAGTTTTAACTGTCTACGCTGGGTGCATCATAGAAAAATAATTACAAATGTGTTCCAGAGACGGGGGGAGTTACAGGTTGCGTGTGTTATTACATGTTCATGCACAGTTGTATGTACAGTTTATGTATGTAGTTATGTTGTTGATGGGAATCATTTGAAAAAAAAGCATACCGTTTTGTTAGTTGACAGTTTACGGATTTTTTTTAATAGTTTTTGGCTCAGTTTGACTTAAAAGTGTAGATTAATCGAAAACAGTGTTAACCCATTGAGGAAAACACATTCGGGGAAAACTTCCACTAGTAAATTTTAGTAGACATTTTTGCCATATTTAAACACTCTAGTCACAAAAAAAGTTACTGTCTTGAATAAGAACGAAATTTCTCTTCATTTTTACTGGTGGAAGTTTACCCCGTTGGTAATCAATCTCTGAACGGAAGACATGAATTCACGTCTTTTGGAGATCTGTAATTCAGCCCATGGGTGGTGCTTTTGTGTTTCATATGTTACATTATTTCTCAAAAAAAAAGAGCCCAAAATTCGCATTTTTAAAATTAGAGTACTATGCATATTAATAGTTCAATTAGAAACAATACCACTATTACATACATCTTTTTATAATAGAAACACAAGTCGATAAAAATGTTTGTTAAATAATGCAGAAAGCAAATGTAACGCCCATAGGTGGGGCTTACTGTTTAAAAGACGAAATGCAACATGTTAAATAATACTACGCAGAAAACTGAAAAAAAAATCAGTCAACTGTCAACAAACAAAACGGTAAGCTTTCTTTCAGATGATTGACACCAGCAGCATAGCTACATGCGTAAACTGTACATAATGCTGCGAATGCACTTTCAATAACACACGAAACTCGCAACCCCCTCCCCCACCCCTGGAACACATTTTTAATTATTTTTCTATGATGCATTCAGCGTAGACAGTTGAAACTCACACCAAACATACATCATACCTTGTAGTAATTTTGGTAAAAAAATGAAGGTGGTCACTGAAAATTTTTGATATATTCTTAATTAAAAAGTTCAATTAAAAACAAGAAAAAATTAATAAAACTAGCTATTTTGCAGAAACAAATCTAAAAATAATATCCACTATTGGTATTTTAATATTACATATCCCTGATGTTTTTCGGTGAAATTCGATCCCTACTTTCTACCAAAATGCACATAAAGAGTCATAACTGCCCATGGGTTCGAGATATATGCTTGGCAAACTTGGCAAAAACGCATCTCTATTGAAGGGCTATCGATTCATGTAGGACTCGATCTGGTTCAATCAAGGGCATATTTTACTATGAAACCCGGCTGTACCCTGTCTTGTTAAAATCCCAGAGGCCCGTGCATTAATCAGGCTCTGAACTTAACTTTTCATGTCACCTTTCCTTCTTATCTATGAATAAATAGTACATATGAATATTTTTATCAATTATTTCAAATTCTAAGAAGTACCACGATTTCTACGCACCTTCCTAGGACGTGCATTTACGCTAGTAATTAACTAAAATGACAGTAATAAAGAAAAATGATTGTCAACTAGGTAAGGAAATACTATTCAGCCTTTTGCCGCACAAAAATGGCGGTTAAATACACTAAACCAATGTTTCTCAATTAATTACTTTACATTATTTTGATTTTTATGGTGAATCAAGGAAAAATAATAATACTGTGAAAAAGAAAAAGAAATGTTTGCTTGTGGGAAATAGACACTAAAATTATTGAAGCAACTTTATGAAATTCTTTTACTGTACGATAGCTGAAAAATAGAGTTCCCAAGTAGACTGCATTGTATGTATTTTTTGGAAGAGGTTGGCTGAAAAAGAGAGGAATGAAGATTTTCGTATTAATTCAAGTCTCAAGTCATCTACTGCGGCTCAAGAATGAAGATCCCTCAAAATGTGATTTATTTAGCAATATTTAACCATCTGCACTCCACTGACACCTATACGGTGGCATAATAGGTTTGATCCCCAAATGTCACATGGGCACTGGAATTTTGAAACAAAATTTTCGGTTTTTTATGTACACGAACAAATGCATTGACTTATTTTCAAATAAAATTGATCGGAAATTCCGGTACCAGTGTGACATTTGCGATTAAATTTAGCATGTCAACGTATAGCTGACAGTGGAGTACAAAATGTTACATTATCTGCAATAGTATACATTCCTCCTAATGTTAGTGGGCACATATAGTCTACAAGTGTCTCGCAGTCGATATCACGTGACTATTTAAGTGGATTTAACTTTGTGCCGTTATATTAAAAATAAATGAACAACGTAAAATAGCACAAATAAAAATATATAAAATGGCAAACAGCTGTTTTGGAGTCCCTAAAGCACCATCATCAGTGCCAAATACAAACTATTAAAATCGAACCAAATGTTTTAGCCATGTAAATATGTTTACGTCTCAGGCAACGTAGTTAATGATATGTCAAGTACACCAAATTTTTTCAATGTCGGGCTACCTTTCATTTAATTAATTCGCTTCACCTTCCCCTCCCATTTTTTCTCCTTCGTACTTAAACTCGACCAGTCTGGCTGGGCGCCCCTATTGCTTTCCTGCGTCACATGCGTTTCCTGACTCAGCTGTTGTCTTGAAAAACTCAACGCCATTCAATCTTGGACCCGTGCGAGAGACGCAAGCATATTTACATGGCTTAAACATTTGATTCGGTTTTAATCTTTTAAATTTGGCACTGATGATGGAGCTTTCAGGGCTCCGAAAGAGCTGTTTGCCATTTTATATATTTTTATTTGTGCTATTTTACGTTGTTCATTTATTTTTATTCACGTGACTATACTTAGATTCCTGCTCTTTTGCATCTTTAAAATGCTTTGCTTAAAAAAAAGTATTTGATAATACTGCACTGAAATGAAACTTTAAATATTAAAAAGCCCTTTTAATATAAAATTTTAAGCAAGTATTTAAATAAGTATTTTTCTTTATTCATAAAAATAAACCGAACTGTTATTAATATTCAAATTAACTTTTATTAAAATATCTAATACATAACATTTCAAAATCAAAAAGTAGAAAAAAAAAATTCAAATGGAATATTTAAGTAGGTATTTTATTTAAAAATAAAAATAAATCTTTAATTGTTATTAACATCCAAAATTATTTTTATTAAAAATATTCCATTTATCGGGAAAGATATAAAGCAACAAATAACATATTTTTTTAAAAAGTTGAAAATAAAACTGAAATAAAATATTTCATCGATTAAACATTTATAAATAAAAGAGTTTTTTTTTTAAAAAAAAAAGAACCATAAAACACTTTTAAATAAAGATCTAGAAAAAAGTTGGGATTCGAAATCATGTTATCTAGACTGAAATGCAAGAACCAAGCACACAGCCGTTCAGCAACCAAACATTAAAATAAGTAGACAAATGTGCGATATGAAGGCAGAATCTAAATATGGTCACGTGATGGCTACCACGAGACACTATTGATATATACCACTTGGCATATTTCAACAACCACGCGTGCAAAACCGCTAGTATTAATCGGATTTACTTTGTAATTCTACTAGTCGTTGGAGGCCACCGTAATACTTACCCATCATGGATAAACATAATATAAAATATGAAAATAAAACATGTGTAAACTATTTAGAAAATGTATTGCAATTCGAATAAAAATGTGGCTTGATGACGTCCTAAACTTTAAATGCTCTATTACTGAATTGCGTAAAAGAAACATCCTTATAACTCCAAAATTGATAAGCATATTAACTAACGGTTGACTGCGTCGGATTAAGTGTCTTATTTTCAATTAAAATAGATCTTTGAATTGAAATTTGAATGAAATACAGGGTCATGAAAAATCGAAGAGTGTGGAAAATAAGATTACAAATATCTCGGCAACTCATTATCCGATCGACTTCGTTCTTTATGCAAAATTTACGTTTTTATTACTGTATTTTATATTCACTCCTTAAAATAAAAAAAAATCGAAAATCTTTATATATCTTTTATCAGGATGAATATTTTGAGAGTCCAAAAAAAAAAATAGTTCCGGATAATCGAGGTTACTGAAACTCAATAAGCTTCTTCCCATTATTACATACTAAGTACATACCAAATTTCAAGTCTCTATCTCAATTTGTTCGGAAGATAGACCGCTTACAGACAGACAGAAAACATTTTAACAACAGGGTTTTGAAAAAAATAGGTTTTTCGGAATCTTTAGTGTCTGAAACGTGTAAATCCATTAATTTTTTTTTTCGATTTTCAAAACGATTACAAGACTTACCCTATACTACGTATGATGAGTAAGTAAAAAGTGTTTAAGAATACTAAATAATACAGATACCAGAAAAACATACTAAATACTATGTTAAATATAAAAATTCATAGTTTCATTCGTGCGCTTGTGAACCATTGATCGGTAAAATCGAGGTGGCTAACTGTTCCCTTACGGCAAGTTAGACCTGACAAAATAGTAAAGTAGATTAGTCACTTACTGGTGTTATATTGAAAATACAGTGATCTCTCTTTTTTTTTTTAAGTGTAGTTTTCGTCTTCTTAAATCGTAGAATTTATAAATCGAATTTTTCTGTGGTAAAATAGTGGTGTGAAAAAGTAATTACTGAACATCGCGTATAAGTGAGAGATCACTGTAATATCGAAGTTTTCTGATTGCATTCCGATTACATAGAGTTTTGCAATATATTAAGTTTTTTATTATTATTTTATTTTTGTTTTATGTATGCCCAAGCATAACTTTTAGTGGATGATTCGAGTTTTATACATCTTTTTTCTTGTTGCAGTTGTTGCAAAAGTCTCTTTACGCAGATGTTTTCAATTTCACTAGTACCTAAATCAAATTATCTTCAATCAAATATTCTTTAAATCAGGCATGCCAAAAACGTGTCCCACGCTCCATATTTGGACGGCTGAAAACGTATATGTGGCCCGCCCAGTTCTTTACATTTTTCCAATGTTTCATTTAGTTTATATTTGATACAGAAAATACATTTTGCACAAACACACTTGCACCAATCGTTGCTAAGTTGGACATTTTTTTAATTCGAAATATCTACCACTATTTCAAAATATTAATCTCTGCTTTATTTAATAGCAGGTATAAAATAAATAAAAGATTACTAGTAAAAAAAAAATGGTAGATATTGTTATTAAAAAAAATGCACAATCTCGTAACATTATCACGGCGTTAGATATGGCAAATATCAGGAAGTAGAGGTTATGTAAATATATGGTCAGATCTCACTCATTTTAAATTTTCAGCTCCCAGAGATTGTGGGGTAAAAATAACTAATCGGAAACTTACAAAAAGCAGATCTTGAATTAAAAAAATATATATAAAAATATATATAAAAATATTGTAGTATATTTTTTAATGAGTTGTTATGTGTTTTATGTTGAATCTATGTTGAAAATTTTTGTTGAATTCTGTATGTCTGAAGTTATAGGCACCTCGAAGCCAGTTTTTTCAACTATTGATAATTGGCCGAGATATTTATCCATTCGCTGCCATCACGAGTATACTCGTGATTGTCAATATTCAAAATAAAAATGTATGATAAAAAAACTGCCTAGCCACTATTATCTTAATATGGTAAAAAATACTTTATTTAATGACAAAAACTTTGCTATTAAAGTTACCAAATATTATCTTTCAGAATTTTTGGTGGGAAACGAATTTCAGTAAAAATATCGAAGACTCCGCCTACATAGTTATGGCAGTTAATGGGTTAATTAACAACACGTGAAACAAATTCGCATTTTTCGCAAAATGGTGCGCTATCGCAGTTGTTTATGCCAAAACGCCAATTCCGCGGAACTTCAAGCAGAAGAAAAACGACGGGCAGAAAAATGTACCTTTTTTCGCAATTTGAAACGGAAAAACAAAACATAACCATTTATTCTGCGAATGTTCCCTGTTCTAAAGGAGCAATTTTTTAAGAATATATTAATAGTTACCGTTTGAAAAATATATTTTCCGAACGTCAATTACATGCTTGTTTGTTCTTTTTTTTTCCTGCAAATTTACTTTCCTAATCGAAATTAAAAAGCAAACAAACAAAAATCCCTTACATATGGTACTTTTGTCATTTTAACGATATATTTTGTTTAAAAAATATTTATATTTACCGTGTCACAAAAGTTATTTTCTGAATTGCGATTTCATGTTTTATGTTTTTTTTCTGCATTTTTTAAAAAACGCATCTATTTTACGAATCGAAACACAGAGCGACAAAATATACCTACTTATTTATTGTATTTTTATCTTTCTAGCGATGTCTTGGTTTAAAAAAATATTAATATTTACCCTAACTCTAGTTCTAAGTTCGTTTGGATGCATTTTCGTTTAAAAATATAAAATCATACAAATCTGAGTTTCATTTGCAAAAAACAGACTTGTGTGTGCTGCCGAAGGCTGGCTGTTGGGCCCCAACTTTAAGTACGTTCAGAGTTGCCATGTCTCCGGCTTTTTGCATACCAGTATTTTATTACAGAAAATGTTGCTTTATTTAATCGGAAACATTCGCGATTTAAAAGAACAACATTTTCTCTAAGAAAATACTGATATGAAGAAAGCTGGAGACTTGGTAACTCTGGTTACGTTTAGATTTATTTTAAAATATAAAATCATTAGTTTAAAAATATAAAATTTTTCAACACTGTTTTTATTTATCACGGGTACCAGCAACACCGAAGGGTTAGGTAGTATTAAATAAAATTTTATGTTTGATAAGTTTGGAAAGAATGTACTCAGAAATATCTAGAAAAACTTCAGAAGATTTGGATATTCCTTTTTGGAAAAAAATGTTAAGGTATTGAATTTCAATACAACCGTTTCATTATTGATACAGCTTTATTCAAACTACAACATCCTCGTTCCTCAAGTATACCTCAGACTTTTTCTCATTCTAATACTCGCTTTAGCATTGTTTTACCTTACTTTCCTACATCCAGCTTTCACATTGCTGAAATTCTTAGACAACGTGATTTCAAAATAATTTTCACCGCTGCCAATAAATGTACTCCTTCCCAGACTGAAAGATCCTGTTGAATTATCTAATTCATGGGGTATCTGTAGTATTAATTGTCATTCCGGTCTTTCCTATATTGGACGAAAGAAACGTGGTGCAATATATTCAAAACAAGAAACTAATAAATCTGCCATTGCAAACCATTACTGGGAGATGAACCACATCTTACACTTCAATGCTGAATTGAAAGTTTAGACTTTAGAGCTAAAATTATAGCTAAAATTATCTCTAAACCAACTTCTATACTTGAACTTAACTAACTTGTAGCATTCAATCTGTAAAATTCATATCTATAAAAATCATACAAATATTGTCAATTATGACTTCGATGTTTCCTCATTATCATATTGTTGAAAATATTATAGAAAAACCTCTTTTTCTTAATCTTTACTAGCATTATTTCACATTACCTGTTCCATTCTCCATACAGTTTTCGTACTGGCGCTTACTATAATTTCCTGTAATTCTACTGGTCAAGAAACCTATCTGTTGAATCCGCTTCTTTTCCTATTGGCTGTTCCCTGTAATTACCTGTTAATGTATTGATCAAGAAACGGAACAGCTGTCACAGATGCACCGGAGTTGGCGCGAGTTTTGTTTTGCGCCATTTGGTCACAAAAAAAAAACTAGGTACCAGTTACAGCTTGCTATAACAGCATGTTACTTTTATTTTATTATGAAACAGTTTATTTTATATTAAAAACCCACAATTTTATTGTAAAACACACTCAATTTTTAATATAAACATACACAAATTATTTTATTATAAAACACACACAATGATTAATTTATTATAAAATACGCAATATTTAATTTATTATAAACCACACGCAATCTGCTCTACCGGGTTGCCATACGAAGCAAAATCTAGGCAAAACTGCCGGGTTGCCTAAGCATCAAAACGTCATTTTGGCGCTAAAATGATACCCCGGTGCGTCTGCGACAGCTGTACCCAAGAAATCTATCTGCTTATCCACTTCTCTCTTCCATATATTTAAGCAAAAATCTATCGTTCTTTGCGCTGATGTAGGTACTCTAAATGCTATCGAAACTAGAGTGCAGGAAGATTTTCTGGTACTAAAAACATTGTTTTATAAGCTTGTGTTGTATTGCGCCAAATATCATAATCATCTTATAGCAATTTTAGTTTGAGAAACAACTTTTATCCAGAACTTTTATTGTTCAAATATATTGTTACTAGCAGACTATGCCCGCTGCGCTGGTCGGTTTCTCCAAAAGAACCTTGAATCAAACGAAATATATCAGTGAATTTAACCTTGTACTTTAAAGCAATCTGTGCCTTTACCTGGAATTTCCTAAAATAACATAAAAACGGATACTAAGTTATGCTTTTTTTAATACGGTTTATTATTACGTTTACAATTTATTACCTACCGTTTTCTCTTGATTTATATGTTTTTAGCTACATTTTTAATAACGTGAATTAACCTATATTATTCACAACTAAAAAGAAATGGCGCATCTAGTATTTGTCGAGAATTAAATAAAAAATCATACACTCGTGACATCATAATTCACTTTTATATTTTAACAGAATAATACGGTTACTATAATTTGTGACTCGCGCTGACACATTGCTGTTATTTTTTTTACGCGTGAAGTTTTCGCTATTGTACTCCATTGTGAAATTTCGTAATTTTTGAAATTTAATATTTGAAAAACAGCATAATTGATAGCGGTCCGGATACAGGGACCGGTCTAAAATGTAATTAAATTGAAAAACAGAGTACGTGGAAGTTTGATAGCTGAAATTTGGCAAGGTAGTGACAAAAGTGTTAAAAATGTAGATAAGACACATTCATGAAACAGTTTTTAGGTTTAAATAAAGCTAACGTTTATTCAACATATCACAAAATAAAATAAAGATGAAAAATATGACAGACAATTTAATTAAATAAAAAAAAATAATGGCATATGGCAACAAAAACAAGGTGGCAAAAATAATATGGCATGAAGTAACTTAAATGCAGCCTTCAAAATATACTTGAAGAAAAGTTCATTTTAACTTACATGATAATTAATTGAACGTGATGACACAAATTAAAACAGGCCTTTTATTTTATTAGTCACCATGGCATTAGATGTGAAGAAAAAAGTTGAAGAACAGTCCACACACACTATTAATTAATCCTTGAAATGAACGTACATCACCAACAGAAGAAAGAAAAACCACAACTTCAACAGCAGAAATAAACAAACACTAAAAAAAAACGTTTAATACCATCATTGCACTCATAAAAGACTTTATACCGCCACTGATATTGTTTCTTTTGGTATCTACAATATCATTTTACCAAAGCTGCCTCACTCTCGCCCTTCAAACTGCCTTTTCATTCCTTTTAAACAATATCAACATACCGCTTTCCGAAAACGCCCACTTTCTGATGTGTTAAGTTGAGAAGTTCTCAAACTGCCCATCGGCAAAGTAATCTAGAGTGCCTTTGAAGACTGTTACACGGCGTCTGGACATGCTCCCCTATACTATTACGATTGAAACGATATCGAAGCTGGCGGTTGCAACTGAATTCGGAAAAAGGCTGAGAAAACGATGGTCGATGTGAGAAATGATATCGAAACGAACAGTTTGGAAGATAAACATAGATTGGCGAGTTGAAAAACGAAAAGAAAGATTTGAACGATACTAGAAATGGAAAACGATAGCGACTGAAGAAAATGAATACAGGATTGAATGGAAAAATTAGACAAGTACGAAAAGGTGACATTATGTAGAAGTTTCAAGGTCCAAAAATATATACATAGGGCTAACAATAATCGTTAGATTTGAAATTTATATCAAGAAAAATACAACTTTTTTACCTTCCTAACGCTGTTTGTCTAACAATTTTCTGACAAATACTTTTCGTGCAATTAATTTTTTCAGTAACTTCAAATGTTTCATTTTCCGAGATTAATCTGTGGCAACGATTAGCGAAAATCCCAGTCGTCAGCAACACATACCTTTTTATTAAAGAGGATTAAATCTACTGCGTTCTGTAGTAATATAAAATGATAAAGAATAATTTTGGAATAAAAAAAATAGTCGGAGAATACGACTTATTTGGTAAACGTTACAGAAAAACAACGCACGCATTATAAAAAGAACAATAGTAGAATAACCTTCTACTTTTTTCTTTTTATCGAGGCTAACGAAAAAGAAAGGCTACTTTACGTGTATCTTTTTTAACAGACCGCCGGAGTCACGTGATGCTCGAATGCACCAATGGAGGTGTACGAAAAGAGCATCACGTCACGCTAGCGGTCTGTAAAAAAAGATAGGTGGAATGTACCGCGGTAGCCAGTCTTTTTCGTTAGGCTCGCTTTTTATTATACACCCGATCACATGAAGTTACAGAGCATACTATACCTAGCATACAGAGGATAGGTGAAAACCTTTTTTCTTTTTTAAAAAGGAAACTCTAATAGATTTTTTACTCGACTCATTGTTCATTCTCTCGGCTAATTGTTCATTCGTATTTGGATTAATGTATTAATTTGTATGTATGTTTGAAATAACTTGTTCTTTAATTGTACCTATATTGAATTCAGACGTTAATTTATGCGTTTCAATATTAATATACATTGTAATGATGGTCAGAATGAATGATTTTGATTAGTGATGGGCATAACGATCATTTTGATTATTTGAATGAATCATTCGGGCATGCGCAGAAGCACATTATGCAGACTTTGAAATTTTGTATTGAATTACTACCAGAAATTTGAAAAAGAAGTTTCGGATTTTAATTAGAATTAGACAAAGATGGAGATAAAAATGTAAAATTTTCTTCTGTTTCGCAAAATGTCTGGAGGAAATTGATTAAATGGGATATTAATATTGGCAACTATGCTTTTCCTTCTTTTTTGTTTACAAAATATATGGTAGTGATTGATTAAAAAAAATACGAAAGTTGGCAATTATGATTTTGCGCATGCTCGAATTATTCATTCAAATGATAAAATCAATCATTCTGTCCGTCACTAATATATTGTTTTATATTGTCCACTATCACAATCATTAAGCAACCAAGCACTAAGCATTTTCATATGAAAAATATCATTAACTATATTCAAATAAAGTTTTGAAATTTATTAAAACCTTAGATGCGAATTACAACATATTTTCTATAGATTAAGATATGTGTAGCAGTTGTCACATAAGTATTTGGATACAGGACTAATTATAGTACATTTTATTAAATGAAAAAATGTAATTTTTCAATAATATTTTGTCAGTGTTGGAAAGTGATTCATAATCTATGCGTGATTCAAGATTTTTCGTTTAAAATAGTACGGTCTAAATATTTCAGTAAAAAAAAAGACGTGGTATTTTATTAACTAAATTTTAATGCAAATGCACTTTTATATTATTTTTTTATTTAAATTTAGTCAAATAAATTAAAAACTCTTGAAAAATTTTGTCGTTCTAATTATAAAAACGAAATTACATTATTTTTTTTGTTAGCAACCTCTTTTAAAAATAACCAAGTACGATGTGATAGAGTTTAATTAATATAATTAAGATTTGTTTTAGCTTAAATGCAAAATTTGTTTACTCGTTCCGGCATGTGAATGACAGCCTACAGAAAAGGAAGTGCTAGGTTGGCTTTTTTTTTTAATTAAAAAAAGTGTACAAAACTTTTTTCTGACTTATAGCATTCGCCTAAGTAATGCATCTCAGAGTTTATTAACTTTTTTTTTGTCTTTTACATGCAAAACTGCCCCAGGAAGAGATTAGATTTGAAATCAGATTGTTGTAATCATGGAATTGCACTTGTTCTATTTTTTGTTCGCTTCTTAATTTAAATCTATAAGGGGTAACATTTAATTCTAAAAAAAATCTAACAAGATTTCGAGGAATTTTTTTTTCTGTTAATATTTCAAATAGATATTATTAACACGTTCACTGTCAGGTTAAAATTACCGGAGTTTTAATTTATTTAGAAATATCAAATTCATACCAGAAAATACTAATAGCAATATTTACTTTATTTAATGACAGACATTTCGTGATTACATAAAATAAAAATTCTTCTTTCGAAATTTCCGGTACGTAATCATAATTTTAGATTAAAAAACCACGAGTATACTCCTGGTTGGCAGCGAATGGGTTAAAGGCGTAGTTTCCTCGATTGCTTAAAGTAAAATTTCTTCTTACGAAATTTTCGGTATGAATGCGAATTTCTGAATAAGAAAAGACGTTCGGAGTGGCAACCCTGTATCACAACTGTATACGACCATTTACACTGTGGCTGATTTTGCTTTAAAATATAGTATCCTAGGGTTACTATGGAATTATACTTACGGAAACAGTATTTATCGTGGGGGGTCATAGCAATTTTATAAAGTCAAACAAATGAGGTAGTATTGTAACAGTAGGTGCCAGGTGCACTTTCTGGAAGATGTGTGCTTTAGCTGGGTGTATATTCCCATTTTTTTATATCTGTTTTGTTTTTTATGATGTTTGTCTATTATTTGACAATGACTCCTAAATAAATCTTTTACATTAACTACATGAAATGGACAATAAGTGTATAACATTTATTGTCCATATAACATTTATTGTCCATATATAATATAACATTTATGCAATTATGTTGTAATATCCACAGCTGCCAACTTTTAAGTTTTTATTATTATCACTAAAATTTTATACAAATTTTTGCCGTATTTAAATTGCCGATTTTGACAATTAATAAGGTAAATTACTGTTAAAGGTTTGTAATAAGAGACAAAGCCTAAATGTTGGCGACTATGAGTGTATCATTAACCCTTTGACTACGGGTATGGACATACCATTCGTTAAAACTTTAAAAAAAAAACACTAAAAAGGAACAAATGATGCTAAAAAATTACGGTTTGCACGAATGAGATTAGAGGTAGATTGGATTACTTTTATAACATAAAAAGTTTTTGTTCAAAAAATTACCGATAGATGGCGTTGGCATGCATAATATGAAGCCGATTTATGCAAATCAAGCTGTCAATAGGACACCTCGATGCACAAGACTCTTCATTCAATGTCAGCAGTGTAGTGTCGTTACCAGATCAAACTTTGTCTGATAAGCTCTTTTAGAAGAACGGGGAATCAGCAACCGGCGCATTGCAAAAATTCCCCACGGCAAAAGGACTCAAGACGAGAAAAGGAAAGCTTGCCAGACGATTCGAAGAAAAGTGTCATTTGTAGGATCGTCCACGAATTGGAAGGCCCTCTATGACATCTGCTTCATATTATGTATGTCAGCCCCATCTATCGGTTATTTTTTAACCATTTTTTTTATTAATAAAAAAATCCGATGTGCCTATAATCCTATTCGTGTGAACCGCAAGTTTTTAGCATCGTTTGTTTATTTTAAATGAATTTTTAGAGTTTTAACGTATTTATGGAGCACCCGGTATATCTCCGAGTGGACTATTTTTTATTATTTCTGTTCGTACCACTTTTTGAAATATAACGTCTGCCATACACTTTTGCTAGAATATTTTCAAAAAAAATCTACCAGAAAGAAAATGTTTGTAAATTATGGTACGACTGAATGTAAAATTAATTGCCAGTACTGGTTTGGAATCAAATGGTTAATGCAGTTTTTGCAATAACTATTGAAATCATAACAATTCCTTCCGGCCTCTACCGGGAGGAAAAGATAGCTTTCGTAGTCCATGTTTTTAAAAATTCAACTTATTTTACTCAAACACCCCACTCCAAAATGCTTGGAATCCGATTATAGAAGATTCAATCCCAGTTTATGTTAATAGTGAATTTTAATGCGAATTTCTGCATGAGAGTTACAGAATATAAAAAATCAGATTGTTTCAAAATGTCAGTCGCCCTAGAGTTTGAAACTGCCATATGTCAGCCATTTTTTAAGATAAAGCCAAAGTAAAAAAATGTTCCTGAATCCTTGTATCACGATCAATTTTTCAATTAATATATATATTTTTTTTTTTTTTGCATCTTTTCGAATTTTTTAAAAATTATTTTTTTTAATTGAACGTCATCTTGAAACAGTATGGCGGATGAAGCTGGCCAACGAACTCGGTCAAAACCTTGGTATGTCCTATACACATACTCAGTCACATCCAAATCGGTTCATTAATACGAGAATTACAGCATGACAAATGTCATATATATATATATATATATATACAGGGTGTTCCGTTAAAGGGGTCCAATATTAATAGGGGTAATAGAGGAGATCACACGGAGCATAAATCAGTATATAATGCCTGGCCGGATCTCAATAATTTTCAAGTTACAGCAAATAGAATGAAAAATCGGAAATTTGTAAAAAAAACCCTCATTGCTAAACTATCGATAATGCTACATAAAAACGAAGCACATATTTAGAAAGAGCAGAAAAAATCCTACGAAATGACATAAGTTGTTTTAGAATATTGAGAATTAATGGCGAGTTACAAGCTCTGAAACAGTGAAAAAATACAAAATCAAATATTTAGCAAAATAGTTAATCGTTAATTCCAAAAATGCAACTCTACCTACATCAAGGAAAATGTTATAAAATTTGGTCTATTCCGAAAGCTTTCGAAGAAGCTGACAATAAACCATATCAGTTTAATTGTATGGGAGAAATCAAGCAGTTCCCTAGTTACAACTCTGTACTGTTGCACGCTCGGAAAGAGCGAAACTCCACCCATGACGATTGTAAACACCCAGTTTTAATATCTTTCAATTATACATTTCTGATCAACCTCTATCAATACCCTTTCATTATTCAGTCTGGTCAAGTGAATGACATATTGTGCAGCTCTCGCCTTGTCTTAAAGCAAACTCCGTGACTGCTGCGTTTCCTCCATGAACTTTCAGGATGATGAAGAAGAAGTACTTTTTATGCAAATTTTCTATGTGTATAGGAAGAAAAGTGTAATAAAACAGCAGTCATCAGTGGGCGTTATGTTAAAGGGAGGCTGTTGTAAGTGGGATTGTAGTAAGTTGATGTATAATAATTATGCCGGAATACTCTAACGAAGAATATGCGGACATGCATCTGATGTACGGGCAAGCTCATGGAAATGCATGTCTAGCACAGCGCATGTACCGTGAGCAATTTCCAAGGAGACGTTGCCCAAGTTCGAAACTCTTCATAAAAATCGATAGACGATTACGGGAGACTGGATCGTTTAATACAGCAAGCATTGATGCAGGGAAACCTCGACATGTACGAACACCTGCAATGGAAGAAGATGTACTGAATATTTTTAAAGATAACCCCTCCACGAGTACACGAGCTGCTGCGTCTGAAGTCGGTGTTTCTCACCAAAGTGTGTGGCGTGTTCTGCGTGCAGAAAACATGCACCCCTTTCATGTGCAGCGGGTACAACTGTTATCAGTAACAGATTGTGCTCAGCGGACAGAATTCGTACGCTGGTTGCTTAATGTAACAGAAAATAATCCACAATTTCTGGAAAATATTTTATTTACTGATGAAGCAACATTTACGAGAGAGGGCGTGGTAAACACGCACAATATGCACACATGGTCATATACAAATCCGCACACTGTTTTCCCGTCGAACGCACAACAAAAGTTCAGTGTGAACATATGGGCAGGTGTCCTCGGCGATTATCTCATAGGACCATATTTACTCCCAGATGTACTCAATGGCAGTACGTACTTGGTTTTCCTACGGGATATCTTACCGCAGTTACTGCAAAATGTGCCAGCAACATTGCGCCACAATATGTGGTTTATGCACGATGGCGCACCGGCACATTTTTTCATAGGTGTTCGCAATCACCTCAATTCAACATATCCTGGGAAATGGATTGGACGCAGTGGACCTGTTGCTTGGCCTGCACGCTCTCCAGACCTCAATCCGTTAGACTTTTTTGTTTGGGGACACCTTAAATCGCTGGTGTATGAAACGCCTGTGGATACACCGGAGGATTTACTAGCGCGAATCGTTGTCGCTGCAGGAGACTTTCCCAACTCCGTCGGAGTTTTTCGGCGTGTTCGCCAATCTTTACGACGTCGCTGTCGGCTGTGCGATTCTGTTAATGGGCGCAACTTCGAACACCTATTATAATAATGTCCGTTCGTCTGCCTTCCGACATTGAACTGTGCAGCGCAGGCCAGAAGACTATGCTTCACATATGTCATAAAGTACGTGGAATGTAATTCTTTATTTGTCATTTTTCTTTTATTTTCAACACTTTTTGGCACTGTATTTTGTAAGTCACAGACTGTGGTGTACTCAAATTGTAAATTACAAAGTTTGTATGAATTAATTTAAAATTTAGTGTCTTTTTTTAATTTATAATTAATAAAATTATTATGCTATTTGTTATTATTATTTCCTATCATAAATTATGATGCACATATACATACAATAATTGTCCATGTAAAACATGTACTGAAACTTCTTGCATAGTTACAAATCGCAATATTTTTAATTATTTCCGAATTTTCACCACCAGTTTAATTTTAAGGAATTTAACTTAAGCTTTATATCAATAAAAGACCACTTTAAAATGTAGACTATTATTGTAAAGTTATTTTGGTTCATTCAACTCTTGAATAATTAAAAATGTTGCATCTCAGAAGAAGCATGATCGAAAATGTATAGTTGAGAGTAATTAAAAAGGCGGTGTTTCCAATCGTGATGGGCGGAGTTTAACCTTTGCTAGTGTCAAAGAAAGCGGAGTTGTAACTAAGAAACTGATTAATTTCTCTCACACAATTAAACCGATATGGTTCATTGTAAGCTTTTTCGAAAGTTTTCGGAATGGACCAAATTTTACTACATTTTCCTTGTTGTAGCTAGAGTTGTCTTTTTGGAATTAACGATTAACTATTTTGATGTATATTGGATTTCGTACTTTTTTCACTGTTTCAGGGCTTGTAACTCGTCAATAAATATTGCTATTTTAATACAATTGATGTCATTTTGTAGGTTTTTTTCTGCTCTTTCTAAATATGTGCTTCGTTTTTATGTAGCATTATCGATAGTTTAGCAATGAGGGTTCTTTTACAATTTTCCGAATTTTCATTCTATTTGCTGTAACTTGAAAACTATTGAGATCCGACCAGGCTTTATATACTGATTTATGCTCCATGTGATCTCCTCTATTACCCCTATTAATATTGGACCCCTTTAACGGAACACCCTGTATATATATATATATATAGGACGGTAATATGTAAAAGGTTAATTTATTGAATTACTTGAATAACTAGACGTTGAAATAACAACACGTGGACTTTAATATAATTCTAGAAAGGTAATTTTACAATACTTCGTTGATAACTTCTTCAAATATATATTACACTAGCTGTTACCCGTGACTTCGTTCACACAACATTAAAAGAAGAATAAATACATTAATTAAGCAAAATATTTCACTCCCGATAATTAAAAACGTTAATAATTAACTAACTATTTATCGCATTTCATAGGAGACAATAGGTTATTTTTTGTTATAGGGACCATGACATAACTCAGTCTTAAAAAAGTGAAATTTTGTGCCAAATAATCGCGAAAATGAAATTACAACCAATGCAAAAAGGAGGGCCAAATAAAATCGTGGAAATAGACGAATTGGGTAAAAATAAATGTCAATTTTACTTGATAGACAATTTTACTTTTAACGCCTTTGTGAAACGTTTTAACAGCCATCCTTCAAAAAAACATTAATTGGAAATAGTATATGATTTTTTCTTTAAATTCAATTTTGCCTCCTTGGTTTAATGTATAGTTGAAACAAATCTTGTTTTCGAAATGACAGTATGTTGACAGGCAATTTTTGTTTTCCAGAATAAATTGATTCATGAAGTTTGATATGTGAAAATATGTTTTAATTTTTTGGATAATTTACTGAAATCAATATTTTGTTTTCACCATCTATTCAAAGTGAAAATAAATTCTGTTTTTCAGTTTTAATGAGAAAATGGTGTAAAAAATATACTGATCTGTTTTATTTCTCCTTTTTTATACACAAATATGGAGTAATTTACTTTCCGTTTTAAGAGAAACTTCGTTCAATTTTACAAAACAAAAAAAAACAAAAAACAAAAAAAACTTGGCATCTAATTTAATTTTTTTAATCCTGAGAGTTTGTGTGAGATCCTCGGATCAATGATAACCGGTATTAAGTAAATCGCGTTGCATTCGATAGTTTAGGAGTAGTTGCGAAATACAAACACACGGTCAGATTTTAATATAATATAGATTCATGTTCATTTTCCTTTTCTTAAAATTATGATGTGATTTTTAACAGAAAACTCTCATCTGTATATAACGGAATACTCATGCTTAATAATCAGTATAGATTTTAAAACAAAAATTAAATTTTTCGTTATAAATATGGCGTGAAATTCATCTACTTTTTATACTTACTGATCCTTGTATTATTAATGTAAGGAATTGATTCACACTCATTTTAAAACATATTGGAAAATTCCCGTTTTATTTCAAATATGATGTCTCTTTTTCTCCAGAGAAATCCAATTTTAATGACATAATTCTTGTTAATTTTCTTTTCCAGGCAATTAATTTCAATACTGGCATAGGGGAAATTATGTTACTTTAACGAAATAATATTAATTCTTAGGTTTTATCAACAAAAATGGAACTATTAGCATTCGACATTTTTTTTTTAGTTAATCGAGTTATTTCTTTTAGTTTTAAGAATGAAAATAGCTATTTCTCGCTATCCATGACATCATTTCCGACATAGATAATTTTGCGGAGCATATTATTGACATTTGTTAAACATTTTCTTTTGTAACTTCTTTTTACTTTTTTAAAATTTAAATAAAAAATACGGTATAGTTATATTAGCCGTGCGCAGACGGTAAAACGCCAAGTATTTTACCATACAAAAGAAAAAAAAAGTGAAGAAAAAACCCAAGATCATTTTATTTCACCAATCAAAGCCTATCTGCTTTATTTGCGATGTATGGCGTCATATTCGCCTGTTTCCTATGGTTACGCATATTAAAACCTTGTATTATTATCAAAAACTATAAACAAAGTACGTTTTTTTCTAATAATATTATTTAATCTTCTTTTTAATTCTTTAATTTTTTTATTTCATTTTCATTTTTCACATGAAAATTTTTCAATTGAAACTAAATTGTTGAGAAAAATTATTATTCCGGGTTTTAAATTAGTTTTGGCAACGATAAAGTATTAGCAACGGTAAAGTAAATTTAACTATTTTAAAATATTATACGAAAAAATGTCCATTTATTCTCTATGAAAATAACGAAATTTTGAATTATTAAGAAAAATATTTGAATAAAATAAACAAAAACCAGCCTATATTCATTTGAGGATTATAATCTATCTATATGCAAAAATACAGGATCATTAATGCTCCATTTTGACGCTGGCTTCAGCCTAACATTTGCACACAATCAGATTTATAATATTATTAGGATTTTTCACTTAAAACATATAATACACTTACTTTCGAATAGTGTAATTAGGCCTAACAGTGCCTTTATTCATTTCATATTTCGACGCTTCCTGAATGTTAAAAATTAAAAAAAACTGCTCTTTTTCTAATTGGATGATATCCAAACATTGACCTCGCAATTGGTAGATTTTTACAATGAAAGCTACCTAAAAAATCGATTTAAAAGTGTTTTTTCCCAATAGTTTTCCAATGTCCAGCAAAAGTGTTTCTGTGAGCATAGCATTACATTTGCCATTAGATTTGTAACTGACAAGATAAATTCATTAAATTCCGCCTCAAAACCTCTCACATATTGTATATAAATTCAACTGTAATAAAATGCAACTGAAATCGATATCAATAATTACAGATCATTTTATAAATTAATATTTAAAAAATGGTAACATCACAGTACGTTATTTTCAACAGAGAAATTTTGTAATATATAGCATAATAAATATTAAATTAAAATTTTCAAGACTTAAAAAATACAGTTATTAAAAAGTAATTTATATCCTCCATAATTTATTTTTTATACTGCTTTTTATAACAATAATTAAATTAAATAACAAAACCCTCCAAAAATATCTTTAAAAATTTATTCATATTTCATATCAATCAAACGAAATAAAATTTTAAAACAATAATTAAATTAAATAACAAAAAAAACGCCAAGATTATCTTTAAAAACTCAGTCATATTTCATATAAATTAAACGAAATAAAATTTTAAAACAATAATTAATTTAAATAACAAAAAATCCCAAAATTGTCTTTAAAAACTCATTCATATATCATATCAATCAGACGAAATAAAATTTTAAAATAATAATTAAATTAAATAACAAAACCTCGCAAAATTATCTTTAAAATCTCAGTCATATTTCATACCAAATAAAATCAACAAAATAAAATTTTAAAACAATAACTAAATTAACTAACAATAAACGACAAGATTAACTTTAAAAACTTAGTCATATTTCATATCAATTAGACAAAATAAAATTTTAAAACAATAATTAAATTAAATAACAAAAAACGGCAAGATTATCCTTTAAAACACATTCCTTTTTCATATCAATAAAACAAAATAAAATTTTAAAATCGATGTGACAAAACGTTCAACTACGTTTAAAACAAATTTTAAAATGTAGTAAATATTAAACTGTCAAAACATAGTTAATTTTTTTTTAATATGTGAATAAAAGTTTATATGCAGTAAGAGAACTTTATTTTTCTTTTACATCTGACTTATTTTTTTCTAGAATTACTTTTTAAATTCTAAACTTTAAAGCGTAGTTAATTTTATATTTTAAAATGTCATTAACGAAATCCAAATACGTCCTTCTTAAAATGTTTTAAATGTTTTTTTTTCATAAGTTGATGGACTGACTTAAAAAAAAGGTTTAAATGGCTTTGTGACATTTTTGAGAGTATTTTGAAAAAAGTGTCACTTTTCTACAATTGTCTTCAAAGGGAAAAAAATGACAGCACGTAAGTACTTTTATTGTATTTAGAACAACAGAAGCCGTCTTTTTTTTTCTTTTTTTTCAGGAAAAATGAACTGCGGACTTTTGAAGTTCTAAAATGTGTCTTGACTTTTAAATGGAAATTATAATTTTCATTCTTCAAACAACAACCGATTTTTTTACAGGATTAGTAAGAGTCTTTCAACTTTTAAAACTTAGAAAGTTGAAATTTTGAGATTCTGTTGAACATTTAATATTCAGGGATGAGATTTCTTGAGATTTCTCCGACTTTTTGCATACCAGTATAATCTTAGAGAAAATGTTTTTTTTTAAAATTTAATCAGAACAATCTGCGATTTAACAGAACAACATTTTCTCTAATATTATTCTTGTATGCAAAAAGTCGGAGAAATCTCGTCCCTGAATATTCCAAACTGTAATAGTCAATTTTGAGATATCTCTTTTGAAGTAGTACATTTGAATCTACCGGGAATGGGATTAGAGGAAGAGTGTTTTTTTTTTAACAACAAGAAAAGTTGTGGTTAAAATAATTACCGAAAGATGACGCTGGCAGTGTGTCGGACAAGCTTCAGTTCCCAGCTCATGAAACAGGCCTTTTTTTCGTCTTCAGGCATTTTGCCGTGCAGAACTTTCGCAATGCGCCAGTTGCCGATTCCCGTTCTTGTAACACAGTTGAACCAATAGCGCTTGATCTCGTAACGATAACATACTGCTAGCATCGAATGAAGAATCTGCGTGCATTGAGGGGTTTTACTGACAGCCTGACTTGCATAAATCTGCAACATGCAGCGCCATCTATTGTAGTTTTCGAACTCCAACTTTTTTTGTTATTAAATAAAATCCAATCTCCCTATCATCTCATTTCTGCAAACTGCAATTTTTTAGCATAATTTGTTTCTTTACAATGAATTTTTAAAGTTTTATCGAAGTTTCAGCGCATTCTGTATTTATTATAAAATATATTTAATTCTCAAGTCAAAAACAAATTATTTTTTTATATATTTTTTATATCATGTAATTTTTATGTCTACATTCATTTTCTACATAGGCAATATTTCATAATTTTATTTGATATTTTTTCATTTAGAATTTTCCGTTAAAAAATTCGTCATAGCAACTAATCATATTAAAGTTTAAAAGAAATCCTGTAAAAATGTCTGTTTTGTCTGTAACATTTACCAATTATGAGGTGCATGTCCGGACCAGGATTCGAACCAGGTATCTCTTGGCTGAAGCTGCCAATGCCCTGCCAACTGAGCCACCCCAGACGAATCCCGAAGACCTAATTCACCCAGATAAACTTGTGGTAAAGCAGTGGTGGAACAGTGGCGCAGTAGTTGGGCGATTCTCACCACTAAATTTGAATAATAATCTTCGCCTTAAAAAAATCTCTCAAACTCTGTCCTTAAATAAGACAAAGAGTACAATTTACATTTAACGGTGTCAATTGAATCTCAGCTGCGCCACTGTTCCATCACTGACTTATTGTTTACAGCATCTGACCTGATATCTGAATCAGCTAAACGGAATAAATCGCAGGTAATGGAACTCCAGTAAACGCTGAATACGTAATTACACTAGATAAATTTTTAACAGAGTTATTCTAATTGGTAAATAAATCACATGAGTTTCAATTTTCCAACTGAGCGAAAAATGTCCGGGCCAGAATTCGGACTAGGGATAATTTGGCTGAAGTTCCCAATACTCTGCCAACTGAGCCCTCCCGGATGAATCATCGGAATGATTCGTCCGGGAATGATTCGTTCCGGAATGATTCGTCCATGATGGCTTAGTTGGTAGAGCACTGGCAACTTCAGCCAATAGATCACTGGTTCGAATCCTTGTCTGGACATTTTTCGCTTACATGGAAACTTGGATCTCATGCGATTTATTTACCAATTAGAGTAATTGTGTTAAAATTAATCTAGTCTTTACCATTATACTTTTATTTATTGAAAATATTACAATAGTGAAAATAATTTCCAGCAATTCCGCACTGTTAATAATATACTGCGTATATTTCCAGTATTATCCAATACCTTTCGAATATTCATATTATATTTTATATAAAATTCTACTCTAAATACGACAATTACAGATTTATGCGATTTAGATGAATTTTTATTTTCTTTGATTATATTCAAGCAGTCGATGTGAGATCAGAGTGATCTGACAAATTCTCATAAATGTGACAGCCGCAACATGATAAAATTATGTCACTTTTTAGATAATTAGAATATGTGATTAATACATGAAAGATTGTTCTACACATCTTTATAGCAATTTTGAAGCCGATTTATTTATGTTTAAATTGTATTTTATTTTTAAGTTTGATCTGAAAACTTTGTTTCTGGATTATGTTATTTATTCTGCCTCATGCTTTCCATCATAGAAGGGCTTTTCGCAACGTGTCCAAGGTATTTCTTGCCATTTCTCTTTCATTACTTTCTAGTGTTCATGAATCGTGTTGACAATTAATCTCTTTGATTATTGGCCATCACTGGCGACTAGTTTTATACTCAATATTACCACACCTTACAAACATTTACTTTGTGGTAGATTTTTCTTAAAAATGTCCTAGTTTTAGCGTATGGCAGAGATTGTTTTTCAGAAAGTGGTACGAATAAAATTTAAAAAATAACCCACAGGGACCTGTAGATGTTCCTACCCGTAATCAAAGGATTTCTGGATGTAAACGATATCGGGAATCAGACATAGAATAAACACCAATAGAATAGTAACAAAGCTTTATATATTATGAGAACATTTTATTAGTAATATCTTTGTAGTTTTATTAGTAATATCTTATCAAATTAGCCATGTGACTTTGGGTTACGCAAATTACAAAAAGTCAACAATTTGAAAACTGGTTATTTTTTAAAATCACTTTATCAAGTTATATATGACCCCATATCTCTTTATATCTTGATTTGATTAAATTTAACAACTTTTCTATCAGATATTATTTAAAGTAGAATATAAATGACAACTTTTTAATTTATACGAATTTTAATTTAAACCGTTTTAATTTTAATGTACATTTTTATAACATTTATTTTTAACCTTTAATTTAGGGACAATATTAGTTCAAGAATAAATTTCTTTCAAAATCTAAATGGAACGTCAATTAATCTAAGTTTTTTTAACTAACGAAAATTTACTCCACTTCAATAAGAAATACATTAAATACAGCAATAGTAAAGAATTTTTTCTGCTAAATAAAAGTTATATAAAAATCACCTTGCAACTTTTTGTGGTGTGAACTATTTTAAAGAAATACAAATTTATTAAATACAAAATGTTACGCTTATACCAATTATTATTATTTTTTTTTTTAAGTAGTACAAAAAATATAACATGATATTAAAAAGTACTTTTTCAGTATCTTATTATAACTTTTTTTGTACTACTTTAAATAATTTAATTAATCATAACTCTAAAATTGAGATATTTTCAATTATCTATCAGGCAAAACATTTTATCACACATCAGCTAACTTCTTTATAGTATGTAAATGAGAAGTTGCATGACAAATCACCCACTTCTTTCAATATATAGAATATACAGAACACTCGAACACGAAATTGCGTGGTCAGCATGAAATCCTGGATTCCGTCCAGAGGTTTAGTGACCAATGACCAAAATAGTTACGCTCGGGTAAATTTCGCTTGAACTGACCATTGATGGATTTAAACAAAGTCGTGAATCGTTAATAAAATGAATGCCAATAGAATATTAACAGAGCTTTAGATATATTATATGAACATTAATATTATTAATTGTAATTCTAATCCATGCTGTAATTAACAAAAATATCTATTTAGCTACATTTGTAGATGAAATTATTGAACAGTTTATTAATAAATATTAGAGAAATATTGAATGAACGTATCAGAAAATACAGTAAAATAATTATAGTGTACAAAATAAATTACTTGATAAATGAATATTATTTCGCATCGGGTCTATAAAGCTTAATTTTATGAACATTAATATTATTAATAATAATTCTAATCCATGTTATAGATCTAAAAATTAACCATCGAACTAAGTTTTCGTTTGAAATTCACAGATAGCTTATTATCCTATATTTAAAATATAATGTTAAATGAACGAATCACAAACTACGGTCAACGAATTGCTAAGTCCAAAGTCAATAACTTGATAACTAAATGTTATTTTGCATTGACTTCATGCGATGAATCGGAAATTTATTAGATGATAATAGAATATTAACAAAGCTTTATATTTAATTTAGTACATTCCTATTATAATATTAATTATAATCCATTCTGTGCTTATCAAATGTAGCCATTTATTGTAATGATTGTATGAATATGCTTACGTTGACAAACTGATAAACATGTGTACGTGAGAACATGTTTGCATTTAAAATTATCAAAACAGTTTCTTTCCAAAAAACAATTAATGAATTAACCTATGGAAAATATTGCCTATAAATTATTATGTACACATCTAGTGCTCATTGTGAGTGATAATATTATATATTAAATACTAAGATCTTATGTCATTTTATGACGATAGTTTTTATGTATCAAGAACTCATTTAAATTAATCTTATATATTGGGTTGTCCGGAAAGTTCATGCCGGTTGGGAAAATCAATATAATTATTAGAGATTGATTCCGACATCTAATGTCTAACGGGCAGAATTTTCCGGTACGTTTTAATTTTCCCAACCGGCACAAACTTTTCGGACAAGCCAATATATATATATATTTTTTTCTTTTCGTAATTAACTTTCTAATGCCCATGGTAGAATGTATTCTGGAAATTCCAAAATTAGGAAAATCGGAATTCACACCAGAAATAACAATTATCGATAACATATAACTCTTAATTATCGTTTCTTTTTAATCACGGAATGTTTGCGATTAAGTAAAGGAAATATTTCTATTCCGAGTTTCTGGTATGAATCCTTAATATCTGAATGAAAAAATCCCCTAAATTCTTAAATTGGAAACACTTATGGTAGCATATATGCTACCATGGGCATTAGAGGGTTAATATTATGTTAAAATCACACTGAAATAAACATTCTGAGTGCTCCATTGACAACAGGAAAGAAGATAATTTACTTATCATTATCATTTTAGAAGTAATCCTTGACGTATTCATAAACCTCTCGTATACAACTATTTACCGGCATTTTTAAACATGACATTTCTGTAACATCAGTGTATCACAAATTTCAGTCTAGACAACTTTAGTTAGAGCAGACGATATCTCAGTTTGATATGATTGACATCTTGTCAAGTGTTGATAAACGTCTCACTGTCAACTATTAAATTAAGTGTAAGATCCAATATCTTCCAGATTTGAATTACGAATAGTGCGTTAGATATTGTTTCTCGAGTCACTAGATGCAATCAAACTGAACAAACGTACGATGTAACTGTGGGGAATTTTGAATAGTTAGAGAATACCATAACGATTCATAATAGATTATATTGGAAATATCTCTCACACTGCTGATGATAGATACTTACTTTCTATTAAAAAAAATAGTACATAAATTAAGTATAGGTTTCATATATAAACTAGTCGTTGGGGCCACCGTAATACTTAATCATCATGACTATGCATAATATAAAATATAAAAATAAAACAAGCGTAAACTATTTATAAAATCGTAATTTGAATAAAATCGTGGCTTAATGATGTCGTAAACTTTAAGTACTATATTACTGAATTGCGTAAAAGAAACATCCTTAGAACTCCAAAATTGATAATCCTATTAACTAACGGTTTACTGCGTCGGATTAAGTTTCTCATTTCCAATTAAAATATATCTTTGAATTGAAATATGAATGAAATACAGGGTCATGAAAAATCGAAAAGTGTGGAAAATATAATTACAAATATCTCGGCAACTCAGTATCCGATCGACTTCATGCTTTATTCAAAATTTATGTTTTTACAATATGTTTATGTTAAAACAAACAATTTCGAAAATTTTTATATACCTTTCATCAGAACGAATATTTCGAGAGTCCGAAAAAAATTAGTTCCGGATAATTGAGGTTACTGAAATTCAATAAGCTTCTTTCCATTATTACATACTCAGTACATACCGAATTTCAAGTCTCTATCTTAATTTTTTCGGGAGATAGATAGACACACACAGAGACAGACGGACGGCAATTTTTTTTTTCTAAAAATATGTCTTTCGGAATCTACAGTGTCTGAAACGTATAAATCCGTCAAAAAAATGTTTTTGATTTTCAAAACGATTACAATACTTACCCCATATTACGCTACGTATGATGGATAAGTAAAATTGTGTTATATGAGAATATATACATATTAACACATTCCTGAACGATTTCCCTTAAAAGACTGAAATTTCACAAAAATCCCCCGCATATATACTTTTTTATTTTTTATTTATTTAAATGTTTTATTATTTTTTTAATACAATGCATTGCTATAACATAAATAAAATGTTATTTAAAGACATTAAAAATATCACATTTTTAATCATTTGAAATAAAAAAGTGTAGCTGGTCGTTATAAGCGTACCTCAACTCGTTATATATCTTTTTCTATTGAATAAGTCACACTTTTTACTTACCCATCATACGTAGTATAAGGTAAGTCTTATAATCATTTTGAAAATCGAAAACAAAAATGACGGATTTACACGTTTCAGACACTGGAGATTCCGAAAAACATATTTTTAGAAAAAAAAAATTGCCGTCCGTCTGTCTGTGTGTGTGTCTGTAAACGCTCTATCTCCGAACAAATTGAGATAGAGACTTTAAATTTGGTATGTACTTAGTATGTAATAGTGGGAAGAAGCTTATTGAATTTCAATAACCTCGATGATCCGGAAATATTTTTTTCGGTCTCTCGAAATATTCGTTCTTATAAAAGGTATATGAAAATTTCCGAAATTGCTTATTTTAAGGAATGAATATAAAAGACAATAAAAAAACATAAATTTTGCAAAAAGAATGAAGTCGATGGGATAATGAGTTGCCGAGATATTTATAATACTATTTTCCACACACTTCGATTTTTCGTGACCCTGTATTTCATTAAAATTTCAATTCAAAAATATATTTTAATTGGAAATGAGACGCTTAATCCGATGAAGTAAACCGTTAGTAAATATGATTATCAATTTTGGAGTTATAAGGATGTTTCTTTTTCGCAATTTAAAGTTTATGACGTCATCAAGCCACGATTTTATTGGAATTTCAGTGCATTTTATAACTAGTTTACTTTCATATATTTTTTTTTGTTATGTAGTTTGTTTCATATTTTTCATATGTAGTTTTATTTTCATATTTTATATTATGCATATCCATGATGGGTAAGTATTATGGTGGCCTCCACCGACTAATTTAATGTATCTTGAGATAAAAGGTTCTATTATAAACGTACTTTCTCTATTTTTGCGATTGCAAAAGTGTTTCTATCGTTACTTCATTTACGAATGCTCTAATAATAATTATAAACTAACATTTCGGAGACAGATATTCAATCTTTACTTAAAGGTTATCTTGCTTAAAAATACGTCTTTACTTTTCCCATTCCAAACACTAACCAATCCCCATCCAAACACTAACAATTCACAAAATTCATAGCATATCAACTAGCAATTTTTTTTTCGGATAATAATGGTATATATTTTAATGTCCTTCTTAGACGCAGATAATTTTTTTTAAATATAAGTTACATGAAAAGTGGCAAAGATAAAATTAAATTTCGAATTTTAATATGTATACAGACCCAAATAACGCATATTCCATATCTGAAACAGATACTTAATTTGTATATATTTTTTTAATTGAAAGTATGTTTGGTACTTTTATGTTAGCGGGATGCAGGTGGTAAACCGCCAAATATTGTTCTCATTACCATCATTCGAATGGCACGCATTTCATTCAAAATATAAACGTTTCGCACATTTCATTCAAAATACTTAATTTAAAGCACATACTTTTAAATTACATAATTATATATATTTGAAATACACACCTTTCTCTAATTTCATTTAAAATAGAAAGAAAGAAAGAAAAAGAAAGAAAGAAAAGAATAAAGAAAGAAAGTAAATGATAAAAAATAATACCATAAATCAGGACATTTTCTTTCAACATCAAATCATTGCTTCTAATTACAGGAACAGTTGTTACTGGCGAGGGAAAAAATTATGTTGGCGAGATTTGCGCCCGGGTAACATAAAAGTACCGTATGTTCATATCACAAACAGTTTAAAATGTAACCAACAATACAATTTATTACGAATCATGAGGTGTTCTCTAAATATTCGAATTTCCCGCAGTTATATCGTATGTTAGCATGTTCAGGTGATTACTGCCAGTTACTTAACTGCCAATTCCAATTTCTAACGCACTATCCTTAAGTCAAATCTGGAAGATGTTTGATCTTACGCTTAATATAATAGTTGACAGTGAGAGGTTTATCAGCATTCGACAAGATGTCAGTGACACCAAACTGAAACATCTTCTTCTCTAATAAAAGTTGTCTAGATTGAAATTTGTGACACATAATGTTACAGAAATGTCATGTTTAAGAAATGTGGGTAAATAGTACTATAAGAGAGGTTTATGAATACGTCAAGGATTAATTCAAAAGGATATTTTATTGTTACTAAAAAATAACGATATTATAAATAAATTGTTGTCTGTTTTGTTGTCAATGGCGTAGTCGCAATATATATGTCAGTGTGATTTTAACATCATAGTAGGTACGAAAAGGATATAAAATGTATATACACTGTTTAACCCATTAAAGACTGACGCTGCGTTTTCAAACATTATGTTTCTTACCCGGGTTTCAAGATAACACCAGTTTGTTTTTTAAATAAATATTCGCTTTATTTCATGCAAGAAACACCATGATAAAGAAACTCCTAGGTTGCTATAATATAAAAGTGGTATGAATCGCAATATTTGTATTTTATTGAGAAAAATAATTCGGTACTTAATGGGCTAAATGAACGTGTAAATAGTTTAAATGAGCGTATGACACATAAAAATTAGCTTCAGAATATCGCAGTCAGAAGCATTTAGTATATAATAAAATCTCTCAAATTGTACACTGTATACATTGTAATTTCTGATTGTTAATTGTGCACGGGTTAGAATTACAATAAATAATATTATTAACCATTCACGACTTTGTTTCAATCCATTAATTCTCTTTCAGATTCTTTTTTTTTTCGAATATGAGGAATGAAACTGTTTGACAATTTCTAACATAAACGTATTTAATAGGCTAATTTTGTTGTTTTGCATGGGCTAGAATTACTTATTAGCTTTGTTAATGTTTTAATGTCATCTAATAAATTTCCGATTTATTGCACGAAGCCAATACAAAATAATATTCCTTTTTAAAAAAATCTATTAATAATAGTGCTTTATATGAATCTCCAAGTCATTGATTTTAGGAAATATAATACGTTTACTGTAATTTCTGATACGTTCATTCTTTTTTTTTTCTAATGTTGACTAATAAACTCACCGATATCTTTATCTGTACGTGTAGCTTTATAGCTAATTTTGTTTAATTACCGCATTGGTTAGAATTACTTATAATTTTCTAAATTATATATAAAGCTTTGTTAATATTCTAATGTTATCTAATAAATTACCGATTTATCGCACGAAGCCATTGCAAAATAATATTCCTTTAAAAAATCTGTAAATAATACTGCTTTGTATAAATCTCAAGCGTTTGATTTTAGACAATATAATACTTTTACTGCAATTTCTGATACGTTCATTCTTTTTTTCCTAATATAGACTAATAAACACACCGGTATCTTCAACTGAAAGTGCATCTAATTAGCTAATTTTGTTTAATTGCCGCATTGGTTAGAATTACAATTAATAATATTAATGTTCATATAATATATCTAAAGCTCTGTTAATATTCTCTTAGTGTCCATTTTATTAACGATTCACAACTTTGTTAAAATCCGTCAATGGTCACTTCCAGCGAAATTTACCCGAGCGTAACTCCTTTGGTTATTGGTCACTAAACTACTGGACGGAATCCAGTATTTCATGCTGACCACGCAAATTCGTATTCGAGTGACCTGTATATTTTCTGGATAATGAAAGAATGCGGTCATTTGTCACGTTACTTTTCATTTACAGACAATAATGAAGTTAGCTGATGTGTGATAAAATGATTTATCTGATAGATAAGCAAAAATGTCTTAATTTTACAGTTATGAAAAAATCTTGAGCGATTATTGAATTATTCTTAAACTATAAAAAATTGTAATGTGATATTGAAAAAGTCTATATTATGAAAATATTAGTACATATGTATTGGTACATTACGTTTAGTATATAGTAAAAACAAATTTGTATTTATTTAAAACTAGCGGCCCTCCCTCGCTTTGCTTCGGGTTAACCTTGAAAACCTTCATCTCTTTGTGTTTTCTGTAGACCTTTTTAATGTGTACAATAATTAGTACATTATTTTGATAAATCTTGTAGGGTTTAGCCTGCGTTTGCAATGTATAAGCGGAAAAAATGAAATTATTTACGACATCACATTAAAAACCTCAAAAATAACAGTATTTCTCCACTATTTAATGATGTTATTATACATATAAACCTTCCTCTTGAATCACTCTATCTATTAAAAAAAACCGCATCAAAATCCGTTGCGTAGTTTTAAAGATTTAAGCGTACATAGGGATATAGGGACAGAAAAAGCGACTTTGTTTTATACTATGTAGTGATTTATCTGAAATTACAAAGCAAAACATATGGTTATTATACATATAAACCTTCCTCTTGAATCACTCTATCTATTAAAAAAAACCGCATCAAAATCCGTTGCGTAGTTTTAAAGATTTAAGCGTACATAGGGATATAGGGACAGAAAAAGCGACTTTGTTTTATACTATGTAGTGATAGTTGAACCCACAAACTTTACTTAAAAATAATGTTGCGGTTTTTGTTATATTCTGTTGTTTATCAAACAAAGGACAGTTGTCAATAAAAAAAAAAAAAAAAAAAAAAAAAAAAAAAAAAAATTAAGTGATTTCAATTAACATTCTGTTTTGTTTTCAAAAGAAAATTATTCTTAATGTAATTTTTCTTCCTAAATTCAACTTAATATATAACAGTTGTAAAATTATAAATTAAAACAATTCAAATTCTTGTAAAAATATGTATCATTCATGCAATATTTAAAATAATATGTTATGCAAAAAATTGTAAAAATTCATCTTACTTTACATAGCCCAAAGTTAATTATCTAATTTTCATAACTTCAGCATGGGTTGGAATTACTATTACTAATATTAATATTCGCCTAAAGCTTTGTTAATATTCTATTAGCGTCCAGTTTACTTCCGATTCATGACATCATTTATAACCATCATTGGTCAATTCCGGCGAAACCTACCCGAGCGTATCTCTCTTGGTCTGGTCACTAAACCGCTGGATTGAATCCAAAATTTCTTGCTGACCATGCGGTTTCGTGTTTGATTCTCTCCTTTATATTCTGGATAATGAAAAAATGTGATTATTTGTCATATTAATTCACATTTGCCCACAATAATGAAGCTAGCTGTTTTCAATAAAGTGTTTTAGCTTATAGTTAAACAAAACAGTTTCTGTTTTACAGCTGAGATTAATTTACTAACAGGCTACTGAATATTTTTTATGCTGTATTAAAAATTTAATTTTAGAATATATTGATGAAATTATAATGATGAATATAAAAAATAAGGAAGTACAGTTGGCATGGAATAAAATGATCGGACCAGAATTCTGAACCAGAAAATATTTGTAATAACATATGTCTTGCTTCTTTGTGGTATTCGTTTAAAATCTATTTAATTTCACTCTTTAAATAATTTTTCTATTCGAATTATGTTTTTTTTTTCTTAAACTTAAAAAAAGCCAGCAGTTGGAATGTTATGTGATAATTAAGTAAAAATGTCTCATTTTTTCAGCTATGATTAATTTATTAGTACTACATTACTGTTTCGTTTTTCTGCCTACATTGTTATTTCGTTTTTCTGCATAACAATATATTCGTAAGAGTGTGATTTCTCATTTTCGTTCATACCGAGAAACGCGCTGCTAACACGTCCACTGCCGTGATAAAATTACCGGAATTTTATTTTATTTGGAAAGTTCGAATTCATACCAGAAAATAGTACTAGCAATATTTATTTTATTTAATTACGGACATTTCGTGATTACATAAAATAAATATTCTTCTTTCGAAATTTCCGGCACGAATTCGTAATTTTAGATTGAAAAAGCACGAGTATACTCGTGATTGGCAGCAAATGGATTAAACGAGTTTCACTTTACGCCTTTTGAACTTTCTTCTACCTATAATAGAAAATGTACTTTAATAGAGTTTTTTTTTCGACTTCCTGTTTTCGGCGGATTTATACATTTTAGGGGTCAGAAATCCCGAAAAAGACGTTTATACAAAATGTCTGTCTGTCCGTGTCTCCGTGTGTCCTCTTTGTATCATCGAAAAGTGTATGAAGTTATGCATAAAACGGAACCAAACTTCATATATATATATATATATATATATATATATATATATATATATATATATTTGCTATAGCCAGCAAGTCCCAGTTGAATTTGGGGATATTCCACCGGAAGGGGACGCTGTGATAGCGATTTTGTGTGCCGTTTTCCCTGTTGTATCATTGATAAGTGTACGAAATTATAGATAGAATCAGTGGCGGCCCGTGACTGGCTTTATTTGGGGCACTAAATGCATGTCTGCCAAATTTATCTTTTTCTTACTACTGTATTTTAAAAGAAATTTTTATAGAGTATTATTTAGTGTCAGAAAGTTCTGCCATTAAATAAACAGACAGATAGCGCACACCCTAGGGACCAGCTTATGGCTAATGGCCAGTACGAACCCCTGAGCCTAGGGAGGGAAAATCTGCCATTAAATAAACAATAAATTTCTTTAAAAAAAGTAGTTGTAAGAAAAGAATAAATCTTTCAAGTATGTATTTAGTGCTCCAAAAATAGCACGAGCCGCCACGGGATAGAATTGAACCACACTTCATATATACGTTTATTGCTATTGACGTCAGGTCCGACTTGAAAATGGGAATATTCCTCCTTTTTGTAGTTGTGTTGTACATAGGCTGCTCATACAGCAAAGATCACTTCTTAACTCGTCGATTTGCAAGCAGCTGACTGGAACAGAATGACAAAAAATATTGATTTTATTGAAAAAGATGATTGATATTTACTCCGATTAATATAATGAAGCAAAAATTTAAGTTGAAAATCAAATTTGGTGTAGTTGTGTTTTGCACTTGATGCTCCTGCAACGACGCATACTTCAGCATAGTGTTCGTTTCAAAAATGCATAATAATAATAAAAAAAACGCTTTTTCAAGTATGAGACAACATTGGGATTCGTATATCCGACTAGTTTAAAATAATTACTTATTTAAGTGCTTTTAAAATAATCTAAATAAAATTGTTGAAACTTGTTTCAGTTTAAGCTTGACTTTAATTTATTAGTTTAATTTATTCAGATTAGTTAAATTATTAATTAATTATTAGTTTAATTTATTTTGATTCTTAGTTTCATTTATTCAGAGGATGCCAAACGTTAAATTATTAATTAATTATTAGTTAAATAGTTATATTGTTAAATAGTTAAATATTTATATTGTTAAATAGTTAAATAGTTAAATATTTTTATTGTTAAATAGTTAAATAATTAAACAGTTATTATTAGTTAAATTATTAATTAATTATAAGTTTAATTTATTTTAGTTTTTAGTTTTATTTGTTCAGAGGATGCCGAGCGTAGAATCATCCCTCGACACTACGCCACTGCTGCGATTAATTCCCTTGTCTCTATGGATAACTCATTGTGTAACTATCAGAAAAGCGGAGGAAAATTATCTGATCCCTTCCCAGAACGGATGCCGGTATTTACTGTCTTGATTCTGAAAAAGTAGAGGTGACTGCTGATCAACATGAGCAGCAATTTCAACCCCATAGTAATGTTTCAACTCGTATACCGTGTTGATCATTTTATGAAGAAATTTTAGGCCCGTAAATCTGTAACACTCCTGAGGAGAGATCACTGACTACTTCTGAGGACTGACTACTTCTAAAGACTGACTACCCCTGAGGTCTCGTTTATCTCGATGATCTCGATGATCAAACATTTTCCTAATAGAAAAGCCCCCGGTACAGTTGCAAAAAAAGGTTTATTTCCAATAGACCCGGTTTATTCCCAAAAGACCTGGTTTATTCCCAAAAAACCAAGTTTATTGGCAAAAAAACCGGTTTATTCCCAGGTTTAAAACGGGTTTCTTCTGGTCTTTGCAACTCTAGCCCCCGGGTATGATGGGATCACAAATTTGGCAATAAAAAACTTACCCATTCAATATGCTACTTATTTTCTGCAGGAATATCAAATTTGATTAATGCAATTTTCAACTTTCGGCATTTTCCTTTCTCTGAAAGCAGGCTGTTATAGTTTGTATCGAAAATCCCAAAAAGGACAAGGAGTTACAGGCTCGCTAAGTAAACTAACTGAGCAATTTTTTGTGACTTAGCTCCAACAATTCTACATTGACATTCTTAAACAATTTGGCTATAGGCCTAAAAGATCCACTGCGCATCAGCTGATTAGAGTGGTATAATTCATCCATGATGGTGTTAATAACTCGGAGAAAATTGGTGTTCTTTTCATTGATGTGGCAAAGACACTTGACACCGTTTGCCAACTTTGGCCTCCTTTACGAACTACCGTAATTTCCGGCGTATAATCCGCGGATCAAACAATCATGTTTCGACCCAGAAATTTTATTTTATAAAATAAAACTTACTGGATCTCTGTAAATATTTCACTTCAATTATTGAATAAAATTTCTGGGTTGAAACAGAATTTTTTGATCCGCGGATTATAGGCCGGAAATTACGGTACTAAAACTTAAAATTCTTACTGCTTATGTAACGTTTATTTTCTCTTTCCTCAGCAGAAGAACATGACAATAAATCCTCCACACTATGATTTGTTAAAGGAAGTACCGCAGAGTTCGCCAATTGATATGCAAGATCTATATACTTGACATACTGGCATTTTATGTCTACAATCATAGCACGCTGACATGGTTTATTTGAAAACATTTTTACTAAATAGAGGATTAACGTTAACCCTAATAAATCTGTTGCTGTCTTTTTTTAAGGTAACGTATTCCACCAAATTTAGTGCACTTAAAAAATATTAGGCTTAGTATCTAAAAAATATTAGATATTCCTAACATTTTTAGACTGCAGTGTAAAATCCTCGCACGACTCCACTGATTTAGTATTTATTTAATATACGTTTCCTCCACACTATGATTTGTTAAAGGAAGTACCGCAGAGTTCGCCAATTGAGTCGCTAGATATGCAAGATCTATATACTTGACATACTGGCATTTTATGTCTACAATCATAGCACGCTGACATGGTTTATTTGAAAACATTTTTACTAAATAGAGGATTAACGTTAACCCTAATAAATCTGTTGCTGTCTTTTTTTAAGGTAACGTATTCCACCAAATTTAGTGCACTTAAAAAATATTAGGCTTAGTATCTAAAAAATATTAGATATTCCTAACATTTTTAGACTGCAGTGTAAAATCCTCGCACGACTCCACTGATTTAGTATTTATTTAATATACGTTTCCTCCACACTATGATTTGTTAAAGGAAGTACCGCAGAGTTCGCCAATTGAGTCGCTAGATATGCAAGATCTATATACTTGACATACTGGCATTTTATGTCTACAATCATAGCACGCTGACATGGTTTATTTGAAAACATTTTTACTAAATAGAGGATTAACGTTAACCCTAATAAATCTGTTGCTGTCTTTTTTTAAGGTAACGTATTCCACCAAATTTAGTGCACTTAAAAAATATTAGGCTTAGTATCTAAAAAATATTAGATATTCCTAACATTTTTAGACTGCAGTGTAAAATCCTCGCACGACTCCACTGATTTAGTATTTATTTAATATACGTTTCCTCCACACTATGATTTGTTAAAGGAAGTACCGCAGAGTTCGCCAATTGAGTCGCTAGATATGCAAGATCTATATACTTGACATACTGGCATTTTATGTCTACAATCATAGCACGCTGACATGGTTTATTTGAAAACATTTTTACTAAATAGAGGATTAACGTTAACCCTAATAAATCTGTTGCTGTCTTTTTTTAAGGTAACGTATTCCACCAAATTTAGTGCACTTAAAAAATATTAGGCTTAGTATCTAAAAAATATTAGATATTCCTAACATTTTTAGACTGCAGTGTAAAATCCTCGCACGACTCCACTGATTTAGTATTTATTTAATATACGTTTCCTCCACACTATGATTTGCTAAAGGAAGTACCGCAGAGTTCGCCAATTGAGTCGCTAGATATGCAAGATCTATATACTTGACATACTGGCATTTTATGTCTACAATCATAGCACGCTGACATGGTTTATTTGAAAACATTTTTACTAAATAGAGGATTAACGTTAACCCTAATAAATCTGTTGCTGTCTTTTTTTAAGGTAACGTATTCCACCAAATTTAGTGCACTTAAAAAATATTAGGCTTAGTATCTAAAAAATATTAGATATTCCTAACATTTTTAGACTGCAGTGTAAAATCCTCGCACGACTCCACTGATTTAGTATTTATTTAATATACGTTTCCTCCACACTATGATTTGTTAAAGGAAGTACCGCAGAGTTCGCCAATTGAGTCGCTAGATATGCAAGATCTATATACTTGACATACTGGCATTTTATGTCTACAATCATAGCACGCTGACATGGTTTATTTGAAAACATTTTTACTAAATAGAGGATTAACGTTAACCCTAATAAATCTGTTGCTGTCTTTTTTTAAGGTAACGTATTCCACCAAATTTAGTGCACTTAAAAAATATTAGGCTTAGTATCTAAAAAATATTAGATATTCCTAACATTTTTAGACTGCAGTGTAAAATCCTCGCACGACTCCACTGATTTAGTATTTATTTAATATACGTTTCCTCCACACTATGATTTGTTAAAGGAAGTACCGCAGAGTTCGCCAATTGAGTCGCTAGATATGCAAGATCTATATACTTGACATACTGGCATTTTATGTCTACAATCATAGCACGCTGACATGGTTTATTTGAAAACATTTTTACTAAATAGAGGATTAACGTTAACCCTAATAAATCTGTTGCTGTCTTTTTTTAAGGTAACGTATTCCACCAAATTTAGTGCACTTAAAAAATATTAGGCTTAGTATCTAAAAAATATTAGATATTCCTAACATTTTTAGACTGCAGTGTAAAATCCTCGCACGACTCCACTGATTTAGTATTTATTTAATATACGTTTCCTCCACACTATGATTTGTTAAAGGAAGTACCGCAGAGTTCGCCAATTGAGTCGCTAGATATGCAAGATCTATATACTTGACATACTGGCATTTTATGTCTACAATCATAGCACGCTGACATGGTTTATTTGAAAACATTTTTACTAAATAGAGGATTAACGTTAACCCTAATAAATCTGTTGCTGTCTTTTTTTAAGGTAACGTATTCCACCAAATTTAGTGCACTTAAAAAATATTAGGCTTAGTATCTAAAAAATATTAGATATTCCTAACATTTTTAGACTGCAGTGTAAAATCCTCGCACGACTCCACTGATTTAGTATTTATTTAATATACGTTTCCTCCACACTATGATTTGTTAAAGGAAGTACCGCAGAGTTCGCCAATTGAGTCGCTAGATATGCAAGATCTATATACTTGACATACTGGCATTTTATAGCACGCTAATCATAGCACGCTGACATGGTTTATTTGAAAACATTTTTACTAAATAGAGGATTAACGTTAACCCTAATAAATCTGTTGCTGTCTTTTTTTAAGGTAACGTATTCCACCAAATTTAGTGCACTTAAAAAATATTAGGCTTAGTATCTAAAAAATATTAGATATTCCTAACATTTTTAGACTGCAGTGTAAAATCCTCGCACGACTCCACTGATTTAGTATTTATTTAATATACGTTTCCTCCACACTATGATTTGTTAAAGGAAGTACCGCAGAGTTCGCCAATTGAGTCGCTAGATATGCAAGATCTATATACTTGACATACTGGCATTTTATGTCTACAATCATAGCACGCTGACATGGTTTATTTGAAAACATTTTTACTAAATAGAGGATTAACGTTAACCCTAATAAATCTGTTGCTGTCTTTTTTTAAGGTAACGTATTCCACCAAATTTAGTGCACTTAAAAAATATTAGGCTTAGTATCTAAAAAATATTAGATATTCCTAACATTTTTAGACTGCAGTGTAAAATCCTCGCACGACTCCACTGATTTAGTATTTATTTAATATACGTTTCCTCCACACTATGATTTGTTAAAGGAAGTACCGCAGAGTTCGCCAATTGAGTCGCTAGATATGCAAGATCTATATACTTGACATACTGGCATTTTATGTCTACAATCATAGCACGCTGACATGGTTTATTTGAAAACATTTTTACTAAATAGAGGATTAACGTTAACCCTAATAAATCTGTTGCTGTCTTTTTTTAAGGTAACGTATTCCACCAAATTTAGTGCACTTAAAAAATATTAGGCTTAGTATCTAAAAAATATTAGATATTCCTAACATTTTTAGACTGCAGTGTAAAATCCTCGCACGACTCCACTGATTTAGTATTTATTTAATATACGTTTCCTCCACACTATGATTTGTTAAAGGAAGTACCGCAGAGTTCGCCAATTGAGTCGCTAGATATGCAAGATCTATATACTTGACATACTGGCATTTTATGTCTACAATCATAGCACGCTGACATGGTTTATTTGAAAACATTTTTACTAAATAGAGGATTAACGTTAACCCTAATAAATCTGTTGCTGTCTTTTTTTAAGGTAACGTATTCCACCAAATTTAGTGCACTTAAAAAATATTAGGCTTAGTATCTAAAAAATATTAGATATTCCTAACATTTTTAGACTGCAGTGTAAAATCCTCGCACGACTCCACTGATTTAGTATTTATTTAATATACGTTTCCTCCACACTATGATTTGTTAAAGGAAGTACCGCAGAGTTCGCCAATTGAGTCGCTAGATATGCAAGATCTATATACTTGACATACTGGCATTTTATGTCTACAATCATAGCACGCTGACATGGTTTATTTGAAAACATTTTTACTAAATAGAGGATTAACGTTAACCCTAATAAATCTGTTGCTGTCTTTTTTTAAGGTAACGTATTCCACCAAATTTAGTGCACTTAAAAAATATTAGGCTTAGTATCTAAAAAATATTAGATATTCCTAACATTTTTAGACTGCAGTGTAAAATCCTCGCACGACTCCACTGATTTAGTATTTATTTAATATACGTTTCCTCCACACTATGATTTGTTAAAGGAAGTACCGCAGAGTTCGCCAATTGAGTCGCTAGATATGCAAGATCTATATACTTGACATACTGGCATTTTATGTCTACAATCATAGCACGCTGACATGGTTTATTTGAAAACATTTTTACTAAATAGAGGATTAACGTTAACCCTAATAAATCTGTTGCTGTCTTTTTTTAAGGTAACGTATTCCACCAAATTTAGTGCACTTAAAAAATATTAGGCTTAGTATCTAAAAAATATTAGATATTCCTAACATTTTTAGACTGCAGTGTAAAATCCTCGCACGACTCCACTGATTTAGTATTTATTTAATATACGTTTCCTCCACACTATGATTTGTTAAAGGAAGTACCGCAGAGTTCGCCAATTGAGTCGCTAGATATGCAAGATCTATATACTTGACATACTGGCATTTTATGTCTACAATCATAGCACGCTGACATGGTTTATTTGAAAACATTTTTACTAAATAGAGGATTAACGTTAACCCTAATAAATCTGTTGCTGTCTTTTTTTAAGGTAACGTATTCCACCAAATTTAGTGCACTTAAAAAATATTAGGCTTAGTATCTAAAAAATATTAGATATTCCTAACATTTTTAGACTGCAGTGTAAAATCCTCGCACGACTCCACTGATTTAGTATTTATTTAATATACGTTTCCTCCACACTATGATTTGTTAAAGGAAGTACCGCAGAGTTCGCCAATTGAGTCGCTAGATATGCAAGATCTATATACTTGACATACTGGCATTTTATGTCTACAATCATAGCACGCTGACATGGTTTATTTGAAAACATTTTTACTAAATAGAGGATTAACGTTAACCCTAATAAATCTGTTGCTGTCTTTTTTTAAGGTAACGTATTCCACCAAATTTAGTGCACTTAAAAAATATTAGGCTTAGTATCTAAAAAATATTAGATATTCCTAACATTTTTAGACTGCAGTGTAAAATCCTCGCACGACTCCACTGATTTAGTATTTATTTAATATACGTTTCCTCCACACTATGATTTGTTAAAGGAAGTACCGCAGAGTTCGCCAATTGAGTCGCTAGATATGCAAGATCTATATACTTGACATACTGGCATTTTATAGCAACTAATCATAGCACGCTGACATGGTTTATTTGAAAACATTTTTACTAAATAGAGGATTAACGTTAACCCTAATAAATCTGTTGCTGTCTTTTTTTAAGGTAACGTATTCCACCAAATTTAGTGCACTTAAAAAATATTAGGCTTAGTATCTAAAAAATATTAGATATTCCTAACATTTTTAGACTGCAGTGTAAAATCCTCGCACGACTCCACTGATTTAGTATTTATTTAATATACGTTTCCTCCACACTATGATTTGTTAAAGGAAGTACCGCAGAGTTCGCCAATTGAGTCGCTAGATATGCAAGATCTATATACTTGACATACTGGCATTTTATGTCTACAATCATAGCACGCTGACATGGTTTATTTGAAAACATTTTTACTAAATAGAGGATTAACGTTAACCCTAATAAATCTGTTGCTGTCTTTTTTTAAGGTAACGTATTCCACCAAATTTAGTGCACTTAAAAAATATTAGGCTTAGTATCTAAAAAATATTAGATATTCCTAACATTTTTAGACTGCAGTGTAAAATCCTCGCACGACTCCACTGATTTAGTATTTATTTAATATACGTTTCCTCCACACTATGATTTGTTAAAGGAAGTACCGCAGAGTTCGCCAATTGAGTCGCTAGATATGCAAGATCTATATACTTGACATACTGGCATTTTATGTCTACAATCATAGCACGCTGACATGGTTTATTTGAAAACATTTTTACTAAATAGAGGATTAACGTTAACCCTAATAAATCTGTTGCTGTCTTTTTTTAAGGTAACGTATTCCACCAAATTTAGTGCACTTAAAAAATATTAGGCTTAGTATCTAAAAAATATTAGATATTCCTAACATTTTTAGACTGCAGTGTAAAATCCTCGCACGACTCCACTGATTTAGTATTTATTTAATATACGTTTCCTCCACACTATGATTTGTTAAAGGAAGTACCGCAGAGTTCGCCAATTGAGTCGCTAGATATGCAAGATCTATATACTTGACATACTGGCATTTTATGTCTACAATCATAGCACGCTGACATGGTTTATTTGAAAACATTTTTACTAAATAGAGGATTAACGTTAACCCTAATAAATCTGTTGCTGTCTTTTTTTAAGGTAACGTATTCCACCAAATTTAGTGCACTTAAAAAATATTAGGCTTAGTATCTAAAAAATATTAGATATTCCTAACATTTTTAGACTGCAGTGTAAAATCCTCGCACGACTCCACTGATTTAGTATTTATTTAATATACGTTTCCTCCACACTATGATTTGTTAAAGGAAGTACCGCAGAGTTCGCCAATTGAGTCGCTAGATATGCAAGATCTATATACTTGACATACTGGCATTTTATGTCTACAATCATAGCACGCTGACATGGTTTATTTGAAAACATTTTTACTAAATAGAGGATTAACGTTAACCCTAATAAATCTGTTGCTGTCTTTTTTTAAGGTAACGTATTCCACCAAATTTAGTGCACTTAAAAAATATTAGGCTTAGTATCTAAAAAATATTAGATATTCCTAACATTTTTAGACTGCAGTGTAAAATCCTCGCACGACTCCACTGATTTAGTATTTATTTAATATACGTTTCCTCCACACTATGATTTGTTAAAGGAAGTACCGCAGAGTTCGCCAATTGAGTCGCTAGATATGCAAGATCTATATACTTGACATACTGGCATTTTATGTCTACAATCATAGCACGCTGACATGGTTTATTTGAAAACATTTTTACTAAATAGAGGATTAACGTTAACCCTAATAAATCTGTTGCTGTCTTTTTTTAAGGTAACGTATTCCACCAAATTTAGTGCACTTAAAAAATATTAGGCTTAGTATCTAAAAAATATTAGATATTCCTAACATTTTTAGACTGCAGTGTAAAATCCTCGCACGACTCCACTGATTTAGTATTTATTTAATATACGTTTCCTCCACACTATGATTTGTTAAAGGAAGTACCGCAGAGTTCGCCAATTGAGTCGCTAGATATGCAAGATCTATATACTTGACATACTGGCATTTTATGTCTACAATCATAGCACGCTGACATGGTTTATTTGAAAACATTTTTACTAAATAGAGGATTAACGTTAACCCTAATAAATCTGTTGCTGTCTTTTTTTAAGGTAACGTATTCCACCAAATTTAGTGCACTTAAAAAATATTAGGCTTAGTATCTAAAAAATATTAGATATTCCTAACATTTTTAGACTGCAGTGTAAAATCCTCGCACGACTCCACTGATTTAGTATTTATTTAATATACGTTTCCTCCACACTATGATTTGTTAAAGGAAGTACCGCAGAGTTCGCCAATTGAGTCGCTAGATATGCAAGATCTATATACTTGACATACTGGCATTTTATGTCTACAATCATAGCACGCTGACATGGTTTATTTGAAAACATTTTTACTAAATAGAGGATTAACGTTAACCCTAATAAATCTGTTGCTGTCTTTTTTTAAGGTAACGTATTCCACCAAATTTAGTGCACTTAAAAAATATTAGGCTTAGTATCTAAAAAATATTAGATATTCCTAACATTTTTAGACTGCAGTGTAAAATCCTCGCACGACTCCACTGATTTAGTATTTATTTAATATACGTTTCCTCCACACTATGATTTGTTAAAGGAAGTACCGCAGAGTTCGCCAATTGAGTCGCTAGATATGCAAGATCTATATACTTGACATACTGGCATTTTATGTCTACAATCATAGCACGCTGACATGGTTTATTTGAAAACATTTTTACTAAATAGAGGATTAACGTTAACCCTAATAAATCTGTTGCTGTCTTTTTTTAAGGTAACGTATTCCACCAAATTTAGTGCACTTAAAAAATATTAGGCTTAGTATCTAAAAAATATTAGATATTCCTAACATTTTTAGACTGCAGTGTAAAATCCTCGCACGACTCCACTGATTTAGTATTTATTTAATATACGTTTCCTCCACACTATGATTTGTTAAAGGAAGTACCGCAGAGTTCGCCAATTGAGTCGCTAGATATGCAAGATCTATATACTTGACATACTGGCATTTTATGTCTACAATCATAGCACGCTGACATGGTTTATTTGAAAACATTTTTACTAAATAGAGGATTAACGTTAACCCTAATAAATCTGTTGCTGTCTTTTTTTAAGGTAACGTATTCCACCAAATTTAGTGCACTTAAAAAATATTAGGCTTAGTATCTAAAAAATATTAGATATTCCTAACATTTTTAGACTGCAGTGTAAAATCCTCGCACGACTCCACTGATTTAGTATTTATTTAATATACGTTTCCTCCACACTATGATTTGTTAAAGGAAGTACCGCAGAGTTCGCCAATTGAGTCGCTAGATATGCAAGATCTATATACTTGACATACTGGCATTTTATGTCTACAATCATAGCACGCTGACATGGTTTATTTGAAAACATTTTTACTAAATAGAGGATTAACGTTAACCCTAATAAATCTGTTGCTGTCTTTTTTTAAGGTAACGTATTCCACCAAATTTAGTGCACTTAAAAAATATTAGGCTTAGTATCTAAAAAATATTAGATATTCCTAACATTTTTAGACTGCAGTGTAAAATCCTCGCACGACTCCACTGATTTAGTATTTATTTAATATACGTTTCCTCCACACTATGATTTGTTAAAGGAAGTACCGCAGAGTTCGCCAATTGAGTCGCTAGATATGCAAGATCTATATACTTGACATACTGGCATTTTATGTCTACAATCATAGCACGCTGACATGGTTTATTTGAAAACATTTTTACTAAATAGAGGATTAACGTTAACCCTAATAAATCTGTTGCTGTCTTTTTTTAAGGTAACGTATTCCACCAAATTTAGTGCACTTAAAAAATATTAGGCTTAGTATCTAAAAAATATTAGATATTCCTAACATTTTTAGACTGCAGTGTAAAATCCTCGCACGACTCCACTGATTTAGTATTTATTTAATATACGTTTCCTCCACACTATGATTTGTTAAAGGAAGTACCGCAGAGTTCGCCAATTGAGTCGCTAGATATGCAAGATCTATATACTTGACATACTGGCATTTTATGTCTACAATCATAGCACGCTGACATGGTTTATTTGAAAACATTTTTACTAAATAGAGGATTAACGTTAACCCTAATAAATCTGTTGCTGTCTTTTTTTAAGGTAACGTATTCCACCAAATTTAGTGCACTTAAAAAATATTAGGCTTAGTATCTAAAAAATATTAGATATTCCTAACATTTTTAGACTGCAGTGTAAAATCCTCGCACGACTCCACTGATTTAGTATTTATTTAATATACGTTTCCTCCACACTATGATTTGTTAAAGGAAGTACCGCAGAGTTCGCCAATTGAGTCGCTAGATATGCAAGATCTATATACTTGACATACTGGCATTTTATGTCTACAATCATAGCACGCTGACATGGTTTATTTGAAAACATTTTTACTAAATAGAGGATTAACGTTAACCCTAATAAATCTGTTGCTGTCTTTTTTTAAGGTAACGTATTCCACCAAATTTAGTGCACTTAAAAAATATTAGGCTTAGTATCTAAAAAATATTAGATATTCCTAACATTTTTAGACTGCAGTGTAAAATCCTCGCACGACTCCACTGATTTAGTATTTATTTAATATACGTTTCCTCCACACTATGATTTGTTAAAGGAAGTACCGCAGAGTTCGCCAATTGAGTCGCTAGATATGCAAGATCTATATACTTGACATACTGGCATTTTATGTCTACAATCATAGCACGCTGACATGGTTTATTTGAAAACATTTTTACTAAATAGAGGATTAACGTTAACCCTAATAAATCTGTTGCTGTCTTTTTTTAAGGTAACGTATTCCACCAAATTTAGTGCACTTAAAAAATATTAGGCTTAGTATCTAAAAAATATTAGATATTCCTAACATTTTTAGACTGCAGTGTAAAATCCTCGCACGACTCCACTGATTTAGTATTTATTTAATATACGTTTCCTCCACACTATGATTTGTTAAAGGAAGTACCGCAGAGTTCGCCAATTGAGTCGCTAGATATGCAAGATCTATATACTTGACATACTGGCATTTTATGTCTACAATCATAGCACGCTGACATGGTTTATTTGAAAACATTTTTACTAAATAGAGGATTAACGTTAACCCTAATAAATCTGTTGCTGTCTTTTTTTAAGGTAACGTATTCCACCAAATTTAGTGCACTTAAAAAATATTAGGCTTAGTATCTAAAAAATATTAGATATTCCTAACATTTTTAGACTGCAGTGTAAAATCCTCGCACGACTCCACTGATTTAGTATTTATTTAATATACGTTTCCTCCACACTATGATTTGTTAAAGGAAGTACCGCAGAGTTCGCCAATTGAGTCGCTAGATATGCAAGATCTATATACTTGACATACTGGCATTTTATGTCTACAATCATAGCACGCTGACATGGTTTATTTGAAAACATTTTTACTAAATAGAGGATTAACGTTAACCCTAATAAATCTGTTGCTGTCTTTTTTTAAGGTAACGTATTCCACCAAATTTAGTGCACTTAAAAAATATTAGGCTTAGTATCTAAAAAATATTAGATATTCCTAACATTTTTAGACTGCAGTGTAAAATCCTCGCACGACTCCACTGATTTAGTATTTATTTAATATACGTTTCCTCCACACTATGATTTGTTAAAGGAAGTACCGCAGAGTTCGCCAATTGAGTCGCTAGATATGCAAGATCTATATACTTGACATACTGGCATTTTATGTCTACAATCATAGCACGCTGACATGGTTTATTTGAAAACATTTTTACTAAATAGAGGATTAACGTTAACCCTAATAAATCTGTTGCTGTCTTTTTTTAAGGTAACGTATTCCACCAAATTTAGTGCACTTAAAAAATATTAGGCTTAGTATCTAAAAAATATTAGATATTCCTAACATTTTTAGACTGCAGTGTAAAATCCTCGCACGACTCCACTGATTTAGTATTTATTTAATATACGTTTCCTCCACACTATGATTTGTTAAAGGAAGTACCGCAGAGTTCGCCAATTGAGTCGCTAGATATGCAAGATCTATATACTTGACATACTGGCATTTTATGTCTACAATCATAGCACGCTGACATGGTTTATTTGAAAACATTTTTACTAAATAGAGGATTAACGTTAACCCTAATAAATCTGTTGCTGTCTTTTTTTAAGGTAACGTATTCCACCAAATTTAGTGCACTTAAAAAATATTAGGCTTAGTATCTAAAAAATATTAGATATTCCTAACATTTTTAGACTGCAGTGTAAAATCCTCGCACGACTCCACTGATTTAGTATTTATTTAATATACGTTTCCTCCACACTATGATTTGTTAAAGGAAGTACCGCAGAGTTCGCCAATTGAGTCGCTAGATATGCAAGATCTATATACTTGACATACTGGCATTTTATGTCTACAATCATAGCACGCTGACATGGTTTATTTGAAAACATTTTTACTAAATAGAGGATTAACGTTAACCCTAATAAATCTGTTGCTGTCTTTTTTTAAGGTAACGTATTCCACCAAATTTAGTGCACTTAAAAAATATTAGGCTTAGTATCTAAAAAATATTAGATATTCCTAACATTTTTAGACTGCAGTGTAAAATCCTCGCACGACTCCACTGATTTAGTATTTATTTAATATACGTTTCCTCCACACTATGATTTGTTAAAGGAAGTACCGCAGAGTTCGCCAATTGAGTCGCTAGATATGCAAGATCTATATACTTGACATACTGGCATTTTATGTCTACAATCATAGCACGCTGACATGGTTTATTTGAAAACATTTTTACTAAATAGAGGATTAACGTTAACCCTAATAAATCTGTTGCTGTCTTTTTTTAAGGTAACGTATTCCACCAAATTTAGTGCACTTAAAAAATATTAGGCTTAGTATCTAAAAAATATTAGATATTCCTAACATTTTTAGACTGCAGTGTAAAATCCTCGCACGACTCCACTGATTTAGTATTTATTTAATATACGTTTCCTCCACACTATGATTTGTTAAAGGAAGTACCGCAGAGTTCGCCAATTGAGTCGCTAGATATGCAAGATCTATATACTTGACATACTGGCATTTTATGTCTACAATCATAGCACGCTGACATGGTTTATTTGAAAACATTTTTACTAAATAGAGGATTAACGTTAACCCTAATAAATCTGTTGCTGTCTTTTTTTAAGGTAACGTATTCCACCAAATTTAGTGCACTTAAAAAATATTAGGCTTAGTATCTAAAAAATATTAGATATTCCTAACATTTTTAGACTGCAGTGTAAAATCCTCGCACGACTCCACTGATTTAGTATTTATTTAATATACGTTTCCTCCACACTATGATTTGTTAAAGGAAGTACCGCAGAGTTCGCCAATTGAGTCGCTAGATATGCAAGATCTATATACTTGACATACTGGCATTTTATGTCTACAATCATAGCACGCTGACATGGTTTATTTGAAAACATTTTTACTAAATAGAGGATTAACGTTAACCCTAATAAATCTGTTGCTGTCTTTTTTTAAGGTAACGTATTCCACCAAATTTAGTGCACTTAAAAAATATTAGGCTTAGTATCTAAAAAATATTAGATATTCCTAACATTTTTAGACTGCAGTGTAAAATCCTCGCACGACTCCACTGATTTAGTATTTATTTAATATACGTTTCCTCCACACTATGATTTGTTAAAGGAAGTACCGCAGAGTTCGCCAATTGAGTCGCTAGATATGCAAGATCTATATACTTGACATACTGGCATTTTATGTCTACAATCATAGCACGCTGACATGGTTTATTTGAAAACATTTTTACTAAATAGAGGATTAACGTTAACCCTAATAAATCTGTTGCTGTCTTTTTTTAAGGTAACGTATTCCACCAAATTTAGTGCACTTAAAAAATATTAGGCTTAGTATCTAAAAAATATTAGATATTCCTAACATTTTTAGACTGCAGTGTAAAATCCTCGCACGACTCCACTGATTTAGTATTTATTTAATATACGTTTCCTCCACACTATGATTTGTTAAAGGAAGTACCGCAGAGTTCGCCAATTGAGTCGCTAGATATGCAAGATCTATATACTTGACATACTGGCATTTTATGTCTACAATCATAGCACGCTGACATGGTTTATTTGAAAACATTTTTACTAAATAGAGGATTAACGTTAACCCTAATAAATCTGTTGCTGTCTTTTTTTAAGGTAACGTATTCCACCAAATTTAGTGCACTTAAAAAATATTAGGCTTAGTATCTAAAAAATATTAGATATTCCTAACATTTTTAGACTGCAGTGTAAAATCCTCGCACGACTCCACTGATTTAGTATTTATTTAATATACGTTTCCTCCACACTATGATTTGTTAAAGGAAGTACCGCAGAGTTCGCCAATTGAGTCGCTAGATATGCAAGATCTATATACTTGACATACTGGCATTTTATGTCTACAATCATAGCACGCTGACATGGTTTATTTGAAAACATTTTTACTAAATAGAGGATTAACGTTAACCCTAATAAATCTGTTGCTGTCTTTTTTTAAGGTAACGTATTCCACCAAATTTAGTGCACTTAAAAAATATTAGGCTTAGTATCTAAAAAATATTAGATATTCCTAACATTTTTAGACTGCAGTGTAAAATCCTCGCACGACTCCACTGATTTAGTATTTATTTAATATACGTTTCCTCCACACTATGATTTGTTAAAGGAAGTACCGCAGAGTTCGCCAATTGAGTCGCTAGATATGCAAGATCTATATACTTGACATACTGGCATTTTATGTCTACAATCATAGCACGCTGACATGGTTTATTTGAAAACATTTTTACTAAATAGAGGATTAACGTTAACCCTAATAAATCTGTTGCTGTCTTTTTTTAAGGTAACGTATTCCACCAAATTTAGTGCACTTAAAAAATATTAGGCTTAGTATCTAAAAAATATTAGATATTCCTAACATTTTTAGACTGCAGTGTAAAATCCTCGCACGACTCCACTGATTTAGTATTTATTTAATATACGTTTCCTCCACACTATGATTTGTTAAAGGAAGTACCGCAGAGTTCGCCAATTGAGTCGCTAGATATGCAAGATCTATATACTTGACATACTGGCATTTTATGTCTACAATCATAGCACGCTGACATGGTTTATTTGAAAACATTTTTACTAAATAGAGGATTAACGTTAACCCTAATAAATCTGTTGCTGTCTTTTTTTAAGGTAACGTATTCCACCAAATTTAGTGCACTTAAAAAATATTAGGCTTAGTATCTAAAAAATATTAGATATTCCTAACATTTTTAGACTGCAGTGTAAAATCCTCGCACGACTCCACTGATTTAGTATTTATTTAATATACGTTTCCTCCACACTATGATTTGTTAAAGGAAGTACCGCAGAGTTCGCCAATTGAGTCGCTAGATAATGCAAGATCTATATACTTGACATACTGGCATTTTATGTATACTGCTATCATAGCATTTTTACTAAATAGGGATAACGTTAACCCTAAAAATCTTGCTGTTTTTTTAAGGAATATTCACATTTAGTGCACTTAAAAAATATTAGGCTTAGTATCTAAAAAAATTAGATATTGCCTAACTTTTTAGACTGCAGTGTAAAATCCTCGCACTCTCCACTGATGTTAGTATTTAATTAAATACGTTTCCTCCACACATGATTTGTTAAAGGAAGTACCGCAGAGTTCGCCAATTGAGTCGGCTAGATATGCAAGATCTATATACTTGACATACTGGCATTTTATGTGCAAGATCTATATACTTGACATACTGGCATTTTATGTCTACAATCATAGCACGCTGACATGGTTTATTTGAAAACATTTTTACTAAATAGAGGATTAACGTTAACCCTAATAAATCTGTTGCTGTCTTTTTTTAAGGTAACGTATTCCACCAAATTTAGTGCACTTAAAAAATATTAGGCTTAGTATCTAAAAAATATTAGATATTCCTAACATTTTTAGACTGCAGTGTAAAATCCTCGCACGACTCCACTGATTTAGTATTTATTTAATATACGTTTCCTCCACACTATGATTTGTTAAAGGAAGTACCGCAGAGTTCGCCAATTGAGTCGCTAGATATGCAAGATCTATATACTTGACATACTGGCATTTTATGTCTACAATCATAGCACGCTGACATGGTTTATTTGAAAACATTTTTACTAAATAGAGGATTAACGTTAACCCTAATAAATCTGTTGCTGTCTTTTTTTAAGGTAACGTATTCCACCAAATTTAGTGCACTTAAAAAATATTAGGCTTAGTATCTAAAAAATATTAGATATTCCTAACATTTTTAGACTGCAGTGTAAAATCCTCGCACGACTCCACTGATTTAGTATTTATTTAATATACGTTTCCTCCACACTATGATTTGTTAAAGGAAGTACCGCAGAGTTCGACAATTGATATGCAAGATCTATATACTTGACATACTGGCATTTTATGTCTACAATCATAGCACGCTGACATGGTTTATTTGAAAACATTTTTACTAAATAGAGGATTAACGTTAACCCTAATAAATCTGTTGCTGTCTTTTTTTAAGGTAACGTATTCCACCAAATTTAGTGCACTTAAAAAATATTAGGCTTAGTATCTAAAAAATATTAGATATTCCTAACATTTTTAGACTGCAGTGTAAAATCCTCGCACGACTCCACTGATTTAGTATTTATTTAATATACGTTTCCTCCACACTATGATTTGTTAAAGGAAGTACCGCAGAGTTCGCCAATTGAGTCGCTAGATATGCAAGATCTATATACTTGACATACTGGCATTTTATGTCTACAATCATAGCACGCTGACATGGTTTATTTGAAAACATTTTTACTAAATAGAGGATTAACGTTAACCCTAATAAATCTGTTGCTGTCTTTTTTTAAAGTAACGTATTCCACCAAATTTAGTGCACTTAAAAAATATTAGGCTTAGTATCTAAAAAATATTAGATATTCCTAACATTTTTAGACTGCAGTGTAAAATCCTCGCACGACTCCACTGATTTAGTATTTATTTAATATACGTTTCCTCCACACTATGATTTGTTAAAGGAAGTACCGCAGAGTTCGACAATTGATATGCAAGATCTATATACTTGACATACTGGCATTTTATGTCTACAATCATAGCACGCTGACATGGTTTATTTGAAAACATTTTTACTAAATAGAGGATTAACGTTAACCCTAATAAATCTGTTGCTGTCTTTTTTTAAGGTAACGTATTCCACCAAATTTAGTGCACTTAAAAAATATTAGGCTTAGTATCTAAAAAATATTAGATATTCCTAACATTTTTAGACTGCAGTGTAAAATCCTCGCACGACTCCACTGATTTAGTATTTATTTAATATACGTTTCCTCCACACTATGATTTGTTAAAGGAAGTACCGCAGAGTTCGCCAATTGAGTCGCTAGATATGCAAGATCTATATACTTGACATACTGGCATTTTATGTCTACAATCATAGCACGCTGACATGGTTTATTTGAAAACATTTTTACTAAATAGAGGATTAACGTTAACCCTAATAAATCTGTTGCTGTCTTTTTTTAAGGTAACGTATTCCACCAAATTTAGTGCACTTAAAAAATATTAGGCTTAGTATCTAAAAAATATTAGATATTCCTAACATTTTTAGACTGCAGTGTAAAATCCTCGCACGACTCCACTGATTTAGTATTTATTTAATATACGTTTCCTCCACACTATGATTTGTTAAAGGAAGTACCGCAGAGTTCGCCAATTGAGTCGCTAGATATGCAAGATCTATATACTTGACATACTGGCATTTTATGTCTACAATCATAGCACGCTGACATGGTTTATTTGAAAACATTTTTACTAAATAGAGGATTAACGTTAACCCTAATAAATCTGTTGCTGTCTTTTTTTAAGGTAACGTATTCCACCAAATTTAGTGCACTTAAAAAATATTAGGCTTAGTATCTAAAAAATATTAGATATTCCTAACATTTTTAGACTGCAGTGTAAAATCCTCGCACGACTCCACTGATTTAGTATTTATTTAATATACGTTTCCTCCACACTATGATTTGTTAAAGGAAGTACCGCAGAGTTCGACAATTGATATGCAAGATCTATATACTTGACATACTGGCATTTTATGTCTACAATCATAGCACGCTGACATGGTTTATTTGAAAACATTTTTACTAAATAGAGGATTAACGTTAACCCTAATAAATCTGTTGCTGTCTTTTTTTAAGGTAACGTATTCCACCAAATTTAGTGCACTTAAAAAATATTAGGCTTAGTATCTAAAAAATATTAGATATTCCTAACATTTTTAGACTGCAGTGTAAAATCCTCGCACGACTCCACTGATTTAGTATTTATTTAATATACGTTTCCTCCACACTATGATTTGTTAAAGGAAGTACCGCAGAGTTCGACAATTGATATCCAAGATCTATATACTTGACATACTGGCATTTTATGTCTACAATCATAGCACGCTGACATGGTTTATTTGAAAACATTTTTACTAAATAGAGGATTAACGTTAACCCTAATAAATCTGTTGCTGTCTTTTTTTAAGGTAACGTATTCCACCAAATTTAGTGCACTTAAAAAATATTAGGCTTAGTATCTAAAAAATATTAGATATTCCTAACATTTTTAGACTGCAGTGTAAAATCCTCGCACGACTCCACTGATTTAGTATTTATTTAATATACGTTTCCTCCACACTATGATTTGTTAAAGGAAGTACCGCAGAGTTCGCCAATTGAGTCGCTAGATATGCAAGATCTATATACTTGACATACTGGCATTTTATGTCTACAATCATAGCACGCTGACATGGTTTATTTGAAAACATTTTTACTAAATAGAGGATTAACGTTAACCCTAATAAATCTGTTGCTGTCTTTTTTTAAGGTAACGTATTCCACCAAATTTAGTGCACTTAAAAAATATTAGGCTTAGTATCTAAAAAATATTAGATATTCCTAACATTTTTAGACTGCAGTGTAAAATCCTCGCACGACTCCACTGATTTAGTATTTATTTAATATACGTTTCCTCCACACTATGATTTGTTAAAGGAAGTACCGCAGAGTTCGACAATTGATATGCAAGATCTATATACTTGACATACTGGCATTTTATGTCTACAATCATAGCACGCTGACATGGTTTATTTGAAAACATTTTTACTAAATAGAGGATTAACGTTAACCCTAATAAATCTGTTGCTGTCTTTTTTTAAGGTAACGTATTCCACCAAATTTAGTGCACTTAAAAAATATTAGGCTTAGTATCTAAAAAATATTAGATATTCCTAACATTTTTAGACTGCAGTGTAAAATCCTCGCACGACTCCACTGATTTAGTATTTATTTAATATACGTTTCCTCCACACTATGATTTGTTAAAGGAAGTACCGCAGAGTTCGCCAATTGAGTCGCTAGATATGCAAGATCTATATACTTGACATACTGGCATTTTATGTCTACAATCATAGCACGCTGACATGGTTTATTTGAAAACATTTTTACTAAATAGAGGATTAACGTTAACCCTAATAAATCTGTTGCTGTCTTTTTTTAAAGGTAACGTATTCCACCAAATTTAGTGCACTTAAAAAATATTAGGCTTAGTATCTAAAAAATATTAGATATTCCTAACATTTTTAGACTGCAGTGTAAAATCCTCGCACGACTCCACTGATTTAGTATTTATTTAATATACGTTTCCTCCACACTATGATTTGTTAAAGGAAGTACCGCAGAGTTCGCCAATTGAGTCGCTAGATATGCAAGATCTATATACTTGACATACTGGCATTTTATGTCTACAATCATAGCACGCTGACATGGTTTATTTGAAAACATTTTTACTAAATAGAGGATTAACGTTAACCCTAATAAATCTGTTGCTGTCTTTTTTTAAGGTAACGTATTCCACCAAATTTAGTGCACTTAAAAAATATTAGGCTTAGTATCTAAAAAATATTAGATATTCCTAACATTTTTAGACTGCAGTGTAAAATCCTCGCACGACTCCACTGATTTAGTATTTATTTAATATACGTTTCCTCCACACTATGATTTGTTAAAGGAAGTACCGCAGAGTTCGCCAATTGAGTCGCTAGATATGCAAGATCTATATACTTGACATACTGGCATTTTATGTCTACAATCATAGCACGCTGACATGGTTTATTTGAAAACATTTTTACTAAATAGAGGATTAACGTTAACCCTAATAAATCTGTTGCTGTCTTTTTTTAAGGTAACGTATTCCACCAAATTTAGTGCACTTAAAAAATATTAGGCTTAGTATCTAAAAAATATTAGATATTCCTAACATTTTTAGACTGCAGTGTAAAATCCTCGCACGACTCCACTGATTTAGTATTTATTTAATATACGTTTCCTCCACACTATGATTTGTTAAAGGAAGTACCGCAGAGTTCGCCAATTGAGTCGCTAGATATGCAAGATCTATATACTTGACATACTGGCATTTTATGTCTACAATCATAGCACGCTGACATGGTTTATTTGAAAACATTTTTACTAAATAGAGGATTAACGTTAACCCTAATAAATCTGTTGCTGTCTTTTTTTAAGGTAACGTATTCCACCAAATTTAGTGCACTTAAAAAATATTAGGCTTAGTATCTAAAAAATATTAGATATTCCTAACATTTTTAGACTGCAGTGTAAAATCCTCGCACGACTCCACTGATTTAGTATTTATTTAATATACGTTTCCTCCACACTATGATTTGTTAAAGGAAGTACCGCAGAGTTCGACAATTGATATGCAAGATCTATATACTTGACATACTGGCATTTTATGTCTACAATCATAGCACGCTGACATGGTTTATTTGAAAACATTTTTACTAAATAGAGGATTAACGTTAACCCTAATAAATCTGTTGCTGTCTTTTTTTAAGGTAACGTATTCCACCAAATTTAGTGCACTTAAAAAATATTAGGCTTAGTATCTAAAAAATATTAGATATTCCTAACATTTTTAGACTGCAGTGTAAAATCCTCGCACGACTCCACTGATTTAGTATTTATTTAATATACGTTTCCTCCACACTATGATTTGTTAAAGGAAGTACCGCAGAGTTAGACAATTGATATGCAAGATCTATATACTTGACATACTGGCATTTTATGTCTACAATCATAGCACGCTGACATGGTTTATTTGAAAACATTTTTACTAAATAGAGGATTAACGTTAACCCTAATAAATCTGTTGCTGTCTTTTTTTAAGGTAACGTATTCCACCAAATTTAGTGCACTTAAAAAATATTAGGCTTAGTATCTAAAAAATATTAGATATTCCTAACATTTTTAGACTGCAGTGTAAAATCCTCGCACGACTCCACTGATTTAGTATTTATTTAATATACGTTTCCTCCACACTATGATTTGTTAAAGGAAGTACCGCAGAGTTCGCCAATTGAGTCGCTAGATATGCAAGATCTATATACTTGACATACTGGCATTTTATGTCTACAATCATAGCACGCTGACATGGTTTATTTGAAAACATTTTTACTAAATAGAGGATTAACGTTAACCCTAATAAATCTGTTGCTGTCTTTTTTTAAGGTAACGTATTCCACCAAATTTAGTGCACTTAAAAAATATTAGGCTTAGTATCTAAAAAATATTAGATATTCCTAACATTTTTAGACTGCAGTGTAAAATCCTCGCACGACTCCACTGATTTAGTATTTATTTAATATACGTTTCCTCCACACTATGATTTGTTAAAGGAAGTACCGCAGAGTTCGACAATTGATATGCAAGATCTATATACTTGACATACTGGCATTTTATGTCTACAATCATAGCACGCTGACATGGTTTATTTGAAAACATTTTTACTAAATAGAGGATTAACGTTAACCCTAATAAATCTGTTGCTGTCTTTTTTTAAGGTAACGTATTCCACCAAATTTAGTGCACTTAAAAAATATTAGGCTTAGTATCTAAAAAATATTAGATATTCCTAACATTTTTAGACTGCAGTGTAAAATCCTCGCACGACTCCACTGATTTAGTATTTATTTAATATACGTTTCCTCCACACTATGATTTGTTAAAGGAAGTACCGCAGAGTTCGCCAATTGAGTCGCTAGATATGCAAGATCTATATACTTGACATACTGGCATTTTATGTCTACAATCATAGCACGCTGACATGGTTTATTTGAAAACATTTTTACTAAATAGAGGATTAACGTTAACCCTAATAAATCTGTTGCTGTCTTTTTTTAAGGTAACGTATTCCACCAAATTTAGTGCACTTAAAAAATATTAGGCTTAGTATCTAAAAAATATTAGATATTCCTAACATTTTTAGACTGCAGTGTAAAATCCTCGCACGACTCCACTGATTTAGTATTTATTTAATATACGTTTCCTCCACACTATGATTTGTTAAAGGAAGTACCGCAGAGTTCGCCAATTGAGTCGCTAGATATGCAAGATCTATATACTTGACATACTGGCATTTTATGTCTACAATCATAGCACGCTGACATGGTTTATTTGAAAACATTTTTACTAAATAGAGGATTAACGTTAACCCTAATAAATCTGTTGCTGTCTTTTTTTAAGGTAACGTATTCCACCAAATTTAGTGCACTTAAAAAATATTAGGCTTAGTATCTAAAAAATATTAGATATTCCTAACATTTTTAGACTGCAGTGTAAAATCCTCGCACGACTCCACTGATTTAGTATTTATTTAATATACGTTTCCTCCACACTATGATTTGTTAAAGGAAGTACCGCAGAGTTCGCCAATTGAGTCGCTAGATATGCAAGATCTATATACTTGACATACTGGCATTTTATGTCTACAATCATAGCACGCTGACATGGTTTATTTGAAAACATTTTTACTAAATAGAGGATTAACGTTAACCCTAATAAATCTGTTGCTGTCTTTTTTTAAGGTAACGTATTCCACCAAATTTAGTGCACTTAAAAAATATTAGGCTTAGTATCTAAAAAATATTAGATATTCCTAACATTTTTAGACTGCAGTGTAAAATCCTCGCACGACTCCACTGATTTAGTATTTATTTAATATACGTTTCCTCCACACTATGATTTGTTAAAGGAAGTACCGCAGAGTTCGCCAATTGAGTCGCTAGATATGCAAGATCTATATACTTGACATACTGGCATTTTATGTCTACAATCATAGCACGCTGACATGGTTTATTTGAAAACATTTTTACTAAATAGAGGATTAACGTTAACCCTAATAAATCTGTTGCTGTCTTTTTTTAAGGTAACGTATTCCACCAAATTTAGTGCACTTAAAAAATATTAGGCTTAGTATCTAAAAAATATTAGATATTCCTAACATTTTTAGACTGCAGTGTAAAATCCTCGCACGACTCCACTGATTTAGTATTTATTTAATATACGTTTCCTCCACACTATGATTTGTTAAAGGAAGTACCGCAGAGTTCGACAATTGATATGCAAGATCTATATACTTGACATACTGGCATTTTATGTCTACAATCATAGCACGCTGACATGGTTTATTTGAAAACATTTTTACTAAATAGAGGATTAACGTTAACCCTAATAAATCTGTTGCTGTCTTTTTTTAAGGTAACGTATTCCACCAAATTTAGTGCACTTAAAAAATATTAGGCTTAGTATCTAAAAAATATTAGATATTCCTAACATTTTTAGACTGCAGTGTAAAATCCTCGCACGACTCCACTGATTTAGTATTTATTTAATATACGTTTCCTCCACACTATGATTTGTTAAAGGAAGTACCGCAGAGTTCGCCAATTGAGTCGCTAGATATGCAAGATCTATATACTTGACATACTGGCATTTTATGTCTACAATCATAGCACGCTGACATGGTTTATTTGAAAACATTTTTACTAAATAGAGGATTAACGTTAACCCTAATAAATCTGTTGCTGTCTTTTTTTAAAGTAACGTATTCCACCAAATTTAGTGCACTTAAAAAATATTAGGCTTAGTATCTAAAAAATATTAGATATTCCTAACATTTTTAGACTGCAGTGTAAAATCCTCGCACGACTCCACTGATTTAGTATTTATTTAATATACGTTTCCTCCACACTATGATTTGTTAAAGGAAGTACCGCAGAGTTCGACAATTGATATGCAAGATCTATATACTTGACATACTGGCATTTTATGTCTACAATCATAGCACGCTGACATGGTTTATTTGAAAACATTTTTACTAAATAGAGGATTAACGTTAACCCTAATAAATCTGTTGCTGTCTTTTTTTAAGGTAACGTATTCCACCAAATTTAGTGCACTTAAAAAATATTAGGCTTAGTATCTAAAAAATATTAGATATTCCTAACATTTTTAGACTGCAGTGTAAAATCCTCGCACGACTCCACTGATTTAGTATTTATTTAATATACGTTTCCTCCACACTATGATTTGTTAAAGGAAGTACCGCAGAGTTCGCCAATTGAGTCGCTAGATATGCAAGATCTATATACTTGACATACTGGCATTTTATGTCTACAATCATAGCACGCTGACATGGTTTATTTGAAAACATTTTTACTAAATAGAGGATTAACGTTAACCCTAATAAATCTGTTGCTGTCTTTTTTTAAGGTAACGTATTCCACCAAATTTAGTGCACTTAAAAAATATTAGGCTTAGTATCTAAAAAATATTAGATATTCCTAACATTTTTAGACTGCAGTGTAAAATCCTCGCACGACTCCACTGATTTAGTATTTATTTAATATACGTTTCCTCCACACTATGATTTGTTAAAGGAAGTACCGCAGAGTTCGCCAATTGAGTCGCTAGATATGCAAGATCTATATACTTGACATACTGGCATTTTATGTCTACAATCATAGCACGCTGACATGGTTTATTTGAAAACATTTTTACTAAATAGAGGATTAACGTTAACCCTAATAAATCTGTTGCTGTCTTTTTTTAAGGTAACGTATTCCACCAAATTTAGTGCACTTAAAAAATATTAGGCTTAGTATCTAAAAAATATTAGATATTCCTAACATTTTTAGACTGCAGTGTAAAATCCTCGCACGACTCCACTGATTTAGTATTTATTTAATATACGTTTCCTCCACACTATGATTTGTTAAAGGAAGTACCGCAGAGTTCGACAATTGATATGCAAGATCTATATACTTGACATACTGGCATTTTATGTCTACAATCATAGCACGCTGACATGGTTTATTTGAAAACATTTTTACTAAATAGAGGATTAACGTTAACCCTAATAAATCTGTTGCTGTCTTTTTTTAAGGTAACGTATTCCACCAAATTTAGTGCACTTAAAAAATATTAGGCTTAGTATCTAAAAAATATTAGATATTCCTAACATTTTTAGACTGCAGTGTAAAATCCTCGCACGACTCCACTGATTTAGTATTTATTTAATATACGTTTCCTCCACACTATGATTTGTTAAAGGAAGTACCGCAGAGTTCGACAATTGATATGCAAGATCTATATACTTGACATACTGGCATTTTATGTCTACAATCATAGCACGCTGACATGGTTTATTTGAAAACATTTTTACTAAATAGAGGATTAACGTTAACCCTAATAAATCTGTTGCTGTCTTTTTTTAAGGTAACGTATTCCACCAAATTTAGTGCACTTAAAAAATATTAGGCTTAGTATCTAAAAAATATTAGATATTCCTAACATTTTTAGACTGCAGTGTAAAATCCTCGCACGACTCCACTGATTTAGTATTTATTTAATATACGTTTCCTCCACACTATGATTTGTTAAAGGAAGTACCGCAGAGTTCGCCAATTGAGTCGCTAGATATGCAAGATCTATATACTTGACATACTGGCATTTTATGTCTACAATCATAGCACGCTGACATGGTTTATTTGAAAACATTTTTACTAAATAGAGGATTAACGTTAACCCTAATAAATCTGTTGCTGTCTTTTTTTAAGGTAACGTATTCCACCAAATTTAGTGCACTTAAAAAATATTAGGCTTAGTATCTAAAAAATATTAGATATTCCTAACATTTTTAGACTGCAGTGTAAAATCCTCGCACGACTCCACTGATTTAGTATTTATTTAATATACGTTTCCTCCACACTATGATTTGTTAAAGGAAGTACCGCAGAGTTCGCCAATTGAGTCGCTAGATATGCAAGATCTATATACTTGACATACTGGCATTTTATGTCTACAATCATAGCACGCTGACATGGTTTATTTGAAAACATTTTTACTAAATAGAGGATTAACGTTAACCCTAATAAATCTGTTGCTGTCTTTTTTTAAGGTAACGTATTCCACCAAATTTAGTGCACTTAAAAAATATTAGGCTTAGTATCTAAAAAATATTAGATATTCCTAACATTTTTAGACTGCAGTGTAAAATCCTCGCACGACTCCACTGATTTAGTATTTATTTAATATACGTTTCCTCCACACTATGATTTGTTAAAGGAAGTACCGCAGAGTTCGCCAATTGAGTCGCTAGATATGCAAGATCTATATACTTGACATACTGGCATTTTATGTCTACAATCATAGCACGCTGACATGGTTTATTTGAAAACATTTTTACTAAATAGAGGATTAACGTTAACCCTAATAAAATCTGTTGCTGTCTTTTTTTAAGGTAACGTCCACAAATTTAGTGCACTTAAAATTAGCCCTCGCACGACTCACTGATTTAGTATTTATTGATTAAAAGAAAAGTCACAGTGATTTCATGAAGTATTTTGTTTTGTTTAGTTTGTTTTTTCGTTTTTTTTCGTTTTTTAGTTCTATGTAAAATTTCGTTCTAAATTAGACTAATAAATTGTCTGCAGTAACTTTCGTTTTTATCTATTGATTTTTCTTATGTTAACAGAAGACAAATGTGATAATTAAAAGAAAATAGTCACAGTGATTTCATGAAGTATTTTGTTTTGTTTAGTTTGTTTTTTCGTTTTTTTTCGTTTTTTAGTTCTATGTAAAATTTCGTTCTAAATTAGACTAATAAATTGTCTTATAACGTTTAATGAAAACGTAGTTACATCGCTAATATTGATAACAAAAGCATGGGTTAAAACAGGGGTGCAAAAATCTAGGCGTCAATCAGCCGATTCCCACCACTAAATTTTTAGTATTCCTCGCCTAATAAGAATACTGATAAAATTTCGGCGAAGTATACTAATAAAATTTGACGAAGAGTCCTAATAAAATTTAGTGGTGGGAATCAGCCCATTGGCGCCTAGATTTTTGCACCCCTGGGTTAAAATTACCATTAATAATATATTAATGTTCGTACAATATACTAAAAGCTTTGTTAATATTCTATTGGTTCTATTTGTTAATATTCTATCAAGTTTATTTGCAAATCACGACATCGTATGTATCCATCAATGGTCAGTTCCGGCGAAATCTATCCGAGCGTAACTATCTTGGTCATTGGTCACAAAACAGCTGGCTTGCCTCCAAGATTTCATGTTGACCACGCGATTTCGTGTTTCAAAACCCTGTATAACTTGGATAATAAAAAATGGTTAATTTTCATATATATATGTTTACACTGCAGAAATAATAGCGTAATTTTTATATAAAATGTTAACTTCTAAGTCGTTACTGTGATTTTTTTCATGTATTGTTCCTTTATCGAAACAGACGAAAACTTTAGTTGGTTAAAATAAAAAATGTACAGCTGTTACACGAAGCATTAGTTTTATTGATTTATTAGTTACAAAAGCCTCTTTCTCGTAACGTAATAAATGCTTAAATGAATTCTATTATTTTACTTTATTCTTTAAACATATAATGTAAGTACGTTGAATTTTTTTTTTACCGTAATTTCGCGCGTAAGCGCAGCAGCTTAGTAAAGTCTTTTTCAAACCAGAAATTTTATTGAAAACAAGAAGTCAAATAAGTGCTAAGAAGAAGTAAGTCACATTTTATTTAAAATAAATTCTGGTAGGAAATCGAATTATCTGAGGTGCGACGTATACGCGCGAAATTACGATAATATATGTATTTTTTTTTTTTTATCTTTTCGATACTTTCGAATATAAATGCCTAATTTGCATAACTACAGCAGGGATAAGATTTTCTATATCAATAATATTAATTTTCATACATTATATCGATAGATTTGTTAATATTCTACTGGCATTTTTATTTTATTTATTTATTATTATTTTTTTTTCGATTAAGAGCATCATTTATATCCATCAATGGTCTGTTCCGTCGAAATTTACCAGGCGAAATTTATTATTGGTTACTAAATCAATGGACATCCACGATTTTCATGCTGAATATGCGATTTTGTATTTCAGTGTCCCTGAATAATCTGCTATAATAGAAATATTCTGTCGCTTTTCGTATTACTTCTCATTTAGAATACAATAAAGAAGTTAACTTATATGGAATAAAATGTTGTTGCCGCAGATGTGAAACTGTCTTATTTTACAGTTATAGTTAATTTTGTAAAAGTTCATTAAATTTTTTTAAATAGTACATTTTTTTTGAAAATTTCTAAAGAATGATTATATACATATCAATATGAAAAATTAATGTGTTAAATATAAAAAAACATTCTTTTCAGAAAATAATTTATACTTTTTTAAAATAAGGTGATACCGCAGAGCTTATAAAGGAATTTGCATATGAAATTTTACGTAAGTTTGTTTTGATGTCCTTTTTCTATCATTATAATTTTTTATTTAGAATTTAAGAAATTTCAATTTCGTTGTTAGTTGAAACAATTAGTAAGATTATTTCACGAAACATTTTCTTTTATTTTGGAAAATAATCTATCCTTAAATTAATCTTCTTCTTAACTGAATTTTAATCTTTAAGTGTTTAAAAATAATTGTATAAATTAAAAAGTCAATGTCATTCATATCAAACTTATACTATACAAAAATGTAAGAAATGATAAAATCTTTAAATATTTTATATCTGGTATATAACTTAATGAAATGATCTTAAGAAAAAAGGGTAGATGTCAAAGTGTTGACTTTATATAAATCACGTAACTCATTTATCAAATAAAAGTAAATAAGTTACCTAAATTTAAAAAATATTCTTCTGAAAGTAGAGTTTTTTTTATTTCACATTTTACAATATTTATTGCGGAAATAAATATCATAATCATTTAATACGGTTTCATCTCTTGAAATTGAATAAACTATTATTAATTTACTGTTAATAAAATTATTTATTATAATTTTATTTATTACAATTTATTTATATTTATTACAATTTATTTATATTTATTATAATATTATATTTATTATAATTTAAATATTTATTGTAATTTAAGTCTATTTATTACAATTTTATTATATTTATTATAATTTTCTTACAAAATAATATTTTTATTTTACCATTATTGCAAAATAAGATATTATATATATTGATTGAAAATCTTAATATAGCATGAATAAATGTTATTTTTGCAACACAAATTCGTTATTAAAGAGTAACAAACTTTTACTTTCAAAATAGTTAAAAAGATTGCTATTTTAAAACAGTGTTTCCAGTTCGCTACTTTTATTTTATTCAGATTTTGTTATTGATACCAGTTTTTTGAGAAAGTAATATTCGTCTTATTTAATGATAGATTAAATAAGGCGAAAACAAGGCTAATTATGAAAAAAGTGGTGCCAATCAAGAAATCTGAATTTTAAAAAATAGGTGGCAACACTGTTTTAAAATGTTTTTAAGAATCTTTATTCAATGATGGAAAATGAACACTTAAAAAAAATTCTTGAAACAGTTTTTATTCATGTTTCCATAAAAGTTACAGATAAAATTAATTGTAATCCAGGGGACGGCGAACCTCTATACACCCAAGTACCAATTTTTTTTTCTTTAATGTTTTACTTGGCCATGAAGTGCCAAGAACGAAAAGCAAATTCAGTCGATCAAAATTAATGAATCAAAATTACTCGAATCATTCATTTGTATCATTTGTTCATTATGATACAAAAAATGTGGGGATATCATACATATAAGTATTACACTGTAATAAGTATAATAATAGTTGTAGTACAGCGCCTAGAATGCATAGTATGGAAAACGGTTGCAAAATGGTACTAAAAAATTGAATCCGATAAATGTAGAACGATGCTGAAAGATAACGGGTCGAACGCAGCGACATCTTCAAGCAGTGGCGTGGACAAGGTGGAGGTCCAGATGGTTTGGCCAAGACTCCCTTATCATAGATCAGACTTGACAATCCGGAGAAAGTCAATGGGAGAAAATGTCCGCGGTAATTGCCAACTTATTAATTGACTTTCTCCGGAAAGTATCGCCGCCTGGTGGATACTACCGCACAGTTGCCATGTTTCGGGCTTTTTGAACACCAGTATATTTTTAGAGAAAATGTTGTTCTTTTAAATCCCAGAATTCTCCGATCAAACAAAACAAAATTGTCTCTACTAAAATACTGGTATCCAAAAATATAATAGAAAAATCTATAGAAAAATCTAGCTGGTCTGCTACCGCATAGCTGCCAACTCTTACGCTTTTTTCTTACCACTAAAATTTAATAGAATTTTTTTCATCATGTAATCACACGATCTTGTCAATTTAATAAGATAAAATTTACTATAAAATTTTAGTGGTAGGAAAACTACTAGTTCATAAGCAAATGCATAGAACAAATGGAGCTGTGAAAAAATTTCGTGTGATTTCGTGTCGTAAATACTATTACTGACGATTGATGGCGCTAGATAGCGGTCAAAGGCAACTTGCTGATTGAGAGGTCTGATACTATGATAAGGAGGTCTTGGGTTTGGCTATCTACGATTTTCTACGATATTGAAGCCGAAGAAAACTTTATAATATTACTGGTTTCCAGAGCATTTGTACTCCCCCTCTCTGGCTACGCCACCCCCCCCCCCCCCACCTCTGGAAGAGGTAGAAGGAAAAATTGTTAAAATAGTAAATTTTATATTAAGTTGCTACAATTTCATCATTGGCATTATTGATTATATATCACCTGATAATTATTCTTCTCGATAGTCATCGAATTTTCACTTATTGATCCCATATTGAAATAGATTGACATTCAATTAAATTCCTGTATTTTATTTAATTTCATCCAATTTCGTTTTAGAACCTTGGTAAACGCCGTGCTGAAAACATTCCGCCAGAGAACCAAAGGTTCGCCGTCCCCGCCCTTCCCCGCCCGTCTATATGCCTTTTGCACTTTACAAATTTGCATGCAAATATTAAATTATTAGGTATGAATCAAATTATATGTGCATAGTTTCAAATGCGAAACACAATTTTATGAATTACAACTAGTTAGATGTGCCTATCCCATACATAATAATACTTCAAAAAACGTAATACTCTAAAATTCGTTATCACAGCGCCAACAAAATCAGTATTTTTCGTCATTCTGTTGTACGTCAGCTGCTGCGAATTGCCGGATTACCCGAATGTCAACACAAATAAGAACAAGTGGGTAAGTGTGATCGAAAACAGCACAAAGGGTTTCGTTTAATATACCTTTCAAAACACCTTATCCTTTCTTTATAAATCCAAATAAATTTCACCCCCCCCCCCCAAAAAAAAAAAAAAAGTTCTGTTTTTTATAAAGTAAAAATTTACCGGTCTAGTTTTCTCGTTTTTCCGAAAATCTGAACCAGTCCGATAGCGGGCGAAGCCCGCTATTATACTCTGTCATAATAATATCCATCATGTGGACTAAATGCCATATTTAAAAAAAATCAATTTCAAAATTAAACATGTTGTATAAGAGGCCTTCAAAGTGTTAAAATATGCCAATATTTCCATAATCGGGTTTTTATCATGATTCAATATGTTCCTCAAACTTATATAACTACTATTCTCTATTACTCATACTGATACTCTCTTTGTATTATTCTCAAACATTTGAAAAATCCGTTATGACGTCAGATTAATTTTCTTTTTAATTCTCTAATGACGTCATATTAAGCTATTTTCTATATTTACACATACTCCTTGTATTATTGAGACATGTTTGAAAATTTCCGTTTTATTACCAATATGACGTCATATTAATCTTCTTTTTTCAATTGGTGAAACTTTTTATTTCATTTTCATTTTTCACGTGGAAATCTTTCAAAAGAAAATTAATTATTGTAGAAAGAATTTTATTGTGGAATTTTCATTGTTGGCAACTGCTATAGCGAAAAAGGTATAAATTTAAAAGGAAAAGGCTGTTATATATATTTTTTAAATCTCTATATATTAAAATAATACGAAATTTTCAAATTTTAATTTTTTGAGCTTCATCGTAGGTATTTAGCTATAAGTACACAAATTTCCATGCCTGTAAGTTATATTGTTTCTGAGAACGGCTCTGTGACAGACAGACAACGGAGCGGAAGTAGTATGGTTTCGTGAGATGAACAAAACCCTCAAAACAATCGAGAAAACCGCACAAAATTCGCTGTCAGAGTGCCACCTTTCGGCGGAATAACTCCAAATATAACTGGGACGTGCTAGTCATAGCCTGAAACATATATATGGGATTCTGTACAAATCTATGCATACTTCAGACACTTCAATGATACAATAAGGAAAATAGCACAAAACTCGCTATCACAGTGCACCCTTTCGGCGGAATATCCCCAAATTCAATCGGTATGTGCTGACCATAGCCAGAAACATGAAGTTTAGTTCGATTCTATACATAACTTCATGCATATTTTGTAATAGAAAGAGGATACAAACGGAGAGACAGACATTTTGCAAAAACTATTGTTTCGGGATCCCTGACGTGTAATTCCGTCGAAAATCGGAAGTCAAAAAATGTTTTCGATTACAAAACTTACTTCTATTATATATAGAAAAAAGTAACAAACATATATTTCTCTATAAGATATGTATCGGATGTTGTTTATTAAATATTCATAAGAATATTTACACAGTTTTCTGTGACTAAAAAATTCTGTGCCCTTAACATAAAAAGCACTGGATTTCCACTAAAGCATTTTTTCCGAGATAGCAAATACTTTTGAAAAAAGCTTTTTGAAAAACTATTCTACATGTATTTTCGTTGCCCAAAATAAAGATGAAAAACATTTCTCATGTTCTGAGTTTGTAAGTCCTACTTTATCTTAAGTAGCAAATATTTTACACAACATTTTTCTTCTTTTTTAACCAATTTTTTGGAGCTTGAATTCACAAGCGCGTTTAAACACCGTGAAGAATATTTTTTTTTCTTACATTGAACGTCATGAAATAAATCTTTATTGCTAGACAGACACTTGTTCAAAAATATGTAAAATCAAATGACAAAAGTAAATGACAAAAGCAACACAAATACGGAAAAGTCTTCTAAATCTTAAAAGTTGCTTCAAATAAAATTATCCGGAAAAAAAAACGAGAATGACGGAATCACCTTTTTGCATTATGTTTTCATATATAGATATTATGTAGATAGATAAAGGGCACTTTTTTTTTTTGAAAATTACACCCCAAATTCTAACTGCAATTAATTATATCTTAGAATTTTTTTGAAATACATATCTAAAATAAACCTAAGATATCTGCAGGTAATATGGCCACCCTAAGGCATTTTTAAACAGTAGTAATAACTGATTTTAAAAAAAAATAATAATTGACTGAGAAGTGGCCCTGGAAGCACTGGAAAAATATTTAAGAATTTAAGTTAGTCAAAACATACATCTAAAGCAGTTTGTTAAAAAAAAATGCTAGCTGATGAAGGGAATATGGCCATATGCAGGTAATGTCCTCGTAGGTGTCACAAAATGGAAAGGTCTATAATTAACTCAGAAAAAACACAAATTAATCAAAATAATTATATTTTGAAAATTTATAAAAAAAAAAATAAAAAAATTAATATAAAGTAAATTTTGACAAAAATTTTAATAAATTTAAATAAATTTACGGAAAAAAGTACTTTTAATTTGTTTTTTAACACATGGAACAAATGAAAACTTTGATATCTTAACTGGTAAGGCCGACACATTTATCATGCACTTAATTACCACAAACAACACATAATCTCATATCTATAGCTTTTTCGTCCATCTGGCCATATTGCCAACAAAAACGAATTTTATAAAAGTGTTCGTAATTTTGCCTGCGCACTCCGATATTGAAATTCGTTTATACAGTTAAAAAGAGCATTAAACCACCTAAAATAATATGTATAACAGTAAATACAAATACTTTGTTGTTTAAATGAGAAAAGTAACAAACTTACCAGAGTATTTACTTATATTTATTTAAATTTATAATATGTCAATGCAACTAATAACGAACCAATAATGACTGCCTTCCCGTGCACGTGATCAAGGATTGCAGGCAACCCGGTACTAAACTATGTTCTTCTGACTTCCAGCGACTAGATTCAAGCGCTATCCTTTGGATTCCACTGAAATTAATAACATTATTGAGCATTGGCCATATTACCATCAGATACCTTAGTATGTTATGGCCATCAAAAAAGTTTTTTTTTCTGTATCATTCCAATAGATAAATTTAATTACCGTACTCACACAGCAAAAATTATGAATATGAAGTATAATGCCCTTCTTTGAATTTACCATAGAATTACAGTTATCAGCGATTCTAATTATTACAGTGTGTAGTTCGATTATATATCTATTAATCTGTTGTTTTATTTATTTATTAATTTTATGGTGATGTTTTAATTTCATTATAGAATATTAGACGGGAAGAAATACTAATGAACGAATTATTTACAATGTTTTAAGTTCAAACGAGTTAATCTTCCATAATCGGGCTACACGCAATAGAGATGAATTTAAAAAAAATACAGGTTTAGAAATTATTTTAAGGACCATAAAAAATCAAAAAATCCAGATATAGTTTTTAACTAAATTGCATTTGAAAGTACATTTTTTAACACTTTCAACATGGTCATAAATTATGACTTCGGTTTGTCTGATGTCTGTCCGTCCATCCACTGACGTAAATATACTCAGATTGCCCTGCAATTTTCATATGTCATTAACACGAACTATAGCATGATCCCTATTGAAAATGAAGTGCCTTTATAGTTTATTTACAAGTACAGTCAAAAGTATGTCGTTTCAAGTACATTTTGATGATGTTACGCCATTCAAAACGATGTTACGCCATTCAATTCATGATGAAATCGATATACAATTTAATTATGTAGAACACTAAAACGTGCCTTTTCTGAAATACTGTGTGCAAAACATTTATTATTCATTTACAGGGTCACACAAAATAACTCTGTTACACAATGTTCTACGGGGAAAAATCGTTTGCAGTGCAATTTAATGATTACATACATTATTACATACTAAGTACATACCAAATTTCAAGTCTGTATTTCCATTTGTTTTGGAGGTAGAGCGTTTACAGACACAGAGACACACAGACAGACAGACAGACGCCAATTTTTTTTTCTAAAATATGTTTTTCGGAATACCGTCAGTGCATTACTGTTTATTTTTAGTGTTTATTACTGTTAATTTTACGGTATAATACTAGCAGCTGGGGTGACAGTATTATACTGTAAAATATACAATTTTTTCTTTTGCAGTGTATAGGACAAAATATAAAATGAACCAACCAAGAATAAGAAATAATACTTATAATAAAAGATAACTTAAATTCGTAATTACTTTTTATTTTATTTTAACTTAATCCTTAAAAAAAAAAAAAAAAAAAAAAAAAAAAAAGATGATATTATTTCGCAAAAAGTACGTAGTATTTTATTAACTACATTTTATATTAATGAACATTTTTTTCACAAGTTTCTGCGTAAATTAAATCTCAGACAAAAAAAAAAATATTTTTGGAAAATTCTTTATTCTAGTTATAAAAACCAAATTAGATTTTTTTTTGTTAGAAATATTTCTGAAAATAACCACATAGGATGTGATGAAATTTAATTAATATAATTAACACTTGTTTTGTATTAAATGCAAAATTTCAGCCTTGACAGGCAGCGTACAAAAAAAAAGGTGTGCTAGTTTTTTTTTTTTTTTTTTTTTTTTTTTTAATTTCTTAACAAATGTACAATCTTTTTTCTGATTTCCCATTTCCGTCTAAGACACGTATCGTAGAGTATATTATAATTTTTTGTCTTTTATATGCTACATTGCTCTTAAGAAATATATTAGACCAGTGGGCCCATGCATTCTAATATTTTTTAGCAATATCTAATATTTTTTTTAGATGCAAGTTCAAACTTCTAAAGATAAATTAAGAATAAAAATATCTGCAAACAAAATTAGTCAAGCCAGAATATCGTCTCATTTATTCCATTGCCACATTTATTATATTGATACAGTAAAAGCTGATCGAAGATAGCAATAGGCACGCGCAAGAAAAATATTAACAATCGTATTTTAACTGCATTTTAGGATGACGTCATTCGCTTCGAGAAAAAACCTGGGACAAAGAAAAATATTTATCTTGTTTTACTATTTATTTCTTTTTATAATCATTGTTGAGCACGATATAATGCAGAATTTTATTTTTGTGGCAGCACTGATTTGACAAAAAAAAACCTTTCTTTCCATTTATGAAAACAACGCTGATTTAATTTTTAATTAACTGCCATTTTAAAGGAAAAAACATGTTTTAACACGTTCACTGCCAGGTTAAAATTACCGGAATTTTATTTTATTTAGAAAGTTCGAACTCATACCAGAAAATACTAATAGAAATATTTACTTTATTTAATTACAGTCATTTCGTGATTAAAAAAAATAAAAATTCCTCTTTCGAAATTTCCGGTACGAATTCCTTATTTTTAGATGGAAAAACCACGAGTATCCGCGTGGTTGGTAACGAATGGGTTAACGAAATGTGAATGTACTAAGTCAGAAGCCCGTTTCAAAACCTTTCGAATGATACCTTATTCATTGTTGTGCGTTTTGTAAATGAATAGAAAAAAGGATGTTGACAAAATAAATAATGTATATAATTACTGTTTAATGACGTTTTAATACTTAATACAACAATATCAAAAAATGAATTTCATAAATTTCTTAACAACTATATTTATTTTAATAAAGAATGGTTATTAACAATAACCCTTTAAATTAAATCTTAAAAGGAAAACTTCAGAAATTACTCGAATATATTCCAATTATAAAAATCAAATTAGACTGTTTTGTATGTAGGAGGAGGGGGGCATTTGCATGTGCATTTATACAGTTAAAAAATTATATTTTAATTATTATTGCTTTATACGTATATATATAGGAAAAAAATAAACCAACCAGGAATAAGAAACAATACTTATAATAAAATATAACTTTAATTCGTAATTAATTCTTACTTCCTTTAGCCTAATCCTCTTTTTTATATGATACTATATAAAACTTTCGCCAAAAAATTACGTAATATTTTAATAACCCATTCGCTGCCAACCACAACCACGAGTATACTCGTGGTTTTTTATCTAAAATTACGAATTTGTACAGGAAATTTCGAAAGAATTTTTATTTTAAGTAATCACGAAACGTCTGTAATTAAATAAAGTAACTATTGCTGTTAGTATTTTCTGGTATGAATTCGAACTTTGTAAATAAAATAAAATTCCGGTAATTTTAACCCGCAGTGAACGTGTTAACTACATTGTATATTAATGAAATTTTTTCATAAATTTCTGTTTAAATTAAGTCTCAGACAAAAAAAATATATATATATTTTAGGAAGTATTCTTTATTCTAATTATAAAAACCAAATTAGTTTTTTTTTTTTTTTTTTTTTTTTTTTTTTTTTTTTTTTTTTTTTTTTTGTCAGCAATATTTCTGATAAAAATCAACGTAGGATATGGTAAAATATAATTAATATAATTAAGACTTTTTTTTAGCTTAAATGCAAAAAATTGTTTATTTGTTCTGACAGCAACGTACAAAAAAGGGTGTGCTATTTGGTCTTTTTTTAAATTTCTTAACAAGTTTACAGTCTATCTTTCTGACTTCCAGCATTGCTTTAAGCCACGTATCTTAGAGTATATTATGTATTTTTTTGTTTTGTTTTTTACATGCTACATTGGTCTTTTTTAAATATTAGATCTAAAATTAAGATTGTTGAAATCATGGAATTACAATAAATATTTTACCAGTTGATTTATTTAAATAAATATGACACTGCTTTCTAAAAAATTAAACAAATATTAATTAGACTTAGTCAATACCCTTCGGAAAAATTAAGCTCGTCATTAGTTTTTCATATGAAACGGTAAAATGACGAGCTACACACTTCATGAAACTAAAGGTGCATAAAGTATTTTTACTACCACAAAAGTTTGAACAGTTCTGTTTTGGAAATATATTTAATTAAATTTTTTTCTAAATCAATACTTTAACACAACTTAACGTGAAAAACGTGAAAACGCGTTTTTTCGAAATATATAACTTTGCTCCAGGCATTTTAGGTGTTACGTTATTTGTCAAAAAGCATACGCGATATTCGTATTTTTACAATTAGACTACTGTGCATAAAAATGCGTTGTTAAGAAACAATACCATTATCACATAGATTCATTTATTATATAAACACGAACAGAGAAAAAAAAAATATTTTTTTTATAATGAAACACTCTAGAGTAACGCCCACAAGCGGAGCTTCCTGTTTAAAAGATGTGTTAGCCGCAAATGATGTGTTTATAGTAGCTTTCATGCGTGTAAAATATTGCTTTCAAATTGCATTTCGGTGTACCATAATATACAAATATAAACATGAATTATAGCATTTTTGTTCAAAAAATTATTTTTATTTAAATTGAGAAATTGACAACATAAGCGATATACAGAATGTTCATAAACTATTGTTGGGAATTCCTTGCCTCATAAATTTTGATTTAAAAACATGACGAAAAATATTATGACATTTTCGTAAGTACAACTCAAAAAGTTTTTTTTTAATAACACAAATAAAGTTGCAACTCGAAACGTTAGTAATCAAATAACGATTATAATCAAATAATAATTAATATTAATATTTTATCAAATTTATCAAAAAGTTGTTAATGAATTATATGACATCTATTTATCTAACTTTGTGCTCGTAATCCATTAATATTTTGTGATAAATTTGATAAAAATTCAATATCTATGTATTTAAAACGAAAACCGCATTCTGTCGAATTACCACACAAATATCCTCTCTTTGCGCATGGGTCGACGTTTTTTTTTTTGAAGGCTTCTTCCCTCAGAAACCGAAAACCTGATTGATTAGCCTGTTTAGCCCAGGAGGTTTGAAAAGGGTTGATTGAAAACGGATGGAGGCGTTCCATAGCATTGAAAGCATAGACCTTCTAATATATTTTTGCTCTGAGGTTGAAAGCTAAAGCTTTTTATTAAAGAACTCATGTTTTCACTACTAAATATGCATATTTTATCGCAAATTTTAAAGAGAGCTTGTATGCAGTTATATTTATTACCGATTGAAATGTCAGAGAGTTCGGAAGATGAGAATTATTTTTATTGCTATGTTAAAGGAGCCGATGCGAAAACAAACAAACAAAAAAGTGAGAAGAAAACATTTCTTTTACAACTAGATAACGATATCTCTTCGCGAAATTTTTAAACGGGCTGTATAACCGTTTTATTTATCACCCATAAAGATTTCATAAAGTTTGGACAAAAATAACTTTTTATTTCAAAATTATGAAACGACCCTACGTAAAAAAACAAGAAAATGAGCGCTTTTATCACTAAATATCGGTATTTTTTCGCGAATTTTTCTTCTTAAAATATAATTTCATACAAAACCGGGTTAAAGATATAAAATAATAAAAACTTGATACTTTTTTTTCCTCGGTCCGGGCAACGCCGGACGGGGTTCAGCTAGTTAATTGTTATATGATTTTAATCGTTAGTAGTTAATATCGTTATAATATTTTCGTTAATAGTTAATTGTTATTTGATCAATAATGTTTTGAGTTGTAACTTCACGCATATGCAGCTTTGTGTTATAAAAAATCTCAAAAGTCATGAGGTAAGACAATAACGACAATAATTTATGGACACCCACCACTAAAATTTAATGGTATTCTTCACCTTATTTAATGACAGAATATCTGATATTCAATAAGTCGAAGAAGATTATTAAACTTAAGTATAGACAATACTTTCATCCCTGTATTTGTTCTTAAACTTAAATTTTAAACTCTTCATTATATTTTATTTTATTATTTTTTTAGGATAAATTAATTAGCTGTGCTATTATAAAAAAAACATCTTTTTTAGGTGTGTTCGTAATTATATAAATACGTAGCACCTATTGTCGTAGCTTGGTCCGTCCGTCTGCCCGTCCGTCCGTCTGCATATAACAACGCAAAAACTACCCAACCGAATGGTTTAAAATTTAAGATATATTATCTTTGCAGAATTTTGTCGAGACATTTCAAATTTTATTAAAATCGAATCAAAACTTTAGGAGATATTAATAAAAATATTTATTAAGAAATTTGATTTTTTTTAAATCGGTGCTTTTTTGTTATAGGAGCTTCGGAAGTTTCATCGTCAAGCGACCGATATACTTATTTTATGACAGAAATTAATCTGCAGACGATATAATTCATTTCACAGAATTAAAAATCATCTAGATCTGAATATTTATATAACTAGCTATAGTACGAACGCACCTCATTTGTCACGTTTGACGTACAATTTCCAACTTGTTAAATCTCATTTTAATGATTAATATCTTAGACATTTAAAAGAAGAACCAATCAACATATAGATATTCTCCCAATATCAATGTGACCGCAGTGATGTCAAAGTTTATTTGTGTCAATTTTTAAACACATTTAAAACTAGAAAAAATATAATAAAATGTATTGGGTTGTCCGGAAAATTCGTGCTGTTTGGGAAAATTAATTCGCACCGGAAAATTCTATCATTTAATTATTAGACATAAATTCCGATAGCTAATGCTTAATAATTAACGGGCAGCATTTTCCAGCACGCATTAATTTTCTCAAGCGGGACGAATTTTCTAGGCAATACATTAGTTTGTTACTGTGTGTATGTGTGTAGAGTTTATTATATATTTAAAAAGTAATAATTTTTCCGGTATAAGACATGATTATTTGACAAAACTGATACAGTTAAATTGATACACTTCCACGGAAAATATCGATGCGTTTGTATCTACCACAAAAATTTATAAAATATATAATAATTAAAATTATACCTGCATATTATATGTATGTCTGTAAAACATTAAAACTGTTTGGCAGTTTTAATCGGTGTCATAGAAGCTTTATCTATATTAAAAAAGCTTTAAAGTGTCATAAATCTGTCAAAACGTACCTATACTATGCTTTTAAAAAAAATGCAAGCCCAAAATACTATTTTAAACTAAATTTCATCCAAAAGCTGCATAAATACTTTGTGTGCTTTAAAACATTTTGCACTTAATTCTTTTTTTTTTTTTAAATATTTTTTACGTGGTAAAGTTTTCTAAACGCAGTTACTTCTTTCTCCTTTTGAAAATTTTATTAAGTGAAACGGAATTCGTTTCAATTTTTTTTTACTTTTTTAAAAGTTTAAAGTATTTATTTT